>CP136054.1:179635962-184435962 GCA_032464435.1 Aegilops umbellulata | reverse complement strand
CGGGGGTTGAGGGCTCGGGCACGGGGCGCAGAGGCTGGAGGTTGGAGAGGGCCCCGGGCACCCGGGGCCAAAGGTGTCGGGCACCAGGCGCGGGCAGGGGCGACGCCCAGGTGGTGGCTGGGCACTCGGGGCGGGCTCGCGCGGATGCAGGGGGGCGGGCACCCGAGGTGGCCAAGGCCAGTGCCAGGACGAGGGGCCGGGCACCCCGTGTGGCCAGGGCCGGTTCCCAGCCGGCGGCCGGGCACCTGGGGGTAGAGGGGCCGGGCACCCAGAGTGTCTAGGAACTCAGTTTCTTCGTTCTTCTCGTTCCCCTCTTCCTTCTCTTGCTTCATAGATGTTTGTGTCTTTGTCCTCACCTTCTGACGATCATATCCTTGGTAACTAAGAGTGCATAACATCTCCGTTTGATGTTGGACCCAATTCACATTTGAATTCGAACAAAACTCGGAGAGGAAAGAGTTAACCTTGGTTTCGATGGCACGTGCGCGTGCTCTTATCATCAGTCCTCTTTGTGCTTGTGGTGTTGGCGGAATGTCCATGGGGATGGTCGAGGGATGCTCCGCATCATCTCCCCCCTTGCGAGAGATCCGTCTGCGGATCGTGATCTTCATCACCATGGTGTTTGGCCAAGTCCTTGATGTTGAAGATGTCTCTTACATTGTACTTGTCGCGTGGGATGTCGATCATATAGGTATTGTCATTATAACGTGCTAGCACCTTGAAGGGTCCATCGGCTTTCGGAAGTAGCTTGGACTTGCGCTCCTTGGGGAAGTGGTCCTTGCGGAGATGTAACCATACGAGATCGCCTGGTTGGAACACCATTGGTGACTTGTTGATGTTGAGCTTGGTGGCGAGGCGGTGTACTTGACGCTCGATCGTGGACCTCGTTTCTTCATGCATGTTCTTCACATAACTTGCTCTTGCACTAGCATGCATGTTCGCTCGTTCTTGGAGCGGTAGAGGAAGGATGTCCAATGGTGACAAAGGGTTGAACCCGTAGACAACCTCGAAGGGGGACTTGCTAGTAGTAGAGTGTCTTGCTCGGTTGTTGACGTACTCGACAATATGTAAGCAACTCCTTGATGTTCTTATTTATCAACACATGTAGGAGAGTAGATAGCGTCCGGTTGGTGACTTCCGTTTTACCATCGGTTTGACGATGATAGGCCGTCGAGAATAGTAGCTTGATGCCGAGCTTGGCACATAATGTCTTCCAAAAGTAGCTTAGGAACTTGACGTCGCGGTCCGACACAATTGTCTTTGGCACTCCATGTAACCTCAAGATTTCACTACAAAAAAGATTTGCAACATGTGAAGCATCGTCTATCTTATTGCATGGGATGAAATGTGCCATTTTAGAGAATCGGTCCACAACAAAAAATACAGAATCCTTGCCATTTTGAGTCCTAGGTAAACCAAGCACAAAATCTATGCTAATATCTTCCCATGGTTGATGGTGGAATAGGAAGTGGCATATGTAAACCATGGGATTGAGCTTGTGACTTAGCTTTGCGGCATGTAGAACACCGGTTGGTGAAGCGCGAGACATCGTGGAACATCTTGGGCCAAAAGTAGTTCTTGGAGAGCGTGGCAAAAGTCTTGTCATGTCCAAAATGTCCCATGAGTCCTCCTCCATGAGCCTCTTACAAAAGTAACAAACGAAGAGAAGACTCGGGGATGCATAGTTTGTTAGCTCTCATTAGATAACCACTTTTGAGATAATATCACTTCCAAGAAGTATGCGTTACACAGTTAGCATAAGGAGTAGCAAAAGTAACATCGTGCTCATACAAGTCTTTGATCTGTTTGAATCCAACAACGTTCAATTCAATTTGAGTAACTAAAATGCATTTGCGGGAAAGAGCATCCGCCACAACATTTTATATGCCCTTAATGTACTTGATCACATAAGGGAAAGATTCAATAAATTCACTCCATTTAGCATGTCGTTTATTCAACTTGGTTTGACCTTTAAGGTACTTGAGTGTCTCATGGTCGGTATGTATGAAAAATTCATGTGGTCGAAGATAATGCTCCCAAACATGCAATACACGCAGTAAATCATACAGTTCTTTGTCATAGATGGGATAGTTAAGTTGATCACCGGGAAGTTTTTCGCTAAAATATGCAATGGGTCACTTTTCTTGCATCAAACCTCCGCCAATTCCATTACCACTAGCATTGCAATGAACCTCAAAAGTTTTGTCAAAATTAGGCAAAGCAAGATTTGAGCTCATCAAATGCGATAGATTGTGAAGGTCCCCAAACAAAGGGTGCATTTTTCTTACTCAAGGCATGCAACAGTGCGGCAATAGTGCTAAAGTCTTTCATAAAGTGATGATAAAAACCTTCTAGACCAAGGAAACTATGCACTTGTTGTAAATTAGTGGGTTGAAGCCAAGTTTTAATTGCTTCAATTTTAAACTCATCAACATGAACACCCTTGGAAGAAACAATGAAACCCAAGAAAATAAGATTTTTAACACCAAAAGTGCATTTTTCCTTATTGGCATAAAGACATTCTTTTAGAAGTGTTTGTAAAATGGTCCTAAGATGATTTACATGATCTTTGAGGGATTTGCTAAACACAAGTATATCGTCAAAGTAGACCACAACAAACACTCCAATGTATGGGCAAAGCACATAATGCATGACACGCATGAAAGTACCGGGAGCTTCTGATAAACCCATAGGCATAACTAACCACTCATACAAGCCAAATCTAGTTTTAAAAGCGGTTTTCCATTCATCACCTTCTTGTATGCAGATTTGATAATAGCCACTTTTAAGATCAATTTTTTAGAAAATGGTGGCGCCGCTAAGCTCATCTAGCATATCGTCAAGGCGTGGAATGGGATGCCTATAGCGAACGGTGATAGCTTTTATGGGTCTACAATCGGAACACATGCGAAAACAATCGTCTTTCTTAGGCACAAGAATAACCGGGACGACACAAGGGCTTAAGCTTTCATGTACATGTCCGTTGTCGATGAGTTTTTGTACTTGATGTTGGATCTCCTTAGTTTCTTTGGGATTGACGCGGTAAGGAGCCTTGTTCAGAAGAGGTGCACCGGGGATGAGGTTGATCCAGTATTCAATTTCACGTAGAGGAGGGATACCCAGAGGTAAGTCACCGGGGAAGACATCCGTAAATTACTGCAACAAGTTAGAGAACACTAGAGGGAGAGGATTAGAAGGGTTAATTCTTGCCACCTCATCTTTGCATAGTAGGACATAGTGGATGACACTCGATGGGTTCTCACACTACAAAAAAAAGACACTTCCGTGATGATACGTGTTTGTCATAGTAGATCACGTTTTCTGTCATGCATGTACATCCATGACGATTTTATGACAGAATCAAGATAGTCATACCTGTGTTGTCGTAGAAGTGTTCCATGACATTACCAAAATTATCATCACGGAAGTGTCCACTTCCATGACGATAAATTGTGTGTCATGGAAGTGCTTTCGTCAAGGGTGACCGACACGTGGCATCCACCATAACGGGTCGCCGTTAAGCTACCGGATCCGGTTTTGGATCCGATAACCCACTAACAGCCCGGACGAATGAGGATTTTCCGCATGTAAAATTCTCATTGGCCGGAGGAAACACGTGTTGGCTCACCGTTGGGACAGATGTCATCCATTCATTGGACAGGAGGCACCTATGATACGTCGACACGTGGCACGACCCAATAGAGGCCCATTCCGGTGAAAAGGCCGCCCCGTTTGACTTTGTCAAAAGGTAACGAGCCGGCCTATGGAAAGCCTGTTAACGGCCTGTTCGTATATAGCCCATTTACAGCCTGCTAACTCATGGCCCGTTACGGCCTATCAGAATTAAGCCCAATAGCTTCATCTGGGCCGTCCAGTATGATTCCAGCCCGTTATAACTTCCGGCCCATGTATGGCCCATGATGTCTTTCGGCCCATACTAGGCCATTTGTAACTCTTGGTCCATTAACGACCCGTGGTGAATCTGGCCCACAATGAAAAGTGTACCACTTTATACCCATTAATGGCCCATTATTCCATTGGGTCGTTTCCAACCCGTGTTATCTTTCGGCCTTCTCAGGGCCCATTTATTCTTAGGCTCATTTCCAGCATTCGGTTATTTATGGCCCGTTATTGGACTTTTCTCTTTATGGGCCAAATTCAGCCCGCGATTACAATCAGCCCGTTAATCCGTTGGGCCGTTTTCTTAGCGTCATCAAATACGGCCGATTAATGACGACCCGTTATTGTCGGCCCATGAACGGACGATTCCAAATCTAGCCTGTTTAAGGCCCATAATGTGGTCTATTATTGGCCCATGTTTGGCCTATCGATCATACGACACGTAGAAGGCCCATTGATGCTACGGCCCGTAGAAGGCCCATTGTTTCTACGGCCCATAGGAGGCCCATGGTAACTATAGTAAATATGTAGCCCATGGTTATTGTGGCCTAGTTTTAAAAAATAGGTTATTGCGACCACTAGCAAACTGCGGAAAAAGAACTGTACTGACAAAAGAAAACAAATAAACAAGACAACAAGGAAATAAGTAAGCAAGCAACTTATGCTAGGCTTACACATATTACATCCACTAGGCATCAAAGTTCGCCACCAGTGCAAATATAGGGAACAAAGCAGCATATCATATACATTGGTTGTCAAAGTTGGCGACCAGTGCAAATAAACGCCGCAGCAAAACAAGTCCAGAACTGAAACCACTTCAGAAGACCTCAAGAAACAATATCCAGGGTACCCATAATGCTGGCAAGATGCTTAGTAAGCTTATTAACTTTCTCTTGTTTCGCGCTTAAATCCTCCAGCACTTGTTGTTGCACCAGAAAGTATGCATCTGAATTATGCAGGGACTTCCTCAGTCCTTCGGCTTCCTGTCGCATAACATCTGATCGATGTCTTTCAACTTGACTCAAGAAGCCTAGCCGATTCAGGCAGCGAGTTCGAAGAGCTGGTGCCAGCAGTAGTAGCCAGTAACTCGAACACTACATCAAGACAGGACTTTGGGGTTGTCTCAGTGTCTTCAATATAGTTTTTATCAGCTTTCTTGGACACCAACAGGGATGTCTCACTATCTTGAACCTTATCTGCATTACTTCCTTTACCATTGCATAACGGGGTACTCTTCTCCAATATTTTATCTGCGTTCTAAAAGAGAAACAAACGAACACATCACAGGTTTACAATGTAGTATATGAAACTCATTTTGGTAAACCAATTCAGTAATAAGGTGGACAGGATAACAGCATGAAACAAATATATATCTATGTAGTATGGTCACTGTATTATCTATATCATTCTTGTTTATGATGCCACATCAAGATAGATACAGTTCGAATCATATCTATTTAAGACAAAGCGGCATAGACAGAATATAAGTGTGGGAAACTACACAATAATAACAACACTTATAATGTGCATGGCATGAGAACATAACTATTTATTCAATTGAAACTGAAATCAACATAGAGCAAGTTACAACAGCAAACACGTTAGAGAAATTGGTTTAAAACATACCTGTTGCGCCATTGGAGTTTCAATTGCATCCTTCAAATTTGAAATTAGTTGGTATGAGTAAATACAGTCATGCAAGAGCAAAGTAGTATCAACCATAGCTACGGAACCTGACCTGAGAACAATTCTTCTTCTGCTTTAAGCGTTGACTTGGGGTTCGGAGTGGTGGTCCTCATGCTTTGGGCACTACAGTTGCCTTACTAACTGCTCGTGTTCGGGTGCTCTGTGGTGGAGACGGTGCTCTGTCAACTGGAACTGGGTTACTATCTGCTAGGGTTGGGGTTAGAAGAGGTGTAGCTTGTTCTCTGTCCAACTGGGTAGGGGTACAATCTGCGTGAGTCTGGGTTATGTGTGGTGGGGCTGGTTCTTGGGCAAGTACAACCGTGGTTCTATCTGCATCAACAGGTAGCACGATCTTTTCTAAAGACCGTGTTTTTACTCCCACATATACTGCCATCACCCCCTCCAATTGAAATGGCTGATAAACAAGAAAAGTAATTGAATGTACAGACATTGTAAGATAGACAGGTGCAATGGGTAGTAGGGAAGAAAACAGGGCATGAAATAATTCACATTTATGTTTTCTAACCAAACAGAATAGCAGGACATAATTTCACATATATGATGGCTAATTAAACAGGATAGCATGACACAATTTTCACATGTATGATGGCTAACTAAACAAGATAGAATGACATACTTCAAAATATGATGACTATGTAAACAGGATGGCATGATATAACTATACGATGTGTCTATTAAAGTGGTTGGCATGCCATAAATCACAAACATGTCGTCGATGGAAACATGATGGCATGATATAATTCACGGATAGAATGACATAATTCAAAATATGATGACTATGTAAACAGGATGAGATGATATAACTATATTATGTCTTTAGAAAATGGGTTGGCCTGCCATAATTCAGATACATGTTGTCTATGTAAACATCTTGGCATGACATAATTCAAATATATGATTTATATACTAAGTAAGTGAGCAGAGGGCAATCACATATATGATGTGTCAACTAAGGAGATGGCATTCAATATTGTGTATATGATGTAAAAACTAAGCATTGCAATACAACATATGCATGATATGAGTAATATAACCCTGCCAAGTTTGAGCATACACCTCAGGGGGATAATAGGACTGGTCATCTGCCTATGAATCCTCCTCTGAAGAGCTATCTGTAACCAGCAAGATATCTGCTTCATCAGGTAGCATTGTCTGCTCTGAAGACCTTGTTTTCACTCCAGATTTCACCAATTCAAATGGCTGATGCATAGGAAGAGCAGTTGGATATACAAACATTGTCGACAAATGCAACGAGAAATACAAAAAAAGGACGGCATGATATAATTCAAATATATGACGCTTGGCTAAACAGCATGGCATTGCATAATTCACATATATAATGCCTTGCAACAAGATAGCATTGCATAATTCACATATATAATGTCTTGCAACAAGATGGCATCGCATAATTCAAATATATGGTAATTAGACACTAAACAGGTGGCATTCACACAAAGCATGTCTAAACTAAGCAAATGACATAGCAATGCAAGATACCATACACACGATATGAGCAACATAACCCTGACAAGTTAGAGCATGCACCTCGGAGGGAAATAGGACTGGTCATCTGTCTCTGAATCCTCCTCCGAGGAGCTATCCGTAACCAGCAAAACATGCGCTTCGTCAGATTACATTGTCTGCTCTGAAGACCCTATTTCCACTTCAGATTTCTCCATGACCGTGCCGAATGGCTGATGAACAGGAGGAGTCATTGAATGTACTAAAATTCTTGACAAATTTAACACGTAATAAAAAATCATGGCATGATATAATTCACATATAAGATGACTGGCTAACCAGGGTGGCATTGCAAAATTCACATATATGATGCCTGGCTAGACAAGATGGCATTGCATGATTCACATATATGATAAAGAAACTAAACAGATGGCATTGACACAAAGCATGCCTAAACTAAGCTGATGACCTATCTGATGTATACAATCAGCAATGCAAGGCACCATATGCATGATATTACCAACATCACCATGCCAAGTTAGAGTGAAGACCTCAAGGGGTAAATAGGAGTGGTCTTCTCCTTCTGAATCCCCCTCAAAACAGTTATCTTCCTCTTGATTACAATCTGAAATGGGTGGAGGGGGGCTGCCTTTGCGCCCACCATGGAGCGATGTCTGCATGAAATTTTATTACCACGCAAGGCTCGTCTCTTTTGCTCTACATGTTCAGTTCCATTGTGTACAATAACTGACATGCATAGGAATTAAACATAGTGAGATTATATAAGGAGTGCATGCACAAATCCAGAGTGATGGTAGCAAACTGTGGATAGACCCAAAACCAATTATAGCAGGAAGATAATAGCTTTAGTTAAAAATTACAGATAATGTGATAGTGGCAAAGGTGTCCCGTCTTTCAATGAGATGGTGGCTACCGTTTTGGAGGAAGTCGACTTTGACGATCCAACTACGAACGTGCGAGGACGTCGCGCCTTAGCAATCGCTAAACCAACTCTGTGTGCTTATTGACCACGCCGGAGCACGATCAACCTCACCACGAAGGTCTGTTTCCTCTAGCATGCTACAACAACAACGTTTACAAGATCGACCTCCCGCGTGACAAGTACAACGTGAGCGACGTCTTCAACCTCAAGGATCTTTCGCCCTACCATGGTGATGAAGATTTCGATCCGAGGTCGAATCTTTCCCAAGGGAGGGGAGATGATGCGGAGCATCCCAAGGTCATCCCCATGGACCTACCTATGTCTCCCACGACACCACTTGGACCTACGACAATAACTCGATCAAAGGCTATCGAAGATAAGGTGAACTCGCTCCTTTCCGAACTACCACCTTCGACACATGAGACATGGCTACTACCTCAAACGGAAACACTATGTGTGCTTAGGTACTTGGAGGAAAGCCATGGAACATCTACATCCAAGGGACAAGACGGCGAAGGCACCAAGTATGAAGGAGAAGAAGATGGGCTGCCACGGAAGCTACAGCCTCCGGATGACCGGCCCAGACCGGACGTTCAGCCCCTGAAGGCCACGCCAACAAAAGGAGGCCAGGCCTCTGAATGCTACAGCGGCCAGACGACCGCCCAGGACCGGACGTCCGACACATCCCAAGCTCCGGACGGCTGACCATCTCCGGACGACCGGCTACACTGCAACAGAACTATATTATTGGAAATCCGAGGAAGACCGGACGACCGGCGACCGGATGACTAGACACCTGCGGATGTCTGATGCCACGGCAACAGAACCTAATCTACGGAAGTCCGAAGATCTACGGATGTCTGGACCGTCCCGAGCTTGCGGACGTCCGACGCCCACCGGACGTCCGACCCGTGGTTGTGTCCAGTTACGGGCTGAGGCCCATGTACCCCTTCACTTCGCCCCCATTTGCACTAAGACTATAAATAGACCTCCTCCTCCTCCTAGTTAAGGTTAGCATTGGTTTAGCTCATATGTGAGATAGAGCCTTGCTCATCCATACGTATCTACTCCTTGAGAGAGATCGTGGCCCCTCTACGGAGAAGATCCCCATTGGATTTAAGACCCCCTCTTGGATGGCCCCATCAAGACCTCCTCTCGGAGAAGAACCGGTTACCCTATATATCGCCTCTTGTTGGATTTGGACCGTGTGATCTCTATGTGTTCTTGGATCTAGCATATGTGTGACTATATCTTGTTGGTTTGAGAGATCCTCTTGTGTTTTCCCTCGTTTTCCCCTCGTGTTCTTCGTGTTCTTAGTTGGGATCCGCTCCTTTTGTGAAAGATCGGGTACAGGGTTCTACCCTACATCAGACGTCCGGAGGCTCGGGACGGTACAGACGTCCGAAAGTCTTCGGAATTCCGTGAATATCGTTCTGTCGCCGTGGCACCGGTCGTCCAATGGTGCTCGGTCGTCTGGGGCCTGGAAGGTGTCGGACGTCCAGTCCGCGTCGGTCGTCTGGCCACGGTAGCATTCGCGGGCTAACTCTTCAGGCTGGTGGAAGCACCAGGTGTCGGACGTCCGGCGAGGTAGGGTCGTCCGGAGGCTGTAGACTTCGGGTAGTTTCTTCTCTTGGTCCTTGTACTTGGTGTCCTCGCTAGCTCGTCCGTTGGGTGTGGTGGCTCCGTGGATTTCCTCTAAGTACCTGATCATGCATAGCACACACGTTGGAGGTAGTAGTCATGTCTCACATGTAGAGAGTGAAGGTTTGGAGAGGAGCGAGTTCATTTTGTGTCTAATGGCGTATATTCGAGGTCTCGTCATATGTCCTCTTGGGGCTTGGAGAGTAGTCGGAGTATACATGGGGATGAACGTGGGATGCTCCGCATCATCTCCCCCCCCCTTGGGAAAGATCTGACCTCGGATCATCATCCTCATCACCATGGAAACGGTTGTCGTGGATGGACTTGTAGTTGGATGGAGTTCAAAGCATTGCGCAATCCAAGTACTCCAAGGTGTCTCTGGAGTGATAGACATGCAAAAAAGAGCAAGCGACACTCGAAAATACAATGGTTAGCGCACACAAAGTGTCCATCAAGTAAGTATGAGTCCGTTCGGCACGATTGTTCGTGACAAAGTGCATGAAGCTTATCAAGATGATATAGAATGATATGCAAAGCATTCATGGGAGCAAATGCAATCATTGTGCACACAAATGTGTTGTGAATTTGATGAATGCAACCATGATGCAAAATGATGTCACGGTGAGACGGTTTATCAATAGCATGAATATGGCAATGGATGCTCAACATTATTATGTTATCATGCAATTGATGGTAGGCAATATGATCATGATGTATGAATATGCCATCAAGGAAGATCACAACAAATTTGCTAATAAAATGCACAAGATCATATATCATGGATGACATGGGAATACAAGATGCAACAAGGCAATCATAATGTGAGTCAATCCATGAATAAGATGCAAATTTGTCATGTGTATGATATGTCCATCGAGCATGACATGTGTGAGCACAATCAACAATTATGGAGGGGATATACCAATGCTTGATGTCGTGGCATGAGTGGAGGTTCGAAGGTGCATCAAATAAGTCCGAGTGCTCCTCAATTTGAAGGTCCATAGAGCCAATCTCCAATGTCGCTCCTCCGTTCGCGAGATGTATCATGTAGACAACAAGAAGGAAACAACAATGAAAGAATGACCCATCCAATATGCATATTTGAGGATGGCTCAAATGGAAGGAGTTCACCTTTATAAGAATGTCAAAAATGTTGGTGTCCCGCATCGTGTACGCCTTCACATGACCAAGTTGTCTCGTGATGGTAACACCTTGTGAATCCTTCAAGACGAAAGAACATGACAAACACTCGGAAAAACAAATGAGGTTAGGGGAAGTGCAAAACCTATCATTCATGTGGTAAGATACACAACAAGTGTATGCATCATGCTCATCATAAGAAAGGACAAGGGAGCATTTCATAGTATGTGAGGCATATGATGCGAGAACAACCAAATACAATAGGCTCAATCAGAAAAGCATGCATCACAAGTAATATGTCCAGGTCTCCACTATCAATAAGCATAGCAAGTTGGCACTCAATACAAGGGTATATGAGAGATGGCACTAATTGAGACAAGATACAATGATCAAGATAAGTCATGTGAGAGGCATGAACATATATGTCATCAACCCAAGAAAGCGAGTAAGAATGGAACATGGGTGATGCATCAAAGCAAGTAATCATATGAATCAAGTCAAGCAAGCTAGTAGTGCGAAGATGCAACATACTAGAAGGAATCATGGCAAGCATGCCATGTGTGCAAATAGTGGTCATGAATAATGCACAAGACATATCACAAACATGAAAGCAAGATATGAGGAAGGTGTCATCATTGTATTGGCAAGAAGTCATAGGTAAATGGCAATGGAACATCATGACTCTCCCAACACAAGAATCAACAATAGCATGAGGCACAAGGAAAGCATGGTAATAGCAACAAGTATCTCCACCAAGCATGCAAATATACATAGGAGTAGCATACTGGTGAATCATGGGTAGATGCAAGCAAGGGTCACAATTGCATGGCAAAATCATGTAAAGAGGCATAACATGCAAAGTGAACAAGATACAATGGGCATAAAGTAACAAGTGATATATAGCCCATAGCCGTGTGAGATCCAAGTAAAAGATATGCACGTAGTCCTTGCGCAAAGGGAATGCTGGGAATGATAATCCACGGGATCCCAAGTCATTTTTGCTCTCAAGAGCTCGTTTCCTTAGCTCATGGGATTGAGAGGTTGACAAGTATACGTGAGTACCTACACAAAACAAAGACAAAGGGAAACCTGTGTGTGCGTGGTAAATGTACACATCATCCATTATGATGTGCACGTGCTTGTGTTTGTTAGCACAAAATATCCAATGCTCAAATAAATGAGATGCGTGATATAGAACCATGTCATCCATCATGAGAGGTTTGTTATTATGTATAGCATAATGGAGACTCATTTTGTAATGCATCATGAGAAATATGTAGAGCATTGTTATTCATGGAATGCATATGGTGCACGCAATTATGGGAATCATGCAAAGTATGGAATGAATCAAAATCTCCTAATATGTATGAGGAAACTATGGGGGTCTCCTCATGAGCATTAGTGGAAATATCACATTGAGAATATTGACAACATCGAAAACAATGCATATTTGGTTCTATGTGATCATGGCATGGTATAGTAGATGAATTGCGCAAATCATGTAAAGGAAGCATGGCAATATCATCACATGAAAAACAAAATCCAATGACCATCATCTCGCCCTCTATGCCATAAGTGCAAATGGGATTTATTTTAATGGGGCATGCATAGTTACTATGTTGAGATTGAAAAGATGCAATATGGGAGATCTCACTCATAGCATATGAAGTTTAAAGGATTATCAAACATGACGTGACAAATATAATTTTCACATGATATCCTATGGAGCATAGCATCACAACTAGGCAACTTAACATGCTCATCATCATATTCATCATAAATTGGTAAGTCATGACATGAGGAAGTCGCACTAGCATGAATGATGCGGAGCATCCTATGGACATCACCATGTCAAGAGTCCGTTCCGCGAGTGACACGTGCGACATCTACTTCACATACACAAAGGTGAATCATCTCCTTTACACGTGCTCACTTGACCCCTTCGAGGATGGTATACTACTTGACACTCCACTCGTCTGCATGCATAGGTATTGTCGGAACACTACGGGCGACGAGGAGGAGTGCAAGCGCCAAGGAACAACTACACCAGCCGCAAGAGAAGCATGGAAGAGAAGGAGGAAGAAGACCCAGGACGAGCGGTACTACCGCCCACACCAAGCGGTACTACCGCTAGAGGCCCCCGAGCGGCACTACCGCCGAACTTCCGCTCTACTGCCGCTCAACCCGACAAACTCTTGTGCTAGAGCGACCCCGGTCCGGTACTACCACCCGGTCCAAGCGGCACTACCGCTTGCAAGCGGTACTACCACCCTCCCAAGCGGTACTACCGCTCTGCCTGTGCGCAGCCACGGGCCTTTGGCCTTGTATCCCTCTCCCACTTACCCCTTCGTGGCTAAGACTATAAATAGACCACCTCCACCTCCTTTCTAGGGTTAGCAAAGTAGTAGCTCATTAGAGATAGAGCTTTGCTCATCCATATCGGATCTAACTCCACGAGAGAGAGACCGCGGCCCCTCTACGGAGAAGATCCACCTTGGATTCAAGACCTCCATGTGAGCATGTGAGAAGATCCTCCGGGACATCAAGACCTCAACTCCTCCAAGGATTGGGATGAACGCTACCTTGTATCTTTCCCTTTGTTGTTCATGTACCTTGTGGATCTTGTGTGTTCGATTGTCTAGTGGATGTGTGATTGGACTTGTTCTTGAGTGTTTCCCCTTGTGTTTTCTCTCCGTTCTTCCCCGTCTTCGTCGTGTTCTTCGAGGGATCTCGCTCCTTTCGTGAAAGATCGGCCATATAGGGTTCCACCCTACATCATCTTGGTATCATGAGCCACGTTGATCACGATTTCGGAGCCCCCTCTCTTTGTTTTCTAGCTTGATTTTGTTGTTTTTCGTCCTAATTCGAAAATCCCCACCAAAAATAGCCCCAAAATTTTTTGTGATTTGTTGGTTTGATGAAGTTTTGTTGGATTTGATCCATGGATTTGCTTGGTTTCGAGTGGATCTAGCATCTCTCCAAGTTTCCCCACTTTCCATCCACAAAATCTCTCCAATTTTGTCCCCGAAATCATCCATTTCTGCCCCAAAATCGCGCCCCGATCCGGATTTGCGAATTTTCCCGACACCAGCGGTACTACCGCCCCCCCTAGCGGTACTACTGCTTAGCACCTCCAAGCGGTACTACCGCCCTTCCAAGCGGCACTACCGCCCCTCCCAGAGCCAGATTTTGCGAAAAAAACCCGACACGAGCGGTACTACCGCCCATGCCAGTTTCAGCATTCCGAGTTTCACCGTTTTGCCCATAACTTCCACATCTGGAGTCCGATTTTCGCGTTCTTTAGCTCGTTGAGTAGCTATTGACATCCTCTATCCCTATAGATAGGTTACACCACCATTTGGCTCCATCAAAATTTTGGAACTTTGGCATCTTTGCCTAGGGCTTCCACCACATCCTCCGCATAACCACCACCGACTTCCGCAACCCAACCAATTTTGTTCCCCATCACATTTGAGGTTGTTTGAGTTGTGATTTGAATCTCCTAAAGTGTTTAGGCTACTTAGGGACCGTGCTTCCAACTCCGACACCTTGTATAGTCACCCTCGACTTCCGCATTGCGTCTCAAAACCCCATCATTGCATTTAGGCAATCCCATTGAGCTTCCGCAACCACCACCACATTCCCGCTACCACCGTTTGACTTTTGTCCTTGAGATTTTGAGTTGTGGTTTTTACGTTTCCTAAGGTGTTTTGGCTACTTAGGGACGAGTCTCCATCATCTTGGTATCTACATCAAGAACACCACCACTCATCATCGCAACGGACGGCAACCTTGACGACACCATTGTATATTCCCTTGCAATTGCATTGATAACCCCTAGCCCATTTTTGCGTCACTTACCTATCGAGACTAGCCATTTGAGTATTCCCGGCAACGTTACTTGTGCACATTAGTGATCATACCTCCAATTGCATACATACCATATCATATTGGTATCATATCATCCCTTGTGTCACAAGTTTGTTCCCGCATATACACAATTGCTATCTTGGTTTGTGCATTTCGCAAAGTGGCCATACATACAAAAAAAGAGAATAAAGCTTTTAAGCAAAAGAGAAGAGCAAAGAAGCTTGTAAGCAAGTGCCATAGCATCATACCACATTGCATAAAAGATTGTCATATCCGATCATCTTGGATCAAACACTGGGAACCATACATATATAGCATACTTGGGATAGAAGTTTATCCATTTTGCATATCATTGGTTGTGCAAAAGTGTCGTATCCGCCTATAGAGCAGTCGTGCTAGCGTCTCTCTTGAGTTGTGCAACACGAGCGTTTTCCATGGACTCCACATTTTGTGCTCATTCCTTGGTTGCACGACCCCATCTATCTATCCGTGTGTGTGTTTCCGTGGGCCATTCTGTGCTATTGCTCTACTTGTTTCACTTGCGAATTTGTGAATCTATTTCAACATTATTGACTCTTGCTAACATTTTGCATTAAATTTTTGTGCCACTATCCTCACCGAGCTACACCATAAGCTTTAGTTTGTAGGTGTGAGTGAACAAGTCCGATACCAATTCCACTATTCTTTCATCTCACATTGAGTGAAACGAGATATATCCTAAACTTTGGGAAAAGGTAACTTGGTATTGTTTATCTCATTTGCTACTCACCTCTACTTGAGTCTTGTGATGGATAGGCAAGGCATTTCACCCTCGGTCTACAACAACAACGACGAGTTCGATGCCACGAACAATTCCACCGACGCCAAGATGCAAGCTCAAATGGAGGAGATCAAAGCCCTCATCAAGTCCTACAAGCGATCTTCCTCATCTTCGAGAAGACACTCAAGAGCACATGCTTCCGAGCTACCATCTCTGGCAAGATCACATCGGCATCGAAACCATCACCACCAAGTACGTGAAGGTCAAGAGCTCAACACCAAAAACCGCTCAACGACTTCACCGTCTCCCTTGGCATTTTCGCCAAGCGACTTCAAGGCATCTTCGCCTTCGCATATATGACATCTTCGCCAACAAGCACCTCAAGACTACGCTCAAGAGAAGCTCCCCAAGCTCAAGTCTGCGACCTCCATGAGCTACTACGACCTCGACACCGACCATGAGATTCCTTTCTATGGGACTCTAGAACTCGAGGAGTATCTCGAGTGGGAGCGTTTGATGGACGACTACCTCAAGCTACATCAAGTTCCTCCCGAAGATCAAGTGAAGTGCGCCACAAGAAACTTCCACGACTACGCGTCCACATGGTGGTTTCATACACCTTCGGAGAGCTACGACATGAGTTGGCCCAAGACGAAGAGAGCTTTGCGGCGAGAGTTTGTGCCTCCAACCTACACGGAGCAACTTCTACGCCAATTGGAGAACACCATCCAAGGATCCAAGTCCATCGACGAGTACTTCAAGGAGATGAAGATTGCCTTGCGACGAGCCGACGTGGACGACCCCATGTCAATGAAGTTCCACTTCATGATGGGATTGAACAACGACATCTCCAAGACTATCTTCCTCGAGAACTACAAGTCCCTCGACAACAACTACATTGGTGCTCTCAAGGCGGAACAAGAACTCATGAAGGCCAAGGCTTCTCCACCCCAAGCACACTTCTCGAAGACCAAACTCAAAGATGACGAGCATGAGGCTAGTACCACCAAGATGTCCAAGCCCGATGAGCTCCAAGACGATGCTCCCCAGTTCGACTTCACCGCCATCCCTCTTTGTGGCATTGATGATGCCGAGTCCTCCATGACTCTTTTTCAAGATGGTGCAGCGACAAGTACGACTACCGAGACCTTCAAGGACCACACTTTGGAGGCGAGCGACTTGGTGACGAGCAAGGATGATGCTTCCATCTTAGGAGGCGAGAGCGATGATGTGACATCTTCGGCCTTCATCCATGGTGACAACGACGAGATGGTTGAGCATGGGATTTTCCCTTCGACCACGGCGACGTATGATGACTTGAGTGACTTGTACCACCATATTGAGAGTGAGAGTGACTTCACCACTAGCCACATATGTGATGATTTGCCCCAATTCCCATGTGAGGAGAGCCACAACCCCCACCACTTGAGTGAGATGAGTGATTCCACCATACATGAGATTGAGTGCACCTACATTGAGGGAGTGAGTGAGCCACCACATAGAGAGAGTGAGGCCACTATGATTTCTAAGGACTTCACCTCTACCTCTATTGTGTCTTCTCATTTGGTGCTAGGTCCCATATATGATGACGCGCCGATTTGCGATGACTACGTCCTTCCTTTGGACAAGACGATGGCCATGGAGGAATATGATGCACCCCCCACATGGTTCCATCAAGTTGATGATGATGACCACCATTTGGTCTTTGCCACCTCACCCACACCACTTGAGTGGAATGAACAAGGTAACATAGGTGAAGGTGATGCTCTAGTCCCACTAGTGGACATTCTTGACAATGATTTCTTGCATGATGTTGATCAACCTATTACCATGCTTCATTCTAGTATGATTTCCCCATGCGATGATTTACCCATTTATGATGAGTATGATGATTGCCATGTGGAGTCCATTGGTTGTGATGCCATGTTACATAGGATTTCTTGTGACAATTCTTTAGGTCACATCATGTTTGACAACCCACTTGACTTGTCATATGCTATGCATGAGATCAATCATATGTCATATTTGCAATCTCATCTTAGTGACTATGCATATGCCATTAAAATTAACCCAATTTGCACATATGGCATAGATGACAAGCCCATGGTTATTGGCATTTGTTTTTCTTGTGATGATATTGATATGCTCCCTTTGCATCATTTATCTCATATGCCATGCCATGACCAACTAGCTTCGGATATGCATTGTTTTGGATGTTGTCCATTTTCTCCATATGATGTTTCCAATATTGCTCATGAGGAGACCCCCATAGTTTCTTCATACATGTTAGGAGATTTTGATTCATCCTATCCATTGCATGATCCCAATACTTGTGTGCACAATATGCTTCCCATGAATAAACATGATATTGTTGTGCCATATACTAGTATGCTCAATTTGCATCCCCATCGTGTCATACATAACAACTATTCTTTCATGATGGATGACATGTTCTTATACCATGCATCTAATTTCTTTGAGCGATGCTTATCTTGTGCTAACTCACACGTGCACATGCACATCATGATGGATGATGTGTACATTTACCACGCGCACAATTTCTTTGGTTTGTGTCTCTTTTGTGTAGGTACCCATGAATACTTGTCAACCTCGCAATCCCACGAGTTGACAAAACGAGCTCTAGAGAGCAATGATGACTTGGGATCCCATGGATTGCCTTTCCCACCGCTCTCTTCACGCAAAGACTTCGCGCATTTCTTTTACATGGCCCTCACATGGTTATGGGTTGTTGTCCATTATATATCCTTTGCCCATCTTGCCATGTTCACTTTGCATGATATGCCCATTCCTATGCCTTTTCCATGCATTTGTGACCCATGCTTTGCATTACACATGATGATTGATTCTAGTACTTGTATGTGTATTTGCAAGCGTGGTGGAGATATTGTTTGTTATTGCCATGATTGCTTTGTGCCCCATGCCTATGATGATACTATGATCTTGATTTGTGTTCGTGCTTGCGATATGTCATGTACATTGCCTATGCCTATTCTTTTCTCACACGACATGATTGCCATGATTTCCTCTAGTGTGTTGCATCTTCGCTCCACTAGTTTGCACGACTTCATTACTATGCTTGCTTGCCTTGTTGCATCACCGATGATTCATACTTGCTCACTTCATGCGGTTGATGACAACCATTACCATGCTTTGCACATGATTGTTATTGCTTCTTGTCATTTATCTCCATGTGTTGCCTCTCTCATGCTAGATGATTTGCCATGTATTGAGTGCAACAATGCCCTTAGTCTTGATAATGAGTTTGTCCCCATAGCATTCTCACACATAATTGGAGATTTTGACATATTCCTTGTGAAGCATGCTTGTCTTACCTCTTTTCACCATATACCCCGTGCCATGAATATAGCCATTGTTGCATCATATTATTCATACACTTGTGCTTCTAATGGTTATGTGCAAAATAAGAAAACCATCATGATGGATGATGTGTTTATCTACCATGCACATACGTTCTTTGTTTTGTTGTGTGCATGTGTAGGATACTTGGACTTTGTGTCGACTTCCATGTCACGTGAGTTGACCATTCGAGCTCTTGAGAGCGAACCACCTCCTACCACGACGATTCTACATCGCACTTGCTTGTGCTTCGGCATTGTGAAGGACGCACAAGGACACGCCTTCAAGGTGACATCTTTCTTGAGCATGGATATTGCGGATCATACTACTTGTGTTGCTTGCACAATGAGACTTATTGTTCATCTTGGATCACTTGCTTGCACACTTGTTAGAGATCTTGTTTCGACTTGTCATTTTAACCATTCCATGCATCATGATATATATGCCTTGTGTGTTGCATCCAAATCTTGGATTACTTGCTCCTATCACATGTTTGGTTGCAATAATGTCATTCGTTCACATATGCCATGTCTCATTGATTGCTACATGCTTGACTTGATTGCCTCGCACATGATGAACAATTTCTCTTTCTATTGTGTTGAGTGCCACACTATGTTCACTACACCCTATGCACATTATGCTTGGATTGTCTTGCACTTGACACATGTGTTTAGACACTTCATTTTATTTGGTGTTGTGAATGATTCATATGCCTACCATAGACCTTTCATTGAGCAATTTGTGAATGCTTGCTATGAACTTGAGGTAGATGCTTATTCTCTTGACACAAGTATTTGCATCTCTACCTCTCATTTACATGCTTGTCCCCATGATATCCTTGCTTGTGCTCGATTGATATACTTACATGCCATGTCTCAATCCTTTGTCACACCATATGCTTTGCATGATGACGACACTTGTTTGGTGAATCACCTCTTGAATGCTTGGTTTTGCACTAACGCTAACCACATTTGTTTTTCCAAGTGTTTGTTGTTTTTGCTCCTTTTGAAGGAATCACTACACGGTGCGACATTGGAGAGTGCACATTTCGAACTTCAAGATGACAAGTACTTGGTGAACGTCCACTTCTACATGGCGAAGCCATCTCTTTCCCATGGTGATTTGGTTTTCGATCCGAGGTTGGATCTTTACCAAGGGAGGGGAGATGATGCGGAGCATCCTATGGACATCACCATGTCAAGAGTCCGTTCCGCGAGTGACACGTGCGACATCTACTTCACATACACAAAGGTGAATCATCTCCTTTACACGTGCTCACTTGACCCCTTCGAGGATGGTATACTACTTGACACTCCACTCGTGTGCATGCATAGGTATTGTCGGAACACTACGGACGACGAGGAGGAGTGCAAGCGCCAAGGAACAACTACACCATCCGCAAGAGAAGCATGGAAGAGAAGGAGGAAGAAGACCCAGGACGAGCGGTACTACCGCCCACACCAAGCGGCACTACCGCTAGAGGCCCCGAGCGGCACTACCGCCGAACTTCCGCTCTACTGCCGCTCAACCCGACAAACTCCTGTGCTCGAGCGACCCGGGTCCGGTACTACCGCCCTCCCAAGCGGTACTACCGCTCTACCTGTGCGCAGCCACGGGCCTTTGGCCTTGTATCCCTCTCCCACTTACCCCTTCGTGGCTAAGACTATAAATAGACCACCTCCACCTCCTTTCTAGGGTTAGCAAAGTAGTAGCTCATTAGAGATAGAGCTTTGCTCATCCATATCGGATCTACTCCACGAGAGAGAGACCGCGGCCCCTCTACGGAGAAGATCCACCTTGGATTCAAGACCTCCATGTGAGCATGTGAGAAGATCCTCCGGGACATCAAGACCTCAACTCCTCCAAGAATTGGGATGAACGCTACCTTGTATCTTTCCCTTTGTTGTTCATGTACCTTGTGGATCTTGTGTGTTCGATTGTCTAGTGGATGTGTGACTAGACTTGTTCTTGAGTGTTTCCCCTTGTGTTTTCTCTCCGTTCTTCCCCGTGTTCGTCGTGTTCTTCGAGGGATCTCGCTCCTTTCGTGAAAGATCGGCCATCTAGGGTTCCACCCTACATCAGTGAAGCATGGGAATAGGTGGATCAACATCATGCAAGCCATCATTGGTGAGATAGTCCACTAGTGGGACAAGAGAAGCACCATCACCTATGTTACCTTTGGAGCATCGCTCATGTGTTGTAGGTGAGGTGTCGAAGACCATGTCGTGGTCATCTTCATCTTGATGGAACCATGTGGGGGGTGCATCATCGTCCACCATGGCCATCATCGTCTCCATTAGAGGTATGGACTCATCGAGGATAGGCATGTTGTCATGTAGGAGAACTAACACCAAACAAGAAAACACACTAGGAGTAGAGGTTAAGTCATTAGAAATCATACTAGCCTCACGTGCCCTATCAACTACCTCACTCACTAAGTATTGTGGCTCACTCACTCCCTCTTGGATGCTCTCACTCGTATGGTTGGTGGAGTCACTCAAATGGCCCTCAACCTCACATAGGATGTGTGGCATGCTCTCAAGTGTGGGGCTAGTGGTGGTCACACTCATCCTCTCATAGGAAATGCACTCATTGTCACATATGGTGGAGTCACTCATGTCACTCATGTGGTGGTGGCTCTCCTCACATGGGAATTGGGGCATCTCTTTATATGTGGGTGTCGGAGAGATGTAGGTGCAAACGTCTCCATGGTCAATCATGTCGTAGTCGTAGCCGTGGATGAAGGCCAAATATGGCACATAATCACTCTCGTCTAAGACCAAAGATAAGGTCTCATGTGCGGTCTCGTAGCTTGACTCGGAGTATGAGTCCAATATGGGCATCGTCTTCATGTTGTTGAAGAGGTTCGCGCTCATCGCCGTGGTCGAAGGGGATGGCCCTAGCTCGACCTTCTTGTCACTGTCTTGTTGTAGGAGGCCCATATGATGTGGCACCTTGTAGCTCATCTCCATGACCGAAGGGAATTTCCCATGCTCGCTCATCTTTCTCGAGGGGCTTCCGAAGATGGAAGTGTCACCCTCGCTCGAAGGTGGTCGCCTCATTGTTGAAGATGTCGATGTAGGCGAACTCACGGGAAGTAGGCGAACATGTTGTACGTCCAAAGGCAAAGATGCCTTGATAGCACTTGGCGTAGATGCCGAAGTGGTTGTTGTAGCCGTAGCTCCGTCTTGGTGGTGCTCGTCTCGCGGTCTTCTCTTATGCTCATGAAGCTTGGACTTGGGGTGAAGTAGGGCTTGTTGGGACTTGTAGGTAGGCGCATCTCGAGAATCGTCATGTTGATGGTGTCGTTGACGTACTTGAGCTCGATGGCGATTGTCGTCGCGCACATGTTGTTTGGAGGTGACTTGCTCTTCATGACGATGTGGATCACGAACGTGATGATGGACGCCATGTAGATGTGGACGTGCACGACTTGCGCTTGCGTCGCGTGGGTGCTCCGAAGATGATCGACTTTCTCGCTGTCGCCTTGAGGAAGACGAAGGGGAAGAACATTTGGCCAACAAAGTCTGAATCTCCTCCATCCTTGCATCTTCCTCCTTCTTTTGTACGGAAAGCTTGTTGTCAATGTAGTCCCTTTTCCTTGCTTCGGAGTGACGAATGTCGATGGAGATATTCTCGATTCGCTCTCGCAATCTTGATTGTGCGCCTTGCATTTTTCGTTGTAGATCGAAGATTGACTATTTGGTGATGTAGTTGTTCGCGCCATCATTGTTGCGGAAGACCAGAGATGAAATGCCTTGCCTATCCATCACAAAACTCGAGAAAATATGAATGGAAGAAAGAGAAGAACTATACCAAATGTACCTTGACCGATGTTGAAAATGGATCAATGATCACTCAATGATGTAATAAGGAAACAACACAATTGGTACCGATGTCGTCGATTTCTCACACCTACACAAATAAGGCTTATGGTGGAGCTCGATGAGGATAGTGGCACAAAAATTTGATGCAAAATGTTAGCAAGAGTCAATAATGTTGAAAGAGATTCACAAATTCGCAAGTGCAACAAGTAGACCAATAGAAATATGTGGCACATGGAAACACACACACAGATAGATAAATGGGGTCGTGCAACCAAGGAATGAGCACAAAATGTGGAATCCACGGAAAACGCTCGTGTTGGACAACTCAAGAGAGACGCTAGCACGATTGCTCTATAGGCGGATATGACACTTGTGTAGAACCTCTAAGATGCAAAATGTATGAGCTTTCTATCCCAAGTATGCTATATATGTATGGTTCCCGGTGTTTGATCCAAGATGATCGGATATGACAATCTTATGCAATGTGGTATGATGCTATGGCTATTCCTTACAAGCTTCTTTTCTCTCTCTCTTTTTCTTAAAAGCTTATTCATTTTTTCTTTTTTTTTGTATGGCCACTTTTGCACAATGCACAAACCAAGATAGCAATTGTATATATGCGGGAACAAACTTGTGACACAAGCGATCATATGATGATACCAAGATGATATGGTATGTATGCAATGGATGGTGTAGATCACTAATGTGCACAGTAACGTTGCCGGCAATACTCAAATGAATAGTCTCGATAGGAAAGTGACGCAAAATAGGCAAGGGGTTATCAATACAATGGAGGGATACCATGATACCAAGATGATACCGATATGGAGGTTACCGTCGAAGGTCTCTCGTTTGTAAGCCACAGACAGATGATGGTGAAGTGGTCAAAGTCGATGATGACCTTGTGGCAATGATGAGTGGCGATGTTCTTGATGTATATACCAAGATGATGGAGACTCCTCCCTAAGTAGTTGAAACACCTTAGGAAATGGAAAAACCGCGAACTCAAAATCTCAAATGACAAATGTCAAATGGTGGTAGCGGAAAGCGGTGGTGGTTTTGCGGAAGCTCAATGGGATTGCGGAAATGCAATGATGGGTTATGAGATTAGGCAATGCGGAAGTGGAGGTTATGGGTTTATGTGAGTCGGAGTTGAAGGTCACCGTCCCTAAGTAGCCGAAACACCTTAGGAGACACAACTCACAACCCAAACAAAATTGGGTTAAGTTGGGGTGGCGAAGTGTATGGTGGGTAAGCCTATACGGAAATGGTACTGGTGGTTGATGAAGAAGCAACCGTCCCTAAGTAGCCGAAACACCTTAGGAGACTCGAATCACTACTCAAGCAACCACTAATGCTATGGGGATCAAAATTGGTTAGGTTGCGGAAGTCTATGGTGGTTTTGCGGAAGTTATGGTGGAGGCCCTAGGAAAAGATACCAAAGTTCCAGAACTTTGATGGAGTCAAAAGTTTTTGGAAGTATATTTGTGGGAAGGAGGATGCCAATAGCTTCAAAACGAGCTAAAGAACGTCAAAATCAGAGTTCAGATGAATTAGTTATGACCGAAACAAAAATCAGCCGAAGTCAATATCTACAGGTATCGGACGTCCGTAAATGGACGGATGTCCGGTCACCGGACGTCCAGTTGGGCTCGGAAATCCGCTAATTTCGTTTTGTTGGCCAGTTCCGGTTGTCTGGTGGAGGACAGACGTCCGGTGTTTCGTGGGGGTCCGGACGTCCGTAAAAACGTCGGTCGTCCGGTGGGTCGGGGTCAACGCGAAATTTCAGGTCCTGGACGCGATTTTGGGCGGAAAATGGGGATTTTGGGGTCAAAATTGAGGAGATTTCGTGGATGAAAGATGAGGAAACTTGGGGAAATGCTAGATCCACTCGAAACCAAGAAAATCCATGTATCAAAATCAACAAAACTTCATCATACCAAAATATCACAAAAAAAATTTGGGGCTATTTTTGGTGGGGAATTTTCGAATTTAGGGAAGAACGCAACAAAATCAAGCTAGAAAAAGAGGGGTAGGGGCTCCAAATTCGAGATCAATCTTGCTCTGATCCAAGATGATGTATTGTGGAACCCTATGCGGCCGATCTTTCACGAAAGGAGTGGATCCCAACTAAGAGCACGAAGAACACATGGGGAAACACAAGGAAAAACACAAGAGGATCTCTCAAACCAACAAGATATAGTCACACATATGATAGATCCGAGCACACATAGAGATCACACGGTCCAAAACCAACAAGGGACGATACATAGGGTAATCGGTTCTTCTCCGTGAGGAGGTCTTGATGGGGCCACCCAAGAGGGGTCTTGAATCCAACGTGGATCTTCTCTGAAGAGGGGCCGCGGTCTCTCTCGAGGAGTAGATCTGTATGGATGAGCAAAGCTCTATCTCCATATGAGCTAAACTAGTGCTAACCCTCAAATGGAGGAGGTGGAGGAGTATATATAGTCTAGAGCCACGAAGGGGTAAGTGAGGGGCGAAGGGGTACATGGGCCTGGGGCCCGATCTCTGTGCGCAGACAGGCGGCGGACGTTGATGCGGAGCATCCCAAGGTCATCCCCATGGACCTAACTACGTTTCCCATGACACCACTTGGACTTATGACAAGAGCTCGAGCAAAGGCTGTCGAAGATAAGGTGAACTCGCTCCTTTCCGAACTACCACCTTCGACACATGAGACATGGCTACTACCTCAAACAGAAACACTATGTGTGCTTAGGTACTTGGAGGAAAGCCATGGAACATCTACATCCAAGGGACAAGACGGCAAGGGCACCAAGTGCGAAGGACAAGAAGATGGGCTGCCATGGAAGCTACAGACTCCGGACGAACGGCCTAGACCGGACGTCCGACCCCTGAAGGCCACGCCAACCCAAGGAGGCCAGGCCTCCGAATGCTACAGCGGCCGGACGACCGCCCAGGCCCGAACATCCGACACCTCCCAAGCTCCAAACGGCCAACCATCTCCAGACGACCGGCGACACTGCAACAGAACTAAAATAGCAGAAATCTGAGGAAGACCGGACGACCGGATGACCGGACACCTACGGACGTCCGATGCCATGGCAATAGTACCTAATCTACAGAAGTCCGAAGATCTATGGACGTCCGGACCATCCCGAGCTTGCGGATGTCCGACCCCTAGCTGTGTCCAGTTACGGTCTGAGGCCCATGTACCCCTTCACTTCGCCCCCATCAGCACTAAGACTATAAATAGACCTCCTCGTCCTCCTAGTTAAGGTTAGCATTGGTTTAGCTCATATGTGAGATAGAGCTTTGCTCATCCATACAGATCTACTCCTTGAGAGAGACTGCGACCCCTCTACATAGAAGATCCCCGTTGGATTCAAGACCCCCTCTTGGGTGGCCCCATCAAGACCTCCTCTCGGAGAAGAACCGGTTACCCTATGTATCGTCTCTTGTTGGATTTGGACTGTGTGATCTCTATGTATTCTTGGATCTAGCATATGTGTGACTAGATCTTATTGGTTTGAGAGATCCTCTTGTGTTTTCCCTCGTTTTCCCTCGTGTTCTTTGTGTTCTTAGTTGGGATCCGCTCCTTTCATGAAAGATCGGCCGTATAGGGTTCCACCCTACATCATCTTGGTATCATGAGCCACCTTGATCACGATTTTGGAGCCCCCTCTTTGTTTTGGAGCTAAACCAATGCTAACCCTCAAATGGAGGAGGTGGAGGAGTATATAAAGTCTAGAACCACGAAGGGGTAAGTGAGGGGCGAAGGGGTACATGGGCCTCGTGCCTGATCTCTGTGCGCAGATAGGCGTCGGACGTCCGGTGGGTGTCGGACGTCCGGAGGCTCATGATGGTCCGGACGTCCAGAAGTCTTTGGACTTCCGTGAATATCGTTCTGTCGCCGTGGCACCGGTCGTCCGGTGGCGCTCCGTCATCCGGGGCCTGGATGGTGTCGAACATGCAGTCCGCGTCGGTCGTCCGGCCGCTGTAGCATTTGCGGGCTGACTCTTCAGGCTGGTGGAAGCACCAGGTGTCGGACGTCCAGCAAGGTCCGGTCGTCCGGAGGCTATAGACTTCGGGCAGCTTCTTCTCTGGGTCCTTGTTTTTGGCATCCTCACCAGCTCGTCCGTTGGGTGTGGTGGCTCCGTGGCTTTCCTCTAAGTACCTGATCGTGCATAGCACACACATTGGTTGTAGTAGCCATGTCTCACATGTAGAAAGTGAAGGTTTGGAGAGGAGCGAGTTCACCTTGTGTCCAATGGAGTATATTCGAGGTCTCATCATATGTCCTCTTGGGGCTTGGAGAGTAGTCGGAGTGTACATGGGGATGAACGTGGGATGCTCCGCATCATTTTGTGTAGATGAAGTTTTAAGATTTAGGGAAACTGTGATATGAGAGGAATTAAGGAGACACAAAAGCTCAACCTTGGGGATGCCCAAGGCATCCCTAATTAATAGTTCAACCATCGGTTAGTTTTGTTTAGCCTAAGTTTTTGTTTCTTCACATGATATGTGCTATCCTTGCAAGGTCATTTAGTTTTTTTTTGCTTGTTGTTTGAATAAAGTACTTAAGATCTGAAATTTTATTTATGAGAAGGAGTCTTCACATAGTTACATAATTATTCGACTACTCATTGATCTTCACTTATATCTTTTGGAGTAGTTTGTCATTTGCTCTAGTGCTTCACTTATATCTTTTTAGAGCACGGCGGTAGTTTTATTTTGAAGAAATTATTGAACTCTCATGCTTCAATTATATTATTTTTAGAGTCTCTATAGAGCATGGTAATTTGCTTTGGTTATAAATTTAGTCCTAATATGATAGGCATCCAACAGGGATATAATAAAAACTTTCATATAAAGTGCATTGAATACAATGAGAAGTTTGATTCCTTATGATTGTTTTGAGATATGAAGATGGTGATATTAGAGTCATGCTAGTGAGTAGTTGTGAATTTGAGAAATACTTGTGTTAAAGTTTGTGATTCCTGTAGCATGCACGTATGGTGAACCGTTATGTCATGAAGTCGAAGCATGATTTATTTATTGATTGTCTTCCTTATGAGTGGCAGTCGGGGACGAGCGATGGTCTTTTCCTACCAATCTATCCCCCTAGGAGCATGTGCGTAGTAGTTCATTTCAATAACTAATAGATTTTTGCAATAAGTATGTGAGTTCTTTATGACCAATGTTGAGTCCATGGATTATACGCACTCTCACCCTTCCACCATTGCTAGCCTCTCTAATACCGCGCAACTTTCACCGGTACCATACACCCACCATATACCTTCCCCAAAACAGCCACCATACCTACCTATTATGGCATTTCCATAGCCATTCCGAGATATATTGTCATGCAACTTTCACCGTTCCATTTATTATGACACGCTTCATCATTGTCTTATTGCTTTGCATGATCATGTAGTTGACATCCTATTTGTGGCAAAGCCACCATTAATAATTCTTTCAAACATGTCACTGTTGATTCATTGCACATCCCGATGCACGCCTTCTAGCATCTGGTGAGGCCTCCTTGTTAACGACTCGGGAACCACTGACCTCGGGAGGCATCGCAAAGCTGCAAAATTTGTTAGGACATCCGTCGGGTGCCTTGTTCCTCCTTGCGCAAGTCCTCAGGCATGGGCTAATCATGGCTTAGTGCACCACGTCATGGTACCCGTGGGGCACAGACTTAGGAGGGTGCACCAATCACGAGCTCATTCGAGGGCGCCTCGCAAAGATCAAGGTAGCTGAAGCTCTGGGGCGACAGGGCTTTGGCGAGTTGTGTCTGTGGTTTAGGCTAGCCCAGCACGTGCACACACCTACCCAGCCCCCGCGCGAGGCGCACGAGGGAGAGCGTCGGGCAACTGTCGTCCTCCCTGATGCAAGACAAAGAAGCGAGCGAAGAAGTAAAAGAAAAGTGGAACTGATACGTCTCCAACGTATCTATAATTTATGAAGTATTCATGTTGATATTTTATCATTCTTGGGTGTTTTACAATCATTTTATAGCAACTTTATATCATTTTTAGGACTAACCTATTGACCCAGTGCCTAGTGCCAGTTGCTGTTTTTTTGCTTGTTTCTTAGATCGCAGGAAATCAATACCAAATGGAGTCCAAACGCAATGAAACTTTACGGAGATTTTTTTTCGGGCCAGAAGACTCCCGATGGGCCAAAGCAGCACCTGGGGGGTGCCCCGAGGGGGGCACAACCCACCAGGGTGCGCCAGGCCCCCCTGGCGCGCCCAGGTGGATTGTGCCCACCTCGGTGGCCTCCCGCACCCCCCTCTTTACACTGTAAATTCCCAAATATTCCGAAACCCTTCGGGGTTAACCTAGATCAGAAGTTCCACCGCCGCAAAGCTCCATAGCCACCAAAAACCAATCTAGACCCGTTCCGGCACCCTGCCTGAGGGGGGAATCATCTCCAGTGGCCATCTTCATCATCCCGGCGGCCATCACGACAAGGAGGGAGTAGTCCACCCTCGGGGCTGAGGGTTTGTACCAGTAGCTATGTGATAAATCTCTCTCTCTGGTGATCTCTATCATGGGCTTTGTTAATATAGTCGGATCATATGATGTTTCTCCCCTCTATACTCGTGTTGTGATGAATTGAATCTTTACCTTTGAAATTTTGTCATGTCGGATTGAATATTCAGATATGAGATCACATGATGTATGTCTTGCGGTATGAATACTTGAGGTGACATTGGGGTATCTTATTGATTCACTTGATATATGTTATGGCATTCAACTTGCGGATTCCTGCGATGATATTGGGCTATGCATAGCGGTTGATGCACATTTTTCTTATATTTTCTCCGATAGAAACTTTGGGGTCTCTCTGTTTTCTAGTACGAACGGAAAAAAATAGCTTTGTGTTATTTTAGTACGAACTCTTGAATAGATCGAACAGAAAGAATAGCTTTGAGGTCACTTCGTACCCTACAAACAATTCCTATCTTTTGTTCTCCGCTAAGAGGAACTTAGGAGTGATTCTTTATTGCACTTTGAGGGATAATCATATGATCCAACTATGTTAGCACTGTTGAGAGGTTGCACTAGTGAAAGCATGGACCCTAGGCCTCCTTTTCAAGCATTGCAAAACTGTTTTTGTGCCTGTTCACTTTTTGCTACCTTGCTGTTTTTATTTATTCAGATTCTAAAAATATATTTCTACCATCCATATTACACTTTTATCACCATCTCTTCGCCGAACTAGTGCACCTATACAATTTTCCATTGTATTGGGTGTGTTGGGGACTCAAGAGATTTCTTGTATTTGGTTGTAGGGTCGTTTGAGAGAGACCATCTTCATCCTAGACCTCTCACGGATTGATAAACCCTAGGTCATCCACTTGAGGGAAAATTGCTATTGTCCTACAAAAATCTGCATTTGGAGGCCCAACACGTGTCTACAAGAATAAAGTTGCATAGTAGACATCAAGCTCTTTTGTGGCGCCGTTGCCGGGAAGGTGAGTTCTTGCAGGTATATCTTTAGATCTTGCAATTGAATCTTTTAGTTTCTTGTTTTATCACTAGTTTTGCTTATAAAAGAAAAACTACAAAAAATGGAATTTAGGTTGCATCCTATTATTGATCATCTTTATAAAATCTTTCTTGAAAATGATGGTCCAGAAAATTGTGCTCGGTAATTAGAAGAAGAAGTCAATAAAATGATTGGCACAAAATATTTGAATGATGAGCATGATTGCAATGTTGTTAGTGTGAATTCTTCGAATATCCAAAATGCTACTGATGATTGCACAAATCATGACAAAAATGTTTCTTATAAGCATGTCACTTTCTGCGGAGTGAATTGAGAGTGCCTTTGCACACCGAAAAGGGAAGATAGATTTTGTAAGAAGCATAAATATCTAGAAACGAAAAAGTTGCAAGAGAGGCTAGATGATTGTGCTGAAAGATGTAAATTTTTTTGCCATCCTTGTGACCTTTGCAATGAACGTGGTCATTTAAATCTCCAATGCAACTTATTTCATGATCACATCGTGTCCAAAAATTGTGATAACTTGATTACCCTTGAGCATCATAAAGAGCTTAGTCTTCTTTTGGAGTATGAAGAAATGAAATGTATAACTAAGGGTATTCCAAAATTTAATCTCGAGAGATTTCTTAATTTTGATCTAGAAGAAATTTATATGCTTTGTGCGGTAAATTGCATTGAGAATCCTTATATTGCCAACTACTTAAAGACAATAAAACAAATGGAGTATGAAGAGAGTACTAATGAAAGGGAAAATGTTTCCCAAAACCCTCCTAGTGTTTATTATGATGAATGAGGTAACAAGGAGGAGCTTCCTATCCAATCAATCTCTTCAACAAGAAGCTTGAAAATAATAATTAAACCCACACATGGTGTGGTGAAGAAGAAGAAAAGAAGAAAGAATAGAGGTAAAAAGGTATCTCTCCCAAATAATGTTGCTCCCATCACCATCATGCCTCATGAAAGTGAATCAAGTATGTCGATGGAGGATGATGATATTGATGATGATTTTGTTATGCCTATTGCTTGTTGTGATGGTTATGATTGGGAATACAATGATATCCCTTATGATCATGAAAATCTTTTTAGCACTTTCTTGGAAGAATATGATAATAATGTTTGCTATACTATTGGTGCCATTCATGCTATTGATAAGAATGATTGTGATGATATGCAAAACCACAAGCTTGGGTATGCTATGTTTGATGAGTATGGTATGTTTGAAGATTTATTTGCTGGAAATAATGCTTGTCCTAAGCTTGGGGATGCTTTGCTTAATGAATATGATCCTTTGATTCCTTCTACTTTCGATAAGAAAATTTATTATGATGATAGCATGCCTCCTATTTATGATGATTACATTGATGAAAGTGGGTTTGGAAGAGTGTCAACTTTGGGTAGTAGTGATCCCACTATTTTGGAGAGTGTTGAATCTTATTACAATATTGATGAAAGTGGATTTGGAGAGGTCAGTACTTTATTTAGTGATGCATCCACTATTTTGGAAGAGGTTTCAATTGATTATGACAATGAAGTTGCTATCTATGATGATTATTATGATAACATGTATTCCATAAAGAGTGATGAATCTTATATGCTTGTGCATCATGAAAAGAGTGATGTATGTGATAGTTATATTGTTGAATCCAATCATGATGCCTCTGAAAATTATGATGAGAAAGGAACTTATGCCTTTACATATCTCAATAATATCAAGTTTCTTCTCTATGTGTTGACTGTTTTGAAGTTACACTTGTTTTGCCTTCCTACGCTAGTTGATTCTTGTTCCTATACGTTGTTTGCTCACAAAATCGCTATGAATAGGAAGTGGGTTAGACCTAAATGTGCTAGTCATATGGTTCATGACGCTCTCTTCATGCTTCAGTTTTTATCTTTTATGCGAGCATCATTGAAATCATCATGCCTAGCTTAAAAGGCATAAAAGAAAAGCCCTTGTTGGGAGACAACCCAACACTTTTACCTACTATTTTTGTGTGTTCACATGATTATGCTACTGTAATAATCATGTTTTATAGCTTTTGTTTCAATAAAGTGCCAAGTAAAGCCTTTGGGATCATGTTGAGTGATGGTTGCTTTGATCTTGTTGAAAAACAGAAACTTTTGCGCTCACGAAAAAAATTCTTAGTTTTAACAGAAGAGTGCTTTTGAGTTGATTCTTCTTCCAGAAGATTAATATACAAATTTCTCACGTGTTTTCCTAAATTTTCAGAACTTTTGGAGTAGCAAAAGTATGGTTTCAGTACCGATCACTACAGACTATTCTGTTTTTGACAGATTCTGTTTTCAATGCATAGTTTGCTTGTTTTCTAGTTTCTATGGCTTATATTGCTCAATATAAATTGTAGAAATGATATGATACAGTAGGCATTTTGTGAGAACAATTATGAATCTTGTGTTTGACAGTACCAAAAGTGGAATGGTTTGCTCTTTATCATACTAACCTCTCTAACGAAGTTCCGTTAAGTTTTGTGTGATTGAAGTTTTCAAGTTTTGGGTGAGATATCGATATGAGGAGAATAAGGAGTGACAAGACCCTAAGCTTGGGGATGCCCAAGGCACCCCAAGTTAATACCCAAGGAAGATCCAAGCAACTAAGCTTGGGGATGCCCCGGAAGGCATCCCCTCTTTCGTCTCCAACATTGTCGGTAACCTCACTTGGAGCTATGTTTTCATTCGTCACATAATATGTGTTTTTCTCGGAGCGTCAATTTATTTTGTTAGGATTTTCTTGCTGTTATTTAGAATAATTTTTTCATCTTTTATTTCAATAAAAATGTCAAGGATAGCCTTTACTATGCTTATTTTACAAGTCTACTTGTTGTTGTTTGAAAACATAAAGTTTACCGCTGTTGCAAAAATTTCCTAGAAAAGTCAGAGTGTGATAAAATGTTGAATTTTTTTGAATAATAAGCTCTGATAAATTATCTACAGTGTGGTAAATTTTCATAATGTTTGGAGTTGAACAAGTATTGATACTCTTGCATTCTTTACAGACTATACTGTTTTGGCAGATTGCTGTTATGTGGGCATTGTTTGCATATGTTTGCTTGTTTAATGATTCTATCTGAGGATAGGAGTATTAAATATGCAGAGGCATTTAGTATGCAATGTTAAATGATAATTATAGTGATTTGCTACAATAGAGAATGATAATGTTTTGCATTGGTTTATACTAACTTATTTCACGAGTTCTTGTTGAGTTTTGTGTGGATGAAGCTTTTGAGATTTAGGAAAACCGTGATATGAGAAGAATTAAGGAGACGCAAAAGCTCAAGCTTGGGGATGCCAAAGGCATCCCAAGATAATATTAAAGAAGTCTCAAGCATCTAAGCTTGGGGATGCCCCGGTAGGCATCCCACCTTTCTTCTTCAACAATTATCGGTTAGTATCGGTGGAGCCTAAGTTTTTGCTTCTTCACATGGGTTGTGCTATCCTTGTAATGTCATTTTATTTTATTTTCTTGCTGTTTGAATAAAATACTTAGATCTGAAAGTTTTTAAATAAAAGAGAGTCTTCACATAGCCACCTATTTACTTAACTACTTGCTTGATCTTCACTTATATCTTTTTGGAGTAGCTTGTCATTTACTCTTGTACTTCACTTATATCCTATGAGTAAATTGTTGAATAAATTGAATATCATAAAGTTGAAATCATATCATGCCTAGTGTTAGCTTCACATTGGGTTTAGAAAGTTAAATCTTTTGAGGCTTGACAATCGCAATATTGGTCATACAAGCAATTCATGAATAATTAGTGTAAGGAAGAGAACTTTCACATGCAAATATACTATCCTAGAAATCTTTTGTGATTATGAGCCCCCATAAAAATATTATATGCCAAAATTGTTGACGTTGGACAAGTAAGACAACGTAATGATTTAGGTTTGCTCATACTCACATAAAAGTCATATTGTCATAGATCCTTCAACATGTGGTGCTTGCCCCCCCCCATCTTTGCTAGCCAAAAATTCCGCACCAGGTAGAGATACTACTTGTGCATCCAAAAACCCTTAAACCCAAATCTTATTTTCAAGTGTCCACCATACCTACCTAAGGATTGAGCAAGATCCTTCAAGTAAGTTGTCATCAGTGCAAAAAGGCAATAAAAATTGCTTCTAAAAGTGTGAGATCATTTAGTGTAAGAGAAAATTGAATGTTGTACGAACTTGTGATGGCAAAGTAATAAAAGTGAAGGACTGCATAATAAAGGTTGCTATCATAAGGGGCAATATAACGTGACATTCTTTTGCACTAAGGGGCTGAGCATACAAACAAATAAGCGCATGGTAAGCTCTGCTTCCCTCTGCGAAGGGCCTATATTTACTTTTATGTATTTAATTTTATGCAAAGAGTCAAACTTTTTCTCTCTATTCCTTTTATTTTTCTCTTTTGGCAAGCATCATGTGGTGAGGAAAGATCTAGGCACATAACTACAGTTGAATATGGGTAGCATGAGTTATTATTGTTGACACCACCCTTGAGGTGAATATGTTGGGAGGCTAAATAATAAGCCCCTATCTTTCTATGTGTTCGGTTGAAACGTTTTGCTCATGTGTACAAGGTGAGTGTTAGCACTCATGGAAGACTATATGATAGTTGAGTATGTGGAGCTCTTACTTAAACTCTGTTGAAAATAAGTTCAATTTGCAATTGCTTGGTGACTGAGAACATAGGTTATTGGGTTTCAAGAGAATTCATTGTTTGAACCCTAACATATGAATTGGTTGCTACTATAACATGAGAAGTTTTATGAGAAAGAAATGTTGTTATGATGCTAGGAAAAGTGATTGAAATTATCATTGATCAAACTTGTGCACTTTGATAGCATTCACACTTGATAAATTATTTCTTTTATCATTTACCTACTCAAGGACGAGTAGGAATTAACCTTGGGGATGCTGATACGTCTCCAACGTATCTATAATTTATGAAGTATTCATGCTGATATTTTATCATTCTTGGGTGTTTAACAATCATTTTATAGCAACTTTATATCATTTTTTGGGACTAACCTATTGACCCAGTGCCCAGTTCCAGTTGCTTACATTGCAGGAAATCAATACCAAACGGAGTCCAAACGCAACGAAACTTTACAGAGATTTTTATGGGCTAGAAGACTCCCGATGGGCCAGAGCAGCACCTGCGGGTGCTCCGTGGGGGCACATCCCACCAGGGCACGCCAGGCCCCCCTGGGTGCCCAGGTGGGTTGTGCCCACCTCGGTGGCCTCCCGCAACCCCTCTTTGCACTATAAATTCCCAAATATTTCGAAACCCTTCGGGGTTAACCTAGATCGGAAGTTCCGCCACCGCAGGGCTCCGTAGCGACCGAAAACCAATCTAGACCCGTTCCGACACCGTCCCGGAGGGGGGAATCATCTCTGGTGGCCATCTTCATCATCCCGGCGGTCGTCACGATGAGGAGGGAGTAGTCCACCCTCGGGGCTGAGGGTATGTACCAATAGCTATGTGATAAATCTCTCTCTCTCTCTCTCGTGATCTCTATCATGGGATTTTTTAATATAGTCGGATCATATGATGTTTCTCCCCTCTATACTCGTGTTGTGATGAATTCAATCTTTACCCTTTGAAGTTTTTTCATGTCGGATTGAATATTCAGATTTGAGATCACATGATGTATGTCTTGCGGTATGAATACTTGAGGTGACATTCGGGTATCTTATTGATTCACTTGATATATGTTATGACATTCAACTTCCGGGTTCCTATGGTGATATTGGGGTAATCTATGCATAGTGGTTGATGCACGTTTTTATTATATTTTCTCCGATAGAAACTTTGGGGTCTCTCTGTAGTTCTTTGTGTGGATTGAGTATTATTAATATGAATATGCTTTGGTGTTATTCTAGTACGAACTCTAGGATAGATCGAACGGAAAAAGATAGCTTTGCGTGATTTTATTACGAACTCTTGAATAGATCGAACGGAAAGAATAGCTTTGAGGTGGCTTCGTACCCTACAAACAATTCCTATCTTTTGTGTTCCGCTAATAGGAACTCAGGAGTGATTCTTTATTGCACTTTGAGGGATAAACATATGATCCAACTATGTTAGCACTGTTGAGAGGTTGCACTAGTAAAATCACAGACCCTAGGCCTCCTTTTCAAGCATTGCAAAACCGTTTTTGTGCCCGTTCACTATTTGCTACCTTGCTGTTTTTATTTATTCAGATTATAAAAATATATTTCTACCATCCGTATTACACTTTTATCACCATCTCTTCGCCAAACTAGTGCACCTATACAATTTGCCATTGTATTGGGTGTGTTGGGGACACAAGAGATTTCTTGTATTTGGTTGCAGGGTCGTTTGAGAGAGACCATCTTCATCCTACATCTCTCACGGATTGATAAACCTTAGGTCATCCACTTGAGGGAAAATTGCTACTGTCCTACAAAACTCTGCGCTTGGAGGCCCAACACGTGTCTAAAAGAATAAAGTTGCATAGTAGACATCAGGAACTCAGCCAAGCAATCGGGAAATGCCAAAACTCCAAATTTCATTAAAAGGTTGCAACCAGCTATAGAAAGCAAGCTGCATCCGGCACCTAGTCTAGTCTTCTCACTAGCGCGGAGCTAAGTGCTGCCACTAGGACGTGGGAGGGAGCCCCCGAGGCCCAAGGGCAGCACTCCAGAGACTCTAGGGCGTGTACAGCCCCACTCATTATTATGTGAGAGTGTCATGAGCAGAGACCTTCACATGCACCGGGGCTTGCTTCGTGGGTAGAACTTCTGGAGGTGTTGGATGTTCCAGGCGTTCTCGATGGGGATCCCGTCCTGCGTCTCCAGGCGCGCGACGCCAGGCGTGGAGACACAGGCAATCCTAAACGGGCCCTCCCACATGGGTGAGAGCTTACGCAGCCCTTCCCTGGAGAGCACCCGCCTCAGGACGACATCGCCCACCTCGAGCGTCCTGGAGTGGACGCTGCGGCAGTGGTACCGTCGCAGTGCCTATTGGTACCTTGCCGCTCGAAGCGAGGCTTGGCGGCGGCGTTCCTCCCCCAGCACGAGGTCCATCCCCCGCGTGCGTCCTGACGTGCCTCATCAAATGCCAAAACCTGCGCGGAGCGATGCTTGACCTCGTGAGGGAGAACTGCTTCAGCTCCGTAGAAAAGGAAGAACAGAGTCTCGCCCATTGGCTTGGTGGCGGTGGTGCGGATGGACCATAGCATGCACCGGAGCTCGTCGTGCCAAGCCCTGCCACAGGCCTTGAGCTTCTTCTTGAAGGTTCTGGTGTTGAGGCCTCTCAAGACCTTCGCGTTGGCGCGCTCAGATTGGTCATTGCTTCTGGGGTGTGCCAGCGAGGCGTAGCATATCTGCGTTCCAAGGTTAGCACAATGTGTTTTGTAGAGATTGCTAGTGAACTGCAAGCCGTTGTCGGTGATGATGCGATTAGGGACTCCGAACCGGCTCACGAGACCCTTGATGAAATTGACTCTGGAGCCGGCTGGGATGCTGTAGACGGCTTCCACCTCCGCCCACTTGGTGAACTTGTCGATGGCGATGTAGAGGTAGCGGTAGCCCCCAGGCGCTCGAGGGAATGGACACAGGATATCCAGCCCCCAGACCGCAAACGGCCACGAGAGTGGGATAGTCTGGAGGCCCTGAGTAGGCTGGTAGATTTGCTTGGCATGGAACTGGCAGGCCTCGCAGGATCTCACCAGCTCGTTTGCGTCGTTGAGTGCTGTGGGCCAGTAGAATCCGCTGCGGAACACCTTCCCAACCAAGGTGCGTGAAGACGAATGGTGCCCGCAGTCTCCGCCGTGTATGTCGGCTAGCAGCTAACACCCCTGCTCCCTGGAGAGGCGTCGCAAGGAAATATCATTCGGTCGTTTCAGGTATAGCTCACCATCCCGGAGGCAGTAGGCTATAGCTTGCCGAGCCATGCGCTCCGCGTCCTATTCCTTCTCCGGCAGGGTTCCTTGCTGTCGGCGTTCTGGGACCGGGGGTGCCCAGACTTGCCTGCCTGCGGCCCAACGCGTGGCTCCACCAATGGCCTGGTACGACCTAGCTTCAGCAAGAACAACTCAAGACCCTCGCGAGGGGCCAAGCCTCCCGAGGCGGACGACACCAAGACATCCCTGGGAGTGGCCTCACTAGGCCGGCTCCAGAGGAGCGGAGATATCTATGCAAGGGGCACCTCGCGAGGTTCACGTGACGTGAGCCATGACGACCAAGGCCAGGCGGGCGCCAGCAGGCGCAGTGTACCACTTTCCACTTTTGGTGCTAAAGAGGCCAGCGCATGCGAGGAGCCCCGAGGCGTCAGGCAAAGGTTTCCATATCGGTGCAACAAGACCAAGACCAGTAGGACGGAGGTCATCGCGGAGCCCACAACAGCGTCACCACCAGAGCCTTTGACAGGAGAAGACCACCTTTTGTCATGATAGCCTGTACTAGTTGTCTCTCTTCAAACTTGGCTGTTGTGGGATCCCTTCCTGCCTAACATTTGGGAAGAGCACCAGGGCCTCTATAAATAGGACTTCCCACCACCATAGGGAAGGAGGATCGATTCCACCCTGACGAGTTCACCAACTCATCGAGCCCTAGAACGCCTCACCTCCTGAGGTTGTTCATCCATTGTACTAGTTCATCCTCAGCCCCTCGAGGCAATCCACCACCACACTGGATTAGGGTATTACACCGCAAGGTGGCCCGAACCAGAATAAACCTTTGTTTCTTTTGTTCTTTGGGTTCATCGAGCTAGGCCATGCGATCATTGAGGGTGCGACCTAGGAAGAGAGTTTTCTTCGTCTGCACCCCAGAGTTCGAACCCCACAAGGGTTTGCCGAAACCCATAATCCGACATTTGGCGCGCCAGGGAGGGGTTCGTCAAAGCTTCGCCTCTCTGCCTGCTTCGTCTCTCCGTCCGGCTCCCATGGTAGGGGCACCACTCCTCCGACTGGATCGACGGGCACGCGCAGAGGCACCATGGGCCTCCGGGCCTTCACCCCCGCCCTGCAGCAAGTGCGGTGGCCACACAAGTTCAAGCCGGAGATGCCGCCTCGCTATGAAGGCACGGCGGATCCAGCGGCCTTCCTGCTGGCATACGAGGAGGCCCCGCGGGAAGCCGGAGGCGACGACCAGGTCATAGCCAACTGGTTCCCCATGGCCCTCGCTGGCGGCGCGCCTGGTTGCTCAACATGCCGGAGTCCTTTGTGGCCTCCTGGGAGGGGCTGCGCGACCTCTTCATCGCGCGCTTCGCGGCACCGGCACCCCCGCCATAGTAGTCCTCCTTGGTGGTTCGCAGGCGCCGCCCTTGGATCGCCACGTCAAGCAGTTTGTCCGCCAGATGGGTGCCGCCCGTGTACAGCAGGGGGCTCTCCCGGGATGGGCGGCACCCAAGGCCGACCTCACCTTTGACTCAGGGACCATCCAGCAATCACCGCGGGCTCAGGCGCGCTCCCGATGATCTGTGCACCCACCATCTGCAACGTAGCGGTCACTAAGACCCTCATCGACGAAGGAGCAGGCCTCAATGTGCTCTCCATGGAAGCCTTCAGGTTGCTCCACGTAGCGCTCGGCCGGCTCCGCCACACCAAGCCCTTCTCCGGAGTCGGTAGTGGTTCCACCAGCCCCCAAGGGCAGATTCGCCTCCCCGTCACCTTCGGCACTAGCGATAACTACCGCACTGAGCTCATCGACTTCGGCATCGCTCGCATCGGCCTCCCGTACAACGCCATCCTCGGGTACCCTGCCCTGGCTCAGTTCATTCCGGCAACCCATCCCGCTTACAACCTCATGAAGATGTCGGGGAGCAGCGGTGTCCTCACCGTGGCCGAGGACACCAAGGAGGCCCTCGAGGCCCTCAGGCTCGCCTTCAGGGCCACAGAGGCAGCTCGTCATACTGACAAAGCGGTATATGGTGCCCAGGGGGCTGCGCCGGTGAAGAAGAAGTAGTTATTCTTGTAAAGATCGGGCCAAGACGAAGCAAGTACCGGTCGAGGATGATGGGACCTTGGGACCCACCTTCACCATAGGCGCCAACCTCGACCCAGACCATGAAAAGGAACTGGTGAAATTCCTGCACGCGAACAAGGAGGTATTCGCCTAGGAGCCCAAGCAGCTGGTGGGAGTCCCAAGGGGAGTAATTGAGCACCATTTAAGGGTGTGCCCTAATGTGCGCCCAGTAAAGAAGATTGCACGACGGCAGTCTACAGAGAAGCAATCCTTCATCGTCCAGGAAACCCGCAAGCTACAGGCAGCGGGTGTCATCCGCGAAGTTTGATATTCAGAGTGGCTGGCGAACCCTGTCGTCGTGCCCAAGAAGGGCTGGAAGGAACGCATGTGCGTCGACTTCACCAACCTTAACAAAACCTGCCCTCAGGACCCATTCCCGCTTCCGCGCATCAATCAGATCGTCGACTCCACCGCCGAGTGTGACCTGTTATGTTTCCTAGATGCCTTCTCGGGTTACCACCAGATCAAGATGGTGGTGGAAGACGTGGAGAAGACGGCATTATTAACCCCGTGCGGAGTGTACTGCTACACCTACATGCCGTTCGGGCTGCGCAACGCTGGGGCGACCTTCCAGCGGCTGATGCACATCGCTCTGGGTCAACAGCTCGGGAGGAATGCAGAGGCCTATGTCGACGACATTGTGGTAAAATCTCGGGAGGCAAGGACCCTCATTCAGGATCTGGAGGAGACTTTTGCCAAGCTGTGCACAGTAGATCTGCGGCTCAACCCGGAGAAATGCGTGTTCGGCGTCCCCTCCGGCAAGCTGCTGGTTTTCCTCGTGTCGCACAGGGGGATCGAGGCGAACCTGGAGAAGGTCAAGGCAATAGAATACATGAGCCCGCCGCAAACTCTCAAGGAAATGCAAAAGCTCGCGGGCTGTGTGACCTCGCTGGGCGCTTCATCTCCAAGCTGGGGGAGCGTGCCCTCCCGTTCTTCAAGCTGATGAAGAAGAAGGGCCCGTTCGAGTGGATCCCTGAGGCCGACACGGCATTTCAAGACCTCAAGAGGTACCTAACCAGCCCACCAGTGATGGTGGCACCGCGCCCCCACGAGCCCCTGGTGCTTTACCTGGCCGCCACGCTCCATTCCACTAGCGCGGCGCTGGTAGCCATCTGGCAGGAGCGTCAGGCCAAGAGTCTGCCGCACGACGCCACGCATTCGGCTGGAATGATGCAGCACCAAGACTATGCCACTGAAGCCGCTGCAACGCAAGCAGATGATAGGGCCCCACAGGACCACCCTCGCGAGGTCGCGGTAGCACCGACAGGCGACCGACCTCCTGAGGCCCCCCAGCCTCAGGAAGTGCCCTAGCCTCAGGAGATCTCGGGCCCCAATAGTGGTCCCGTCCTTGTCGAACACCCGGTGTACTTCGTCATCATGGTGCTACGGGACGCGCGGGCACGCTACCCCATGTCGCAGAAGCTTCTGCTTGCGCTCCTCGTGGCCTCACGCAAGTTACGCCACTACTTTCAAGGCCACCCCATCAAGGTCATCTCAGCTTACCCACTGGAGAGGGTACTTCGGAGCCACAATGCCGTGGGAAGGGTCGCCGAATGGAACGCCGAGTTGCAGTCATTCCAGCTGGAGTTCGGCACCACCAGGGTCATCAAGGGGGCTGCGCTCGCCGACTTCGTGGCGGAGTGGACTGGCGCTCCAGGGCCCGAAGCGGGCGAGGATCAGTCCCTCTTGCCAGGGTGCGAAGCACTAGACGGCTGGGTCATGTACTTCGACGACGCCTTCACGCGCCAAGGCGTGAGGGCCGGAGTCGTACTCATCTCGCCCACACAGGACAAACTCTACTACACCGTGCAGCTCTGCTTCCAGCAGGGTGAGAAGGTCTCCAACAACATCACGGAGTATGAAGGTTTGATCGTCGGCCTCAAGGCTGTGGCGGCCTTAGGGTGAAGCGCCTCACCATCAAGGGCGACTCGCAGCTCCTCGTCAACTTCTCCAACAAGGTGTACGAACCAAAGGACGAGCACATGGAGGCGTACCTCGCGGAGGTACGCAAAATGGAGAAGCAATTTTTGGGCGTGGAGCTGCAGCATGTGCCCCGCGGCACAAACAAGGAAGCCGACGGTATCGCCAAGAGGGCGTCCAAGCTTCAGCAACAGGAACTCAGCGTCTTCGAGGAGCGGCTCTTCAAGCCTTCACCGGGCCCTCCGGATGCGAAGCCGGCACCGTCTCGAGTGGAGCTTCCCCCGCCACCAGCCTCAGGAGCCCCCGCCTATGACCCGACCTCAGGAGCGCGCCTGCTCCTCGCGCTCGAGCCTCAGGAGGGGTGTTGGACCGAAGAATTCAAGATGTACCTGCTGCAGGGGGGCCTGCCGGAGAAGGAGGAGGACGCAGAACGCATGGCTCGACAAGCTATAGCCTACTGCATCCGGGACGGTGAGCTATACCGAAAGTGACCGAATGATGTTTCCTTGCGATGCATCTCCAGGGAGCAGGGATGCGAACTGCTAGCTGACATACATGGCGGAGACTGTGGGCATTACTCGTTGTCATGCACCCTGGTGGGCAGGGCGTTCTGCAGTGGATTCTATTGGCCCATGGCACTCAACGACGCAATTGAGCTGGTGAGATCCTGCGAGGCCTGCCAGTTCCATGCCAAGCAAATCCACCAGCCCGCTCAGGGCCTCCATACAATCCCACTCTCGTGGTCGTTTGTGGTCTGGGGGCTAGATATCCTGGGCCCATTCCCTCGAGCGCCCAGGGGCTACCGCTACCTCTACGTCACCTTCGGCAAGTTCACCAAGTGGGCAGAGGTGGAAGCCGTTCGCACCATCCCAGCTGGCTCCGCATTCAAGTTCATCAAGGGCCTAGTGAGTCGTTTGGGAGTCCCTAACCGCATCATCACCGACAACGGCTCATAGTTCACTACCAATCTCTTTAAAACATATTGTGCTAATCTTGGAACGTAGATATGCTACGCCTCAGCGGCACACCCCAGAAGCAACGGCCAGGTTGAGCGCGCAACGCGGAGGTCCTGAGAGGCCTCAAGACAAGGACCTTCAATAAGAAGCTCGAGGCCTGTGGCAGGGGCTGGTCGAGCTCCAGTCCGTGCTTTGGTCCATCTGCACCACCGCCACCAAGCCGACAGGTGAGACTCCGTTCTTCCTCGTCTACTGAGCCGAAGCGGTTCTCGCTCACAAGGTCAGGCATGGATCCGCGCGGGTCCTGGCGTTTGACGAGGCACGTAAGGACGCCATGCGGGGGATGGACCTCGTGCCGGGGGAGGAATGCCGCCGCCAAGCCTTGCTCTGTGCGGCAAGGTACCAGCAGGCGCTACCGCGGTATCACTGCGGCAACATCCGCTCCAGGACGCTCGAGGTGGGCGATCTCGTCCTGAGGCGGGTGCTCTCCACGGAAGGGTTGCATAAGCTCTCAACCATGTGGGAGGGCCAATTTAGGATTGCACGCGTCTCCAGGCCTGGCGCTGTGCGCTTGGAGACGCAGGAAAGGATCCCCATCCAAAATGCCTGGAACATCTAGCACCTCCGGAAGTTCTACCCATGAAGCAAGGCCCAGTCCCTGTGAAGGTCTCCGCCCGTGACACTCTCACGTAATAATGAGTGGGGCTATACACGCCCCGGAGTCTTTGGAGTGCCGCCCTCGGACCTCGGGGCCTCCCTCCCACGTCCTAGTGGCAGCACTTAGCTCCACGCTGGTGAGAAGACTAGACTAGGTGCCGGACGCGGTTGTTCATTTGCTTTCTGTAGTTGGTTTGCAACCTTTTAATGAATTTGGAGTTCTAGCGTTTCTCGATTGCTTGGTTGAGTTCCCCTCTCTTTTACTTCTTCACTCGCTTCTTTGTCTTGCGCCAGGGAGGATGGTAGTTGCCCGACGCTCTCCCTAGTGCGCCTCGCGCGAGGGCTGGGCAGGTGTGTGCGTGCGCTGGGTTAGCCAAAACCACGGACACACCTCGCCAAAGCCGTGCCACCCCAGAGTTTCGGCTCCCTTGATCTTCGTGAGACGCCCTCGATCGAGCTCGTGATTGGCGCACCCCCCCTAAGTCCATGCCCCACGGGTATCACGACGTGCAGCACTATGCCATGATTAGCCCATGCCTAGGGCTAGGACAAGGAAGAACAAGGCACCCGATAGATGTCCTAGCAAATTTTTGCAGCTTCGCGGTGCCTCCCGAGGTCAGCCGCTCCTGAGGCGGCAGCAAGGAAGCCCCACCAGATGCCAGGAGGCGCACCCTCACGATACGGAAACCAACCCCGAGCGTATTAAGCTAAGTTGCCCCTCCTACACCTATGTGGAGCACGAACAATGTCGGAACAACAAGCATAACATAATGGCATAAAGGCCACGGTTCATTACACGCCCCAGCAGGGCCATCTACCTTTTTTTCAAAATGCAGGAAGGAGGGAAAAGTCAAATAAAAGCGGCCCGCACGACCGTGGGGGCTCACGAGGCCCGGCACCGAAGGCCTCCGGAACTCAGCTCAGTCTGAGCCCCTCTCGTGCTTTGCCGCCGCCGTCCTCGAAGAGGGCCCGGCGGCGAGACAGTTGGTCGTAGCCCCTGTTGCTGGTGCTCTCGCTGGCGGAGAAGCTGCCGCCGCTGGGCAAACTGCGGCCGTCACCAAGGGCGAGTTCGCCCTCAACCTCATCACGGCCATCGCCCAGGCCAAGCTCGTCGTCGCCGCCGCTCTCATCGGGGCAGCACCCTGCGCGGCGACCATCTTCCCCGAAAACCCTCACAAAGAGGGTTGCAGCGCCATCATACTTGAAGTGGAGGGTGCACCGCCCGCTCAGGCCGTGCGCGCGGGCAAACATCTGCCAGCCGCGGGCCAGGGCCACGTTGCCTGCGATGGAGGTCTCCACTGTGACCCACGAGGCCTTGTTGTAGCAACCGTCAGCTTGAATCCAGAGGCCGCCATGACCCCCAGCCGGCCGCTCGCCGGCAAAGGAGCGCGGGAGCTGGAGCCAGGTGCCTGCCGGACTCTCCGACCACATAACGAACTCCGGGAGCACCTCCGTCGAATGGAGGCGCGGCCGAGGAGGCCGAGCGACCGTGGCAAGCCTACCCTTGGCACAAGGGCTGCTCTGCCTAGGGAAGCCCCCGCTGTGGGAGGAGGCACCACTGCGGCCGCAGAGGATGACATCGGCCCCCGAAGGGGTGCGACTGCACCTCCGAGGAGCCACGGCGGGGGTTGCAGCATGCTTACGGGGGCGTCCTCGCCCCCTTTTGGGCGGTGGCGAGCCGGGGCCCTCCTAGCGAGCCGTCCCTTTCTCCGTGACCGAGAACCTCTTGGTCGGCACCATGGGAATGCAGCAAGATGGTGAGGCGAGGAGGAAGAAGAAGAAGCAGGAAGCATGGAGAAGGAGATGAGCAATGGGGGCTCCGCCCCCCTCATCATTTATAGCCAGAAGGAGGCCAACCGCCGACCTCCACGATCGCACGTAATGATGGTTTTCTTCTGCATGCAGCAGGGTCTCGTCAAGTTGAACGGTTTGCCGAGGCAGCATGGGGAAGCGGAGACGCCCACGTCCCATCGATCGCCACGCGTCAATCAAGGCCGCAGGCGGTTGGGCCCCACGGCGCTCCGCACTTGCCCTCTGGCTTCGCCTCAAAGCCAAGTTCGAGCGCGCCTTGGGCCCAGGGGTTACTGTCGGCGTTCTAGGACCGGGTGTGCCCAGACTTGCCTGCCTGCGGCCCAACGCGTGGCTCCACCAACGGCCTGGTCGGCCCATCTTCAGCAATGACTAATCATGACCCTCGCGAGGGGCCAAGCCTCGCGAGGCGGACGACACCAAGACCTCCCTGGGAGTGGCCTCACTAGGCTGGCTCCCGAGGAGCAGAGATATCTATGCAAGGGGCACCTCACGAGGTTCACGTGACGTGAGCCATGACGACCAAAGCCAGGCGGCCGCCAGCGGGCGTAGTGTACCAGTTTCCTCTTTGGTGCTAAAGAGGCCAGCACAGGCGAGGAGCCCCGAGGCGTCAGGCAAAGGATTCCTTATCGGTGCAACAAGACCAGGACCACTAGGATGGCAGGAAGGAGGTCATCGCCGAGCCCACAGCAGCATCACCACCAGAGCCTTTGACAGGCGAAGACCACCTTTTGTCAGGATAGCCTGTACTAGTTGTCTCCCTTCAAACTTGTCCATTGTGGGATCCCTTCCTGCCTAACATTTGGGAAGAGGACCAGGGCCACTATAAATAGGACTAGCCACCACCATAGGGAAGGAGGATCTATTCCACCCTAACGAGTTCACCGGCTCATCGAGCCCTAGAACGCCTCACCTCCTGAGGCTGTTCATCCATTGTACTAGTTCATCCTCAGCCCCTCGAGGCAATCCACCACCACACTGGACTAGGGTATTACACCGCAAGGTGGCCCAAACCAGTATAAACCTTTGTGTCTCTTGTTCTTTGGGTTCATCGAGATAGGTCGTGAGATCATTGAGCGCGTGAGCTAGGAAGAGAGTGTTCTTCGTGCGCACCCTAGAGTTCGAACCTCACAAGGGTTTCCCGGAACCTGTTGTCGGCGTTCTGGGAACGGGGGTCCCCAGACTTGCCTGCCTGCGGCCTGCGGCATGGCTCAAAGGGGGGCCCAGCATGGCCCATCTTCATCAACACAGACCCAAGAACCTCGCGAGGGTCCAAGCCTCGCGGGGCGGACGACACGGAGCTTCCTCAGGCACGGCCTCATCAGGCTGGCTCGCGAGGAGGCGGAGAGATCAAGGCGGGGTACCTCACGAGGTGCCCGTGATGCAAGCCATGACGACCAAGGGCGCCAGGCGGGCGCCAGCCCGCGCAGTGTCCTCCTTTCCTCTTTGGTGCAAAGGGAGCAAGAGCAGGCGAGAGCATCAAGCAAAGGCACCCGTTTCGGTGCAACGAGACCAAGACCAGCCCAACGGCAGGGAGGAAGTCATTGTGGAGCCCAAGCCAGCGTCACCACCAGAGCCTTTTGATGAGGACATGACTACCTTGGATACGACCAAAAATATTGCATACATGCATATTTGTGAGGTGATTTCTAGTGTCAACTATTCAATAATATATTTATATTATCCAGAACAAAAATACTTCACACACTTTTGTGTTTTGTCTAATTGTAGATGTATGGGACATTTGTACAATCCACATATGAAGATAGGGGAAAAGGAGAAGTTTAAGTTCTGTTCAAAAAGTCCTCTCACGTCACTTTTGGGCCAAGAGAAGATAGAGTCCAAGTCTCTCACGTTCTGGATTCAGATTCGGACTGCACAGACATACCTGATTCAAAACGCCAAGAACTTTTTCATACGGACTCCGAATTGGGTGATTCTTTTTTTGTTAGAAAGTAGATTTCATCCTCTTTCCAAACCAATTGGAATCACCTTTAAATTCGTCCGAAGCATTGAGATATGGACGAAACAATCTGACGCTGCAGCAGAATCCGAGTCAAACAACAAGTCCAAAGGTGTTGCATCACCTCCACTTGGGCCCATGAGCCTTGTACGACCTAGGGTTGGTTTTAGGCTGCCTTGGGACGTCCTCCCACCTCCTTGGCCGCCACCCTTTACTCCTATATAAGTAGATCCATCTAGTAGCTTTTTCCTTGGGATTTGTTTAGTTAAAAGTTAGCCATTGCAACTTCGTGTACTTCGTTTGTGTCCAACGACCAGACCAAGACCGCTTACGGATTCCCACCTTTATCAATACTTCATATATACTCGCAATATTCAGATTGCTTTTATCATATTCTTGCTTGTTCTTCGATTGCTTGCAGGAATAGACCTTCGTGGTCAGGTTGATTGTGCTCCGGCGTGGTCAATAACCTCTCGAAGTTGGTTTAGCGATTGCTAAGGCGCAACGTCGTGCATGTTTGTAGTCGGATCGTCAAAGTCATCTTCACCAAATCGATAGTTATCATCTCATCGAAAGATCGGGACACCCCCGCCTCTATCAAGTGGTATCAGTTTTCAGGTTGCTCGGTGAGAATTTCCAGTTTCCCCTAGATTAGATTTATTTTCTTACCTATTGTCCAACAAAAAGCCATAAAAACAGTTAGATCCATTCATCCTTTTGCCCAAGCCAGTCTGAGCCTTTGCAATTTTCTTTTCATTGTTTGCATTATTGAATTATCGATTGCATCGTCGTGTCGAGTTGCTGGTCTTAGTGTCTAGTTCGCTTAGAGTTTCGAGTTCTGTTCACATTAGTCACGTCGCCGCTGCATCGTTATCCCTTCCACTGTCCACCACACCATCCATCAATTTTCACCACGTGCTACCCATAGTTCATTGTCACAATCATAGTTGAGGTCGTTCGCGTCATCACTAGATCCAATCTGCATCTTATTTAGCTTGTTTGTGAAAAAAAGAGAAAGAAAAAAAAGAAAAAAAGTGAGAGAAAAAAAAGAAAAAAAGAGGAAAAAAGTGAAAAAAATTCCGTGAAAAAAGGAGAAAAAAAGATATTCAGAGTGTGCTCCGCCTTTGTTATGCGTCGCGCCGTGATTTTTTTAGTGTTCTAGGCTCGCGTCTCTAGCACGGTCTAGTCTAGGACCAGCACAGTACCGTCGTTGAGCGTTTATTCAACATTGCATCTCTGAATTGATTATTGCTGATCTTTTGCTACCATATATTTGGCCTTCCAAGCTCCACATATTTCTACACCGTGTATACATACGCTCACCTGGCAATCGCTTTACTCAATCTTCGGAGTTATTTGACACCGCTGGTTGCCGGTCACCACCTGCTGCATGGTAAGAACTTGTAAGACTTTGATATTTGCTATACTGTGAGCGTTTTACCACCACATCCTAGTAGTTCATAGGAACATTATTCTCGGATTTTGTTTCTTGTTTTTCTACCAAATATGGCAGGTTCCAGAGTCAGTTGGGCTTCATCAATCGTGGGAGACGTACCACCAGCTCCGAAAATACAACCACCGTCACAAGAGGTGCAAAGACATAAGAATACGCACAATCAGGTTTTTGTTTCCATGCCACCTTTTAATGGTTGTTTTAAGCCTGATTTATATATTGAATGGGAGTTCGAAATAAATGTTATATTTGCTTCCCATGATTTTTTGGAACGTAAAAAAGTTAAGCTTGCGGTTGGTTCTTTCACTAGTTTTGCTACTGTTTGGTGGAGTGAACATTGTCGGTTATACCCTGATTATGTACCTACTACTTGGGATGATTTAAAACTTGTCATGAGAGATAGATTCGTCGATGTTTATTATACTCGTGGCATGATTAAAAAACTACAACATTTAAAACAAGGTAGTGACACTGTAAGAAAATATTATGATGATTTACAGACTACCTTGTTGCTTTCCTTTTTAGAGGAAACTGAAGAAGATTTTATGGATAGATTTTGGGGAGGATTAAACCGTGATATTCAGGAGATACTAATTCATTAAGAATGTTATCCTATGGACCATTTGTTTCATCTTGCTTGCAAAGCTGAACAGGAAATAAAGAGGCGTGATGCCCACAAGACAAACCAGCATAAGGTGCACATCCAAGGAGTTGAAACGGTCCTTCCTTCTACCACTGCGCCTACTATGAAAACAACATCCGTTGTTGTGAGCACTGCATCAGCTCCATAGACCCGTCACTGCCGAGAGTTCCAACATCGTCTGAGTTGATAACACGAGGTAATGACAAAGGTACTGATCTTCTAACTTCGCATGCGAATGATGAATGCCTTGTCGATTTAAATACACCATGTGATGCTCAAGCCACTACATTGATCACACCACCTATTTTAGATGATTATGCTGATGATTTGACTTTGCCATGTGATCAAACAACTGCAATATCAAGAATTTTGAGTCACCCATTGAATTAACCGTTGATGTGAAAGAACCATGTGAATCAGGCACTAAAACAAATTTGGATCAACTACGTTTGAAAATAATTGTGCCAATGTTTAATCATTTTGATATGACATCTAATCTTGATAATGATTTTGTGTTGAATGACTTGTTGCATGTTTGCTTATTACAGCATGTTGTAGCATGTAATTCTGAAACTATTAAAGTTTATTCACCAATGTTGGGATGGTTTGATGATGAACTTTGTCAATCTTCTGATATGAATAAGAGTTTCACTTATATGTGCAAACTGAGTTGCAATATTTTCATGCCTTCTACTTCTTGTGATAATATTTTGGCTTTATATTTTATGAACTTTGAAAGTTACGAATGTATACATGTGTCATATGTGAAAAAATCAAGGGAAATAAAAATGGATGACATATACATATACAACATGTACACCTTGTCTCTTTTGTTAGCCACATTTCAGATTAAGCAACGCCGAGGACGGCTTTATTTCCAAGAAGGGGAGGATGATGAGGACATGACTGCCTTGGATACGACCAAAAATATTGCATACATGCATATTTGTCAGGTGATTTCTAGTGTCAACTATTCAATAATATATTTATATTATCCAGAACAAAAATACTTCACACACTTTTGTGTTTTGTCTAATTGTAGATGTATGGGACATTTGTACAATCCACATATGAAGATAGGGGAAAAGGAGAAGTTTAAGTTCTGTTCAAAAAGTCCTCTCACGTCACTTTTGGGCCAAGAGAAGATAGAGTCCAAGTCTCTCACGTTCTGGATTCAGATTCGGACTGCACAGACATACCTGATTCAAAACGCCAAGAACTTTTTCATACGGACTCCGAATTGGGTGATTCTTTTTTTGTTAGAAAGTAGATTTCATCCTCTTTCCAAACCAATTGGAATCACCTTTAAATTCGTCCGAAGCATTGAGATATGGACGAAACAATCTGACGCTGCAGCAGAATCCGAGTCAAACAACAAGTCCAAAGGTGTTGCATCACCTCCACTTGGGCCCATGAGCCTTGTACGACCTAGGGTTGGTTTTAGGCTGCCTTGGGACATCGTCCCACCTCCTTGGCCGCCACCCCTTACTCCTATATAAGTAGATCCATCTAGTAGCTTTTTCCTTGGGATTTGTTTAGTTAAAAGTTAGCCATTGCAACTTCGTGTACTTCGTTTGTGTCCAACGACCAGACCAAGACCACTTACGGATTCCCACCTTTATCAATACTTCATATATACTCGCAATATTCAGATTGCTTTTATCATATTCTTGCTTGTTCTTCGATTGCTTGCAGGAATAGACCTTCGTGGTCAGGTTGATTGTACTCCGGCGTGGTCAATAACCTCTCGAAGTTGGTTTAGCGATTGCTAAGGCGCAACGTCGTGCACTTTTGTAGTCGGATCGTCGAAGTCATCTTCACCAAATCGATAGTTATCATCTCATCGAAAGATAGGGACACCCCCGCCTCTATCACCTTTGGCAGGCGAGGACCAACTTTAGTCAGGATAAGTGTACCAGATGTTCCCCTTCAAAATGGCCAATTGTTGGCGCCCTTCCCGCTCAATATTTGGGAAGAGGCCCAGGGCCTTTGCCTATAAATAGGACTAGCCACCGCCAGGGTAGAGGCAATCGGCCAATACAGAAACAAGCTGGGATCGGATCGAGTAGCATCACACACAGAGAGAGAGAGAAGGGTGACTGAACTCCTCCTAGCAGTTCATCGCCCCAGCCAAGAACAGACCCTCGCGAGGATGTTCTTCCTTGTATTGCTCATCATCATCAGCCCAAGAGGCAATCCACCACACCACAAACTAGAGTAGGGTATTACACCACGATGGTGGCCCAAACTAGTATAAACCCTGTGTCTCTTGTGTTGTTCTTTCCATAGCTTAGATCTTAGCGAGGCGGTGGGGTGCAGGTAGGTAGAAGGCGAAATCTCCATGCGCACCCCAGTGTTCGAACCTCAAGGGTCTGCCGGAACCCGAAATCCGACATTTGGCGCGCCAGGTAGGGGTGCGCCGGAATTCGTCTTCCACCGCCCCGTTCTCCTCCGACCATCGCGTCCATGTCTGACGCTCGTCGGGCCCGCGCCGAGCGCCGAGCCGCTCTTGCTTCCCGCGTCGCCCAGACGGCTCCTGTCGGCGGGCGTCCTCGCCGTTCCCCGTCACCTGCCGTCAACGCCGCCACCGGCCCGGCGGGAAACATGCAGCAAGCATCGTCTCAGCATCCATCCGTGCGGCAAGACGGCCGCACCGCTACTCCCTCGCTCACCCCAGCTGTTTCTTCGTCCCGCGCGCTCCACGCACCCATGGAGGCTCGAGCTGCGCTCATCGCGGCAAACGAGCTCCTGCGCTACCATCCCGTCGACGACATCTATGAAGAATGGCTCGACCGCGTCGCCGAGCTCGTCCGCGCCGCAGGGGGCTCTCCTGCGCCGTCCTTTCCGCTGCACCGCACCCCGCCCTGCGCGGGCGACGAAGCTCCGGGGGCGCCCCAGCCGCCTCCTCCTCAAGAAGGCTCCCTGGCTCCAAGGCGCGTGGCCCCTGGGCGGAACCCGCTCCATCAGGTGCCAGCGCGGCAAGAGCAGAGCTGCCAAGAAGTCCCTCGCCCGCAAGAAGCTGCCCGGGCGCTCCCTGCTCGAGCACGTCACGACCATGCTCCTGCTCCCGCACGTCAAGACCCCGCGCTGCTCCCAGCTGTAGCGCATGGGGACCTGCAGTACCAAGCTCTCCGTCACCCAAGGCGTCTCGTGGCCACAGCAGGCTGCCGTGCCTTCACCACCGAGTTACGCAGCATCACGTGGCCCGGCAAGTTCAAGCCAGACCTGCCTCCTCGTTACGACGGCACGGCCGACCCTGTGGAGTTCCTCCAGCTCTATGAGCTGGGCATCGAAGCTGCCAACGGAGACGAGAAGGTCATGGCGAACTGGTTTCCCATGGCGCTCAAGGACGGGGCCCGCACCTGGCTCCTGAACCTGGCTCCAGGCACGATCTCCTCCTAGGACGAGATGTGCACCCGCTTCATCGCCAACTTCCAAGGTACCCGCGACCGGCCACCCGCCGTGAGCGACATGCGCCGCATCAAGCAACAAACTGGAGAGACCCTGCAGAAGTACATCCAGCGCTTCAACAACGCACGCCTCAAGATTCCCAAGGTGATCGAGGAGGCCATCATCTCAGCCTTCTCCGACGGCGTGCGCGACGTCAAGATGAAGGAGGAGCTGGTGATGCATGAAGACATGTGCACTTCCTTGGAGCTGTTCAACTTGGCGACCAAGTGCGCCAGGGCTAAGGAAGGACGTCTCTCCCTCCTCGAGCTGCCTGTCGCAGACCCAGAAGAGAAGAAGCCCAAGGCCAAGGATGTGTAGCGCAAGGGGGCTGCCGTGCTCGCGGCAGAACCAGACACCAAGAGGGACAGAGATCAGCCCAAGTCTTCCAAGGGCAGTCGGTACTGTGTGTACCACGACCTCCACACCCACAACACCAACGAATGTCAAGAGCTCCGAGCCGTGCGAGAAGGAAGGAGGTGACCGGGGCTACGGTCGAGGAGGAGGAAGGAACGCAGGACGCTGGGAAGACCGCGGCCCGCTCCAAGGGTGGCGCGATCGACCTCGCGAGGACCGCTGGAAAGACCCGCCTCGCGAGGGAGACTGGAGGGATCAGCCTCGCGAGGATCGCCCGCAAGGCAACGCAGGCCTCCCTCCGCTGCCGCCGCAGCCAAGGAGAAACGAGGACCGCCATCAGGACGAGGGGGCTGGGGGCTTCCAGGAGCCGCGCGCGATCACCTGCATCCTGGGCGGGGCTCAAGCCCCAGCCTCTCAGCGCATCTTCAAGCAGTTCGCCCGCGAAATAAATGCAGTCCTCCTCAAGCTCGAAGCCAGGTGCCCTCTCAGGTGGTCGGCGTGCGCCATCACGTTCAGCTCAGCGGATCAGCTCAAGTGTGCAGCCACAGCCGGAGTCCTCCCGATGCTTTGTTCCCCAATCATCAGCAACGTGCTGGTCACCAAGACCCTCATCGATGGCGGGGCAGGGCTCAACATCCTGTCCGTGGAAACATTCAACAATCTCCAAGTGCCCTACAACCAGCTTCAGCCAACCAAGCCTTTCTCCGGAGTCACCGATGGCTCCACGGTCCCGATTGGGTAGGTCCGCCTCCCTGTCACCTTCGGGGCACACGACAACTACCGCACCGAGCTCATCGACTTCGACGTCGCTCACATTCGCCTGCCGTACAACGCCATCCTTGGGTACCCAGCGCTGGCCAAGTTCATGGCCGTAACTCACCACGGCTACAACGTCCTCAAGATGCCAGGAAGTGGCGGAGTCATCACGGTGCCCTGTGAAGAGAAGGACGTGGTGTGTTCCCTGGAACGAGCCTTTCAGGCCGCATCATTGGAAGACCCGGATCGCGGAAGCAAGAGGCTTCCCAAGACCACCCCCAAGAAGAAGAAGACATCGTCCGGCCCGGCCCCTCAGGAGGCAGGCCCCTCAGGGACCGTGCCTGCCCAGGAGGAACCTCTTCCATCACATAGGAAATCACGCCCGGCGCCCTCCTCAGGCAGGGCTCGGGGGCTCCCCCCTGGAGGGCCACCGGCTTGGCTAAGGTCACGAGGGAGGCGCTTGGGCACCACATGGAGGCGTGTTTCGAAGCACGTTTCCCTCAAGAAGGAGTAAGGCAAGGAGGGCCAGACCCTCAGGAGTTCGTCAGCAAGGCCATTCAGGAGCTACAGGAGTCAAGAGTCATGAGAGGCGGCCGCCGCCTACCAGCTGTGGCTCCCCATCCAGGCGAGGATGGTGGGCTGCGCGTCTGCATCGACATACCAGGGCTCAATCGAGTCGCCTCTCTGGAGCGCCTCTGGCCCTCGCGAGTGGGGTGCTGCGAAGGTCCACCCCACAGCTACATTCGCATGCCTTATGGCTTGCCGAACGCGGCTGCCACGTACCAGCGCCTCATGAGGGGCATCATTGAGGCTCAAGAGGCCAGGCGTTCCGCAGCCTTGGCGGAGATGGAGATGGTCCGCGAGGAGCCACCAGCGCCTCCGGAGCCTCCCGAGGCCCCTGGGCCTGGGGGCTCGTGAGGATCGGCTTCTGCAGCCCACCGAGTCTGCTACACCAACACTCATTCGTCCTCAACATCATCAGGTGACATCTTTCAAGTTTCATTTCCAGCTGGGAGCGCCCCCCAAGGCTGCATTATTCCCAGGCCGTGTGGGTCCGTCCCCGCGGCATGTATCCCTTTTATTTCATGTTGTTAGCTTACTTTGTTGGGGGCGCCCCTCGGGCTGCATCATCCCCAAGTCGCTCGAGCCAGACCCAGCGGCATGTATCCCTTTTGCGTTTATTTCCGGCTATGCGTTCGACCCACCATGCTTGATTATTTTATGTCGGTCCATGGCACCTCTTATTCTCCATGCCGACCACTTGCACATTAAAGGGGGGTACCTGAGCATCACGACTCAGGGCTCTTACTGGCTCTCCAGCCCTCACCCTCTGGCCTTGTCCACGGCATCGCGACTTGGCATACCAGCGACGGCCGAGACCAGCTCGAGGGCCGGGACCCGAGGACGTAGAGTGCCGGCATCTAACCAAATTTGCAGGAACACATCACAGGATAAGGCCCAGCGCCAGGCGCAACCCGCCTAGAGGTAGGGCCCCGTGAGTCCCGCGCTGGCTCACGGGTGCCCAGATACACCTCGCCAGGCCCTATCGTGCCAGCCACGTGTCAGGGCGGGGTTGTACATGCCCCGGGGGCTCCTCCCGAAGGGGAGCCCCCTCCCACGTACCAGTGGAAGCACCATGCTCCGCGCTGGCTGACGACACTGCCGAGGAGCGGCTATGCCTGTACACATACGGAAGTGCTATGCTCCGCGCTGGTGATAAACAACTGAGGGTGGCCCCCGGGCCGCATCAACCTCTGGGAGCCCAGAGCTCAGTGTCTAGCCTCATCGTAACGCCTCCCCTCGGGAGTGCCGCGCGAGGGGGCTGGACACGGGGGCTGCACCTGGGTCACGCCCAGACGCACGCCACCCAGCCAGGCCCCCCGGGCCTGGTTCGTCCCGCGTCTCTCCCCTTGCGGAGCCAAGGTACGAAGGCCATTTGAGCGTCAAGGGGGACTCCTGAGCATCGCGACTCAGGAGCCTAACTGGTCACGTAGCCCCTCACTCCTTAGTTCCGAAAGGCTAACGGCGGTTGAGGTATGCGCGAGGCCGGGCTCTGCAGACGTAGAACGATAGATCCACCCACATCTCACCTCCCTACTTGCTGTTCGTGCGCCAAGGGGGACTCCTGAGCATCGTGACTCAGGAGCCTAACTTGTCACGTAGCCCCTCACTCCTTGGTCCCGTCCTGGTTTCTAGTCGGGGCTAACGGCGGCTGAGGTATGCGCGGGGCCGGGCTCTGCTGGCGTAGAACATAAGCAAGTAGGAAGGAAAAGCGTAAATTTCAAGGAATTCAAAAGCAAATATTACAGTCCACACTGTTACCTCAATGCCAAACACAAGTTTAAACGCCTCCCCGAGGCATGATACATGTGCGGGAATTGAAGGCAGGACAGGAGCCACAACGGAATCACTTGACGGCGGTGGAGCAGCGCGGAGTGGGTTCGCCTCAAGGAGCAGCAGGGTCAGCAGCGCCTCGCTTCGGCTTGGTGTTGAAGGCCCGGAACTTCCCCAGCAGAGCCTCCGCGCGACCCTTCACGGCCTCGGCAGCGACAGCGGCACGCTCGCCGCTTGCTGGCTCCAGCAGGTTGTCGAGGTCGACGCTGGGATCGCGAAGGTAGATGTGGGTGAGCACCCGCGTCAGCGCTTCAGAAGACAGGACACGCGCCTCGGCCTCGGCCGTGGGGCCAAAGCCAAGGGCGACATCTTCAAGAGCGCGAACCAGGAAGGGAAGCAGCTTGGCGGGGCCGTCCTTGGCGCTAGCCAGCGGGCTCTCTAGGCCGCTGTCGTAAAGCGTCCTCAGCAAGGAGCGAGCCTTCGCCTCCATCTCCGCGAAGGCCACGCGGTCCTCGGCAAGAACCTGGGCCTTGTCGTCCAGCTCGACCTTCCTCGCCCCCAACTCCTGCTCCAGCGCGCCTAGGCGGTCACGGCGCTTCCTGAGCTTGGCCTCCCGGTCCTTGACGGCCGCCTCGCGAGCCTTCACGCCTTCTTCCTGCTCTTGGCGAAGGCGGGCCTCTTTCGTGAGCTGGTCCTGCAGGCCTTGCAGCTCGTCCTCCAGCACCTTGCAGTGACCACGGACGTCGACCACCTCCCCCAGGGCTGCGTCACGAGCAGCCTTCGCCTCAAGGACGGCCTGCCTCTCCTCATAGCAAGCCGTCGAGGCCTGGACCAGCGCCGCCCGAATCGAAGCGTCGGAGCGAATCCATCCTGAAGCCAGCTCCAAGCGCCCGGCCACCAAGAGAGGGTCGGCGCCAAGAAGATACTGCCGTAGCCGGTCCAGCTCAGCAGCAGCACGATCCAGAACGGCAGAAGGAGTCGAAGAGACAGCAGTCGGTGGAGTAGGAGGAGAAGGCGGTAGCACGACCACAGCATCCTGAGGCGGAGCCTGCTGCGCCCCAACGGCTGTGGTGGCGGCAGCAGGCAAAGGCACCTCGGGAGTTGCTTGGGCCATGGGGGCTGAGCTCGCCCCAGCCGGCTCAGCCAGGCCTCGCGAGGACGACCGGGCAGGAGAGGCCCGTGCGTCGCGGTCACCTTCCTTCGTGGGCAGAGGCGCTGCCCCAGATGGAACCTCAGGAGTTCCCTTCGGCTTCTTTGCTGCGGGCGCCAGCCTATCCAAGAGATGCGGACGTCAAGCCTCAGCAGTAGAACAAGAAATAAAGACAGGAATCAAGCGCTTACGGGTCATCGCTAGTGAGCTCAAGCAGCCTCCGGCCAAATTTGAAGCCCGAAAGCCGACTGGAAGGGTCAACCTCGGGAAGCTCGGGAGCGGAAGGCGCGTCTGCGGTCCGCCTCGGGGCCGGGGCAAACCCGCGGGAGATCAGCCCGGTCCTGTCCTTGTTCGGGAGCGGGGGCAAGCTCCCGCCGCCCTGCTCGTCGTCATCGCTCGGAGAGAGGCGGAGAACGCGGGGCCTGCATCGGGGGAGGGGAGCCCTCGACTCTCCATCAGTCGCCTCAGAGTCAGGCCCTTTTCCCGCTCCCCTCCTTCCTCCTCTTCGCTGGAGTCGTCGAAGGACATGTCCACCGGTTCCTCGGGAGCTTCCGTGGGCACGGGCCCGTCCCCGTTGAAGACGGGCATGGACTCCACTACCTGCTCCCAGTCATCGCGGAGGAACTAGGGCGTAGGAGCGCCCTCCAACCTTGCCACATCGCCCTCGACCAGAGATTGGAGGACCGCAGCCAGATCTTCGTCGGCCAAGGCCGCGGGGCTCGGATGGGGCCTCCACATCTGAAGTGAGTACTGCCGAAGCAGAGCCAGCTGGTGCTCCAGGAATTCCCTCAGCAGCGACGCGCCGGTCAGCTTCGTCGCCGCCATGTTGGCCGGCCTCAAATCCGCGTCCATCTTCTCCAACACCAGCTTCGCGCGGGGGTCCGCGAGCTCCGCTCGACCCCAATCGCTGGAGCTCGTGGGTTGCTCCGTGGGCAAGATCAGCTGAGGGTGGATGCGCCCAGCATCTGCCAAGACCCACTTGCTCCTGAAGCCCTCAATCCTTTTCCCGAGGTTCGAAATGGCAATGGCGCCACCGTACACGACGAAGCTCACGCACGCGGAAGCAGGACCGCGGGAGGTCCGGAGGTAGAAGTAGTGGCGCAGCAAGGCCACTGAGGGCTGCACCCCTACATGAGCCTCGCAGTAATAGGCGAAGATTGCCAGGAGAAGGACGGAGTTGGGGTGGAGATGCAGAGCCTGTAGCTTATAATGGCAGAGGACAGAGAAGAAGAACTCGGAGAAGGGAGGCACCAGGCCAGCAGCAATGGCGCTTACAAAGAGCGGATAGAAGGTGCTCCCTTGGCCCTCAGGGGTGGCGGAGCCGGCCTTGAACACCTTCGCCCCGTCGATGCCCTGCACCGCCGCCATCCGGTGCAACCGGGCGAGGCTCGCCTCCGACACGTTCGGCGAGTCCAGGGCAGACGAGTACCAAGCTCCGGCAGGGGACTGACGAGGCGCCATGGCTTCCTAGGTCACGCGGTCGAAGTAGATTTGGAAATTTTGGAGGAAGGAAGGAGAAAGGGGATCTGAGAAGCAACCGGAGAAAGCAAAAAAAGCAAAGCCTAGGCAGATGCCGCTCCTTTATCAACTCGCGCGGTTGTTGAGGCGCTCACGTCCAATCAACCGCCACGCGGCACCCAAGGCCGCAGGCTGTTAGGGCCCGCGGCGCTTCGCCCTTGCCCTTTCGCCTCCCTGCACGGCCAAGTCTGGGCACGCCTTGGGCCCGGGGGCTACTGTCGGCGTTTTGGGAACGGGGGTCCCCAGACTTGCCTGCCTGTGGCCTGCGGCGTGGCTCAAAGGGGGGCCCAGCACGGCCCATCTTCATCAACACAGACCCAAGACCGTCGCGAGGGGCCAAGCCTCGCAGGGCGGACCACATGGAGCTTCCTCAGGCACGGCCTCATCAGGCTGGCTCGCGAGGAGGCGGAGAGATCAAGGCAGGGTACCTCACGAGGTGACCGTGACGCAAGCCATGACGACCAAGGGCGCCAGCTCGCGCAGTGTCCTCCTTTCCTCTTTGGTGCAAAGGGAGGAAGCGCAGGCGAGAGCATCAAGCAAAGGCACCCGTTTCGGTGCAACGATACCAAGACCAGCCCAACGGCAGGGAGGAAGTCATTGTGGAGCCCAAGCCAGCATCACCACCAGAGCCTTTGGCAGGCGAGGACCAACTTTAGTCAGGATAAGTGTACCAGATGTTCCCCTTCAAAATGGCCAATTGTTGGTGCCCTTCCTGCTCAATATTTGGGAAGAGGCCCAGGGCCTTTGCCTATAAATAGGACTAGCCACCCCCAGGGTAGAGGCAATCGGCCAATCCAGAAACAAGCTGGGATCGGATCGAGTAGCATCACAGAGAGAGAGAGAGAGAGAGAGAGAGAGGGTGACTGAACTCCTCCTAGCAGTTCATCGCCCCAACCAAGAACAGACCCTCGCGAGGCTATTCTTCCTTGTATTGCTCATCATCATCAGCCCAAGAGGCAATCCACCACACCACAAACTAGAGTAGGGTATTACACCATAATGGTGGCCCGAACTAGTATAAACCTTGTGTCTCTTGTGTTGTTCTTTCCATAGCTTAGATCTTAGCGAGGCGGTGGGGTGCAGGTAGGTAGAAGGAGAAATCTCCACGCGCACCCCAGTGTTTGAACCTCAAGGGTCTGCCGGAACCCGAAATCCGACACCTGTAATCCAACACTTGCAGCAGATACGCCTTGAATTCTTAAGTCTAGCACACCTCCTCGGGTTCAAGCGTGAGGAGCAGGCGCGCTCCTGAGGTTGGTGGTGGGGGAGCTCCTCCTGAGGCAGCATAGGCTCCACAGCTGGAGGGGCCGCTGAAGGCTTGAAGAGTCTCTCCTCGAAGATGCTGGGCTCCTGGGACTGACGCCTCAACGCCCTTTTGGCAATGTCGTCGGCTTCCTTGTTTGTGTCCCGGGGCACATGCTGCAGTTCCAGGCCCAAGAATCGCTTCTCCATTTTTCGTACCTCCGCGAGGTATGCCTCCATGTGCTCATCCTTTGGCTCGTACACCTTGTTGGAAAAGTTGACGACGATCTGAGAGTCATCCTTGATGGTGAGGTGCTTCACCCCCAAGGCCGCCGCAACCTTGAGGCCGGCGATCAATCCTTTGTATTCTGCAATGTTTTTCGAGACCTTCTCGCCCCACTAGAAGCATAGCTGTACGGCGTAGTAGAGCTTGTCCTGGGTGGGCGAGATGAGCACGGCAGCTCCCGCACCCTGGAGCGCGAAGGCGCCATCAAAGTACATGACCCAGCCATCTGGTGCTTCGCTCCCTGGTGAGAGAGGCCAGTCCTCACCAGCTTCAGTCCCTGGAACGTCAGTTACTCTGCCACGAAGTCGGCGAGCACAGCTCCCTTGATGACCCTCGTGGTGCTGAACTCCAGCTGGAATGCCTGCAGCTCGATGTTCCACTCGGCAACCCTCCCCACAGCATTGGGGCTCTGGAGTACCCTCTCCAGTGGATAAGCTGAGACGACCTTGATGGGGTGGCCTTGGAAGTAGTGGTGTAACTTGTGCAAGCCACGAGGAGCGCAAGTAGGAGCTTCTGTGGCATGGGGTAGCATGCCCGCGCATCTCGTAATACCGTGCTGACGAAGTACACAGGGTGTTCGACAAGGGCGGAAGTGTTGGTGGAGTCCGAGATCTCCTGAGGCTGGGGTGCTTCCTGAGGCTGGGGGACCTCAGGAGTTCGGTCACCTATGTGGCTACCGCAGCCTCAGGAGCGCCGTCTTGTGGAGCCCGGTCACCTGCTGGCGCTGCTGTGGCTTCGGGGGCGCCGTCATGGTGTTGCATCATCCTGACCGAATGCACGGCGTCAGGTGGCAGGCTCTTGGCCTGGCACTCCTACCGGACGGCCACCAATGCTGCGCTAGCGGAATGAGGCATGGCGGCCAGGTAGAGCACTAGGGGCTCGAGGGGACGCGGTGCCATCATCACTGGTGGGTTGGTTAGGTATCCCCTGAGGTCTTGAAATTCCACGTCGGCCTCTGGGGCCCATTCGAACGGGCGCTTCTTCTTCATCAGCTTGAAGAACGGGAGGGCACACTCCCCTAGCTTGGAGGTGAAGCGCCCCAGCGAGGTCATGCAGCCCGCAAGTTTTTGCATTTCCTTGAGAGTCTGCGGCAGGCTCATGTCTTCTATTGCTTTGACATTCTCCGGGTTCGCCTCGATCCCCTGTGCGACACGAGGAAACCCAGCAGCTTGCCGGAGGGGACGCCGAACACGCAGTTCTCCGGGTTGAGCCGCAGGTCTACCTTGCGCAGGCTAGCGAAAGTGTCCTCCAGATCATGAATGAGGGTCCTTGCCTCCCGAGATTTCACCATGATGTCTTCGATGTAGTCCTCAGTGTTCCTTCCGAGTTGTTTGCCTAGAGCGATGTGCATCAGCCGCTGGAAGGTCACCCTAGTGTTACGCAACTAGAACGACATGCAGGTGTAGCAGTGCACCCTGCACGGGGTTCAGAAAGTCGTCTTATCTACGTCCTCCACCGCCATCTTGATCTGGTGGAACCTGAGAAAGCATCTAGGAAACATAATAGGTCGCACTCGGCGGTGGAGACGATGATCTGAATAATGCGCGGAAGCGGGAACAGGTCCTGAGGGCAGGCCTTGTTGAGGTTAGTGAAGTCGACACACATGCTTTCCTTCCCGCCCTTCTTGGGCACGACGGCGGGGTTCGCCAGCCACTCCAGATACCGGACTTCGCGGATGACACCCACCGCTTGCAGCTTGCGGGTCTCCTGGACAATGAAGGACGGACTGTCATCATGCCTTCAGCTTCACTGGGCGCACATTATGGCACACCCTCAAGTGGTGCTCGATTACCCCCCTTGGGACCCCCACCAGCTGCTTGGGCTCCCAAGCAAATGCCTCCTTGTTCGTGCGCAGGAATTTCACCAGTGCCTCCTCTTGGTCCGGGGCGAGGTCGGTGCCTATGGTGAAGGTGGCTCATGAGGCCCCATCCTCATCGACCGGCACCTGCTTCGTCTTGGCTTGATCTTGTGAGAACAACTGCTTCTTCTTCGCGGGTACAGCCCCCTGGGCCCCACACGCTGCTTTGTCAGTGTGGCGTGCTACCGCTGCGGCCCTGAAGGCGAGCGTGAGGGCCGTCAGGGCCTCCTTGGTGTCTCCAGCCACAACGAGGACACCGCTGCTCCCCGGCATCTTCATGATGTTGTAAGCGAGATGGTTTGCCACCATAAACTTGGCTAGGGCCGGGTACCCGAGGATGGCATTATACGGGAGGCCGATGCGGGCGATGTCAAAGTCAATAAGCTCGGTGTAGTAGTTGTCACGGGTACCAAAGGTAACAGGGAGGCGGATCTGCCCTAGGGGGCTGGTGGAACCATCACCAACTCCGGAGAAGGGCTTGCTGTGACGGAGCTGGCCGAGCGACACGTGTAGCAAGCTAAAAGCTTGCATGAAGAGCATGTTGAGGCCGGCTCCGCCGTTGATGATGGTCTTGGTGATGAGGACATCAATACCATTGTTACACCCACAGCCCCTGCTGCTATACATACTGGACCAATTACTAGAGCTCGTGCACGCCAATTGAATTATCAGGTACTTTCGTTTATTGGAACGATTCCAATGTTCATGAGAATATGATGCTGCCTAAATTGGATACATTTGTTTTGCTTACAAATGAAGGGCCTACCATGGACAAGAAAGATGAACCTTGGAGCCAGTCCAAGCATGGAGATGTTGGCATGCGCAAGGGGAACAAGAACAGAGTTACAAGTGATGATTCCAGGACTTTGAAGCCACCATAATGAGCGCATGAGGCCTTGTACGAAATATACAAGATGTCACTTCATAATATTCGTCCATAGGCTATTCTAGGTGCTGCGTCACCTTATTATTGGGCCAGGCCCATGTAATTTCGAAATACTTAAGTATAGGTTGTTTTTAGAGTCCATATGTGTGGGGAAACAAGAGTTAGGGTTGGTTTTGGACCCCACCCTCAAGGGCCACGAAATTCCCTCCTCTTCCTCCATATATAGAGCCCTTAGGGCGTCGTTTAGACTCTGGGTTTTGTTTAGATTAAAAGTTCACCATAGCTGCAACTACGCGTACTTCGTTTGTGTTCAACGACCAGACCAAGGCGTCACAGAACCCCACCTTCATTAATAAAGCTTTCCACTTTTATTCGCAATATCCAGATTGCAATCTCAGTTTCTTGCTTGTTCTTCGTTTGCTCGCAGGAAATAGACCCTCGTGGTCAGGTTGATCGTGCTCCGGCGTGGTCAATAACCCCTCGGAAGTTGGTTTAGCGATTGCTAAGGCGCGACGTATTCGCACGTTCGTAGTCGGATCGTCAAAGTCGACTCCCACAGAAAACGATTGCTATCTCATCGAAACATCGGGACACCTCTGCCTCTATCAAGTGGTATCAGATTTCCAGGTTGCTCGGTGAGATTTTATAGTTTTTCGTAGATTAGATCGAGTCTGTTCTTCATACCTAAAGTACACGAAAAAGGCACAAAAAAATTTTAGGGTTAGTTCATCATATCCGAACCAATCTGAGCCTTTGCATAATCTTTTTAGGGTTTTTGCTTTGTTGAATTTGCGGTTGCATCGTCGTGTCAAGTTGCTGGTCTTAGAGTCTAGTCTTTTAGAGTTTCGAGTTCTGGTCATAAGTTGTCACGCCACCGCCGCACCATCATCATCGCCTTGCCATCTACCACCATTGCTTATCCGCCACCGCTCTGAATCCATATCCATATACCACCACCATTCCGTGTCCATATACCACCACCAATCTATATCGATATACCACCACCGCTGCCATATACCACCACCATATATCCACCACCAATCCGAGTTCTTCTCATATTAGGTTTGTTTTCGAGATCCATCTAAATTCCGATTCGTGTTTCCTTGCCTGCGTAGGTTTCGGAAAAAAAAGAAAAAAAAGAGTCTGGAGACCCCCGGGCAGTTTTTAGGCCAAAATTTCGGCGACCGAAAATATTTTTTCCCTATCATATTTTTAGGCTGCTCTGAGTCTTTTGAGACACTCGCCATCATAGTGATTTTTGGTCGCACTTTTTCGTCGTCGCTGCCCTGATTTCCGAAAAAAAATGTCAAAAAAAATTTCGTACCCATCCTGTCAGTTTTACCTGGGAAGAGTTTTGAGACACTCGCCATTATAGTGTTTTTTCGCAAAAAAAAAGAGGAGCCCAAAAAAAAGAGCGCAAAAAAACAGAGCGAAAAAAATTCCAGAGTGTGCTTTTCCGTTCTTTCCGTGCAGCGTCGTGATTTTGTTAGTGTTCTAGGCTCGCGTCTCTAGCACGCTCTAGCCTAGGACCAGCACAATACCGTCGTTGAGCATTTATTCAACTTTGCATCTCTGAATTGATTATTGCTGACCCTTTTTGCTACCATATTATAAGCCTTCCCAGCTCCACATACATCTACATCGTGCGTTTGACTCTCCCTGGTAATCGCTCTATCCAAGCTTTGAGAGTTTTGACTACATCGGTTGCCGATCACCGCCTGCTGCTGGGTAAGAACTGGTAAGAATTTGAGATTTGCTTGACGGATTTGTGACTGTCCACCACACCACCACCACCACTTCCTAGTAGTCTGTCGAATCATATTCTTGTGTGTTTCTATTGCTGCTAACCATGGCAGGATCACAAGCCGACGAGACTGACTGGGAGAACATGACAAACAAAGTGTTACTTGATAAGTTTCAACAAATGATGAGTGGACAGGTGGAAGATGTGCTAAATAGATTTGAAGAGGCCATGGAGAAGATAGATGGCATTGAGAAGGCGTTCGAAACAAAGCTCGATAACAAGTTTAATGAATTGCTCGCGCGTCTACCGCCACCACCGGCTGCACCTAACTCACCTCTAGAACAACAACAACGACGACGACTACCTCCACATCGCGAAACAACCCTCCGCCGAGCGACCCGTGTCCCTCTTCAGCCTGGCCAAGCTGCTGGTGCTGCTGTTGATACTTCTGTGGCTCCTGATGCTGATGTGGGGGAGGATGATTATGTGGGAGATTACGAGGATGATGTTGATCAACATTAGAACTACGTGCAACCACCAGCACCACAACCACCAGGTCGTCCACATGCAAATACTGGCAATGTTAGGGCTCCCCCTCAGGTACGAGATCATGACCATCTCCCTAAACTGAAATTGAATATTCCACCATTTGAGGGTAGATATGTTCCTAATATATATCTTACTTGGGAGTTAGAAATTGAACAACGATTTACATGTTTACAATATCCTGAGGAGAGACGTGTTCCTGCTGCTGTTTGTGCTTTCACTAGCTTTGCATGTGTTTGGTGGTCTGAACATTGTAGATTATATCCTGTTCCTTCTACTTGGACTGCTTTGAAAACTGCTATGCGTACTCGTTGGGTTCCACCATATTATCAACGTGAATTACTTCAAAAATTGCAGCGCTTAAGACAAGGCAAAAATTCGGTAGAAGAATATTATCAGGAATTACAAACTGGCTTGATTAGATGTGGTATTGTTGAGGAGAATGAATCTATGCTTGCACGTTTTCTGGGTGGATTAAATAGAGAGATTCAGACCATTCTAGACTATAAGGATTATAATAATATCACTCGTTTATTCCATCTTGCTTATAAAGCTGAACGTGAAGTGCAGGATCGACAGGCATTGGCGCGAACTAACTTTTCTGCAGGTCGACCTTCATCATGGACACCACGTGCATCATCTACTTCCACACGTTCTGCTACACCGGCACCTCCGTCGGCTGCCACCTCCAACCGTGATACAGTAAAGCAGGCACAATCACCACTATCTGCCAAGAGCACACCTTCTGGGCCTGCAAAGAGCTCTTCTTCATCCATAGCATCAACAGGGCAAACACATGATATTATTTGTCGACGTTGCAAGGGTGGAGGTCATTATGCGAGAGAATGTCCATCTAAGCGTGTGATGATTGTTATTGAGGATGGTGGGTATGAGTCCGCTAGTGACTATGATGAGGAGACTTTGGCTCTTATTACACATGAAGAACACGGTGGAGATGATTCTGATCATGAGACGCAATACATGGCTGCTGAAGATCCTGACAGGTATGAATGTTTAGTTGCTCAACGTGTTTTGAGTGTGCAGGTTACACAAGCTGAGCAAAATCAGAGGCATAATTTGTTCCATATAAAGGGAGTTGTGAAGGAACGTTCTATTCGCGTCATCATAGATGGAGGGAGCTGCAACAACTTGGCTAGCATGGAGATAGTGGAGAAGCTATCTCTCACCACAAGACCACATCCACATCCTTACTACATCCAATGGTTCAACAACAGCGGCAAGGTTAAGGTAACACGTACTGTTCGTGTGCATTTTAGTATCTCTACATATGTTGATTATGTTGATTGTGACGTGGTACCTATGCAAGCATGTTCCTTATTACTTGGTAGACCATGGCAATTTGATAAAAATTCTGTACACCATGGTAGAAACAATCAGTATACTCTTGTTCATAAGGATAAAAATATTACTTTGCTTCCTATGACTCATGATTCCATTTTGAAAGATGATATTAATAGAGCTAATAAAGCAAAACAGGAGAAAAATAAGAGTGAAAATCAGACTGTGGCAAAAGAATTTGAGCAACAAATGAAGCCTAGTAATAAACCATCCAGTGTTGCTTCTGAAATTAAATTGAAAAGTGCATGTTTACTTGCCACCAAATCTGATATTGATGAGCTAGATTCTAGCAAATCTGTTTGCTATGCTTTTGTGTGCAAAGAGGCATTATTTTCATTCGAGGACGTGCCTTCCTCTTTGCCCCCTGCTGTCACTAACATTTTGCAGGAGTTGGCTGACGTCTTCCCACAAGACGTGCCACCGGGATTACCACCTATTCAAGGGATTGAGCATCAAATTGACTTAATTCCTGGTGCATTGCTACCCAACCGTGCACCATACCGTACCAATCCAGAGGAGACGAAGGAGATTATGCATCAAGTACGGGAGCTGCTCGACAAAGGTTATATACGCGAATCTCTTAGTCCTTGTGCTGTTCCTATTATACTAGTGCCTAAAAAGGATGGTACATCGCGTATGTGTGTTGATTGTAGAGGCATTAATAATATTACTATTCGTTATCGTCATCCTATTCCTAGGCTAGATGATATGCTTGATGAATTGAGTGGCTCTACAATATTCTCCAAAGTTGATTTGCGTAGTGGATAAAATCAAATTCGTATGAAATTGGGAGATGAATGGAAAACAGCATTTAAAACTAAGTTTGGTTTATATGAGTGGTTAGTCATGCCTTTTGGGTTAACTAATGCACCTAGTACTTTCATGAGACTAATGAACGAAGTTTTACGTGCTTTCATTGGACGATTTGTGGTAGTCTATTTTTATGATATACTGATTTATAGCAAATCTTTGGAAGAACATTTGGAACATTTACGTGCTATTTTTAATGCTCTACGTGATGCACGTTTGTTTGGTAACCTTGGTAAGTGCACCTTTTGCATCGACCGAGTGCCTTTTCTTGGCTATGTTGTTACTCCACAGGGAATTGAAGTTGATAAAGCCAAGATTGAAGCTATTGAGAGTTGGCCGCAGCCCAAAACGGTCACACAAGTGAGGAGTTTTCTTGGACTCGCTGGTTTCTATAGGCGTTTTGTGAGAGACTTTAGCACCATTGCTGCACCTCTCAATGAGCTTACAAAGAAGGATGTGCCTTTTGTTTGGGGTACCGCACAGGAAGAAGCCTTCACGGTATTGAAAGATAAGTTGACACATGCTCCTTTACTTCAACTTCCTGACTTTAATAAGACTCTTGAGCTTGAATGTGATGCTAGTGGAATTGGATTAGGAGGTGTGTTATTACAAGATGGCAAACTTGTTGCATACTTTTCTGAAAAATTGAGTGGGCCTAGTCTGAACTATTCTACTTATGATAAAGAATTATATGCTCTTGTTCGGACTTTAGAGACATGGCAACATTATTTATGGCCCAAAGAATTTGTTATACATTCTGATCATGAATCTTTGAAACATATTAAAAGTCAAGCTAAACTGAATCGTAGACATGCTAAATGGGTTGAATTCATTGAGACTTTCCCTTATGTCATTAAACACAAGAAGGGTAAAGAAAATGTTATTGCTGATGCTTTGTCTCGTCGCTATACTATGCTTTCACAACTTGACTTCAAAATATTTGGTTTAGAGACCATCAAAGATCAATATGTGCATGATGCTGATTTTAAAGAAGTAATGCAGAATTGTAAAGAAGGAAGAACATGGAACAAGTTCGTTGTTAATGATGGTTTTGTGTTCCGTGCTAACAAGCTATGCATTCCAGCTAGCTCTGTTCGTCTTTTGTTGTTGCAGGAGGCGCATGGAGGAGGATTAATGGGACACTTTGGCATGAAGAAGATGGAGGACGTACTTGCTACACATTTCTTTTGGCCAAAGATGATACGGGATGTTGAGCGTTTTGTTGCTCGCTGCACTACATGTCAAAAAGCTAAGTCACGACTCAATCCTCATGGTTTATATATGCCTTTGCCTGTGCCTAGTGTTCCTTGGGAGGATATATCTATGGACTTTGTTTTAGGTTTACCTCGAACAAAGAAGGGGAGGGATAGCATATTTGTTGTCGTGGATAGATTCTCGAAAATGGCACACTTTATACCATGTCATAAAAGCGATGATGCTGTTAATGTTGCTGATTTGTTCTTTCATGAAATTATTCGCTTGCATGGTGTGCCAAATACTATTGTTTCAGACCGTGATACTAAATTTCTTAGCCACTTTTGGAGATGTTTATGGGCTAAGTTGGGTACTAAACTGCTTTTTAGTACTACTTGTCACCCCCAAACTGATGGACAAACTGAAGTAGTCAATAGAACATTGTCTACTATGCTTAGGGCTGTTTTGAAGAATAATAAGAAAATGTGGGAAGAATGCTTGCCTCATATTGAATTTGCTTATAATCGTTCGTTGCATTCTACTACTAAGATGTGCCCTTTTGAAATTGTGTATGGTTTCCTACCTCGTGCACCCATTGATTTGTTGCCTCTTCCATCTTCGGAGAAGGTTAATTTTGATGCTAAAGAACGTGTTGAATTGATTCTAAAAATGCATGAGTTAACTAAGGAAAACATTGAGCGTATGAATGCTAAATATAAACTTGCTGGAGATAAGGGTAGAAAACATGTTGTCTTTGCACCTGGAGATCTTGTTTGGTTACATTTGCGTAAGGATAGGTTTCCTAATTTGTGCAAATCAAAGCTAATGCCACGTGTTGATGGTCCATTTAAGGTGTTAGAGAAAATAAATGATAATGCATATAAACTTGAGCTGCCTGCAGATTTTGGGGTTAGTCCCACTTTTAACATTGCAGATTTGAAGCCTTATTTGGGTGAGGAAGATGAGCTTCCGTCGAAGACGACTTCATTTCAAGAAGGGGAGGATGACGAGGACATCAATACCATTGTTACACCCACATCCCCTGCTGCTATACATACTGGACCAATTACTAGAGCTCGTGCACGCCAATTGAATTATCAGGTACTTTCGTTTATTGGTAACGATTCCAATGTTCATGAGAATATGATGCTGCCTAAATTGGATACATTTGTTTTGCTTACAAATGAAGGGCCTACCATGGACAAGAAAGATGAACCTTGGAGCAAGTCCAAGCATGGAGATGTTGGCATGCGCAAGGGGAACAAGAACGGAGTTACAAGTGATGATTCCAGGACTTTGAAGCCACCATAATGAGTGCATGAGGCCTTGGACGAAATATACAAGATGCCACTTCATAATATTCGTCCATAGGCTATTCTAGGTGCTGCGTCACCTTATTATTGGGCCAGGCCCATGTAATTTCGAAATACTTAAGTATAGGCTGTTTTTAGAGTCTGTATGTGTGGGGAAACAAGAGCTAGGGTTGGTTTCGGACCCCACCCTCAAGGGCCACGAAATCCCCTCCTCTTCCTCCATATATACAGCCCTTAGGGCGTCGTTTAGACTCTGGGTTTTGTTTAGATTAAAAGTTCGCCATAGATGCAACTTGGCGTACTTCGTTTGTGTTCAACGACCAGACCAAGGCGTCACAGAACCCCACTTTCATTAATAAAGCTTTCCTCTTTTATTCGCAATATCCAGATTGCAATCTCAGTTTCTTGCTTGTTCTTTGTTTGCTCGCAGGAAATGGACCCTCGTGGTCCGGTTGATCGTGCTCCAGCATGGTCAATAACCTCTCGGAAGTTGGTTTAGCGATTGCTAAGGCGCGACGCCTTCGCACGTTCGTAGTCGGATCGTCAAAGTCGACTCCCACAGAAAACGATTGCTATCTCATCGAAACATCGGGACACCTCTGCCTCTATCACTTGGTAACCGCCACATTGCAGATGGTGAGCGTGCAGAGCATCGGGATTGCGCTCGAGCCCGCGGTGGTTGCCGGATGGTCCCCCGAGTCGAAGGTGAGGTCGGCCTTGGGTGCCGCCCATCCCGGAGGGACCCCCTTCTACACACGGGCGGCACCCATCTGGCGGATGAACTGCTTGATGTGGCGATCCAAGGGCGGCGCCTGCGAACCACCAAGGAGGGCTGCGATGGCGAGGGGCGCTGGTGCCGCGAAGCGCGCGATGAAGGGACCGCGCAGCTCCTTCTAGGAGGCCACAGAGGACTCCGGCAGGTTGAGCAGCCAGGCGCGCGACACGCCAGCGAGGGCCATGGGGAACCAGCTGGCCATGACCTGGTCATCGCCTCCGGCAACCCGAACGGCCTCCTCGTGCGCCTGGAGGAAGGCCCCTGGGTCCGCAGTGCCAAAGTAGCGAGGTGGCATCTCCGGCTTGAACTTGGGCGGCCACCGCACCCACCGCAAGGCGGGGGCGAAGGCTTGAAGCCCCACCGCGCCCTTGCATGGGCCCGTCACTTCGGCCGGAGGAGCGGCGCTTGCCATGGGAGCCAAACGGAGAGGCTAAGCATGCGAAGGAGCGGAGCAGACGGATAGGCGAAGCTTCAACGCACCCCTACATGGCGCGCCAAATGTCGCATTACGGGTTCCGCAAACCCTTGAGAGGTTCGAACTCTGGGGTGCACGTGAAGAACACTCTCTCCCCAGCTCGCTCGCTCAACGATTCCACGGCTTAGCTCGACGAACCCAAAGAACAAGGGACACAGGGGTTTATACTGGTTCGGGCCACCTTGCGGTGTAATACCCTACTCCAATTTGTGGTGGATTGCCTTGTGGGGCTGAGGATGAACTAGTACAGTGGATGAACAGCCTCAGGAGGTGAGGTGTTCTTGAGCTCGATGAGCTGGTGGGTGTGACGATGGTCTGAATGATCCGTCCCCCGCTACGGTGGTGGCTAGGTCCTATTTATAGTGGCCTTGGTCCTCTTCCCAAATGTTAGGCGGGAAGGGATCCCACAACGGCAAGTTTAAAGGGGGACAACTAGTACAAGCTATCCTGACAAAAGGTGGTCTTCGCCTACCAAAGGCTCTGGTCGTGACACTGATGTGGGCTCCGCGATGACCTCCGTCCTATCGCCATGCTGGTCTTGGTCTTGTTGCACTGATAAGGAAACCTTTGCTTGATGCCTTGGGACCCCGCGCGTGTGCTTGCCTCCTTAGTACCAAAGAAGAAACTGGTACACTGCGCCCGCTGACGCCCGCCGGGCCTTGGTCGTCATGGCTCACGTCATGCGAGTCTCGCGAGGTGCCCCTTGCATAGATATCTTCGCTCCTCGGGAACCAGCCTAGTGAGACTGCCCCCAAGGAGGTCTTGGTGTCGTCCGCCTTGCGAGGCTTGGCCCCTTGCGAGGGTCTTGTGTTGCTGCTGCTGAAGTTGGGCCATACCAGGCCGTTGATGAAGCCACGCCACGGGTCGCAGGTCGGCATGTTTGGGTACCCCCGTTCCCAAGACGCCGACACGGCTCGCTACCTTTTGACCAAGTCAAAGGGGCCGGCCTTTTCACCCGAATGGGCCTCTGTTGGGCCGTGCCATGTGTCGACATATCATAGGCGCCTTCGGTCAAATGTGTGGATGACATCTGTCCCAACGATGAGTCGGCACGTGGTTTCTCCGGGCATTGAGAATTTTACACGTGGAATATCCACATTGGTCTGGGTTGTTAACGGGTTATCGTATCCAGACCGGAACCCAATAGCTTAAGGTGACCCGTTACGGTGGATGCCACGTGTCGGTTACCCTTGACGAAAGCACTTCTATGACTCGCGATTTATCATCATGGAAGTGGACACTTCCATGATGATTATTTTGGTAATGTCATGGAACACTTCTACGAGAGCACACGCATGACTATCTTGATTCCGTCATAAAATCGTCATGGATGTACATGCATGACAGAAAATGTGACCTACTATGACAAACACGTATCATCAAGGAAGTGTTTTTTGTAGTGCATGTGGTATGAAGCAGCCACTTAGTCACTTAGGGGCTTGACACCGCACTGATCAATGACTTGTGTCGCTGTGAGGTGGCACGGTGGAGCTTTGGTAGGGCAGTCCGTCCTCACTGGTGCCAGGGCGGTCTGGTGGGTTGTCTTCGGGGCAATCCTCGTCCTCGTCAGGCTCGCCTGCCCGGCAAGTGAGGTTTTTCCCTTAGTGACATCTTGATTCTCTGGCTCGTCTTGGTCTTCTTGATCTGCACTTTGATCCTTTAAAGAACTAGTCTTTTGTGCTTGGTCTGATCTTGGGTGCTGCAATCTTGTCTTTAGGCTTGCACAGTCTGGGCAACGGACCCAAGGTTTGTTGCACCGACATGGCGTGCTTCTCATTGCTCCCAGTGGGGAGCACCTCAAGTACATCGTTCATATGCATTTTCCCCAGGAGAAGGCTACCAACAACACTTCAGAGTACGAAGGGCTCCTTGTCGGGCTCATAATTGCAACAGAACTTGGAATCAAGAAGCTGATCATCCGTGGAGATTCACAACTTGTGGTAAGACAAGTAAACAAGTATTATCAAAGCCCATTGTTGGAGGCATACGTCGAGGAAGTGAGAAAGTTGGAGGAGTACTTTGACAGATTGCAAACAGAGCACGTGCCACATGCGGAAAACAGCATTGCTAATCATCTGTCAAAGTGCGCTACACAAAAACTCCCTCTGGAACCATGGACTTTTGTTCTCCATCTGACTCAGCCCTCCGTATCCCCGGCAACAATGGCCAGAAAAACAAGGAAACTGGACTCCGGCAAGCCTTTCTCAGCAGAGCTTCCCGAAGCCCCCAGCAGAGAGCTTGGCGGGAACAACTCCCCTTCGATCGGTGAGATGCACCCTCCCGCCAAACTACCAATCTTTGCAGTTGAGGCATGCCCTTCCGTGAATGACAAGGTGCCGCTGGTCCTCGTTGCCAAGCCTCAGGCTCCAACTTGGGCGCGGCACATCGTCTGTTTCCACCAAATAGGAGAACTTTCCGAAGAGCAAGAAGAAGCTGAAAGAGTATCCCAGATGGCCAATATGTATCAATTCGTTGATGACACGCTATACAGAAGAAGGCCCAACAGTGTGAAATTGAAGTGCATTTGCTGGGAAGAAGGAAAGGAACTGCTGGCAGAGATACATAAGGGTATGTGCGGCTCCCACATCGGATCAAGGGCCTTTGTTCGGAAAGCTCTCAGTCAAGGTTTCTATTGGCCAACAGCCCTCCAAGACGCAATCGAGCTAGTCGCCAAGTGTGAAGCCTGCCAGTTCCACTCCTAGAATATCCATCAGCCTGCTCAAGCTCTCCAACCAATCCCTTTGTCATGGCCATTTTATGTCTGGGGCTCGACATCTTGGGCCCCTTCCCCCGTTCTATCGGGGGCTTTGAATTCTTGTTCGTTGCAACCGACAAGTTTACAAAGTGGTCGGAAGTAAAGCCCGTGAGGAAGGTGACCGCACAGTCAGCTATCGAGTTCTTGAAAGGATTGGTGTGCCGCTTCGGAGTCCCTGCGCGAATTATCACCGACAATGGCACCCAATTCACAAGCCGCGCCTTCATGCAATACGTTCATGCCCTCGGAAGCAAGATCTCATTTGCCTCTGTTACCCATCCAAAGATCAACGGACAAGATGAGAGGGTGAACGCTGAAGTGCTGCGAGGACTCAAGACAAGAACATTTGATAAGCTGCAGAAGTGTGGTAGGCGATGGATCGACGAGCTGCAGGTGGTTCTTTGGTCCCTCTCGACGACACCAAATCGAGCTACTGTGCAAACTCACTTCTCCCTAGTCTATGGGGCAGAAGCAGTTATGCCGAAAGAACACATATACAGATCACCTCGAGTACTTGCCTACGATGAAGTAGTGCAAGAACAACACCGGCGTGACGATGTTGTGATACTTGAGGAGAACCGTCTCTGGGAAGCTACGCATGTTGCACACTACCAGCAAGCCCTGCGTCGCTATCACAGCCGCAGGGTTCATGCCCGGAGTTTTGAGTAAGGCGACCTTGTCCATATGCGCATTCAGTCCGCCAAGGGTACAAACTAGTTGACGATGAAGTGGGAAGGCCCTTATCGAGTAGTACGGGTACAAAACTCATGGAACATTGAGAATCTCCGTAACTTCTTCCCGTAAGGCGCGGTTGTCGGGCCCTGCCCAGCAGCCACCCTTTTGTACAAGCTTTGTCGAACTTGCATGTAACCCTTTGTACAAAGCCATGCACAGACCCTGAGCAACAGAGAAATAAATGAAGCATTGGGGACCCCAAAGAAGATTGCATGCATGCATAAGCATATGATGAGCATAGCATGATCATGTAGATAAGATCGCATGTGGCACTATTTTCATCTGCACTAAGCTGTAGGGTTCTTACCGCGGACTCGGTCCCGAAGAAAAGAAGAGAAGACAAGCCCACCTAGCGATCCCCAACAAGCCAAATAGATAATGATAGAGGCGGGGTGTCCCGATCTTTTGGTGAGATGATAACTATCGATTTGGTGGAGACGACTTTGACGATCCGACTACAAACGTGCACGATGTTGCGCCTTAGCAATCGCTAAACCAATCTCCCGAGGTTACTGACGATGCTGGAAGCACGATCAGCCTGACCACGAAGGTCTATTCCTGCAAGCAATCAAAGAATATGCAAGAATATGATAAAGCAATCTGAATATTGCGAATATAGATGAAGTATTGATAAAGGTGGGGATCCAAAAGTGGTCTTGGTCTGGTCGTTGGGCACAAACGAAGTACACGAAGTTGCAATGGCTAACTTTTAACTAAACAAATCCCAAGGAAAAAGCTACTAGGTGGATCTACTTATATAGGAGCAAGGGGTGGTGACCAAGGAGGTGGGAGGACGTCCCAAGGCATCCTAAAACCAACCGTAGGTCGTACAAGGCTCATGGGCCCAAGAGGAGGTGATGCAACACCTTTGGACTTGTTGTTTGACTCGGATTCTGTTGCAGCGTCAGATTGTTTCGTCCATATCTCAACGCTCCGGATGAATTTAAAGGTGATTCCAATTGTTTTGGAAAGAGGATGAAATCTACTTTCCAACAAAAAAAGAATCACCCAATTCGGAGTCCGTATGAAAAAGTTGTTGGCGTTTTGAGTCAGGTATGTCTGTGCAGTCCGAATCTGAATCCAGAACGTGAGAGACTTGGACTCTATCTTCTCTTGGTCCAAAAGTGACGTGAGAGGACTTTTTGAACAGCACCTAAACTTCTCTTTTTCCCTTATCTTCATATGTGGATTGCACAAGTGTCCCATACACCTGCAATCAGACAAAACACAAAAGTGTGTGAAGTATTTTTGTTCTGGATAACATAAATAGATTATTGAATAGTTTGCACTAGAAATCACCTGACAAATATGCATGTATGCAATATTTTTGGTCGTATCCAAGGTAATCATGTCCTCATCATCCTCCCCTTTCAAAGCCGTCCTCGGCGTTGCTTAATCTGAAATGTGGCCAACAAAAGAGACAAGGTGTACATGGTGTATACGTATATGTTATCCATTTTTACTTCCCTTGGTTTTTGCACATATGACACATGTATAGATGAGTAACTTGCATAGTTCATAAAATCTGAAGCCAAAATATTATCACTAGAAGTAGAAGACATGAAAATATTGCAACTCAATTTGCACATATAAGTGATGCTCTTATTCATATCAAAAGATTGACAATGTTCATCATTAAGCCATCCCAACATTGGTGAATAAACCTTACTTGCATCTAATTTACATGCTACAACATGCTTAAATAGGCAAACATGCAATAAGTCTTTGGTCACAGAATCATCACCAAGATTAGAGGTCATATCAAAATGATTAAACATTGACTCTTTTGCATCAACAGTTAACTCAATGGGTGCACTCAAAATTGTTGGTATTTCAGTTGTTTGATCACATGACGCATTCATGACAGTATCAAGATTCTCTAAAATAGGTGTTGTGCTCAAATCACCAGGTAACTGAACACATGATGCATTTAAGTTAACTAGGGATGCATCATTCTCATGTGAAGTTATATCATCAATACCTTTACTGTTACCTTGTCGCAAAGACGTAGCTGATGTAGGTACGGACGTTGACTATGTACCATACTCTTGAGATGATGTCGCGCTCACAATCTGAGGTGTGGCTGCTCTAGTAGGTGCAACGATGGAGGAACCAAGCGGTGGTGGTGAGCATGAACTAGAATAGTAGTTGTTGTAGTCACCCAGTGCATCCTCCTGTAACTGTCTCTCAAAGGTACAAGCACGAACATACATACCAGTAATGCAACGAGGAATATACTGAAATCGTGCCTGAATATCATGGTTCAAACCACCAAAAAATCTATTCATTGTATCATCCTCAGATTCTTCTATGTCACAATGATGCATATAAGATTTGAACTCTTGGTAGTAAGCATGAACAGTGTTACTGCCTTGTTTTAATTGTTTCAATTTGCGAAGCAATTCACGATGATAGTAAGGAGGAAAAAATTGTTGTCTCATTACAGATTTCAAAACTTTCCAAGTTGTGGGTTGGTTATCAATGTTTTTCTTACAATGTACACTCCACCAAACAGAAGCAAAAGCAGTAAATGCTCTAGTGGTATCTCGTACTCGCTCAAGTTCAGAAAAGTCATGGTGACTAAAAACTTGTTCTACTTCAAGCTCCCAAGCTAGATAAATAGCAGGATTAAATCTACCCTCAAATGACGGTAAAGAGATAACCTGACCATGTGCTTGTGTGTGTTGTCCCAACTCTCGTGATGGTGATGATGTGTCCGTCGTCCAAGAACTTCTGTCTCCGGAACCTGTCATGATTAGTAGAAACAAGAAACAAAATTCGAGAATAATGTTCCCATGAACTACTAGGATGTGGTGGTAAAACGCTCACAGTATAGCAAATATCAAAGTCTTACAAGTTCTTACCATGCAACAGGTGGTGACCGGCAACCAGCGGTGTCAAATAACTCCGAAGATTGAGTAAAGCGATTGCCAGGTGAGCGTATGTATACACGGTGTAGAAATATGTGGAGCTTGGAAGGCCAAATATATGGTAGCAAAAGATCAGCAATAATCAATTCAGAGATGCAACGTTGAATAAATGCTCAACGACGGTACTGTGCTGGTCCTAGGCTAGACCGTGCTAGAGACGCGAGTCTAGAACACTAAAAAAATCACGGCGCGACGCGTAACGAAGGCGGAGCACACTCTGAATATCTTTTTTTTTCTTTTTTCATGGATTTTTTTTTTCACTTTTTTCCCTCTTTTTTTCCTTTTTTTTCTCACTTTTTTTTATTTTTTTTCTTTCTCTTTTTTTTTCACAAAACAAGCTAGATAAGATGCAAATTGGATCTAGTGACGACGCGAACGACCTCAAGTATGATTATGACAATGAATGATGGGGAGTGCGTGGTGGAAATTGATGCATGGCGGTGGTGGACAGCGGATGCAATAATGACGCGGTGGTGGTATATGGCAACGTCAATGAAGATGGTGCGGCGGTGGCATGACAAACTGTGAACAGAACTCGAAACTCTAAAGGACTAGACACTAAGACCAGCAACTTGACACGATGATGTAACAACAAATTCAACAAAGCAAAACACTAAAAAGATTATGCAAAGGCTCAGACTGGCTTGGACAAAGGATGAACATATCTAACTTTTCTGTGTGGCTTTTTTTTCTTGGACTCTAGGTATGAAGAACAGATGCAATCTACACTACGAAAAACTGGAAATCTCACCGAGCAACCTGAGCTCTGATACCACTTGATAGAGGCGGGGTGTCCCGATCTTTCGATGAGATGATAACTATCGATTTGGTGGAGATGACTTTGACGATCCGACTACAAACGTGCACGACGTTGCGCCTTAGCAATCGCTAAACCAATCTCCCGAGGTTACTGACGATGCTGGAAGCACGATCAGCCTGACCACGAAGGTCTATTCCTGCAAGCAATCGAAGAATATGCAAGAATATGATAAAGCAATCTGAATATTGCGAATATAGATGAAGTATTGATAAAGGTGGGGATCCAAAAGTGGTCTTGGTCTGGTCGTTGGGCACAAACGAAGTACACGAAGTTGCAATGGCTAACTTTTAACTAAACAAATCCCAAGGAAAAAGCTACTAGGTGGATCTACTTATATAGGAGCAAGGGGTGGCGGCCAAGGAGGTGGGAGGACGTCCCAAGGCAGCCTAAAACCAACCCTAGGTCATACAAGGCTCATGGGCCCAAGAGGAGGTGATGCAACACCTTTGGACTTGTTGTTTGACTCGGATTCTGCTGCAGCGTCAGATTGTTTCGTCCATATCTCAACGCTCCGGATGAATTTAAAGGTGATTCCAATTGTTTTGGAAAGATGATGAAATCTACTTTCCAACAAAAAAAGAATCACCCAATTCGGAGTCCGTATGAAAAAGTTGTTGGCGTTTTGAGTCAGGTATGTCTGTGCAGTCCGAATCTGAATCCAGAACGTGAGAGACTTGGACTCTATCTTCTCTTGGTCCAAAAGTGACGTGAGAGGACTTTTTGAACAGCACCTAAACTTCTCTTTTTCCCTTATCTTCATATGTGGATTGCACAAGTGTCCCATACACCTGCAATCAGACAAAACACAAAAGTGTGTGAAGTATTTTTGTTCTGGATAACATAAATAGATTATTGAATAGTTTGCACTAGAAATCACCTGACAAATATGCATGTATGCAATATTTTTGGTCGTATCCAAGGTAGTCATGTCCTCATCAGATAAGTTCTTTCTTATCCATACGTGTTCTGTAAAGTGAAACTTGTGCATATGAAAACCTTGCCACCTACGAAACATAGGTGCTCCCATCCTTTGACTCGAACATTGCTTCGGTCAGGATGGTTGCAGTGGCCTTTGATGGAAAAGGTTTAGCGGGGTGGCTGGTCCCTCTTTGTGGTTTTGTGCCCAGCAGGCCTAGCCTAGCGGCAACAAACTGAGGGTACCGGCAGGATAGCCTGCCGGGGAAAACTTGTTTACTTGAATGTATAGAGGCATTTCACCTGTGCATGGATATGATACATGCACAAGTACCTGGCAAAGCTTGTCTTTTTCATTCATATGCTGATAAGCAAGTACAGATCTTACAGAGCACAAACTTGTGTAAAGAAGATTACATAATTTAGACTAAAGTTTTGCAAGTGCCTACATGTTTTAGACTGAAAAAAGATAAGTGCCATGTAATCCCCTTTCTTCTCCCTCTCCTCCTAGGCCCTGCGGTGGGAGGTGAAGAGGGAAAAAGGAGCACCTGGGAAGAATCCCAACCTGACCCCGACAGGCCCCTTGGTGAGGAGCCTGACAAGAGCGGGAGGGTGCGGGCGAAGGTGATGGTGAAGAGAGTGGTGGAGACGGCCCCCTGAACACAGCCACCAGGGCCAGCAGGGCGAACGAAGTGGGAGGCCACGAGGAAGGCTAGTGGGGCCTAGTTGGAAGGCTGCTGGAGGAACCGGAGGCACCACCCACATCTCTGCATCCAACTCCCCAGCAAATCGCCTTGCCAGAGAGGAGATGCGGGTGCAGATGGTGGTGCCCCCACCTGACGGTGATGGTGCGGCTGGTGTTCAGCCAGAGTCAGAGTCGTCGCCCCCCCTGTCGGCACCGTCGTCATCGCCGTCATTCTCCTCCTTGTTGATATCGCTCGAGGACGAGCTTTCACCGTTGTTTGAGCTCTCCACGCAGCACCCTAAGCGAGCACCTGAGCACCCAAAGACCTTGACAGAGACGAGATCGGCCTCCATTAATTTAAAATGGAGGATGTGCCCCTCCGACAAGCTATGGGTGCAAGCAAAGGTCTTCCAGCCGCGACGGAAGAACATGACATGGGGGCAGGGAAGTCCACATCCACCTGCATGTTGCCATTACCGCAACCCCTCATGTGCAGATTCAATGCGCGTGGCTGTTCGATCTCCATCACCCTCGTGAATGGAGTAGGGAGGCGGAGACGACCACGCGGGCACCTTTGCAGTCTGATGATGAATTACAGCGGCTTGTCTCTGATGTGGCCCTCCATCGAAGGTTGGGCGATCGACGGAGGGGCGACCAGGGCGCCCCCTCGTCCTCCTAGACCCCAAATGCCATGACGGCCGCGACCTATCCCCCTCGCACCTCCTCTCACGGCGGGCTTCGCCCCCGCATCTTCGGAGGGAGGAGGGAGATGCTGTCGAGCAGAAGTTCTCGTCGCCACCACTGGAACAGCGCTGCGTCCCCGGCCTCTCACCATGGTGGGCAGGAACTACTAAGGGAAAGGAAGGAGTGAGATGTGTGAAGAAGCACCCCGCCCCGCGTCCCTTTTTATAGGAGAGCGGGGCAGGGGCTAGCTCTTTTCCATGGTGGTAGCTGCCCCACTCCTCCAGTCCGGCTCCCCCTCACCATCAACAGTTCAAGGAATCAAGGCCGACCCCCTGCACTAATCCATAATGCATGGTTCTCTGCCACGGCGCTCATTCTCGCATCTGCCACCAACCCTGTGCAATGCATACAACACGTGGCAGAAATGCCAGAAGCAGGGAAGATAGTGGAATGGCAGTTACTGCCTCGTGAGCGTAGGACGTGGGTAACCCATAGATCATGGCTCATTATCTCTCCACAATGTTTTGCATGACGCACGAAAAAGTCGGAAGCTAATCCACGCTCAGATTAATGAAGAATCAAAGAAGATCTCAAAGGACGAGCTACCACTTCCCTCTTGCCTGTGTACTGAATAGGGCCTACCCCGATGACGCCCGGTAGCACGTTCAGGCCAGGCCCGGGGGCTCCTGTCGGTGCAACAAAGCCCAGGTGTGTTGCCTAGACTGTACACAGGCTTAAGAGCAAGGTTACAATATCCAAGACCAGACCAAGCAGAAGAGATCAGCTCTTTGAGAAATCAAGGGACGGATCAAGAAGACCAAGTCAAGCTGAAGGAGCAAGATACCCCGAAGGAAAAACCTCCCTTGTCGAGCAGGCAAGCCTGGCGAGGTCGAGGTTGCCCAAAAGACAAGTCTCAAGACTGTCTCGAAAGGCCTGCCGGGCATGATGAGGGTGTGCTACCCCGCCAAGACCCCACCGCTCCACCTCACAGCAACGCAAGTCACCGATCGGTGCGGTGTCGAGCCCCCAAGTGACTAAGTGGCTGTTATTTGGCACATGGCAGCCACTTCCGAAGGAAATTGCCTCCAAATGACACACGTCGAAGACGTGTCACGCAAGCAGGCAAGAAGGTGGCCGAACGGATCTACAAGGCTTGTCGGGCTGCGCTATGATGTGACACTAAGCAATGCATTTAATGCACCTTATCCTATTTGCAGAGTTAGGTATGATAGCACTATTTGCTATCTAATCAATACGCAATGACTGATTTGCCATTGTGGTGACCCCTTGATCTATAAAAGGAGGGCTGTAGCAACCTTAGAAAGGATCTGAACCCTTGTACACTCATACGTGTGTAGCTGCTCTTGCCCCGAGGCAACCTTGCCGGACTAGAGCGCTACATCTCCACTACGATCCTCTAATCAATCCACCAAAGCAGGAGTAGGGTTTTACGCCTCGCGGCAGTATGAACCTTGGTAAAAACTACCCGTGTGATCTCTGCCGTGCTGCTCTCCGCCCTCAGCTCATTGTGCAATGTACTCTTCCCCCTGCCGGACCACAAGGGGCTGATGGCCCCATAGGTGGACGTGTTTTCCCGCGACAACGATCTTGATGTACCATGAGCTTTGTTTATTGTCGGATCTCGGGTTCCGGCAAGACCCTTAAGGTCCAAACTCTGGGGTGCGCGTGAAGTTCTTTCCCTCCTACCGATCCGCGCCCTAGCTCGCTAAGATCTCGCGGACGAACTCGACGAACTCACAGCACAAGGGGCACAAGATTTATATTGGTTCGGGCCACTGTTGTGGTGTAATACCCTACTCTAGTGTGTGGTGGTGGATTGCCTCTTGGGCTGATGAAGAACAGTACAAGGGGAAGAACGACCTCCTGAGGTGGAGGCATTCTTGCGTTCGGTGTGTGGCTAAGGGTTGGCTCTCGATCAGATGAGATCAAGCTGCCTCAGATGAGATCAAGCTGCCTCGGATGAGATCAAATTGCCCCCTTTGGTGGTGGCTAGTTCTACTTATATAGGCCCTGGTCCTCTCCCCAAATATTGAGCGGAAGGGAGCCAACAACGGCGGCCAATTTGAAAGGGGACAACTAGTACAAGCTATCCTGACAAAAGCGGTCTTTGCCTGCGAAAGGGCTGTGGTGATGACGCCGTCTTGGGCCCCATGGTGACCCCCGTCCTGCTGGCCTGCTGGTCTTGGTCTCGTTGCACTGATATGAAACCTTTGCCTAATGCCTTGGTACTCAGCGCCTACGCTGGCCTCCTTAGAACCAAAGAGGAAACAAGGACACTGCGCGCGTTGGCGCCCGCCTGGTGTCGATCGTCATGGCTCACGTCAAGAGAGCCTCACGAGGTTTGCCTCGCCTTGATATCTCCACTCCTCGTGAGCCTGCCTGGAGAGGCCGCTCCTGAGGAGGTATTGCATCGTCCGCCTCGTGAGGGTCTTGAATGCTTTGTTGATGAAGATGGGCCGTACAGGCCTGCTCGCACAGCCACGCCGTGGGCCGCAGGCAGGCAAGTCTGGGGACCCCCGTTCCCAGAACGCCGACAGTAGCCCCCGGGCCCAAGGCGCGCTCTGGCTTGGCTTCGCGGTGAAGCCAAAGGTCAAGCGCGGAGCGCTGCGAGCCCCAAAAGCCTGCGGCCTCGGTTGACGCGAGGCGGTTGATTGGACGTGGGCGTCTCCACTTCCCCACACTGCCTCGACAACTGTTCGATTTGACAAGTTCCTACGACATGCAAGGAAAATCATCATTACCTGTGATCGTGGGAGGCGCCGGTTGGCCTTCTTCCGCTATAAATGGGGAGGGGGCGGAGGCCCCGTCGCCCATCTCTTCTCGGTTCACTTGCTTCTTCCTCCTTGCTCCACTGCTAGCAGCAATGGCGCCCATCCGAAGGTTCTCCGCTGAAGAGAAAGGAAAGGCCCCCCGTGATGATCCAGGGCCGCTTCCGCCGAACAAGAGGCCGGTTCACCGTCGCGATGAAGCAGTGATGCAGGTGGTTATGAGGCCTTGGTGCGAGCGTCCTCCTCTAGGGTATCCACTATCGTGTATGCCCGAGCCGAGGGCTAGGAGGGCGGAGCGACGAGCGGCACCGCCCACGCCGCGTCCGTGGTCGCCGCGCCATGGCGACACGCGTCGTCGCTCCTGTAATCCACGCCTCGGATTCCTCGCGCGAGTTTGTGCTATGAGCGCTGATGCCCCCAAGCTCTTGGATCCGCTTCCCGCGGTTCTTCTCTCACGTGATGCCGCCGAGGGGGCCTCTTGAGCTCTCGCTGCAGCATGCCGACTGCAACGCTCCGGCGACCGGAGCAGAGATCGAAGCGGTCCCCACCAGCAAGATCTTCATGACCTGCGGCTGGGAGGTTGCGTGGGTTTGCCGTGCGGAAGGCACCCTCGCGATCCACATTGAGTACGACGGCGCCACCACGCTCTTCTTCAAGGTTTTCGACGCGGAGGGCTGCCGTCTGGAGTGTTGCCCTGGAGGGCAGCGCCAGGCTGACACGCGCTCCGTTCGTGGCTACTCCAGCACAAGTAGCCCCTGGGAGTCTAGCGATTCTATCGAGCTTTACGAGACTCCGGGGACGAGCGACGATAGCTACGTGCCCCCGAGCTCTCGCCGGGCTCGGAGCAGGGCCGCGGCATCAAGCCGCCGCCGCCGCTGATCTGGATGGGGTCGGCACCGGCCTCGTGTGGCCCACTGTTGATGATGGCGTCCGCCGCGGGAGGGTGTCGATAGGATTACTCTTGGTTCTTTTTTTTGTTCCCTGCGAAGAATCATGAAGTACCCCATGGGGGTGTGTAAAGGGTTTGTAATGCTTTTTGCGTATATATTCCCTGTTATGAAAATTTGCGACCGCATGTCCTGTTAAGGCACGGTCTCCCCTTTCCATCCTCGCGATAGGTCCCCAGGCAGGTTGCAGACGTCACTGGTATGCCAGATCGCGTGCCGTGGTCAAGGCCAGGAGGTGAGCGGCCCGAGGTCCAATAAGAGCCCCTGAGGCACGATGCTCAGGAGGTCCCCCTTAGCGCTCAAGTAGCTATGGTAAGGCGGGAAAGGGGTGCGATGTGGCCGCGATAGGGATGCGATGAGAGTAGCGCCTAGGTTCCAACAACTTAGTTGTTCCGAGCTCGTGACTTATCTTGGCAGTTCGGGGTCGATTCTCCGTGCTGCGCCAGACCTATGCGCAATCATCCACAGCGTAGCTAGGTTAGGTCCGTACGGGTCCTCCCCCTTCCAATGCTTTCCTTCGTGCTCTAGATCCTCAGGTTCCGGCCCTCGACTGAGCTCAGCCGCCGCTGGTATGCCAGGTCGCGATGCCCTGGACAAGGCCAGGGGGTGAGGGCTGGAGAGCCAGTAAGAGCTCCTAAGTCGCGATGCTCAGGAGGCCCCCTTTTAACGTGCAAGCGGATTACTTGGAAGAGGTGGGAGCTCGCGGTGCCGCCTGGTGCTATCCTCATGATATTCCTGCGAGCCAGCACAAGGATGTGGCACCCCGGCTCAGAGAAACTAGAACGCCCCATATTCCAGCCCAGAGATCGAGGAGAAGTCTCTGGAATACGACACTGCTTGACATAGAACAAATCGGCTCTCATTACAAGAATAATAATTACACGGGTCTGATGTTACAACGATCACATCAGCATGGCGACACTACGCCTCCGATACTACACTTGCTCTATGCTAGCAGCGGAACATCTCATAGCAGCGGAAAACTTCTAGCAGCGGAACAATGACGAAGGTGGTGAACTCCACTCCGCAGGGACTATGGCTGGGACACGATCTAGCTCGCACGAACGGAAACCACGACAAGCAATCAAGCAATCACGGCATCACCTGCAATCTGGCATGACACGCCAGGTCAGTACATTGAATGTACTTGCAAGCTCACAACAACCATAAACATCAAGGTAAGACAATAACATAGCATTAACAGGTTAATTAATTAACAACTACCATGATGACACAACTACTAAGCATGAGATGAACTAATACAATGCTGATAAATCACCATCTCAGATCTCCATAACTATATCTCTCTTGGCTAACCGTCCAAGCAAAATACCATCTCGATCACCTCGTGATCAAAACCAAACTGTGATCTTTCCGGCGATCACTACCATGACCAACACTTGGTCTCAAACTGTGATCTTTCCAGCGATCACAACCACGACCAATACTTGGTCTCCAACATCATCATCAACATCCTGCCAATCTGTGCTGCCCAACATATCAACATATAAATCACCTATAAGTCATTCTGTCATTTGAGTGTTGATCGAACAGTGGGACCTAGTACGGACGCGACTATTGGTACATTAAATACACTATGCAGACGTAGCGCACTGTACCCACACCACAGAACCCATGCCCTCGCACTCCCATTCGGGTGGACCAACGGCGTACCGACAAAACCGATCTACTGCCATGACACTCTCCCGGCCACTCCGACCCAAATCCCCAACGGGCTGGCCCTGGGTGGCCCCGTGTCTACGAAAGACACCCCAACCACCATCATGGTCAAAACACTCCCACTCGGGGACACTCCCACTCGGGGACCGGATCCATAATAAAAATAACGGGCACACAAGGTTATGTCTGCCTACCGGGCCAGGGTACGCACGCCCATAACCTTCCCTAGTTGGAGGCACCGGCGAGATGCATGACAATAGACTACATTAGGGCCTTGCCATAAAAGGCAACTATGGTTGCACTGGAAAAGCCCGGTTCGGCGGCACCTGACCAACTTAATGACGGAATTTAACCCCAAAATATAATAGCAATGGCTGATACTCCGATATCAACTATCAAACTATAATCCAAGTCATAGCAATATCCAACAAATAATCCAAACATAATCTCATCATCTCAAAATACTCCAAGGGTAGCACAACACTACTATCAGGATGGATCCGAAAACAATAATCCTACTACTCCAATAGCAAGAATAAAGCTATTCGGCTAAGATCCACAAGTAAACATCATCTTCGAAAATAATACTCCAAGCAACAGAACATCAACTAGCATCAAGAAAGTAATCATACTAACCACTAATAATCCAAAGGCAGCATAATATCCAAAGTAATACTCCAAAATATAATAACAGGTATCATCATGAAAATAATCATACTAACCACTAATAATCCAAAGGCAGCATGATATCCGAAGTAATACTCCAAAATATAATAACAGGTATCATCATGAAAATAATCATACTAACCACTAATAATCCAAAGGCAACATGACATCCAAAGTAATACTCTAAAAATATAATATCCAACACCACCATGAAAATAATCATAACATAAGCCACTAATAATCCAATGGCAACATGTCAACCACCCAAGCTGCAAAATATAAGTCCTAGAACTCCAAGCAACATCATGGCAATAACAAGATCAAAATATAACTTCAAGAAATTGCCATGCACAAAGTCATGTAGCTAAAGCAATATTTTAAACAAGTTCAAATAGATTAAACCATGTCACTGCATTACAGTGATGAAAATGGAGGGTGTGGCTTGCGTGGGGTGGAAGAAATCATCGGGAGAAAGTGCGAGAAACTCGCGGAAAGGATCGCCGGAAAACGTACTCTCTCAAAGGGGGATGAATAAGGGCAGGGGCAAAATGGTCATTTCAGAATGTCAAAACATGGTGATAATGGTTCCATCAGAACGGGCTCGACGAAACAAAGAAGTGGGCTTTGAATTGAGCTCAAACGGAGTTGTGGTTGAAAAGTTATAAGGGTTTTTCTGCCAAGGACCTTTCTGCAATAAAATCATCATAAACAGGCCCTTGGCTAGAAAAACAGAACGCGCGTTTTGCCGGAATACGTTTTCCAACTGAGAAAACGTAAAGAGGGTCGAAGCAGCGCCAAAGTACGCTTTCAGAAAGGGAAGACGTATTGTGTGGAATACGCTTCCACTTATCCTAGTCAGCAGAGGCGGGGCCGGGACTTGGGGTCGCTGACGTGCGGGTCCCGCGGGGCGGGGCCCGTCACTTATCCACATCGGTACCAAGTTCAACGCCCTGTTAGGCTGACCGGTGGGCCCCCTGGAAATCTCTCTCTTCCCCTGCTGGTCTCCTTCTTCCTCCCGACGCCGCCCGCAGATCAGACGAGGGACGCCCGCGCCAGCGCTTGCTCCGGCGACTCGGGGCCACAGCAGGCTAGGGCGCCGCCGGGGATGGATGCGCCATTCCATCCTGCACCCGTGGATGACCACGCTGGCCTCGGGAGCTGCAGGAGTTGGGCGCGCCCCTGGCTCGGGCGGGAGGCGGCCACGGCGAGCTTGAGGCCGCGGCAAGAGGGCACCCGAGGAGAAGGGAAACAGCGGGGAGGCTCCAGAGGACTTGGGGAGGGCCGTGGTGAGGTTAGGAGGGAGAATGAGCGCTCGGTTCGCCGGAATCGGAGATGACCGAGGCGGAGGCCATGGTGGCAAAGGAGGGACAGGAGGGTGGCTCGAGCTCCGGGAAGCAATCAGGGAGTCGTGGGGGAGTGGGTAGAGGTCGCTGGTGAGGAGAAACGCACCTGGGATGGGCTTATATAGCCGCGGGGCGAGGGGGCCGAGCTGGCGTCGTCGCGGACGCGTGCCCGCACGCATGAACTTGGAGGCAAGCGACGAGGGAGGCACAATGGAGTCTCTCACGGGGCAGAGGCGGCCAAGGGAGCACGGGGAGGATGACGACGGCGACGAGCAGAGCCAAACGGAGCACTGTGCTGATCTTGGTCCTCGGACCCCCTCCCGACTCCTCCTCCTCTGGCGCTCCCGCGGGCGGCAGGGGAGGAACCCTAGTTGCCGGCCGCCTCACTCCCTCTCCTCTCCTCCTCCTCCCGCCGCCGCCAGAGGGCGCGCCCGGGCGAAGCCCGGCCGGCGGCGGCGGCGGCGGGGCATCTGCGTCGCCTCATGCGGGAGGGCTGGCGCGGGCCGGCCGACCTGGATCTGGTCGTGGCTCTCTCGCGGGGCGCCGCGGCGCGGCCCCTCATCGTCGCAGGTGACGGCGCGTGGGCTGGTTGCGTGACGGGCTGCTGTTCGGTGGTGCTCGGCTGGTGTGGTGACGCCGTCGGCTCTAGCCAGATCCGGTAGGAGCGGGCTGCAGGTGGTTTCCTCCACCGTGGCAGCCGGCTGGCGGAGGTGGCGGCGCAGCAGTGGCGGCCTCGGCCTGCCCATCCTTTTCTTCAGCGATCGACGGGAGGTGGTGGTGTGGGCCGGGGGTTGGGGTTGGCTGCCGATCTGGTGGCAGCGTGCCCGGCGGACTCATCGCCTGGAGTCCGGCGGGCGGCGCGGGATGGGCAGTGGCCTGGTGTGGCTGCTGCTCCGGCAGTGGAGGGATCCACGGCAGCTTGGCATGTCGGCTGCGGCGGCGGCTGATTCGGCGTCGGTTCATCAGTAGGCGACGTGCGGCGGCCTTCGATTCCTTTCTCCGTCGCCCACGCACCACTTCCAGCAAAAGGACTGGGCTTTTCTCAGCTGTGGTTCATCGCCCGTCTCGCGCCTGGCTATTGGACCGTGCCCGTCTCGCCCCCGGCAGCAGGACCGCGCCTGTCTCGCGCCAGGCGGCAGGACCGCGCTTGTCTCGCGCCCGACAGCAGGACGGGCCGATGGTGGCCAGTTGGGGGCAGCTCAGGGGTGTGAAAGGCGGGGCCTTTTCCAGCCGTCTCTATTGGTGGCGTGGCGCTGGGTAACTGGTGAGGTGGCGTCGAGGTCTTGGATGCTGGGGCGGCGACCCTGGTGGTGGCGTCGCGGTGCTCATGGGCAAAGCCCGTGCCTTGGTGCTGCCTAGTGACCATGGTCGTGTGGGCGGCATGGTCGCCGGGGTGTGGCGTTCGGTGGCGGTGAGTATGGACCGGGGTGAAAACCTGTTCTATCTTCGGACGGACCGGCGGCGGCGAAGCTCGCTCCCTTCCTGAAGGCATCGTCGCGGCCATCATTGCTCGTCGTGTTGCTCCGGGGGAAACTCTGACTCTCAGGTCGGGCGGTGGCGGCGCTCCGGTGTCGTATCCTTCCTGAAGGCACCGCCTTGGAGCCCACGGTTCGTCATATGCACCTTCATCTCTTCGCGGTGGCGTGTTCGCGGTCGAGGACCCGGCTACTCTTGTAGTGGGGTGGTGTTGCTGCGCTCAGCGCTTATGTATCTTGCCTTGGGTGTGTGCGTGTGCTGTGGTGGCGTGTGTTTGTACCGGGTTGCTGTTGGTCGATGCTTTATATATAAAGCGGGGCGAAAGCCTTTTTTGGTAAACAGAGCACTGTGCTCTCATGGTCGCACGGTGGTTTGCGTCAGTGAGCAAGCTGCCGGAGGGGGAGCGAGGTCCAGGTGATCGGCGACGACAAGGTGAATCCAAGGGACATGCTCACACGCGCTAAGACGATGAGGGGAACCGGACGAAGCAGAAATGGCGCCCTGGACGCGGCCACTACGCACAGAGCACGTGAAACTGTATGCCACCTGCGCGGTCACCACGGGACAACGCACAGGGAGGGCATGGGAGAACAGCAAACCTTGTCTGTGGTGAAGTCCTTCCAAGACAGGTTTCAAGTGCGGTGGAATTGTAAGAAATGGAATTGTGGTTAAATGGTAATCAAGCTCTGAAGTTTATTGTAGTAAACTTGGACGAGCACTGCTGATCCATAGAGACTTGATTGGGTTCAAAGGAGTTGTTTGGGAGGTTTAACTAAGGAAGAAATATAATCCTGAAGGCTTTGAGGCATAATGGAGCACAAACTAACATAATTGCTTTGTAACTCACATTATGTGTCCAGAATCAAGATTTGGATGATGCACTCACATGGAGTAACCACTTGAGGTAAAACTTGGTAGAGCTTAGTGATTTGGCTAGATAAAGGTGCTGTAAAAATTTCATACCAATTGGTTTTACCAAAATGGTACTTCCTTCACAGCTATTCCCTCTGTCCAGAATCTTGCAAAATTCTAGAGAAATATTGGCTTGATGAAACATGCCCAAAATGGGTGGAGGTAGGTTATATGGATAACAGAAGGCCTAGAAAAATTGGCAGCCATAATGGAGCAAAATAAAATATACTTGCTTCACAAACTGAAATTTTGGATAGAACCGAAGAATTGAAGGTGAGCTCACATGGATGCATAACATGAGCTCTACTTTGGGGGAGCGCTATGATATGATGATATGAGGGACCATGCAAAATGGCAAATCATTTGGATATGCCTAGCTTGTACTTCCTTCACAACTAGTTCCCTCAGACAGGAACTTTGGAAAATCATAATTAAATAATTAATAGGAAAATGAGGTTCCAATTTGGCATGTGGCAATGATATGGGCAGTAAAAGGTGTCCAAGGAGTTTGAGGTGATTTGGGCAGAGATAAATGGCACTTGCTTCACATTCTGCCATTCAGGACAGAATAGGAAATGCAGTAATTGAGCATGATGAGGAACATGGCAAATGAAATATTTTGCCATAATTGATAAATATATGACCCAAACAATTTATGAGAATTATTTGGGAATTTTAGGAGTGATGGAGATAAAGGTTGCTTCACAACCTAGGGCAGACAGGGTTATTCCTTTAATAGAAAAAGGAATATTCCCGAGAAAAAGAAATTAGGGTTTGGTCAAGCAATGGAGTGACATGATCTTGGCAGGGTTTTCAGAATGATGAGCCACTTGGGAAGGAAAAAGAGGATGATTTCCCAGGTGACAAGGCCACAAAACCACTCCAAAAAGAAGAACAGAGCAAAAACCAATAAATCAAAAAGAAAAAGAAAAGGGCCAAAATCCAGGCTTTTACAACTCTTACCCCCTTAAAGAAGTCTCGTCCTCGAGATTTAGTTGCTCTGGGAACAAGTATGACTTGAGGATACCGTTTCCAACTCGGGCATCCTTTTTCCTTTATTTATTGTTCCCCCAAGAATTCTAGATGATCCACTTACCTTGCTCCTAGGTGGCTTGCTTCGCCTTTCCCCAAATTCTGATGGGTCTTTGCTCATATACCAAATCCTTTTGCTGACGTTGATTTTCTCGTATCTGCGGTGATGTCCGACGGATCTGATCATAAATTTCCCTTTGGTCATGGAAACCTTTTTATTTCTGTCATGGGGTTGCTTCAAATAAATGCAAGCCTTATGGGTTTAATAAATGCTTAGAATTAATCATGGCCATCTTCTAACGGGATCTGACTGCTCATAGGTGCACCGATTTATCTTGATTTATTTCCTTTGGCTTGAGCATGTGGCATACACCAGAGATTTGACTGCCTTCTGTTGTGAGCAATATAACGATGCATGGAGTTATAGCTATGCCATACCTCAAATATTTATATCTTTGAGACTTTGCCCAACAGGGGCTGATGGACAAATGCTTTCCCTGACAGACTGACCGGGTACTTGATTCCGTCGTCGAGTATGTCGGGTCTGAGCTGATTATTCGGCTTTTGACTTTCTCATTTTGTCAGTATACCCATTGTTGGGAATACGCATATCAAGCGGGTCAGCGGGATATAAAAATCCTTGTAAATAGAGTAGGCCGCTGAAGATGTATGCCTTTATGGATCCATATGGAATTATGGCCTCCAACTGACTTGGGGTATCCGGACCCTGATGGTCGTGCAAAATCATCATACCTTTGTTGTCAGTCTCACCCTTTAACGGTCATGATTTTCTTTGTCAGGATACCTTGCTGAAATAACTTGGCCACACATGTCCTTGTTTTCTTCGTATGACCATGACTGTGGCTAGTGCAATATTGTTGACATCACTCCTTCTGCTTATTTTCTGACCTGCGTTTGCACATATATGACATATACTCGGGGTTTGTAGCTATACATAGCTCATTGCTTTCTTAGGTATATCTGCTGGATCAGTGTCGTATCCCGTATAAGTGACCGATCTGACTCGGGATACATGCGTACCAATCATATGCAAGTGAATAACATATATTCCGGCAGGCATATGTTTTGACTGAATTGTTCGACTGACAAAATTATTGCAAATATGATCCTTGAGATGTACTGCCATATACTGCCAACTCATCATATAATCTCTGAGGATGGTGCATAGTGTGGTACTGACGCGGATTGGGTGGCTTACGAGGGAAGTCATCCAAGTAGCTTGCTGAGGAAGACTCATTAGCTTCTGCTCGAAGCTTTTGTCTGGGTAGCGTGTAGAAGAAGCCTTGATAGCTTACACCCGAAGCTTGACCTGAGTAGTGTGCAGGAGAAGCCGGGTTTCCGTACTTGAGAAGCTTCTCCTCAGGTTTGCTTGTTGGGAAAAATTCATTTCCGTCTGTCATAAGCTTTTACCGAGGTATCTTGCTGAGAACGACCGGGTACCGTGGGCCGAAAATAGTTCACATATCATGCTGAGGAAAAATTGAGGAGCCCTGCCTCATAAATTTCTTCCAATAGCATGTGGAATAATACTGGGTTTCTTATGTCCAAACTTCATACTGATATGCAGACTAAAATCGATGCACATGCCCATAATATTTTGCGACTGATTATTTGCATAAGAAAATTGGTTTGACTGTCTTCGTTGAGCATATCACATCCTGACTTTCTCTTAGAATATAACATATTTCAAGTATCATTTATTGCTGAGCCAAAACTTTGCCTATGATCCATACCTTTGACTGAAAAATATACCGTTGGTCTTGCATCTGACTTGTCTTTCTGCTGGCTGGATCATTACTGCTGTAGAATTGATGCGGATAATCAATCCAAGACACAATTGGTATTCTGAGAAGATATTCCTTATATCATGCGGTTGACTGAGAAGGCCATAGTGTTTAGCTGAGCTTCTTCAGAATATTTGAAATACTTATTACTTCTTCGAGTCCGGTGTCAGTTGATGAGCAACTCTTTATAGGGGAAAAATAATGTAACACCGGGGCCCAAAAAGAAAGAAGCAAAAGAAAACTCAACTAAACAAAAACACACAACAACAATCAATTCACACACAATCAATGTCACATATTACTGCTAGTCACACAATATGCATGCCTACTTAAGCACACAAATCTAGCGGGATCTCCGGTTCTACGATCTAGCATGCTGTGACGTTGTGCACGAGGACGAATAAATGTGTGGAAGAATTGGTGTAAACAACGCTACACCAAGTGCTAGCTTAGTCAGGTAGCAACCTGGACTAGCTCAGAGGCGAGGACGCACTCGGTAATCATGTAGTAGAACACAAAGTTTGCAACCACATTATTATCAAGCGGATGGAAAAAGATCCGTACTCGTCCAAGAAATAGGATAGCGGGGAAAAACTGAGGCTGCTGACACTGCCCTTTCTTGATAACTATGATCATTAAGGGTTGCCAACATGACAAGAAAAAGGACGATCCGTGATAGAAGCATGTCTACCACCGAAACAAAAGGTGGGGCTGAAGGAAATAATTCGGCGCGATACTTGAGCACCATTTTTGCAAACAGTGTCAGGATCACTTGGCATCACTCTGCTGGGATAGAAATGACACCAAACATCGAAGAATGAGCAAGAAAAGAGAACTAGGGAACTGCAAAGGCTGAGCTGTAGTGGATCCGAACCGATGCCATCTACACTCACCAGATTAAATCGCTAGTAACAAAATAATAAGGCTAGATGCATGCTACGCAACAAACAAATGCAACAACCAAATGCAATAAACAAGCCGGACTTTAAACTACCGGTTTCTACCTCTCGCGCTGACTAGGGCGTCTTACAGCCAGACCTGCTCTGATACCAAGCCTATGGCACCCCGGCTCAGAGAAACCGGAACGCCTCGTATTCCAGCCTAGAGATCGAGGAGAAGTCTCTGGAACACGGCACTGCTTGACATAGAACAAATCGGCTCTCATTACAAGAATACTAATTACACGGGTCTGATGTTACAATGTGTTGGAAATATGCCCTAGAGGCAATAATAAAAGGATTATTATATTTCCTTGTTCATGATAATCGTCTATCGTTCATGCTATAATTGTATTGTCCGGAAATCATAATACATGTGTGAATACATAGACCACAATGTGTCCCTAGTAAGCCTCTAGTTGACTAGCTCGTTGATCAATAGATAGTCATGGTTTCCTGACTATGGACATGGGGATGTCATTGATAACGGGATCACATCATTAGGAGAATGATGTGATGGACAAGGCCCAAACCTAAGCATAGCACAAAAGATCGTATAGTTCGTTTGCTAGAGCTTTTCTGAATGTCAAGTATCATTCCTTAGACCATGAGATTATGCAACTCCCGGATGCCGTAGGAGTGCTTTGGGTGTATCAAACGTCACAACGTAACTGGGTGACTATAAAGGTGCACTACAGGTATCTCCGAAAGTGTTTGTTGGGTTGGCATGAATCGAGACTGGGATTTGTCACTCCGTATGATGGAGAGGTATCTATGGGCCCACTCGGTAAGACATCATCATAATGAGCTCAATGTGATCAAGGTGTTGTTCACGGGATGATGTGTTATGGGAACGAGTAAAGAGACTTGCCGGTAACGAGATTGAACAAGGTATCGGTATACCGACGATCGAATCTCGGGCAAGTATCGTACCGATAGACGAAGGGAATTGAGTACGGGATTGATTAAGTCCTCGACATCGTGGTTCATCCGATGAGATCATCGAGGAGCATGTGGGAGCCAACATGGGTATCCAGATCCCGCTGTTGGTTATTGACCGGAGATCGTCTCGGTCATGTCTGCATGTCTCCCGAACCCGTAGGGTCTACACACTTAAGGTTCGATGACGCTAGGGTTGTAAAGATATTAGTATGCAGCAAACCGAAGGTTGTTCGGAGTCCCGGATGAGATCCTGGACGTCACGAGAGGTTCCGAAATGGTCCGGAGGTAAAGAAGTATATATAGGAAGTGTCGTTTCGGCCATCGGGAAGGATTCGGGGGTCACCGGTATTGTACCGGGACCACCGGATGGGTACCGGGGGTCCACCGGGTGGGGCCACCCATCCCGGAGGGCCCCGTGGGCTGAAGTGGGGAGGGAACCAGCCCATAGTGGGCTGGTGCGCCCCCCATGGGCCTCCCCCCTGCGCCTAGGGTTGGAAACCCTAGGGCAGGGGGCGCCCCACTTGCCTTGGGGGGTAAGGCTCCCCCCTTGGCCGCCGCCCCCCTGGAGATGCATCTCCAGGGCCGGCGCCCCCCCCTAGGGGGCCTATATAAAGGGGGGAGGGAGGGCAGCCGCACCCTGCAGCCTTGGCGCCTCCCTCTCCCCTGTTACACCTCTCCCTCTCTCCGTAGACGCTTGGCGAAGCCCTGCTGGAATTCTGCTGCATCCACCATCACGCCGTCGTGCTGCTGGATCTTCATCAACCTCTCCTTCCCCCTTGCTGGATCAAGAAGGAGGAGACGTTATCCCGACCGTACGTGTGTTGAACGCGGAGGTGTTGTCCGTTCGGCACTAGGTCATCGGTGATTCGGATCACGGCGAGTACGACTCCATCATCCACGTTCTTCTTGAACGCTTCCGTTGCGATCTACAAGTGGTATGTAGATGCTCTCCTATCCCCTCGTTGCTAGAATACTCCATGGATAGATCTTGGTGATGCGTAGGAAAATTTTAATTTCTGCTACGATCCCCAACAGTGGCATCATGAGCTAGGTCTATGCGTAGTTCTTTATGCACGAGTAGAACACAAAGTAGTTGTGGGCGTCGAATTGTCAATTCTTCTTGCCGTTACTAGTCCTATCTTGATTCAGCGGTATTGTGGGATGAAGCGGCCCGGACCAACCTTACACGTACGCTTACGTGAGACTGGTTCCACCGACTGACATGCACTAGTTGCATAAGGTGGCTGGCGGGTGTCTGTCTCTCCCACTTTAGTTGGATCGGATTCGATGAACAGGGTCCTTATGAAGGGTAAATAGAGATTGACAATTCACGTTGTGGTTTTAACGTAGGTAAGAAACGTTCTTGCTAGCAACCTATAACAGCCACGTAAAAACATGCAACACCAATTAGAGGACGTCTAACTTGTTTTTGCAGCAAGTGCTTTGTGATGTGATATGGCCAGAAGTTATGATGAATCATGTATGTGATGTATGAGATGATCTTGTTATTGTAATAGGAATCACGACTTGCATGTCGATGAGTATGACAACTGGCAGGAGCCATAGGGGTTGTCTTTATTTATTTATGACCTGCGTGTCAACTTAAATCATCATGTAATTACTTTACTTTATTGCTAAAGCGTTAGCCATAGTAGTAGAAGGAATAGTTGACGTGACAACTTCACGAAGACACGATGATGGAGATCATGATGATGGAGATCATGGTCATGCCGGTGACGACGATGAACATGGCGCCCCGAAGATGGAGATCAAAGGAGCAAAATGATGTTGGCCATATCATATCACTATTTGATTGCATGTGATGTTTATCATGTTTTTACATCTTATTTGCTTAGAACGACGGTAGCATAAATAAGATGATCCCTCATTAAAATATCAAAAATGTGTTCTCCCTAAATGTGCACCGTTGCTAAGGTTCGTCGTTCCGAAGCACCACGTGATGATCGGGTGTGAAACGCAATACACTTAGGTTGGATTGACGAGCCTAGCATGTACAGACATGGCCTCAGAACACGGAGGACCGAAAGGTCGAACATGAGTCGTATAGAAGATACGATCAACATAGAGATGTTCACCGATGATAACTAGTCCGTCTCACGTGATGATCGGACACGGCCTAGTTGACTCGGATCATGTATCACTTAGATGACTAGAGGGATGTCAAATCTGAGTGGGAGTTCATTCATTAATTTGATTAGATGAACTTAATTATCATGAACTTAGTCTAAATCTTTACAATATGTCTTGTAGATCAAATGGCCCACGCTAATGTCACCCTCAACTTCAACGCGTTCCTAGAGAAAACCAAGCTGAAAGATGATGGCAGCAACTATGCGGACTGGGTCCGAAACCTGAGGATCATCCTCATAGCTGCCAAGAAAGATTATGTCCTAGAAGCACCGCTAGGTGATGCACCATTCCCAGCAAACCAGGACGTTATGAACGCCCATCAGTCACGTGCTGATGATTACTCCCTCGTTCAGTGTGGCATGCTTTACATCTTAGAACCGGGGCTCCGAAAGCGTTTTGAGCAACACGGAGCATATGAGATGTTCGAGGAGCTGAAATTGATTTTCCAAGCTCATGCCCGGGTCGAGAGATATGATGTCTCCGACAAGTTCTTTAGCTGCAAGATGGAGGAAAATAGCTCTGTCAGTGAACACATACTCAAGATGTCTGGGTTGCACAACCGCTTGACTCAGCTGGAAGTTAATCTCCCGGATGAGGCGGTCATTGACAGAATCCTTCAGTCGCTCCCACCTAGCTACAAGAGCTTCGTGATGAACTACAATATGCAGGGGATGGAAAAGACCATTCCCGAGTTGTATTCAATGCTGAAATCTGCGGAGGTGGAGATCAAAAAGGAACATCAAGTGTTGATGGTGAATAAAACCACTAAGTTCAATAAAGGCAAGGGTAAGAAGAACTTCAAGAAGGGCGGCAAGGAGGTTGCCGCCGCCTGGTAAATCAGTTGCTAGGAAGAAGTCAAAGAATGGACCCAAACCTGAAACTGAGTGCTTTTATTGCAAGGGAAATGGTCACTGGAAGCGGAATTGCCCCAAGTACTTAGCGGATAAGAAGGCCGGCAACACCAAAGGTATATGTGATATACATGTTATTGATGTGTACCTTACCAGCACTCGTAGTAGCTCATGGGTATTTGATACCGGTGCGGTTGCTCATATTTGTAACTCAAAGCAGGAGCTGCAGAATAAACGGAGACTGGCGAAGGACGAGGTGACGATGCGCGTCGGGAATGGTTCCAGGGTCGATGTGATCGCCGTCGTCACGCTACCTCTACATTTACCTACGAGATTAGTTTTGAACCTCAATAACTGTTATTTAGTGCCAAGTTTGAGCATGAACATTGTATCTGGATCTCGATTAATTCGAGATGGCTACTCATTTAAATCTGAGAATAATGGTTGTTCTATTTATATGAGTGATATGTTTTATGGTCATGCTCCGATGGTTAATGGTTTATTCTTAATGAATCTCGTACGTGATGATACACATATTCATAGTGTGAATACCAAAAGATGTAAAGTTAATAATGATAGTCCCACATACTTGTGGCACTGCCGCCTTGGTCACATTGGTGTCAAGCGCATGAAGAAGCTCCATGCTGATGGACTTTTAGAGTCTCTCGATTATGAATCATTTGACACATGCGAACCATGCCTCATGGGCAAAATGACCAAGACTCCAATCTCAGTGACAATGGAGCGAGCAACCAACTTGTTGGAAATCATACATACAGATGTGTGTGGTCCAATGAGCGTTGAGGCTCGCGGAGGCTATCGTTATGTTCTCACTCTCACTGATGATTTGAGTCGATATGGGTATGTCTACTTAATGAAACACAAGTCTGAGACCTTTGAAAAGTTCAAGGAGTTTCAGAGTGAGGTCGAGAATGAACGTGACAGAAAAATAAAGTTCTTACGATCAGATCGTGGGGGAGAATATTTAAGTCACGAATTTGGCACACACTTAAGAAAATGTGGAATCGTTTCACAACTCATGCCGCTTGGAACACCTCAGCGTAACGGTGTGTCCGAACGTCGTAATCGCACTCTATTGGATATGGTGCGATCTATGATGTCTCTTACCGATCTACCGCTCTCATTTTGGGGCTATGCTTTAGAGACTGCCGTATTCACTTTAAATAGGGCTCCGTCAAAATCCGTTGAGACGACACCATATGAATTATGGTTTGGAAAGAAACCTAAGCTGTCGTTTCTGAAAGTTTGGGGTTGCGATGCTTATGTCAAGAAACTTCAACCTGAAAAGCTCGAACCCATATCGGAAAAATGCGTCTTCATAGGATATCGCAAAGAAACAGTTGGGTATACCTTCTACCTCAGATCCGAAGGCAAGATCTTTGTTGCCAAGAACGGGTCCTTTCTAGAGAAAGAGTTTCTCGCGAAAGAAGTAAGTGGGAGGAAAGTAGAGCTTGATGAAGTACTACCTCTTGAAAATCAGAGTAGCGCAGCTCAGGAAAATGTTCCTGTGGTGCCTGCACCGATTAGAGAGGAGGTTAATGATGATGATAAAGATACTTTTGATCAAGCTCCTACTGAACTTCGTAGGTCCACAAGGACACGTTCTGCACCAGAGTGGTACGGCAACCCTGTCATGGAAATCATGTTGTTGGACAACGGTGAACCTTCGAACTATGAAGAAGCGATGGCGGGCCCAGATTCCGACAAATGGCTAGAAGCCATGAAGTCCGAGATAGAATCCATGTATGAAAACAAAGTATGGACTTTGAATGACTTGCTCGATGATCGGCGAGCCATAGAAAATAAATGGATCTTTAAGAAGAAGACAGACGTGGATGGTAATGTGACCATCTATAAGGCTCGACTTGTCGCTAAGGGTTATTGACAAGTTCAAGGGGTTGACTACGATGAGACTTTCTCACCCATAGCGAAGCTGAAGTCCGTCCGAATCATGTTAGCAATTGCCGCATTCTATGATTATGAGATATGGCAAATGGACGTCAAAACGGCATTCCTTAACGGCTTTCTTAAGGAAGAATTGTATATGATGCAGCCGGAAGGTTTTGTCGATCCTAAGAATGCTAACAAAGTATGCAAGCTCCAGCGCTCTATCTATGGGCTGGTGCAAGCATCTCGGAGTTGGAACATTCGCTTTGATGAGATGATCAAAGCGTTTGGGTTTATGCAGACTTATGGAGAAGCCTGCGTTTACAAGAAAGTGAGTGGGAGCTCCGTAGCATTTCTCATATTATATGTGGATGACATGCTATTGATGGGAAATGATATAGAATTCTTGGAGAGCATAAAGACCTATTTGAACAAGTGTTTTTCAATGAAGGACCTTGGAGAAGCTGCTTATATATTAGGAATCAAGATCTATAGAGATAGATCGAGACGCCTCATCGGTCTTTCACAAAGTACGTACCTTGACAAGATTTTGAAGAAGTTCAAAATGGATCAGTCCAAGAAGGGGTTCTTGCCTGTATTGCAAGGTGTGCGATTGAGCACGGCTCAGTGCCCGACCACGGCAAAAGATATAGAAGAGATGAGTGTCATCCCCTATGCCTCAGCCATAGGGTATATTATGTGTGCCATGTTGTGTACCAGACCCGATGTAAACCTTGTCGTAAGTTTGGTAGGTAGGTACCAAAGTAATCCCGGCAAGGAACACTGGATAGCGGTCAAAAACATCCTGAAGTACCTGAAAAGGACTAAGGATATGTTTCTCGTTTATGGAGGTGCCGAAGAGCTCGTCGTAAAGGGTTACGTCGACGCCAGCTTCAACACAGATCTGGATGACTCCAAGTCACAAACCGGATACGTGTATATTTTGAATGGAGGGGCAGTAAGCTGGTGCAGTTGCAAGCAAAGCGTCGTGGCGGGATCTACATGTGAAGCAGAGTATATGGCAGCCTCGGAGGCAGCACAAGAAGCAGTCTGGGTGAAGGAGTTCATTACCGACCTAGGAGTCATACCCAATGCGTCGGACCCGATGACTCTCTTCTGTGACAACACTGGAGCAATTGCCCTTGCGAAGGAGCCCAGGTTTCACAGGAATTCCAGGCATATCAAGCGTCGCTTCAACTCCATTCGTGAAAGTGTTCAAAATGGAGACATAGAGATTTGTAAAGTACATACGGACCTGAATGTGGCAGATCCGTTGACTAAACCTCTCCCTAGAGCAAAACATGATCAACACCAAAATTCCATGGGTGTGCGATTCATCACAATGTAACTAGACTATTGTCTCTAGTGCAAGTGGGAGACTGTTGGAAATATGCCCTAGAGGCAATACTAAAAGGATTATTATATTTCCTTGTTCATGATAATCGTCTATTGTTCATGCTATAATTGTATTGTCCGGAAATCATAATACATGTGTGAATACATAGACCACAATGTGTCCCTAGTAAGCCTCTAGTTGACTAGCTCGTTGATCAATAGATAGTCATGGTTTCCTGACTATGGACATGGGGATGTCATTTATAACGGGATCACATCATTAGGAGAATGATGTGATGGACAAGACCCAAACCTAAGCATAACACAAAAGATCGTATAGTTCGTTTGCTAGAGCTTTTCTGAATGTCAAGTACCATTCCTTAGACCATGAGATTATGCAACTCCCGGATGCTGTAGGAGTGCTTTGGGTGTATCAAACGTCACAACGTAACTGGGTGACTATAAAGGTGCACTACAGGTATCTCCGAAAGTGTTTGTTGGGTTGGCATGAATCGAGACTGGGATTTGTCATTCCGTATGACGGAGAGGTATCTCTGGGCCCACTCGGTAAGACATCATCATAATGAGCTCAATGTGATCAAGGTGTTGTTCACGGGATGATGTGTTACGGGAACGAGTAAAGAGACTTGCCGGTAACGAGATTGAACAAGGTATCGGTATACCGACGATCGAATCTCGGGCAAGTATCATACCGATAGATGAAGGGAATTGAGTACGGGATTGATTAAGTCCTCGACATCGTGGTTCATCCAATGAGATCATCGAGGAGCATGTGGGAGACAACATGGGTATCCAGATCCCGCTGTTGGTTATTGACCGAAGATCGTCTCGGTCATGTCTGCATGTCTCCCGAACCCGTAGGGTCTACACACTTAAGGTTCGGTGACGCTAGGGTTGTAAAGATATTAGTATGCAGCAAACCGAAGGTTGTTCGGAGTCCCGGATGAGATCCCGGACGTCACGAGAGGTTCCGAAATGGTCCGGATGTAAAGAATTATATATAGGAAGTGCCGTTTCGGCCATCGGGAAGGATTCGTGGGTCACCGGTATTGTACCAGGACCACCGGATGGGTACCGGGGGTCCACCGGGTGGGGCCACCCATCCCGGAGGGCCCCGTGGGCTGAAGTGGGGAGAGAACTAGCCCATAGTGGGCTGGTGCGCCCCCCCATGGGCCTCCCCCCTGCGCCTAGGGTTGGAAACCCTAGGGCAGGGGGCGCCCCACTTGCCTTGGGGGGCAAGGCTCCCCCCTTGGCCGCCGCCCCCCTGGAGATGCATCTCCAGGGCCGGCGCCCCCCCCCCTAGGGGGCCTATATAAAGGGGGGAGGGAGGGCAGCCGCACCCTGCAGCCTTGGCGCCTCCCTCTCCCCTGTTACACCTGTCCCTCTCTCCGTAGACGCTTGGCGAAGCCCTGCTGGAATTCTGCTGCATCCACCACCACGCCGTCGTGCTGCTGGATCTTCATCAACCTCTCCTTCCCCCTTGCTGGATCAAGAAGGAGGAGATGTTATCCCGACCGTACGTGTGTTGAACGCGGAGGTGCTGTCCGTTCGGCACTAGGTCATCGGTGATCCGGATCACGGCAAGTACGACTCCATCATCCACGTTCTTCTTGAACGCTTCCGTTGCGATCTACAAGTTGTATGTAGATGCTCTCCTATCCCCTCCTTGCTAGAATACTCCATGGATAGATCTTGGTGATGCGTAGGAAAATTTCAATTTCTGCTACGATCCCCAACACAATGATCACATCAGCATGGCGACACTACGCCTGCGATACTACACTTGATCTATGCTAGTAGCGGAACATCTCGTAGCAGCGGAACAACGACGAAGGTGGTGAACTCCACTCCTCAGGGACTCTGGCTGGGACACGATCTAGCTCGCATGAACGAAAACCACGACAAGCAATCAAGCAATCACGGCATCACCTGCAATCTGGCATGACACGCCAGGTCAGTACATTGAATGTACTTGCAAGCTCACAACAACCATAAACATCAATGCAAGACAATAACATAGCATTAACAGGTTAATTAATTAACAACTACCATGTGACACAACTACTAAGCATGAGATGAACTAATACAATACTGATAAATCACCATCTCAGATCTCCATGACTATATCTCTCTTGGTTAACCGGCCAAGCAAAATACCATCTCGATCACCTCGTGATCAAAACCAAACTGTGATCTTTCTGGCGATCACTACCATGACCAACACTTAGTCTCAAACTGTGATCTTTTCGGCGATCACAACCACGACCGATACTTGGTCTCCAACATCATCATCAACATACTGCCAATATGTACTGCTCAACATATCAACATATAAAACACCTACTTTAAGTTATTCCGTCATGTGAGTGTTGATCGAACGGTGGGACCTAGTACGGACGCGACTATCGATAGATTAAATACACTCTGCAGAGGCAGCGCCCTGTACCCACACCACATAACCCATGGCCTCGCACTCCCATTCGGGTGGACCAACGGTGTTCCGACAAAACCGATCTACTGCCATGACACTCGCCCGGCCACTCCGACCCAAATCCCCAACGGGCAGGCCCTGGGTGGCCCCGTGTCTACCAAAGACACCCCGACCACCGTCATGGTCAAAACACTCCCACTCGGGGACACTCCCACTCGGGGACCGGATCCAAAATAAAAACAATGGGCACACAAGGTTATGTCTGCCTACCGGGCCAGGGTACGCATGCCCATAACCTTCCCTAGTTGGAGACAACAGCGAGATGCATGACAATAGACCGCATTAGGGCCTTCCCATAAAAGGCAAATGTGGTTGCACTTGAAAATCCCGGTTCGGCGGCACCTGACCAAATTAATGACGGAATTTAACCCCAAAATATAATAGCAATGACTCGTACTCCGATATCAACTATCAAACTATAATCCAAGTCATAGCAATATCCAACAAATAATCCAAACATAATCTCATCATCTCAAAATACTCCAAGGGTAGCACAACACTATTGTCAAGATGGATCCGAAAACAATAATCCTACTACTCCAATAACAAGAATAAAGCTATCGGCTAAGATCCACAAGTAAACATCATCTTCGAAAATAATACTCCAAGCAACAGAACATCAACTAGCATCAAGAAAGTAATCATACTAACCACTAATAATCCAAAGGCAGCATGATATCCAAAGTAATACTCCAAAATATAATAACAGGTATCATAATGAAAATAATCATACTGACCACTAATAATCCAAAGGTAGCATGATATCCGAAGTAATACTCCAAAATATAATAACAGGTATCATCATGAAAATAATCATACTAACCACTAATAATCTAAAGGCAGCATGACATCCAAAGTAATACTCCAAAAATATAATATCCAACACCACCATGAAAATAATCATAACATAAGCCACTAATAATCCAATGGCAACATGTCAACCACCCAAGCTGCAACATATAAGTCCTAGAACTCCAAGCAACATCATGGCAATAACAAGATCAAAATACAACTCTGAGAAATTGCCATGCACAAAGTCATGTACCTAAAGCAATATTTTAAACAAGTTCAAATAGATTAAACCATGTCACTGCATTACAGTGATGCAAATGGAGGGTGTGGCTTGCCTGGGGTGGAAGAAATCACCGGGAGGAAGTGCGAGAAACTCGCGGAAAGGATCGCCGGAAAACGTACTCTCTCGGAGGGGGCTGAATAAGGGCAGGGGCAAAATGGTCATTTTCAGAATGTCAAAACATGGTGATAATGGCTCCATCAGAACGGTCTCGACGAAACGAAGAAGTGGGATTTGGATTCACCTCAAACGGAGTTGTGGTTGAAAAGTTATAAGGGTTTTTCTGCCAGGGACCTTTCTGCATAAAATCATCACAAACAGGCCCTTGGCTGGAAAAACAGAACACGCCTTTTTCCGGAATACGTTTCCCGACAGGGAAAACGTAAACTGGGTCGAAGCAGCACAAAAGTGCGCTTTTGGTAAAGGAAGACGTATTATGTGGACTACGCTTCCAATTATCCTAGTTAGCAGAGGCGGGGCCGAGGCTTGGGGTCGCTGACGTGCGGGTCCCGCGGGGTGGGGCCCGTCACTTATCCACATCGGCACCAAGGTCAACGCCCTGTTAGGCTGACCGGTGGGCCCCGTGGAAACTGTCTCTTCCCCTGCTGGTCTCCTTCTTCCTCCCGACGCCGCCCGCAGATCAGACGAGGGACGCCCGCGCCAGCGCTTGCTCCGGCGACTCGGGGCCACAGCAGGATAGGGCGCCGCCGCGGATGGATGCACCATTCCATCCTGCGCCCGTCAATGGCCGCGCTGGCCTCAGGAGCTGCAGGAGTTGGGCGCGCCCCTGGCTCGGGCGGGAGGTGGCCACGGCAAGGTTGAGGTCGCGGCAAGAGGGCACCCGAGGAGAAGGAAAATTGCGGGGAGGCTCCAGAGGACTTGGGGAGGGCCGTGGTGAGGTTAGGAGGGAGAATGAGTGCTCGGTTCGCCGGAATCAGAGATGACCGAGGCGGAGGCCATGGTGGCAAAGGGGGGACAGGAGGGTGGCTTGAGCTCCGGGGAGCAATCAAGAAGTCGTGGGTGAGTCGGTAGAGGTCTCTGGTGAGGAGAAACACACCCGGGACGGGCTTATATAGCCGCGGGGCGAGGGGGCAGAGCTGGCGTCGCTGCGGACGCGTGGCCGGCACCGCGGACGCGTGCCCGCGCGCATGAACTTGGAGGCAGGCGACGAGGGAGGCACAGTGGAGTCTCTCACGGGGCAGAGGCGGCCAAGGGAGCACGGGGAGAATGACGACGGCGACGAGCAGATCCAAACGGAGCACTGTGCTCTCGTGGGCGCATGGTGGTTTGCGTCGGTGAGCAAGCTGCCGGAGGGGGAGCGGGGTTCAGATGATCGGCGACGACGAGGTGAAGCCAAGGGACATGCTCACGCGCGCTATGACGACGAGGGGGAAGCGGACGAAGCAGAAACGGCGCCCTGTACGCGGCCACTGCGCACAGAGCGCGTGAAACTCTATGCCACCTGCGCGATCACCACGGGACAACGCACAGGGAGGGCATGGGAGAACAGCAAACCTTGTCTGTGGTGAAGTCCTTCCAAGATAGGTTTCAACTGCGGTGGAATTGTAAGAAATGGAATTGTGGTTAAATGGTAATCAAGCTCTGAAGTTTACTACAGTAAACTTGGACGAGCACTGCTGATCCACGGAGACTTGATTGGGTTCAAAGGAGTTGTCTGGGAGGTTTAGCTAAGGAAGAAATATAATCCTGGAGGTTTTGAGGCACAATGGAGCACAAACTAACATAGTTGCTTTGTAACTCACATTATGTGTCCAGAATCAAGATTTGGATGATGCACTCACATGAAGTAACCACTTGAGGTAAAACTTGGCACAGCTTACTGATTTGGCCGGATAAAGGTGCTGTAAAAATTTCATACCAATTGGTTTTACCAAAATGGTACTTCCTTCACAGCTATTCCCTCTGTCCAGAATCTTGCAAAAATTCTAGAGAAACATTGGCTTGATGAAACATGCCCAAAATGGGTGGAGGTAGGTTATATGGATAACAGAAGGCCTAGAAAAATTGGCAACCATAATGGAGCAAGATAAAATATACTTGCTTCACAAACTGAAACTTTTGGTAGAATCAAAGAATTGAAGGTGAGCTCACATGGAGGAATAACATGAGCTCTACTTTGGGGGAGGGATATGATATGATGATATGAGGGACCATGCAAAATTGCAACTCATTTGGATATTCCTAGCTTGTACTTCCTTCACAACCAGTTCCCTTAGACAGGAACTTTGGAAAATCATAATTTAATAATTACTAGGCAAATTAGGTTGCAATTTGGCATGTGGCAATGATATGGGCAGGATAAGGTGTCCAAGGAGTTTAAGGTCAATTGGGCAGAGATAAATGGCACTTGCTTCACATTTTGCCATTCAGGACAGAATAGGAAATGCGGTAATTGAGCATGATGAGGAACATGGCAAATGAAATATTTTGCCATAATTGAGAAAGGTATGACCCAAAAAATTTATGAAAATTATTTGGGAATTTTAGGAGTGATGGAAATAAAGGTTGCTTCACAACCTAGGGAAGACAGGGTTATTCCTTTAATAGAAAAAGGAATATTCCCGAGAAAAAGAAATTAGGGTTTGGTCAAGAAATGGAGTGACATGATCTTGGCTGGGTTTTGAGAATGATGAGCCACTTGGGAAGGAAAAAGAGGATGATTTCCCAGGTGACAAGGCCACAGAACCACTCCAAAAAGAAAAAAAAGAACAATAAATCAAAAAGAAAAAGAAAAGGGCCAAAATCCAGGTTGTTACAAAGGAGAAACATGGTTTTGCCGTTATGGTTGCCAGTCTGCCACTGGTTGCTCCGTGAGGAGATGAAGGCACTGAGGGCCTGATGAGGTGACGTGCGCGGGGCGCGCCGCGAGCCAGAGCTAGACCGCTCAGGTTTGTCGACGTGGCAAGGACGGACCCATGCACCAGCGCCATGCCAGTGTGAGGAGGTCCCGTGGGAGGCGATGATCGAGCAGGTGGTAATCGGGCAGGCGACAATCATAGGCAGATTAAGCATGGAAGGCAAATCAGCTTGGGTAAATGTGGAAAGATACATGCCACTGGGTCAGACCCGAGCGGCTTGGGGATGATGCAGCCCGAGGGGCGCCCCAATAGGGTAAACTAAAGACATAAGCAAAAGGGATACATGCCACAGGGACGGACCCACGCGGCCTGGGAATGATGCAGCCCGCGGGGCGCTCCTAGCTAAACGAACTTGGAAAATGTCACCTGGTTCTGTTAGCGAAGGAGAGTTGGGGCAGCTGAAGGCACGTGGCGAATGGGTCATTCTTTACGAGCCACCAGGGCCCTGAGCCTCGGGAGGCTCTCGGGGCTCAGGCGGTTCCTTGAGGATCATCTCCATCTCTGCCAGGACGGTGCGGTGCCTGGCCTGCTGAGCCGCCAGGGCGCGCCTCAAGTTGCGCTGGTAGACGAACGATACGCTTGGCAAGCCAAAAGGCATGCGAACGTAGTTGTGCGGTGAACCCTCGCAACGGCCCACGCGCGAAGGCCAGAAAAGCTCCTGAGATGCGGCCCTGTTGAGCCCTGGTACATCGATGCAGACGCGTAGCCCGGCATCCTCGCCTGGATGAGGAGCTGGGCCTCGTGAGCGGCGGTCGCCGTGCATGGCCCTTGCGTCTTGTAGTTCCTGAGTGGTCTTGGTGATGAACTCCTGAGCGGTGGGCACTCCTTGCCCAGTATTCTCTCGAGGAAAACGTGCCGCGTAGCACGCCTCCAAGTAGTGCCCGAGCGCCTCCCTCGAGATGTTGGCAAGGTCTGAGGCCCTCCAGAAGAGAGCCCCCGAGCCCTTCCTGGGAAGGGCGCTGGGCGCGCCTTCCTATGCGATGGAGGGAGGCACCCCTGGAGCGGGCGCTGATCCTGACGAGGCTCCCGCTGTGTCGCCACCCTCCTGAGGTCCGGCAAGGCGCAACTGCTTCTTCTTCTTGGGGATGGCCTCGAGAGGATCTTCGCTCTTGCTGTCGGGGTCGTCGATTATTGCGGCTTGAAAAGCGCGCTCGAGGGAGCACACTGCGTCTCTTTCTTCGCACGGGACTGTGATGATTCCGCCGCTTCCTGGCATCTTGAGGACATTGTAACTGTGGTGTGTCACCGCCATGAACTTGGCCAGGGTTGGATACCCGAGGATGGCGTTGTATGGCAGACGGATGTGCGCGACGTCGAAGTCGATTAGCTCGGTGTGGTAGTTCTTGCATGCTCCGAAGGTGACAGGGAGGCAGACTTGCCCTATCGGTGTGGTAGAGCCGTCGGTCACTCCTGAGGAAGGCTTGGTAGGCTAAAGTTGCTCATATGGCACTTGGAGGTTGTCGAACGTGTCGACGGATGGGACGTTGAGCCCTACACCACCGTCAATGAGGGTCTTGGTAACTTGCACGTTGCTGATGACTGGTGAACAAAGCATCGGGAGGGTGCCAGCGGTGGATGCGTACTTGAGCAGATCTGCCGAGTTGAAGGTGATGGCGCACTGGGACCACCTGAGCGGACGTGTGGCCTCGAGCTTGGGGAGGACCGCATTCACCTCACGAGCGAACTGTTTAGAGATGCGCTGCGAGGCTGGGGCCTGGGCTCCACCCAGGAAGCAGGAGATTGCACGCGGCTCCTGGAAGCCCCCAGCCCCCTCGTCCTGATGATGGTCGTCATTTCTTCTTGGTGGTGGCGGCAGCGGGGGAAGACTGACATTGCCCTAAGGACGATCATCACGAGGCTGGTCCCTCCAGGCGCCCTTGCGAGGATGATCCTGCCAGCGGTCCTCACAAGGCCTGTTGCGGCACTCCTGGCACGGGCCACGGTCGTCCCAGCGTCCGCCTCCACGTCCTCCTCCTCGGCCGTAGCCTTGGTCGCTGCACTCGGGGCGTTGACCGAAGCGTCCTTCGCGAATGGCTCTGAGTTCTTGACAGTCGCTAGTGTTGTGGGTGTTCAGGTTGTGGAAGGCGCGGAATGGTCGGCTGCCCTTGGATGACTCGGGCTGGTCCTTGCCTCGCTTGGTGTCCGGCTCTGCTGCAAGCACAACTGCTTCCTTGCGCTTCACGTCCTTGTCCTTGGCCTTCTTCTCCTCTGCACCCGCAGCTGGTAGCTCAAGGAGGGAAAGGCGCCCCTCCTCAGCTCTTGCGCACTTGGTTGCCAGGTTGAACAGCTCCTGGGATGTGCACAGCTCCTCGTGGATAGCGAGCTCTTCCTTCATCTTGATGTCGCAGACGCCATCGGAGAACACGGAGATGATGGCCTCATCTGTCACCTTGGGGATCTTGAGGCGGGTGTTGTTGAAGCGCTGGATGTACTTCTGGAGGATCTCTCCTGATTGTTGCTTGATGCGGCGCAGGTCACCCTCGGCCGGTGGGCGGTCGTGAGTGCCCTGGAAGTTGGCGACGAAGCGGTCGCGGATCTCGTCCCAGGACGAGATCGAGCCCTGAGGCAGGTTCAGGAGCCACGAACGGGCACCGTCTTTGAGCTCCATTGGGAACCAGTTCGCCATGACTCTCTCATCGCCGTTGGTCGCCTTGATGCTCAGCTCGTAGAGCTGCAAGAACTCCGTGGGGTCGAGGGTGGCGTCGTAGCGAGGAGGCAGATCCGGCTTGAACTTGCCCGACCAGGCGACGCTACGCAGCTCGGGGGTGAAGGCGCGGCAGCCGGCCGTGGTTGCCGGGACCCGTCTCGGCGGTGGAGCTTGGTCTTGATGAGGCCCGCGTGCCGCCACCGCAGGCAACGCGTGATCTTGAAGAGGCGGCACGGGGAGCGCAGGTGCAGCTTCTCGCGGCCGAGGAATTTCTTGGCAGCTTTTCTCTTCGCGCGCGGGCACCGGGCGTGGTGGGTCGTGCCGTGGGGCCGCGCGCCTTGGCGCTAAGGCACCGTCTTGGGGCAGAGGTGGTGGAGGTGCTCCATGAGCCATGTCGCCCATGGCTGGCGGAGGGCGACACAGAGAGAGGGACGGCGTCGGGGAGCCCGCTGCGGCGTGGACGAGCTCGGCGACGCGGTTGAGCCAGTCCTCGTAGAGGTCATCGACCGGGCGGTAGCGTAGGAGCTCGTTCACCATGAGGAGCGCGGCCGGCGCATCCATGGGAGCGCGAGGTGCGTGGGACGAGGAACCGGCCGGGGTCAGCGATGGAGTGGCGGTGCGGCCGTCCTGCTGCACCGACGGGTGCAGCGAGGACGCTTGCTGCTCGTTCCCCGCCGGGCCGGTGGCGGCGTTGGCGGCAGGCGATGGGGAACGACGAGGTGGCCCGCCGACGGTAGCCGTCTGAGCAAGACGGGCGGTGAGGGCAGCCCGGCGCTCAGCTCTAGCGCGGCGAGCGTCCATCATGGAGACGACGGAGCGACGGTCGACGGAAGGGAAGCTACGGTGCACCCCTACCTGGCGCACCAAATGTTGTATCTCGGGTTCCGGCAAGACCCTTAAGGTTCTAACTCTGGGGTGCACGTGAAGTTCTTTCCCTCCTACCGATCCGCGCCCTAGCTCGCTAAGATCTCACGGACGAACTCGACGAACTCACAGCACAAGGGACACAAGATTTATACTGGTTCGGGCCACCGTTGTGGTGTAATACCCTACTCCACTGTGTGGTGGTGGATTGCCTCTTGGGCTGTTGAAGAATAGTACAAGGGGAGGAACGACCTCCTGAGGTTGAGGCGTTCTTGCGTTCGGTGTGTGGCTAAGGGTTGGCTCTCGATCAGATGAGATCAAGTTGCCTCAGATGAGATCAAGCTGCCCCCTTTGGTGGTGACTAGTTCTACTTATATAGGCCCTGGTCCTCTCCCCAAATATTGAGCTGGAAGGGAGCCAACAACGGCGCCAATTTGAAAGGGGACAGCTAGTACAAGCTATCCTCACAAAAGCGGTCTTCGCCTGCGAAAGGGCTCTGGTGATGACGCCGTCTTGGGCTCCACGGTGACCTCCGTCTTGCTGGCCTGCTGGTCTTGGTCTCATTGCACTGATATGGAAACCTTTGCCTGATGCCTCGGTACTCCGTGCCTGCGTTGGCCTCCTTAGCACTAAAGAGGAAACAAGGACGCTGCATGCGCTGGCGCCCGCCTGGTGTCGATCGTCATGGCTCACGTCGCGAGAGCCTTGCGAGGTTTGCCCCGCCTTGATATCTCCGCTCCTTGTTAGCCTGCATGGAGAGGCCGCTCCTGAGGAGGTCTTGCGTCATCCGCCTCGCGAAGCTTGGCCCCTCGTGAGGGTTTTGAATGCTATGTTGATGAAGATGGGCCGTACAGGCCTGCCGCACAGCCACGCTGTGGGCCGCAGGCAGGCAAGTCTGGGGACCCCCGTTCCCAGAACGCCGACATTTATATAGTTGGATCATATGGTGTTCTCCCCTCTCTATCTTTGTTGTGATGAATTGAGTCTTGCCCTTTGAGGTTTCATTATTGACAGATTGAATATTGGATTTGAGATCACTTGATGTATGGATTGCATGTGGATACCCGTGGTGACAATAGGGTATTCTATTGAGTCACTTGCTATATGTTTTGGTAATCAGCTTGCGGATTGCCGTGGTGACATCAGGTTAATCTAGGCACATAGGTTGGTACGTGTTTTCATCCTACTTTCTCCGATGGAAACTTTGGGGTAATCTTTGAAGTTCTTTGTGTTGGATTGAATATTATGAATCTAAAATTGTTTGGTGCATATCGATGTTGAATAATTGACTCACAGATTGATGAAGACATGTACCTAGGGTAGGGTCACAGGCCTGACCTAGATACCCTCCCCAAGGACATCACTTTATCACCAGAAGCATTCGAAGAAGAACCATCTTTCAATCGACCATGAAGCGTTCCACTCGACAGACGCGAAGTCACTCGACCGTAAAGACTATCATTCGACCACCAGAAGATCTGAAGCCACTCCGCATTGCAACGGTCGGTCATTATGTAGCTTTAATGGTCATTATGTCATTTTATTCTCAGCGTTACCAGTAACGCCCTGTCTTGATGTATCTTAACTCCCTTGTAACGTGGGCTGGCTGGGGTCGTGGCGCACTCTATATAAGCCACCCCCCTCCACAGGCATCGCACCCCCTCTAACTCACACGCATATAATCCAGTCGACCGCCTCCGGGCTCTGAGACGTAGGGCTGTTACTTCCTCCGAGAAGGGCCTGAACTCGTAGAAATCGCGTACAACCTCTCCATAGCCAGGATCTTGCCTCTACATCCCTACCCCCATTCTACTGTCAGACTTAGAACCACGACACAGATACTTGTGGTGACATTGGAGTATCTAGGTGACATTAGAGTTGATTGATGTGTATCATATAGTGTTATTGTAGTATGAACTCTAGGGATGTTTGTTACACTTATAGGATGGCTCAATAGATTAATCGGAAAGATAAGTTTGAGGTGGTCCGCTTCCTACAACAATTTCATCTTATGTTCTACGCAATTGGTAAGAACTTTGGAATGATTCTTTGTCGCACATTGAGGGATTGTTATATCACTGGTGCGCTTGGCTCCAAGAGGCTCCACTCGACGTCAACGCGCTCCCCGTCCGCGGGGCAACGCACTTTCGTGCGTGTGTCCGTGGCGTCCTCCTGCGGCAGCCGTCGACCCAGTATCGGTCGGCTCCTGTGGCGTCTTCACTCCCTGCTGCCCGCCGGCGCAAGCGTTCCGGTCGGTCAAGGCTCCATCGGTGGGTGAGGCACGCGGTGGCTCGCCAGTCGGCCATCCCACAAGTCGCGGCAATCGAGCCCGACGAAACTCTCTACAGCCTGTTCGACCGGCTCCGTCAAGACTGCATCCGAGTGCGACAACAGTGACCCTGCGGCGGAAGTCTTGACGGTCAATGGACCATGCAGTCCTCCGGGCTTCCCCCGCGGCGACAGCGGCGATGGTGGCGGCGATCCGTCGCGTGTTCACGATGAATACCGCCCCGAACCTCTTTCGTCGCAGCAGAGGGAAGAGCTCCGCCGCCACAATATGGATGCACTACACACTCCCATCGTTGGAGATACCCCAGAGGCCCGGGCCTTGGAGGAGGCGCGCCTGGCCAACTTGGCTGAGCGCACTCGACTGGAGAATCTCCAGCACGCACTCGACGAGCGTGCTCGACAACGGATTCCAGAATCCAGTCGACGACAGCTTTTTCCGCCTCCAACTCAGCTATACCGTACTCCGATTCGGAATCTCACAGCTGCAGCCCGAATAGCAGAGTCAATTCAGCCTTCCCAGTTAGAAGCTGGCAGAGGTTTGATGCAGATTAGGGCTTTACTCCGGGCAGCGGGAGAACAAAATACAGTTGTGTCACAGTCGCGGAATAGGATCCATAACAGATCCGTTGTTGCAGACACAGTCTAGTCGGCTCACAACCCAAGATCGCCCCCGAGGCGTGAGGATCATGGAGACCGGCGTGATCAGTATAGAAACCGTGAGCACTATGGTCACCGACTCGATCACGATGATCGTCGTCAAGTGCCCACTCCTCCCCCAAGGAGTGGGTCATATGTGCCTCGGTAGCACGATGACAGACGCCCTCATAGTGATGGGCGAAGGATTCCAGTCGACCCCAGGGAACCGGGCTTTGATGCGAGATCTATTCACGTTCAGGGTCTGGTCGACAGAAACAGAGCTCACAGAGAAGGTCACGATAGAGATTATCCGACCAGCAACAGAGTGCATGTCTCAGGTCCAGAATGCTTCAGTAGAGCCATCAGGGCCGCGGTGATTCCTCCCAACTTCAGGTTGGCGACTGGAGTCAGTAAGTTCACTGGTGAGTCCAAGCCTGACACTTAGCTTGAGGACTACCGAGTGGCTGTGCAGATTGGTGGAGGCAATGATGAGGTGGCCATGAAGCACCTTCCTCTGATGTTGGAGGGCTCGGCTAGAGCATGGTTGAATCAGTTAGCACCCGACAGTATTTATAATTGGGAAGAACTCGCGCGAGTGTTTGTCAGAACATTCGAAGGAACATGCAAACGGCCAGCAGGGCTAATAGAGCTGCAATCTTGTGTGTAGAAGCCTAATGAAACTTTGAGGGATTATATCCAGAGATGGATCACGTTGCACCACACGGTGGAGAATGTGTCGGATCACCAAGCAGTTTGTGCCTTCAAGGAAGGTGTCAAGTATCGAGAATTGAATCTGAAGTTTGGTCGGACCGGAGATATGTCTCTGAGTCGAATGATGGAGATTGCCACCAAGTATGCTAATGGTGAGGAGGAGGATCGGCTTCGGAGTAGGAAGCACAAAACAGTCGCCCACGAAACCGGAGGAGGAAACTCCAGTCGGAAGCAGAAGCGCAAAGCCGAGCCAGCTGCTCTTGGAGAAACCTTAGCCGTGACTCAAGGAAAGTCCAAGGGGAAGCCCAAAGGACCGTGGAACCCCAAGAAAATAAAAGATCAAGACGGAAATGATGTGTTGGATTTACCATGCCACATTCACACCAAAAAAGATGAGGAGGGTAATCTCATTTACCCGAAGCATACCACTCGATAGTGTCGGCTCCTAATCTAGCAGTTCCGAGAGAAACAACACAAAGAAAAGGAAGAAGAGTCAGACAAAGTTGAGGACAAAGAGGAAAGTGATGATGTTTACCCCCACGTCAACTCCACTCTGATGATTTTTGCTGATGTTGAAAGCAAAAGTCGACTGAAAGTCATCAACAGAGAAGTAAACATGGTCGCTCCGGCGACGCCCAGTTATTTGAAATGGTCTCAGACTGCCATTACATTCGACCAGTCCGATCACCCAACACAAATAGCCACCCCTGGGAGGCAAGCATTGGTGGTCGACCCAGTCGTCGAGGGCACTCGGTTGACTAAGGTTCTGATGGATGGTGGCAGTGGCCTGAATATACTATATGCGGAGACCTTGAAAGGAATGGGCATTCCGATGTCCAGAATCAATAAAAGCAATATGAGTTTCCATGGAGTTATCCCTGGCAAGAAGGCTGAGTCACTTGGCCAGATCGCCCTTGATGTAGTTTTCGGTGATTCCAAGAATTACCGGAAAGAAAAGTTGACATTTGAAGTCGTGGATTTCCAGAGTGCTTATCATGCTATTCTGGGCAGGCCAACTTATGCACATTTTATGGCTCGACCATGCTATGTGTACCTCAAATTGAAGATGCCTGGTCCTAAAGGAGTGATCACTATCACTGGCAATCTAAAGAAGGCAGAAGAGTGCTTCCAGAAAGGCTCAAAGATCACTGATGCACAAATGGCAGTAGTGGAATTGCAGGAGTATCAAAAAAATGCGGATCCGAGTGAATTGTTGCGAGATAAGAAGCCTGCCACAGATTCAACATTTCAGTCGTCTGGTGAAACGAAGCCGATTCATATTCACCCGACCGACCCCAACACTGCTCTGACACACATTTCAACAACACTCGACTCCAAATAGGAAGAAGCGCTCATCCAGTTCCTTCGTGACAACTGGGACATCTTTGCATGGAAACCTTCTGACATGCCGGGTGTTTCTAGGGGGCTGGCTGAGCATTGTTTAAGAGTCGACCCAAAAGTGAAACCAGTCAAAGAACATCTTCGACGGTCCGTAGTGCAGAAGAGAAAGGCAATTGGTGAAGAAGTGGCTCGGCTTCTAGCAGCTGAGTTTATCCGAGAGATTTACCACTTTGAGTGGTTAGCTAATGTTGTCATGGTCCCCAAGAAGGACAACTCACTTCGCATGTGCATTGACTTCAAGCATATCAATCGGACCTGCCCGAAAGATCATTTTCCTCTCCCTCGCATCGACCAAATAGTCGACTCGACTGCGGAGTGTGAGCGTTTGTCCTTTTTGGACACTTATTCCGGGTATCATCAGATCCGACTGTATAGACCCGATGAGATAAAAATAGCTTTCATCACCCCATTCGGGTGTTTCTGTTATGTCACCATGCCATTCGGCTTGAAGAACGCTGGAGCCACGTTCATGCGGATGATTCAGAAGTGTTTACTCACTCAAATTAGTCGGAATGTGGAAGTATACATGGATGACATTGTGGTCAAGTCACGTAAAGGTTCCGACCTACTGGCTGACCTTGCCGAAACCTTTGCCAACCTTAGAAGGTATGATATCAAGCTTAATCCATCAAAGTGCACATTCGGAGTTCCGGGCGGAAAATTACTCGGTTTTCTCATTTCCGAACAAGGGATCGACGCTAACCCAGAGAAAGTGGGTGCCATACTCCGGATGAAACGCCCTGTGCGTGTGCATCATGTCCAGAAGCTTACTGGTTGTTTGGCCGCCCTAAGTCGATTCATTTCTCGCCTCGGTGAAAAGGCACTACCTCTTTACCGACTGATGAAGAAATCAGATAAGTTCGAGTGGACTCCTGAAGCTGATGCAGCATTTGCAGAGCTAAAAGCCCTTCTTTCCACCCAGACGGTGCTTGTTGCCCCAATCAGCAAAGAGCCTTTACTGCTTTACATTGCAGCCACTGGACTAGTCATCAGTACAGTACTTACGGTCGAGCGGGAAGAAGAAGGAAAAGCCTATAAAGTTCAACGCCCAGTATATTATGTTTCTGAAGTTTTGACTCCATCAAAGCAAAGATATCCACATTATCAAAAGCTTGTTGATGGGATTTATATGACCACGAAGAAAGTTGCACATTACTTCTCTGACCACTCCATTACAGTCGTCAACGGCGCTCCACTGTCAGAGATTCTGAACAACAGAGATGCAACTGGTCGAGTGGCAAAGTGGGCGATTGAACTCCTTCCCTTGGATATCAAGTTTGAGGCAAAGAAAGCTATCAAGTCCCAAGCAATAGCAGATTTCCTCGCCGAGTGGATCGAACAGCAACTGCTGACTCAAGTTCACTCGAAGCACTGGACCATGTTCTTTGATGGTTCCAAAATATTGAATGGTTCCGGCGCTGGGGTTTTACTAGTATCCTCCCGAGGAGACAAGCTCAGATATGTCCTCCAGATTCACTTTGATTCCTCCAATAACGAAGCAGAATATGAAGCACTCTTGTATGGGTTGCGTATGGCCATCTCAGTCGGCGTCCATCGCCTCATTGTCTATGGCGACTCAGATTTGGTAGTCAATCAAGTGATGAAGGAGTGGGGCGTCAGAAGCCCATCCATGACTAGTTACTGCAATGCGGTGAGGAAGTTGGAAAAGAAGTTTGAGGGGTTAGAGCTCCATCATATACCCCGACTGAAAAATCAAGCAGCCGACGATTTGGCAAAGATAGGTTCCAAGAGAGAAACCATTCCTAGCAATGTGTTTCTGGAACACATTCACACACCGCCAGTCCAAGAAGATCCTTTCACTGAAGAGCCCCCGCAGCCTAAGAGTGCCACAGATAAGACTGAAGTCGAAGTCCCAGCCATAGTCGACCTGATCATGGAGGTTTTGGTCATCACTCCCGACTGGACAATGCCATATATTGCGTATATCCTTAGGAGGGAACTCCCAGAGGATGAAGAAGAGGCTCGACAGATCGTCTGTTGATCCAAAGCCTTTACTGTGATAAGAGGACAATTGTTCAGGAAAAGTGTAACCGGAGTCAGCCAGAAATGCGTAACACTAGAAGAAGGTCGAGTGATACTCAACGACATCCACTCGGGGACCTGTGGTTACCATGCGTCCTCTCGGACCATTATGGCTAAAGCATACCAAGCTGGATTTTACTGGCCACGAGCCAATGAAATGGCGAAAGATATAGTCGACAAATGTGAAGACTGCCAGTTTTACTCCAATATGTCTCACAAGCCCGCGTCAGCCCTGAAGACCATTCCGCTCGTCTGGCCCTTTGCTGTTTGGGGGTTGGATATGGTTGGACCGCTGAGAACTGGTAGGAGCGGATTCACTCATGTGCTTGTAGCAGTTGACAAGTTTACCAAATGGATTGAAGCTAAGCCTATCAAGAATCTTGAAGCCAGTACTGCCGTCAGTTTCATCAGAGAGTTGACATTCAGATATGGGGTTCCACACAACATCATCACTGACAAAGATTCGAACTTCGATTCTGATGAATTCAGGGCCTTCTGCGCTTCCCAAGGCACACGAGTCGACTATGCTTCAGTCGCCCACCCCCAGTCGAATGGACAAGCAGAAAGAGCAAATGGCTTGATTCTCAAAGGACTGAAACCCCGACTGATGCGTGATCTCAAGCACGCAGCAGGCGCCTGGGTCGATGAACTTCCTTCAGTTCTTTGGGGGTTGAGGACAAGTCCCAATCGGTCGACTAGTCCAACTCCATTCTTTTTGGTCTATGGAGCTGAAGCTGTTCTACCAAGTGACCTGCTTCACAATGCACCCCGAGTCGAGCTCTTCTCTGAAGAGGAAGTAGAACAGGCCCGACAGGACGCAGTCGACCTCCTAGAGGAGGAAAGAGAGATGGCCTTGATCTGGTCGACCGTTTATCAGCAAGACTTGCGTCGATTCCATGCCAGAAATGTGAGGGGACGAGCTTTTCAAGAGGGAGACTTGGTTCTTCGAGTGGATCAGCAGAAACCACACAAGCTCGCCCCTGCTTGGGAAGGTATCTTCATTATCACCAGAGTTCTCCACAACGGAGCATACCATCTTTACAATGTCGAGCATCAGAAAGACGAGCCACGGGCTTGGAACACAGAGCTGCTCCGCCCCTTTTATACTTAAGTACTCATTCGGATGAGATGTAATAATAAATACCTTTGTAGTTTGTTTATCAAAGACAAAAGCTTTCCAGTCTTCTTAAACGATTGTTGTTGCCTTTGTTTGCGACTGAAATCCCCAGTGGGTGACTTTGCTGCAAATCCATTTTGCCTAAGTTTGAAAAATCCTACCGAGTGGTGAACAAGCCTCTCACTCGGGGGCTTAGCCATGAATCCGTTTCGCCTAAGTTTTAAAAATCCTACTGAGTGATGAGCAAGCCTCTCACTCGGGGGCTTAGCTGAAGTCCAGTACTCGCCTAAGTTTAAAAAATCCTACTGAGTGATGAGCAAGCCTCTCACTCGGGGGCTTAGCTGCAGTCCAGTACTCGTCTAAGTTTAAAAAATCCTACCGAGTGATCAGCAAGCCTCTCACTCGAGGGCTTAGCTGCAGTCCAGTACTCGCCTAAGTTTAAAAAATCTTACCGAGTGGTGAGCAACCCTCTCACTCAGGGGCTTAGCTGTAGTCCAGTACTCGCCTAAGTGTAAAAAATCCTACCGAGTGGTGAGCAAGCCTCTCACTCGGGGGCTTAGCTGCAGTCCAGTACTCGCCTAAGTGTAAAAAATCCCACCGAGCGGCGAGCAAGCCTCTCACTCGAGGGCTTAGCTGCAGTCCAGTACTCGCCTAAGTTTAAAAAATCCTATCGAGTGGTGAGAAAGCCTCTCACTCGGGGGCTTAGCTGCAGTCCAGTACTCGCCTAAGTTTAAAAAATCCCACCGAGTGGTGAGCAACCCTTCCACTCGGGGGCTTAGCTGCAGTCCAGTACTCGCCTAAGTTCAAAAAATCCCATCGAGTGGTGAGCACGCCTCTCACTCGAGGGTTTAGCTGCAGTCCAGTACTCGCCTAAGTTTAAACAATCCAACCGAGTGGTGAGCAACTCTTCCACTCGGGAGCTTAGCTGCAGTCCAGTACTCGCCTAAGTTTGAAAAATCCTACCGAGTGGTGAGCAATCCTCCCACTCGGAGACTTAGCCGTAGTCTAGTACTCGCCTAAGTTTGAAACCCATCCCTATCCGCAAGGACGACGAGGTGCAGGTCGAATGCAACCTTCCCCTTCGGAGCTGCACCACAAATACAACATGCGCTCCATCCATATCCGCAAGGACAATGAGGTGCAGGTCGACTGCAACCTTCTCCTTCGGAGCTGCGCCACAAATACAACGTGCACTCCATCCCTATCCGCAAGGGCGACGAGGTGCAGGTCGACTGCAACCATCTCCTTCGGACCTGCGCCATAAATACGATGTGCGCTCCATCCCTATCCGCAAGGACGATGAGGTGCAGGTAGACTGCAACCTTCTCCTTCGGAGTTGCACCACAAAGACAACATGCGCTCCATCCCTATCCGCAAGGACGACAAGGTGCAGGTCGACTGCAACCTTCTCCTTCGGAGCTACGCCACAAATACAACATACACTCCATCCCTATCCGCAAGGACGACGAGGCGCAGGTCGACTGAAGTCTCCACTTCAGGGTTGCATCTCAAACACAAAGGTCATTCTAAATGAAGAACAAATTCCAATGGCAATCACAGACATATCCAGAGATAAATCAAGTTCAGATGAACCCTAAAAGTTCAAGACCACGGATCAAAGTACTCGGGCACTAAGCCCGAAGGAGTTTAACGATTACAGAAATCACTCAGCATTCCGAGGCAAATTTAAAGAGGAGCATAAAAGTTTGTTCACTCCGCAGGAGGAGGGCTGGCAGGCTCGACAAATTCATCCAGGTCAATTCCATCGGCAATCCGAGTAGCAACAGCAATGAAAGTCTCCATGAAGGATTGGAAATCATGCTTCTTGGTGTTGGCAACCGTGATTGCTGCCAGCTTCTCTTCTCGCACTTCCTTGCAATGGACACGAACCAATGACAGAGCCACATCAGTGCCGCACCGTGCAGAAGACTTCTTCCACTCTTGCACTCGACCGAGAATCTCGTTAAGTTGAGTCATCGGAGACTCGAGGTCATTCTGGAGCATGGCCCATGGCCAAAGTGCTGTGTCGATCCGTGACATTGCGACCTTCAGTTGAGAAAGATAGTCAACAACACCGTCAATGCGGGATTCCAGTCGGAGCACATTCATGGCAGCTTCGTCCTTCATGGGAGAGTTGACGGGGTCCAAGCTTGGTTCAATTCGACCAGTCTCTTCCTCAAATTTCCGACAAAACTCTGCATGCATAATCCAAGTATGAGTCAATGGTTGTATGCTGAGTCAACAAGGACAAACCAGTCGAGTCATAGAAAATACCTTCAAGCTTGACGAACAACTTCTTAGCAAGGCTCCTCAGATAACTCTCCAGATCGTTCGTCCTGCGGGCAATACCATCCATCTTCTCATTCAGATTGATCTTGTCCTTCTTCAAGCGAGTTACTTCTTTATTGGCTTCATCCAGAGCAGATTTTATCTTGGCGTTTTGTTCTTCTAATTTGCCAACTGAAGCCAACTTTTGTTCAGCCAGAGCGGTTTTCTCGTCAGCCTTTTTCTGCGCGGCAGCCAGATCTTGATCCTTTTTCGCCAGAGCTTGGTTCAATTTCTCTGAAAGAAATAATGCTTCATTCAGAAAAAGCAGAATGAAATCCGATCAAGGACAAACCAGTCGACAAGTCTTTCTTACCAGCGGCGTCGTCCTTGGCCTTCTACAGATCTGTTTTGGCCAGCTCTAGGTCGAGATTCAGTTGAATCTGCTGCTTCTCTAGGTCAGCGAAACGAGCTCCAAGGTCACAAGATTTCTGCAACCGAAGAACAAGTCAGTCGACAGGTGAAAATATTGGTTATTTTGGAGAGCCAAAAGGTTAGAGCAAACAAATTCTAAGACTACTGCCGAATCAAACATCCAACAGTAGTCTCGGGGACTACATCCAGTGGGTGCACTTAGCATGCCCCCACTGGTTCAGTTTACACTCGACAAGGCCTGACCAACACGAGTGCCCAAAAAAAGAGAAATCAACAATCGAAGTCTTCAGACCATAGTCGTCTGCCAGCAGTCGACCACGATCTCGGGGACTACACCCAATGGGTGCACTCAGCGTGCCCCCACCGGTTCAAAATTCCACTCGACATGGCCCGACCAGACCGAGTGAAGAAATTCAAAATCCAAGACTACAATCGACTGCCCGTAGTCCACCATAGTCTCGGGGACTACACCCACTGGGTGCACTCAGCGTGCCCCCACTGGTCAAAAGATTCAATCGACAACAACATTATCAGCTCAAAGTGCGAATCTGTTTAGTGACAAATCAAAACACCTAGTGGGTGTACAGATGCAAAGATTCTTGGAAAGAAAGTTTTCAGGTACCATATCCTAACAGAACAAGCCAGAAGAGTCAGTCGACGATCTACTAACATGGACGTTGCTCTGGAGAGCGGAGCTGGCATCATAAGCAGCCTGGCTAGCATCCCGCACCATCTTCATCTTCTCCATCATAATGCCCGCCTGGCGTATAGCCTCTTTGGCAGCACCCACTTCGTCTTCTGGTACGTAATGTGTAGCAAAACTGAAGGTGGATCGGGAGGAGCATGTGCAGCTGACACGGAAGGTCGAGCACTCGAAAGCAGTATGGCGAAGAAGACAGAAGTCCGATTGGCATCGCCGGCGTCCTGAACTACTAGTTCCGCCACCGGCGTCGACTGAAGCGTCTTGCCAGCGGACGTTTTCATGTTTCTTCTCCCCAAGGGCCTCTGTGGCTCATCCTCATCATCGTCGGGGAGGTCAATGACGTTGGGAGCTATAAAAAGATCAGTCGCCAAAATTTTATCGCCCGATTGGATGTACCACAGTTCAGTTGACAAAGGGAAGACAAAATAACAAAGATTGTACCCGGATTGGAGGTGACCGCGTCTTCCATTTCCTCATCCTCGTTTTCATAAGCAGAGGTCCCGGAGGTAGCGGCACTGCCAATTTCAAGATTCATTCGGTCAAACCAAGGAAAGATAAACAACACGAAACGTCGAGTAAAAGCGAAAGAAAAACACTCACGCAGAAGCAACGGGAACGTCAATCTTGATTTTCGGCAGCGCCTTCCGAGTCTTCTGCGCTACAACCTTGACTGCTTTGGGGCCTTCTCAGTTGGTGCCGGAGAGGACTTCCGAGGACGCTTTGACGACTGCTCAGTCTGAACGACCGCCTTGTCACGGGCGCTCGCCGGATCTTGGGCAAGCTTGGATCGCCTTTCCCTGCGGGGAGGTGAGTCGACTTCCTCTTCGTCACTCGGGTCGTCGCTCTCATCGTCCCCCTCTCCGTCGGAATGGCACTCGCCACTTTCACCTCCGCTTGCCTCCCCCTCCGGATCCTGCTCCTGCTCTTCGTTAGGCATCGAGTACATTTCAGTAAGAGCCTGGAAGAAAATAAGCAGGACAAAGTCAGTCGGTGAAGCATAAACAGATCCACGATTAAATCAATATTACAGTCAATAATTCAGAATTGGACCTTGTCTGGTTCATAAGATTGGTCGAGCGGAGGAATTCTCCTGGCTCCCCTGGGGTTATCTTTGTTTCCAGTGATACTCATCAGCCACCCCTCCAACGTGGCTTTGTCGACCTCCTCTGGATGGGTCCGAGTGGTGTCATCAGTGCCCGAATACATCCACATCGGATGGTCACGAGCTTGAAGCGGTTGGATGCGTCGTCGGAGGAAGACCTCCAGCAAATCCATACCGGTCACCCCATTACGGACAAGTTGAACTACTCGATCCACCAGCACCTTCACTTGCGCCTTCTCCTCCGGGATCACCTTCAAAGTGGAGGGCTTCCCCACTCGGGCCATGGAAAAAGGGGGAAGTCCAGTCGACTGCCCTGGAGTCGGCTGGTCTTTGCAGGTCGATTGCCACCCTCGGACCGAATCGGGAAGGGTCATAGATGGGAAAGAACTTTTGCCCCTCATCTGAATCCCAAGACCCCCACACATCTGGATCACTTGTGTCTTTTTGTCACTCGGATTAGCCTTTTTAACCGACTGGGAGCGGCACGTGAAAATGTGCTTGAAAAGGCCCAGTGGGGTCGGCAACCCAAGAATATTCGCACAAAGAAACGAAAGCAGCAAGGTACACGATGGTGTTTGGGGTAAAATGGTGGAGTTGCGCCCCAAAGAAATTCAAGAAGCCTCGAAAGAAAGGGTGGGGAGGCAAAGAGAACCCGCGACCGATGTGGGTGGCAAGGATAACGCACTCACCCTCTCGGGGCTGCGGCTCAGTCTCGTTTCTCGGGAGCCACGCCAATTCATGGGGGATCAGCCCTCCCTCGACCAAGTCGTCGATGTCGTCCTGACGGATCGCCGAGCGGATCCAGTCGCCCTGGATCCAGCCCTGCGGTAGGCCAGACCTCGAGGAAGATCTACCTCGGCTGGACTTCTTCCCCTTCGCCTTCGCCGTCGCCTTCTTCGCGCGCTCCAGAGCCACCGTCTTCTCCTTCCCCATCGCCGCGGACGAAGCTCGAGCGGAGCAGCAGTACTGGGGCAAGAACATGCGCAGCGGAGAAATCTGAGAAGGAGGAAGAAGAATGAGGGCGCACTGTTCAAAAACCCCGGTCCGGTGCCTTATATGAGGTTGCTTCCGAGTGACTGACTTGTAGGCCCGGGCGATCTTATCAAATCCCACAACAGTTGTGCGCACGATACATGGCAAAAAAGGCGGCGCGGAAATTGAGGCGGCCCTACCTTATCCAGCCCGATTTCTGCGGCCTCCTCCGCCCCGCGCGCTTCTCGAAATTCGAATCCCGTGAGATCCGCGGACAGTAGAACAACTTGTCAGATGGAAGATCTCCTCCTCATCACCACTCGGAGCTCTTCCAGTAAAAGTTCACTCGACAAAAACAAGAATGGATCAAGGCGACTGAAAAAGAAGTTGGCGTGACCACCTCGGTTCGTTGATCCAGGACCAGACACACCCGAAGTGCAAAAAATGAGTCGGAAGTATTTTCAACTCCTTCTCCACTCAAACCCTGACCCATTCGGGGGCTAATGATGAAGACATGTACCTAGGGTAGGGTCACAGGCCTGACCTAGATACCCTCCCCAAGGACATCACTTTATCACCAGAAGCATTCGAAGAAGAACCATCTTTCAATCGACCATGAAGCGTTCCACTCGACAGACGCGAAGTCACTCAACCGTAAAGACTATCATTCGACCACCAGAAGATCTGAAGCCACTCCGCATTGCAACGGTTGGTCATTATGTAGCTTTAATGACGTGTTATTTTATTATTAGTGTTACCAGTAACGCCCTGTCTTGATGTATCTTAACTCCCTTGTAACGTGGGCTGGCTGGGGTCTTGGCGCACTCTATATAAGCCACCCCCCTCCACAGGCACAAGGATTCGCACCCCCTGTAACTCACACGCATATAATCCAGTCAACCGCCTCCGGGCTCCGAGACGTAGGGCTGTTACTTCCTCCGAGAAGGGCCTGAACTCGTAAAACTTGCATGTACAACTTCTCCATAGCCAGGATCTTGCCTCTACATCCCTACCCCCATTCTACTGTCACACTTAGAACCACGACACAGATACTTGTGGTGACATTGGAGTATCTAGGTGACATTAGAGTTGATTGATGTGTATCATATAGTGTTATTGTAGTATGAACTCTAAGGATGTTTGTTACACTTATAGGATAGCTCAATAGATTGACCAGAAAGATAAGTTTGAGGTGGTCCGCTACCTATAACAATTTCATCTTACGTTCTACGCAATTGGTAAGAACTTTGGAATGATTCTTTGTCGCACATTGAGGTACTGCTATATCACTGGTGCGCATCGGTGCTATACATATGGTTTTTAACCCCTTTCCGTGATGGCATTTGGAACCGTCGCCAAGTGAGTGTGGGCGATAGGGGGTCCTTCCCACACGACCTAGAAACCGTCGGGGATAGGGAGCCTTGATGCATACCGTTTCCGATATCTCAAATATCCCAAATGCTTCATCCTTGCTACTCGTTTGTGCTCGCATTGCCATCATAGTCGGAGCTTTGTGGTTTTACCTAAAATGAGGCAGATTTCAGGCACGGGAGCTTTATGATGCCTTGCACATCACAAACAGTTCAGGATTATAAACCGTGTGTGATAGGTAGACAATCACACACATTTAGTTTCCCGCACCGTATGTGATAGTGTCTGACATCACACACGCTTTGCAAATGGCAAATGTGTGCATGCTTGCACACGTTTCCTCTCTGTGAACCGTCTCGGATTATGGTGTATATCGCAAACGTTTGTGTTCTACCAACCGTGTGTGCCGTAATGACCTACACAACGTAATTTCACCCTAATTTATTGCTGCTATTTAAAATTGTACCTAATTTAAACTTGAAAGTAGGCTATAGCTTTAATCATATCCATCAGGTTCAAACAACCAATGCATTATTCGATTCACAGGTACATATGTTTAAGAATTACATAAGCACCAAATAAAGAATGATGAACCAGGGTTCTATACTTGTACTATTACAGATGGTAAAGAAGGAGGCGACAGACATTCCGGTTGCTGAACAAGGTGAAGCCGAATGGCCCTATTGTGCTCTCTTGGATGCAGAAGGCATGGAGGACTCTAGTCCACCCCCTTGTGATGGCCGGCCGCCAATCATGTAGGATCCACTGCAAAAGAAAAAAGATTCAGATATTGTCATCTAACCCAACTCATTACGGGCAGTAAAAAGAAGGCTATAGGGTTCTTACTTACCATCCTGCAGTTCGCTGTTGTCTTGCATAAAGTGTAAACAAATAGTTCGATTGACATATTTTGACCCATTTTAATAACAATCTTTATCAGTTTCCTCATTTGATGCTGGTTCACGAATATCTCATTGTCCCATACGCAGAAAGGGTCGAAGTATGGATCTTTGGCAGTGATATATGTAACTAAAAGCACCAAGTTAATATTAGAAGCTAAACAACAATTGAAAAATGATGTAGTACAACACTCCCTCCATCCCATTATATAAGATTTTATTACAAGTATATCTAGACATCATCAGAACATTAAGGTAACACTCTTCCTTGTTGCTATGTAGCCTGGGATTGCATATTTATTCATTAAGTACAATGCATGTTGCTAAACAACAATTGAAAAACGAAAAGGCATGTTAACTGCAGTATCCTTAACAACAACCAAATATCTTAATTCATAGTGGTATTATTGAAATTGTTATTGATGAAATTGAACTGCACGGCAAATAGTTGCACATATAGAGCATCACATTGTGAAGAACTGAAATAAACAAGTCATAAGGACATCTCTAGGCGATCCTTAAAAACTTAAAGGACTAAAACCCTTAGTGGATATATATATATACTCCAGCAATTTTTGGCCTTTTCTAGTCGATCCCCTAAACTTAAGGCTGTAAACTTCAATTTGATCAAGTTCCAGGTTCAACCGAAAGTAGCATGCATTCAAACATAAACATAGATAGTTTTGCATAACCGAACATAAAACATAAATTTAAAGTAAGCTAAATTACTTTCGGTCGAAGTAGAGGTCGAGCCAATCCTTCCTCGTCATGTACGGTGTGCCGCGAGCCGGGTTCGGGCCGGTACCGTCGTCGGGGTCGCTGGGGAAGGCACTCCTCCACTCGTCGACATCGATCTCCTCGTCCTCGGGTCCCACCTCGACGCCCTCCGTGTCGCCATCATCGCCGCCTTCGACCTCTTCATTAGAGGAGAGCGTGATAACCTTGACGCCCTTCGTGCCGCCATCCTCGTCGCTTTTGACCTCATCATTGGAGGAGAGTGCGATAACCTTGCCGCCCTCCGCATCGACAAAGATCGCTTGCTCCGCCTCCCCGAGCTCCGGGTGCTGCCGGCCGAGCTCTTGCATGTAGGCCTCGGTGGCGGCCTCGGCGGCGGCCTCGGCCTCGAGGCACTCCCATGCCTCGCGGTCCTCACGCGCCATAGCCGAGCTCACCACCCCTGGCTCCGGTGGAATGAGGTCGACCGGACGTGTGCTGAAGGGGAAATTGAGCCTAGCCTCCGCGCCGTGGTAGCGGACCTGCCAACGGTCTTACTCCATGGCCGCGAGCTTGGCCGTGTGGAAGCTACCGAGCCACCGGCGGGTGTGGGTCTCTCGATCTATAATCTCGGCGACCCACGTCCCCCACCGCCGCTGCCGGACCCCGAGGTAGGACCTCGTCTGCTGCCGGGTCCGAGGGAGGACGGGGAAGTCCTCGAACCGGCGTACGAGCACGGCGGCGGGCGGATCGGGGGACCGACGATGGTGGATCCGGCCCACGGAGAACGACGGGGACACCTCGGCGGCCACCTCGCCGGCGTCGGGCGAAAAGGCCGCGATAAACCTCTTTTTGGCCATTGGCTCCTTGATCTCCCCGGCGCACAGGCAGAGGTTGAGGATGGAGGCGCCGGCGATGGCGGCGACCTACCAATGGTTTCGAGGGTTGTGTGTGTCTGTGTGAGCGGAGGTTTTGGGATGTGTGTGGAGGGGAGCGGGGAGGGGGGGCAAGGTTGTGTTTGAGGAAGTACTGCGACAACTGAAAATTTTACTAGGCGGGAGTAACAAGGTGGGGCTACTGAAAATTTGGATCAAGGGCGAGCAGATATTTTTGAGATTGCGAGGGATGCAGAGGCGGGAGTAAAATGCCAGGGCTACTGAAAATTTGAATTAAGGGACTAAAGCAGAGCGGGATTAACAGACATCGCACACGGTCCGCACATACTAATCGTGTGCTATCAAACATTAAAACCTTCCAGGCGGTAGATATTTTCGAGATTACGAGGCAGTAATATTTTCAAGATTGCGAGGGATGCAGAGGCGGGAGTTTTTGGGGAGCGAGCTAGTGTGCTTGACACGCCGGCTGTGCACTGTAGCCAATGCACCTTCTCGCATAAGCCATAGGCGTACTATACACGGACGATGCTCCAAGATATTTTGTACTACATCTCACACAGTTGGTGACAATAAACTGTGTGGGATCTACTTGATTTGAATTACGTAATGGGGTCACAACGGCAATGGACGTTGTTTGAATTGCTAGCCCTTTTATCTGCAGTGAACATGCAACTATATGTGTGTCGTAAAAGAATTGGAATTATTCAGGGTTCGTTTGGACATTTTATACATTAAACTGGTTTTCTTGCCATTTCAGGTGCACAACTCAAAATTAAACTACATGCACATGCTCCGGTGCATACAAATTGGTTGAAAAAACAAATATGTGTCCTTGGGTGCATGCTTAGGTCCCATGCAAAAATGGGAACGAGTCTCAAACACCAGGGCACTGTTGATTACCGGCAAAACATTGAGATGCCTCGTTTTTAAATTCTAGTAAATCGAAAACTCATCTATAATTCATGAAACTTGGCATGGTATCATGAAGCGACATCAACATGCCGTGGTAAAAAAATTGTCCCATTTGGGGCAGGTTTGGGTATAAGCTTCTCACAAACCAGAGCTTCTCACAACAAGCGTGATGGTTTCGGTAGGGAACGTGCCACCTTTGGGAGCAGAACGATATCCGTTGCCTCTTATTGCTTTCAAAAATTCTAGTGTCAACATAAAACAACAGGAGTGTTGTGTTTAATCTTGGAATTTTTCGGGGTTCGTTTGGCCTTTTTTACACATTAACTGGGTTTTCTAGGCATTTATTGTGCATAATTCAAATTTGAACTACTAGCACATGCTCCGGTGCACCAAAGTTGGTTGAAAAATCACATGTGTCTCCTTGGGTGAATTTCTAGGTCCCATGCAAGTGATGGGAATAAATTCAAACACCAGGGCACCGTTGATTGCCGGCAAAACGTTGAGATGCCTGGTTTTTAAATTCTAGTAAATCCAAAACTCGTCTGAAATTCATGAAACTTGGCATGCTATCATGGAGCGGCATCAACATGCTGTGGTGAAAATTTTGTCTGATTTGCGGCAGGTTTGGGTATAATCTTCTCACAAACCAGAGCTTCTCACAACAAGTGTGATGGTTTCGGTACGGGACATCCCACCTTTGGGGACGAAATGATATCCATTGCCTCTTATTGCATCCAAATTTTTTCTCGTGTCAACATAGAACAACAGGAGTGTTGTGTAAATTTTTGTGATTTTTTGGGGTTCGTTTGGACATTTTTGTGCATTAACTAAGTTTTCAATGCATTTATGTGCATAATTCAAATTTGAACTACATGCGCATGCTCCAATGCATATAAATTGGTTGAAAAAACCAAATCTATGTCCTTGGGTGCATGCTTAGGTCCCATGCAAGAAATGGGAATGAATTTCAAACACCAGGGCACCGTTGATTGCCGGCAAAATGTTGAGATGCCTGGTTTTTAAATTCTAGTAAATCTAAAACTCGTTTGAAATTCATGAGACTTGGCATGCTATCATGGAGCGGCATCAACATGACGTGGTAAAAAATTTGTCCCATTGGGGATAGGTTTGGGTATAAGCTTCTCACAAACCAGAGCTTCTCATAACAAGCATGATGGTTTCGATAGGGAACGTCCCACCTTTGGGGACGAAACGATATCCATTGCCTCTTATTGCTTTCAATTTTTTTCTCGTGTCAACATAGAACAACTGGAGTGTTGCATCAATTTTTGTGATTTTTTGGGGTTCGTTTGGACATTTTTATGTATGAACTGAGTTTTCAATGCATTTATGTGCATAATTCAATTTTGAACACACATGCGCTAGTGCATATAAATTGGATGAAAAATCAAAACTGTGTCCTTGGGTGCATGATTAGGTCACATGCAAGAAATGGGAATGTATTTCAAACACCAGGGCACCGTTGATTGCCGACAAAATGTTAAGATGCCTGGTTTTTAAATTCTAGTAAATCCTAAATTCATCTTAAATTCATGAAACTTGGCATTCTATCATGGAGCGCCATCAACATGGCGTGGTAAAAAATTTGCCCCATTTGGGGCAGTTTTGGGTATATGCTTCTCACAATAAGCATGATGGTTTCGATAGGGAACATCCCACCTTTGGGGACGAAACGATGTCCATTGCCTCTTATTGCTTCCAATTTTTCTCGTGTCAATATAGAACAACAGAAGTGTTGTGTCAATTTTTGTGATTTTTTTGGGTTTGTTTGGACATTTTTATGCATTAACTGAGTTTTCAATGCATTTATGTGCATAATTCAAATTTGAACTACATGCACATGCTCCAGTGCATATAAATTTGTTTAAAAATGAAGTATGTGTCCTTGGGTGCATGCTTAGGTCCCATGCAAGAAATGGGAATGAATTTCAGACACAAGGGAACCGTTGATTGCCGGCAAAACGTTAAGATGCTTGGTTTTTAAATTCTAGTAAATCCAAAACTCGTCTGAAATTAATGAAACTTGGTATGCTATCATGGAGTGGCATCAACATGCAGTGGTAAAAAATTTGTCCCATTTGGGGCAGGTTTGGGTAAATGCTTCTCATAAACCAGAGCTTCTCACAACAAGCATGATGGTTTCGATAGGGAACGTCCCACCTTTGGGGATGAAACGATATCCATTGCCTCTTAGTGCTTTCAATTTTTTTTCTCGTGTCAACATAGAACAACAGGAGTCTTGGGTCAATTTTTGTGATTTTTCGGGGTTCGTTTGGACATTTTTATGCATTAACTGAGTTTTCAATGCATTTATGTGCATAATTCAAATTTGAACTACATGCACATGCTCTAATGCATATAAATTGGTTGAAAAAACAAATATGTGTCCTTGGGTGCATGCTTACGTCCCATGCAAGAAATGGGAATGAATTTCAAACTCCAGGGTGCCGTTGATTGCCGGCAAAACGTTGAGATGCCTGGTTTTTAAATTCTAGTAAATCTAAAACTCGTCTGAAATTCATGAAACTTGGCATGCTATCATGGAGCGGCATCAACATGCCGTGGTAAAAAAATTGTCCCATTTGGGGCAGGTTTGGGTATATGCTTCTCACAAACCAGAGCTTCTCACAACAAGCATGATGGTTTCGATATGGAACATCCCACCTTTGGGGACAAACGATATCCATTGCCTCTTATTGCTTTCAATTTTTTTCTCGTGTCAACATAGAACAACAGGAGTGTTGTGTCAATTTCGTGATTTTTTTGGGGTTCTTTTGGACATTTTCATGCATTAACTGAGTTTTCAATGCATTAATGTGCATAATTCAAATTTGAACTACATGCACATGCTCCAATGCATATAAATTGGTTGAAAAATCAAATATGTGTCCTTGAGTGCATGCTTAGGTCCCATGCAAGAAATGGGAATGAATTTCAAACATCACGACACCATTGATTGCCGGCAAAACATTGAGATGCTTGGTTTTTAAATTCTAGTAAATCCAAAACTCGTCTGAAATTCATGAAACTTGGCATGCTATCATGGAGCGGCATCAACATGTCTTGGTAAAAAAATTGTCCCATTTGTGGCAGGTTTGGGTATATGCTTCTCACAAACCAGAGCTTCTCACAACAAGCTTGATGGTTTCGATAGGGAACGTCCCACCTTTGGGGACGAAACGATATCCATTGCCTCTTATTGCTTTCATTTTTTTCTCGTGTCAACATAGAACAACATGAGTGTTGTGTCAATTTTTGTGATTTTTCGGGGTTCGTTTGGACATTTTGATGCATTATCTGAGTTTTCAATGCATTTATGTGCATAATTCAAATTTGAACTACATGCACATGCTCATGTGCATATAAATTGGTTGAAAAATCAAATTTGTGTGCTTGGGTGCATGCTTAGGTCCCATGCAAGAAATGGGAATGAGTTTCAAACACCAGGGCACTATTGATTGCCGGCAAAACGTTGAGATACTTTGTTTTTAAATTCTAGTAAATCTAAAACTCGTATGAAATCATGAAACTTGGCATGCTATCATGGAATGGCACCCGATATGTTCTGGTATTTTTCGTTGAGAGAAGGCGCACTCGAATAACAGCCAACAAAGGCATTTTGAAAAAATAGCTGCCACTTTAATATCTCAAACGGTTGTATAATTCAAATCGTATGCGTTCTGTTAACCATTCACGTGACGCCACGTGTCTTCATTTTAGTGGCTACAGGAGGTGTTGTGGGATAGCTGCTTGACCTTGACTGAATGGGAGGCGTGCGAGCGGAGTCCGGTGTGCAGGCTGACCGAGAGGCGTGCAAGCTGTCCTCCAATGTGCAGGCTCACTGGGAAGCGGGCGGGCTGTACGCTGCGCAGGGTCACTGGGAAGCGAGCCCTTTGACTTCCATGGTCGCCCGCCTTCCTCACCATTAATGGCGCCCGAGCCACTGTTTAATACGGGCGGCCTTACTGTTCGCCTCCCATTCCCCTCCCTCCCACAGACCTCCACCAACGCCATGGCGCAAAATGATCATCTGCCACTAGTCTTCAAGTTTGGTGAAGTCGACTCCGAGCCGGAGGAGATAGAAAATAAGGAGGAATGAGCCACATGGACATGGCCCAGAACGAGCTGGCCGCGGCGGTTGCTGCCCCCGCTCCCGTCCCAGCTCCCATCCCCGCGCTCGCGCTAGCGACCATCCCCGTAGCATTGACGGGCTGGTCGCCGAGCAATATCACAGAGCTGGAAGCCGCGGGCATCAGCGAGGTCTTCACGGACCCGCGCGAGCTCGTGCACATGCCAGCGCCCGTCCCCGTGCGCGCCCCTCCACCCACCGTGGCGCCGGCCCCCGTGCGTTTGGCTGCACCCGTCGCGCCCGTGCCCTGCCCGTGCGCGCCCCTCCACCCACCGCGGCGCCAATCCCTGTGCATTTGGCTGCATCCGCCGCGCTTGTGCCCGTGCTTGTGCGTGCGCCCCCCTCAGCGGCATGGGGCGCTGCCATCGAGCGCTACCTCTCAACGGCGGCAGTTGCCGTCCTCCCGTGCCCCGCCCGTCAATCGCGCGACACATGATGTTTGATTTACAAGTGAAGAACATTTTGTGCCTCCTTGCAGACTTCAACAACGGCGTCCCGGAGGACGATAACGACAACGATGGCGCGGCACGCCTCCTCCCTCGCCGCCGGAAATAGTTCTTTTGGGGGTTTAATACTCTATCTCGAATTCTCGATCATATGAATATAAATTTGTAGTGTGACTGAATGAAAGATATGGTTTGAACGAACTTGCATTTTTCTCTCTTAATGTACAGACTTATCAAACGATTTTCTTTTGAAAAAAAACGTCAATGGTTTTTAAATATAAAACACTCATCGCAAACATTTCAGTTAGAACACCCGTATGCAAACCGACAGCTTCCCCAGGAAGCCAAAGGAAAATGTGCCGAGCAGGATTTCTGCATCCCTTCAATGCAAACAGTTATTTTGCATGACCCGTGTGCAACCATGTAGAAACAATTGGTTAAGATTTGCATCTGTCATTTTGGTATGTTGCCATTTGTCAAACTGAAAGATTGACATTTGTTTACCTAGTAACATTGCCATTTGTCAACCTGGTAACACTGCGATTTATCAAAATATGCAGCTAAAAATCACTAGCACTATCAAAATTTTGCAACTAAAATCACTAGCGCTCTTCATATGGACACCACTAGCAGGCGTGAGTTGATGGACGCATATGCAAATGTACCAGTGATTACATACAACAAGTCATCAACCCACAACGACAACGAGGATACACGTTGGATTATAGATCATTTCCAACAAAACATTCTAGTAAAGTAAAGTTTTTCTCACACAACAAATAACAAAGCGATGAAATGAAATTCAGCTCAACCACGCGTCGGCGTTGGAAACGCTTGCTTTGAACCAGAAGTGAGACTCTAGGGAGGGCCAGCTACTGTCACTCTCGAGACCAACACATGACTGATCATCCAGGCTGAAGCGGCCTATGTCAGGACCCTTATTGGGATGGTAGGGAAGCATAGCAATGTCCGAGGTATAGATACAATTGTTCTCATAAATGGTAGTAACGTTGTGTCAACAGCAGCTAGATCGCCTTCCACCATCATTGGATAGTTTTGTCCAAGGAACAACGAGTTTCCCCCAGGACTTTAAATACTGAACCAGGGAGAAGGTGTTGGTGCTAGTACACTAGTGTCCATCCCGAATACTGATGTGATGGCGACTCGATCTTTCTATGAGAGTGGAGATAATTATCGATTTGGTGGATTTTGACCTTGACGATCCGACTATACCGTACTCGACGATACGCCTCGACAATCGCTAAACCAATCTCCGATGGTTATTAACCTTGTCGTAGGCACGATCAACCTGAACAACGAGGTTCGAGTTCCTGCAAGCAACCGAAGAACCGACAAGAACAAAGGTGAATTGCAACTGAAATTGCGGATAATAAACCAAGCACACGAACTAGATGAAAAATTGGGGTTCCATTGTAGATCTGACAAGGCGGTAGTCCTACACGTCTCGTAGATGCGAATTGTAGCGATGGCTAGACAATACAATAAAACCCAAGATCTAAACCCTAAATTATGACGACTATTTATTAAGGCATGCAGATGTGTCGACATGCGAGATGTCGTGGAGTCCAACTCCTCACGTCGGCAAAACTGGACCAGGCAGCGCCATGTGCCTTGTCTTGGGCCACGTGAAGTCTTTGGACACACGTGCATGCATGGCTTAGCAGGCCAGCCTTCCTTGTGACGTGCATGCATGAGTAGAGCTCCCTCACGTTGGTGCATGTAAACATGGATACATGCATGGCCTTGTACGATGGAAAATCATGGAGCCCCTCTTCCTTCAATTGATGATGGTAGCTCCCAAAGTAGTACATGTACGTCTATATGTGTGCATGTACTCCCTCCGTCCGGAAATACTTGTCATCAAAATGAATAAAAGGGGATGTATCTAGATGTATTTTAGTTCTAGATACATCCCTTTTTGTCCATTTTGATGACAAGTATTTTCGGACGGAGGGAGTATAAATCTTTGTTTTCCGTCTCGCATTTTAACTCTTGGTTTGTGTAAATCTTCTGGATATCTGTAAGTAAGAAATAGATGTGTAGTATTTTTGTCCTTGAAAATAAAATAACATAAATTATATTTACCACAAGAATTCACCTGAAAATTATGCATGTTTATAATACTTTCAATCGTATCCGAGGTAGTCATGTCCTAATCATCCTCCCTTTCTTGAAAACAAAGCCGTCCTCGGCATTGCTTATTCTGAAAATGGGCTTACCAAGAAGACAATGTGTATGCATGGTGTATGTACATATCATCCGTTCTAACTCCTCTCAAGTGTTGCACAATTAATATCTCCATGCATATATTCGTATCATCGGATTTGTAATGCTCATCAGTAAACAATCCCATCATAGGGGAATAATATTGAATTCTTTCCAAATTTCTTGCGACAACATACTTAAATAAGTAATCATGCAATGAGCTGTTTGGAATATATCTAGCATCGATATTGGAGGGCACACCAAAATGATTAAGCATTTGAAAGTTGTTTTTCTGCATGAAATTAGCAATTTCATCATGTAATGCAAATCCTATGCACCAAAAATTCATTGTCTACACAGTCCTCGCCAAACAGGCTAAAGGTAACATTAGGAGCATAAACACTTTTCACGGAACACGACCATGTGATTTCAGCTATTCTATTTCTCGCATGTGACAAAGGCATAGGGGGATCCATCAAAATAGAATACAAATAATTAGCATGAGAAATTCTAGCTAATACTTCATCATGTTTAACCAACTGTAGGTGATCCAAACCATACTGAACAATTAGGTCACATGGGCCAGCCTTTAATTTACCCAAATAAATGGTGAAATCATATTCAACAATAGGTGCACGCAAAACAGTGAATATGTTAGTTGTTTGATCACATGGTGAACTCAAATCAGCAAGATAATCATCTAAAATAGGTGGCGTGAGCAAATCAGTACGTTTATTATTACCTTGTAGTCCTCGCTCACATGAAGTAAGAGCGGTCGGTGATGATGCCTCATAAACTCCATGTGGCGCAATCATAGTTGGTGGTGCAGCGGAGGAAGTAACCTTCTTTGATGGGGATTCGACCGCACCCTTGTTCGTCGTGTATACTCGTCGTCTTACTTTCTGTTCAGCTTTACATGCAAGACAAAACAAATGGTTGACGGAATATAGCTCCTTATGCAATATTATGTCTTGTATGTCATGGTTTAAACCTCTCCAAAATCTATTCAGAAATTCTTCTTCTCATTCTTCTAATCCACAACGAAGCAAAGCAGTACACAAATTATCATAATATTCTTCAACAGTGTTATTGCCTTGTGCTAAACGTTGCAATTTTCTAAGCAAACCACTAGCATGGTATGAAGGAACAGATCGGTTTCGCATAACAAGTTTTAAAGCTTTCCAAGTAGTAGGTCTATTATAAATATTTTCTCTGCAATAATTTCTCCACCAAACTGAAGCAAAACCGAAAAAGCTTTTAGTGACATCATTTATTTTCTTAGGCTCGGAAAAATCATGGTTACGAGAGATTTCTTCTACCTCCATTTCCCAATCAATATACGAAGCGGGGTCATATTTACCCTCAAAATTTGGCAAAGTGGTAACCTGATAATGTGTGTTTCGACCATGATGTACATCTTGTGATGGTCGTCGTACCTGCTGTGGTGGGAAACAGTGATTTGCATCAACATGTGGTAAGTCATCTCCGACAACAGACGCATCCCAACTATTGGCCGCTCTTGAACCTGACATGGTTAGTACCATACAAAAACAAAATCACAAGTATAATGTTTCTGTAGTACTACTCGGAGGTGGTGTGAAATTGTCTCTTAACACTCTAGCAATTACCAAGCTCTTACCAGTTCTTACTGTGCTGCAGTGGTTATCGGCCTTTGGCGCGGTCAAAAGTTATCATAAACTGGATATAGCGATTACCAAGTGATCGAACAAGGTACAATATAGGAAGTGGAGCTTGGTAAAGGTTCTCAACTCACAATATCATTGGCACAATTTAGCAAAGAGTAATGCAAGTTGAATAATTGCTCAAACTCCTAACTAGTGCTGGCAGTCGACTAGTAAGAGATAAAATAATCTAAGCCCAGATACTGACGCAAGCGAGAGGAAACCAATGAAAATATAATAGCTCTAAGTAGCTAGATATAAGTGAAGTATAAGCCGTAGTGTATGGCAACCAAGAGCAGGAAAAAAATCCAGCAATTATCACTTCTTTGAATAGAGTAGAAGTCTGAACAGGAAAAGAGATTGTTCAAAAAGATGCTAACCGGACAGAACTTTGCAACAACATTTTTTTCTTTGCTTTTTTGTCTATTTTTTCTTTTCTTTTTTTCTTTTATTTTTTTCTTTTCTTTTTTGTCCCTTTTTTCTTGCTTTTAATGTTCTTTTTGTCCTTTTTTTTAACCAGGCCGTTAGCAGATGGATACACATGAGGATGAGAACAAAAGTAAAAATTGCTACAGAATCAAGTGGTACGCACTATAAGCGACAGTGACCAGGGCATGTACTACTGGACATTAGAATTAATGGAATACGTGTGGCCGGAAAACTCCAAACGGGCAGTGGTACGAGCAGCTCACAAGGTAGATGCAGCGACGCTGGATGGCAGCGACAATAGTGACGGGGGGTGGCAGACAGGGCTGCGTGGATGTCTGACATCGGGCGTCTGGTTCAGTGGCGCGGTGCGCTCTGCTGTCAAAATGCGCGTGGTAATAATCTAATCAGCGTCTGAGAAATATGGCAGCAATAGGAAAGAAAGGCATCGAGACGCCACAAAAATTTGAAGCGAACCAATCATACCTTTTTTTAGATTGAGAACTTGGGTTATGGCGGAGATTATGTTGGTGGACAAAACTAGTTCGATCTAGTACATTGTTTTTTTCTTCCAACAAATCTAAACCAGCACTAATTCTAGGATGATTGCAACCAAAAATTCAACAAGCAAATACAGGATGCAAAAATTGCCAAGGCTAAAAAAAGATGGTGTAAAGGATGAACTAATCTTTTTTTTGCCTTTTCCATGGGTTATAGGACAGAAAAATAAACTAATCTAATAAAATTGTAAATCTCTCACCGATGAACCCGAAAACTGATACCACTTGATGTGACGGCTGCCCGATCTTTCGATGAGAGTGGGGACAATTATCGATTTGGTGGATTTTGACCTTGACGATCCGGCTATACCGTACCCGATGATACGTGATAACCCACAAGTATAGGGGATCGCAACAGTTTTCGAGGGTAGAGTATTTAACCCAAATTTATTGATTCGATACAAGAGGAGCCAAAGAATATTCTCAAGTATTAGCAGCTGAGTTATCAATTCAACCACACCTGGAAACTTAGTATCTGCAGCAAAGTGTTTAGTAGCAAAGTAATATGATAGTGGTGGTAACAGCAACAAAAGTAATGTTTTTGGTATTTTATAGTGATTGTAACAGTAGAAGTGGGAAAGTAAATAAGCGTAAACCAGTATATGGAAAGCTCGTAGGCATCGGATCAGTGATGGATAATTATGCCGGATGCGGTTCATCATGTATCAGTCATAACATAGGATGACACAGAACTAGCTCCAATTCATCAATGTAATGTAGGCATGTATTTCGTATATAGTCATACGTGCTTATGGAAAAGAACTTGCATGACATCTTTTGTCTTACCCTCCCGTGGCAGCAGGGTCCTATTGGAAACTAAGGGATATTAAGGCCTCCTTTTAATAGAGAACCGGAACAAAGCATTAGCACATAGTGAATACATGAACTCCTCAAACTATGGTCATCACCGGGAGTGGTCCCGATTATTGTCACTTCGGGGTTGCCGGATCATAACACATAGTAGGTGACTATAGACTTGCAAGATAGGATCAAGAACTCACATATATTCATGAAAACATAATAGGTTTAGATCTGAAATCATGGCACTCGGGCCCTACTGACAAGCATTAAGCATAGCAAAGTCATAGCAACATCAATCTCAGAACATAGTGGATACTAGGGATCAAACCCTAACAAAACTAACTCGATTACATGATAAATCTCATCCAACCCATCACCGTCCAGCAAGCCTATGATGGAATTACTCATGCACGGCGGTGAGCATCATGAAATTGGTCATGGAGGATGGTTGGTGATGACGACGGCGACGAATCCCCCTCTCCGGAGCCCCGAATGGACTCCAGATCAGCCCTCCGAGAGAGATTAGGGCTTGGCGGTGGCTCTGTATCGTAAAACGTGATGATTTCTTCTCTTTGATTTTTTTCTCCCCGAAAGCCAATATATAGAGTTGAAGTTGGCGTCGGAGGGTTTCCAGGGGGCCCACGAGGTAGGGGGCGCGCCCTAGAGGGGGGAGGCGCCCCCACCCTCGTGGACAGGGTGTGGGGCCCCTGGTCTTCATCTTTGGCGAGGATTTTTTATTGTTTTTTCTAAGGTGTTTCGTGGAGTTTCAGGACTTTCCGAGAATATTTGCTTTCTGCACATAAAACAACATCATGGCAATTCTGCTGAAAATAGCGTCAGTCTGGGTTAGTTCCATTCAAATCATACAAGTTAGAGTCCAAAACAAGGGCAAAAGTGTTTGGAAAAGTAGATACGACGAAGACGTATCAACTCCCCCAAGCTTAAACCCTTGCTTGTCCTCAAGCAATTCAGTTGACAAACTGAAAGAAAGAAAAACTTTTACAAACTCTATTTGCTCTTGTTGTTGTAACTATGTCAAGCCAGCATTCAAGTTTTCAGCATATAGCATAACTAACCACATTTGCAACAATTCTCAGGTCTCATAATTACTCATATCAATAGCATAATCAACTAGCAAGCCATAATAATAAATCTTGGATGACAACACTTTCTCAAAACAATCATAATATGATATAACAAGATGGTATCTCGCTAGCCCTTTCTGAGACCGCAAAACATAAATGCAGAGCACCTTTAAAGATCAAGGACTGACTAGACATTGTAATTCATGGTAAAAGAGATCCAATCATAGTCACACCCAACATAGATTAATAGTGATGAATGCAAATGACAGCTGTGCTCTCCAGCTAGTGCTTTTTAATAAGAGGGTGATGACTCAACATAAAAGTAAATGGATAGGCCCTTCGCAGAGGGAAGCGGGGATTTGTAGAGGTGCCAGAGCTCGGTTTTGAAATAGAGATAAATTGCATTTTGAGCGGTATACTTTCATTGTCAACGTAACAACTAAGAGATGGCGATATCTTCCATGCTAAACAAATTATAGGCGGTTCCCAAACAGAATGGTAAACTTTATACTCCCCCTCCACCAACAAGCATCAATCCATGACTTGCTCAAAACAACGAGTCTCTCCAACATACATCAGGTCCCAGGGGGAGTTTTGTTTGCAATTAATTTTGATTTAGTTTGCATAAAGCATGGGACTGGGCATCCCGGTGACCAGCCATGTTCTCGTGAGTGAGGAGCGGAGTCCACTCCTCTTGAGAATAACCCGCCTAACACGGAAGATAAGGACAGCCTTGGTTGATACATGAGCTATTCGAGCATACAAAACAGAATGTTTATTTGAAGGTTTAGAGTTTGGCACATATAAATTTACTTGGAACGGCAGGTAGATACCGCATATAGGAAGGTATAGTGGACTCATCTGGAATAACTTTGGGGTTTAAAGGGATTGGATGCACAAGCAGTATTCCCGCTTAGTACAGGTGAAGGCTAGCAAAAGACTGGGAAGCGACCAACTAGAGAGCGACGACAGCCATGTACATGCATTAAAATTAATAAACATTGGATGCAAGCATGAGTAGGATATAATCCACCATGAACAAAATATCGTGGAGGCTATGTTGATTTTGTTTCAACTACATGCGTGAACATGTGCCAAGTCAAGTCACTTAAATCATTCAAAGGAGGATACCACCCCATCATACCACATCATAAGCATCTCAATAGCATGCTGGCACGCAAGGTAAATCATTATAACTCATAGCTAATCAAGCATGGCACAAGCAACTATGATCTCTAATTGTCATTGCAAACATGTTTATTCATAATAAGCTGAATCAAGAACGACGGACTCATCATATTTACAAAAACAAAAGAGGTCGAGTTCATACCAGCTTTTCTCATCTCAGTCAGTCCATCATATATCATCATAATTGCGTTTCACTTGCATGACCGAATGGTGTGAATAATAATAAGAGTGCACGTGCATTGGACTAAGCTGGAATCTGCGAGCATTCAAGAAACAGGAGAAGACAAGGCAATATGGCTCTGGGTTAAATCAACAATAATGCATATAAGAGCCACTTCAACAATTTAATCATGGTCTTCTCCTAATGACCCCCAAAGAAAAGAAAATAAAACGATTTACACGGGAAAGCTCCCAATAAGCAAAAGAAGAACGGGAAATATTTTTGGGTTTTCTTTTTAATTACTACTACAGCAAGAAAGTAAACTACTACTAATTTTTTTGGTTTTCTTAAGGTTTAACAAACACACAAGAAGAAAACAGGAAAAAGAAAATAAACTAGCATGAATATTACAGTGAAAGAGTATGAGCACCGACATCTAGCAATGAGTGTGTGTGAACATAAATGTAATGTCGGTGAGAAATACGTACTCCCCCAAGCTTAGGCTTTTGGCCCAAGTTGGTCTATTGCCAGGGATAGCCTGGCGGATACCCGTAGGTGTGGCTGGGGTCGTACTGAGATGAAGGGTAGTTTGGATCATACTGATGTGCAGCGGTTATCGCCCGCTGAGCTGCAGCGTGGAGTCGGTCTGCCTCTGCTCTCCTCTCGTACTTATCTGCCTCCTCTCTAGTAATAGTATATCTTCCTTTTGTCTGTGAATCAAAAAGGGCAGGAGCAGGGAGAGTAATACGGACAACATGCCATTTGTTAAAAATTAAACGATATAAAAGAGGTGATTCGGGTCGCTCAACAAAATGATGTGAGGACATGGAGTCATAGTTTAAATATGCAGTGGGCAACTCCGTATCACCCTCACGAATGTCTATCTCAAGAAAATGAGCTAAACAGGTTGCATAAATTCCTCCAAAGAAATCTTAATTATGTCTATTATGATGCAACCTACGAGCTACAATGGCTCCCATATGAAAAGATTGGTCTCCTAACACAGCACTCCTAAGAATGCTGAGGTCAGGGACACACATGTGACATGCTTCATCCTTAGCATTTATGCATCTACCGATGAAAAGAGCAAAATAATGTATAGCAGGAAAGTGAATGCTCCCTATGGTAGCCTGCGTTATATCTCTAGATTCCCCTACAGTTATACTAGCAAGAAAGTCTCTAAATTCAGATTTAGGGGGATCCCTAATACTGCCCCATGATGGAAGTTTGCAAGCAAGAGTGAAATCCTCTAAGTCCATTCTATAAGATTTATCATAAAGATCAAACATGACTGAAGGAGAATTTCGCGAAGATAAATACTCAAACCTCCTCACAAATGAACTTGTGAGATCATGATATTGGGGGCATTTGTCAGCCTCAAAATTCTCAAGACCGGCATTGCGCAAGTATGCTTTCAATTCTTCTTTAATTCCCGCACAGTCCATAAAATTTTCCAACGGCCATTCGCAAGGCCGTATGGGGGCGTCTCTTGGTGGATCCTCGTCAGCATCGCGCATAGCAATCCTAGGTCCTTGCTTCTTAGAAGAACCACCTTGGAACATCTTCCTAAGCATATTGTTTTTCTCTGAAAAATTCTGAAATTTTTAGTAACTTCAAACAAAAGTGAACCAACTTCAATAAAACTCATAGCAACTACTCCTACAAGTGCCTAGAGCCTATATCAAGCATTAGAACTACTTGGAACCATATAAATTTGACATCCAATCTCAAGAACATGGTCACCTATGCAGCACAAATTTGCAATGAATAGAGCACTAGAACAAAAACTAATTGGACCAATGGAGGAGTCACATACCAAGGAACAATCTCCCCAAGCAGTTTTGCGAGAGGTGCTTTGAGCAAGGAGATTGAAAATCACAGCAAAAGTGGCTGGAACTCGTGCTTGAGTTGGTTTTTCGGGTTTGTGTGAGACAGAGGAAGAAGATGGGTGCTGGGATAATTGGAGGAGGGCCACCGTGGGCCCACGAGGCAGGGGGGCGCCCACCACCCTCGTGGCCAGGTGGCAGCTCCTCCCGTGGTAAATCCTGAAATATTCCCGAAAAATTCATATTAAATTGGCATGTCATTCTGAGGACTTTTATTTTTGGGATATTTTTATATTGCACCGATAAGCCAGGAAACAGACAGAAAAAAACTATTTTTACTTTATTTCTACTAATTAACAGAAAATTTAAAGAGGGTACAGGAAGGTTGTGCTTCTAGTTTCATCCATCTCATGCTCATCAAAAAGAATCCACTAGCAAGGTTGCTCAAGTCTTGTTAACAAACTCATTCTGATAGTCATGAAACCGCAGAAATTTCGAATAACACTAGGTTACCTCAATGGGGATATGCACATCCCCTATAATAAGTATATCATATTTCTTTTTGACAATAGGAAGAGGAAATTCAAAACCTCCGAATATAATCGATGGAATTTTTCCAAAAGAGTTGATACTATGGACTTGAGGTTGTTTCCTCAGGAAGTGTACCGTATGCTAATTACCATTAACATGAAAAGTGACATTGCCTTTGTTGCAATCAATAACAGCTCCTGCAGTGTTAAGAAAAGGTCTTCCAAGAATAATAGACATACTATCATCCTCGGGAATATCAAGAATAACAAAGTCCGTTAAAATAGTAACATTTGCAACCACAACAGGCACGTCCTCACAAATACCGACAGGTATAGCAGTTGATTTATCAGCCATTTGCAAAGATATTTCAGTAGGTGTCAACTTATTCAAGTCAAGTCTACGATATAAAGAGAGAGGCATAACACTAACACTGGCTCCAAGATCACATAAAGCAGTTTTAATATAATTTCTTTTAATGGAGCAAGGTATAGTAGGTACTCCGGGGTCTCCAAGTTTCTTTGGTATTCCACCCTTAAAAGTATAATTAGCAAGCATGGTGGAATTTTCAGCTTCCGGTGTCTTTCTTTTATTAGTGATGATATCTTTCATATATTTAGCATACAGATTTGTTTTGAGCACATCAGTCAATCGCATACGTAGAAAGATAGGTCTAATCATTTCAGCAAAGCGTTCAAAATCCTCATCATCCTTTTTCTGGGATGGTTTCGGAGGAAGAGGCATGGGTTTCTAAACCCAAGGTTCTCTTTCTTTACCATGTTTCCTAGCAACAAAGTCTCTTTTATCATAACGTTGATTCTTTGATTGTGGGTTATCAAGATCAATAGCAGGTTCAATTTCTACATCATTATCATTACTAGGTTGAGCATCATCATGAACATCATCATTGGTATTTCCATTAGGTTCATGTTCATTACCAGATTGTGTTTCAGCATCAGACATAGAGATATCATTTGGATTATGATGAGGACATCAATACCATTGTTACACCCATAACCCCTACTGTTAGATATACTAAACCAATTACTAGAGCTCGCGCACGCCAATTAAATTACCAGGTACTTCCGTTTCTTGGTAATGATTCTAATGTTCATGAGAATATGATACTGCCTAAATTGGATACATTTGTTTTGCTTACAAATGAAGGGCCTAGCTTGGAGAAGGATGAACATTGGAGCAAGAACACGCATGGAGTTGATGGCATGCGCAAGGGGATCAAGAACGGAGTTACAAGTGATGATTTCAGGACTTTGAATCCACCATAAGGAGTGCATGAAGCCTTGGACGAAATATACAAGATGCCACTTCATAATATTCGTCCATAGGCTATTCTAGGTGCTGCGCCACCTTATTATTGGGCCAGGCCCATGTAATTTTGAAATACTTAAGTATAGGCTATTTTTTAGAGTCCGTATGTGTGGGGAAACAAGAGTTAGGGTTGGTTTCGGACCCCACCCTCAAGGGCCACGAAATTCCCTCCTCTTCCTCCATATATACAGCCCTTAGGGCGTCGTTTAGACTTTGGGTTTTGTTTAGATTAAAAGTTCGCCATAGCTGCAACTTCGCGTACTTCGTTTGTGTTCAACGACCAGACCAAGGCATCACAGAACCCCATAATAAAGCTTTCCTCTTTTATTCGCAATATCCAGATTGCAATCTCAGTTTCTTGCTTGTTCTTCGTTTGCTCGCAGGAAATAGACCCTCGTGGTCAGGTTGATCGTGCTCCGGCGTGGTCAATAACCCCTCGGAAGTTGGTTTAGCGATCGCTAAGGCGTGACGTCTTCGCACGTTCGGAGTCGGATCGTCAAAGTCGACTCCCACAGAAAACGATTGCTATCTCATCGAAACATCGGGACACCTCTGCCTCTATCAAGTGGTATCAGATTTCCAGGTTGCTCGGTGAGATTTTACAGTTTTTCGTAGATTAGATCGAGTCTGTTCTTCATACCTAACGTCCACGAAAAATCCACACGAAAAATTAGGGTTAGTTCATCATATCCGAACCAATCTGAGCCTTTGCATAATCTTTTTAGGGTTTTTGCTTTGTTGAATTTGCGGTTGCATTGTCGTGTCAAGTTGATGGTCTTAGAGTCTAGTCGTTTAGAGTTTCGAGTTCTGGTCATAAGTTGTCACGCCGCCGCCGCACCATCATCATCGCCTTGCCATCTACCACCATTGCTTATCCGCCACCACTCTGAATCCGTATCCATATACCACCACCGCCACCATATACCACCACCGCTGCCATATACCACCACCATATATCCACCACCAATCCGAGTTCTTCTCATATTAGGTTTGTTTTCGAGATCCATCTAAATTCCGATTCATGTTTCCTTGCCTGCGAAGGTCTCGGAAAAAAAAAGTCTGGAGACCCCCGGGCAGTTTTTAGGCCAAAATTTCGGCGATCGAAAATATTTTTTTCCTATCCTATTTTTAGGCTGTTCTGAGTCTTTTGAGACACTCGCCATCATAGTGATTTTTGGTTGCACTTTTTCGTCGCAGCTGCCCTGATTTCCGAAAAAATTTGTCAAAATAATTTCGTACCCATCCTGTCAGTTTGACCTGGGAAGAGTTTTGAGACACTCGCCATTATAGTGTTTTTTCGAAAAAAAAGAGGAGCGCAAAAAAAAGAGCGCAAAAAAAAGAAAAAACAGAGTGAAAAAAAATTCCAGAGTGTGCTTTTCCCTTGTTTCTGTGCAGCGCCGTGATTTTGTTAGTGTTCTAGGCTCGCGTCTCTAGCACGATCTAGCCTAGGACCAGCACAGTACCGTCGTTGAGCGTTTATTCAACTTTGCATCTCTGAATTGATTATTGCTGACCTTTTTGCTACCATACTATAAGCCTTCCCAGCTCCACATACATCTACGTCGTGCGTTTGACTCTCCCTGGCAATCGCTCTATCCAAGCTTTTGAGAGTTTTGACTACAACGGTTGTCGTTCACCGCCTGCTGCTGGGTAAGAACTGGTAAGAATTTGAGATTTGCTTGATGGATTTGTGACTGTCCACCACACCACCACCACCACTTCCTAGTAGTCTGTCGAATCATATTATTGTGTGTTTCTATTGCTGCTAACCATGGCAGGATCACAAGCCGACGAGACTGGCTGGGAGAACATGACAAACAAAGCGTTACATGATAAGTTTCAACAAATGATGAGTGGACAGGTGGAAGATGTGCTAAATAGATTTGAAGAGGCCATGGAGAAGATAGATGGCATTGAGAAGGCGTTCGAAACAAAGCTCGATAACAAGTTTAATGAATTGCTCGCGCGTCTACCACCACCACCACCGGCTGCACCTAACGCACCTCTACAACAGCAACAACGACTACCTCCACATCGCGAAACAGCCCTCCGCCGAGCGACCCGTGTCCCTCTTCAGCCTGGCCAAGCTGCTGGTGCTGCTGTAGATACTTCTGTGGCTCCTGCTGCTGATGTGGGGGAGGATGATTATGTGGGAGATTACGAGGATGAGGTTGGTCAACATCAGAACTACGTGCAACCACCAGCACCACAACCACCAGGTCGTCCACATGCAAATAATGGCAATGTTAGGGCTCCCCCTTAGGTACGAGATCATGACCATCTCCCTAAACTAAAATTGAATATTCCACCATTTGAGGGTAGATATGTTCCTGATATATATCTTACTTGGGAGTTAGAAACAGAACAACGATTTACATGTTTACAATATCCTGAGGAGAGACGTGTTCCTGCTGCTATTTGTGCTTTCACTAGCTTTGCATGTGTTTGGTGGTCTGAACATTGTAGATTATATCCTGTTCCAGCTACTTGGGCTGCTTTGAAAATTGCTATTTTTACTCGTTGGGTTCCACCATATTATCAACGTGAATTACTTCAAAAATTGCAGCGCTTAAGACAAGGAAAAACTTCGGTAGAAGAATATTATCAGGAATTACAAACTGGCTTGATTAGATGTGGTATTGTTGAGGAGAATGAAGCTATGCTTGCACGTTTTCTGGGTGGATTAAATAGAGAGATTCAGACCATTCTAGACTATAAGGATTATAATAATATCACTCGTTTATTCCATCTTGCTTATAAAGCTGAACGTGAAGTGCAGGATCGACAGGCATTGGCGCGAACTAACTTTTCTGCAGGTCGACCTTCATCATGGACACCACGTGCATCATCTACTTCCACACGTTCTGCTACACCGGCACCTCCGTCGGCTGCCACCTCCAACCGTGATACAGTAAAGCAGGCACAATCACCACTATCTGCCAAGAGCACACCTTCTGGGCCTGCAAAGAGCTCTTCTTCATCCATGGCATCAACAGGGCAAACACATGATATTATTTGTCGATGTTGCAAGGGTGGAGGTCATTATGCGAGAGAATGCCCATCTAAGCATGTGATGATTGTTACTGAGGATGGTGGGTATGAGTCCGCTAGTGACTATGATGAGGAGACTTTGGCTCTTATTACACATGAAGAACACGGTGGAGATGATTCTGATCATGAGACGCAATACATGGCTGCTGAAGATGCTGACAGGAATGAATGTTTAGTTGCTCAACGTGTTTTGAGTGTGCAGGTTACACAAGCTGAGCAAAATCAGAGGCATAATTTGTTCCATACAAAGGGAGTTGTGAAGGAACGTTCTATTCGCGTCATCATAGATGGAGGGAGCTGCAACAACTTGGCTAGCATGGAGATGGTGGAGAAGCTATCTCTCACCACAAGACCACATCCACATCCTTACTACATCCAATGGTTCAACAACAGCGACAAGGTTAAGGTAACACGTACTATTCGTGTGCATTTTAGTATCTCTACGTATGCTGATTATGTTGATTGTGATGTGGTACCTATGCAAGCATGTTCCTTATTACTTGGTAGACTATGGTAATTTGATAAAAATTCTATACACCATGGTAGAAACAATCAATATACTCTTGTTCATAAGGATAAAAATATTACTTTGCTTCCTATGACTCCTGATTCCATTTTGAAAGATGATATTAATAGAGCTAATAAAGAAAAACAGGAGAAAAATAAGAGTGAAAATCAGATTGTGGCAAATGAATTTGAGCAACAAATGAAGCCTAGTAATAAACCATCTAGTGTTGCTTCTGAAATTAAATTGAAAAGTGCATGTTTACTTGCCACCAAATCTGATATTGATGAGCTAGATTCTAGCAAATCTGTTTGCTATGCTTTTGTGTGCAAAGAGGCATTATTTTCATTCGAGGACGTGCCTTCCTCTTTGCCCCCTGCTGTCACTAACATTTTGCAGGAGTTCGCTGACGTCTTCCCACAAGACGTGCCACCGGGATTACCACCTATTCGAGGGATTGAGCATCAAATTGACTTAATTCCCGGTGCATCACTACCCAACCGTGCACCATACCGTACCAATCCAGAGGAGACGAAGGAGATTATGCGTCAAGTATAGGAGCTGCTCGACAAAGGTTATATACGCGAATCTCTTAGTCCTTGTGTTGTTCCTATTATACTAGTGCCTAAAAAGGATGGTACATCGCGTATGTGTGTTGATTGTAGAGGCATTAATAATATTACTATTCGTTATCGTCATCCTATTCCTAGGCTAGATGATATGCGTGATGAATTGAGTGGCTCTACAATATTCTCCAAAGTTGATTTGTGTAGTGGATACCATCAAATTCGTATGAAATTGGAGATGAATGGAAAACAACATTTAAAACTAAGTTTGGTTTATATGAGTGGTTAGTCATGCCTTTTGGGTTAACTATTGCCCCTAGTACTTTCATGAGACTAATGAACGAAGTTTTACGTGCTTTCATTGGACGATTTGTGGTAGTCTATTTTGATGATATACTGATTTATAGCAAATCTTTGGAAGAACATTTGGAACATTTACGTGCTGTTTTTAATGCTCTACGTGATGCACGTTTGTTTGGTAACCTTGGGAAGTGCACCTTTTGCACCGACCGAGTGTCTTTTCTTGGCTATGTTGTTACTCCACAGGGAATTGAAGTTGATAAAGCCAAGATTGAAGCTATTAAGAGTTGGCCGCAGCCCAAAACAGTCACACAAGTGAGGAGTTTTCTTGGACTCGCTAGTTTCTATAGGCGTTTTGTGAGAGACTTTAGCACCATTGCTGCACCTCTCAATGAGCTTACAAAGAAGGATGTGCCTTTTGTTTGGGGTACCGCATAGGAAGAAGCCTTCACAGTATTGAAAGATAAGTTGACACATGCTCCTTTACTTCAACTTCCTGACTTTAATAAGACTTTTGAGCTTGAATGTGATGCTAGTGGAATTGGATAAGGAGGTGTGTTATTACAAGATGCAAACCTGTTGCATACTTTTCTGAAAAATTGAGTGGGCCTAGTCTGAACTATTCTACTTATGATTAAGAATTATATGCTCTTGTTCGGACTTTAGAGACATGGCAACATTATTTATGGCCCAAAGAATTTGTTATACATTCTGATCATGAATCTTTGAAACATATTAAAAGTCAAGCTAAACTGAATCATAGACATGCTAAATGGGTGGAATTTATTGAGACTTTCCCTTATGTCATTATACACAAGAAGGGTAAAGAAAATATTATTGCTGATGCTTTGTCTCGTCGCTATACTATGCTTTCACAACTTGACTTCAAAATATTTGGTTTGGAGACCATCAAAGATCAATATGTGCATGATGCTGATTTTTAAAGATGTAATGCAGAATTGTAAAGAAGGAAGAACATGGAACAAGTTTGTTGTTAATGATGGTTTTGTGTTCAGTGCTAACAAGCTATGCATTCCAGCTAGCTCTATTCGTCTTTTGTTGTTGCAGGAGGCGCATGGAGGAGGATTAATGGGACACTTTGGCGTGAAGAAGACGGAGGACATACTTGCTACACATTTCTTTTGGCCAAAGATGAGACGGGATGTTGAGCGTTTTGTTGCTCGCTGCACTACATGTCAAAAAGCTAAGTCACGACTCAATCCTCATGGTTTATATATGCCTTTGCCTGTGCCTAGTGTTCCTTGGGAGGATATATCTATGGACTTTGTTTTAGGTTTACCTCGAACAAAGAAGGGGAGGGATAGCATATTTTTTGTCGTGGATAGATTCTCGAAAATGGCACACTTTATACCATGTCATAAAAGCGATGATGTTGTTAATGTTGCTGATTTATTCTTTCGTGAAATTATTCGCTTGCATGGTGTGCCAAATACTATTGTTTCAAACCGTGATACTAAATTTCTTAGCCACTTTTGGAGATGTTTATGGGCTAAGTTGGGGACTAAACTACTTTTTAGTACTACTTGTCACCCCCAGACTGATGGACAAACTGAAGTAGTCAATAGAACATTGTCTACTATGCTTAGGGCTGTTTTGAAGAATAATAAGAAAATGTGGGAAGAATGCTTGCCTCATATTGAATTTGCTTATAATCGTTCGTTGCATTCTACTACTAAGATGTGCCCTTTTGAAATTGTCTATGGTTTCCTACCTCGTGCACCCATTGATTTGTTGCCTCTTCCATCTTCGGAGAAGGTTAATTTTGATGCTAAACAACGTGCTGAATTGATCTTAAAAATGCATGAGTTAACTAAGGAAAACATTGAGCGTATGAATGTTAAATATAAACTTGCTGGAGATAAGGGTAGAAAACATGTTGTCTTTGCACCTGGAGATCTTGTTTGGTTACATTTGCGTAAGGATAGGTTTCCTAATTTGCGCAAATCAAAGCTAATGCCACGTGCTGATGGTCCATTTAAGGTGTTAGAGAAAATAAATGATAATGCATATAAACTTGAGCTGCCTACAGATTTTGGGGTTAGTCCCACTTTTAACATTGCAGATTTGAAGCCTTATTTGGGTGAGGAAGATGAGCTTCCGTCGAGGACGACTTCATTTCAAGAAGGGGAGGATGATGAGGACATCAATACCATTGTTACACCCACAGCCCCTACTGTTACATATACTGGACCAATTACTAGAGCTCGTGCACGCCAATTAAATTACCAGGTACTTTTGTTTCTTGGTAATGATTCTAATGTTCATGAGAATATGATACTGCCTAAATTGGATACATTTGTTTTGCTTACAAATGAAGGGCCTAGCTTGGAGAAGGATGAACATTGGAGCAAGAACACGCATGGGGTTGATGGCATGCGCAAGGGGATCAAGAACGGAGTTACAAGTGATGAGTTCAGGACTTTGAAGCCACCATAAGGAGTGCATGAAGCCTTGGACGAAATATACAAGATGCCACTTCATAATATTCGTCCATAGGCTATTCTAGGTGCTGCGTCACCTTATTATTGGGCCAGGCCCATGTAATTTCGAAATACTTAAGTATAGGCTATTTTTTAGAGTCCGTATGTGTGGGGAAACAAGAGTTAGGGTTGGTTTCGGACCCCACCCTCAAGGGCCACTAAATTCCCTCCTCTTCCTCCATATATACAGCCCTTAGGGTGTCGTTTAGACTTTGGGTTTTGTTTAGATTAAAAGTTCGCCATAGCTGCAACTTCGCGTACTTCGTTTGTGTTCAACGACCAGACCAAGGCGTCACACAACCCCACCTTCATTAATAAAGCTTTCCTCTTTTATTCGCAATATCCAGATTGCAATCTCAGTTTCCTGCTTGTTCTTCATTTGCTCGCAGGAAATAGACCCTCGTGGTCAGGTTGATCATGCTCCGGCGTGGTCAATAACCCCTCGGAAGTTGGTTTAGCGATTGCTAAGGCGCGACGTCTTCGCACGTTCGTAGTCGGATCGTTAAAGTCGACTCCCATAGAAAATGATTGCTATCTCATCGAAACATCGGGACACCTCTGCCTCTATCAGATTATCAGGTGGTTCAGCAATAGGTTCACTTGAAGTTTGCACAGTTCTATCATTTTTCTTTTTCTTCTTCTTAGAAGAACTAGGTGCATCAATATTATTTCTCTGAGAATCTTGCTCGATTCTCTTAGAGTGGCCTTCAGGATATAGAGGTTCCTGAGTCATTCTACCAGTTCTAGTAGCCACTCTAACAACATAATCATTTTTCTTAATATTCATTTCATCAAGCACTTCTTTTTGAGCCTTAAGTACTTGTTCTACTTGAGTGGTAACCATAGAAGCTTGTTTGCTAACAAGTTTAAGTTCACCTCTAATATTAGCCGTATAATTACCCAAGTATTTAATCATATCGGAATCATATTTCAATTGTCTACCAAAATAAGCATTGAAATTTTCTTGTTTGACAATAAAATTATCAAACTCATCAAAGCATTGCCTAGCAGACTTATAGTGAGGGATATCACCTTCATCAAATCTATAGAGATAATTTACCTTTACTACATGTGTCGAGATATCGGGATCAGGAGGTTCTTCAATAAATAAGTGATCAAGTTCATATGTTTCTTCGACAGGCGGTAGATTAAGACCATGTATTTCTTCAATAGGAGGTAAATTCTTAACATCTTCAGCTTTAATACCTTTTTCTTTCATAGATTTCTTTGCCTCTTGCATATCTTCGGGACTGAGAAATAAAACACCTCTCTTCTTTGCAATTGGTTTAGGAATAGGCATAATAATTGGAGCGGGAGCTGGCTCAGGAGCTGGCTCAGGAGGTGCCCAATTATTGTCATTTGTCAACATATTATTCAATAGAATTTCAGCTTCATCCGGTGTTCTTTCCCTGAAAAGAGAACCAGCACAACTATCCAGGTAATCTCTGGAAGCATCGATTAGTCCATTATAGAAGATATCAAGTATTTCAGGTTTCTTAAGAGGATGATCAGACAAAGCATTAAGTAACTTGAGAAGCCTCCCCCAAGCTTGTGGGAGACTCTCTTCTTTAATTTGCACAAAGTTGTATATTTCCCTTAAAGCAGCTTGTTTCTTATGAGCAGGGAAATATTTAGCAGAGAAGTAATAAATCATATCCTGGGGACTACGCACACAACCAGGATCAAGAGAATTAAACCATATCTTAGCATCACCCTTTAATGAGAACGGAAATATTTTGAGTATATAGAAGTAACGCGATCTCTCATCATTAGTGAACAGGGCAGCTATATCATTTAACTTAGTAAGATGTGCCACAACAGTTTCAGATTCATAGCCATAGAAAGGATCAGATTCAACCAAAGTAATTATATCTAGATCAACAGAGAATTCATAATCCTTATCAGGAACACAGATAGGTGAAGTTGCAAAAGCAGGATCAGGTTTCATTTTATCTCTAAGTGATTCTTTGTTCCATTTAATCAATAACCACTTAAGCTCGTATCTATCTCTGTAGGCTAAAATAGCTAAAGAAGAATCTTTATCAAAAAGATAACCCTGAGGAATAACGGGCATATTTTCATCATCACTTTCATCATCGTATTCAGATTCATCAATTTCTCTTTCTCTAGCCCTAGCAATTTGTTCTTCAAGAAATTCACTAAGGGGCACAGTAGTATCAGGCATAGAGGCAGTTTCATCATAAGTATCATGCATAGCAGAAGTGGCATCATCAATAACATGCGACATATCGGGACAAATAGCACAAGCAGGTTTAGGTGTCGCTAGCTTACTCATAACAGAAGGTGAATCAAGTGCAGAGCTAGATGGCAGTTCCTTACCTCCCCTCGTAGTTGAGGGATAAATTGTTGTCTTAGCGTCTTTCAAATTCTTCATAGTGTCCAGCAGATATAAATCCCAAGTAACTCAAAGAATAGAGCTATGCTCCCCGGCAACGGCACCAGAAAAAGGTCTTGATAACCCACAAGTATAGGGGATCGCAACAGTTTTCGAGGGTAGAGTATTTAACCCAAATTTATTGATTCGACACAAGGGGAGCCAAAGATTATTCTCAGGTATTAGCAGCTGAGTTGTCAATTCAACCACACGTGAAAACTTAGTATCTGCAGCAAAGTGTTTAGTAGCAAAGTAATATGATAGTGGTGGTAACAGCAACAAAAGTAAAGACAGCAAAAGTAATGTTTTTGGTATTTTGTAGTGATTGTAACAGTAGCAGTGGGAAAGTAAATAAGCGTAAACCAGTATATGGAAAGTTCGTAGGCATCGGATCAATGATGGATAATTATGCCGGATGCGGTTCATCATGTATCAGTCATAACATAGGGTGACACAGAACTAGCTCCAATTCATCAATGTAATGTAGGCATGTATTCCGTATATAGTCATACGTGCTTATGGAAAAGAACTTGCATGACATCTTTTGTCCTACGCTCCCGTGGCAGCGGGGTCCTATTGTAAACTAAGGGATATTAAGGCCTCCTTTTAATAGAGAACCGGAAGAAAGCATTAGCACATAGTGAATACATGAACTCCTCAAACTATGGTCATCACCGGGAGTGGTCCCGATTATTGTCACTTCGGGGTTGCCGGATCATAACACATAGTAGGTGACTATAGACTTGCAAGATAGGATCAAGAACTCACATATATTCATGAAAACATAATAGGTTCAGATCTGAAATCATGGCACTCGGGCCCTAGTGACAAGCATTAAGCATAGCAAAGTCATAGCAACATCAATCTCAGAACATAGTGGGGTCATACTAGGGATCAAACCCTAACAAAACTAACTCGATTACATGATAAATCTCATCCAACCCATCACCGTCCAGCAAGCATACGATGGAATTACTCACGCACGGCGGTGAGCATCATGAAATTGGTGATGGAGGATGGTTGGTGATGACGACGGCGACGAACCCCCCTCTCCGGAGCCCCGAACGGACTCCAGATCAGCCCTCCCAAGAGAGATTAGGGCTTGGCGGCTGCTCTGTATCATAAAACGCGATGATTTCTTCTCTTTGATTTTTTTCTCCCCAAAAGCCAATATATAGAGTTGGAGTTGGCGTCGGAGGGTTTCCAGGGGGGCCACGAGGTAGGGGCGCGTCCTAGAGGGGGGGCGCCCCCCATCCTCATGGACAGGGTGTGGGCCTCCTGGTCTTCATCTTTGGCGAGGATTTTTTATTGTTTTTTCTAAGGTGTTCCGTGGAGTTTCAGGACTTTCCGAGAATATTTGCTTTCTGCACATAAAACAACATCATGGCAATTCTGCTGAAAACAGCGTCAGTCCGGGTTAGTTCCATTCAAATCGTACAAGTTAGAGTCCAAAACAAGGGCAAAAGTGTTTGAAAAAGTAGATACGACGGAGACGTATCAATACGCCTCGACAATCGCTAAACCGATCTCCGATGGTTATTGACCTTGCCGTAGGCATGATCAACCTGAAGAACGAGGTTCGAGTTCCTGCAAGCAACCGAAGAACCGGCAAGAACAAAGGTGAATTGCAACTGAAATTATGGATAATAAACCAAGCACATGAACTAGATGAAAAGTTGGGGTTCCACTGTGGATCTGACAAGGCGATAGTCCTACACGTCTCGTAGATGCGAATTGTAGCGATGGCTAGACAATACAATAAAACCCAAGATCTAAACCCTAAATTGTGACGACTATTTATTTAGGCAGGCAGATGTGTCGGCATGCGAGATGTCCCGGAGTCCAACTCCTCACGTCCACAAAACTGGACCAGGCTGCGCCATGTGCCTTGTCTTGGGTCACGTGAAGTCTTTGGACTCGTGTGCTTGCATGGCTTAGAAGGCCGGCCTTCCTTGTGACGTGCATGCATGAGTAGAGCTCCCTCACGTTGGTGCATGTAAACATGGATACATGCATGGCCTTGTATGATGGAAAATCATGGAGCCCCTCTTCCTTAAATTGATGATGGTAGCTCCCAAAGTAGTACATGTACGTCTATATGTATGCATGTATAAATCTTTGTTTTCTGTCTCGCATTTTAACTCTCGGTTTGCGTAAATCTTCTGGATATCTATAAGCAATAAATAGATGTGTAGTATTTTTGTCCTTGAAAATAAAATAACATAAATTATATTTACCACAAGAATTCACCTAAAAATTATGCATGTTTATAATACTTTCGATCATATCCGAGGTAGTCATGTCCTTAACATCAGTTGGGGTTCCACTGTGGATCTGACAAGGCGGTAGTCCTACACGTCTCGTAGATGCAAATTGTAGCGATGGCTAGACAATTCAATAAAACCCAAGATCTAAACCCTAAATTATGACGACTATTAATTAAGGCAGGAAGATGTGTCGGCATGCGAGATGTCCCTGAGTCCAACTCCTCACGTCCGCAAAACTGGACCAGGCTACGCCATGTGCCTTGTCTTGGGCCGCGTGAAGTCTTTGGACACGCGTGCATGCATGGCTTAGCAGGCTGGCCTTCCTTGTGATGTGCATGCATGAGTAGAGCTCCCTCACGTTGGTGGATGTAAACATGGATACATGCATGGCCTTGTACGATGGAAAATCATGGAGCCCCTCTTCCTTAATTTGATGATGGTAGCTCCCAAAGTAGTACATGTACGTCTATATGTGTGCACGTATAAATCTTTGTTCTCCGTCTCGCATTTTAACTCTCGGTTTGTGTAAATCTTCGGGATATTTGTACGTAAGAAATAGATGTGTAGTATTTTTGTCCTTTAAAATAAAATAACATAAATTATATTTACCACAAGAATTCACCTGAAAATTATGCATGTTTATAATACTTTCGATCGTATCCGAGGTAGTCATGTCCTTATCAAGTACCCTGCAACGGATGTTGGAATAGGTCCGGACAGTGCGGCCATGCGAGACAACACCTACTTCCTTAGTAACATCAGCAGTGCCCTGTATACAGATAAGAAGAGGTGATCCATCGGAATAAGTAGCCAGGCGCCACTGAGTATATGGGTCCTCATGCTCGTGATCATCAGCATCGTCATCTCCCCCTTGGTTATAAAAATTTTCAAGTATAGGTGGTGGGATGTTCATAGGACCTTGGAAACACAAGAAGGTTAATTAGTAAAGGGAAACTAGCTAACCCGCATGCATGTGGATGAAACAATTATAATTACAGTGGAAGACAAACGTACCGGAAGCATCAGGATTCCATGCAAAAACAACGCCACGGGTGGTGGCAGCAAACACAAGACCCTCGTATTGAATTGCATCACAGTACTCATCCGTGTACAGAAATTGATTTTTGAGCAATATCCATCGAGGCATAGAAGTAAGGAAGGAAACAAGCTTGTCGAAGATAGCAACAACTTCATAGTTCGTGTAATCCCAAGAGTGGTGGGAACTCGACATATTGCTATCTTTCGTAGACGATAGTCACCATGATCATATTTGAACTCACATAGAATACCCGTGTACTCAACCTCTGGGCAGTCTGAGATTTTTAGAAGTGGAACCCGGTGACGAGTGTACACATTCACAAGTTCCCACTCGCAGTTGTACCCAATATAAACAACCCAATCTCCATTTGCGCCTGCCCAAGCCTTGCCCTCAAGCTATGGCATCTTAACATCATACGTATCATTATCAAGCGGCATCAACTTGCACAAGGTGAGGCTTTCGTCGTCCCCGCGCTAGTCAACAGGGTCACAGCGAACAAGATAGGGGAGATCAAACCGCTCCTGGACCCTTGGGTTCCTTGTAATGATGTTATTAGTTGAGTCGAGAATGGTCTTGAACGAACCTGCCATGCTAGCCAAGGTGATGACGTCCCACCGATCAATGAGTTCCTCCACCACGTCACCTTTCAGATCGGGGCAAGAATAACGGGGTCATTTCCGGCCTATTCCATTCATGGAGAAGATGATCGAACAATGGCAGAAGGAAGGGTGAAGGCAAATGGAGGGAGGAAGAGCATGCGACAGTAGGTCCAAGAAGAGGGTAGTGGGGAGCGAACGGTTGCCACAGAGGTCACACACTAACGACAAGGCCGAGTGAACCGCATGACGTATATCGCACACACCTTGATCTGGCTGACCGTTTCTTTTGTATTGCATAATCACAAATAGTTCATCCGAGTGAACCGTATGTTGTACATTGCACACACCTTAATCTGGCTGACCATTTCTGTTCTCTTGTCTCAACACAAACAGTTCATCCGAGTGAACCGCATGCCGTATATCGCACACACCTTGATCTGGCTGACCATTTCTTTTGTGTTGCTTAATCACAAGTAGTTCATCCGAGTGAACCGTATGCTGTACATCGCGCACACCTCCATCTGGTTACCCATTTCTTTTGTTCCTCCTCATCGCAAATAGTTAATTGAACTGAACTGTATGCCCTGCATCGCACACGCAACTAAAATCCGAACCGTGATTGATGCATCAGTCGTCGCAAATGTTTTGCACCTTTTTGACGGGGTTTTTACACCACCGTTTGCGATTATTGCATCGCACACAGTTTCGTCGAAGGGTCTCTAATCGTAGTGTCACGTTAGCAGCATCCTACAGTAGTGTATGATTCATTTATGTTAGCACTGTTGAGAGATTACACTAGTGAAAGTATGAACCCTAGTCCTTGTTTCTAAGCATTCATATACTATTTTGCTCATTGTTTCCCACTTGTTACCTTGCTATTTTTATTATTTCGTATTACAAAAACCTATATCTACTATCCATACTACACATGCATGTATCACCATCTCTTCGCCGAACTAGTGCACCTATACAATTTACCGTTGTATTGGGTGTGTTGGGGACTCAAGAGATTTTTGTATTTGATTGCAGGGTTGTTTGATAGAGACCATCTTCATCGTACACCTCCCACAGATTGATAAACCTTAGGTCATCAACTCGAGAGAAATTTGTTGTTGTCCTACAAAACTCTGCGCTTGGAGGCCCAACCGAATCTACAAGAGTAAAGTTGCATAGTAGACATCAAACATTAATACACAAAGAAGCGTTGATGGACCCAAACTCCGGAATTGGATATAAGCCAAAAATAATATGAGAGAGTATCATTATACATAATTCAAGTTTATAACTTGATGAAGCATCTGAAGACTTGGAGTCTAAAGTATAGCAATGCATCTATAAACTGAAAAGATAAAAAAAATCGTTGACTTGTTACAAAGAGTTTATGACAAAAATCAAGGAGTTGATTTTGACGAGATTGTCTCATCATAGCAATACTTAAAATCAAACTCGGACTAAACAAGCCATTATTAAATATTTCAATTATGAGATATAATAGATGGATGTCAAAATGATTCCCATGACATGGAAATAGAACAAGGTTGTATATTTGATACATTCCAAGGTAATTTTGTCGATCCAGAGGATGCTAGTAAGTGTCTAAGCATAGTGGAGTTGGAATCTTCATTCTGATGAAATGGTCAAATAATTTCATCAAGGAAAGCAAAGATACTTGTATTTAAAATAAAGTAAGTGGGAGCATGATAATATTTCCAAACAACTATGTGTTCATAATACATTGCTGATTGAAAAATATTCTTGACACAAAATAAGAAAACACATTAAAATAATTTTTCAGTGAAGTACTTATGCAATAGCCTTGGTATTAGGCAAAATAATCTATGGAGATAGTAGTGCCTAATTGGGCTTAGCCAAAATACATATTGACAAGATACTAAGGAAGTTTAGTATAAAAATGCCAAGATGATTTTCTTATCGAAGTCACATGGAAGGAGTTTTAATAAAGAATCAGTATCCTGAAATACTAATGAGCGAAATACATGATGTCAATCACACTTGTATTAAATATATTCCATGCTATTTAAACAACCATATATGGCTAGTACTCCAAGTACATTTGTGAGTAAATTTACCAGAATGGTCAAATTGTTTATCATAGGACAACAATGAAAATGTCATTAAGCATTGACGACATGTTTCTCGCATACAGAGAAAATAAAGAGATTCTTGTAAGAAGTTACATCAACACATGCTCGTTGTAAGTCATCGACAAAAATCTTCATCGGTGCTCCAAGTGACTTCCAATTTCAATTAAAAGAATTATGGTGGCACAATGAGTTGGAATTGGTCCAAGAAAGTTACTGTGGTGAATTCTATAATAGAAAGACTAAGTATATTCGCTTTAAGAAGTAACAATATAGGGTGAATCAAAAGTTCATTTATGAGCTAGGTCCTACCAGTGATTCAATATATACAAAGCTAGTTTCACACAAATTATGAATTCTTGTGAAAGCATTATAGATGCATATAAATGCAAATGATGCACGTAGATTTGAAGCTATCAAGATCTGATAGGACGAAGGGTATACCACAAGCAAAGCATGAACAAACACCGGATGTCCATTTGTGTAAAAGAAAATGAGCTAACTAGGTTATTGATTCCAGTGCAAGTGGGAGTCTGTTCAAAATATGACCTAGAGGCAATAATATTGAATTATTATATTTCCATGTTTATAATTAAGAGTTTATATTCTATGTTATAACTGGCATGATCTTGGAATATGTGATTCAGTGGAAAACTCATATGCACGTGTGGAATGATAGATGGTAAAATATGATTCCTAGTATCACCTCTAAGAGTAGATCAAGTGTTGTTGGTGATCACATTTTTCGGATTTTAGGAAATCATTAAGTGTAATGATAGTCCTAAAGCAACATTAAGAATATGACATTAGAACAACGATCATATTGAATCGACCCAAACTTGTTTGTTACACCTTGAGATTATATCTTCAGAAGTAAATTGTTGTAACATGGTCTGTTAACATTTGTTCTAGTTCCCTAGACCATGAGAGTATCATAGTCGCTTCTTACCGTAGGGTGGACTTTGGGGTTGATCAAACGTCCTTTGTGACACGATGACCATAATGACAACTTACAGGTTCATCGGAAAGTTTGACAAGGGACTAGATAGCTCGAGAGGGGATTTGCTCCTCTGACGATGGAGACATATTCCTAGGGGCCCCTTGGTGTGACGGCATCCATCATCGTTTGGCCAGACACATGTGACCATGTCACGGGATGCCGAAACATGTGAACGAGAAAGAAGAATGAAACTGGTAACGAGGACACCGGTATAGCAAACCTGTGTATGACTCAAGAGGATACCGATACATCTCACCTTAGGTTTCATAAAGTATCGTGAACAAAAGGGCATAGCTAAACCAAAGGTTCACTCAAATGTTAGGGGTCGATGTGGACTTCCATGGTTCCGCTATCGGTCACCAAACCTACAGGGTCACAAGCTTAATATAATCATGATCTGTTGAGTGTTAGTAGGATGGGAATAATTGGGAAATATTTTTGAAATTGTTTCATTAATATTCAACATAGTTTCGAGTGGATACGGAAGCATTTCGAGGTCACCATAAGGGTTTAGGAGTTTATCAGGCAATACCGGGTATTATCGATAAATAATATATAGGTGAAAAATGTTTCCGGAGATGTTAGATTAATAATAAAAGGGTCTAATTGTAAGTGCATCTAGTGCCCCTTAGTGATTTTGGTGTACTAAAGACTTATAGGTTAAGGGACTAATGTGTTTGTGTGTGTACACAGGTTCTATAAGTGTGTGAGGAGTTTGATATTTACGAAGAAAATCGACCCCTAAAAATGAATGTCCTCAGTTGAATACTTTGGTGTTCTTGAAGACTTTCAAAATGAGGAAATTGGTGTGACCTTGAAGACTTTGATATTGATGCAAGGATTATGAAGCGTGAATACTTTTGTTTTCTTAGTTTCATTTTCTCTTTCTTGAGTTATAGGAAACATCGTACTGTTAAAGGGGGGCGAGGTAAAACTAAGGAAAAGTTTCCAAGTGATGCTCATCTCAAAATCCTACACCTACCCAATCCTTTCGTGTGAAGCCTTTGGAAATCTCATACAGTTCAGTCAATTTCTTCAGCGAGAGAGACAAAGATCTTCTGTTCTCTGCTGAATTTGTTCTGACTGAGGAGTTAGGAATTCGTCAGTGCGGATTGCCTACAAGTGAGGAACATGATAGCCCTAAGGAATTTGAGAGCTCGAATTTCCGAACGTTGCTGTGCTACGCACCAACTCTCCCAAAATACCTTATCCACAAAACGGTCATATCATTGAAGGGAATATATGTCTTATCATGTCGGGCTGCTCCCCGACTATAAATAGCCGCCCCCTACAACCACAAGTTGGTTGGCTGCTCTGAGAGAAACTAACAGTTTGTGCCAATTAAAGCCTTCGTGACGATTTCGATGATAGTTGAATTGATTCTGTGCAAAAACACAAACTTTTGCGCCCACTGTTGGAATTTACATTTTTTATGCAAACGTGATCTTGGTCTGAAACTTTTACACAGTATTGAGAAACAAATTGCCTATTTTTACCTAATTTGTCAGAATGTTTGGAGTTATAGAAGTATGGTTTTATTTCAGATAATAACACACCTTTCTATTTTAGATAAATTCTGTTTTTATTGCATAGAGTGCTTATTTTAGTGACGCTATGGATTATATCGGGGGGTACAAGTCATGGAGAAGTTATAATACAGTACGTATTATGAAAGAACAATTATGAATTGGTTTATAATAGTACCTAAGTTTATGGTTTACCGATTATACTAACGGATCTCACGAAGTTTCTTATGAGTTTTGTGTGCTGAAGTTTAAATGTTTCGGGCAAGATCATGATGGATGAAGGAATAAGGCATGGCAATACCCTAATCTTGGGGATGCGCAAGGCACCCCAAGGTAATATTCAAGGAAGGCTCAAGCGACTAATCTTGGGGATGCCATGGATGGCATCCCCTCTCTCGTCCACAATTCATCGATATGTCACTCGGAGCTGTATTTCTATCCATCACATGATATGCATTTTACTTGGAGATTCTTGTGTTGTAGTTTTATATTTTTATTAGTTTGCCACAATCATTGTTTGTTGGATACACCTTTTAAGAGGGACACACATTCATCATGATTTTTTACAATACTCAATGTGCTTCACTTATATCTTTTAAGTTAGGCAGTTGCTCATGTGCTTCACTTATATCTTTAGAGCACTGCGGTTGTTATATTTTATAGAAATGATTTGCACTCTCATGCTTCACTTCTACATTTTTTAGAGTTTATAAATAGGAAGTGGTAATGTGCGCGGGTTATGAGACTAGTCCAAGAATGATAGGTATACAATAGTGATATAATAAAAACCTTCATGTAAGATCACCGAATATGAAAATGTGTGATTTAGTTATGTTGATGTAGTAATATGAAAGGTTATTGGTTCATAATCATTGGTTAAGCGATATTAAAGCTCCTTATGTATTACTCATTTAAGTGTTAGTCCTGGCATGGTGGGGATGTTAGAGCACTTCTATTCCTTATTGAAATCCTTTGTGTTGCTTGAATCGGGTGCGCTTGATGGTTAACTCCTACCAACCTCCCCCTAGGGCATGTGAGTAGTACTTTGTTTTGAGGGATAATAAAACTTTCACAATAAGTATATGAGTTCTTTATGACTAATGTGAGTTCATGGACAAATACAACACTCCCACCTATCCACATATTGCTAGCCTCTCTCATACCGTGCATTGCCCATTTTCACCTTGAGAATTGGTGCGAACTTCGCCGGTGCATCCAAATCCCATGATATGATACACTCTATCACACATAAGCCTCATTATATCCTTCCTCAAAACAGCCACCATACCTACCTATTATGGCATGCCCATAGCCATTCGGAGATATATTGCCATGCAACTTCCACGGTTACTATCCACATGATGTGTATGTTCATCATCATGTTGCTTTGCATGATCATATAGAGCTAACATGATATTTGTGGCAAATCCACCATTCATCACATGTTATGCTAGATCATTGCACATCCTGGTACACTGCCAGAGGCATCCATATAGAGTCATATTATTCTAGTTTATCGAGTTGTGAGTAAAAAGAAGTGTGGTGACCATCATTATTAGAGCATTCTCCCCGTCAGGTAAACAATGATGGAGACTGGTGGGTCCTCGAAAAAGTGGGGTTGAGGTTCACGATATTGTTCTAGTGTGAGAGAGAGGCAGAGAGAAAAGAAAAAATAAGAGAAAAATAGAGAAGGAACAATGCTACTATCCTTTACCACACTTGTGCTTCAAAGTAGCACTGTATTCTTCATATAGTGAGTCTCTATGATTTGTCACATTCATATACTAGTGGGAATTTTTACATTACGGAACTAGGCTTGTATATTCCAATGACGGGCTTCCTCAAATGCCCGAGGTTTTCATGAGCAAGCGGGTTGGATGCACACCCAGTTAGTTTCAGTAGTGAGCTTTCATAAACTTATAGCTCTAGTGCATCGGTTGCATGGCAATCCCTGCTCCTCGCATTGATATCGATTGTAAGGCCTCTCCAATGCCTAACAATTAGTCGCATCGATGCAAGACTTCCTCCACTTTTTGTCTTCCCTTATAAACCTCTACCAACATATTCTATTCCACTCATAGTGCTAAGTCCACGACTCACACTTATATATCGAGTGAAGTCGAAAATGTTGAAGCGTGAAAAGTATGATATAATTGCTTGGTTTGGCACCGGGGTGCTCATGATTACTACTTATGTGAGGAAGACGGAGTCATGCCATACTTACATTATTCAGTGAGTAGGGATAATGATAGAGGCAAAGGTGTCCCGTCTTTCGATGAGATGGTGGCTATCGTTTGGAGGAAGTCGACTTTGACGATCCGACTACGAACGTGCGAGGACGTCGCGCCTTAGCAATCGCTAAACCAACTCCGAGAGGTTATTGACCACGCCGGAGCACGATCAACCTGACCACGAAGGTCTGTTTCCTGCAGGCAAACGAAGAACAAGCAAGAAACTAAGATTGCAATCTGGATATTGCGAATATAAGAGGAAAGCTTTATTGATCAAGGTGGGGTTCTGTGACGCCTTGGTCTGGTCGTTGAACACAAACGAAGTACGCGAAGTTGCAGCTATGGCGAACTTTTAATCTAAACAAAACCCAAAGTCTAAACGACGCCCTAGGGGCTGTATATATGGAGGAAGAGGGGGGGGGATTTCGTGGCCCTTGGAGGAGGGGTCTGAAACCCACCCTAACTCTTGTCTCCCCACATATACGGACTCTAAAAACAGCCTATATTGAAGTATTTCGAAATTACATGGGCCTGGCCCAAAAAGAAGGTGACGCAGCACCTAGAATAGCCTCTGGACGAAAATTATGAAGTGGCATCTTGTATATTTCGACCAAGGCTTCATGCACTCATTATGGTGGCTTCAAAGTCCTGAAATCATCACTTGAAACTCTGTTCTTGTCTCCCTTGCGCATGCCATCAACTCCATGCTTGTTCTTGCTCCAATGATCATCCTTCTCCAAGCTAGGCCCTTCATTTGTAAGCAAAACAAATGTATCCAATTTAGGCAGCATCATATTCTCATGAACATTAGAATCATTACCAAGAAACGAAAGTACCTGATAATTCAATTGGCGTGCGCGAGCTCTAGTAATTGGTCCAGTATGTATAGCAGCAGGGGCTGTGGGTGTAACAATGGTACTGATGTCCTCATTATCCTCCCCTTCTTGAAATGAAGTCGTCCTCGACGGAAGCTAATCTTCCTCACCCAAATAAGGCTTCAAATCTGCAATGTTAAAAGTGGGACTAACCCCAAAATCTGCAGGCAACTCAAGTTTATATGCATTATCATTTATTTTCTCTAACACCTTAAAAGGACCATCAGCACATGGCATTAGCTTTGATTTGCGCAAATTAGAAAACCTATCCTTACGCAAATCTAACCAAACAAGATCTCCCGGTGCAAACACAACATGTTTTCTACCCTTATCTCCAGCCAGTTTATATTTAGCATTCATACGCTCAATGTTATCCTTAGTTAACTCATGCATTTTTAAGATCAATTCAGCATGTTGTTTAGCATCAAAATTAACCTTCTCCGAAGATGGAAGAGGCAACAAATCAATGGGTGCACGAGGTAGGAAACCATACATAATTTCAAAAGGGCACATCTTAGTAGTAGAATGCAATGAACGATTATAAGCAAATTCAATATGAGGCAAGAATTCTTCCCACATTTTCTTATTATTCTTCAAAACAGCCCTAAGCATAGTAGACAATGTTCTATTGACTACTTCAGTTTTCCATCAGTTTGGGGGTGACAAGTAGTACTAAAAAGTAGTTTAGTCCCCAACATAGCCCATAAACATCTCCAAAAGTGGCTAAGAAATTTAGTATCACAATCTGAAACAATAGTATTTGGCACACCATGCAAGCGAATAATTTTACGAAAGAACAAATCAGCAACATTAACAGCATCATCGCTTTTATGACATGGTATAAAGTGTGCCATTTTTGAGAACCTATCCACGACAACAAATATGATATCCCTCCACTTCTTTGTTCGAGGTAAACCTAAAACAAAGTCCATAGATATATCCTCCCAAGGAACACTAGGTACAGACAAAGGCATTTATAAACCATGAGGATTGAGTCGTGACTTAGCTTTTTGACATGTAGTGCAGCGAGCAACAAAACGCTCAACATCCCATCTCATCTTTGGCCAAAAGAAATGTGTAGCAAGTACGTCCTCCGTCTACTTCACGCCAAAGTGTCCCTTTAATCCTCCTCCATGCGCCTCCTACAACAACAAAAGACGAATAGAGCTAGCAGGAATGCATAGCTTGTTAGCACGGAACACAAAGCCATCATTAATAATGAACTTGTTCCATGTTCTTCCTTCTTTACAATTCTGCATTACATCTTTAAAATCAGCATCATGCACATATTGATCTTTGACGGTCTCCAAACCAAATATTTTGAAGTCAAGTTGTGAAAGCATAGTATAGCAACGAGACAAAGCATCAGCAATAACAATTTCTTTACCCTTCTTGTGTTTAATGACATAAGGGAAAGTCTCAATGAATTCAACCCATTTAGCATGTCTACGATTCAGTTTAGCTTGACTTTTAATATGGTTCAAAGATTCATGATCAGAATGTATAACAAATTCTTTGGGCCATAAATAATGTTGCCATGTCTCTCTAGTCCGAACAAGAGCATATAATTCTTTATCATAAGAAGAATAGTTCAGACTAGGCCCACTCAATTTTTCAGAAAAGTATGCAACAGGTTTGCCATCTTGTAATAACACACCTCCTAATCCAATTCCACTAGCATCACATTCAAGCTCAAAAGTCTTATTAAAATCAGGAAGTTGGAGTAAAGGAGCATGTGTCAACTTATCTTTCAATACTGTGAAGGCTTCTTCCTGTGCGGTACCCCAAACAAAAGGCACATCCTTCTTTGTAAGCTCGTTGAGAGGTGCAGCAATGGTGCTGAAATCTCTCACAAAACGCCTATAGAAACCAGCGAGGCCAAGAAAACTCCTCACTTGTGTGACCGTTTTGGGCTGCGGCCAACTCTCAATAGCTTCAATCTTGGCTTTATCAACTTCAATTCCCTGTGGAGTAACAACATAGCCAAGAAAAGATACTCGATCGGTGCAAAAGGTGCACTTCCCAAGGTTACCAAACAAACGTGCATCACGTAGAGCATTAAAAACAGCACGTAAATGTTCCAAATGTTCTTCCAAAGGTTTGCTATAAATCAGTATATCATCAAAATAGACTACCACAAATCGTCCAATGAAAGCACGTAAAACTTCGTTCATTAGTCTCATGAAAGTACTAGGTGCATTAGTTAACCCAAAAGGCATGACTAACCACTCATATAAACCAAACTTAGTTTTAAAAGCTGTTTTCCATTCATCTCCCAATTTCATACGAATTTGATGGTATCCACTACGCAAATCAACTTTGGAGAATATTGTAGAGCCACTCAATTCATCAAGCATATCATCTAGCCTAGGAATGCTATGACGATAACGAATAGTAATATTATTGATGCCTCTACAATCAACACACATACGCGACGTACCATCCTTTTTAGGCACGAGTATAATAGGAACATCACAAGGACTAAGAGATTCGCGTATATAACCTTTGTCGAGCAGCTCCTGTACTTGACGCATAATCTCCTTTGTCTCCTCTGGATTGGTATGGTATGGTGCACGGTTGGGTAGCGATGCACCGGGAATTAAGTCAATTTGATGCTCAATCCCTCGAATAGGTGGTAATCCCGGTGGCACATCTTGTGGGAAGACGTCAGCGAACTCCTGCAAAATGTTAGTGACAGCAGGAGCAAAGAGGAAGGCACGTCCTCGAATGAAAATAATGCCTCTTTGCACACAAAAGCATAGCAAACAGATTTGCTAACATCTAGATCATCAATATCGGATTTGGTGGCAAATAAACATGCACTTTTCAATTTAATTTCAGAAGCAACACTAGATGGTTTGTTATTAGGCTTCATTTGTTGCTCAAATTCTTTTGCCACAATCTGATTTTCACTCGTATTTTGCTCCTGTTTTGCTTTATTAGCTCGATTAATATCATCTTTCAAAATGGAATCAGGAGTCATAGGAAGCAAAGTAATATTTTTGTCCTTATGAACAAGAGTATACTGATTGTTTCTACCATGGTGTACAGAAATTTTATCAAATTGCCATGGTCTACCAAGTAATAAGGAACATGCTTGCATAGGTACCACATCACAATCAACATAATCAGCATATGTAGAGATACTAAAATGCACACGAACAGTACGTGTTACCTTAACCTTGCCGCTGTTGTTGAACCATTGGATGTAGTAAGGATGTGGATGTGGTCTTGTGGTGAGAGATAGCTTCTCCACCATCTCCATGCTAGCCAAGTTGTTGCAGCTCCCTCCATCTATGATGACGCGAACAAAACGTTCCTTCACAACTCCCTTTGTATGGAACAAATTATGCCTCTGATTTTGCTCAGCTTGCGTGACCTGCACACTCAAAACATGTTGAGCAACTAAACATTCATACCTGTCAGCATCTTCAGCAGCCATGTATTGCGTCTCATGATCAGAATCATCTCCACCGTGTTCTTCATGTGTAAGAAGAGCCAAAGTCTCCTCATCATAGTCACTAGCGGACTCATACCCACCATCCTCAGTAGCAATCATCACACGCTGAGATGTGCATTCTCGCGCAAAATGTCCTCTTCCCTTACAATGACGACAAATAATATCACTTGTGTGCCCTATAGACGCCATGGAAGAAGCATAGCTCTGTGCAGGCCCGGCAGGTGTGCTCTTGGCAGATAGTGGTGGTTGTGCCTGCTTTCTTGTATCACGGTTGGAGGTGGCAGCTGACGGAGGTGCCGGTGTAGCAGAACGTGTGGAAGTAGATGATGCACGTGGTGTCCACGATGAAGGTCGACCTGCAGAAAAGTTAGTTCGCGCCAATGCCTGTCGATCCTGCACTTCACGTTCAGCTTTACAAGCAAGATGGAATAAACGAGTGATATTATTATAATCCTTATAGTCTAGAATGGTCTGAATCTCTCTATTTAATCCACCCAGAAAACGTGCAAGCATAGCTTCATTCTCCTCAACAATACCACATCTAATCAAGCCAGTTTGTAATTTCCTGATAATATTCTTCTACATAATTTTTTCCTTGTCTTAAGCGCTGCAATTTTTGAAGTAATTCACGTTGATAATATGGTGGAACCCAACGAGTACGCATAGCAGTTTTCAAAGCAGCCCAAGTAGCTGGAACAGGATATAATCTACAATATTCAGACCACCAAACACATCCAAAGCTAGTGAAAGCACAAACAGCAGCAGGAACACGTCTCTCCTCAGGATATTGTAAACATGTAAATCGTTGTTCAGTTTCTAACTCCCAAGTAAGATATATATCAGGAACATATCTACCCTCAAATGGTGGAATATTCAATTTCAGTTTAGGGAGATGGTCATGATCTCGTACCTAAGGGGGAGCCCTAACATTGCCATTATTTGCATGTGGACGACCTGGTGGTTGTGGAGCTGGAGGTTGCACGTAGTTCTGATGTTGATCAACCTCATCCTCGTAATCTCCCGCATAATCATCCTCCTCCACATCAGCAGCAGGAGCCACAGAAGTATCAACAGCAGCACCAGCAGTTTGGCCAGGCTGAAGAGGGACACGGATCGCTCGGCGGAGGGCTGATTCCCGACCTGGAGGTATTCGTTGTTGCTGCTGTTGTTGCAGAGGTGCGGCAGGTGCAGCCGGTGGTGGTAGACGCGCAAGCAATTCATTAAATCTGTTATCGAGCTTTGTTTCGAACGTCTTCTCAAGGCCAGTGATCTTCTCCATGGCCTCTTCAAAATTGTTCAGCACATCTTGCACCTGTTCAGTCATCATTTTCTGAAACTTATCGTGAAGCTCCTTGTTTGTTAAATTCTCCCAGTCAATCTCGTCGGGTTGTGATCCTGGCATGGTTAGCAGCAATTGAAACACACAAGAATATGATCCTATAGACTACTAACAAGTGGTGGTGGTGGTGGGTGTCACAAATCCTTTAAGCAAATCTCAATTTCTTACCAGTTCTTACCCAGCAGCAGGCGGTGATCGGCAACCGATGTAGTCAAAACTCTCAAAGCTTGGATAGAGGGAGTACCAGGGAGAGTCAAACGCACGATGTAGATGTATGTGGAGCTGGGAAGGCTTATAATATGGTAGCAAAAAGGGTCAGCAATAATCAATTCAGAGATGCAAAGTTGAATAAACGCTCAACGACGATACTGTGCTGGTCCTAGGCTAGACCGTGCTAGAGACGCGAGCCTAGAACACTAACAAAATCATGGCGCTGCACGTAAACAAGGGAAAAGCACACTCTGGATTTTTTTTTCGCCCTATTTTTTTTGCGCTCTTTTTTTTTGCGCTCCATTTTTTTTGCGAAAAATCACAATAATGGCGAGTGTCTCAAAACTCTTCCCAGGTCAAACTGACAGGATAGACACGAATTTTTTGCGACAAATTTTTTTTTTCGACTGCCCGGACCCAAAAACTGGAAACGGCTCAAAAAAAACTTTTAATAATGGCGACTGTCTCAAAAGGCTAAGAAACACCTAAAAATAGGATAGCCAGAATTTTTTTTGTCAAGTGCGTTTTTGGAAAATTTTGGGCCTAAACGGAGGGTGGTTTCCGGACTCTTTTTTTTTGGAAACCAACCTCTTCTACGGACGGCAAAAGATTGATGGAATCCCAAACCTACTCAACCAAGGAAACACGAATCTGGCAACAGATGGATCTCGAAAGCAAACCTAATATGAGATGGACTCGAAGCGGTGGTGGTATATGGATACGGATCGGTGGTGGTATATGGACTCGGAGCGGTGGCGGATAAGCGGTGGTGGAAGATGGCAGGGACAATGATGATGGTGCGGCGGCGGCGTGACTAATATGACCAGAACTCGAAACTCTAAAAGACTAGACGCTAAGACCAGCAACTTGACACGACGATGCAACCGCAAATTCAACAAAGCAAATACAGAAAAGATTATGCAAAGGCTCAGATTGGTTCGGATAGGATGAACTAACCCTAATTATTATTATTTTTTGGCTTTTCCGTGGACTATAGGTATGAAGAACAGACTCGATCTAAACTACGAAAAACTGTAAAATCTCACCGAGCAACCTGAAAATCTGATACCACTTGATAGAGGCAAAGGTGTCCCGTCTTTCGATGAGATGGTGGCTATCGTTTGGAGGAAGTCGACTTTGACGATCCGACTACGAACGTGCGAGGACGTCGCGCCTTAGCAATCGCTAAACCAACTCCGAGAGGTTATTGACCACGCCGGAGCACGATCAACCTGACCATGAAGGTCTGTTTCCTGCAGGCAAACGAAGAAGAAGCAAGAAACTAAGATTGCAATCTGGATATTGCGAATATAAGAGGAAAGCTTTATTGATCAAGGTGGGGTTCTGTGACGCCTTGGTCTGGTCGTTGAACACAAACGAAGTACGCGAAGTTGCAACTATGGCGAACTTTTAATCTAAACAAAACCCGAAGTCTAAACGACGCCCTAGGGGCTGTATATATGGAGGAAGAGGGGGGGGGGGATTTCGTGGCCCTTGGAGGAGGGTTCCGAAACCCACCCTAACTCTTGTCTCCCCACATATACGGACTCTAAAAACAGCCTATATTGAAGTATTTCGAAATTACATGGGCCTGGCCCAAAAAGAAGGTGACGCAGCACCTAGAATAGCCTCTGGACGAAAATTATGAAGTGGCATCTTGTATATTTCGTCCAAGGCTTCATTCACTCATTATGGTGGCTTCAAAGTCCTAAAATCATCACTTGAAACTCTGTTCTTGTCTCCCTTGCGCATGGCATCAACTCCATGCTTGTTCTTGCTCCAATGATCATCCTTCTCCAAGCTAGGCCCTTCATTTGTAAGCAAAACAAATGTATCCAATTTAGGCAACATCATATTCTCATGAACATTAGAATCATTACCAAGAAACGAAAGTACCTGATAATTCAATTGGCGTGCGCGAGCTCTAGTAATTGGTCCAGTATGTATATCAGCAGGGGCTGTGGGTGTAACAATGGTATTGATGTCCTCATCAGATAACCTTCGTTAAGCATCATATATTTTGAAGAGTAATGATTATTTTCTAGTATTCATGGATATTGTTATGTTGATGTCAATATTCATACTATAAAAATATTACATTATAAGACATGCTAGGTAGCATTCAACATCAAAAATTCTTTTTTTATCATTTACCTACTCGAGGACAAGCAACAATTAAGCTTGGGGATGCCAATACATCTCCATAATTTTTTATTGTTTCATGCTATGATATTATCAATCTTGTATGCTTTATATGCATTTTTATATAATTTTTGGGAACTAACCTATTAACCTAGTGCCCAATGCCAGTTCCAGTTTTTGCCTATTTTATTGTTTTGTAGAAAAATAGTACCAAAGATAGTCCAAACGCGATGAAACTTTACGGTGATTTTTTGGATCAGAAGGAATCAGGAAGCTTCTGGGGAGACCAGACGATGCACAAGAGGGCAACAAGCTCAGGTGGGGGCACGCCACCCAGACTTATGGCCCCCTCGCAACTTTGTTTAACCTAATTCCAAGCCTATAAATTCCCTAAAATCTAGAAACCACCAGAGCGAGACCTGAAACAATTATTCCGCCGTCGCAAGCCTCTGTTCTTCTGCGATCCCTTCTGGAAGCCTACTTGTTGGGATCTATGGTAGGGTGTGTCAACTGCAAATTAAAAATTCCTTGTCATACATGTCATAGGTATTGGTCCTTATTTCTTGCCATACATGTCATAGGTATTGGTCCATATTTGTAACGCCCGGATAATCATGCTACAGTAATCCCACGCTAATCGGGCCATGACACCTCGGTTACTGTTCCTATCCTCGCAATAATTCGAAACCGTTCGAATTTCAAATTCAAATTATTGATAATAATAAAAGTTTCCAAAAATTAAAACAAAAATGTTCGGAGTGAGCCAAATAATACAAAGGTAATTATGGTGCAGCAAACACCTTTTTATAAAATGCCTAATTACTTTTAAATGAATTTAAACAGAAAAGTGATAAATAAAAGAAAAGAAAAAAAACCAGGCCGCAACCCACCGGCCCAGCTGCGGCCACCCCCACTCCCCTTATCCCCCCGCACCCCTCGAACCCTAACCCTATCTCCCCCACTCCCCCCCGACGCGCCCCCTTCCCCCCCGATCCAGATCGGATCGCGCCCGCCGCGCTCCCGCCGCACCTCGCCGGACCGCTCCGCCATCGCCATCGTCACCTCGCCGGACTGCCTCCCCGTTGCCCTCGCATCCCCGTCGGCCTCCCCGCCCTCCACCACGCCCGCTACCTAGACCCCACGGCCCCACGGTGAGGAAGCCCGGTGTCCTCCCCTTGCTCCGACCCCGGCCACCGCAACTACTCGCCGCAGCTTGCTCTTGCGGGCGACGCCCACGGCCGCGCCCATGCGCGCCCGCGCGCCCCTCTTCCCGCATGCTGCAGCCTCCGACCGCCTCGCCTTTGGCCTCCCCTTCCCCTGTCGCCTCCTGGCCGCGGACTCGCGCCCGACCGGCCTCTAAGGTCGCTGCCGCTCGCCCGCTAGCGCTGGCCGCGCCCTCGCGCCCCCTGCTCTCCTGCCTGGCCTCGCCAGGCCTCGCCCGGAGTTCCACGTCCACCCGCACGAGCCCGCGCTGCCGCACCGTCACGGCCCTCCCTCTCCTTCCTCCCCTGCTCGCCGCGCATCGCAGCGCTGCTGCCGCTGCCCACCGCGGCCTTGCGCCGCGCTGCCCCTGTTTCTGCTCTGCTGCCGCGGCGCCGTTGGTTTCGCTCCGACGTGAAGCTGCTGCTCGCCGGCCAACGACGTCGACCACGCGGCCCCGCGCACGCGCTCGCGCCCCCCAGCGCTCGGGCTTCCCCGCCTCGGCTCGCCCACCGGCCGCCCGCGCCGTCCATGGATCACGCGTGGCCGGCCCCTCCTCGCCCCGTCCACCACGGCTCACCCCTCACTGGTCGGCGTTCTGGCTGCCGGCGCCCACGCCGCGGGTTGCGTCCGGGGCCAGCCCCGTTCGGCCTCGGGCACGGGCATCGCGCCCGCACCCGCAACCGCTATGGCCTCTATGCCACTAAACAGAGGGGCCCAGCCCCTGAAACATTTATTAAAAAAAGGGATTTGAATAATAATAATAATAATAAATAATAGAATTTAATTAATTAATTAATTCGAAATTAGAGTTATGACATCAGCATGATGTCATGCTGACGTCAGCAGTCAACAGAGTTGACTTGGCCAACCTGACCAGTGGGTCCCACTGGTCAGTGACTCATATTAATTAAACAGATTAATTAAACTAATCAAAATTAATTAGAGGGGTGGGCCCCACTGTCATACTCGGTTAGTTAATTAACATTAGTTAATTAGGTTAGTTAGCCATTAGATTAATTAATCTTAATTAGTTAATTTAAACAGAATTAAGTAAGTTAATTAATTAATTAATTAATTAATTAATTTTATTATTTATTATTTATTATTATTATTATTCAAATCCCTTTTTTAATAAACGTTTCAGGGGCTTACGGGCCCACGTCGCCATCGGGTGGTACTAGGATCCCGTGACGACATTCACCCCAAAGTTGGATAAATGATGCTTGTATGACTATTTTATTTGTAGAGTTGTGTTGTGATATCTTCCCGTGAGTCCGTGATCTTGATCGTACACATTTGCGTGCATGATTAGTGTATGATTGAATCGGGGGCGTCACAAGTTGGTATCAGAGCCGACTGCCTGTAGGAATCCCCCTTCCACACTCCTTGGCCGAAGTCGAGTCTAGACATTACAAAAACTTTTACTAACTTGGCTGTGTGCCTTACGGGCCCACGTCGCCATCGGGTGGTACTAGGATCTTTTACTCCTCGACCTTTACTCTGGGACTCTGAACTCTCTTCTACTCGGGTTAAACGAATTTACTAACTCTGACACTAGGATCCCGTGACGACATTCACCCCAAAGTTGGATAAAAGCCATAGTTATTCCTTAGTATAGTGTTTTGCACAATTTCCACACTGTCATTTGATTCCTTTGAAACATCTTTGTTTTCAGATGGAACCCACGAGGCAGGTCGTGCGCCACACGGCGGCCATTGGCACCTCGGGATCACCGGCCGTGCTAGCTGAGATGATGACCTATCTGGGTTATCGCTGGCACCCCGAGTACACCGTCATCGAGGAGTACCAGGACTTTAACCAGGAGCAGTACCGTGCCACCGTCCACCTCTACTCTCGGGAGTATGACTCCACTACTGTGCTGCACACCGCTTATGGTGTTGGAGTGACCATCAATATGGCAGTTCACGATGCTGCCTATGCTGCTCTGACACGCCTTCGTAGGGAGTACCGGGAGTTGGACACCTCCCCCTTCAGGCACATTGCTATCGCATCTGATATTGGTGCGGAGGGTTACTACACTGCTGCCTACTCCACTGTCACACGCGAGCCCTTCCACCATCAGAACTTTGTTTTGCATGCTGATGGGCTGGATCGATCTAACCGAGCTCTTCGCCACGAGTTGTACAACACTCGCCAGCACCTCTACCGTGCTTTGACGATGTTGCACCCCTTTGTTGGATCTGGGGAGCTGCCACGTTCTGCTATCTACCCAGCCAGGACCGTGATGCCTCAGGGTGTCGGATGGCCAGAGGTGGGAGGCTACTCTCCCGCACTTGGTCCACTTCTGCCGCCAGAGCGTCGGATTCAGCACCAGAGCACCCGCGGACCCCAGGTTGCCGACGTGGTGTACCCGTTGCCACACTACCAGCTTTCAGGCTACACCTACCTCCGCAGTGTCGTGTGGGATTGATGTAGACTTGCTTGCATATGTTAGATGCATTCGCCGCGAGCCTGTGTGCCGCCTATGATGTCTTAGCCTTTGTACTGAACTCTATGTACCGAACTCTATGCATGGTCTCTTTTGTAAGATGTGCCGACTATTATGTGGTATCTATCGTGCTGCTTTCATCATGCATGTCTCGTATTGAATGATTCTTGTCTTTGCAAATATTCTCAAATGCTGAACTACCCCTATTATATATTAGCAGGATGGTTAGACCAGGTGGTCGTGGTCGGGGTGGCAACTTCCCCCCACCGCCTGAGTACATGGCTAGTATGATCCAACAGCTTGAGATGAATCGCTAGTTCATGGAGAACTTGATGGCTCAGTTTCCTCGCCCCAATATGAACCAGCAGCCAAACACAGTAACTCTGCAGGATTTCATGCGCCTGAACCCAACTGTGTACCGCAGCTCAACTCATCCTCTGGACGCTGATGACTGGCTCCGTGACATCACCTATGAGATGGAGTCTGCCGATGTAGCCCCTGCCAGCTATGTCACGTTTGCTTCCTTCTTCCTGAAGGGACCCGCAGCTCAATGGTGGGACAGCCACAGGCGTACTCTGCCAGTTGGAACAATCATCACCTGGCCAGACTTCCAAGCTGCTTTCCGTGCCCGCTTCATTCCTCAGGGAGTCATGGACCGGAAGAAGCGTGAGTTCCGCAGCCTCATCCAAGGCAACAAAACTGTTGAAGCTTATCAGCGGGAGTTTCTGGACTTGTCCCGCTATGCTGAAGAGGACATTGCAACTGATGCACGCAGACAGGAGAAGTTCCGTGACGGCCTTCAAGCTGACATCAAGCTCGCACTTCTAGTGCACGACTTTGCTGGTTTCGCCACCTTGGTGAACAAGGCCATCAATGTCGAAACTGGTCTGCAGGAATACCAGAGCTCTCACAGGCGCAGCCGTGACACAGGCTCATCTTCGGGCCTGTCCTCGCAGAAGCGCAGGATATGGATTCCCAACAGCATGTACCAGCCGAATGCACCTGCCCCAAGGCAGTCCTATGCTGCACCTCGACTGCCTACTACTCCTGCTAGGCAGCCAAGACTTCCAGCTCCACCACCCCAAGCTCCTGTTCCCACTCCCAATAATGGCCTGTGCTACAAGTGTGGTCAACCAGGTCACCGTGCTAGGGATTGCCATCAGAATCAACTGGCCCTTCCTGCAGCTGGCCGTGGAAACAACCAGAACCGCAACAACAATGCCAAGTCTTATGGTCGTGTTCATGCCAACCACGTTGATCTGAACGAAGCTCAAGACCAGCCTGCTACTGTGATGGGTACACTCCTCGTAAATTTAGTACCTGCATCTATTTTATTCGATACAGGAGCATCGCATTCATTCATGTCAGAAGATTTTGCATACAAGCACGATGTTAAATGTGAGGAGATGAACACTTCGGTAGTGGTAAAAACCCCCGTGGGACAATGTCAAACCTCCATGGTTGGCGTCGACGTCCCCGTGGAAATCGAAGGGCTGGAATTCTATGCCTCGCCCATTATCCTGAAGACGTCTAACATTGACCTCATTCTGGGGATGGATTGGTTGAAAGCGCATACTGCTTCCATAGTTTGCGCCACTAAGACCGTCCATCTGCTACATCCTTCAGATGAAATAGTTACATACCATGCTCGCCTGGTGCAAAATGCCGAGGCAAGGCTTTATGCCTTGAATGCATTGAATTCTGCACCACTCGAGGGCATTGAAAACATCCCCGTCGTGCGTGACTTCCTCGACGTCTTTCCTGAAGAAATTCCAGGGATTCCCCCTGCTAGAGCTGTCGAATTCGTCATCGACTTGAAACCAGGCACCACTCCTATTGCCAAGCGACCCTACAAGATGCCACCACATGAACTCCTTGAGCTTAAGGAGGAAATCGACAAATCTCTTCAAAATGGTTTCATTCGCCCAAGTTGCTCTCCTTGGGGAGCACCTTCTCTCTTTGTCAAGAAGAAGGATGGGACAAACCGACTGGTCCAAGACTACCGTCCTATTAACCAAGCTACCATTCAGAACAAGTATCCTCTTCCTTGGATCAATCATCTGTATGATCAACTAGCTGGATCATCAGTGTTCTCTAAACTCGACTTGAGGTTGGGTTACCACCAGATCCGTGTTCGTGAAGAGGATATCCCAAAGACCGCCTTTGTGACTCGTTATGGTTCATACGAGTACACTGTCATGTCCTTCGGCTTAACCAATGCCCCAGCCACCTTCTCTCGCCTGATGAACTATATATTCATGGATTACCTCGACAAGTTCGTCGTGGTTTATCTGGATGATATCCTGGTATTTTCCAAGAACGAAGAAGAGCATGCTGAACATCTTCGTCTTGTGCTGGAAAAGCTACGAGAGCATCAGCTGTATGCCAAGTTCTCTAAATGTGAATTCTGGCTTCCTGAAGTAACCTATCTTGGACATGTCATCTCTAAGGATGGTATTGCCGTTAACCCTGAACGAGTTCAGGCTATTCTTGATTGGACTCCTCCGAAGAATGTCAAGCAAGTCAGAAGTTTTCTCGGTCTCGCCAGCTATTGCCGTCGATTCGTCGAGAACTTCTCCAAGATTGCCAGGCCTCTGACTAATCTGTTGCATAAGGGCGTCAAGTTCCAATGGACAGACAAATGTCAGGAAAGCTTTCAGGCACTTAAAGACAAGTTGACTTCTGCCCCAGTGCTAGCTCCACCTGATACAAAGAAGGACTTCGTCATTTATTGCGACGCTTCCCGTCAAGGATTAGGCTGTGTCCTAATGCAAGAGCGCAGAGTGATTGCCTATGCCTCTCGTCAATTGCGCCCTCACGAAGAGAACTACCCAGTTCACGACCTCGAGCTTGCTGCTGTCATCCATGCACTGAAGCAGTGGCGACATTACCTTCTCGGTAATAGTTGCGAGATCTTCACCGACCATCAAAGTCTGAAGCATCTGTTTACTCAGCCAGACCTGAACCTCCGTCAGCAGAGATGGATGGAGACCGTAGCAGACTTTGACTTGGGTATTTCCTATACACCAGGCAAGGCTAATGTAATGGCTGACGCCTTGAGCCGCAAGTCTTACTGCAACCATCTCCAGGTTCACAAAGTTCAGTCCTCGCTCGTTGAAGAATTGAGAAAACTGAACCTCCATATTGTTCCTCCGGGTGCACTCGCTCCCCCTCCTAAGGAGTTTCGCAAGATGAACCTCCATGTTGTCCCCAAAGGTTCTCTCAATACACTGGTTGCTAGGCCAGATCTTGTGGAAACCATCAAATGGATACAGAAATGTGACGATGAAGTGGAGAGGATTAAACGTTATATCGCACAAGGAAAGCCCTCATTCTTCTTTGATGACGCTGGCACCTTGTTCTTCAAAGGTCGCCTTGTAGTTCCGAGTAAGAGGGAAAACATGGATTTGTCTCAGAAGGTTATGAAAGAGGCTCATGATACACCCCTATGTATCCATCCTGGTAGTACAAAGATGTACCAGGACATTCGTCAAAGGTTCTGGTGGTCTAATATGAAGCAAGACATTGCTCGCTATGTTGCCGAGTGTGACGTTTGCCGTCGTATCAAAGCAGAACATCAAAGGCCTGCTGGAACTCTGCAACCTATCTGTATTCCTGAATGGAAATGGGACCATGTTGAAATGGACTTCGTCACTGGTTTTCCTAAATCGCAGAAAGGTAATGATGCTATTCTTGTCGTCATTGACCGGCTTTCTAAAGTTGCACATTTTCTGGCGGTCAAGGAAACGATCACCGCTAGTCAGCTTGCAACCCTCTACATGTCCAGAATTGTTTTGCTTCACGGTATTCCCCTGGTTATCAGTTCGGACCGTGGCAGCTTATTCACTTCAAGATTCTGGGCAAGTTTCCAAGAAGCTATGGGAACTCATCTATCATTCAGTACTGCTTTTCATCCGCAGTCTCAAGGGCAAGTTGAATGTGTCAACCAAGTTCTCGAAGACATGCTTCGGGCTTGTATTATTTCCTTCGGCAAGAAATGGGAGGAATCTCTCCCGTACGCTGAGTTCTCTTATAATAATAGCTATGAAGCTAGTCTGAAGATGGCCCCCTTCGAAGTGTTATATGGACGAAAGTGCCGAACCCCTCTGAACTGGTAAGAAACTGGGGAACGTCCACTCTTTGGTCCGGATATTATCCAACATGCCGAAGAACAAGTCCGCATTATTCGCGAGAATCTCAAGACTGCTCAGTCACGCCAAAAGAGTAATTATGACCGCCATCATAAAGACATGGTCTATCAACCTGGCGAAAAGGCCTATCTTCGAGTTACACCAATGAAGGGTGCACACCGCTTCGGGATCAAAGGAAAGCTAGCTCCCCGCTATATTGGTCCTTTCACTATTCTCGAGAGGCGTGGAAAAGTGGCTTATCAACTGGAGCTTCCGCCGAACCTTTCTCAGGTTCACGATGTGTTCCACGTGTCACAACTCCGTCGCTGCTTCAAGGACCCAATCCGAGCAGTGGATCATGAAGTGCTCGAATTGCAACAGGACCTCTCCTATAAAGAGCATCCGGTCCGCATTCTTGACCAAGCTGAACGCCGCACTCGTCAGAAGGCGATCAAGTTCCTCAAGGTCCAATGGTCGAACCATTCTGAAGATGAGGCCACCTGGGAACGCGAGGATCGCCTGCGTGATGAATACCCCGCACTGTTTCCTTCTACCTCCTAAATCTCGGGACGAGATTTCTTGTAGTGGAGGAGATTTGTAATGCTCGGATAATCATGCTACAGTAATCCCACGCTAATCGGGCCATGACACCTCGGTTACTGTTGCTATCCTCGCAATAATTCGAAACCGTTCGAATTTCAAATTCAAATTATTGATAACAATAAAAGTTTCCAAAAATTAAAACAAAAATGTTCGGAGTGCGCCAAATAATACAAAGGTAATTATGGTGCAGCAAACACCTTTTTATAAAATGCCTAATAACTTTTAAATGAATTAAAACAGAAAAGTGATAAATAAAAGAAAAGAAAAAAAACTAAAACTAAAACCGAAAAAAAAGGGGGGAGAAAGCCCCCCGGCCCCTTGGTTTTCGGCCCACCAGGCCGCAACCCACCGGCCCAGCTGCGGCCACCCCCACTCCCCTTATCCCCCCCTGCACCCCCCGAACTCTAACCCTATCTCCCCCACTCCCCCCCGACGCGCCCCCTTCCCCCCCGATCCAGATCGGATCGCGCCCGCCGCGCTCCCGCCGCACCTCGCCGGACCGCTCCGCCATCGCCATCGTCACCTCGTCGGACTGCCTCCCCGTCGCCCTCGCGTCCCCGTCGGCCTCCCCGCCCTCCACCACGCCCGCTACCTAGACCCCACGGCCCCACGGTGAGGAACCCCGGCGTCCTCCCCTTGCTCCGACCCCGGCCACCGCAACTACTCGCCGCAGCTTGCGCTTGCGGGCGACGCCCACGGCCGCGCCCATGCGCGCCCGCGCGCCCCTCTTCCCGCATGCTGCAGCCGCCGACCGCCTCGCCTTTGGCCTCCCCTTCCCCTGTCGCCTCCTGGCCGCGGACTCACGCCCGACCGGCCTCTGAGGTCGCTGCCGCTCGCCCGCTAGCGCTGGCCGCGCCCTCGCGCCCCCTGCTCTCCTGCCTGGCCTCGCCAGGCCTCGCCTGGAGTTCCACGTCTACCCGCACGAGCCCGCGCTGCCGCACCGTCACGGCCCTCCCTCTCCTTCCTCCCCTGCTCGCCGCGCATCGCAGCGCTGCTGCCGCTGCCTACCGCGACCTTGCGCCACGCTGCCCCTGTTTCTGCTCTGCTGCCGTGGCGCCGTTGGTTTCGCTCCGACGTGAAGCCGCTGCTCGCCGGCCAACGCCGTCGACCACGCGCCCCGCGCACGCGCTCGCGCCCCCCAGCGCTCGGGCTTCCCCGCCTCGGCTCGCCCACCGGCCGCCCGCGCCGTCCATGGATCACGTGTGGCCGGCCCCTCCTCGCCTCGTCCACCGCAGCTCACCCCCCCCACTGGTCGGCGTTCTGGCTGCCGGCGCCCACGCCGCGGGTTGCGTCCGGGGCCAGCCCCGTTCGGCCTCGGGCACGGGCATCGCGCCCGCACCCGCAACCGCTATGGCCTCTATGCCACTGAACAGAGGGGCCCAGCCCCTGAAATGTTTATTAAAAAAAGGGATTTGAAAAATAATAATAATAATAATAAATAATAAAATTAATTAATTAATTAATTAACTAATTAATTAACTTACTTAATTCTGTTTAAATTAACTAATTAAGATTAATTAATCTAATGGCTAACTAACCTAATTAACTAATGTTAATTAACTAACCGAGTATGACAGTGGGGCCCACCCCTCTAATTAATTTTGATTAGTTTAATTAATCTGTTTAATTAATATGAGTCACTTACCAGTGGGACCCACTGGTCAGGTTGACCAAGTCAACTCTGTTGACTGCTGACGTCAGCATGACATCATGTTGATGTCATAATTCTAATTTCGAATTAATTAATTAATTAAATTCTAGAAATTAATAAAACCTTTATAAAATCATGTCTTTTAATCCGTAACTCGGATTAAAATATTTTCAACATGAAATTTGCTCAGAACGATGAGACGATTCCGGATACGCAACCCGTTCGTCCGCCACACCCCCCTAACCTATTGAACTCGCAACTTTCCCCCTCCGGCTCCTCTGCCCGAAAATGCGAAACACCGGGGATATTTTCCCGGATGTTTCCCCCCTTCACCGGTATCATCCCATACCGCGTTAGGGCACCTCTACCGCCGCTACTTGTCATGTCATGCATCACTATGCATCTGCTTGCTTAAATATTTATTGTTTGTTCCCCCTCTTCTCTCGATAGACACCGAGACCGACGCTGCTGCTGCCCCGTTCGACTACGGAGTTGATGATCCCTCTCTCTTGCCAGAGCAACCAGGCAAGCCCTCCCCCTTGATCACCAGATATCGCCTACTCTCCTTTATACTGCTTGCATTAGAGTAGTGTAGCATGTTACTGCTTTCGTTACTCCTATCCTGATGCATAGCCTGTCTTTGATACTACTGTTGATACCTTTACCTACAATCCTACTTGCTTAGTTTAGGATGCTAGTTTACCATCAGTGGCCCTGCATTCTTGTCCGTCTGCTGTGCTATACTATCGGGCCGTGATCACTCGGGAGGTGATCATAGGTATATACTATATACATGATAATGTGGTGACCAAAGACGGGTCGGCTCGTAGGAGTACCCGCGAGTGGATCTTTGAGGCGGAGCAGCAGGGCAGTTCGGGGCTACCTGGGTGAGAGGTGAGCCTGGCCCTGTTGGCGTTCGCGGATACTTAACACGCTTAACGAGATCTGGGTAGTTGATCTGAGTCTGGCCATTTGGTCTATACGCACTAACCAACTACGCGGGAAAGATATGGGCACTCTGCGTCGTGGTATCAGCCGAAGAACTTCTTGACGTCAGCGACTGAGTGGCGCGCGCCGCATTGGATCGTAAGATCGCACTTGTATTAAGGGGGCTAGATCTGCTTCCGGCCGCGTATGCAACGTGCAGGTGTGCTCAGGGCGATGGGCCCAGACCCCTGCGCGCATAGGTTTAGACCGGCGTGCTGACCGCTCTGTTGTGCCTAGGTGGGGCTGGGACGTGTTGATCTTCCGAGGCCGGGCATGACCCAGGAAAGTGTGTCCGGCCAAATGGGATCAAGCGTGTTGGGTTATGTGGTGCACCCCTGCAGGGAAGTTTATCTATTCGAATAGCCGTGTCCCTCGGTAAAAGGACGACCCGGAGTTGTACCTTGACCTTATGACAACTAGAACCCGATACTTAATAAAACACACCCTTCCAAGTGCCAGATACAACCCGGTGATCGCTCTCTAACAGGGCATCGAGGAGGGGATCGCCGGGTAGGATTATGCTATGCGATGCTACTTGGAGGACTTCAGTCTACTCTCTTCTATATGCTGCAAGACGGAGGCGACCAGAAGCGTAGTCTTCGATAAGACTAGCTATCCCCCTCTTATTCTGGCATTCTGCAGTTCAGTCCACTGATATGGCCCTTTACACATATATCCATGCATATGTAGTGTAGCTCCTTGCTTGCGAGTACTTTGGAAGAGTACTCACGGTTGCTTTTCTCCCCCTTTTCCCCCTTTCCCTTCTACCCGGTTGCCGCAACCAGACGATGGAGCCCAGGATCCAGACGCCACCGTCGATGACGACTCCTACTACTCTGGAGGTGCCTACTACTACGTGCAGCCCGCTGACGACGACTAGGAGTAGTTAGGAGGATCCCAGGCAGGACGTCTGCGCCTCGTTCGATCTATATCCCAGTTTGTGCTAGCCTTCTTAAGGCAAACTTGTTTAACTTATGTCTGTACTCAGATATTGTTGCTTCCGCTGACTCGTCTATGATCGAGCACTTGTATTCGAGCCCTCGAGGCCCCTGACTTGTATTATGATGCTTGTATGACTATTTTATTTGTATAGTTGTGTTGTGATATCTTCCCGTGAGTCCCTGATCTTGATCGTACACATTTGCGTGCATGATTAGTGTACGATTGAATCGGGGGCGTCACAATATTTCATCACTATTTATATCTTATCAAACTTGTCTTTTATTTTATTTTTTGTCATGCATGCCTCCTTTTCAAAACAAATCATGCATGTCCTCTCTTTTTTCTTCTAAAATATAGGAGAATAGCGCAACATCTCATCTTTATCGGCTCTCCTCTGCATTTTCTCTATTATTTATTTTATAGCGGACATCCCATCTTTATTGGGTCCTTCTTTTATTTTCGGTCATGCATGTCCTTATTTTTGCATGTCTCTAGCAAATTTATCTTCAATTTCATGTCCAATCCTGATTTTTCTGATGTGTTCATCCCCAATCCGAATCAGTACCGGTATGAAAAAAAGACGGATAATGCATTGTTGATTAACATTGTAGCCTAGATAGTATTTTCTATTTTTTAATAGGTAAAATAACATCATATTCAGATTCTACATATTTTTCTAATCAAAATCCATATATAGCATGTTAAATTTGGAGTTACGGTTTAGAAGATATGAGTATTTAAAAAAACATTTGATATGTACTGCGGGTTTAATGTCAAAAACGTTAGGGGGTTTTTCTATAAAATAGCAAAATGGACTAAGAATACCTATTTCTTTTATTAGTAGTTATAGATTGCTACGCTAGATCATTTCACATCCCGGTACACCGCTGGAGAAATTTATATATAGTCATATTTTTGTTCTAAGTATCGAGTTGTAATTCTTGAGTTGTAAGTAAATAAAAGTGTGATGATCATCATTATTAGAGCATTGTCCCATGTGAGGAAAGGATGATGGAAGCTATGATTCCCTCACAAGTTGGGATGAGTCTCCGGACTTTATAAGAATAAAAGAGGCCAAAGAAGCCCACAAAAAGAGGCCAAAGAAACCCACAAAAAAATAAGAGGAAAGAGAGAAGGGACAATGTTACTGAGAGCGGCGTTTAGGTGCCCGGGTGCATCTGCACCCGGTCGAAAAAAATTGGTAAAAAATTCCTAAAAAAATGGGATGGTAGACAATTTGATGCGTGAGGTACGCTCCAATTTTCAAAACATTTGGACTTCTGTGCAGGTCTCAGCAAAAAAGACAAATCAGACCAGAACAATATATGAACAGTGCACATTTTTACAGACCTCCGGTCTGTCTTTTTTGCTGAGAGCTGCACAGAAGTCCAAATGTTTTGAAAATTGGAGTGTACCTCGCGCATCAAATTGTCTACCACCCAATTTTTTTGAATTTTTTGAATTTTTATAGTATTTATTATGATTTTTTTTGTGAGCGCAGGTGCAGATGAGCTCGGGCTCATAATTGAATTTTCCCAATGTTACTATCCTTTTTCCACACTTGTGCTTCAAAGTAGCACCATGATCTTCATGATAGAGAGTCTCCTATATTGTAACTTTCATATACTAGTGGGAATTTCTATTTATATAACTTGGCTTGTATATTCCAATGATGGGCTTCCTCAAATTGCCCTAGGTCTTCGTGAGCAAGCAAGTTGGATGCACGCCCACTTAGTTTCTTTTTGAGCTTTCATCAACATATAGCTCTAAGTGCATCTATTGCATGGAAATTTCTACTCACTCACATTGATATCTATTGATGGGCATCTCCATAGCCCGTTGATATGCCTAGTTAATGTGAGACAATCTCCTTCTTTTTGTCTTCTCCACAACCACCATATTCTATTCCACCCGTAGTTTTATATCCATGGCTCACGCTCATGTATTGCGTGAAAGTTGAAAATGTTTGAGAACACCAAAAGTATGAAACAATTGATTGGCTTGTCATCGGGGTTGTGCATGATTTAATACTTTGTGTGATGAAGATGGAGCATAGCCAGACTATATGATTTTTTAGGGATAACTTTCTTTGGCCATGTTATTTTGAGAAGACATGATTGCTTTATTAGTATGCTTGAGCTATTATTGTTTTTATGTCACTATTAAACTTTTGTTTCGAATCTTATGGATCTGAACATTCATGACACAATAAAGAAAATTACATGGATAAATATGTTAGGTAGCATTCGACATTAAAAATTCTGTTTTTATCAAGCTTGGGGATGCTTGATACGTCTCCAACGTATCTATAATTTTTTTTGTTCCGTGCTATTATATTATCTGTTTTGGATGTTTATATGCATTAATATACTATTTTATATTATTTTTGGGACTAACTTAATAACCTAGAGCCTAGTGCCAGTTTATGTCATTTCCTTGTTTTTGAGTTTTACAAAAAAGGAATATCAAACGGAGTCCAAACGAAATAAAACTTTTGCAATGATTTTTCTTGGACTAGAAGACACACGTAGGACTTGGGGATGAAGTCAGAAGAGTCCCGAGGAGGCCACAAGCCTTCAGGGCGCGCCCCTGGCTTGTGGGCCCCTCGGAGCTCTTCTACCCCTAATTCTTGGCCTATAAATTCCTAAATATTCCCAAATGACCAGAAGCGTCCACCAAAATACTTTTTCGCCGCCGTAACCTTCTGTTCCCGTGAGATCCCATCTCGGTTCCTTTTTCGGCATCCTGCCGGAGGGGGATTCAATCACAGAGGGCATCTACATCAACTCTATTGCCCTTCTGATGAAGCGTGAGTAGGTTACCACACACCTACGGGGCCCCAAAGAGGAAGGGCTTGAAGCTACGTCGGTATTTCCCCAAAGAGGAAGGGATGATGCAGCATAGCGACGGTAGGTACTTCCCTCAATGATGAACCAAGGTTATCGAACTAGTAGGAGAACCTAGCAATAATACATAAACGGCACATGCACACAAATAACAGATACTCGCAACCCGGTGTATTAAAGGGGTTGTCAATCTCTTTCGGGTAACGGCGCCAGAAACTGGCAAAAGGACGTGAATAAATTGTAGTAGATTGATAGATCGAACGCCAAATAAAATAAATAAGTATAAATTGCAGCAAGGTATTTTTGTATTTTTGGTTTAGTAGATCTGAAAATAAAAGCAAAGGAAAATAGATCGCAAAGGCAAATAATATGAGAAAGAGACCCAGGGGCCGTAGGTTTCACTAGTGGCTTCTCTCGAGAAAAATAGCAAATGGTGGGTGAACAAATTATTGTTGGGAAATTGATAGAACTTCTAATAATCATGATGATATCCAGGCAATGATCATTATATAGGCATCACATCCAAGATTAGTAGACCGACACCTGCCTGCATCTACTACTATTACTCCACACATCGACCGCTATCCAGCATGCATCTAGTGTATTAAGTTCATGGAGAAATGGACTAATGCAATAAGAACGATGACATGATGTAGACAAGATCTATTTATGTAGAAATAGGCCCCATCATTTTATCCTTAGTAGCAACGATACATACGTGTCGATTCCCCTTCAGTCACTGGGATCAAGCAACATAAGATCGAACCCACTACAAAGCAGCTCTTCCCATTGCAAGATAAATAGATCAAGTTGGCCAAACAAAACCCAAATATCGGAGAAGAAATACAAGGCTATAAGCAATCATGCATATAAGAGATCAAAGAAACTCAAACAACTTTCATGGATAAAAAGATAGATCTGATCATAAACTCAAAGTTCATCCGATCCCAACAAACACACCGCAAAAAGAGTTACATCATATGGATCTCCAAGAGACCATTGTATTGAGAATCAAACGAGAGAGAGTAAGCCATCTAGCTACTAACTACGGACCCGAAGGTCTATAGAGAACTACTCACGCATCATCGGAGAGGCACCAATGGAAGTGGTGAACCCCTCCGTGATGGTGTCTAGATTGGATCTGGTGGTTCTGGACTCTACGACGGCTGGAATTGATTTTCGTCGACTCCCCTAGGGTTTCTGGAATATTCTGGTATTTATAAAGTAAAGAGGCGGTACAGGGGGCACCCGAGGTGGGCACAACCCACCAGGGCCCGCCTGGGCCTCCAGGCGCGCCCTGGTGGGTTGTTCTCCCCTCGGAGCAGGCGCCAGGTTCTTCTTCGCCCCATTGGTTGTCTTCTGGTCCAAAAAAATCAACAAAAAGTTTCGCTGCGTTTGGACTCCGTTTGGTATTCATTTCCTGTGATGTAAAAAACATGCAGAAAACAGCAACTGGCACTTGGCACTATGTCAATAGGTTAGTACCAAAAATTGATATAAAATGACTATAAAATGATTATAAAACATCCAAGATTGATAATATAACAGCATGGAACAATAAAAAATTATAGATACATTGGAGACGTATCAGCATCCCCAAGCTTAATTCCTGCTCGTCCTCGAGTAGGTAAATGATAAAAACAGAATTTTTGATGTGGAATGCTGCCTAACATGTCATCTCATATTCTTTTCTTTATAGCATGGACATTTGGACTTTATATTAGTCAAAGCAATAGTCTCGTTTTGACATGATAACTTAAATACTCAAGCATATCAATAAGCAACCATGTCTTTCAAAATATCAACACTAAAGTAAGCTATCCCTAGCCCATCATGCTCAATCCTTGATCCATTCATGAAAACACTCGCATATTAACTACACTCATTTCTCAAGTACGATCATAGTGCCCCCTAGTTTGTGCTTTTATAACAGAAGATGGAGACTCAAATTCAAAAATAAAAATTGCATAAAGTAAAATAAAATCCCTTCGCAGAGGGAAGTAGGGATTTGTAAAGGTGCCAGAGCTCGAAAATTGAGAGATAAAAACATTTTGCGAGGCATGCTTTTCCCACCAACAAAAATGACTTAGAGTTCCCAAGACTTTCCATGCTAGATATATCATAGGCGGTTCCCAAATAGTAATTAAAGTTCATTCCTTTTTCTACCATACTTTCACTTTCCATGGATAACCATATCCGTGGGTGCCTTCCATACCAACACTTTCCAAGGATTTATTATTTGACAACAGAAAGTAAATTCATTTTTTATTTCGGGACTGGGCGTCCCTAATACCTTTGCCTTACTCTCGTGCAATGACAAGTGAATAAACACTCATCGTGAGAATAACACATCTAGCATGGGAAATATTAGCCACCCCTCACCGCCTCGCAAGCGGTACGAGCACACAAAAGAGAAAGTTATTTTGAATATTAGAGATGGCACATTCAAATTTTCTTAGAACAACAAAAGAATACTGCATATAGGTAGGTATAGTGGACTCATGTGGCAAAACTAGTTTAAAGGATTTTGGATGCACAAGTAATGATCATACTTAGTGCAAAATGAAGGCTAGCAAAAGATTGAGAAGCGGCCAACCAAGAAACGGATAATCTCATAAGCGAGCATTAAGCATAATTACACCGAATAATGCACCACAAGTAGGATATAATTTCATTGCATGACTATTGACTTTCGTGCTTGCATAGGGAATCACAAACCTTAACACCAATATTCTTACTAAAGCATAATTACTCATCAAGATGACTCACATATCACATCATCATATCTCAAAACTATTACTAGGAATCAAGTTTATTTTGTGGAATGGTCTTCTTGAAAGTTTTTATTATATCCTTCTTGGATATCTATCAGCTTGGAACTAATTTTCATATGTTGCTTTTAACAAGCTCAAACAAATATAAGTGAAGATCATGAGCATAAAACTTCTTTCTCTCTAATTAATTTAAGTGAAGCAAGAGAGAATTTCTTGAAAATTTTACTAACTCTCAAATATATCTAAGTGAAGCAAGAGAGCATTTCTTCAAAAATACTAAAGCACATCGTGCTCAAAAAGATATAAGTGAAGTACTAGAGCACATCCATAGCTCATAAAAATTTAAGCGAAGCATAGAGAGTAATTCTAGAAAGTCATGGCATAATTTTGGCTCTCTCAAATAGGTGTGTCCAGTAAGGAATCAAGACTTAAAACACAAAATAAAACAATCAAAGACTCATATCATACAAGAAGCTCCAAGAAAAACACATAGTATGTGATGAATAAAAATATAGCTTCGAGTAAAATACCGATGGTCGTTAGAAGAAAGAGGGGATGCCACTCGAGGCATCCCTAAGCTTAGTTGCTTGCTCTCTCTGGATAATAGCTTGGGACGCCAGGGCCTCACCAAGCTTAGTCTCTTCTTACTCCTTATTCCTTCATCCATCGTAAGATAACCAAAAACTTGAAAACTTCAATCACACAAAACTCCAACAAAACCTTCCTGAGATCCGGTAGTATAAGAAAGCAAATCACTACTATAAGTTCTGTAGAAAACCAATTCATATTTTGTTCTTGCATTATATCTACTGTATTCCAACTTTTCTATGGCTAAAACTCATCAAAGAAACCATAGAATCGTCAAAACAAGCACACAACGCAAAGAAAACAGAATCTGTCAAAAACAGAACAGTCTATAGTAATCTAAATATTTCGAATACTTTTGAAACTCCAAAAATTCTGAAAAAATAGCACCACATGAGAAATTTGTATATTAATATTCTTCAAAAAGAATTGGCATTTTATCACTCTGGTTAAAAATGAGAATTGTTTTCGTGAGCACAAAAATTTCTGTTTTTCAGCAAGATCAAACAACTATCACCCCAGAAGATCCTAAAGGCTTTACTTGCCACAAACACTAATTAAAACACAAAAAACACAATAATAACAGTATAATAATTGTGCTAACACTCAAGAACAGAAAGCAAAAAGCAAAAATAAATTTTATTCATTGGGTTGCGTCCCAACAAGCGCTATCGTTTTACGCCCTTAGTTAGGCATAAGATTTCAATGATGCTTACAGGAAAGATAGTAATTGAAACATGAAGAAAGCATCATTTAGCTTGTTAAAACACATTTAAGTCTAACATACTTCCTATGCATAGGTATTTTATAAGCAAACAAATTATCAAAACAAGCAAAGACTACCATATTCAAGGAAGAAGAATAAAACATACACAATCTCAACAAAACGAGAGGTAATTTAGTAACATGAAAATTTCCACAACCAGATTTTCCTCTCTCATAATAATTACATATAGGATCATAGTAAAATTCAACAATATAACTATCACATAAAATTTTCTCTTCATGATCCACATGCATAAAAGTTTTATAATCTTCCAAGATAGTGGGATTAACATCAACTAAAGTCATGACCTCTCCAAGCCCACTTTTATCAGAAAAATTATAAGATTGAACACTCTCCAAATATGTGGGATTATTTTTAGATAAAGTTGACCCTCTTCCAAACCCACTTTTAATATTATCGCAAGCATAATCATCATGAGATTTAAATAATTTTTCAAGATCAGAAGAATCATTATCACCCCAATCATGATCATTGCAACAAGTAGTGGACATAACAAAACAAGCATCCCCAAGCTTGAGGTTTTGCATATCACTAACACAATTGACATTAATAGAATTTACAATAACATCATTGCAATCATGTTTTTCATTCATGGAGCTATCAAGAATCACTTTATAAACTCCTCCGTTTAACACTTCATCACAATTTTCAGATTCATGAATCTCAAACAAAACTTCATAAAGATAATCTAGTGAACTCAATTCACTAGCAATGGGTTCATCATAATTGGATCTCTTGAAAGGATTAGCAAGTGGATGAGGATCCATATCAATTGATTTTTAGCAAGCGAAGATGCAAGCAAATAGAAGACACATGGTAACACAAGTAGAGATAGCAAACAAGATCTGACGAGAAAAAGCAAACGAAAAAGAGGACGAATAAAACGGCAAATTTTTGTGAAGTGGGGGAGATGAAAACGAGTGGCAAATGGCAAATAATGTAAATTGCGAGGAGATGAGATTTGTGATTAGGAACCTGGTAGATTTTGAAGATCCTCCCCAGCAACGGCGCCGGAAATTCCTTTTGATGCGACTTGAAGCTACGTTGGTATTTCCCCAAAGAGGAAGGGATGATGCACTAGAGTGATGATAGATATTTCCCTCAGTGATGAAACCATGGTTATCGAACCAGTAGGAGAACCTAGCAACAATACGTAAACGACACCTGCACACAAATAACAAGTACTCGCAACCCGACGTATTAAAGGTGTTGTCAATCCCTTTCGGGTAACGGCGCCAGAAACTGGCAAACAGACGTGAATAAATTGTAGTAGATTGATAGATCGAACGCCAAATAAAATAAATAAGAATAAATTGCAGCAATGTATTTTTTTTATTTTTGGTTTAGTAGATCTGAAAATAAAAGCAAAGGAAAATAGATCGTAAAGGCAAATAATATGAGAAAGATACCCGGGGGTCGTAGGTTTCACTAGTGGCTTCTCTCGAACAAAATAGCAAACGGTGGGTGAACAAATTACTGTTGGGCAATTGATAGAACTTCAAATAATCATGACGATATCCAGGAATAATAATTATATAGGCATCACGTCCAAGATTAGTAGATCGACTCTGTCGGGGTGGACGGTGTCCCCCGCGAGCACCTATGGGGCCGGAGCCCCTTTCGTTGTCCGGTGAGGGGGGCGGAGGGAGCACGGAGAGCAGATCGAGGCGAGCACACGGGCGGTTTACCCAGGTTCGGGCCGCGATGGACGCGTAAAACCCTACTCCTGCTTGGTTGTATTGAACTGGGGAGCTCGGGAGCTTGGAGAGCTAGCTACACCGAGCGTATGGCTGTCTGGATTCCCAATCTCCGAACCCCGGACTCTCCGGATGTCCGAACCCCCGGAACCCTCCGGATGTCCGAACCCCCTCTACGTTGCACACGGGCCTCCTTTTATAGCGCAAAGGGGTCACCGACAGGTGTCAACGTAAGAGAAAGGGGTAAAAGTGTAAAAGGGGTGGTAGTTGTAATAGTGCGGGAACAGTGGCGCTACAGTGCGGCACAGTGTTATCATACCTACTTCTGACGGTAGGGGACAAGGGCATTAAATGCTCGTCACGGTCGCCCGAACAGCATCGAGGCGGACCGTTAGGTGCGCCACCGCTCGCCACGATGGCGGCTGCATGCCACCGCATGCCCCAGGCTGCGCGGTGCCCCGCCACGTGCCCTTGGGGGAAGCCCCGGAGCGACGCGTGGGCGGGCGAGCTGGAGCGCAGTCCTGAGGTGGCGATTTGCCGCGGCAAGTGGCTTGCCGCGGGGGTCGTCTTCCTGTGCCTGATGGCTTGCCGGCTATCAGGCCTTGCCGGGGCGCATGGCGCGCCGTGGCGGGCTTCTCTTGTGGTGCCTGGGTTCGGCCTTCCCGACAAGCTCCTCTTGTCGGGGTCTCGATCTTCTGTCCCGTATACTTTGTTCTTGGATGGTATTACACGGGCTTAGTCGTCCCGGCAAGCTCCTCTTGCCGGGGCCTTGTCTTCTTGGCCCGGCAAGCTCCTCTTGCCGGGGCCTTGTCTTCTTGGCCCGGCAAGCTCCTCTTGCCGGGGGCCTTGTCTTGAATGCTTGGTCTTCTCTTGGCGCTTCCTGGGCGGGCCTCGCCGCAGGGTGCTACAACTGCCCGTGCACAAGTCTGGGGTACTAAGGTACCCCTACCTTAGTACACCGACAGGAGCCCCCGGGCCTGGGCCACACACGGTGCCGAGCGTCGTTGGGCCAGGCCCTAACAGTGCACGGGCACGCGTGGCCTTGGTCGCGCTGCTCCTTAACTCCGCACCCGTCGCACCTTCCCCAGGCGGCGCGCGCTTATCGCAGCGTCGTGGGGGCGGGGCGTGCGGGGTGAGCGTGACGTGGGTGGCGTGCGCGGGGCTGAACCGCGCAGGCGCGCGTCACGTCGCGCACGATCTCTTTATTCGGAGAGGCGAAGCGTCCCCCCCCCCACCTCTTCCTCTTATAAGCGGAGGAAAGTAGGGGCGGTTCGCCCTTCCCTTGGTTGCTACCTCTCTAAAACCTCTGCCGCCTCCTTCTCTCAGAGACAGCAGCGATCTGTCCTTGGAGCGCCCGGCGTCGTCAACTTCGACGATCCCCCCCCCCCCCGCCCCCGCCATGGCCCCGAAGAGCGATAAGGCGAAGGGGAAGGCTGCGAAATCGGCCGAGGCGCTACGGCTCGAAGCGCTTCGGAAGGAGACGGCGACGTTCCCCCCCAGCTCGGTGCGGTGGAGCTGAGGGACAAGTACCGCCTCTTCTGGTCAACGAAGACGCGAGCGCATCCGCGCACGCGGGTGCTTCCCGCCGACGCCCAGAAGCAGTACCCGACCGGGTATCCTTTCTTCGTCGTCTTCTTCTACTGCGGGCTCTGCCCGCCTTACTCGGAGTTCTTCTGTGAAATCATGAACACCTATGGCCTCCACCTCCTCGACTTTACCCCCAATGCCGTCCTCACAATGGCGGTCTTCACGCACCTCTGCGAGAACTTCGTCGGAGTTCGTCCCAACGTGGCCCTCTTCCGGCACTTCTTTGCCCCTCGGGTGGAGAAAGGAGAGCCGCTGTCCGGTGGGATCGCCTGGGTTTCCCGGTCCGGCAAGAAGGAGGCCTACTTGGATGGGGACCTCCGCGGCAGGTGGGAGGAGTGGAGGGCGGAATGGTGCTTGATTGTCGAGGACCATCCGCAGCCGTTCACCGTCGTGCGCCGAACTCCGGTGGTGCGCGGCGATGGCTGGAGCGAGGTGTCCCCGGACGATGTCAGATTGAAGATCGCCATCACCCGGATCCTGCGTCTCAGGCTCGCCGGTCTCACCGTCGGCGCCGTCGGCGCGGATTTCCTTCGCCGCCGGATCGCCCCCCTGCAAGAGAGGGGGAGGCCGGCCTGGGAGTTCCAGAATGCGGCGGACATCATGAGGCTGCGTCCGGGCCTCAATTTCAACTTCACCGTGCTGGAGCACGACGCGATGTTGAAGGAGTTGTTCAAGCACGACCCCGACCACCCGGAGTGGTTCTGGCTGCCGCCGGGCGTCGTTCCCTTGTGCAACAACTCGTCGCTCAGCCATATCCTTGCGATGATGCCATTGTGCGACTCGCATGGGATCAACGCGACCTGGCAGGAGCCGCCGGAGGATGTCGTGCGGGCCTTCTTCGACGGCCTGGAGGAGGAGCCAGTCAATCCCGCCGAGAAGGGTGGCCTCATCCGAGACACCACCGCGGCGGAGTTGGCTTACATTGCCTCCAGGATGGAGGAGGCGGCGGCCGCCGCGGCCGCGGGCGAAGCTGGGTTCACCGAGGCCGAGGCGGAGGCGGCGGAGGCAGAGAGCCTCGCCGACCCGACGGAGCTTGTCGACCAGGGGGAACCAGCCGGGCACGGCGGCGAGGACGAGTCTGCCCAAGGCGCGAGCGGCTTGCCGGAGGTCGGCGTTGCCTTCCTGCAGCCTCCGGGCGGCTCGCCGCAGGCGGAGCCCCCGGCCCAGCCGAGGAGGCGCCTCCGCAGGGCCGGGTCGGCAGCGGGAGCGGGGTCTTCGCGGGCTGGGGCTTCGGTTGCCGCTGCGCCCCGCGCCGCGGCGTCGACGGGGGCGGAGTCATCTACTGCCCCCGTCAAGCGGCCCCGGGAGCCCACTCCCCTGTCCCCCCGCGTCAGAGCCGAGCCGGTTTTCGACTACTCTGCGCTCAGCTCCGACGACGAGGAGGACGGAGAGTAAGTTCCCTATGGAGCTCATATCTTTTTCCCTGTTGGTTCGTCCTATTCGACAGCTCGTTCGCCCTTCCCTTAACCCGGTCCCCTTTTCAGGACCCTGGCCCAGAGGAGAGCGAAGAGATCGAGGATCCCGTGGGTCATCCTTGATGACGAATCTCCCCCGGCAAGCGAGGTCGTGTCGGAGGCGTCCTTACCGGACCCGGCAGGGGATCCTCAGGGCAGCCCGCAACGCAGCCCCCAGCGTGAGCACATGACTTGCTCCTGCCGCTTGGCGCGTACGCGAGCCCTCCTTCTTCTTGTTGTTGATGCGAAGTTGTTGCTTTTGGGCAGGAGCGGAGCAGCTCCGGCGGGCGCATCCAGAGGGCGCCCCCGCCGTGCCGACCGCGTCTACTACCCTGCCAAGGGAGAGATCCCCGGCGAGGGAGGAGCCCCCGGCAAGGGAGGACCTTCCGACGGGGGACGCGGCCAATGATCCCCCAGCCGCGGCGAGCGCGGCTTCGGACCCCGTCGCCGGTAACTCTCCCTTGCGCAGAAAAGCTCCCCTTGGTCTTTTCTTCCTTTGACTCGTTCGATTGATCTTTCTCCTTTCCTCAGACCCGCCCGCCTCGGATTCGATAGAGGCTGAGGTCGTCGTCGAGGAGGGCGCGCATGGCGATGCCGATGACGTTGCCGGCGCTCGGGAGGCGGACGGCGTTGATATCCCCGCGGGCGACGGGGAGGCCGAGGCCGCCAAAGCCGATGCGGCCGCCTGGGGCGAGGGGACCGGTAATCGTGCTGACGGCCCCGAGGTGACGGGGGCGTCGGGCACTCCCCCGGCTAGCGACCCTGCCGCCGCCGCCGCGGCGGACTCCGAGGAGCCCCCGGCGGGCGCCTACCTGAAAGCAGGCGACGGCGTCTTCATCAGGCTCCCCTGGGAGTCGAGCTCCAGGGCGCCTGTTGAGGGGGAGGCCTTGGACGGAGAGGTGCTTGCCTCCGCCGGGCTGACGGTGGTGGACGTGCCAAACTCCAGCGGCAATGAGCCCGAGGAGGAGCAGCTGCTCCGTAGGCTTGTGTCGCTCTACCGGGCCCGGCAGGCCAAAGTGGAGCGGCGAGAGGCCCTTGTTGCGAAGGCGGGTGCGGACATGGAGAAGCGCGCCGCCGAGCTCCGGGAGCTCAACCAGCAGGCCGTCCAGTCCCTGGTGGAGGAGCGGAGGCAGCTCGGCGAGGCGCGGACGGCCTTTATCCTTGAGAAGGCGGAGGCCGAGGAGCAGCAGAGGCTTGCCGCCGCGGAGTTATCCGCGCGGGAAGGCGAGCTGGTGCTGAAAACGGTCAGCCTCGCCAACCACGAGGAGGAGGTTGCCGCGCGCGAGCGGGCGCTCAGCGGAGACCTGAAGAAGGCGCAGGACGCTGCTGCAGCCGCTGAGGTCACCAAGAAGGGGCTGGAGGCGAGGGTGGCGCAGCTCGATTCCGACTTCAAGGCGAAGGACGAGGAGCTCGCCGCGCTCCGGCAGGAGCGCGAGAAGGGTGCGTTCACCCTCGGTGAGCTTCAGGGTCGCTTCGCCGAGAAGATCCAGGAGCTTGACGCCGCCAAGAATTCCAACTCCACTCTGGAACTGAAATTGGAGGCGCTCGACAAGGCGCTGGACAGCGCTAAGGAGCGGGAGGCGGCTTTACGGAAGGAGGTCGACGGCAACGAGGAGCTGCTGAGGCGCGCCGCCGTTTCCCAGAACACCTTCAGGGATACGGTGGAGCGGTGGACCGAGGGCCTCGTCGACATCGCCGCCACCATCGACAAGGAGCTGACGTCCCTGGGGATCGAGGGCCACCCGTCCCTCACCGACGAGGACGTCGTGCCCAGCGCCAAGCTCACTTCCTTCTTCCAGGGGGTGGTGCAGGCGCTCCAGCACCTCCGAACGTCGCTTCCGAAGGAGCTGGCCGACGAGACGCGGGAGGCCATCTCCGGGGCCCTCGAGAGGGTGCTGGTGAAGATCGTTTTCTGCAATCCCGACATCAGGCTTACCAACGTCCTCAGGCCCTTGCCGGAGAACGCAGACCTGACGGGGATCCAGGCCCTCATCGCCCCTATCGTCAAGAAGGCGGCCGGGGTCAAGAGGATCGAGGGCGACCGCGTGGACTAGGCCGCCTGCCCCTTTCTTTTATCTCCTTTCCCTGCCGCTGTTAAATATGCCATGGAAACGGCTGGTTAGAGCAGTAGTAAGGCATTTTGTAATATAACTTTTTATCTTAGGCAATGCATCGCACTGTTATCTCCTCTACTTGACCGGCGCCTTGTTTGTTTCCGCCCTACGTTTTCGGGGACTTGCCGGCGTAGGCCTCCGCCTTGCCACGGGCGCCGAGTGCGGGACGTCAGCGACCCGCTGGCGGGGCTACCACCGGCAAGAAACCTCGCCGTGGCTGGTTGCCGCTCACTCAGATTGTTGAGCAGGCTCAAGGCAAAGTAAGAGGTGCGACTGCGGTCGCAGCACGCTTAGGGTGCCGGGCGAGCTCGAAACAAAGTGAGGACGCTACTCGGGGTGTAGCACACTCAAGTCGTTGAGCGGACTCGAAACGAAATGAGGGCGCAACCAGTCTCGTGCCGGTCCTTCCGCGCTCAGGCCTCTCAACCAAGGCTCGGTCGTTCGAGGGAGATAACTCTTAAAAATTGATGGGGCAATTGCTCGAGCTCCGGCAACTTATCTTTTCTTATCGCTTGCCGCCCGGTAGGGTAAAACCTCCTTGGGCAGCATCCAGCCCATCCTGGGGGTAGGCAAAGGCGCAGGGCCTCACGACCCTCCGGAGCTAGGCGTAGCTATGCTTGGGGATCCGCGCCCCTCTCTGCGCCAAGGATCACATGCAACTGCGGCAAGACTTGGGCAGAGAGGATGGTTGGCGGAAACGGGTTCCGGCAACCGCGCTGGCAAGATTCCTCCCACGGTCGGCGTCAACTCGTTCGGCACCCCGGCGGACGAGGCACGCCGGGGAACGAGGTCGCCTTTCTCGTGACTTCTGGCGCTAACTTCTGCGGCTACGGGAGCGGCGCAGAGTTCGCTGGAGGCGAATCGTTCGCCCAGCGGCCAGAAGGCGGTCCTCCTCAAGGAGCAGCTGCTTCTTGCCCAGTCTCTGCGCGAGTGGATACTCGAGGAGGGCCGCACACGAGCCCGTGGGAAAGAATGCCAAAGCTTGTCGGGAACCCCCGCTTCAACTGGACAGATCCTCGGATCCGCAGGAGCGGACTGTTCCTCAGCGTTCAGACTGCTGATCTGCTTGCCGGAGCAAGGCTTATCGGGGGCACCTGCTTCGACTGGACGGATCCTGGGATCCGCAGGAGCGGGCTGTCCCCCGTTGTTCCCCTACCTGGCGCGCCAAAGATGTCGGGGTGGACGGTGTCCCCCGCGAGCACCTATGGGGCCGGAGCCCCTTTCGTTGTCCGGTGAGGGGGGCGGAGGGAGCACGGAGAGCAGATCGAGGCGAGCACACGGGCGGTTTACCCAGGTTCGGGCCGCGATGGACGCGTAAAACCCTACTCCTGCTTGGTTGTATTGAACTGGGGAGCTCGGGAGCTTGGAGAGCTAGCTACACCGAGCGTATGGCTGTCTGGATTCCCAATCTCCGAACCCCGGACTCTCCGGATGTCCGAACCCCCGGAACCCTCCGGATGTCCGAACCCCCTCTACGTTGCACACGGGCCTCCTTTTATAGCGCAAAGGGGTCACCGACAGGTGTCAACGTAAGAGAAAGGGGTAAAAGTGTAAAAGGGGTGGTAGTTGTAACAGTGCGGGAACAGTGGCGCTACAGTGCGGCACAGTGTTATCATACCTACTTCTGACAGTAGGGGACAAGGGCATTAAATGCCCGTCACGGTCGCCCGGACAGCACCGAGGCGGACCGTTAGGTGCGCCACCGCTCGCCACGATGGCGGCTGCATGCCACCGCATGCCCCAGGCTGCGCGGTGCCCCGCCACGTGCCCTTGGGGGAAGCCCCGGAGCGACGCGTGGGCGGGCGAGCTGGAGCGCAGTCCTGAGGTGGCGATTTGCCGCGGCAAGTGGCTTGCCGCGGGGGTCGTCTTCCTGTGCCTGATGGCTTGCCGGCTATCAGGCCTTGCCGGGGCGCATGGCGCGCCGTGGCGGGCTTCTCTTGTGGTGCCTGGGTTCGGCCTTCCCGACAAGCTCCTCTTGTCGGGGTCTCGATCTTCTGTCCCGTATACTTTGTTCTTGGATGGTATTACACGGGCTTAGTCGTCCCGGCAAGCTCCTCTTGCCGGGGTCTTGTCTTCTTGGCCCGGCAAGCTCCTCTTGCCGGGGCCTTGTCTTCTTGGCCCGGCAAGCTCCTCTTGCCGGGGGCCTTGTCTTGAATGCTTGGTCTTCTCTTGGCGCTTCCTGGGCGGGCCTCGCCGCAGGGTGCTACAACTGCCCGTGCACAAGTCTGGGGTACTAAGGTACCCCTACCTTAGTACACCGACAGACTCCTTCCTGCATCTACTACTATTACTCCACACATCAACCGCTATCCAGCATGCATCCAGTCTATTAAGTTCATGGAGAAACAAAGTAATGCAATAAGAACGATGACATGATGTAGACAAGATCTATTTATGTAGAAATAGACCCCATCGTTTTATCCTTAGTAGTAACAATACATACGTGTCGGTTCCCTTCTGTCACTGGGATCAAGCAACGTAAGATCGAACCCACTACAAAGCACCTCTTACCATTGCAAGATAAACAGATCAAGTTGGCTAAACAAAACCCAAATGTCGGGCAAGAAATGCGAGACTATAAGCAATCATGCATATAAGAGATCAAAGAAACTCAAATAACTTTCATGGATAAAAAGATAGATCTGATCATAAACTCAAAGTCCATCTGATCCCAAAAAACACACCGCAAAAAGAGTAACATCATATGGATCTCCAAGAGACCATTGTATTGAGAATCAAACGAGAGAGAGGAAACCATCTAGCTACTAACTACGGACCCGAAGGTCTACAAAGAACTACTCACGCATCATCGGAGAGGCACCAATGGAAGTGGTGAACCCCTCCGTGATGGTGTCTAGATTGGATCTGGTGGTTCTGGACTCTACGGCGGCTGGAACTGATTTTCGTCGACTCCCCTAGGGTTTCTGGAATATTGGGGTATTCATAGAGTAAAGAGGCGGTCTAGGGGGCACCCATGGTGGGCACAACCCACCAGGGCGCGCCAGGGCCTCCAGGCGCGCCCTGGTGGGTTGTGCCCCCCACGGAGCAGCCCCCAGGTGCTTCTTCGCCCCATTGGTTGTCTTCTAGTCCAAAAAATCCACAAAAAGTTTCGCTGTGTTTGGACTCCGTTTGGTATTGATTTCTTGCGATGTAAAAAACATGCAGAAAACAGCAACTGGCACTTGGAACCATGTCAATAAGTTAGTACCAAAAATTGATCTAAAATGATTATAAAACATCCAAGATTGATAATATAACAACATGGAACAATCAGAAATTATAGATACGTTGGAGACGTATCAACATCCCCAAGCTTAATTCCTGCTTGTCCTCGAGTAGGTAAATGATAAAAACAGAATTTTTTATGTGGAATGCTGCCTAACATGTCATCTCATATTCTTTTATTTATAGCATGGACATTTGGACTTTATATTGTTCAAAGCAATAGTCTAGTTTTGAAATGATAACTTAAATACTCAAGCATATCAAAAAGCAACCATGTCTTTCAAAATATCAATGCTAAAATAAGTTATCACTAGCCCACCATGCTGAATCATTGATCCATTCATGAAAGACACCCGCATATTAACTACACTCAATGCTCAAGTACGATCATAGTGCCCCTAGTTGGTGCTTTTATAAGAGAATATGGAGACTCAACTTCAAAAATAAAAATTGCATCAAGTAAAAGAAAGGCCCTTCACGGAGGGAAGTAGGGATTTGTAGAGCTGCCAGACCTCAAAGCGAAAACTGAGAGATAAAAACATTTTGGGAGGCATACTTTTCCCACCAATGAAAACGACTTAGAGTTCCCAACACTTTCCATGCTAGATATATCATAGGCGGTTCCCAAACAAAAATTAAAGTTTATTCCTTTTCCACCTTACTTTCACTTTCCATGGCTAACTGTATCCACGGGTGCCTTCCATACCAACACTTTCCAAGGATTTATTATTTGACAACATAAAGTAAATTCATTTTTTATTTCGAGACTGGGCATCCCTAATACATTTTCCTTACTCTCGTGCAATGACAAGTGAATAAACACTCATCATGAGAATAACACATCTAGCATGGAAAATATTAGCCAGCCCTCACCGCCTCGCGAGCGGTACGAGCACACAAAAGAGAATTTTATTTTGAATATTAGAGATGTCGAGCGGTATGCGTAGGATTGCAAAGGACGATTGGCCCATGACCCCTTCGCATTTAGGATGTAGACCGGCATGGTGGCCTCTTTGTTGGGCCTAGGTAGGGCTACGACGTGTTGATCTTCCGATGCCGGGCATGACCCAGGAAAGTGTGTCCGGCCAGAGTGATCGAGCGTGTTGGGAAATGTGGTACACCTCTACAGGGAAGTTAATCTATTCGAATAGTCGTGTCCACCGTAACAAGACAACTCGGAGTTATATCCCGATCTTTACAACTAGAACTGAATACTGAGATGTGGGATGGATATGGTAGCTACGGGATTGCTTTCTCGCAAGGAGTCGAGTGCTACCTCTTGAGCACTGCGTTGGATTTCCCCGAACAGGAAAAGATGATGCAGCAAAGTAGCGTAACTATTTCCCTCAGTTTTTAGAACCAAGGTATCAATCCAGTAGGAGGCTACACGCGAGTCCCTCGTACCTACACAAAGCAAATAACTCCTTGCAACCAACATGAATAGGGGTTGTCAATCCCTTCACGGTCACTTGCGAGAGTGAGATCTAATAGAGATGATGGATAATATTTTTGGTATTTTTGGTATAGAGATGCAAAGTAAAATAAAGGGCAAAGTAACAAAGCAAAGCAATAATAAAGTGATGGAAGATTAATATGATAGAGATAGACCCGGGGGCCATAGATTTCACTAGTGGCTTCTCTCAAGAGCATAAGTATTCTATGGTGGGTGGACAAATTACTATTGAGCAATTGACAGAATTGAGCATAGTTATGAGAATATCTAGGTATGATCATGTATATAGGCATCACGTCCAAGACAAGTAGACCGACTCCTGCCTGCATCTATTAATATTACTCCACTCATCGACTGCTATCCAGCATGCATCTAGAGTATTAAGTTCAAGAAAACATAGTAACGCCTTAAACAAGATGACATGATGTAGAGGGATAAATTCATGCAATATGATAAAAACCCCATATTATTATCCTCGATGGCAACAATCCAATACGTGCCTTGCTTCCCCTACTATCACTGGGAAAGGGCACCGCAAGATTGAACCCAAAGCTAAGCACTTCTCCCATTGCAAGAAAAACCAATCTAGTAGGCCAAACCAAACTGATAGTTCGATGAGACTTGCAAAGATAACCAATCATACATAAAAGAATTCAGAGAAGATTCAAATATTGTTCATAGATAATCTTGATCATAAACCCACAATTCATCGATCTCAACAAACACACCACAAAAATAAGATTACATCGAATAGATCTCCACGAGAGACGGGGAGAACAATGTATTGAGATCCAAAAAGAGAGAAGAACTCATCTAGCTACTAACTATGGACCCGAAGGTCTGAGGTAAACTACTCACACTTCATTGGAGGGGCTATGGTGATGATGTAGAAGCCCTCCGTGGTGGATTCCCCTTCCGGCGGAGCTCCGGAACACGCCCCAAGATGGGATCTCGTGGATACAGAAAGTTGCGGTGGTGGAATTATGTTTTTGGCTCCGTATCTGATCGTTTGGGGGTACGTAGGTATATATAGGAGGAAGGAGTATGTCGGTGGAGCAACAAGGGGCCCACGAGGCAGGGGGCACGCCCTAGGGGGGTGGGCGCGCCCCCCCACCCTCATGGCCACCTCCCTTCTTTCTTGACGTGGGTCCAAGTCTCCTGGATCATGTTCGGTGAAAAAATCACTTTCCCGAATGTTTCATTCCGTTTGGACTCCGTTTGATATTCCGTTTCTTCGAAACACTGAAATAGGAAAAAAAACAGCAATTCTGGGCTGGGCCTCCAGTTAATAGGTTAGTCCTAAAAATAATATAAAAGTGGAAAATAAAGCTCAATATGGTCCAAAACAGTAGATAATATAGCATGGAGCAATCAAAAATTATAGATACGTTGGAGACGTATCATCAAGGAAGGATTTCTAGGCGTTAATACTACAACATGCCTGTCTAATAATATTGCTATTATGTCCTCTTCTAAATGTTGCAAGATGCTTGAAGATGCTAGTCTTCGATAGGCTAGGCTTTCCCCTCTATTCTAGCAGTCTGCAGTTCAGTCCACATATACAGCCCCATTCCTTTGATACTGATGCATACTTAGTTTAGATCTGATGTCAGTCTTGCGAGTACTTCGGATGAGTACTCACGGTTGCTTTGCTACCTTTTCCCCTTGTTTCCATTCTTCCCAATTGCTTTGACCAGATGACGGAGCCCAGGAGCCAGATGATCCCGCCGAGGACTACTACCCCAATGGAGCCTACTAATACGTGGAGACTGCTGATGACTAGGAGTAGTTAGGAGGCTCCCAGGCAGGAGGCCTTGCCTTTTCGATCAATTTTACTTTTGTGCTAGCCTTCTTAAGGCAAACTAGTTTAACTAATGTTTGTACTCAGATATTGTTGCTTCTGCTGACTCGTTTGTATTCAAGCTGATGTATTCGATCCCTAGATGCCCATGGCTTGAATTATTTTAAATTTGTGTCTAGAGTTGTGTTGTGATAACTTCCCATGGGTCCCTGATCTTGATCGTACACTTTTGCATGTATGATTAGTGTACGATTGAATTGGAGGCGTCACACTTAAAGTGGTGATTTGCTTTGTTATACTAACGGATCTCACGAAGGTTTTGTTAAGTTCTGTGTGATTGAAGTTTTCAAGTTTTGGGTGAGATCATGATGGATGAAGGAATATGGAGTGAAAAGAGCCTAAGCATGGGGATGCCCATGGCACCCCAAGGTAATATTCAAGGAGTACCAAGCAACTAAGCTTGGGGATGCCTTGGAAGGCATCCCCTCTTTCTTCTAACGACCATCGGTAATTTTATTTGGAGCTATATTTTTATTCGTCACATATCATGAGTTTTGCTTGGAGCGTCTTCTATTATATGAGTCTTTGCTTATTTTGCTTCTTAGTTTGTCATAATTATCCTTACTGGACATACCTATTTGAGAGAGCCATAATGGTGCTATGATTTGTCAGAATTGCTCTGTGTGCTTCACTTAAAAAATTTTAGCTAGGGTATTGCTCTAGTACATCACTTATATCTTTTTGAGCATGGTGGTAGTTTAATTTTTGAAGAAATACTCTCATGCTTCACTTATATTAATTTGAGAGTTAGTAATTTTTGAAGAAATCCTCTCATGCTTCACTTATATTATTTTGAGAGTTGAAAATTTTGAATAAATATTTATGCTCTTTTGCTTCACTTAAATCTATTTGAGAGCCTGAAAGTAGCAATGGTAATATATGAATTTAGTCCCAAGTGATAGATATTCCAGGGGGATATAATAAAAGCTTTCATGAAGATCATTGGATATTATAAACTTGATTCCTTGTAATAGTTTTGAGATATGGAGATTCTAATATGTGAGTTGGTGAGTAATTATGCTAAGTAAGAATATTGGTGTTAAGCTTTGTGATTTCCTATGCAAACACGAAAGTCAATTGTTATGCAATGAAGTTATATCCTACTTGTGGTGCATTATTTAGTTTTATTTATGTTTAACGCTCGTTTATGGTCGTTTTCGTTTCCTGATTGGTCGCTTCTCCATCTATTTGTTAGCCTTCATTTGTACTAAGCAGGAATACTGCTTGTGCATCCAACTCCATAAAACCAAAGTTGTGCCAAATGAGTCCACCATACCTACCTATATGCGGTATTTCCATGTCGTTCCAAGTAGATTTGTATGTGCCAACTCTAATTTTCAAAATGAATTTCCTTTTTGTGTGCCCATACCGCTCATGAAGCGGCAGGGGGTGGCCAATTTTTTTCATGCTAGATATCTTATTCTCAAGATGAGTGTTTATTCACTTGTCATTGCACGAGAGTGTGGCAGGTAATAGGGATGCCCAGCCCCGAAATGAAAAAAATATTTATATGTTGTCAATAATAAATTCCTTGGAAAGTGTTGGTATGGAAGGCACCCGTGGATACGGCTTGCCATGGATTGTGAAAGAATGGTGGGAAAGGAAATAAACTTTATTTTGTGTTTGAGAATCGCCTATGATTTATATACCATGGAAAGTAATGGGAATTCTCGGTCGTTTTCATTGGCAGGAAAAGCATGCCCCTCAAAATAATTATCTCTCAATTTAAGTTATGAGCTCTGGCACCTCTACAAATCTCTACTTCCCTCTATGGAAGGCATGTTTATTTAATTTATGCAATTTTTATTTATATTGAGTCTCCACTTATCTTATAAAGCATCAACTAGGGAACACTATTATCATACTTGTGCATTGGATATAGCTAATATTTAAATGTGTTTCATGAATGGATCAATGACTGAGCATAATGGGCCAGGGATAGCTTTCTTTAGTGTTGATATTTTGAAACACATGGTTGCTTGTTGATATGCTTGAGTGTTGATGTCTTCATGTCAATATATAGACTATTGCTTTGAATCATCTAAAAGGCCAAATGTCCATGCTACAAAAGAAAATAATATTTGATGAACATGTTAGGCAGCATTCCACATCAAAAATTCTATTTTTATCATTTACCTACTCGACGACGAGCAAGAATTAAGCTTGGGGATGTTGATATGTCTCCAACGTATCTATAAGTTTTTTGTTCCATGTTGTTATATTATCATCTTTGAATTTGTTTATATTCATTTACTAGCAACTTTATATCATTTTTTGGGACTAACCTATTGACATAGTGCCCAGTGCCAGTTGCTGTTTTTTTGCTTGTTTTGTTACTTTGCAGAATATCAATACCAACGAAGCCCAATGCCACGAAACTTTTTAGAGATTTTTCTCTACCCAGAAGGCACCCAGGGAGCCAAAAGAGCACACAAGAGGAGGCCCGTGGGGGCCACTAGGCACCAGGGCGCGCCAGGTGGCCCAGGCGCACCTAGGGGAGTCGAGGAAATGCAGTTTCCGCCGCTGCAAGTTCCAGAACCATGAGATCCTATCTAGAGTCCCTTTCCGGCACTCTGCCGGATGGGGCAACGATCACGGAGGGGTTATTCATCATCCTTGTTGCCCCTTCGATGATGTGCGAGTAGTTTACCACAGACCTTCGGGTCTGTAGCTAGTATCTTAATGGCTTCTTCTCTCTTTTTGATCTTCAATACAGTGTTCTCCTCAATGTTCTTGGAGATATATTGGATGTGTAGCAACCCGACTTTAGATGGTCAAGTCTTTGTGCTTCAGTGTCATCCCTGGATCGGTAATGCTGACACACACAGTACTCGAATGAATTTATAACAGAGTAGCAATCACACACTTATTACATTGAATGTCTCAAAAGAGAACTTATTACAATAAATATGTCTTAAGGCCATCTAAATAATATAACAGCGGAAGGCTTGGAAGATAAAGTGAGTCCATCAACTCCAACGGCATAGCTGACTGCATGACAAACGACCTAGCGCACCTTACTCCTCGTCTGAAAAGTCTGCAACATGATACGTTGCAGCCCGAAAACGGGTCAGCACATGGAATATGCTGGCAATATAACACAGTAGAGCAATGAATAGATAAATGCTATCACTACATGCATATATGGCTGGTGGAGGCTCTAAGGTTATATTGTTTTTGCGAAAAAACAATTTTTTCCTACAACAAAGGAATAAATTTTATTTAACTATCATGGTGGTTGAAACATCATTGAGAAGGTTCCTCCAACTCAATCCCAATTAAAGTAGTCATTATCAACCCAACAAATTATTTAAAGTGATGAGATCAAATCAATAATTCAAGTACGAGATACTCAAGATGTCCATAATCGGGGACACGGCTAACCATGATTAGTTTATAAACTCTGTAGAGGTTTACGCACTTTTCCCCACAAGACCCGATCTCCTCCATTTGATTTCTCGCACTACATGGTGTTTGAGAAACGGATGACCGAGACACAGTCTTTCAGAACCATTAACTCTTTACTCTGGATAGACAGTTACACCTACTTTCCCTCTACATCTGCTAGCCTACCACTGAACGAGGTCACGCAACATACTCAACTATGCTAGAGCCCATAATGGCTTGCGGCCGCAAACGGAAGTTTCTAGCATGAATAATCTTATGATCCCTTTGAGCCTGGCTGGCGGACCGTAGGATGATCACACTGGTACTCCAGGATATCCTAGGACAACACTGGATTCTCCACGTGCCCACAAGCAATCCACCCAGATGTGTACTAAAGTTGCCACCTTAAGTTGAACCATTAATTAACAACTCCCGTATGTCAAGGATTCACTCAACCCCAATCCACGTCTACGAGCATAGCATGGTAATATAAGCATATCGTATAAGTAACTCCCAGGGGTTTGACAATAAATAGGGCAATAGGTTCTACCTCATCATCTACTTCCCAAATACCCACATGTTAAGTGTAACGACCAAACCTCGAAGGATTTGAGTCTCTGTGCTTACCGTGCTAGTCCCTGGATCGAACTCGCTAGCACAAACAGTATAGATGAATACCAGAATAGCAAGTGCATCATTTATTACAACGTATGATCCAGAGTATATAAAATAAAACAATCTGCATAGCACTTGGCTAGCTTTATTCAACCAAACAGCGGAAAGTAGCAGAAAATAACGATGAGTCCCATCATAGCCCACTGGCGATGCTAAGTGCAGACTCGCGACCCTAACGGTACCTTACTCTTCGTCTGAATATCCTGCAACATGAGACGTTGCAGCCATATAGGTCAATACTTTGAATGTATTGGCAAGTTACACAGGAGTAATAATATAGCAGACCTACATGTATATGCATAGTATAACAAAAGCAAGGCTTGAGGGTTTATTTTTGTAGAAAGCTGATTTTATCCTCATAACTACCTAATAGTTAAATTTTTATTTAGTTCTTTTATTACTACAATTAAATGCACAAGGTTGAGTTGGCAAAATCAACTCCAACCTACCCATTATTAAGTTGCCCAGAAATATTATTAAGTGTCACATCTGTCAAGATCATCCAACAACTGTAATGGCATAGTCGCTCAAATTTACCCATAACGGGGGCACGGCTAATCATGATTAGTTTTAACACTCTGCAGAGTTTAGTACGCTTTACCCATTGGACCCAATCCGAAGATTGAGACGAAGTCTTTCAGAAGCAGTCCCCTAGTCCCAACAGGAGGCCCATCCCAACTATTATATCTACATCTGCTGGAACATCCGGGTAAGGGTCCCACAACTGATCAACTAAGCCAGAGCCCATTTAGCCAGTGGTCGCACATGGAAGCTACTAGTCACTAAGTCTGTCTGATCTTTTTGAGCCTGGGCGGCATTCCACTTACATTCAGAGGGTATAAACCATGATGTTCTTGAAACCACCCTAGCAATACCACTTCCGCCCAGAGGTGAATTAAATCCTGAGTTACTACTCAAATCATTATATATATAATCCTCACATAAGCTCAATGAATACACGAACCACCCCCGTCTACAAAGCATAGCAACCTACAACTACCACGATTTGCAAAATCAGGAAGATAGCTCAACAACATAGCAAAATTATATATTAATCCTATACATGCATATATTCATAGTGTGGTATAACTACATGCATAGAAAACAATAGGTAAAGGATGATCAACATGTAACTTGCCTTGGTTCTGGTTCAGAAAGTCACACTCCTGACAATAGCTCGCGTCGCACTCCGAACAATCTACACGTTTCACACAATTCAACAAATCAATCACCGGAACACGAATAGAACCAAAACAAAACCAACAGCAATAAAACCATTTTTAAAACTCCAAAACAGAAGCTTAGCAGCACCTAAATTGCACAACGGTCACAACGCAAAAAGAATCACTCGATTCCGATAAACGGTTTGAGAGTTATGGCCTCCGGAAGTTTTAATTCAAACTTGAGCGAATTCAAATTTGAAAAGTGCAAACATGTGAGATTTTGGTACCGTGATAAAGGGTTGGTTTTTGTGAGTGCACAGGAAAAAGAATCACCTAATTTGGACATATAGGTTAAAACATATAACTAGTTGAAGTTAGAGTTGAAATCTCAAAATAAAACAAAAGAAACACAGAAAAATCCTGGTACTATAGCGAACTCATGTGTTGTTCCTATAGTGAAGTGCCACGTGGCAGTTCGTGATTTGCCGAAGAGGTTCCCTGTGCGTTCGTGCTCACCCGTAGCAGAGGAAAACGGCGGCGGCTTCGGGCGTCGGCGGCGGCTCTCCGGTGGTGCTCCGGTGAAGGTGAGGGGACGGACGGGAGCAGCTTCGAGTGGTGGAGGCGGTGCTGAAGTCGGATGGCGGTGGGGCGTGCTCTGCGGGCGACGGTGACGACGTGAACAGCCACTGCTCCGGCGGCGTCGGGTTCGCTTGGGCGGCTCGCTCCGCTACGATTCCGGCGACAAGAATATGTCAGAAAGGTGCGGCGTTGAGCGGAGGATCGAGGGGAGTGAACGGTGTGGTCGGTGGTGTCCTTACGGCGGTAGAAACGACCGGCAAAGACGACGGCGGCTCGAGCTCCTCCGGCGAGATCCAAACCGCGCGGGCGCGTGCGTGCGGCACAGGGAGGATCGAGACAGAAGCTGTGGGGTCTCCCCTAGGGGTTTTGCTCGCGTACGGCAGGTCGGGTGCGCTCGAGGTGGACCAGGGGCACTAGGCGATCTGGCTCGGCCTCGGCTTGCGTGCGGTGGCGGCAGCGTCCGGCTTAGGGTGGGAGAAGCGACGCAGGGCCCGCTAGTCAGTGGCTCTAGGCGGCTAGTGGATCGGGTGCGGGTCGGGCACGGGCGGCGCGGCGCGTACCGCTTCGGCAGCTGGTAGGTGGGCTGCGGCGGCTCGGATTGGTGGGCCGCGGGTGGCCGGCAGCTCGGCTGGGCCGCGCAGTGCGCGGCGCTGCGGTTTTTTTAAAACACAAACCCCAGCAGCAAAAATTAAATAAAATAGAAACCACAATACAAAATCTAGGAAAAATAATAATACCTAGACACACAGTAAAATATATAGTACGGATATAAACTACAGGAACACTAGTTCCTCACCTAATGCAATTTTTTTGAAAAATCATTTTATGCATAGGCCACACAAAACAGCAACAAAACAGTCAAATAAAATATTTTGAAGATTGCAAAAATTACCAGAACATATTAGATGAGCTGGAAATAATATTCTGCACATTATGAACATTTTTAAAATAGGGGAGAAGTCATGTTATCTCCACTCCAAATAAATTGCCTTTTGTTGCATAATGATTTGAATATTCTGAAAAAGCAAATAATGCAATAAAAATATGATATGCATATGAATGATCTATTAACATCCTAATTTAGGAAAATTGGGATGTTACATTAAGAGATCCTACTCATGCAATGTGTGAGGGTTGAACTAGTTCATAAAAACTAGGTATGAAAGGGGTATGATCAAAGTGTTACTTTCCTTGCTGACGATCCGCAAAACCTAGTGACTCATAGTAGCACACTTCGCACTCCAGGAATTCTATCGCAAACAAATAAATAGCATACATAAGCACTCAAGCAAAGATGCCCGGGTAAAAATCAAATAAGAAGATCTAACCAGAAAGTTCAACTGAAGAACTCCGGTTTCCAAAAAGAATCAAATCAAACGGAGCAACGAAACTCAAACCACGAAAGAAACAAGATCCGCTTACTAATCTGGACTAAAGTCCAATTTTACAGCACCAAAATCTTGTTCAAATTGGTTAAACAGAAAGAGGACTTCGAGGGGAAGATCTAGGCGCTTGTTTCACCTGATTTGTACAAGCGAGCGAAAAGTTATTAGATCGAAGATTAGGGCCAAAATCGCGATCGAAAATAATCACGAAAAAACCCTTGAAAAAGAAAACTGACGAACAGGCTAACGAACGAACGTTCGTTGTCTGCGGCTAAAGGATGAACGGCGTTCGTTAAAACGAATGTATGGACGAACGTCCGCTATTTAACTAAACCGAAGAAAAACCGAACAAAATCGAAAATTAAAAAAATGATCTAGGGTTTCGAAAAAAACCAAACGGTTTTTCTCGCGAAAACCGGCGGCGGCGGTTACTACCTCGGCAGTGGGGTCGGGTCCGGCTGGTCGGCGGCGCGGCGAGGCGGCGGCTGCGACGGACGGCGGCGGCGGCGGGTCGGCGAGGCGGTGGACAGCGGCGGCGGCGGCGCGATGCGGCGTCGGCGGCGGATCGGGCGGGCGGCGCTAGGGTTAGGGCAGGCGGCACCGTGACTTGGGCCTCGGGGGGTCGCGGGCCTCGGTTTATAAAGCTAGCCGGGCCAGGAGTCCTGGTCGGACACGACCCGGTTAGGTCGGTGCAATTTTTTTAAAATAAATCCTGACGCGTAAAAACAATTAAAAGAAATACTAAAGGGAGTCCAAAAATCCTGAAATAAATTTTCATGGTCCTAAAATAATATTACGGACAAAGTGAACATTTATTTGGGCCTCTAATGCAATTTTGAAAAACGCATATTTTTCCTAATTCAAATAAAATAGCAATAAAATCCAAACAAAATTTATTATTTCATGTCAATATTTTCCCTCCAATATTTCATTTATTTTGGAGAAGTCATATTATCTTCTCTCATATATTTTAATATGAAATATTTTCGGAGAGAAAAATAATAAAACCAAAATGATCCTTGTTTCGATATTTGATAAAATTCAAATATGAAATACATGAAATCCCCAACTCTCTCTGTGGGTCCTTGAGATGCTTAGGATTCCGAGGATCGCCGAACGAAATGCGATAAAATATGCTATGCATGAATGACCTATGTATAACATTCCAAATTGAAAATTTGGGATGTTATAAACCTACCCCACTTAAGGTGAATCTCGTCCTCGAGATTGGGGTTGGCTAGAAAATAGGTGTGGGTGGTCTTTTCGTAGATCATCCTCTCGTTCCCAGGTGGCTTCATCCTCGGTATGGTGGCTCCACTGAACTTTGCAAAACTTGATAACCTTGCTGCGAGTAACTCGGCTGGCAAACTCGAGAATCCTGACAGGTTTCTCCTCATATGTCAAATCACTATCTAACTGAATTGCTTCCAGGGGCACTGTATCTCTCAGAGGGATATCAGCCATCTCTGCATGGCACTTCTTTAACTATGAAACGTGAAACACATCATGAACTCCTAACAATCCTTCGGGTAACTCCAACTTGTAGGTAACCTCTCCCATGCGTTCCAAAACTCGGTATGGTCCTACAAATCTCGGGGCTAACTTTCCCTTAACTCCGAAATGTTTAACTCCTTGCAGTGGTGACACACGGAGATATGCTCTATCTCCAATTTCATAGACTACCTCCTTGCGTTTTGAGTCTGCATAGCTCTTCTGTCTGGACGGAGCTACCTTCAGTCTATCTCGAATCAGCTTAACCTTTTCTTCCGACTCTTTAATCAAATCCGGCCCAAACAACTGACGGTCTCCAACTTCATCCCACATCAACGGTGTTCGGCATCTTCTTCCATACAAGGCTTCGAACGGTGCCATTTTCAAACTGGCCTGGTAGCTATTGTTGTACGAGAATTCCGCGTAGGGCAAGTTGTCATCCCAACTAGATCCATAATCTAGTGCACAAGCTCTCAGCATGTCCTCCAGAATATGATTGACTCTCTCAGTCTGTCCATCTGTCTGTGGATGAAAGGCCGTACTGAACTCTAGCCTGGTACCCAAAGTCTGGTGCAGCTGGTGCCAAAACTTTGAGGTAAACTGTGTTCCTCTATCTGATATGATGGTCCTCGAAACTCCATGCAGACATACGATCCTGGTCATATATATCTTGGCCAACTTCGCACTTGTATAGGTGGTCTTCACTGGGATAAAATGAGCTACTTTGGTAAGACGATCTACTACTACCCAGATAGAATCATATCCTGATCAGGTCCTGGCTAATCCGGTGATAAAATTCATGCCAAGCTTGTCCCACTTCCATTCGGGTATTGGCATAGGCTATAGTAATCATGCTGGCTTCTGATGTTCGGCCTTCACTCTCTGACATACGTCACATACGGCTACATACTCAGCAATGTCTTTATTCATCCCAGTCCACTAGAAACGCCTTCAAATCCAAATACATCTTGGTGTTTTCGGGGTGTATCGAGTATGGCGAGTCATGAGCTTCTTGAAGTATCAACTTCCTGATCTCTGCATTATTGGGCACATATACACGGTCCTCAAACCACAAGGTGTCGTGCTCATCCTCACGAAAACCTTTATATTTTCCTACACTCATCTTCTCCTTTATCTCGGTAATTTCTTTGTCATCCTTCTAAGCTTCTCGAGTCTTTCCCAATAACGTTGATTGAACCTCCAATGCTGCAACAAAACCTCTAGGGATCATCTCTAAATGAAGCTCCCTGAGATTTATGCTAACTCCTTTGGCAATCCTCCGCTTACAAGGGTATTGACATAACTCTTCCGGCTCAAAGCATTTGCTACGACATTGGCCTTTCCTGGATGATAGTGCAACTTCATATCATAATCCTTTATGAGCTCCAACCATCTCCTCTACCCGAGGTTCAGCTCCTTCTGAGTGAAAATGAACTTCAAACTCTTATGATCCATGCACACATCACAACGATTTCCAATAAGAAAATGTCTCCATGTCTTGAGGGCATGTACTACAGCTGCTAACTCCAAATCGTGCTTGGCATAATTCAACTCATGCGGTCGAAGTTGTCGTGAGGCATGCGAAACAACTCTTCCGTCTTGCATAAGTACTCCTCCAAGTCCTAAGCGAGAGGCATCGCAATACACTTGGAAATCCTTGCGTATATCCAGCAGAATCAGCACCAGGGTTGTAGTCAAACGTTTCTTCAACTCCTGGAAACTTGCTTCGCATTCTTCAGTCCAATGGAACCTAGTATCTTTCTTCAACAACGCCGTCATAGGCTTTGCAATCTTGGAAAAATTCTCAATAAATCTTCGGTAGTATCCCGCGAGTCCAAGAAAACTGTGGATCTCTCCAACTGAGGTGGGTGCCAACCACTCAGTGATAGACTGAACCTTGGTAGGATCCACTGCTATACCTTCTCCTGATATAACATGTCTAAGAAATCCAACTTCCTTCAACCAAAACTCACATTTGCTAAACTTGGCATACAACTGATGTTCCCTGAGCTTCTCGAGAACTAAGCGCAAATGTTCCTTGTGTTCCCCTTCATTCTTCGAGTATACCAAGATATCATCAATGAACACCACAACAAACTTATACAAGAATTCCATGAACACCTTGTTCGCCATACTCATGAAATAGGCAGGGGCGTTAGTCAATGCAAATGACATCACCGTATACTCATATAGCCCATACCTAGTGGTAAAGGTTGTCTTAGGTATATCCTTTTCTCTAATCTTCAGCTGGTAATATCCTGATCGCAGATCGATCTTCGGAAACACTTTAGCTCCTTGCAGCTGGTCAAACAAATCATTGATCAGCGGCAGTGGGTACTTGTTCTTGATCGTCACTTTGTTCAACGCCTGATAATCAACAACCATCCTTAACGATCCATCCTTCTTCTCAACCAAGAGCACTGGGGCTCCCCATGCTGATGAACTTCGTCGAATGTACCCTTTCTCCAATAACTCCTTAATCTGCTTCTTAATCTCCTCCAGATCATTTGCGGGCATCCGGTATGGTCTCTTCAATGTCGGTCTGGTGCCTGGCAACAGCTCTATCAAAAACTCGATGTCTCGATCCGGCAGCATTCCTGGTAGCTCCTCTGGAAATACATCTGGGTAATCCTTCACTAAGGCACTTCCTCCTGAACAACTCCCGTAAGAGAATTTACTTGGGTCCTCCTCGGCGCATGCCTGGATACATACTTGATCCTTTTTCCCTCCGGGGTGATGAGTAAAATCGACTTACTGGCACAATTGATCTTTCCCCCATACATCGATAGCCAATCCATTCCTAGTATCACATCCAATCCTTGTGACTCCAAAATTATCAGGTCTGAGGGGAAAACATGGCTTCCAATGGTCAATGGCATCTAAAAACATCCTTGACTTGCCATATACTCCGCACCTGGTGAGCTTACTAACATAGGTGTCCTAAGTACTTTACTGGGGCAACTTATACTTATCCACGAATCCCCTTGAAATGTATGAATGTGATGCACCAGTATCGAAAAGAACAATTGCGGTAAATGACTTAACCAAAAACTTACCGATAACTGCATCCGGCTGCTCTTCAACCTCCTCCACGTTCACGTGGTTCACTTGTCCCCTGTTGAAAGGGTTGGGCTTCTTCCCTGAGCTTCCATTGCCGTTCACATTCTTCGCTTCAGGGCACTCAGTGGCATAGTGTCTAGTCTTCCCTCACTTGAAACAAGTAATGTGACTTAGATCCTTCTAGGCGGGTGTGGCGGGTTAGAGCAGTTCTGGTTACTGCTTGCCCCACTCCCATTCCTATTCTTGGGGCCATTGTGGTTATGGGAAGCTCCTCCATTGTGAGTGTGGCCTCCATGGTTATGGGTATATCCTCACGAGTTCAGGGTGAAACGAGGCTTGTGTTGTGCTCCTGAATTGTACTTCCATTGTCCGTACCTCCTTTTGCGGCTCTCAATCTGCTGCTGCTTCCCTTCAATCATAAGAGCCTTGTCTACCAACTCCTGGTAGTTGTTGAATGTTGCCAGCATCAACTGCATGCTCATCTCATCATTTAGCCCTTCCATAAACTTCTCCTGCTTCGCGGCATCTGTGGCCACATCATCAGGGGCATAACGAGATAGCTTACTAAACTCATATACGTACTGAGCCACAATACGATTTCCCTGGCACAAGTTGCGAAACTCACGCTTCTTCATGCTCATAGATCCAATTGAGACATGGGTTGTGCGAAATGCTTGTTGAAACTGATCCCAAGTGATGTTGGCTATAGGGAAAGTGGCTGTGTAATTCTCCAACCATGAGGCTGCTGGTCCATCCAACTGATGTGCGGCAAAACGCACCTTCTCTGCATTCGTGCAACCTGCGGTGGTCAACTCCCTTCCAATCCTGGGTAGCCAGTCATCCGCAACTGTTGGCTCGGTGCCACTGGAAAACACCGGCGGCTGCAACCTCAGAAAGTGAGTTAAGTTGTCAACTGGAGGCGGGTTGTTGTTGTTGTTGCCTTGGTTCTGGACTAATTGCTGTATCAAGGCATTCTGCTGCTAGATCAACTGGGTGATCTCTGGTGGGAAGACAAATCCGGTGTCACGTCTCGAAGGCATCTGATGGGTTTAGAGGGGAGAGATTAGAATAGAATGAGGTCTAGTGATAAAGCACTACCCATATGCACATGAGACAAACACAATCATATCATATCACTCAATCAATCAAGCAAGGGCATACCATCGGTCTAGAACTATCGTTACAAAAGTGCTCGGACTACTACTATATACATGGGGAAAGAGTACTAATCATATGGTGGTCATCTAGAAATATTGATCGGTGGAAGACTCCACGATATCTGCTCTAGCCTCGTCTTCATAATCATCATCACTACCATCAGGGTCGGAGTTGGTGTCGTCGATGATGATGTAGTCTTCGGAATGAATTTCCTTAGGTTCGTCGTCTTCTCCTCCTGGCGCGGGGTCTCCCATAAAAACTCCTAGCTTCCTTGTTAGGTCGTCATTCTTCTCCACGAGTATCGTCATTTCCTCCTCATATCCATCGCATGTAGACTTGAGTTCCTCTTCTAGCTCTGTGATCCTGGTCATCGCCTTCTTCAAATCTATCATGCATGCGCACATCTGGTTCTCTTGGCATTGAATGTGTTGGTTTAACTCCTAGATGAAAGCTGCAATGGACCTGTCCTTCCTTGTGCTGATCATCTCCCATTGCTCGTCTCGGCACCCACATATCTGGTAGATGGTGTCCTTAAGATCCTTGTGATAAACTTCGCCGATGCGTCCCATGGCGATGTGGGCTGCCATGCTCTTACCTAGACTCCAGGTTGGGGCATCAAAGGAAAACTCTATGGGCTCAGTGACTGGCATGAATGTCCTTCCTGGAACTTGAACTCGGATCATCCAACGCTCCTCTTCTGGTAAAGTGGCGGTGTAGGTTCCTGTGAAGCTTGGTATTCCGATGTTCAGGTACCTAGTGACTTCCTTCAAGAGTCATCCAAAGGGTGTGTCTACATCCGGTTGTGCAACTTGTTCCTTGAGTTCGCCATCCTAAAGAGCAGAAAATGGAGAGGAGTCAGAAATGAGTAGAGAAGAGTGACCTATGGCTCATCTTAGTGGTCATGTCCTACATTCAGCGTGTGCTCTGATACCATCTTGTAGCGACCCGACCTCAGACAGTCAAGTCTCTGTGCTTCAGTGTCATCCCTGGATCGGTAATGCTGACACACACAGTACTCGAATGGATTTATAACAGACTAGCAATCACACACTTATTACATCGAATGTCTCAAAACAGAACTTATTACAATAAATATGGCTTAAGGCCATCTAAATAAGATAACAGCGGAAGGCTTGGAAGATAAAGTGAGTCCATCAACTCCAATGGCATAGCTGAGTGCATGACAAACGACCTAGCGTACCTTACTCCTCGTCTAAAAAGTCTACAACATGATACGTTGCAGCCCGAAAACAGGTCAGCACATGGAATATGCTGGCAATATAAGAGCAATGAACAGATAAATGCTATCACTACATGCATATATGGCTGGTGGAGGCTCTACGGTTATATTTTTTTTGAAAAGTCAATTTTCCCTACAACAAAGGAATACATTTTATTTAACTATGATGGTGGTTGAAACATGATTGAGAAGGTTCCTCCAACTCAATCCCAATTAAAGTAGCCATTATCAACCCAACAAATTAATTTAGAGTGATGAGATCAAATCAATAATTCAAGTACCAGATACTCAAGATGTCCATAACGGGGGACATGACTAACCATGATTAGTTTATACACTCTGCAGAGGTTTGCGCCCTTTTTGTGAAGCCCCCGATTGAATCATACACTAATCATGCACGCAAATGTGTACGATCAAGATCAGGGACTCACGGGAAGATATCACACCACAACTCTACAAATAAAATAAGTCATACAAGCATCATAATACAAGCCAGGGGCCTCGAGGGCTCGAATACAAGTGCTCGATCATAGTCGAGTCAGCGGAAGCAACAATATCTGAGTACAGACATAAGTTAAACAAGTTGCCATAAGATGGCTAGCACAAACTGGGATACAGATCGAAAGAGGCGCAGGCCTCCTGCCTGGGATCCTCCTTACTACTCCTGGTCGTCGTCAGCTGGATGCACGTATTAGTAGGCACCTCCAGTGTAGAAGGAGTCGTCGTCGATGGTGACGTCTAGATCCTGGGCTCCAACATCTGGTTGCGACAACCAGAAGAAAGGAAAGGGGGAAAAAGGGGGAGAAAGCAACCGTGAGTACTCATCCAAAGTACTCGCAAGCAAGGAGCTACACTACATATGCATGAATATATGTGTAAGGGGCCATATCAGTGGACTGAACTTCAGAATGCCAGAATAAGAGGGGGATATCTAATCCTGTCAAAGACTATGCTTCTGGCGGCCTCCGTCTTGCAGCATATAGAAGAGAGTAGACTGAAGTCCTCCAAGTAGCATCGCATAGCATAATCCTACCCGGCGATCCCCTCCTCGATGCCCTGTTAGAGAGCGATCACCGGGTTGTATCTGGCACTTGGAAGGGTGTGTTTTATTAAGTATCCGGTTCTAGTTGTCATAAGTTCAAGGTACAACTCCAAGCCGTCCTGTTACCGAAGATCACGGCTATTCGAATAGTTTAACTTCCCTGCAGGGGTGCACCACATAACCCAACACGCTTGATCCCATTTGGCCGGACACACTTTTCTGGGTCATGCCCGGCCGCGGAAGATCAACACGTCGCAGCCCCACCTAAGCACAACAGAGAGGTCAGCACGCCGGTCTAAACCTAAGCGCGCAGGGGTCTGGGCCCATCGCCCTAAACACACCTACACGTTGCGAACGCGGCCGGAAGCAGACCTAGCCTAGTGGCATTCCAGTCCAATCCGGCGCGCGCCACTGAGTCGCTGACGTCACGAAGGCATCGGCTGATACCACGACGCCGGGATACCCATAACTAGTCCCGCGTAGATGGTTAATGCGTATAGACCAAATGGCCAGACTCAGATCAAATACCCAGATCTCGTTAAGCGTGTTAAGTATCCGCGAACGCCGACACGGCCAGGCCCACCTCTCTCCTAGGTGGTCTCAAACCTGCCCTGTCGCTCCGCCACAAAGTAACAGTCAGGGGCCGTCTGGAACCCAGGCCCACCACTACCTGGGTGGAACCACCTGCCCCTTCAGCCCCCAACTCCGAACAGTATCACAGGTAATGTAACAGCGTAAAGTATATAGTATATGTCCGCGATCACTTCCCGAAGTGATTATGGCCCAGTAATATAGCATGGCAGACGGACAAGAGTGTAGGGCCACTGATGGAACACTAGCATCCTATACTAAGCAAGTAGGATTGCAGGTAAAGGTATCAATAGCAGTATCAAAGACAGGCTATGCAGTAGTATAGGATTAACTGAAAGCAGTAACATGCTACACTACTCTAATGCAAACAGTAGAGAAGAATAGGCGATATCTGGTGATCAAGGGGGGGGCTTGCCTGGTTGCTCTGGCAAGAGAGAGGGATCGTCAACTCCGTAGTCGAACGGGGCAGCAGCAGCGTCGGTCTCGGTGTCTAGCGAGAGAAGAGGGGGGAGAAACAATAAATATTTAAGAAAGCAGATGCATAGTGATGCATGACAAGACAAGTAACGGCGTTAGAGGTTCCCTAACGCGGTATGGGATGATACCGGTGAAGGGGGGAACATCCGGGAAAGTTTTCCCGGTGTTTCGTGTTTTCGAGCAAAGGAGCCGGAGGGGGAAAAAGTTGCGAGTTTGATATGTTAGGAATGTGTGGCGGACGAACGGGATGCGTATCCGGGTTCGTCTCGTCGTTCTGAGCAACTTTCATGTAGAAAGTATTTTCATCTGAGCTACGGTTTAATTTATATTAATTTTTAAAGTTTTAAATCATTTTCTAATTTATTAATTATTAATTAATTAACATTATCCAGAATAGTGCTTGCTAACGTCATGATGACGTCAGCATGACGCCAGCAGTTAACAGGGCGTTGACTGGGTCAACTGACGTGTGGGTCCCACATGTCATTCACTGTTAGTTAATTAACAGTAGTTAATTAGTTGAACTAGTTAATTAGGCTAATCTAATTAGGTTTAATTACGTTAATTAATCAATTTAACTAATTAATTAATTTATTATTATTATTATTATTATTATTATTATTATTATTATTATTTTTTAAATCCCCTTTTTTTATTAAAAGTTCTGGGCATGGGGGCCCTTTGTCATAGGTAGGGGGCTTAACGGGCACTGGGTTTCGGGCGCAAGGGCACGGCCACGAGCGCCCGGTGGAACGAGCACGGTCGCTGGCCTCGGGCGAGACCAGCGGCGCGGCGGGGGCCAGCCCAGTCGGCGGCGATGAGGCAGGTTGGGCGAGGCGGGGCACCGGACCGGGCGACGGCGACGAGTCCGGCGAGGGACGGAGCCCCAAGGCGGCAAGCTGCGGGGGGGCCGAGGCGGAACGCGTCGGCCTGGCGATGGAAGCGGGTGGAGGCGACGAGGACACGGGCACGCACGCGCGGCGGCAACCGGGGCGGGGCGGAGCGCGAGCAGCAGTAGGGTGCGGCCAGGGTCGCGGCAGCTGCGGTCGCCGGTGGCAGCAGTGCAGGAGGAGAAGCAGGGGCGGCCGCGGGCATCGCCGGGGTAGCGTGGACGCGTCCAGACAAGACGCGGGCAAGCTCAGCCGAAGCGCGGGGCCGCGGGCACGCGCGGGCGGCGCGTGCAGGGCTCAGGCAGGCACGGCCGGAGCGCAGCAGGGGCGCGGTGAGGTCGCGGTGAATCGGTACGGCACGGGCGCGTTCGATCTGTAGGGAAGAGAGGAATGGAGGACGGCGGCTCACATCGAGGAGCAGGGACGGGGCAGCGTGCTCGGGGAAGGTTGGGGGGACGACGTGGACGAATTGCGATGGGGAAGCAGACCGGTGTGGGAGCTCTGGCGACGGGGAGGTCGAGGCGGAGGCGCTCCGGGTGGCTGCGGCGAGGCGTGGTGGAGACTCGCGTGGAGGGGGGGTTCGGGGAGGATGTCCGGCAACAGTGAGGCGGGGTGATGGCCGACGCGGCCGGCGCGGCGAGAGGCGCCGTCGAGCGCCCGATCCAATCTGGATCGGGGGGAGCAGAGGGAGGAGTGGGACGAGTGGGGGAGTGGTGCGGTCTGGGTGGGGCTAGGGTTTGGGTCGTGGGTGAAATGGGGAATGGGGGGGTGGCCGGTTGGGCTAGGCCTGGTCGGTTGTGGCCTGGTGGGCCGAAGCCCAAGGGGCAGGGGGCTTTCCCCCTTTTCTGTTTTTTTCGGTTGGATCTTTTACTTTTATTTATTTTGATTTTTCTGTTGTATTTAGTTTATAGTACTTAGGCACTTGTAAAATTATGTTTTCATCACTATAATTACCATAGCAATATTTGTCACACACCAAACATTTTGTTTTAATATTATGAAAACTTTGACTGTTTGCTAAATTTAAATTTGAATTTAGAGTGTTTGAACTAACACGCGAATACCAACAGTAAACAGGATGACGTGGCATCATTAGCGAAGTTTTATTGTAGCCTAATTATCCGGGCGTCACAATTCTCCTCCACTACAAGAAATCTCGTCCCGAGATTTAAGAGGCATAAGGGGGGGTTCTGGTTACGAAATTCTAGCAAGTGTTCTAGGTCTAAGTTGCTCTTCTCGAAGTGGTCGATCCGTTATATTGATGTCTTCATTTTTCTGCTTCAGGTCATCAAGATGAAGTCGGCATCCTTTCTTCAGGATCTCCATCGTACTTACGGAAAAATAAGGGGGGTATTCCGAGAGAAACGGACCTCGACAAGGTTGACTATCTGGTGAATAACATCAGGGAAGGTGGCGAAAAGTAACTCTCGAATTCAAACTTAAGAAAAATCGAGAGCCGAGTAATGAGGTTTCATGGAAAGTTCCGCGCGAGTAGGCAACCGTTCGATGCCTGAAACAGGGCTTGAAAGGGGCTCAAGGCAATCGGGAATAAGTATTGCGTCTGGTAACAGATTTGATGATCTCTCGGAAGGTGGCTCATGAATTACATATGAGTCCACGCGGGAGGAACAACTTTGGGAACAGGGGGTGTATAGGAGAGTCAGGTTTCGATCCTAAGGAACTGTGGGTTATGGGTCCATCATGTGGGTTCAAAACAGGAGCGGTGACATCTTGCATGGTCATGATAGCAAGGCATGTCAGGGAGTACCATGTCAGTTATGTCGGCAACAACATTGGTACCATGGGCGAGGGACGAAGAGAACCATTTTCCTGCTCGTTGCAACGAGGCGGACCAATAGGCAAAGTTCTCGTCCATCGGTGGTTACCGGAATGTCATCAACAAAAGTAACAGGGTCTTACTGACAGAATTGTACACCGAGGGGTTTATATAAGCAGCGAATCATTACTGCTTAGATCATATAAACCATGAGATAGGTTAAACAAGACAATTGAAAGGAAAATGTGATCATCAGATTTAAACAGAACAATGGAAAGAAAAATGTGTGTAAACACATATGTCAGGGGTATATCCTTCCCAAAGTCAAGCGGAGCATGATATCCAAGACAGGATATAAAGTAGAAAACCCTTTAGGTAAGGGGAGAGAGAAATTTCATGACATTACCCATACAACGGTGTTTGGATAATTGAGCAAGAAACATTTAGCATTGGATTTCAAACGTTCTTGTTGAAAATCAAAGTACCATAGACATGCTTCGAGATAGCATTGACAAGGTCTTTAAGCAAAGATTGGACTTTGGATGCACGAAGGATTCATCAGGGACAACTTGTAGAATAAGTCTTACCATTTCTCATGGAAGAATAGATAACCTTGCTAAGAAGGAAAACTATAACATTAGGTCCTCCGGCCAGGGGTGCTGGGCATGACATCATCTTACCGGGTCGTAAAGGACTAGTGTTATAACTCTTGGGAATATGTTCCAACCATCATATCTGACCTAGATTCAGATCCGATTGGTGTCATGATACCTCAGACTCGGGATGTCCGAGAAGAAAAGGTGCAACACAAATAGACGAAATGACATTGCAAGATCCTCGGGAAATAAACTATGGAAGCAAGTTCTGAATCATGAGTTCATCATTAAATCAAGAAGAGGATGAGGAGGTGGCTGATGGACTCGGCGATAATTCAACGAGGTATCCAAAACGATGGATCTACACAATTATGTGGATAAGGAGATAACTTTTGTCAGATCAAATGATATAAGGAAGTATGCCCGAGGAAAACATACACAATTAAACATTAGTCGAAAGGTGCGCCCGAAATATGGGATGGGTTGCACGACCAATGTCAGAATGGTGATTCAATAATAAATAGCCTAAGAATGAATGGCCGACCATTAACTTCAAAGCAATAGGGTTGCTAGAAGGAGAGAACCCAAACAACACCGTTCACTTGTTGGAAGCAACACGGGGACCAAGAAAGGATGGTGATGGTGAGAAGTATCACTTGTATCTAGAATTCTTATTAGGTGGTGAAATTCTCACGACGTTCTTGACATAGAAGATGGTAATATTTCAAGGTAGAACATAACATAAGTCGGTTAACAAGGGACTCAAGGTATAGCCACAACACGAACAAGTTTGTGTTGGAAAGAAGGCAAGGAAGTAGTCGATGACAACACAAGTCATCGAGGGAAAAGATGGTATTTCTGATCATGAATTCAATGGATACCCTGGAAGAGCTCTGAATGCTGATGATGATCATGACACATTTGTCAAGAGATTTCATGAAGATGTAATCAATCGGTGATGACATCAAGTTAAAGGAATGATGAAGCAAGAGGTTATCGGAACCATGGGTACGACACAACTCGAAACCAAGCTTGTTGTCTGAGGTGGAATGATAAGACAAGGAAATCAACGTAAGCTTAGCTCAGCGTCGAAAATTGTGTTTCGGGAAGAAGGACCAGGTAGCACGGTTAAAATTTAGCACGATAATGATATAGCCAACCGGGCTAGGAATGACTTGAAGGATTATTAAACTCATAAGCAATAAAAATTACTTATAGTTATTGAATAGGAACATAGACTAGATTCACTGTCGGCGTCCTTGAGTGTCTAACAACCCAGAACCCGGGGAAATTTTGAAATCAGTGCGAAATAATACTTGAATAATAACTCATAAGAAGTTATGCAGTTCCGTGATAATCTCGAGATACCAGGGGGTAATACTCGACGACAAATCAAGGTAGAGGTTGGACTAGGGTATTGCTCTGCAGAAGATAAGGGCTCAATCTTGCACGAGAAACGGAATCAAGGAGGAACATGGTCGAAACCACGATTGCAAAAGATCAATCCACCGATACCAAAAGGATATTATACCAAGGAAATAGTTACAAGAAGCTTCCATGATAGGATCTACATCGTGTCCATGGGCATGAACACAAGGTTCAAGGTCGACTCCCACTTCTCCAATGCATAACCTTTCATTCACTTCTCGCGTTCGATGAAGTTGCAGTGTTGAAATTTTATCTGGCGAAACATCAGAAGAGTATGGCTCGTGAAAACTTTCGGGTTCTCACGGTTTAGAGAAGGCATATGTTCAACCCATCAGGGCATCTTAGAAACATATACCTCAAGCTTCGAGAGTAATTATCACTAGCTCGAAAGCAGAGCATGGTTGAGAAAGTAGAGGATACAATTTTGCAAAGGCATTATGTATCCTAGGAAAGGCTCACAAGGTTATTGAATATGAAGGACGTTGTCAGATAAAATCCAACAAGGTTCTGATGGTCCATAAAGGATCTGATGTGAGTATCGGCACACAACCAGGGGAAGAATCAATGCAAAGACCTTGGATTATAGAAATAACTGAGTAATTTAGAGCTCAATTGCAAAGGAATTATGGTTTACAAAGCGAAGGGTCAAAAGCAGACGCTCTGATCAAGGATGGATAAGTTCATTAGACATATGGGCACAATCGATGGCAATCCAACTGGTCGGGAACCAGCTCATGTTTAAAAGGATGTCTGAGCCGGAAAGATAATTTAGAAGGGTTGATAGATGATTGTGTGCATTCGCACACATGTTGAATCAATAGGATCAAAATGACGGTGTCAAAAAATACTAGTGAATATTGCTAGTGATATGGGAGCACCCATAATGTAAGCATACAAGTATTTGCAGAGCATTAGTTGCTAAGGATTTTCGGAGGATTGAATAGTATTTCAAAGACTTTTGTGAAACACCTGAACAACTGGGGATGAGCGGATACTCGGAAAGTGCGAGAAATTATTCTTAGGGGTATTCAGGTGGCAAAGAACTGCAGGGTAGTAGGCACAAAATATTCTCGAGGTATCTTGTAATAACAAGATCGACTGGGAATAAACGTAAGCACGACAGGTGTAAGTATTTATCCATAGGGATATTTCGGTGGAAGGGAATTGCAAAAGCAACGGGCACAAGGTCTCGAGAGAATATCGGAGAGTATCTTCGAAATCTTCTGGTGCAGCCGGCGATCATCAGGACTGAAGGGGCTCTCTGGGAGAAAGTACTATCGAGAACCTAAAGTTAGATTTTAGCAAAAATCGTTTAGCCCGAATAGAAGAGAGTTCAGAATCCCGGAGTAAAGATCGAGGAGTAAAAGATCCTAATACCACCCGATGGCGACATGTGCCCATAAGACACACAGCCATGTTAGTAAAAGTTTTGCGATGTCTAGACTCGGCTTCGGCCAAAGAGTTGGAAGGGGGATTCCTACAGGCAGTCGGCTCTGATACCAACTTGTGAAGCCCCCGATTCAATCGTACACTAATCATGCACGCAAATGTGTACGATCAAGATCAGGAACTCACGGGAAATATCACAACACAACTCTACAAATAAAATAAGTCATACAAGCATCATAATACAAGCCAGGGGCCTCGAGGGCTCGAATACAAGTGTTCGATCATAGACGAGTCAGCGGAAGCAACAATAGCTGAGTACAGACATAAGTTAAACAAGTTGCCATAAGATGGCTAGCACAAACTGGGATACAGATCGAAAGAGGCGCAGGCCTCCTGCCTGGGATCCTCCTAACTACTCCTGGTCGTCGTCAGCTGGCTGCACGTAGTAGTAGGCACCTCCAGTGTAGAAGGAGTCGTCGTCAATGGTGACGTCTGGATCCTGGGCTCCAACATCTGGTTGCGACAACCAGAAGAAAGGAAAGGGGGAAAAGGGGGAGAAAGCAACCGTGAGTACTCATCCAAAGTACTCGCAAGCAAGGAGCTACACTACATATGCATGAATATATGTGTAAGGGGCCATATCAGTGGACTGAACTGCAGAATGCCAGAATAAGAGGGGGATATCTAATCCTGTCGAAGACTACGCTTCTGGGAGCCTCCGTCTTGCAGCATATAGAAGAGAGTAGACTGAAGTCCTCCAAGTAGCATCGCATAGCATAATCCTACCCGACGATCCCCTCCTCGATGCCCTGTTAGAGAGCGATCACCGGGTTGTATCTGGCACTTGGAAGGGTGTGTTTTATTAAGTATCTGGTTCTAGTTGTCATAAGGTCAAGGTACAACTCCAAGCCGTCCTATTACCGAAGATCACGACTATTCGAATAGTTTAACTTCCCTGCAGGGGTGCACCACATAACCCAACACGCTTGATCCCACTTGGCCGGACACACTTTTCTGGGTCATGCCCGGGCACGGAAGATCAACACGTCGCAGCCCCACCTAAGCACAACAGAGAGGTCAGCACGCCGGTCTAAACCTAAGCGCGCAGGGGTATGGACCCATCGCCCTGAGCACACCTGCACGTTTTGAACGCGGCCGGAAGCAGACCTAGGCTAGTGGCGTTCCAGTCCAATCCGGCGCGCGCCACTCAGTCGCTGACGTCACGAAGGCTTCGGCTGATACCACGATGCCGGGATACCCATAACTACTCCCGCGTAGATGGTTAGTGCGTATAGACCAAATGGCCAGACTCAGATCAAATACCGAGATCTCGTTAAGCATGTTAAGTATCCGCGAACGCCGACAGGGCCAGGCCCACCTCTCTCCTAGGTGGTCTCAAACCTGCCCTGTCGCTCCGCCACAAAGTAACAGTCAGGGGCCGTCGGGAACCTAGGCCCACCACTACCTGGGTGGAACCACCTGCCCCTTCAGCCCCCAACTCCGAACAGTATCACAGGTAATGTAACAGTGTAAAGTATATAGTATATATCCGCGATCACTTCCCGAAGTGATCACGGCCCAGTAGTATAGCATGGCAGGCGGACAAGAGTGTAGGGCCACTGATGGAACACTAGCATCCTATACTAAGCAAGTAGGATTGCAGGTAAAGGTATCAACAGCAGTATCAAAGACAGGCTATGCAGTAGTATAGGATTAACTGAAAGCAGTAACATGCTACACTACTCTAATGCAAGCAGTAGAGAAGAATAGGCGATATCTGGTGATCAAGGGGGGGGCTTGCCTGGTTGCTCTGGCGAGAGAGAGGGATCGTCAACTCTGTAGTCGAACAGGGCAGCAACAGCGTCGGTCTCGGTGTCTAGCGAGAGAAGAGGGGGGAGAAACAATAAATATTTAAGCAAGCAGATGCATAGTGATGCATGACAAGACAAGTAACGACGTTAGAGGTGCCCTAACGCGGTATGGGATGATACCGGTGAAGGGGGGAACATCCGGGAAGTTTTCCCGGTGTTTCGTGTTTTCGAGCAGAGGAGCCGGAGGGGGAAAAGTTGCGAGTTTGATATGTTAGGAATGTGTGGTGGACGAACGAGCTGCGTATCCGGGTTCGTCTCGTCGTTCTGAGCAACTTTCATGTAGAAAGTATTTTCATCTGAGCTATGGTTTAATTTATATTAATTTTTAAAGTTTTAAATCATTTTCTAATTTATTAATTATTAATTAAATTAACATTATCCAGAATAGTGCTTGCTGACGTCATGATGACATCAGCATGACGCCAGCAGTCAACAGGGCGTTGACTGGGTCAACTGACGTGTGGGTCCCACATGTCATTCACTGTTAGTTAATTAACCATAGTTAATTAGTTGAACTAGTTCATTAGGCCAATCTAATTAGGTTTAATTACGTTAATTAATCAATTTAACTAATTAATTTTTATTTTTATTTTTTTTATTTTTAAATCCCCTTTTTTTATTAAAAGTTCTGGGCATGGGGGCCCCTTGTCATAGGTAGGGGGCTTAACGGGCACTGGGTTTCGGGCGCAAGGGCACAGCCACGAGCGCTCAGTGGAACGAGCACGGTCGCTGGCCTCAGGCGAGACCAGCGGCGCGGCGGGGGCCGGTCCAGTCGGCGGCGGTGAGGCAGGCTGGGCGAGGCAGGGCACCGGACCGGGCGACGGCGACGAGTCCGGCGAGGGACGGAGCCCCAAGGCGGCAAGCTGCGGGGGGGGGGGGCGAAGCGGAACGCGTCGGCCTGGCGATGGAAGCGGGTGGAGGCGACGAGGACACGGGCACGCACCTGCGGCGGCAACCGGGGCGGGGCGGAGCGCGAGCCGCAGCAGGGTGCGGCCAGGGTCGCGGCAGCTACGGTCGCCGGTGGCAGCAGTGCAGGAGGAGAAGCAGGGGCGGCCGCGGGCATCGCTGGGGTGGCGTGGACGCGTCTAGACAAGACGCGGGCGAGCTCAGCCAAAGCGCGGGGCTGCGGGCACGCGCGGGCGGCGCGTGCAGGGCTCAGCCAGGCACGGCTGGAGCGCAGCAGGGGCGCGGTGAGGTCGCGGTGAATCGGTACGGCACGGGCGCGTTCGATCTGTAGGGAAGAGAGGAATGGAGGACGGCGGCTCACATCGAGGAGCAGGGACGGGGCAGCGTGGTCGGGGAAGGTCGGGGGGACAACGTGGACGACTTGCGACGGGGAAGCAGACCGGTGTGGGAGCTCCGGCGACAGGGAGGTCGAGGCGGAGGCGCTCCGGGTGGCTGCGGCGAGGCATGGTGGAGACGTGCGTGGAGGGGGGTTCGGGGAGGATGTCCGGCAACAGTGAGGCGGGGGCGATGGCCGACGCGGCCGGCGCGGCGAGAGGCGCCGTCGAGCGCCCGATCCAATCTGGATCGGGGGGAGCAGAGGAAGGAGTGGGACGAGTGGGGGAGTGGTGCAGTCTGGGTGGGGCTAGGGTTTGGGTCGTGGGTGAAATGGGGAATGGGGGGGTGGCCGGTTGGGCTAGGCCTGGTCGGTTGTGGCCTGGTGGGCCGAAGCCCAAGGGGCAGGGGGCTTTCCCCCTTTTTTGTTTTTTTTCGGTTGGATCTTTTACTTTTATTTATTTTGATTTTTCTGTTTTATTTAGTTTAGAGTACTTAGGCACTTGTAAAATTATGTTTTCATCACTATAATTACCATAGCAATATTTGTCACACACCGAACATTTTGTTTTAATATTATGAAAACTTTGACTGTTTGCTAAATTTAAATTTGAATTTAGAGTGTTTGAACTAACACGCGGATACCAACAGTAAACGGGATGACGTGGCATCATTAGCGAAGTTTTACCGTAGCCTAATTATCCGGGCGTCACACTTTTCCCCACAAGACTCGATCTCCTCCGTTTGATTTCTCGCACTACATGGTGTTTGAGAAACGGATGATCGAGACACAGTCTTTCTGAACCATTAACTCTTTACTCTGGGTAGACAGTTACACCTACTTTCCCTCTACATCTGCTAGCCTACCATTGAAAAAGGTCACGCAACATACTCAACTATGCCAGAGCCCATAATGGATTGTGGCTGCACACGGAAGTTTCTAGCATGAATAATCTTATGATCCCTTTGAGTCTGGGTGGCGGGCCGTAGGATGATCACACGGGTACTCCGGGATATCCTAGGACAACACTGTATTCTCCAGGTGCCCACAAGCAATCCACGCAGATGTGTATTAAAGTTTCCACCTTAAGTTGAACCGTTAATTAACAACTCCCATCTGTCAAGGATTCACTCAACCCCAATCCACGCCTACGAGCATAGCATGGCAATATAAGCATATTGTATAAGTAACTCCCAGGGGTTTGACAATAAATAGGGCAATAGGTTCTACCTCATCATCTACTTCCCAAATACCCACATGTTAAGAGATCCTACTAATGCAATGTGTGAGGGTTGAACTAATGCATAAAAACTGGGTATGAAAGGGTTATGATCAAAGTGTTACTTGCCTTGCTGATGATCCGCAAAACCTAGTGACTCGTAGTAGCACGCTCCGCACTCCGGAAATTCTATCGCAAACAAACAATAACATACATAAGCACTCAAGCAAAGATACACAGGTAAAACTCAAATAAGAAGATCTAGCCAGAAAATTCAACTGAAGAACTCCGGTTTGCAAAAAGAATCAAATTAAACGGACCAACGAAACTCAAACCACGAAAGAAACAAGATCCGTTTACTAATCCGGACTAAAGTCAAATTTTACAGCACCAAAATCTTGTTCAAGTTGGTTAAACAGAAATAGGACTTCCAGACGAAGATCTAGGCACTTGTTTCATCTGATTTGGACAAACGAGCAAAAAGTTATACTAGATCGAAGATTAGGGCAGAAATCACGATCGAAAATAATTGCGGAAAAACACTGGAAAAAGAAAACCGATGAACAGGATAATGAATGAACGTTCGTTGTCTGCGGCTATCGGATGAACGGCGTTTGTTAAAAGAACATACAGACGAACATCCGCTATTAACTAAACCGAACAAAACCGAAAATAAAAAAACGATCTAGGGTTTCGTAAAAAAACCGAACGGTTTTTCTTGCGAAAACCGGCGCGGCAATTACTACCTTGGCGGCGGGGTCGGGTCTGGCGGGTCGGCGGCGGCGGCGAGGCGAGGCAGCGGTGGCGGACAGCGGCGGCGGCGGGTCGGCGAGGCGGCGGCGGCGGCGCAATGCGGTGTCGGCAGCGGATTGGGTGGGAGGCGCTAGGGTTAGGGCAGGAGGCGGCGCGACATGGGCCTCAGGGGGTCGCGGGCCTCGGCTTATAAAGCCAGCCGGGCCAGGAGTCCTGGTCGGACACGGCCCGGTTAGGTCGGTGCAATTTTTTTTAAAATAAATCGTGACATGGAAAAACAAATAAAAGAAATACTAAACGGAGTCCAAAAATCCTGAAACAAATTTTCACGGTCCTCTAATAATATTGTGGACAAAGTGAACATTTATTTGGGCCTCTAATGAAATTTTGAAAAATGCATATTTTTCCTAATTCAAATAAAATAGCAATAAAATCCAAATAAAATTTATTTATTTGCTTTCAATATTTTCCCTCCAATATTTCATTTATTTTGGAGAAGTCATATTATCTCCTCTCATATATTTTAATATGAAATATTTTCAGAGAGAAAAATAATAAAACCAAAATGATCCTTGTTTCGATATTTGATAAAATTCAAATATGAAAAGCGTGAAATCCCCAACTCTCTCCGTAGGTCCTTGAGTTGCTTAGGATTTCGAGGATCGTGAAATGAAATGCGATAAAATAAGTTATGCATGAATGACCTATGTATAACATTTCAAATTGAAAATTTGGGATGTTACAGGATGTAACTCTTTTTTGCGGCGTGTTTGTTGGGATCCAGTGAATTGTGAATTTATGATCAGTTATATCCATGAATATTATTTGAGTCTTTGCTGAACTCTTATATGCATGATTGTTATAGTCTCGTATTTCTTCTCTGAAATTTTGGTTTGGTTTGGCCAACTAGATTGATTTTTCTTGCAATGGGAAGAGGTGCTTTGTGATGGGTTCGATCTTGCAGTGCTCAGTCTCAGTGATAGAAAGAGACATGACACGCATGTATCCTTTCTATTAAGGGTAACAAGATGAGGTTTATTCATACGTGAGTTTATCTTGTCTACGTCATGTCATCGTTCTTATTGCATTACTCTCCTTTTTCGTGAACTTAATACACTAGATGCATGCTCGATAGCGGGCGATGTGTGGAGTAATAGTAGTAGATGCAGGCAGGAGTCGGTCTTGTAATCTTGGATGTGATGCCTATATACATGATCATTGCCTTGGATATCGTCCTGATTATTCGTTTTTCTATCAATTGCCCAACAGTAATTTGTTTACGCACCGTATGCTATTTTCTCGAGAGAAGCCTCTAGTGAAAACTACGGCCCCAGGGTCTATTTTCCTATCATATTAAACCAAAAATACCTTGTTGCGATTTTTCGTTATTCATTTTATTTTGTGTTTTTGCCAGATCTATTTACCAAAACCTATACAATTTAATCTATCTCAATACCGTGGAGGGGTTGACGACCCCTCTTACATGTTGGGTTGCAAGTTTTTTTTGCTTGTCTGCATATGTTGTTTACATAATGTTGCTTGGTTCTCCTACAGTATTGATAACCTTGGTTTCATAACTGAGGGAAATACTTACCTTTGTTGTGCTGCATCATCCTCTCCTCTTCGGGAAAATACCAACGCAGAGACAAGCAATCATAGATGCAGATGGATGGCGATCTACTTGTCACGAACATAATGTCGATGTACTCATCATGCTATGAATAACATCATAACTATGCGTTATTCTATCAATTGCCCAATAGTAATTCGTTCCCACTATATCGCTATATTCATGAGGGAGATGCCTCTAGTAAAAGCTATGGCCCCCGAGTCCATTTAAATCATATTGCTAAAACCCGAAATATCATGCTACAATTTATTTACCTTTATTTTACTTTGCAATTTATATATCTCCTATTATAAGATTTAATCCTTGCACTTAACGAGTATAAGGGGATTGACAACCCGTCTTTCCTGTGTTGGGTGCAAGTATTTGCTCTTGTGTGTGTAGGTACTACCAAAACGTGGTTTGACTTAATCTCCTATTTGTACGATAAACCTTTGTTCTTTACTGAGAGAAATACTTTCTTCTACTATATTACTTCACCCTTCCTCTTCGGGGAAATCCCAACGCATTCCAAAAGTAGCACTTCTATTCTTTTTGGGACCTCCAGATGTTTCGGCTTTGCCTGGGTCAGCGTCGGGATCAGCCTCCTCAAGAACCCTTCTACCTTCTTCCGCCCGCGCGCTTTTGTTAGCCAACTGGTGGAGCTGGGCCATGGTCTACATGTTTTGTACGTTCGTCTTCTCGCGCATCCATGGAGTGCATACGTTCATCTGGAAAGTAGCAACCATTGTTGCCGCTTTGATGTTGGAAATAGTGTGTGTGCGGAGTTTCACCAGGCTTCTGGACGAGCATATGCAGGTCGCTCTTGGTTCCCGGGCGCTTCTACCCGCCCTCGAATGCGTCTAAAAACTGGTCGTGCAGGTCTTGCCATGAGCCGATTGATTCCTGTGGCAGGGTTCATCAGCCATGATCTGACGTTGGGCTTGAGGACCAATGAGAATTAGTTGGCCATGGCCTTGTTGTCATCCCTCGCAGCGTGCATTACGGTGATTACACAAGCAAGAACTCTATGGGGTTGGTTTTCCATCATACTCCACGGGTATGTTGGGCTTGAATCGGTTGAGCCAGACCACCTATTGTAGCTCGGGAATGTACGCGGGGCACTCGGCGTCTTATACCACCCGGTCTCCCAAGGGGACAGTGTCATCGTCCCGGAGATGGCCCTCCCATCGACGCTCAGTTTTAACATGTGTGTCTTTGCTGCATCGGTCATTGAGGTCTTCGCGGAGGTCTCGGTTGTTGGGTGGTGAATACTGTCGTCGCCGGATCGATCGAGAGGAGAAACGGGTGAGAGAGGGATGAACGCACGCGAGGAAGAAGACACTGATGTTTTTTTGTGCCGTCGAACTCGACAGCGTTTTTCTGTTATTCCTCTTTCTTATCCTTAGCGATTACAAGGCTAACAACTGGGCTAACTAACTCCCGATCATCTGCCCACGATCCACTTGTGCCGCGCCATCCCACGGCTGCGTTTCGTGCGCCTAACTGATCGGGAGAAAAGATCAAAGAAAAACAGAAATGGTGAGTCTGTGAATGCAGCACAACTCTGAACCTGACGACGTGCAACACCTGACAGACCAGGCATGCATCTGTTATTCTAACAGCAAGCAAACTAACTGACGGTGAGCTTAGCTAGAGCCTACAAATACGATGCGGCGGAGTGGTTGTCGTAGCGTCCGGCGTCGCGCCACTCGCGATGATCTTCTCGGGAGCGACGCTCTTCGCTGCGTGGTTCTTGTCAAGGGGACCGCACTGAGGCGAATTAGGCACGGTCATGCCTCACAGCGTTAGGGTAGCATGCTGAGGCGCGTGTTCGATGTGACACGTGCAACCGTGCTAGATCACGATAGTCCCTGGTGTGGTCCACAAGGGCCACCACTTGGTTGGCCCAGTCGTTGAGGCGTGTCACATCCTCCTGCGGTACCGATGTGAAGCGAAGAAGGCTCTGCACCATCGCAAGTGCGTCCTCCGGCCTCCGGACGCCAACTGCTCTCGGTGTGCACTGGCATTGCTTCAGCGGGGCTCGTCTCCTTCCTGGCGCAGAGATGCACACACATTGCCTGAGGGGTGCTTTGAGGTATGCGCCTGGGAGCGTTCTTCCCCCGCGCCGTTTCACATGGAAGGTTGGCCGCCTGCCGCGTGGGACGGGTGGCGGGAGCCATTTGGCCGCGGCATGTCACTCGCTTGCCGAAGAGGCAGAGGTGGAGGAGGCACGGCTGCCACCTCGTGACGAGCATTCTGTGGCCGCTCCAAAGAGTGTCTTCGCACGTGGTCCCAAGTAGACATAGCATGAGAGCCACCGCGCCGGTCGTGAGGTCGACTACGGGAGTCCTCTCCCTCCGTTCCGACACGCAAGGCTCGCAGTAGACCTGTAGCTTGTCCCTGGTGGGAACTTTCCACCAATGGTGGTGGCTACTGCTGCTGTTGCGTCAGCTTCTACTCATCGGGAGCAGTGCTTTCTCTTGGCCCGCGACTTCTTGGCTGGAACCATGCTCATTGCCAAGTGCGATCAAGGTGTCGAAGACGATGAATATTGAAACGCTAACGTCCCACACCTGGCACACTAGATGTCATGGCTTAGTGCACAACACTAGGGAGCTTAGGGTGCTCCCCTTGTTTGGCTCGGTGAGGGGCGAAGAGACGAACGATTCCATCTATGTGACACGGTGATTTTACCTAAGTTCAGGCCACCGTGAAGTGTCAAACCCTACGTTCGGCTTGGTTGTTTTGATGGATGTGATGAACAATGTTTATAGGGTGTGATTTCTGTTTTTCAAGAGGTGCTGGGACGAGGAAGAGTACTACCGTATGTGGTGTTCTTCCTACTGAGAAACTAGCCTTCTTGGGGGTTCAACCCTAGGATACAAACTGCTTCGGATCTAACCCTGTTCTAGGTTGTTCGAGCCTCCTTTTATAGTGGTAAGGGGTTGTCACAGTAGCTACATTAGTACAAATAAGTGGTTGCATGGTACAACCTCCATTGCAGTAAATGACGGGCACGTGGCAATGAGGTGTGTTGTCGGGAGCAGACACACGTCCCATCAGACACCTTTGTTGACTTTAGTGCACGCCACTGTTGCAGCGGTCGGCAACTGGCACGCATGCCCACCAGCTGGCCCTACGCTATGGCTGGCCGCCACAAGCCTAGATTGTCCTAGCCCCTGAGCAGTCCCATTAGCCCGCACGCAAGCGACTGGTTGTTGGCGGGGCTTAGGTAGCGTGTCGGGAGTTGCTTGCAGGGCTTAGGGATCCTGCTGGGACGCCGACCATGGGGCGGACATTCCCAGGGGGAATACTGCACCCGCGTAGATCTTGGCCTTGACGCGGTTGTTGATGCAAAATTCCTTTGTCCAACATGATGGTCTTGCCTATGAGAGCCTTCACAAAGATCTGCGTCTAGTGGGTTGGTGATGATGAAGATGTACATGCTACCTTGGGTGGGGCATAGTCTTGAACACACATATTGGTTGCGTATGCATTGCCCGTTCATGGGCTGCCATGGCCCACACGAGACGGATCCGTCAGACCCTGGTCTTCACGGGCTGATAGTGCATATTTAGATATTTTCTTTTGGATGCAAATACATAGTTGATTAGGTATTGGAGAGTCTTGTATATCACATGAATTTTGGTGGAGTGCATCGGAGCAAAAGAACATGAGCCCTACCTGAAATACAGATATTTACAACAAGAAGGAATCATGGCAATAAAGTGAAGACATGCACCTACTAAACTGAAACACAAAACAGAGATTCATGAAGATATAAACTTGTGGAAAATAAGGTTAGAAAACACAAGAATATCACATCATTAACATGAGAAGTATTGCAGTTAGAACCAAGATTGGGAAAACATGTATAAGAATAGGTAGCACTCGTCAGAGTAAATACCACTTGTATGAGTTCATGTTCCCAAAGAAATCAACTAAAGAATATTCAATAAGATCTCAATAAGATTTTTCTCCGCTTATAGGTTTCCTCTCCCTTGAACCATTATTGGGGGAAAGTTAAGAGGTAAGAGAAAACCAGAAAAAACTGAAGCAAGAATGAGTGCTTCTCCCCTAAATCTTGAAACATATGGCTCCCCCTTAAATTCCTCTTTACAAAAAAATATGCCTTAGGCATTTACACCAATTGAGGATATAACATTCCTCTCCAATAGATAATCAAGCCCCCATCTCCTTAGGATTTGGAAAGAACAACCCTTACTACTCTTTTCCTCTTGTCGACCTTGTATTCTTGTGGATCTCATATGTTATTCTAGTGGATGTGTGATTGAACTTATCTTGGAGTGTTTCCCTTGGTGATTTGTGTGTTCACCTTGAATCCCCTCCAAGTTATGAAAGATGAGGCCGCCTAGGGTTCTACCGTACATCAACCTGCCTTTTAACTTTTGAGGCACTCTCTTGTCACAGAGAACGCCAGAAGTTTGGCGCTGATCTGACCCTTGCATCTTCATCGATATCACCATCCATTTGCAAAATTCAAACCAAATATCTTTGATGTCCTTCTAAGATACCGCTTGTCGGCTGCCTTCTAATACTGAAACCACACCTCATATTACTAATTCAAATCATGGACGCGGACTAAGAGCACTCGGCGACTCCACCCATCGAAATCACATCCGCTGCTGCACTGTCTCAGGATGTGTGCAACATAATTGTAAAATAGTTTTCCCTGGCTATACACGACCTGTAGCGTATGCTTGAACAGTTTGTACCTGTCCATTGGCATTAACTATAACTGCATAGGGGGCCATTAGAGCACTGTACAGTTCGGCCACCATAATCAATTCGAACCTCCTGCACATACCTTCACGAGTTAAGGCCGACCCTAGGAAGACTGCATTGCTAGATCTGAGGAGAGGGAAGAAAGCTCTCAGCGAACATACTGTTCTTCTTCCACGACGATCTACTATCCCTTTTCTTTCACCAGACAAGAGATATTGTTTTGGTACAAGTCCGAGGAGTTACAGATCTTGGAGAAAAGATATGATTCCGTCGCCAGATCCCCATGTCGATCCGGGAAACGGCTTCCATGGAAGGTAAACTAGCTTGTTTTTAAAGAAAACCATTCATATTCTTACTGCACAATCCGCTCACTAAAAAGATTGTTGAAACTGCTTTTATTGTGGTAAAGTGATGGAGTGCTGGCTGGTCGGCGTGGTGGGACATGGCACATTGAATTGGCGTGTAATTTCTGCAGTCATTTGATGTTTGCATGGTAGTTCTGAGCAAAGGCCTGGATGCATGTTGTGCACGGGACGAAATGAGATATTTGAGCTGTGTGTGATAAAGTTTGTTACGTCGGTAAGTTATATGACAGTACAGACAGACCTTTAATTTGAGGTTTAAGGAAAATCAATTTGTGTAACAAATAAGTCCTAGCAGATGAGTGCATGCAATTTGATTTTAATAATACGAGGGGAGTGTAGCAGAGTGATCGAGAGAAAAGGAAATAAATAAAGATTTGCTAAAGTGAAAATGATATTAATATTGGAAACGAGTAAATGCGGAACATGAAATATTAAATAAATTACATGGTAATTGGAATTACATAGTCCGTCTCATGGGGGCAGACGGTGCTTTAGGACTCAATGATTACTGATTTATTATCTGCAAGATGAAGGACTAAATTAAAGATCACGGCATCCTCCACCTTGCCGCCCCACTACACGGTCTCATGGGTGCAGGATTGGGCAGCTTCAAGCGACTTTGCAGCAGATGAATATCACTGAAAACAAAATGAGTATCAGAAGAGCGATGATGCAGCGGTGGAATTTGCGGTCTTCGCGAGATGGAACAGTGAACAGCCTTGGCCACTTGGCGCATATGACATTGATGTAGTTTTCTTCACATTTCCAGAAGTTGCATTTGCGGGACTAAAAAAACAGCAAAAAACTGGAGGAATTAGTAAGGAAATAAAATGATACACCATAAGACAAGGGAACCATATTTGGACATAACCAGTCGTGCTCACAAACAGTAAAAGTTCTTCCCTGGTTTGGTTTTGGTGTGAGAAACCCAGCACTGAACCATCCCGTTGTTGCAAAACGAGCATACCATGATGGGGAGAGGGGGGCTGCTCATCGAGTGGAAGAAGGGGGGACGAAGAGCTTGACATTGGAGGTGTTGAGCTTGATCTGCTTATCAGAACCATCTATGTATAAGGTGAATGAAAAGGCACGACATGGGAGATGTGAGGAAGATGAACTTTAATATGAGCATGGCCAAGGAAGAAGATGACCGTTGCGTGTGAATTGTCTAAGAGCCGTTAGAGGAGCGGGTGCATTTAACAGTGTTTGGTAGTTGGGGAGATGGTGCATGTGGGCGGTCCCGCGTTTGGACAGAAGTTTCTCTGTCTAGGAATAGAAACGCGTGAATTGTCTAAGAGCCGTTAGAGGAGCGGGTGCATTTAACAGTGTTTGGTAGTTGGGGAGATGGTGCATGTGGGCGTCCCGCGTTTGGACAGAAGTTTCTCTGTCTAGGAATAGAAACGCGTGAACTTTAGTACGGACATACACTGCAGTGGATGATGAATACGTGAGGAAGAATGTCTGGATACAAAACAGCTAATATAGTGATTTCGGACCTCGAGGGGAATTGATGGAACAGATTCCAGTGGGGATAGTCGCCGAGTGCTCCCAGGCAATTTCGTTCAAATCATCCACAATATTCAGAAATTTCCAACGAAGGTTATATAATGCGCCAACAACTCATAGGACCCACCAGTACGTAATACTTTACTTCTCCAAAGACAGAAGTAGCATAACTAGTTAGCAAACCAAAAAGGCAGCAAATAAAAAATATAGACCAAGAAGGGTTTAACGAAACTTGTTTTGGGTCCTATAAAGTATGATGTATAATCCGACATATATTGTAGTACTTCCTCCGTAAAGAAATATAAGAGTGTTTAGATCATTAAAGTAGTGATATAAGCGCTCTTATATTTGTTTACAGAGGTAGTATAATGTAATTTTCATAGCGGAAAATGGAACAGAATCCTAATACACACATCTAACTTCCAGAAATGCTGAACAAACTGCCCTACGGCAGTGTACTCCAGGATGTTCGCGCAACAGAGAAACAAAAAGAGTAGAAATGCCTTCGCACCAGTTCAACTAAGCTGCTCTGCTGATGATTCCAGCTCCCGATTCTCTACGGTATGATGTCTACATTTCAAGTATTGCAGCATGCCTTCTTTGAGTTCCCGTCAGTACTGTCAATGCTGATGGTTTTACCCTGGGAAGGCAATGGAACAGCTGCTGCTGCTGCTGCTACTGCTTTGGCGGCCAGTGCTTTCTTGTTAACAATACCATAGACCTCTGTGATGATAGTCTGAAAGGCTTCTACCACATTTACAGCCTCCATAGCTGATGTCTCAAGGAAAAACAGGCCCTCCTTTTCAGCCAGTGCCTTGCCTTGATCTTCAGAGACAGCTCTTAGATGTGTCAGGTCAGATTTGTTACCGACCATCATAATGACAATGCTGGAGTCAGCGTGATCACGGAGCTCGCGCAGCCACCTATTAACATTGTCAAAGCTCTGCTTCTTTGTGATGTCATATACAAGGAGAGCCCCTACAGCGCCCCGGTAATATGCGCTTGTAATTGCACGGTACCTCTCCTGACCAGCTGTGTCCCAGATCTGAGCCTTTATTGTTTTTCCCTCCATCTGTTAACAACACCATTCACAATCAGACGTCAAAAAGTAGCTGGACCAGTGAGTTCATGGCTTCCAACACAAACTATCTTCTGAAGTAGAAGAAAGATAATAGACTGAGAGTAGCTGATGAGCTAAATCCACAGGAAAAGTGGCACTGCTGTTGCACTAACAAGGAGGCTGTTAAATGCCACAATTATAACAATAATTGTACTCCCTCCAATTTTATATACAAGGTCACAAACTCATATTACATATACCAAGGTAAAATTTAATATGTGCTTTGCAAGTCAACTTTTCTTTTTGTTTACTGGGATAATTAATACGCCGCATGCATGCAAAGAAGGAATAGTTGTGTGTTATTATGACTGCATGCATACAAGTATTAAATAAGTTACTAGTACGAGGAAATGTCATTAATTTTGGCCTACTGTTGGTGGCCTTGTATAGATGCAAAATGTATATTCCATAGTGGCCTTGTATAAGTACTAAATGGAGGGATGGCAACAACAACAACAACAACAATTTGAATGATTTGAAGATTGCTCACGACACCTGCAGCGTGGTGAGAATAACAACAATGATAATGGCGATGCATAAGACAATAGAGATGACAGGTTTGTTTCACCTAACCCTGGAAGACAGAACAGACAGGTTTGTTTCACCTAACCCTGGAAGACAGAACAGACAGGATGCCACATTAAAAAAAAGTGGCTGTAGCTCGCAATCAACCTAACAATCAGTCCATCAACATCCTAATGATGTGATCCAAAGGGAACCAGGCGAATCTAGCATGCAAAAAAGAACTCTTAAACGTAATGGACAGACTCGAGGTTAGAACAACGTCTAACAACCAGTCTGATGAATAAGGGAAGACGAATGGCAACTACAGTAATTCAATGCGTTTGCTATTTGTGAAGCAGAGTTTGTTCCTAATGATCCACCTAAGAAGATTTGATAGAACATTCTGAAGTCTCAAACGAGCCAGCCATCCTTCCGTCCGAGAACCAAAAACTCGTGAGAAACGAGCAAGTTTGATGGTGGCAACAAACGCCGTCACCGAGATAACTTTCCCCATCCGCCACAACAGGATCGAGAGGACCATGATCCGGTGTGTCATCATCGGTCCGAGGCCATACAAAAAACGCACGCACGCGTGTCGAACATCTTCCGATTAGATATAGCAGAAATGCGAGGGGAGAGAATGCGGACCTGCAAGGACTTGGTGGCGAACTCCACGCCGATGGTAGACTTGGAGTCGAGGGAGAAGTGGTTGCGGGTGAATCGGGAGAGTATGTTGGACTTGCCGACGCCGCTATCCCCGATGAGCACCATCTTGAACAGGTAGGAGTACTCGTGATCCACCCGTCCGCCCATCTCTTCTCCTCACCTTCTAATCTGAGACCAAAAATTAAATTTCTTCTTCCCAAATGAAAATCAAGCGAGCGTGGATCCCCTTCTTGGTGGGGAGGAGGAGAGAAAGACGAAGGAGATATTAGAGAACGGCGAATGAAGAAAGTAGGGAGGAGTGGTGGCCTGACCGGGGTGGCTGGCCTGGTGGGTGGGAGAGCACTCACTCAACTAACCCAACGAAAGTCGATTCACACGCCTGAACCAACTTGCACTTATCCCAACCCATCAAACTTCAAGTCATGGGACGAGGCTCCTCTGACGTACTGCAGGGAGCAGTTGGGCCACTGACGTGGCCACTGACGTGTGGACCCAGAAGCAGGTTGGTCCACCTGTCAATGAGCCAACTGCACCCTGCAGTACGTCAGGGGAGCTGAGTCCCAAGTCATGGTGTTTGCATTATTCTTGAATTTATTTTACAATTTCCGGCGATGCACTTTCAGTGAGATGAGACGTTCTCATCAAAGACGAGGCACATGTGCGTGTGTGTGTCTGTACTGATGTTCAAAAAAAGTCGAGGATTGATATACGGTCGTGGCTATGACACATGCAGATGTATCAGTTTCCATCACACACTCGACCCCCGCGTCGCCCTCCTCTGGAAACCCCAGATCCACCGCCGTCCCACCTCCTTCTCCCCTCCTCCCCTCACCGTCACCTGAGGGGCTCACCGGCGAAGCCTGGCCGGCTCCGAGGATGGTGGCGGCGGGGTGTTCTCCTGGCCTGGGGCGGCTCCCGGAGGCATAGCCTCGGTCGTCGGCTTGCGGCCGGGTCTCAGGCTGGTTACAACTGAGAGCAGCGTTGGAGGTGGGCTGTTGGTGCTGGCGGCTGCGGTGGCTGCGTCCGTGGGCGCGCGATGGAAGTTGCCGGCAGGAGAGTACTCATATACAGAAACTTATGAGCAAGAATTGCTCTATCAATCACCATTTACATTAGATATATCTTCTGAAACTTTTTTCAAATCCAAACGTTCAGTATCTTCCTACAAATTAGTGAATTAGGAGGGGGCTCTTTTGTGTAGGAAAATAAAAAGCAGGGCAATCTTTCAAACTTGCATCCGAAATGTGAACTATTTATACACAGAGGGAGAGAGATCTGGCCCATTCTGTACCGATGGCGGGCTAAGGTGACTCTAGCGGGGGCTCCTCATCAGGCCAGTTGTGTGGTGCGAGTCAGGGGGCTTTGCGTGGCCTCGGGCGAGGAGGCAACGACGACTGCGAGCAGGCGGGTGGGCCAGATCTGGTCGCGTCCCGGCTACGTTGGGTGCCTGGGTTGCCTTTGGTGCGGCTTGAGGTGCCGGTGCACGATGTGCTGGAGTTGAGCGACGTGTGATGGTGTGTGGCCTGCTGGTGGTGGTGCGGTGTTAGGTGCAGATTGGCCGGACGAAAGTCTTGCTCGACGCCTGCATAGTTTCAAATAGCAGATATTGCATCCGCTATTGTGTCCGCAATAGCGCTAGCGCAATAGCATTCACTATTTCTCAAATAAAATGTCATCACTTTTTGTTAATGATCTAGAAATATAAACAACAATCTAGTGTTTTTACAAATCCGCTAGGTGGACATAGGGTCCGCAATATCGCCCGCTATCCGCATTCCGCTACAGGGACCCCAATCCGCTACCAGCCCGCTATCCGCTATTTAAAACCATGCAGGTGATGGCAACATTTGTGGATGTTGTTTTCCTTGAAGGCATCACCGATGAGATTTGTCACCCTTTTGCCATTTGGGATCCATTTTCTGGGTGAAAGCCTAGATCCGCCTCGTCGGATTGGCAATGGGGCGGCCTTAGCAGCCTTACTTCGTTGAAAGTATTGTTTTGGAGAGGTTCTCGGTCGATGCACCCGGTTGGTGGTGGTGGAATCTGCGTTGCTACGCCTGTTCGTGGCTTGCCGTTGCACGACGGTGGTGGGCAGCAGAAGCACGATGACATGCCGGGAGCATTGGACAAGTCGTGTTTGTCCTCCTCTCAGGGTCGGAGCAGCACATCCCGCCTCTCTTCAGAAATGTCTTCTGTCTCCAATGTCGATGAGGTTGACAAACACGCTTGTGGCGAACATGCTCGATAAAGCACTACAAAAAAGACACATCCGTGACATTTTGGGTCGAACGAATTTTTTTTCTGTCATACATATGACACTTCTATAACGATAATTGTGACAAAACCCGGTATCATCATAGATGTGGTGGGCTCCTACTTCTATGACAAAAAATCATGACAGAAAATGGGCTTTTCGTCCTGGGCGGGCCGGAGACGCAGCTACATGACATTCCTTGGGCCATCCATGACGGAAAAAACCGTGGTAGAAGCGAGGGGGAGGAAAATTTCAGGGAGTTCCTGGTTACGGTGGGAGGTCGGGGGCCGAGCGATGCGCGTTTCTCTTGTACACGTACGCGCATGTGTGCGAGGCGTTGGCTCTAACTGAACCCGAGCGAGGCGTTGGGCTCTAACTGAACCTGAGCGATTGCACTGCAGGCTACGCGTTACTGAACCCGAGCAATCGATCGATGGCTGTTAACTGAACCCGATCGAGCGATTCCTTCGCTACTGCGGCTAACTGAAGCCGATCGATGCTGCCTCTGGGATGAACAGTGAGCGTTGCGGGCGGTTTGGATGAACAGTGAGCGGTGGCGTTGCCTCTGGATGAACAGGACCCCGTGGTGTGGTGGAGGGCTGGATGAACAGTAGACGGTGGAGGGGTGCCCGTGGAGGGGTGGATGAACAGGACCCCGTGGTGTGGAGGGCTGGATGAACAGTAGACGGTGGAGGGGTGCCCGTGGAGTGGTGGTTGAACAGGACCCCGTGGTGTGGAGGGCTGGATGAACAGTAGGCGGTGGAGGGGTGGTTGAACAGTAGCCGGTGGAGTAGCGCGCGGTGGAGGCTGGATGAACAGGAGCCCGTGGAGGCTGGACGAGGTCGACGGTAGCCCGTGGAGGCTGGAGGAGGTCGACGGTGGAGATGAATAGTATCCCGTGGAGTCCCGTTTTGTGGTACGCCACACCCCTCCCGATGAACAGGACCCCCGTTTCGACCGTAGCGCTCCAACACAAGTCCGTTTCCTCCGTTTTGCGGTACGCCACACCCCTCCCGATCAACAGGACCCCCGTTTCGACCGTAGGAGGTCCGTTTCCTCCGTTTTGCGGTACGCCAGACCCCTCCCGATGAACATGATCCCGTTTCGACTGTAGGAGGTTCGTTTCCTCCGTTCTGCGGTACGCCAGACCTCGTTTCCATCGCCTGTTCCGTCTAAGCCCTCCCGATGAACACGACCACACATTCCGTTCTGACCCAGCCGCTTGGCTCCCACGCGTTCCGTTGCCTACCGATGAACACGATGCATTCCGTTGCCTCCCCATGAACACGACGATGACGTTGTTTCTCCGTTTCGACCCAGCCATGTACACGAGCCCTCGACGTATGTATGCGCGAGTAGGCGTTTGAGACCCCGCTCGTATGTACACATACGTGACCGTATTTTCTTTCTTGCACCCTGGCCGCTGTACGTACGTGTACATGCTACGTGCGCGCCTCTACTACGACACGTGCGCGCCTCTACATCGACCAGTATATATGTACGTACACGTTCGCGACCAGAATGACAACGCTACGTACGCTTCGACCAGGTGGGTCCCGACTGTCAGGCACTTCCTTGCGTGCGAAGATGTAGCTGGTGGGTCCCAGCAGTCAGGGGGGCGAATCGTTTTGTTTTTTTGCCCGGATGCACTTCCTTGCGTGCGAAGGTGTAGCTGGTGGGTCCCAGCAGTCAGGGGGAAACGTTTTTTTCGCGAAATACGGTGGCCCGTCCGGTGGGTCCCTGCTGTCAGGTGGAGGAATCATTATTTTCCGTGTAATAAGGAGGCACTTCCTTCCTGCCGCCATGGACCTAGCTGTCAGCCTCTCCACGTACATTCCACGTCCGATGGAAGTCGTTCCTTGACCACGTTGACCACGCCGCGCTGAGAGCACCAGGGCGGTGGACGACGGCGAGGCCTAGGAAGGGGACGACGCGGAGTCGGTGAAGACGCGGCAGTGGATGCCCACGCGGAGAGGAGTATGAGGGTTCACTCATTCGGCTGTGGTGTGAGGCTGCCGTCGCCGCAGGGCCTAACCAGCGGTGGGAACAGTAGGGGCAGTGAGGCCTCCACAGCAGCACAGCCGGCCACGGGAGGCAGGAGCAGGCGGCACGACCGGCGCTGCTTTGGGCGGCTGGAGCAAGAAGACCAGAGGTTGAAGAAGCACTACGGCCGTTGGATGGACATCGTACGGTCACTGGAGCTAGAATCGTTCATATTGACTAAGTTGACAACGCCCTCCGTCCCCGTCAACTTAGTAGGCCCACAAGTCAGCCTCCCATCAAGGTTGGTCCCAGCTAGCAGGGGGATTATTCATTTTTTTTTGCGTAATAAGGAGGCACTTCCGGTGGGTCCGAGCTAACAACGGGGGGGGGGGGGGGACGTTTTTTTTCACGAAATACGGTGGCCTGTCCGATGTGTCCCAACAGTCAGGGGGGAAACGTTTTTTTTCGTGAAATAAGGTGGGCCGTCCGGTGGGTCCCCGCTATCAGGTGGACGAATAATTATTTTGCGCGTAATAAGGAGGCACTTCCTTGCGGCCGCCGTGGACCCAGCTGTCAGCCTCTCCATGTATAGTACTCTTTCGATGGAAGTCGGTCGTTGACCACGTTGACCACGCCGCGCCGAGAGCACTGGGGCGATGGACGACGGCGAGGCCTGGGAAGGGGACGACGCGGAGCCGGGGAAGACGCAGCAGTGGAAGCCTGCGCGGAGAGGAGTACGAGGGTTCACTGGTTCGGCTGCGGTGTGAGGCTGTCGTCGCCGCATAATAACAGGGGGTGTAGGTGAGTGGAGGGATGGCCTGGCCAGCGGTGGGAGTAGTATGAGGTCGGTGAGGCCTCCGCGGCAGCACAGCCGTCCACGGGAGGCAGGAGCAGGCGGCACGACCGGCGCTGCTTTGGGCGGCTGGAGCAAGAAGACCAGAGGTTGAAGAAGCACTACGGCCGTTGGATGGACATCGTACGGTCACTGAAGCTAGAATCGTTTATATTGACTAAGTTGACAAAGCCCTTGGTACGCTCCAATTTAGTAGGCCCACAGGTCAGCCTCCGAAACGGTGCGCCCAAGATGTTAGGGGGAGGAATCATTTTTTGGGCGGCCGAAGCTAAGAATATCCGAGATTGAAGAAGATGCACGACATTCGTTGGATAGACATCCAACAGCCACTGCTGCTAGAACCGTGTGTTGACTATAATAAGTTGACAAAGCCTTGCATACGTGTCAACTTATTTTTTTAGGGGACGCGTCACTTAGTAGGCCCACAAGTGTGTGGCAGAGAACTTATAGCCCATTTGCGCTTTGTAAGAATGTACAGCCCATTTTTGAATTTAATAGAATTTACAACAGCCCATTTACAGTTTGTTAAAAGTACAGCCCATTTTCTAGCTAGGACAACGATTAATAATTTCAACCAACCGTTGAAGACAGAATTTAATAAAATTTCCCACATTTTGATAGGATCCGAAATATTTTTATCCCGAAATTTCTAGTCAGATTAAATATAAATTTGTATTACGTAAAAATCCAATGAAATATTGCGCGCGCAACAATGGAAATTTAAGATTTTCAAAATCCATAAATAATATTTTATAAACTAATTTCGTGTTTGGTGCACTTTTTATAGTTACTGCCCAGTTTTTATAATTACATCCCATTTATTATTTTTTAAAGCCCTTCCTGTTAAGCCTAATGCATCCCTCCTAGAAAAGATTTGCAGCCCAGCGGGGCAGAGAATAACAAGTTGACCTTGCTTGGGTATTCCTCAAAAAGACGTATATCTGGGCTAGCCATTTTCATTTTGAAAAAATTAGTATCTGGGTATCTAGCCTGGGCTAGACGGGCCACAACCCGCCCAGTTAATACCCTGCTCTCCTCTGAACAACAATGAAATCATCGCCAAGAAAAACTCTGCAGTGCTCACGCCTCAAAAATACAAATACTGCTCGAGCTGCTTGGTCCCAGCTGTCGGCCGCACCTTGTGCAATTCTCTCGTTTATATTGACTACATAGGTTGACAATGGTGTGGGACCGTGATGTCAGGAAACCAGGAGAAAGCAAAAAAAATATAGTTGTACATAATAAGGAGGCACTTGCGTACGTACGGCTATGGCCCTAGTGGGTCCCTAGTGTCACCCAGTCAAAATAAACTCATCTCCTGAATCCTCATGTTCGTTGACGATGTTAACAATGCTCGGCGCCACGACGAGCGCAACAACTCGAAGGACAACGGAGAGGGCCTCGCGGGCCCTACGGATGGTCTAATACAGCGCCCGCTGCTCATTCAGTAAGCCAGGATCATCGGACACCTATGAGCACCTTCGAGAAACTGAGACGACATGAAACGGTAAGGGCGCACTTGGGAGCTCTGGTTTATTTCAAACCTGTATTAACATACAAGTGTAATTTACTCATCATCGGAAACAACGCGTAAAATACAGGCGTAATGAAACCGAGGGCCCGAGGTCTGTAAGTAAAACCGGCGGGTTACGCGTGTAATTTGAGAGACTAGTGTATATTTTACGAGCACTGCTATATGGACGACATTACCAGACGATACATGCACGATGTGCGTATCATACCATCCATGGGCAAGGCTGAAACAACAGCTAACGACTGGATTAGCAATCGTCCGAGTGTCGTTCAGCGTTTTTATCGTGTGTGAAGTACTTTCGATATTTTACTAGTCGAAATCGACCAACCAAGCGCCTTTGCCTGAGACCATCTGCTTTAATTTACAAGCGTCAGTTTTACGAGCGGTTTTGGTTGGAAAACGACGATCCAATCACGGCCTAATATCATCAGTTGGTCGGAAGATCATATGGTTTCACGTCTAACCTACCCGACTTGTCATATAGGCTATGAATGAAACATCAGACGATGAACTTCTTAAGCACGGAAACAACAGAAGAGGATGATCTTCTTAACAAGCAAATCACTGGCATTAGGTCGACATGCAAAACAATACGAAGCATTATTCTCAGGAGGCACGTTGAACAGCTCGTGATGCCGCATGGCACAACATTCCAAGCTCAACTTTGCAATCAAACACAAGGCCTGGCATTACATAGACAATATTCAGAACAAACTCTTAACACAGGAATATCTCAGTAGAGTAACTATTTAATTCTAAACTGAACACAAGAATAGGAAAAAACACTCGACGCTGCTCACAGCAAGGGCGTCCCACTCAAAAATATCAAATGCATGTCTTCTGGCTAACATCAATGAGCAAATTTTGACAAGGTTTTCCAATTCCAATATATTAAACTAACGTCTTCTTGCTAACATCAATGATTAAACTTTGACAAGCTTTTCCCATTCAAAATATGTAATGCCTATGATCGTGGAGTCCTGTCGCTTCTTGTACTTGTTTGGGCACTTTTTGCCCAGGGCACTCCACGTGTTGTTAAATTGCCAATGGTCTCTGCAGACTAGTCATGTCACCGGTGTCTAATAATACTCTGTAAAGCTTCTCGGTCATTCCTTCTGTAATGTAGCGCAAACAGTGACTGCTTCTTTCTGCAAAGTGGAACGGCCAATTGGACCCAGTAATGCAGCAGTTTGCCTTGGACACATTGGCTCCTTTTGTGCAGTTCAACTAAAATCGATGTCGGAATAAAACCGAGCTTTAATTTTGATATCCCTGTAAGCAACAATAGGTATAAGGGAAACAATTACTGAGAAATAACGGTTGATGACTTGTACTCCCAGAAGAAAAGCATCTACTGATCTACTTTATCTTAATGGGAAACAAAGCAGGAGAGTAGCAATTCTCCATCAGTGTGATTCATTCATATTGACTGAGACATTATCTTAACAATGCCTTGTTTCAACATGTATAAAGAACGACAAAGCAGAAAAGTACCATTTCTAAAACAATGCAACTGATTCATTTTAACAGAGACATTATCTTAACAATACCTTGGTTAAACATGTAGAAAGAACTACAAAGCAGGATAGTACCATTCCTAACAAGTGTTGCCGTTTTGAACTAATATTCAATAGTTAATTAATTCTGAGAGTGGCATTGCTTAATTTTGCCAGCGGCATTAGATTAACGAAAAGTATAAACAGTTCCAGGGGAGAGTGGGCGCAACAACAGTATGTGCTTCCATCTACTTATAAAGGGGGTGATGCGCAGAGTTTGTTGTAACAAAGCAACAAGCATCATGTCTGGGTTGGTCCCATTTTTGTTCACTACTTAATGGGAAAAGACAGCAATACAATAGCTTCAATTCAACATTTATTTAAAACAGTACCAATACAAGTAGCACAACATCTCAAAGCACACTGCACAATCATGTGGATGAAGGCCTGTATTGACCTTTCATGAGACGGACAAGATAAAATACGAATCTGCCAACACGAATAGGAAATCCAATCTCATTTTGTGCAGTTGCACTGAAATCAAGCAAAGTGTTTCGCGTAGCGAAGCAAAATGTCGCAATAGCAACAAGTTGAATAGATATCCCTGTTTAAACAGAGGCAAAAAATGAATCAGTTACTGGCTAATAAAGGAGGATAAAACATGCAGCCACAAGAATGGTAATCTCGCCAATCCCTAACAAGTGTTGCAGTTTTGAAATAAGATTCAGTAGTTAATTCTGAGAGTGGCATCAATTACTGGCTTATAAAGGGGGTGATGCTGAATTTGTTGTAACAAAGCAACAAGCATCATGTCTGGGTTGGTCCCATTTTTTTCACTACTTAATGGGAAAAGACAGCAATACAATAGCTTCAATTCAACATTTATTTAAAACAGTACCAAAACAAGTAGCACAACATCTCAAAGCACACTGCACATCATGTGGTTGAGACCAAGATTTGAAACAACTCGCCACGTAGATTGGAAACAAATCTCGATCTCCTTTTGTGCAGTTCCACCAAAATTAAGCAAAGTCACCGGTGTGACATTCAAGTTGAACTGCACAAAACACTCTTAAAACATAAGTGTTTCAAGTAGCGAAGCAAAATGTCGCAATAGCAACAAGTTGAATCGATACCCCTGTTTTAACAGAGGCAAAAAAGGAAACAATTACTTGCCGATAAAGGAGGATGAAAGAAACGGTGACAGAAAGAAGCATCTAACTTATCTTGGATGGAAAACAAAGTAGGACAGTAGCATTTCTAAAATTGTTGCCTTGATTCATATTAACAGAGACATTCTCTTGAAACAACATTCGTTAAAAATGTAATCTACTTTTAATAGTGGCATTGCTTCAATTTTCCGGCGGCATTCTTAGATTAACAATAGCAAAATAGTTGTATTGGACATGCCAGCACCATGTGCATCCACACGTATAAATGGGTGATGCAGAGTATGTAGCCAAGCAGCATATATGCGCTGGTCCCATATTTGTTGTCTTTGAACCTTCTTCCTATGTGAGGGCAGAAAATCTAGTCCTGCACAAACTACCCGACTCCCTAGCTTCTTTCCCTTTTCAACAAAGAGATCAGTTCCTTACAGATGTGTGTACTGGGTTACCCCCTTTTTCCCTTTTCGGCCTACAAAGCGACTGGATAGCCAGTCTATACTACTTTCCGCCCCTCCTTTCCTCATTGAACCACGTCCTAGATTCTTGCTCCAACCCACCACACCCTTCTTTCCTCTTTGAACCAAGACCTAGATTCGACTACAGATCAAAAAAGATCCACATGCAGCTAGAGCAATGACGGTTTCAAAGAAACTTATACCTTAGGGTCGTCGGGATGTGGCAAGGCGTGCGATGGGAGGCCGGATCTTCCCACACTACGTATGGCAGCGAGGAAGAAGGGGTCGGTGGCCCTCCCGCACAGGCGCTGGGTGAAAGAGAACAGCGCAGCCGGCAGTGGATTGCCTCCCTCACTGAAGGCGATAGAGTGAACGCTGCACCTCCTCCCCTTCCCGGTGCGACGGGATACGGACGCCTCCTTCACCGGCTGTGAGGGGGGAGAGAGAGACAAGATGCCAACGCAGTCTTGTTTAGATCTGGTGAAGAGAGGGTGAGAGACTATGAATATAGCAAACCCTAGCAAATGGACGCTGGCCTCTAGCGTGTAACATATATGTAGTGCGGCAAGCGTGTGGAGAGTGCAAACCCTAGCGAACAAGCGCTGAGGCTCCCGCTTATATATATACTACTGTACTACGGACTGAGCTCCGGTGCCCTCACTGCACCTGCTTTTGGCTGTATGACAGGTGAGCCAGCCACATTTTGGGCCCACCTGTCATAAATCCAAAGGCAGGTGCACTAAGTCAATGAAGTTGCGTCCATATAGTACTCTCGTGTATACGACTAATATATAGTGGAGTGGTTTTCTTATTCTCTCCATAACAATCGTTTTAAATTGTGTAAGTACAAAACGAAACTCTTTATTTAATGTACAGTGAAGAAAACTAGTACTACTTCCAATGAACTAACGATCCACGCCCACGCGTCCTGGTCGCACTTCCTGTCCTTCACATGTGGTACACTACCCTCCCTTAAGCGAACAACCACACATGCGCCAAATTATTGGAAACGTGTGAGAGTGTGTACAAATAAAAAAATTTAATTTCAATTATCGGAAAGTTTTGAGAGTATTACAAAGTTTGACTTCAGTCAAATCTAATATGTGGAGTAAATAAAAATGGAGGGCTACTACGTCCATCCGGGTTTTTAGTCCACACCATTTTTTAAATCAAAGTTAATAGCTGGACAAATAAAATTACAGGGGAGTTGGAGACAAAGTTGTGAGAAGGCTTAGAAATCAATACAAAACTTATGCTCTTAGTACCAACGTCGATCCTTCTTCGAGGAAACATTTGGTTCATAGCCAATTGTGTGATAAAATTGCACCAACGTGAAAGACGACTACATCTCCAACGCAACCAAGGTGAACTAACGAAGGATATCATCTTTGTGCGTAACAAGCAAAGAGCATTGATGGAAGACAACTGCTTCACCAGCCGACGCAACCATGAGGCGCAACCATGAGCATCGATAGGTCATCATGGTGATGCATCATCCATTTGGCATCAAGTTTGGGTGAGGCACATATGAAGTTCGACAAATCCTCACTGTGGTCTGTTTCTTCTCAGTAATCAAGCTCGAGGAAGGAAGAACCATGTGGCAGAGGACAGTGAGGCGGAACAACAATGGCCATCCAATTTTGTGCAGTTCCACTAAAATTGAGGAAGACATGCCCGGGTATGGAGACACGCATCGTTGTTTCCAAACATATAAAAAAGGGTTAGCAACGACATCTCAATTGTCAATAAGAATTAATGAAAAGTACACCAACAAACAGAAGCATCATAATTATCTTGATGGGAACTAAACCAGGATACCCGAGAAAAAAAGCATTTCTTCATTTAACCAGTGATACTACTACCACCATATGGACAATGACTGCACAACCACCATGTACTTTTTGTCGAAACAACATGTATATACCTCCACCGAGGCATAAATTAGGACAACTTTTCGAGTGGCATTTCCTCTATAATAGTACTAGTAGGTGATGTTGGACTAGCCGACGAACCCTAGCTACTATGCATGGGAAGCTGGGGAGTAGTCGCATAGAAGAAAACCCGCACGCAACGACCTGGGGAGCTGGACCAGTACCTCAGGTGGGCGAGATGTCGTTTAGGCGGGCGGGCGGGATCTGCCCACACGACGGCAGCGAACAAGGGCGCGGAGGATCTTCGTCCGTGCCAGCGCCGGCTCCGAGAGGATGGTGCGCATCCGCTTCCTCCGTCGCTGACGGCGACAACGTCAACGCTGCACCTCCTCACCTCCCGCAGCGGACGGGATTCGGCCGGATCTGTGACCACCGATGAGGAGAGAGATAGAGTGGACACTGTTATCTTGTTTTGATATGGAGAGGGTGAGAGAGCGATACACGAGAAACTCTATCAAACAAGAGGCTATAATGGAGTAAAAAAATCTCTCCATAGCAGTGGTTTTAAATAGAATACACGCGTTCCTAGAAAAAAGAAACAAAAACTGGCGGACAATTTTTTAAGGGTCTGTCTAGGACACATCTAGATGTGACATAGTTATGTCACATCTAAGTTGATGTCCACTTTGTTTGTGGTCTATTTTTTTCCTAGTTTTTTTGTTTCTTGTTGCTACATTATATACTTGTGGGAGCTTAGATGTGATATCCTTAAATAACATCTAGATGTGAATTAGACAAACTGATTTTCTAACGTACCAAGAAAGAAAACTCGATCAAAAACACGCCCCCGCTTCCAGGTCGCGAGGGTCATCGCGCACACACACATAGACATAGACATGTATATCCGTGTTTACGTAAAATTCCATCTCCATCTCCATCTCCAATCATATTTGTCCAACTGGCACATTATTTATGTTGTTAATTATATACGCAACAATATTAATGTACAACATCTCTTGTTTGCACACGTCCGGACCGCTACCACGGCCGGTCCTGACCAACCCGAGCCCTCTTCAGCACCCGCGCGTGCTTCCCGCCCGAAACGGTCAGTGCCGCATTCATGCCCGACCAGAGCGGACGCGACCCCTCACTGGCGTCGGCATTGAAGCAGCGCGCCGACCGAGAGAGCGTCGCCCACGTCGCTTCCGGGTGCACGCGGCTGCTCTGCGTTCAAAGGTCGCAATAGCCGGCTACAACATGCATGTAAAAAGTTCTTGGGAGTCTGTGCTACAGCTAGTTGTCCTCCCCCAACTCGTCAATCTCTTCCCGTAGTGCTAGTACTCCATGGTGCGATCCATCGACAAGCAGGCGGGAAAGTTATCGTATACTCAGTTTGTGATGAGTGGCATGCCGAGCGACCGTGTGGGGTCGAGCCGTGGAGGAGGGTTAGAGACCAACACGACAGACGTGATTTAAACGTTGGTTTTGCTCGATGACGCGAACCAACGAAACAAAACGTTGGTTTCTCTTCATTTCTATTTTTTCTCCGGAAAAACGGAAACTTTCCACTCTGTTTTCATTCCTATTCCAAGGTTTCCCCGTTACAACATTCCATCAAATACAAAGGAAAACTAACACGCATGCTGATGCATCTCAATGATTCACAGATCATAGCCAATATTTACTTCACAACTAAAGAAAAAAGTTGTGAGAGCGTGTGCTAAAGAAAAACTACTAATGGGGTCACTACGACTTAAACCCTAAACCCTAAACATGATTTAATTTCTTGTCCAGGTAGAACCTGTCGAAGGAAAGACGACTGGCACCCTCGAATCATACGATGCTTTTATGCAGTTCCACTAAAATCGACCTGAGCATCCCTGATGGCAAAGATATTGAAGAAGTGTGATTAGAATAATAGTACTGGCACTAGTTCATGAGACATAAACTCATCACAAGTAGAAGCCGGTAGAAGTAGAGAAAGATCGACATGGAGATGGAGCTACGACAGTGGAGCAAGATGACTCCAAAAGGAAGATGGACTACCTGGGACATCGGGCTGTAGCTAGAAGGGCGGTTGGGACGCGGCATCGGCCCATACCGCGGTGACCCCCGATTGGGACGCACCGACTGTGGGTTTTCTCCCTCGCCGATGTCGACCGCGTCTACGCAGAACATTGTTCCCTTCCCCCAGCTGCGGGATCAGGCCCGTCGTTCTATGCTTGTGAAGAGAGCAACCTAAGCAAGCAGGCTTGTAGCTCAGGCTCCTGCTAGTGTATATATAGTGGTTTTCTTTTTCTCTCCATATCAACCATTTTATATTGCGTACGTGTCATTCAAGAGTGAAATGATGGTTGCTTCTTCCGACTAACTTACTGTGTGATTTGACTGCTCCTTAGTGGCCCCTAGACGTACTCCCCCTACGTGTATGCAACAGTCACACGTACACATGGACGCAAAAATGCGCGTGACGCCCTAATGCATGCATGTCCGAGCACACGACGGAACACACACGGTCACGCTCAAGTGCTCAACCTACACGTGCATGCACACACATACTCAGTCAGGGTGAGCTAGTGACTGTATAAACACCGGAAAATATATATGTTGAGCGCAATGAGCGTATTATGAAGTCCACTGACTTTTTGGTGTCTCCCGTCAACTTGCAGAACGATGAGAAGCTTGCAGGACAAGGTGAAGCTCGCTTACGCCTTTTGACTAGTGCAACCTACCCTCGGTGGACATGCATCAATCCATTCAGTGTCATATTGTCAGAGGCATACACTGTAGTACCCAACATGCGGAGTACCATCATTATTCGACTTCACGAAGAGGCGAAGAGCCAAGCGCAGTAGTACGAGTAGTACTACTACTAGAACCGCATGGTGGAGCATCTGTACTCTTATTTTTTTATCTCTGATAAAGTACACGTTTATTCCGGAGAAGGACAGAAACGGCAGCCCAACATGTAATGAATGATATCGATCAACCAACCATGCTCGAATATATCTTGGCCTCCGTGCGAGCCCGTCTGTGTGTTCTCGCTCCTCGTCTCTCTCAAGGAACGGCGGGTTGGCTCTTTGCCGTCAATTGAGATCGGTTTGCTCACACTCTTGTCCCACATGTCAGTGATATGCCAAGAGGAGGTGCGTTGACTGACTGGCCATACGCGTACTTGGTTTTGCACCTTCATACTACTCCTCCCTCCGTCACAGTTTACAGGGCGCGCTTCATTATGATGCATTTCTCTCAATGCATTTCCACCACCAGAGAGACTTTAGACGCGTTTGGTTTAATGCTCAATTAATTAGGGCGTGGTAACCGCAATCAAGTCCACAATTTTCTCTCCATGTACTGTACTACGGAGTGAAGTAAGTGCATGCATGTGTGTACCCGGGGTGGAAGCACTGCATGCATGTGTGTACGCATTATTCCCTCTAGTAATAAACGCCGTGCTATAACTACCAATGCTATTTTTCAAGCCGAACGCTAGTTGCCTTGGTCCCACAGATATTTTTTTCTTTTTTCCGAAGCGCGCTGTATAAACAGTGATGGATGGAGTAGTATGAGCGGATTCAAAGAAGAGCGTATTGATGGTTGCTTCTTCAGAGCAACTTACAGTGGGAAAGGTGGGACTTATGATTTGACTGCTCATTACTCACTATTAATGCGGCGCAACGACCGGGTTGAGTCTCCCATGCGGTTGTGCACTACCCCCTCGGTTCTTAAATATACTCCGGAGTATTTGTCTTTCTAGAGATTTCAACGAGTGACTTCTCAAATATTTGTCTTTTTAGAGATTTCAAATGGACTGGTACATACGGATGTATATAGACATATTTTAGAGTGTAGATTCACTCATTTTGCTCTGTATGTAGTCACTTGTTGAAATCTCTAGAAAGACGAATAGAATATTTAGGAACAGAGGGAGTACACATACGAAGCAAAATGAGTGAATCTACACTCTAAAATATGCCCGTTTGAAATTTGTAAAAAGACAAATATTTACGAACGAAGGAGTATAATTTTGTGCATGGCACATGGACCCGGATGATGAAGAAGCTTCTAGCAATGCTATCAAGCTTTCATCATTTGTTTACATAATTGACGTACTATACAAATAATTTTCTAGCGACATGAATTTGTACAATGGTGTGAGCTTTCAGATTTTGTTTCGCGTGTCTTGCCATCGATGCTCTTTCGGAAACAATAAAAAACTAACTTCCTTGCTAATGCATGTCAATTATTAGCAGATCAGAGCTAATAATTACATCACAACTGAAGATAGAGTTATGAGAAGGTGCTAAATTAAAATTGATCCATGCTTTCATTGGCAGCAACGTCCCCCCAGCTCTGTCTAAATCAACAAGGCATGTTGGGAAAAAAGTAGTTGTCTGGAGCATGCAACATTCCGATCATTTTGTGCAGTTCCACTAAAATAGAGTTGAGCGTCCCTGTTCCAAAGATATAAGTGTGATTACGATAATAGAGGACTGCTGATGAAACAATATACACACAAATAGAAGCCAGTCACCTTTGCAGTCTCTCTTAAGACTAACTAGTTGGAGAAGATTAGGCTCGGAGTTGGATGAGGAGGATAGAGCAAAACCAATCTCCCTTTGTGCAGTCGCACTGAAATGTAGAGACGTTGCCCGTGTGACATTTTAGTACAAGTGCACAAAACACTCTTAAGAAAAAAAGTGATTTGTGCAGTTCACCAAAAGGTCACAATAGCAACGAGGTGAAATGGATAGCCCTGTTTGCAAAAAAGAGGTAGAAAGGAAACAATTACTGGCTAATAATAGTTGATGACACATGCGACGACAAAAAAGAAGCATATTCCTTGTCCTAAGGGAAGATAACAACACGATTGTGTTTTTCTAAAACGGTGTGAGGATGAGAATGCAATATGGAAAGTACGCCGAACGAGCTACTTTGGGCAAAGAACTATGGAAGATCCACATGCAGCGACGTGGGAAGACGGGCAGTGGAGCAAGGCCGGAGGGGATACCTGGAGGTCGTCAGGATGTAACTAGGTGAGCGGCGGCGGGCGAAATCTGCAAGCAGGTGGCGTAGGCCCTGCCGCACCGGAGCTTGGTCAGAGAGAACGGCGTGTACCGCAGATCGGGACGTGCTGCCTCGGCACCGTCGAATGGAGAAATGATGCACTTCCTCCCTTTCCCCCGACGGACGGGATGCGGCCGGATCAGTGACCAACGGTGAGAGAGAGAGAGGCCACCGCACTTCCTTTCCCCCGACAGACGGGATGCGGCCGGATCAGTGACCAAGCATGAGTACGTGCATGGTGCACCTATTCTCTTCTTGTATACGTACACCACCTACGTGGGGTTGTGTGAGAGAGATACAAACCTAGAGAGAGAGAGATATAGTGTGTGGGTTCTTGAGAGTTTTTTTGGGGGGGGGGTCAATAAAAAAATGTAACATATGCAATGTGTGTGAAATAGAGTCCTGGATATAACATATATATAGAGGGGGCGATCCACGAGAAGAGAGTGGAGGTATCATCGGCTTGAGGTGTCCATAGAATCAAAGAGAGGGATGATGTGTGTGTGTGGGCGTGCGCGATCGGTAAAGATTGCCATCGAATTTGTGTGTGCCCACGTCAAAGATATAGAGTGGCTGGTCTACTGGAACGTGAGATGGGACATGTGCAGTTTGTCTCTGTGGCATGGATACCTACCTGCAGCGCTCGACTATCGGTGTGTGGTGGGGGAAGAGGGAGGCCCAATTAACTATAGAGGTACAATGGCTGGTATATGTGTGGAGGAGGAGAGAGGCCTACTTCATGTATTAAGGAGATCGATCTGCCTCATGTATTAAGGGAGATCAATCAGCATCCATGCATATGTGCAGAAGAGGAATAAGGTTGGGAGAGAGACATAGCTAGAGTGTTGGAGGGGGTGGTAGTGGAGTTGCTTCTAACAAATGGTTGGATAGGCTTGCTAGACAAACGGAGGGCATGCCCGCAATATCAATAAGAGAGGAGATGGCTGCTTGTTGTCTGTGCACGTGCATGTGAGAGACGGGTCAGGAGGCATGCACGAATGATGAGGGGGGACGATGTGGCTGTGGTAAGCAGACGTAACTACATAGGAAGATCAATCGCCCTTTGTTAGAGAAAGGAGATACATAACTTGTGAGGTACGTCGATCGATGGGGGGGGAGGGGGTAGTTAAAGTCGATCTAGGTATATGTTGGGAGATCGATCGGTATACATGCATGTGTGTGTTAGAAGCAAATGAGGCACGAGGAGAAGGATAGAGAGAGAGGGATGCATGTAGGAGGTGGTACGAGAGGCATACTATATCGAGGGGGGGAGGAGTGTGCGAGTATGAGAACGATGAAAAGAGTGGTGGGAGTGAGGCATGGACGGTGGCAAGAGAAGAGGGGAAGCTTCTGTTTATGCTAGGCACACCTGGCTAGAGAGGCATATCAATCGATGTGTGCCGTAAAGAAGGAGCTGGGGGGCCTACACGCACCGTGGGTGAATGACCTAAAGTGCAAAGACGAATTTGCGCTATGGAGCTAGAGAATGCTGAGGGAGGTGAGAGGGATGCGGGCGTGTGCATGCACAAGAGAAAGTTAGCGCTAGCTACAAAGATAAGAGGGTTGTGTGGGTGTAAAAGACGAATAGAGATCATATACACTTCATTATAAAAAGCGAATTCGGATATTTGAAGAATTTATCATAGTGTTTCAAACCGACGCATGTGTGAATATATATAACGGTGATACACATGGTGTGGTTATGAACATGTTATACTACATTTAATATATTTTATCTCTACTCTTATAAAAAACGGAGTTGTTGATGATGGTGTGCCTGCCATCCTGCATTATAGGTCGTCCGATTTATATCTGGCGGATAGCAAGGAAACTATGATGGTTGAAGTTGGCAACAATCATGATTGTAGATTCTTATTGAAATAGAGAAACGAATTCAAATTTAGTTCGAATTGCAGCGGTAGTATAGACATTTGGAATGCACTAAAGTGTTGGTATGAGTAGGTTACGTGCATTATACAGCAAGCGAAAAAATTTAATCGGACATAACATGGATTCATACTCCCTCCTTCCATCTATATAGGGCGTAATGAGATTTTTAAGACCGCCTTTGACTATTGACACGATTAATAGTACATGACATGCACAATGTGAAAATTATATCATTGAAAGAACCTTTCATAGACGAATTTAACGGTGTGCTTTGTGTAAGTTGCATGTCATATATCATTGCTCTAATATTTGGTCAAAGTTAGCATCGAAAAACGCATTAGGCCCTATATAGATGGAAGGAGTGAGTAGCTTTGAATAGCATTTGTATAGTAAAACGGGGCAAGACTCTCTCTTTGTGTGGTGTGAATAATTTTATTTTTTTCGTTTTTTTTGGTTGAGGGAAGTGCGAATTGATTTGGTACGTACAAGTACAATATTACTACATGTTAGGCTTGTCCCTAAAATTCAACCCGCGTCTTGTTATATCCCGAAAATTCAGATATCGTGCTCCCAAAACTGGCGCCTTCACAACCCGCGCCTTGCTATCCCGAAATTACAACGCGCGTGAAAACTCCCTCCAGCTGCCAAATCCTGACATGTGAAATCCCCCTTCTAACCCTGAGCCGAAAGGGACGCTAGTTCAAATCAGTGGGGGGTACTTTTGTAATACACCCTACATTTTGGACAAGCGCGTCCCTAAGTCATGCTTCACCCCCTCCCATCGCCCCCTTTTCGCCATTCGAAATCCCAGGCCGCCATAACCTCTCCGCTCCAGCCGCGAAACCCCACCCTCCTCCGTCCGCCACGTCACCGTTGCCCAGCCGGAGCCTCTTCCCCGACGACGTCGTCCACCGCAACAGCTCGACGTCCCTCGTCCACCTCCCCGGATGAGGATCCGTCGTCCATCTCGCCGTCCCGCCGGTTCAGCCGCCCCGTCCTCCACCTCCAAGAAGCTGCTCCGATGATTGCCTCGTATATCGCGGCTGCTCCATCCCCACAGCGCCGGCTTAACCTGCTCCACCGGAACCGCAACATCCTCACCGACTCCTCGGACGAAGCCGAGGCCTACTCGGCGCCACCAAAGAGGTTGTACACTCATCGCATCGCACCTTCTCCTTAACTCGACCTCCCGGCGCCGACGGTGCTCCATCCCGCACCCCCATGGAGCGGCTACCTTGAAGCCGGCGCCGTGGGCGACATGTCCACGGCAGCTCTCCCCCAGTGCAAGGCCCCTTCGGTGGCGGCGTCCATACCGGCTAGATCTATTGCTGCTGCTCCGGCTCTCGCTCGCTCGCGCTGCTGCTGCTGCTCCGGCTCTCGCTCGATCGCTCGCTCGCCCAGCTGCTGCTGCTGCTCTCCCCCTCGCTCGTGCTGCTGCTCTGCTCTGATTAAGCCACACTTCAGTCAACTGAATCGACTTTTGGGTCAGTCAATTTTCAGGGGTTGGGGGGCTCACCGGAGTTAAGGAAGAACCACCCACAGCGGGGACGGGGGCTCGCCGGAGAGGTACCCCACTATCTATCTTAGGGTTCAGGGTGGGGGGCGGGGGGCCTAGAGGGCTGGCCGGGGCGGCGGTGGCGAGCTGTTTCGGGGCGGCGAGGCGGCGCTGGGGCCGGCGGTTCGGCCGGTGGTGGCTGGCGGCTCAGGGGGGTGCAAGTTGAAGATGAACTACAGGCCCTCCCTAAACTACATGTCAAGTGCCTCTCTGCTACCATTGCGTTTAGTTTCGACAGTAGCATTCAGATTCCACAGTAAATTTCAGTTTTGACAGTTAAGTTCAGAGTCAACAGTTTTTACCTCATCTGTTGTAGTCAGGTGGTTTTTGGTGATGTTAATTTTACATCCATTTTACATCATCTATTGGAGATGCTATTAGAATCCCACTTGAGATTGACGATGTCTGTCTTGTGCTGCTTCAGCCTTGACGTCTTACGGCTCACCGGAGCTGTTCCAACGACAGAACGATCCATCACAACAGAGCAGTGCCCTGGACGCCATCTACAGATTCCTCAGATCTTCCTCCACACCTCCGACAGCCACCTCTGCCTCAACTGCTTCAGCGACCAACCCAATGATGCTGAGGTCGACACGGCTACGGCAAAGAGGTTGTACACTTGTTGCATCACTTATTACTATACATTCACGTCGATCCATTAGGGCTATTTTGGTTCAACGAAAAAACGTCGATCCACTGGTTGTTACCATCACTCTAAATTTCTGCATGCTCTCCTTACATAATCTCACCATATTTTTTTCATATGCATGTCAGATATTGTACACAGTCATTCTGAACATGTAGAGAAAAAGAGAAGAGTTTTGCGCGGAAATACAATGTTATGCAGACATCGCTCCATGGTGGGTTCAATGGCAAACCCTCCCCACCCCTCTCCAGATTGTAATCCAGAGGAAGATATCTGTTCTGAGGCGGATTCAGACACCGCTGACCACTCATATTTACCCCCAAGGTGTTTGCTCTACCTTGGCATGATGATGTTAGTCATATCATGCATATGTTGCCTTGCAGTGCCTACTTTTGACATCATATATGTCATTTGCTTAGTTTAGACATTTTCTGTAATGCCACCTGTTTAGTTTCTATATCATATATGGGAACTATGCAGTCTCATGTCTTTTAGCCAGCCATAATATATGTGAAATGTGCAATGCCATCCTGTTTAACCAGGCATCATATATTTGAATGATATCTTGCCCATCCCTTTCTTCATTACATTTCCATTTGTCGACAATGTTTGTACATTAAACTACTCGTCCTGTGAATCAGCCATTTGGGTGGGAGATGGAAAAATCTGGAGTGAAAACAAGGCCTTCAGAGCAGACAGTGCTACCTGTCGAAGCAGATCTCTTGTTGGGTCCCGATAGCTCCTCAGAGATGGATTCAGAGACAGATGACCAGTCCTATTCCCCCACTGAGGTGTATGCTCTAACTTGGCATGGTTATACTGCTCATATCATGCATACGGTGTCTTGCATTGCATAGTTTAGACATCATATACACAATATTCAACACCATGTTCTTAGTTCAGACATCATATCGAATGCCCTCTGTTTAGCATATAAATCACATATGTGAATTAAATGATGCGATCCTGATTACTTAGATAACATGTAGGTGAATTATGTCATGCGATCCTATTTAGTTATTCATCATATCTTTGAATTATGTTATGCTATGCTATCCAATTTAGATAGACATCATATATGTGAAATTATGTCATGCTATCCGTTTTAGTTAAACAATATACATGTCAACTATTTCATGCCCTCTTTTTTCCAGACTATCTATTGCATCTGTCTCTCATACAATGTCTATACATTCAACTATGTTTCCTGTTTATCAGCCATTTGAATTGGAGCGGGTGATGCCAGTATCTAGTGGACTAAAAACACGGCCTTCAAATAAAACAGTGCTACCTCTTGGTGGAGATAGCACCCCGGTTGTACATGCACAAGAACCAGCCCTACCACGCATAACCCAAACTCTCGCAGATTGTACCCCTACTACGATGGACAGAGAACCAGCTTCACCCAATCTAACCCCAACCCCAGCCGATAGTAACCCAGTTCCTATTGACACAACACCATCTCCACCATAGAGCTCCCAAACAAGAGCAGTTAGTAAGGCAGCTCTAGTGCCCAAAGGGCCAGTACTATCACGGCGAACCCCAACTCCACCAGTTAGTACGCCTATTCTTGTGGAGGAAGCACAACCAGCTAGTCGTAGTTTAGCATCTATCACATTTGATGTTGTTAAATCGTATGTGCATATCTTCCCATCTTGGAAATATTATACTGAAGATGAAGGAAAATGCCAGTTGCAGGTTTTTGTCCAGGAGTTATGTGTAAGTAATGTTATTCATGGCAATTACTTTGCTTCGTCCCATACATCCTACCTCCGTGATGGTTATAATACAACAAATTTTCCCATTTTTCTCTATAGAGAAGGACCGATTTGGAAACTTAGGATGAGGTAACCTGTGCTAATACCTCTGCTATCTTCAAGAATGCTTGGTGGAAGTATCGGAATTACCTAAAGAAAACATACTTCACCGGCAAAGAAACTCATCAAATTCCCTTACGTTCTCCTGAGACACATTTACTAGACGATGACTTGGAACGCCTTGTTCTGTACTGGTCCCGAACCAAGAATGTGGTAAGGTCTATGAGCTCATTTTCTATTTTTAAGTATTATATTCTTGCGTCTTACTGTACTCTGTTCATGTAGAACAAGTGGCTAAACCTTAAGAACAACTGTTCTAATTTATGATTCCATTGCTATCATAGTTTAAAAAAGCGCTAGACGTTAATTGTGCATTTTGCCACCGCCTTGCGCTTTACTGACCAAAGCGCAAGCTTATGCTCAGTTATGCATAGATTATGCCTAGTTATGCGCAATGCGTTTTGCCAACGCCTAGAGCCTAGGCGCGCTTAAGTGCTCGCTTAGGCGTGCCTTTTTTAACTATGATTGCTTTGCTCTTGTATCACTGTATTTACTCATACAAACTTATTTTTAAATTGAAGGATCCAACCGAAACTCCAATGGCACAGCAGGTATGTTCACGCATGTTTGTTTAACAGTTTTGCTCTTATCAATAGCTCTGTTGATTTCAATTTCAATTGTGTATACAGTTGACTTTCATATCATGCACATTACTAGCATCACAACAGAGCCAATAGTGTTGTTGTACATGTAGACCCATGGTACCCATCTGAAATCTTGTTGTGCCGTGTAGTTTCCCACGCTTTGTATTCTTTCACTGCTGCTTTGTCTTGAACTGATATGATTTGAACCGTGTCTCTATTTTGATTTGGCAAGACAATGGAGTGACCATAGGACATAGATATATGTTTGTTTGATGCTTTTATTATGTTCTAGTACTTGGCAATAGAAGACTTGGTAGTTTAATCCTGTCCACCTTACTAATGAACTGGTTCACCGAAATGAGTTTCATATACTAGTACATGCTAAACTTGTTATGTGTCTGCCTTTTTCTTCTTTTAGAATGCTGACAGAATATTGGGGAAGAGTGCCTTATTAAGAAATGGTAAAGGAAGTAATGCAGATAAGGTTCAGGATAGTGACACATCCTTGTTGGTCTCCAACAAAGCTTATAAAACATCTAAGGAAGACTATCTTGAAGACAGCGAGACAACCCCAAAGTCCTGTCTTGGTTTAGTGTTCGAATTACTGACCACTACCGCTTGCACAAGCTATTCAAACTCACTGTCTGAATTAGTTCGGTTTCTTGAGTCTCAACTACAAGCTGAAAGACATTGATCAGCTATGCTGCGACAAGAAGCCGAAGGACTGCGGAAGTCCCTGGAGCATTCAGATGCATACTTTCCAGTGCAACAACAAGCGTTGGAGGATTTTAGCGCCAAACAGGACAAAGCAAATCAGCTTGCTAAGCTTATTGCCAGCATGGTGGATACCCAGGATAACGTTTCTTGAGCTCTTCTGAAGTTGTTTCAGTTATGCTCTTGTTTTGCTGCCGCGTTTATTTGCATTGGTGGCCAATTTAGACGGCCAGTGTATGTAATCTGCTGCTTTGTTCCCTATATTTGCACTAGTGGTGAACTTTGATGCCCAGTGGATGTAATATGTGTAATAGCGGTAATAGGCTAGCGTTAATTGCTTGCTTATTTATTTCCTTATTGTCTCGTTTAGTTGTTTGCTTGTAGTCACCGCAGTTCTTTTTCTGTTTTTTTCTAGTGGCCACAATAGCCTATTTTTGGTAACTAGGCCAAAATAATCATGGCAACACACAGACTGTTGTAACCATGGGCCTCCTGCAGGCCGTATGATCCATGGGCCTTCGTCCGGCCGTAGGATCCATCGGCCTTCTATACGGGCCTTAGGGTCCATGGGCCTTCTACGGGCCGTAGGGTCCATGGGCCTTCTACGGGCTGTACGATCCATGGGCCTTCTATGGGCTGTATTATCCATGGGCCTCATACGGGCCGTAGGATCCATGGGCCTTCTACGGGGCATATCATCATTTCGCCAATCATGGGCCGTACTATTCGTGGACCATAACGGGCCGTTAATAGGCCGTATTTGATAACTCTATGAAAACAGCCCAACGGTTTTTTTACTATAACGACGGGCTGAATTTTGCCCACAAGCAAAAAATGACAGTAACGGGCCGTATGTAACCAAATGCTGCAAATGAGCCCAAGAATCAATGGGCCCTGAGAAGGCCGAAAGATAACTTGGGTTGGAAACAGCCCAACGGAATGATGGGCCGTTAATGGGTATAAAGTGATACACTGTTCATTACGGGCCAGTTTCACCACGGGCCGTTAATGGGCCAAGAGTTACAAAGGTCCTCACATGGGCCGAAAGAAGTCATGGGCCACACATGGGCCGAAAGTTAAAACGGGCTGAATCATATTGGACGACCCAAATGACGCTACTGGGCCTAATTCGGATAGGGCGTAACGGGCCCTGGGTTAGCGGGCTGTAAATGGGCTATATGCGAACAGGCCGTTAACAGGCTTTCCGTGGGCCGGCCCGCCACCTTTTGACCAAGTCAAACGGGCTGGCCTTTTCACAGGAATGGGCCTCTATTGGGCCGTGCCACGTGTCACCGTATCATAGGCGCCTTCGGTCCAATGAGCGGATGACATCTGTCCCAACAGTGAGCCGACACATGTTTCCTCCAGCCAATGATGATTTTACACATGGAAAATCCCCATTGGTCGGGGCTGTTAACGGGTTATCGGATCCAAAACCCGACCCGATAGCTTAACGGCGTTCCGTTATGGTGGATGCCACGTGTCGGTCACCCTTGACGAAAGCACTTCTGTGACGCGCGATTTATCATCATGGAAGTGGACACTTCCGTGATGATAATTTTGGTAATGTCATGGAACACTTCTACGACAACACAGGTATGACTATCTTGATTCTGTCATAATTTTGTCATGGATGTACATGCATGACAAAAAACGTGACCTACTGTGACAAACACGTATCATCACGGAAGTGTATTTTTTTTGTAGTGAAGGTGCTCTACTGTTTTGTTGTAGCAAAGTCAAAGTTGTTGGGGAACATAGTATTTCAAAAAAATTCCTACGATCACGGAAGATCTATCTAGGAGAAGCATAGCAACGAGCGGGGAGAGTGTGTCCACGTACCCTTGTAGACCAAAAGCGGAAGCATTAAGTAACACAGTTGATGTAGTCGAACGTATTCGCGATCCAACCAATCAAGTACCAAACGCACGGCACCTCCACGATCTGCACACGTTCAGCTCGGTGACGCCCCTTGAACTCTAGACCCATCTGAGGCCGAGGGAGAGTTTCGTCAGCACGACAGCGTGTTGACGGTGACGATGAAGTTACCGACGCAGGGCTAGGTTTAAGCACTACGACAATATGACCGAGGTGAAAATATGTGGAGGGGGGCACCGCACACGACAAAGATCAACTTGTGTGTCTATGGGGTGCCCCCTCCCCCTTATATAAAGGACTGGAGGAGGGGGCCGGCCGGCCTCCTAGGGCGCGCCCCAAGGGCGGATTCCTACTCCTACTAGGAGTAGGTTTCCCCCTTTCCTAGTCCAACTAGGAGGGGGAAGGAAGGGAAGAGGGAGAGAAGGAAAGGGGGGCCGGGCCCCCTCCCCAATTCGGATTGGGCTTGGGGGGCGCGCCCCACCACTTGGCCGCCTCCTCTCTTCCACTAAGGCCCATGTAGGCCCATTAAGCCCTCGGGGGGTTTCGGTAACCCCTGAATACTCCGAAAAATGCTCGAACTAATCCGAAACCTTTCCGGTGTCCAAACATAACCTTCCAATATATCAATATTCATGTATCGACCACTTCGAGACTCCTCGTCATGTACGTGATCACATCCGGGACTCCGAACAACCTTCGGTACATCAAATCACATAAACTCATAATACCAATCGTCATCGAACGTTAAGCGTGCGGACCCTACAGGTTCGAGAACTATGTAGACATGACCGAGACTCATCTCTGGTCAATAACCAATAGCGGAACCTGGATGCTCATATTGGTTCCTACATATTCTACGAAGATCTTTATCGGTCAAACCGCATAACAACATACATTGTTCCCTTTGTCATCGGTATGTTACTTGCCCGAGATTCGATCGTCGGTATCATTATACCTACTTCAATCTCGTTACCGGCAAGTCTCTTTACTCGTTCCGTAATGCATCATCCTGCAACTAACTCATTAGTCACATTGCTTGCAAGGCTTAAAGTGATGTGCATTACCGAGAGGGCCCAGAGATACCTCTCCGACAATCAGAGTGACAAATCCTAATCTCGATCTATGCCAACTCAACAAACACCATCGGAGACACCTATAGAGCATCTTTATAATCACCCAGTTACGTTGTGACGTTTGATAGCACACTAAGTGTTCCTACGGTATTCGGGAGTTGCATAATCTCTTAGTCATAGGAACATGTATAAGTTATGAAGAAAGACATAGCAATAAACTAAACGATCATAGTGCTAAGCTAACGGATGGGTCAAGTCAATCACATCATTCTCTAATGATGTGATCCCATTCATCAAATGACAAATTATGTCTATGGCTAGGAAACTTAACCATCTTTGATTAACGAGCTAGTCAAGTAGAGGAATACTAGTGACACTCTGTTTGTCTATGTATTCACACATGTGTTAAGTTTCCGGTTAATACAATTCTAGCATGAATAAGAAATATTTATCATGATATAAGGAAATATAAATAACAACTTTATTATTGCCTCTAGGGCATATTTCCTTCAGTATCCCACTTGCACTAGAGTCAATAATCTGGATTACACAGTAATGATTCTAACACCCATGGAGTCATGGTGTTGGTCATGTTTTGCTCGTGAGAGAGGCTTAGTCAACGGGTCTGCAACATTCAGATCCGTATGTATCTTGCAAATCTCTATGTCTCCCTCCTTGTCTTGATCGCAGATGGAATTGAAGCGTCTCTTGATGTGCTTGGTTCTCTTGTGAAATCTGGATTCCTTTGCCAAGGCAATTGCACTAGTATTGTCACAAAAGATTTTCATTGGACCCGATGCACTAGGTATGACACCTAGATCGGATATGAACTCCTTCATCCAGACTCCTTCATTTGCTGCTTCCGAAGCAGCTATGTACTCCGCTTCACACGTAGATCCCACCACGACGCTCTGCTTCGAACTGCACCAACTTGCAACTCCTCCACTTAATATAAATACGTATCCGGTTTGTGACTTAGAGTCATCCGGATCAGTTTCAAAGCTTGCATCGACGTAACCATTTACGACGAGCTCTTTGTCACCTCCATAAACGAGAAACATATGCTTAGTCCTTCTCAGGTATTTCAGGATGTTCTTGACCGCTGTCCAGTGATCCACTCCTGGATTACTTTGGTACCTCCCTGCTAAACTAATAGCAAGGCGCACATCAGGTCTGGTACACATCATTGCATACATGATAGAACCTATGGCTGAAGCATAGAGAATGACTTTCATTTTCTCTCTATCTTCTGCAGTGGTCGGGCATTGAGTCTGACTCAACTTCACACCTTGTAACACAGGCAAGAACCCTTTCTTTGCTTGATCCATTTTGAACTTCTTCAAAACTTTATCAAGGTATGTGCTTTTTGAAAGTCCAATTAAGCGTCTTGATCTATTTCTATAGATCTTAATGCCCAATATATAAGCAGCTTTACCGAGGTCTTTCATTGAAAAATTCTTATTCAAGTATCCTTTTATGCTATTCAGAAATTCAGTATCATTTCCAATCAACAATATGTCATCCACATATAATATCAGAAATGCTATAGAGCTCCCATTCACTTTCTTGTAAATATAGGCTTCTCCAAAAGTCTGTATAAAACCATATGCTTTGATCACACTATCAAAGCATATATTCCAACTTCGAGATGCTTGCACTAGTCCATAAATTGATCGCTGGAGCTTACACACTTTGTTAGCACCTTTTGGATCGACAAAAACCTTCTGGTTGCATCATATACAACTCTTCTTTAAGATATCCATTAAGGAATGCAGTTTTAACATCCATTTGCCAAATTTCATAATCATAAAATGCGGCAATTGCTAACATGATTCGGACAGACTTAAGCATCGCTACGGGTGAGAAGGTCTCATCGTAGTCAACTCCTTGAACTTGTCGAAAACCTTTCGCAACAAGTCGAGCTTTGTAGATAGTGATATTAGCGTCAGCGTCAATCTTCTTCTTGAAGATCCATTTATTCTCTATGGCTTGCCGATCATCGGGCAAGTCAACCAAAGTCCATACTTTGTTCTCATACATGGATCCCATCTCAGATTTCATGGCCTCAAGCCATTTCACAGAATCTGGGCTCATCATCGCTTTCTCAAGTTCGTAGGTTCGTCATGGTCAAGTAACATGATCTCCAGAACAGGATTACCGTACCACTCTGGTGCGGATCTTACTTTGGTTCACCTACGAGGTTCGGTAGTAACTTGATCATAAGTTTCATGATCATCATCATTAGCTTCCTCACTTACTCGTGTAGGAATCACTAGAACTGATTTCTGTGATGAACTACTTTCCAATAAGGGAGCAGGTACAGTTACCTCATCAAGTTCTACTTTCCTCCCACTCACTTCTTTCGAGAGAAACCCCTTCTCTAGAAAGGATCCATTCTTACCAACGAATATCTTGCCTTCGGATCTATGATAGAAGGTGTACCCAACAGTCTCCTTTGGGTATCCTATGAAGACACATTTCTCCAATTTGGGTTCGAGCTTATCAGGTTGAAGCTTTTTCACATAAGCATCGCAGCCCCAAACTTTAAGAAACGACAACTTGGGTTTCTTGCCAAACCACATTTCATATAGTGTAATCTCAACAGATTTAGATGGTGCCCTATTTAACGTGAATGCAGCCGTCTCTAAAGCATAACCCCAAAAGCAATAGCGGTAAATCAATAAGAGACATCATAGATCGCACCATATCTAATAAAGTACGATTGCGGTGTTCAGGCACACCATTACGCTACGGTGTTCCAGGTGGCGTGAGTTGCGAAACTATTCTCCTCCACGATCAGATCGTAGAAACTTTATTTTCTTGTTACGATGATTTTCCACTTCACTCTGAAATTCTTTGAACTTTTCAAATGTTTCAGACTTATGTTTCATCAAGTAGATATACCTATATCTTCTCAAAGCATCTGTGTAGGTCAGAAAATAACGATACCCGCCGCGAGCATCAACACTCATCGGACCGCATACATCAGTATGTATTATTTCCAACAAGTCTGTTGCTCGCTTCATTGTTCCGGAGAACGGAGTCTTAGTCATCTTACCCATGAGGCATGGTTCGCAAGCATCAAGTGATTCCAAAAGCCCATCAGCATGGAGCTTCTTCATGCGCTTTACACCAATATGACCTAAACGGCAATGCCACAAATAAGTTGGACTATCATTATTAAACTTATATATTTTGGCTTCAATACTATGAATATGTGTATCACTACTATCAAGATTTAGTAAAAATAGACCACTCATCAAGGGTGCATGACCATAAAAGATATTACTCATATAAATAAACAACCATTATTCTCTGATTTAAATGAATAACTGTCTCGCATCAAACAAGATCCAGATATAATGTTCATGCTTAACGCTGGCACCAAATAACAATTATTCAGGTCTAAAACTAATACCAAAGGTAGATGTAGAGGTAGCGTGCCGACGGCGATCACATCGACTTTGGAACCATTTCCCACGCACATCATCACCTCGCCCTTAGCCAATCTTCGCTTAATCCGTAGCCCCTGTTTTCGAGTTGCAAATATTAGCGACAGACCAGTATCAAATACCTAGGAGCTACTACGAGCATTAGTAAGGTACACATCAATAACATGTATATAAAATATACCTTTCACTTTTCCATCCTTCTTCTCCGCCAAATACTTGGGGCAGTTCCGCTTCCAGTGACCAGTCCCTTTGCAGTAGAAGCACTCAGTTTCAGGCTTAGGTCCAGACTTGGGCTTCTTCACTTGAGCAGCAACTTGCTTGCTGTTCTTCTTGAAGTTTCCCTTCTTCCCTTTACCCTTTTTCTTGAAATTAGTGGTCTTATAGACCATCAACACTTGATGCTCCTTGATTTCTACCTCCGCAGCCTTTAGCATTGCGAAGAGCTCGGGAATTGTTTTATCCATTCCTTGCATATTATAGTTCATCAAGACGCTCTTGTAGCTTGGTGGCAGTGATTGAAGAAATCTGTCAATGACACTATCAACCGAAAGATTAACTCCCAGCTGAGTCAAGTGATTGTGGTACCCAGACATTGTAAGTATATGCTAACTGACAGAATTGTTCTCCTCCATTTTGCAGTTGTAGAACTTATTGGAGACTTCATATCTCTCAATCCGGGCATTTGCTTGAAATAGTAACTTCAACTCCTGGAACATCTTATATGCTCCATGACGTTCAAAACGTCGTTGAAGTCCCGGTTCTAAGCCGTAAAGCATGGCACACTGAACTATCGAGTAGTCATCAGCTTTTCTCTGTGATAACCCACAAGTATAGGGGATCGGAACAGTTTTTGAGGGTAGAGTATTCAACCCAAATTTGTTGATTCGACACAAGGGGAGCCAAAGAATATTCTCAAGTATTAGCAGTTGAGTTGTCAATTCAACCACACCTAGATAACTTAATATCTGCAGGAAAGTGTTTAGTAGCAAAGTAATATGATAGTAGTGGTAACAGTAACAAAAGTAACGGAAGCAAAAGTAATATTTTTGGTATTTTGTAGTGATTGTAACAGTAACAACAGGAAAGTAAATAAGCGAGAACCAATATAGGAAAAGCTCGCAGGCATTGGATCGGTGGATAATTATGCCGGATGTGGTTCATCATGTAACAGTCATAACATAGGGTGACACAGAACTAGCTCCAATTCATCAATGTAATGTAGGCATGCATTCCGAATATAGTCATACGTGCTTATGGAAAAGAACTTGCATGACACCTTTTGTCCTACCCTCCTGTGGCAGCGGGGTCCTAATGGAAACTAAGGGATATTAAGGCCTCCTTTTAATAGAGTACCGGACCAAAGCATTAACACATAGTGAATACATGAACTCCTCAAACTATGGTCATCACCGGGAGTGGTCCCGATTATTGTCACTTCGGGGTTGCCGGATCATAACACATAGTAGGTGACTATAGACTTGCAAGATAGGATCAAGAACTCACATATATTCATGAAAACATAATAGGTTCAGATCTGAAATCATGGCACTCGGGCCCTAGTGACAAGCATTAAGCATAGCAAAGTCATAGCAACATCAATCTCAGAACATAGTGGATACTAGGGATCAAACCCTAACAAAACTAACTCGATTACATGATAGATCTCATCCAACCCATCACCGTCCAGCAAGCCTACGACGGAATTACTCACGCACGGCGGTGAGCATCATGAAATTGGTGATGGAGGATGGTTGATGATGACGATGGCGACGAATCCCCCTCTCCGGAGCCCCAAACGGACTCCAGATCAGCCCTCCCGAGAGGTTATAGGGCTTGGCGGCGGCTCCGTATCGTAAAACGCGATGATTTCTTCTCCTTGATTTTTTCTCCCCGAAAGCAAATATATAGAGTTTGAGTTGGTGTCGGAGGAGATCTAGGGGGCCCACGAGGTAGGGGGCGCGCCCTAGGGGGGCGCCCCCCACCCTCGTGGACATGGTGTGGGCCCCCTGGTCTTCATCTTTGGCAAGGATTTTTTATTATTTTTGAGAAGACGTTCCGTGGAGTTTCAGGTCATTCCAAGAACTTTGGTTTCTGCACATAAATAACACCATGGAAAGTCTGCTGAAACCAGCGTCAGTCCGGGTTAGTTCAATTCAAATCATGCAAGTTAGAGTCCAAAACATGGGCAAAAGTGTTTTGAAAAGTAGATATGACGGAGACGTATCAACTCCCCCAAGCTTAAACCTTTGCTTGTCCTCAAGCAATTCAGTTGATAAACTGAAAGTGATAAAGAAAAACTTTTACAAACTCTGTTTGCTCTTGTTGTTGTAAATATGTAAAGCCAGCATTCAAGTTTTCAGCAAAGATTATGACTAACCACATTTTTAATAATTCTCAGGTCTCATTTTTACTCATATCAATAGCATAATCAACTAGCGAGCCATAATAATAAATCTCGGATGACAACAATTTCTCAAAACAATCATGATATGATATAACAAGATGGTATCTCGCTAGCCCTTTCTGAGACCGCAAAACATAAATGCAGAGCACCTTTAAAGATCAAGGACTGACTAGACATTGTAATTCATGGTAAAAGAGATCCAATCATAGTCATACCCAATATAAATTAATAGTAATGGATGCAAATGACAGCTGTGCTCTCCAGCTAGTGCTTTTAATAAGAGGGTGATGACTCAACATAAAATTAAATAGATAGGCCCTTCACAGAGGGAAGCAGGGATTTGTAGAGGTGCCAGAGCTCGGTTTTAAAATAGAGATAAATAATATTTTGAGCGGTATACTTTCATTGTCAACATAACAACTAAGAGATGGTGATGTCTACCACGGAACCTTCTTCTTGTAGACGTTGTTGGGCCTCCAAGTGCAGAGGTTTTGTAGGACAATAGCAAATTTCCCTCAAGTGGATGACCTAAGGTTTATCAATCCATGGGAGGCGTAGGATGAACATGGTCTCTCTCAAGCAACCCTGCAACCAAATAACAAAGAGTCTCTTGTGTCCCCAACACACCCAATACAATGGTAAATTGTATAGGTGCACAAGTTCAGCGAAGAGATGGTGATACAAGTGCAATATGGATGGTAGATATAGGTTTTTGTAAACTGAAAATATAAAAATAGCAAGGTAACAAGTGGTAAAAGTGAGCGTAAGCGGTATTGCAATGCTTCGAAACAAGGCCTAGGGTTCATACTTTCACTAGTGCAAGTTCTCTCAACAATAATAACATAATTGGATCATATAACTATCCCTCAACATGCAACAAAGAGTCACTGCAAAGTCACTAATAGCGGAGAACAAACGAAGAGATTATGGTAGGGTATGAAACCACCTCAAAGTTATTCTTTCCAATCAATCCGTTGGGCTATTCCTATAAGTGTCACAAACAACCCTAGAGTCCATACTAGAATAACACCTTAAGATACAAATCAACCAAAACCCTAATGTCACCTAGATACTCCAATGTCACCTCAAGTATCCGTGGGCATGATTATACGATATGCATCACACAATCTCAATTCATCTATTCAACCAACACATAGAACCTCAAAGAGTGCCCCAAAGTTTGTACCGGAGAATCACGACGAAAACGTGTGCCAACCCCTATGCATAGGTTCCCAATGTCACGAAACCCACAAGTTGATCACCAAAACATACATCAAGTGGATCAATAGAATAACCCATTGTCACCACGATTATCCCATGCAAGACATACATCAAGTGTTCTCAAATCTTTAAAGACTCAATCCGATAACATTACTTCAAGGGGAAAACTCAATCCATTACAAGAGAGAAGAGGGGGAGAAGAAACATAAGATCCAACTATAATAGCAAAGCTCGCGATACATCAAGATCGTGCCAAATCAAGAACACGAGAGAGAGAGAGAGATCAAACACATAGCTACTGGTACATACCCTCAGCCCCGAGGGTGAACTACTCCTTCCTCGTCATGGAGAGCGTCGGGATGATGAAGATGGCCACCGGTGAGGGTTCCCCCCTCCGGCAGGGTGCCGGAACAGGGTCCGGAGAGGTTTTAGTGGCTACAGAGGCTTGCGGCGGCGAAACTCCCGGTCTAATCTCCGTTCTGGAAGTTTTAGGGTACGTAGGTATATATGGGTGCAGGAAGTACGTCGGTGGAGCTTCGGGGGCCCCACGAGGCAGGGGGCGCGCCCTAGGGGGGTGGGTGCGCCCCCACCCTCGTGAGCACCTCCCTTTGCTCCTGACGTGGGGTCCAAGTCCATCCGGTAGCTTTCCTTCCAAAAATAACTTCTCCAGTTGATTTCGTTCCGTTTCGACTCCGTTTGATATTCCTTTTCTTCGAAACACTGAAATAGGCAAAAAACAACAATTCTGGGCTGGGCCTCCGGTTAATAGGTTAGTCCCAAAAATAATATAAAAGTGGATAATAAAGCCCAATATTGCCCAAAACAGTAGATAATATAGCATGGAGCAATAAAAAATTATAGATACGTTGGAGACGTATCAAGCATCCCCAAGCTTAATTCCTGCTCATCCTCGAGTAGGTAAATGATACAAAAGAATTTTTGATGCGGAGTGCTACTTGGCATAATTTCAATGTAATTCTTCTTACTCCTGATATGAATATTCAGATCCGAAAGATTCAAGATAAAAGTTCGTATTGACATAAAAATAATAATACTTCAAGCATACTAACAAAGCAATCATGTCTTCTCAAAATAACATGGCCAAAGAAAGTTATCCCTACAAAATCATATAGTCTGGCTATGCTCTATCTTCACCACACAAAGTATTTAAATCATGCACAACCCCGATGATAAGCCAAGCAATTGTGTCATACTTTTTACATTCAAACCTTTTTCGATCTTCACGCAATACATGAGCGTGAGCCATGGATATAGCACTATATGTGGAATAGAATGGTGGTTGTGGAGAAGACAAAAAGAGGGGAATATAGTCTCACATCAACTAGGCGTATCAACGGGCTATGGAGATGCCCATCAATAGATATCAATGTGAGTGAGTAGGGATTGCCATGCAACGGATGCACTAGAGCTATAAGTATATGAAAGCTCAACAAAAGAAACTAAGTGGGTCTGCATCCAACTCGCTTGCTCGCGAAGACCTAGGGCATTTTGAGGAAGCCCACCATTGGAATATACAAGCCAAGTTCTAAATGAAAAATTCCCACTAGTATATGAAAGTGACAACATAGGAGACTCTCTATCATGAAGATCACGGTGCTACTTTGAAGCACAAGTGTGGTAAAAGGATTGTAGCATTGCCCCTTCTCTCTTTTTCTCTCATTTTTCTTATTTTTTTATTTTTTTGTTTGCGCCTTTTCTCTTTTTTTTACGGCCTCTTTTTTTATTTATTTTTATTTTTCGTCCGGAGTTTCATCCCGACTTGTGGGGGAATCATAGTCTCCATCATCCTTTCCTCACTGGGACAATGCTCTAAAAATGATGATCATCACACTTCTGTTTTCTTACAGCTCAACAATTACAACTCAATACTTAGTACAAGATATGACTTTATATGAATGCCTTCGGCGGTGTACCGGGATGTGCAATGAATCAAGAGTGACATGTATGAAAGAATTATGAACAGTGGCTTTGCCACAAATACGATGTCAACTACATGATCATGCTAGCAATATGACAATGATGGAGCGTGTCATAATAAACGGAACGGTGGAAAGTTGCATGGCAATATATCTCAGAATGGCTATGGAAATGCCATGATAGGTAGGTATGGTGGCTGTTTTGAGGAAGGTATATGGTGGGTGTATGATACCGGCAAAAAGTGCGTGGTTAGAGAGGCTAGCAATGGTGGAAGGATGGGAAAAGTGCGTATAATCCATGGACTCAACATTAGTAATAAAGAACTCATATACTTATTGCAAAAATCTAGAAGTTATCAAAGCAAAGTATTACACGCATGCTCCTAGGGGGATAGATTGGTAGGAAAAGACCATCGCTCGTCCCCGACTGCCACTCATAAGGAAGACAATCAATAAATAAATCATGCTCCGACTTCATCACATAATGGTTCACCATACGTGCATGCTACGGGAATCACAAACTTTAACACAAGTATCTCTCAAATTCACAACTACTCCACTAGCATGACTCTAATATTACCATCTTCATATCTCAAAACAATCATAAAGAATCAAACTTTTCTTAGTATTCAACACACTCATAAGAATTCTTGCAACTCTTGTATGCTTAGCATATTAGGATTATTTAAGCAAATTACCATGCTATTTAAGACTCTCAAAATAATATAATTTAAGCATGAGAGTTCATCTATTTCTGCAAAATAGAACCACCGCCGTGCTCTAAATGATATAAGTGAAGCACTAGAGCAAACAACAAACTACTCCGAAAGATATAAGTGAAGATCGATGAGTAGTCGAATAATTATGCAACCATGTGAATAACATTTAAGAATTTCAGATCTTGATACTTTATTCTAACAGCAAGCAAAACATAAGAAAATGACATGACGCTCCAAACAAAACACATATCATGTGGTGAATAAAAATATAGCTCCAAGTAAAGTTACCGATGAACGAAGACGAAAGAGGGGATGCCATCCGGGGCATCCCCAAGCTTAGGCTCTTGGTTGTCCTTGAATATTACCTTGGGGTGCCTTGGGCATCCCCAAGCTTAGGCTCTTGCCACTCCTTATCCCATAGTCCATCGAATCTTTACCCAAAACTTGAAAACTTCACAACACAAAACTCAACAGAAAACTCGTAAGCTCCGTTAGCGAAAGAAAACAAAACACCACTTCAAGATACTGTAATGAACTAATTATTTATTTATATTGGTGTTAAACCTACTGTATTCCAACTTCTCTATGGTTTATAAACTATTTTACTAGCCATAGAATCATCAAAATAAGCAAACAACACAATGAAAACAGAATCTGTCAAAAACATTATAGTCTGTAGTAATCTGTAACTAACGCAAACTTCTGGAACTACAAAAATTCTAAAATAAATTGGTGGACCTGAGAAATTTGTCTAGTAATCATCTGCAAAAAGAATCAACTAAATATCACTCTCCAGTAAAAAATTCTAGCTAATCTCGTGAGCACTAAAGTTTCTATTTTTTATAGCATGATCATAAAGACTTCACCCAAGTCTTCCCAAAGGCTCTACTTGGCACAAACACTAATTAAAACACAAAACCACATCTAAACAGAAGCTAGATGGATTATTTATTACTAAACAGAACCAAAAAGCAAGAAACTAAAATAAAATTGGGTTGCCTCCCAACAAGCGCTATCGTTTAACGCCCCTAGCTAGGCATTATGATTTCAATGATGCTCACATAAGAGATATGATTGAAACATAAAGAGAGCATCGTGAAGAATACGACTAGCACATTTAAGTCTAACCCACTTCCTATGCATAGGGATTTTGTGAGCAAACAACTTATGGGAACAATAATCAACTAGCATAGGAAGGCAAAACAAGCTTAACTTCAAAACTTTAAGCACATAGAGAGGAAACATGATATTATTGCAATTCCTACAAGCATATAATTCCTCCCTCATAATAATTTTCAGTAGCATCATTAATGAATTAAACAATATAACCAGCATCTAAAGCATTCTTTTCATGATCTACTTGCATAGAAATTTTATTACTCCCCACACAAGCAAAATTCTTCTCATTCGGAATAGTGGGAGTATCATAAGAGACTTGAATACTATAAATTGTTTCCACATTAAAAGAGTAATGTTCAGAGAAAGAGTGCTCATAATCATGACAAGTTTTATAAATATAATCATCACTACTTTTTATAGCATAAGTTTCATCACAATAATTATCGTAAGTAGCAACTTCGTTCTCATCATAATCGATTGAAACTTCTTCCGAAATAGTGGATACATCACTAAATAAAGTCATGACCTCTCCAAATCCACTTTCATAAATATTAAGATTCAACATCCTCCCATATTGTGGGATAACTACTTCCTAAATTTGACAGTCTTCCAAACCCACTTTCATCAATATAATCATCATAGGTAGAAGGCATGCTATCATCATAACAACTTTGCATATCAAAAGTTGGGAGGCTAAAAATATTATCATTATTAAACAAAGCATCCCAAGCTTGGGACAAACATTGATTACAACAAATATATTCTCAAATATGGCATCCTCATCAAACATAGCTTCCCCAAGCTTGGGCCCTTTCATATCATAAGCATAATCACTCTCATCATTAATAGTACAGATAGCACCAATAATATAGCAAACATTATTATCATATTCTTCCAAGAAAGTGCCAAAAAGGTTTTCAAGATCATAGGGAGTATCAGTATCTTCCCAATCATAATCATCACAACAAGATGGGCATAACTATATCATCATCAAGTGCATCTTCTTCCACAATTATTTTTGATTCATTTTCATGAGACACAACAATAATAGGAGCAACCTTATTTGGGAGAGATACCTTTTTACCTCTCTTCCTTTTTCTTTTCTTCTTCTTCACCACATCATGTGTGGGTTCAATCCTCTTTTTGGAGCTCCTTATTAATGAGATTGGTTGAATAGAAGGCTCCCCCTCGTTACCTGATTCATCATAAGAAATAATAGGAGGATATTGGGAAGTCTCTTCCCTTTCATTAGTATTCTCTTCATCTTCTATTTGTTTTCTTTTCTTTATGTAATTGTCAATATAAGGATTTTCAATGCAATTCACCGCACAATACATATAAATCTTTTCTAGATCAAAATCAAGAATTTTATCAAGATTAAATTTTGGAATACCCTCAGTTATACGTTTCATTTCTTCATAACCCAAAAGAAGGCTAAGTTCTTTATGATGTTCAAGGGTAGTCAAATTATCACAATATTTGGACACGACTTGATCATGAAACAAATAGCATTGGAGCTTTAAATGACCATGTTCATTGCAAAGTTCACAAGGGGCATGAAAAATATTGAATGTTTCAGCACATTCATCTAGCTCTTCTTGCAACAATTTGGTTTCTAAGTACTTATGCCTCTTGCAATATCTATCTTCTCTATTTGGTGTGTACTTGCAAACCCAATGCACTCCACAAAAATTGACATGTTTATATGAGACATTTTCATCATAACTAGTGCAATCATCATTAGTACTATGGATATTCAAGGAATTCATACTAACAACATTGCAATCATGCTCATCATTCACATATTTAGTTCCAAACATTTTAATGCATTCTTCTTCTAGCACTAAATATATAGAGTTGGAGTTGGCGTCGGAGGAGCTCCAGGGGGCCCACGAGGTAGGGGGCGCCCTAGGGGGGTGCCCCCACCCTTCTGGACAGGGTGTGGGCCCCCTGGTCTTCATCTTTGGCAAGGATTTTTTATTATTTTTGAGAAGACGTTCCATGGAGTTTCAGGTCATTCCGAGAACTTTTGTTTCTGCAAATAAATAACACCATGGAAAGTCTGCTAAAAACAGCGTTAATCCGGGTTAGTTCCATTCAAATCATGCAAGTTAGAGTCCAAAACAAGGGCAAAAGTGTTTGGAAAAGTAGATACGACGGAGACGTATCACTCTGCCAGGTGTTCATAACATCTGGAGTTGCTCCTGCAGCGGGTTTGGTACCTAGCGGTGCTTCCAGGACGTAATTCTTCTGTGCAACAATGAGGATAATCCTCAAGTTACGGACCCAGTCCGTGTAGTTGCTACCATCATCTTTCAACTTAGCTTTCTCTAGGAACGCATTAAAATTCAACGGAACAGTAGCACAGGCCATTTATCTACAATAACATAGACATGCAAAATACAATTAGGTATTACGTTCATGATAAATTAAAGTTCAATTAATCATATTACTTAAGAACTGTTGGGGAACATAGTAATAATTCAAAATTTTCCTACGTGTCACCAAGGTCAATCTAGGAGATGCTAGCAACGAGAGAGAGAGAGAGGGAGTGCATCTTCATACCCTTGAAGATCGCTAAGCGGAAGCGTTACAAGAACGTGGTTGATGGAGTTGTACTCGCGGCGATTCAAATCGCGGAAGATCCGATCAAGCGCCGAACAGATGGCGCCTCCGCGTTCAACACACGGACAGCCCGAGGATGTCTCCTCCTTCTTGATCCAGCAAGGGGAGAGGAGAAGTTGAGGGAGAACTCCGGCAGCACGACGGCGTGGTGATGGTGGAGCTCTAGATTCTCCGGCAGGGCTTCGCCAAGCACTACAGAGGAGGAAGAGGTGTTGGAGAGGGGGAGGGCTGTGCCAGGGAAGGGGTGCGGCTGCCCTCCCACCCCTCACTATATATAGTGGGAAGGGGAGAGGGGGAGGCGCCCTAGCGTTTCCTCTAGGGGGCGGCGGCCAAGGCAGATTGGATCTCCCTAGGGAAACCCTAGGAAGACCTGCCCCCCAAGCCAAGCCAGGTGGAGGCTTGCCTCCCAAGCTAGGTGGAGGCACCCCACCTTTCCAAGTTACGTGAGATGGCGTGGGAGGGGCGCACAGCCCCTTAGTGGGCTGGTGTGCCCCCTTCCCTTGGCCCATAAGGTCCCCCAACGCTTGTCCGGGCCTCTGAAACCCCTTTCGGTCACGCTGGTCGTCACCCGGTACTCCCAGAACAATTCCGGACTCCAATACCCTTCGTCCAATATATCGATCTTCACCTCCGGACCATTCCGGGGTTCCTCATCACGTCCGGATCTCATCCGGGACTTCGAACAACCTTTCGTAACCACATACTATTCCCATTACAACTCTAGCTTCACCGAACCTTAAGTGTGTAGACCCTACGGGTTCGGGAACCATGCGGACATGACCGAGACACTTCTCTGGTCAATAACCAATAGCGGGATCTAGATACCCATATTGGCTCCCACATGTTCCACGATGATCTCATCGGATGAACCACGATGTCGGGGATTCAATCAATCCTGATGTAGGGTGGAACCCTAGATGGCCGATCTTTCACGAAAGGAGCGAGATCCCTCGAAGAACACGACGAACACGGGGAAGAACGAGGGGAAAACACGAGAGAAACACTCAACCAACAAGAAATAAATCACACATATGCTAGATCGATGAACACAAAGAGATACACGATGATCCAAGGTCAACAAAGGACGATACAAAGTAACCGGTTCTTCTCCGTGAGGAGGTCTTGATGGGGGTCTTCTCCGTGAGGAGGTCTTGAATCCACGAGGATCTTCTCCGTAGAGGGGCCGCGGTCACTCGAAGAGATGATCCGGGATGGATGAGCGAAGCTCTATCTCACATATGAGCTAAATCAACGCTGACCCTAGCTAGGATGAGGTGAGGGAGTATATATAGTCTACATCCACGAAGGGGTAAGTGAGAGGGGATACATGGGCCCTAGGCCCGTTCTCTGCGCGCAGGCAGGGCGGTAGTACCGGCCACAGGGCGGTAGTACCGCTTATAGGCGGTAGTACCGCTTAGGCTGAGCGGTAGTACCGGACTCGGATAGTGCGAACACTGGAGATTGCCGGGTTGAGCGGTAGTGGTGCGGCAGTGGGGAGCGGTAGTACCGCTTATAGGCGGTAGTACCGCTGGAGGGAGCGGTAGTACCGCTTATAGGCGGTAGTACCGCTGGAGGGAGCGGTAGTGCCGCTGGAGCGGCCGGATCCACTTCAAGCTCTTGATGTCCATCTTCCTCTTCGGATTCTCCTTGCTCCACAGCGTCTCCATGGCTAACTCCTTGGTACCTGAGTATGCACAACGTCTCCGTTTGAGGTAGTAACCATGTCTCATGTTCATCGAAGTGGAATTGTGAGAGGAGAGATGTCACCTCGGTTTCGAGAGCTCTTGCACGTGATCGAGTCATGGGTCCACTAGGCACTTGATGAGACGATGGTAGGTCCATGGGGATGACCTTGGGATGCTCCGCATCATCTCCCCTCCCTTGGGAAAGATCCGACCTCGGATCGAAATCCTCATCGCCATGGTATGGGGAGAGATCTTTGATGTTGAAGATGTCGCTCACGGAGTACTTGTCGCGTGGGATGTCTATCTTGTAAGCGTTGTTGTTGTAGCGTGCAAGCACCTTGAAGGGTCCATCCGCTCGAGGTAGTAGCTTGGACTTGCGTTCATTGGGGAAGCGATCCTTGCGAAGGTGTAGCCACACAAGATCTCCAACATGGAACATCATGGGTTGCTTGTTGACGTTGAGCTTGGTCGCGAGTCGTTGTACTTGGCGCTCGATGGTGTTCCTTGTATCTTCATGCATCTTCTTGAGGAAGTTGACTCGGGCACTCGCGTCCATGTTTGTGCGCTCTTGAAGCGGTAGAGGTAGAATGTCCAATGGTGACAATGGGTTGAAGCCATAGACGACCTCGAAGGGGGACTTGCCGGTAGTCGAATGTCTTGCACGGTTGTAGGCGTACTCGGCGATTGGTAGGCACTCTTCCCACTCCTTGATGTTCTTCTTTATCAACACGCGTAGGAGGGTGGAGAGCGTACGGTTGGTCACCTCCGTTTGGCCGTCGGTTTGAGGATGGTATGCCGAGGAGAAGAGAAGCTTGATTCCGAGCTTGGCGCACAAGGTCTTCCAAAAGTAACTCAAGAACTTGACGTCGCGGTCCGAGACAATCGTCTTTGGCACTCCATGAAGGCGCAAGATTTCCCTACAAAACAAATTTGCAACATGTGAAGCATCGTCTATCTTGTTGCAAGGAATGAAATGAGCCATTTTGGAGAATCGGTCCACAACAACAAAAACGGAATCCTTGCCATTTTGAGTTCTAGGCAAACCTAGCACAAAGTCCATGCTAATATCTTCCCATGGTTGATATGGAATTGGAAGTGGCATATAGAGGCCATGAGATTGGGCTTTGGACTTAGCTTTGCGGCATGTATAACACCGGTTGGTGAAGCGATTGACGTCCCGATGCATCTTGGGCCAAAAGTAGTTCTTAGAGAGCGTAGCAAATGTCTTGTCGCGTCCAAAGTGTCCCATGAGTCCACCACCATGAGATTCCTGCAAAAGCAACAAACGCAAAGAGGACTCGGGAATGCAAAGTTTGTTAGCTCTCATAAGATATCCGTCTTTGATATAGTATCGCTCCCAAGAAGTATGCATCAAACACTTGGCATAAGGTATTGCAAATGTAGGATCACGTTCATATAATTCTTTGATATGCTCAAAACCAATGACATTCAACTCAAGAGTAGTGACAAGCATGCATATACGGGAAAGCGCATCCGCCACAACATTTTCCTTACCCTTAACATACTTGATGACATAAGGAAATGATTCAATAAATTCACTCCATTTAGCATGACGCTTGTTCAACTTAGTTTGACCCTTAAGATATTTAAGTGTTTCATGGTCGGTATGGATGATGAACTCATGAGGGCGAAGGTAATGTTCCCATTCACGCAAAACTCGCACTAAAGCATAAAGCTCTTTGTCATAGATGGGGTAATTGAGTTGCGCTCCGGAGAGTTTCTCACTAAAGTATGCAATGGGGCGCTTCTCTTGCGTTAACACACCTCCTATGCCATTACCACTAGCATCGCAATGTATTTCGAAAGGTTTGTCAAAGTTGGGTAATGCAAGCACGGGGGCATGAGTAAGCAAATTCTTAAGCTCATTGAAAGCAATATCTTGAGATGGTCCCCAAACAAATGGTGCATTTTTCTTACTCAAAGCATGCAAAGGTGAAGCAATGGTGCTAAAATCCTTCACAAATCTACGGTAGAAACCGGCTAAACCAAGAAAACTACGCACTTGTTGCAAATTGGTTGGTTGGGGCCAAGTTTTAATAGCATTGATCTTAGTTTCATCAACATGAACACCCTTAGAAGAAACTACGAAACCCAAGAAAACAAGCTTGTCAACACCAAATAGGCATTTTCCCATATTAGCATAAAGTTGCTCTTTTCGAAGAGTTTGTAGCACAGTGCGAAGGTGGGTGACATGCTCTTTGAGAGATTTGCTAAACACAAGTATATCATCAAAGTAGACAACAACAAATTCACCAAGGTAAGGACGAAAAACGTGATGCATAAGACGCATGAAAGTACCGGGTGCTTCTGATAAACCCATAGGCATGACTAACCACTCATAGAGACCAAACTTTGTTTTGAAAGCGGTTTTCCATTCATCACCCTCTTGTATGCGGATTTGATAGTAACCACTTTTAAGATCGATTTTGGAAAAGATAGTGGCACCACTAAGTTCATCAAGCATGTCATCAAGGCATGGAATGGGGTACCTATATCTAACGGTGATAGCATTGATAGGTCTACAATCGGAGCACATGCGAGAGCTACCGTCACGTTTTGGAACAAGAATGACCGGTACGACACAAGGACTCAAACTTTCACGTACATGTCCATAGTCTATGAGATGCTTTACTTGCCTTTGTATTTCTTTGGTTTCTTCGGGGTTGACGCGGTATGGAGCTTTGTTGGGAAGCGGTGCTCCGGGGATGAGATCAATTCGGTGCTCAATGCCTCGTAGTGGAGGAAGACCCGGAGGTAGCTCGTCGGGAAAAACATCTTGGAATTCCTGCAATAGAGAAGATAACACCAAAGGTAGATCGTGAGAGTTGTTAGTTTTTGTGACCTCGTCCTTGCACAATAGGACATAGTGTAGGACACTCGATGGGTTCTCACACACTTCTCTCATCTCACGTTTGGTGGCAAAGAGAACTAAGTTTTTCTTGTCGCTCATCGTGGAGGCACTCAATTTGGGCTTGTGGTGCTCACTCTTTTTGGTGGTTCGCTCTCTCACTATTTTCTCCACGATGGGTGGCTTGCTTGTCGGCGAGCACTTGGCTTGGAGACATAGGACGTAGCACGAACTCTTTCCCTTTCATCTTGAAGCTATAGTGATTTGTACGCCCGTTGTGAATGACACCTCGGTCAAATTGCCATGGTCGTCCAAGGAGGAGGTGGCAAACGGTCATTGGGAGGACATCACATTCCAATGTGTCTTCATAGGCGCCGATCTTGAAAGAGACTTGTACTCTATGCTCGACTTGTATGGTGCCGGTGTCGCTTAGCCATTGAACCTTGTAGGGGTGAGGGTGCTTCATCTTGACCAATTGGAGCTTGGAGCAAAGTTCTTCACTTGCTAAGTTGTGGCAACTACCTCCATCGATGATGACCTTGACGGAACGTCCATTGATGCCGGCCTTTGTGTGGAAAATATGGCATCGTTGATCTTCGTCTTGTTGATGTTGAAGAGTCAAGACCTTGGAGACAACAAGAGCGGGACTTGAATCTTCATCGCAAAAGACTTGTTCATCTTCATCCTCATTGTTCACTTGTCGGTGCATGGCCACTTGCTCAAGAGCTTCCATTTCGCCTTCACTCATGGAGTCATAGGTTCCGTCGTCGTTGAGGATCATGGTGCGCTTGTTTGTGCACTCGAAGGACTTGTGGCCTCGGCCGCCGCATGTGAAGCATTTGATAGAACTTGTCTTGACGGTCTCATCGGTTGGAGTAGATGATGATGAAGCTTTCTTGAAGTTGCTTGTAGTAGAGGGACGACTTGAGCTTGTTGAAGCTTTCTTGTAACTTGACTTGTCGCCGTTGCTTGAAGAAGGCTTTGTAGATGTAGAAGGTGTTGGAGTCGTCGAAGCTTGATTGTTGGCGAGACCATAGGACTTGGATGAGAACTTGGCGTACTTGAAGTCTTCTTGTACTTGCCGTTCCGCTTTGGTAGCTTGGTGCACTAACTCGACGAGGTTCGAGTAAGGTTGGAAATCGGCAATCTTCTTGATAGGATGATTGAGTCCATTCAAGAACCGTGCCATAGTTTGCTCATCATCTTCCTTGACGTTGGCTCGTATCATGGCAATCTCCATTTCCTTGTAGTACTCTTCAACGCTCTTGGTTCCTTGCTTGAGTTGTTGAAGTTTCTTGAAGAGGTCGCGGTTGTAGTAGTTTGGCACGAACCGTGCTCGCATGACATCCTTCATTTGTCTCCAAGTGGTGATGGGTGGTTCACCTCTTGCCGCTCGGCGCTCAATGACTTGTTCCCACCAAATGAGGACGTAGTCTTGGAATTCGAGGGATGCCATTGCGATCTTCTTCTCTTCTTCGTAGTTGTGCAAGCGGAAGATTTTGTCAACCTTCAATGCCCATGAGATGTACTCTTCGGGGTCGTTGCTTCCATTAAACTTGGGCATGGTGAACTTTAGCTTGCCATATCGTTGCTCTTCATTGTGTTGGGGATGATGACGTCCATGTCGTTGAGGATTGACATTGTCATGGCGCTCTTGGCGAAGTTGGTTCACTTCCTCATGTTGCTCTTGGCGATGATTGGGTCCATTGTCTTCTTGCTCTCGATGGACTTGACGTTCTTGTCGCGCTTGAGGATGAGCTTGTCTATCTTGACGAGGAACTTGGCGATGCACGTGGCCTTGGTAAAGTCGTTCTTGAGCTTCATCACGAAGTGCTTCTTGTTGGAGACGAGCTTGTCGGCCACGATCGGCTACGGCACGACTTGAATCCCGAAGTGCACGTTGCGCCTCAAGTGCTTGAGCTTCACGTAGTCGTTGTTCTTGACGTTCCGCCTCGGCGTCTTGTGCATCTTGATGTTGTCGCGCACGCTCCTCTTGTTCTTGTTGTCGTTGACGTTGCCGTTCTTGTGCTTGAGCAAAAGCGGCTTGGTTTTGGCGATGTCGATGCTCTTGAGAGTCAGTGTCGTGTAGAGGATTGCGATTTGCTTGACGATCTTGACGCACGGCACGACGAAGAGTGTTCGATGTCGGTGTACTTGAACCGGAGATGGTGTCGTCGGAGTGTCGACTTGAGCGACTCCTTCTTGACGAAGTTGACGGAGTAGAACGAAGTAGCAAAGCTCGAATCTCGTCCATTCTTGCGTCATTCTCAACCTTGTGCTCGTCGAGCTTGTTGTCGAAGTAGTCCCTTGTACGATTCTCGGATTGTCGTAGGTCGGTGGCGAGATTGTCGATGCGGACGCCCAAAGAAAGTTGTTCTTGATGCAAAGCCCGTTGTGCACCAAAGAGTTGATTCTTGGTGACGAAGGAAGACATGTCGTCGTCTTGCTCCAATAAGAGGGGATTGGTAGAAGTACTTGGCCTATCCATCATTCCAAACAAAGATATGTGAGAGGGAGAAAGGAAAGAACCAATATCCAATGTACCTTGACCAATGTTGACAATGGATCAAAGGTGACTCCAATGTGTAGCAAGGAAATAGCACAATTGGTACCAATTCTTGTCGGTTCTCACACCTACACAAGTAAAAGCTTATGGTGGAGCTCGGTTAGGATGGTGGCACAAAAATTTGATGCAATTGTAAGTGAGATTCAATAATGTTGGAAAAGATTCACAAATTTGCAAATGCAACAAGTAGACCAATAGCAAGATATGGTACACGGAAACACACACGCAAATAGATAAGATGGGGTTATGCAACCAAAGATGAGCCAAAACGTGGAATTCACCAAGATGCTCTTGTTGCACAACACTAGAGAGACGCTAGCACGATTGCACAATAGGCGGATACGAACTTGTGCACAACCTACTAAGCAAAGATGCAACGACTTCTATCCCAAGTATGCCATATGTATGATGTTCCTATGCTTTGATCCAAGATGATCGAGTATGACAATCTTAATGTTGGATTTTGCTATGGTTCTTGCTTATGAGCTCTTTGCTTATCTTTCCTCTTTTGCTTAAAAGCTTGTTTGGCTCTTTGATGTTTGAGCTCTTTTCTCATGCAATGCTTCACGAACCAAGATAGCAATTGTGTATGCGATAACAACTTTGTGACACAAGTGATGATGCCGAGATATGCAACAAGGTGATAATGGGAAGTAATGAACACTAATGTGCACAAGTCACGTTGCCGGCAATACTCAATGGCTAGTCTCGATGGGTAAGTGACGCAAAAGTAAGGCCATGGGGTTATCAATGCAATTGCAAGATAGTATGACGATATCACGATACCAAGATGATATCCAAGGTGAAGGTGATACCAAAGTGAAGTAGCCGTTCGTAGTAGTCCTTGGCGAAGATGAGCGGTGGTGATGTTGATGTCGAACCGTACCTAGATAGCCGAAACACAAAAGGATACGGAGACCACAACTCAAATTCTCAAAGCAAAGGTCAAATGGTGGTAACGGAAAACGTTGGTGGTTGCGGAAGTCGGTGGTGGTTATGCGGAGGATGTGGTGGTAGCCCTAGGCAAAGATGCCAAAGTTCGAAAAATTTGGTGGAGTCAAATGTTGGTGAAACCTATCTAGGTGGATAGAGGATGTCAATAGCTACTCAACGAGCTAAAGAACGCGAAAATCGGACTCCGGATGTGGAAGTTATGGACAAAACGGTGAAACTCAAAGGGCTGAAACTGTCAGGGGCGGTAGTACCGCTCGCATGGGCGGTAGTGCCGCTTGTAAGCGGTAGTACCGCTTGGGATGGCGGTAGTACCGCTCGTGTCGGGATTTTTCGACTGTTTCGGCTGAAACAGGGCCTGGCGGTAGTACCCTTTGCGGGGCGGTAGTACCGCTTGTGGTACTAAGCGGTAGTACCGCTCGGATGGGCGGTAGTACCGCTCGTGTCGGGATTCTTCGCAGATCGAATCGGGACGCGATTTTGGGGCGGAAATGGATGATTTCGAGGTCAAAATTGGGGAGATTTCGTGGATGGAAAGTGGGGAAACTTGGGGAGATGCTAGATCCACTCGAAAGCAAACAAATCCATGGATCAAATCCAACAAAACTTCATCACACCAACAAATCACAAAAAAAATTTGGGGCTATTTTTGGTGGGGAATTTTCGAATTTAGGACGAAATCAACAAAATCAAGCTAGAAAACAAAGAGAGGGGGCTCCGAAATCGTGATCAACGTGGCTCATGATACCAAGATGATGTAGGGTGGAACCCTAGATGGCCGATCTTTCACGAAAGGAGCGAGATCCCTCGAAGAACACGACGAACACGGGGAAGAACGAGGGGAAAACACGAGAGAAACACTCAACCAACAAGAAATAAATCACACATATGCTAGATCGATGAACACAAAGAGATACACGATGATCCAAGGTCAACAAAGGACGATACAAAGTAACCGGTTCTTCTCCGTGAGGAGGTCTTGATGGGGGTCTTCTCCGTGAGGAGGTCTTGAATCCACGAGGATCTTCTCCGTAGAGGGGCCGCGGTCACTCGAAGAGATGATCCGGGATGGATGAGCGAAGCTCTATCTCACATATGAGCTAAATCAACGCTGACCCTAGCTAGGATGAGGTGAGGGAGTATATATAGTCTACATCCACGAAGGGGTAAGTGAGAGGGGATACATGGGCCCTAGGCCCGTTCTCTGCGCGCAGGCAGGGCGGTAGTACCGGCCACAGGGCGGTAGTACCGCTTATAGGCGGTAGTACCGCTTAGGCTGAGCGGTAGTACCGGACTCGGATAGTGCGAACACTGGAGATTGCCGGGTTGAGCGGTAGTGGTGCGGCAGTGGGGAGCGGTAGTACCGCTTATAGGCGGTAGTACCGCTGGAGGGAGCGGTAGTACCGCTTATAGGCGGTAGTACCGCTGGAGGGAGCGGTAGTGCCGCTGGAGCGGCCGGATCCACTTCAAGCTCTTGATGTCCATCTTCCTCTTCGGATTCTCCTTGCTCCACAGCGTCTCCATGGCTAACTCCTTGGTACCTGAGTATGCACAACGTCTCCGTTTGAGGTAGTAACCATGTCTCATGTTCATCGAAGTGGAATTGTGAGAGGAGAGATGTCACCTCGGTTTCGAGAGCTCTTGCACGTGATCGAGTCATGGGTCCACTAGGCACTTGATGAGACGATGGTAGGTCCATGGGGATGACCTTGGGATGCTCCGCATCAAATCCCGTATACAATTCCCTTTGTCTATCGGTATGTTACTTGCCCGAGATTCGATCGTCGGTATCCCTATACCTCGTTCAATCTCGTTACCGGCAAGTCTCTTTACTCGTTGCGTAACACATGATCCCGTGGCTAACTCCTTAGTCACATTGAGCTCATTATGATGATGCATTACCGAGTGGGCCCAGAGACACCTCTCCGTCAAACGGAGTGACAAATCCCAGTCTCGATTCGTGCCAACCGAACAAACACTTTCGGAGATACCTGTAGTACACCTTTATAGCCACCCAGTTACGTTGTGACGTTTGATACACCCAAAGCACTCCTACTCTATCTAGGAGTTGCACAATCTCATGGTCTAAGGAAATGATACTTGAAATTAGAAAACCTCTAGCAAACGAACTACACGATCCTGTGCTATGCTTAGGATTGGGTCTTGTCCATCACATCATTCTCCTAACGATATGATCTCGTTATCAACGACATACAATGTCCATGGTCAGGAAACCATAACCATCTATTGACCAACCAGCTAGTCAACTAGAGGCTTACTAGGGACATGTTGTGGTCTATGTATTCACACATGTATTACGATTTCCGGTTATGTAGCGACCCGACCCGAATGGATCAAGTCTCTGTGCTTAAGTGTCATCCCTGGATCGGTATGCTGACACACACATTACTCGAGGATTTATAACAGAGGTAAATCACATGTATAAATAACGTAAATACTATTACCTCAATCCAAACAGCGGAAGTAACAACAAGGTGTGGATTCCCATCAACACCAACGGCAAAGTTGAGTGTAGAAATCATAACCCTAACGTATCACTTACTCGTCGTAAGATACCTGCAACATGAGACGTTGCAGCCACAAAGGGTCAGTACATTGAATGTACTAGCAACTTCACACCATAGGCTAATGATGAATAAAGGCTATCATTACATGCATATTTGGCTGGTGGAAAAGCTCTATGGTTAGAATGTTTTTTTGCGAAAAGCCAATTTTTCCCAACAACAAAGGAATATATATTTTTAACTACAAAGTTGGTTGAAAATATTGAGAAGGTTCCTCCAACTCAATCCCAAAATAATAATCATTAACCCAAATCAAATTAATAATTAAAGTGTTGAGACCAACATGAATATCCAAAGACCAGAGACTCAATATTGTCCATAACCGGGGACACGACTAACCATGATTAGTTTGTACACTCTGCGGAGGTTTGCGCACTTTTCCCCACAAGACTCGATCTCCTCCGTTGGATTATCTCGCACTACAGGGAGTTTGAGAAACGGATGACCGAGACACAGTCTTTTAGAAACATTAACTCTTTACTCCGCGCAGACCATACCAACCTACATCCCTCTACCTGCTGATCCACCTCTTCAAGAACTCATGCAACTTACTCAACTATGCTAGAGCCCATAATAGCTTGTGGCTGCCACCAAAGTTTCTAGCATGAATAATCTTATGATCCCTTTGAGCCTGGGTGGCATTCCATAGGGTGATCACACGGGTCCTCTGGGATCCCCTTGGGCAAGCGCTGGGTTCTTCAGGTGCCTGGGCAAACCACTGGGTGCTCCAGGGTGCCCCAACCAATCCACCTAGATGTGTATTAAAGTAGCCACCTTAAGTTAACCATTAAATAATAATCTCACATCTGTCATGGATACACTCAATCCCAATCCACGTCTACGAGCATAGCATAGCAGTATAAGCATAACGTAGTAACTCCCAGGGGTTGAATGCAAGTCAATAGGTTCCTACCTCATGTTATCAATCCTACTCATGCAATGTTTTGAGGATGGAAACTAATGCATAAAAACTGGGTGATAATGGGGTATGATCAAAGTGTGAACTTGCCTTGTACTGTTGATGAAGATGATTCGCACTCATAACTCCTGATAGTTTTACTCGTCACACTCCGGTCCATCTATCGTAAGCAAGCAATAGTAACCACACATAAGCAATCAATCAAAAGATCGGAAAGAACGAAGAAGACAGTTCGGAAAACATCAAAACCAAGCAAATAAATCTTGCAACATAAAATTTTTCTAACAGTACCAAAACTATGTGAATTTGGCCTTAGCAGAAAGTTTAGGTCAAGTGCTTCAATTTGCAACAAGAATCAACTAAAACGGAGTTACGAAACTCAAGTTATGAACAAAAGAAGTTTGAATATGAATCTGAACAAATTTAAAAATTTGAAATTTTCAAAAAAGTTGATGTGACAGGTTAATTGGATAGGTGAAAACAAGACGAAACTATAAGCGCTGGTTTCATCTAATTTGGATGAACGAGTAAAAAGTTATGTCTATTTGAAAAATTAGGGCCAAACTGTTTTACAGAAGAAAAATAGCTACGACTAAAAGAATTCTAGGTCTAACGCATAAATACAGAGAACGAATAAATATACGTTTATAAGGTATAGAAAATACGACAACTCCCAAAAGTCCCGCCGGAGAGGAGAAATATATTTTTCTTTAGTGAATCTAGTCAAACCAAAATATTGATTTAACGAGAATCCGATGATTTTTTAAGGCTCTATGGGTCTATATTTATAGGTAGAAAAGAAGTTTAGGGGTCAAAGGCTAGGCAATGTGGGACTAAACATAGACGAAAAGAAAAGAAATGGGGAGGCGCCTCGCATGGGCCTAAAGGCCTTAGGCGGCTCGGCCGGCTGCGCGCAATGCAGTTTTTTTAGCAATATAAAAGAAAGAAAAGAAAAAAACTATGAAAAAAATATATGGGGAGGAATAGGGCCGGCTGGGCCTGGCCCATGTAGGAGAGAAGAAAAAATAAAATGATGGGGCGCCCAATGCCACTATGCAGCGCACGTGAGCGATAAATAATTATGGGCCGCACGTATAGTTTTTTAAATAGAAACAGAAAGGAAAACTGAATAAATAAAAATAAAATAATTTTTTATATAGGCATATAATATATCAAAATTTTCAGAAAAAGATTTTCTATGAGATGAACATTTTTCTAGAGTCAAATAAAATCCACACAATTTCAAATAATTTGAAGAGTGCTACTGCCCTACTAAAATCCAATAAAAACATTTTAAAAATACGAAAATGATTTCAAATTTATTTATCTCCAATTTTCTGATGTAGGGAATAATGTTACCCTATTTTCCATATATTTTATTTTGGGAAAACTTTGTTTTTGCCACTCTAGCTTTTGCCCCCTTTACTTATGCCACTCTAGAATTTAAAATTTCACTTTTGCCACTCTTAGCTTTTGATAATATATCAATTTTGCCATTCAGTGGCAAAAGCAAAATTTTCAGAGTGGCAATTGTGATACATTGCAAAACCTAAGAGTGATAAAAGTGAAATGAAAAATTATCATTATTGCCACCGAATGGCATTTGTGATGTATTATCAAAAGTTAAGAGCGGCAAAAGTTAGATGTGAAATTCTAGAGTGGCATAAGCAAAGTGGGCAAAAACTAGAGTGGCAAAAACAAAGTTTTCCCTTTTATTTTTGGAGAAAAATAATTTGAATAAAAATCAAATAACTCCAAATTGAAAACAATTTCAAAACGATTTTAAATTTGATCCTTTTAAACTTCCAACTCATATTTCATATGTTTTGAAGAAGTCATTTTATCTTTTCTCATGAAAATCATTGAGTTGCTTAAAGTTTTCTGAATTGAAAATATTTCCAAATAAAATTCAAATCCCTTTTCATTTATTTAAATGGAAGAAGTCATGTCATCTTCTCTCTAGGGTTTTGTATTTGAAAAGAATTTGAATGCACGAAGATCATAAATGCAAAATGGAAGTTTGGGAAAGTCCTTTTATTCCCTCTCATTTAACTTTCAAAAAGTTCGAATTTCACTCACATTTAGTCAATCAATCACACAACAATCCAACAAACAATCAAATCTATCTATTTATTATAACATTCCAAAATTTAGAATTTTGGTTGTTACAAACCTACCACCCTTAAAAGGAATCTCGTCCTCGAGATTCGGAGAGGCTAGCAAGAAATAGGTTAGGTTTGGGGTCTTCTCAAAATCCATCGATCGTCACAGGGGTCTGGGGTGCTACCACCCTTAGAAGCATGGTTACAGTTCCATCAAAACTCATATACTCCATCCTTATAGTTGACAGTGTCGACCTTCTCAGATCTCGGGAAATTCCATCTCTGGGCTCTTCCGATAGTGGCATAATCTTTACCGCAATACTTCTGTCCTTTCATCTTGGTAGGATTCTTCCGAGACTGGGTCTTCATAGCTGACGGGTCTGACGCAAACACTAAACAACTATCGATCTCTCATGGTGGTCATCAATTTATGGTTTGTCCTGCAGGAAATGGGTCTGGGCTGAACCTCACCGTATATCCTATGATTGGCAACAACTGCCTTGTACACGGGAAAATACCTATACCATTCTAAAGTTTAAACAAGGTTTTGATCGACATCTCTCTACTATAGGTAAGTCACTCAGATTTACCATCCCATATAACAAGGAGAATAATAAGAGTAAGTCGGTATGGTGATCAATCCATCCCGCACCCAAATCATTACCCTGTATATGGTTTAGTGAATCTCGCATTCTAACACTCGGTCATCCTCGCAAGCATTGCAGAATTTCTCTTGTTGACGAACCAATGTTCGGATAAATCCATGGATTCTGCAAGCCAAACAAAAATCTATCGTTCCTTCACAACTCTCAGGTTTTGTGTTACTCCTATAAGATCGTTTGTCGATAAAAGTCGTAACTTCTTCCAGGGTTTTTCCTTCAGCAAGAGTGTGCTTGCTTCTTGGCAGGTCCTGGGGCCTGTGGGTTATGGCCCATCTCATCACTTGTAAACCTTGAACTCATCATCAGGGAAACAGATCCTTAATCCAACGTCCAACTTCCTAGTATTCTTAAATCCATCCAATTGTACCGTCTTCCTTCCTTCTATTGGCACCAAACTAGGACATGATTACTCAGACTCATCATGGAATTTCCATTGATCCATATTCCAACATCATACCTCCTTTATATCCAATAGTAATTCATCTCTTCATCCTTGTGGGATATCCCACATACCGAGATAAAACTTATACTTATGAAATCCATACTCCACTTCGTGGAACATCATTATCCTTTCCAGGGTCAGGCATCCTTATAGGGGAATATTGGCCATCTTTGCATGGCACTCTTCAACTAGGAAACGTGAAACACATCATGAACTCCTGACAGTCCTTCGGGTGACTCCAACTTGTTGGCTACTTCTCCCATACGCTCCAAAACTCGGTATGGTCCTACAAATCTCGGGGCTGACTTTCCCTTAACTCCAAATCGTTTAATTCCTCGCAGAGGGGACACACGAAGACATGTCTGTCTCCAATTTCATAGACTACCTCCTTGCATTTTTGAGTCTGCATAACTCTTCTGCCTGGACTGAGCTACCTTCAGTCTATCTCGAAAATACTCAACATTCTCTTCTGAGTCCTTGATCACATTTGGTCCAAACAACTAACGGTCTCCAACTTGATCCCACATCAACGGTGTCTGGCTCCTTCTCCCAAATAAAGCTCCAAAAGGGGCCATCTTCAAACTGGCTTGGTAACTGTTGTTGTATGAGAACTCCGCGTAAGGTAGATTATCATCCCTACTAGATCCATAATCTAGCGCACACGCTCTCAACATGTCCTCCAGAATCTGATTGACTCTCTCGGTCTGTCCATCTGTCTATGGATGAAAGGCTGTACTGAACTCTAGCCCAGTACCCAAAGTCTGGTGCAGCTGATTCCAAAACTTTGAGGTAAAGTGTGTTCCTCTATCTGGTACGATGGTCCACGAAACTCCATGCAGACATACGATCCTGGTCAAATATATCTCTGGCATACATCACCTACAACTACATACTCCGCAATATCCTTCTTCGTACCAGTCCACCAGAAACGCTCCTTCAAATCCAAATACATCTTGGTGTTTCCAGGGCGAATCGAGTATGGTGAGTCATGAGCCTCCTGAAGTATTTACTTCCTGATCTTTGCATTATTGGGCACATATACACGGTCATCGAACCATAAGGTGTCGTGCTCATCCTTACGGAAACCTTTGGCCTTTCCTTTGCTCATCCTCTCTTTTACCTCAGCAATCTCTTTGTCATCCTTCTGAGCTTCGCGGATCTTTCCCAACAATGTAGACTGAACTTCCTTTGCTGCAACAAAACCGTTGGGAACAATCTCCACCCAAAGTTCCCTGAGATCCTCGGCTAACCCCTTTGGTAATCCTCCGCTTATGAGGGTATTCTTCCTTGTTTTCTTTATGGTTTTGTCCTATTTCTCCACAAAGCTTGTATGCACAAGGTTTCTTCATATCCTTTCCATAAGGCTTCAATTTCTGGGACACAAGCCGAGACTTTGGCAAAGTCAACTTAAATTCTTCCCAAGTGGTTACTCCTTGCCATCCATTGCTGGTTTGGTACATCCTCCACCTAGTAGCAACACCTCTTTCAAAACACTGAAGAGCATGCTGGGTCATATCCTTTCCGGCTATAGGGTTATTCTCCATATGATCTTCCATGTTCTGAATCCATTGGTCCGTCTCCAATTGACTTATCGATCCCGGAAAGGTGAGTTCATCTCCATTCATCCTCTATTGGGTCCAGGGGTTTTGGGGTGAGATAAGAGAGATAGAGAGGGATACACACAATGCAAACAATAGTGTTGAAAAGAAAGATTTTATTTGTGGATGTCGGAAAGACATCAAACAAATGGCAGCTCACAAATGTCGCATCTAACGTAGGTATATAACAGGGGTTTGGTCTTCTAGAGGTCAATAAATCTTCAATGTCGCCAAACTCTTCAAGTCTTGTTCATGCCTCCAATGGCTTCTTCCGATCAGACTTGTCCTTCTCAAGTTCTTTTGCCAGATCATCTCTGTTGACGCGAAGTCTCTCGTGACGTCCTTTAATATTTCTGGAGTTGCATTCAAACTTCTGGTTTTCAGCATCCTTGGCATGAACCTTGGTCCTACTGTCCTTTAGTTCCTGACGAATTCTCCAATGTCTCAAGGTTTTGCTCCTCCAGCTTGGCTACTTTCAGCTTCTAGGTCCTGAGTTCTTCACGAAACACTTCTTTGTCAAATACGGCTTCCTGAAGGTCCATCAAATTCTTGATGTAATACTCCAAATCCTGACGATACACCAGCTAAGGTTAAAACTTCATCTTTTGTTGACAGATGCTCCATCAGCCTTCTACCATCCAATCCTTCCATGCATATGCATGCTTAACTCAGCACGGTGACAATAGCATAAGCGGGCGATAACATCATGGATAGCCGTGTTTCTTCCCTTGTCATTGCCATGAGCTATCATTCCATAGTTGATATCTCACGCCTTAGGGTTTTCTTGACAAAACTTTGAGTTTCTAACTCTCCATGTTCCGGTCTTTCTCCGACACAACTTGATCTCGGGTATTGACGGCTTCCATAGTCTGACGAAATCCATAAGGGTAGCCTTCCTATACCAATCTGGAAATTCTTCACAGCCTTCAAATTCTCCTAGTCTTCGGAGTCTTCAACCGTTGTAGTTTCCATTATTATAATGCTCCGTAAAATCCTCTTCATTCCAAAGCGGTCTTAGTTGTCCGATATCTAGTACTTCTTGGAGTGGTATCGTCAGTCGAATCTTCGAGTGGTCCAAAGGGAAAAGGGGTATGGTCTCACTTAAAGGGAATATTTGAATAAGCTTAGAAGAGAGGAGAGGTAAAAGATCTTTTTCAAAAGAACGTTATAGAGGAAAATCTTTCCTATGGGCTTGCCAGTTTCTAGGGTTCAAGTCCTACAGTCAACATGTGCTTTGATACCATCTTGTAGCGACCCGACCCAAATGGATCAAGTCTTTGTGCTTAAGTGTCATCCTTGGATCGGTATGCTGACACACATAGTACTCGAGGATTTATAACAGAGGTAAATCACATGTATAAATAACGTAAATACTATTACCTCAATCCAAATAGCGTAAGTAACAACAAGGTTGTGGATTCCCATCGACACCAATGACAAAGTTGAGTGTAGAAATCGTAACCCTAATGTATCACTTACTCGTCGTAAGATTCCTGCAACATGAGACGTTGCAGCCACAAAGGGTCAGCACATTGAATGTACTAGCAACTTCACACCATAGGCTAATGATGAATAAAGGCTATCACTACATGCATATTTGGCTGGTGGAAAAGCTCCATGGTTATAATGTTTTTTGCGAAAAGCCAATTTTTCCCTACAACAAAGGAATATATTTTCTTTAACTACAAAGTTGGTTGAAAATATTGAGAAGGTTCCTCCAACTCAATCCCAAAATAATAATCATTAACCCAAATCAAATTAATAATTAAAATGTTGAGATCAACATGAATATCCAAAGACCAGAGACTCAAAATTGTCCATAACCGGGGACACGACTAACCATAATTAGTTTGTACACTCTGCAGAGGTTTGCGCACTTTTCCCCACAAGACTCGATCTCCTCCGTTGGATTATCTTGCACTACAGAGTGTTTGAGAAACGGATGACCGAGACGCAGTCTTTCAGAAACATTAACTCTTTACTCCGGGCAGACCATACCAACCTACATCCCTTTACCTGCTGATCCACCTCTTCAAGAGCTCATGCAACTTACTCAACTATGCTAGGGCCCATAATAGCTTGTGGCTGCACACGAAAGTTTCTAGCATGAATAATCTTATGATCCCTTTGAGCCTGGGTGGTATTCCATAGGGTGATCACACGGGTCCTCCGTGATCCCCTTGGGCAAGCACTGGGTTCTCCAGGTGCCCGGGCAAACCACTGGGTGCTCTAGGGTGCCCCAACCAATCCACCTAGATATATATTAAAGTAGCCACCTTAAGTTAACCATTAAATAATAATCTCACGTTTGTCATGGATACACTCAATCCCAATCCACGTCTATGAGCATAGCATAGCAGTATAAGCATAACGTAGGAACTCCCAGGGGTTGAATGCAAGTCAATAGGTTCCTACCTCATCAACTACTTCCCAATACCCACATGTTATCAATCCTACTCATGCAATGTTTTGAGGATGGAAACTAATGCATAAAAACTGGGTAATAATGGGGTATGATCAAAGTGTGAACTTGCCTTGTACTATTGATGAAGATGCTTCGCACTCATAACTCCTGATAGTTCTACTCGTCACACTCCGGTCAATCTATTGTAAGCAAGCAATTGTAACCACACATAAGCAATCACTCAAAAGATCGGAAAGAACGAAGAAGACAGTTCAGAAAACACCAAAACCAAGCAAATAACTCTTGCAACATAAAACAATTTCTAACAGTACCAAAATTATGTGAATTTGGCCTTATCAGAAAGTTTAGGTCAAGAGCTTCAATTTGCAAAAAGAATCAACAAAATCAGAGTTACGAAACTCAAGTTATGAACAAAAGAAGTTTGAATATGAATCTGAACAAATTTCAAAATTTGAAAATTTCAAAAAAGTTGATGTGACAGGTTAACTGGATAGGTGAAAACAAGACGAAACTATAAGCGCTGGTTTCATCTAATTTGGATGAACGAGTAAAAAGTTACGGCTATTTGAAAAATCAGGACCAAGGTGTTTTACAGAAGAAAAATAGCTACGGCTAAAATAATTCTAGATCTAATGTATACATACAGAGAACGAATAAATATACCTTTATAAGGTATAGAAAAGACGACTTCAGAGTCAGGAGACAACTCCCAAAAGTCCCGCCGGAGAGGAGAAATATATTTTTCTTAGTGAATCTAGTCAAACCAAAATATTGATTTAACCCGAATCAGATGATTTTTGAAGGCTCTATGGGTGTATATTTATAGATGGAAAAGAGGTTTAGAGGTTTAGGCAATGTGGGAATAAATGTAGACGAAAAGAAAAGAAACGGGGAGGCGCCTCGCATGGGCCTAAAGGCCTTAGGCGGTTCGGCCGGCCGCGCGCAATGCAGTTTTTTTTTAGCAATTGAAAAGAAAGAAAAGAGCGAAAAAAGAACTATGGAAAAAATATGTTGAGGAATAGGGCCGGTTGGGCCTGGCCCATGTAGGAGAGAAGAAAAAATAAAATGATGGGGCGCCCGATGCCACTATGCAGCGCACGTGAGCGACAAATAATTACGGGCCGCACATATAGTTTTTTAATAGAAACAAAAAGGAAAACTGAATAAATAAAAATAAAATAAATTTCTATATGGGCATATAATATATCAAAATTTCCAGAACAAGATTTTCTATGAGACGAACATTTTCCTAGAGTCAAATAAAATCCACACAATTTCAAATAATTCAAAGAGTGCTACTGCCCTACTAAAATCCTATAAAAATCATTTTAAAAATACAAAAATGATTCCAAATTTATTTATCTCCAATTTTCTGATGTAGGGAATCATGTTACCCTATTTTCCATATATTTTATTTTTGGAGAAAAATAATTTGAATAAAAATCAAATAACTCCAAATTGAAAATAATTTCAAAAGGATTTTAAATTTGATCCTTTTAAACTTCCAACTCATATTTCATATGTTTTGAAGAAGTCATTTTATCTTCTCTCATGAAAATCATTGAGTTGCTTAAAGTTTTCTAAATTGAAAATATTTCCAAATAAAATTCAAATCCCTTTTCATTTAGTTAAATGGAAGAAGTCATGTCATCTTCTCTCTAGGGTTTTGTATTTGAAAAGAATTTGAATTCACGAAGATCATAAATGCAAAATGAAAGTTTGGGAAAGTCCTTTTATTCCCTCTCACTTAACTTTCAAAAAGTTCGAATTTCACTCACATTCAGTCAATCAATCACACAACAATCAAACAAACAATCAAATCTATCTATTTATTATAACATTCCAAAATTTAGAATTTTGGGCTGTTATAGGTTAATACAATTATAGCATGAACAATAGACAATTATCATGAATAAGGAAATATAATAATAACCATTTTATTATTGCCTCTAGGGCATATTTCCAAGAGTCTCCCACTTGCACTAGAGTCAATAATCCAGTTTACATCTCCATGTGATTAACACTCATAATTCACATCGCCATGTGACTAACACCCAAAGAGTTTACTAGAGTGAATAATCTAGTTCACATCGCCATGTGATTAACACCCAAGAGCTTACTAGAGTCAATAATCTAGTTCACATCACCATGTGATTAACACTCAATGAGTTCTATGGTTTGATCATGTTATGCTTACAAGAGAGGTTTCAGTCAACGGGTCTGCAACATTCAGATCCGTGTGTTCTTCGCAAATCTCTATTTTATATTGTATATGTTGCTACTATGCTCCACTTGGAGCTATTCCAAATGGTTTCTCCACTATACGTATCTGGTTTGCTACTCAGAGTCATCCGGATAGGTGTTAAAGCTTGCATCGACGTAACCCTTTACGCCGAACTCTTCATCACCTCCAGAATCGAGAAACATTTCCTTATTCCTAAGGACAATTTTTGACCGCTGTCCAATGATCCACTCCTGGATCACTCTTATACCCCCTTGCCAGACATGTGGCAAGGCACATCGCGGTACACAACATGGCATATCGTATAAAGCCTACGGCTAAGGCACAGGGGACGACTTTCGTCCTTTCTCTTTCTTCTGCCGTGGTCGGGCTTCAAGTCTTAACTTCACACCTTACACCTCAGGCAAGAACTCCTTCTTTGACTGATCCATCTTGAACTCCTTCAAGATCATGTCAAGGTATGTGCTCTGTGAAAGCCTTATCAGGCGTCTTGATCTATCTCTATAGATCTTGATACCCAACATGTAAGCAGTTTTACATAGGTATTCCGTTGAAAAACTCCATTCAAGCAACCCTTTATGCTTTCTAGAAATTCTACATCATTTTTGATCAATAATATGTCATCCACATATACTTATCAAAATGTTGTAGCGCTCCCACTCACTTTCTTGCAAATACAAGTTTCTTGCAAACTTTGTATAAACCCAAATGCTTTGATCACCTCATCAAAGAGTATGTTCCAACTCCGAGATGCTTGGTCCAGTCCATAGAAGGATCACTGGAGTTTGCATACCTTTTAGCATCCTTAGGATCGACGAAACCTTCTGGTTGTATCACATACAACCTTTCCTCACCGAAACTGTCAAGGAAACTTTGTTTTGACATCCATCTGCCAGATTTCGTAAATGAAAATGCAGCAACTGCTAACATAATTTTAACAGACTTTAACATCGCTATGATTGTGAGAGTCTCATCACAGTCAACTCTTTAAACTTGTCAGAAACTTCTTTGAGACAAGTCGAGCTTCATAAATGGTGACATTACGATCAACGTCTGTCTTCTTCTTAAAGATCCATTTATTCTCAATGGCTTGCCGATCATCGGGTAAGTCCACCAAAGTCCATACTTTGTTGTCATACATGGATCCTATCTTGGATTTCATGTCTTCCAGCCATTTGTTGGAATTCAGGCCCACCATCGCTTCTCCATAGCTCATAGGTTCATCATTGTCCAACAACATGACCTTTAAGACAGGGTTACCACTCAGAAGTTGTACACACCCTTGTCGACCTACAAGGTTCGATAGTAACTTGATCTGAAGCTCCATGATCATCATCATTAGCTTTCTTCTTCAACTGAGGTAGGTGCCACAGAAACATCTTTCTGTGCTGTGCTACTCTGTGGTTGAAGTAAAAGTTCAACAACCTCATCAAGTTCTAACTTCCTCCCACTCAATTCTTTCGATAGAAACTCTTTCTTGAGAAAGGACATGTTCTTAGCGACAAACACTTTGCCCTCAGATCTGAGAAGACACATTTTCCCGCTTTGGGTTCGAGCTTTCCTGGCCGAAGCCTATCGACATAAGCATCGTAGCCCCAAACCATAAGAAACAACAAATTAAGTTTTTTGCCAAACCATAGTTCATACGGTGACGTCTCCACAGACTTAGATGGTGCCCTATTTAAAGTGAATGTAACTGTCTCTAATGCATAACCCTAAAATGATAGCGGTAGATCGGTAAGAGACATCATAGATCGCACCATATCCAATAAGGTTCGATTATGACGTTCCGACACACCATTACACTATGGTGTTCCAGGCGGCATCAACTGTGAAACGATTCCACCTTGTCTTTAGTGATTGCCAAACTCATAACTCAGATACTCTCCCCTTGATCAGATCATAGGAACTTGATCTTTTTGTTACGATGATTCTCAACTTCACTCTGAAATTTCTTGAACTTCTCAAACGTTTCAGACTTATGCTTCATTAAGTAAATATACCCATATCAACTCAATTCATCGGTGAAGGTGAGAAAATAACGATATCCACCGCGTGCGCCAACACTCATCGGACCGCACACATCAGCATGTGTGATTTCCAACAAGTCACTTGCCCGTTCCATTATTCCAGAAAACGGGGCTTTAGTCATCTTGCCTATGAGGCATGGTTCACATGTGTCAGGTGATTCAAAATCATGTGACTCCAAAAGTCCATTAGCATGGAGGTTCTTCATGCGCTTTACACCAATATGACCTAAGCGGCAGTGCCACAAGAAAGTGGTACTATCATTATCAACTCTACATCTTTTGGCATCAATGTTATGAACATGTGTATCACTACGACCGAGATTCAATAAACCATTCACATTGGGTGCATGACCATAGAAGGTATTATTCATGTAAATAGAATAACCATTATTCTCCGACTTAAATGAATAACCGTATTGCAATAAACATGATCCAATCATATTCATGCTCAACGCAAACACCAATGCGAACAACATTTATCTGGGTTCAACACTAATCCCGAAGGTAGAGGGAGCGTGCGATGGTGATCATATCATCCTTGGAAACACTTGCAACACACATCGTCACCTCGCCCTTAGCTAGTCTCCATTTATTTCATAGCATTTCTTTTGAGTTACCAATATTAGCAACTGAACCGGTATCTAATACACATGTGCTATTAGGAGTACTAGTAAGGTACACATCAATAACACATATATCAAATATACTTTTGTTGAAGTTCCCAGCCTTCTTATCTACCAAGTATTTGAGGCAGTTCCTCTACCAGTGACCGTTCCCCTAATAGAAGCACTTCGTCTCGGGTTTGGGTTCTTGGGTTTCTTCACTGGAGTGGCAACTGGCTTGCCATTCATGAAGTTTCCCTTCTTGCCCTTGCCCTTCTTTGAAACCAGTGGTCTTGTTAACCATCAACACTTGATGCTCCTTCTTGATTTCTACCTTTATGGCCTTAAGCACGACGAACAGCTCCGAGATCATCTTCCCTTGCATGTTATAGTTCATCACGAAACTCTAGCAACTTGGTGATAGTGACTGGAGAACTTTTGTCAATCACTCTCTTAACTGAAAGATTAACTCCCACTTGATTCAAGTGATTGAAGTACCCAGACATTCTGAGCACATGCTCACTGGCTGAGCTATTCTCCTTCATCTTGTAGGCAAAGGTTTTGTCAGAGGTCCCAACACGGTCATGAGCCTGAAATACCAATTTCAGCTCTTGGAACATCTCATATGTTCTATGGCATTCAAAATGCTTTTGGAGCCCCGACTCTAAGCCGCAAGGCATGGCGCACTAAACTATTAGGTAGTCATCAGGACGTGTCTGCCAGATGTTCACAACATCCACAGACGACGTCAGAGGGGTTGGCACACCGAGCGATGCATCAAGGACAGAAGCCTTCAGTGTAGCAGTGAGGACAATCCTCAGACTACGGCCCTAGTCCGCACAATTGCTTACAATATCTTTCAACTTAGTCTTTCTCGAGGAACGTATTAAAACAGGGAGCTAAAGCGTGAGCTATTAATCTACAACATAATTTGCAAAGACAATTTAGACCATGTTCATGATAATTAAGTACAATTAATCAAATTATTTAATGAACTCCCACTTAGATTGACGTCCCTCTAGTCATCTAAGTGATACATGATCCGAATCGACTAGGTCGTGTCCGATCATCATGTGAGACAGACTAGTCATCAACGATGAACATCTCCATGTTGATCGCATCTACTATACGACTCATGTTCGACCTTTCGGTCTCTTGTGTTCCGAGGCCATGTCTGTACATGCTAGGCTCGTCAAGTCAACCTAAGTGTTTCGCATGTGTAAATCTGGCTTACACCTGTTGTATGCGAACGTTAGAATCTATCACACCCGATCATCATGTGGTGCTTCGAAACAACAAACATTCGCAACGGTGCACAGTTAGGGGCAACACATCTCTTGAAATTTTAGTGAGGGATCATCTTATTTATGCACCTGAAATTTAGTGAGGGATCATCTTATTTATGTACCGTCGTTCTAAGCAAATAAGATGTAAACATGACAAACATCACATGCAAATCATAAAGTGACATGATATGGCCAATATCATCTTGCGCCTTTGATCTCCATCTTCGACGCGCGGCATGATCACCTTCGTCACCGGCACGACACCATGATCTCCATCATCATGATCTCCATCATCGTGTCTTCATGAAGTTGTCTCGCCAACTATTAGTTCTACTACTATGGCTAATGGTTCGCAATAAAGTAAAGTAATTACATGGCGTTTATATTGACTCGTAGGTCATACAATATTAAGACAAGTCCTATGGCTCCTGCCGGTTGTCATACTCATCGACATGCAAGTCGTGATTCCTATTACAAGAACATATCAATCTCATACATCACATATATCATTCATCACATCCTTTTGGCCATATCACATCACATAGCATACCCTGCAAAAACAAATTAGACGTCCTCTAATTGTTGTTGCATGTTTTACGTGGCTGCTATGGGTTTCTAGCAAGAATGTTTCTTACCTATGTAAAAGCCACAACGATGATATGCCAATTGCTATTTACCCTTCATAAGGACCCTCTTCATTGAATCCGATCCGACTAAAGTGGGAGAGACAGACACCTGCTAGCCACCTTATGCATCAACTGCATGTCAGTCGGTGGAACCAGTCTCACGGAAGCGTACGTGTAAGGTCGGTCCGGGCCGCTTCATCCCACAATGCCACCGAATCAAGATAAGACTAGTAACAGTAAGCAAATTGAACAAATCATCGCCCACAACTACTTGTGTTCTACTCGTGCATAAATCTAAGCATAGACCTAGCTCTGATGCCACAGTTGGGGAACATAGTCATAATTCAAAATTTTCCTACGTGTCCCCAAGATCAATCTAGGAGATGCTAGCAACGAGAGAGAGAGAGAGAGGGAGTGCATCTTCATACCCTTGAAGATCGCTAAGCGGAAGCATTACAAGAATGGGGTTGATGGAGTCGTACTCGTGGCGAGTCAAATCGCGGCGATTCAAATTGCGGAAGATCCGATCAAGCGCCGAATGGACGGCGCCTCCATGTTCAACACATGTACAGCCCGGGGACGTCTCCTCCTTCTTGATCCACCAACGGGAGAGGAGAAGTTGAGGGAGAACTCCGGCTGCATGACGGCGTGGTGATGGTGGAGCTCGTGGTTCTCTGGCAGGGCTTCGCCAAGCACTACGGAGGAGGAAGAGGTGTTGGAGAGGGGGAGGGCTGTGCCAGGGAAGGGGCGCGGCTGCCCTCCCACCCCCTCACTATATATAGGGGAAGGGGATACGCCCTAGGGATTTCCCTAGGGAGAGCAGCCAAGGCAGATTGGATCTCCCTAGGGAAACCCTAGGGAGACTTGCCCCCCAAGCCAAGCCAGGGGGAGGCTTGCCTCCCAAGCCAGGGGGAGGCGCCCTGCCTCTCCAAGTTACATGAGATGGGGTGGGAGGGGCGCACATCACGTGGGCTGGTGTCCCCCCTTCCCTTGGCCCATAAGGCCCTCCAACGCTTGTCGAGGCCTCCGAAACCCCTTTCGGTCACGCTGGTCATCACCTGGTACTCCCAGAACAATTTCGGACTTCAATACCCTTCGTCCAATATATCGATCTTCACCTCCGGACCATTCCGGAGTTCCTCGTCACGTCCGAGATCTCATCCGGGACTGCGAGAAACCTTCGGTAACCACATACTATTCCCATTACAACTCTAGCGTCACCGAACCTTAAGTGTGTAGACCCTACGGGTTCGGGAACCATGCAGACATAACCGAGACACCTCTCTGGTCAATAACCAATAGCGGGATCTGATGAGGACACAAACCTGGGGTACGGTAATAGGCCTGACCTATATGTCCTACCTAAGGTCCTTGTCCTAAGAACAAAGAAATTCAAGAATCAGAAGAAGGGATCTAGCAAAGATGTCGAGTGAAGTCCACTCGACCTACCTTTCACTCGGAGACCCCTCTTTATCCAGGTCACTCAACCATCAAACCACTCGACATATAAGAAGACCTAAAGCCGCTCTACGCAGCAACGGTCGGGCATTTACTCATATATTTAATGATCATTTGTAGCACTTCATTGCAGGCGTTACCTGTAACGCCACCTCTTTATGTACATTGAATCCTATGTAATGGAGGGGAGCTGGGGTCCTGGCGCACTCTATATAAGCCACCCTCCTCCTATGGGACAAGGGTTGGCACCCCCTATAACTCACACGCTTATAATCCAGTCGACCGCCTCCGGTCTCCAAGATGTAAGGCTGTTACTTCCTCCGAGAAGGGCCTGAACTCGTAAAACTTGCGTGTACAACTCCTCTATAGCTAGGATCTTGCCTCTACATTCCTACCCCCCATTCTACTGTCAGACTTAGAACCACGACAGTTGCCGCCCACCGTGGGGCAGGTGTCTTAGCGACTTGTTGGAGAAGTTGCAATTTTTTCGATCCCCTTCATCATGGTTTCAGGCGGAGGTTTGGCTGAGGGCCGCGAGATCCGTCTCGGCGCGCTCGTGTTTGTCGCCGATGACTCCTCTTAGCTTCAGGAGGCTCCACTCGACGTCGACGCACTCCCCATCCGTGAGGCAATGCACTTTCGCGCGTGCGTCCGCGGCGTCCTCCTGCGGCAGTCGTCGACTCAGTATTGGTCGACTCCTGTGGTGTCCTCCCCCCTGTCGCCCACCGGCGCAAGCGTTCTGATTGGTCAAGGCTTCAACAGTGGGTGAGGCATGCGGTGGCTCGCCAATCGTCCACCCCCAAGTTGCGGCGATCGAGCCCGACGAAACTCTCTACGGCCTGTTCGACTGGCTCCGCAGAGATTGCATCCGAGTGCGACACCAGTGATCCCGCGGCGGAGGTCCTGATGGTCGATGGACCTCGCGGTCCTCCCGGCTTCCCCACACCGACGGTGGCGACGGCGGAGGTGATCCGTCACGTGTCCATGAGGAGTACCTCCCCGAGCCCCTCTCTTCACAGCAGAGGGAAGAACTTCGCCGCCGGAACATGGATGCACTTCACACTCCTATCATTGGAGAAACCCCCGAGGCCCGGGCCTTGGAGGACGCGCGTCTGGCCAACTTGGCTGAGCGCACTCGACTGGAGAACCTCCAGCGCGTACTCGACGAGCGTGCGCAACAGCGGGTTCCAGAATCCAGTCGACGTCAACTCTTTCCATCTCCGACTCAGGTATATCGAACTCCGATCCAGAATCTCACAGCTGCAGCTCGAATAGCAGGGTCAATTCAGCCCTCCCAGTCGGAAGCTGGCAGAGGCCTAATGCAGATCAGAGCTTTACTCCGGGCAGCAGGAGAACAGAATACATCTGTGTCACAGTCGCGAAATAGGATCCATAGCAGATCTATTATGGCAGATACAGTCCAGCCGGCTCACAGCCCAAGATCGCCCCCAAGGCGTGAGGGATGTGGAGACCAGCGAGATCAGTACAAAAACCATGACCAGTATGATCACCGACTCGATCATGATGATCGTCGTCGAGTGCCCACGCCTCCCCCAAGGAGTGGGTCATACATGCCTCGGCAGCATGATGATAGACGCCCTCACAGTGTTGGGCGAAGGATTCCAGTCGACCCCAGGGAGCAGGGCTTTGATGCGAGATCTATTCTCGTTTAGGGTTTGGTCGACAGAAACAGAGCTCGTCGAGAAGGTCATGATAGAGATTTACCAACCAGCAGCAGAGTACATGTCTCAGGTCCAGAGTGTTTCAGCAGAGCCATCCGGGCCGTAGTGATTCCCCCCAACTTCAGGTTGGCGACTGGAGTCAGTAAGTTTACTGGGGAGTCCAAGCCTGACACTTGGCTTGAGGACTACCGAGTGGCTGTGCAGATTGGTGGAGGCAATGATGATGTGGCTATTAAACACCTTCCTCTGATGTTGGATGGCTCGGTCAGAGCATGGCTGAATCAATTAGCACCCAGCAGCATTTATAGTTGGGAAGAGCTTGCCCGAGTGTTTGTCAAAACCTTCGAAGGAACATGCAAACGGCTAGCAGGGCTAACAGAGTTGCAATCTTGTGTGCAGAAACCAAATGAAACTTTGAGGGATTATATCCAGAGATGGATCACGTTGCATCACACAGTGGAGAATGTGTCTGATCACCAAGCAGTTTGTGCCTTCAAAGAAGGCGTCAAATATCGAGAGTTGAATCTGAAGTTCGGTCGGACCGGAGACATGTCTCTGAGTCAAATGATGGACATTGCCACCAAGTATGCTAATGGTGAAGAGGAGGATCGGCTCCGGAGTGGCAAACACAAAACAGTCGCCCATGAAACCGGAGGAGGAAACTCCAGTCGGAAGCAGAAGCGCAAAGCCGAGCCAGCTGCTCCTGGAGAAACCTTAGCCGTGACACTGGGAAAATTCAAGGGGAAGCCCAAAGGACCATGGAACCCCAAGAAAATAAAAGACCAAGATGGAAATGATGTGCTGGATTTGCCATGCCACATCCACAAAAAGAAAGATGAAGAGGGTAAAATCATTTACCCGAAGCATACCACTCGACAGTGCCGGCTCCTAATCCAGCAGTTCCAAGAGAAACAACCCAAAGAGAAGGAAAAAGAGTCGGACAAAGTTGAAGACAAAGAAGAAAGTGATGATGGTTACCCTCACGTCAATTCCACTCTGATGATTTTTGCTGATGTTGACAGCAAAAGTCGACTGAAAGTCGTCAACAGAGAAGTAAACATGGTCGCTCCGGCGACACCCAATTATTTGAAATGGTCTCAGACTGCTATTACGTTCGACCAGTCTGATCACCCAATGCACATAGCCACCCCTGGGAGGCAAGCATTGGTGGTCGACCCAGTTGTCGAAGGCACTCGACTGACTGAAGTTCTGATGGATGGTGGCAGTGGCCTGAATATTCTGTATGCAGAGACGTTGAAAGGGATGGGCATTTCGATGTCCAGACTCAGTGAAAGCAATATGAGTTTCCATAGAGTCATTCCAGGCAAGAAGTCTGAGTCACTCGGCCAGATTGCTCTTGATGCGGTTTTCGGTGATTCCAAGAATTAGCGCAAAGAAAAGTTGACATTTAAAGTTGTGAATTTCCAGAGTGCTTATCACGCTATTCTGGGCAGGCCAGCTTATGCACGTTTTATGGCTTGACCATGCTATGTGTACCTCAAATTGAAGATGCCTGGTCCTAAAGGTGTGATCACTATCACTGGCAATTGAAAGAAGGCAGAAGAGTGCTTCCAGAAGGGCTCGAAGATCGCCGATGCACAGATGGTAGTAGTGGAATTGCAGGAGTATCAGAAAAATGCAGACCCGAGTGATTTGTTGTGAGCTAAGAAGCCTACTACGGATTCAGCATTTCAGTCGGCCAGTGAAACGAAACTGATTCATATTCACCCGAACGATCCCAATGCTGCTCCGACTCACATTTCAACAACACTCGACTCCAAATAGGAAGAAGCGCTCACCCAGTTCCTCTGTGAGAACTGGGACATCTTTCCATGGAAACCCCCTAACATGCCAGGTGTTCCCAGGGGACTGGCTGAGCACCGTTTGCGAGTCGACCCAAAAGTGAAACCGGTGAAAGAACATCTTCGACGGTCCGCCGTACAAAAGAGAAAGGCAATCGGTGAAGAAGTGGCTCGGCTTCTGGCAGCTGAGTTTATTCGAGAGATTTACCACTCCGAGTGGTTAGCTAATGTTGTCATGGTCCCTAAAAAGGACGACTCACTTCGCATGTGCATTGACTTCAAGCATATCAATCGGGCCTATCCAAAGGATCACTTTCCTCTCCCTCGCATCGATCAAATAGTCGACTCGGCTGCAGGGTGCGAGCGTTTGTCCTTTTTGGATGCTTATTCCAGGTATCACCAGATCCGTTTGTATGGACCCGATGAAATTAAAACAACTTTCATCACCCCATTCAGGTGCTTCTGTTATGTCACTATGCCATTCGGCCTGAAGAACACTGGAGCCAAAATCATGCGGATGATTCAGAAGTGTTTACTCACTCAAATCAGTCGAAATGTGGAAGCATACATGGATGACATAGTGGTCAAGTCACGTAAAGGTTCCGACCTACTGGCTTACCTTGCTGAAACCTTTGCCAACCTCAGAAGGTATGATATCAAGCTTAATCCATCGAAGTGCACATTCGGAGTTCCAGGAGGAAAATTACTCGGTTTTCTCGTTTTCGAACGAGGGATCGACGCTAACCCCGAGAAAGTGGGTGCCATACTCCGGATGAAACGCCCCGTGCGTGTGCATGATGTCCAGAAGCTTACTAGTTGCTTGGCCGCCCTAAGTCGATTCATTTCTCGACTCAGTGAGAAGGCACTGACTCTCTACCGACTGATGAAGAAGTCAGATAAGTTCGAGTGGATTCCTGAAGCTGATGCAGCGTTTGCGGAGCTAAAAGCTCTGCTTTCCACCCAGCCGGTGCTTGCTTCCCCAATCAGCAAAGAGCCGTTACTGCTTTATATTGCAGCCACTGGACAAGTCGTCAGTACGGTACTTACGGTCAAGCGGGAAGAAGAGGGAAAAGCTTATAAAGTTCAACGCCCAGTATATTATGTTTCTGAAGTTTTGACTCCATCAAAGCAAAGATATCCACATTATTAGAAGCTTGTTTATGAGATTTATATGACCACGAAGAAGGTTGCACATTACTTCTCTGACCACTCAATTACAGTCGTCAGCGACACTCCATTATTAGAGATTCTGCACAACAGAGACGCAATTGGTCGAGTGGCAAAGTGGGCGATTGAATTCCTTCCCTTAGATATCAAGTTTGAGGCAAAGAAAGCTATCAAGTCCCAAGCAATGGCAGATTTTCTCGCCGAGTGGATCGAACAGCAACTGCCGACTCAAGTTCACTCGGAGCACTGGACCATGTTCTTTGATGGTTCCAAGATGCTGAATGGTTCTGGTGCTGGGGTGGTACTGGTATCTCCCCGAGGAGACAAACTTAGATATGTTCTCCAGATTCACTTTGATTCCTCCAATAACGAAGCGGAATATGAAGCACTCTTATATATATGGGTTACGTATGGCCATTTCACTCGGCGTCTGTCGCCTCATGGTCTACGGCGACTCAAATTTGGTGGTTAATCAAGTGATGAAAGAATGGGATGTTAGAAGCCCAACTATGACTGGTTACTGCAATGCGGTGAGGAAGTGGGAAAAGAAGTTTGAGGGGTTAGAGCTCCATCATATTCCCCGACTGAAAAATCAAGCAGCCGATGATTTGGCAAAGATAGGTTCCAAGAGGGAAGCCATTCCCAGCAACGTGTTTTTGGAGCACATTCATACACCTTCAGTTCAGGAAGATCCTTTCACTGAAGAGCCCCCGCAGCCTAAGAGCGCCACAGATCCGACTAAAGTCGAGGTCCCAGCCGTGGTCGACCTGATCATGGAGGTTCTGGTCATCACTCCCGACTGGACAGTGCCATACATTGCGTACATCCTTAGGAAGGAACTCCCATAGGATGAAGAAGAGGCTCGACAGATCGTCCGTCGATCTAAAGCCTTTACTGTGATAAGAGGACAACTATTCAGGGAAAGCGCAACTAGGGTCAGTCAGAAATGCATAACGCCAGAAGAAGGTCGAATGATCCTCAACGACATCCACTCGGGGACCTGTGGTCACCATGCGTCCTCTTGGGCCATTGTGGCTAAAGCATACCGAGCCGGATCTTATTCGCCACGAGCAAATGAAATGGCGAAAGACATAGTCGACAAATGTGAAGGCTGCCAGTTTTACTCTGATATGTCTCACAAGCCAGCGCCAGCCCTGAAGACCATTCCCCTCGTCTGGCCCTTTGCTGTTTGGGGATTGGATATGGTTGGACCACTGAGAACTGGTAGGAGCGGCTCCACTCATGTGCTTGTAGCAGTCAAAAAGTTTACCAAATGGATTGAGGCTAAACCTATCAAGAATCTTGAAGCCAGCACTACTGTCAGTTTCATCAGAGAGTTGACATTCAGATATGGGGTTCCGCACAACATCATCACCAACAATGGGTCGAACTTCGATTCTGATGAATTTAGAGCCTTCTGCGCTTCTCAAGGCACACAAGTCGACTATGCTTCGGTCGCTCACCCTTAGTCGAATGGACAAGCAGAAAGAGCAAATGGCTTAATTCTCAAGGGACTGAAACCCAGCCTGATGCGTGATCTCAAGCACGCAGCAGGCGCCTGGGTCGATGAACTTCCATCAGTTCTTTGGGGTTTGAGGACAACTCCCAATCGGTCGACTGGTCGAACTCCTTTCTTTTTGGTTTATGGAGCTAAAGCTGTTCTGCCAAGTGACCTGATCCACAACGCACCCCGAGTCGAGATCTTCTCTGAAGAGGAAGAAGAACAGGCCCGGCAGGATGCAGTCGACCTCTTAGAGGAGGAAAGAGAGATGGCCTTGATCCGGTCGGCCATTTATCAGCAAGACTTGCGTTGATTCCACGCCAGAAACGTGAGGGGTCGAGCCTTTCAAGAGGGAGACTTGGTTCTTCGAGTGGATCAACAGAAGCCACACAAGCTCGCCCCTGCTTGGGAAGGCCCCTTCATTATCACCAGAGTTCTCCACAATGGAGCATACCATCTTTACAATGTCGAACATCAGAAAGACGAGCCACGAGCTTGGAATGCGGAGCTGCTCCGCCCCTTTTATACTTAAGTACTCACTCGGATGAGATGTAATAGGAAATACCTTTGTAGTTTATTTATCAAAGACAAGAGCTTTATAATCTTCCTAAACGATTGTTGTTGCTTTTTTTTGCGTTTGAAAAACCCCAGTGGGTGACTTCGCTGCGAATCCCTTTCGCCCAAGTCTGAAAAATCCTACCAAGTGGTGAGCAAGCCTCTCACTCGGGGGCTTAGCTGCGAATCCATTTCGCCTAAGTTTGATAAATCCTACCGAGTGGTGAGCAAGCCTCTCACTCGGGGGCTTAGCTGTGAATTCGTTTCGCCTAAGTTTGAAAAATCCTACCGAGTGGTGAGCCAGCCTTCCACTCGGGGGCTTAGCTGCAGTCCAGTACTTGCCTAAGTTTGAAAAATCCTACCGAGTGGTGAGCCAGCCTTCCACTCAAGGGCTTAACTGCAGTCCAGTACTCGCCTAAGTTTGAAAAATCCTACCGAGTGGTGAGCCAACCTTGCACTCTCGGGCTTAGCTGCAGTCCAGTACTCGCCTAAGTTTGAAAAATCCTACCGAGTGGTGAGCCAGCCTTCCACTCGGGGGCTTAGCTGCAGTCCAGTACTCGCCTAAGTTTTTTTGGACTATAAACAGTAGGGTAAAACCCCACTGCAATTTTTATTAATAAATAACGCAGAGAAACAAAGAGGTCTGAAAGGCTTGAGGTAAGCCCAAGAAACAAAAAAAGACTAAAAACCTAAAACCTAGGGAACAAAGGAAGAAAGAAAAAAGAGAAAAGAAAAAACAAAACAACCAACTAGCCTAAGAACAAATTAATTACAACATGCTATCAAGCCAAACTGAAAATTGTCTCTCATGCTTCTTCCTCATTCTAAATTTAAGAAGCTTCAGTTCCTCCAGAAATATGAACTTCCACCCTTGGAATGAAGGTGCAATATTTTCAAAAATCTTATTGTTTCTGGTGATCCATATGGCCCATGCTCCAAGGATGATTATCTCCATGTAAAATAGATACCTTAGCTTGTCTTTAAGATCTTGGAACGCTTCTAACACAGACAGGTTTGGAGCTCTTGTTGGACAAATGAAGTCCCAACATTGTTGAACAAATGGACAACCCCAAAAGAGATGATGCAGTGTTTCTTCTTGTTGACAGCTTCCAACTGCACAGTTGTAATCCTCCAACACAAAATTCTTCCTTCTAAGTAAGTTTCTGGTGTTGACTCGATCATGAAGAGGTTGCCAGAAGAAAACTTTATGCTTTGGCTGGCATGAACTCTGCTAGATCCAGTTGAAGTGTGGGGGTGTCTGTTTGTGACCAATTAAGACTTTATATGCTTTGATGGATGAATAGTGCTCAGTCCCCCAAATGTAACTCCATGTGTCTAAAGAGTCTAAATGCTCAGATTGTCTCATGGCTATGCAAATGTCTTCCATTTGTAAGAATTCCTCATAGGCCTCAGTTGTCAAGGGGAGGAAGAATAAATCCTGCAGGTACTCAGTCTGCAATACTTGTTGAATATTCAGGTGGGGGTTTCTCACAAAAGAGAAAAAGTGAGGAAATTGGTGTTTAAGTATTGCTTGGCTCCATAGATCATCCCAAAAGAAAGCACTGACACCATCTCCCACATTACATCTAGCAATAGCTTTGTACTGATCAATGAGAGCTAAGTTGGACTTCCACCAGAATGACCCAGTCATGTTGTCCCCTGGTAATTTCCCATCACTATAGTATGTTTCCCAAAACAAGTTGACCCAAGGAATATCATGTCTGTTGAAGAATTTGTGAAGATTTTTCATGAGCAGGGTTTTATTATGTGTAAAGATATCTACAACTCCTAAGCCTCCCTGGCCTTTTGGTCTACACACTGTGGTCCATGCCACCAAGGCAGGCCTTTTGTCTTCCATTTCAGGTCCTCTCCAAAGACAGTGTCTCAAGTATTTAATGATCTGCTTTTTTATTGTAACAGGTATGTCCAAACAGCACATGAAGAAAACTGATAAAGATGTCATCACTGACTTGACCAACAGTAATTCTCCAGCTTGGGTCATGAAGATAGAGATACCAGCCAATCTTTTTGCAATCCTGCTAACTAGGGGGAGACATTGCTCAACACTTGGTTTGTATATTCCCAAGGGCATAGCAAGGTAGGTAAATGGGAATTGTCCTCTAGCACACTGCAAGGTGTTTGTATAAATTTCTACCATGTCTTCAGCAATATTCAAGGGTACCATGATGGACTTTCCATAATTAACTTTTAGCCCAGTTGCTGTGGCAAAAGTATTCAGAAGTGCCTTTAGGCAGAACAACTGCCTAGAATCAGCTTGCATAACCACTAAGGTGTCATTTGCATATTGCACAATTGGGAAGTGAGGGCATGAGTTTACTTGCAGTGGAGCAGTGATCACGTTTAATCTCATGGCTTTATTAAAATGGATTATAGCAAATCAGCAGCCAGCACAAAAATTAAAGGAGAGTAAGGGTCTCCTTGCCTTACTCCCCTCCTTATGTAAATTCTTTTCCCAGGAACTCCATTGAGTAATACAGAAGAGGATGCAGTTGTGAATAAAGCTTCCATCCAGGAAATCCACTTCTCTCCAAATCCTTTAGCTCTAAAAATATCAATGATTGCATCATGCTCAATTGTATCAAAAGCCTTCTCAAAATCTAGTTTTATTACTAAGATTTCCTCCTTAGATTTATGACACTGGTGAATGTATTCATATGCCCAACCAAGGCAGTCCTGGATCACTCTATCCTTGAGAAAGCCATATTGATTAATATGCACCAACTGTAGAATAACTCTTTGCAATCTATTGGCCAACAGCTTGGTAATGATTTTCAGAAAACCATTTAGTAAAGAAATTGGCCTGAAGTCATTTGGAGAAAGTGGCACCTCTTTTTTGGCATTAGAGTGATGAAAGAGGAGTTAATGCTTTCAAGATTTACATTCCCAGCATGAAATGCCAATATAAGCTCAAAGACATCAGTCTTAATAATATCCCAACAACTTTTAATAAACTCATTATTGAATCCATGTGGCCCTGGTGATTTATCAGTAGGTAGGTTTTTGACCACTTCCTCAACTTCTTCTTGGGTAAAAGGCTTTTCTAGATCAATGAAGATTTGGGGGTCCACTGTGTTTTCATAAAGATCATTAAGGTCAAAGTGCATTGAGTGTCCATTAGATTGTCCCAATCTATTTTTAAAAGCCTCCCAGAGGATTGCAGCCTTTCCATCATGATCTGTTACTTCAACTAGCTCTTTGTTCAGCAGCGTAGCAATCTTATTGTGCCTATGATTAATAGAGGCTTTAGTGTGGAAGAATTTTGTGTTTTCATCTCCAAACTTTACTCCTTTAATTTTTCCTCTCTGTTTCCAGTAAATCTTCTGATCATTGAGCACAGTTAATAGATACTCCTTGAGCAAGGTCCTGCAATTGTTTTCAAATAGAGTTAGGTCCCTGAATTCCTCAATCATATCCCAGAGAAATATACAGTCATTTAGATCTGCAATTTGCTTCTTATGACAGGCAAGGTTTTTTGCCCACAGCTTTAGATCTCTTCTGACATTCTTGAATTTTGCAGTAATCTTCTGAGCATAGTCTGAATGACCTACTGGAATAGTCCAAGCAGTCTGAACCACCTGTTTAAAAGAGCTGTGGTTAAGCCAATAGTTTTCAAATCTGAACACTCTAGACTTTGGGATATTTGTGCCAATTTTAATCATGCAAGGGAGGTGATCAGAAATTGGTTTAGCCATGGGTAGAGCCAAAGTATCAGGATAGCTGGTCATCCAAGCTGCAGAGGTAAAAAAACCAATCTAATTTCTCCAGTAGTGGGTTGTCTTGCATGTTACTCCAGCTAAACTGCCTGCCTTTTAGAGGTAGTTCAATCAGGCCAAGTTCAATCAGGAGTTCTGATAAAATTAAAATCCCCCATAATAATCCAATATATATCATTAGGCATCTGAATATTACCAAACCAGTCAATGAACTCAATTTTATCCTCATGATTGCATGGACCATAGATGTTTGTGAGGACCCAACTTTTGGAAGATGTCCTGCATGTGAACTGAATGGATAATGAGAATTTGTTTTGAAACATTAGCTCTCCAGAGAACAGAGCTCCATTCCAAGCAGTGAGTATGCCACCCGATGCCCCAATGGAAGGTAAGTACTCAAATTTATTAAACCTCTGAGGACATACTTTATGAATGTAGGCCATATCAAAGTTTTCTCTCTTAGTTTCCTGAATACAAACAATTCCGGCAGCACTTTCTTCCACTTTTTGCCTGATAGCCAACCACTTATCTGAGGAATTAATGCCCCTCACATTCCAGTTTAAGATATTCCATGTTCTATTGTTATTCATTAACAGTCAATTTGATGTTACTGTAGTTAGCAGGGCCCACCCCGTGATGACAATCCCAGGCCATAAAATTATTGGGATCCACAAAAAGGACAAAACACTGAAAGCATGTGGAAACATTCCAGCAGGAGACATAAGCAGATGAGCAGGTAAACCAAAGCAACCACAAATGATGGCCAGAAGTTTCCATAGCATCAGATAGAATAGTAGTCCCTACCACAAGGAGATACCAGAGCTGACACAACAGCAAAGTGCATATAACATACAAAAGGTGCCTACCAGGGCAAACAAGCATTGTGCAGCAGTTGCAAGCATTACAGTTGACTGCATACATAAGACAAGTAATTCCCAAAAGAGAATAGCAGGCCATCCTGCTATCTATCATAGACTAATGTTGTAGACACATCATCACATAGGCCTGGACTCTGCTGCTTCTGTTGTGGCCTTGGACACCTTAGCCACATCTTCCTGCACCTTCTTCTTGGGCTTCTTGGTCAACTTCTCCTGTATCTCTTCCTCAGCAACCTTGCATAAAGATTTAGACAGGTTTTTAACCACTGAATTGTGAATAATAGGAGGTATGGCATTACATGGTAAACAAGACTGAGTAGCACAAGACTTCCTTCTATAGCCATTGTTATCCTTTTTAATCCTGTCAGTTCTTCTTACCTCAGTTCCCACCGTAGGTTCTTTCTCCCTCCTTTTCCTTGAGATGGCCTCTCCAAGAGGCAAGACTTTATTTGGGGACACCTGCTGAAGAGGACTGCTAGCCCCAGTGGAAGAGTGAGCAGCAAGGCTAATACCTTCATTTTCTTTGCCTAGCCCCAGGATGAAATCCTTACATGCAGGTGCCTGAGAAGTTGCACATCCATCAGGTATGTGAAAAAGCAAGGTTTCCTCATGCTCACAATTAGCAGTCAACAATTTCCAGACATCAGACTTTAGCAAATGCATGGTCCATCCAAACTTGTTAGGTGTCAACAGTAAGTGAATTATGAAGTTAAACCAACTTACTGGTATTTCTATGTTGAAAGTTGGTGTAGCTCCTTGTGTTGCTGGTGCAAAGTGCTGTATCCATAAATCCAGTCCTTCTTCAGATATTAAATGTGAACCATCAATGATTGGCAAAGCATGATCTTGGGCCAATGTATGTAATGTAAGCAAGGAAGGAGAACCTGGCAAAGAGAAGGACCCATAGTTACCTTTAGGGTTTGCTGCAGGTGAGGATCCATGTGGTGTACTGGAACATTAGCCTTGCCCTTGATATCTGGGATATGGACTTGATGTGAAGGAATATAATCCGCCACAGTTGCATTAGCAGCAACTTCCAGGGGCACAGCACAATTTTCAGTAGCAGGGACTTCCTTAAAATTCTCAGGCTGTTTGTCTTGTTGAACAATGGGCAAAGAGGTGCCAGGAGCTTCAATATCTCTGACAGAAGAGGACATGCCTGGAGTGGGAACTGGCTGCATATATTGTTGAGTTACAACACCCTCTGGCTGCAGGTTTTGTTGTTCTACAGCAACCACATTCAGAGTCTGTTCAGCATGCACCATGATCCCATTCTGTGGCTCTTCAACATTGGGCTGTAAATCCTGTAAATCCTCCTCTTCTTCAACTGCATCATAAGCCAATGCAATGTGCAGGAGCCCTTGACCAATATGAGGGGCCTGAGCACCTTGGTTGACCTCCTCACTAGCAGAGTGGGTCAAGGATAGCAAACCATCAGACAGGGAAACTGTAGTAGTAATGCTGCTGTTTGGAGCCCCTTCTTCTGCCAAGGCAGGAATTTCAACTTGAGGCTGCTGAGGAAGGACAGGAGCTGGCTGTGGGAAAGCCCAATGATCCTCTTGCTCTGCTTGCTCTTCCGAATCATCCCAGTCTTCATTAGGAGCTTGATTGTTAGGATTAGGCAGTGGTGGAAAGCCTAGAAAATCATTGGCATGCTGTGGCACAGGGTGTGGGTCTACACCCTCAGGTGGAAAAGGGTCCTCGTCTGCAGGCCCACCCCCCAGCATTTCTTCAAGAAGTACCTCAACAGAGCAGGTCCAGGATTCCTCCTCAAATAGTTCTCCTTCAGACCATCTTATACTCTTAGGAATATCACCAAGCTCTGTGACTCTAGCCTTGACCAAAAGCTTACCCTTCAAAGCATCTTCTTTCTCCCAACTAATGATCTTGCCCCACTTTGAAATCGCAGAAGCAATATCTTTAGTATTACAGAAATCAAAGGGAACCCCCACAAATAGCAACCAACAAGTTCTGTTGAAATGAATCCTACGCCAATTCCTTCCTTGATTGTGCTTAGTAAATGAAATGAAAACATCGCCAAAAGCATGCGGACCCTGCTGAATGAGCCTATCTCTGTCTCTGACATGCGTGAACCTGACATAAGCCTCTGCAAAAGGACAAGGTTGGATTTCTCTAAAGCCTACTTCCTCAACTCCCTGAAGAAACTCTTCAAGAACCTCACGCACATTTGGGGAAAATACCTCATCTGGATGCGGGTGGATACTGTAGTAGTAATGCTGCTGTTTGGAGCCCCTTCTTCTGCCAAGGCAGGAATTTCAACTTGAGGCTGCTGAGGAAGGACAGGAGATGGCTGTGGGAAAGCCCAGTGATGCTCTTGCTTTGCCTGCTCTTCCCAATCATCCCAGTCTTCATTAGGAGCTTGATTGTTAGGATTAGGCAGTGGTGGAAAGCCTGGAAAATCATTGGCATGCTGTGGCACAGGATGTGGGTCTACACCCTCAGGTGGAAAAGGGTCCTCATCTGCAGGCCCACCCCCCAGCATTTCTTCAAGAAGTACCTCAACAGAGCAGGTCCAGGATTCCTCCTCAAATAGTTCTCCTTCAGACCATCTTATACTCTTAGGGATATCACCAAGCTCTGTGACTCTAGCCTTGACCAAAATCTTACCCTTCAAAGCATCTTCTTTCTCCCAACTAATGATCTTGCCCCACTTTGAAATCGCAGAAGCAATATCTTTAGTATTACAAAAATCAAAGGAAACCCCCACAAACAGCAACCAACAAGTTCTGTTGAAATGAATCCTACGCCAATTCCTTCCTTGATTGTGCTTAGTAAATGAAATAAAAACATCGCCAAAAGCATGCGGACCCTGCTGAATGAGCCTATCTCCGCCTCTGACATGCGTTAACCTGACATAAGCCTCTCCAAAAGGACAGGGTTGGATTTCTCTAAAGCCTACTTCCTCAACTCCCTGAAGAAACTTTTCAAGAACTTCACGCACATTTGGGAAAAATACCTCATCTGGATGCGGGTGGATACTGGCAATCGCCCAGTCTTCGTGCCATCTCGGGCGATGAGGAACAATCGCACGAGAAACCCCATTGCGGCCTTCAATCACCCGAATCAGAAAGCCATGAGGAACGAAAGGTTGAGGGTCTATGGGAATGTTGGCCATCGGCAACGGCTCCGGCGAGGTGGTGAACAGAGCCCTGTCTGACAGCAATGGCAACAGCGGCGAGCTTGTCGAGGCAGAAGGGGAGTTGGTGGCAGAGAAGGAAAGTGAAGTGGAAGGCGAGGAGGCAAGCGACGGTCTCGGCTGGAAGTTTGGGAAAAAATCCTTGACCAACTCCGTAAATGAAGGCACCTGCCGAGTCTGTAGCGCCGGCCCAATACAATGAAACCAAGATTCCACTGCACCTTCGGCCCAAGCCTCTGCTGGTGGGCTCAGGAAAGAATCAAAAGGAATAAACGGCCAAAGCCCAGGAAGGTTCAGAGTGGTGCAAAAACGGGCCATGTGACCGTTGGCCCCGCATGCATGGCAAACCACGCGATTACGTGCAAAAGAACGTTGAATGACCTGGCGCTCTATCTGGGGCCTGTCTTGACCAGGATTAACGTGCAATGAATTGTCGTTAAGACCTTGATTAGTGCCCTCTTGAATGGGTCCCGATAATCTTTCGAAAACCGATCTACCATCTCGGACCACCGCAGAATAACTCCGGTGATCACCGGAGTGAGGAACAATGGCCTTGCCGGACCTACCCACTAAGGTCCATTCTTTGTCAAGCTCGGCATAGTATAGAGCTTCTTCCCGTTGCCAATTCAGGCCCCCAAAGTTCCAAAGATTGAAACCCACGTCAAAATCCTTCTCAACAATATTACCAGCATTGTAGATCTCAAAACCCACTACTTTTGAAGCTACCGAGAACTTGAAAGACCTATCCTTCAAGAAACGAACACGAAAACCTTGGGCATAGCCCCCAAACATGGCAAGAAAAGATACACTAACCGTGTGCACATTGAGCCTGAAGGAGGCACGTCTAAATGAAACCACCATGGTGAATTCCTTTTGACGAAAACCCGGGGAGAAGACCACCGGGTGCCCAAACTTGGCCTTCATATCCGCTTGAAACTTCTTCCCACGATCAAAGTTAAGGGCAAAAGGAACCATCATGAAGGGAGGGGTGGCTACCAGAGCCGGAGCAGCCACTGGTAGGGCTTGTGGCCGCCGGGGCCGGAGTGGCCACCGGCGCAAGGTGGGAGAGCTAGGTGGGAGAGCTCCCTATTGGGGCGGACTTCGTCCGCCGCCGGATCGCTCCGCTGCACAACAAGGGAAGGAAGGCTACTCGCCTAAGTTTGAAAAATCCTACCGAGTGGTGAGCCAGCCTTCCACTCGGGGGCTTAGCTGCAGTCCAGTACTCGCCTAAGTTTGACAAATCCTACCGAGTGGTGATCCAGCCTTCCACTCAGGGGCTTAGTTGCAGTCCAGTACTCGCCAAAGTTTGAAAAATCCTATCGAGTGGTGAGCAAGCCTCTCACTCGGGGGCTTAGCTGCGAATCCGTTTCGCCTAAGTTTGAAAAATCCTACCGACTTGAGAGCAACCCTCCCACTCGGGGGCTTAGCTGCAGCCAGTACTCGCCTAAGTTTGAAAAATCCTACCGAGTGGAGAGCAACCCTCCCACTCGGGGGCTTAGCTGCAGTCCAGTACTCGCCTAAGTTTGAAAAATCCTACCGAGTGGAGAGCAACCCTCCCACTCGGGGGCTTAGCTGCAGTCCAGTACTCACCTAAGTTTGAAAAATGCTACCGAGTGGAGAGCAACCCTCCCACTCGGGGGCTTAGCCGCAGTCCAGTAGTCGCCTAAGTTTGAAAAATCCTACCGAGTGGAGAGCAACCCTCCCACTCGGGGCCTTAGTTGCAGTCTAGTACTCGCCTAAGTTTGAAAAATCCTACCGAGTGGAGAGCAACCCTCCCACTCGGGGGCTTAGCTGTAGTTCAGTACTCGCCTAAGTTTGAAAACTCCTACCGAGTGGAGAGCAACCCTCCCACTCGGGGACTTAGCTGCAGTCCAGTACTCGCCTATGTTTGAAAAATCCTACCGAGTGGTGAACAATCCTCCCACTCAGGGGCTTAGCTGCAGTCCAGTACTCGCCTAAGTTTAAAAAATCCTACCGAGTGGTGAGCAATCCTCCCACTCGGGGGCTTAGCTGCAGTCCAGTACTCGCCTAAGTTTGAAAAATCCTACCGAGTGGTGAGCTATACTCCCACTCGAGGGCTTAGCTGCAGTCCAGTACTCGCCTAAGTTTTAAAAAATCCTACCGAGTGGTGAGCAATCCTCCCACTCCGGGGCTTAGCTGCAGTCCAGTACTCGCCTAAGTTTGAAAAATCCTACCGAGTGGAGAGCAACCCTCCCACTCGGGGCTTAGCTGCAGTCCAGTACTCGCCTAAGTTTGAAAAATCCTACCGAGTGGAGAGCAACCCCAGAACGTTAGTAAAAAAATATATTAATTAATAATAAATAAAATTAATTAATTAATTAATTGAAGAATTAATTAACTTAATTAATTTTGTACTAGATTAACCTAACCATTTTACTTAACTAATTAACCATGCTTAATTAACCTGAGGCTATGACAAACAGGCCCCACGTGCCAGGGTTGACCTAGTCAACCTGTAGACCTGCTCACATCATGCTGATGTCACGCTGACCCAATAATTACCTTTTCTAATTAATTAAAATCTGTTAATTTCAAAATTTGAATTGAAACTTTAAAAATTAATATAAAATAAACCGTAGCTCGGATGGAAAAACTTTGTGCATGAAAGTTGCTTAGAACGACGAGACGATTCCGGATACACAGCCCGTTCGTCCGCCACACATCCCTAGCATAGCAAACTCGCAACTTTTCCCCTCCGATTCATCTGTCCGAAAATGCGAAACTCCGGGAATACTTTCCCGGATGTTTCCCCCTTCGCCGGTATCACCTACTACCGCGATGGGGCACGCCTAGCATCACGCTTTGCTTTGTCATGCATCAATATGCATCTATTTGCATTGTATTCATAGTTTCTTCCCTCTCTTCTCTCGCTAGACACCGAGACCGACGCCGCCGCTACCCAGTACGACTACGGAGTTGACGACCCCTCTCTCTTGCCAGAGCAACCAGGCAAGCCCCCCCCCTCGATCACCAGATATCGCCTATTCTTCTCTATACTGCTTGCATTAGAGTAGTGTAGCATGTTACTGCTTTCGGTTAATCCTATTCTGTTGCATAGCCTGTCATTGTTGCTACAGTTGTTACCCTTACCTGTTATCCTACATGCTTAGTATAGGATGCTAGTTTTCCATCAGTGGCCCTACATTCTTGTCCGTCTGATGTGCTATACTATCGGGCTGTGATCACTCGGGAGGTGATCACGGGTATATACTATACTTTATACATGATACATGTGGTGACTAAAGTCGGGTCGGCTCGAGGAGTACCCACGAGTGATTCACGGATTGGGGGCTGAAAGGACCTTTGTCCCAACGGCCCTCTGTGTGGATCTTTGTGGCGGAGCGGCAGGGCAGGTTGAGACTACCTGGGTGAGAGGTGGGCCTGGCCCTGTTCGGCGTTCGCGGATACTTAACATGTTTAACGAGATCTTGGTATTTGATATGAGTCTGGCTACTGGCCTATACGCACTAACCAACTACGCGGGAACAGTTATGGGCACTCGGCGTCGTGGTATCAGCCGAAGCACTTCGTGATGTCAGCGACTGAGTGGCGCGTGCCGGATTGGACTGGAACACCTGCTAGGCTAGGTCTGCTTCCGGCCGCGTTCGCAACGTGCAGGTGTGCTAAGGGCTATGGGCCCAGACCCGTGTGCGCTTAGGTTTAGACCGGCGTGTTGACCTCTCTGTTGTGCCTAGGTGGGGCTGCAACGTGTTGATCTTCTGAGGCCGGGCATGACCCAGGAAAGTGTGTCCGGCCAAATGGGATCAAGCGTGTTGGGTTATGTGGTGCACCCATGTAGGGAAGTTAATCTATTCGAATAGCCGTGATCTTCGGTAACAGGACGACTTGGAGTTGTACCTTTACCTTATGACAACTAGAACCGGATACTTAATAAAACACACCCTTCCAAGTGCCAGATACATCCCGGTGATCGCTCTCTAATAGGGCATCGAGCAGGGGATTGCCGGGTAGGATTACACTATGCGATGCTACTTGGAGGACTTCAGTCTACTCTCTTTTATATGCTGTAAGACGGAGGCTTCCAGAAGCGTAGTCTTCGACAGGATTAGCTATCCCCCTCTTATTCTGGCATTCTGCAGTTCAGTCCACTGATATGGCCCTTTACACATATATCCATGCATATGTAGTGTAGCTCCTTGCTTGCGAGTACTTTGGATGAGTACTCACGGTTGCCTTGTTTCCCCTTTTCCCCATTTCTCCACCCGATTGCTGTGACCAGACGATGGAGCCCAGGATCCATACGCCGCCGTCGACGATGACTCCTACTACTCTGGAGGTGCCTACTACTACGTGCAGCCCGCTGACGACGACTAGGAGTAGTTAGGAGGATCCCAGGCAGGACTGCGCCTCGTTCGATCTGTATCCCTGTTTGTGCTAGCCATCTTATGGCAACTTGTTTAACTTATGTCTGTACTCAGATATTGTTGCTTTCCTGACTCGTCTATGATCGAGCACTTGTATTCGAGCCCTCGAGGCCCCTGGCTTGTATTATGATGGTTGTATGACTTATTTTATTTGTAGAGTTGTGTTGTGATATCTCCCCGTGAGTCCCTGATCTTGATCGTACACATTTGCATGCATGATTAGTGTACGATTGAATTGGGGGTGTCACATAATTTCTCCCACTTTCAATATGTATCTAGATCGAGACTTAGAGTCATCCAGATCTGTGTCAAAACTTGCATCGACGTAACTTTTTACGACGAACCGTTTGTCACCTCCATAATCGAGAAATATTTCCTTATTCCACTAAGGATAATTTTGACCATTGTCCGGTGATCTACTCTTAGATTACTATTGTACTCCCTTGATTAACACAGTGTAGGGTATGCAATAGATCTGGTACATAGCATGGCATACTTTATAGAACCTATGGCTGAGGCATAGGGAATGACTTTTATTCTCTTATTATCTTCTGCCGTGGTCGAGCTTTGAGTCTTACTCAATTTCGCACCTTGTAACACAGCCAAAAACTCTTTCTTTGACTGTTCTATTTTGAACTACTTCAAAATCTTGTCAAGGTATGCACTCATTGAAAAAACTTATCAAGCGTCTTGATCTATCGCTATAGATCTTGATGTTTAATATGTAAGCAGCTTCACCGAGGTCTTTCTTTGAAAAACTTCTTTCAAACACTCCTTTATGCTTTGCAGAATAATTCTACATTATTTCCGGTCAACAATATGTCATTCACATATACTTATCAGAAATGTTGTAGTGCTTCCACTCACTTTCTTGTAAAAATACAGGCTTCACCGCAAGTCTGTATAAAACTATATGCTTTGATCATCTCATCAAAGCGCATATTCCAACTCCGAGATGCTTGCACCAGTCCATAGATGGATCGATGGAGCTTGCACATTTTGTTAGCACCTTTTAGGATTGACAAAAACTTCTGGTTGCATCATATACAACTCTTCTTTAAGAAATCCATTAAGGATTGCAGTTTTGTTATCCATTTGCCAGGTTCAATAAAATGCGGCAATTGCTAACATGATTCGGACAGACTTTAAGCATCGATACGAGTGAGAAAATCTCATCGTAGTCAACACCTTGAACTTTGTCAAAAACCTTTTTCGACAAGTCCAACTTTGTAGACAGTAACACTACTATCAGTGTCCGTCTTCCTCTTGAAGATCCATTTATTTTCTATGGCTTGCCGATCATCGGGCAAGTTAACCAAAGTCCATACTTTGTTCTCATACATAGATCCTATCTCAGATTTCATGGCCTCAAACCATTTTGCGAAATCTGGGCTCATCATCGCTTCCTCATAGTTCGTAGGTTCGTCATGGTCAAGTAACATGACCTCCATAATAGGATTACCGTACCACTCTAGTGCGGATCTCACTCTTGTTGACCTACGAGGTTCGGTAGTAACTTGATCTGAAGTTACATGATCATCATCATTAGCTTCCTCACTAATTGGTGTAGGAGTCACAGGAACAAATTTCTGTGATGAACTACTTTCCAATAAGTTAGCAGGTACAGTTACCTCGTCAAGTTCTACTTTCCTCCCACTCACTTCTTTCAAGAGAAACTCCTTCTTTAGAAAGGATCTATTCTCAGCAACAAATTTGCCTTCGGATCTGTGATAGAAGGTGTACCCAACAATTTCGTTTGGGTATCCTATGAAGATGCACTTCTCCGATTTGGGTTAGAGCTTATCATTTTGAAACTTTTTCACATAAGCATCGCCTCCCCAAACTTTAAGAAACGACAGCTTAGGTTTCTTGCTAAACCACAATTCATACGATGTCGTCTCAACGGATTTATATGGTGCCCTATTTAACGTGAATGCATAACCCCAAAACGATAGTGGTAAATCGGTAAGAGACATCATAGATTGCACTATATCCAATAAAGTACGGTTATGAAGTTCGGACACACCATTATGCTGTGGTGTTCCAGGTGGCACGAATTTGTGAAACTATTCCACATTGTTTTAATTGAAGACCAAACTCGTAACTCAAATATTTGTCTCCGCGATCAGATCGTAGAAACCTTATTTTCTTGTCACGATGATTTTCCACTTCACTCTGAAATTCTTTGAACTTTTCAAATGTTTCAGACTTATGTTTCATCAATTAGATATACCCATATCTGCTCAAATCATCTGTGAAGGTCAGAAAATAACGATACCCGCCGCGAGCCTTAACGCTCATCGGATCGCATACATCAGTATGTATTATTTCCAATAAGTCAGTTGCTCGCTCCATTGTTCCGGAGAACGAAGTCTTAGTCATCTTGCCCATGAGGCATGGTTCGCAAGCATCAAGTGATTCATAATCAAGTGATTCCAAAAGCCCATCAGCATGGAGTTTCTTCATGCGCTTTACACCAATATGACCTAAACGGCAGTGCCACAAATAAGTTGCACTATTATTACTAACTTTGCATCTTTTGGTTTCAATATTATGAATATGTGTATCACTACAATCGAGATCCAACGAACCATTTTCATTGGGTGTGTAACCATATAAGGTTTTATTCATGTAAACAGAACAACAATTTATTCTCTTACTTAAATGAATAACCGTATTGCAATAAACATGATCAAATCATATTCATGCTCAACGCAAACACCAAATAACACTTATTTAGGTTCAACACTAATCCCGAAAGTATAGGGAGTGTGCGATGATGATCATATCAATCTTGGAACCACTTCCAACACACATCGTCACTTCACCCTTAACTAGTCTCTGTTCATTCTGCAACTCCCGTTTCGAGTTACTACTCTTAGCAACTGAACCAGTATCAAATACCGAGGGGTTGCTATAAACACTAGTAAAGTAAACATCAATAGCATGTATATCAAATATACCTTTGTTCACTTTGCCATCCTTCTCATCCGCCAAATACTTGGGGCAGTTCCGCTTCTAGTGACCAGTCCCTTTGCAGTAGAAGCACTTAGTCTCAGGCTTAGGTCCAGACTTGGGCTTCTTCACTTGAGCAGCAACTTGTTTGCCGTTCTTCTTGAAGTTCCCCTTCTTCCCTTTGCCCTTTTTCTTGAAACTAGTGGTCTTGTTAACCATCAACACTTGATGTTTTTCTTGATTTCTACCTTCGTCGATTTCAGCATCACGAAGAGCTTGGGAATTGTTTCTGTTATCCCTTGCATATTATAGTTCATCACGAAGTTCTACTAACTTGGTGATGGTGACTAGATAATTCTGTCAATCACTATTTTATCTGGAAGATTAACTCCCACTTGATTCAAGCGATTGTAGTACCCAGACAATCTGAGCACATGCTCACTGCTTGAGCTATTCTCCTCCATATTTTAGCTATAGAACTTGTTGGAGACTTCATATCTCTCAACTCGGGTATTTGCTTGAAATATTAACTTCAACTCCTGGAACATCTCATATGGTCCATGACGTTCAAAGCGTCTTTGAAGTACCGATTCTAAGCCGTTTAAGCATGGTGCGCTAAACTATCAAGTAGTCATCATATTGAGCTAGCCAAACGTTCATAATGTCTGCATCTGCTCCTGCAATAGGTCTGTCACCTAGCGGTGCATCAAGGACATATTTCTTCTGTGCAGCAATGAGGATAATCCTCAGATCACGGATCCAATCCGCATCATTGCTACTAACATCTTTCAACATAGTTTTTCTCTAGGAACATATCAACATAAACATAGGGAAGCAACAACGCGAGCTATTGATCTACAACATAGATATGCTAATACTACCAGGACTAAGTTCATGATAAATTAAAGTTCAATTAATCATATTACTGAAGAACTCCCACTTAGATAGACATCCCTCTAATCTTCTAAGTGATCACGTGATCCAAATCAACCAAACCATAACTGATCATCACGTGAAATGCAGTAGTTTTCAATGATGACCATCACTATGTTGATCATATCTACTATATGATTCACGCTCGACCTTTCGGTCTCAGCGTTCCGAGGCCATATCTGCATATGCTAGGCTCGTCAAGTTTAACCTGAGTATTCTGCGTGTGCAAAACTGGCTTACACCCGTTGTAGATGGACGTAGAGCTTATCACACCCGATCATCACGTGGTGTTTGGGCACGACGAACTTTGGCAACGGTGCATACTCACAGAGAACACTTTTATCTTGAAATTTAGTGAGAGATCATCTTATAATGCTACCGTCAATCAAAGCAAGATAAGATGCATAAAAGATAAACATCACATGCAATCAATATAAGTGATATGATATGGCCATCAACATCTTGTGCTTGTGATCTCCATCTCCGAAGCATCATCATGATCACCATCGTCACCGGCGCGACACCTTGATCTCCATCGTAGTATCGTTGTCGTCTCGCCAAACTTATGCTTCTACGACTATCACTACCGCTTAGTGATAAAGTAAAGCATTACAGGGCGATTGCATTGCATACAATAAAGCGACAACCATATGGCTCCTGCCAGTTGCCGATAACTCGGTTACAAAACATGATCATCTCATACAATAAAATTTAGCATCATGCCTTGACCATATCACATCACAACATGCCCTTCAAAAACAAGTTAGACGTCCTCTACTTTGTTGTTGCAAGTTTTACGTGGCTGCTACGGGCTGAGCAAGAACCAATCTTACCTACGCATCAAAACCACAACGATAGTTTGTCAAGTCGGTGCTGTTTTAACCTTCGCAAGGACCGGGCGTAGCCACACTCAGTTCAACTAAAGTTGGAGAAACTGACACCCGCCAGCCACCTGTGTGCAAAGCACGTCGGTAGAACCAGTCTCGCGCAAGCGTACGCGTAATGTCGGTCCGGGCCGCTTCATCCAACAATACCGCCGAACCAAAGTATGACATGCTGGTAAGCAGTATGACTTATATCGCCCACAACTCACTTGTGTTCTACTCGTGCATATAACATCAACACATAAAATCAGGCTTGGATGCCACTGTTGGGGAACGTAGTAATTTCAAAAAAAATCCTACGCACACGCAAAATCATGGTGATGCATAGCAACGAGAGGGGAGAGTGTTGTCTATGTACCCTTGTAGACCGATAGCGGAAGCGTTATGACAACGCGGTTGATGTAGTCGTACGTCTTCACGGCCCGACCGATCAAGCACCGAAACTACGGCACCTCCGAGTTCTAGCACACGTTCAGCTCGATGACAATCCCCGGACTCCGATCCAGCAAAGTGTCGGGGATGAGTTTCGTCAGCACGACGGCGTGGTGACGATCTTGATGTTCTACCGTCGCAGGGCTTCGCCTAAGCACCGCTACAATATTATCAAGGGTTATGGTGGAGGGGGGCACAACACACGGCTAAGAGAACGATCACGAAGATCAACTTGTGTGTCTACCCCCTGCCCCCGTATATAAAGGAGCAAGGGGGGAGGCCGGCCGACCCTTGGGGCGCGCCAAGGAGGGGGGAGTCCTCCTCCTAGTAGGAGTAGGACTCCCCTATCCTAGTCCAACTAGGAAGAGAGAAGGGGGAAGGAAAGAGAGGGAGAGGGAGAGGGAAAGAGGGGCCGCGCCCCCCTCCCCTAGTCCAATTCGGACTCCCCATGGGAGGGTGCGCGCCACCTCCTGGGCTGCTGCCCTCTCTCTCCCCTCAGGCCCACTAAGGCCCCATACTTCCCTGGGGGGGGGGGTTCCGGTAACCCCTCCGGCACTCCGGTTTTCTCCAAAATCACCCAGAACATTTCCGGTGTCCGAATATAGTTGTCCAATATATCAATCTTTATGTCTCGACCATTTTGAGACTCCTCGTCATGTCCGTGATCACATCTGGGACTCCGTACAACCTTCGGTACATCAAAACATATAAACTCATAATGAAACTGTCATCGTAACGTTAAGCGTGCGGACCTTACGGGTTCGAGAACAATGTAGACATGACCGAGACACGTCTCCGGTCAATAACCAATAGCGGAACTTGGATGCTCATATTGGCTCCCACATATTCTACGAAGATCTTTATCGGTCAGACCGCATAACAACATACGTTGTTCCCTTTGTCATCGGTATGTTACTTGCCCGAGATTCGATCGTCGGTATCTCAATACCTAGTTCAATCTCGTTAGCGGCAAGTCTCTTTACTCGTTCCGTAATACATCATCTCGCAACTAACTCATTAGTTGCATTGCTTCAAAGGCTTAAGTGATGTGCATTACCGAGAGGGCCCAGAGATACCTCTCCGACAATCGGAGTGACAAATCCTAATCTCGAAATACGCCAACCCAACATGTACCTTCAGAGACACCTGTAGAGCTCCTTTATAATCACCCAGTTACGTTGTGACGTTTGGTAGCACACAAAGTGTTCCTCCGGTAAACGGGAGTTGCATAATCTCATAGTCATAGGAACATGTATAAGTCATGAAGAAAGCAATAGCAACATACTAAACGATCGGGTGCTAAGCTAATGGAATGGGTCATGTCAATCACATCATTCTCCTAATGATGTGATCCCATTTAATCAAATGACAACACATGTCTATGGTTAGGAAACATAACCATCTTTGATTAACGAGCTAGTCAAGTAGAGGCATACTAGTGACACTCTGTTTGTCTATGTATTCACACATGTATTATGTTTCCGGTTAATACAATTCTAGCATGAATAATAAATATTTATCATGATATAAGGAAATAAATAATAACTTTATTATTGCCTCTAGGGCATATTTCCTTCAGGTAGATGTGAAGTTTGATGAATCTAATGGATCGCAAGTTAAGCAATTGCCAATTGATGTAGGAGATAAAGATCCTTCGGAAGCAATTCAAGACTTTTCTATCGGCAAGATCCGTCCAACGGAGGCGAAAGAGAGTACTTTGTCCATTCGTGTGGAAGCCTCAACTGACATCAAGGTGATATAGGTGAGTGTCCTGATCTTTCGATGAGATGATAATTATCAATTTGGTGGAGGCGAGTTTCACGAACTGACTACAAGCATGCACGGCGTTGTGCCTTAGCAATTGTCAAACCAATCTCCGAGAGGTTACCGACGATGTTGGAAGCACGATCAGCCTGAGCATGAAGGTACATTCCTGCATGCAATCGAAGAACAAACAAGAGTTTGATAATGCAATCTGAATATTGCGAACATATATGTCTGGGCTATTATGTTACGCGTAACAGAATATTATTCTGTTACCCTACTTGAACTGATGAATTCAAGCGGTTGAACTGATGAAATTCGAGCGGTTGAACTGATGCTTTCTGTTGCTGTTAAAAATCGTCTTCTTTAGATCAAACTTTTTTACATTTTTTTTGTCGAAACGGGGTGTGTAATATATCGCTGGAAAGCTCTTGACATCCACATTACAATCTTATAATTTCTTTTTGCAAAATAAATATGATTTAAGAGCATTTTTGAAAAAAAACCGTTTTTTTCAAAACCGAAAACGCGAATCGTATTTTGGACTTAATTTTCAAACGGTTTGTCGGAATTGGGCAAATGAGATGGTGTTGGAAAGCTTGTGAAAATACGCATCTTCCATATATCTACTAGTTTTTCAAATTCTATATGATTTAAAAGTAATTTCAAAAATGGTGAAATTCTGGGCGAAATGTTTTTTCACTGTTTCTTGCAAATGGTTTGCCGGATTGACCCAAATGATACGGCATTGGAAAACTATGGAAAATGCGCAACTTTTGCGTATAGAAAGTTTTTTCTAATTTATTACGGTTTAAATACGAATTCAAATACAGTTAAAATTGGTTTTGAACGCTGTTTTTCTAAAAGTTTGTCGAAATGGGGCAAATAATATACCGTTGGATAGCTATGGAAAATGTGAAACTTAGTCATGTTGAACATTTTCTCAAATTCGTAACCGTTGAAGAGTAATTTTGAATATGGCGAGACCCATTGTTCTATTTTTCCGGTCGAAAAACAGAGTACTCGTACTGATCTATTTGTGTGTTTGTACTGAGGTATTTTTCACATTATTTTTGAATGGTTCGGAAAAAAGTACTTGAACGGATGTCTGTATCGCTTTGTACTGAGCGTGTTTCACACACTAGACTTTACTCTGTATTTTCGATATAATTTTCCTCACAATTTCTCAATGGTATCATCATGCCAGAAATTGCATAATTTATACCATTTGAACTGAATGATTTTTTAATAAAACAAAATTGTTTGTGTGTTTCTTTTTTAGAGTCATTTTTTACAACGGTGTTCTGGACTTCTTTTGTATTGCGACTTGAACTTTTACTGTTTTGAGCTTTTACCAACTTCAATTTTTGAGTGTGGATGAGCACTTGAACTTATAGAAGTGAAAGTTTTCTGTTTTAATTCATATTTGTTTCTTGTCCGAATTTATGGTACCATCATCATTGAACCCGCATGGTTTGTGTAGCTGAACTAAAATAAATTTTTACCCGAATAAATGTGTTGTGATTTTTCTTTGAGCATACTTTCCTCGGGTCCATAGACGAACCAACTGTGTTTTATTTTTTGAACTTACATGCTAGTAATAATTAAACATTCCCATACAATTTTTCTCTATCGTGGACATCAACCAAAATAGTCAGGAGAGATAGCACTATCTAATGTTTTTAGTTCAAACAATTTTTCCTTTCTTGCACAAACATCTAACTGTCATTACACTTTTCTTTAAGAAGTAGCAATCAAATCACCATAGACAGAAAATTTAAACTTGCAGCTGCTGCTTCGTGTACGGACTCCATGTTTTGGTCATCCTCATTGCCTACGTCATGTACTTCATCCTCAACCTGCTGGTGTCCTTCGTGCTAGTGATCAGCGTCGTCATAGTGGGCTAGTGATCAACGTCCATCCAAACCTCCCTCGTGCTGCACTATAGAGAGAAACAAAATTGTTAGAGGAAAGAGCAGTAGAAAGAAACAAATTAGAGGTGAGCTACAAAAACATTAAATTTTTCTAATAAATTCCTATGGTCACTGCAGCAGCTATGCAATATAGGAAGCAAACTTTTCACCCAAAAACTGAGAACAAAATGCTTCATGTGCAAATTCCATTAGGTACCAAACAACAGTTCTCCAACAATACAGTCCAAGAGTCCATAGAGCATTTTGTTCAAGATTTCATATATGCACTTGATTTAATATATGAGAACAAAATGCTTCAAGTCCAGAAAGTACAGAAAGTTCATAGAGTATATCTCTTAGTTCAAAACACACACTATAATACTAAAACTACTGAGAGTTCTCCAACAATACTATATGAATAGGTCTAGGAGTTCATAGAGTTTTCAGCCCAAGAATACTTTATGAACATGTCCAGGAGTTCATAGAGTTCTCAATTCAAATTTTGGTACCTAATGCTACCAAACAACAGTACTGAGGCCAATAAAGCATTGGAGTAGCCTGGGCACAAGTCCAGAAAATTTATACAATATATCCCTCATTTTGAACTACTATCACAAAAATCAGACATAACTGGATGGAGGGACTTGCTTCAACCATAACTTCTATGTTGTCTCCTTTCTTATCAAACGAGCAGACTGATTGTACATAGAGTTTGGCTGGAAATAAACCGGCATGCCCTCCAGCCTGCGAGCGGGTTGGACTAGCTCCTAGGGGCCCATTCGGCACCAGTTGCTCCCTGCATTTAATCGTAACAAGTCATGAGTTCCCATAACAAGTTCAAACACATTCTAAGTGACTTTCACAATCAGTTTCATATTTGTGTAACCAAGCAAGTCCATGTTCAATAACTTTAGAAGTTCCCAAAGAAACCTAAAAAGATTTATGTACTTTGAAATACTTCATTTTTACTTCCCAAATACTTCATTTTTTTAAACATGAACTTCTACATTTATTTCCTTAGAACTTGTTATCTTTTCCCTGTGAATTCCATGGGTTTTTTGTGTTTCTTTATTTTTGTTTATGTTGTTTTCTGTTTTGTACGAACTTATAGGGTTATACACGTTGAACTTATAGACGAGCATCACTCAAAGGCAGGGGGTAGGCAACAACGGTGCGTTGGACTACGCTGGACATTTTTTCCGCACTAGATAGTGTGTAGACATGCTGCCAAGGTCACACACATGTTTTTATCTTTCATTTTGAACTTTGAAAGAAGCTACAACTTCTGTTGCCCAAATGTGTGTATAATTTTAAGTTTTCCAAGCACATACCTTTATGTTCTTGTTTGTTAACAAGCGCACTGCCCCTACTCCTGTGGACTGACGGCGCCGACGAAGTGGAGCTGAAGGAGAAAGGATCACGAGCAGCCTATGGACTGAAACTCAGTGCGAATGGTTCGACACCAATGACATGTTTGGAAGGGCAATGATAGTCAACATCTTCCAGAAGCTCCAGTGCATAGCGGACGGCTAAAGCGTGCGGAGAATGTCAAGAGAGGGCGAGGTAGACCGGATTTGACATGGGAGGAGTCCATTAAGAGAGACCTGAAGGATTGGAGTATCACCAAAGAGCTAGCTATGGACAGGGGTGCGTGGAAGCTTGCTATCCATGTGCCAGAGCCATGAGTTGGTTGCGAGATCTTATGGGTTTCACCTCTAGCCTACCCCAACTTGTTTGGGACTAAAGGCTTTGTTGTTGTTGTTATTGTTGTTGTTGTTGTTGTTGTTGTTGTTGTTGTTGTTGTTGTTGCACATGCCTGCAACGCATTACCTTCAGACCAACTTTTCTCTCTGAACTTATACACATTTTTGAACTTACCTACTTTTCCTTTTCCTTTATTTGGTACTAGCAAAACATTCCTTTTTAGGGCTATGTCCACGTTCTTTTCTGAACTCCCTGTCTTCTCGACTATGAACTTACTACATAGAAGGATGCTCACATACATGTATGACTTGACAGGAGCTAACCAAAAATGTTGCAGCAACATGGCATTTTTATTCAACATAATAATTCAACCATATCATGTAATACATCCATCAAAATATTTTGGTTCTCACGGGCATTTCAGCAAGCACCTATAGAACATGAAATTTAGCACATAAGTAGCATGAGATTTAAATGAGCATCAGCAAAAAGAAGTAGCAACATCAGCTCTCTTTATGGTTCATATATTTGAACTGAAGGATAACAGAACTAAATGATCTTGAGCTAATAAAGGATGCACCTCTATTGTGCCAAACAACCTCAATACCTCATGAGAATAACATCCAACAATCCTTTTAACACACACAAGGATGAGGAAGAGGCTAGTAAACCAGGGTAGTATTTGTGGAGGGATATGTACTTCTCAAACAAAAACATCTAAACGTACCAGAGTAGGGTGTAGTTTTGTTCAATTGTGAATTTTTTCAAAAAACCAAACTACTGCAATTGCTATGCGACAGTCTTTGAACTGATTATCAAATACATATTGGACTATTAGACCTATGGTAACGCCCTAATGCAATTATCATCAAATTAATGTATGAGTTGCAAGCAATTATCAAATGCCAATCTACCGTGTGTACACTTCTTTTCTAAAATATATTTAAAAAAATCACACAATCTTCTGCAATCACACAAGCTTTTTTGGCTCGCTAAGCTTGACTGGGGAGGAGCTGTACTTGTTGCAATATCACTACTTGAACTAGTGTGAGTCCAAACCTGGACGGACGGGGCAGGAGGGAGATGGTCGAGCGTGATGATCATTGATCAGTTCACACAGGAATATGAACAAAGTGCATACGGTGGAACATGCTGCAATTTTTGAGGTTCTTCTCATCCAAGCTTCAAGAAAGAACAAAATCAAAGATACGAAATTGGACCATACGACAAATCATTTGAGAGAGAGAGAGAGGTGCCCTGCATCTGGCTATCTGATAGACCCATGGCGGAGCATGAGGGTGGACTGCCGAGCTACGGTTTTCTGCGCTGTCGCATTGGGACGCTGTGAAGGAGGAGGGGGATGGCCGGGCGCACCATGCCTCGCTGGGAGCAAGCAAGAGGAGGAGGAGGCCGGGGTGTGCTTGGCGTGGTGCGCTGCGACAAGAGATGGCAGGAGGAGGAAGAAGGTCGAGCGCGTCGCCGAGATGTGGTTGCAGGAGCGCGGCGATGGGGCGCGTGTCCGGGAGGTGGGCCGCTACGACGGTCGCGTGGTCGGGAGGTGGGGCGCGGAGGTGGGCTCCATGGCCGAGAGGTTGGGCGCGGAAGCGGGCGCCATGGCTGAGAGGTGGTGCGCGGCGGTGGGTGCCATGGCCGAGAGGTGGGGCGCGGCGGCGGGCGCCATGGCCGGGAGGTGGGGCGCGACGGCGGGCGCCATGGCCGGGAGGTGGGGCGCGGCGGCGGGCGCCAAGGCCGGGAGGTGGGGCGTGGTGGCAGGCGCGATGGCCGGGAGGTGGAACGAGCCGGTGGTTGGGTTGGGGGTGGCGCCGGTGGCTAGGTCGAGGTCGGCTACGGGGCCGATCCAGGGCTCGATTTAGGATAAGAGAAGAGATGGGCCTCGGAGAAACAGATCTACGTGGCCTGGGGTAACAGAATATTATTCTATTACTATTAACAGAATAGTCCAGCCCATATATATATATATATATATATATATATATATATATATATATATATATATATATATATATATATATGAAGTATTGATAGAAATGGGGATCCGAAAGCGGTCTTGGCTTGGTCGTTGGACAGAAATGAAGTGCACGAAGTTGCAATGACTTAATTTTAACTAAACAAACCCCCCAGGAAAAAGCTACTAGATTGATCTACTTTAGCAAGGGGCGGCATCCAAGGAGGTGGTGGGACGTCCAAGGCAGCCTAAAACTAACCCTAGGTCATACAAGGCCCATGGGCCCAAGTGGAGGTGATGCAACAACTTTGGACTTGTAGTTTGATTCGGATTATGTTGCAGTGTCATATTATTTTGTCAATATCTCCATGCCCCGAACGAATTTGAAAGTGAATCCAACTTGGCTAGAAAGTGAATAAAATAACTTTCCAACAAAACAGAATCACCCAATTTGGAGTCCGGATGCAAAAGTTCTTGGCGTTTTGAATCAGGTATATCTATGAAGTCCGAATCTGAGTCCAGAACGTGAGAGACTTGGACTCTATCTTCTCTTGGGCTAAAAGTGACATGAGAGAACTTCTTGAATGACACCTAAATATCACTTTTTCCCCTTATCTTCACATGTGGATTGTACAACTGTCCGGTAGTTATCCAATTAGGCATGAAACAAAAAGAGGTGAAGTACTTTTGTATTGTATGGCATAAATAAATTATTGCATAACTTTTATCAGAAATCACCTCAAATAAATACGCATATGCAATATTTGTGATCATATCCAATGTAGTCTTGTCCTCATCATCCTTCCCTTCTTGAAAACAAAGATGTCCTCGGTGTTACTTCATCTGAAACGTGGCTAACAAATGGGACATGGTGTACATGTTGTATATGTATATGTCATCCATTTTTTTTACTTCCCTCAATTTTTGCACACGCGACACATTTATATGTGAGTAACTTTCATATATCGTGAAATATAAAGCTAAAATAGTATCACAAGAAGTAAAATATTACCACTCAGTTTGCACATACAAATCAAGCTCTTATTCATAACAAATTGACAATGCTCATCATTAAACCATCCCAACATTGGTGAATAATTCTTAATTATTTCAGAATTACATGCTACAAGATGCTTAAATAAACAAACATGCAACAACTCATTTGAGACAGCAACATCACCAAGATTAGAGGTCATATAAAAGTGATTAAACATTGGCACAATTACTTTCACACATATTTGATCCAAATCTAATTTATTCCCTGACCACATGGTTCTTTCATAGTTAATTTAATGGGTGCACTCGACATTGTTGATATTCTAGTTGTTTGATCACATGGCAAAGTCAAATCATCAACATAGTCCTCTAAAATAGGTGGTGTGATCGAAGTAGTGGGTAGCTCATCACATGGTGCGTTTAAATTGACAAGGCATTCATCATACTCATCTGGAGGTGGAAGATTCGTACCTTTGTCATTACCTCTTATGATCAATTCAGATGATGTAGGCACTCTCTGTGGTGATGTGATATGGTGGAGGTGATGTAGTCCTCACAACAACAGATGTGGTTGTCATAGTACGCCTAGTAGTTGAAGGAATAACTGTATCAACTCTTGCAATGTGCATGGTGCCCTTGTTCTCCTTGTGGGTAACACGTCGTTTCATATCCTGTTCAACTTTGTGATCAACACATTTCATATACATCTTTTGGTACTCAAATATGCGGTTTATTGAGTTATATTAATTCATTTCTTGCTATGAATTATTGAATTTGTGAATGATAATCGTATAATGGGGTCATTTACTACCCAGTGGTTTGTTTTGCAAATAAGGGTGAAAAGGCCCAAAATCCTTCTATAAATAATTGAGAGCGTCAAGTGGTCACGGTTGTTGTAATATATGGAGAGACCCGAGCGTAAAGGAAAGAAGTAACCAAGGTCCAAATGAAAGACGAAGGGACCTGAGTTGATAGAACAATATAGCTCCAGGAGCATACTAGAGAAGAGAAGGTATGTTCTTGCAAAGAAATAAGGAAGTAGGAGGGCCAATGTGCAAATGGAAGATGTGGTCGACGGGATCAAATCCCTAGCGCTCTCAATCCCCAAAATCAGGTATGGCATCTCCATCTCCTCTCTCCCCCGCCTCCTTCTCCACCTCCGGCAGCCGTCGCGGCCAGGCCGGCGTGGCTGCGCGCCATCACGCCATCACCAACATCCACCAGCGACACCAGCAACTCCCCACGCCTCCACCAACGCCACCGGCAACTCCCCAAGTCTCCACCAGCGCCGCCCCCACTAGTGTTGCCAGCTTTTTTTTTCGCGAATACGCAAGATGCGTATCATTCCATTGATAGGTAGAGAGCAAGAGTGTCAAGATTACACGGGTATCACTTTACCACGTACACAGAGTTGGCGTGGAAAAGTGGTACATGAGCAGAACAGGTGGGGGTGCTCGGCCCCAATCTAGCTATCTACTCTTCAGGGAGGCATAAAGTTTGCAATGTCCTTGGCCCCGGCAGAAGCCCATGCCCGGGCGTCATCCTTGATGATTTGTAGAAGTAGCGTAGAGGAGGGCTGCACGTGGTCGAAGATGCATGCATTCCTGTGGCGCCAGATGGACCATGCAGTGAGGAGGGCGAGGGAGGCGAGACCTTTCCGCAAGGCCGCAGGAACCCACTTGGTAGAATCAGCCCACCATGTAAGGAAGCAGTCGTCGGTGCCTGGAGGGGGAATAAGCAGCCGGCACCAGGCGAAGATGTCATGCCAGATGATCCGGGAGAATGGGCATTGCACAAGAAGGTGATCGAGGGTTTCCAGCACTTGGTCGCAGAAGATGCAGCGGTCGTCGTGCGGCAAGCCGTGCCGCGCGAGGCGGGCGGTGGACCAGCAGCGATCTTGGCTGGCGAGCCATGCAAAGGCACGGATCCGCAGCGGGGCCCACGTACGCTAGATGAGCTTCCAATTGGGTGCGATGGTGGAGCCAATGAACATGGCTCGGTAGCAGGAATTCGCAGTGTAGATGCCCGAGTCGGTCCACTTCCAACGTAGCACGTCGGGGTCAGGAGTTAGGGCAACGGACTGTAGGGCGCGCCAAAGATCGACGTATTGAACCATCGCAGCCGGCCCCAAGGCACCCTAAATATAACCCACCCAGGCCCGGTTGTTGATGCCCTGCGCAACGGTCGTGGAGCGCCTCCGGCGCGTGGGGACGAGGGCGAGGACAGCCGGCGCGAGCTCGCTGACCGAGCGACCCCAGATCCAACGGTCTCGCCAGAACAGGCAGGAGGTCCCATCGCCAAGAATCCAGTAGGAAGAAGCATCGAAGATCGCCTGGGCCTCGGGATCAGAGGGCAAATGGAGGTGTCTCCAGGGACGGGACTGATCAGTGGCCTGAAGCCAGAGCCACCTAGCGCGAAGCGCCACGTCGGTACGCTGCAAGTCCCTGATGCCGAGCCCACCCCACTCCAGGGGGCGGCACACTTTTTGCCAACTAACAAGGCAGCCTCCACTGGAGGCATCGGCCTTGCCATGCCAGAGAAAGTCGCGCATGATCCTGTTGATTTTCTTGAGGATGGCGGGTCGGAGCACCATGGCCATGAGCAGGTGGACGGGCATGGCGGCAAGAACATGGCGCACCAGGGCCAGGCGCTCACCTCGCGACAGGAGGGACGCTCTCCAAGTCGGCAGCTTGCGCGCCATCCGCTCCACCACTGGCATGAGGGCCGCCGCGGAGATCTTGCGGGTCGAAAGCGGGATGCCAAGGTATGTGATGGGGAAGGGCGCAATCGGGCAGGCAAGCGAGCCCTCGATGAGCGCGGTCTGCTCGGCCGTGCAATGGATCGGCGTGGCAGAGCATTTTCGGAAGTTGGTGTGCAGCCCAGTGGCGGCGCCGAAGACACGGAGCAGCTCACGGATGACCTGAAGCTCGTGGGGGTCCGGGTGGCAGAAGATAACCACGTCATCAGCATACAAGGATATACTCGAGGTCATCCGACGCTCGGTGAGGCGGCACAGCACACCCGTCCTGACGGCATGCTGGAGGAGGGAGTTGAGCGCGTCGATGACTAGCGTGAAGAGCATGGGAGAGACGGGGTCGCCCTGCCGGAGACCCTTCTCGTGGCAGATGGGGGGGCCTGGGTGGCCATTGATAAGCACGCGCATTTTTGCCGTGGAGAGAAGAATGGAGATCCACTCGCGCCACCTTGGGCCAAAGCCAAGATGCCCAAGGAGTTGTAAGAGAAAAGGCCATGAGACGGAGTCGAAGGCGCGCGCAATGTCGAGCTTGAGGAGAATACGAGGAGTTCTCATGTTGTGTAGCTGGCGGGCAGTTTGTTGAACCAGGATGAAATTGTCGTGAATGCAACGGCCTGCGATGAATGCACTCTGGTTGGTCGACACCATTCCCCCAAGACGTGGAGCAAGCCGCAGGGACAACACCTTGGCGAAAAGCTTGGCCAGGAGGTGAATTAGGATGATGGGTCTGTAGTCCGCAAGGGTGGCGGTGTCGGGCTTCTTTGGGAGGAGGGTGACAAGTGCTTCATTAAGCTTCTGAAAACCCAGGCCGTTGAGACGATAGAGCTTGTCGAAAGCGTCATAGATGTCGTGCTTAACAGTGTCCCAGCAGGCGCGCAAGAACTCAGATGTGAAGCCGTCCGGGCCCGGGGCCTTGCCTGAAGGGAGGGATTTAACGGCCTCCCAAATCTCGGCCTCCGAGAAAGGAAGCTCCAACTCGGAGAGATCAAAGGAGGGATCATCGAAAGCGTCGAGGGCTAGGGTGATGTTACGCTCGTCCAAAGAGCCAAGGATGCCAGCAAAGTGCTCGAACGCAACCTCAGCCATCCCAGCCTTATCGGAAATCAGCGAGCCATCGACCTCCAACTGTAGGATGCGGTTCTTCTGCTTACGCTGGGAGGCGTGGATTTTGAGGAAGGTGGAGTTGGTGTCGCCTTCCCGGAGCCAAGACAGGCGCACACGCTGGCGGGCAATAGATCTTTCGAGAGAAGCCAGACCCAGGTACTTGAGCTTGAGGTTCCGGCGCAACCACGCCTCTGAAGGAGATAGGAGGCGCGAGTCCCGCGCCGCGTCGAAGCGAGCAATCAGTTCACGCGCGACAAGCAGTTGAAGAGAGACGTTGCCGATGCAGCGTGCACTCCAACTTTGGAGTCGGCGGGCTGTGAGCTTGAGGCGCTGATAGATCCTCCTAAAAGGGTCCGGATCCGGAGGCTCACAGTTCCAGGCGTGGTGCACCGTGTCCTGAAAGCCTTCGAGGTGAACCCAAAATCGCTCGAAGTGGAAACGCTTGGGGCCGCCGGGGTGCCGGGAGCAGTCAAGCAGGAGAGGGGCGTGGTCAGAGGCTGCCGAAGCAAGGCAGCGGAGAAGGCAGTGCGGCTGGAAGTCCTCCCAGCTAGGGGTGCAGAGAACTCTATCGTTCCGCACGAGAGTGGGGTTGTCTTGCTCGTTAGACCAGGTGTAGCGACGACCATGCAGGTAAATGTCACGCAGTTCCATGTCAGCGACGAAACGGCAGAAACGATTCATAGAACGGTGGTGCAATCGCCCATTATTCTTGTCGGCAGAGGACAGGATCATGTTGAAGTCGCCCCCCATGATCCAGGGTCCCGCACAAGTGAGCCGGAAGTCGTGGAGCTCGGCAAGAAAGGCCACCTTCGCATCGTCCTCCTGGGGCCCGTACACGGCCGTAATCCACCAGTGCTGATGTCCCTGGGCGAGGGGTGTGACAAGGGCCGATACATGGTAGGCGCCAACCTCCGGTCTCGAAAGCGTGATCACGGAGCGCTGCCAAGCAATGAGAATACCTCCGCGCGTGCCGTTAGCAGGCAGGAAAAAGAAGTCCTGAAACGAAGGTCCAAGAGTCTCGGTGACGACAGGAGCAGAGACCACCGCAAGCTTGGTCTTGCTGAGACACACAATCGAGGGGGACACTGAGAGAATCATGGAACGGACCGCCGTGCGCCTGGCTCTGGAGTTTAAGCCACGCACATTCTAGAAAACAACTTTGAGATTACAATCCATGGAAACGTTGGGGGGGGGGGAGGCACCACCCTAAGATGGAACGATGACTAGCATCACGGGCGCACGGTCAAGGAGCTCCGTGACACCGCGGGGGATCTGCCAACCGTAGTAGTCTGCAAAGGCTTGCACCACATCTTCGGCTAACGGCCGTGCGAACAGCTGGGTGTACTTGGCTAATGTGGAGTCATCGAGCGAACCACCCTCCTCAAGAAGCCCGAGCCTTCGCAGAAGCACTTTCTTAGCCTTCATCTCGGAGTCAAGGCCACAATCCGCCTTTGCAATACGAGAACTTCTCCTGGGGGTGAAGTTGGGGGGGATTGCGTTGCGCTTGCGCCTCGGCGCAGGCCTGGGCTGGGGCAAGACCGAATCAACAGGCCGCGTAACTGAGTCCAGGAGCGCACGTAGTGCGGGTCGCTGCATGATCTCGGGATCTGGGGCATGCATGGAGGGGCCCACTGCGGGAGAACGCAGCGGTGAAGGCAGGGTGCCCGCGGGGGCGGGGCCACGCGGCAGCATATCTCTTGCCGCGGCAGGCGACAAATCAACAGGCGAAGCGGGGTCAGGCTCCGCAGAGCTGGTCGGGCGGGCGGGAGAGGGCGTGGGACCGGGATGGGACGCGCGGCCAACCGCGGCAAAGGCAGCATCGGATCCTGGCAATGACGCGAGACGATCGCCTGTGCATGGAGACCATGGGCCAAGGCCACCAGATCCCGAGGCGCAGGGGTCTTTTCCACAGCCAATGACTGGGCTAGGGAGGGATCGCGGGGTGGGCGGGGAAGCACAGCCATGCGAGCTAGCTGGCGACAGGGGCGGAGAACCGCTACCTCGAGGCGAGCCAACGGGCGAAAGGGGAGGAGACCCGCTCCCACAAAGCGCCAGCTGGCGAACAGGTGAGTTTGAACGCGGTCATTGGAGCGGACCGGTCGCTGGAGAGGACGGGCTGACCTCAGCGGTCGCCTTATCCTGCGGCAGAGCAGAGAGGCTTTGCCTCTGCAGAGGCCCCACAGGACGCAAGCGTGTCGAGACGTGGCCCGCCTGGGGGGGGCGACAGTGGGGTAGGGCCCAAGAACGCCCTGCCAGCCACGAAAAGGGGGCGGAGCGCGCGAACGCCGGCGACCGCCGGCCGGGGCCCCGGCGCCGCTGGAGCCAGCGCCATGTCCACCGGAAGAACGCAGTGGGAAGCTATGACGGGAGGGCCAGGAGGTGAGCTGCCGGGGCCGGCGCCCGAGCTGGGATCTGCCGGTGCTGGCGGTGGGGGAAGTCGGAAGTCCTTTGAGCGGCGAACATGAATGCTCACCGGCCATCGAAGGAGATGCATTGCGAAGCGCTCCGCACGGTCGGGGTCAGCATCAGGCCAAACCGCGTCAGGCTCGGGAAGGAACACCTCCGAGGTGCGGGGGATGGCATCAGGGTTGGGTGTCCAGGCCGAGAGGCGGAAGACAGCCATGTCGGTGCCGTTGCGGGTCTCAGGCGCGAGATGGTCGATGTAGCAGAACGGGGAAAGCAACTGCTCCGCCGTGGCCCTGTGCCAGCCATGCTCGGGGATGCCCCGGATCTCAATGTTGACGCGGAGGCGAAGGAAGAGCGGTTCGGCGCCGGCGGAGCGGCCCCAAGGCTGAGAGAGCAGACGGAAACGCCGGGTGCGGACGGGACGCTCCGCGACACGGGCACGAGCCACCGGGTCGGCGAAGCGCACCAAGAACTCGCCATCCGGTCGCAGATGAACGGAGAATGCATCGTCGGAGAGGCCGAAGCGGTCCCGGAGGGCGGCGGCGACATCGGAACGGCCGACGCCGGACCTGTTCCCAGCCACGGTCACCACCAGCGCGCGCTCCAAGGCAGCCTCAGCAACAATGATCTCAGGCGAGCGCGCCAAGAAGCAGAGCGCGCCCGCGGGTCGAAGGGATGGGTGGCCGGATATGGCGAGCAGGGGGAGGAAGGCGGCGGGGAGGGCGACGGGGAGGCCGCAGAGCCTGAGGGTGAAGGCCAGGCAGGGGCCGAGCCAGAAGCCCCGGCCATGCCCTCCGACCCGGAGGACGCGGGCCGGCTGGGGCCGTGGACGCTGGAGGCGGAGGAGCTCGCACGGCGAGGAGAGGCGGCGCGGACACGCTTGGCCGCCGGCACGACGTGTGGGGGGGAGGCGCGCTGGGCGTCGCAGTCCCGAGCGACATGGCCGAAGAAGCGACAACGTTTGCACCGAATGTCGCGGCGACACTCGACCCTGGTGTGGCGGGTGCTGAAGCATCGCGGGCACTCCTGCGAGGCAGGGGAGGGGGGCGGGGGCGAGCCGCCGCGGCCGGGGCCTGATGACGGCGCGGGCGACGGGGGCGAGGACGCGGACGGCGCCGGCCCGAGGCGACCAGCCAGCCACCACCATCCGCGGCGTCGGAGGCGTCGCCAGCAGGGAAGGCCGGGTGAATCTCGGAGCGGGGCCAGGGGCGCGGGGCAGGCGGCAGCGAGGGCGTCGAGGCGTCGGCGGCCTCTGGGGTGAGCCCGGAGGACGCGGGCTCACGGGCACAGAGAGCCTGCCGGTAGGAGAGCGGCCGAGCGCGGGGCAGAGAAGGGGAGGCGGAGGACGGGCTGGACTCTAGCCAGCGCAGCTCGCGCGAGCGTCCAGCCCCAGCGGCGGGAGGCGAGGCCATGGCGAAGGGCGGGCTCCGGGGAGACCGCGGTGGTGGACGTCGGGGGCGGAGTGGCCACCGACGGTGAGACCAAGCGAGGGCTAGGCGAGAGCGAGGGCTAGGCGAGAGCAAGCGAGGGCTCTCCGTCATGCAACGACCAAGGCGGCCGCAGCGCTGCAGTGATGCAGCGTTTGCTTCAGTTCCCTTTTGTTCAAATGCCAGCAAGAGATGCCGTCGAGGTCGCGGGGGCCGAGCAAAGGCCGTCGAGGTCGAGGTCTACGTCGCGGCCGCCGCGCCTTCGTTGTCCTTGCAGCAGGGGGCGTAGTGTTGCCAGCTACAAGCGCCCGTCTCGCGCGCCCCTTCGGACACAGGCGCGGCGGTGTCTGGCTGCCCGCACGATCCAGCACCAGTGCCTCCGCACACCATCCATCCATTCGATGCACTGCAACCCATCCACCATCACTACCACGAGCCCCTTGCTGCACCTCACGCCATCCATCTGAATCTCTTCTTCCAAATCTTGCTATTGTTCTTGCAAATCTTGCTCCTATTCATCATTGGTACTGCCCGCAGTTCTCTTCCCTCCAACCTACATATCCTCACACCCACGCTCCTGCTCCTTCTCTCTTTCTCTCCCTGCCGCCCCACTGCTGCTCCTCTTCTCTCTCAATGATTGTTGCTGCTGATGCCCGCAACCTCCTGTTGCTGCTCCTTCCACGCCCAAGCTGCTGCTCTTCTCTCAACCCCACGTTGCTGCTCCATCTCTCGACTTCCTTTGCTCCCCTTCTTCTTCTCTGAACTCAAACTGCTGTTGCGTCTCTTCTCTCTTTAATTCTTGCAAATTTCTGTAAAGGTGAACCTTGTGTACTGTTCTAAACACCCAATTTGTGCTTATTTTATGTATGTATTGGTGTCTGCAATATATGTGAAACTGTGAGTTGTTGAGCCGATCATTTCCGAGTAGACTTGTACTGTCATATATTGTGAGTCATATATATATTTATAAATTCGTGAGTGTGGTTAATTCTAGTAACTGTGGTGTTGCATATTTGTGGATCTCATGTACATGCTTTAACCTATGAATTCCATTGCTATTCCACTCCCTCCTCCCTCTCAGCCTCTCTCCCCCTTGCCAGATCCCCTTTCCCGAGCTCGTGAGCTTGCTGCATTGCCATGGCTGCGGCCTCGCCACGGCCACCGTGCCCCTCTCTCCGTCCCACATGCCCCCGAGGATCACCGTTGTCCGCTACTTCGCCCGACGCATCGTGTTGGAGCTCGGAGCCACTGCAGCGCCCACGTCATCGCTGTCTTCCTCCTCTGCTCCAACGAGCTCCGCCGTCGATTTCGTCGCACCGAGCCCTCCTCGAGCACGCTTCAGCACATCTGCAGGAGCACTGTGAGCCCCCCGCATCTTTCCCCTCTCCTCGTTGCTCGATTCGTCGCCTCTAGCTCACCCAGCCACCGCTCCCGTACTCGTCGTGGTCGCCATGGCCGGACGTCGCCTTGCACTTGCACGCCCGCGCCCTTCTGCACGTAGCCTGCGCCCAGCCCGCGGCCTGCTACCGCCGCCCGTTGCTCCTACTGCTGCCACCGTCCATAGCCCGCCCCGCCATCGTGTTCGTCCCCGCTGCAACCAGCAGGCCCGCGTGGCCCACGGCTGCCTGCTGCGGCACCACAACGACCGGCACGCCCTCCGGCCCGACCCCATGGTGCTGCCCTCGCTCGCCCTTGCCGCTGCTTGCTCGCTCGCTGGAGCTGCTGCGGCCCCGCACGCGCTCGCTGTAGCCCTCGCGTTGGCCGCACTGTTCTGTCGCGGCCGCGTGAACGCCTTCCGCGCCTGCCCGCTCCTCGCACCCGCCTCCACCGCCCACACCGGCGCCCGGCCGCACCCACCCCGCTGATAGAGGCAGAGGTGTCCCGATGTTTCGATGAGATAGCAATCGTTTTCTGTGGGAGTCGACTTTGACGATCCGACTACGAAGGTGCGAAGACGTCGCGCCTTAGCAATCGCTAAACCAACTTCCGAGGGGTTATTGACCACGCCGGAGCACGATCAACCTAACCACGAGGGTCTATTTCCTGCGAGCAAACGAAGAACAAGCAAGAAACTGAGATTGCAATCTGGATATTGCGAATAAAAGAGGAAAGCTTTATTAATGAAGGTGGGGTTCTGTGACGCCTTGGTCTGGTCGTTGAACACAAACGAAGTACGCGAAGTTGCAGCTATGGCAAACTTTTAATCTAAACAAAACCCAAAGTCTAAACGACGCCCTAAGGGCTGTATATATGGAGGAAGAGGAGGGAATTTCGTGGCCCTTGAGCGTGGGGTCCGAAACCAACCCTAACTCTTGTTTCCCCACACATACGGACTCTAAAAATAGGCTATACTTAAGTATTTCGAAATTACATGGGCCTGGCCCAATAATAAGGTGACGCAGCACCTAGAATAGCCTATGGACGAATATTATGAAGTGGCATCTTGTATATTTCGTCCAAGGCTTCATGCACTCCTTATGGTGGCTTCAAAGTCCTGAAATCATTACTTGTAACTCCGTTCTTGATCCCCTTGCGCATGCCATCAACTCCATGCATGTTCTTGCTCCAATGTTCATCCTTCTCCAAGCTAGGCCCTTCATTTGTAAGCAAAACAAATGTATCCAATTTAGGAAGTATCATATTCTCATGAACATTAGAATCATTACCAAGAAACGGAAGTACCTGGTAATTTAATTGGCGTGCGCGAGCTCTAGTAATTGGTCCAGTATATGTAACAGTAGGGGCTGTGGGTGTAACAATGGTATTGATGTCCTCATCATCCTCCCCTTCTTGAAATGAAGTCGTCCTCGACGGAAGCTCATCTTCCTCACCCAAATAAGGCTTCAAATCTGCAATGTTAAAAGTGGGACTAACCCCAAAATCTGCAGGCAGCTCAAGTTTATATGCATTATCATTTATTTTCTCTAACACCTTAAATGGACCATCAGCACGTGGCATTACCTTTGATTTGCGCAAATTAGGAAACCTATCCTTACGCAAATGTAACCAAACAAGATCTCCAGGTGCAAAGACAACATGTTTTCTACCCTTATCTCCAGCAAGTTTATATTTAACATTCATACGCTCAATGTTTTCCTTAGTTAACTCATGCATTTTTAAGATCAATTTAGCACGTTGTTTAGCATCAAAATTAACCTTCTCCAAAGATGGAAGAGGCAACAAATCAATGGGTGCACGAGGTAGGAAACCATACACAATTTCAAAAGGGCACATCTTAGTAGTAGAATGCAACGAACGATTATAAGCAAATTCAATATGAGGCGAGCATTCTTCCCACATTTTCTTATTATTCTTCAAAACAGCCCTAAGCATAGTAGACAATGTTCTATTGACTACTTCAGTTTGTCCATCAGTTTGGGGGTGACAAGTAGTACTAAAAAGCAGTTTAGTCCCCAACTTAGCCCATAAACATCTCCAAAAGTGGCTAAGAAATTTAGTATCACGGTCTAAAACAATAGTATTTGGCATACCATGCAAGCGAATAATTTCACGAAAGAACAAATCAGCAACATTAACAGCATCATCACTTTTATGACATGGTATAAAGTGTGCCATTTTCGAGAGTCTATCTACGACAACAAATACGCTATCCCTCCCCTTCTTTGTTCGAGGTAAACCTAAAACAAAGTCCATAGATATATCCTCCCAAGGAACACTAGGCACAGGCAAAGGCATATATAAACCATGAGGATTGAGTTGTGACTTAGCTTTTTGACATGTAGTGCAGCGAGCAACAAAACGCTCAACATCCTGTCTCAACTTTGGCCAAAAGAAATGTGTAGCAAGTACGTCCTCTGTCTTCTTCACGCCAAAGTGTCCCATTAATCCTCCTCCATGTGCCTCCTACAACAACAAAAGACGAACAGAGCTAGCTGGAATGCATAGCTTGTTAGCACGGAACACAAAACCATCATTAACAACGAACTTGTTCCATGTTATTCCTTCTTTACAATTCTGCATTGCTTCTTTAAAATCAGCATCATGCACATATTGATCTTTGATGGTCTCCAAACCAAATATTTTGAAGTCAAGTTGTGAAAGCATAGTATAGCGACGAGACAAAGCATCAACAATAACATTTTCTTTACCCTTCTTGTGTTTAATGACATAAGGGAAAGTCTCAATGAATTCAACCCATTTAGCATGTCTACTATTCAGTTTAGCTTGACTTTTAATATGTTTCAAAGATTCATCATCAGAATGTATAACAAATTCTTTGGGCCATAAATAATGTTTCCATGTTTCTAAAGTCCGAACAAGAGCATATAATTCTTTATCATAAGTAGAATAGTTCAGACTAGGCCCACTCAATTTTTCAGAAAAGTATGCCACAGGTTTGCCATCTTGTAATAACACACCTCCTAATCCAATTCCACTAGCATCACATTCAAGCTCAAAAGTCTTTTAAAGTCAGGAAGTTGAAGTAAAGGAGCATGTGTCAACTTATCTTTCAATACCGTGAAGGCTTCTTCCTGTGCGGTACCCCAAACAAAAGGCACATCCTTCTTTGTAAGCTCATTGAGAGGTGCAGCAATGGTGCTAAAGTCTGTCACAAAACGCCTATAGAAACCAGCGAGTCCAAGAAAACTCCTCACTTGTGTGGCCGTTTTGGGCTGCGGCCAAGTCTCAGTAGCTTCAATCTTGGCTTTATCAACTTCAATTCCCTATGGAGTAACAACATAGCCAAGAAAAGACACTCGGTCGGTGCAAAAGGTGCACTTCCCAAGGTTACCAAACAAACGTGCATCACGTAGAGCATTAAAAACAGCACGTAAATGTTCCAAATGTTCTTCCAAAGATTTGCTATAAATCAGTATATCATCAAAATAGACTACCACAAATCGTCCAATGAAAGCTTGTAAAACTTCGTTCATTAGTCTCATGAAAGTACTAGGTGCATTAGTTAACCCAAAAGCCATGACTAACCACTCATATAAACCAAACTTAGTTTTAAATGTTGTTTTCCATTCATCTCCCAATTTCATAGGAATTTGATGGTATCCACTGCGCAAATCAACTTTGGAGAATATTGTAGAGCCACTCAATTCATCAAGCATATCATCTAGCCTAGGAATAGGATGACGATAACGAATAGTAATATTATTAATGCCTCTACAATCAACACACATACGCGATGTACCATCCTTTTAGGCACTAGTATAATAGGAACATCACAAGGACTAAGAGATTCGTGTATATAACCTTTGTCGAGCAGCTCCTGTAGTTGACGCATAATCTCCTTCGTCTCCTCTGGATTGGTATGGTATGGTGCACGGTTGGGTAGCGATGCACCGGGAATTAAGTCAATTTGATGCTCAATCCCTGGAATAGGTGGTAATCCCGGTGGCACGTCTTGTGGGAAGATGTCAGTGAACTCCTGCAAAATGTTAGTGATAGCAGGGGGCAAAGAGGAAGGCACGTCCTAGAATGAAAATAATGCCTCTTTGCACACAAAAGCATAGCAAACAGATTTGCTAGAATCTAGCTCATCAGTATCAGATTTGGTGGCAAGTAAACATGCACTTTTCAATTTAATTTCAGAAGCAACACTAGATGGTTTATTATTAGGCTTCATTTGTTGCTCAAATTCTTTTGCCACAATCTTATTTTCACTCTTATTTTTCTCCTGTTTTGTTTTATTAGCTCTATTAATATCATCTTTCAAAATGGAATCAGGAGTCATAGGAAGCAAAGTAATATTTTTATCCTTATGAACAAGAGTATACTGATTGTTTCTACCATGGTGTACAGAATTTTTATCAAATTGCCATGGTCTACCAAGTAATAAGGAACATGCTTGCATAGGTACCACATCACAATCAACATAATCAACATATGTAGAGATACTAAAATGCACACGAACAGTACGTGTTACCTTAACCTTTCCGCTGTTGTTCAACCATTAGATGTAGTAAGGATGTGGATGTGGTCTTGTGGTGAGAGATAGCTTCTCCACCATCTCCATGATAGCCAAGTTGTTGCAGCTCCCTCCATCTATGATGATGCGAATATAACGTTCCTTCACAACTCCCTTTGTATGGAACAAATTATGCCTCTGATTTTTCTCAGCTTGTGTAACCTGCACACTCAAAACACGTTTAGCAACTAAACATTCATACCTGTCAGCATCTTCAGCAGCCATGTATTGCGTCTCATGATCAGAATCATCTCCACCGTGTTCTTCACGTGTAATAAGAGCCAAAGTCTCCTCATCATAGTCACTAGCGGACTCATACCCACCATCCTCAGTAACAATCATCACACGCTTAGATGGGCATTCTCTCGCATAATGACCTCCACCCTTGCAACGTCGACAAATAATATCATGTGTTTGCCCTGTTGATGCCATGGATGAAGAAGAGCTCTTTGCAGGCCCAGAAGGTGTGCTCTTGGCAGATAGTGGTGATTGTGCCTACTTTGTTGTATCACGGTTGGAGGTGGCAGCCGATGGAGGTGCCGGTGTAGCAGAACATGTGGAAGTAGATGATGCACGTGGTGTCCATGATGAAGGTCGACCTGCAGAGAAGTTAGTTCGCGCCAATGCCTGTCGATCCTGCACTTCACGTTCAGCTTTACAAGCAAGATGGGATAAACGAGTGATATTATTATAATCCTTATAGTCTAGAATGGTCTGAATCTCTCTATTTAATCCACCCAGAAAACGTGCAAGCATAGCTTCATTCTCCTCAACAATACCACATCTAATCAAGCCAGTTTGTAATTCCTGATAATATTCTTCTACCGAATTTTTTCCTTGTCTTAAGCGCTGCAATTTTTGAAGTAATTCACGTTGATAATATGGTGGAACCCAACGAGTACGCATAGCAGTTTTCCAAGCAGCCCAAGTAGCTGGAACATGATATAATCTACAATGTTCAGACCACCAAACACATGCAAAGCTAGTGAAAGCACAAACAGCAGCAGGAACACGTCTCTCCTCAGGATATTGTAAACATGTAAATCGTTGTTCAGTTTCTAACTCCCAAGTAAGATATATATCAGGAACATATCTACCCTCAAATGGTGGAATATTCAATTTCAGTTTAGGGAGATGGTCATGATCTCATACCGGAGGGGGAGCCCTAACATTGCCATTATTTGCATGTGGACGACCTGGTGGTTGCACGTAGTTCTGATGTTGATCAACCTCATCCTCGTAATCTCCCACATAATCATCCTCCCCCACATCAGCAGCAGGAGCAACAGAAGTATCAACAGCAGCACCAGCAGCTTGGCCAGGCTGAAGAGGGACACGGGTCGCTCGGCGGAGGGCTGTTTCACGATGTGGAGGTAGTCGTTGTTGCTGTTGTAGAGGTGCATTAGGTGCAGCCGGTGGTGGTGGTGGTAGACGCGCGAGCAAGTCATTAAACTTGTTATCGAGCTTTGTTTCGAACGCCTTCTCAATGCCATCTATCTTCTCCATGGCCTCTTCAAATCTATTTAGCACATCTTCCACCTGTCCACTCATCATTTGTTGAAACTTATCATGTAACGCTTTGTTTGTCATGTTCTCCCAGTCAGTCTCGTCGGCTTGTGATCCTGCCATGGTTGCAGTAATAGAAACACACAATAATATGATTCGACAGACTACTAGGAAGTGGTGGTGGTGGTGTGGTGGACAGTCACAAATCCGTCAAGCAAATCTCAAATTCTTACCAGTTCTTACCCAGCAGCAGGCGGTGAACGACAACCGTTGTAGTCAAAACTCTCAAAAGCTTGGATAGAGCGATTGCCAGGGAGAGTCAAACGCACGACGTAGATGTATGTGGAGCTGGGAAGGCTTATAGTATGGTAGCAAAAAGGTCAGCAATAATCAATTCAGAGATGCAAAGTTGAATAAACGCTCAACGATGGTACTGTGCTGGTCCTAGGCTAGACCGTGCTAGAGACGCGAGCCTAGAACACTAACAAAATCATGGCGCTGCACGGAAACAAGGGAAAAGCACATTCTGGAAAAAAAATTGCGCTCTATTTTTTTTGCGCTCTTTTTTTTGCGAAAAATCACTATAATGGCGAGTGTCTCAATACTCTTCCCAGGTCAAACTGACAGGATGGGTACAAAAAAAAATTTGACAAATTTTTTTTCTGGAAATCAGGGCAGCGACGGTGAAAAAGTGCGACCAAAAATCACTATGATGGCGAGTGTCTCAAAAGACTCAGAACAACCTAAAAATAGGATAGGAAAAAATATTTTCGATCGCCGAAATTTTGGCCTAAAAACTGCCCGGGGGTCTTCAGACTTTTTTTTCCAGAGACCTACACAGGCAAGGAAACACGAATAGGAATTTAGATGGATCTCGAAAACAAACCTAATATGAGAAGAACTCGGATTGGTGGTGGATATATGGTGGTGGTATATGGTAGTGGTGGTGGTATATGGATACGGATTGGTGGTGGTATATGGATACGGATTCAGAACGGTGGAGGATAAGCAATGGCGGTAGATGGCAAGGCAATGATGATGGTGCGGCGGCGGCGTGACAACTTATGACCAGAACTCGAAACTCTAAACGACTAGACTCTAAGACCAGCAGCTGCACACGACGATACAACCGCAAATTCAACAAAGCAAAAACCCTAAAAATATTATGCAAAGGCTCAGATTGGTTCGGATATGATGAACTAACCCTAATTTTTTTGTGGCTTTTTCGTGGACGTTAGGTATGAAGAACGGACTCGATCTAATCTATGAAAAACTGTAAAATCTCACCGAGCAACCTGGAAATCTGATACCACTTGATAGAGGCAGAGGTGTCCCGATGTTTCGGTGAGATAGCAATCGTTTTTTGTGGGAGTCGACTTTGACGATCCGACTACGAACGTGCGAAGACGTCGCGCCTTAGCAATCGCTAAACCAACTTCCGAGGGGTTATTGACCACGCCGGAGCACGATCAACCTGACCACAAGGGTCTTTTTCCTGCGAGCAAACGAAGAACAAGCAAGAAACTGAGATTGCAATCTGGATATTGCGAATAAAAGAGGAAAGCTTTATTAATGAAGGTGGGGTTCTGTGACGCCTTGGTCTGGTCGTTGAACACAAACGAAGTACACGAAGTTGCAGCTATGGCGAACTTTTAATCTAAACAAAACCCAAAGTCTAAACGATGCCCTAAGGGCTGTATATATGGAGGAAGATGAGGGAATTTTGTGGCCCTTGAGGGTGGGGTCCGAAACCAACCCTAACTCTTGTTTCCCCACACATACGGACTCTAAAAATAGGCCATACTTAAGTATTTCGAAATTACATGGGCCTGGCCCAATAATAAGGTGACACAGCACCTAGAATAGCCTATGGACGAATATTATGAAGTGGCATCTTGTATATTTCGTCCAAGGCTTCATCCACTCCTTATGGTGGCTTCAAAGTCCTGAAATCATCACTTGTAACTCCGTTCTTGATCCCCTTGCGCATGCCATCAACTCCATGCGTGTTCTTGCTCCAATGTTCATCCTTCTCCAAGCTAGGCCCTTCATTTGTAAGCAAAACAAATGTATCCAATTTAGGCAGTATCATATTCTCATGAACATTAGAATCATTACCAAGAAACGAAAGTACCTGGTAATTTAATTGGCGTGCGCGAGCTCTAGTAATTGGTCCAGTATATGTAACAGTAGGGGTTGTGGGTGTAACAATGGTATTGATGTCCTCATCACCCGCGGCCGCTCCCCGCGCACCGCCGTCGCCCTCGCCTGCCATATGCCGCTCGCCCCTGCCGCTCCCCGCCGTCCAGCCGCTGCCCCGCGGCGACGCCCGGGTTCGGCGGTCCCGGGGCTCCTTTCGCCCATGCCCGCACGCCCGTTAACCCGCTCCCGACTGGAGCCTATGACATGTGGGCCTAGCCCCCCGAAAAAAGAGAATAAAAATTAATTAAATAGATTAATTAAATAATTAACGAAAATTAATTAATTTAGACTTAATTAACCTTTCTAATTAACTAGGTTAATTAGCTAACAGTCTATGACAGTGGGACCCCCCTCTCTCAGTTTGACCGGTCAACACATCAAAGTTTACTGCTGACATCACTCTGACCTCACGCTAACATCCTTTTTCATTTTTCTGTCAAATTTAATAATTAGTAATAATTTCAAAATATTGTTTAAATCTCTGATAAATCATAAAAAATAATCCGTAACTCGGATGAAAAAGTTTTATACATGAAAGTTGCTCAGAACAACGAGACGAATCCGAATACGCTCTCCGTTCATCTATCATGTGTCCCTAGCATAGCGAACATGCAACCTTTCCCCTCCGGTTCGTATGTTTGAAAATGCCAAACTTCGGGAAAGCATTCCCAGATGTTATCCCCTTTGCCGGTAACGTGTAGCACCGCGTTAGGACACGTCTAGCTCTGCATGTTGTCCTGTTATGCACTTGCTTGCTGTGTATTTACTGTTTCTCCCCCCTCTACTCTTCGGTAGACCCCGTATGGCTGCCGATGCCGCTGTGATAGACTACGTCACCGATGACCCCTCCTTCTCGTCTGAGCATCCAGGCAAGCGCCCCCTTTGATCATCCTGATATCGCCCATTCCATTCTCTCATGCTTGCATTAGATTTTGCTACTGTTATTGGTTGCTCCTGTTTTGATGTATAGCCTCCTTTGTAACCTGCTCATTGTACCTTACCTGCTTATCCTAAACTGCTTAGTATAGGTTGGTTAGTGATCCATCAGTGACCCCCACCTGATCCTTGTTGCCCCTCCTTCATCATCGACGACTCGATCAACGTGATCGACGACCAGAGCCCGTTACCTCACATCACATCATACCCCTTTTGTTGCTCGACTCTGCAGAGTTACCATCGAGTGTCGAGGGTGGAACCTCATACATCACTCCTGATGAGATCTCTGTAGTGTAGCTATTAGGTCGTGGTCATCATGGGTGATTTCCTCCTTAACCACTTCTGATACGACTATGTCGTGCAACCCCTCAAGTGTGAACCTCGAAGGTGGTTCCTCTTACGTTCACCTTGATGATTACATCGAGTGGAATTCACCGGGGGTGATTCCTCGGGTTTTCCCCTTGATGTTTGGACACACGGATACTTGGACTTCACAATTCTTACTTGGAAAGGAGGGTCGACCCTGAGGGGTACCCGCGAGTGATGTGGAGATGGGTTGACCTGGTGGGTACCCGAGAGTTGATCACGAGGCGTGGTCGGGCATTCTTAGCCCTTGACGCAAGTCCTCGAGACGGGGCAACGGGGTCACATCTTTCATGAGTCTCTGCTCGTGACCGCACTACCAACACACTAATGGTTTGGATATTTGATCCGAGGGGCCTCTGGCCTGATAGCACTAACCATCACGAGGGGCCTCAGACGTCAGCGACTGAGCGGCGCGCGCCGGGTTGGATTGGTAAGCTCCTGCCTTTTTTAAGGAGGTAGCTAGATTTGCTCACCGGCCGCCCACGCAACGTGCAGGAGTTCCCGGGGCGATGGCCCATGACCCCTGGGGGCATAGGTTTAGTCTGGCGTGCTGACCTCTCTATTAAGCCTAGGTCGGGTTGCGGCGTATTGTTTGGCCGAGGCCGGGCATGACCCAGGAAAGTGTGTCCGGCCAGAGTTAATCAAGCGTGATGGGTAAGTTGGTGCACCCCTGCAGGGAAGAAAACATCTATCGATAGCCCGTCCTACGGTAACATACATTTGGAGTTGTATCCCGATCGATACAACTAGAACTGCATACTTGAGGTGATAACTGGATAGTATGGCTCTGGGATTGCTTTCTCGCAGGGAGTTGAGAAAGGATCTCTCGCCGAGGTTGATAACACTACAACTACTTTACTTTATGCTATTCTGTACTCTTCTGAATGCTGCAAGATGCTTGGAGCTGCTTGAAGATGCTAGTCTTTGATAGGCTAGGCTTTCCCCTTCTCTTTTGGCATTCTGCAGTTCAGTCCACATATACAACCCATTTCATTGATACCGATGCATATGTAGTGTAGATCCTTGCTTGCGAGTACTTTGGATGAGTACTCATGGTTGCTTTGCTCCCCCTTTTTCCCCTTTCTTCTTCTTTTCGGTTGCTGCAACCAGATGTCGGAGCCCAGGATCCAGATGCCACCGTCGATGCCTACTACTACGTGGAGACCGCCGACGATCAGGAGTAGTTAGGAGGCTCCCAGGCAGGAGGCCTTGCCTTTTCGATCAATGTTGCTTTTGTGCTAGCCTTCTTAAGGAAAACTTGTCTAACTTATGTCCGTACTCAGATATTGTTGCTTTCGCTTACTCTTGTGTATTCGAGCTTATGTATTCGAGCCCTCGAGGCCCCTGGCTTGTAATATAAAGCTTGTATTATTTTAATTTGTGTTTAGAGTTGTGTTGTGATATCTTCCCGTGAGTCCTTGATCTTGATCATACATATTTGCGTGTATGATTAGTGTACGATTGAATCGAGGGCGTCACGTTGGTGAATTTCTATGATCAGTTTAATTTTTGTGTGGTTATGTTGTGTCCTTTGGTGCCCATCATATAAGCAAGCATGTGGCTCACACCATACGGTTAGTTGTATGTTTATAGGACTATGCATTGGAGGGCAAGAGTGATGGAAGCTTCTTCCTAAACATAGAAATTGATGCATACGAGATTGAAGGGGGACCAATATATATCTTAATGCTATGGTTGGGTTTTAACTTAATGAAATATAATAGTTGCGGATGCTTGCTAATCGTTCCAATCATAAGTGTATAGAATTCCAAGTAAGGGATGACATGCTAGCAGTGGCCTCTCCCATATAAGAACTTGCTACCGGTCTAGTAACATAGTCAATTGCTTAGGGACAATTCCGCAAATCCTACCACTACTAATCCACACTCGCTATACTAAATTAATTGTACATCAATTAGAACAATACCTACATTTTTATTTTTACGTTCTGTATTTCTTGCAAATTTATCCTACCATACCTACAAAGTACCTCTAGTTTTATTCTTATTCTAGGTCAAGCAAATGTTATGTGTGCATAGAGTTGTATCGGTGGTTGATAGAACTCGAGGGAATATTTGTTCTACCTTTAGCTCCTTATTGGGTTCTACACTCTTATTTATCGAAAAATGCTACAAATGACCCCCTATACTTATGGGTTATCAAGACCTTTTTCTAGCGCTGTTGCCGGTGAGCAATAGGGCGGGGTGAATATTCTCGTGTGTGCTTGTTTGCTTTATTACTAAGTAGATTTTGTTTTCTGTGACGCCCGGATAATTAAGCTACAGTAATCCTTCGCTAATGATGCCACGTCATCACATTACTGTTGCTAATCCTCACTTGATCCAAATCATGATTTAAATTCAAATTCAAATTTGAAGTAAAAAATCCAAGTTTGTCAAACATGAAAACTAAAATGTTCAAAATGTGGCAAATAATCCTTGGATATTTATCAAGTTGGAACCAACCTCATTTGTGTTCCCAAAATGCCCCTGGGATTTTATCTTGTGGTCCAACAAAAATTAAATTGGCCTTTTCAATTTCTAGAAATGGTTAGACAACTCATTTTGGCCTCGAACTTTTTGTGACTCGTAGAAATAATGTGCTTGTTTTATGAGGCAAGTCTCATATCTAAGAAAGCCGTTTACAATTTAATAGAAACAATAGCAAAGTTTTAAATAAAATAAAAAGGGGAGAAAATCCCCCGGGCTTCTGACCCATCGGGCAAGTGGGCAGCTCAGCCGTCCCACCCCCACTTGCCTCCTTCCCCTGCTACAGGGAGGCAGGGGGTCGTGGCGCTCATCGCCCGGCCATGGCGCGCCCCTGCCGCCGTGGCGGGCATCCGCCGCCCCCCGTCCTATGTAGCCTCGCCCCCTTCCCCTCGGCGAACCCTAGCTCCTCTCTCCCCTTCCCCCTCGCGCCCCACATCCTTTCTCTCTCTCTCACACACACACACTCTGTCCAAACTAACCACGACGCACCGGAGCACGCCGCTGCGAATCACCGTGGCCACAGGCCATCGTCCGCCACACCGACGGGTTCAGGAGGACCGCCACCATCGACTTCGTCCATCCCCGTCCTCAAATCGACCAGGGCCGCCCTGTACGCTCGCCATCGACCTCGTTTCCACCGCGTACATCGTCGTCGTCCGCCGTCGATTGCCGCCGCCCCGGTCCGTCCCCGACCTCTCCGAACGCACCATCTATCCCGGGGTGAGCATCTCCATCGATCCCCCCCTTTTCCCCTTCAAATCGGCGTTGTAGACCCGCACCCACCTGAGGCCGCCATGGCCGGACCTCGCTGTAGCCGCACCCGTGCTCCTGCCCCAGCCACCCCGCACGCCCACGGCCCCCTGCAGCCACCCACACGCCGCGCCTACTGGATGCGCGCGCCCGTAGCCGCCCGATGCCCTATCACCTGCAGCTGCTCTTGTCGTTGCGCTGCTACTGCTGCTTCGCGCCGCTGCTGTCGACTGCCTGCTGTTGCGTTACGCAGCTGCCGCTTGCCCTGCGCCCTACCGCGCCTGTGCCGGCCGCGGCCTCGCCGCGCTCGCCTGCGCCGCTGCCCGTCGCGGTCTTGAACCCCCGACCGCTCCCGTGCGAGCTACTGGCCATGGCTGGCCGTAGTCGCCGTGCATTTGTGCGTGTGTGCACAGCCATGGTGAGGCCGGCTGGGCTGTGTCCACCAAGGCCGGCCCGTTCTAATTAGCTAGTAGTAATTATGTTAGTTAGGTGTTAATTAGCCTAATGGTCCAATGACAGTGGGCCCCCATCTAAATAATCTTTTCATTTAAGTACGGTCGATGACATATGGGATCCACGACACTGTTCGCATTTGACCGAGTCAACACTTTGACTGTTGACTGCTGAGTCAGCACCCCTCTGGCCCTACATGTAATAGACTTGGCTAGAGTAGTACTAGGTGACATACGTGTTCTGTTTTTTTTTCTTTTTCGAATTTAATTTAATTCCAGAAATTTCAGGCTATTGTTTAAACTTTGAAAATTCATAATAAATAATACGTAGCTCGGATCAAAATGTTTTCTACATGAAAGTTGCTCAGAATGACGAGACGAATCCGAATACGCGATCCGTTTACCTGTCAGATGCCTCTAGCTATCTGAACATGGAACATTCCCCCTCCGGTCATCTGTCTGACATAGGTCCGGAACCGGGAAAACATTCCCGGTTGTTTTCCCCCTTCACCTATGTCGTGCAGCGCTATGTTAGGTCGACCCTAGTTCTGCATATCGTCTTGTCATGCTTAGTGTTACTCTTGTTTACTCCGTATTTACTGTTTCTTCTCCCTCTTCTCTCCGGTAGACCCCGAGACCGATGTTGCCCCTGTGATCGACGACGTCGACGACGACCCCTTTCTTGCCAGAGCAACCAGGCAAGCCCCCCCTTTCATCATCCCGATATCGTCCATTTCATTCTCTCATGCTTGCATTAGATTTTGCTACTGTTATTGTTTGATCCTATTCTGATGCATAGCCTGCTTTTGTATCTACTATTGTACCTTACCTGCTTATCCTAAACTGCTTAGTATAGGTTGGTTAGTGATCCATCAGTGACCCCCACCTTGTCCTTGTTGCCCCTGCTTCATCATCGACGACTCGATCTACGAGATCGAAGACCAGGCCCCGACACCGCACATCACTTCCCCTTAGTTGCTTGACACTACTGGGTTACTATCAAGTACCGAGGGTGAACCTCTTCAGCACTTCTGATGTTAACCCTGTAGTGTAGTCATTCGGTCGTGGTCATCGAGGGTGATTTCCTCCTTAACCACTTTTGATACGACTCTGTCGTGCAACCCCTCAAGTGTGAACCTCGGGGGTGATTCCTCTTACGTTCACCTTGATGATTACATCGAGTGGAATTCGCCGGGGGTGATTCCTTGGGTCTTCCCCTTGATGTTTGGACACACGGATACTTGGACTTTACCACTGTTACTTGGAAAGACGGGTCGACCCTGAGGGGTACCCGTGCGAGCTTAATTGCGAGTGATGTGGAGTCGGGCGGACCTGGAAGGTGCCCGCGAGATAATTACGAGGCGTGGCCGGGCATTCCTAGCCCTTGCCGCAAGTCCTCGAGACGGGGCAACGGGGTCACCTCTTTCGTGAGTCTCTGCTTGTTACCGCGCGTTCCTAATCCACTATGATTTGGATATTTGATCCGAGGGGCCTCTAGCCTGATAGCACTAACCATCACGTGGGCATAGTATGGGCGTTCTGCGTCGTATGCATCAGCCAAAGCTTAATAGACGTCAGCGACTGAGTGGCGCACGCCGGGTTGGACTGCGTAAGCGCCTGCCTTGTTGAAGGAGGTAGCTAGGTCTGCTCACCGGCCGCGTTCGCAACATGCAGGAGTTCCCGGGGAGATGGCCCATGACCCCTAGGGGCATAGGTTTAATCCGGCGTGTTGGCCTCTCTATTAAGCCTAGGTCGGGTTGCGGCGTATTGTTTGGCCGAGGCCGGGCATGACCCAGGAAAGTGCGTCCGACCGGAGTTAATCGGGCGTGGTGGGTAAGTTGGTGCACCCCTGCAGGGAAGATTGTGATGATAACTGGATAGTATGGCTCTGGGATGCCTTTCTCGCAGGGAGTCGAGAAAGGATCTCTGGCCGAGGTTGATAACACTACTACTTTACATTGAGCTACTCTACTCCCTCCTATTGCTGCAAGATGGTGATTTCCAGAAGATGCTAGTGTTCGATAGGACTAGGCCTTCTCTCTAGTCTGGCTTTTCTGCAGCCCAGTCCACATATATAGCCTTCTTTTGATAATGTTGCACATGTAGTGTAGATCCTTGCTTGCGAGTACTTTGGATGAGTACTCACGTTTGCTTTGCTCCCCCTTCCCCCCCCCTTTCTTCTTCTTTCCGGTTGATGCAACCAGACGTCGGAGCCCAGGAGCCAGATGTCACCGCCGATGCCTACTACTACGTGGAGACCGCCGACGACCAGGAGTAGTTAGGAGGCTCCCAGGCAGGAGGCCTTGCCTTTTCGATCGATGTTGCTTTTGTGCTAGCCTTCTTAAGGCAAACTTGTCTAACTTATGTCTGTACTCAGATATTATTGCTTCCACTGACTTTTGTGTATTCAAGCTTATGTATTCGAGCCCTCGAGGCCCATGGCTTGTAATATAAAGCTTGTATTATTTTAATTTGTGTCTAGAGTTGTGTTGTGATATCTTCCCGTGAGTCCTTGATCTTGATCGTACACATTTGCGTGTATGATTAGTGTACGATTGAATCGAGGGCGTCACATTTTCTGTCCTAAGTTGTTCTCTATCTTTAGTTACGGATATGGAACACGAAATACCAAAAAAATTAGTTGTACTTGCTACTCATGGAGATGGGGAACCTCCTAAAACCCTCGATGCTCGTTATGTGAAAAAATATTAAACAGTACTTTGATAATCCTAAGGAAACCCCATTCAACTTGATAATGGGAGACACGTTGGATCAATGTGAATACTTTAGAGATTATCGCATGACACAAAAAGGGAAACAGTTATGGGATCAAATTGAAATGTTGCAATGGTATGCTTGGAATTTATGCTCGAGATATGATTATAATTGTTTCTCTAGGATGAAGGTTCGACACCTTCCCTTTTCTTGTGAATTTAATGATAGTACACCTTGGTTTCTTATGCTAATGGTAGATATGATTACTATGACGTGGAACGAATAGAAGAATTTGTTGCTTTTAAAGGTGCTTATGGAATTGAACCTTTGTTTGAAAAGTATGTAGATTATGATGATGCTCTTTACATACCTGAAAATTTTGCTATACTTAAATATTACTATGAGAATTATGAATATAATGTCAATATTAATGAGTTTATTGAGAAAGTTTCTCTTGTCCAAGAAGAGATTAATATTTTGCAGGAATCTATGGAAGGAGAACTTGTGAGCTCATTGGATGAAAAATATGATGAGGAGGGCGAAGAACAAAAGGAGGAAGAGCAGATTAGCTACCCATGTCCACCTTCTGATGAGAGTAACTCTTTAACTCATACATTGTTTAATTTCTCTTCGTGCTTACCGAAGGATAAATGCTATGATAATTGCTATGATCCCATTGATTCGTTTGAAATATCCTTTTTGAGGAACTTGATACTTGCTATGCTTGTGGCCTTGATGCCAATATGAATTATGATTATGGAGATTATTTTCTCTAGTTCCTTATGTTAAAAAATGAAATTGTTGCTATTTCACCCACACATGATAGTCCTATTATCTTTTGGAATTCTCTAAACAACACTATATCGGAGAAGTTTGCACTTATTAAGGATTACATTGATGGGTTGCCTTTTACTGTTGCACATGATAATTTTAATGAATATAATATGCATGTGCTTGCTGATCCTACTTGCAATTTTTATGAGAGAGGAACTACATATCCGCCACTCTATGTTTCCAACACAATAAAATTGCAAGAAACTACTCATGCTATGTATTGGCCTTTACTCGATGTGCATGAATTGTTCTTTTGACAGGCCGATGCATAGGAAGAGATTTAGACTTCGTCATTGCATGATATATGTTGCTTTGTGCTCACTACTAAATTATAAATTTTTGCTAATTAAAATTGGCTTTGATATACCTTGGAATCCGGGTGTATCAATTACTTGAGCACTTTATGCCTACCTTAATGGCTTTAAAGAAAGCGTTGTCAGGGAGACAACCCAAAAGTTCTAGAGAGTCATTTTATTCCATTGCGTTCTTTTATAAAGTTTATAAACAAAAGAATATAGAGGGAACTTAAAATTTTACAAAAGGAAAAGTGAAAGTGAGAAGGACGAACACCGTTGGAGTGGGGGATATCCTTGAACTTGTTCATGCCCATGGAAACTTTGTGAATCTTGAATTACATAAACTTTTCAATAAAAATAATTATCCCCTTGTTCAAATCCATTATATTGTAAAAATAATGTGCCAAGATTTTCCTTTAGGGTGATTAGATTGCTTGTTGGTATGTGCGGTGCAAAAACAGAAACTTTGTCTGTAGTGCGTGAATTTACATTTTTTTACTGGAATGCCAAAAGTTTCCGAGATTTTTACACAGTAGTGCTATGCAAATTGTTTTTTCCCTATTTTTTCAGAATTTTGGAGTTACAAAAGTATGGTCAAAGTTCAGATTACTACAGAGGGTCCTGCTTTTGACAGATTCTGTTTTTGATTCATTGTTTTGCTTGTTTTGATGGAACTATCGATTGTATCAGTGGTATAAGCCATGACGAAGTTATAATACAATAGCTACAATGCAAAAAAATAATATGAATGGGTTTGCAACAATACATAAAGTAGTGATTTGCATTATTATACTAAGGGATCTCACCGAGCTTTCTGTTAAGTTTTGTGTGGATGAAGTGTCAAAGATCGAGGCGGTCTCGATATGAGGAGAAGGAGGAGAGGCAAGAGTTCAAGCTTAGGGATGCCGTAGGCACCCCAATTAAATATCTAAGGAGACTCAAGCATCTAAACTTTGGGATGCCCCGGAAGGCATCCTATCTTTCTTCAACAAGTACCGGTATGTTTCGGTTTTCGTTTCATCACATGATATGCATAAATCTTGGAGCGTATTTTGTGTTTAGTTTTCACTTTTCTTTTATGCACCATGCTGGTATGAGATACTCCATGGTTGATTTATATAATTCTCATTACACTTCACTTATATCTTTTGAGCATGGCTTTATAAAATGCTTCATGTGCTTCACTTATACCATTTGAAGTTTGGTTTGCCTGTTTCTCTTCACATGGAAAACCATTATTTGTATAATTCTGTTTTGCCTCACTTATATTTGTTAGAGCATGGTCTTTTGTAGAAAGAGTGAAACTCCCTTGGTGCACTTATATCTATTTAGAGAGTCAACAGGAATTGGTCATTTGCATGGTTAGTCATGAAATCCTACATAAAACTTGTGCATCACTGAATATGATGTGTTTGATTCCTTGCACATAGTTATGCGATATAGAGATGTGTTGGTGCAACAAACCCTAGGCGTGTGTTGCCCGGACTGTACACAGGCTCAAGAGCAAGGTTGCAGCGTCTAAGACAAGGCCAAGCAGAAGAGATAGCTCTTTGAGAAATGAAAGGGTGTATTAAGAAGACTAAGACCAACCAAATGAGCAAGATATCATTAAGGAAAAACCTCGCTTGCCGGCCAGGCGAGCCTGACAAGGTCGAGGTCACCCAGAAGACAAGTCTCAAGACTACCCCGACAAGCTTGCCGGGGGCTCCAGTAGCGGGACGCCCCGCCAAGGCTCCACCGCTCCACCTCACAGCAACGCAAGTCACATATCGATGCGGTGTCAAGCCTTAAGTGGCTGTCATTTAGCACCTGCCAGCCATTTCTGAGGAAGAACAGCCCTAAATGACAATCTTCCAGAAGACGTGTCACGCCGGCAAGCGAGAAGGTGGCTGAATGGCACGGCAAGTCTTGCCGGGCGACATCCACGATGTGACAACAAGCGGTGCATTTAATGCGCCTTGTCCTGTCTGTAGAGTAAGGTATGATAGCACTGTTTGCTATCTAATCAGTATGTAATGATTGATTTGCCATTGTGGTGACCCATTGACCTATAAAAGGAGGGTCGTGGAAACCTTAGAAACGATTCGGACCTTTATACACTCATATGCGCATAGGTGCTCGTATCCTGAGGCGACCTTGCCGGGCTAGAGCGTTGCGTCTCCTCCACGGTCCTTTCAACAATCCACCAAAGCAGGAGTAGGGTTTTACGCATCATGGTGGCCCGAACCTGGGTGAAAACTGCTCGTGTCATTACTGTCGTGCTGCTCTATGCTCTCCATTCTTTGTGCAATGTGCTCTTCCCCCTTGCCAAACCACAAGGGGCCGATTATCCCATAGGTGGCCGTGTTATACAACGACATGTTTGGCGCGCCAAGTAGGGGGAGGCACTTGCGCAAACCCGAGGGTGCAAGCAGCGCGTCATCTTGTCATTTTCTTCATCAACGGCTTCATCACCCATGGCGCCCAAGAAAAAGTCTGGTGCTATAGCTCACCCGTCCACTTCGAAAGCCCCCTCGCATGCGGCTACTGATGCCATGGGGGCTACAGGGACATGGACGCTGCAGGGGACGTGGCTGGTGTAGGCGGTGTGGTCACCATTCCCCCTGTGACCGAAACGGGAGCGGGAGGTGTCAGAGAAGGACAGTGTCAACAACATCCCAGCGGCCATGCTCCACAAGATGCGAGTGGAGAGATTATTCCATCTCCACTTCTCCACCCCACTTAAGGACACAGCTGCAGCGATGGCGCTCGCTCTGGGGTGAATCGCAACCCTCTAGCCGACACTGTTGCGGGTGCGGCTATAGGGCACGCGCCACCCCCAAGACAAGCTAGCCGAGATGGTGCGCCGAATGGGGTCGCCAATCCCCAAGCACGCCCACCTCGTCGCCACGCCACCCTAGCAACCGGCTCACGTCGACGAGAGCACGACGCCGTCACTACCGGCACCGTCAAAAGCCAGGCGACGTCGCGATCTACGTCGTCATATATGCCGAGCACCGCTTCGGAAGCCATGGCGCGGGCCCAACTCCTATTGAGATTTTCACGGGCGGCTGGTCAGATGGATGAGTGGAGAGTCACCATTCAGAGCTTGATTGGTTTTGCTGAGGCGAGAGGATCACAGCGGGCAGGCCCGCCATGGCCTCCACAGGCGGCGACAACGGCCCGAGCCACTGGCCGTACCAAAGGGGTCACCCCCACGATGCAGTCCCCTCCGCGACAGCCAGCGCAGGGGCCGCAGCCAGAGCCACGCGACTAAGAACCTGACGACGTGTCGATGGCTTCATCTGATCCTCGGGCACGTCAAGACTAGCGACAAGTCCTGGAAGGTAGACCGAGGGAAGACGCGTGTGTCACCATCGAACGACGTCGCGAAACCCACGGCCAGTGTGATAGGCGCAATGGCCCCGACGTCGACGAGCCCATGCCCGATGGAGACAGATACCTGCCTTTCGAGATTGGGTGCCCTGCCTTCAGTCGTGAGCTGCGGCAAGTTTGTTGGCCATCTGCCCGTACGTTCAAGCCAGAGATACCAGAAATACACGATTGAAGACTGAACCCGACAAAGTTCTTGAGCATCTACACCATCGCTGTTCAAGCCACCGGAGGAAGAGATGAGAAGGTATTCGCCAACTACTTCCCTTTGGCACTCAAGCCAAATGTGAGGTCGTGGCTGATGCACTTGCCGGAGGACTCCATCTCGACCTGGGCTGACCTGTGCCATGAGTTTGTTGGCGCCTTCACGGGCCACTGGTATCGTATCGTGCTATACAAACGGTTTTTAACCCCTTTTCGCGACGGCATTTGGAACCGTCGCCTAGTGAGTGACTGCAATAGGGGGTCCTTCTCACACGACCCAGAAATCGTCGGGGATAGACTAGCGGCTACTGACAATTGCCATAGAATAAACGTATGAGAAGCTGTCCCAGTCCCACGCATTACATCTTGATGTTACATAACTGATCAGAGAGACATCCCAAACGATTACGCTGCTATAGTCATGTGAAAAAGGTGGACATCAATATTTAATCTACTGATATGTTTGTGATAGGTATGTTATCGCACACGGTTCAAGAATGTAAAATGCGTGCGGTGCCTCTACTCACGCCAACGTGTCCATTTTCATAACCGTGTGCGATTGTTATTCCTGTCACACACGCATTTGAAACGTTTGTCGTATTACCATGAATCACACACGTATATGAGACGAAACCGTGTGTGCGTCCGTCAGGCATCGCAAACGTTTCATGTCAAAGAACCGTCTGCTCTCTATTTTTCATTGCACACACTGTTTTGTTTCTAACCGTGTGCACATTATTTTATTTGCTCTTGTATAATTTTATGTTTCCCTGTAATTTATTATTTGAATTGGAAATTTTGAAATAAGAAACGTGCAATTCAAATTCTTATCACAATGGTTCAACAACGAATTCATAAATAAAATTGTTAGTACAATATGTTCAGTAATTATAGGATTAGACAACAATTAACTATGATGAAGCACAATATTTAGAGGCGGTAAAGGTGAAGAGACAAGTGTAAATCATTTTGAATGCCGATGGTGTTGAAGAAGCGGAATGCCCATAATGTGCCTTCCTGCATGGCATAGGCACGAACAACTTCTGTCCAACCCCTTGTGACGATCGCCCACCCATCCTTCACCGCCTTCAGGAAGACTTCTAGAGCATCATCATGGTAGCATGAATTATATGCATTATCCTTAGTTGCCGCCACTCCAGTCATGTAGTTTGCAGGTAATCATCAGTAAATAGCTTCGGAAATCACTGAAAAGAATAAAATATCAGATACTGAGGTCTAATAGAGTAACTTGTTGTGGGCAGGGGAAAAGGCAACACATTAGTTACCATCCTAAAGTTTATTGTTATCTTGGACAAAGTGTAAATAAAGATCTTAATTCCCATCATCTGTTTCTTTCGCCTAACAATCTTTCTTAGTTTCCTCACTTGACACTTGTTCATGAATATCTCATTGCCCCATACACAAAAGGGATCAAAGCGTGGATCAGTACCGCTCATATATGTACCTACAAGCAACCAGTAAATGTTAGAAGCTAAACTGAGATTGCACAAATGATGTAAAATACAGCTACTCCCTCCGTTCCGAATTACTTGTCTTGAATTTGTCTAGATACGGATGTATCTAGACTCATTTTAGTGCTAGATACATCCGTATCTAGACAAATCCAAGACAAGTAATTCCGAACGGAGGGAGTACCTACGTTCCTAAGTACAAGTATTTTTAGAGATTTCAATATGAACTACATATAGATGTATATAGAATTATAGATATAGTTTAGATTAGAATCTAGATTCACTCATTTTGCTCCTTATGTAGTCTATATTGGAATCTCTAAAAATACTTCTATTTAGGAATAAATGGTGTATAAGACATGTGATTCAGCTAACCTCAACGGCAAACAACATCATCGCCCATTGTAGCCCTGTGTAAGTACATGGAAAGCCAATATTAACTACAACAGGGTTAACATCCACCAAAAATAGCAAATGGTAATAAAACGACATCATCTGTAGTGATATCTTCATTGCGAAAGAGTAGCACGGTAGCAAAGGGATGGATTAAAAAATGGATACAAATGTTAATTGCAACAGGCTTAACAACATCCTAAGTCATGTTTTGTAAGTTTGTAGCCATTGAAATACAACTATTTAAAAATAGATACAACTGTTAATTGCAACAAGCTTAATAGCCATTGAAACAGGTACTGATAAAAATGCAATTGGCAGAGTTAAACATCACAAGGCAGGTGCTGCCAGAGCAGAGAATGGCCCAGTTGTCTATAAAAAAGTTGGGAAAAATCTAAAACGTGTTTGGCATGTTTACTACAACATGCTTAATACATCGACCGTACAAAACGTAGCCATTAATTGCAACTGGTATTGGTAAGATTGAACTGGTGAGTTCATACTTGGTAAGTCTTGAGAGGTAGTTGCTAGGGCACTTCATCTTGGCCAAAGCCTGCCGAAAGTCAGCGGCGGCAGAGGCGAGCTCTTCCTCCGGGTCGAAGCATGGATCAGTGCTGCCGACATGTGTACCTATAATAAGCAATTAAATGTTAAAAGCCAAACTGCAATTGCACAAATGTAAAATACTGTAAGACATGGGATGCAGCTAACCTCGACGGCAAACAACAACATCGCCCGTTATGGCCCTACGTAAGTACATGGAAAGGCATGTTAAGTACAACAGGGTTAGCATCCACCAAAAATTACAAATGTGTAGCATCTCTAGTGATATCCCGAGTCATGTATTGTAAGTTTGTTGCTAGTATTGGTGAAATTGAGCTGGACGGTTAATACTTGAACATCACACAGTGTGCAGTACTGAAATAAACAAGGCACGAACATGCTTAATACATCAACCGTACAAAACATAGCCATTGCAAGTGGTATTGGTCAGATTTAGCTGGTCAGATCATACCTATTAAGTCCTGGGGGGTAGTCGCTGGGGCACTCCATCTGGGCCAGACCCTGCACCATGTCGGCGGCGACGGAGGCGAGGTGTTCCTCTGGGTCAACACGCACAGCGGCCATCCCGCCATGGACCGCCATCAACTCCTCGATCTCCACGTGATATGTGGTTGGGCTTGCGCGATGATGCTCTAGAGGTGGGGTGGTGGGGATTTGGAGGCATGAGGATGTTTCACAGGAGCCATTTAAGCAATTAGGCCAGGGCCGTGATAGAGATCGGTGGGTTACGTGTCTGTATCTGAGCAGAACGTAGATGTGGTTGAAGCTGTGGTTGCGGCGGTGGCGGTTTGAGTTGCCGGTAGGGGGAGGGGGAGATACTGAGGAAATTTTATGGATGGGGATGTGATTGGAGGAATAAATTCTGAAATCGTGCGCCTAATGAAAATTTTGCTGTGAAACTTAAAACTTGGGCGGGGGAAACACACAAGCGGACGAAGCGCGTAAAATACTCGTGTGCGAGAAAAAAGAAAATTGGCAGATCCCGTCTAAAAAAATGTACATGTGTAGTTGATTTTTTCGGTCAATGGTACGCCTGGTTTATTAGGAAACATCGCACAGGTAACTGAATTATGGATCATTAACGCAAAAAACACACACGGGTGCGCCATAGAAACCGTATGTTTTGTGATCTGCTAATAATTCTAATATCTACTAGCATCTCCGACCACACCTAATTTCAAAAATCGCTTTCATTGTATCAGGATTATTCAATGTACATGAACAGGGCAAGGTGACACCGATGAGCAATCATCGGTTTATGAAATGCAATCAAGTGTCAACTTGCCTCGCTGTGTAGCCAGATTTGATCCTATGCAACAAGAGAGAAGCTTGGTGCCATCCTCCGACGCGGCAATTTAAGCCAGTGAGCGGCAACTCGTGTGGCGAGGTGGGACTAAAATCCAGCTGCGGCCAGCTCTAGTCTCCTCCGGTGGCTGCGGGCGGACATTTCAGTAGTATTTGGAGCCGGGGTGCGGCTACAAAACTTCAGTGAACACATGCTAATCAACGCTCAAAGCCTCAAAGATGTGCTTACCGACATTGTATGTTAATAATAAGATAGTACAAACTTAAAGTATTACAGGTAATTTGCTCTAAGACTACGGGTGACACACACACTAATTATTTCTCACATGCTGCCATCGGGGCCTGCTGGCCAGATGTCGGCGTTCTCCTTCGCGGCCTTGTAGGTGGCAGCCCACCATACTTCGATATCCGCCAAGCTCTGCTCAGCATGGCGTGTGGCCTCTTCTTTCTTGCGGCGACGGGACTGTCTTTTCTTGACTGCTTTCTGCCTTTGCTGCTCCTTCTGTGTGGGTTTGGCTGCCTCTAGATCCACCTCCCATTCGGCCATTGCAGCCTCAAACTCCACCCACGTAACTGTGTGGCCAGCGGCGGCGATGAACTCGGTGCAGCGAGATGCCATCACTTCCTTACATTGTGTGCGGTTGCGGACGCCGAGGAACGCGGCGTGACGGGATGCCATCTCTTCCTTACCAGTTACTGTGCGCCGCGGTGGCATGAACGACGCTTGGAGAGAGCTCTGGGACGGAGGGGCTGGGTAGTCGTACAGTGCGATGGTTTTTAAGAGCTCAATGACAAACGACAAAGGAAATCTGGCTTCCCTTACAATTTTGCTCGTTCATTATCGCACATGGTTAATCTCCGTTGCCTTCGGAAATAGTGTGTGCTACTTCTTGAGCTTGCTTTGGTTTTTCCCTTGAAGAGGAAAGGGTGATGCAGCAAAGTAGTGATAAGTATTTCCCTCAGTTAGAGAACCAAGGTATCAATCCAGTAGAAGAAAACGCACAAATCACCAATACCTGCACAAACAATCAAACAACTTGCACCCAACGCGCTAAAGGGGTTGTCAATCCCTTCACGGTTACTTGCAAAAGTGAGATCTGATAGTGATAGACGGAACCAAAAAAATGACAAATCACCATATACATTCCTCAAAACAGCCACCATACCTACCTATTATGGCATTTCCATAGCCATTCCGAGATATATTGCCATGCAACTTTCCACCGTTCCGTTTATTATGACACGTTCCATCATTGTCATATTGCTTTGCATGATCATGTAGTTGACATCGTATTTGTGGCAAAGCCACTGTTCATAATTCTTTCATACATGTCACTCTTGAATCATTGCACATCCCGGTACACCGCCGGAGGCATTCATATAGAGTCATATTTTGTTCTAAGTATCAAGTTGTAATTCTTGAGTTGTAAGTAGATAAAAGTGTGATGATCTTCATTATTATAGCATTGCCTCATGTGAGGAAAAGAGGGCCAAAGAAGCCATCAAAAAATGAGAGAAAAGAGAGAAGGGGCAATGTTACTATCCTTTTTCCGCACTTGTCCTTCAAAGTAGCACCATGATCTTCATGATAGAGAGTCTCCTATATATGTTATGACTTTCATATACTAGTGGGAATTTTTCATTATAGAACTTGGCTTGTGTATTCAACGATGGGCTTCCTCAAATTGCCCTAGGTCTTCGTGAGCAAGCAAGCTGGATGCACACCCACTTAAATTCTTTTTGAGCTTTCATAAACTTATAGCTCTAGTGCATCTGTTGCATGCCAATCCCTGCTCACTCACATTGATTTCTATTGATGGGCATATCCATAGCCCGTTTGTAACATCCCAAAATTCTAAATTTTGAAATGTTATGATAAATAGATAGATTTGGTTTATTGCTTGATTGTTGTGTGATTGATTGAGTGAAATTCGAAACTTTTTGAAAGTTAAATGAGAGGGAATAAAAGGACTTTCCCAAACTTTCAATTCTGCTTTATGATCTTCGTGAATTCAAATTCTTTTCACCACAAAACCTTGGAGAGAAGATGACATGACTTCTTCCATTTATTTAAATGACAAGGGGTGTTGAAAATATTTGAATTTCAGTTGAGAATATTTCCAATTCTGAAACTTTATGCAACTCAATGATTTTCACGAGCGAAGATAAAATGACTTCTTCAAATAATATGAAATATGAGTAGGGAGTTTAAAAGAATTAAATTCAAAGTTCTTTTGAATTTATTTTCCAAATTGGAGTTATTTGAGTTTTATTCAAATTATTTTTCTCCAAAAATAAAATATATGGAAAATAGGGTAACATGATTCCCTACATCAGAAAATTGGAGAGAAATAAATTTGAATTATTTTTTGTATTTTTAAAATGATTTTTATTGGATCTTATTAGAGCAGTAGCACTGTTTGAATTATTTGAATTTTTGTGGATTTTATTTAACGTTAGGAAAATGTTCACCTTGTAGAAAATCTTTTTCTAATTTTTTGATATATTATATGCCTGTATAATATTTTTTTTACTTTGCTTTTATTATTTTATCTGTCTGGAAAAATGTTTATTAAAAACAAAAGCTCTTCGAACAGTGCCAGGCCGAAGCCCAGCACTGCTCTCTCTCTCCCTCTCTCCGCCCCACTGCCGGGGTTTTCCTGGCTCCCCAAGCACCTATGGGGACGGAGCCCCTTCTCGGTTCGGCGGGGGGCGGAGGCCGCGCAAAGAGCGGATCAAGGCGAGGCACACGAGGGATTTTTACCCAGCTTCGGAGCTCTCCTGAGAGATAATACTCCTACTGCTGCTTTGTGGATTGTATTGAGTTCTCGCTCCGGAGCGCCGAGTGCTACAGTACACTCGAGCAGCTAACGAGACCGAGCGCTTCTCTGAGGATCGATCCCTCCCTACGTTGTGCATGGGCCTCCTTTTATATGTCCAAGGGGTCTCCAACAGGTGGCAACGTAGGTAAGGGTAAAAGTATAAATATGTTGCGGTAGGTACATCTACCTACACAATGTATCATACCTAACCCTGACGGCAGGGGACAAAGGCATTAAATGCCCGTCTACGTCGCCCAGACGGTGCAGAAAAGGGACCGTCAGGGGCGCAATCGCTTGCCACGATGGCGATCCTGTCAGCGCTGCATGCCACATCGTACCCCTGGCTGCACAGCCTCCCGCCACGTACGCTGGGAAGGGTCCTGGAGCGACACGTAGGTGGGTGAGCTGGAGCGCGGATACAGAGTGACTGCCTGCCGCGGCAAGTGCCTTGCCACGGCCGTTGCCTTGTCGCGCCCGGGAACTTGTCGCTCGCCGGGTCTTGCCGGGACGCGTGGCGTGCCGCGGCAGGTTCTTTGAGATGCTCTTGTTGGGCTTCCCGGCAAGCTCCTCTTGTCGGGGTCTCGTACCTTGAGTGGCCTTCCCGGCAAGCTCCTCTTGCCGGGGACTTGTCTTCTTGACTTAAATATTTTGTTCTCGAATGGCTTCAAAGGAACCATAGAGAGCCTTGGTGATCACCTGGTGGGCCTTGCCGCGGGGTGCTGCGACTGCCCGTGCACAAGTTCGGGATACTAGAGTACCCCTACTTTAGTACACCGACAGGAGCCCCCGGGCCTGGGCCACACACGATGCCGAGCGCTGTTGGGCCAGGCCCAAAACATGGCACGGGCACGCACGGCCTGGATCGCGTTGTAACCTGCTCCGCATCCACCACGCCCTCCCGAATGGCACGCGTCGATTGCGGCATCGTGGGGGAGGTCGTGGGTGGTTCCTTTACTCTGAAAGGCGAAACGTCCGCCCCATCCCTCCTTATAAGCAGGGGAAACAGGGGCAGTTCGCCCATCTGCCCGTTGCTGTTCCTTCCTCGAGAATCTCCGCCACTCCCCTTCTTCCCAAAGTCGAAGGAGAGCAGAGCCCCGTCCCCATCGCCACCAGCACCACCAACGCCGTCATCCTCCTTCCCCATTCCCGCCATGGCCCCGAAGGCCGAGAAGGCGAAGTCGGCTGAGGCGCAGCGGCTCGCGGCGCTGCGAAAGGAGCGGGCGATCTTCCCTCCGAGGCTCGAGGAAGTAGAGCTGAAGGAAGATTTCTATCTCTTCTGGTCGACGGGGACGCGAGCGCATCCGCGCACGAAGGTACTCCCAGCCATTGATTGGGATAAGTATCCCACTGGGTATCCCTTCTTTGCCTTGTTCTCCTACTGCGGGCTCTGCCCGCCCTTTTCTGAATTCTTTTGCGATGTCATGAACACCTACGAGCTCCACCTTCTCGATTTCACCCCCAATGCTGTCCTGACCATGGCAGTTTTCGCACATCTCTGCGAAAACTTTGTCGGTATCCATCCAAACGTAGCTCTTTTACGCCATTTCTTTTCGCCTCGGGTTGAGAAAGGAGAGCCTTTATCCGGCAGAATCGCCTGGATCTCGAAAGCTGGCAAGAAAGATGCTTATCTGGAGGGAGAGCCCCGCAGCAAGTGGGAGGAGTGGAGGGCTGACTGGTGTTTGATTGTCGAGGAGAACCCCCAGCCGTTTACTGCTCTGCGCAAAACCCCAGTAGTGCGCGGTGGCGATTGGAGTAGCCTGGCCCCGGAGGACGACAGACTGAGGATTGCCGTCACCCGGATCCTGCGCCTCAGGCTTGCCGGGCTTACTGTAGGAGCGGTTGGCGCAGATTTCCTCCGCCGCCGCATTGCCCCCCTGCGGGAGAGGAGGAGACCCGCCTGGGAGTTCCAGAATGCGGCGGATATCATGAGGTTGCGGCCGGGCCTCATTTCAACTTCACTATCATGGAGCTCAACGCGATGCTCCAGGAACTGTTCAAGCACGACCCACAGCATCCCGAAATGTTCTGGTTGCCGAGGGGCGTCGTCCCGCTGTGCAACAACTCCCTGCTCGACCGCATCCGTGCAATAATGCCGATGTGCGACTCGCATGGAATTGATCCAGCCTGGATAGAGCCTGCGGATGATGTCGTGCGGGCGTTCTTCAACAACTTGATAAAAGTGCCGGTCGACGCCGACTAGAAAAAGGGGCTCACCCGGGACACCACCGACGATGAGCTCAAGCGAATTGCCACCAGGATGGAAGAGGCGGCGGCAGCCGCCGCTGCGGGCGAGTTTGGGTTCACCTTGGAGGAAGCAGAGGCAGCCGAGGCGGCAAGCCTTGCCGACCGAGAAGAGCTTGCCGGAGAGAGGAGGTCCGCCGAGCATGACGTCGGGCCGAGCAGGCCCGCCGAGGACACGAGCGGCTCGCTGGAGATCGGCTCCTCTTCCTCTTCGTCTTTGGACAGCCTGCCGCAAGTAGAGCCTCTGGCTCCGCAAGCAGAGCCCCCGGCTCCACAAGCAGAGCCCCCAGCTCCACCAAGGAAGCTTCTTCGCAAGGCCGGTGACGTAGTGGAGCGGCGGGCGAGTCAACCCCCGCCGCGTCGCACGACACGCTCCACCGCGGCAAGTTCTGTTGCCGCGGGAACACCTCGCGCTGCAGCGACAACTGGGGCGGGGTCCTCTCAGCCTGCCGCCCCAGCGCCCGCCAAGCGGCCAAGGGATCCCACTCCCCCGCCTCCTCGCGCCGGAGGTGGGCCGGGCTTTGACTTCTCCGCGCTCAGCTCCGACGAGGAAGAAGGAGAGTAGGACCCTTGTTGTATTTGCATGTCTTTAATACTTGCGGTCTTGTATTGTATCTCGTTTGCCTTACTCTGAACTCATCCCTTTTTAGGACGCTGGCCCAGAGAATGGCAAAGAGGGCCAAGGTCCCGGTGATCGTTATCGAGGATGACCCCTCCGCGAGAGCAGGGGGCGCGCCCGAGATAAACTCGCCGGACCCGACGGCCGTTCTTCAGAGCAGCCCCCAGCGTAAGTATATGGTGTACTTCCAGCTGTTAGGCGCGCATGGATACTCTTTGCTTGCTGATATCTGACCGTTGGCTTATGTAGGAGCAGAGCAGCTCCGCCAGGAGTGCCCGGAGGCCACTCCCGATGTGCCACCTGCTTCGACTACGCCGCCAAGGGATAAATCCCCGACCAGGGAGAGCTCCCCGGCAAGGGAGAAGTCTCCGGCAAGGGACGGTACCAGCGAACCCCCGGCGAGGGAGGAATCTCCGGCAAGGGACGGTACCAACGAACCCCCGGCAGCGGAGATCCCCACCACCGAGCCTGCTACAGGTACTCATTGCTTCTAACCCCCCCTTGTGTTCTTCTTTTTGGGTATTTGCTTGACTTTTCTTCTTTTTCCGGCCGTTAGATCCATCCACTGTGGAACCGATGGAGACCGAAGTCGTTGTTGACGACGCCACTGCCACCGAGGAAATGGCCGGCGCCGATGATCCCGCCGGCGAAGAGGCCGCCAAGGCTGCCGCCGCAGCAGCCGACGAGGGGTCCGGCGATCGTACTGACGACCCTGGGGCCGCAGGAGCGACAGGCGCTACACCGACCGCTGATCCTCCCGCCGCTGCCGCGGCGTCAGGCTCCGAGGAACCCCAGCCAGGCGTCTACTTGAATGCTGGCGCTGGCATCTTCATCAACCTCCCCTGGGCGTCAACGTCCAGGGCGCCAGTCGAAGGAGAAAGCTTCGACGTGGAGGTGCTCGCCTCCGCTGGGCTGACGTTGGTTGATGCACCAAGCAGTAGCCGCGACGAGTCCGAGGAGGAGCGACTGCTGCGGAAGTTGGTGTCGCTCTACCGCGCCCGCCAGGCCAAACTGGAGTCCCGCGAAGCGCTTGTCGCGAAGGCGGAGGTGGACGTGGAGAAGCGCGCGGAAGAGCTCTGAGGCCTCAACCAGGCAGCTCTCCAGTCGCTGGCGGCGGAGCGGGTGCAACTCGATGAGGCGCAGAAGGCTTTCATCCTTGAGAAGGCAGAGGTTGCAGAGCAACAGCGGCTTGCCACTGAGGAGTTATCTGCGCGGGACGGCGAGTTGGTGCACCTGAAGGCCGGCCTTGACAGCCACGAGGAGGAGTTAGCTACGCGCGAGCAAGCACTCAGCGGAGCCCTCAAGGAAGCAAAGGACGCCGCCGCAGCTGCCGAGGCTGCCAAGAAGGAGCTGAAGGCGAAAGTGGCGCAGCTGGAGACTGATCTCAAGGCAAGCGGTGAAGCGCTTGCCGCGCTCAAGCATGAGCGCGAGAAGGACGCCTACACCTTTGGCGAACTGCAGGGTCGTCTCGCCGAGAAGGTCAAGGAGCTTGACGCTGCCAAGGACTCCAACGTTGACCTCGAGCTGAAGCTGGCAACTTTGATCAAGACGTTGGACGGCGCCAAGGAGCAGGAGGCAGCCTTGAAGAAGGAGATCGAGGCCGACCAGGCGCTGCTGGAGAACATCGCTGCCACCCAGAATGAGTTCAGGGGAACTGTGGAGCGGTGGACGGAGGGCCTTGTGAGCGCTGCCGCAGGCATCGACAAGGAGTTGGCGTTGCTGGGGGTGGAGGATCTCGGGTATTCCTCCGACGAGAACCTCCCATCTAGCGCCAAGCTCACCTTGTTCTTCAAAGGCGTGGCGACGACCCTCCAGCAACTCCGGAAGAGGATCCCAAAGCAGCTGGCCGACGAGTCGCGCGAGATCTGCGCGAGAGCTCTCAAAAAGGTGCTGATGAAGGTGTCCTTCCGCAACCCGGGCCTCCGCCTCACTAATGTCCTCAGGTCCCTGCCGCCGGAAGCTGATCTGGATGAGCTCGAGACCCTCGTCGCACCCATTATGGACAAGGTGAGCGGGATCAAAAGGGTTGAGGGCGACCGCGCGGACTAGGCCGCCTATTTTCTTCTTTTCTTGTCGTCGCTGGTCATGTTATGAAAACAGTCTATTAGAGCTGTGACAAACTATTTTGTAATATAACTTTGTTTCATGTCATGATTGCAATGCTATTCCCTTTACTCGACTCCCTCCTTTGTATGTTTTTGCCCTACGCTTTTAGGGAACTTGCCGGCGTAGGCACCTTTGCCGCGAGGGCTGAGTGCGGGACGTCAGCAGCCTGCTGGCGGTGCCGTTACCGACAAGAAACCTTGTCGCGACTAGTCGCAGCTCGCTTAAGTTGCTGAGTGAACTCGAAACAAAGTAAGGGCGCGACTCTAGTCGCGACACACTTAAGCTATTGAGTGAACTCGAAGCAAAGTAAGGGCGCAACTAGCCACGAGCTGGTTCCGTCGCGCACGGGTTTTCCATACAAAGCATGGTCGTTCAAGGAAAGTAACTTAAAAAAATCTGATTGCTCAAACTTTGGCACTTAGCTTTTTTGTCGTTTGCTCCCCGGCAAGGCGAAATTTTTCCTGAACGACGCCGGGTCCATACCATTATCTTCCCATCCCCTCCGGCTAACTTGTGGGCGAAGGATCCTTCCTCTCCTTGAGAAAAAGAAAAGAGAAAACAATAGTATGGAGCCTTATGGCTCGTTATTGCTTACCGAGGGTGCTTGCTGCACAAAGTGTCAGATAATTCATGCAGAAAGGCATGAAAGTGACAAGGTGTGCGGAGCACGTGAGTTTTATTTGTGCATAGGGTCTGCGCCTGGCTTTGTACAAAGGATTACATGCAACGGCGGCAAGACTTGTACAAAATGTTGGTTGCCGAACAGGGTCCGACAACCGCGCCTTACGGGTAAAACTTACGAAGATGCTCGATGTTCCAGGAGTTGCTCACCGGAAAGCCATCCTCGGTCTCAAGGCGGACAGCGCCAGGCCTCGTGACTCGTTTCACCCGGTAAGGGCCTTCCCACTTCGGCGTCAACTTGTTGGAATTCTTGGCTGAATGAACGCGCCGAAGAACAAGGTCGCCTTCCTCGAGACTTCTGCCTTTGACTTTGCGGCTATGGTAGCGGCGCAAAGCTTGCTGGTATCGAGCAGCTCGTACAGCAGCCTTAAGACGGTCTTCCTCAAGGAGCAGCGCGTCATCTTGCCGCAGCTGCTCTTGCTCAAGCTCATCATAAGCGAGCACTCGAGGTGACTCGTATACGAGTTCCGTGGGAGTAACTGCCTCTGCTCCATAGACTAGAGCGAAAGGTGTGTGGCCAGTGGCTCGATTTGGCATCGTGCTGATCGACCAAAGAACCATCGGCAGCTCCTCGCTCCAGGTTCTTCCGCACTTGTGCAGCCTGTCAAAAGGCCTGGTCTTGAGTCCACGCAGCACTTCAGCATTTGCCCTCTCTGCTTGACCGTTGCTCCTGGGGTGAGCAACAGAAGCGAAGCAGACCTTGGCGCCAAGGTCTCAGACGTACCGCATGAAGTTGCGACTCGTGAATTGTGTACCGTTATCGGTGATGATCCTGTTAGGGATTCCGAAGCAGCAAACAATCGACCTGAAGAACTTGACTACTGACTGTGCTGTCACCTTCCTCACTGGCTCCACTTCTGGCCACTTTGTGAACTTGTCGATTGCGACGTACAAGTACTCAAAGCCCCCGACAGCTCGGGGGAAAGGGCCGAGGATGTCGAGCCCCCAGACCGAAAATGGCCAGGATAAAGGGATTGTCTGGAGAGCTTGAGCTGGTTGGTGTATCTGTTTGGAATGGAACTGGCATGCTTCACACTTGGTTACTTGTGCAGTTGCATCCTGGAGGGCTGTCGGCCAAAAGAAACCTTGCCGGAACGCTTTGCCGGCAAGTGCTCTGGCGCCAATGTGATGACCACATATGCCTCCATGCACCTCTTCCAACAGCTTCTGTCCATCTTCCCAGGAAATACACTTCAATTTCACTCTGTTGAGCCTTCTTCTGTACAGTGCGTTGTCAACGAACTGGTACATACTAGACTGCCGGGCTACTCTTTCCGCTTCTTCTGGCTCTTCGGGAAGTTCTCCTGACTGGAGGAAACAGACGATCTGCTGTGCCCATGCTGGAGCCTGCGGCTCGACAACAAGGACTAAAGGCATAACTGCTGCTGCGGGTACATCCGCTTCTATGGCGAGGACCCGCGGTTCAGCCGGAGCTTGATGATCCCCGGCAAGTTTGCCGGAGCGAAACTTGTCGGGAGCGTCTGCTTCAACGAAACAAACCTTGGGGCTTGTCAGAGCAGACTGCTCCTCAGCACTCTTGGTGTTGATCTTGGGGACCCTCTTGGCGGCGGCTTCGGGAAGCTCAACCGGGAGATAGTCACCAGAAATCAACTTTCTCTTCCTGCTCTGTCCAGTTGGTGGCGTCACGGATGGCTGAGTCAGCTTGAGCACAAATATCCCTAGTTCCACAGGTAACTTAAATGCCGCGCACTTTGACAGGCCATCAGGGATGTCGTTCTGAGCTCTAGGAACATGTTCCATCTGTAGGCCGACAAAGCGCTCTTCCAGCTTCCTCACTTCATCAACGTAAGCTTCCATCAACGGACTCTGATAATCCTTGTTTACTTGGCGGACGACAAGCTGCGGGTCACCCCTGACAATGAGCTGCTTGATCCCAAGGTCTGCCGCGATCCTGAGACCGGCGAGCAATCCTTCATACTCTGCAGTATTGTTTGTTGCTTGCTCCTTGGGAAAGTGCATCTGGACCATTTACTTGAGGTGCTCTCCGGTGGGTGCGACAAGCAACACGCCAACACCGGCGCCTTGTAGCGAGAACGCGCCATCAAAGTACATCAGCCACTATTTGTTTGCTTCCTTGACGGGGATGCTCGTCTCTGGGGTTTCTTCGTCAGGTGTTGGCGTTCATTCTGCTATGAATTCTGCCCATGCTCTGCTTTGAATAGTTGAAGTGCTCTCAAACTTGAGGCCAAAGCTCGACAGTTCCAATGCCCACTCAACAATCATGCCTGTTGCTTCTGGATTCTGCAGTATCCTCTTCAGCGGAAAGCGAGTGACAACTGTGATCTCATGTGCTTGGAAGTAATGGCGCAGCTTTCTCGAGGCCATAAGAAGGCCGAAAAGCAACTTCTGCACACCAGAGTACCTCGACCTAGCCCCCTGCAGAAGTGAACTTACAAAGTAGACTGGGCGCTGCACCATTTTCCTCTGTATCCCTTCGCACATCTGCGCAGATCCATCTTCGTCGGGACCAGAGCTCGTCGGGGAAGCCCCTTGCTTGTCGCTAGATGCGCTTGCCGCGGTTGCTGGCTCATCATCTGCCTCTCTCTCCGCTACTAACGCAACACTAACCACTTGATTGGTTGCCGCCAGATATAGCAGCAACTTCTCTTGTGGTTTAGGTGCGACAAGTATTGGAGTGGAGGACAGGTATCTCTTCAAGTCCTGCAGCGCAGCCTCCGCTTCTGGAGTCCATTTCATTGGACCTGCCTTTTTCAAGATTTTGAAAAACGGCAGGGCGCGCTCAGCAGACTTAGAGATGAACCTGCTGAGAGCCGCCACGCAGCCGGCAAGTTTTCGTACATCCTTGACGCGCTTCGGTGCTTCGATCTGCTCAATGGCCTTGATCTTGTTGGGATTGGCTTCAATCCCCCGCTGGGACACAAAGAACCCGAGAAGCTTGCCGGAAGGGACTCCAAACACGCACTTCTCAGGGTTGAGCTTGAGGCTGATCTTACGCAGATTTGCAAAAGTTTCTTCTAGATCTTGAATCAGAGTTGACTTGTCCCTGCTTTTGACCACTATATCATCCATATAGGCTTCCACATTTCTGTGTATTTGCGGCTCAAAAGCAGTATGGACGACCCTTGCAAATGTTGAACCAGCATTCTTCAAACTGAAAGGCATCCGTACAAAACAGTACGTGCCACATGGAGTGATGAACGCGGTTTTCTCCTCATCTTCTTCTGCCATGAAGATCTGATGGTATCCCTAGTATGCGTCAAGAAACAAAAGCAAGTCACATCCGGTTGTGGATTCGACAATCTGGTCAATGCGCGGCAAGGGAAATGGGTCTTTGGGACAAGCTTTGTTGACATCGGTGAAATCGATGCAAAGTCTCCATTTCCCGTTCGCCTTGCGCACGACTACAGGATTGGCCAACCACGTAGGATGGAGCACTCCTCTGACGAGGCCTGCTGATTCCAATTTCTTGATCTCTTCGGCGATGAACTCTTGGCGCTCCACCGCTTGTTTCCTGACTCTCTGCTTGACGGGTCGCGCGTGAGGACAGACGGCGAGGTGGTGCTCGATTACTTTCCTGGGAACGCCGGGGATGTCAGACGGTTGCCATGCAAACACATCGACATTCGCCCACAGGAAAGCAACGAGCGCGCTTTCCTATTTAGGGTCGAGAGTGGCACTGATGGTGAAGGAACCACCAGTGCCGTCCTCCTTGGCGGACACCTTCTTGGTTGCTGGCGGAGCTGCCATTGTCTTCTTACACTTGCCGGTGGAGCTCGATGGTGCGTCCTCGACGGTAGCGTAGCACTCCGAAGAGGTGCGCTTGCCGGAGTGGGCATCAGAGCTCTTGCCGGACTTGGTCTTCTTCTTCCCCCCGGGAGCTTTAGCGGCAAGTGTCTCGCGATCTGCGGCGGCTGCTGCTTCCCGGTAGATCTTGTCGGCACAGATGAGAGCGTCTTTCTTGTCGCCATGTACAGAGATGACACTTATCGGGCCTGGCATCTTCAGCATGTTGTACGCGTAGTGAGAGGCCGCCATGAACTTGGCGAGCGCTGGACGACCGAGAATTCCATTGTAAGGCAATGGAAAATCGGTGACGTCGAAAGTGATCCTCTCAGTCCTGAAGTTCAACTCACTGCCAAATGTCACCGGCAGCGTGATCTTCCCCTTCGGCTTGCTCCTTCCCGGGTTGATTCCTTGAAACGTGCCAGTCTCTTCGAGCTCGCTGTCAGGGACTTGGAGTCTCCGAAGTACAGCGGAGGAGATCAGGTTCAAGCCGGCCCCGCCGTCAACTAGCATCTTAGTGACCTTGAGGTTGCGGATAGTTGGTGAGACCAACATCGGCAAACACCCGACAACAGTTGTGCGATCGGGGTGGTCCTCAATATCAAAGATGATAGGCGTGCTGGACCATTTCAGAAGCTTGCTTGACTCGACGGGTGGTTCTGCTGCATTAACTTCCCGCACCCATTGCTTGAGTTGGCGGTGTGAAGTATGCAGAGAAGCACCGCCGTCAACGCACAAAACTTCTGTGGCTTTCTGGAACTCCTGCTCGCTGGTCTCGGCGTCATCCATGTCTTCATCGTCGTCGTCGTCATCTTCATCCTTGTCGCGGCCGCGGGGAGGCCTATCACCTTGCCGCTGCTTGGCATTGCCGCGGCGTCCCCCCCGGCCAGTGCGCTTCGTACCAGATCCTCCAGCACCTCCTTGGGCCTTCTCCTTGTCGTGTCGCTCGTACTCGGCCTTTTGCAGCTCAACGAGCTGTTTGACCTTCTTGCAGCTCTAGAGGTCATGGCCTTTGGTGCGGTGAATCTTGCAGTACTGCTTGTTGGTGCCATCCTGCTTGTCGGCGGCCGCCACAGCCTGGCAGTTGGCGCACGCGGCAACCTCCTTGCCGGAGCCATCAGTCTTGGCTGTCTTGGCACCACCTTCGTTGCCGGATTGCTCGACAACTAGCACGTCTTTGCCTTTCCTCTTTCTGTTGTTCCGTCGTCTGTTTTTGCTTGCTGGGGCGGCATCGTCGCTGTCAGATCCTGCGGTCCCTACGTTCTCTCCGGGGAGTTTCCGCCCTTCCTCAGCACGTGCACATCTGTCGGCCAGGGCATACATCTCGCTGACGTCTCTGATCTTGCACATCGCCATCTCCTCCCGCATCCTGCGGTTGCGCACCATCTGATGGAACGCACTGATGACCGCAGCAGGGTGGACGTCTGGGATGTTGCGTTGCACTTGGCTAAATCTCTGGATGTACTTACGTAGAGGCTCCCCTTCCTTCTGGGCAAGCAGGTGAAGATCACTCTCCTGGCCATGGGGTTTGTGGCCGCCTGTAAAGGCGCTGACAAACTGATGGCATAGGTCCGCCCAGGAAGATATGGAGTTTTCCGGCAAGTGCATGAGCCAGGACCTGACGTTGGGCCTGAGCACCAGTGGGAAGTAATTAGCGAGGATCTTGTCGTCCCGCCCCCCGGCAGCCTGCACCGCAATGGTGTAGATGCTGAGGAACTCCGACGGATGCAGCCAGCCGTCGTACTTCTCTGGTACGTCTGGCTTGAAATTCTTCGTGCTGGGCCACTGGACTTGCCGCAGCTCACGGGTAAACGCATGGCAACCTACCGCGTACGGCAGGTCGCCTGGTTCCCCTGGCGCTTGCATATCGATAGTGGGGCCAGCGCGTCGGTCTGATTGACGCCGCGTTTCTCTCCGGCGCTCGATGCGGGTGCGGGCGTCTTCTTGCTGCCGTTCGTGAAGAACGTGGCGCTGATCGCGACGAGTTCGCGGATCTGAGGAAGCAGTGGAGTCGCTGTCGTGGCGGACCCGGCGAGTCGGCGATTTTGGCCTTTGGGGCAGAGAATGCACGGTGGTTGCACCCCCACCGGTTTTTTCGCCATCGGCTCGCACTTGGTTGGCCTGTCGCGGCTGCGATGTGGTCGCTGGCCGCGGAGTGTCGCCGTTGGCGAAGCCGACGAGACTCTGAATGGTGGCCCTCCAGTCGTCGATCTTGTCTGGCGCTGGAGGGAAGTCTAGGAGCAGCTGAGCTCGCGCTAGAGCTTCTGCTGGGGTGGCGGGTAGCGGTGGCGAACGGTGCGAGGAGCGGGATATGCTCGGGCTCCCAACGATGTTGGAAGGAGCAGTATTCCGTCCAGGCGACCGTGCCTCGCTCGCGCCAGCACGTCGGCGTGCATGTTGGCCTTGAGCGTCCCGGGATCCGCTAGCTCGATTTGGGTCCAGCGAGCGTATGGTACCGTGAGTACCACGACGCTGCCGGTCCTGCGCCTCTTGAGATGGGCGCGGTGCGTCTATGGACGCCCGGTCGTCGGGGGAGCCGACTACGCCGCCAGCGGGCAGCGCGGTCTTGTCCTTGGATTTGTTGGCACCGTGGGCTCCCTCGTCGGCGCCCGTTCCACCGCCGATGTTCTCCCCGCCGGTCGTTTGCTGCGGCGGCGGTGGATTCGACGCGGACGGCGCAGCCGCCTCCGAAGCCTTCTTCTTCGGCGGCATGTCGATGAAGTCGATGAAGATTCAGCTCGCGTGAACGCCGGATCAGGTTCACACGACCTCGACGCCCCCTACCTGGCGCGCCAAAGATGCCGGGATTTTCCTGGCTCCCCGAGCACCTATGGGGACGGAGCCCCTTCTCGGTTCGGCGGGGGGCGGAGGCCGCGCAAAGAGCGGATCGAGGCGAGGCACACGAGGGATTTTTACCTAGCTTCGGAGCTCTCCGGAGAGATAATACTCCTACTGCTGCTTTGTGGATTGTATTGGGTTCTCGCTCGGGAGCGCCGAGTGCTACAGTACACTCGAGCAGCTAACGAGACCGAGCGCTTCTCTGAGGATCGATCCCTCCCTACGTTGTGCATGGGCCTCCTTTTATATGTCCAAGGGGTCTCCAACAGGTGGCAACGTAGGTAAGGGTAAAAGTGTAAATATGCTGCGGTAGGTACAGCTACCTACACAGTGTATCATACCTAACCCTGACGGCAGGGGACAAAGGCATTAAATGCCCGTCTACGTCGCCCAGACGGTGAAGAAAAGGGACAGTCAGGGGCGCTATCGCTCGCCACGATGGCGATCCTGTCAGCGCTGCATGCCACAGTGTACCCCTGGCTGCACAGCCTCCCGCCACGTACGCTGGGAAGGGTCCCGGAGCGACACGTAGGTGGGTGAGCTGGAGCGCGGATACAGAGTGACTGCCTGCCGCGGCAAGTGCCTCGCCGCGGCCGTTGCCTTGTCGCGCCCGGGAACTTGTCGCTCGTCGGGTCCTGCCGGGACGCGTGGCGTGCCGCGACACGTTCTTTGAGATGCTCTTGTTGGGCTTCCCGGCAAGCTCCTCTTGCCGGGGTCTCGTACCTTGAGTGTCCTTCCCGGCAAGCTCCTCTTGCCGGGGACTTGTCTTCTAGACTTAAATATTTTGTTCTCGAATGGCTTCAAAGGAACCATAGAGAGCCTTGGTGATCACCTGGCGGGCCTTGCCGCGGGGTGCTGCGACTGCCCGTGCACAAGTTCGAGATACTAGAGTACCCCTACTTTAGTACACCGACACCCACGGCCCAGCCGAATCGGCCCACGGCCTCTTCCCCTCGCGCGAACCGCCTTCGCCCCGGTCGCCCGTTCCCTCCCTCTCTCTCCCACAGACGCCGACAGGTGGGCCCCGCATCCTCTTCCTCCTCCCGCAAGGCAGCAGGAGTCCTTCTCTTGTATGCCGACGCCGGCCGACGCCGAGTCCACCCTAGACTCTCCTCTCCACCTTGCCCCTCGCCCAAGCCTTGCCCCTCCTCTATATAGCCAGGCCCCGACCTCGTTTTTCCTCTAACCGGAAGGCCCGAGACCCTCCCCACGCGAACTCGCCAGAGTTTGCGAGATACGACGAGCTCCGCCGCCAAGCCCCGCGCTGTTCCGATGGCACAGCCGAGCGTCGACCCCGCCATCGGCTTCACCACCTCGCGCCGCTTCTTCCCGACCCCACGGCCATGCCGGAGGACCACCAGAGCCGCCGCCCGCTCGAAGCCGACGCTGCTGCCGCCGTCTTCTCCGGCGACGTCGAGCCCAACCACTGCGGTAACGCCCCGTCTCTCCTTGTCCGTCCGATCGTAGATCTAGGGCTAGGATTAGATCGGCTAGTTTTTTTTAAATCGTTTTTCTTTAATTGACGAACGTTCGTTTGATAAACTTCTGAAGCGAATGGTTACAGCCAGTAAGATTCTGCCACGTAGCCAGGGACTTGTTTGTGATGTTTTTACTTACAGATTAGTCCCTCTGTTTTAATCGACCACATCTTTTTACTCGTTAGTCCAAATCCAACGAAACCAACGCCCACTTCTTCGTTATGATCTCCTCTATCCAGTAAAACAACTTAAACATGTTTTTGAAATTTTAAAATTTGAATTAGATCAGATTTGAATTCAAACTTTGTTTGATCGTAACTTGAGTTTCGTAGCTCCGTTTGAGTTGATTCTTTTTGCATATCGAAGCTCTTGACCTAAAATTTCTGATAACGCCAAATTCATATAATTTTGGTACTGTTAGAAATTGTTTTATGTTGCAAGAGTTATTTGCTTGGTTTTGATGTTTTCCGAATCGTTTTCTTCGTTCTTTCCGATCTTTTGAGTGATTGCTTATGTGTGGTTACTATTGCTTGCTTACGATAGATTGACCAGAGTGTGACGAGTAGATCTATCAAGTGTGTTGAGTGCGAATCATCTTCATCAACATTGCAGGCAAGTTCACACTTTGATCATATCCCTTTTCATACCCAGTTTTTATGCATTAGCTTCAATCCTCAAACATTGCATGTTTAGGTTCTAATTAAATTGTGGAATGGGAAGTAGTTGAGGTAGTACCTATTACCTGTTTATTATCAAACCCTTGGGAGTTACTATTACACTATGCTTATATTGCCATGCTATACTCGCAGACGTGGATTGGGTTTTGAGAGTATCCATGACAGATGTGAGATTGTTAATTAACGGTTTACTTAAGGTGGCAACTTAAACACACATCTGGGTGGAGTGAGGCACCTGGGTATTCCAGGATTGCCTATCTAGGCACCTGGGTAGACCAGGATTGCCTGTTTTTTTATGGACCGCCACCCAGGCTCAAAGGGATCATGAGATTATTCATACTAGAAACTTCCGTGTGCAGCCACAAGCCATTATGGGCTCTGGCATAGTTGATTAAGTCGTGCGAACTCTTACAGGGTAGACTAGCAGATGTAGGGGAAAGTAGGTGTACCGGTCTATCCATCGTAAGGTGCTAGCGCTTCTGAAAGACTATGTCTCGGTCATCCGTTTCTCAAACACCATGTAGTGTGAGAAATCCAACGGAGGCGATCGAGTCTTGTGGGTAAAAGTGCGCAAACCTCTGCAGAGTGTATAAATTAATCATGATTAGCCGTGTCCCGGTTATGGATGTTTTGAGTATCTAGTACTTGGATTATCATGTGAATCTCATCACGTTACTTTAAATAATTTGTTGGGTTTTAATGATGATACTTAATTGGTATTGAGAATGATGTCAACCATTCTCAATGTTTAACAACCACCATGATAGTTAAATAAAATTTATTCCTTTGAATTAGGGAAAACTTGGCTTTTCGTAAAATCCTTATAACCATTGAGCTTTTCCACCAGCCATATATGCATGTAGTGATAGCCATATTTCAGCATTGCTCTACAGTGTGAATTTGCCAGTACATTCAATGTACTGACCCTTTGTGGCTGCAACGTCTTATGTTGCAGGATTATCTTACGACGAGTAAGTGATACGTTAGGGTTACGACTTCTACACTCAACTTTGCCGTTGGTGTTGATGGGAATCCACAACCTTGTTACTTCCGCTATTTTGGATTGAGATAATAGTATTTGCGTTATTTTATACATGTGATTTACCTCTGTTATAAATCCTCGAGTACTGTGTGTGTCAGCATACCGATCCAGGGATGAGACTTAAGCACAGAGACTTGATCCATTCGGGTCAGGTCGCTACAAGATGGTATCAGAGCACATGTTGACTGTAGGACGTGACCCTAGAAACTAGCAAGCCCTTAGGAAATATTTTATTTACAACTTCTTCTTCAAAAAGATATTTTACCTCTCTTCTCTTCTGAGCTTATTCAAATATTCCCTTTAGTGAGACTATACCCCTTTCCCCTTTGGACCACTCGAAGATTCGACGGATGAGACCATTCCAAGAAGTACAAGATACCGGACAACTAAGACCATTCAGAATGAAGAAGATTTTACCATGCATTAGAAGAAAGGAAGCTGTCAATACCCGAGATCAAGGTGTGTTGGAGAAAGACCGGAACACGGAGAGTTAATAAAAACTCAAAGTTTTGTCAAGATAACCCTAAGACAGGAGATATCAACTATGGATTGATAGCTCATGGAAATGACAAGAGCAGAAACACGGTTATCCGTGATGTCATCGCCCGCTTATGCTATTGTCACCGTGCTGAGTTAAGCATGCATATCCATGGAAGGATTGGATGGTAGAAGGCTGATGGAGCATCTATCAGCAAGATGAAGTTTTAACTGTAGCTGGTGTATCACCAGGATCTGGAGTGTTACATCAAGGATTTTAAGATGGACTTACAGGAAGCAATATTTGATAAGGAAGCATATTGTGAAGAACAAGGGACCTAGAAGCTGAAAGTAGCCAAGCTAGAGGAGCCAAACCTTGAAACATCAAAGATTCGTCAAGAACTGAAGGACAGTAGGACCGTGGTTCATACCAAGGATGTTGAAACTCGGAAGTTTGGAACGCAACTACAGAATATTAAAGGATGTCATGAGAGACTTCACGTCAACAGAGATGATCTGGCAGAAGAACTTGAGAAGGACAAGCATGATCGGAGGTAGCCAACGGAGACATGAACAAAACTTGAAGAGTTTGGCAACGTTGACTTTTAGAAGACCAAACCCCTGTTATATACCTACGTTAGATGCGACGATTGTGAGCTGTCATTTGTTTGTTGTTTTCCAACAGCCACAATAAAAATCTGTCTTTTCGAAACCTTGTTTGTATTGTGTGCATCCCTCTCGACCTCTCCTATCCCACTCAAACCCATGGACCTAATAGAGGATGAATGGAGATGAGCTTATATTTTCTGGACCGATGAGTCAGTTGGGACAGACCGATGGATTCAGAACATGGAGGATCATATGGAGAATAAACCCATAGCCAGAAAGGATGTAACTCAGCATGCTCTTCAGTGTTTTGAAAGAGGTGTTGCTACTTGGTGGAGGATGTACCAAACCATCAATGGATGGCAAAGAGTAACCACTTGGGAAGAATTTAATTTGACTCTGCAAAGATCTCGTCTTGTGTCCCAGAAATTGAAGCTTTGTGGAAAGGATATGAAGAAAACTTGTGCATACAAGCTTTGTGGAGAAATAGGACACAACCATAAAAAGAACAAGGACGAATACCCTCATAATCGGAGGATTACCAAAGGAGTTAGCCGAGGATCTCAGGGAACTTCGTGGAGATTGTTCCCCAAAGGTTTTGTTGCAGCAATGGAAGTTCTGTCTACATTGTTGGGAAAGATTCTAGAAGCTCAAAGGGATGACAAAGAGATGGCTAAGATAAAGGAGAAAATGAGCAAAGGAAAGGCCAAAGGTTTTCGTGAGGATGAGCATGACACCTTATGGTTTGAGGACCGTGTATATGTGCACAACAATGCAAAGATCAGGAAGTTAATACTTCAGGAGGCTCATGACTCACCATACTCGATACACCTCGGAAACACCAAGATGTATTTGGATTTGAAGGAACATTTCTGGCGGACGAGGATGAGGAAGGATATTGCCGAGTATGTCAGAGAGTGAAGGCAGAGCATCAAAAGCCAGCCGGATGGTTACAGCCTATGCCGATACCCGAATGGAAGTGGGATAAACTTGGCATGGATTTTATCACCGGATTACCTAGGACCAAATCAGGATATGATTCTATATGGGTAGTAGTTGATTGCTTGACCAAAATGGCTCACTTTATCCCAGTGAGAACAACTTATACAAGTGCAAAGTTGGCCAAGATATATATGACAAGGATCGTATGTTTGCATGGAGTTCCGAGGACCATAGATAGAGGAACACAGTTTACCTCAAAGTTTTGGAATCAGCTGCACCGGACCTTGGGTACTAGGCTAGAGTTCATTATAGCCTTTCATCCGCAGACAGATGGATAGACCGAGAGAGTTAATCAGATTCTGGAGGACATGTTGAGAGCGTGTGCGCTAGATTATGGATCTAGTAGGGATGATAATCTAGCTTACGCGGAGTTCTCATACAACACTGTAGAGCAATGCTGAAATATGGCTATCACTACATGCATACATGGCTGGTGGAAAAGCTCTATGGTTATAAGGTTTTTGCGAAAAGCCAATTTTTCCCTAATGCAAAGGAATAAATTTTATTTAACTATCATGGTGGTTGTTAAACATTGAGAATGGTTGACGGCATTCTCAATCCCAATTAAGTATCATCATTAAAACCCAACAAATTATTTAAAGTAACGTGATAAGATTCACATGATAATCAAAGTACTAGAAACTCAAAACGTCCATAACAGGGGACACGGCTAATCATGATTAGTTTGTACACTCTGAAGAGGTTTGCGCACTTTCCCCACAAGACTCGATCGCCTCCGTTGGATTTCTCGCACTACATGGTGTTTGAGAAACGGATGACCGAGACATAGTCTTTCAGAAGCGCTAGAACCTTACGATGGATAGACCGGTACACCTACTTTCCCCTACATCTACTAGTCTACCCTGTAAGAGTTCGCACAACTTAATCAACTATGCCAGAGCCCATAATGGCTTGTGGCTGCACACGGAAGTTTCTAGTATGAATAATCTCATGATCCCTTTGAGCCTGGGTGGCGGTCCATAAAAAACAGGCAATCCTGGTCTACCCAGGTGCCTAGACAGGCAATCCTGGAATACCCAGGTGCCTCAATCCACCCAGATGTGTGTTTAAGTTGCCACCTTAAGTAAACCGTTAATTAACAATCTCACATCTGTCATGGATACTCTCAAAACCCAATCCACGTCTACGAGCATAGCATGGCAATATAAGCATAGCGTAATAGTAACTCCCAAGGGTTTGATAATAAACAGGTAATAGGTGCTACCTCAACTACTTCCCGTTCCACAATTTAATTAGAACCTAAACATGCAATGTTTGAGGATTGAAGCTAATGCATAAAAACTGGGTATGAAAAGGGATATGATCAAAGTGTGAACTTGCCTGCAATGTTGATGAAGATGATTCGCACTCAACACACTTGATAGATCTACTCGTCACACTCCGGTCAATCTATCGTAAGCAAGCAATAGTAACCACACATAAGCAATCACTCAAAAGATCGGAAAGAACGAAGAAAACGATTCGGAAAACATCAAAACCAAGCAAATAACTCTTGCAACATAAAACAATTTCTAACAGTACCAAAATTATATGAATTTGGCCTTATCAGAAAGTTTAGGTCAAGAGCTTCGATATGCAAAAAGAATCAACTCAAACGGAGCTACGAAACTCAAGTTACGATCAAACAAAGTTTGAATTCAAATCTGATCTAATTCAAATTTTAAAATTTCAAAAACATGTTTAAGTTGTTTTACTGGATAGAGGGGATCATAACAAAGAAGTGGGCGTTGGTTTCGTTGGATTTGGACTAACGAGTAAAAAGATGTGGTCATTTAAAACAGAGGGACTAATCTGTAAGTAAAAACATCACAAATGAGTCCCTGGCTATGTGGCAGAATCTTACTGGCTGTAACCGTTCACTTCAGAAGTTTATCGAACGAACGTTCGTCAATTAAAGAAAAACGATTAAAAAAACTAGACGATCTAATCCTAGCCCTAGATCTACGATCGGACGGACGAGGAGAGACGGGGCGTTACCGTGGCGGTTGGGCTCGACGTCGCCGGAGAAGACGGCGGCAGCGGCGTCGGCTTCGAGCGGGCGGCGGCTCTGGTGGCCCTCCGGCGTGGCCGTGGGGTCAGGAAGAAGTAGCGCGAGGTGGTGAAGCCGATGGCGGGGTCGACGCTCGGCTGTGCCGTCAGAACAGCGCGGGGCTTGGCGGCGGAGCTCGTCGGATCTCGCAAACTCCGGCGAGTTCGCGTGGAGCGTGGGGAGGGTCTCGGGCCTTCCGATTAGAGGCAAAACGAGGCCGGGGCCTGGCTATATATAGGAGGAGGGCGAGGCTTGGGCGAGGGGCAAGGTGGAGAGGAGAGTCCAGGGCGGACTCGGCGTCGGCCGGCGTCGGCGTACAGGAGAAGGACTCCTGCTGCCTTGTGGGAGGAGGAAGAGGATGCGGGGCCCACCTGTCGGCGTCCGCGGGAGAGAGAGGGAGGGAACAGGCGACCGGGGCGAAGGCAGTTCGCGCGAGGGGAAGAGGCCATGGGCCGATTCGGCTGGGCTGTGGGGCGGAGAGAGGGAGAGAGAGAGCAGTGCTGGGCTTCGGCCGGGCACTGTTCGAAGAGCTTTTTTTTAATAAACATTTTTCCAGACAGATAAAATAATAAAAGCAAAGTAAAAATATATATTATATAGGCATATAATATATCAAAAAATTTAGAAAAAGATTTTCTACAAGGTGAACATTTTCCTAACGTCAAATAAAATCCACGAAAATTCAAATAATTCAAACAGTGCTACTGCTCTAATAAGATCCATTAAAAAACATTTTAAAAATACAAAAAATAATTCAAATTTATTTATCTCCAATTTTTTGATGTAGGGAATCATGTTACCCTATTTTCCATATATTTTATTTTTGGAGAAAAATAATTTGAATAAAACTCAAATAACTCCAATTTGGAAAATAAATTCAAAAGAACTTTGAATTTAGTTCTTTGAAACTCCCAACTCATATTTCATATAATTTGAAGAAGTCATTTTATCTTCGCTTGTGAAAATCATTGAGTTGCATAAAGTTTCAGGATTGGAAATATTCTCAAATGAAATTCAAATATTTTCAACACCCCTTGTCATTTAAATAAATGGAAGAAGTCATGTCATCCTCTCTCCAGGGTTTTCTGGTGAAAAGAATTTGAATTCACGGAGATCATAAAGCAAAATTGAAAGTTTGGGAAAGTCCTTTTAGTCCCTCTCATTTAACTTTCAAAAAGTTTCGAAATTCACTCAATCAATCACACAACAATCAAGCAATCAACCAAATCTATCTATTTATTATAACATTTCAAAATTTAGAATTTTGGGATGTTACACCGTTGATACGCCTAGTTGATGTGAGATTATCTCCTTTTTGTCTTCTCCACAACCACCATATTCTATTCCGCCTATAGTGTTGTGTCCATGGCTCACGCTCATGTATTGCGTGAAAGTTGAAAAAGTTTGAGAACATCAAAAGTTTGAAACAATATCTTGGCTTGTCATCGGGGTTGTGCATGATTTGAATATTTTGTGTGATGAAGATGGAGCATAGCCACACTATATGATTTTGTAGGGTTAAGCTTTCTTTCGCCATGTTCTTTTGAGAAGACATAATTGCCTTGTTACTATGCTTGAAGTATTATTGTTTTTATGTCAATATTAAACTTTTGTTTTGAATCTTATTAATTGGAACATTCATGCCACAATAAAGAAAAAATACAAGGATAAATATGTTAGGTAGTATTCCACATCAGAAATTCTATTTTTGTCATTTACCTACTCGAGGACGAGCAGCAATTAAGCTTGGGGATGCTTGATACGTCTCCAACGCATCTATAATTTTTTATTGTTCCATGCTATTATATTATCTGTTTTGGATGTTTTATATGCATTAATATGCTATTTTATATTATTTTTAGGACTAACCTATTAACCTAGAGCCCAGTGCCAGTTTTAGTTTTTTTCCTTGTTTTTGAGTGTCGCAGAAAAGGAATACCAAACGGAGTACAAACGGAATAAAACCTTCGCGATGATTTTTCTTGGACCAGAAGACACCCCAGATGATAGAGGCAAAGGTGTCCCGATGTTTCGATGAGATGGTGGATATCATTTCTGTGGGAGTCGACCTTGACGATCCGACTACGAACGTGCGAGACGTCGCGCCTTAGCAATCGCTAAACCAACTTCCGAGGGTTATTGACCACGCCAGAGCACGATCAACCTAACCACGAGGGCCTGTTTCCTGCGAGCAAACGAAGAACAAGCAAGAAACTAAGATTGCAATCTGGATATTGCGAATATAAGAGGAAAGCTTTATTAATGAAGGTGGGGTTCTGTGACGCCTTGGTCTGGTCGTTGAACACAAACGAAGTACGCGAAGTTGCAGCTATGGCGAACTTTTGATCTAAAAAAAACCCAAAGTCTAAACGACGCCCTAAGGGCTCTATATATGGAGGAAGAGGAGGGAATTTCGTGGCCCTTGAGGGTGGGGTCCGAAACCAACCCTAACTCTTGTTTCCCCACACATACGGACTCTAAAAATAGCCTATACTTAAGTATTTCAAAATTACATGGGCCTGGCCCAATAATAAGGTGACGCAGCACCTAGAATAGCCTATGGACGAATATTATGAAGTGGCATCTTGTATATTTTGTCCAAGGCTTCATGCACTCCTTATGCTGGCTTCAAAGTCCTGAAATCATCACTTGTAACTCCGTTCTTGATCCCCTTGCGCATGCCATCAACTCCATGCGTGTTCTTGCTCCAATGTTCATCCTTCTCCAAGCTAGGCCCTTCATTTGTAAGAAAAACAAATGTATCCAATTTAGGCAGCATCATATTCTCATGAACATTAGAAGCATTACCAAGAAACGAAAGTACCTGGTAATTTAATTGGCGTGCGCGAGCTCTAGTAATTGGTCTAGTATATGTAACAGTAGGGGCTGTGGGCGTAACAATGGTATTGATGTCCTCATCATCCTCCCCTTCTTGAAATGAAGTCGTCCTCGACGGAAGCTCATCTTCCTCGCCCAAATAAGGCTTCAAATCTGCAATGTTAAAAGTGGGACTAACCCCAAAATCTCCAGGTAGCTCAAGTTTATATGCATTATCATTTACTTTCTCTAACACCTTAAAAGGACCATCAACACATGGCATTATCTTTGATTTGCGCAAATTAGGAAATCTATCTTTACGCAAATGTAACCAAACAAGATCTCCAGGTGCAAACACAACATGTTTTCTACCCTTATCTCCAGCAAGTTTATATTTAGCATTCATACGCTCAATGTTTTCCTTAGTTAACTCATGCATTTTTAAAATCAATTCAGAACATTCTTTAGCATCAAAATTAACCTTTTTCGAAGATGGAAGAGGCAACAAATCAATAGGTGCACGAGGTTGGAAACCATACACAATTTCAAAAGGGCACATCTTAGTAGTAGAATGCAATGAACGATTATAAGCAAATTCAATATGAGGCAAGCATTCTTCCCACATTTTCTTATTATTCTTCAAAACAGCCCTAAGCATAGTAGACAATGTTCTATTGACTACTTCAGTTTGTCCATTAGTTTGGGGGTGACAAGTGGTACTAAAAAGCAGATTAGTCCCAACTTAGCCCATAAACATTTCCAAAAGTGGCTAAGAAATTTAGTATCACGATCTGAAACAATAGTATTTGGCACACCATGCAAGTGAATAATTTCACGAAAGAACAAATCAGCAACATTAACAACATCATCGCTTTTATGACATGGTATAACGTGTGCCATTTTCGAGAATCTATCCACGACAACAAATATGCTATCCCTCCCCTTCTTTGTTCGAGGTAAACCTAAAACAAAGTCCATAGATATATCCTCCCAAGGAACACTAGGTACAGGAAAAGGCATATATAAACCATGAGGATTGAGTCGTGACTTAGCTTTTTGACATCTAGTGCAGCGAGCAACAAAACACTCAACATCCCGTCTCATCTTTGGCCAAAAGAAATGTGTAGCAAGTATATCCTCCGTCTTCTTCACGCCAAAGTGTCCCAATAGTCCTCCTCCATGCGCCTCCTTCAACAACAAAAGACAAACGGAGCTAGCTGGAACGCATAGCTTGTTAGCACGAAACACAAATCCGTCGTTAACGACGAACTTGTTCCATGTTCTACCATGATCTTTGATGGTCTCCAAACCAAATATTTTAAAATCAAGTTGTGAAAGCATAGTATAACGACGAGACAGTGCATCAGCAATAACATTTTCTTTACCCTTCCTGTGTTTAATGACATAAGGGAAAGTCTCAATGAATACGACCCATTTAGCATGTCTACGGTTCAGTTTTGCTTGACTTTTAATGTGTTCAAAGATTCATGATCAGAATGTATAACAAATTCTTTGGGCCATAAATAATGTTGCCATGTTTCTAAAGTCTGGGCAAGAGCATATAATTCTTTATCATAAGTAGAATAGTTCAGACTATGCCCACTCAATTTTTCAGAAAAGTATGCCACAGGTTTGCCATCTTGTAATAACACACCTCCTAATCCAATTCCACTAGCATCACATTCAAGCTCAAAAGTCTTATTAAAATGAGGAAGTTGGAGTAAAGGAGCATGTGTCAACTTATCTTTCAATACCGCGAAGCCTTCTTCCTGTGCGGTACCCCAAACAAAAGGCACATCCTTCTTTGTAAGCTCGTTGAGAGGTGCAGCAATGGTGCTAAAATCTCTCACAAAACGCCTGTAGAAACCAGCGAGTCCAAGAAAACTCCGCACTTGTGTGGCCGTTTTGGGCTGCGACCAACTCTCAATAGCTTCAATCTTGGCTTTATCAACTTCAATTCCCTGTGGAGTAACAACATAGCCAAGAAAAGATACTCGGTCGGTGCAAAAGGTGCACTTCCCAAGGTTTCCAAACAACCGTGCATCACGTAGAGTGTCGGGGCGGACGGCGTCCCCCCGCGAGCACCTATGGGGCCGGAGCCCCTTTCGTTGTCCGGTGAGGGGGGCGGAGGGAGCACAGAGAGCAGATCGAGGCGGGCACACGGGCGGTTTACCCAGGTTCGGGCCGCGATGGACGCGTAAAACCCTACTCCTGCTTAGTTGTATTGAACTGGGGAGCTCGGGAGCTTGGAGAGCTAGCTGCACCGAGCGTATGGCTGTCTGGATGCCGAATCTCCGAACCCCGGAACCCCCTCTACGTTGCACACGGGCCTCCTTTTATAGCGCAAAGGGGTCACCGACAGGTGTCAACGTAAGAGAAAGGGGTAAAAGTGTAAAAGGGGTGGTAGTTGTAATAGTGCGGGAACGGTGGCGCTACAGTGCGGCACAGTGTTATCATACCTACTTCTGACGGTAGGGGACAAGGGCATTAAATGCCCGTCACGGTCGCCCGGACAGCACCGAGGCGGACCGTTAGGTGCGCCACCGTTCGCCACGATGGCGGCTGCATGCCGCCGCATGCCCCAGGCTGCGCGGTGCCTCGCCACGTGCCCTCGGGGGAAGCCCCGGAGCGACGCGTGGGCGGGCGAGCTGGAGCGCAGTCTTGAGGTGGCGATCTTGCCGCGGCAAGTGGCTTGCCGCGGGGGTCGTCTTCCTGTGCCTGATAGCGTGCCAGCTATCAGGCCTTGCCGGGGCGCTTGGCGCGCTACGGCGGGCTTCTCTTGTGGTGCCTGGGTTCGGCCTTCCCGACAAGCTCCTCTTGTCGGGGTCTCGATCTTCTGTCTCGTATACTTTGTTCTTGGATGGCCTTACATGGGCTCAGTCGTCCCGGCAAGCTCCTCTTGCCGGGGTCTTGTCTTCTTGGCCCGGCAAGCTCCTCTTGCCGGGGGCCTAGTCTTCTTGGCCCGGCAAGCTCCTCTTGCCGGGGGCCTTGTCTTGAATGCTTGGTCTTCTCTTGGCGCTTCCGGGGCGGGCCTCGCCGCAGGGTGCTACGACTGCCCGTGCACAAGTCTGGGGTACTAAGGTACCCCTACTTTAGTACACCGACAGGAGCCCCCGGGCCTGGGCCACACACGGTGCCGAGCGTCGTTGGGCCAGGCCCTAACGGTGCATGGGCACGCATGGCCTTGGTCGCGCTGCTCCTTAACTCCGCATCCGCCGCGCCTTCCCCAGGCGGCGCGCGCTTACCGCGGCGTCGTGGGGGCGGGGCGTGCGGGGTGAGCGTGACGTGGGTGGCGTGCGCGGGGCTGAACCGCGCAGGCGCGCGTCACGTCGCGCACGATCTCTCGATGGCAAGAATGGAGTGTCCGCCCCTTCCCCATATAAGGCAGAGGAAACGGGAGCGGCTCCCCTCCTTCGCCCTTACTGCATCCTCTCCCTTCTCCAGAGATCCCATCTGCGCTCCGCCTCCATTTTTCCTCCGCCGCTGTTAAATATGCCACGGAAACGGCTGGTTAGGGCAGCAGTAAGGCATTTTGTAATATAACTTTTCATCTTAGGCTATGCATCGCACTGTTATCCCCTCTACTTGACCGGCGCCTTGTTTGTTTCCGCCCTACGCTTTCGGGGACTTGCCGGCGTAGGCCTCCGCCTTGCCACGGGCGCCGAGTGCGGGACGTCAGCGACCCGCTGGCGGGGCTGCCACCGGCAAGAAACCTCGCCGCGGCTGGTTGCCGCTCACTCAGATTGTTGAGCAGGCTCGAGGCAAAGTAAACGGTGCGACTGCGGTCGCAGCACGCTTAGGGTGCCGGGCGAGCTCGAAGCAAAGTGAGGACGCTACTCGGGGTGTAGCACACTCAAGTCGTTGAGCGGACTCGAAACGAAACGAGGGCGCAACCAGTCTCGTGCCGGTCCTTCCGCGCTCAGGCCTCTCAACCAAGGCTCGGTCGTTCGAGGGAGATAACTCTTAAAAATTAATGGAGCAATTGCTCGAGCTCCGGCAACTTATCTTTTCTTATCGCTTGCCGCCCGGTGGGGTAAAACCTCTTTGGGCAGCATCCAGCCCATCCTGGGGGTAGGTGAGGGCGCAGGGCCTCACGACCCTCCGGAGCTAGGCGTAGCTATGCTTGGGGATCCGCGCCCCTCTCTGCGCCAAGGATCACATGCGACCGCGGCAAGACTTGGGCAGAGAGGATGGTTGGCGGAAACAGGTTCCGGCTACCGCGCTGGAAAGACTCCTCCCACGGTCGGCGTCAACTCGTTCGGCACCCCGGCGGGCGAGGCGCGCCGGGGAACGAGGTCGCCTTTCTCGTGACTTCTGGCGCTAACTTCTGCGGCCGCGAGAGCGGCGCAGAGTTCGCTGGAGGCGAATCGTTCGCCCAGCGGCCAGAAGGCGGGCCTCCTCAAGGAGCAGCTGCTTCTTGCCCAGTCTCCGCGCGAGTGGATACTCGAGGAGGGCCGCGCACGAGCCCGTGGGAAGGAATGCCAAAGCTTGTCGGGAACCCCCGCTTCAACTGGACAGATCCTCGGATCCGCAGGAGCGGACTGTTCCTCGGCGTTCAGACTGCTGGTCCGCTCGCCGGAGCAAGGCTTACCGGGGACACCTGCTTCGACTGGACGGATCCTGGGATCCGCAGGAGCGGGCTGTCCCTCGGCGTAGTCCCCCTACCTGGCGCGCCAAAGATGTCGGGGCGGACGGCGTCCCCCCGCGAGCACCTATGGGGCCGGAGCCCCTTTCGTTGTCCGGTGAGGGGGGCGGAGGGAGCACAGAGAGCAGATCGAGGCGGGCACACGGGCGGTTTACCCAGGTTCGGGCCGCGATGGACGCGTAAAACCCTACTCCTGCTTAGTTGTATTGAACTGGGGAGCTCGGGAGCTTGGAGAGCTAGCTGCACCGAGCGTATGGCTGTCTGGATGCCGAATCTCCGAACCCCGGAACCCCCTCTACGTTGCACACGGGCCTCCTTTTATAGCGCAAAGGGGTCACCGACAGGTGTCAACGTAAGAGAAAGGGGTAAAAGTGTAAAAGGGGTGGTAGTTGTAATAGTGCGGGAACGGTGGCGCTACAGTGCGGCACAGTGTTATCATACCTACTTCTGACGGTAGGGGACAAGGGCATTAAATGCCCGTCACGGTCGCCCGGACAGCACCGAGGCGGACCGTTAGGTGCGCCACCGTTCGCCACGATGGCGGCTGCATGCCGCCGCATGCCCCAGGCTGCGTGGTGCCTCGCCACGTGCCCTCGGGGGAAGCCCCGGAGCGACGCGTGGGCGGGCGAGCTGGAGCGCAGTCTTGAGGTGGCGATCTTGCCGCGGCAAGTGGCTTGCCGCGGGGGTCGTCTTCCTGTGCCTGATAGAGTGCCAGCTATCAGGCCTTGCCGGGGCGCTTGGCGCGCTACGGCGGGCTTCTCTTGTGGTGCCTGGGTTCGGCCTTCCCGACAAGCTCCTCTTGTCGGGGTCTCGATCTTCTGTCTCGTATACTTTGTTCTTGGATGGCCTTACATGGGCTCAGTCGTCCCGGCAAGCTCCTCTTGCCGGGGTCTTGTCTTCTTGGCCCGGCAAGCTCCTCTTGCCGGGGGCCTTGTCTTCTTGGCCCGGCAAGCTCCTCTTGCCGGGGGCCTTGTCTTGAATGCTTGGTCTTCTCTTGGCGCTTCCGGGGCGGGCCTCGCCGCAGGGTGCTACGACTGCCCGTGCACAAGTCTGGGGTACTAAGGTACCCCTACTTTAGTACACCGACATAGAGCATTAAAAACAACACGTAAATGTTCCAAATGTTCTTCCAAAGATTTGCTATAGATCAGTATATCATCAAAATAGACTACCACAAATCGTCCAATGAAAGCACGTAAAACTTTGTTCATTAGTCTCATGAAAGTACTAGGTGCATTAGTTAACCCAAAAGGCATGACTAACCACTCATATAAACCAAACTTAGTTTTAAATGCTGTTTTCCATTCATCTCCCAATTTCATACGAATTTGATGGTATCCACTAAGCAAATCAACTTTGGAGAATATTGTAGAGCCACTCAATTCATCAAGCATATCATCTAGCCTAGGAATAGGATGATGATAACAAATAGTAATATTATTAATGCCTCTACAATCAACACACATATGCGACGTACCATCCTTTTTAGGCACTAGTTTAATAGGAACAGCACAAGGACTAAGAGATTCGCATATACAACCTTTGTCGAGCAGCTCCTGTACTTGACGCATAATCTCCTTCGTCTCCTCTGGATTGGTACGGTATGGTGCACGGTTGGGTAGTGATGCACCAGGAATTAAGTCAATTTGATGCTCAATCCCTCGAATAGGTGGTAATCCTGGTGGCACGTCTTGTGGGAAAACGTCATCGAATTCCTGCAAAATGTTAGTGACAGCAGGGGGCAAAGAGGAAGGCACGTCCTCGAATGAAAATAATGCCTCTTTGCACACAAAAGCATAGCAAATAGATTTGCTAGAATCTAGCTCATCAATATCAGATTTGGTGGCAAGTAAACATGCACTTTTCAGTTTAATTTCAGAAGCAACATTAGATGGTTTATTATTAGGCTTCATTTGTTGCTCAAATTCTTTTGCCACAATCTGATTTTCACTCTTATTTTTCTCCTGTTTTGCTTTATTAGCTCTATTAATATCATCTTTCAAAATGGAATCAGGAGTCATAGGAAGCAAAGTAATATTTTTATCCTTATGAACAAGAGTATACTGATTGTTTCTACCATGGTGTACAGAATTTTTATCAAATTGCCATGGTCTACCAAGTAATTAGGAACATGCTTGCATAGGTACCACATCACAATCAACATAATCAATATATGTAGAGATACTAAAATGCACATGAACAGTACGTGTTACCTTAACCTTGCCGCTGTTGTTGAACCATTGGATGTAGTAAGGATGTGGATGTGGTCTTGTGGTGAGAGATAGCTTCTCCACCATCTCCATGCTAGCCAAGTTGTTGCAGCTCCCTCCATCTATGATGACGCGAACAGAACGTTCCTTCACAACTCCCTTTGTATGGAAGAAATTATGCCTATGATTTTGCTCAGCTTGCGTGACCTGCACACTCAAAACACGTTGAGCAACAAAACATTCATACCTATCAGCATCTTCAGCAGCCATGTATTGCGTCTCATGATCAGAATCATCTCCACCGTGTTCTTCATGTGTAATAAGAGCCAAAGTCTCCTCATCATAGTCACTAGCGGACTCATACCCACCATCCTCAGTAACAATCATCACGCGCTTAGATGGGCATTCTCTCGCATAATGACCTCCACCCTTGCAACGTCGACAAATAATATCATGTGTTTGCCCTGTTGATGCCATGGATGAAGAAGAGCTCTTTGCAGGCCCAGAAGGTGTGCTCTTGGAAGGTAGTGGTGATTGTGCTTGCTTTATTGTATCACGGTTGGAGGTGGCAGCTGACGGAGGTGCCGGTGTAGCAGAACGTGTGGAAGTAGATGATGCACGTGGTGTCCATGATGAAGGTCGACCTGCAGAAAAGTTAGTTCGCGCCAATGCCTGTCGATCCTGCACTTCACGTTCAGCTTTACAAGCAAGATGGAATAAACGAGTGAAATTATTATAATCCTTATAGTCTAGAATGGTCTGAATCTCTCTATTTAACCCACCCAGAAAACGTGCAAGCATAGCTTCATTCTCCTCAACAATACCACATCTAATCAAGCCAGTTTGTAATTCCTGATAATATTCTTCTACAGAATTTTTTCCTTGTCTTAAACGCTGCAATATTTGAAGTAATTCACGTTGATAATATGGTGGAACCCAACGAGTACGCATAGCAGTTTTCAAAGCAGCCCAAGTAGCTGGAACAGGATATAATCTACAATGTTCAGACCACCAAACACATGCAAAGCTAGTGAAAGCACAAACAGCAGCAGGAACACGTCTCTCCTCAGGATATTGTAAACATGTAAATCGTTGTTCAATTTCTAACTCCCAAGTAAGATATATATCAGGAACATATCTACCCTCAAATGCTGGAATTTTCAATTTTAGTTTAGGGAGATGGTCATGATCTCGTACCTGAGGGGGAGCCCTAACGTTGCCATTATTTGCATGTGGACGACCTGGTGGTTGTGGTGCTGGTGGTTGCACATAGTTCTGATTTTGATCAACCTCATCCTCGTAATATCCCACATAATCATCCTCCTCCGCGTCAGTAGAAGGAGCCACAGAAGTATCAACATCAGGACTAACAGGTTGGCCAAGCGCAAGAGGAACACGGGTCGCTCGGCGGAGGGCTGTTTCGTGATATGGAGGTAGTCATTGTTGTTGTTGTTGTAGAGGTGTGTTAGGTGCAGCCGGTGGTGGAAGACACGTGAGCAATTCATTAAACTTGTTATCGAGCTTTGTTTCGAACGTCTTCTCCATGCCATCTATCTTCTCCATGGCCTCTTCAAATCTGTTTAGCACATCTTGCACCTGTCCACTCATCATTTGCTGAAACTTATCATGAAGCTCCTTGTTCGTCAAGTTCTCCCAATCAGTCTCGTCGGGTTGTGATCCTGGCATGGTTAGCAGCAATAGAAACACACAAGAATATGATCCTACAGACTACTAACAAGTGGTGGTGGTGGCGGGTGTCACAAATCCGTCAAGCAAATCTCAAATTCTTACCAGTTCTTACCCAGCAGCAGGCGGTGATCGGCAACCGTTGTAGTCAAAACTCTCAAAAGCTTGGATAGAGCGATTGCCAGGGAAAGTCAAACGCACGACGTAGATGTATGTGGAGCTAGGAAGGCTTATAGTATGGTAGCAAAAAGGGTCGGCAATAATCAATTCAGAGATGCAAAGTTGAATAAACGCTCAGCGATGGTACTGTGCTGGTCCTAGGCTAGACCGTGCTAGAGACGCGAGCCTAGAACACTAACAAAATCACGACGCTGCACATAAACAAGGGAAAATCACACTCTGGAATTTCTTTTTGCGCTCTTTTTTTGCGCTCCTCTTTTTTTTGCGAAAATTCACTATAATGGCGAGTGTCTCAAAACTCTTCCCAGGTCAAACTGATAGGATGGGTACGAATTTTTTTTGACAATTTTTTTTTTGGAAACCAGGGCAGCGACGACGAAAAAGTGCGACAAAAAATCACTATGATGGCGAGTGTCTCAAAAGACTCAGAACAGCCTAAAAATAGGATAGGGAAAAAAAAATTCGGTCGCCGAAGTTTTGGCCTAAAAACTTCCCGGGGGTCTCCAGACTTTTTTTTCCTTCGAGACCTACGCAGGCAAGGAAACACGAAACGGAATTTAGATGGATCTCAAAACAAACCTAATATGAGAAGAACTCGGATTGGTGGTGGATATATGGTGGTAGTATATGGCAGTGGTGGTGGTATATGGATACAGATCGGTGGTGGTATATGGATACGGATCGGTGGTGGTATATGGATACGGATTGGTGGTGGTATATGGATACAGATTTAGAGCGGTGGCGGATAAGCAGTGGTGGTAGATGGCAAGGCGATGATGATGGTGCGGCGGCGGCGTGACAACTTATGACCAGAACTCGAAACTCTAAAAGACTAGACTCTAAGACCAGCAACTTGACACGACGATGCAACCGCAAATTCAACAAAGCAAAAACCCTAAAAAGATTATGCAAAGGCTCAGATTGGTTCGGATATGATGAACTAACCCTATTTTTTTGTGGCTTTTTCGTGGACTGTAGGTATGAAGAACAGACTCGATCTAAACTACGAAAAACTATAAAATCTCACCGAGCAACCTGGAAATCTGATACCACTTGATAGAGGCAAAGGTGTCCCGATGTTTCGATGAGATGGTGGCTATCGTTTCTGTGGGAGTCGACCTTGACGATCCGACTAGGAACGTGCGAGACGTCGCGCCTTAGCAATCGCTAAACCAACTTCTGAGGGTTATTGACCACGCCGGAGCACGATCAACCTAACCACGAGGGCCTGTTTCCTGCGAGCAAACGAAGAACAAGCAAGAAACTAAGATTGCAATCTGGATATTGCGAATATAAGAGGAAAGCTTTATTAATGAAGGTGGGGTTCTGTGATGCCTTGGTCTGGTCGTTGAACACAAACGAAGTACGCGAAGTTGCAGCTATGGCGAACTTTTGATCTAAACAAAACTCAAAGTCTAAACGACGCCCTAAGGGCTGTATATATGGAGGAAGCGGAGGGAATTTCGTGGCCCTTGAGGGTGGGGTCCGAAACCAACCCTAACTCTTGTTTCCCCACACATACGGACTCTAAAAATAGCCTATACTTAAGTATTTCGAAATTACATGGGCCTGGCCCAATAATAAGGTGACGTAGCACCTAGAATAGCCTATGGACGAATATTATGAAGTGGCATCTTGTATATTTCGTCCAAGGCTTCATGCACTCCTTATGGTGGCTTCAAAGTCCTGAAATCATCACTTGTAACTCTGTTCTTGGTCCCCTTGTGCATGCCATCAACTCCATGTGTGTTCTTGCTCCAATGTTCATCCTTCTCCAAGCTAGGCCCCTTCATTTGTAAGCAAAACAAATGTATCCAATTTAGGAAGCATCATATTCTCATGAACATTAGAAGCATTACCAAGAAACGAAAGTACCTGGTAATTTAATTGGCGTGCGCGAGCTCTAGTAATTGGTCTAGTATATGTAACAGTAGGGGTTGTGGGTGTAACAATGGTATTGATGTCCTCATCACCAGAGACTTGGAGATCAAGTTGGAAGAGCCACGAGGCAGCCACGAGGGGGGAGGGCGCGCCCCCTGCCTTGTGGGCCTCTCGTGACTCCCTTGACCTAATTCTTCGGCCTATATATTCACATTTATTCCCAAACCACTAGAAGTATCGACGAAAACACTTTTCCACTACCGCAACCTTCTGTTCCTGTGAGATCCCATCTAGGAGCCTTTTCCAGCATCCTGTGGAGGGGGATTCAATCACGGAGGGCTTTTACATCAACTCTATTGCCCTTCCGATGAAGCGTGAGTAGTTTACCATAGACCCACGGGTCCATTGCTAGTAGCTATAGATGGCTTCTTCTCTCTCTTTGTGTAACATCCCAAATTTTCAATTTGGAATGTTATACATAGATCATTCTTGCATATCATATTTTATTGCATTTTCGTTTGAGTGATCCTCGAAATCCTAAGCAACTCAAGGACCCTCGGAGAGAGTTGGGGATTTCCCAGTTTTCATATTTGATTCTATCAAATATTGAAACGAGGATCTTGGTTTTAATTATTTTTCTCCCCAAAAAAATATTTCATATTAAAATATATGAGAGGAGATAATATGACTTCTCCAAAATAATTGAAATATTGGAGGAAAAATATTAAAATCAAATATTTGATTTTATTTGGATTTTATTGCAATTTTATTTTCCTTAGAAAAATTGCACGTTTTCAAAATTACATTTTAGGGCCAAGAAAATGTTCATCTCGTTCTAAATATTTTATTTAGACGGTGAAAATTTGTTTGGAATTTTTATATTTCTATTTTATTTTCTAGGATTTATTTTCTGTTCGGCGGAATTGTTTTAGAAAAAACTTCCAACGCCCGACTGGGCCAAAGCACAGCCGAGCCTGCCCACCTTCCCCGCGCGCCGTCTCCCACCCGGACACCGAGCCGCTGCCGCCTCGGACGAGGAGTCTGGCCGGGACTCCTCCTCTCCGCCGCCTTGGCCCCTCCTCCAAGCCGCCGCCCCCCTCTTAAATACCCCCTGGAGCCCCGCCACCACCACCAACACTGCCGCCCGCAGCCCCGCAACCGCAGCCGCGCCGCCGCCTCTGCCGCGCCTCGCCGCCGGCGCCCCTCGCCGCGCCGCGCCGCCATCGCCTCGCCGCCGCAGTCCGCCGCCCCGCCGCGTGAGCCCTGCCTCGCCGGAGCCTCGACGGAGGTAACGCGCAGTTCGCTACCGCCATTTTTTTAAGAAAACCGATTCGGTTTTTTTTTAAAGAAAAACCCTAGTCTGTTTTTTAGATCGGCTCGCCGGTTTTCTCGGTTTAACTAATTAGCGGACGTTCGTCCGTGCGTTCGTTTTAACGAACAGTTTTCACTCGATAGCTCCAGACAACGAACGCTCGTTCGTTAGTCTGTTCGTCACTTTTCTTTTTCTCGGATTTTTCCGCGATTATTTTCGATCCCGATTTCTGATCCGATTTTCGTTTCAGTTTATCTTTTCGCTCGTTTATCGGAATTAGGCGATTCAAGCGCCTAGATCTTCGTCTCGAGACCCTCTTTCTGTTTAATCAACTTAAACAAGATTTTGATACTGTAAAATTTGACTTTAGTTCAGATTATTAAATGGATCTTGTTTCTTTCGCCGTTTGAGTTTCATTGCTCCGTTTGATTTGATTCTTTTTGCAAACCGGAGTTCTTAAGTTGAACTTTCTGGTCAATTCTTCTTATTTGAGCTTTGCCCATGCATCTTTGCTTGATTTCTTATGTATGCTATTGTTTGTTTGCGATAGAATTCCCGGAGTGCGAAGTGTGGTACTACGAGTCCCTAGGTTTCGCGGATCGTCAGCAAGGCAAGTAACACATTGCTCATACTCTTTCCATACCCAGCTTTTATGCATTAGTTCAGTCCTCAAACATTGCATGATTAGGATGTCATTAACATGTGGGTTGGGAAGTAGTTGATGAGGTAGAACCTATTGCCCTGTTATATTCAAACCCTTGGGAGTTACTTCTACGTGTTGCTTATATTGCTATGCTATGCTCGTAGACGTGGTTTGGGTGAGTGAAATCCATGACAGATGTGAGATTCTTAATTAATGGTTAAACTTAAGGTGGCAACTTAAATACACATCTGGGTGGATTGAGGCACCTGGAGAATCCAGTGTTGCCTGTATTTTTGGAAATCTCGGGGTTCCGTGTGATTTTCCTATGGACCGCCACCCAGGCTTAAAGGGAGTTGAGATAATTTCATGCTAGAAACTTCCGTGTGCAGCCGCAAGCTATTATGGGCTCTAGCATAGTTGAGTAAGTTATGTGAAGCTCTTGAAGAGGTGGATCAGCAGGTAGTGGGTTATAGGTTTGGTATGGTCTGCCCGGAGTAGAGAGTTAATGTTTCTGAAAGACAGTGTCTCGGTCATCCGTTTCTCAAACACCATGTAGTGCGAGAAATCCAATGGAGGCGATCGAGTCTTGTGCGCAAAAGTGCACAAACCTCTGCAGAGTGTACAATCTAATCATGGTTAGCCGTGTCCCCGGTTATGGACAATCTTGAGTATCTAGTACCTGGAGTATCTTAAGTATCTCATCACTCTAAAATTAATATTGTTGGGCTGATATTTACTTTATTTGGGATTGAGTTGGAGGAGCCTTCTCAATGATGTTTCAACTACCATGATAGTTAAATTAAAATCTATTCCTTTGTTGTAGGAAAAAATTGGCTTTTCGCAAAAACTATAACCATAGAGCTTTCCACCAGCCAAATATGCATGTAGTGATAGCATTATTCTGTTTTTGCTCTACTGTGTTATATTGCCAGCATATTCCATGTGCTGACCCGTTTTAGGGCTACAACGTATTATGTTGCAGACTTTTCAGACGAGGAGTAAGGTTCGTTAGGTCGTTGCTGTGCAGCTCAGCTATGCCGTTGGAGTTGATGGACTCACTTTATCTTCCAAGCCTTCCGTTGTTATCGTATTAGATGGCCTTAAGCCATATTTATTGTAATAAGTTCCCTTTTGAGACATTGGATGTAATAAGTGTGTGATTGCCACTTTGTTATAAATCCTTCGAGTATTGTGTGTGTCAGCATTACCGATCCAGGGATGACACTAAAGCACAGACACTTGACCATTTGAGGTCAGGTCGCTACCAGATGTTATCAGAGCACACACTGAGTGTAGGACATGACCACTAAGATAAACCATAGGTCACTCTTCTCTACTCATTTCTGACTCCTCTCCATTTTGTAATCTTTAGGATGGCGGAGTTGAAGAACAAGTTTGCACAGCCGGATGAAGACACACCGTTTGGACGCCACTTGAAGGAAGTCACTAGGTACTTTAACATTGGAATACCAAGCTTCACCGGGACGTACAACGCCACCCTACTAGAAGAGGAGCGTTGGATGATTCAAGTACAAGTTCCAGGAAGGACGTTCACGCTAACCACTAAACCCATAGAATTTTCTTTTGAAGCACCCACCTGGAGTCTAGGCAAGAGCATGGCAGCCCACATCACCATGGGACGCATTGGAGAAGTCTACAACAAAGATCTTAAAGACACTATCTACCAGATATGTGGGCGCCGAGACGAGCAATGGGAGATGATCAGCACCAAGAAGGACAAATCCATTGCAGCTTTCATCCAGTAGTTAAACCAGCACATTCGACGTCAGGAGAATCAGATGTGCGCAGACATGATAGAATTGAAGAAGGCGAAGACTAGGATCATCAAGCTGGAAGAAGAACTCAAGTATACACGCGATGGATATGAGGAGGTAATTACGATGCTACTGGAGAAGAATGACGAACTGATTAAGAAGATCGGAGTATTCAGGGGAGATCCAGTGCCGGGAGGAGAAGACGATGATTCCACTTGCCCGGAGAACTACATCATCATCGACGACACCAACTCCGACCCTAGTGATGATGACTTTGAAGACGAAGCTAGAGCAGACATCATGGAGTCTTCCACCGATCAAAATTTCTAGATGACCACCAAATAATTAGTAGTATTCCCCCATGTAAATAGTAGTAGTTGAGCACTTTTGCGATAGTTCTAGACCGCTTGTATGCCCTTGCTTGATTGATTGAGTGAAATGTTTGTTGTTTGTCTCATGTGCATATGGGTAGTGCTTTCTCATTACACCACTTTTCTATTCTGATCTCTTCCCTCTAAACCCACCAGATGCCTCCGAGACGTGACACCAGATTTGCCTTCCCGTCAGAGCTCACTCAGTTGATCCAGCAGCAGAATGCCTTGATGCAATTGTTAGTCCAGAACCAAGGCAACAACAACAACAACAATAACAACAACACGCCTCCAGTTGATAACCTAGCCCGCTTTTTGAGGTTACAGCCGCCGGTGTTTTCTAGTAGCACCGAGCCTATAGTTGCTGATGATTGGCTATGTCGTATTGGAAGGGAGTTGACCACCACAGGTTGCACAGATGCTGAGAAGGTGCGCTTTGCCGCACATCAATTGGATGGACCAGCAGCCTCATGGTGGGAGAATTGCACGACCACTTTCCCCATAGCCAACGTCACTTGGGACCAGTTTCAGCAAGCTTTCCGTACAGCCCATGTCTCAACTGGAGCCATGAATATGAAGAAGCGTGAGTTTTGCAACTTACGCTAGGGGAACCGTACTGTGGCTCAGTACGTGGATGAGTTTAGCAAGTTATCACGCTATGCCCCTGATGATGTGGCCACAGATGCCGCAAAGCAGGAGAAGTTTATGGAAGGGCTGAATGATGAGATGAGCATGCAGTTGATGGTAGCAACCTTCAACAACTACCAGGAGTTGGTAGATAAGGCTCTTATGATTGAAGGGAAGCAGCAGCAGATTGAGAGCCGTAAGAGGAAGTATGGACAAGGGAGGTATAACTCAGGAGATCAGTAGAAGCCTCGCCTAACCCCGAACTCGGGAGGACTTGTTCGTAACCATGGAGGTCATAACCACACCGGAGGAGGTTCGCATAACCACAATGGTACTAAGAATGGAAATGGGAATGGAACAAACAACAACCAGAACCGCCCCAATCCAGCTACACCCACCAAAAGAGATCTAAGTCACATTACTTGCTATATGTGCGGGAAGACTGGACACTATGCCACAGATTGCCCTGAAGGAAAGAATGGAAACGGAAATGGGAGCACTGGGAAGAATCCCAATCCATTCAACAAAGGACAAGTGAACCACGTTAATATGGAGGAGGTTGAAGAGCAGCCAGATGCATTTATAGGTAAGTTTTTGGTTAAGTCATTTACCGCTCTTGTTCTTGTTGATACTGGTGCATCACATTCATACATATCAAGGGGATTTGTGGATAAGTTTAGACTACCAACCCAAATCCTTAGGACCCCTCTGTTAGTGAGTTCACCTGGAGCAGAATATATGGCTAGTCGATGGTGCGACCAGATACCCCTAACCATTGGTAGCCATGTTTCTCCGTCCGACCTAATAATCTTGGAGTCACAACGATTGGATGTGATATTAGGCATGGACTGGATGTCAAAGTATGGAGGAAGCGTTGACTGTGCTAGTAAGTCGATTTATCTCACCACCCCGGAGGGAAAAAGGATCAAGTATGTATCTTGGCATGTGCCTAGGAGGAGCCAAGTGAATACCCTCATGGGAGTTGTTTAGGAGGAAGTGCCTGTAGTGAAGGATTACCCGGATGTTTTCCCAGAGGAGTTACCAGGCATGCCACCGGATCGAGATATCGAGTTTTTGATAGAGCTATTGCCAGGTACAGGGCCAATATCCAAGAGACCCTATCGGATGCCCGCGAATGATCTGGAGGAGATTAAGAAACAGATCAAGGAGTTATTGGAAAAAGGTTACATTCGACGGATTTCATCACCATGGGGAGCCTAGTGCTTTTGGTTGAGAAGAAGGATAAGTCTCTAAGAATGGTTGTTGATTATCGGGCCTTGAATGAGGTGACGATTAAGAACAAGTACCCACTGCCGATGATCAATGATTTGTTTGACTAGGTGCAAGGAGCAAAGGTGTTTTCTAAGATCGATCTGCGATCAGGATATCACCAGTTGAAGATTCGAGAGAAGGATATACCAAAGACAGCATTCACCACACGGTATGGGTTGTATGAATATACTGTCATGTCATTTGGACTGACAAACGCCCCTGCCTATTTCATGAGCATGATGAACAAGGTGTTCATGGAATATTTGGACAAGTTTGTTGTGGTGTTTATTGATGATATAATGGTATACTCGAAGAATCAAGAGGAGCCCAAGGAGCATTTGCGTTTAGTTCTCGAGAAACTCAGGGAACACCAGTTGTATGCCAAGTTCAGCAAATGCGAGTTTTGCTTAAAGGAAGTTGGATTCCTTGGACATGTTATATCAGGAGAAGGTATAGCAGTAGACCCCACCAAGGTCCAGTTAGTCACTGAATGGTTGGCACCCACTTCAGTTAGCGAGATCCGCAGTTTTCTTGGACTCGCAGGATACTATTGGAGATTCATTGAGAATTTTTCCAAAATTGCGAAGCCAATGACGGAGTTATTGAAGAAGGATACCAAGTTTAAATGGACGGAAGATTGCGAGGCAAGTTTCCAGGAATTAAAGAAACGTTTGACTACAGCCCTAGTGCTGACACTTCCAGATATACATAAGGATTTCCAAGTGTATTGCGACGCCTCTCGCCTAGGACTTGGAAGTGTACTTATGCAGGACGGAAGAGTTGTTTTGTATGCCTCACGACAACTAAAACTGCACGAATTGAATTATGATACGCATGATTTGGAGTTAGCAGCCGTAGTGCATGCATTGAAGTCCTGGAGACATTACCTTATTGGAAACCGTTGTGATGTGTACACGGATCATAAGAGTTTGAAGTACATCTTCACACAGAAGGAGCTGAACCTCAGGCAGAGGAGATGGTTGGAGCTTATAAAGGATTATGACATGAAGCTGCACTATCATCCAGGAAAGGCCAATGTCGTAGCAGACGCTTTGAGCCGGAAGAGTTATGCTAATATCCTAGAGAGTACGGGATTACCAAAGGAATTAGCAGAGGATCTCAGGGAACTTCGATTGGAAATTGTTCCTAGAGGTTTTGTTGCAACAATGGAGGTGCAGTCTACATTGTTGGGAAAGATTCGAGAAGCTCATAAGGATGACAAAGAGATTGCCGAGATAAAAGAGAGAATGAGCAAAGGAAAGGCTAAAGGTTTTCGTGAGGATGAGCACGACACCTTATGGTTTGAGGACCGAGTTTAGGTGCCCAATAACCCAGAGATCGGGAAGTTAATACTTCAGGAGGCTCGTGACTCACCATACTCGATACACCCCGGAAACACCAAGATGTATTTGGATTTGAAAGAACGTTTCTGGTGGACTGGTATGAAGAAGGATATTGCCGAGTATGTAGCCATATGTGATGTATGCCAGAGAGTGAAGACAGAGCATCAAAAGCCAGCAGGATTGTTATAGCCTATACCAATAGCCGAATGGAAGTGGGATAAACTTGGCATGGATTTTATCACTGGATTGCCCAGGACTAAATCAGGTTACGATTCTATATGGGTAGTAGTTGATCGCTTGACCAAAGTCGCTCACTTTATCCCAGTGAAAACAACTTATACAAGTGCGAAGTTGGCCAAGATATATATGACCAGGATCGTATGTCTGCATGGAGTTCCGAGGACCATCGTATCAGATGGAGGAACACAGTTTACCTCAAAATTTTGGCATCAACTGCACCAGACTTTGGGAACGAGATTGGAGTTCAGTACAACATTTCACCCGCAGACGGATGGGCAGACCGAGAGAGTCAGCCAGATTTTGGAGGACATGTTGAGGGCCTGTGCGCTAGATTACAGATCTAGTTGGGATGACAATTTGCCTTACGCAGAGTTCTCATACAACAATAGTTACCAAGCCAGTTTAAAAATGGCACCGTTCGAAGCCCTGTATGGACGAAGGTGCAAAACACCGTTGATGTGGGATGAAGTTGGAGACCGATAGTTGTTTGGACCAGACTTGATCAAGTAGTCTGAAGAGAAAGTTAAGTTAACCCGAGATAGACTGAAGGTAGCCCAGTCCAGGCAGAAGAGTTATGCACATTCGAAATGCAAGGTGGTAACCTATCAAATTGGAGACAGAGCATATCTGCGAGTATCACCCTTGCGAGGAGTGAAACGTTTTGGAGTTAAGGGAAAGTTAGCCCCGAGGTTTGTAGGACCGTATCGTGTTCTAGAACGTATGGGAGAAGTTTCCTACAAGTTGGAGTTACCTGAAGGACTGTCAGGACTTCACGATGTGTTTCACGTTTCACAGTTGGAGAAGTGTCATGCTGAGATGGCCGAAATATCGTTAAGAGATACAGTACCCTTGGAGGCGATTCAGTTGGATAGTGATTTGACTTATGAGGAGAAGCCAGTCAGGATTCTTGAGTTTGCCAGTTGAGTCACCCGCAACAAGGTTATCAAGTTTTGCAAAGTTCAGTGGAGCCACCATACCGAGGATGAAGCCACCTGGGAACCATAGGATGATCTCCACAAAGACCACCCACACCTATTTTCAAGCCAACCCGAATCTCGAGGGCGAGATTCATCTTAAGGGGGGTAGGTTTGTAACATCCCAAAATGTTATACATAGATCATTCTTGCATATCATATTTTATTGCATTTTCGTTTCAATGGTCCTCGAAATCCTAAGCAACTCAAGGACCCTCGGAGAGAGTTGGGGATGACCCGGTTTTCATATTTGATTCTATCAAATATTGAAAGGAGGATCTTGGTTTTAATTATTTTTATCTCCAAAAAATATATTTCATATTAAAATATATGAGAGGAGATAATATGACTTCTCCAAATTAATAGAAATATTGGAGGAAAATATTAAAATCAAATATTTGATTTTATTTGGATTTTATTGCAATTTTATTTGCCTTAGAAAAATTGCACGTTTTCAAAATTGCATTTTAGGGCCAAGAAAATGTTCATCTCATTCTAAATATTTTATTTAGACGGTGAAAATTTGTTTGGCATTTTTAGATTTTTATTTTATTTTCTAGGATTTATTTTCTGTTCGGCGAAATTGTTTAAAAAAAACTTCCAGCGCCCGACTGGGCCGAAGCCCAGCCGAGCCGGCCCACCTTCCCCGCGCGTCGTCTCCCACCCGGAGACCGAGCCGCCGCCGCCTCGAACGAGGAGTCCAACCGGGACTCCTCCTCGCCGCCGCCTTGGCCCCTCCTCCAAGCCGCTGCCCCCCTCTTAAATACCCCCCGGAGCCCCGCCACCACCACCAACCCCGCCGCCCGCAGCCCCGCCACCGCATCCGCGCCGCCGCCTCTGCCGCGCCTCGCCGCCGCCGCCGCCCCTCACCGCGCCGCGCCGCCGTCGCCTCGCCGCCACAGTCCGTCGCCCCGCCGCCCGAGCCCTGCCTCGCCGGAGGTAATGCGCCGTTCGCCGCTGCCGGTATTTTTTAAGAAAACTGATTCAGTTTTTTTAAGAAAAACCCTAGTCCGTTTTTTTAGATCGGTTCGCCGGTTTTCCCAGTTTAACTAATTAGCGGACATTCGTCCGTACGTTCGTTTTAACGAACGGTTTTTGCTCCATAGCTCCAGACAACGAATGCTCGTTCGTTAGTCTGTTTGTCATTTTTCTTTTTCTCGGATTTTTCCGCGACTACTTTTGATCGCGATTTCTGATCCGATTTTTGTTTCAGTTTATCTTTTCGCTCGTTTATCGGAATCAGGCGATTCAACCGCCTAGTTCTTCGTCTCGAGACCCTCTGTCTGTTTAATAAACTTAAACAAGATTTTGATACTGTAAAATTTGAGTTTAGTTCAGATTAGTAAACGAATCTTGTTTCTTTCGCCGTTTGAGTTTTGTTGCTCCGCCTGATTTGATTCTTTTTGCAAACCGGAGTTCTTAAGTTGAACTTTCTAGTCAATTCTTATTATTTGAGTTTTGCCCATGCATATTTGCTTGATTTGTTATGTATTCTATTGTTTGTTTGCGATAGAATTCCCGGAGTGCGAAGTGTGCTACTACGAGTCCCTAGGTTTCGCGGATCGTCAGCAAGGCAAGTAACACATTGATCATACTCTTTCCATACCTAGTTTTTATGCATTAGTTCAATCCTCAAACATTGCATGATTAGGATGTCATTAACATGTGGGTTGGGAAGGAGTTGATGAGGTAGAACCTATTGCCCTGTTATATTCAAACCCTTGGGAGTTACTTCTACGTGCTTCTTATATTGCTATGCTATGCTCGTAGACGTGCTTTGGGTGAGTTAAATCCATGACAGATGTGAGATTGTTAATTAATGGTTCAACTTAAGGTGGCAACTTAAATACACATCTGGGTGGTTTGAGGCACCTGGAGAATCAAGTGCTGCCTGTATTTTTGGAAATCCCGGGGTTCCGTGTGATTTTCCTATGGACAGCTACCCAGGCTCAAAGGGAGCTGAAATAATTTCATGCTAGAAACTTCCATGTGCAGCCGCAAGCTATTATGGGCTATAGCATAGTTGAGTATGTTACGTGAAGCTCATGAAGAGGTGGATCAACATTATAGGTTTGGTATGGTCTGCCCGGAGTAGAGAGTTAATGTTTCTGAAAGACTGTGTCTCGGTCATCCCTTTCTCAAACACCATTTAGTGCAAGAAATCCAACGGAGGCGATTGAGTCTTGTGGGGAAAAGTGCGCAAACCTCTGAAGAGTGTACAATCTAATCATGGTTAGCCGTGTCTCCGGTTATGGACAATCTTGAGTATCTAGTACCTGGAGTATCTTAAGTTTCTCATCACTCTAAAATTAATATTGTTGGGCCGATAATTACTTTATTTGGGATTGAGTTGGAGGAACCTTCTCAATGATGTTTCAACTACCATGATTGTTAAATTAAAATCTATTCCTTTGTTGTAGGAAAAAATTGGCTTTTCGCGAAAACTATAACCATAGTGCTTTCCACCAGCCAAATATGCATGTAGTGATAGCATTATTCTGTTTTTGCTCTACTGTGTTATATTGCCAGCATATTCCATGTGCTGACCCATTTTCGGGCTGCAACGTATTATGTTGCAGAATTTTCAAATGAGGAGTAAGGTTCATTAGGTCGTTGCCGTGCAGCTCAGCTATGCCGTTGTAGTTGATGGACTTACTTTATCTTCCAAGCCTTCCGCTGTTATCGTATTAGATGGCCTTAAGCCATATTTATTGTAATAAGTTCTCTTTTGAGACATTCGATGTAATAAGTGTGTGATTGCTACTCTGTTATAAATCCTTCGAGTACTGTGTGTGTCAGCATTACCGATCCAAGTATGACACTGAAGCACAGAGACTTGACCGTTTGAGGTCGGGTCGCTACACTTTGATTCTCAATACCATGTTCTCCTCAATGTTCTTGGAGATCTATCCGATGTATTCTTCTTTTGTGATGTGTTTGTCGAGATATAATGAATTGTGGATTTATGATTAGCTTATCTATGGATATTATTTGAATCTTCTCTGAATTCTTTTATGCATGATTTGGTATCTTTGTAATTCTCTTTGAACTATCAGTTTGGTTTGGCCAACTAGATTGGTTTTTCTTGCAATGGGAGAAGTGCTTAGCTTTGGGTTCAATCTTGCTGTGTCCTTTCCTAGTGACAGTAGGGGCAGCATAAAGAACTCACATACTTATTGCAAAAATCTATCAGTTATTGAAACGAAGTACTACACGCATGCTCCTAGGGGGATAGATTGGTAGGAAAAGACCATCGCTTATCCCCGACTGCCACTCATAAGGAAGACAATCAATAAATAAATCATGCTCCAACTTCGTTACATAACGGTTCACCATACGTGCATGCTACGGGAATCACAAACTTTAACACAAGTATTTCTACAATCCACAATTACTCATTAGCATGACTTTAATATCTCCATCTTTATATCTCCAAACAATCAGAAGGAATCAAACTTCTCATAGTATTCAATGCACTTTATATGGAAGTTTTATTATACCCCTGTTGGATGTCTATCATATTAGGACTAAATTTATAACCAAAGCAAATTACCATGCTGTTTAGAGACTCTCAAAACAATATAAGTGAAGCATGAGAGTTCAATAATTTCTATAAAAGAAAGCCATCGCCGTGCTCCAAAAAGATATAAGTGAAGCACTGGAGCAAAATTACCTAGCTCAAAAGATATAAGTGAAGCTCATAGAGTATTCTAATAAATCACGATTCTTGCGTGTCCCTCTCAAAAGGTGTGTACAGTAAGGATGACTATGGCAAACTAAAAAGAAAAGACTCATATCATATAAGACGCCCCAAGCAAAGCACATATCATGTGCTGAATAAAAATATAGCCTCAAGTACAGTTACTGATAGACGAAGATGAAAGAGGGGATGCCTTCCGGGGAATCCCAAAGCTTAGGCTCTTGGTTGTCCTTTAATATTACCTTGGGGGTGCCTTGGGCACCCCCAAGCTTAGGCTCTTTCCACTCCTTATTCCATAGTCCATCAAATCCTTACCCAAAACTTGAAAACTTCACAACACAAAACTCAACAGAAAATCTCATAAGCTCTGTTAGTCTAAGAAAATAAATCACCACTTTTGGTATTGTTGTGAAATCATTGTTTAATTATATTGGTGTAATATCTACTGTATTGCAACTTTTCCATTGTTCATACCCCCCAATACTACCCATAGATTCATCAAAATAAGCAAACAACACAACGAAAACCGATGTAAAAAATAGAACAGTCTGTAGTAATCTGGATAGTTCGAATACTTCTGTAACTCCAAACATTCTGAAAAATTAGGACAACTGAGGCAATTTGTATATCAATCTCGTGTAAAAAATTCAGAATTTTATCACGCTTCTGTGATTTAAATTTTTTTTGGGACTAGGCGCAAAAGTTTCTGTTTTTCAGCAAGATCAAATAAACTATCACCGTAAGCCATCCCAAAGGTCTTACCTGGCACAAAAACTAACTAAAACACAAAACCACATCTAACCAAAGGCTAGGTGAGTTATTTATTGCAAAACAGAAACAAAAAGCTCTATTGTTTAACGCCCTTAGCTAGGCATAAAAACACAAATAGATCTAGGTATTTTCATCTTTGGTATGCAATCCATAGGTAGCTCTCATAATAGATTCATATGTAAATTTAATTTTCTTTCTTGGAAAGCGTTCCATGCCCTTCCTTAACGGAAATTCAAATCTAATGTTTCCTACTTTTATATCAATAATTGCACCAATCGTTCTAACGAAAGGTCTGCCAAGAATAATAGGACATGTAGGATTGCAATCTATATTAAGAACAATGAAATCTACGGGCACATAATTCCTATTTTCAACAATAAGGACATCATTAATCCTTCCCATAGGTTTCTTAATTGTGGAATCCACACGATGCAAATTTAAAGAAGAATCATCAAATTCACGGAAACCAAACACATCACATAAAGTTTTTGGAATCATGGAAATGCTAGCACCCAAATCACACAAAGCATGGCACTCATAATCTTTAATCTTAATCTTAATAGTAGGTTCCCACTCATCATAATGTTTTCTAGGGATAGAAACTTCCAATTCAAGCTTTTCTTCAAAAGATTGCATCATAGCATCAACAATATGTTTAGTAAAAGCTTTGTTTTGATTATAAGCGTGAGGAGAATTCAACATGGATTGCAACAAGGAAATACAATATATTAAAGAACAATTTATCATAATTAAATTCCTTGAAACCCAAAAGAGTGGGTTCATTTCTACTTAAAGTTTTGACCTCTCCAATACCACTTTTATTAATTTTTGCATCAAGATCTAAAAACTCCGAATCATTGGGAAGCTTTTTAAGTAAAGTTGACTCATCTCCAGTCTGATATTTATCAAGATTTATATTGGCAAAACAATGATTCAATAGGAGTCACATCGATCACTTAAGATCTTCATCATTATTTTCACAAAAACTAGAAGAACATGCTTTTACAAACCAATCTTGTTTAGCACGCATCTTAGCGGTTCTTTCTTTGCACTCATCAATGGAGATTCTCATAGAATTTAGAGATTCATTTATATCATGCTTGGGTGGAATATATCTAATTTTCAAAGAATCAACATCAAGAGAAACTCTATCCATGTTGCCAGCCAAATCATCAATCTTGAGCAATTTTTCTTCAACCAAAGCATTGAAATTCTTTTGCGAACTCATAAATTCATTAACACTATTCTCAAAATCAGAGGGCATCTTATTATAATTCCCAGAAGAATTGTTTAGTAATTACCATTATTATTAGAGGAATTACTAGGAAACGGCCTAGGATTAAAATTACCTCTATACGCGTTATTACCAAAATTGTTCCTACCAACAAAATTCACATCCATAGATTCATTATTATTTTCAATCAAAGTAGAGAAAGGCATATCATTAGGATCAATAGAAGCACTGTTGCTAGCAAATAATTTCACAAGTTCATCCATCTTTCCACTCAGAACATTAATCTCTTCAATCGCTGCACGTTTTTACTAGTGGAAGATCTTTTGGTGTGCCATTGAGAATAATTAACCATAATATCATCTATTCCCTCCATTCCAAAATAGATGACCCAACTTTGTACTACTTCTAGAAATCTTTTAGATTCGGCCGCGGGAGGTACTTTTATGGAAATTACTTTAGGATAAGCTACTAAACTCCTACTCCCTCCGTTCCAAAATAGATGACCCAACTTTGTAGTACAATTTGGCATAAAATTCAATCCGGCATAAATTTTTTGTATAATCATCCACAAATTCAAGCCATGAGTAGGGCAATTTTGTATCATCAATTTCATCCTCTCCCAAGATTGTGCAACATGTTCAGGATCAAGTTCCCTAAAATTCATAATATCGTTCCTAAGGGAGATGATCTTAGCGGGAGGAAAGTACTTGGAAATAAAAGCATCTTTACACTTATTCCATGAATCAATACTATTTTTAGGCAAAGATGAAAACCAAGTTCTAGCACGATCTCGAAGTGAGAACGGAAATAGCTTCAATTTAACAATATCATTATCCACATCTTTTTTCTTTTGCATATCGCACAACTCAATGAAATTATTCAAATGGAATGCAACATCTTCACTAGGAAGTCTGAAAAATTGATCTTTCATAACAAGATTCAGCAAAGCGGCATTAATTTCATAAGATACCACATTAGTGGCGGGAGCAATCAGAGTACTAGTAAAATCATTGTTATTAATGTTGTAAAAGTCACACAATTTGGTACTCTCTTGAGCCATCATGACAAAGCAAGCAATCCAACACACGAGCACACAAAAAGCAAACGAAGAAGACGAACAGAAGAGGGGTGAAGAGAAGGCAAATCTTTTCGAAAATCGTTTTAGAAGTGGGGGAGAAGAAAATGAGAGGCAAATGGCAAATAATGTAATGCAAGAGATAAGAGTTTATGATAGGTACTTGGTATGTCTTGACTTGGCGTAGATCTCCCCGACAACGGCGCTAGAAATTCTTCCTGCTACTTTTTGAGCTTGCGCTGGTTTTTCCCTTGAAGAGGAAAGGGTAATGCAGCAAAGTAGTGATAAGTATTTCCCTCAGTTAGAGAACCAAGGTGTCAATCCAGTAGGGGACAAAACATAAATCACCAATACCTGCATAAACAATCAAACAACTTGCACCCAACGCAATCAAGAGGTTGTCACCCTTCACGGTTACTTGCAAAACTGAGATCTGATATAGATAGATGAAACTCAACAAACGATAAATTAAATATTTTTCGGTTTTTGGTTTATAGATCCGAAAGTAAAAGATTGCAAAATAGTAGATCGGAAACTTATATGGTGGAAAATAGACCCGGGAGCCATTGGTTTCACTAGAGGCTTCTCTCAAGATGGCAAATAATATGGTGGGTGAACAAATTACTGTCGAGCAATTGATAGAAAAGCGCAAAGTTATGACGATATCTAAGGCAATGATTATGAAATATAGGTATCATGTCCGTGTCAAGTAGACCGAAACGATTCTGCATCTACTACTATTACTCCACACATCAACCGACTCCTGCCTGCATCTAGAGTATTAAGTTCATGAAGAACAGAGTAACGCATTAAGTAAGATAACATGATGTAGAGGAATAAACTCAAGCAATATGATGTAAACCCCATCTTTTTATCCTCGATGGCAATAATACAATACGTGCCTTGCTGCCCCTGCTGTCATTGGGAAAGGACACCACAAGATTGAACCCAAAGCTAAGCACTTCTCCCATTGCAAGAAAAACCAATCTAGTTGGCCAAACAAAACCGATAGTTCGAAGAGAATTACAAAGATACCAAATCATGCATAAAAGAATTCAGAGAAGATTCAAATAATATTCATAGATAAGCTGCTCATAAATCCACAATTCATCGGATCTCGACAAACACACCGCAAAAGAAGATTACATCGGATAGATCTCCTGGAACATCAAGGAGAACATGGTACTGAGAATCAAAGAGAGAGAAGAAGCCATCTAGCTACTAGCTATGGACCCGTAGGTCTGTGGTAAACTACTCACGCTTCATCGGAAGGTCAGGGGAGTCACGAGGGGCCCATAAGGCAGGGGGCGCACCCTCCCCCTTGCGGCTGCCTCGTGGCTCTTCCGACTTGATCTCCAAGTCTCTGTGGTGTCTTCTAGTCCAAGCAAAACCATCGCGAAGGTCTTATTCCGTTTGGACTCCATTTGGTATTCTTTTTCTGCGAAACTCAAAAACAAGGAAAAAACAAAAATGGCATCGGCTCTAGGTTAATAGGTTAGTCCCAAAAATAATATAAAATAGCATATTAATGCATATAAAACATCCAAAACAGATAATATAATAGCATGGAACAATCATAAATTATAGATACGTTGAAGACGTATTAGTGTGCGCTGAGCCTATTGTGTGTTGTGTTATGATTGGCCGGAACCCCAGCCACGCGGATCGTGCCTCTGCACCATAGGATGCGCCATGATCGAACGGCAATCAACATCCCTCACATCACAGCCGTGCAGCTATAGCTGGATTGGATTTATATGCGCTAAATGCCTAGAAAATGCACATAATCCCCTAAATATGGTAAATGAGCCTAGAAAAATGCCAAATTTGAACATGGTGATTCGCAGGGTATATGTTCGCCGTAGAAAAAAAACTCCGGAGCAAAGAATGAAGAAAATTTGGATTGCCCTTCAATCTTGGTGATTTTCCTCTCGAAAGCATGGAACTTCCTCGGTGATGGTGCAATTTATGAAGGGCGTGCATGACGACATAAGCCAAACCTTCTCAAATTTTTACCAGGGCATGGTGAGGCCATACCATGGCACCATGCCAGGTGTCATGTTTTCAAGCATTTATTTCATTATTTCTATAGTTGAAAACCCAATAAACAAATGTTTGTGGTTGACTATTGCCACACATTTCATCGAAATATCTGCCCATTCCTTGTAAAAGGCATGAGAATTTACTAAATGGCACGAGCATGGTTTTCCAGGCCGTTGTTGTGCACCCTTTCATGCACCGATTGTTTGAACTTGAATTATGTGCATTAATGCCTAGAAAATGCACATAATGCCCTAAATATGGTAAATGAACCCGGAAAAGTGCCAAATTTGAACACGGTGATTTGCAGGGTGTGTGTTCATCGTAGAAAAAACTCATGGACAAAGGACAAAGGAAATTTGGATCCCTCTTCAATCTTGGTGATTTCCCCTAGAAACCATGAAACTTCCTCGGTGATGGTTCAATTTATGAAAGGCGTGCATGACGACATAAGGCGAATGTCGGTGTACTAAAGTAGGGGTACCTTAGTACCCCGAACTTGTGCACGGGCAGTAGTAGTGTCCCGCGGCAAGGCTTGCCAGGGGAGCGACAAGAGCCTCCATGGCCCTTTCCGGGCCGGACGAAGGCCAAGTGATCGAGTCTAGAAGACCAAGCCCCGGCAAGAGGAGCTTGCCGGGCCAAGCAGGCGAGGTCCGGCAAGAGGAGCTTGCCGGGCCAAGGCGGCAAGGCCCCGGCAAGAGGAGCTTGCCGGGACAACTAAGCCGAAGCACCAAGGCCCCGGCGGGAGGAGCTCGCCGGGACGACCAAGCCAAGGCACCCCAAGAGAAGCCCGCCGCGGCGCGCCGCGCGCCCCGGCAAGGCCTGACGAGCGGTAAGCTCTCAGGTGCGGCAAGGCAACTACCGCGGCAAGCCACTTGCTGCGGCAAACCACCACCTCAGGCCTGCGCTCCAGCTCACCTGCCCACGCGTCGCTCTGGGGCTTCCCCGGAGGCACGTGGCGGGGCGCTGCGCAACCTGAGACGCGCGGTGGCATGCGACGTTGGCAGAGTCGCCCCCGTGGCAAGCGGAGGCGCTCCTAACGGTCCGCCTCGGCACTGTTCAGGCGATCCAGACGGGCATTTAATGCCTTTGTCCCCCGCCGTCAGAGTTAGGTGCGATAGCACTGTGCGACCCCTGTTCGCACAGTTCCTTGCCACTTTTACCCTCACCTGCGTCGTTGCCTGTGGAAAACCCCTTAGCATATAAAAGGAGGCCCATGCGCACGTAGGGAGGGGATCGAACCCTAGAGGAAGGAAAACCAGGGGGCCAGACCCGGAAAAAGGAAGAACCCTAGAGGAGGACGCTCAGTAGACCCTCGTCTACGTCCAGCTCCAGCTTACTGTAGCTTCTTGCGCTCCAGAGCAAGAACTCTAATCAACCAGACATGCAGCAGTAGGGTTTTACGCATCCATGCGGCCCGAAGCTGGGTAAAATCGTTGTGTGTGTGTGTCGCCTCGATCTGCTCTTTGTGCAACCTCTGCCCCCGCCGAACCGACAAGGGGCTCCGTCCCCATAGATGCTCGTGGAGGCCGATATCCCCCGACATCTTTGGTGCGCCAGGTAGGGGGTGCGTCGAGGTTGTGCGAATCAGATTTGGCGACCACAGGCAAGCTCAGGTATGGCCAGGGACCTTTCCGCTCCGACCCGCTGAGCGGAGGCATTCCTCCTCACGGACTCGCGCACGGCCCTCCTCGAGTACCCACTCACGCTGAGTCCGGGCAAGAGCAGCTGCTCCTTGAGGAGGACCGCCTTCCGGCCGCTGAGCGAGTTTCTCGCTTCCAGCAAACTCTGCGCCGCTCCCGTAGCCGCAGAAGTTAGCACCGGAAGATGCGGGAAAGGCGACCTCGTTCTTCGGCGAGCCCAGGCCGCCAAGATCCAAACGAGTCGACGCCGACCGTGGGAGGAACCTTGCCAGCGCGGCCGTCGGAACCCGTTCCGTCGGCCATCCTCTCTGTCCACGTCTTGTCGCAGTTGCATGTAATCCTTGGTACAGAGACGGGCGCAGATCCCGAGCATAGCTTGTGTGCCCCGCACATCTTGTCGATTTCGTGCCTCTCCGCTTGGCGCGTGCGTCATTCGACACGATTGTGCAGCACTCGACTCCGGCAAGCGATGGCGGGCCGCGAAGCCCCGAGCCTTCGTTATTCCCTTACCTCGAGAAGGGGGGATGACAGGATAGGCTGGGCGTCGCCCAAGGAAGCTGCGCCTTGCCGGACTGCAAACGACAGAGAAGCTAAGTCGCCAAAGTTTGAGCGATTAAGCTCCTTTTTATTCTTAAGTTATCTTCCTCGAACGGCCGAGCTTCGTATGGGAAACCTGTGCGCGGAGGGGCCGGCTCGTGGCTGGTTGCGCCCTTATTTCGTTTCGAGTCCGCCTCAACGACTTAAGTGTGCTACATCCCGAGTAGCATCCTTACTTGTTTCGAGCTTGCTCGGCAGCTTGAGTGTGCCGCGACTGCAGTCGCCACGCTTACCTCGCCCTGAGCCTGCTCAACATTTAAGTGAGTTGCGCCAGCCGCGGCAAGGTTTCTTGCCGGTGGAGGCTCCGTCAGCGGGTTGCTGATGTCCCGCACTCGGCACCCGTGGCAAGGCGGAGACTTGCGCCGCCAAGTTCCCGGAAGCGTAGGGTGCGAACGTACGAAGCACAAGGTCGAACGAGGGAGATAACAGCGCAATGAACTGCCTAAGATAAAAGTTATATTACAAAATAACTTGCCGTTGCTCTAATCAGCTGTTTCTATGGCATGCTCAGCAGCAACAAGGGAAGAAAAGAAACAGGTGGGCGGCCTAATCCGTGCGGTCGCCCTCGACCCGCCTGATCCCGGCCACCCTTTCCACAATGGGGGTGACGAGGGCCCTGATCTCCGTCAGGTCAGCGTCTTCCGGCAAGTGCCTGAGGACGTTGGTGAGCCTGATGGTGGGGTTGCGGAAGACGATCTTCACCAGCACCCTCTCGAGGGCCCCGGAGACAGCTTCTCGCGTCTCCTCAGCCAGCTGCTCCGGGATCTTTTCCCGGAGATGCTGGAGAACCCCCACCAAGCCCTTGAAGAAGGAAGTGAGCTTGACGCTCAGCGGGGCGTTCTCGCCGGAGGGGTACTCGTGGCCCTCCATCCCCAGCAGCTTCAGCTCCTGGTCGATGGTGGCGGCGATGTCGACGAGGCCTTAGGTCCACCGCTCCACCGTCTCCTGGAAGTCGTTCTGGGTAACGGCGGCGCGCTTCAACAGCTCCTCGTTGCCAACAACCTCTTTCTGCAAGGTCGCTTCCTGCTCCTTGGCGCTCTCCAGCGCCTTGGCCAGGGTGTCCAGCTTCAGCTCGAGGACAGCCTTGGAGTCCTTGGTGGCGTCGAGCTCCTGGATCTTCTCGGCGAAGCGGCCCTGCAGCTCGCCAAGGGTGTGGGCGCCCTTCTCGCGCTCCTGTTTGAGTGCGGCAAGCTCCTCACCGCTCGCCTTGAGGTCGCTGGCGAGCTGCGCCACCCTCGTCTCCAGCTCCCCCTTGGCAACCTCGGCGGCCGCGGCAGTGTCCTGCGCTCTCTGCAGGGCCCCGCCAAGCGACTGCTCGCGCGCGGCGACCTCCTCCTCGTGGCTGGTGAGGCTGGCCTTCTGCTGCACCAGTTCGCTTTCCCGTGCAGATAGCCCCGCAGTGGCAAGCCTCTGCTGCTCTTCGGCCTCTGCCTTCTCAAGGAGGAAGGCCGTCCGCGCCGTCGAGCAGCCTCCGCTCCTCCACCAAGGACCGGAGAGCCTCCTGGTTGAGCTCCCGGAGCTCCTCGGCACGCTTCTCCATGTCCGCGCCGGCCCTCGCGATGAGTGCCTCTTGGCGCTCCACCTTGGCCTGCCGGGCGCGGTAGAGCGACACCAGCTTCCGGAGCAGCCGCTCCTCCTCGGGCTCGCCGCTGCTGGCGCTTGGCGCGTCGACCACTGTCAGCCCGACGGAGGCGAGCACTTCTCCGTCCAGGGCCTCCCCCTCGACCGGCGCCCTGGAACTAGGCTCCCAGGGGAGCCTGATGAAGACGCCATCACCGGCCCGCAGGTAGGCACCCGCCGGGGGCTCCTCGGGGCCCGACGCGGTGGCAGCAGCGGGACCGCCGGACTGCGGAGTGCTTGACGCCTCGGCCTTCCCGGGGCCGTCGGCGCGGTCGCCGGTCCCCTCGCCGCCTGCTGCCGCGGCGGCCTTGGCGGCTTCGGCCTCCCCGCCGCCTGCGGGGTCGTCGGTGCCTTCCGCCTCTTCGATGACGACGACGTCGTCGGCGTCGCCGCGTGCGTCCTCCCCGACGACGACCTCAGTCTCCATCGGGTCCGCGGTGGGCGGGTCTGACGGCCGGAAGAGGGGAGAAGAGTCAGCTGAACAGCCGACAAAGAAGCTCATAAGGAAAGATAACCAGGGAAAGTTTTCCGTGCAGGGGGGCTTACCGGTGGCAGGGTCCGTGGCCGCGTCCTCCGTTAACGGGGGATCGCTGGCCGCATCCCTCGCCGGAGAGGTCTTCCTTGCCGGGGGCTCCTCCCTTGCCGGGGAGGCCTCCCCTGCCGGGGGCTCCTCCTTTGCCGGAGATTTCTCCCTAGGCGGGGTGGTCAAAGCGGACGGCGCGGCAGGAGTGCCCCCCGGGGTCGCCTGCTGGGGCTGCTCTGCTCCTACCCAACGACAACAACGACAGCCACATGTCAACGAAGAGAAGGGAAGCTCGCGCGCGCGCCAAACGGCAAGAACTAGCCGTGCCCTCACCCTGGGGGCTGCGCTGTGGGCTGCCCTGCGGGCCCGCTGCCAGGTCCGTCAAGGTCATCTCCGGCACCTCCCCAGTTGTCGGGGGAGATTCGCCCTCAAGGACGACCAGCGGGATCTTGGCCCTCTTCGCCCTCCTCTGAGCCAGGGTCCTGAATGGGAACGCTTTCGGGGAGGGTGAGTGGGCTGCGAAACAAGACGAAGCAACGGAAATCAAGAAGATACAAGCTCAACCAGGAACTTACTCTCCGTCCTCCTCTTCGTCGTCGGAGCTGAGCGCGGAATAATCAAAAACCGGCTTGCTCCAGGCGCGAGGAGACAGGGGAGTGGGTTCCCGGGACCGCTTGGCGGGGGCGGTGGACGACCCGGCCCCCGTTGCCGCCGCGGAACGGGGAGCGGCAGGAGCAGAAGCCGTGGCCCCTGAGGACCCCGCTCCCACTGCTTCAGAGGCGCGCGTCACCCGGGGCTGCGGTTGCTGGTCGGCCTGCCGCACCACCTCTCCGGCCCTGCGGAGACGCCTCCTCGGCTGGGCAGGGGCTCCGCCTGCGACGAGCTGCCCGGGAGCTGCGAGGAGGGCGCGTCAGCCTCCGGCAAGCCACCCGCGTCCTGGGCGGGCTCGCCCGCACCACCGTGCCCGGCTGGCTCCTCCGCGCCGGCGAGCTCCATTTGGTCGGCGAGGCTCTCCGCCTCCGCCGCGTCTGCCTCGGCCAGGGTGAAGCCAGACTCGCCCGCGGCCGCGGCGGCCGCCGCCTCCTCCATCCTGGAGGCGATGTAGGCCAACTCCTCGGGGGTGGTGTCCCGCGTGAGGCCCCTCTTCTCGTCGGGGTCGACCGGCACCTCCTCCAAGTTTTCAAAGAAGGCCTGCACGACGTCGTCCACCGGCTCCTGCCAGGTCGCGTCGATCCCGTGCGAGTCGCACAGCGGCATGATCGCGAGGATGCGGCTGAGCGCCGAGTTGTTGCACAGGGGGACGACGCCCGGCGGCAACCTGAACCATTCTGGGTGCTCGGAGTCGTGCTTGAACAGCTCCTTCAACACTCCGTCGAGCTCCAGAACGGTGAAGTTGTAGTTAAGGCCCGGGCGCAGCCTCATGATGTCCGCCGCGTTTTGGAATTCCCAAGCCGGTTTCCCCCTCTCCTGCAGGGGGGGCGATACGCCGGCGAAGGAAATCCACGCCGACGGCGCCGACGGTGAGTCCGGCAAACCTGAGGCGCAGGATTCGGGTGGCGGCAATCTTCAGCTTGGCGTCGTCCGGGGCCAGGTCGCTCCAGTCGCGGCCGCGCACCACTGGAGTTCGCCGCACGGCGGTGAACGGCGGTGGATTCTCCTCGACGATAAGGCACCACTCGGCCCTCCACTCCTCCCATCTGCCACGGAGTTCCCCCTCCAAGTAGGCCTCTTTCTTGCCGGTCCTGGAGATCCAGGCGACTCCGCCAGACAGCGGCTCTCCTTTCTCCACCCGAGGAGTAAAGAAGTGCCAGAAGAGGGCTACGTTGGGGCAAACTCCGACAAAGTTCTCGCAAAGGTGTGCGAAAACCGCCATTGTCAGAACGGCGTTGGGGGTGAAGTCAAGGAGGTGGAGGTTGTAGGTGTGCATGATGTCGCAGAAGAACTCCGAAAAAGGCGGGCAGAGCCCGCAGAGGTAGAACACGGCGAAGAAAGGGTACCCGGTCGGGTACAGCTTCTGGGCAATGGCGGGAAGAACTCGCGTGCGCGGATGCGCTCGCGTCGCCGTCGACCAGAAGAGGAGGTATTCGTTCTTCAGCCTCAGCGCATCAAGCTGAGGGGGGAACGTCGCCGTCTCCTTCCGAAGCGCTTCCAGCCGCAGCGCCTCGGCCGACTTCACGGCCTTCCCCTTCGCCTTGTCGCTCTTCGGGGCCATGGCAGAAACGGGGAGGGGGAGTTGTCGGCGTGGGCGGCGCCGGGGGCTGCGAAGGCGAATCGCTGCTTTCTCTAATGAGGAGGAAGTGGCGGAGATTTTCGAGGAACAACAACCGGCGGAATGGCGAGCTGCCCTTGTTCCCCTCCGCTTATAAAGGGGGGAAGGAGCGGGGGCGGACGTTCCGCCTTTCCAAATAAAGGAGTCGTGCCCGACGTGACGCATGCCTGCGGGCCTCAAGCCCCGTGCACGCCACCCACGTCACGCACGTCTCGCACGCCTCGCCCCCCCACGGCGCCGCGATAAGCGCGCGCCACTTGGGGAGGGCGCGACGAGCACGGAGTTAAGGAGCAGCGCAACCCAGGCCACGCGTGCCCGTGCACTGTTAGGGCCTGGCCCAACAACGCTCGGCACCGTGTATGGCCCAGACCCGGGGGCTCCTGTCGGTGTACTAAAGTAGGGGTACCTTAGTACCCCGAACTTGTGCACGGGCAGTAGTAGCGTCCCGCGGCAAGGCTTCCCAGGGGAGCGACAAGAGCCTCCACGGCCCTTTCCGGGCCGGACGAAGGCCAAGTGATCGAGCCTAGAAGACCAAGCCCCGGCATGAGGAGCTTGCCGGGCCAAGCAGGCGAGGTCCGGCAAGAGGAGCTTGCCGGGCCAAGGCGGCAAGGCCCCGGCAAGAGGAGCTTGCCGGGACGACTAAGCCGAAGCACCAAGGCCCCGGCGGGAGGAGCTCGCCGGGACGACCAAGCCAAGGCACCCCAAGAGAAGCCCGCCGCGGCGCACCGCGCGCCCCGGCAAGGCCTGACGAGCGGTAAGCTCTCAGGTGCGGCAAGGCAACTACCGCGGCAAGCCACTTGCCGCGGCAAACCACCACCTCAGGCCTGCGCTCCAGCTCACCTGCCCACGCGTCGCTCTGGGGCTTCCCCGGAGGCACGTGGCGGGGCGCCGTGCAACCTGAGACGCGCGGTGGCATGCGACATTGGCAGAGTCGCCCCCGTGGCAAGCGGAGGCGCTCCTAACGGTCCGCCTCGGCACTGTTCAGGCGATCCAGACGGGCATTTAATGCCTTTGTCCCCCGCCGTCAGAGTTAGGTGCGATAGCACTGTGCGACCCTTGTTCGCACAGTTCCTTGCCACTTTTACCCTCACCTGCGTCGCTGCCTGTGGAAAACCCCTTAGCATATAAAAGGAGGCCCATGCGCACGTAGGGAGGGGATCGAACCCTAGAGGAAGGAAAACCAGGGGGCTAGACCCGGAAAAAGGAAGAACCCTAGAGGAGGACGCTCAGTAGACCCTCGTCTACGTCCAGCTCCAGCTTACTGTAGCTTCTTGCGCTCCAGAGCAAGAACTCTAATCAACCAGACATGCAGCAGTAGGGTTTTACGCATCCATGCGGCCCGAAGCTGGGTAAAATCGTTGTGTGTGTGTGTCGCCTCGATCTGCTCTTTGTGCAACCTCCGCCCCCGCCGAACCGACAAGGGGCTCCGTCCCCATAGGTGCTCGTGGAGGCCGATATCCCCCGACAGCGAACATTCTCAAATTTTTACCAGGGCACGGTGAGGCCATACCATGGCACCACGCCAGGCGTCATTTTTCTAAGCATGTGTTTCATTTTTGTATAGTTATTAACTGAGTAAACGACACGTTTACGGTTGACTATTGCCACACATTTCCTTGAAATATCTGCCCATTCCTTGTAAAAGGCATGAGAATGTACTAAATAGCATAAGCATGGTTTTCCAGACCGTTCTTGTGCACCTTTTCATGCACCGATTGTTCAAATTTGAATTATGTGCATTAATGCCTAGAAAATGCACATAATCCCCTAAATATGGTAAATGAGCCCGGAAAAATATCAAATTGGAACACGGTGCATTTTAGGCGGTAAGTTGATCATTGGAAAAAATTGAATGACAAACTAGGACGGAAATTTGGATTCCCCTTCAATCTTGGTGATTTCCCTCTCGAAAGCATGGAACTTCCTTGGTGATGGTTCGATTTATGAAGGGCGTGCATGACGACATAATTCAAAACCTTCTCAAGTTTTTACTAGGGCATGGTGAGGGCATACCATGGCACCATGCCAGGCATCATGTTTTTCAAGCATTTATTTCATTTTTTCTATAGTTGAAAACCCAATAAACAAAAGTTTGTGGTTGACTATTGCCACACATTTCATCGAAATATCTGTCCATTCCTTGTAAAAGGCATGAGAATTTACTAAATGGCACAAGCATGGTTTTCCAGGCCGTTCATGTGCACCCTTTCATGCATAGATTGTTTGAACTTGAGTTATGTGCATTAATGCCTAGAAAATGCACATAATCCCCTAAATAAGGTAAATGAACCCGGAAAAGTGCCAAATTTGAACACGGTTATTTGCAGGGTGTATGTTCATCGTAGAAAAAAACTCATGGACAAAGGACAAAGGAAATTTGGATCCCCTTCAATCTTGGTGATTTGCCCCCCCCCCAAACCATGAAACTTCCTCGGTGATGGTTCGATTTATGAAAGGCCTGCATGACGACATAAGGCAAACATTCTCAAGTTTTTACCAATGCACGGTGAGGCCATACCATGGCACCACACCAGGCGTCACGTTTACCAAGCATGTATTTCATATTTTGTATAGTTGTTAACCCAGTAAATGACGCGTTTACGGTTGATTATTGCCACACATTTCCTTGAAATATCTGCCCATTCCTGGTAAAAGGCATGAGGATGTACTAATCAGCACGCGCATGGTTTTCCAGACCGTTCTGGTGCACCTTTTCATGCATGGATTGTTCGAATTTCAATTATGTGCATTAATGCCTTGAAAATGCACATAATCCCCTAAATATGGTAAACGAGCTGGGAAAAATGTCAAATTTGGAAAAGTTGCATTTGAGGCGGTATGTTGATCGTTGGAAGAAACGGAATGACAAACTAGGACGAAAATTTGGATTCCCATTCAATCTAGGTGATTTCCCTCTCAAAAGCATGGAACTTCCTCGGTGATGGTCCGATTTACGAACGGCGTGCATGACGACATAAATCAAACCTTCTCAGCTTTTTACCAGGGCACGGTGATGCCATACCATGGCACCATGCGAGGCGTCATGTTTTTCAAGCACCTATTTCATATTTCTATAGTTGATAAACCAGTAAATGACACGTTTGTGGTTGACTATTACCACACATTCCCTTGAAATCTCTGCCCGTTCCTTGTAAAAGGCTTGAGAATTTACTAAATACCACGAGTATGGTTTTTTCAGACCGTTCTTGTGCACCTTTTCATCCACCGATTGTTTGAATTTGAATTATTTGGATTAGTGCCTAGAAAATGCACATAATCCCCTAATATGGTAAATGAGCCCGAAAATGCCAAATTTGAAGTTGCATTCGAGGGGGTATGTTGATTGTAGAAAAAACCGAATGACAAGCTAGGAAGGAAATTTGGATTCCCGACCCCTTTAATCTTGCTAATTTCACCCTCGAAACCATGAAATTTCACCGGTGATGGTTCGATTTATGAATGGCGTGCATGACGACATAAGGGGAACACTCTCAAATTTTTACCAGGGCATGATGAGGCCATACCATGGTACCACGCCAGGCGTCATGTTTTCCAAGCATGTCTTTCATTTTTGTATTGTTGTTAACCCAGTAAATGACGCGTTTATGTTTGACTATTGCGACACATTTCCTTGAAATATCTGCCCATTCCTTGTAAAAGGCATGAGAATTTACTAAATAGCATGATCATGGTTTTCTAGACCGTTCTCATGCACTGATTGTTTGAATTTTAATTATGTGCATTAATGCCTAGAAAATGCACATAATTCCCTAAATATTGTAAATGAACCCGGATAAGTGCCAAATCTGAACACGGTGATTTGCAGGGTTTATGTTCATCGTAGAAAAAACTCATGGACAAAGGAAATTTGGATTGCCCTTCAATGTCGGTGATTTACTGTCGCACACGATTCATCTCAGTCACTTCTGCGAACCGTGTGTGTTCACCCACACATGCAAAAGGAAAAAAATAAAACCCTCGCCTAGTTCGTCCCCACCCACTCACTGCGGACTCCTCCGCAACTCTGCACCTCATCAACTTCTACCACGGCCGCCACCCTAAGCTCGACGGTTGTTGTCGGCAAGCGGAGGTCGCGCTCCAAATGGCACGGGATTTCTTCCCTACCGATTCCGGCCGCCTATCTGCACCAACATTCTAGACTCTGGTTGATTGTGGTTTTGTGCAGGATTGGGCTGGGGATTTTTCTCATGGAGAAGGTAATCAACTTAGCCAAATATTCACTCATCTCTTATCATAGTCCGTTCGTCATTGTTAATCAACAGGCAGAAATCACCGTGGATTCATTTTTGTTCTAGCTGATTCGCGGGTGTTCATTCATGTGTCCACAGTACGAGCACAAATCGGGCAAGTGTGATCACGGCCAGTCGAAAACGAAGTTCTATTTCACTATTTCTGTTGGGGAAACGACACCTACGAGATCACAGGGAATCCCTACTACGGTTGGCGGGCGCGGGGCTGTGCAAAGAGCAGGTCTAGAAGATCAATGCGGGGGAATTTTAATCCAGGTTCGGGCCGCAAGCGATGCATAATACCCTAGTCCTGCTTTGGTGTATATTTGGTGTTCTTGAGCTCCTGAGCTAGGTGCGGTGCATTCCTAGTCCAAAAAGTTTGAATCCTTTCCCAGTACGCCTCGGGCCTCCTTATAGTCAAGGGGTCACCATAGTGGCATACAGGAGGTGGAAAGTATGTACAGTGTACACGTCTATCGTCTGGCACCGTAGGACAAATGCATTTAATGCGCTGCCGACATGCCCTCTTGCTTTATCGGGGACGACAAGGAAGTTCATCTCGTCCGTCGTCGCCTCGCCTCGCCTCGACACGCGTCCAAGCCGACGAGGCATGCGGCGCCATGCTGGTTGGCTAGCTGCTGAGCTGGTGCGGTGGCAGGGTCTTCACGAAGATCTGCATGCCACCACGCAGGTGCTTGGGTAGTTGGCCTAGAAGTTGCATGCTACCACACAGGCGCTGGTCTAGTTGGCGGGCTTTCTGCCACGTCGGAACGGGTGCGAGGTAGCGAAACCTAGGTAGGTGTGGGCCTGCCACGACCCTGCAGATGTCCCCGGCAAGGGTCTTACCTGGGTCTTGTGGGCATCCCCGGCAAGACATGGGCGTCCCCGGCAGGGGTCTTGCCAGGGCCTTCGCCTTCTGGTTCTCATCTAGTCTTGTAGGCCTTCGGTCTTCACAAAGATCTGCATGCCACCATGCAGGCGCCTCCGGAGCCTTGGTTCCTAATGTCGTCGATGGTGTCAGAACTCTTAGGCTCAAGGGTGGTGGCCTTGCTGGTGTTGGGCAAGTTGCCCCGGCAAGGCCCTTGCCGGGGCTACGCAGGCCGCCCTGGCAAGGTGTTGCCGGGGGAGACCCATCTTGCTCCTTTGTTCTTCATGCCTGTGGCTTGAGTGCTGCCCTGGTAGTATTGTATCTTTGCTCCCTCTGCCCCACCAAGCGTGGCCGTAGGTGCGGCTACAACTGCCCGTGCACAAGTAAAGGAGTATAGAAGGCCCCTACTTTTGTACACCGATAAGAGCCCCCGGGCTTGGGCCACGTATAAGCGCAGAGCGTTGTTGGGCCAGGCCCAGAACGTTGTGCAGGCATGCGTGGCAGAGTATTAACCGTAGTAATCCCTTCGCTAGTTGCGCTTCCCCATGACCCGCATGAGTGCGTGATGTGTGGGTCGTGCGGGGCATGACCGCAGCATGCTTGCGTCATCCCGCGGTGAATAGTAAAGAGGCGCCCCACGTCTTCCCCATAAGAAAATGGGAAATTGTAGGGCCGTTGCACATTTATTCTCCTTGCCTTTCTCAACCTTGGAACCGCTGTTCCATGTTTCCCACCACACCCGTCTTTTCCGCCACGTACGCCGCATGCATGGCGCGGGGTAGGTGAGAGACGCGTGGGATATGGTAAGGCGCGCCATGGCCGATACCCATGCGCCCTTGATTGGTGCGGGGAGGACGGTCGATGACCTCGCTCGTTGCCAACTTAATGAGCCGGACCTGAAAGTGCTCTTCAGAGGCGTAAAGCCGGTCTCCAGCCTTCCCTGCTTGGCTATAAAGAGGGAACTTAGGAGGAGGAGGAGAGGCATCCTCTCGCGCCTTCCCTTTGTCCCCATTCTCCATCCACTGCCATGCCGAGAGGTCGTGGCCGTGGCCGTCCTTCTACGGAGGCGACTAGGTCGTCCTCCCGCGGCGGTTAAGGAAGAGCCAGACGCCCAAGGTGAAGGCCACGCTCGAGGTGGAGGCGCCGGACGGGCCCGTGGACGGTGAGGTGGTCGAGGCAGAGGTGGGCGCGGAAGGGGGACACCCGCGTCATCACCATATCCGCCACCATCTCCTCCCACTTCGTCGAGCGGCCATTTCGGGTACACGGCGCTGGAGTTCATCCTGCAGTTGCGTGAGCCGCTGCATAGCCGACTTTGCCTTTGATACGTCTCCAACGTATCTATAATTTTTGATTGCTCCATGCTATATTATCTATTGTTTTAGGCAATATTGGGCTTTATTATCCACTTTTATATTACTTTGGGACTAACCTATTAACCGGAGGCCCAGCCCAGATTTGCTCTTTTATGCCTATTTCAGTGTTTCAAAGAAAAGGAATATCAGACGGAGTCGAAACGGAACAAAATCAACTGGAGAAGTTATTTTTGGAAGGAAAGCAACCCAGGGAACTTGGAGTGCACGTCAGGGGAGATACAGGCTGCCCACGAGGGTGGGGGGCGCGCCCCCTGCCTTGTGGGGCCCCCGTGGCTCCTCCGATGTACTTCCGGCTCCCATATATATCCACGTATCCTAAAACTTCTAGAACAAAGATTAGATCGGGAGTTCCGCCGCCGCAAGCCTCTGTAGCCACCAAAAACCTAATCGGGACCCTGTTCCGGCACCCTATCGGAGGGGGGAACCCTCACGGCTGGCCATCTTCATCATCCCGGCGCTCTCCATGACGAGGAGGGAGTAGTTCACCCTCGGGGCTGAGGGTATGTACCAGTAGCTATGTGTTTGATCTCTCTCTCTCTCGTGTTCTTGATTTGGCACGATCTTGCTGTATCGCGAGCTTTGCTATTATAGTTGGATCTTATGTTTCTTCTCCCCCTCTTATCTCTTGTAATGGATTGAGTTTTCCCCTTGAAGGAATCTTATCGGATTGAGTCTTTAAGGATTTGAGAACACTTGATGTATGTCTTGCCATGCGTATCTGTGGTGACAATGGGATATCATGTGCCACCTGATGTATGTTTTGGTGACCAACTTGCGGGTTCCGCCCATGAACCTATGCATAGGGGTTGGCACACGTTTTCGTCGTGATTCTCCGGTAGAAACTTTGGGCACTCTTTGAGGTTCTATGTGTTGGATTGAGTAGATGAATTGAGATTGTGTGATGCATATCGTATAATCACGCCCACAGATACTTGAGGTGACATTGGAGTATCTAGGTGACATTAGGGTTTTGGTTGATTTGTGTCTTAAGGTGTTATTCTAGTACAAACTCTAGGGTTGTTTGTGACACTTATAGGAATAGCCCAACGGATTGATTGGAAAGAATAACTTTGAGGTGGTTTCGTACCCTACCATAATCTCTTCGTTTGTTCTCCGCTTTTAGTGGCTTTGGAGTGACTCTTTGTTGCATGTTGAGGGATAGTTATATGATCCAACTATGTTATTATTGTTGAGAGGACTTACACTAGTGAAAGTATGAACCCTAGGCCTTGTTTCCTATCATTGCAATACCGTTTACACTCAATTTTACCGCTCGCTACCTTGCTGTTTTTATATTTTCAGTTTACAAAAACCTATATCTACCATCCATATTGCACTTGTATCACCATCTCTTCGCCGAACTAGTGCACCTATACAATTTACCATTGTATTGGGTGTGTTGGGACACAAGAGACTCTTTGTTATTTGGTTGCAAGGTTGCTTGAGAGAGACCATCTTCATCCTATGCCTCCCGCGGATTGATAAACCTTAGGTCATCCACTTGAGGGAAATTTGCTACTGTCCTACAAACCTGTGCACTTGCAGGCCCAACAACGTCTACAAGAAGAAGGTTGTGTAGTAGACATCAAGCTCTTTTCTGGCGCCGTTGCTGGGGAGGCTAGGTAAGTGAGGGTATATCTTTAGATCTTGCAATCGAATCTTTTTGTTTCTTGTTTTAGCACTAGTCTAGTTTATAAAAGAAAACTACCAAAAAGATGGAATTGAGTTTACCTCATACACTTCATCTTTTTAATATCTTTCGAGAGTATGATGGAAAGGAAAATTGTGCCAAAGTGTTAGAAGAAGAATGCATTAAAATGTTTGGCACTAAATCTTTGAATGATGAGCATGATTGCAATGTTGTTAGTATGAACCCCTTGAATATCCATAGTACTAATGATGATTGCACTAGTTATGATGAAAATGTCTCCTATAAACATGTCAATTTTTGTGGAGTAAATTGGGTTTGCAAGGACACACCAAATAGGGAAGATAGATATTGCAAGAGGCATAAGTACTTAGAAACCAAATTGTTGCAAGAAAGGCTAGAAGTTAGTGCTGAAAATTTAAGATATACTAGCCGTACTTGTGAACTTTGCAATGAACATGGTCATTTAAATATCAACTGCAAATTGTTTCATGATCGAATCGTGTCCAAAAATTGTGATGACTTGATTTCCCTTGCGCATTATAATGAACTAAGTTTGTTTTTGGGTTATGAAGAATTGAAACGTCAAACTAAGCATATTCCAGAATATAACCTTAAGAAATTCCTCGATATCAATCTAGAAGAAATTTATATGTATTGTGCGGTGAATTGCATTGAAAATCCTCATATTGCCAATTACATAAAGAAAAGAAAACAAATAGAGGATGAAGAGAATACTAATGAAAGGGAAGAGACTTCCCAATATCCTCCTATTATTCCTTATGATGAATCAGGTAACGAGGAGGAGCCTTCTATTCAACCAATCTCATTAATAAGGAGCTCCAAAAAGAGGATTGAACCTACACATGATGTGAAGAAGAAGAAAAGAAAAAGGAAGAGTGGTAAAAAGGTACCCCTCCCAAATAATTTTGCTCCTATTATTGTTGTGCCTCATGAAAATGAATCAAAAATAATTGTGGAAGATGATGCACTTGATGATGATCTCGTTATGCATATTGCTTGTTGTGATGATTATGATTGGGAAGATAATGATACTTCTTATGATCTTGAAAATCTTTTTGGCACTTGTTTGGAAGAATATGATAATAATGTTTGCTATACTATTGGTGCTATCCATGCTATTAATGATGAGAGTGATTATGCTTATGATACGAAAAGGCCCAAGCTTGGGGAAGCTATGTTTGATGAGGATGACATATTTGATAATATATTTGCTGCAATTAATGTTTGTCCCAAGTTTGGGGATGCTATGTTTAATAATGATGATATTTTTAGCCTCTCAAGTTTTGATATGCAAAGTAGTTATGATGATAGCATGCCTTCTACTTATGATGATTATATTGATGAAAGTGGGTTTGGAAGAGTGTCAACTTTAGGAAGTAGTGATCCCACAATATTGGAGGATGTTGAATCTTATAATATTTATGAAAGTGGATTTGGAGAGGTCATGACTTTATTTAGTGATGTATCCACTATTTCGGAAGAGGTTCAATTGACTATGATGAGAACAAAGTTTCTACTTATGATGATTATTGTGATAAAATTTATGCTATAAAGAGTAGTGATGATTATATTTATAAAAAATGTCATGATTATGAGTGCCCCTTCTCTGAACATTACTCCTTTAATGAGGAAACAATTTATAGTGTTCAAGTCTCTTATGATGCTCCCACTATTATTCATGAGAAGAATTTTGCTTATGTGGAGAGTAGTAAATTTTCTATGCTAGTAGATCATGAAAAGAATATTTTAGGTGCTGGTTATATGATTGAATTCATTCATAATGCTACTGAAAATTATTATGAGGGACGAATATATGCTTGTAGAAATTGCAATAATATCAAGTTTCCTCTCTATGTGCTTAAAATCTTGAAGTTATGCTTGTTTTACCTTCCTATGCAAATTGATTCTTGTTCACATAAGTTGTTTGCTCACAAAATCCCTATGCATAGGAAGTGGGTTAGACTTAAATGTGCTAGTCATATTCTTCATGATGCTCTGTTTATGTTTCAATTCTTATCTTTTATGTGAGCCTCATTGAAATCATCATGCCTAGCTAGGGGCGTTAAACGATAGCGCTTGTTGGGAGGCAACCCAATTTTATTTTAGTTTCTTGCTCTTTGGTTCTGTTTAGGAATAAATAATCCATACAGCTTCTGTTTAGATGTGGTTTTGTGTTTTAATTAGTGTTTGTGCCAAGTAGAACCTTTGGGAAGACTTGGGTGAAGTCTTTATGATCATGCTGTAAAAAACAGAAACTTTAGCGCTCACGAGATTATCTAGAACTTATTACTGGATAGTGATATGTAGTTGATTCTTTTTGCAGATTATTACTAGACAAATTACTAAGGTCCACCAATTTATTTTATAATTTTTGGAGTTACAGAAGTTTGCGTTAGTTACATATTACTACAGACTGTTCTTTTTTTGACATATTCTGTTTTTTCGTGTGTTGTTTGCTTATTTTGATGACTCTATGGCTAGTAAAATAGTTTATAAACCATAGAGAAATTGGAATACAGTAGGTTTAACACCAATATAAATAAAGAATGAGTTCATTACAGTACCTTGAAGTGGTGTTTTGTTTTCTTTCGCTAACGGAGCTCACGAGTTTTCTGTTAAGTTTTGTGTTGTGAAGTTTTCAAGTTTTGGGTAAAGATTCAATGGACTATGGAATAAGGAGTGGCAAGAGCCTAATCTTGGGGATGCCCAAGGCACCCCAAGGTAATGTTCAAGGATAACCAAGCGTCTAAGCTTGGGGATGCCCCGGAAGGCATCCCCTCTTTCGTCTTCGTTCATCGGTAACTTTACTTGGAGCTATATTTTTATTCGCCACATGATATGTGTTTTTCTTGGAGCGTCGTTTTATTTTCTTTAGCTTTGCTTGCTGTTTGAATAAGGTACCAAGATCTGAAATTCTTAAAATGGGAGAGTCTTCACATAGTTGCATAATTATTCGACTACTCATTAATCTTCACTTATATCTTTCGGAGTAGTTTATTGTTTGCTCTAACTGTTTCACTTCTATCTTTTAGAGCATGGAGGTAGTTTTATTTTGAAGAAATAGATGAACTCTCATGCTTCACTTATATCATTTTGAGAGTCTTAAATAGCATGGTAATTTGCTTAAAATCCTAATATGCCAAGCATAAAAGATTTGTAAGAATTCTTATGAGTGTGTTGAATACTAAGAAAAGATTGAAGCATGATAATTGTTTTGAGATATGGAGGTGATAATATTAGAGTCATGCTAGTTGAGTAGTTGTGAATTTAAAGAATACTTGCGTTGAAGTTTGTGATTCCCGTAGCATGCACGTATGGTGAACCGTTATGTGATGAAGTCGGAGCATGATTTATATATTAATTGTCTTCCTTATGAGTGGCGGTCGGGGACGAGCGATGGTCTTTTCCTACCAATCTATCCCCCTAGGAGCATGCGCGTAATACTTTGCTTTGATAACTTCTAGATTTTTGCAATAAGTATATGAGTTCTTTATGACTAATGCTGAGTCCATGGATTATACTCACTCTTCTTCCTTCCACCATTGCTAGCCTCTCTAATACCTCACACTTTTCGCCGGTATCATACACCCACCATATATCTTCCTCAAAACAGCCACCATACCTACCTATCATGGCATTTCCATAGCCATTCCGAGATATATTTCCATGCAACTTTACACCGTTCCGTTTATTATGACACGCTCCATCATTGTCATATTGCTAGCATGATCATGTAGTCGACATCGTATTTGTGGCAAAGCCACCGTTCATAATTCTTTCATACATGTCACTCTTGATTCATTGCATATCCCGGTACACCGCCAGAGGCATTCATATAGAGTCATATCTTGTTATAAGTATCGAGTTGTAATTGTTGAGTTGTAAGAAAAATAAAAGTGTGATGATCATCATTTCTAGAGCATTGTCCCAAGTGAGGAAAGAATGATGGAGACTATGATTCCCCCACAAGTCGGGATGAGACTCCAGACGAAAAAAAAGAAAAAAAGAGGCCATAAAAAAGAGAAAAGTCCCAAACAAAAAATGAGAGAAAAAGAGAGAAGGGGCAATGCTACTATCCTTTTACCACACTTGTGCTTCAAAGTAGCACCATGATCTTCATGATAGAGTCTCCTATGATATCACTTTCATATACTAGTGGGAATTTTTCATTATAGAACTTGGCTTGTATATTCCAATGATGGGCTTCCTCAAAATGCCCTAGTCTTGGTGAGCAAGCAAGTTGGATGCACACCCACTTAGTTTCTTTTGTTGAGCTTTCATATACTTATAGCTCTAGTGCATCCGTTGCATGGCAATCCCTACTCACTCACATTGATATCTATTGATGGGCATCTCCATAGCCCGTTGATACGCCTAGTTGATGTGAGACTATCTTCCCCTCTTTTTGTCTTCTCCACAACCACCATTCTATTCCACATATAGTGCTATATCCATGGCTCACACTCATGTATTGCGTGAAGATTGAAAATGTTAAAGTATGAAACAATTGCTTGGCTTGTCATCGGGGTTGTGCATGATTTAAATACTTTGTGTGGTGAAGATGGAGCATAGCCAGACTACATGATTTTGTAGGGATAACTTTCTTTGGCCATGTTATTTTGAGAAGACATAATTGCTTTATTAGTATGCTTGAAGTATTATTATTTTCATGTCAATATGAACTTTTGTCTTGAATCTTTCGGATCTGAATATTCATATCACAATTGAGAAGAACTACAATGAAATTTATATTACTTTTGGGACTAACCTGTTAACAGGAGGCCCAATCCAGATTTGCTGTTTTATGCCTATTTCAGTGTTTCAAAGAAAAGGAATATCAGACGGAGTCGAAACGGAACGAAATCAACTGGAGAAGTTATTTTTGGAAGGAAAGCAACCCAGGGAACTTGGAGTGCACGTCAGGGGAGATACGAGCTGCCCACGAGGGTGGGGGCGCGCCTACCCCCCTAGGGCGCGCCCCCTGCCTCGTGGGGCCCCGTGGCTCCTCCGATGTACTTCCGGCTCCCATATATATCCACGTACCCTAAAACTTCCAGAACAAAGATTAGATCGGGAGTTCCACCGCCGCAAGCCTCTGTAGCCACCAAAAACCTAATCGGGACCCTGTTCCGGCACCCTATCGGAGGGGGGAACCCTCACGGCTGGCCATCTTGATCATCCCGGCGCTCTCCATGACGAGGAGGGAGTAGTTCACCCTCGGGGCTGAGGGTATGTACCAGTAGCTATGTGTTTGATCTCTCTCTCTCTCGTGTTCTTGATTTGGCACGATCTTGATGTATCGTGAGCTTTGCTATTATAGTTGGATCTTGTGTTTCTTCTCCCCCTCTTCTCTCTTGTAATGGATTGAGTTTTCCCCTTGAAGTAATCTTATCGGATTGAGTCTTTAAGGATTTGAGAACACTTGATGTATGTATTGTCGTGCGTATCTGTGGTGACAATGGGATATCACGTGCCACTTGATGTATGTTTTGGTGACCAACTTGCGGGTTCCGCCCATGAACCTATGAATAGGGGTTGGCACACGTTTTCGTCTTGATTCTCCGGTAGAAACTTTGGGCACTCTTTGAGATTCTATGTGTTGGATTGAGTAGATGAATTGAGATTGTGTGATTCATATCGTATAATCACGCCCACAGATACTTGAGGTGACATTGGAGTATCTAGGTGACATTAGGGTTTTGGTTGATTTGTGTCTTAAGGTGTTATTCTAGTACAAACTCTAGGGTTGTTTGTGACACTTATAGGAATAGCCCAACGGATTGATTGGAAAGAATAACTTTGAGGTGGTTTCGTACCCTACCATAATCTCTTTGTTTGTTCTCCGCTATTAGTGGCTTTGGAGTGACTCTTTGTTGCATGTTGAGGGATAGTTATATGATCCAACTATGTTATTATTGTTGAGAGGACTTACACTAGTGAAAGTATGAACCCTAGGCCTTGTTTCCTATCATTGCAATACCGTTTACACTCAATTTTACCGCTCGCTACCTTGCTGTTTTTATATTTTCAGTTTACAAAAACCTATATCTACCATCCATAGTGCACTTGTATCACCATCTCTTCGCCGAACTAGTGCACCTATACAATTTACCATTGTATTGGGTGTGTTGGGGACACAAGAGACTCTTTGTTATTTGGTTGCAGGGTTGCTTGAGAGAGACCATCTTCATCCTACACCTCCCGCGGATTGATAAACCTTAGGTCATCCACTTGAGGGAAATTGGCTACTGTCCTACAAACGTGTGCACTTGCAGGCCCAACAACGTCTACAAGAAGAAGGTTGTGTAGTAGACATCAGCCTTCTCGAGGCATTCACGAGGGTGCTGGAGATCGACCAGCCATCGAGGCTGAGGCTTCACATGAAGGGGTGTTGCAATGGCGACATGTGGGTGAACACAAGGTTCCCTGTCCCTCATGTAACGCTCCTTCTTAGGGGTTGGAAAACCATCGCACGCGCCCACTTCTTGATGAAGGGGCACGTTCTCCTCTTCAAATTAGTGGAGAGCGACCTACTCTCCTTCAAGGTCTTCGGGCGCTCGGGACACAGGTTAGGGTGCTGCACGGAGAGCTCGACCGACGATGAGAGCTCCTCCTCGAGCGAGGGCGACGGGGAGGGGACCAGTGGGGAGGACGACGTAGGCAGGTCCGACTAGACGTTGGACACCCCGTCGCTAGGCGACACTTGCGGCAGCACCATCTGCACCTGGCCTTCTCCCCGACAGGATGATCTGCCGGAGGCGGGGCAGTTCTTGGCGGCGGCTCCTCGAGCCAGCTCCTTGAACTTCTCGGGCCGCTGCTTCTGGCGGCTGGCGCTGGAAGGCCGGAGAAGGCAGGTGGCGGGCCGTCAAGTCGGAGTATGATGGCACCGATGCATTCGTCTCGTATTGCCGGCCCGCCGCCTGATCTTTTGGCTTCTTCCCCGGCACCGTCATCACCAGCCCTCTCCTGGGCGGCTCCCGGGATGCTCTTTTGGTGTCTTCTGCTGCTCGTACCTCGCCTAGGCACTACTTTTTCCTCCTGCTATCCCGACCCGCTTCCTGAGGAGAGAGACAAGAAAGGGATTACCGACATCTTATCTTTTTTAGGTCTTAAGCCTGCGGGCACTTGTCGAATTTAGACTTTGTAACCCCTTGCTCATGTTTCCATTCCGTATGAATTGTACTTGTTTAATCAATGTATTAATGAAAAAGGGTGTTTGCCGGGTTCTTTTGTGCGTGAGCGAGGCCCACACTAAGGAGCGAGTCCTTGTTATTTTAAACAAACAACGTCGCCCAGCAACAAACCATGCCGTCCTCCCACATTATACCACGATTATACCCACACCCTTGGCATGAGTAGGGGTAAAGCAGGATCGGGCCCTTCGTTTGTCTCCCTTCCACCACAACTACAACCAAATTCCGGCCTGAAAAGGGATTTCGGGCATAGGAAGGAGGGAGCACTGTGGCATAGGGACGAACGAAGTTTCGTACGTTCAAGTTTCATACGGAAACGCATAGCGGGGGACAGAAAACTTATCTGAATTTGCAGCCCCCGACAACCTTGGCTTTCCGGGGTTGGGGATGTTGATCCACCTTCTTTCCTCCAAACAATTCTGCAGAAGCGCCTGTGCAGCTTGCGAACCAAGAACGGACTAGAAGAGACAGAAAGACATGCACTTGTCCTCTATACTAGGGGTTAGTTGCCGCCGAGCACCATCAACCGTAATAGAGAGAGTGACTCGACCTAACATGCATGCTAAATTCTAGGGCGCCAACGCTTCATTTATTCATCTAATGCTCAGGGTCTGCGCCTGGCTTTGTACAAAGGGTTACATGCCTTGCTGGCAAGGCTTGTACAAAAAGTGGTCTGCCGGGAGGCCCGGCAACCGCGCCTTATGGGTAAAACTTGCGAAGATGTTCGATGTTCCAGGAGTTGCTCACTGGAATTCCATCTTCGGTCTCCAGGCAGACCGCACTAGGCCTGGTGACTCGTATTACCCGATAAGGGCCTTCCCACTTTGGCGTCAACTTGTTGGAATTCTTGGCGGATTGAACTCGCCGAAGAACAAGGTCGCCTTCCTCAAGGCTTCGGGTATGAACCTTGCAGCTATGGTAGCGGCGCAAGGCTTGCTGGTAGTGAGCAGCTCGCACAGCAGCCCAAAGACGATCTTCCTCAAGGAGCGTCGCATCATCTTGGCGCAACTACTCTTGCTCAAGCTCATCATAAGAGAGCACTCGAGGTGACCCGTATATGAGTTTCGTGGGGAGAACTGCTTCTGCCCCGTATACCAGGGCAAAGGGTGTATGGCCAGTGGCTCGATTTGACGTCATTCTGATTGACCAAAGAACCGTTGGCAACTCATCAACCCAGCGCCTTCCGCACTTGCGCAACCTGTCAAAAGTCCTGGTCTTGAGGCCTCACAACACCTCTGCGTTTGCCCTCTCGGCCTGGCCGTTGCTTTTGGGATGAGAAACAAAAGCAAAACAAACCTTGCCGCCGAGGTCTTTGATATACTGCATAAAGGTGCGGCTCGTGAATTGCGTGATGTTGTCGGTGATGACTCTGTTCGGCACACCAAAATGGCAGACTAGCCCCTTGAAGAACTTTACGGCTGTTTGTGCTGTCACCTTTCTCACTAGTTCTACTTCCGGCCACTTTGTGAACTTTTCGATTGCGACGTACAAGTACTCAAAGCCCCCGATAGCACGAGGAAAGGGGCCCAGTATGTCAAGCCCCCAGACCAAAAATAGCCAGGAAAGAGGGATTGTCTGAAGAGCTTGGGCTGTTTGATGAAGCTTCTTTGAGTGGAACTAGCACGCTTCACACTTGGTTACTAGTGCAGTTTCATCCTAGAGAGCGGTGGGCCAGAAACCTTGCCGGAATGCTTTACCGGCAAGGGCTCTTATCCCTATGTGGGAGCCACACATGCCTCCATGTATCTCTGCCAACAACTCCAGTCCGTCCTCCCGAGGAATGCACTTCAATTTCACCTCGTTCGGTCTCCTTCGGTATAGGGCATCATCCACAAACTGGTACATGCTGGACCGACGGCTACTTTCTCTGCTTCTTCCCGTTCCTCAGGGAGTTCCCCTGTCTGGAGGAAAAGGACGGTACGTTGCGCCCATGCTGGAGCCTGGGGCTCGATGACAAGGACTAAAGGCTCATCTTCGGCCATATGGGCAGCTGCCTCTACGGCCAGGACTTGGGGTCCTGCCGGAGGTCGCTGTCCCTCGGCAAGCTCGGAGCACCTGGCAACGTCCTTGTTGGCGGTTCCTGGGAGCTCGGCGGGAAAGTACTTGCCGGGGGCCGCTTTCCTTCATTTGTTCTGTCCTGCTGATGGCTCAACGGATGGCTGGGTTAATCAAAGCACAAAGGTACCTGGTTCCACAGGCAACTTGAGGGCAACATGTTTTGACAAGTCGTCGGTGTCGGTGGGAACGACACCTATGGGATCACAAGAATCCCTACTACGGTTGCGGGGCGCGGGGTCATGAGAAGAGCGGATCAAACAGATAGCACACGGTTTCTTTATCCAGGTTCGGGCCGCGAGGATGCGAAAAACCCTACTCCTGCTTTTGTGGTTTGTTTATCTGTGTTCTTGAACTAGCAACGGGGCGTGAGGAGCTCCAAAAAGCCGAATCCTCTTCCTGTTCACCTTGGGCCTCCTTATATAGGGAAAGGGGTTGCCACAGTGGCACACAGGAGGTGGAAAGGGTACAGTGACGCGAGGTTATCCCTCGCATCTAGTGCCACCCCTAGTTGGTTTTGGAGTATTGACAACAAATTTGGTTGAGGGACTAATGTGTTTGTGAGAATTGCAGGATAACACAGTAAGTGTCCCTCATTGATTCGGTTTACCTACCGGAGATGACCCCTAAAAATGTGTGAAGACATTGAAGACAATGGTGGTATATGAAGATCTTCATATTTAAGACTATGACATGAGAAGACATTCTGTGAAGATTATGGAGCGCGAAGACTTAGTTGTTTCGTTGTTTCCTTTTCTTCTTTGTTGAGTCATAGGAACCACCGTACTGTTAAGTGGGGTCCAAGTGAATACAGTCATTGTGACTGAAGTGATGCTCAACCCAAATCCTATGTCTTCGAGCGAAGACAATGAGAGCAAATCTTATCCAGAGCTGGATAAGTCAGCTTTGCTTGTAGCCCAAGTAAAGTTGCCGCGTGTGTTTGAAATCTGACCGTTGGAACACGTGTCAGTTCCTTAGTGACCCAGGGTCATTTCGGACATATCAGGTCGGGTTGCCTAGTGGCTATAAATAGCCCACCCCCTACACCATAAATTGGTGGCTGCTCAGAGTGAGTGCACGGCTTTTGTCGTTTGAGAGCAACCCACCTCGAAGCCTTTGAGAGAGAAATCCTTGCGAGGACAAAGCCCAAACACCCAGAGCCAAAGAGTGTTAGGCATCACTGAAGTCTTTCTGTCTGTGTGACCTGAAGACTTATTACACTTGAGGACTGTGAATCCTCCAGCCGGTTAGGCGTCACGTTTTGAGCGTCCAAGAGTCATTGTGGATCGTCGGTGAACGAAGTCTGTGAAGGTTTGGAAGTATACCTTGAAGACTTACCAGAGTGATTGGGCGAGGACTGTGTGTCCTTAGCTCAAGGGGAATAAGGTGAAGACGCGGTCTTCTGAGTTGAATCTCAGCCTCCCTAACCAGATGTACAGTTGTCACAACAACTGGAACTGGTCAAACAAATCCTGTGTCTTCATCGAGTGACTGGTTCTATCCTCTCTTCCCTTTACTTACAGTTTGTCTTCGTGAAGTCATTGCCTGCTTGTCATACCTGTTTGACTTCATTGCTTGACTACTATTGTTGTTTGGCTTCATACCATCTTCCATCCTGATCCTTACTACCTAGCTGCCATTAGTGGTCGTGCTCTCACATTATTGCATACTTGACTATGGCTTGCCTTGTGTAGTTTATCTTCCACTGCATATCAATAGGTTCATTTCTACTATTTGTCTTCGAAACTTTCATGTTTTGAAGACTTTCATAAAAATCGCCTATTCACCCCCCTCTAGTCGATAAAAAGCACTTTCAATTGGTATCAGAGCAAGGTACTCCCTTGTTCTGTGTGATTCGGTTTAACCACCTGGAGTTTTAGCTATGTCGACTGCAGGGATAATCAAAGTCTCCGCTGCTTGCCCCGTGTTCGATGGAACTGAATATCCCTACTGGAAGAATAAGATGCGTATGCATCTTGAAGCCATTGATGTCGACCTCTGGTATGTCGTCAAGAACGGTGTTCCCAAGACTGGTGAAGGTGTCACCCCTGCTGATGTCAAGAAGTTCATTCAACTGGACTCTACTGCCAAGAACATCATCTGTGGTCATCTGACCAAAGGACAGTATGGCCGTGTGAGTGCTCTGGAGACGTCAAAGCTAGTCTGGGACTGGCTATCCAAGGTCAACGAAGGCGTCTCAACCCAGAGAGATCAAAGGATCAGTGTTCTTCGCAACCTCTTCAACCGCTTCAAGAGAAACGACAATGAGAATGTCCAGCTCATGTCTGATCGCCTCACTGACATCACAAATGAGCTTCGTGCTCTCGGCGCCACTGAGATTACCAAGCATGAAATCGTCAAGACGCTACTGAGATCACTTGACAGCTCCTTTGACACCCTTGCCCTCATGATACAAGAACGTCCTGACTTCAAGACACTCGATCCGTCTGATATACTTGAGAGGCTCAACACACATGAGTTCCAGCTATCTGAGAAAAGAGATATCTATGGTCCCAACTATGGCCGAACTCGCGCTTTGAAGGCAAAAGTTGTTTCCTCATCTGAAGAAGAATCTAACTGCAGTTCTGATGATCCTGAAGACATTGGAAAGGAACTTGCTATGCTTGTGAAGAAGTTCCAGAAGTTCACTAAGAAGAAAGGCTTCAAAAAGTCTTCACGATCCAGCTCAAGAAATGATGAAGCTTCTACTCATGACTACAAGAAGAGAACATGTCACAAGTGCAAGAAACCTGGACACTACATCTTTGAGTGTCCACTGTGGGACAAGAAGAAGAAGAAGAAGAAGAAGAAGAAGAGCAAGGAATATGATTCTGATGACAAGAAAAAGAAGAAATCTTCAAAGTCTTCTTCCAAGTCCTCATCAAAGTCTTCGTCTCACAAGAAGAGCTCATCTGGCAAGGCTCGTGCTTTTGTTGGGAAGGAAATGGATTCAGAGGAGGAGTCTGCTTTTGAGGAGGCGGAGGTGGAGTCTGAGGAGGAGTCCGACCCTGGTGTTGCAAGTCTAGCTTTAGCCACTGCTTATGTTGCCAAGTCCATCTTCAACACTGAAGACAATGACGTCCACACCAACGCTGAAGCTAATGACATGGACGACCCAACTCCTACCTACTGCTTCATGGCACGTGGTGCCAAGGTAAAATCACGTGATGCTTACTTTCAAACATCTAGTGAAGATGACTCTGATTGTGAATCCAAGCCTAGCTACAAAACACTTGCTAAAATTGCAACTGAACAACAAAAGGCTATGGAACATACTCAAAAACTGTTAGACAAAAGCGATGACCTGTTGGACGCGGAAATGACTCGTTCACAGTCCTTAGTTGAAGACATAAAAAATCTTCATGCTAAGTACCAAGAACTTGAAAGTCGTCATGATACGCTCACAACCACTCATGAAAAGCTCTCCTATGATTATCTTCAAAGGAAGCAAGAGCTTGAGAAGTTGAGAGCGGCTCATGAAGATCTTCAAAAGGAGAATGAGTCACTTCACGCTCAACAGATCAGTCCCGCTCAGGATGGATTTGAACCACCATGTCTAAAATGCCTTGAGCGTGATAACGCTACCTCTGTTGCTGGATGTTCCACTACTGTTACTGTTGCATCGTCTTCAACTATTGATGTAGTAACTAACCCCTCTGCGGAGGATACTACTACTATTGCTGATGAAAATGCTAGGTTGAAGACATTTCTTGAAACAGGGATGTATAAAAGTTTGAAAGGGCATTAGACACTTTGTGATGTCCTCAAAAAGCAGATTCTGAACCAAAACCCTAGGAAAGAGGGTGTTGGGTTCGAGAGCAAAATGAATGTTGATGGTTCCTACTGGAAGCCTGAGCAGTATCCCAAAAACACATGGGTTACTGCAAAGGGACCTTTAGTAGATCCATCCACCTTATCTGGCTTTACCTGTGCTAATCCTGTTGTCATTGATGAATCCTTTGATGCAAACTATAAACTGTTCAAGAATCAGAATGGTGAAGTGTTTGCCAGATATATTGGTACTAACTGCAGGAATGGGCCACCTATGAAGAAGATCTGGGTTCCCAAAAGCTGTCTTGAGAAGCTTCCAGTGAATGTCATCATGACACCACCTGGGAAGAAGACAAATCCCATACCTAAGGCTTCATATGGTCCAAAGGCTTCATACAGACAGAGGACTCACCTGAGTCACCCTAACGCCAATGTTTTGCAGGAAAACCGTACTCAGACTTATGAATATGAGCGTGTATCTTCAAACCGCTATGTTCATAGAACTAAGAACTTTTCTACTTATTCATATGAGTATCATTCATCTCCTGCAAGGCTATTTGCTAGGGCTCCAAAGCCGAAGTTCGCAGATGCTGCACTTAGACTCATTGCTTCTAAGCCACCCCTGAAGATGTGGGTGGTTAAGAAGAATTAACTTTCTTTTGGAGGGAAATGTCTCCAGTCGAAAATCAAAGGCGTCTGATGCTATTGCTGGGGACCTGAAATATCTTGTAGGGCGCAAGATCAAATGCCCAAATGGTCTCACTATGTATTTTGTTCCTGAATTGCTTGCCATTCATCCTATCAGTCCTAATCTTGATCTGAGCTTCCATAATCCTCTTGCCCGTCAAATGTTTACGCTTCACAATACTCTTGGTGAAGCCTATCCTCCTAACTGTAATGCAGAGTATGACATCTCGTGCTTCAGAATGGATTATGGACAGCGGATGCACTAATCATATGACTGGTGATCAAAGTCTTCTCATGGACTCAACCTTACGTCCATCTGATAAGAGTCACATCACATTTGCTGACACTGGTAAAAGCAAGGTATTGGGTCTAGGTAGAGTTGCAATCTCAAGGGATCAGCACATGGATAAAGTGATGCTTGTTGAATCCTTGGCTTCAACTTAATGTCTGTCTCAATGCTTTGCGACCTGAACATGGTTGTAATATTTGGAAAGTATCGTTGCCTTGTACTAATGGAATCTGACAAATCTCTAGTCTTTGAAGGGTACAGGAAAGATGATCTGTACATGGTAGATTTCTCAGCAGGTCCACAGCTTGCAAGATGTCTTGTTACAAAAGCTTCAGAATGCTGGCTATGGCATCGGAGGCTGGGGCATGCTGGGATGAGGAACTTACATACGCTCGTCAAGAAGAAGCATGTCATTGGCATTGAAGACGTCAAGTTCAAGAAAGATCATTTGTGAGGTGCCTGTGAAGCTGGAAAGATGACTAGGGCCAAGCATCCCTCGAAGACAATCATGACTACGTCTCAACCCTTCGAGCTGCTACACATGGACTTATTTGGCCCTACTCACTACTCTACCCTCAGAACAACTGCCTGTCTCTATGGCTTCGTTATTGTCGATGATTACTCAAGATATACATGGGTGCACATAATTCTCTACAAGACCGAAGTGCAAGATGTTTTCAGACGCTTTGCCAATCGAGCCATGAACAATTATGGCGCCAAGATCAAGCAATCAGAAGTGACAACGGCACTGAGTTCAAGAACACCGGACTTGATCTTTATCTGGATACAATGGGAATCACTCATGAGTTCTCTGCTCCTTACACACCTCAGCAAAATGGCATCGTAGAGTGCAAGAACAGAACCCTCATTGAGATGGCTCGGACGATGCTGGACGAATACAAAACACCAAGAAAGTTCTGGCCTGAAGCTATTGATACAGCATGCGACGTCATCAATCGTGTTTACATCCATAAGCTTCTGAACAAAACATCCTATGAGCTCCTCACTGGCAAGAAGCCAAATGTAAGCTACTTCAGAGTATTTGGAGCACGGTGCTGGATCAAGGATCCCCATCACAAGTCAAAATTTTCACCAAAAGCTCACGAAGGCTTCATGCCCGGTTACGGAAAGGATTCGCACTCTTACAGAGTCTTCAACCTCTATCTCTATAAAATCGTCGAAACTGTAGATGTGCGGTTTGATGAAACCAATGGTTCACAAAGAGAACTCCTGCCAAGTAATCTTGAAGAAGCTCCACCCAGCGAGTCTATCAAGCTAATGGGAACTGGTGAAATCATGCCTGCTGAAGCACAGCCTGAAGAGGAACTTATCATTTCTGCACCCAACCAACCTGAAGACAATCCTCCCAATGATGACAATGATCAGCAAGAACAAATTCTTCGCCCTGTTCATCCTCGTGTTGCAAGTGAAGTGCAAATTGAGGAGATAATTGATAGCATCAATGCACCTGGTCCACTTACTCATTCAAGAGCAATGCAGTTAGCAAATTTCTGTGGGCACTTTTCTTTTGTGTCAATATCAGAACCCAAGAAAGTTGCTGAAGCCTTTATGGAACCTTAATTGATTCAAGCAATGCAAGAAGAGCTTCAACAGTTCAAGCTGAACAATGTTTGGGAACTTGTCAAGCGTCCTGACCCTCGCAAGCATAACATCATGAACAAAATGGATATATCGAAACAAGCAAGATGAGCATGGCCAAGTCATCAGAAACAAAGCACGTCTCGTTGCACAAGGATATACTCAAGTTGAGGGGATTGACTTCGATGAAACATTTGCTCCTGTGGCTAGACTTGAAGCTATTCGCATATTGCTAGCCTATGCTAACCACACCAATATCTTGCTATATCAAATGGATGTGAAGAGTGCATTTCTCAACGGCAAGATTGAAGAAGAAGTATACGTTGCACAACCACCTGGCTTTGAAGATCCAAAACATCCTGTTATGGTGTACAAACTAAACAAAGCACTGTATGGCCTCAAACAAGCTCCTCGCGCTTGGTATGATACAATCAAAGACTTCCTGAAGAGCAAAGGCTTCAAACCTGGATCCCTCGATCATACACTCTTCACGAAGACATATGATGGTGAACTGTTTGTGTGCCAAATCTATGTGGATGACATTATCTTCGGCTGCACCAACCAAAAGTACAGTGATGAGTTTGGATACATGATGCAAGAGCAATATCAAATGTCCATGATGGGTGAGCTGAAGTTCTTCCTTGGTCTTCAAATTTGTCAGCAAAGGAATGGCATCTTCATATCTCAAGAGAAATACCTCAAAGACTGCCTGAAGAAGTTTGGAATGCAAGATTGCAAAGGTTACACGACGCCAATGCCAGCCAAACATCATCTGGGTCCCGACGAAAATGGTAAAGAGTTCGATCAACAGGTATACCGCTCCATGATTGGTTCTTTACTTTACCTATGTGCATCTAGGCCAGATATTATGCTTAGTGTTTGCATGTGTGCTCGATTCCAAGCGGCACCAAAGGAATCGCATCACCTAGCTCTGAAGCGAATTCTTCGATATTTGGCTCACACCCCAACACTAGGATTATGGTATCCCAAGGGCTCAGAGTTTGATCTGGTTGGATTTTCGGATGCTGATTATGCTGGTGACAAGGTTGATCGCAAGTCTACATCAGGCACATGTCACTTTCTGGGACGATCACTTGTCTGTTGGTCTTCAAAGAAGCAAAACTGCGTGTCACTCTCAACTGCTGAATCTGAATACATTGCTGCTGGATCTTGCTGTGCTCAGCTTCTATGGATGAAGCAAACTCTCAAGGACTATGGCATCAATCTGAAACAAGTGCCTCTTTTCTGCGACAACGAAAGCGCCATCAAGATTGCCAATAATCCAGTCCAGCACTCGAAGACAAAGCACATTGAAATTCGTCATCACTTTCTCAGAGATCATGTCATGAAGAAATACATTGATATCATTCACGTCAACACTGAAGAGTAATTGGCAGATATCTTCACAAAGCCCTTGGACGAGAAAAGGTTTTGCAAGTTACGGTGTGAGCTAAATATCTTAGAATCCTCAAATGTCCTGTGATCAAGCACACATCCTAACACTTATGCATTTTGATGACTTAGATGTGCAACACACGAAGTAAAGTATATCTTCAATCAATAAAGACTTACATTCTGAGTGTGAATACATTAATGTGGAATTTGACTTCGGAGTGCCACGATAATTGTGCGCCGTGTCTGGGTCTAATACTTCCTATACGGTGGGTAACGCCACCACCAAACTTTTCTGTTTGAAGTGTTTCATTCATGGCGTTGCAATTGATATGTCTTCATTTTGGTTTGACTTCAGTTTCAATTTATCTTCATGATTATCTTCACTACATTGATTTGGTTGCTATTTGATTTATATACTAGTGTTCTGTCCTCTACAGCATTCACTTATAGCTTTGTTTTCTTGTTGAATCTTTTGAGCTAAGTGAATGTGATCGGACCCTAATCTGTCTATGCTTTCTATCTCAAACTCTATCTGTCCAAATCATATGCATTCTATTGAAACTGTCAAATGTCTTCTCTGCGTCCTTGTCAGCAGAAGATACAGAGACAAACATTAAATCTGTTTTAAATGTGTCATCCTTATTGCCTGAAATCCGGAGAAGCCGGAACGTCTATCCGACAAACTTGGCGGGCTTGGGAACGTGGGACAACTCTAAGTATGTTGCATGCTTGCCACGTGCCCATCAGATGTGAACCGCCAGGGGCACCTGCGTAATTGCGATGTGCCGCCCACTTCCTTATAAATACATGTCCCCTGCGGTAAAAGAAACTTCTTCCACCTCTCCACCTCGTCAAAACCCTAGCGCCACCGCTAGCTCTCAACGACGCCGGCGACGAAGTGCTTAGCTGCCGCGACTTCTCCGACGCCGTCCTCACGCCGGCCACGGACATCGTCCTCTCCGCCGCCGCCGTAGGTGTCCTCCGTCGCCAAGTTAGGGCACGGTGGATTGAACTGCTCGGTCTCCTACTCTTCCCATCTAGCAGTTCTTCGTGTGGTAAATAAAACTCTCTTTTTACCATCTTTTTGATCTTCAAAGATTCATCCTGTCTACCAAAATAGGTTTCTGCCTATACAAGTTAGATCTATTCTGTCTGTATCTCATACTACCTAGTATATTCACTTAAGCTTCAAAACAAGTTAGATTCCTCACTTGTACTTATTCGCGGATTCGTACAAATCTGGAACCAACCCTCAACATATAAGTGAATGTCTTCGCATCATGAGGTCAAGTCTTCAAACTGATTTATCTTCAAAATCTTCTGAGAATGCATATGACCTCTTCCCCTTCCCTCGCATCTCTAATGCTGTCACAGGTACATGTCCGTGGGAGAATCCCTTGGTTCTCATAGTCTGCATTCGTTTGCAGAATTCTTACAACGTCATATTAACTCTCCCGAAGCCAGTTCCTGTCTGTCCAGCAAGAGGAAGCCTTTGAAGCCTTTGAACGTATTGAAACCTTTCAGTTTGAAGTTTATGGCTACAGAAAAATCAGCAAGGAAGGGTGGTAGGCAGCGCCGTGGCAACACATCAAAAGATTTGCCACCAGATCTAGCAGAGCTTTACAAGACATATCCTGAGGAGGATTACAATCAGCGCAAAACCCGAATCCAATGGATTCGAAGATATTGGGCTGAAGAATGGTTCAAGTACCGCTTCGTGACCAAGGAATACGCTGAGAAGAATGCAATAAAGTGTCCTTGGGGAGATATCACTTACAGAGGTCTTCAACCCAAGAGCAAGGCTGAAGCTATTGAACAAAGGTTCTACCCGTGCATGGTCAGAGGACCACAGCCTGCCAATGCCGACCCCACTTCTCTCTTGTGGTGCCGCGATGACGACCTTTTCAAACGCAACTTTCAATTTGCTAAGGCTTCAGCAAAAGAGAACAAGAAGTCGCTGGGTTTGAACTTCAACCCTGGCCCATCTGCTCCAAGGGAGGATGGCACTCGTGAAGCTGATCAAAACGAGATTGGCCCCTTCTATTATTTTCAAGGTCTCCTTACCTACATTGCAGTCCAAGGAGCTGCTGTTGGGGACGCTTCTGAAGAGGCTGACACAGATGAAGCACCTCCTGCCACAAAGCCCCAAAAGCAGAAGAAGGCTAAGGCATCAAAACCAACTACATCACCAGAAGCTTCGCACTTGAAGCCACTGGCAACTGCACCTCCTGAAGACAGTGTGCAGTCTGAAGATTTGTCACGCATCTCCAAGAAGACGCAGAAGAAGAAGAAACTTGTCAAGCATACTGATCAGGCACTGACCCCTGCTGCCATTCTGCGTGAAGAGCACATCGATCTGTCTAGTGATGAAGATCTTGCAGATGATGCCCTTGAGCAACTGATCAAGAGCAGGGAAGAAGCAGGGATCTTCAATGATTGCCTCTCTTTGATGTGGCAATCATTCACAACTTCATTGATGAGTGGTTTGACTCACCAAATCTCAGCTTTGAAGATCTGCAACTTCCCATTGGCCTCAGCGTCTCCTTCAATGGAGCCATTGCCTCAGAGCTAGCTCTCGCTCAGCGCATCGTTGAGCTGAAGCACAAGATCGACTATGAGAAAGCTCAGTTCAAGAAGCATGTGGCCAAACTCAGCGTGCAAGACGTCAAGAACTTCAAGATTATGCTGCACGAGCTCAAGGAATCCTTCCTCAAGAAGCGTGAAGAAGCCAAAGGTTCTCAAGAGCGCATGAAGAACCTGGCTGACAAGTGTGTGCAAGCCTACAATGAGGCTGAGAAGCGCAAGGCTCTTGGTCATCCTGGCATCGACCCAAGAATGGCTGCCAAAAAGAAGAAGCCTTCGACTGACCAAACTGCTCCTTCAAGGCAGGAAGAGCCGCACATTGTCTTCCCAACTAGCATGACCGGCTCGAAGCCAAAGGTCAGATCAACCGCTTCTGAGCTAAAGAAGACGAGAACTGCTGAGGCTGAAGCCAGAAAAAGGAAAAATCCTGACGCCTCTGATGCTGCTCCCACTAAGAAGAAGCGCAGAACCAAAAAGGATAGGACTGCTCCCTCAGAGCCCTTAGTTGTTGAACCAATCTCAATGATCCCTCCTACATCTGATCATCAAGAACAAAGGATGATAGTTCATGATACTACTTCCACAGGGGCTCATGAATCTGAAGACATTCCAGCAGTTGACCCCGACGCTGCTGAAGACATTGGTCACCACGACAATGTTGAAGATGATGAAGTCCTTCCTTGGATCAAACAAAACCAGGTATCATCGCCTGTTCTCACGAACAGCAAACTCATCAGCATTGGTCGTCCTCTGACGCCAACTGCACAGGATGCTTCGTGGGCTGATCACCCACAACACCAAGACACCCCAAGTTCTCCCCAACATTAAGCTACCCCGTCTATTCGAAATGAAGATGACGACTTTGAGGCCCAGCCAACTCCATCACCAAAGGCGTCGCCAGCGTTATGCAGGCTTCACAAAGGACCAAGGCCTCAAGTCACCACCTCGAGCATTCCAGAAGGAGAAGTGCCTCAACAATCTGTTGCACGTCAAGTGTTTCCAGATGCCACTCCCACTGTGAATGTCTCTGAGTCTGAAGCCAAAGGTGCTGAAGACATTCCGGCTGCATCAGCCGATGAAAGACAAGAAGATGAATGTGTCCCTACTCCCCCCGTTGAACAAGAAGTGGTTCCTGAAGTGAACCTGCCAGTGCCCGACCCTCCAGCTCGTCAAGTGGAGGTTGAAAATCTTCAGGCTGCCACCACCAACACCAATGACGCAATGACGTTGTCATGGCCGACACAAATGTGGAGCCTGCACCGACATTTGTACCTAAAGCCAATGTTGACGCCTCTGCTCCTGTTGCGCCACCAAGGCCACACACTATCGAGCAAGCTTTCACCTATGGTCAGCTCATTTCTGTCAAATGGCCTGTTCTGACTCCTCCGCCTGTCGCTGCTGGTCCTCAGTTTGAGTACCATGTTGAGCACAGGCCACAGGTTCAGAAGCCAAAGCCTAGGTTGCCAAGATTTCCAGGTACTGCATCAACACCAGGATCTTTCAAATATCAATGGCTTCAAGGCACACAATACCTTCTTTGACAGTGCAAAGAACCCTTACTCAAGAGCAAGGATATCTTCTGATCGGTTCTGGAGCTACCAGCAGCGAACCTATTACTCATGCATTCTGTATAATCAAGGTCGCATTTTCCCACATATGCGTCTTGATACTGAAGCCATCACTGGTCTGCCCTGTCTGGAAGAGGCTCTGGACTGCTTCAGAGAGTCCGGCCTGCTGCAGTTTGTCACTGATAAGGAGCACTGGAACGAAGAGTTATTGCTCCAATTCTATGCCACTCTCCATATCCGTGGCTACTATAGAGATACAAAGACATGGGTTCTTGAGTGGATGACAGGAAATGTTCATCATGAAGCCAAAGCCATTGATGTCATTGAACTTACAGGCCTGCCCTCAGCAGATGATCTTTATGAACCTGGCTGTCTGCTTCACAATGATGCTATGGAGAGCATCTTCCACAAGCCTGAACCTAATATGAGTCAGATGCTCAGCATGATGAAGCCATTGCCTCCAGATGCTGAATACCCGCAGGCGTTCCTTGTTGAAGACCTTGAGTATCTGCCCCGCACCATTTATCATATAGTCAGGCGAACTCTTTGGACTATCAAAGGACACTCTCCTAATGCCAAGCTGGAAGGCGCAATGAAGACTTTGGTTTTCCATATTCTTCATGGCAAACGCTTCAATGCCCAAGACTTCTTCATTCGCCAACTTGCTGCATCTGGATCTGACATTTTTGGTCTGAAGTTCTATGCTCCCTGGATCATGCGACTGATCAAGCTTCACTCAAAATGATGAAGGAGTTCAAGCTGTCGCTCGAGTCTACCCTCTGGCTAGGATTACTCACATGCCTCATCGCGCGCAAACAGAAGCCACTAAGAGCACAATTGCCCAAAGGCCTAAGAAGCTCTCCCGCATTCTCAATGACCGAGAGCTTCTGGTTGCCCTTCATCAGAAACATGATAAGCATCATGACTGGCTTAAGCATCAAATGTAAAGCCTCTTGGTGGATGTCAATCGCATTCGCAATCTTGCCACCAAGAATGCCTTTGTCACGCATGAAACGTGTCGGCGATCATGGAAGAGTTTGACACTGCTCAGTGCTGAAGCGGATCTTCAAGATGATGGCTTCACAAAAAAATTCAAGTTCGACTCCACTCCTCCACGGAATGCTGTCCTACGTCGCACTCCATCTCTTGAAGACTCTGAATATTCCTCTTCTGCTGCAACTATTAACGCCAAAGTGATCGATGAAGAAGACGATGCTACTTCACCGACCCCTTCTACAAGAATCGACACTGCACCAAGCTCGTCTGCACCGCCAAACGACAACACCAACCCTGCTGCTTCACCTACTCCTCATGAGGATGAGTAGATGCTCTATGTCTTCAAACCTTTTTGGTCATTACTGACAAAAGGGGGAGAAGCATATGAGTTTGATAGTCTTCAAGCGGGTTCATATGGGTGGTTGCTTTATATTTTGCCTAGTGTTTACAACTCTCGCGTTTTTGATACATTTGGTTCCTTGAGTTGTAACACTTAAACTTGATGGTCGTCTGCTACTTATTTGATATTCTGTGATGCGATGATAAATTCCGCATGTGCGATGATAACTTCCGCACTTAGGTCATTCTGCAGACGTCCATTTTTCATTATGCATGTCATAATCTTTGTCGTATCTTATCATGCATGATGAATTGTCGTCATAAGTGGAAGAGGATCTCCACAAGTACAACCTGCCATGTGCATTTGCATTCCAAAAGCAAACTACTTATATGCACATCTTCAGGGGGAGCCTTTGAAACTTATGAAGACAATCCTCTACCCTTTACAATTTCACATACTTTATCCCCGTTGAAAACTTCAACCAGTTTGTCATCAATCACCAAAAAGGGGGAGATTGTAAGTGCATCTAGTGCCACCCCTAGTTGGTTCTGGAGTATTGACGACAAATTTGGTTGAGGGACTAATGTGTTTGTGAGAATTGCAGGATAACACAGTAAGTGTCCCTCATTGATTCGGTTTACCTACCGAAGATGGCCCCTAAAAATGTGTGAAGACATTGAAGACAATGGTGGTATATGAAAATCTTCATATTGAAGACTATGACATGAGAAGACATTCTGTGAAGACTATGGAGCGCGAAGACTTAGTTGTTTCGTTGTTTCCTTTTCTTCTTTGTTGAATCATAGGAACCACTGTACTGTTAAGTGGGGTCCAAGTGAATACAGTCAGAGTGACTGAAGTGATGCTCAACCCAAATCCTATGTCTTCGAGCGAAGACAATGAGAGCAAATCTTATCCAGAGCTGGGTAAGTCAGCTTTGCTTGTAGCATAAGTAAAGTTGCCGCGTGTGTTTGAAATCTGACAGTTGGAACACGTGTCAGTTCCTTAGTGACCCAGGGTCATTTCGGACATATCAGGTCGGGTTGCCTAGTGGCTATAAATAGCCCACCCCCTACACCATAAATTGGTGGCTGCTCAGAGTGAGTGCACGACTTTTGTCGTTTGAGAGCAACCCACCTCGAAGCCTTTGAGAGAGAAATCCTTGCGAGGACAAAGCCCAAATACCCAGAGCCAAAGAGTGTTAGGCATCACTGAAGTCTTTCTGTCTGTGTGACCTGAAGACTTATTACACTTGAGGACTGTGAATCCTCCAGCCGGTTAGGCGTCACGTTCTGAGCGTCCAAGAGTCATCGTGGATCGCCGGTGAACGAAGTCTGTGAAGGTTTGGAAGTCTACCTTGAAGACTTACCAGAGTGATTGGGCGAGGACTGTGTGTCCTTAGCTCAAGGGGAATAAGGTGAAGACGCGGTCTTCTGAGTTGAATCTCAGCCTCCCTAACCAGATGTACAGTTGTCACAGCAACTGGAACTGGTCAAACAAATCATGTGTCTTCATCGAGTGACTGGTTCTATCCTCTCTTCCCTTTACTTACAGTTTGTCTTCGTGAAGTCATTGCCTGCTTGTCATACCTGTTTGACTTCATTGCTTGACTACTATTGTTGTTTGGCTTCATACCATCTTCCATCCTGATCCTTACTACCTAGCTGCCATTAGTCGTCGTGCTCTCACATTATTGCATACTTGACTATGGCTTGCCTTGTGTAGTTTATCTTCCGCTGCATATCAATAGGTTCATTTCTACTGTTTGTCTTCGAAACTTTCATGTTTTGAAGACTTCCATAAAAATCTCCTATTCATCCCCCCTCTAGTCGATAACAAGCACTTTCACTCGCATTACATGACAAGGCACATTTAATGCGTCTTGCTTAGGTGTCCTTGCTTTATCGGGGATGGGGGAGAGCCTTGTCTCGTCCGTCGCCGCTCCCTCTTGCATCGACACGCGCCCTGGCCAGTGGTGCCCGCGGTGCCATGTAGGCAGGTAGGCAGCTGAGGTGGCGCAGTGGTGGGTCTCCACGAAGATCCGCTTGCCGCCACGCAGGTGCCTGCCCAGCTGGTTGGGTCGGCAGCTGCATGCGAACGGCGGTGGAGGTTTGATTGGCGTGGGCCTGATGGTGGCCCTACGGGTGTTCATGGCAAGGGCCTTGCCGGGGGCAAGGGTCTTGCCGGGGCCCCGGCAAGGGTCTTGCCGTGGCGCCCGCTGTCATTCCCGGCAAGGCTCTTGCCGGGGGCCTTGTGGTCCTCCTTGGCTGGGATCCCACCGAGGATCATCATCTTCTAAAGTGTGTATCTGACCTTGAATGTCTTCACAAAGATCTGCATGCCACCACGGGGATGTCTCCCCAATCCTTGCCCCATGGGGGCAGTGGACTCAAGGGTGACTCGCTCCGTAGGTGTGGGGCGAGCTGCCATGGCAAGGGTCTTGCCGGGTTTGCTAAAACCGCCTCCCGGCAAGGATCTTGCCGGGGGAGTCTGCTTCGTCCCCTTTGCTCTTTGTGGTCCTGGTCTTGGCGTCGTTCTACTTCTCTCGAGCTTCGGTCTTACCTTGGCTCACCTCCCTTGCCTTGCTCAGTGTGGTGGTGCTCGTGGCTCAGACTGCCCGTGCATAGTTATAGGGGTACAAAAAAGTGTACCCCTCTTTTTGTACACCGACAGGAGCCCCCGGGCCTGGGCCACACGTAAGCGTAATCTCGTCGTTGGGCTAGGCCCAAAAACGGTGCGCAGGCAGGCGGGGCGGTTTTTACCGCGGCAAGTCTCTTCGTGCGCTGCGCTTCCCACGCTTCCCGCGTGTGGCGTGGCATCAGGAGGCGTGTGTGACGTGGGCGACATGCGTGGGGCTGAGCTCTGCACGCATGCATGACGTCGTAGTAAAGGGGGCGGTTCGCGCTTTTCCCATAAACGGAGGGAGGCGTGGAGGCGCGGCCCATCTACTGGACGGGGCCGAGGCGTGGTCTTCAAGGCGTCCACTCCCCACGATCACGGGGCGGGGAGAGGTCGCCTCACCCGTTGCCTCGGTCCTGCACGCCTGCCACGTGGCTCTCATGCGCTTGGGGTGGCGAACGGTGGAGGCGGGAAACCGGGCCATTGCGGGCTAGAGCAGCGGGTCGGTCCCAGTTCCCTGCGCCTTCCACGTCTTCATTGGCTGAGCGGGGCGGCCGAGCCCCCACCCCGTTCCTTTATAAAGAGCGGGAGGGGGGATGGCGTCCCGCATTCTTTCATCTCCTCCTTTCTTCAGCTTTTGCTCCCCCCTTCCATCTGCCATGGAGAGAGGGAATCCTGGTCCTTCAACGGTGGTGGCAAGGGTCACCGCTCGACAACACGCCCCTCCTTCTCCTGCACCTGCGGTGGCAGAGCCAGCCGCGAGGGGAAGGGGGAGGGGGCGAGGCTGTGGGCGAGGCCGAGGCGCTCGGGGAAGAGGAGGACGGGGCGGCGCGCCGGCCTCGCCTCCGCCAGCAGTTCCTCCCCCCATGGAGGGCCACGTTGGGGATGACCCTTGCGAGTTCTTCGTCAGGCTGCGCCGGCCGCCTCGCCGTCTCCTTCGTCTCCCGACTCCATTCGCGCGGGAGATGGAGCTGGATCCGCCGGAGTCATTGCGGCTGCACATGAGGGGTTGTGGGATCAGCGGCACGCGGGTTCGCGTCGACTTCCCAGCCCCTCACGTGATGTATCTTCATCGGGGATGGAAGACGTTCGCTCATATCCACCGCTTTACGGAGGGGATCACTCTCCATTTCAAGCCTGATGGAGGGCGGCCTCCTCTCCGTCAAGGTCTTCGGGCTCTTCGGGACCCGGGCAAGGTGCTGCGTGGAGAGCTCTTCTGATAGCGAAGACTCCTCCTCAGGCGGGAGTGACAAGGAGGACGGCGGCAGCGAGGACAAGGGTAGCAGGTGGCAGGATGACGGGTCCGACTAGGTGTCGGGCGCCGCTCCGTGCGGCACCGGCGACCCCATCATCCGTGTCGCCGGCTCCCTAAACTTCTCGGGGTCGTCTCCTTGGGCGGCTGGCGTTGGGAGGCTGCGGAAGAGGAAGAGGGCGGGCGGCAAGGCCGTCAAATCGGAGTACGAGGGCACCGACGCCTTCGACGCGTGCTGACGTCCTGCCGCCTCGTCTTCGAGCTCTGCTTCCGGCGCCGCCATCACCATCCAGCCTTCAGACGGCCACCGAGATGTTCTCTTGGTGTCTTCTGCCACACGTAGCTCGCCTAGGCGCCCCTTTTGCCCTTTTCTCCTCCTTGACCTGCCTCCTGAGGAGAGGGACAAGAAAGGGGTTACGGGCACCTTATCTCTTTTTAGCTTGTAAGCCTTCGGGCCTTGGCTGAATTTAAAACTTGTAATCCCATCATTCATGTTTTTCATTCCCTATGGGATGTACCTGAGTGGAATGTTTTTAATGAAAAAGGGATGCTTGCCGGGTCATTTGTTTGCGGGTAGAACCCACGACAAGGAGTAAATCCTTGATATCTCTAAGATAAACATTTCCTTGCCCGGCAGCAGGCCTTGCCGTCTTCCCACGTCGCTCGAACTTTCTCACGCTTTTGGCAGAGGCAGGGATGAGGTGGGTTCAGGCTCCTTGTTTCATCCTTTCGCTGCCGCGACTACGACGAAACATGGCCTCGGGAACGAGCCCTAGGGCCTAGAGTTTAGGGGAGCACGGTAGCTTTAGGAAGGAACGAGGTTTCACATACCTCAGTCCATAAGGGAATGCATGATAAGGGATGAAGAACTTATCTGAAGCTGTAGCCCCCGGCAACTCTGGTTTGCCGTAGGTGAATCTTTGCACTGGCAGCCACCGGCAATACTGGCTTGCCGGGGTCTAGATGCTCGTCTGTCCTTCTTCCCTTTTTCGTCCTCAAGTGATCTGGCAAGGATATCTGTGAGTCCTGTGAACCAAAGAAGACAAAAGAACGGCAAAGAGACGCACACTCAACCTCTAAGCTAGGGGTTAGTCGCCGCTAAGCACTATCAACCCTAACCAAGGACGAGAGTCGACCTAGCATGCATGCTATAACTTAGGGCGCCAGTGCTTCATTTATTTGTGCTCAGGGTCTGCGCCTGGCTTTGTACAAAGGGTTACATGCATCATTGGCAATGCTTGTACAAAAGGTGGCTTGCCGGGAGGCCCGGTAAGCCGCGCCTCATGGGTAAAACTTGCGAGGATGCTCAATGTTCCAGGAGTTACTCACCGGAACGGCATCTTCGGTCTCCAGGCGGACTGCGCCGGGCCTGGTGACTCGTATTACCCGATAAGGGCCTTCCCACTTTGGCGTCAACTTGTTGGAATTCTTGGCCGATTGAACGTGCCGAAGGACAAGGCCGCCTTCCTCAAGGCTTCGGGCACGAACCTTGCGGCTACGGTAGCGGCGCAAGGCTTGCTGGTAGCGTGCTGCTCTCACAGCCGCCCGAAGACGATCTTCCTCAAGGAGCATTGCGTCATCTTGCCGCAGTTGCTCTTGCTCAAGCTCATCATAAGTGAGCACTCGAGGTGACCCGTATATGAGTTTCGTGGGGAGAACTGCTTCTGACCCATATACTAGGGCAAAGGGTGTCTGGCCGGTGGCTCGATTTGGCGTCGTCCTGATCGACCAAAGAACCGTCGGCAACTCGTCAATCCAGCGCCTTCCACTCTTGTGCAGCCTGTCAAAGGTCTTGGTCCTTAAGCCTCGCAGTACTTCAGTATTGGCCCTCTCGGCTTGACCATTGCTTCGTGGGTGAGCAACGGAAGCGAAATAGACTTTGCTGCCAAGGTCTTGGGTATATTGCATGAAGGTGCGGCTTGTGAACTGTGTGCCGTTGTCGGTGATGACCCTGTTGGGTACACCAAAGTGGCACACTAGTCCCTTGAAGAACTTGACGGCTGACTGAGCTATGACCTTCCTCACTGCCTTCACCTCCGGCCACTTTGTGAACTTGTCGATTGCAACGTACAAGTACTCAAAGCCCCCGACAGCGCGGGGGAAAGGGACCAGTATGTCGACCCCCAGACCGAGAAGGGCCAGGAGAGAGGAATGGTTCGAAGGGCTTGAGCTGGCTGATGAAGTTTCTTTGAATGGAACTGACACGCGTCACACCTGGTGACTAGTGTCGTCGCATCCTAGAGGGCGGTGGGCCAGACGAAGCCTTGCCGAAATGCCTTGCCGGCAAGGGCCCTTGACCCAATGTGGGATCCACATATGCCTCCGTGTATCTCCGCCAACAGCTCCAATTCTTCCTCTCGAGGGATACACTTCAATTTCACACCGTTCGGCCTCTTTCTGTACAGGACGTCATCGACGAACTGGTACATGGTAGAGCGACGGGCTACTTTTTCCGCTTCTTCCTGCTCCTCAGGAAGTTCCCCTGTTTGGAGGAATCGGACAGTATGTTGTGCCCACGCTGGAGCCTGGGGCTCGACGGCGAGGACTAAAGGCATTTCTTCCGCTATAGGAGCGGCTGTCTCAACGGCAAGAGCTTGACGCTCCGCCGGAGCTAGCCGTCCCGTGGCGGGCTCAGTGTCCCCGGCAACACCCTTGTCGGCGGCTCCGGGGAGCTCGGCGGGAAAGTACTTGCCGGGCCCTGATTTCCTCCTCTTGTTCTGCTCTGTTGATGGATCAACGGATGGCTGAGTTAGCTGAAGCACAAAGGTACCTGGTTCCACAGGTAGCTTGAGGGCAGCGCGTTTTGACAAGTAATCAGCGATATCGTTCTCCGCTCAGGGAACATGTTCAGCCTGTATACCGTCGAAACGCTCTTCCAGCTTTCTCACTTCATTGACGTAGGCCTTCATCAACGGGCTCTGGTAATCCTTGTTGACTTGCTTGACGACAAGCTGCGAGTCACCCCTAACGATGAGTTTCTTGATTCCAAGGTCCGCCGCGATCCTAAGACCGGCAAGCAGCCCTTCGTACTCTGCCGTATTGTTTGTTGACACCTCCCTGGGGAAGTGCATCGGGATCACGTACTTGAGGTGCTCTCCGGTGGGCGCGACAAGCAGTACGCCAGCCCCGGCGCCTTGTAAGGAGAAAGCTCCATCAAAGTACATGATCCAATGACAACTTGCCTCCTTGCCGGGGAGAGCGGTCTCTTGGGCTTCTTCGTCAGGTGTTGCGGTCCATTCTGCAATGAACTCCGCCAGGACTCGGCTCTGAATCATCGAAGTACTTTCAAACTTGAGGCAAAGCTGGACAGCTCCATTGCCCATTCCACAATTCTTCCCGTTGCATCTGGATTGTGCAATATCCGTTGTAGAGGGAGGCGAGTGACGACAATGATCTCGTGTGCCTGGAAGTAGCGACGCAGCTTCCTCGAGGCCATAAGAAGGCCGAAGAGCAGTTTCTGCACGCCATAGTACCTTGATCTAGCCCCCTGCACGAGGGAACTAACAAAGTAGACCGGGTGCTGCATCATTTTCTTCTTCGGCGGCACTTCAACTGGCTGTGTCGTCTCTGCATTGGTGGTGTCGGGCTCTGTCGCTGTCATTACCTCGTCGTCAACCTCTCTCTGCGCCACTAGTGCGGCGCTGACCACCTGGTTCGTCGCCGCTAGGTATAGCAGCAACGGCTCCTGTGGCCTAGGCGCAACTAGTATCGGCGCGGAGGAGAGGTACTTCTTCAAATCTTGCAATGCTGCTTCGGCTTTTGGCGTCCACTCCGTCGGGCCCGCCTTCTTTAAGATCTTGAAAAAGGGAAGGGCGTGCTCAGCAGACTTGGAAATGAACCTGCCCATGGCGGCGACGCAACTAGCAAGCTGACGCACATCCTTGATTTGCTTGGGTGCCTCAATCTGCTCTATAGCTTTGATCTTGTCCGGATGGGCCTCTATCCCACGCTGTGACACAAAGAACCCAAGAAGCTTGCCGGACGGGATGCCAAAGACGCACTTCTCAGGGTTTAGCTTGAGATTGATCCTGCACAGGTTTGCAAATGTTTCTTGCAAATCTGGTATGAGGGTTGCCCTGTCCTTGGTTTTGACCACTATGTCATCCATATAAGCTTCCATATTTCTATGGAGCTGGGGTTCAAAACCAATCTGGACCGCCCTTGCAAATGTCGAACCAGCACTCTTCAACCTGAAAGGCATCCGCATGAAACAATACGTACCACATGGGGTGATGAATGTTGTTTTCTCTTCGTCTTCTCTTGTCATGAAGATCTGGTGGTAGCCGGAGTAGGCGTCGAGGAATGACAACAGATCACACCCGGCCGTGGAGTCAACAATCTGGTCGATGCGCGGCAATGGGAAGGGGTCTTTAGGACAAGCCTTATTAATATATGTGTAATCAATACACAGTCTCCACTTCCCATTTGCCTTGCGCACTACGACCGGAGTGGCCAACCACGTTGGATGGAGCACTCCTCTTACCAAACCCGCTGCTTCCAGTTTCCGGATCTCTTCTGTGATGAACTCTTGTCGTTCCAAAGCTTGCTTTCTGACCTTCTGCTTGACGGGCCACGCATGAGGACATACAGCAAGGTGGTGCTCAATCACCTCCCTGGGAACGCCGGGGATGTCGGAAGCTTGCCATGCAAACACATCGACATTCGCCCGCAGGAAGGTGACGAGCGCGTCTTCCTATTTGTCGTCAAGGGTGGAGCTTATGGTGAAAGCTCCTCCCGTGCCGTCCTCATTGATAGAAACCTTCTTGGCTCCCGGCGGTATGGCCCTGGGCTTCTTGTTTCCGCCGGTGGAGCTCTCTGGCACGTCCTCGACAACAGCGCTACACTCCGAAGAGGTGCGCTTGCCGGAGTGGGTGTCCGAGGTCTCACTGGTCTTCTTCTTCTTCTTCCCTCCCGGGGTCCCAGCGGCAGAAGCAAGTGCCCTAGTGGCGGCAGCTGCTACAACTGCTTGCTGGTATAGTTGGTCAGCGCAAATCAGCGCATCTTTCTTATCGGAGGGGATGGTGATGATCGTCACATGTCCTAGCATCTTCAGGGTGTTGTAGGCATAGTGTGACGCCGCCATGAACTTGGCCAGCGCTGGGCGGCCAAGGATCCCGTTGTAGGGCAAGGGGATCTTGGCAACATCAAACACGATCCTCTCCGTCCTGTAGTTCAGGTCGCTTCCAAAAGTCACGGGCAGCGTGACCTTTCCCTTGGGTTGGCTTCTTCCCGGGTTGACCCCCTGAAACGTGCCCGTCTCTTCGAGGTCTCCATCAGGAATCTGGAGTTTCTCGATCACGGCAGGCGAGATCAAGTTCAGACCGGCCCCGCCATCGACTAGCATCTTCGTCACCTTGAGGTTGCGTATTGTTGGTGAAACCAACAATGGCAAGCACCCGACTGCAGTAGTGCGATCAGGGTGATCCTCAGTGTCAAAAATGATAGGTGTGCTGGACCACTTCAGCGGCCTATGGGCATCAAACGACGGCTCTGCCGCTGCAATCTCTCTCGCCCATTGTTGAAGCCGGCGGTGAGAAGCAAGCAACGAGGCGCCGCCGTCGACGCACATGGCCTCTGTAGCTTTCTGAAACTCTTGGTCGCCAGATTCGTTGTCCTCTTCGTGATCGTCGTCTTCTGGCTTTCTGTCACGGCCCTGGGCGGGCCTCTCCTGTTGTTTATCCTTGCCGCGACGGCCTGCCTGGCCATCACGCTTCTTGCCGGACCCCTCAGCACCGCCTTGGCCCTTCTCCTTGTCCCGCCTTTCATACTCGGCCCTCTGCTTCTCAGCGAGGAGCTCAACCTGTTGGAAGTCTTGGAGAGCATGGCCTTTGGTGCGATGGATCTTGCAGTATCGCTTGTCGGAGTTTCCTGGCTTCTCGGCAGCCGCCAAGGCCCGGCAGGCGACACATCCGGCAATTTCCTTGCCGGGGTCATCTGCCTTAGTTTTCTTGGTGGAGCCGGTGTCATCAGATCCCTCGACGGCAAGCACGGCTTTACCTTTGCGCTTCCTGTTGCGGCGCCGGCCCTTATTCGCCGGGGCGGCAGTATCCTCGTCTGAGGAGTCGGTTTCCACGCCGGCATCTTCACCGGGGTACTTCCTTCCCTCTTCAGCTTGGGCACATCTGTCAGCAAGAACTTTGAGTTCTGCTACATCTTTCACCTTGTTCATTGCCAGCTCTTCGCGCATCTTGCGGTTACGCACGTTCTGATGGAACGCGCTGATGATGGCGGCAGGGTAAACATCAGGGATATTGTACTGTATCCAGCTGAACCTCTGTATATACTTGCGGAGACTCTCGCCTCCCTTCTGGGGAATGACATGCAGGTCGCTTGCTTGGCCATGGGCTTGGTGGCCTCCAGTAAAGGCGCCCACGAACTCATGGCACAAATCCGACCAGGAGGAAATAGAGTCTACCGACAAGTGCATCAACCATGACATGGCGTTGGGTTTAAGAGCCAATGGAAAGTTATTCGCAAGCACCTTATCATCACGGGCTCCGGCAGCTTGCATCACGATGGTGTAGACGCTGAGGAACTCGGACGGGTGGGTCTTGCCACTGTACTTTTCGCCCACGTCAGGTTTGAAGGTGCGGTGAGTGGGCCACTGGAACTGCCGCAGCTCACGGGTAAAAGCCGGACAGCCTACCTCGTAAGGTAGGCCTCCAGGGCTCTCCGGTGCCGGGTGGTCCATAGCAGGCCCCGCTCGCCTGTCCGATTGGTGGTGCGCTCCGCGCCGGCGCTCGATAGTGGTTCGAGCGTCTTCATGTTCTCGTTCCCAAAGAACTTGGCGCTAGTCTCAGTGGGTCCGCGGGTCGAACGACGCTATGGAGATTTCGTCGCCCGTAACGTCGCAACGGGCTGGTGTCCGCGGCGCCGGGCGAGGAGGAGGCGAGTGCACCGTGGTCGCGGCGCCGCCGACTTTCCTGCCACTGGTGCGTGGGACTCCGTCGGAGCGTCGACCCGGGGGCTCCACCGGACTCGGTTCGTCTTTGTTGGCCAACGCAACAAGGCTTCGGATAGTGGCTCTCCATTCGTCGAGTTTCCCCGTAGTGGGAGGAAAATTGAGGAGCAACTGCGCGCGCCAGGGCTTCTGCTGGTGTTGGTGGCAGCAAAACCTGCATGGATCGCGACGCGCTTCGACTTCTGACCATGTCAGAAGGAGCTCTATCATGACCCCGCAGTCGCATGCCATCTTCACCAGCGCCTCGGCGAGCGGGCAGGTCTTCTACATCCCGGGAGTGGCGCTCGGGGCTCTTTCCGCGGCGACGCCCGGGGTCTTCGGCGTGATTACACTGTTCGTCGCGCGCCGCTTGAGAGGAGCGCGCCGTCGGCGCCGGCGTGGGACTCTTGGAAGCCCTCGCGTCGCCTTCGGGCGGGGTGGCAGCGATCTTGGAAGGCCCCGCGCCACCCGTGGAGGGCCTGGCTCCGTCTTTGGATTTGGCGGCGTGCGGCCCGTTACCAGGCGCACGAACATTGCCGCCTCCCAAACTCCGGCTGTTGGGACGGTGTTGGTGTTCGCGAACGGTGCCCCGGGTCCTTTCTGCGACCGGTCCGCTGCTCGCCCGCGTCGAGACGGGATGTCCGGCTTTCGACGGGCCAACCGCCACCGTTGTCTTCTTCTTGGCCGCCATGACGGTGAAGAAGCGTCGAACTAACTGCTAAAGCCGATTCTCACAACTGCGCACCCCTACCTGGCGCGCCAAAGATGTCGGTGGGAACGACACGTATGGGATCACAAGAATCCCTACTACGGTTGCGGGGCGCGGGGTCGTGAGAAGAGCGGATCAAACAGATAGCACACGGTTTCTTTATCCAGGTTCGGGCCGCGAGGATGCGTAAAACCCTACTCTTGCTTTGGTGGTTTGTTTATCTGTGTTCTTGAACTAGCAATGGGGCGTGAGGAGCTTCAAAAAGCCGAATCCTCTTCCTGGTCGCCTTGGGCCTCCTTTTATAGGGAAAGGGGTTGCCACAGTGGCACACAGGAGGTGGAAAGGGTACAGTGATGCGAGGTTATCCCTCGCATTACATGACAAGGCACATTTAATGCGTCTTGCTTAGGTGTCCTTGCTTTATCGGGGACGGGGGAGAGCCTTGTCTCGTCCGTCGCCGCTCCCTCTTGCGTCGACACGCGCCCTGGCCAGCGGTGCCCGCGGTGCCATGTAGGTAGGCAGGTAGCTGAGGTGGCGTAGCGGTGGGTCTCCACGAAGATCCACTTGCCGCCACGCAGGTGCCTGCCCAGCTGGTTGGGTCGGCAGCTGCATGCGAATGGCGGTGGAGGTTTGATTGGCGTGGGCCTGACGGTGGCCCTACGGGTGTTCATGGCAAGGGCCTTGCCGGGGGCAAGGGTCTTGCCGGGGCCCCGGCAAGGGTCTTGCCGTGGCGCCCGCTGTCATTCCCGGCAAGGCTCTTGCCGGGGGCCTTGTGGTCCTCCTTGGCTGGGATCCCGCCGAGGATCATCATTTTCTAAAGTGTGTATCTGATCTTGAATGTCTTCACAAAGATCTACATGCCACCACGGGGATGTCTCCCGAATCCTTGCCCCATGGGGGCAGTGGACTCAAGGGTGACTCACTCCGTAGGTGTGGGGCGAGCTGCCATGGCAAGGGTCTTGCCGGGTTTGCTAAAACCGCCTCCCGGCAAGGATCTTGCTGGGGGAGTCCGCTTCGTCCCCTTTGCTCTTTGTGGTCTTGGTCTTGGCGTCGTTTTGCTTCTCTCGAGATTCGGTCTTACCTTGGCTCACCTCCCTTGCCTTGCTCGGTGTGGTGGTGCCCGTGGCTCAGACTGCCCGTGCACAGTTATAGGGGTACAAAAAAGTGTACCCCTCTTTTTGTACACCGACAGTCGGCAATGCTGTTCTCTGCTCGGGAAAAATGCTCCGCTTGTAGACCGTCAAAACGCTCCTCCAACTTCCTCACCTCATCCACATAGGCCTCCATCAACGGGCTCCGGTAATCCTTGTTAACTTGCTTGACGACGAGCTGTGAATCACCTCTGATGATGAGCTTCCTAATTCCGAGGTCTGCCATGATCCTAAGACCGGCAAGCAATCCCTCGTACTTTGTCGTGTTGTTTGCTGATTTTCCCCGGGGAAAGTGCATCTGGACCACGTACTTGAGGCGCTCTCTAGTGGGTGCGACGAGTAGCACGCCGGCAGCAGCACCTTGCAGCGAGAAAGCCCCATCGAAGTACATGATCCAATCACGGCTCGTCTCCTTGCTGGGAAGGGTGGTCTCTTGAATCTCCTCGTCGGGCATTGAGGTCCATTCTGCTATGAACTCCGCCAAGGCTTGGCTCTTGATCGTTGAAGTACTTTCAAACTTGAGTCCAAAGCTTGATAGCTCCAATGCCCATTCCACAATCCTCCCAGTCGCATCCGGGTTATGCAGGATTCGTTGCAAAGGGAGGCGGGTGACGACGGTGATCTCGTGTGCTTGGAAATACTGACGCAGATTTCTCTAGGCCATAAGGAGGCTGAAAAGTAGCTTCTGCATCCCGGAATATCTTGATATAGCCCCTGCAAGAGGGAACTGCCAAAATAAACCGGGTGCTGCACCACCTTCTTCTTCTGTTCAACTTCGCCCATCTACGCAGACTCTGTCTTGCTAGGACCGGCCCTTGCCTGGGGTTCTGCCTTACCGACGTCAGGCCCTGCCGGGGAGAGCCCCGGCCCATTATCTGACGGCTCCGCTGCTACCTCTGCTTCTTCTTCAAGTTCCCTCTGTGCTAATAGCGCAACACTGACCACTTGATTCGTCGCCGCTAGATATAACAGCAATGGCTCTTGTGGTTTAGGTGCGACTAGTATTGGCGTGGAGGAGAGGTACTTCTTCAAATCCTGTAGCGCTGCCTCTGCCTCCAGCGTCCATTTCACTGGTCCCACGTTTGTCAAAACTTTGAAAAAGGGAAGGGCATGCTCAACAGATTTGGAGATGAACCTACTTAGGGCAGCAACACAGCCGGCGAACCTACGGACGTCTTTGACCCGTCTCGGCGCCTCAATCTGCTCAATCGCTTTGATCTTGTCGGGATTCGCTTCGATCCCGCGTTGAGACATAAAGAAACCAAGAAGTTTGCCAGATGGGACACCGAACACGCACTTCTCTGGGTTGAGCTTGAGGTTGATCTTGCACAGATTTGCAAATGTTTCTTCCAGATCCTGCACAAGCGTAGCCTTGTCCTTGGTTTTGACCACTATATCATCCATGTAAGCTTCCATATTTCTATGCAACTGGGGCTCCAAACCAATTTGGACCACCCGGGCGAACGTCGAACCAACGCTTTTCAACCCGAAAGGCATTCGTACAAAATAGTACGTACCACATGGGGTGATGAACGCGGTCTTTTCTTCGTCTTCCTTCATCATGAAGATCTGATGGTATCCTGAATAGGCGTCGAGGAATGATAGTAGGTCACACCCGGCAGTGGAGTCCATAATCTGGTCGATGCATGGCAAAGGGAAAGGATCCTTCGGACAGGCCTTATTGATATCTGTGTAATCAATACATAGCCTCCACTTCCCATTTGCCTTACGCACTACCACTGGATTGGCCAACCACGTGGGGTGGAGCACTCCTCTGACCAAACCTGCCACCTCTAACTTCTTGATCTGTTTGATGATGAACTCTTGCCGCTCTGAAGCTTGCTTCCTGACCTTCTACTTGACAGGCCGCGCATGAGGACCGATAGCAAGATGGTGCTCAATCACCTTCCTGGCAACGCCGGGGATGTCGGAAGCTTGCCATGCAAACACATCGACATTCGCCCGCAGGAAGGCGACGAGCGTGCTTTCCTATTTGTTTTCAAGGGTGGAGCTTATGGTAAAATCCCCGCCCGTGTCGTCCTCCTGGACGGGCACCTTCTTGGTCTCTGGTGGTGCTGCCTTGGATTTCTTGCTCTTGCTGGTGGAGCTCTCTGGCACGTCCTCGACGGGAGCGCAACACTCCGAAGAGGTGCCCTTGCCGGAGTGGGTGCAGGAGGCCTTGCCGGCAGAGGCAAAGGTCTTGCCGGTCTTCTTCCCTCCCGGGGCTTCAGCGGCAGAAGCAAGTGCCTTGGCGGTCGTTGCTGCAATTGCCTCCCGGTAGAGCTGGTCGGCGCAGATGAGCGTGTCCTTCTTGTTAGAGGGGACGGTGATGATGCTCAGTGGCTCGGGCACCTTCAACGTGTTGTAGGCATAATGTGATGCCGCCATGAACCTGGGTAGCGCTGGGCGGCCAAGGATCCCATTGTAGGGCAGGGGGATCTTGGCGACATCAAAAACGATCTTCTACGTCCTGTAGTTCAGCTCGCCCCCGTATGTAACGGGCAACATGATTTTTCCTTTCGGCTGACTCCTCCCCGGGTTGACTCCTTGAAACATGCCTGTCTCCTTGAGATCTCCATCGGGGATTTGCAGCCTCTCGATCACTATGGGCGAGATCAAGTTCAGACTGGACCCACCATCAACTAGCACTTTTGTCACCTTGAGGTTGCATATTGTTGGTGAAACCAACAACGGCAAACACCCGACCGCAGTTGTGCGGTCAGGGTGATCCTCGGTGTAAAAAATGATAGGTGTGCTGGACCACTTCAGTGGCTTCTGGGCATCGAACGATGGCTCTGCCACAGTGACCTCACGTGCCCACTGCTTCAGCCGGCGGTGAGAGGTATGCAACGAGGCACCACCGTCGATGCACATGGCCTCCGTAGCTTTCTGGAACTCGTGCTCGCCAGAGTCGTCGTCCTCACCATGATCATCATCTTCCTCCTTCTTGTCACGGCCCGAGCGAGTCTCTCTTGTTGATTATCCTTGCCGCGGCGACCTCCTTGGCCGCCACGCTTCTTGTCGGACCCCTCAACACCATCATGGCTCTTCTCCTTGTCCCGCCTCTCATGTTCGGCTTTTTGTTTATCTGTAAGCAGCTCAACCTGTCGGCATTTCTGGAGGTTGTGGCCCTTGGTGCGATGGATCTTGCAATATTGCTTGTCGGAGCCTCCTGGCTTGTCGGCAGCCGCCAAGGCCCGGTAGGCGGCGCACCCAGCAACTTCCTTGTCGGGGTCATCAGCCTTGGCCTTCTTGGCGGCGCCGGGGTCGCCGGATCCCTCAACGGCAAGCACGATCTTTCCCTTACGCTCCCTATTGCGGTGTCGATCCTTCTTTGTTGGGGCGGCGGCGTCTCCGTCTGTGGAGTCGGTTTCCGCGCCGGCATCTTCACCGGGGTACTTCCTTCCTTCTTTAGCCCGAGCACATCTATCAGCCAGAACATAAAGCTCGGCTACATCCTTGACCTTGTTCATCGCCAGCTCTTCACGCATCTTGCGGTTGCGCACATCTGTCAGCGGCGGGGTGAACATCTGGGATGCTGTATTGCACACATGGCTGAACCTTTGTATGTACTTGTGCAGGGACTCGCCGTCCTTCTGGGGGGTGACATGCAAATCGCTTGCCTGGCCAGGAGCTTGGCGGCCTCCGGTAAAGGTGCCAACAAACTCGTGGCACAGATCCGACCAAGAAGAGATGGAATCTACTAGCAGGTGCATTAACCATGGCATGACGTTGGGCTTAAGTGCTAACAAAAAGTAGTTGGCGAGCACCTTGTCATCGCGAGCCCCTGCGGCTTTCATCGCGATGGTGTAGATGCTGAGGAACTCCAACGGGTGAGTCTTGCCGCTGTACTTTTCCCAAACATCAGGCTTGAACGTGTGGCGGGAGGGCCATTGGAACTGCCGCAACTCAAGGCTAAAGGACGGACAACCCACCTCGTAAGGTAGGTCGCGGGAACCCCCCGGCATTGGGCGGTCTATAGTGGGCCCCGCACGCCTATCACACTGATGGCGCGCTTCCCGCCGCCGCTCGATGGTGGTCCGAGCGTCCTCCTGAGCTTGCTCTCGAAGAACTTGACGTTGGTCGCAGCGGACCCACGGGTCGGACGACGCTGTGGAAATGTTGTCACAAGCGTCGGCTCGATGAGCCGGCGGCTGCTATTGTTGGCATCGGGGAAGGGAGTGCACCGTGGTCGCAGCACCCCCAGTCCTTCCTCCCCCGGCGAGCACCGGCTCTACCGAGCGCCGGCACGAGGGTCCTGCTAGCTGCGGTTCATCTTTGGTGGCGAAGCTGATGAGGCTCTAGATGGTGGCCCTCCACTCATCGAGCTTCTCTGCAGCGGGAGGGAAATCGAGGAGCAGTTGCACGCACGCCAACGCTTCTGCTGGCGTGGGTTGCGGCAAAAGCTGTGTGGACCATGACGCACTCCGACTTCTAACCATGTTAGAAGGAGCTCTATCACGGTCTCGTGGTCGCGCGCTGGTTCCGCCAGGGTCCAAGTGCGCACGCTGGCCCGGTGCGTCCTAGGAGTGACGCAAATGGCTCTTCCCACGCCGGCGCCCGAGGGCACCAACGTCGAGGCGTTGCTCATCGCGCGCAGCCTGGGAAGGCCGCGGCGCGGGCGCCGGCTGGGGCGTTATAGAGGTTGCCGCGCCGCCTGTCGGCAGCACGGCCCTGCCCCCGGACCCAGCGACGTGTGGCTCGTCGTCTTGGATCCGAACGACGCCGCTTGCCTGCCTCCGATTGCCATAGTGTCGTGGATGCTCGCGGGACGTGCCTCCGGCACCATCCTTGGCCACCCCGTCGCTTGCCCGCGCTGGTGCGGACGGGCCTGCTCCGGACGACCCGATTGTTGTGATCCCCTTCTCCTTGGGGGCCATCGTGATGATGAAGTCAATGCGCTAACTTCTAAAACAGATTTTTCACAGCTTGCGCCGCCTACCTGGCGCGCCAAAGATGTCGGGGTAACGACACCCATGGGATAATAGGGAATCCCTACTACGGTTGGCGGGGCTATGCAAAGAGCAGGTCTAGAAGATCAACGCGGGGGAATTTTTATCCAGGTTCAGGCCGCAAGCGATGCGTAATACCCTAGTCCTGCTTTGGTGTATATTTGGTGTTGTTGAGCTCCTGAACTAGCTGCGGTGCATGCCTATTCCAAAAAGTCTGAATCCTTTTCCAATACGCCTCGGGCCTCCTTTTATAGTCAAAGGGGTCGCCACAGTGGCATACAGGAGGTGGAAAATATGTAAAGTGTACAAGTCTATCGCCTGGCACCGTAGGTGAGGGAGTCCTGGATTAGGGGGTATCCGGACAGCCGGACTATATCCTTTGGCCGGGCTGTAGAACTATGAAGATACAAGATTGAAGACTTCGTCTCGTGTCCGGATGGGACTCTTCTTGGCGTGGAAGGCAAGCTTGGCAATACAGATATGTAGATCTCCTCCAATTGTAACCGACTCTGTGTAACCCTAGCCCCCTCCGGTGTCTATATAAAAAGGTGGGTTTAGTCCGTAGGACAACAACAATCATACCATAGGCTAGCTTCTAGGGTTTAGCCTCTACGATCTCGTGGTAGATCAACTCTTGTACTACTCATATCATCAAGATCAATCAAGCAGGAAGTAGGGTATTACCTCCATCGCGAGGGCCCGAACCTGGGTAAACATTGTGTCCCTTGCCTCCTGTTACCATCCGCCTTAGACGCATAGTTCGGGACCCCCTACCCGAGATCCGCCGGTTTTGACACCGACAGTAGGACAAATACATTTAATGCGCTGCCAATGTGCCCTCTTGCTTTATCGGGGACGGAAAGGAAGCTCGTCTCATCCGTCGCCGCCTTGCCTCCACACGCGTCCAAGCCGACGAGGCATGCAGCGCCACACTGGCTGGCTGTTGAGCTGGTGCGGTGGCAGGGTCTTCACGAAGATCTGCATACCACCACGCAGGTGCTTGGCTAGTTGGCCTAGAAGTTGCATGCTGCCACGCAGGCGCTGGTCTAGTTGGCGGGCTGGCCGCCACGTCGGAACGGGTGCGAGGCAGCGAAACCTTGGTAGGTGTGGGTCTGGCCCACTACTAGAAAAAAGGCTGTTAGTGGCGCACCAGTTTTTGCTATTAATGGCGCACTATAGGTGCGCCACTATTAACAAATAGTAATGGCGCACCTCTGGTGCGCCATTATTATTGCAGGTAATAGTGGCGCACCTTGTAGTGCGCCATTACTATTGCTACAGGTGCGCCACTGGTAAATTTGTTTTTTTTTTGTTTTTTTATTTTTTTTTGAATTGTGAAGGCGGGAAAATAGTAGTGCCGCATCGTCTAACCCTCACCGTGCGCCATTGCTATTTTTGAATTTTGAATTTGGATATGGATCTAGATCTGGCTCATTTTTTGGCTTGTTTTTTTCCTCGTTTTTTTGCTTGAATTTTTTTCAAATTTTGTTCTCGACCTGGATCTGGTATGTTCTTTGTGTCGGGGGAGCTCCACATGTGGCCGGAAGTAGAGGAGGAGGGAGGAGAGACCGTGAGGAGGAGAGGAGGGAGGAGAGACCATGAGGATCAGGAGAGGAGGGAGGAGGATGTCGCCGGAGAGGAGGAGGAGGACCGTGAGCAGGAGAGGAAGGAGGAGCACCGTGAGGAAGAGAGGAGGGAGGAGGAGCACCATGAGGAGGAGAGGAGGGAGGAGGAGGTCGCCGGAGGAGGAGCACCGTGAGGAGGAGGAGGTCGCCGGAGAGGAGGAGATGGAGTGTAGGAGAGGAGGAGAGGAGGTCACCGGAGGAGGAGCACCATGAGGAGGAGGAGGTCGCCGGAGAGGAGGAGATGGAGTGGAGGAGAGGAGGAGAGGAGGAGATGGAGTGGAGGAGAGGAGTGATACGTCTCCAACGTATCTATAATTTTTTATTGTTCCATGCTATATTATATTCTGTTTTGGACATTAATGGGCTTTATTATATACTTTTATATTATTTTTGGGCCTAACCTATTAACCGGAGGCCCAGCCCAGATTTGTTGTTTTTTTGCCTATTTCAGAGTTTCAAAGAAAAAGAATATCAAACGGAGTCCAAACGGAATGAAACCTTCGGGAACGTGATTTTCGGAACGAACGTGATCCAGAGGACTTGGACCCTACGTCAAGCCATCAACCAGGAGGGCATGAGGTAGGGGGGCGTGCCTACCCCCCTCGGCGCGCCCTCCACCCTCGTGGACCCCATGTTGCTCCACCAACGTACTTCTTCCTCCTATATATACCTACGTACCCCCAAACTACCAGATACGGAGCCAAAAACCTAATTCCACCGCCGCAACCATCTGTACCCATGAGATCCCATCCTGGGGCCTTTTCCGGAGCTCCGCCAGAGGGGGCATCGGTCATGGAGGGCTTCTACATCAACATCATAGCCTCTCCGATGATGTGTGAGTAGTTTACCTCAGACCTTCGGGTCCATAGTTATTAGCTAGATGGCTTCTTCTCTCTTTTTGGATCTCAATACAATGTTCTCCCCCTCTCTCGTGGAGATCTATTTGATGTAATCTTCTTTTGCGGTGTGTTTGTTGAGACTGATGAATTGTGGAGTTATGATCAAGTTTATGTATGAACAATATTTGAATCTTCTCTGAATTATTTTATGTATGATTGGTTATCTTTGAAAGTCTCTTCGAATTATCAGTTTGGTTTGGCCTACTAGATTGATCTTTATTGCAATGGGAGAAGTGCTTAGCTTTGGGTTCAATCTTCGGTGTCCTTTTCCAGTGACAGTAGGGGCAGCAAGGCACGTATTGTATTGTTGCCATCGAGGATAACAAGATGGGGTTTATATCATATTGCATGAGTTTATCCCTCTACATCATGTCATCTTACTTAAAGCGTTACTCTGTTCTTATGAACTTAATACTCTAGATGCATGCTGGATAGCGGTCGATGTGTGGAGTAATAGTAGTAGATGCAGGCAGGAGTCGGTCTACTTGTCTCGGACGTGATGCCTATATACATGATCATACCTAGATATTCTCATAATTATGCTCAATTCTGTCAATTGCTCAACAGTAATTTGTTCACCCACCGTAATACTTATGCTCTTGAGAGAAGCCACTAGTGAAACCTATGGCCCCCGAGTCTATTTTTCATCATATTAATCTTCCAACACTTAGCTATTTTCATTGCCCTTTTATTTTACTTTGCATCTTTATCATAAAAATACCAAAAATATTATCTTATCATATCTATCAGATCTCACTCTCGTAAGTGACCGTGAAGGGATTGACAACCCCTTTATTGCGTTGGTTGCGAGGATTTATTTGTTTGTGTAGGTGCGAGGGACTCGTGCGTGGCCTTCTACTGGATTGATACCTTGGTTCTCAAAAACTGAGGGAAATACTTACATTACTTTGCTGCATCACCCTTTCCTCTTCAAGGGAAAACCAACGTAGTGCTCAAGAGGTAGCAAGAAGGATTTCTGGCGCCGTTGCCAGGGAAATTCGCGCCAAGTCAAGTCAAGATTTGATTTCCCGTCAACTAGCCATTTCTGGCGCCGTTGCCGGGGAGTCTATGCAAAAGTCAACATACCAAGTACCCATCACAAACCCTTATCTCCCGCATTACATTATTTGCCATTTGCCTCTCATTTTCCTCTCCCGCACTTCACCCTTGCCGTTTTATTTGCCCTCTCTTTTCTGTTCGCCTCTTTTTCGCTTGCTTCTTGTTTGCTCGTGTGTTGGATTGCTTGCTTGTCACGATGGCTCAAGATAATACTAAGTTGTGTGACTTTACCAATACCAACAATAATGATTTTCTTAGCACTCCGATTGCTCCTCTTACCGATACTGAATCTTGTGAAATCAATGCTGCTTTGTTGAACCTTGTCATGAAAGATCAATTTGCCGGCCTTCCTAGTGAAGATGCCGCTACCCATCTAAATAGCTTTGTTGATTTGTGTGATATGCAAAAGAAGAAAGATGTGGATAATGATATTGTTAAATTGAAGCTATTTCCTTTTTCTCTTAGAGATCGTGCTAAAGCTTGGTTTTCATCTTTGCCTAAAAATATTATTGATTCTTGGAATAAGTGCAAAGTTGCTTTTATCTCTAAGTATTTTCCTCCCTCTAAGATCATCTCTCTTAGAAATGATATTATGAATTTTAAGCAACTTGATCATGAACATGTTGCACAAGCTTGAGAGAGGATGAAATTAATGATACGTAATTGTCCTACACATGGTTTGAATTTGTGGATGATCATACAAAAATTTTATGCCGGATTGAATTTTGCTTCTAGAAATCTTTTAGATTCGGCCACGGGAGGCACTTTTATGGAAATCACTTCAGGAGAAGCTATAAACTCCTAGATAATATTATGGTTAATTATTCTCAATGGCACACTGAAAGATCTACTAATAAAAAAGTGCATGTGATAGAAGAAATTAATGTTTTGAGTGGAAAGATGGATGAACTTATGAAATTATTTGCTAGTAAAAATGTTTCTTCTGATCCTAATGACATGCCTTTGTCTACTTTGATTGAGAATAATAATGAATCTATGGATGTGAATTTTGTTGGTAGGAATAATTTTGGTAACAACGCGTATAGAGGAAACTTTAATCCTAGGCCATACCCTAGTAAATCCTCCAATAATTATGGTAATTCCTACAACAATTCTTATGGAAATTTTACGGAAATGTTAATGCCCACACGTGTGGGCGTTTGCACATCGCCCACACACCTCCACCACCACTCATTCTGCCACGTATGAATAGATGACATCAGCAGAATTTTTTTTGGTTTTCGGCTTAAAAATGTTGTATCTCCTAAATAAAAAAGCGAACTAAAAATCCGTTTTCACCATTAAATCCGTCTCGACGAGATCTTGAAAACTAGACCCCATGTTGATATGTTTCGACGAATTTTTTTTTGCCAGAAGTTGCCATGATGTTTACACTGCAGTTGCCATAGGGCTTAAACTAAAGTTGCCATGTGGCAATTTTAGTTTGTAGATCATGGAAATTTTAGTATTTTGATGATGGTAACTCCAGTACTTTGACCATGAAAATTATTTTTTGTATGAACCAGGGCAATTTTACGTGCATGTATCATGGCAATTTTAGTTTATGGTTCATGGCAAGTCTAGTTTCTTAATTCCCCGTTTTATATATGTCAAAATTTACTTTTAAATGTAGAAGAAAATAGCTGAAACATATCATGGCAACTTCAGTGTAAACATCATGGCAATTCATATGCAATAGACATGGCAACTTTTAATCCAAAAAAAATTTCATCAAAACATATCAACATGGGATCTAGTTTCGAAGATCTCATCGCGAGGGATTTAATGGTGAAAACGGATTTTCAATCGGATTTTTCATTTAAGAGATAAAACATTTTAAAAACTGAAAATCCAAAAAGATTCCTACATGCATGCATGTGATGACGTGGCAATCTATTTACATTAGAGACGTGTGGTGCGTCTCCCTTCCTGCCACACGTGTGGCAGTTAGTGCGACCCAAATTTTAATAAGATGCCTTCTGAATTTGAGACTAGTGTTAAATAATTTATGAATTCACAAAAGAATTTCAATGCTTTGCTTGAAGAAAAATTGCTTAAAGTTGATGAATTGGCTAGGAACATTGATAGACTTTCTCTTGATGTTGATTCTTTGAAACTTAGATCTATTCCACCTAAGCATGATATCAATGAGTCTCTCAAAGCCATGAGAATTTCCATTGATGAGTTCAAAGAAAGAACCGCTAGGATGCGTGCTAAGAAAGATTGCTTTGTGAAAGCGTGTTCTTCTAATTTTTATGAAAATAAAGATGAAGATCTAAAAGTTATTGATGTGTCGCCTATTAAATATTTGTTTTGCAATATGAATCTTGATAATGTTGGGACTAAATATGATCCACCTTTACCTAGAAGGCGTTCCAAAAATTCGGAGTCTTTAGATCTTGATGCTAAAATTGGTAAAAGTGGGATTGAAGAGATCAAAACTCTAGATATTAATGAACCCACTATTTTGGATTACAAGGAATTTAATTATGATAATTGCTCTTTGATAGATTGTATTTCCTTGTTGCAATCCGTGCTAAATTCTCCAAATGCTTATAGCCAACATAAAGCTTTTACTAAACATATCGTTGATGCTTTGATGCACTCTTATGAAGAAAAACTTGAGTTGGAAGTTTCTATCCCTAGAAAACTTTATGATGAGTGGGAACCTACTATTAAAACTAAAATTAAAGATCATGAGTGCTATGCTTTATGTGATTTGGGTGCTAGTGTTTCCACGATCCCAAAAACTTTGTGTGATTTGCTAGGTTTCCATGATTTTGATGATTGCTCTTTAAACCTGCACCTTGCGGATTCCACCATTAAGAAACCTATGGGAAGAATTAATGATGTTCTTATTATTGAAAATAGGAATTATGTGCCCGTAGATTTTATTGTTCTTGATATAGATTGCAATCCTTCATGTCCTATTATTCTTGGTAGACCTTTCCTTAGAACGATCGGTGCAATTATTGATATGAAGGAAGGAAATATTAGATTCCAATTTTCATTAAGGAAAGGCATGGAACACTTTCCTAGAAATAAAATAAAATTACCATATGAATCTATTATGAGAGGCACTTATGGATTGCCTACCAAAGATGGCAATACCTAGATCTATCCTTGCTATTATGCCTAGCTAGGGGCGTTAAACGATAGCGCTTGTTGGGAGGCAACCCAATTTTATTTTTAGTTTTTTGCTTTTTGCTTCTGTTTAGGAATAAATATTTGATCTAGCCTCTGGTTAGATGTTTTTTTATGTTTTAATTAGTGTTTGTGCCAAGTTTAACCTATAGGATCTTCTTGGATGATAGTTATTTGATCTTGCTGAAAATTCCAGAAACTTTCTGTTCACGAAAATAATTGTTAAAAATCACCAGAACGTGATAAAATATTTATTCCAATTGCTTCTGATCAATAAAAAAATTTCTAGGTCTTCCTATTTTGGCTGAATATTTGGAGTTCCAGAAGTTTGCGTTAGTTACAGATTACTACAGACTATTCTGTTTTTGACAGATTCTGTTTTTCGTGTGTTGTTTGCTTATTTTGATGAATCTATGGCTAGTAAAATAGTTTATAAACCATAGATAAGTTGTAATACAGTAGGTTTAACACCAATTGTCGGGGCGGACTGCGTCCCCCGCGAGCACCTATGGGGCCGAAGCCCCTTCCGTTGTCCGGCGAGGGGGGCGGAGGGAGCACAGAGAGCAGATCGAGGCGAGCACACGGGCGGTTTACCCAGGTTCGGGCCGCGATGGACGCGTAAAACCCTACTCCTGCTTGGTTGTATTGAACTGGGGAGCTCGGGAGCTTGGGGAGCTAGCTGCACCGAGCGTATGGCTGTCTGGGTGCCGAATCTCCGAACCCCGGAACCCCTCTACGTTGCACACGGGCCTCCTTTTATAGTGCAAAGGGGTCACCGACAGGTGTCAACGTAAGAGAAAGGGGTAAAAGTGTAAAAGGGGTGGTAGCTGTAACAGTGCGGGCACAGTGGCGCTACAGTGCGGCACAGTGCTATCATACCTACTTCTGACGGTAGGGGACGAGGGCATTAAATGCCCGTCACGGTCGCCCGGACAGCACCGAGGCGGACCGTTAGGTGCGCCATCGTTTGCCACGATGGCGGCTGCATGCCACCGCGCGCCCCAGGCTGCGCGGTGCCCCGCCACGTGCCCTTGGGGGAAGCCCCGGAGCGACGCGTGGACGGGCGAGCCGGAGCGCAGTCCTGAGGTGGCGATTTGCCGCGGCAAGTGGCTTGCCGCGGGGGTCGTCTTCCTGTGCCCGATAGCTTGCCGGCTATCAGGCCTTGCCGGGGCGCATAGCGCGCCGTGGCGGGCTTCTCTTGTGGTGCCTGGGTTCGGCCTTCCCGACAAGCTCCTCTTGTCGGGGTCTCGATCTTCTATCTCGTATACTTTGTTCTTGGATGGCATTTCATGGGCTCAGTCGTCCCGGCAAGCTCCTCTCGCCGGGGTCTTGTCTTCTTGGCCCGGCAAGCTCCTCTTGCCGGGGGCCTTGTCTTCTCGGCCCGGCAAGCTCCTCTTGCCGGGGGGCCTTGTCTTGAATGCTTGGTCTTCTCTTGGCGCTTCCTGGGCGGGCCTTGCCGCAGGGTGCTACAACTGCCCGTGCACAAGTCTGGGGTACTAAGGTACCCCTACTTTAGTACACCGACAGGAGCCCCCGGGCCTGGGCCACACGCGGTGCCGAGCGTCGTTGGGCCAGGCCCTAACAGTGCACGGGCACGCATGGCCTTGGTTGCGCTGCTCCTTAACTCTGCATCCGCCGCGCCTTCCCCAGGCGGCGCGCGCTTATCGCGGCGTCGTGAGGGCGGGGCGTGCGGGTTGAGCGTGACGTGGGTGGCGTGCGCGGGGCTGAACCGCGCAGGCGCGCGTCGCGTCGCGCACGATCTCATTATTCGGAGAGGTGAAGCGTCCCCCCCCACCTCTTCCTCTTATAGCGGAGGAAAGTAGGGGCGGTTCGCCTTTCCCTTGGTTGCTACCTCTCTAAAACCTCTGCCACCTCCTTCTCCCAGAGGCAGCAGCGATCTGTCCTTGGAGCGCCCGGCGTCGTCAACTTCGACGATCCCCCTCCCCCGCCCCCGCCATGGCCCCGAAGAGCGATAAGGCGAAGGGGAAGGCTGCGAAATCGGCCGAGGCGCTTCGGCTCGAAGCGCTTCGGAAGGAGACGGCGACGTTCCCCCCCCCGGCTCGGCGCGGTGGAGCTGAGGGACAAGTACTCCCTTTTCTGGTCGACGAAGACGCGAGCGCATCCGCGCACGCGGGTGCTCCCCGCCGAAGCCCAGAAGCAGTACCCGACCGGGTATCCTTTCTTCGTCGTCTTCTTCTACTGCAGGCTCTGCCCGCCTTACTCGGAGTTCTTCTGTGAAATCATGAACACCTATGGCCTCCACCTCCTCGACTTTACCCCCAATGCCGTCCTCACAATGGCGGTCTTCACGCACCTCTGCGAGAACTTCGTCGGAGTTCGTCCCAACGTGGCCCTCTTCCGGCACTTCTTTGTCCCTCGGGTGGAGAAAGGAGAGCCGCTGTCCGGTGGGATCGCCTGGGTTTCCCGGTCCGGCAAGAAGGAGGCCTACTTGGATGGGGACCTCCGCGGCAGGTGGGAGGAGTGGAGGGCGGAATGGTGCTTGATTGTCGAGGACCATCCGCAGCCGTTCACCGTCGTGCGCCGAACTCCGGTGGTGCGCGGCGATGGCTGGAGCGAGGTGTCCCCGGACGATGTCAGATTGAAGATCGCCATCACCCGGATCCTGCGTCTCAGGCTCGCCGGTCTCACCGTCGGCGCCGTCGGCGCGGATTTCCTTCGCCGCCGGATCGCCCCCCTGCAAGAGAGGGGTAAGCCGGCCTGGGAGTTCCAGAATGCGGCGGACATCATGAGGCTGCGTCCGGGTCTCAACTTCAACTTCACCGTGCTGGAGCACGACGCGATGTTGAAGGAGTTGTTCAAGCACGACCCCGACCACCCGGAGTGGTTCAGGCTGCCGCCGGGCGTCGTTCCCTTGTGCAACAACTCGTCGCTCAGCCATATCCTTGCGATGATGCCATTGTGCGACTCGCATGGGGTCAACGCGACCTGGCAGGAGCCGCCGGAGGATGTCGTGCGGGCCTTCTTCGACGGCCTGGAGGAGGAGCCAGTCGATCCCGCCGAGAAGGGTGGCCTCATCCGAGACACCACCGCGGCGGAGCTGGCCTACATTGCCTCCAGGATGGAGGAGGCGGCGGCCGCCGCGGCCGCGGGTGAAGCTGGGTTCACCGTGGCCGAGGCGGAGGCGGCGGAGGCAGAGAGCCTCGCCGATCCGATGGAACTTGTCGACCGGGGGGAACCAGCCGGGCACGGCGGCGAGGACGGGTCTGCCCAAGGCGCGGGCGGCTTGCCAGAGGTCGGCGTTGCCTTCCTGCAGCCTCCGGGCGGCTCGCCGCAGGCGGAGCCCCCGGTCCAGCCGAGGAGGCGCCTCCGCAGGGCCGGGTCGGCGGCGGGAGCGGGGTCTTCACGGGCTGGGGCTTCGGTTGCCGCTGCGCCCCGCGCCGCGGCGTCGACGGGGGCGGAGTCATCTACTGCCCCCGCCAAGCGGCCTCGGGAGCCCACTCCCCTGCCCCCCCGCGTCAGGGCCGAGCCGGTTTTCGACTATTCTGCGCTCAGCTCCGACGACGAGGAGGACGGAGAGTAAGTTCCCTGTGGGGCTCATATCTTTTTCCCTGATGGTTCGTCCTGTTCGACAGCTCGTTCGCCCTTCCCTTAACCCGGTCCCCCTTTCAGGACCCTGGCTCAGAGGAGAGCGAAGAGATCGAGGATCCCGTGGGTCATCCTTGATGACGAATCTCCCCCGGCAAGCGAGGTCGTGTCGGAGGCGCCCTTACCGGGCCCGGCAGGGGATCCTCAGGGTAGCCCGCAACGCAGCCCCCAGCGTGAGCACGTGACTTGCTCCTGCCGCTTGGCGCGTACGCGAGCTCCCCTTGGTCTTTTCTTCCTTTGACTCGTTCGATTGATCTTTCTCCTCCCCTCAGACCCGCCCGCCTCGGATTCGATAGAGGATGAGGTCGCCGTCGAGGAGGGCGCGCATGGCGATGCCGACGACGTTGCCGGCGCTCGGGAGGCGGACGGCGTTGATATCCCCGCGGGCGACGGGGAGGCCGAGGAGCAGCAGAGGCTTGCCGCCGCGGAGTTATCCGCGCGGGAAGGCGAGCTGGTGCTGAAAACGGCCAGCCTCGCTAACCACGAGGAGGAGGTTGCCGTGCGCGGGCGGGCGCTCAGCGGAGACCTGAAGAAGGCGCAGGACGCTGCTGCAGCCGCCGAGGTCACCAAGAAGGAGCTGGAGGCGAGGGTGGCGCAGCTCGATTCCGACCTCAAGGCGAAGGACGAGGAGCTCGCCGCGCTCCGGCAGGAGCGCGAGAAGGGTGCGCTCACCCTTGGTGAGCTTCAGGGTTGCTTTGCCGAGAAGATCCGGGAGCTTGACGCCGCCAAGAACTCCAACTCCACTCTGGAACTGAAATTGGAGGCGCTCGGCAAGGCGCTGGACAGCGCCAAGGAGCAGGAGACGGCTTTACGGAAGGAGGTCGACGGCAACGAGGAGCTGCTGAGGCGCGCCGCCGTTTCCCAGAACACCTTCAGGGATACGGTGGAGCGGTGGACCGAGGGCCTCGTCGACATCGCCGCCACCATTGACAAGGAGCTGGCGCTGCTGGGGATCGAGGGCCACCAGTCTTTCGCCGACGAGGACGTCGCGCCCAGCGCCAAGCTCACTTCCTTCTTCCAGGGGGTGGCGCAGGCGCTCCAGCACCTCCGAACGTCGCTCCCGAAGGAGCGGGCCGACGAGACGCGGGAGGCCATCTCCGGGGCCCTCGAGAGGGTGCTGGTGAAGATCGTTTTCCGCAATCCCGACATCAGGCTTACCAACGTCCTCAGGCCCTTGCCGGAGAACGCAGACCTGACGGGGATCCAGGCCCTCATCGCCCCTATCGTCAAGAAGGCGGCCGGGGTCAAGAGTATCGAGGGCGACCGCGTGGACTAGGCCGCCTGCCCCTTTCTTTTATCTCCTTTCCCTGCCGCTGTTAAATACGCCATGGAAACGGCTGGTCAGAGCAGTAGTAAGGCATTTTGTAATATAACTCTTTATCTTAGGCAATGCATCGCACTGTTATCTCCTCTACTTGACCGGCGCATTGTTTGTTTCCGCCCTACGCTTTCGGGGACTTGCCGGCGTAGGCCTCCGCCTTGCCACGGGCGCCGAGTGCAGGACGTCAGCGACCCGCTGGCGGGGCTACCACCGGCAAGAAACCTCGCCGCGGCTGGTTGCCGCTCACTCAGATTGTTGAGCAGGCTCGAGGCAAAGTAAGCGGTGTGACTGCGGTCGCAGCACGCTTAGGGTGCCGGGCGAGCTCGAAACAAAGTGAGGACGCTACTCGGGGTGTAGCACACTCAAGTCGTTGAGCGGACTCGAAACGAAATGAGGGCGCAACCAGTCTCGTGCCGGTCCTTTCGCGCTCAGGCCTCTCAACCAAGGCTCGGTCGTTCGAGGGAGATAACTCTTAAAAATTGATGGGGTAATTGCTCGAGCTCCGGCAACTTATCTTTTCTTATCGCTTGCCGCCCGGTAGGGTAAAACCTCCTTGGGCAGCATCCAGCCCATCCTGGGGGTAGGCAAAGGCGCAGGGCCTCACGACCCCCCGGAGCTAGGCGTAGCTATGCTTGGGGATCCGCGCCCCTCTCTGCGCCAAGGATCACATGCAACTGCGGCAAGACTTGGGCAGAGAGGATGGCTGGCGGAAACGGGTCCCGGCAACCGCGCTGGCGAGATTCCTCCCACGGTCGGCGTCAACTCGTTCGGCACCCCGGCGGACGAGGCGCGCCGGGGAGCGAGGTCGCCTTTCTCGTGACTTCTGGCGCTAACTTCTGCGGCTACGGGAGCGGCGCAGAGTTCGCTGGAGGCGAATCGTTCGCCCAGCGGCCAGAAGGCGGTCCTCCTCAAGGAGCAGCTGCTTCTTGCCCAGTCTCTGCGCGAGTGGATACTCGAGGAGGGCCGCACACGAGCCCGTGGGAAGGAATGCCACAGCCTGTCGGGAACCCCCGCTTCGACTGGACAGATCCTCGGATCCGCAGGAGCGGACTGTTCCTCAGCGTTCAGGCTGCTGATCTGCTTGCCGGAGCAAGGCTTATCGGGGGCACCTGCTTCGACTGGACGGATCCTGGGATCCGCAGGAGCGGGCTGCCCCCCGGCTCGCCCCCTACCTGGCGCGCCAAAGATGTCGGGGCGGACTGCGTCCCCCGCGAGCACCTATGGGGCCGAAGCCCCTTCCGTTGTCCGGCGAGGGGGGCGGAGGGAGCACAGAGAGCAGATCGAGGCGAGCACACGGGCGGTTTACCCAGGTTCGGGCCGCGATGGACGCGTAAAACCCTACTCCTGCTTGGTTGTATTGAACTGGGGAGCTCGGGAGCTTGGGGAGCTAGCTGCACCGAGCGTATGGCTGTCTGGGTGCCGAATCTCCGAACCCCGGAACGCCTCTACGTTGCACACGGGCCTCCTTTTATAGTGCAAAGGGGTCACCGACAGGTGTCAACGTAAGAGAAAGGGGTAAAAGTGTAAAAGGGGTGGTAGCTGTAACAGTGCGGGCACAGTGGCGCTACAGTGCGGCACAGTGCTATCATACCTACTTCTGACGGTAGGGGACGAGGGCATTAAATGCCCGTCACGGTCGCCCGGACAGCACCGAGGCGGACCGTTAGGTGCGCCACCGTTTGCCACGATGGCGGCTGCATGCCACCGCGCGCCCCAGGCTGCGCGGTGCCCCGCCACGTGCCCTTGGGGGAAGCCCCGGAGCGACGCGTGGACGGGCGAGCCGGAGCGCAGTCCTGAGGTGGCGATTTGCCGCGGCAAGTGGCTTGCCGCGGGGGTCGTCTTCCTGTGCCCGATAGCTTGCCGGCTATCAGGCCTTGCCGGGGCGCATAGCGCGCCGTGGCGGGCTTCTCTTGTGGTGCCTGGGTTCGGCCTTCCCGACAAGCTCCTCTTGTCGGGGTCTCGATCTTCTGTCTCGTATACTTTGTTCTTGGATGGCATTTCATGGGCTCAGTCGTCCCGGCAAGCTCCTCTCGCCGGGGTCTTGTCTTCTTGGCCCGGCAAGCTCCTCTTGCCGGGGGCCTTGTCTTCTCGGCCCGGCAAGCTCCTCTTGCCGGGGGGCCTTGTCTTGAATGCTTGGTCTTCTCTTGGCGCTTCCTGGGCGGGCCTTGCCGCAGGGTGCTACAACTGCCCGTGCACAAGTCTGGGGTACTAAGGTACCCCTACTTTAGTACACCGACACCAATATAAATAAAGAATGAGTTCATTACAGTACCTTGAAGTGGTGTTTTGTTTTCTTTCGCTAACGGAGCTCACGAGATTTTCTGCTGAGTTTTGTGTTGTGAAGTTTTCAAGTTTTGGGTGAAAGATTTGATGGATTATGGAACAAGGAGTGACAAGAGCCTAAGCTTGGGGATGCCCATGGCACCCCAAGATAATCTGAGGATACCAAAACCCAAAGCTTGGGGATGCCCTGGAAGGCATCCCCTCTTTCGTCTACTTCCATCTGTAACTTTACTTGGAGCTATATTTTTATTCACCACATGATACGTGTTTTGCTTGGAGCGTCTTGTATGATTTGAGTCTTTGATTTTTAGTTTACTACAATCATCTTTTATGTACACACCTTTTGAGAGAAACACACATGAGTCAGAATTTATTAGAATACTCTATGCGCTTCACTTATATCTTTTGAACTATATAGTTTTTGCTCTAGTGCTTCACTTATATCTTTTAGAGCACGGCGGTGGTTTTGTTTTATAGAAACTATTATTCTCTCAGGCTTCACTTATATTATTTTGAGAGTCTTAAACAGCATGGTAATTTTCTTAAATTGAGAAATTAATCCTAATATGTTAGGTATTCAGGACTAGTAAAGAACTCCCTTATGAGTGTGTTGAATGCTAAGAGAAGTTTGATGCTTGATAATTTTTTTGAGATATGGAGGTAGTGATATTAAAGTTGTGCTAGTTGAGTAGTTGTGAATTTGAGAAATACTTGTGTTGAAGGTTGCAAGCCCCGTAGCATGCACGTATGGTAAACGTTATGTAACAAATTTGAAACATGAGGTGTACTTTGATTGTCCTCCTTATGAGTGGCGGTCGGGGATGAGCGATGGTCTTTTCCTACCAATCTATCCCCCTAGGAGCATGCGCGTAGTGCTTGGTTTTTGATGTCTTGTAGATTTTTGCAATAAGTATGTGAGTTATTTATGACTAATGTTGAGTCCATGGATTATACGCACTCTTACCCTTCCATCATTGCTAGCCTCTTCGGTACCGTGCATTGCCCTTTCTCACATGAGAGTTGGTGCCAACTTCGCCGGTGCATCCAAACCCCGTAATATGATACGCTGTTTCACACATAAACGTCCTTATATCTTCCTCAAAACAGCCACCATACCTACCTATTATGGCATTTCCATAGCCATTCTGAGATATATTGCCATGCAACTTTCCACCATTCCGTTTATTATGACACGCTCATCATTGTCATATTGCTTTGCATGATCATGTAGTTGACATCGTATTTGTGGCAAAGCCACCGTTCATAATTTTTTATACATGTCACTCTTGATTCATAGCTATCCTGGTATACCGCCGGAGGCATTCATATAGAGTCATACTTTGTTCTAGTATCGAGTTGTAATCATTGAGTTGTAAATAAATAGAAGTGTGATGATCATCATTCATAGAGCATTGTCCCAATAAAAAAAGAGAAAGGCCAAATAAAAAAAGAGAAGGCCCAAAAAAAAGGGACAATTCTACTATCCTTTTTTTCCACACTTGTGCTTCAAAGTAGCACCATGTTCTTCATGATAGAGAGTCTCTTGTTTCTTCACTTTCGTATACTAGTGGGAATTTTTCATTATAGAACTTGGCTTGTATATTCCAACAATGGGCTTCCTCAAATGCCCTAGGTCTTCGTGAGCAAGCAAGTTAGATGCACACCCACTTAGTTTCTTTTGTTGAGCTTTCATACATTTATAGCTCTAGTGCATCCGTTGCATGGCAATCCCTACTCCTTGCATTAACATCAATCGATGGGCATCTCCATAGCTCATTGATTAGCCGCGTTGATGTGAGACTTTCTCCTTTTTTGTCTTCCCTACATAACCCCCATCATTATATTCTATTCCACCCATAGTGCTATATCCATGGCTCACACTCATGTATTGCGTGAAGGTTGAAAAAGTTTGAGATTACTAAAGTATGAAACAATTGCTTGTCTTGTCATCGGGGTTGTGCATGATGAGAGCATTCTTGTGTGACGAAAATGGAGCATGACTAAACTATATGATTTTGTAGGGATGAACTTTCTTTGGCCATGTTATTTTGAGAGGACATAATTGCTTAGTTAGTATGCTTGAAATATTATTACTTTTATGTCAATATTAAACCTTTATCTCGAATCTTTCGGATCTGAATTTTCATACCACAATTAGGAGAATTACATTGAAATTATGCCAAGTAGCACTCCACATCAAAAATTATGTTTTTATTATTTACCTACTTGAGGACGAGCAGGAATTAAGCTTAGGGATGCTTGATACGTCTCCAACGTATCTATAATTTTTTATTGTTCCATGTTATATTATATTCTATTTTGGACATTAATGGGCTTTATTATACAGTTTTATATTATTTTTAGGACTAACCTATTAACCGGAGGCCCAGCCCAGATTTGTTGTTTTTTTGCCTATTTCAGAGTTTCATAGAAAAAGAATATCAAACGGAGTCCAAACGGAATGAAACCTTCGGGAACATGATTTTCGGAACGAACGTGATCCATAGGACTTGGACCATACATCAAGCCATCAACCAGGAGGGCACGAGGTAGGGGGCGTGCCTACCCCCTGGGCGCGCCCTCCACCCTCATGGGCCCCACGTTGCTCCACCGACGTACTTCTTCCTCCTATATATACCTACGTACCCCCAAACTACCAGATACGGAGCCAAAAACCTAATTCCCCCGCCGCAACCATCTGTACCCGTGAGATCCCATCTTGGGGCCTTTTCCGGAGCTCCACCGGAGGGGGCATCAATCACGGAGGGCTTCTACATCAACACCATAGCCTCTCCGATGATGTGTGAGTAGTTTACCTCAGACCTTCGGGTCCATAGTTATTAGCTAGATGGCTTCTTCTCTCTTTTTGGATCTCAATACAATGTTCTCCCCCTCTCTCGTGGAGATCTATTTGATATAATCTTCTTTTGCGGTGTGTTTGTTGAGACCGATGAATTGTGGAGTTATGATCAAGTTTATGTATGAACAATATTTGAATCTTCTCTGAATTATTTTATGTATGATTGGTTATCTTTGCAAGTCTCTTCGAATTATCAGTTTGGTTTGGCCTACTAGATTGATCTTTCTTGCAATGGGAGAAGTGCTTAGCTTTGGGTTCAATCTTGCAGTGTCCTTTCCCAGTGACAATAGGGGCAGCAAGGCACGTATTGTATTGTTGCCATCGAGGATAACAAGATGGGGTTTATATCATATTGCATGAGTTTATCCCTCTACATCATGTCATCTTACTTAAAGCGTTACTCTGTTCTTATGAACTTAATACTCTAGATGTATGCTGGATAGCGGTCGATGTGTGGAGTAATAGTAGTAGATGCAGGCAGGAGTCAGTCTACTTGACTCGGACGTGATGCCTATATACATGATCATACCTAGATATTCTCATAACTATGCTCAATTCTGTCAATTGCTCAACAGTAATTTGTTCACCCACCGTAATACTTATGCTCTTGACAGAAGCCACTAGTGAAACCTATGGCCCTCGGGTCTATTTTTCATCATATTAATCTTCCAACACTTAGCTATTTTCATTGCCCTTCTATTTTACTTTGCATCTTTATCATAAAAATACCAAAAATATTATCTTATCATATCTATCAGATCTCACTCTCATAAGTGACCATGGAGGGATTGACAACCCCTTTATTGCGTTGGTTGCGAGGATTTATTTGTTTGTGTAGGTGCGAGGGACTCGTGCGTGGCCTCCTACTGGATTGATACCTTGGTTCTCAAAAACTGAGGGAAATACTTACATTACTTTGCTGCATCACCCTTTCTTCTTCAAGGGAAAACCAACACAGTGCTAAAGAGGTAGCAAGGAGGAGAGGAGGAGATGGAGTGGAGGAGAGGAGGAGAAAAATGAAGGGGTAAGTGGCTGGCCGACCCTTTTAAATTTCTGTCCCAACTTAGCAGTGGTGCACCATGCACTGGTGCGCCATTGCTATTTTTTTGAATTGTGAAGGCAGGAAAATAGTAGTGGCGCACTATTCACTGATTTACCATTGCTATTTTTTTTATTTTTTTTCGAATTTTTTTAATTGTGAAGGCGGGAAAATAGTAGTGGCGCATTATTCATAAGGTGCGCCATTGCTAACTTGTTTTTTATTTTTGTATTTTTTTGAATTTTGAAGGTGGGAAAATAGCAGTGGCGCACCATGCACTAGTGCGCCATTGCTAATTTATTTATTTTTGGCATGTTTTTCAAGTTTTTTTGCCTCCAGATCTTAAAAGCATCGTAACTTTTTGTCTGTTAGGTTTTTGAGGATTCTATAAAAACGATAATGGGCTTAGCCCATCAAATTCGGAAGTAACTTTTCGAGTAGATGATTTTTCATATAAAAAACTTTTTCGTCAGAGGTCGTATGCAAAAGTTACGACCATTTTATCGAAACACGGTGGCCTTTAGCAAAAAAAATTCAAAATTCATGTTTGTTAATTTTCCTAACAACTAGAACACATAACACATGGGCATCTATTTGGTTGAATTTTTTTGAATCTTTTATCATTTTCTTTTATTTTTTAAAAAACCTAGGGAGGGTGTGTTTGTGTGTGTGAGATGTTAGTAATGGTGCACCAGGGAGGGTGCGCCATTACTAACCTCACACACACACGCAGGCACACCCCCACCAGACATAGCAATGGCGCACCACACCTAGGTGCGCCAGTACTATGTAGCATAGCAATGGCGCACCATAGTAGTGGCGCACCTAGGTGTGGTGCGCCATTGCTATGTCTGGTGGGGGGGATGGACCAAAAAAATAGCAATGGTGCACTACTCATGTGGTGCGCCATTAGTAAAAACATAGCAATGGCGCACCTGATTCTGGTGCGCCATTGCTATATAGCAGTGGCGCACCACCATCATGGTGCGCCACTAGTAGAGATATTGGGGATAAGCCTTTTTCTAGTAGTGGCCGCGGCCTTGCAGATGTACCCGCAAGGGTCTTGCTGGGGTCTTGTGGGCGTCCCCGGCAAGGATCTTGCCGGGGGTCTCGTGGGCGTCCCCAGCAGGGGTCTTGCAGGGGGCCTTCATCTTCTGGTTCTCATCTAGTCTTGCAGGCCATCGGTCTTCACAAAGATCGGCACGCCACCATGCAGGCGCCTCCGGAGCCTTGGTTCTTGATAACCCACAAGTATAGGGGATCGCAACAGTTTTCGAGGGTAGAGTATTCAACCCAAATTTATTGATTCGACACAAGGGGAGCCAAAGAATATCTCAAGTATTAGCAGTTGAGTTGTCAATTCAGCCACACCTGGATAACTTAATATCTGCAGCAAAGTGTTTAGTAGCAAAGTAGTATGATAGCAACGGTAACAGTGGCAAAGGTAATAGTGATAGCAGTATTGTAGTGATTGTAACAGTAGCAATGGTAAAGTAACTAAGCGAAGAACAATATGTGAAAAGCTCGTAGGCATTGGATCGGTGATGGAGAATTATGCCGAATGCGGTTCATCATGTAACAGTGATAACATAGGGTGTCATAGAACTAGCTCCAATTCATCAATATAATGTAGACATGTATTCTGAATATAGTCATACGTGCTTATGGAAAAGAACTTGCATGCCATCTTTTGTCCTACCCTCCCATGGCAGCGGGGTCCTATTGGGATCTAAGGGATACTAAGGCCTCCTTTTAATACAGTACCGGACCGAAGCATTAACACATAGTGAATACATGAACTCCTCAAACTACGGTCATCACCGGGAGTGGTCCCGATTATTGTCACTTCGGGGTTGCCGGATCATAACACATAGTAGGTGACTATAGACTTCCAAGATAGGATTAAGAACTCACATATATTCATGAAAACATAATAGGTTCAGATCTGAAATCATGGCACTCGGGCCCTAGTGACAAGCATTAAGCATAGCAAAGTCATAGCAACATCAATCTCAGAACATAGTGGATACTAGGGATCAAACCCTAATAAAACTAACTCGATTACATGATAAATCTCATCCAACCCATCACCGTCCAGCAAGCCTACGATGGAATTACTCATGCACTGCGGTGAGCATCATGAAATTGGTGATGGAGGTTGGTTGATGATGACGACGGCATCGGACTCCAGATCAGCCCTCCCGAGAGAGATTAGGGCTTGGCGGCGGCTCCGTATCATAAAACGCGATGAATCTTTCTCTTTGATATTTTTCTCCCCGAACGTGAATATATAGAGTTGGAGTTGAGGTCGGTGGAGCTCCAGGGGGCCGACAAGGCAGGGGGTGTGCCCAGGGGGGTAGGCGCGCCTCCCACCCTCGTGGACAGGGTGTGGGCGCCTGGCCTTGATTCTTTTGCAAGTATTTTTTTATTATTTCCAAAAGTAATCTCTGTGAAGTTTCAGGTCATTCCGAGAACTTCTGTTTCTGCACAAAGATAACATCATGACAATTCTGCTGAAAACAACGTCAGTCTGGGTTAGTTCCATTCAAATCATGCAAGTTAGAGTACAAAACAAGGGCAAAAGTGTTTGGAAAAGTAGATACGACGGAGACGTATCAACTCCCCCAAGCTTAAACCTTTGCTTGTCCTCAAGTAATTTAGTTGATAAACTGAAAGTGATAAAGAAAAACTTTTACAAACTCTGTTTGCTCTTGTTGTTGTAAATATGTAAAGCCAGCATTCAAGTTTTCAGCAAAGATGACGAACTAACCATATTCACAATAACACTTAGGTCTCATGTTTACTAATATCAATGGCATAATCAACTAGCAAGCAATAATAATAAATCTCGGATGACAACACTTTCTCTAAACAATCATAATATGATATAACAAGATGGTATCTCGCTAGCCCTTTCTGAGATCGCAAAACATAAATGCAGAGCACCTTTAAAGATCAAGGACTGACTAAACTTTGTAATTCATGGTAAAAGCGATCCAGTCATAGTCATACCCAATATAAATTAATAGTAATGGATGCAAATGACAGCGGTGCTCTCCAACTAGTGCTTTTTAATAAGAGGTGATGACTCAACATAAAAGTAAATAGATAGGCCCTTCGCAGAGGGAAGCAGGGATTTGTAGAGGTGCCAGAGCTCGGTTTTGAAATAGAGATGAATATTTTGAGCGGCATACTTTCATTGTCAACATAACGACCGAGAGATGGCGATATCTTCCATGCTACACACATTATAGGCGGTTCCCAAACAGAATGGTAAAGTTTATACTCCCCCTCCACCATCAAGCATCAATCCATGGCTTGCTCGAAACAACGAGTGCCTCCAACTAACAACAGTCCTGGGGGAGTTTTGTTTGCAATTATTTTGATTTGGTTTGCATAAAGCATGGGACTGGGCATCCCGGTGACCAGCCATTTTCTCATGAGTGAGGAGCAGAGTCCACTCCTCTTGAGAATAACCCGCCTAGCATGAAAGATACAGACAGCCCTAGTTGATACATAAGCTATTCGAGCATGCAAAACAGAATTTCATTTGAAGGTTTAGAGTTTGGCACATACAAATTTACTTGAAACGGCAGGTAGATACCGCATATACGAAGGTATAGTGGACTCATATGGAATAACTTTGGGGTTTAAGGGATTGGATGCACAAGCAATATTCCCGCTTAGTACAAATGAAGGCTAGCAAAATACTGGGAAGCGACCAACTAGAGAGCGACAACAGTCATGAACATGCATTAAAATTAATGAACATTGAGTGCAAGCATGAGTAGGATATAATCCACCATGAACATAAATATCGTGAATGCTATGTTGATTTTGTTTCAACTACATGTGTGAACATGTGCCAAGTCAAGTCACTTGAATCATTCAAAGGAGGATACCACCCCATCATACCACATCACAACCATTTTAATAGCATGTTGGCACGCAAGATAAACCATTATAAACTCCTAGCTAATTAAGCATGGCATAAGCAACTATAATCTCTAATTGTCATTGAAAACATGTTTATTCATAATAGTCTGAATCAGGAATGATGAACTAATCATATTTACAAAAACAAGAGATCTCGAGTTCATACCAGCTTCTCTCATCTCAATCAGTCCATCATATATCGTCATAATTGCCTTTCACTTGCACGAGCAAACAGTGTGAATAATAATAATAGTGCACGTGCATTGGACTAAGCTGGAATCTGCAAGCATTCGATAAAAAGGAGAAGACAAGGCAATATGGGCTCTTGGTTAAATCAACAATAATGCATATAAGAGCCACTTCAACAATTTCATCATGGTCTTCTCCTATCGACCCCCAAAGAAAAGAAAAGAAAAACTATTTACACGAGAAAGCTCCCAACAAGCAAAAGAAGAACATGAAATATTTTTGGGTTTTCTTTTAATTGTTACTACTACAAGCGTGCTACAACTATTTTTTTTAGTTTTTCTTAAGATTTTTCAAACGCACAAGAAGAAAGCAAGAAAAAGGAAAATAAACTAGCATGGATAGTACAATGAAAAAGTATGAGCACTGACAACGAGCAATGAGTGTGTGAACATAAATGTAATGTCGGTGAGGAATACGTACTGCCCCAAGCTTAGGCTTTTGGCCGAAGTTTGTCTATTGCCACGGCTGGCCTGGCGGATATCCAAAGTTATAGTTGGGGTCGTTTTGTGAAGAAGCCTCGGATTGCCACTGGTTGGCAATCACCTCCGGATCCCACTGATAATCACACTGTCGTGGAGGATCAAATTGTGGTTCCGGCTCTGTAGCTGATGTAGGGTTCCGGTAGGCGTGAATGGCCTCCAATGGAACAAGGTACTCGCATGCAGATAAATCAAACAAGGAAGGAGCAGGCAAGGTAATAGTCTCACGATGATTTTTACCAAATATTAATTTGTACTTAAGCGCTTTTTCCCTATTCTTAAGAATAAAATCATGTGCTACCATATTCTTATAATCTAGATAAACAAGAGGCAGCAATTTTTCTTCTTTCTCATAATGCCTAATAGGTATGTTATAGTATGCAACGAGGCGCGAGGCGAAGATGCCTCCCAAGATAGGGCCCTTAGTACGGTTAAGGTTTAACCGCTTTGCAACAATAGTGCCCATACTAAATGTGTCATCACGAAACAAGGCATGGCACAAAATAACAATATCAGGGGCACTCAGGTTGCCATAGTTTCCGCGACCAATTAAGCATCTACTAGCAAATATTGCAAAGTAACATAAAACAGAAAAATGTACGCTAGTAATTCTCGCATCGGAAACTTTCCTAGTTTCCCCTACATCAATTGTATCAATAAACCCCTCCACATCGTCAAGATGTGGTTCCTCTATGATGCCCGAAAAGGGTAACTTGCAAACCTCACAAAATTCATGAAGGCTCATCTCCTTATACTCATCATATAGATAAAAATCCACCATAGGTGGTGACGTCCTAGAATGGAAATGAAAATTTTGCACAAAGATATTGGTGAGTAAGAGATACTGTTCGCGTTGGTCGCAAAGGAAGTCGGTGAGGCCTGCATTCTCAGCCAACTCATAAAAATCATCATAAATCCTGACTGCTCTCAAGAAATCATCGCAAGGGCATTCACACGGCCAAACCTCCGTGGTGCGAGGCAGATTATATTTGGGCCTCTCTTCTTCTTCTCTTTGCTTATCCTTCGAGCTTCGGCTCGAAGAGCCCCTCAAAAATCTCTTCATCATTTTCTGAAAAATTCTGAAATTTTAGTAACCTTAAATAAAAGTGAACCAAGCTTAGAAAAATTGATAGCAACTACTCCTACAAGTGCCTAGAGACTATATCATGCATTTGAACTACTTGGGACCATAAAAATTTGACATGCAAGCTCAAGAACCTGGTCACCTAAGCAGCAAAAATTTGCAATAAATAAAGCACTAGAACAAAAACTAATTGGACCATTGGAGAAGTCACATACCAAGGAACAATCCCCCAAAGCAGTTTTGTGAGAGGTGCTTTGAGCTAGGAGATCGAAAATCGCAGCAAAATGAGCTAGAACTTGTGCTTGAGCTGGTTGGTCATTTTTTGGGGAGGAAGAAGAAGTGTGTGGTGGCTGGAATAAGTGGAGGGGAGCCACCATGGGCCCACGAGGCAGGGGAGCGCGCCCTGGACCCTCGTGGCCAGGTGCTTGCTCCCCCTGTTGTGTTCTTAGTGCCAAATATTCTCAAATATTCCATAAAAAATCATATTTAAATTTCAGGGCATTTGGAGAACTTTTATTTTCGGGGTATTTTTATATTGCACGGATAAATCAGAAAACAGACAAAAAAATACTAATTTTACTTTATTTCAACTAAATAATAGAAAGTAAAAGGAGGGTACAGAGAGTTGTGCTTTCTAACTTCATCCATCTCATGCTCATCAAAAGGAATCCACTAACAAGATTGATCAGGTCTTGTTAACAAACTCATTCCGAATCGCATGAAACCGGAGAAATTTCGAATGACAATATGTTACCTCAACGGGGATATGCACGTCCCCAATAATAAGAATATCATATCTCTTTTTAACAGTAGGAAGAGGAAATTCGAAACCTCCAAAAATAATCGATGGAATTTTTCCAATAAAGTTTATACTATGGACTTGAGGTTGTTTCCTCGAAAGTGTACCGTATGCTCATTACCATTAACATGAAAAGTGACATTGCCTTTGTTGCAATCAATATCAGCCCCTGCAGTATTCAAAAAGGGTCCTCCAAGAATAATAGGCATACTATCGTCGTCGGGAATATCAAGAATAACAAAGTCCGTTAAAATAGTAACATTTGCAACCACAACAGGCACATCCTCACAAATACCGATAGGTATAGCTATTGATTTATCAGCCATTTGCAAAGATATTTCAGTAGGTGTCAACTTATTCAAATCAATTCTACGATATAAAGAGAGAGGCATAACACTAACACCGGCTCCAAGATCACATAAAGCAGTGTTAACATAAGTTCTTTTAATGGAGCATGGTATAGTTGGTACTCCTGGATCTCCTAGTTTCTTAGGTATTCCACCCTTAAAAGTGTAATTAGCAAGCATGGTGGAAATTTCATCTTCCAGTATCTTTCTTTTATCCGTAACAATTTCTTTCATATACTTAGCATAAGTATTCATTTTGAGCATATCAGTCAAACACATACGCAAAAAGATAGGTCTAATCATTTTAGCAAAGCGCTCAAAATCCTCACCATCCTTTTTCTTGGATGGTTTGGGAGGAAAAGGCATGGGTTTCTAAACCCATGGCTCTCTTTCCTTACCGTGCTTCCTAGCAACAAAGTCTCTCTTATCAAAATGTTGATTCTTTGATTGTGGGTTATCAAGATCAACTGCAGGTTCAATTTCTACATCATTATCAATGCTAGGTTGAGCATCAACATGAACATCATCATTAATATTATCACTAGGTTCATGTTCATTACCAAATTGTGTTTCAGCATCAGAAATAGAAATATCATTGGGGTTCTCAGGTGTGTCAGCAATAGGTTCACTAGAAGCATGCAAAGTCCTATCATTTTTATTTTTCTTCCTCTTAGAAGGACTAGGTGCTTCTATATTATTTCTCTGAGAATCCTGCTCAATTCTCTTAGGGTGGCCTTCAGGATACAAAGGTTCCTGAGTCATTTTACCAGTTCTAGTAGCCACTCTAACAGCAAAATCATTATTCTTACTATTCAATTCATTGAGCAAATCATTCTAAGCTTAAGTACTTGTTCTACTTGAGTGGTAACCATAGAAGCATGTTTACTAATGAGTTTAAGTTCACCTTTAACTCTAGACATATAATCACTCAAGTGTTCAATCATATAATCATTACGTTTTAATTCTCTACCAAAATAAGCATTGAAATTTTCTTGTTTAACCATAAAATTATCAAACTCATCTAAACATTGGCTAGCAAACTTAGTAGGAGGGATTTCAGCTTTATCATATCTATAGAGAGAATTTACCTTTACTACCTATGTCGGGTTATCAAGACCATGTATTTCTTCAACATGCGGTAAATTAAGACCATGTATTTCTTCAATAGGAGGTAAATTCTTAACATCTTCAGCTTTTATACCTTTTTCTTTCATAGATTTCTTTGCCTCTTGCATATCTTCAGGACTGAGAAATAGAACACCTCTTTTCTTCGGAGTTGGTTTAGGAGTTGGTTCAGGAAGTGTCCAATTATTTTCATTTGTCAACATATTATTCAATAGAATTTTAGCTTGATCTGGTGTTCTTTCCCTGAAAAGACAGCCAGCACAACTATCCAGGTGGTCTCTAGAAGCATCAGTTAGTCCATTATAAAAGATATCAAGTATTTCATTTTTCTAAGGGGATGATCAGGCAAACCATTAAGTAGTTGGAGAATCCTCCCCCAAGCTTCTGGGAGACTCTCTTCTTCAATTTGCACAAAATTATATATTTCCCTTAAAGCAGCTTGTTTCTTATGAGCAGGGAAATATTTAGTAGAGAATTAATAAATCATATCCTGGGGACTACGCACCCAACCAGGATCAAGAGAGTTAAACCATATCTTAGCATCACCCTTTAATGAGAACGGAAATATTTTAAGGATATAATAGCAGCGAGTTTTCTCATCATTAATGAACAAGGTGGCTATATCATTTAATTTAGTAAGATGTGCCACAACAGTTTCCGATTCATAGCCATATAAAGGATCAGATTCAACCAAAGTAATTATATCAGGGTCGACGGAGAATTCATAATCCTTATCAGTAACAAAGATAGGTCAAGTAGCATAAGAAGGATCATATTTCATTCTAGCATTCAGAGATTTTTGTTTTAGCTTAGCTAGTAATCTCTTAAGATCACTTCTATCATTGCAAGCAAGAAAGTCTCTAGCAGTTTCTTCATCCATAACATAGCCCTCAAGCACAACAGACAGTTCATATCTAGGGTGAGAATCTTCATCATCACTTTCATTAATATTATCATTATCAATAATTTCATTCTCTCTAGCCCTAGCAAGTTGTTCATCAAGAAATTCACCAAGTGGCACAGTAGTATCAAGCATAGAAGTAGTTTCATCATAACTATCATGCATAGCACAAGTGGCATCATCAATAACATGCGACATATCAGAATTAATAGCAGAACCAGGTTTAGGTGTCGCAAACTTACTCAAAACAGAAGGTGAATCAAGTGCAGAGCTAGATGGCAGTTCCTTACCTCCCCTCGTAGTTGAGGGGTAAATTTTTGTTTTCTCGTCTTTCAAGTTCCTCATAGTGACCAGCAGATATAAATCCCAAGCGACTCAAAGAATAGAGCTATGCTCCCCGGCAACGGCGCCAGAAAATAGTCTTGATAACCCACAAGTATAGGGGATCGCAACAGTATTAGAGGGTAGAGTATTCAACCCCAATTTATTGATTCGACACAAAGGGGAGCCAAAGAATATTCTCAAGTATTAGCAGTTGAGTTGTCAATTTAGCCACACCTGGATAACATAATATCTGCAGCAAAGTGTTTAGTAGCAAAGTAGTATGATAGCAACGGTAACAGTGGCAAAGGTAATAGTGATAGCAATATTGTAGTGATTGTAACAGTAGCAACGGTAAAGTAACTAAGCGAAGAACAATATGTGAAAAGCTCGTAGGCATTGGATCAGTGATGGAGAATTATGCCGAATGCGGTTCATCATGTAACAGTCATAACATAGGGTGACACAGAACTAGCTCCAATTCATCAATGTAATGTAGGTATGTATTCCGAATATAGGCATACGTGCTTATGGAAAAGAACTTGCATGCCATCTTTTGTCCTACCCTCCCGTGGCAGCGGGGTCCTATTGGAAACTAAGGGATATTAAGGCCTCCTTTTAATAGAGTACCGGATGAAAGCATTAACACATAGTGAATACTTGAACTCCTCAAACTATGGTCATCACGGGGAGTGGTCCCTATTATTGTCACTTCGGGGTTGCCGGATCATAACACATAGTAGGTGACTATAGACTCCCAAGATAGGATCAAGAACTCACATATATTCATGAAAACATAATAGGTTCAGATCTGAAATCATGGCACTCGGGCCCTAGTGACAAGCATTAAGCATAGCAAAGTCATAGCAACATCAATCTCAGAACATAGTGGATACTAGGGATCAAACCCTAACAAAACTAACTCGATTACATGATAAATCTCATCCAACCCATCACCGTCCAGCAAGCCTACGATGGAATTACTCACGCACGGCAGTGAGCATCATGAAATTGGTGATGGAGGACGGTTGATGACGATGACGGCGATGGATTCCCCTCTCTGGAGCCCCGAACAGATTCGAGATCAGCCCTCCCGAGAGAGATTAGGGCTTGGCGGCATGTCATGACCAGATTTTCTGGTATTAATTTCCAGAAAAATGGCCGTTGTGCTCATCAGCCCCAGGATTACTGTTAGCTGATAAGGCACCAACTTGATACAGAAATTCCAAGCAAATTACAAGGATATGTAGTACAAGGCCATTCTGGCCTGGGTGTACAACAAAGGATTTCTAGTGGTTGATGGCGGAAGCGGTTTGTGGATCATCAGTGTCTATGGGTCTCCATTGCCCACAGGAACAACTGACCAGGCTAATTCCTATCTTCGCGAGGCTGATATCACCGTTGCTTAGTTTCCGGGGCTGCCATCGCAACGCTCCTCTCCATGCAAGAAATCTGGCCAAGACAATAGCCAGGGACAAGCTAGTGAGTACTTTGAATGTACTCGCAAACATTAAGAACACGGGTATAACATAAATGATAATCATGCGCTGAAATATTCTATGATCACATCTTCAGTCATAAAATAAAATCTCTGATGCATGTAAGCAGGTTATTTATATGCAACATGAATAAGCAATAATGGGGTAGAAATAACATGTACCGATCGGGTGTCTGAAGCGACGCCTCGAAAGGACCATGATATGAAACATGCCTCAGTCGGGCATCTAAGCGACACCACATAAAGGGCTTATAAAGAAAATAACAAGCATGCCACAGTCAGGCGTCTGAGCGACACCACATAAAGGGCTTATAAAGTAAATAATAATCACAATGAATATCCAGGAGGTAGAACCATCCCAGGGATACTCAATACTTCAAATAATATAAAGGGGTTAGTCCATAATAAGAATAATCCGTAATCATCATAATCATCACAAGTCACAAATCATGATCCAAGTTCTGGTTTAGTAGTTTCTCCTCCGAAGACCGATACTAAGACCGACACTTGACCCGACCCAGACTGTAGTCCTTAACCATGGACACGGCTATTCGAATAGGTTTAATCTCTGCGGAGGGTGTATTCTTTACCCACGAGTATCGGATTCCTTTAGTCCATCGGGACTAATTCCGTCTACGGCCTTTCAGTTGAAAACACACCTAACTGCACACACCAGCTTAACTCACCGGTGTCTGGAATCACCCACGACACTTGTTAAGCAAAACTCTAAGTGGGGAGGCTACAACCTCGCGTAGCATGGGATCAAATTTATATCGCGCGCTCTAAGGGGTGGCCTCCCCTCTCGGTCCCAACCGGAAACACCCATGCCCCCTGACCAGGTGGCATGTCTACCGGCTACAACCGATATCTTCCACCATGGCCTCTCTGTACGGTGTGTGCTGGAAAGGGGTTGACGACTTACTGAACCATACCCTACTGCGACAGGGACAAGTGGTAGTACAAAACAAGTATGGGGGTTACTGGAACAAGACTCGATCTACGGTCGACTCCTGCATGACATGTATAACAAGTATATTTCAACCAACAAATTCACCACTCATTATACCTTACTATGCCATACCGAACATAACCGTCCCGACGGAGACCGGCGACAAGCTCACGCCTACCCAAGGCAGAGGATTTCCTGGATTCCTTTCCGGCATGCATGCAAGGCACATGAGGATGATTACTATCACAAGTATATTCATTTCTAACAGCAAGGAAATCACCAATATGCATCCATGCAAATGCTCATATCACATGAAATAACAAGTTCTCCGGAATAAGATGGTGTTATAATCGTGTCATCCAACACATCAAAATTATTATGCCAGGGTTCAGGATGCTTGCCTTCAAGGTGTGGAAAGGCAGGGTGCACTCCAACTTTTGAAAGTTTTTCTTCTCTCTCCAAAAATCCTATTCAAAATAGTTTGAATTAACACACATTTCAAAAACAGCACAAAAAAGTTGTCTGAATTTTTTTCAAATAAATCTTAAAATAAACTAGACAAAATTTGAGAGAGGTAGGGAAAAGAATCAACTCGTTTGGAGTTTTATTTAAAAAGTTACAGCTAGTCAAAGTTTAGGTCAAAATCTGTTATTTAAAATAAAACAGAAAAGAAAACGTTTCGAATAAACACGTACACGTCGAAAGCGTATTTTGGATTTACGCTTCCACTTACTCTAGCGTGGACGGCGCACGAGTCACTGACAATGGGCCCGCCTGGCCCACTGGTCAGGTTTGACTGGTCTATCTCTCCCTCCTCTTCCTCTGCCCGAACGGCGGCGAGTCAACGGCGATCAACGCCGGCGAACGACGGCTCCCCGCGGGCTCCAGAGGGTCGGGATGGATCCCCAAGACCGGGGCGGTTCTCCCGGTGGTCGTTGGGTCCGCGGGGACGGAGTGAGCTGCCGGCGGCGAGCTTCGCGGCGGAGGAGGCATTCGGGAGCAAAGTGGGTTTGGGGCTACGGTGGCTCCCGATCAAAATCGAGCAGGGGGACGGGTTCACGGGGGAAAGAGGGAGCTTCTGGTGGAGAGAGTTCAGAGGGGGAGGCCCTGGTTGTGCCGAACCGAGCTGGGAGGTGGCGGTGGCCAAACTGGCCGGAGTCGGGGAAGACGGCTTTCCCCCGACGATTGCGGGCTGTGGGGGTGCCAAGGGGGTGGCCTGAGGTCGCCTGTGCGCTCGGATGGGTTCAGGGCCTCCTGTTATAGCGCGACGAGGTCGGTTCCGCGGCGGTGGATGAGGATGCCGGCGAACCGTCTTTCTGTAGCTTGCAAGGCGACGTGGAGGCGACGAGAGTTAACCGATGAGCGAGGGGATATGCTTGCACGGCACCCAGGGGCAGGTGGCGAGCCGGGCTGGCTCGGGCGGCGCCGACCGGGGCTGGAGCCACTGCGGACGCCGGCGTGCCGCCATGAATGCCCTGACGGCGGTGCTGTAGTGTGCCAGGGTGGTCGGGGTGGCGTGGTGGTGTAGGAGGATACGTGGTGTGCTAGCTGCTGTTGGCCAAGGGCCGGAACGGGTGCGGGCGAGACGCGGCGGCTCGGGCGCACGTGCATGCCAAACGCACGCTCTGGGCGCGCCCAGAGCACGCCCGGGACGTTTTCGACAGTATGCCGGGGTAGCCTGGAGTGCTAGAGTGGGGCTGGCAAGTAACAGGACTAGTCTAGGGTTAGTAAGGGGATCAAGGGACATGGTGGATAGGTCAAGGGCTCAAGTCCACAATGTACACTTGAAATCATGCCAAATCTGGCTATGCACTCAGGGTGTTTGTCAAAACGCCACAGGCACCTAGGCTTTACTTGGGGTGGCCAAATTCCCCAGATCAGTGTCTCTTTAGATGGATAAGGGGGTGGTGAAGCTAGTTTGACAAAAGCAAAAACTTGTTAGTGCAAGTTTTGCAAAACTTCATTTTTTGACAAAAAGAAGAGGGCATGATTGCAAGCACTTAGAATCATCCAATGGGTCCACTCTCCTGGACTTAAGGGTTTGGCAAGGTGTAATACAAGCAGGAGAAAGCTCAAGGGTAAAGGAGCAAGCAAGAATATGGTTGCTGTACAAACCATCATGTTGGACCAGAATGAAAATGAGGTTGTTTCACTCAAATCTTTCAAAGAACACCACTGGGTTTTTGCATAAAGTTGAATCATAAGTTACTACCAACATCCCATAATTTTGGTGGAGGCTAGAAACAAAGATTTAAATGGGTTGTAGTGCAAATTTGCACTCTGGACCAGAGAAGAAAATTGGGTGTAGAGCTCAAAATATTTCAAGAATAAAAGATATTTTTGTATAAAAGTGATTTAAAAACATCACATGACATTTCCAAATTTTGGTTGGAATTTTAAGTGAATTTATCAAATGGTTGTAGTTCAAACATGGCCATGCACTACTGGAAACAGGGAATTTGCCATCAGCCAGCTCTTTGCCATCTGCCAGCGGATGGCAAAGAACGTCTTTGCCATCTGCTTATAAAAAACAGATGGCAAAGAACTGACAGATGGCAAAGAACATGGTTGCCATCAGCCAATTCTTTGCCATCTGCCAGTGGATGGCAAATAATCTTTGCCATCTGCTAGCAGATGGCAAAGAGGTTGGCAAATCCTGTGGCCGTCAGGGGTGTAACGGCGTACCAGCCCCACCTCTTTGCCATCTGCTGGCAGATGACAAAGAGATGGGGTTATTTTTTTTAGGTAAAAAAATTGTGGCCTCTATCCCCTCCCTCTCTCCCCTCCTCTCCCTCTCTCCCACGCATCTCACCCGTCGCCGCCCTCTTCCCTTCTCGATCTCGATCCGCTGAGGCAGCGTGAATATCCGTCGTCCTCGAGCTGGCTACTCCGCCACATCCCCGCAGCGGCAGAGGAGGAGTCAGGGGTGGAGCTCCCATTCGGCGGCAGCCGCAGCCATCCCTCAATGCGCCGCGAAACCCTAAGCCCGCGGCATGGCGACCGAGCTCAAGACCCCTCTCCATCCTGCACATGGTATGGATCCCTCCTCCCCTTTTGTTCCTTCTTCTCGTTTTCTTCATCACCTTCCGCATCTGACGGGGGCTCGCCGTGTGCAGTCAGTTTTGGGGCCATGGAGGAGCAGCTGCTCCCATCGGGTCTGGGGAAGGAGGACGCTCACCACCACCATGCTGCTCAACCTCACCATCGTGATTATGTTGCCAAGGTGACCTCTTTCTCCCCCTCTTCCTCTGTTCGTTTTGATTCTTGGCTCCCTTCCCTCCCTGATGCGGTTGGTTTCCTCACACGAGCAAACCACCATATGGTGGAGTTCTCTTCCACTCCGACGACTCCCACTGGTGGCCTCGGTTCTGCTTCCTCCCTGACATTAGGCGGTAAGCCACTACTCTCTCTCTCTCTCTCTGCTTTGTGTCCACGGCCAGAGAGCCATGGTGAAATTTTGTGCAGGCCATCAAGCCATAGGGTTTCGAGTTGTTTCAAGCCAATTAAAACATTCATCCTGAGATTGCGGGTGTGTAGTGTTCCCCTTGCCGGTGTGATTGCCAACGTGGCCTGAATAGCTTCGTCAGCAAGAAGAAAACTGAGAGAGAAGAGACTGAGTGGAAAGTTCATAAATGTTCAGTCATTTTCAGTCTGCTCCCTTCACAATGTTCAGTCATTTTCAGTAATTTGCACAAATGTTCTGGCCTGGCAAATGATTTTTGATGTGCAAAAGGGTAGTTGCTTTTTGGCATGGTCTTGGCGTAAATATTGATCGTCAAACCTAGGAACAGAAAAAAAATCTTTTCACATTTTTTTTCTGCTGAATCATTAGCTCATCAAGTTGTTTGCCCGTCACTCGCCTCTCTTGCTATTTCAGCACGAGGCACAATCTGAAGTACTGAAAATTAGTAAATCATGCGCATTTAGTTTTAGCACTGAGTCTCAGATCATGCGTACAAAGTACTACTACTACTACTACTACTAGAACTAATGGCGCTGGAGGTGTCTTGATGCAAATGTTGACCATTTGGAAGACTGCTTCGGATATCTAAAAATCTATATTTCTTTCCAGCGCAAAATGTATCCAGTTCATGTACTCAATTACAACTGTCATGTCGTGACTGTGGTGTCTGGACTTCTTGCACAAGCGCAGCCTCTAACCTAGTGAGCTCCTTTCCCCAATTAGTTTACTAGTCGTCAACCCGTGCATCTGCACGGGCTAGCACTTTCAGTATTTTTCGCAAGAGAGAGTTTGTATGAATTATAAAAAAAAACTCATATTGTTTTAGTATTTGTCTTTAGATATGCAAATAAATTGTTTACCTTTATTAGACATAGACAGGAGGAGTCACATACCTTTCTCCAATTTGTAATTAGATCATATGTTCGTTACCTCTAATACTCAACTATGTCACAATGTATGCATATTTCGTTGTGTCATAGGATAGTACACCCTTAGATTTAGACCGGATTTGAAAATATGAGCATGTGATATTACGGTCAGATAATTAGTGCATCCATGGAGAAAAATAGTTGCAAATGAAAAACTCAATACATGATTCCTTTACTAATTTTTGGAAGTCTATAGAAGCCCCCAAAATGAAATGTGTTGGTGTCGCATATGTCGTACTTTTCCGGATAGCAAAACGATTGAGCCTGATTGAGTTAATTTGATCTTAAAATATGCAAAATACACTGATAAAACATTTTACGGATTAATATTGACATATACAACATGCATAAGCAGAAGTGCACTACATGGAACAACAATAATAATCCAGTTCCGTTTGATTAAAAATGATGTTGAAAATAGTGGATCCCTGCACGGTGTTCTAGCGTTTCATATTCTCTCGGCCCATTACATTTTGCGAGGTTTATTTTACTACCATTTTTAGTGATAGTGGAAACATTTAACTGCAGTTTACATGCTTCTCTAAACGTCTAGATTTATGCTTTCAACATTGACGGGGATATTTTTTATCATTTTTTAAAGCAGTTGTACTTTGGATACACGCTGAGTTTGCCGCAGTAAGTATTCCTATTTATTGGTATTTTTAATAGTTAGTTTCACGTATTTATAAGGCCACAAAAAGGATATAATCATGCTTTAGATACCGGTAATTATCAGCAACCCCACACTTGCAAACAATCAGGAATTCCTACTCAGGGAGTATCATGCAAAATACTCCCTTTGTTTCTAAATATAAGTCCTTTGAGAGTTTTAAATAGAAACTACATATGGATGTATATAGACGTATTTTAGAGTGTAGATTATCTTATTTTGCTCCGTATGTAGTTTATATTAGAATCTCTAAAAAGACTTATATTTAGGAATGGAGATAGTAGAAGAGACCGTACCTCCCAAAACTACAGTGCATGCAAGAGAATTAAAAAATTGTCTAATACTTTGCATGAACCAAACCTCCATGATGATCTGTTTGCATCTGGGACATCGTATGTATTGTGCCATGTAAGGTGTACCTCTGTGTCTAGTCTGAAGCCGGTATTCCAGACAGCATGGAGAAGACCAATGAGTTCGATGCCTTGGTGCAGCAGGAAACGCCAAGCGACTGAATCTTCAAAGGGAAGACGTGGAAGGCATGGTAAAATCTGTACGTGATAGACAACATGCATGGACTCTCTATGTATTTGATCCAACGCTTGTAAACAGAAAATACAGAGATTGAATGGATGGTTTTCTTTGTTTAGGAGACATGAAGGGTATGTGATGTACTGGGCCTACAACATGCGTGACTTGTATTCACCTGGACTCTTCTTTTAAATTAGATGGACTCTTCTTTCATCATTTTTCGAACCGGCTCTGCTCTAATCTTTTATTTACGGGGGCTCTTCTCTAATCTTGATCAGAGAGGACGGAGAGAATCACGTGAGATTGGGAGAGAGACAGAGCGCATGTTCCAATCTTCTTCTTTTTTTTCGTTTGGGAATTTTTTTATTGACGTGGGAATTTAGGATTGATCTACACCGTAATAACTCGGCCCCACCAAATTAACGGCCCCTAATTTCTAATTAACGTGTGAATTTCTAGGGAGTCTATAATTAGTATAGGTATATATTTTGTTCTTACTCCGTTTTACTGTATTGATAATACATAAGAAGACGTGGCGATTAGTGGTCAATGCTTAATTTTGCATCTTTCCCTTCAACAGTTCTGGATATAGCATCATCTGCTATTATTGTCATTCTTCCACCAACAAATTACTTGACAGTCAGTTTTGCTTTGTGAATGAAATACACGGGCAACATTTCTGTCATTTCTTCCTGATCATTAGTTCTTGTAACTTGATGATCTAAACCTGGTGCCTTTTTCATAAACCAGGCATTTGGGCGCCAGAGACATGGTGGCTGGAGATATTTGATTGACCGATTCAGGCATCTGCGAATGCTTCTGGTTTCATATAGCCCTTGATGATTTGGACGGGACCCAGGGAGCCGAAGTTTGCTCTGGTAACCGATACAATCAAGGTAAATATGAACTCAAAAGATTCAGTAGCTTTGAAACACCTACATGATCCTAATTCAGGATGGAATTTTTGCATGCCTGAAGATTCTAAAGGCTTGGTCAGTAAGGAAGAGGACAGTGGCGACTCTCATGGTAAGCTGGCAGGCAACGACTCTCGTGGTTACACCCCCGGGGATGGTGTGCCCAGTGACCTCATTTTTCCATGGTTGCTCATTTTGCTTCGTTACTAAGCAGAGTTCAAGGTTGCAAATCTTGAATGCTGTTTATGTTATTTCTTTGTGTGTTCTTACTCTTAGGCATGCACTAGCTTAGCATTTATGTTATTGATAGACTAGCAGCAACATTGTGTGTTCTCCTTGCTGGTGTGATCGCCGACGTGAGAGCTGGCCTGAATAGCTTCGCCAGCAAGAAGAAAACCGAGAGAGAAGAGAGTGAGAGTGGAAAGTTCAGAAATGTTCGGACGTTTTCAGTCTGCTCCATTTACGATGTTCAGTCATTTACAATAGCTTGTACAATGTTCTGGTCTGGCAAATGTTTTTAGATGTGCAAAAGGGTGGTAAGTTTTTAGGCATTTTCTTGGCGTAAATATTGATCGTCAAACAGTTCTGTATGTAGAATCATATGCTATTAATATCATTCCGCCACCAACAAATTACTCACCTGACATTTTCGCTCTGTGAATGAAATAAAAATGCATCACTTACGATTTGTTGCCTGCAATTCTGATTTCTGTTCTAGGCTTGGTTGAGTTCTGCTTTATTTTCTAAGAAATTATGTGTTGGATTTGGCACGGAGCTACTGCATCGTTTTGTTTTGGCACTTGGTTCTTCGTCAATGTTGAGCTATTGTAAGTGAATCTATTTATTTGTGCCTTACAAGTGCTCAACTGATTGATGGTAATGCTATGCTACGTAATTTGCTCTTCATGAACGGTTAGCCCTATTTTGATAAACATCGTTATCACACATTTTAGTTGCATCATAATAATCTTCTTCTAGTCTTCTTCTTCTTACTTTCTTCTTTCCCATTTTACAGATTTGCTTAAGATCATGGAAGCTTGGGTTGATGGAGTGCTTGTATTTAGTTTTTGTTTTGACCTTGTGAAACTTGCTACCTATGGATGAAACTGTGTAATATTGATGAAACTATGTATATGTACGGATGAAACTTGCTACTATTGGTAACATGTATTGGATATATGTGTTCATGACTATTGGTAATATGTGTTGAATATGCTATATTGGTCATATAAATATATTTGTGTTTGATTTTCTGTGAAAATGAATTGATATAAGAAAAAACAAAATTAAATGGGGCAATATAGTCACTTTGCCATCTGCTGGCAGATGGCAAAGAGCTTTGCCATCAGCTGGCAGATGGCAAAGAGGCCACGTGTAATCTACATGTAAAATTTGGGCTGGCCTATTTGGGCTCTTTGCCATCTGCCAGCAGATGGCAAAGCTCTCTGCCATGTGCTGGCAGACGGCAAAGCATGCAGCCTTTGCCATCTGCTGGCACACGGCAAAGAGCCTGAATACTTTGCCATCTGCTGGCCGACGGCAAAGAGCCTGCAGCCTTTGCCATCTGCTAGCTGACGGCAAAGTATGTCGTTAGCCTTCCAACGGGGCTAACCCCGTTAAGAGGCTTTGCCATCTGCCAGCTGATGGCAAAGCCACAGGCTCTTTGCCATCAGCCAGCAGACGGCAAAGAAGCCTTTGTCGGCAGGGTTTCAGACAAACTGTTTGTCATCTGCTGGCAGATGGCAAAGCCTTTGCCATCCGCCGACCATGCCTTTGCCATCTGCCATGGCAGATGGCAAAGTGCCAGATTCCAGTAGTGATGTAACCTTGAAAAACCATTTTTCAAGAAAATAAAGATTAAGCAAATTAATTATGTAATTAGTTCCACTAATAAAAGAAGAGTTTTTCTTGAGAGGTTAAACAAATCCAATAACATATTTGAAAAGTTTTATCTTTGGGGAAAAACTCCATAATAACAAGGAAAAAAATGGTTCAAAAAATCAAAAGGGAGCCCAGAAAATAAAAGTTTTAATTTTCCTGGTAAAATTTTAATTTATTAAAACAAGGCCAAAATTTGGGGTGTCACAACACTACCCTCATTTAAGAAAAATCTCGTCCTCGAGATTTGTTAAAAAGCTGTTTTAAGAAAAACTATATGCAATAAAAATGTGGCTACAGTGAGAGGGCAATAAGTGGTGTAAAACCACAGTGTGGATACTGGCGCTGCGTGGAAAAATCTACGATAGATTTCTACGATGGATACAGTAAATTTAGAATAATTTCTAAATTTAATAAATACGCTGGTCGTACCCGAGGGCACAGTGCTCCCTCTGACTGACAGGTGGACCCAGGGCCCACTGTCGGCCTCTTCTCCTTCCTCTGGCTCTTTCTTCTTCCTCTATCCCGCGCGCTTTCCTGCGCTTTCTCCACCGGCGACGTTTAGCGCGTAGGGTATCTAGGCCGTACCGCGGTAGTGCGCAGCGTGCTAGCTGCCGGGGCTGCGTGCACTCACCTCGCGGGCCAGCTTGCTGTCAGCACTGCTCGCGGATTCGACTCCGAACACCGGCGATCGGGCAACGAGCGGTGTTGGTGGACTTCGCCCACCGTACACCGAGCTCGAGCTATAAAACGGCTGAGGTGTTCCTCTCTTCTTCCTCACACCTGGCCTCGCTTCTCCTTCTCCTTCTTCCTCTTCCATTTCTGTTTACAGAAGCTCGGGTGAGGCTCTAATGGCGGAGGCGATGCCGGATTGGTTCGCGATCCTGATATGCGGAGGGCTGGCGACACTGCTGGGGCTCTCCGTGCTCCTGTGCGCGATGATCCTCGATGATCGTCATGATGCTGCTGTTCGGGTGTTGGCTCTCCGCGGTGGTGGTGATCACGAGGAGTAGGTGGGGTGTGCCGGGTGCTAACTGTTGTTCGGGGATGCCTTTTTTGATGTAACACCGTTGCAAAGTTTTGCAATCAGTGTATGTGTTCGAATGATTATGGTTGTGAGTCTACTACCGTGGTGTTGCGTGAAATAAAATAATCCACGTCGTGAGAAGGTGCAGACGCAGCAATTCAGGGAAAAGAAAATCTCACTCCAGGATAATTCGTGAGACAAAACAGTAATACAATAGAGTCAAACCGCAACAGAACCACTCACATTAATAGAAACTAAAAGATTGGCTTGCTGCACAAACTCGGGGTACCACGCATAAGTTACAACTTATAAATAAATGTTGCAATAATAAACACAGCAGCGACGTCTATAATGCAAACGCTAACCGGACGGGGTCCCTAGAAAATGTCTCTGGTACAGGGATACACTCCTCTTCTATCGGGGAAAGTGGATTGACCAGTCGATGAATGCGTCTTTCTTGGTCGGGCCTCAGAGTTCTGCCGATGGCGATCTGATGATTTAAATCCGCGAGGCTCTGAAGATAACCCATCATGCGTTGGGTTAAACGTTCTTGAGCGATGACGTACTGGACAAGGTTGGCCAGTACTGGGTCTCTCTCAATTCGTCCACCGGGAAAAGATGTTACTCCTCCGGGTGCTGCACGGCTTGGAAAGTAATAATACCCTCGTTCGCTGGCATAGGGTACCGCAAATCGAAGGCGAGCAAGCGCTTCATATGCCGCAACTTCTATGGCCATGTGTGGGGTTGGCATAGATTTCCCCACGAAGGAGACCTCCGTTGGGTCTTGGTTTGAGTTTACGGGAGGGATGTGTACTGCTGCCCAATATCTCGAGGTGGACTGGGTGATTCTCGATTTGAACAGCTCGTACTAGGGTGGCTGAGTAGCGCCCATGGTACTGCAGGTAAAATCCCACAATATCTTGACAAAACTACCCGGGGTTGCATCTGGAGTTCTCAGATAAATACTAGGGCTCGGCATGGCAAGACATGGTTCTGAGGATGGTGCACATCATGAGGGGTGCTTGGCAAGGTCACGCGGTGGCCTTTTTATAGCGCCGGAGCTGGGTTGTTTTACCGTGGTGAAAGGTAATGAATTTGCCAGCTTAGCTCCAAGGGTCGGGGTCAAGCCACAGATACACACATTTCACTAAAGTGACGTATTACTGTGGGGGTGTGGGGAGGTTTTTGGTAACTGTGTCTGGGATAGAAATCTTATATCGCATGCTGGCATATACATGCAAGCTACTAATTAAAACAGAGGCGCGACAACAGGCGGAGTTTATTTACATAATCACACGATTACAAAGCGGGGAATACACTGAGACTCGACACTACTCGAGTGACTTAGTCTACCTCGTTTACATCCAAGCGCGCGTGCCTTGTGGATGTCGAGGCCTCTCCACGGGTCTCACCGTCGGAATTTGCTGGAGTAGGTTGAGGGGCTGCAGGCTCGGGGTACCAATGATGACCATCTCCGGGATTGTTGGCCACAACCCCGTTGGAGTGTGCTCCCAAGAGGCGACGAAGCACTTCTGGGGTCATCAGTGTACCTTGGCCAACGGCTGGGGCAGATCTCAGGGACTCGATCGGGTGTCCAAACAGCACGACTGGGTTGTCGGTGTTGGGCTCGTTCTCTTCTCTCGCCGGGGCTCGATGAACCAGCTCTCCACGAGCTGCGATTAGATCAATGGTGATTTGATCGCACAGTTCCTCTAGTGCTCCTACATAGCGTACCAGGTGCAACAATGCAAGATCTGTCTCGTGATCTCCGTTGGCAACTTGGGGTGGTCTACCATACCCTTCATGTCTGGGGTAGTAGTGGAACGAGCGACAGTTAACTCTGGGCGACAAGTGCCGGAGATGAACTATAGCCTCTCGAGCAGCTAGTTGGATGGCTTGTGGCTCAAAGGAAGTTGTCCTTCCGGTGAACCTGTAGGGGCGCTCGGGCGCTAGACCCCTACCGTAGATGTGTACAGTGGCCCAGAATTGTCGGCTCTCACCGCTCATGGGTCCTTGGTACACAACATATTCTGGGGGCTCTTCTAACGCATAGGCACGACGGGTGAGGTTTGCGAGTATGGTCACAAAGCCTCCAAGGTTGGTTGCTGTGGTCTCATTGTGCACGACGGGGCCAGGCATTGTGGCTCGGTTTGGGGTAGCGGTTGTGTTGTGCTGGGTTGAGGCTAGCGTGCCCTTTTTATAGGAAAAAGGGGACGGAGTCTTCCTTCGCGCGCTTGCGAATGAGACGCCTTGGGTGCGGGTCACTTGTGCGTTATTGACAGGCTAGGTTGATAGGTTGGGCACCGAATGCCAAAAGGTGTCGGGTCACTGGTGCAGCTATCTTGCACGAGAAGCTTGGCTGGGATTTGGTTATGGTCTGGTGGGTTGGTTTGCCTAAGTTTACTGACCTGGCTAAGATAGGATTAGCCAATGGTCAGCCTGGCTCTGATACCAAGTCTGTCACGACCGGTTTTTTGGGTATTAATTTCCAGAAAAATGGTCGTTGTGCTCATCAACCCCAGGATTACTGTTAGCTAATAAGGCACCAACTTGATACAGAAATTCCAAGCAAATTACAAGGATATGTAGTACAAGACCATTCTGGCCTGGGTGTACAACAAAGGATTTGTAGTGGTTGATGGCGGAAGCGGTTTGTGGATCATCAGTGTCTATGGGTCTCCATTGCCCACAGGAACAGCTGACCAGGCTAACTCCTATCTTCGCGAGGCTGATATCACCGTTGCTTAGTTTCCAGGGCTGCCATCGCAACGCTCCTCTCCATGCAAGAAATCTGGCCAAGACAATAGCCAGGGACAAGCCAGTGAGTACTTTGAATGTACTCGCAAACATTAAGAACACGGGTATAATATAAATGATAATCATGCGCTGAAATATTCTATGATCACATCTTCAGTCATAAAATAAAATATCTGATGCATGCAAGCAGGTTATTTATATGCAACATGAATAAGCAATAATGGGGTAGAAATAACATGTAGCGATCGGGTGTCTGAAGCGACGCCTCGAAAGGACCATGATATGAAACATGCCTTAGTCGGGCATCTAAGCGACACCACATAAAGGGCTTATAAAGAAAATAACAAGCATGCCAAAGTCGGGCGTCTGAGTGACACCACATAAAGGGCTTATAAAGTAAATAATAATCACAATGAATATCCAGGAGGTAGAACCGTCCCAGGGATACTCAATACTTCAAATAATATAAAGGGGTTAGTCCATAATAAGAATAATTCGTAATCATCATAATCATCACAAGTCACAAATCATGATCCAAGTTCTGGTTTAGTAGTTTCTCCTTCGAAGACCGATACTAAGACCGACACTTGACCCGACCCAGACTGTAGTCCTTAACCATGGACACGGCTATTCGAATAGGTTTAATCTCTGCAGAGGGTGTATTCTTTACCCACGAGTAACGGATTCCTTTAGTCCATCGGGACTAATTCCTTCTACGGCCTTTTAGTTGAAAACACACCTAACTGCACACACCAGCTTAACTCACCGGTGTCTAGAATCACCCACGACACTTGTTAAGCAAAACTCTAAGTGGGGAGGCTACAACCTCGCGTAGCATGGGATCAAATTTATATCGCGTGCTCTAAGGGGTGGCCTCCCCTCTCGGTCCCAACCGGAAACACCCATGCCCCCTGACCAGGTGGCATGTCTACCGGCTACAACCGATATCTTCCACCATGGCCTCTCTGTACGGTGTGTGCTGGAAAGGGGTTGACGACTTACTGAACCGTACCCTACTGCGGCAGGGACAAGTGGTAGTACAAAACAAGTATGGGGGTTACTGGAACAAGACTCGATCTACGATCGACTCCTGCATGACATGTATAACAAGTATATTTCAACCAACAAATTCACCACTCATTATACCTTACTGTGCCATACCGGACATAACCGTCCCGACGGAGACCGGCGACAAGCTCACGCCTACCCAAGGCAGAGGCTTTCCCGGATTCCTTTCCGGCATGCATGCAAGGCACATGATGATGATTACTATCACAAGTATATTCATTTCTAACAGCAAGGAAATCACCAATATGCATCCATGCAAATGCTCATATCACATGAAATAACAAGTTCTCCGGAATAAGATGGTGTTATAATCGTGTCAACCAACACATCAAAAATATTATGCCAGGGTTCAGGATGCTTGCCTTCAAGGTGTGGAAAGGCAGGGTGCACTCCAAAACTTTTGAAAGTTTTTCTTCTCTCTCCAAAAATCCTATTCAAAATATTTTGAATTAACACACATTTCCAAAACAGCACAAAAAAGTTGTCTGAATTTATTTCAAATAAATCTTAAAATAAACTAGAGAAAATTTGAGAGAGGTAGGAAAAAGAATCAACTCATTTGGAGTTTTATTTAAAAAGTTACAGCTAGTCAAAGTTTAGGTCAAAATCTGTTATTTAAAATAAAACAGAAAAGAAAACGTTTCGAATAAACACGTACACGTCGAAAGCGTATTTTGGATTTACGCTTCCACTTACTCCAGCGTGGACGGCGCACGAGTCACTGACAGTGGGCCCGCCTGGCCCACTGGTCAGGTTTGACTGGTCTATCTCTCCCTCCTCTTCCTCTGCCCGAACGACGGCGAGTCAACGGCGATCAACGCCGGCGAACGGCGGCTCCCCGCGGGCTCCAGAGGGTCGGGATGGATCCGCAAGACCGGGGCGGTTCTATTGGTGGTCGTTGGGTCGGTGGGGACGGAGTGAGCTGCCGGCGGCGAGCTTCGTGGCAGAGGAGGCATTCGGGAGCAAAGTGGGTTTGGGGCTACGGTGGCTCCCGATCAAAATCGAGCAGGGGGTCGGGTTCACGGGGGAAAGAGAGAGCTTCTGGTGGAGAGATTGGAGAGGGGGAGGCCCTGGTTGCGCCGAACGGAGCCGGGAGGTGGCGGTGGCCAAACTGGCCGGAGTCGGGGAAGACGGCTTTCCCCCGACGATTGCGGGCTGTGGGGGTGCCAAGGGGGTGGCCTGAGGTCGCCTGTGCACTCGGATGGGTTCGGGGCCTCCTGTTATAGCGCGACGAGGTCGGTTCCGCGGTGGTGGATGAGGATGCCGGCGAACCGTCTTTCTGTAGCTTGCAGGGCAACGAGAGCTAGCCGACGAGCGAGGGGATAAGCTTGCACAACACCCAGGGGCAGGTGGCGAGCCAGGGTGGCTCGGGCGGCGCCGACCGGGGCTGGAGCCACTGCGGACGCCGGCGTGGTGCCAAGAATGCCCTGACAGCGGCGCTGTAGTGTGCCAGGGTGGTCGGGGTGGCGTGGCGGTGTAGGAGGATACGTGGCGTGCTAGCTGCTATTGGCCGAGGGCCGGAACGGGTGCGGGCAAGACGCGGCGGCTCGGGCGCACGTGCGTGCCAGAACGCCTGGGACGTGTTCGACAGTATGCCGGGGTAGCCTGGAGTGCTAGAGCGGGGCTGGCAAGTAACAGGACTAGTCTAGGGTTAGTAAGGGGATCAAGGGACATGGTGGATAGGTCAAGGGCTCAAGTCCACAATGTACACTTGAAATCATGCGAAAACTGGCTATGCACTCAGGATGTTTGTCAAAATGCCACAGGCACCTAGGCTTTACTTGGGGTGGCCAAATTCCCCAGATTAGTGTCTCTTTGGATGGATAAGGGGGTGGTGAAGCTAGTTTGACAAAAGCAAAAACTTGTTAGTGCAAGTTTTGCAAGACTTCATTTTTTGACAGAAAGAAGAGGGCATGATTGCAAGCACTTAGAATCATCCAATGGGTCCACTCTCCTGGACTTAAGGGTTTGGCAACATGTAATACAAGCAGGAGAAAGCTCAAGGGTAAAGGAGCAAGCAAGAATATGGTTGTTGTACAAACCATCATGTTGGACCAGAATGAAAATGAGGTTGTTTCACTCAAATCTTTCAAAGAACACCACTGGGTTTTTGCATAAAGTTGAATCATAAGTTACTACCAACATCCCATAATTTTGGTGGAGGCTAGAAAGAAAGATTTAAATAGGTTGTAGTGCAAATTTGCACTCTGGACCAGAGAAGAAAATTGGGTGTAGAGCTCAAAATATTTCAAGAATAAAAGATATTTTTGTGTAAAAGTGATTTAAAAACATCACATGACATTTCCAAATTTTGGTTAGAATTTTAAGTGAATTTATCAAATGGTTGTAGTTCAAACATGGCCATGTAACCTTGAAAAACCATTTTTCAAGAAAATAAAGATTAAGCAAATTAATTATGTAATTAGTTCCACTAATAAGAAGAGTTTTTCTTGAGAGGTTAAACAAGTCCAATAACATATTTGAAAAGTTTTCTCTTTGGGGAAAAACTCCATAATAACAAGGGAAAAAATGGTTCAAAAAATCAAAAGGGAGCCCAAAAAATAAAAGTTTTAATTTTCCTGGCAAAATTTTAATTTATTAAAACAAGGCTAAATTTTGGGGTGTCACACGGCGGCTCCGTATCGTAAAACGTGATGAATCTTTCTCTCTGATTTTTTCTCCCCGAATGTGAATATATAGAGTTGGAGTTGAGGTTGGTGGAGCTCCAGGGGGCCCACGAGGCAGGGGCACGCCCATGGGGCAGGCGCGCCTCCCACCCTCGTGGACAGGGTGTGGGCCCCCTGGCCTTGGTTCTTTCGCCAGTATTTTTTATTATTTCCAAAAATAATCTCCGTGAAGTTTCAGGTCATTCCGAGAACTTTTGTTTCTGCACAAAGATAACACCATGGCAATTCTGCTGAAAACAGCGTCAGTCCGGGTTATTTCCATTCAAATCATGCAAGTTAGAGTCCAAAACAAGGGAAAAAGTGTTTGGAAAAGTAGATATGACAGAGACATATCAGTTCCTAAGGTCGTCGATGGTGTCGGAACTGTTAGGCTCAAGGGTGGCGGCCTTGCTGGTGTTGGGCAAGTTGCCCCGGCAAGGCCCTTGCCGAGGCTACACAAGCCGCCCCGGCAAGGTGTTGCCAGGGGAGACCCATCTTGCTCCTTTGTTCTTCATGCCTCTGGCTTGAGTGCTTCCCTGGTAGTCTTGTATCTTTGCTCCCTCGGCCCCGTCAAGCATGGTTGTAGGTGCGGCTACAACTGCCCGTGCGCAAGTAAAGGGTTACAGACGGCCCCTACTTTTGTACACCGACAGTTTCGTAAGACTTCAGGGAGCACTCATTATGTTCAATCTCAACCTACCACGGTCGACATGGCCTAAATTTGTGAATTGATACCATTTGTTGCTACATTTGGATAAAAGGTACGGTGCCATGTGCAGCCTAGATGTCGAAGCCGATTTGCCCCCCCTATATTAGGCAAATATATGATGTATTGTTCATTCAGTTACTCTCATATTTGCATCAAATCTTTGTTACATTATCTATTTTTAATTATATATTTGTGTACTTTGCTTTCATCTATATATTGATCTATTCTATTAGTTACTCCATATTTGCATCTTGCTCTGTTATTTCAATATATCTAATTTACAATCTTAATTTTCATTTTAAGCAGTACATCCCTTGCTTTGCAAGAACAAGAGTAGAAGGAAATCTCGGGCTTTACTTTGTTGATGACTCCATGAATGTCATATTAACAACGCACCATGGAATTACAATGACGGTTGGCGTAAAACTTGATAAAGATGGTCACTCCTATTTTGATGCAAACCTTTGGAGAAAAATGTCTAAGTGTTATGAACTGAAAGCTGGCAATAAAATTCTAGTGCGGGGTTAGTGTCAGCCCAACGTCATCAGCCGATCATAGTCTGATCGAGGTTAGTGTCCTTTCAACTTTCTCCATGCTGGCATAATACTTAGCAAAATCGGGGTATTTGTTCTGACTAATTGATCACTATTTAAGTAACCAATTGTGATTTCATTTTCTGACTCCGTTCCTAGGCAGTAACAAATTATATTACCAATTTATGCGCACTATATATTTTTCTGACATGTTCTGAATAAAGAATACCTTTCCAACTTTTAAGCAAGATATGTTGGATGCATAGTGAACGATCTATATGTTACTAAGCGTACCAAATTTCACTGGAAGGACTTGAAGCATGTCATAAACTTTGTTGATAATCTGACAGAGATAGCATAGTGTATGAACGCTAGATTTTGGATGGGATTAATTATACCTATGGTGCACACATTGAACAAGACCAATTGTGTGCACAGAACGTTGGTAAAAAGTCTTATTTTAATGTTGATGCTCATAAACTATATATATCTTCAACGATATGTTACAATTGGTTTTTATTCTACATTTCAACAGAAATTGCTCGCTGTAGCAGTTCCTGGATCGATTTCCCGGCGTGGTCGAATTACACTTGTGCCTGCTAATAAGGCCAAAGTGATTGCAAGGTACTGCATTTGCCGCAGAAATTGAACCATTCAAATTAACAAGTTCTTCCTTGTCATGGCAATGCATCCATATTAGAAAATTGGAGACACTGTTGCTCTACCAAGGCATAGGAGGGCTCTTCCTTTTCATTGACGAGACATCGAGTTGCCGTGATCAAGCTGCTTCCAGCGGATAGTTGTGGTTTTTGGCCCTCAGCCTCTTAAAATGTGCTAGTTGTTACTATGTTAAGTATGTGGATATGGACCATATGGTTGTTGGCCCTCAGCCTCTTAAAATGTGATAGCTGTTACTATGTTAAGTATGTAGACATGGACCATATGGTTGTCAAAACCGTGTTACGAAGATCCTCCTTTTGTCGAATAGTGTAACCACTATATATATGTTACTCAAATGTTGTAAGCCAAGTTCTTAAATTTTCATGGGAAGTCTTAGTATCATACATAGTTCATTGAGTTTAAGCGTGCGCCCGATGTCCAGAAGGCATTTGCATATTAACTGTCCATGTTGCAAATTCACACACGTGTTAACATAAGGAAACGTATGTGTAACTTACTAATCACCGCACACGATTACTCGTAGACGCATCGTGTGCGATACTCCTAGCCACCGCAAGCAACTAGTTTGCAATTTCCAAAGTTTTTGTACACACAGAATTGCACACAAACTAACTGTAGTAACCGTCTGTGTTGTAATTTCTCATCGCGAACAGTTCATACGAGTCGGCTGTTTGTCACGTATCACACACATCTTGTTTACACGACTCATTTGTGTTCTTTTGGCTCATCCAAACTGTATGCCATCTATGTGAACTGTATGTTGCATATCTGTCACATCCTGATTTTCATGCCACAACATTTGGGATTCATCAGGCATAAAAATTTGACCCAACAAGAACTTTTTTGTGAATTTGGTCTATGCTTTGATTTGGGTTTTGTTGGTTGTTTGCAAGTGCTCTAAAAATCAAATAAATCCTCCAACTCTCACACTTCTTCTCCTTGATCTAACATTTTGCCCAATAATCATGCCATGTGTATAGGACATAATAGTATTTTCATACAAAAATAATTTGGCCAAAAAGTATTTTCTAAATTAGGGTTTTTCACAACCTATCCTAGTCCCCTTCTACCTCTTGTGTGCTTCTGTGCCCGAGGGGCAATGATGAAGGGGGGCAGGGACCCAGTTTTTCTCTCTAGGCAGCATCATTTCCCCTTCCTCTCCACCTCCACTCTTTTCCAGAGAGCACACAAGGCATCCAATGCCACTTCCCCATTGTTTACTCCCCCTGTAGATGCCAGACACAAGTGGTCGCACCCATTACGCAAAAAGGCACGCCATGCCAGCCAAAGACGCACTCTGGAGCACCTCATCGCGCTCTCGACCATTGACACCGCGTCCCCGACCACCTTGGGCCTCCCTAGTGCACCAGTCGAGGACCTCGAAGTCCACAACACGACAACTGCGTCGGCCCCCTCTTCTCCCCCTCTCTCTCGCCCTTGCGGCTTGTGCCCGAGCGCCGCCGCGTCCGTGAGTCACTGCCCGCGACCCTGTCCCGCGTCACACTCGCTACCCTCTCCCTCTCTTTTTCCCTAGTTGTAGAACACCCCCTGGAATACCCCCGACTCGAAGCCGAGCACTACCGTTGCCCCAGCGATAGCTACGACCTTGCCGGCGCAAGAGCCCATGGTGCACCTCGCGCCCTTATATTTAAGGCCACCCTCGAGTCCCCTCTCTACTCCTTTGGCCCTCTCTCCCTCCTGTGCACCCCCTGGACCGACCCACTCCCCTCATCATGCCCTCCAAAGCCTCCCATGGCCGGAGAACCACCGCCGACCCCGAGCTAAATTCGGGCCATCCCTAGACTCTCTTCTCTCCCTAGACACTCTAGTGCCCTCATACAACCACCGCAAGGCCCTCCATCTTTGTCATTCATCCCCGGGAAGGCATGCGCTCACGGCCAAAGATGGCCGACGGCCTCCCCCGCGGCCATCCAAGCCATCTCCACTAGACCCTCCCCAGCGTGCGTGAAAAACATGGATGGATGCGGCGCAGCCTCCTGAGCATGCCGATGGGCGGAGCATCGCCAGAGACGCCCTGTAGCACCGGCAACCGGCGCTGAACGCCTCCTCTGTCTCCCCTCGCGCCCGCGCAGGAGGTTGAGGGCGAACCTGCCAGTGGGCCCCACCTGTCAGCCGACCAGCGGGGCTGAGCCGCTGATGGGAGGGCCCCGCCCCATTTAAGTGGAGATGGGCTCTGCCCGCTGTCGTCTTCGCTCGGCTTCTGCGTCATTAGCCCGCGCGCGGCTGAGCTACTGGGTGGACCCACTGCTATCTCTCGCACTATGCTTTTGATAAGGGTAAATCTCTTTCATTTTTCTTTTTCTTTTTCAAGTGAAATTCAAAAATCCATAAACAATTCAAATGAAGTCCAAATATGGTGATTCAGAATCCTAGTGACTCTATAAATCATGATCTATCTCATGGTTCCATTTTCACATTTCTCTACAAATATTTCCTTCACAATTATTTAGCAAATCCTATTTTTCCCATTTCCGCGCTAAACTTTAGAAAACCACAGAGAACCCATTTTGAATCCAAATACCGTGATTCAAATTCCTAGATACTTATAAGTGAATGAAATACGCCCTAGAGGCAATAATAAAGTTGTTATTTATATTTCCTTATATCATGATAAATGTTTATTATTCATGCTAGAATTGTATTAACTGGAAAATTAGTACATGTGTGAATACATAGACAAACAGAGTGTCCCTAGTATGCCTCTACTTGACTAGCTCGCTAATCAAAGATGGTTAAGTTTCCTAGCCATAGACATGTGTTATCATTTGATGAACGGGATTACATCATTGGAGAATGATGTGATGGACAAGACCCATCCGTTAGCTTAGCATTATGATCGTTTAGTTTTATTGCTATTGCTTTCTTCATGACTTATACATGTTCCTCTGACTATGAGACTATGCAACTCCCGAATACCGGAAGAACACCTTGTGTGCTATCAAACGTCACAACATAACTGGGTGATTATAAAGATGCTCTATAGGTGTCTCTGATGGTGTTTGTTGAGTTGGCATAGATCGAGATTAGGATTTGTCACTTCATGCATCGGAGAGGTATCTCTAGGCCCTCTCAGTAATGCACATCAGATGAGCCTTGCAAGCAATGTGACTAATGAGATAGTCACGGGATGATGTATTACGGAACGAGTAAAGAGAGTTGCCGGTAACGAGATTGAACTAGGTATGTTGATACCGACAATCGAATCTCGGGCAAGTAACATACCGATGACAAAGGGAACAACATATGTTGTTATGCGGTTTGACCGATAAAGATCTTCGTAGAATATGTAGGAGCCAATATGAGCATCCAGGTTTCGATATTTGTTATTGACCGGAGATGTGTCTCGGTCATGTCTACATAGTTCTCAAACCCGTAGGGTCCGCACGCTTAACGCTCGATGACGATTTGTATTATGAGTTATTTGATTTGATGACCGAAGTTTGTTTGGAGTCCCGGATGAGATCACGGACATGACGAGGAGTCTCGAAATGGTCGAGACATAAAGATTGATATATTGGACGATGTTATTCGGACGCCGGATGAGTTCCGAGAGGTACCGGGTAACTATTGGAGTGCCGGAGGGTTATCGGAACCCCCCGGGGGAACTAATGGGTCTTCATGGGCCTTAGTGGGGAGAGAGAAGGGCCACAAGGGGTTGGCCGCCCCCACCTTGGTAGTCCAAATTGGACTAGGGGAAGGGGGCGGCGCCCCCTTTCCTTCCTTTCCCCCTCTCCCTTCCTCCTTCCCCTTCCACCAAGTGGAATCCTACTAGGACTTGAAGTTCTAGTAGGACTCCTCTTCTTGGCACGCCCTACAGGGGCCGGCTGGCCTCCCCCTCCCCTCCTTTATATACGGGGGGGGGGGGGCAGGGGGCACCCTATAACACACAAGATCAATTGTCTTAGCCATGTGCAGTGCCCCCCTCCACAGTTACACACCTCGGTCATATTGCCGTAGTGCTTAGGCGAAGCCCTGCACTGGTAACTTCATCATCACCGTCGCCACGTCGTCGTGCTGACGGAATGCTCCCACGGCCTCAACCGGATCAAGAGCTCGAGGGACGTCATCGATCTAGACATGTGCTGAACAAGGAGGTGTCGTACGTTCGGTGCTAGGATCGGTTGAATCGCGAAGATGTTCGACTACATCAACCGCGTTACTAAACGCTTCCGCTTTCGGTCTACGAGGGTACGTGGACACACTCTCCCCTCTCGTTGCTATGCATCACCTAGATAGATCTTGCGTGATCATAGGATTTTTTTTGAAATACTGCGTTCCCCAACAATAAGTCCATAACCTAGTCCTTGCACATTTTTATCAATACTTTTTGTGCAACACAAAGTAATGAGCCATTTCTTCATATTTTTCATCTTTGCAAATTCATAGGAAATTCATTTGAACTCCAAATCCAGTGAAACCAACTCCTAGATGCTTCTAAAATCATGCCTTGTTAAATGGGTGCCCTTGCTCATTTTAAAAAACAATATTTTTGTACACTCCTTGCAGATCCATTAATCCCTTGGTTCCATCATATTGTAATACTCAGAAATATCCACTGATCCATTTCCAATGAAACCACTATGGTTATTTTTCATATAACTATAGAAGTCCTAGAAAAGTCAAATTCACATTTTTAGAGAACTTTTATTTTTTTCTTGTTGTGTTGCTTATTGTGTTTGTTTCTGACGTTAGTTGAGGAAGTAGGCGGAATGCTCGGAGGTGGACCAAAAGGATTGAAGACCTTGTGAAGCCAAACAAGCAGGCCTTTGACGATGATTCACCCCTCTTGTTCATCGATAAATTTTCTGTATGCATGATGATGTTGTTGAATATGAGCTTGATATTATCGTTGCATTGATGCATGCCCATTGGTACTTGCGTGTTCGTAGCTCTACCTTGTGCTAGAGATGCGATGAAAAATACTTGATATTGATGCATGATGGTTTCATCTATGCCATGATCATCTCTTGGTTACAATCCTTTGAAAACGCCATCGGGTGCCCATATGCTCGTGGGTAATGTTGAACTAGGTAACCACTTGATGAAGAAGTGGTGCACCGAAGCAAGTGAATATGTGTTGTTTATAGAGACGAATTAGATTTAAGATTTGTTGACTGTCCCAACCCTACTGCGAAACCACTCTACCCTTATATGGAAAAGGGCATTATTGGTTACCTAGTTCGTGCTAACATGGATGTCCGCATTACTAGTGACGGGAGTGGCCTGGTCACTCTCGGGATGGGGTCGTACCAGGTAGGGCGGCCATGACCGTTTTTACAGGGCACCATGCACACAGTTTGTACCCTGTGCTTGTGATATGTGATGAATATGGGAGCGTGGCTCTACAAAATTAGTATTATGTGACAATGTTTGGCACGGGGCCTACTACCAATCGACTGGACTTCTTGTTAGTCATGGCTAGGGAAAGGTAGTGATCGGGTGCTTCCCCGAGTACTTGAGGTACTAAGGGATCGTGGATGACACGAAAGCTTCCCGGTTCTTGTGGGTAAAGTGTGCAACCTCTGCAGAGTGTCAAACTATTCGAATAGCCGTGTCCACGGTCAAAGACAGTTGGGTGGTGCTACTTAGACTATGTCCATAAGATTCTGAGAAACAACACAAATTGGAAATAAGGAGGGGCAGGGCACCCCAAGAGGGATAGAAAATAATCGTTAAGGCTAGACACAACTAGGAGAGCCGGTTTACAGTGACTCCCACATGAGCATAATGAGACCTAGCCACAAACAACATGTAGGGCTATTACCGGATGATGTTTCCCGAGGCCCGAAGCTGCCTAAATCCTTGTCTTGTGTGTTGATCCGCCTCGCGTCTCTCGATTCCGACCAACCCCTTCAAGCTACCGCGTAGATGCGTTGGCCTCACGACTAAGTCCTCACACTAGGACATCTGTCGTGACAATTCCACGATAGTTGGCTCCCACCATGGGGCCTGCGCACGGTGGTGTTGAGTTTTTTAAGGGCTTGGAGGGATCTCTCTTCAGGGCTCGAGAAGCTCGCGATTGATCAAATAAAAAAAGAGAAGAGCCGGCGCGGAACAACCGCAGAGGATAACCCGGTGGGGAACAACCTTGGGCAGAGCTGTCAAGTTCATCGTTTTATGATCAGAATCAAGGTTAATTTTGGAGCTAGCGGTATGCAATTTGAAGACAAGAGAAATTAGGGTTGCATGGTGCAGCCATCGTAGCCAGTTGATCCGTCGAAACTAGATTGATTTTCCGCTGCTGCCTGCTTCGCCGGTGCGTCAAATCTAGATGCGTAACTCGCATGTCTAAGTTGCGTTCAGTGCGGGTCACCGAGTCAGATGAGAATCCGGAGAAGCTTTTGTGGTCACGTTTGGGTATCAAACAATCTGGGGTTCACACACCACGTGAGATCGAAAGAATCCAAAAAATCAGTCAAAGCAATTACGACTCGAAGAAGATCTGGGACATGGGCGTGGGCTCTGCCTTTGCCCCCGAGTCACCCGCGCCCCAACTCCGGCTGCTCGGCCGCAGCCCCGCCGTGCTGGTGTTCCTCCAAACCGCGGCCGGTCCTTGCTGACACCTCTGCAACAGTCGCCGGCGCACCTCCGCCTTCGTGGCCCCGTCTTCAAGGCCGCCAGCCATCTCCGTTCGATTTCGCATCAAGCTGCACCGCAACCTTATTCGTCGTCACGCCAAGTCGCTGTTTCAAAATGCCGCCGTGGTCCACCCGCCTCTGCTGCGGGCCGCCATCGTCGCTCGTCCTTTCCCTGAGACGTCTCCGAGACCCGCTCGCCTCCACCATGGTCTGTTTTCGAGCTGCCTCCATCTCCGTCTCTGACTCTGGCGTTCGCCGCCACCTCCATGGCAACAGCCCACTTCGCCGGCTTATCGCCTCGCGGCCGGAGAATGCCTCTGCCTCGGCCTCTTCTCAAAGACAGCCCCGCGGTGTTGACGTCTCTCCGACCCGCCGCCGGCTCAGCCGTGCCTTGCCATTAAGCCGCCGTGGCCTCTACTTGCCTCTGACCCGGTCTGCGCTTCTGTTGAGCCGCCACGGCCTCCACCTCCATTGTGGTCTACTCAGAGTCGCCCGTCCCCAAGCCGTCGGCTGCCATCCACAAATCGCCGCAAGCACCACCGCCTGGAGCCGCCATGGCATGGCCTGTGAGCCGCTTCAGCTACCGCGTGGCCTCTGTTGCGAAGTCGCTGCCGTGACTCTCCGACCCACACATGCGACCCGCCTACCGGGTCGACTCTGACTCGCGGCCCGCATTGGCTTTCCATGCCTGAGCTGCATCGACTCATCTCCCTTCACTATACCTTGAGTCGTGCCTTGCCTTTTCCGTCTCAGAGACGCACCGCCTCAAGCGCCTGCACACCCGACGTGCCGATCCTCTCCACTTTGCGCCGGCTAAGCCCGCGCCTCCCCTTTACAGCAACATCAGGTTCGGCCGCCCTTGTGCGCCCCCGGCGTCCGACTCCTCCATGTGCTCCCGTGCGGCCGCGCGCCTATGACTCTCCGTCGCCCCGGGTCGTGCCCTTGCTTCTGCCGCTGCGAGCTCACCCTCGGCTGCCGTTGTGGCCCGCCACTCTGAGCTGCCTCGCTGGCAAACCATCCCTGCTGTGGCTGCCTTGACCCGCTCGCACGTTGAGCCGCCGCTTGCCTGAGCCGCCACTGCCCCTCTCCCTGCCAGGTCTTGCCTGGCCTCTGTTCCGAGATCCCCAAACTGACAGTCATGCCGTGAGCCGCCCTGTGGCCGGTCCCCTATTGCTAGCTACCTTGAACGTGTGGAACGTCTTACGAAGATTACGGCCGGGTGGTGCTAGTATTTGTACAACTTATTCAAATTGCCACAGTTTAAATACAGCTGTACATGCATGTGCGTATGACAGAGCACATGCATGGGCAAACCTATAAGCCGCTGTTGTTGCCGTACCACCTCTGCCTCAACCCGTTTCTGTTGTGCGTCGTTGCTGCACCAAGTCACCACTCCTACCGTGAGCCGCCACTTCCGACTTGTGCTGATGAGCGCCTCTCGCCGCTGCCTCCGCTAAGCGTCGCCCCTGCCTTGAGCATCGCCCGCGCTGTACCGTGCTGAGCTACTGATTTTTTGGTGCGACATTGCAGGTTGCCAAAGATCAGGTCGTGAGGTTACAAGTGAAAGTTCAAATCTCCAAGGCGTCGGCTTGTGCTGATACTCTCCATGTTGTCAGTCATTGAGTGTTCATCTGGAATTAATTGAGCAAAGCAAATTCAGTTACAGAGTAGTACTAGTTGAGTACTGTTTATGTAAAAGCCAATTTGACAAGGCACTCTAGGAAAGCGTTGTTTATTTGTGGTGATTGCCTCAATACTAGAGGAGAAGATTCCTCCTGACGATCTGGTGTAATCAAGCAAAAGATGAGCATGCAACATTAAAATAATGATGGAGAATCAAGGCTGGGACTACTTCAGGTTGATTAAACAAGACACCCAAGTGCGGCTCCTGGTGGTCGATGCAAACAGACAGTGCTAGATGATATACAATAAATTCATCGGAGACCGGAGTCCGCGAGGATGAGGGACACGACCCATTTAAAAACTGATGGATGCGTGGTTCTTTGTTTGGCTGTCAAGGCCATCACTTAGTCGAATTGCCGTGCAGTCGCTTCATCCGAAAAATACATCAGGTGATATCCATCCTATCTTTTTCATCTATATACAATAATCTGTCTGCGAACAGGTAACCTGGCTGGTAATATTTTTTGCGCAGGACAATTATTCATCACAAAAGTGATGCCATGCAGCGGATATGGAGCGGGTGCTAGCATCATTATGCAATCCGCGCCCACTTGTTGTTCTATGGGTGCGCGCAAGTCGCCGCCCCTGCGGCCTGGTCTACAATTGACTCACCAGGACCGCGACTGCGTGCTACTTAATGGGTGTGCACAAGCCGTCACCCGCGCGGCTCATTCTACATCAACACAATGCGGCTAACTTGCCCGTCCGCACGGTTTACTGCGCGCTTCACCGTGGTGATCAACTGATCATCAACTCTGCGGTTGATAATTTCTGGCCTGACATATCAGGTGAAATCCATCTAGTATATTTTTATATTACATATTGCTTTCTTTAAAAGAACAATTGTTCTGGCTTGCAAGTTATCCAATGTAGGACAAGTTGTTTACTACAAAAGGGACTATTATATCACTGAGCTGTTGAATGACTCATATCGGTTTATATCACGGTCAAATATGGAGAATCTCAAGATAACTCCTCGAGTCGTCTTAAGACTTGGGGGCTACAATGACATGACTCGGCGGAATTGGACGGTTTCAAAAAATTCAAGAACTCCGGGTAATTGGAGGAAAAAATAACCCGACCTCGGAGGCTACCGCCCTATTGGTGAAAATTTAAAGGCCGTCAGAAAATTGCTGGCTCAAAATGAAGATTCCGGTTTAAATCCGGCTCATGAGGCATCTCTCTCCCATAAAGCTTAAGCTCTCAATATCCGGTTCAAAAAGAATTCATCTCTCGCAAGTTCGAGTTCTTAGAAAAATTAAAGGTTGCCAAAAAGAACTTGCTGCCATGATGCGCGGTTCAAACATGGGTGTCCTGCCTTATTGGCTTGTCTTATTGGTCACTTGGGGGCTTCGTGTTCAAACATAGGTGTATTCAACAAAGAGAACATAGCGTTACTACCCTTTTGATCCGGTGCAACGCCACAATTATGGTCACTTGGGGGCTTCCTGATCGTATTTGAATCATAGCGTTACTACCCTCTTGACCGAATATGTCACTTGGGGGCTTCCTGTTCAAACATAGGTGTATTCACCAAAGAGAACATAGCGTTACTACCCACTTGATCATGGTAATTTGGCTATCAAGCCAATATGATAATGTCATAAGAGCACAGCTCTGGTTATCTTGGTAATTCGACTACGAAGCCAATATGATAATTTCATAAGAGCACAACTCTGGTTATCTTGGTAATTCGGCTACCAAGCCAATATGATAAATTCATAAGAGCACAGTTATGATTACCTTGATAATTCAGCTACTAAGCAAATATGATAATTTCATAAGAGCACAGCTCTGATTACCTTGATTATCCGGCTACCAAGCCAATATGATAATTTCATGAGAGCACAACTCTGATTACCTTGGGACTTTGGCTATCAAGCCAGTATTATAACTTCACATGAGTATAGCTCTGACCTACTTGGCGGGTTAATGACCGAGTTACAAAGACCAAAGAGAGTCTGTTGCACAACATAGCTCTAACATAGGTATATGGTGAACCGGCATCATATGATGATATTAAGTACTTGGAAGTATTCTCCTCTAAGTTTTGGGTTATTACCCTTACTGCATTGGTATGATAAGCCGGCAGTATGAGCAAATATCACATGTATAATATTTTGTTATGATTATATAAGGTTGTGATTAAACCGGATTTGGCTTTAGACATTAAGTCGCCAGGGTATATGTTGTTTAAACTCGGTGCAGGATTTGCAGAACTATGGTTTATATAAATGACTGAGTTCAAGCTCATCATCATAATTGATGTTTCAAAAGGGTTATCCATTCTGGATTTTCTCAAAGGCTATAAGTCCTCGAGTTATAAAAATTCCGGCTTACAATGAATGCGCATTAAGTCGCCATTGGCCAAGAGCCGCTGAGTATTTAAACTCCGGATTTACTTGTGAACCGATAAGGTATTCACATCTTTCATAGCCAAAGTTGGATGGATTTTCATGATGATATTAAATGATTGAGCTTTTCATACCGGATTATATTATTCAAATCTTGAATAACCAACATGACTGGATTTTTATTATGGTTATCAATGACCAATATTATGATTGAGGTTTTCAAAGTCACTTTAGCGCAATGGCTATTATTTTATCAATGGATATGATTTATTCTACAATGAAAGGAATAGTCCCGAGTCACTGCAGGCTTACGACCCTGCACTTGGGGGCTACATTCTTTCAAGTTGAGATTATGTCAAATATGCAAGTCCCATGTCACTGCCAGCATGCACCATGGCTTTTGGGGGCTAATGCAAAGTCATTTTTTACTTGCCTTATTGAAGACCCGACTCATCACATCGTAATGAGCCGGCCCTTGGGGGCTACCAATTGCTCCTGTCAAAAATCCAAGGTACACAAGCTTTAATCCATTATATTGAAAGGTCCACTACTCAGTTGGTAAAGTATAAGGCTCTTAACCTTGTGGACGTGGGTTCGAGCCCCATGGTGAGGATTACATCATATGATATGAAGTATATATGAAGTCCCAGCTTAGTATTATCTTACTAAGCCGGCCCTTGGGGGCTACACTGGTTGAAGTTTTTATGAGCATAAGGCGATTACAAGTCCTAGGTTGCTGCAAGCATGACAACCCGGCACTTGGGGGCTACATATGTGGAATATTCAGTTTGACTAGTGACTGAGATGAACAAATCGGATTTCTTCAAGGTTGTGACATTTATACTGAAGCAAGTCTTAAGTTGTTGCTACGCTACCTTCTTATGACTTGAGGGCTACAAGTGATATACATATAAGGGGTACATTTTCAAGCTTGATGTTAACTACAATTATAACCCAGTGTCATCAATATTTACAAGCCGCCAATTTTGGCAATGATAAATAGGCAAGTTTTACATCTTCAAGCCAGCTGAAGAATCAGATGAGTATTTCAAAGACCAATATTTTTAAGCATTGGGAGCTGAGTCAAATGAATTATTCTTCACCATTTTTCTCTGTGAGAAACCAACGTCAGCAAATTGATTATGAAGCTGGCCTATTGACCCAGATTTTCTAGAAGAAGGAAATGACAAAGAATTAAGGATGATCAGGTGCCGGCTTACAAGAGTTCTTAACCCAGAGCATAATCTGTCAAAATTGTTCTTGTGTTTGTTTTACAGGATCAGTTTAACATGGATAAATCCAAAATTAAACTGGGGGATAATGTCGGGGATATACCCCGCGGTATGACCCGGCCGAAGATATGACTCGGCTGGGACTTGGTGTTTCATTGGTAAGCCGGCAGATGTTAAGTCAGATTGTAAGCCGACAGATGTTAAGTCAGATCGTAAGCCGGCAGATGTTAAGTCAGATGGTAAGCCGGCAGATGTTAAGTCAGATGGTAAGCCGACAAATGTTAAGCCAGACGGTAAGCCAGATGGTAAGCCAAATGGTAAGTCAGATTGTAACAGGGTCTCCTGGAGTTAAGAAGCCTAAGACGTTAAGAAGCCCATGGAGAGAAGCCCATGAAGAGAAGTCAGAATAGTTTAAGTCTTAATCCGAGTTGGACTCTACATGTAACCTGCCCCTTCAACTTATATAAGGAGGGGCAGGGCACCCCAAGTGGGATAGAAAATAATCGTTAAGGCTATACACAACTAGGAGAGCCGGTTTACGACGACTCCCTCATGAGCATAATGAGATCTAGCCACAAACAACATGTAGGGCTATTATCGGATGATGTTTCTCGGGGCCCGAAGCTATCTAAATCCTTGTCTTGTGTGTTGATCCACCTCGCGTCTCTCGATTCCGACCAACCCCTTCAAGCTATCGCGTAGATGTGTTGGCCTCACGACTAAGTCCTCACACTAGTACATCTGCCGTGACAATTCCACGACAATTCCCAAGGTGACGGACGAGGCCATTATCTCAGCATTCTCTGATGGCGTCCGCGATGTCAAGATGAAGGAGGGGCTCGCCATACACGAGGACCAGTGCACGCCTCTGGAGATGTTCAACATGCCGACCAAGTGCGCAAGAGCTAAGGAGGGACGCCTTTCCCTCCTCGAGCTTCCAGCTGCCGACCCAGAAGACAAGAAGGCCAAGACCAAAGACATGAAGCGCAAGGGGGCTGCCGTGCTCGCGGCAGAACCAAAGATGAAGCGTGGCTGCGACCACCCCGAGTCATCCAAGGGCAACCGCCCGTTCTGCGTCTTCCACAACGTACACAGCCACAACACGAACAACTACCAGGAGCTCAGGGCCATCCGCGACGAGCGCTTCGGTCGATGCCCCGAGCGCAATGACCGAGGCTACGGCCGCGGAGAAGGCATAAGTGGGGGGTGCTGGGACGACCGCGGCCCCCGCCAGGAGTGGTGCGACCGACCTCGTGAGGACCACTGGCAGGACCAACCTCGCGAGGGTGCGTGGAGGGACCAGCCTCGCGAGGACCATCCTCAGGGCAAGGCCGGGCTCCCTCCGCTGCCACCACCACCGAGGAGGAACAAAGACCACCACCAGGATGAGGGGGCTGGGGGCTTCCAGGAGCCTCGCGCCATCGCCTACATCTTGGGTGGCGCTCAGGTCCTAGCCTCCCAGCGCATCTTTAAGCAGTTCGCTCGTGAGGTAAACATGGCCCTCCACAGGCTCGAGGCCACGCGCCCGCTCAGGTGGTCCACGTGCACCATCACCTTCAGCTCCTCTGACCAGCTCAAGTGCGCAGCAACTGCCGGTGCCCTCCGGATACTCTGCCCGCCCATCATCAGCAATTTCCTTGTCACCAAGACCCTCATCGATGGCGGTGCGGGACTCAATGTTTTTTCCATCGAGATGTTCGACCGCCTCCAAGTGCCATATGATCAGATACAGCCCACCAAGTCCTTCTCAGGAGTGACCAACGGCTCCACCACCCCGATAAGGCAGATCCGCCTCCCTGTCACCTTCGGCCAGCGCGACAACTACCACACCAAGCTCATTGACTTTGACATCACCCACATTCGCCTGCTGTACAGTGCCATCCTTGGGTATCCGGCCCTGGCCTCCTTCTTCAACTCCCCTAGTAGGTTGCGCTCTGTGGCCTGCTCCCACACCGACTGCTCCAGCTCGGTGTCACGACTTGCTACCACATCTTCTCGAGCTTTTAGCTTATCCTCCCGCGCCTTGCGCTAACGGGCCTCGGCGGCGCGCTCATTGCGCAGGGTCTCCAGCTCGGCCTCCACCACCCGACAACGCTCCTTGGCAGCCTCGACATCCTTTGACGCCTCCTCGCGGGCGGCCGCGGCCAGGTCGGCAGCCTTCTTACCCTCCTCGGAGGCTGCCACGGCCTGGCTCCATGCTGCCCTCACGGACGCATCGGATCGCAGCCACCCCGAGACCAACTCCAGCCGCCCCGACGCTAGCCGGCTGTCGATGCTTTGAGGGTCGACACGAAGCTGGGTCAGTGCAGAAAGAGCGTCCTCCAGATCATCGGGCGAAGCAGGAGGGTCATGGCCTAGTGGCATGATGGGAAGAGGTGGTGTCGGCACCAAGGCATGCAAGTCAGCAGCAGAAAGGGCTGGGGGCTCCTGAGCCTTCGTGATCTCAGCAGGCGAGCGGGGGGCGGGAGCCTCCGGAGCTGGCCTGGATGTGGATATCACCTTCTCCTGAGGACGGGCCTCCACATCTCGCGAAGATGACCCGGCCGCTGAGGCTCTTCTTCTTCTTCATCGCCGATGTTGGCCTAACATTGTAATGGGAAGGCGTCAAGAAACTACGGTAAGGAAAGGAACAAAGGATCAGGGTGGAGCGCTTACTGGTCCACAGCAGCATACTCCCTCGGCCTCTTCTGGAGCACCAGGCCCGAAGGCTTTGCGGGCTGGGACACCGGCACGCGAGCCCCAGTGGCAGACAAGGGTGCGGCGGCCGAGCCCGCAGCAGCGCTGGCCGGTGATGAAGCAGAGGTATCGCCTTGGGAGATCACCGGCGATCTGCTCTTCTTCAGGGCCCCGGCCTGTGGCTTCTTCGGGGGCGTGCCCCTGGACCTTGTGGTGACCCCGACAGGGTGCGATGACTCCCTCACCGGATGATCACCGGCGTCTTCGTCGTCAGGGAGGGTGCGGAGGAGATCTACCAGGCGCGGAGGAGAAGTGTCCCCGTCCCCCTCCCGGGTCACCTCCAAGTCCGACCTCTCCTCCTGGCTGGACTCACCGGAGGACACCACCACTGGTGCTCCAGTGGGCGCTGACGGCACGAGCTCACGCTCGTTGAAGACGGGCATGGCAGCGGCGATCTTCGCCCCATCCGGGCGGCGGTACAGCGGAACATGGGTATCAGGCAGATACCCTTGGTCCTCCCTGACCAGGAAGCGGAGGGCCTTGTCCAGCTCCTCGTTGGACAAGGCATCCGGGCGCAGGCGGAGGTCGCCTCCCTCGTCCATGAGCTTCCACATGGGGCGCGAGCATGCCTGGAGCGGAGCCAAGCACTACGCCAGGAACTCCTTCACAATCATGGACCCCGTCAGCTTCTCCGCCTTCGGTTCGTCAGGCTTCAGGTCAGCCGCCATCCTCCTCAACATCTTCTCTGCCGGGGGCCGGTGAGCTTCGTGCTATTCCATCCTCATGAGGGGTTGGCATCCTCGTCGGCAGCACCAGTCGAGGGTAGGGGCTCTTGGCATCCATGAGGACCCACTTATTCCTGAAGCCATCCATCTTTCTCCCGGCTCTCGAGATGGCGTTGGCCCCATTGGCCGGACAAAGTTGGCACACCCCGAGCACTGGCCCTCCTTGTTCCGGAGATAGAAGAAGTGGCGAAGCAGCGCCACGGACGACATCACCCCAATGAAAGCTTCGCAGTAAAAGGAGAAGATCGACAGGAGGAGGACGGAGTTGGGATGAAGATGGAGGGCGTGCAGCTTGTAATGGAAGAGGACGGCGTAGAAAAATTAGAGAAAGGGGAGACCAGCCCCGCAAAGACGCTGTGCATGAAGAAGGCGTAGAAGGTACTACCCGAGGCCTCCGGTTTAGCGGAGCCGGCCTGAAGCGCGGTTTGTACCCCCTCGTTGCTGTCACCCGCCGCCATCAGGAGCGCGGCGACGGGGTTCTTCTCCAAGACTGTGGACGCACCCAGGGCGGGCTCGAACCAGGAGCTCGAGAGCGCGGCCTTAGCCTTGTCGGTGGCCATCGGTTGCATCCTCGGGGAAAATTTTCGATGGATCCGGAGTCTCCTTGGGCGAGAAGGAGAAGGGGATTTAGAGCAAGACGAAGGGAGAGCAATGAAAGCCATGTGGTGGGCACCGGCCTTTTTTCAGGCAAAGACAGTTGCCGAGGCAACATGGGGAATCGGAGGTGCCCACGTCCCATCAATCGCCACACGTCCATCAAGGCCGCAGGCAGTTGGGGCCCGCGGCGCTCCACACTTGCCCTTTGGCTTTGGCTTGAAGCCAAGTTCGAGAGCGCCTTGGGCTCGGGGGCTACTGTCGGTGTTCTGGGACCGGGGTGCCCAGACTTGCCTACCTGCGGCCCATGGCGTGGCTCCACCAGCGGCCTGGTACAGCCCAGCTTCAGTAGCAAGAGCTCAAGACCCTCGCGAGGGGCCAAGCCTCGCGAGGCGGACGGCACCAAGACCTCCAGGGGGCGGCCTCACTAGGATGGATTGAGCGAAGATATCTATGGAAGGTGCACCTCATGAGGTTCACATGACGTGAGCCATGACGACCAAGGCCAGGGGGCGCTAGCGGGCGCACTGTACCCGTTTCCTCTTTGGTGCTAAGGAGGCAAGCGCAGGCACGGGGTCCCGAGGCATCAGGCAAAGGTTTCCATATTGGTGCAACAAGACCAAGACCGCCAGGACGGCAGGACGGAGGTCATCGCAAAGCGCACGACAGCGTCACCACCAGAGCCTTTTGCAGGCGAAGGCTGCTTTTGTCAGGATAGCTTGTACTAGTTGTCTCCCTTCAAATCTGGCCGTTGTGGGAACCCTTCCCGCCTAACATTTGGGAAGAGGACCAAGGCCACTATAAATAGGACCTAGCCACCACCATAGCAAGGGGTTAGATGATCCTCACATCCACCAGCTCATCGAGCTCAAGAACACCTCACCTCCTGAGCCTGTTCACCCACCGTACTAGATCATCCTGAGCCCCTCGAGGCAATCCACCACAAAGCTGGAGTAGGGTATTACACCGCAAGGTGGCCCGAACCAGGATAAATCTCTATGTCTCTCTGTTCTTCGGGTTCGTCGAGCTAGGCCGTGAGATCGTTTAGCGAGCGAGCTAGGGAGAGAGTGTTCTTCGTGTGCACCCTAGAGTCCGAACCTTTCAAGGGTTTGCCGGAACCCATAATCCGACAGTGCAGGGACCCAATTTTTCTCTCTGGACAACAACATTTCCCCTCCCTCTCCACCTCCATTCTCTTCCAGAGATCACACAAGGCATCCAATTCTACTTTCCCATTGTTTGCTCCCCCTGCAGCTCCCAGACACAAGTGTTCGCGCCCATTCCGCAAAACGGCACGCCATGCCAGCCAAAGACGTGCTCTGGAGCACGTCATCACGCTCCCGACCGTTGACACCGCGCTCCCAACCACCTCGGGCCTCCCCTGCACACCAGTCGAGGACCTCGACGTCCACAACACGACAGCCGCATCGGCCCCCTCTTCTCTTCCTCTCTCTCGCCCCTACAGCGTGTGCCCGAGCACTGCCCTTGTCCGCCAATCGCTGCCCATGACCCTGGCCTTCCTCGTGCTCGCTACCCTCTCCCTCTCTCTTTCCCTGGTCGTAGACCACCCCTAGGAAGACCCCCTACTCGAAGCCGAGCACTTCCATGGCCCCCAGCGACGGCTACGACCTCGCTGGCGCATGAGCCCACAGTGCACCTCGCCCCTTTCTATTTAAGGCCACCTCGAGTCCCCTCTCTACTCCTTTGGCCCTCTCTCCCTCCTGTGCCCCCTGGACTAACTGATAGAGGCAAAGGCGTCCCGATGTTTCGATGAGATGGTGGCTATCGTTTTCTGTGGGAGTTGACCTTGACGATCCGACTACGAACGTGCGAGACGTCGCGCCTTAGCAATCGCTAAACCAACTTCCGAGGGTTATTGACCACGCCGGAGCACGATCAACCTGACCGCGAGGGCCTGTTTCCTACGAGGAAACGAAAAACAAGCAAGAAACTAAGATTGCAATCTGGTTATTGCGAATATAAGAGGAAAGCTTTTAATGAAGGTGGGGTTCTGTGACGTCTTGGTCTGGTCGTTGAACACAAACGAAGTACGCGAAGTTGCAACTAGGGTGAACTTTTGATCTAAACAAAACCCAAAGTCTAAACGATGCCCTATGGGCTGTATATATGGAGGAAGAGGGGGGGGGGGATTTCGTGGTCCTTGGAGGAGGGGTCCGAAACCCACCCTAACTCTTGTTTCCCCACACATACAGACTCTAAAAACAGCCTATATTGAAGTATTTCAAAATTACATGGGCCTGGCCCAAAAATAAGGTAACGCAGCACCTAGAATAGCCTCTGGACAAAAATTATGAAGTGGCATCTTGTATATTTCATCCAAGGCTTCATGCACTCATTATGGTGGCTTCAAAGTCCTGAAATCATCACTTGAAACTCTGTTCTTGTCTCCCTTGCACATGCCATCAAGTCCATGCTTGTTCTTGCTCCAATGTTCATCCTTCTCCAAGCTAGGCCCTTCATTTGTAAGCAAAACAAATGTATCCAATTTAGGCAGCATCATATTCTCATGAACATTAGAATCATTACCAAGAAACGGAAGTACCTGGTAATTTAATTGGCGTGCACGAGCTCTAGTAACCGGTCCAATATGTATAGTAGGAGGGGTTGTGGGTGTAACAATGGTATTGATGTCCTCATCATCCTCCCCTTCTTGAAATGAAGTCATCCTCGACGGAAGCTCATCTTCCTCACCCAAATAAGGCTTCAAATCTGCAATGTTAAAAGTGGGTGTCGGTGTCAAAACCGGCGGATCTCGGGTAGGGGGTCCCGAACTATGCGTCTAAGGCAGATGGTAACAGGAGGCAAGGGACACAATGTTTACCCAGGTTCGTGCCCTCATGATGGAGGTAATACCCTACTTCCTGCTTGATTGATCTCGATGATATGAGTAGTACAAGATTTGATCTACCACGAGATCGTAGAGGCTAAACCCTAGAAGTTAGCCTATGGTATGCTTGTCATTCTACGGACTAAACCCTCCGGTTTATAGAGACACCGGAGGGGGCTAGGGTTACACAGAGTCGGTTACAATGGCAGGAGACCTACATATCCGTATCGTCAAGCTTGCCTTCCATGCCAAGGAAAGTGATAGAGGCAAAGGTGTCCCATCTTTCGATGAGATGGTGGCTATCGTTTGGAGGAAGTCGACTTTGACGATCCGACTACGAACGTGCGACGACGTCGCGCCTTAGCAATCGCTAAACCAACTCCGAGAGGTTATTGACCACGCCGGAGCATGATCAACCTGACCAAGAAGGTCTGTTTCCTGCAAGCAAACGAAGAACAAGCAAGAAACTAAGATTGCAATCTGGATATTGCGAATATAAGAGGAAAGCTTTATTGATCAAGGTGGGGTTCTGTGACGCCTTGGTCTGGTCGTTGAACACAAACGAAGTACGCGAAGTTGCAGCTATGGCGAACTTTTGATCTAAACAAAACCCCCAAAGTCTAAACGGTGCCCTAAGGGCTGTATATAGGGAGGAAGAGGGGGGAATTTCGTGGCCCTTGGGGAAGGGGTCCGAAACCAACCCTATACCATTGTTACACCCACAGCCCCTGCTGCTATACATACTGGACCAATTACTAGAGCTCGCGCACGCCAATTGAATTATCAGGTACTTTCGTTTCTTGGTAATGATTCTAATGTTCATGAGAATATGATGCTGCCTAAATTGGATACATTTGTTTTGCTTACAAATGAAGGGCCTAGCTTGGAGAAGGATGATCATTGGAGCAAGAACAAGCATGGAGTTGATGGCATGCGCAAGGGAGACAACAACAGAGTTTCAAGTGATGATTTCAGGACTTTGAAGCCACCATAATGAGTGCATGAAGCCTTCGACGAAATATACAAGATGGCACTTCATAATTTTCGTCCAGAGGCTATTCTAGGTGCTGCGTCATCTTATTATTGGGCCAGGCCCATGTAATTTTGAAATACATAAGTATAGGCTGTTTTAGAGTCCGTAAGTATGGGGAAACAAGAGATAGGGTTGGTTTCGGACCCTTTACCCAAGGGCCACGAAATTCCCCCCTCTTCCTCCATATATACAGCCCTTAGGGCACCGTTTAGACTTTGGGGGTTTTGTTTAGATGAAAAGTTCGCCATAGCTGCAACTTCGCGTACTTCGTTTGTGTTCAATGACCAGACCAAGGCGTCACAGAACCCAACCTTGATCAATAAAGCTTTCCTCTTATATTCGCAATATCCAGATTGCAATCTTAGTTTCTTGCTTGTTCTTTGTTTGCCTGCAGGAAACAGACCTTCGTGGTCAGGTTGATCGTGCTCCGGCGTGGTCAATAACCTCTCGGAGTTGGTTTAGCGATTGCTAAGGCGCGACGTTCTCGCACGTTCGTAGTCGGATCGTCAAAGTCGACTTCCTCAAAACGATAGCCACCATCTCATCGAAAGACGGGACACCTTTGCCTCTATCAAGTGGTACCAGATTTCCAGGTTGCTCGGTGAGATTTTACAGTTTTTCGTAGATTAGATCGAGTCTGTTCTTCATACCTACAGTCCACGAAAAAGCCACAAAAAAAATTAGGGTTAGTTCATCATATCCGAACCAATCTGAGCCTTTGCATAATCTTTTTGGAGTTTTTGCTTTGTTGAATTTGCGGTTGCATCATCGTGTCAAGTTGCTGGTCTTAGAGTCTAGTCTTTTAGAGTTTCGAGTTCTGGTCATAAGTTGTCACGCCGCCGCCGCACCATCATCATTGCCTTGCCATCTACCATCATTGCTTCTCCGCCACCGCTCTGAATCCGTATCCATATACCACCACCAATCTGTATCCATATACCACCACCGCTACAATATACCACCACCGCTGCCATATACCACCACCATATATCCACCACCAATCCGAGTTCTTCTCATATTAGGTTTGTTTTCGAGAGCCATCTAAATTCCGATTCGTGTTTCCTTGCCTGCGTAGGTCTCGAAAAAAAAAGAGTCTGGAGACCCCCGGGCAGTTTTTAGGCCAAAATTTCGGCGACCGAAAATATTTTTCTCCTATCTAATTTTTAGGCTGTTCTGAGTCTTTTGAGACACTCGCCATCATAGTGATTTTTGGTCGCACTTTTTCGTCGTCGCTGCCCTAATTTCCGAAAAAAAAATTGTCAAAAAAAATTTCGTACCCATCTTGTCAGTTTGACCTGGGAAGAGTTTTGAGACACTCGCCATTATAGTGATTTTTCGCAAAAAAGAAAGAGGAGCGCAAAAAAAAAGAGCGCAAAAAAAAACAGAGCGAATTTTTTTTTAGAGTGTGCTTTTCCCTTGTTTCCGTGCAGCGCCGTGATTTTGTTAGTGTTCTAGGCTCGCGTCTCTAGCACGGTCTAGCCTAGGACCAGCACGGTACCGTCGTTGAGCGTTTATTCAACTTTGCATCTCTGAATTGATTATTGCTGACCCTTTTTGCTACCATACTATAAGCCTTCCCAGCTCCACATACATCTACGTCGTGCGTTTGACTCTCCCTGGCAATCGCTCTATCCAAGCTTTTGAGAGTTTTGACTACAACGGTTGCCGATCACCGCCTACTGCTGGGTAAGAACTGGTAAGAATTTGAGTTTTGCTTGACGGATTTGTGACTCCCACCACCACCTCTTATTAGTAGTCTGTAGGATCATATTCTTGTGTGTTTCTATTGCTGCTACCCATGGCAGGATCACAAGCCGACGAGACTGACTGGGAGAACATGACAAACAAAGCGTTACATGATAAGTTTCAACAAATGATGAGTGGACAGGTGGAAGATGTGCTCAATAGATTTGAAGAGGCCATGGAGAACATAGATGGCATTGAGAAGGCGTTCGAAACAAAGCTCGATAACAAGTTCAATGAGTTGCTCGCGCGTCTACCACCACCACCGGCTGCACCTAACGCACCTCTACAACAACAACAACGACTACCTCCACATCGCGAAACAGCCCTCCGCCGGGCGACCCATGTCGCTCTTCAGTCTGGCCAAGCTGCTGGTGCTGCTGTTGATACTTCTGTGGCTCCTGCTGCTGATGTGGGGGAGGATGATTATGTGGGAGATTACGAGGATGAGGTTGATCAACATCAGAACTACGTGCAACCACCAGCACCACAACCACCAGGTCGTCCACATGCAAATAATGGCAATGTTAGGGCTCCCCCTCAGGTACGAGATCATGACCATCTCCCTAAACTAAAATTGAATATTCCACCATTTGAGGGTAGATATGTTCCTGATATATATCTTACTTGGGAGTTAGAAACTGAACAACGATTTACATGTTTACAATATCCTGAGGATACCACTTGATAGAGGCAAAGGTGTCCCGTCTTTCAATGAGATGGTGGCTATTGGAGGAAGTCGACTTTGACGATCCGACTACGAACGTGCGAGGACGTCGCGCCTTAGCAATCGCTAAACCAACTCCGAGAGGTTATTGACCACGCCGGAGCACGATCAACCTGACTACGAAGGTCTGTTTCCTGCAGGCAAACGAAGAACAAGCAAGAAACTAAGATTGCAATCTGGATATTGCGAATATAAGAGGAAAGCTTTATTGATCAAGGTGGGGTTCTGTGACGCCTTGGTCTGGTCGTTGAACACAAACGAAGTACGCGAAGTTGCAGCTATGGCGAACTTTTGATCTAAACAAAACCCCCAAAGTCTAAACGGTGCCCTAAGGGCTGTATATAGGGAGGAGGAGGGGGGAATTTCGTGGCCCTTGGGGAAGGGGTCCGAAACCAACCCTATACCATTGTTACACCCACAGCCCCTGCTGCTATACATACTGGACCAATTACTAGAGCTCGCGCACGCCAATTGAATTATCAGGTACTTTCGTTTCTTGGTAATGATTCTAATGTTCATGAGAATATGATGCTGCCTAAATTGGATACATTTGTTTTGCTTACAAATGAAGGGCCTAGCTTGGAGAAGGATGATCATTGGAGCAAGAACAAGCATGGAGTTGATGGCATGCGCAAGGGAGACAACAACAGAGTTTCAAGTGATGATTTCAGGACTTTGAAGCCACCATAATGAGTGCATGAAGCCTTGGACGAAATATACAAGATGCCACTTCATAATTTTCGTCCAGAGGCTATTCTAGGTGCTGCGTCATCTTATTATTGGGCCAGGCCCATGTAATTTCGAAATACATAAGTATAGGCTGTTTTAGAGTCCGTAAGTATGGGGAAACAAGAGATAGGGTTGGTTTCGGACCCCTTACCCAAGGGCCACGAAATTCCCCCCTCTTCCTCCATATATACAGCCCTTAGGGCACCGTTTAGACTTTGGGGGTTTTGTTTAGATGAAAAGTTCGCCATAGCTGCAACTTCGCGTACTTCGTTTGTGTTCAATGACCAGACCAAGGCGTCACAGAACCCAACCTTGATCAATAAAGCTTTCCTCTTATATTCGCAATATCCAGATTGCAATCTTAGTTTCTTGCTTGTTCTTTGTTTGCCTGCAGGAAACAGACCTTCGTGGTCAGGTTGATCGTGCTCCGGCGTGGTCAATAACCTCTCGGAGTTGGTTTAGCGATTGCTAAGGCGCGACGTTCTCGCACGTTCGTAGTCGGATCGTCAAAGTCGACTTCCTCAAAACGATAGCCACCATCTCATCGAAAGACGGGACACCTTTGCCTCTATCAAGTGGTATCAGATTTCCAGGTTGCTCGGTGAGATTTTACAGTTTTTCGTAGATTAGATCGAGTCTGTTCTTCATACCTACAGTCCACGAAAAAGCCACAAAAAAATTAGGGTTAGTTCATCATATTCGAACCAATCTGAGCCTTTGCATAATCTTTTGAGTTTTTGCTTTGTTGAATTTGCGGTTGCATCATCGTGTCAAGTTGCTGGTCTTAGAGTCTAGTCTTTTAGAGTTTCGAGTTCTGGTCATAAGTTGTCACGCCGCCGCCGCACCTTCATCATTGCCTTGCCATCTACCATCATTGCTTCTCCGCCACCGCTCTGAATCCGTATCCATATACCACCACCAATCTGTATCCATATACCACCACCGCTGCCATATACCACCACCATATATCCACCACCAATCCGAGTTCTTCTCATATTAGGTTTGTTTTCGAGAGCCATCTAAATTTCGATTCATGTTTCCTTGCCTGCGTAGGTCTCGAAAAAAAGAGTCTGGAGACCCCCGGGCAGTTTTTAGGCCAAAATTTCGGCGACCGAAAATATTTTTCTCCTATCTTATTTTTAGGCTGTTCTGAGTCTTTTGAGACACTCGCCATCATAGTGATTTTTGGTCGCACTTTTTCGTCGTCGCTGCCCTAATTTCCGAAAAAAAAATTGTCAAAAAAAATTTCGTACCCATCTTGTCAGTTTGACCTGGGAAGAGTTTTGAGACACTCGCCATTATAGTGATTTTTCGCAAAAAAAGAAAGAGGAGCGCAAAAAAAAAGAGCGCAAAAAAAAACAGAGCGAATTTTTTTTCAGAGTGTGCTTTTCCCTTGTTTCCGTGCAGCGCCGTGATTTTGTTAGTGTTCTAGGCTCGCGTCTCTAGCACGGTCTAGCCTAGGACCAGCACGGTACCGTCGTTGAGCGTTTATTCAACTTTGCATCTCTGAATTGATTATTGCTGACCCTTTTTGCTACCATACTATAAGCCTTCCCAGCTCCACATACATCTACGTCGTGCGTTTGACTCTCCCTGGCAATCGCTCTATCCAAGCTTTTGAGAGTTTTGACTACAACGGTTGCCGATCACCGCCTACTGCTGGGTAAGAACTGGTAAGAATTTGAGTTTTGCTTGACGGATTTGTGACTCCCACCACCACCTCTTATTAGTAGTCTGTAGGATCATATTCTTGTGTGTTTCTATTGCTGCTACCCATGGCAGGATCACAAGCCGACGAGACTGACTGGGAGAACATGACAAACAAAGCGTTACATGATAAGTTTCAACAAATGATGAGTGGACAGGTGGAAGATGTGCTCAATAGATTTGAAGAGGCCATGGAGAACATAGATGGCATTGAGAAGGCGTTCGAAACAAAGCTCGATAACAAGTTCAATGAGTTGCTCGCGCGTCTACCACCACCACCGGCTGCACCTAACGCACCTCTACAACAACAACAACGACTACCTCCACATCGCGAAACAGCCCTCCGCCGGGCGACCCATGTCGCTCTTCAGTCTGGCCAAGCTGCTGGTGCTGCTGTTGATACTTCTGTGGCTCCTGCTGCTGATGTGGGGGAGGATGATTATGTGGGAGATTACGAGGATGAGGTTGATCAACATCAGAACTACGTGCAACCACCAGCACCACAACCACCAGGTCGTCCACATGCAAATAATGGCAATGTTAGGGCTCCCCCTCAGGTACGAGATCATGACCATCTCCCTAAACTAAAATTGAATATTCCACCATTTGAGGGTAGATATGTTCCTGATATATATCTTACTTGGGAGTTAGAAACTGAACAACGATTTACATGTTTACAATATCCTGAGGATACCACTTGATAGAGGCAAAGGTGTCCCGTCTTTCAATGAGATGGTGGCTATTGGAGGAAGTCGACTTTGACGATCCGACTACGAACGTGCGAGGACGTCGCGCTTTAGCAATCGCTAAACCAACTCCGAGAGGTTATTGACCACGCCGGAGCACGATCAACCTGACCACGAAGGTCTGTTTCCTGCAGGCAAACGAAGAACAAGCAAGAAACTAAGATTGCAATCTGGATATTGCGAATATAAGAGGAAAGCTTTATTGATCAAGGTGGGGTTCTGTGACGCCTTGGTCTGGTCGTTGAACACAAACGAAGTACGCGAAGTTGCAGCTATGGCGAACTTTTGATCTAAACAAAACCCCCAAAGTCTAAACGGTGCCCTAAGGGCTGTATATATGGAGGAAGAGGGGGGAATTTCGTGGCCCTTGGGGAAGGGGTCCGAAACCAACCCTATCTCTTGTTTCCCCATACATACGGACTCTAAAAACAGCCTATACTTATGTATTTGGAAATTACATGGGCTGGCCCAATAATAAGGTGACGCAGCACCTAGAATAGCCTCTGGACGAAAATTATGAAGTGGCATCTTGTATATTTCGTCCAAGGCTTCATGCACTCATTATGGTGGCTTCAAAGTCCTGAAATCATCACTTGAAACTTTGTTCTTGTCTCCCTTGCGCATGCCATCAACTCCATGCTTGTTCTTGCTCCAATGATCATCCTTCTCCAAGCTAGGCCCTTCATTTGTAAGCAAAACAAATGTATCCAATTTAGGGAGCATCATATTCTCATGAACATTAGAATCATTACCAAGAAACGAAAGTACCTGATAATTCAATTGGCGTGCGCGAGCTCTAGTAATTGGTCCAGTATGTATAGCAGCAGGGGCTGTGGGTGTAACAATGGTATTGATGTCCTCATCAGAAAGTCCCATCCGGATACGAGACGAAGTCTTCAATCTTGTATCTTCATAGTCCAACAGTCCGGCCAAAGGATATAGTCCGGCTGTCCGGATACCAGGACTCCCTCAGTAGCCCCTGAACTAGGCTTCAACGACGAGGAGTCCGGCGCGCAGTTTGTCTTTGGCATTGCAAGGCGGGTTCCTCCTCCGAATACTCCATGGAAGATTTTGAACACAAGGATAGTGTCCAGCTCTGCAAGACAAATTCCACGTCCACCGTAGAGAGAATAATATTTCCACCAATCTAATCTGCCGACACACTTGATATCATGACATCATACCACGACCTGGTCATTATCCGAACTGTTTTTCCCAACCAGCCCTGGCGCATATCGCGAGGTGGTTTTCCTTGGCACGTCTTGTCGAAGCAGAGATTGTGTCCCCTTATTGCGGGATTCTCGTCAATACGGGTGTTGGTAACCCAACCGTGCCATCTATTATGGTGTTTGGGGAATAAGAGGTTTTATCGGATAGGTGGGGAGGCGCATCGCCTCTGCCACCCTTATAAGGGGACAAGGATTCATTCTATTCACCCACACCTTCCCCCTGGCTCATTCCCATCTGCTCAAGCTCCAACGCTCAAGCGTTCCTCTTCCCTGTCCTCAAGAGGTCCTCCGAAGATGTCCGGATCCGGAGCGGGAGGCAAATGGATGGCCTCTACCGTCCAAGCGAAGGATATTAAAACGCTTCGGAAGGCCGGGTACCTGGCCGAGAAAATCGGCCATCGTCTTCCGACGGCGGGACAAATCGACCCCACTCTGGAACCCCACGAGAGAGTCGTATTCCTCCCTCACTTTGTCCGCGGGCTAGGGTTTCCCCTCCACCTATTCGTTCGCGGCAGCATGCACTATTACGGGATCGATTTTCACGTCCCCCAATTCCTTCATCAATATCTCGGCGTTTATTGTTATGTGCGAGGCTTTTCTCCGTATTTCACCGCACTTCGGCTTATGGCTGAAGATTTTCAGTGTGAAGCCCAAGGTGGTGGGCGGCGAGCACGTCGAATGTGGGGGTGCCATGGTGAGCAAGATGCCCAATGCTATATGGCCAACGGGAACCTTCAATGACTCTGTCAAGGAGTGGCAACGGCAGTGGTTTTATATCACTGAGCCGCATGGCACAGAGTGGGCCGCTTCTCCCGAGTTCCGATCCGGCGCCCCCGTGCGGCTTACATCCTGGGTCAAGAAAGGCCTGGACTGGTCCTCGCCCGACGAATTGTTGGCGCTCCAGACGCGCATTGAAGATATGGGAGACAAGAACATTGAACTTGTTAATGTGGTCTAGGTGATGTTGATTCGTCGGATCCTGCCTTGTCAGTACCGGTCTTGCAATTTGTGGGAATTCGATCCGGCCCAGCACCAAACCTTGCGGGAGCTTGTCGGCTCCTCGCACAAAGGCATATGGAGGGTGCTTTTCAAGTCCGGCAAATCGTGGCCGGACTCCGCCGAAGACCGTGGGTACCAACTGTCCCGCCCGGCAAGTTCGGTGAGTTATCGAACTTTCTCATTTGCGTAACCCGAAAGAAACGCTTAACGTGTTTTATTCAATGCTCCCAGGGCTGGACGAAGAAGGCGGAGCAGATCCATTGTCCGGCCCCGTTGCCCGAGGAACCGGCCATCCCGTTTTTGACGAAGATGTTGGTCCCGACACCTAACAAGGTGCCACAGAAGACGGCGAGGAGGAGGCCAAAAAGACTCGGGGCGGCCCCCGTCGTCGCAGCACTTCAGACATAATATCCAAAGGCCCCAATGCTCAGTCCGCCTCCGAAGAAGACGAGGAGGAGGAGGAGGAAGATGAATCCCCTGCGAGGGGAAGAAAAAAGAGGATGGCTTCCGTGCACTTGGAGGCCGACCTGCCCAAAAGGGGAAAGGCTCCTCTTCCGGAGGAGTCCACTACCGCCACCGATAGCGGCATGGCGTGGGATCCCAGGGCCCAGCTCCTGGCGAATTTTAAGTGTATAAAATCCAAGTACATTTTAGACGTCCCGACTCATCGTGGCCTAGTATTTTAACCCAAGCCATATATATATTTTTTGGTAGTCCAGCGGGATCTCGTGCCAAAAAATCCTCATCAGAGGACTTGCTGAGCTCAAGTGCTATGGAGAGCGGGACGCCCCTGAAGGCTCCTCCCTCCAAACAGCTGTACAACATCGAGGCTTCGTCCCAGAAGGACCCCGGCCAAGGAGGAAAGGAGAGAACCGTGAAGGCGGCGCCTGGAGGTCAAACCTCAGGGGCCGGACACATGGGGGAAAAGATTCCCCTGGATGCTGGCGGCAGGAGCGATACTGAGTTCGGCTCCCCACCGGATGCGATTCACAGGACCTATATGGCTCCAAGATCGAGTAGGCAACCTCCTTTGGCTGGAGGGGGAGTGCCTGTACCATTAGCGACCTCTGTCTATCCAGGAGTGTCGGATGCTTTGTTAGGGGCGTTGAAGGATGCCTCCCTTGTTGACGAACACCGTGCCCTTATGGGTGCGGTGATTGAGAAAATTCAGTCAACTGAGAGTGGCCTGAACGAAGCCTGTATCAGCCTTATAAGAGGCTTTGAGGTATGTTTGTCGAAGAATGTCATGGTATGGATAGTAGCCCCTGATACACTACTTGGAGAAGAAACCGGACAAAGGATCAAATATATATTCACACGAAGACTCACTAAATGACAATTATTTCTCCTCTGTTATAAGAAGGCGTCTATAGCGGCTGCTACCTCCCATGCTGCGGAAATCTGTGGACTGAACCAAAGTCTGGAGCGGGCCAAGGAAGAACTTGACCAATTGAAAATGCATTTGAGGGATAAACAAGGTATGCACAAGTCTTGTTCGTATTTATTGTGAATGAATTTTCAGTATGAACTGAGTGTTATGACATTGCGCTAGGAATTATGACCGAAGTAGAAGCCCTCAAGAAGGATGTGGCCAAAGCCGAGAAAGAGGCAGCCACTGAGCAGGCTTTCCGTGAGAAACACGAGGCCCGGGTTATTAAAGCTGAACAGGAGCTGCAAGTGGCCGTAGATAAATGCGAGACCTTGGAGCAGAGTTTAACGGAGAAGGAGTCCGAACTCACCAAAGCTCATCAGGCCACGAGCGATGTCTGGGGGAAACCCGAAGCGTCCTGCAAGAGATCCAAGAAGCGAAAAAGATTGCGACTGGTAAGGTGTTTTCCCCGTAGATTAAGTATTTGGGGGGCTTATAGTTCTAATCTTGAATCCGGATTTCTCAGGGGTATTTGCCGAGCTGCCTCGCAGCATATCAGATGCCGCTAAATTCTATCGAGCCGAAGGAAGGAGTACAACGAACAAGCTCTTCTGGTCGTAGTATTTGGCACCGAAATATCCGGTTCCTTTTCTCGATCAACTGAAATAGCTGATCGAACTACAGAAGGCGGCGGAACTAGCCATGAAGGGTTTAATTATCCGGCTATGGCCTACTGAGCCGATCCCAACTAGCTACTTCGGGCTCGTGAAGCGGCTTGTGGGTGCCTGTCCTCGACTTGACGTCATCAAGCGGTCGGTCTGTATAGAGGGTGCACGAATGGCCTTCGCCCGCGCAAAGGTGCACTGGGGGAAGATGGACGCTGAAAAGCTGATGACCGAAGGACCGCCGGAGGGGAAGGAGCACCGCAAGCCTGAGTTATATTATGAGAATGTCCTGAAAGGATCTTACCTTGCCGCAGAGTTATGCCCGAAGGACGTTATATTTCCATGAATGTACATCATGACGTCCTTTGTAATGTTAAAACAAGGTCGGTTATATTAGTTACCACTTGTTATATATGAAAGTTTACCCTCCTGTGCGGCCGTTTTATATGTTAAATCTGAGAGTTGGCCAGTCGTCGGCTTTTGCCCCCACGTATGAAGTACGGGGGTGTTCGGGATAAACCTGAGCACTCTTTATCCCAGTTTTGGGTCCTCCGAAGGAGGTGCTCAGCACGATGAACCAGGCAATCAGACTTTAGGGCTTTATCACTCTCACTTAGCCATAGGAGCTTTAGTATGGTCGGCGCAGCCCCTGGTGTTCGGAAGACCGTACTAGGGGCTCTATAAGCGCCTGATCGGAGAAAGAACCGATCCGTCGCACGCTGCATTGGTTATGGCGTTGTACGGAAGAAATCCTTAAAGATTTTGCGACCTCTCAAACAGCTGAGCAGCTCTCGCCTTATCATGACAGTCAGTTTTAGCTTTCTCTACTGTGGTGTTCGTCCGGAAGAACCGGGACACAATCACAGTAGTTCTCCCAGTGCTACCTTAGCCGATACAGCAGAACGTAAAGCACCAAAACATGGGAGCCAGGCAAACCCAACATTTAACCAAAGACATGATTCGGAGCTGATGCATATAATGCTATAAGTTCAGGGTGCCGAACTTCCATGAAGGTGTTCGGACTTTTACTGCCATATTATGGGTAAAACGTAGCCCCTGGCATATTTCAGGGCGTATCGCTATTTGTGGATGCCACTTTAACATAAGAATTTCAATAACAAATAATCAGCAGATAGGCGTCATATAAATCCTCATGTTGTATTTAGGTGTTACGTCTATGCGTATAGGTACAAATAATGTGACATATAAAAGAAAGGAATATGACTGCGGAACCTGCTGAAACCAGGCGGAAAAGGCTGAGTGCGTGTCCGTAGTGTAACCAGATGGTCGTTGCGGGGACCGTCAGAGGATTCCTTTACGCGTTCAAGCTGCCTTCATATGGTCCGTCCTGGTCGGTGCAAAGGTGAACCTGCGAGGGAAATGTAAGAAATATTTATGTGCCGCAGGGCGGTTAAGCCGCCGAGTGCGTCCTGTGCTGGACTTCGCCGGAGTATTTAATTGAGCCCTGGATGGGCCGGGCTATCCTTTCGTGAGGTAGGTCGGAGTCCCTTGACGTTGTCCGTGAGCCCGGACATTTGCTCGAGGTTCGGCTGTAAGGTGCTGCTCGTTGTCTCTGCTGCTAAGGCAGTGGTGTATATGCGGGTGCCGAGGGAAAGTTCGGCCTTGCCATTGACCGTGATGACGCCGTGTGGACCGGGCATCTTGAGCTTATGGTAAGCATAATGTGGCACCGCATTGAATCGAGCGAATGCGGTTCGTCCGAGAAGTGCTTGATAACTACTGCGGAAAGGGACGATTTCGAAGTTTAACTCTTCGATACGGTAATTTTCTGGTGAACCGAAGACTACCTCAAGGGTAATTGAACTTGTACAGTGAGCCTCCTCGCCTGGTATAATGCCTCTGAGAGTGGCTTTAGTGGGTTTGATCGCCGAATGATCGATGCCCATCTTGTGCACTTTGTCTTGGTAAAGCAGATTTAAACTGCTACCGCCGTCCATAAGGACTCGAGTGAGGTGGAACCCGTATATTATCGGGTCCAGGACTAGTGCGGCTGGATTGTCCTGATTGGCGTTGACCAGACGATCCGTGCGGTTGAAGGTGACTGGCCCCAATTTATATTGTGGGACGACAAGTTTCATTGAGTCACCATCCCTAAGGATGTATATCCGGTCTGAGTTGGTAATTTGGGTGGTATGTACCACGTTCACCGATTGGATGTGCGGGGGAAATTTCTTTTGCCCTCCTGTGTTCGGTGGTCTGGGCTATTTGTCGCTATCGTCGCTTTGAGACCCCCCTTTGTCTCTGGCGCCTGCCCTGCCGGTTTGTTTGAAGACCCAGCATTCTCTGTTGGTATGGGTGGCTGGCATTTCTGGGGTGCCATGAATTTGGCATTGGCGATCGAGTATGCGGTCCAAACTGGTAGGACCCGGATTTTTGTTCTTGGGTGTCCCATTCCGCTTACCGGACTTTGATCCCCTGAACCCGACATTAACTACCGTGTTTTCGGCATTTTCACCATATCTGCGGCGCTTATGTTTGTTGCGTCGTGGTTTGCCATTGCTATCTCTGGCTTCTGATGTGTCAGGTTTGCCTGCTGTTTTGGTACTGCGGGCCAACCAGCTATCTTCGCCCGCACAAAAGCGGGTCATAAGTGTTGTGAGGGCTGCCATGGATTTTGGCTTCTCTTGGCCGAGATGCCGGGCAAGCCATTCGTCACGGATATTATGTTTGAATGCCGCTAAGGCTTCTGCATTCGAACAGTCTACTATTTGGTTCTTCTTGGTTAGAAACCGAGTCCAAAATTGTCTGGCCGATTCCCCTCGTTGCTGGGTTATATGACTTAAATCATTAGCATCCGGTGGTCGCACATAAGTGCCCTGGAAGTTGTCAAGGAATGCGTCTTCCAAATCCTCCCAACTGCCGACGGAGTCTGCTGGCAAGCTATTAAGCCAATGCCGAGCTGGTCCTTCGAGTTCTAGTGGGAGGTACTTGATGGCGTGTAGGCCAACGCCACGGGCCATGTGGATGTGGAGGAGGAAGTCCTCAACCCATACCGGCGGGTCTGTTGTGCCATCGTATGGTTCAATATTTACGGGTTAAAAACCCTCTGGGAATTCGTGATCCATAACTTCATCAGTGAAGCATAGGGGGTGTGCGGTGCCTCTCTGCCGGGCTATATCACGACGCAGTTCGTATGAATCTTGTCTGTCGTGTTCGGCTCGACCGGATTTGCACTTAGTGTATCCGGCGGGGCGGTCATCGTGGTATGTAGGCGCGCGCCCTCGTGATCCGTAGATCGATCTAGCGCGTTTTGCCCTGTCTTCCAATACGCCTCGCAAGTCTCGCGTGTTTCCCGGTGCCTTGGTATTTTTGTTTGAATGACAGTGGGGTGCAGGCTGATTTTCAGGCTGGACTGCCTCTCTATCTCAGCCACGAGGTGGCCGATCAGCCGCATCATACGCTGGTGATGTAGGTTTCCATGCTTCCTCCTCAAGTCGGGGAAGCAGCCTGCGCTTTGGGTAACCCTTGGAAGGGCGTTCGAGTTCATATTCCTTTGGTGCAAGGACTTCAGTCCATCTATCTGCTAGCAGATCCTGATCAGCTTGAAGCTGTTGCTGCTTTTTCTTCAGGCTATTTGCTGTGGCGATAAGCCGATGCTTAAAGCGCTTCTGCTCGACGGGATCCTCAGGCACGACCAATTCTTCGTCATCAAGGCTTGCTTCGTCTTCGGAGAGAGGCAGATAGTTGTCGTCCTCTGTTTCTCCCTCTACCGCTCTCTTAGGAGGGATGGCTTGTTCATCCTCCAGCTCTAGATCATGCTGGAGGAGATTGTCATCATTTTCGGCATTGTCCGGAGTACTTCTACCTCCTGTGCCGGTATCACCACTTTTGCTATGGCGAGACTTAGAGCGGCGCCGCCGACGTCGGCGCTGGGGTTGCTTCTTGGAGGGGTCGTCCTCCGTTGTCTTGTCGCCATTGCCTTCTTTGGGTGTGTCCACCATATATATATCATATGATGAGGTGGCGGTCCAATGCCCCATGGGCAGTGGTTCTTGTTCGTCTCCTTCATCGTTGTCCATGCCATCGATGTCTTCGGAGTCGAAGTCGAGCATGTCGGTTAAGTCGTCAACAGTGGCTACTAAGTGGGTGGTGGGTGGGGAGTGAATTTCTTCGTCATCCGCATCCCACTCTAGCCGGACATAGTTCGGCCAAGGTTCTCTAGACAGGGAGAGAGATTTTAATGAGTTCAGTATATCGCCGAAGGGCGAGTGCTGAAAGATATCCGCGGACGTGAAATCCATGATCGGTGCCCGATCGGATTCGATAGGTATGGGCGCGGGCGGTTCTGAGTTCGTGGCCGGAGACGAGTCCAGTAGTCCGGCATCACGGCCCTTGTGAGGGGTAAGGTCAGTATTCGGCTCTATCGCCACTGAGGGTGCAGCCTCCAAGGAGGGGTCTATCCGCCCGTCCTCGGATGGCGCAATCTGTTGCGGACTGAAGGCCGGAGTGGTTGCTGGCGTGATCTCTCGAACACTGTCCGACGACAGAGCTATATCGTGCTCGTTGCAATCGTGCGGCACACCTGGCATGGGCCCGAATCCGTCGAAGATCAAGTCTCCCGGATATCGGCAGTGTAATTCAAGTTTCCAAACCTGACTTGATGGCCAGGGGCATAGCTCTCGATCTGCTCCAGATGGCCAAACGAGTTGGCCCGCAGTGCGAAGCTGTCGAATACGAAGATCTGTCCGGGGAGGAAGACCTCACCCAGGACCGCATCATTGTCGATGATCGAAGGGGCCATCGAGCCTTACGGAGACGACACAGTGGAACTCTGAATGAAAGCACCAATGTCGGTGTCAAAACCGGCGGATCTCGGGTAGGGGGTCCCGAACTGTGCGTCTAAGGCGGATGGTAACATGAGGCAAGGGACACAATGTTTACCCAGGTTTGGGCCCTCACGATGGAGGTAATACCCTACTTCCTGCTTGATTGATCATGATGATATGAGTAGTACAGGAGTTGATGTACCATGAGATCGTAGAGGCTAAACCCTAGAAGCTAGCCTATGGTATGATTGTCGTTCTACGGACTAAGCCCTCCGGTTTATATAGACACCGGAGGGGGCTAGGGTTACACAGAGTCAGTTACAATGGGAGGAGATCTACATATCCATACCATCAAGCTTGCCTTCCACGCCAAGGTAAGTCCCATCCGGACACGAGACGAAGTCTTCAATCTTGTATCTTCATAGTCCAACAGTCCGGCCAAAGGATATAGTCCGTCTGTCCGGATACCCCCTAATCCAGGACTCCCTCAGTGGGACTAACCCCAAAATCTGCAGGCAGCTCAAGTTTATATGCATTATCATTTATTTTCTCTAACACCTTAAGAGGACCATCAGCACGTGGCATTAGCTTTGATTTGCGCAAATTAGGAAACCTATCCTTACGCAAATGTAACCAAACAAGATCTCCAGGTGCAAAGACAACATGTTTTCTACCCTTATCCCCAACAAGTTTATATTTAGCATTCATACGCTCAATGTTTTCCTTAGTTAGCTCATCCAATTTTAAGATCAATTCAGCACGTTGTTTAGCATCAAAATTAAAGATGGAAGAGGCAACAAATCAATGGGTGCACGAGGTAGGAAACCATACACAAATTCAAAAGGGCACATCCTAGTAGTAGAATGCAACGAATGATTATAAGCAAATTCAATATGAGGCAAGCATTCTTCCCACATTTTCTTATTATTCTTCAAAACAGTCGTAAGCATAGTAGACAATGTTCTATTGACTACTTCAGTTTGACCAATAGTTTGGGGGTGACAAGTAGTACTAAAAAGCAGTTTAGTCCCCAACTTAGCCCATAAACATCTCCAAAAGTGGCTAAGAAATTTAGTATCATGATCTGAAACAATAGTATTTGGCACACCATGCAAGCGAATAATTTCACGAAAGAACAAATCAGCAACATTAACAACATCATAGCTTTTATGACACGGTATAAATGTGCCATTTTCGAGAACCTATCCACGATAACGAATATGCTATCCCTCCCCTTCTTTGTTCGAGGTAAACCTAAAACAAAGTCCATAGATATATCCTACCAAGGAACACTAGGTACAGGCAAAGGCATATATAAACCATGAGGATTGAGTCGTTACTTAGCTTTTTGACATGTAGTGTAGCGAGCAACAAAGCGCTCAACATCCCGTCTCATCTTTGGCCAAAAGAAATGTGTAGCAAGTATACCCTCCGTCTTCTTCACGCCAAAGTGTCCCATTAGTCCTCCTACATGCGCCTCCTGCAATAACAAAAGACGAACAGAGCTAGCTGGAATGCATAGCTTGTTAGCACGAAACACAAATCCATCGTTAACGACGAACTTGTTCCAAGTTCTACCTTCTTTATAATTCTGCAATACATCTTTAAATTCAGCATCATGCACATATTGATCTTTGATGGTCTCCAAACCAAATATTTTAAAGTCAAGTTGTGAAAGCATAGTATAACGACGAGACAATGCATCAGCAATAACATTTTCTTTACCCTTCTTGTGTTTAATGACATAAGGGAAAGTCTCAATGAATTCAACCCATTTAGCATGTCTACGGTTCAGTTTTGCTTGACTTTAATGTGTTTCAAAGATTCATGATCAGAATGTATAACAAATTCTTTGGGCCATAAATAATGTTGCCATGGTTCTAAGGTCCGAACAAGAGCATATAATTCTTTATCATAAGTAGAATAGTTCAGACTAGGCCCACTCAATTTTTCAGAAAAGTATGCAACAGGTTTGCCATATTGTAATATCACACCTCCTAATCCAATTCCACTAGCATCACAGCCAAGCTCAAAAGTCTTATTAAAATCAGGAAGTTGGAGTAAAGGAGCATGTGTCAACTTATCTTTTAATAGCGTGAAGGCTTCTTCCTGTGCGTACCCCAAACAAAAGGCAGATCCTTCTTTGTAAGCTCATTGAGAGGTGCAGCAATGGTGCTAAAATCTCTCACAAAACGCCTACAGAAACAAGCGAGTCCAAGAAAACTCCTCACTTGTGTGACCGTTTTGGGCTGCAACCAACTCTCAATAGCTTCAGTCTTGGCTTTATCAACTTCAATTCCCTGTGGAGTAACAACATAGCCAAGAAAAGGTACTCGGTCGATGCAAAAGGTGCACTTCCCAATATTACCAAACAAACGTGCATCACGTAGAGCAATGAAAACAACACGTAAATGTTCCAAATGTTCTTCCAAAGATTTGCTATAGATCAGTATATCATCAAAATAGACTACCACAAATCGTCCAATGAAAGCACGTAAAACTTCGTTCATTAGTCTCATGAAAGTACTAGGTGCATGGTTGACGCATAATCCCCTTCGTCTCCTCTGGATTGGTACGGTATGGTGCATGGTTGGGTAGCGATGCACCGGGAATTAAGTCAATTTGATGCTCAATACCTCGAATAGGTGGTAATCCCGTTGGCACGTCTTGTGCAAAGACGTCAGCAAACTCCTGCAAAATGTTAGTGACAACAGGGGGCAAAGAGGAAGACACGTCCTCGAATGAAAATAATGCCTCTTTGTACACAAAAGCATAGCAAACAGATTTGCTAAAATCTAGCTCATCAATATCAGATTTGGTGGCAAGTAAACATGCACTTTTCAATTTAATTTCAGAAGCAACACCAGATGGTTTATTATTAGGCTTCATTTGTTGCTCAAATTCTTTTGCCACAATCTGATTTTCACTCTTATTTTTCTCCTGTTTTGCTTTATTAGCTCTATTAAATGGAATCAAGAGTCATAGGAAGCAAAGTAATATTTTTATCCTTATGAACAGGAGTATACTGATTGTTTCTACCATGGTGTAGAGAAATTTTATCAAATTGCTATGGTCTACCAAGTAATAAGGAACATGCTTGCATAGGTACCACATCACAATCAACATAATCAACATATGTAGAGATACTAAAATGCACACGAACAGTACGTGTTACCTTAACCTTGCCGCTGTTTTTGAACCATTGGATGTAGTAAGGATGTGGATGTGGTCTTGTGGTGAGAGATAGCTTGTCCACCATCTCCATGCTAGCCAAGTTGTTGCAGCTCCCTCCATCTATGATGACACGAATAGAACGTTCCTTCACAACTCCCTTTGTATGGAACAAATTATGCCTCTGATTTTGCTCAGCTTGTGTAACCTACACACTCAAAACACATTGATCAACTAAACATTCATACCTGTCAGCATCTTCAGCATCCATGTATTGCGTCTCATGATCAGAATCATCTCCACTGTGTTCTTCATGTGTAATAAGAGCCAAAGTCTCCTCATCATAGTCACTAGCGGACTCATACCCACCATCCTCAGTAGCAATCATCACATGCTGAGATTTGCATTCTCTTGCAAAATGTGCTCTTCCGTTACAACGACGACAAATAATATCACTTGTGTGCCCTATTGACGCCATGGAAGAAGAAGAGCTCTGTGCAGGCCCGGCAGGTGTGCTCTTAGCAGAGAGTAGTGGTTGTGCCTGCTTTCTTGTATCATGGCTGGAGGTGGCACCCGATGGAGGTGATGGTGCAGTGGGAGTAGAGGATGCACGTGGTGTGCACGATGAAGGTCGACCTGCATAAAAGTTAGTTCGCGCCAATGCCTGTCGATCCTGCAGTTCACGTTGAGCTTTACAAGCAAGATGGAATAAACGAGTGATATTATTATACTCCTTATACTCTAGAACGGTCTGAATCTCTCTATTTAATCCACCCATAAAACGTGCAAGCATAGCTTCATTCTCCTCAACAATACCACATCTAATCATGCCAGTTTGTAATTCCTGATAATATTCTTCTACAGAATTTTTTTCCTTGTCTTAAATGCTGCAATTTTAGAATTAATTCACGTTGATAATATGGGCAATTTTTGAACTAATTGTTGGAAAAAATCACTATAATTGCGAGTGTCTCAAGACTCTTCCAAGGTCAAACTGACAGGATGGGCACGAAATTTTTTTGACTTTTTTTTTTGAAATCAGGGCAACGACGACGAAAAAGTGCGACAAAAAATCACTATCATGGCACGTGGATCAAAAGACTCAGAAAAGCCTAAAAATAGGATAGGAAAAAAATATTCTCAATCGCCGAAATTTTGACTTTTTCCGAGACCTACTCAGGCAAAGAAACACGAAACGAAAAAAAAAGATGGATATCGAAAACAAACCTAATATGAAAAGAACTCGGATTGGTGGTGGATATATGGTGGTAGGATATGGCAGCGGTGGTGGTATATGGTAGCGGTGGTGGTATATGGATATAGATTGGTGGTCGTATATGGATACAGATTCAGAGCGGTGGCGGTAGCTGGCAGGGGCGATGATGATGGTGCGGCGGCGGCGTGACAACTGATGACCAGAACTCGAAACTCTAAAAGACTAGACTCTAAGACCAGCAACTTGACACGACGATGCAACCGCAAATTCAACAAAGCAAAAACCCTAAAAAGATTATGCAAAGGCTTAGATTGGTTCGGATATGATTAACTAACCCTAATTTTTTTGTGGCTTTTTCGTGGATTGTAGGTATGAAGAACAGACTCGATCTAAACTACGAAAAACTGTAAAATCTCACCGAGCAACCTAAAAATCTGATACCACTTGATAGAGGCAAAGGTGTCGCGATGTTTCGATGAGATGGTGGTTATCGTTTTCTGTGGGATTCGACATTGATGATCCGACTACGAACGTGCGAGACGTCGCGCCTTAGAAATCGCTAAACCAACTTCCGAGGGTTATTGACCACGCCGGAGCACGATCAACCTGACCACGAGGGCCTGTTTCCTGCAAGCAAACGAAGAACAAGCAAGAAACTAAGATTGCAATATGGATATTGCGAATATAAGAGGAAAGCTTTATTAATGAAGGCGGGGTTCTATGACGTCTTGGTCTGGTCGTTGAACACAAGCGAAGTACGCGAAGTTGCAACTATGGCGAACTTTTGATCTAAACAAAACCCAAAGTCTAAACGATGCCCTAGGGGCTATATATATGGAGGAAGAGGGGGGGAATTTCGTGGTCCTTGGAGGAGGGGTCTGAAACCCACCCTAACTCTTGTGTCCCCACACATACAGACTCTAAAAATAGCCTATATTGAAGTATTTCGAATTTACATGGGCCTGGCCCAAAAATAAGGTGACGCAGCACCTAGAATAGCCTCTGGACGAAAATTATGAAGTGGCATCTTGTATATTTCGTCCAAGGCTTCATGCACTCATTATGGTGGCTTCAATGTCCTGGAATCATCACTTGAAACTCTATTCTTGTATCCCTTGCGCATGCCGTCAAGTCCATGCTTGTTCTTGCTCCAATGTTCATCCTTCTCAAACCTAGGCCCTTCATTTGTAAGCAAAACAAATGTATCCAATTTAGGCAACATCATATTCTCATGAACATTAGAATCATTACCAAGAAACGGAAGTACCTGGTAATTTAATTGGGGTGCGCGAGCTCTAGTAATCGGTCCAGTATGTATAGTAGCAGGGGTTGTGGGTGTAACAATGGTATTGATGTACTCATCACTGACCCACTCCCCTCCTCGTGCCCTCCATAGCCTTCCATGGCCGGAGAACCACCACTGGCCCCAGGCTAAATTTGGGCTATCCCTAGCCTCTCTTCTCTCCGTAGACACTCTAGTGCCCTCATACAACCACTGCAAGGCCCTCCATCTTTCTGTTAGTCCCTAGGAAGGCCATGCGTTCACGACCAAAGATGGCTGACGGCCTCCCCCGCGGCCATCCAAGCCATGTCCACTACGGCCCTCCCCGACGTGCGTGAAGCACATGGATGGATGCGGCGCGGCCTCCTGAGCACGTCGGTGGGTGGAGCGTCGCCAGAGATGCCCTGTAGCACGGGTTGCCGGTGTCAAACGCCTCCTCTGTCTCCCGTCGCGCCCACACAGGAGGTTGAGGGCGAACCTGCCAGTGGGCCCCGCGTGTCGTCCGGCCAGCGGGGCTGAACCGCTGACGGGAGGATCCTGCCCCGTTTAAGTGGAGACTGGCTCTGCCCGCTGCCGCCTTTGCTCGGGGAAAGCGTATTTCCGTGAGTACGCCTCCTACATCACCAGCTCGCGCGCGGATGAGCTGCTCGGCCGACCCACTACTATCTCTCGCCATGTGCATTTGATAAGGGTAAAGCTCTTTCCTTTTTCCTTTTGTTTTCCTAGTGAACTTCAAAAATCCATAAACAATTCAAACGAAGTCCAAATTTGGTGATTCAAATTCCTAGTGAATCTATAAATCATGATCTATCTCATGGTGCAATTTTCACATTTCTCTAGAAATATTTCCTTCACAATTATTTAGTAAATCCTACTTTCCCATTTCTGTTATAAACTTTGGAAAATCACAGAGAACCTATTTTGGATCCAAATACCATGATTCAAATTCCTAGATACTTATAAGTCCATAACTTAGTTTTTGAATATTTTTCTCAATACTTTCTATGCCACACAAAATAATGAGCCAGTTCTTCATATTTTTCATCTTTGCAAATTCATAGGAAATTCATTTGAACTCCAAATCCAGTAAAACAAACTCCTAGATGCTTATAAATCATGCCTTGTTAAATGGGTGCCCTTGCTCATTTTACAAAATAATGTTTATGTACACTCCTTGCAGATCCATCAATCCCTTGATTCCCTCATATTGTAATGCTCAGAAATATCCACTGATCCGTTTCCAATGAAACCACTTTGGTTATTTTTCATATAACTAGAGAAGTCCTAGAAAAGTCAAATTAACATTTTTTAGAGCACTTCTATTTTTGCCTTGTTATGTTGCTTATTGTGTTTGTTTCTGACGTTAGTTGACGAAGTAGACGGAATGCTCGGAGATGGACCAGAAGGATTGAAGACCTTGTGAAGCCAAGCAAGCAGCCCTTTGACCATGATTCACCCCTCTTGGTCATCAATAAATTTTACGTATGCATGATGATGTTGTTGAATATGAGCTTGATATTATCGTTGCATTTATGCAGGCCCATTGCTACTTGAATGTTCGTAGCTCTACCTTGTGTTAGAGATGCGATGAAAAATACTTGATATTGACGCATGCTGGTTGCATCTATGCCATGATCATCTCTTGGTTACAATCCTTTGAAAACCCCATCGGGTGCCCCTAATGCCCATGGGTAATGTTGAACTAGGTCACCACTTGATGAAGAAGTGGTGCACCGAAGCAACTGAAGATGTGTTGTTTACATAGACGGATTAGATTTAAGATTTGTTGACCGTCCCAACCCTACATGCGCAACCACTCTACCCTTATACGGGAAAGGCATTATTGATTACCTAGTTCATGCTAACAAGGATGCCCACATTACTAGTGACGGGAGTGGCGTGGTCACTCCTAGGACGGGGTTGTGCTAGGTAGGGCGGCCATGACTATTTTTATAGGGCACCGGACACACCATTGGTACCCCGTGCTTGTGATATGTGATGAATATGGGAGCATGGCTCCACAATTATTATTATTATTATTATTATTATTATTATTATTATTATTATTATTATTATTATTATTATTATGTGACAATGTTTGGCACGGGGGCTGCTACCAATCGAGTGGACTCCTTGTTAGTCATGGCTAGGGAAATGTAGTGATCAGGTGCTTCCCCCGAGTACTTGAGGTACTGCAGGATCGTGGATGACACAAAAGCTTCCTGGATCTTGTGGGTAAAGTGTGCAACCTCTGCAGAGTATCAAACTATTCGAATAGCCATGTCCACGGTCAAGGACAGTTGGGTGGTGCTGCTTAGACTATGTCCATAAGTTTATGAAAAACAACACACATTGGAAATAATATTGAGGCTGCGAATCGTGAGGAAGGTCACGATGGAACAGAAATGGAGTTGTGGACAACTCTCCCTATTTATGTTGATATCTGTAGCCACCTGTTGCATGTTGGAGACTCATGCATGACCCCTAAAAAGGTATTGATCATACATGCTGCATGATGAAACTAGCATTCCTAGAGATGCCATCTTCAACTTGAAACCATGCTTATTTATCTTGTTATCATTCATGGATTGCTTGCGAGTACATTCAAACATACTCACTGGCTTGTCCCTGGCAATTTACTTTTGCCATGCCTGGAAGAGCAGGAATATGAAGAATAGTCCTTTGGTGACGAACGCGTGAGATAGGATGCTTTCCCAGTCAGAATGCCTGTAGGGTTAAGGAAGATGGCATGGGTCCATGTTATCGACGGAGATTTCCGCTATGATGATTTATTCTAGACTTTACCATAATGGTCCTATTTATGTAAGACGGTATGTAATGGATGTAAACTCTTGATATTCAGTCTATGGTGTACAGTGAGCATTGATCCTTGGGATCACTGTGCACGTGTAACCGGTGGCTTCGACTGTATAAGTCGGGGTTCCCACAATATCATACACATCTTGTTAAGTTGAACCGTTTCTGTTGTGTTCCCTAATCAAAAACAGTTTGTCCCAGTGAACCGGATGCCGTATATCACACACACCTTGATCTGGCTAACCGCTTCTATTGCACTCCCTAATAGCAAACAGTTCATCGGAGCGAACTGTATGCCGTATATCGCACACACATTGATATGTCTACTTGTTTCTGTTGTTCTGCCTCATCGCAAATAGTTCGGATGGATCAACCATGTGCCCTGCATCGCACACACAACTAAAATCAGAACCGCGTTTGATGGCTCCGCCATCACAAATGTTTTGCATCTTTTTTGACGTTTTTACATCACCATTTGCATTAATGCATCACACACAGTTTATTCAAAGGGTCTCTGATCGTAGTCTCGCGTTAGCAGCATCCTACAGTAGTGGGCGGCCATCAAGAACCAGGGCGGTCCGTCGACTTACAGCTCCTCCCGCAGAAGGAAGGAGCGAGTTTGTGGAAGTACAAGCAGAGGTTCAGCCGGGTGCACAGGAACATTCCAGACATCCACCCAACAGTTGTGATAGCTGCATTCTAGTCCAACATACGCAATCGCAGGATACATGCCAAGATCAATGTCCGGTTGCCCAGGATTGTGAATGAGATGTACACTTTGGCGGATAAGTGTGCCCGAACAAAGGAGGGGAGGCGACTCCCCGGCGAAGAAGATGGTGTCAACATTGACTCAGAGGACGACGATGACGCCACCAATCAGAAGAAGAAGAACAAGAAGCGCAAAGATAAAGCAGTGCTAGCTGTTGAAGGATCGAGTGCTCCTAGTACCAGCAAGAATGCCAAGACCAAGGCTCCCGGCAAGGAAGTTGTCGCGTGCATTGATTGCCGGGAAGCCGCGACTGCCGAGAAGGCTGGGATGGCTGACGGGCCGTACTGCAAGATCCATCGGACCAAGGGCCACGATCTTCAAGAGTGTCATCAGGTTGAGCAACTCGTCAAGAAATAGAAGGCCAAGTACGAGAAGCGTGACAAAGAGATATACCAAGACGACATTGGTGGAAGGGCCGAGGCGACAGAAGAGGTTGCCCCGGCAAGGCCCCTCAGTATCAGGGGAAACCTACCAGAGGTCGTGATGTAGAGCATCCTACGATCATCCCCATGGACCTACCATCGTCTCATCAAGAGCCAAGAGGACCTATGACACGAGCACGAGCTAGAGCTCTCGAGAACGAGGTGACTTCCTTCCTTAGTGATATCACATATGATCCACTCGAGACATGGCTACTACCTAAGTCCGATATGCTATGCAGGATTAGGTGTCAAGAGGAACCTCCCGAGGATGCATGTGAAGACGGACAAGCCGCCAAGTTCACGGATGAAGAGAACCGCCAGAAGGAGAAGACAGCTCCAGGGCCTGGACATCCGGCCCCATCCCCGGACATCCGGCCCCATCCCCGGACATCCGGCCCCAGCCCCGGACATCCGGCCGCTGGAGACATCTACTACAGCCACATCCCAGCCGCCCAACATCTACAGGCCCCGGACATCTGGCCCTAGCCCGGACATCCGGCCAGAAGTCCGAAAATCCGGCGCCACGCACCAGAACCTACAGAAGCTTTCGCCGTCAGTCCGGACATTTGCCCCCCTAGCCCGGACATCCGGCCCCTCCCGAAGCCCCGGACATCCGGCTCCGCCTGTCTGCGCATAGTAAAGGGCCGAAGCCCAGGTACCTCTTCGCCCCCCTAGACTATATATACTCCATCCCCTTCCTCTTTCTAGGGTTAGCATTGGTTTAGCTCATAGTTGAGATAGAGCTTTGCTCATCCATTACGGATCTCCTCCTCGAGAGAGAGACCGCGACCCCTCTTCGGAGAAGATCACCTTGGATTCAAGACCCCCTCTTGGGTGGCCCCCATCAAGACCTCCTCACGAAGAAGAACCGGTTACCATTTGTATCGTCCGTTGTTGACTTTGGATCTTGTATCTCTCCTTTGTGTTCATCGATCTAGCGCATGTGTGATCTATTCTTGTTGGTTGAGTGATTCTCTTGTGTTTTCCCTCGTGTTTCCCCTCGTGTTCTTCGTGTTCTTCTTTGGGATCTGCTCCTTTCGTGAAAGATCGGTCGTATAGGGTTCCACCCTACATCATCTTGGTATCATGAGCCACGTTGATCATGATTTCGGAGCCCCCTCTCTTTGTTTTCTAGCTTGATTTTGTTGTTTTTCGTACTAATCCGAAAATTGCCCCACAAAAATAGCCCCAATTTTTTTTGTGATTTGTTGGTGTGATGAAGTTTTGTTGGATTTGATCCGCGGATTTCGTGTGTTGCAGGTAGATCTAGCTTTCCCCCAACTTTTCCCAAATTTCCATCCACAAAATCTTCCGAATTTTGCCCTGGATTTGACCTCTCCACGCGGTATTCTTCGAGTTCGTCCACGGATCCCGAGCCCGGACATCCGGCCTGACCCAGACTTCTAGCCATCAGCCCGGACATCCGGCCCCTAACAGCATCACTTCCATCCTCCTCTTCATTTTCCGCCTAACTCTCACCAAATTTTGTCACGGTGCCCACATACACTTCCGCATACCACCACCACTTCCGCATAGCACCACCATAGCCTTTCCCGCTACCAACTCCGACAATTTTGACCCGTTTTGCTTTGAGAATTTGAGTTGTGGTTTCCGTGTCCTATTGTGTTTTGGCTATCTAGGTATGGTTCGACATCAACTTCACCACCGCTCATCTTCGCCAAGGACTACTACGAACGGCAACATCACAATTGTGGTATCAACATTTTGGAATCGTGATATCATCATACTCTCTTGCATTTGCATTGATAACCCCATAGCCTTACTTCTGCGTAGCTTACCCATCGAGACTAGCCTTTGAGTATTGCCGGTAACGTGACTTGTGCACATTAGTGATCATACTTCCCATAGCATACATACCATCATCGTGTTGCATATCATGGTATCATCTCTTGTGTCACAAAGTTGTCATCGCATACACAATTGCTATCTTAGTTCGTGAAGCATTGCATGAGAAAAGAGCTCAAACAACAAAGAGCCAAACAAGATTTCAAGCAAAAGAGGAAAGATAAGCAAAGAGCTTATAAGCAAGAACCATAGCATCATACAACATTAAGATTGTCATACTCGATCGTCTTGGATCAAAGCATAGGAACATCATACATATAACATACTTGTGATAGAAGTCGTTGCATTTTTGCTTAGTAGGTTGTGCACAAGTTCGTATCCACCTATTGTGCAATCATGCTAGCGTCTCTCTAGTGTTGTGCAACAAGAGCATCTTGGTGGATTCCACATTTTGGCTCATCCTTGGTTGCCCAACCCCACATTATCTATTTGCGTGTGTGTTTCCGTGTACCACATATTGCTATTGGTCTACTTGTTGCATTTGCAAATTTGTGAATCTTTTCCAACATTATTGAGTCTCACTTAAAATTGCATCAAATTTTGTTCCACCATCCTAACCAAGCTCCACCATAAGCTTTTACTTGTGTAGGTGTGAGAAACCGACAAGAATTGGTACCAATTATGCTATTTCCTTGCTAGACATTTGAGTGATCTTTGATCCATTTTCAACAGCGGTCAAGGTACATTTGGTATTGGTTCTTCTTTTTCTCCCACTCACATATCTTTGTTTGGAATGATGGATAGGCCAAGTACTTCGACCAACCCACTCTTCTTGGAGCAAGACGACGACATGTCATCCTACGTCACCAAGGCTCAACTATTTGGTGCACATCGGGCTTTGCATCAAGAACAACTTGCTTTGGGAGACCGCATCGACTATCTCGCCACCGACCTACGACAATCCGAGCAACGTACAAGCGACTACGTCGACACATCCATGGGTTCCCTCAAGGAAGATATCCGAACCATGATGGTCCGCTCTTCTACAACTTCGTCATCTCCAAGACGGAGCCGCTCAAGTCGACACTCCGATGACACCCTCTCCGGTTCAAGTACATCGACATCGAACACTCTTCGTCGTGCCGCACGTCAAGACTGTCAAGCAAACCACAATCCTCTACACGACACCGACTCTCAAGAGCATCAACATCATCAAAACCAAGCTGCATTCGCACAAGCACAAGAACGGCAACGCCAACGACAACAAGAACAAGAGGAGCGAGCGCGACAACATCAAGATGCACAAGACGCCGAGGCACAATGTCAAGAACAGCAACTACGGGAAGCTCAAGCACTTGAGGCGCAACGTGCCCTTCGAGATTCAAGTTGAGCCGTAGCCAATCGAGGCTGACAAGCTCATCTACATCAAGAAGCACTTCGTGACAAAGCTCAAGAAGGAATTTACCAAGAACGTGTGCATCGACAAGCTCCTCATCAAGATCGAGAAGCTCCTCCTCAAGCAAGGCAAGAACGTCAAGTCCATCGAGAGCAAGAAGACAATGGACCCCCTCCTCGCTAGGAGCAACATGAGGTCGACAACCCTCCTCGCTAAGAGCAACATGAGGAAGACAAACCTCCTCGCCAAGAGCAACATGAGATTGCCAATCCTCAACGACATGGGCGTCATCATCCCCAACCCCAACACAATGAAGAGCAACGATATGTCAAGCTAAAGTTCACTACGTCCTCATTTGGTGGGAACAAGTCATTGAGCGTCGAGCGGCAAGAGGTGAACCACCCATCACCACTTGGGCACAAATGAAGGATGTCATGAGAGCATGATTCGTGCAAAACTACTACAACCACGACCTCTTCAAGAAACTCCAACAACTCAAGCAAGGAAACAAGAGCGTTGAAGAGTACTACAAGGAAATGGAGATTGCCATGATACGAGCCAATGTAAAAGAAGATGATGAGCAAACTATGGCACGTTTATTGAATGGACTTAATCACCCTATCAAGAAGATTGCCGACTTCCAACCATACTCGAACCTCATCAAGCTAGTGCATCAAGCTACCAAAGCGGAACGGCAAGTACAAGACGACTTCAAGTATGCCAAGTTCTCATCCAAGTCATACAGCTTCTCCAACACCCAAGCTTCAACGACTCAAACACCTTCTACCTCAACCAAGCCATCTACAAGCAACGGCGACAAGTCAAGTTACAAGAAAGCTTCGATAAGCTCAAGTCGTCCTCCTTCTACAAGCAACTTCAAGACGAAAGCTTCATCATCATCTACCCCAACCGATGAGACTATCAAGACGAGTTCCTTCAAATTCTTCACATGCGGAGGCCGAGGTCACAAGTCCTTCGAGTGCACGAACAAGCACACCATGATCCTCAATGACGACGGAACCTATGACTCAATGAGTGAAGGAGAAATGGAAGCCCTTGAGCAAGTGGCCATGCACCGGCAAGTGAACAATGAAGATGAAGATGATCAAGTCTTTTGCGATGAAGATTCAAGTCCCGCTCTTGTTGTCTCCAAGGTCTTGAGTCTTCAACATCAACAAGACGAAGATCAAAGATGCCATATCTTCCACACAAAGGCCGGCATCAATGGAAGGTCCGTCAAGGTCATCACCGATGGAGGGAGTTGCCATAACTTAGCAAGTGAAGAACTATGCTCCAAACTCCAATTGGTCAAGATGAAGCACCCGCACCCCTACAAGGTTTAATGGCTAAGCGACACCGGCACCATACAAGTCGAGCATAGAGTACAAGTCTCTTTCAAGATCGGTGCCTATGAAGACACTTTGGAGTGTGATGTCCTTCCGATCACCGTTTTCCACCTCCTTCTTGGACGGCCATGGCAATTTCAAGATGGGCATACAAATCACTATAGTTTCAAGATGAAAGGGAAGGAGTTTGTGCTACGTCCTATGTCTCCAAGCCAAGTGCTCGCCGACAAGCAAAACACCCATCATGGAGAGAATAGTGAGAGAGCGAACCACCAAAAAGAGAGTGAGCGCCACAAGCCCAAATTGAGTGCCTCCACGATGAGCGACAAGAAAAACTTAGTTCTCTTTGCCACCAAACATGAGATGAGAGAAGTGTGTGAGAACCCATCAAGTGTCCTACACTATGTCCTATTGTGCAAGGACGAGGCACCCAAAGCTAACACCTCTCACAATCTTCCTCTGAACCAGGCAATCAGACTTTAGGGCTTTATCACTCTCACTTAGCCATAGGAGCTTTAGTATGGTCGGCGCAGCCCCTGGTGTTCGGAAGACCGTACTAGGGGCTCTATAAGCGCCTGATCGGAGAAAGAATCGATCCGTCGCACAAAGCTCCCTACCGCGTCAACACCGAAGAAACCAAAGAAATACAAAGGCAAGTAAAGCATCTCATAGACCATGGACATGTGCGTGAAAGTTTGAGACCTTGTGTCGTACCGGTCATTCTTGTGCCAAAACGAGACGGTAGCTTTTGCACGTGTTCCGATTGTAGACCTATCAATGCTATCACCGTTCGCTATAGGTACCCCATTCCACACCTTGATGATATGCTTGATGAACTTAGCGGTGCGACTATATTTTCCAAAATTGATCTTAAAAGTGGTTACTATCAAATCCGCATACAAGAGGGCGATGAATGGAAAACCGCTTTCAAAACAAAGTTTGGTCTATAGGAGGGGTTAGTCATGCCTATGGGTTTATGGAAGCACCCGGTACCTTCATGCGTCTTATGCATTATGTGTTTCGCCCTTACATTGGTGAATTTGTTGTTGTCTACTTTGATGATATCCTTGTGTTTAGCAAATATCTCAAAGAGCATGTCACCCACCTTCGCACCATGCTACAAACTCTTTGAAAAGAGAAACTCTATGCTAATATGGAAAAATGCCTCTTTGGTGTTGATAAGCTTGTTTTCTTGGGTTTCGTAGTATCTTCTAAGGGTGTTCATGTTGATGCATCTAAGATCAATGCTACTAAAACTTGGCCCCAACCAACCATTTGCAACAAGTGCATAGTTTTCTTGGTTTAGCAGGTTTCTACCGTAGATTTGTGAAGGATTTTAGCACCATCGCTTCACCTTTGCATGCTTTGAGTAAGAAAAATGCACCATTTATTTGGGGAACATCCCAAGATATCGCTTTCAATGAGCTTAAGAATTTGCTTACTCATGCTCCCGTGCTTGCTTTACCCAACTTTGACAAACCTTTTGAAATACATTGTGATGCTAGTGGTAATGGCATAGGAGGTGTGTTAACACAAGAGAAGCGCCCTATTGCTTATTTTAGTGAGAAACTTTCCGGAACGCAACTAAATTATCCCATCTATGACATAGAGTTATATGCTTTAGTGTGAGTCTTGCGTGAATGGGAACATTACCTCCGCCCTCATGAGTTCATCAGCCATACCGACCATGAAACGCTTAAATACCTTAAGGGTCAAACTAAGTTGAACAAGCGTCATGCTAAATGGAGTGAGTTTATTAATTCTTTTCCTTATGTCATCAAGTATACTAAAGGTAAGGAAAATGTTGTGGTGGATGCACTTTCCCGTATATGCATGCTTGTTACTCAACTTGAATTGAATGTCATTGGTTTTGAGCACATAAAAGACTTGTATGAGCATGATCCTACTTTTGCTATTCCTTATGCAAAGTGTTTGACGCATCCATTTTGGGAACGCTACTACATCAAAGATGGATATCTTATGAGAGCTAACAAACTTTGCATCCCCGAGTCCTCTCTTTGCTTGTTGCTTTTCCAAGAATCCCATGGAGGTGGACTCATGGGACACTTTGGACGCGACAAGACATTTGCTACGCTCTCCAAGAACTACTTTTGGCCCAAGATGTTTCGCGACGTCAATCGCTTCACCAACCGATGCTCTACATGTCGCAAAGCTAAGTCTAAAGCCCAATCTCATGGCCTTTACATGCCACTTGCAATTCCATATCAACCATGGGAAGATATTAGCATGGATTTTGTGCTTGGTTTGCCTAGAACTAGAAATGGCAAGGATTTCATTTTTGTTGTTCTGGACCGATTTTCCAAAATGGCACATTTCATTCCTTGCAACAAGATAGACGATGTTTCACATGTTGCAAATTTGTTTTGTAGGGAAATCTTGCGACTTCATGGAGTGCCAAAGGCGATTGTCTCGGACCGCAATGTGAAGTTCTTGAGTTACTTTTGGAAGACCTTGTGCGCCAAGTTCAGAATCAAACTTTTGCTCTCGTCGGCTTACCATCCACAAACCGACGGCCAAACGGAGGTGACGAACCGCATGCTCTCCACTCTACTATGCATGTTGATAAAGAAGAACATCAAGGAGGGGGAAGAGTGCCTACCTATCGCCGAGTACACCTACAACCGTGCAAAACATTCGACTACCGGCAAGTCCCCCTTCGAGGTCGTCTACGGCTTCAACCCATTGTCCCCATTGGACATTCTACCTCTATCGCTACAAGAGCGCACAAACATGGACGTGAGTGCCCGAGTCAACTACCTCAAGAAGATGCATGAAGATACAAGGCACACCATCGAGCGCCAAGTACAACGACTCGCGACCAAGCTCAACGTCAACAAGCAACCGATGATATTACAAGTTGGATATCTTGTGTGGCTACACCTTCGCAAGGACCGCTTCCCCAATGAACGCAAGTCCAAGCTACTACCCCGAGTGGATGGACCCTTCAAGGTTCTTGCACGCTACAAAAACAACACATACAAGATCGACATCCCAAGCGACAAGTATTTCGTGAGAGACATCTTCAACATCAAAGATCTCTCCCCGTACCATGGTGATGAGGATTTCGATCCGAGGTCGGATCTTTCCCAAGGGAGGGGAGATGATGCGGAGCATCCTACGATCATCCCCATGGACCTACCTGTCGTGGTTCTAAGTCTGACAGTAAGAATGGGGGGTAAGTATGGAGAGGCAAGATCCTAGCTATGGAGTAGTTGTATGCGCAAGGAGTTTTACGAGTTCGGGCCCTTCTCTGAGGAAGCAACAGCCCTACGTCTCGGAGCCTGGAGGCAGTCGACTGGATTATGTGTGTGTGTGTTACAAAGTTGCGAACCCCTGTCCTAGTGGAGGGGGGTGGCTTATATAGAGTTCGCCAGGACCCCAGCCAGCCCACGTTACAAGGAGTTTAATGTACATAAAGAGAGGGGGTTACTGGTAACGCCTGTAATAAAGGACCATGAAGGCCATAAAAGCTACTTATGAGATGACCGTTTGTAGGCAGTGCCTTTAGGTCTTCTTATAGTCGAGTGGCTGTCTTCATGGTCGACTGCTTGTGCTTCTGGTCGAGTACGCTCGTGTCCGTCGACTGGGCTGACCAGGTCGACTGAAATGTCGATACTCTTAGAATGTCTTTCATTGTAGGAGTCATGTCCTTGATTGGGTACCTCAGGTATGATAAGTTACCCTACCCTAGGTACGTATCCTCGTCATTAGCCCCCGAATGGGTCAGGGGTTAAGTGAGAATGGGGCCGAGCCTATGCTTCCGACTCAACCTCCATGCTTCGGTTGCATCTGTCTTTGGATAAATGGAAGTTACGGTGGGAACCCATTCTTCAGTTGCCTTGATCCATTCAGATGTCCGTCGAGTGGTTTCATATTACCGTCGAGTGTGTTTACGTGACGAGTCTCTTGGGAGACTTAAGGAAACGGATCTTTTCGTCTGACAAACCGTCCTGTCGATCGCGGATCTTGCGGGATTTGAAAATTGGGAAGCGCACCGGACGGAGAAAATCGCGCGAATCGGCTGGATAAGGCAAGGGCGCCTCGATCTCTGCGCCACCTTTTTCGCCACGTACTGCGCGCGCGCCTGCTCCGGGATTTGACTGGGGGGCGCAGGTCCACTGATCAGCCACTCGGGTGTGGCCTTATATAAGGTAATGATTCCGATTTTTTTTCACTGTGCGCCCTTGTTTTTCTTCTCCCTTCCTCCGTAAGCCTCCGCCTCGCTCTTCGCTGCAATCTCGACACCGCCGCTCGGCCAAGACCTCGTTCGAGACAATGGGGAAGGACAAGACGGCGGCGGCGGAACGCGCGAAGAAGGCCGCGGCAAAGGGTAAGGGGAAGAAATCTGGCCGAGGCGGGTCGTCCTCGCGGGCCGCTCTGCCGTCCGGCTGGTTACAGGGGGATTGGATGCCCTCCATCCTTACTCAAGCGGATATCGACGACATGGTGGAGGGGGGACTCATTCCCTACAAGGCTGCTCGCCTCCCTGGGAAGGAGACGGAGCCGGAACCTCGCGAGGGTGAGTGCGTCCTGATAGCCACCCATGTCGACCGGGGGTTTTCCCTGCCCCCGAGTCCTTTTTTTAGGGCCTTTCTGAACTTCTTCGGAGCGCAGCTCCACCATTTCACGCCCAACTCCATAGTCTATCTTGCTGCGTTCGTGTCTCTGTGTGAGTGTTTCTTAGGCTGTCGACCTCACTGGGGCCTCTTCAAGCATATCTTCACTTGCCGATCCCAGTCGGTTAAAAGGCTCAACCCGGACGGGGAAAGGACGCAGGTGATCCAGATGTGCGGGGGCCTCGGGATCCAGACGAGGGGTAAGAGTTGTTTTCCTCCCATGACGCTTCCCGATTCCGTGCGCGGGTGGCATTCGACTTGGTTCTACTGCAAGGACCAGCCGACCCCTGGCCACTCGACCGGCCTTCCTCCTTTTACCTTGGATCGAGTGCAGAAACCCGCTTCTTTGAAAGTGGTTCCAGAGGAGAAGCCTCAGGTGAAGTTATTAGTCAGTCGAGTGGTTGAGTTGGTTCGGGAAGGCGTGACCAGCATGGACTTGCTCGAAGTCTTCCTCCAGCGACGAATCCAACCTCTCCAGGCTCGGGATCACTCGATGTGGTTGTATTCCGGGTCCGACGACTCCACTCGGATCCACCCGGAGGCGGTCGAGGCTTCTGTACTGGAGAGCTGGCTGACCAGCATGACCGGGAATAAGGACAACCCCAGGGGTTCTAGGAGGATTGCTCCGCTTGATGGGATGATGGAGACAGACAAGGTACGTTTTACTTCTTCCGACTGAAATTTTCACTCCGTCTAGTAACTGGCTTGCGATAAGTCGACTGATCCTTGCTCTGCCCGTTGTCTTGCAGGAGATCAACGACATGTATTCGATGCCGAATGGGAACCAGGAGCAAGTATCTAAAGGAGGAGGGAGTGGAGGCGAAGGAAGTGAGGATGGAGTTGAAGTCGAGGAGTGGGAATCTGATGGTGACGTAGAGGAGGAGGCCAGCGACGACTCGGGTGATGAAGATGAAGAGGTGGAGGTCGACCTTCCTCGACGCGAGAGACGCTCCAAGAACGCTCAGGATCCCGCCGTGGAGCGCAGTCAGTCGAGTGCTCCGGTGGGCCAGTCATCCAAGCGCCCTCGGACCGCGTCGCCGGCCCCAACTGAGAAGGCACCCAAGCAGCCCAGAGCCATCCCGACCAAGCCACCCAAGGCCTTGCCCAAGATCAGGGTCGCCATCCCTGTCATCTCTGGGTAAGTGACTGTTTTTATCTTTCTTGAGTCGACTAGAACGGATTCTTAGTCGATTCACTTTCAAATTATTTGCTTGGAATCGTGCAGCGCCGCTACTTCCGAGACTTCCATCCAGAATGTCGATGAGATGATGGAGGACGCCGTCATTTCCAACTTAGGTATAATCTTTGACACGATCCGACTGTTTAACTGCTGAGTCGATTGGATATTCATTTCTGAACTTTTGTAGCTCCGACCAACATTATTGACCTTCCGGATGATGAGGAGGAGGTGGAAGTGCCGCTCAGGCCTTTTAGGAGGAGAGGCCGGAGGGCCCCGGTCGACAAGGCTCCTCAGACCGCGTCGACTGCTGAGGCGGTGGTCCAAGGGGGTGACAACACCGCCCGGACTACTGTGACTTTTGCTGAACCACTGACGACTGCCCGGCCTTCGTCGTCGACTGCTCCCCCACTGGTCGACCCGCCCTCGTTCTTCGCCGCCTACCAGACCCCGGAGGATCAAGTGAGTGCTGCTAAGGAGGCTATACGTCAGGCGGGGCTCGTGATGGAACAGACCAAAGCGGCTCGGGATGCCAGTCAAGCGGCCTATGACATCAGCTCGGCGTTGCAGCAGAACGTCCAGGTTAGTTGGTCTTCACTTGCGTTGTACACCCACTGGGTGCTGTTGATCTGAAATTTTTCATTGATGGGGGCACGCTGAGTGCACCCACTGGGTGTAGTCCCCAAGGCCACGGTCGACTGCTGGCAGTCGACTGCGGTCTTTATGCTTTCAAACTTCCTCACTCGACTGATCGGATTGGGTCGAGTGGAAATCATGGAAAACCGGTGGGGGCACGCTGAGTGCACCCACTGGGTGTAGTCCCCGAGGCTACTGTCGAATGTTTTGATTCGGCTGTAGTCTTAGAAGTGTTGTGCTCTTTCTTTCAGTCACTCGGGAGTAACTTGTCTTTGATACCCTTTGTCGATTGACTCTTTGCAGAAGTCTTGTGAGCTTGTTGCTCAGCTCGCTGATCTGAAGGATAAGCAGATCCAGCTTAATCTTGATTTACAGTTTGCTCAGGAAAACATGCAGAAGGCGAAGGATGAAGCAAAAGGTATGGCTGGTGAGGACTCGACGTCTATCTCTGTTCCTCTGCCCGTTCTGAACTCTGTGTCTGTTGTTGCTTTGCAGACGAACTAGAGAAGGCCCTGAAGAAGAAAGATCTTGACCTTGCGGAGGCGCAAAAGGCAGCTGCGGAGAAGTTAAAGCTCGCTGAAGAGAAACTTGCTTCAGTCAGCCATCTTGAGAACGAGAACGCTAGGCTGAAGTCTGCTCTTGACGCGGCCAATAGGGAAGCGAGTCGACTGAAGACTGACAAGAGTACTCTGAACGACAAGATCGGCCAGCTGGCGGGGAAGCACAAGGACTTGGAGGATTATCTTGGGGGTCTTGCCAAGAAGCTATACCTCATGCTTGAAGGTAACCCCCTTTGTGCGATTAATCTTGTTGTTGTCGACTCACCATTTGGTTACAGTTTTGCTCTGTCGAAACTTCTTTCAGAATTCTGCCGGAATTTTGAGGAAGAGACCAGTCGAGTGGAGACCCGCCTGGACCCTATCATTTCTCCTGTGAAGGACGAAGTGGCCATGAATGTCCTCCGGTTGGAATCCCGTATCGCTGGTGTGGTGGACTACCTGGCTCGACTGAAAGCTGCTGTGTCGCGGATCGACTCCGCACTCTGGCCCAAAGAGACCCTTCAGAACGACCTTGAATCCTTGGTCACTCGACTAAGTGATGTTCCAGGTCGAGTGCGAGAATGGAAAAAGTCTTCTGCTAGGTGCAGTGCTGATGTGGCTCTGTCACTGGTTCGTGTCCACTGCAAGGAGGCGCGAGAGGAGAAGCTGGCCGCTCTCCAGGTTGCCAATACCAGGAAGCATAATTTTCAGGATTTCATGGAGACCTTCATCGCTGCTGCCACTCGAATCTCAGACGGGATCGACTTGGACGAATTCGTTGCGCCATCAAGCCCTCCGCCAGAAGAGTAAAAAACTGCTGTGCTTTACCTTAAATTTGCCTCGGGATGCCGAGTGGTTTATGTATTTGATAAACTCCGTCGGGCTCTCAGCTCGAGTACTTTTATTTGCGATCTAGGATCTTTTGATTTTATCCGAAGATGGCTCGACGTTGAATGTCTTCGTGACTTGATCCGCCGATCTACTATTCGTTGTTCCCTCAGAGGCTGCTATTCGTTGTTCCCTCAGAGGCTGCCTGGTTTGCACGATGCTCATCGCCGCGATGGTGTCTGTCAAAATGGCTTAGGCGAGCACTGGGCTGCAGCTAAGCCCCCGGGTGGGAGGTTTGCTCTCCACTCGGTAGGATTTCAATTACTTAGGCGAGTGCTTGGACTGCAGCTAAGCCCCCGAGTGGGAGGTTCGCTCTCCACTCGGTAGGATTTCAATTACTTAGGCGAGTGCTTGGACTGCAGCTAAGCCCCCGAGTGGGAGGTTTGCTCTCCACTCGGTAGGATTTCAATTACTTAGGCGAGTGCTTGGACTGTAGCTAAGCCTCCGAGTGGGAGGTTTGCTCTCCACTCGGTAGGATTTCAATTACTTAGGCGAGTGCTTGGACTGCAGCTAAGCCCCCGAGTGGGAGGTTTGCTCTCCACTCGGTAGGATTTCAATTACTTAGGCGAGTGCTTGGACTGCAGCTAAGCCCCCGAGTGGGAGGTTTGCTCTCCACTCGGTAGGATTTTTTCAAACTTAGGCGAGTACTTGGACTGCAGCTAAGCCCTCGAGTGGGAGGCTGGCTCTCCACTCGGTAGGATTTCAATTACTTAGGCGAGTGCTTGGACTGCAGCTAAGCCCCCGAGTGGGAGGTTTGCTCTCCACTCGGTAGGATTTTTTCAAACTTAGGCGAGTCCTTGGACTGCAGCTAAGCCCCCGAGTGGGAGGCTGGCTCTCCACTCGGTAGGATTTCAATTACTTAGGCGAGTGCTTGGACTGCAGCTAAGCCCCCGAGTGGGAGGTTTGCTCTCCACTCGGTAGGATTTTTTCAAACTTAGGCGAGTCCTTGGACTGCAGCTAAGCCCCCGAGTGGGAGGCTGGCTCTCCACTCGGTAGGATTTTTTCAAACTTAGGCGAGTGCTTGGACTGCAGCTAAGCCCCCGAGTGGGAGGCTGGCTCTCCACTCGGTAGGATTTTTTCAAACTTAGGCGAGTACTTGGACTGCAGCTAAGCCCCCGAGTGGGAGGTTTGCTCTCCACTCGGTAGGATTTTTTCAAACTTAGGCGAGTGCTTGGACTGCAGCTAAGCCCCCGAGTGGGAGGCTGGCTCTCCACTCGGTAGGATTTTTTCAAACTTAGGCGAGTACTTGGACTGCAGCTAAGCCCCCGAGTGGGAGGTTTGCTCTCCACTCGGTAGGATTTCAATTACTTAGGCGAGTCCTTGGACTGCAGCTAAGCCCCCGAGTGGGAGGCTGGCTCTCCACTCGGTAGGATTTCAATTACTTAGGCGAGTGCTTGGACTGCAGCTAAGCCCCCGAGTGGGAGGTTTGCTCTCCACTCGGTAGGATTTTTTCAAACTTAGGCGAGTCCTTGGACTGCAGCTAAGCCCCCGAGTGGGAGGCTGGCTCTCCACTCGGTAGGATTTTTTCAAACTTAGGCGAGTGCTTGGACTACAGCTAAGCCCCCGAGTGGGAGGCTGGCTCTCCACTCGGTAGGATTTTTTCAAACTTAGGCGAGTGCTTGGACTGCAGCTAAGCCCCCGAGTGGGAGGCTGGCTCTCCACTCGGTAGGATTTTAATTTCTTAGGCGAAACAGATTCGCAGCTAAGCCCCCGAGTGGGAGACTTTCTCTCCACTCGGTAGGATTTCCTGAAAACTTAGGTGAAGCGGATTCGCAGCTAAGTCACCCACTGGGGGAAATTTAAACAAACAGAAAAAGAAATAGCAGTCTTTTGCTTGAAACGAAAGAACTACAGAGGTACTTTTATTACATCTCAGTCGAGTGAGTTTTTAAGTGTAAAAAGGACGGAGCAGGTCCGCGTTCCATGCTCGAGGCTTGTCGATCCGTCGATCGATGTTGTAGAGGTGATACGCTCCGTTGTGCAGGACTTTGGTGATGATGAAGGGGCCTTCCCAGGTCGGGGCAAGTTTGTGAGGTTTTTGCTGATCGACGCGGAGGACCAAATCTCCTTCCTGAAAGGCTCGACCCTTCACATTTCTGGCGTAGAACCGACGCAACTCTTGCTGGTAGATGGTCGAGCGGATTAGAGCCATCTCTCTTTCCTCCTCTAAGAGGTCGACTGCATCTTGTCGGGCCTGTTCTGCTTCTGCTTCGGAATATAACTCGACTCGAGGCGCGTTGTGGAGCAGGTCGCTCGGCAAAACCGCTTCGGCCCATAGACCAGAAAGAATGGTGTTCTTCCAGTCGACCGGTTAGGGGTGGTCCTCAACCCCCATAGAACTGACGGAAGTTCGTCGACCCAGGCGCCTGCTGCGTGTTTGAGATCACGCATCAGTCGGGGTTTTAGTCCTTTGAGGATGAGGCCATTCGCGCGTTCGGCCTGTCCATTCGACTGAGGATGAGCAACTGAAGTGTAGTCGACTCGAGTGCCCTGAGAGGCGCAGAAGGCTTTGAATCTGTCATTATCAAAGTTTGATCCGTTATCCGTGATGATGCTGTGCGGAACTCCATATCTGAATATCAATCCCCTGATAAAACTGATGGCAGTGCTTGCGTCGAGGTCCTTTATGGGTTTGGCTTCTATCCACTTCGTGAACTTGTCGACTGCAACCAACAAGTGGGTGAAGCCACTCCTACCAGTTCTCAGTGGTCCGATCATGTCTAGACCCCAGACAGCGAAAGGCCAGACGAGTGGAATGGTCTTCAAGGCGGAGGCGGGCTTGTGAGACATGTTGGAATAAAACTGGCACCCCTCGCACTTGTCGACTATATCCTTTGCCATTTCGTTCGCCTTTGGCCAGTAAAAACCCGCTCGGTATGCTTTGGCCACGATGGTCCGAGAGGACGCATGATGGCCATAGGTCCCCGAGTGGATGTCCTCGAGAATTATCTGTCCTTCTTCAGGTGTGATGCACTTCTGACCAACTCCAGTCGCGCTTTCTCTGTATAGCTGCCCTTTGATTACTGTAAAGGCTTTGGATCGACGGACGACCTGTCAAGCCTCTTCTTCATCTTCTGGGAGCTCTTTTCTCATGATATACGCAATGTACGACACTGTCCAATCGGGAATGGTGATCATAACTTCCATAATCAGGTCGAGCACAGCTGGAACCTCCACTTCGGTCGAGTCAGAGGCGCTTTTTGGTTGTGGAGGCTCTTCAGTGAAAGGATCTTCTTGCACTGATGGTGTGTGAATGTGCTCCAAACACACATCTTTAGGGATGGCCTCCCTTTTGGACCCTATCTTCGCCAGATCATCTGCAGCTTGATTTTTCAGTCGGGGTATATGATGGAGCTCCAACCCCTCGAATCGTTTCTCCAGCTTCCTCACTGCACTGCAATATCCCGTCATGGATGGGCTTCGGACGTCCCACTCCTTCATCACTTGATTAACAACCAGATCTGAGTCGCCGTAGACCATGAGGCGACGGACGCCGAGTGAAATGGCCATACGTAATCCGTATAGAAGCGCTTCATACTCTGCCTCATTGTTGGAGGAATCAAAGTGAATCTGGAGGACATACTTGAGCTTATCTCCTCGGGGGGAAACCAGTACAACCCCCGCACCGGATCCGTTCAGCATCTTGGAGCCATCGAAAAACATAGTCCAGTGCTCCGAGTGAACTTGAGTCGGAAGCTCCTGCTCGGTCCACTCGGCGAGGAAATCAGCTATTGCCTGGGACTTAATAGCTTTCTTTGCCTCGAACTTGATATCAAGAGGAAGAAGTTCAATTGCCCATTTCGCCACTCGACCGGTTGCATCTTTGTTATGAAGAATCTCTGATAATGGAGCGTCGCTGACGACTGTGATAGAGTGATCGGAGAAATAATGAGCAACCTTCTTCGTGGTCATGTAAATCCCGTAAACAAGCTTCTGATAGTGGGGATATCTTTGCTTCGACGGGGTCAGAACTTCAGAGAGATAATAAACTGGGCGTTGAACTTTGAAGGTCTTTCCTTCCTCTTCCCGCTCGACCGTAAGAACGGTACTAACGACTTGTCCCGTGGCTGCTATGTAAAGCAACAATGGCTCTTTGCTGACAGGAGCAGCAAGCACCTGCTGGGTGGAGAGCAAAGCTTTTAGCTCTGCAAATGCTGTATCAGCTTCTGGAGTCCATTCGAACGTGTCTGACTTCTTCATCAGTCGGTAAAGAGGCAGCGCCTTTTCACCGAGCCTGGAGATGAATCGACTTAAAGCGGCCAAGCATCCAGCAAGTTTCTGGACATCGTGCACACGCACGGGGCGTTTCATCCGGAGTATGGTGCCAACTTTTTCGGGGTTAGCGTCGATTCCTCGTTCGGAAACAAGAAAACCGAGTAACTTTCCTCCAGGGACTCCAAATGTGCACTTCGACGGATTGAGCTTGATATCATAATTCCTGAGATTGGCAAAAGTTTCAGCTAGGTCAGTCAGCAGGTCGGAACCTTTTCGTCACTTGACCACTATGTCATCCATGTATGCTTCTACATTCCGACTGATTTGAGTGATTAGGCACTTCTGAATCATTCTCATGAATGTAGCTCCGGCGTTCTTGAGACTGAAAGGCATGGTAACATAGCAGAAACACCCAAATGGGGTGATGAAGGCTGTTTTTATTTCATCGGGTCCATACAGACGGATCTGATGGTATCCAGAGTAAGCATCTAAAAAAGATAACCTCTCTCATCCTGCAGTCGAGTCGACTATTTGGTCGATGCGAGGAAGAGGAAAATGATCTTTCGGGCAGGCCCGATTGATATGCTTAAAATCGATGCACATGCGCAACGATTTGTCTTTCTTAGGGACCATGACAACATTGGCGAGCCACTCGGAGTGGTAGATCTCGCGAATGAATTCTGCTTCTAGGAGTCGGGCCACTTCTTCGCCAATGGCCTTTCTCTTCTGAACGGCGGACCGTCGAAGATGCTCCTTGACTGGTTTGACCTTTGGGTCGACTCGAAGGCGGTGCTCAGCCAGTCCCCTGGGCACACCTGGCATGTCAGCAGGCTTCCATGCAAAGATGTCCCAGTTCTCACGGAGGAACTGGACGAGCGCTTCTTCCTATTTGGAGTCGAGTGTAGTGGAGATGTTGGTTGGAGCCGCATTTGGATCGGTCGGGTGGATGTGGACTTGCTTGGTCTCACCAGTCGACTGAAATGCTGACTCCGTGGCGGGCTTCTTGGCTCGTAACAACTCACTCGGATCCGCAGTCTTCTGGTACTCTTGTATCTCTATCTTGGCCATCTGAGCATCAGCAATTTTGGCGCCTTTCTGGAAGCACTCCTCTGCCTTCTTCCGATTGCCAACGACGGTGATTACACCTTTGGGGCCAGGCATCTTCAGCTTGAGGTATACGTAGCATGGTCGAGCCATGAAACGAGCATAGGCTGGCCTCCCAAGAATGGCGTGGTACGCACTCTGAAAATCCACGACCTCAAAGGTTAACTTTTCTTTCCGGAAATTCTTCGAGTCACCAAAGACGACGTCGAGAGTGATTTGACCGAGTGACTCAGCTTTCTTCCCAGGAATGACTCCGTGGAAGCTCATGTTGCTGGGGCTGAGTCGGGACATCGGAATGCCCATCCCCTTCAATGTCTCTGCATACAACAAGTTTAGCCCACTGCCACCGTCCATCAGAACCTTGGTCAGTCGAGTGCCTTCAATAATTGGGTCGACCACCAACGCTTGCCTCCCTGGGGTGGCAATATGAGTCGGATGATCGGACTGGTCGAAGGTGATGGCGGTCTGGGACCACTTCAGGTAATGGGGTGTCACCGGAGCGACCATGTTTACTTCGCGATTGATGACCTTCAGTCGACTCTTACTTTCGACATCAGCGAAAATCATCAGAGTGGAATTGACTTGGGGGTATTCTTCACCGTTGTCTTCCCTGTCTTCAACTTTGTATGACTCTTTCTCTTTGTCCTTGGCCTGCTTCCCTTGGAACTGTTGCATCAGGAGTCGACATTGTCGAGTGGTATGCTTAGGGTAAATGAGATTTCCCTCTTCATCTTTCTTCGTGTGAATGTGGCATGGTAAGTCCATCACATCGTTCCCGTCCTGGTCTTTCACTTTCTTGGGGTTCCAAGGACCCTTGGGTTTCCCCTTAAACTTCCCTGGGGTCACAGCTAAGGCTTCCCCGGGGGCGACTGGCTCGGCCTTGCGCTTCTGCTTCCGACTGGAGTGTCCTCCGCCGGCCTCATTAGCGGCTGCCTTATACTTGCCACTCCGGAGTCTATCTTCCTCTTCTCCGTTCGCGTACTTGGTGGCGATTTCCATCATTCGACTCAGGGTCATATCCCCGGTTCGACCGAACTTCAAACTTAACTCCCTGTTTCTGACACCTTCCTTGAAGGCGCAAACTGCCTGATGATCGGACACATTCTCGACCGTGTGATTCAGAGTGATCCACCTTTGGATATAATCCCTCAGGGTTTCACTCGACTTCTGAACACATGACTGCAATTCTGTCAACCCTGCCGGTCGCTTGCAAGTCCCTTCGAATGTCCTGACAAACACCTGGGCTAGATCTTCCCAAGTATAAATACTGCTGGGGGCCAACTGATTCAACCACGCTCTGGCTGATCCTTCCAACATGAGGGGCAAATGCTTCATGGCCACCTCGTCATTGCCGCCTCCAATTTGAACAGCCACTCGGTAATCCTCGAGCCATGTGTCCGGCTTGGACTCTCCGGTGAACTTGCTGACTCCAGTCGCCAACCTGAAGTTGGGAGGAATCACTGCAGCTCTGACTGCTCTGCTGAAACACTCGGGACCTGAGACGTGAACTCTGCTGCTGGACGGCGCGCCTCTGTCACGGTCTTCTCGGTGAGCTCTATTTCGATCGACCAGACCTTGAACGATGATGGATCTCGCATCAAAGCCTGGTTCCCTAGGGTCGACTGGGACCCTTCGCCCAGTACTGAACTGGCGTCTGTCCTCTTGCCGTCGAGGAACGTACGACCCCGCTCTTGGGGCAGGAGAAGGCACTCGACGTTGATCGTTGCGATCGAATCGGTGCTCATATCGCTCATGCCCTTGGTATTGATCCTCGTGCCGGCCTCTGTGTCCTTCACGCCTCGGGAGCGACCTTGGACTATGAGCCGACTGAACGGAATTCGCAGCGACGGATCGACTGTGAATCCTGTTGCGCGACTGAGATACGGCTGAATTCTGGTCACCCGCTGCACGGAGCAAATCTCTGATCTGCAACAGACCTCTCCCTGCCTCTGACTGTGAAGGCTGGATCGACTCCGCTATGCGAGCCGCAGCTGCCAAATTCTGAATCGGGGTACGGTATACCTGGGTCGGCGGCTGGAAGAGGCGACGACGACTGGACTCGGGAACGGGCGGTCGTGCGCGCTCGTCGAGTGCTCTCTGGAGATTCTCCAGTCGAGTACGTTCAGCCAAGTTGGCCAAGCGCACCTCCTCCAGGGCTCGTGCCTCAGGGGTTTCTCCAACGATAGGAGTGTGAAGGGCGTCCATGTTCCGGCGATGGAGTTCCTCCCTCTGCACTGAGGTAAGGGGCTCGGGCCTGTACTCTTCGTGGCCCCGCACCGGAATCCCCCCTGCGGAAACCTCTTCGGTGTGGGGGAATCCGGGGGGACTACATGGTCCGTCGACCATTAGTACTTCCGCCGCTGGATCACTGCTGTCGCACTCGGACGCAGTCTCTACGGAGCCAGTCGACAGGTCGAACAGGCCGTAGAGTGACTCGTCGGGCTCGATTGCCGCGACTTGGGGGGATGGCCGACTGGCGGGCCAGTGCGTGCTTCACCCACCGCTGGAGTCTCGACCGACCGGTGCGCTTGCGCCGGTGGGAAACTGATGACGACGATGGCGAAACGAATGCCGACCCGTACTGGGTCGACGGTTGCCGCAGGAGGACGCCGCGGACGCATGCGCGAAAATGCGTGGCTCCGCGGGCGGGAAGCGCGTCCACGTCGAGTGGAGCCTCCTGCAGCCAAGCAGAGTTGTCAACGATGAAGGAGAGAGCGCCGAGACGGATCTCGCGGCTCTCGACCATGACTCTGCTCGAAAACATGATGTGGGGTGAAAGAATCCCAACTCCTCCAACAAATCGCTAGAACACCTGCCCCACGGTGGGCGCCAACTGTCGTGGTTCTAAGTCTGACAGTAAGAATGGGGGGTAAGTATGGAGAGGCAAGATCCTAGCTATGGAGTAGTTGTATGCGCAAGGAGTTTTACGAGTTCGGGCCCTTCTTTGAGGAAGCAACAGCCCTACGTCTCGGAGCCCGGAGGCAGTCGACTGGATTATGTGTGTGTGTGTTACAAAGTTGCGAACCCCTGTCCTAGTGGAGGGGGGTGGCTTATATAGAGTTCGCCAGGACCCCAGCCAGCCCACGTTACAAGGAGTTTAATGTACATAAAGAGAGGGGGTTACTGGTAACGCCTATAATAAAGGACCATGAAGGCCATAAAAGCTACTTATGAGATGACCGTTTGTAGGCAGTGCCTTTAGGTCTTCTTATAGTCGAGTGGCTGTCTTCATGGTCGACTGCTTGTGCTTCTGGTCGAGTACGCTCGTGTCCGTCGACTGGGCTGACCAGGTCGACTGAAATGTCGATACTCTTAGAATGTCTTTCATTGTAGGAGTCATGTCCTTGATTGGGTACCTCAGGTATGATAAGTTACCCTACCCTAGGTACGTATCCTCGTCACTACCATCGTCTCATCAAGAGCCAAGAGGACCTATGTCACGAGCACGAGCTAGAGCTCTCGAGAACGAGGTGGCTTCCTTCCTTAGTGATATCACACATGATCCACTCGAGACATGGCTACTACCTAAGTCCGATATGCTATGCATGATTAGGTGTCAAGAGGAACCTCCCGAGGATGCACGTGAAGACGGACAAGCTGCCAAGTTCACGTATGAAGAGAACCGCCGAAAGGAGAAGAAGACAGCTCCAGGGCCCGGACATCCGGCCCCAGCCCCGGACATCCGGCCGCTGGAGACAACTACTACAACCGCATCCCAGCCGCCCAACATCTACAGGCCCCGGACATCCGGCCCCAGCCTGGACATCCGGCCAGAAACCCGGAAATCCGGCGCCACGCACCAGAACCTACAGAAGCTTTCGTCGTTAGCCCGGACATCCAGCCCCCTAACCCGGACATCTGGCCCCTCCCGGAGCCCTGGACATCCGACCCGACGCCTGGACATCCAGCTTCGCCTGTCTGCGCACAGTAAAGGGCCGAAGCCCATGTACCTCTTCGCCCCCTAGACTATATATACTCCATCCCCTTCCTCTTTCTAGGGTTAGCATTGGTTTAGCTCATAGTTGAGATAGAGCTTTGCTCATCCATTACGGATCTCCTCCTCGAGAGAGACTGCGGCCCCTCTTCGGAGAAGATCACCTTGGATTCAAGACCCCCTCTTGGGTGGCCCCCATCAAGACCCCCTCATGGAGAAGAACCGGTTACCGTTTGTATCGTCCGTTGTTGACTTTGGATCTTGTATCTCACCTTTGTGTTCATCGATCTAGCGCATGTGCGATCTATTCTTGTTGGTTGAGTGATTCTCTCGCGCTTCCCCTTGTGTTTCCCCTCGTGTTCTTTGTGTTCTTCTTTGGGATCTGCTCCTTTCCTGAAAGATGGGCCGTATAGGGTTCCACCCTACATCAGGTCGTGATAAGAAGGAATGTGATGACGGGAGTGAAGGAGATGAAGAGGAAACCAGGGAGCAGGAGTTCCAGAAGGCCACTGATGCCCTGAGCATTGACGGAGGTGCAACCTTGCACTCCTCTCATCGCCAACTTAAACAGTGGTCACGTGAGGTCAATGCCGTGGAGCCAGTGATAGATTCTCGGAAGCCACTCAAGTGGTCCCGCACGCCCATCATCTTTGATGAAGAGGATCACCCTGACCGCACCACCGCGGTAGGGTGTTTGCCGTTGTTGGTTTCACCAACGATCCGCAACCTCAAGGTCACAAAGATGTTGGTTGACGGCAGGGCCGAGTTGAATCTGATTTCTCCCAAGGTCATCAGCAAGCTCTAGATAGTAGATGAAGAGCTCAAGGTAGCTGGTACTTTCCAAGGGATCAACCCTAGCAGGAGTCGTCCTAAGGGGAAGAACACACTGCCGGTAAAGTTCATGGGAGTTAAACTACCAGACTGAGAGGATCGTGTTTGATATGGTTGACCTCCCCCTGCCGTACAATGGAATCCTTGGTCGTCCAGCCATGGAAAAATTCATGGCGGCATCCCACTATGCCTACAACATGCTGAAGATGCTAGGGCCAATGGGCGTCATTTCCATTCCATCAGACAAGAAGGATGCAATCATATGCGTGGATAAGATGTACCGAGAAGCAATCACTGCTGAGGCCGCGGAAGCTATCGCTCCCACCAAGGAAAGCAAGAAAGGGAAGAAAGCTAGCAAGGATGCCAACAAAGAATCCAGGAAGCGCGCCTCTTCGGAGTGCGCTTTGCCTGTTGATGACTTGTCGGAGAGTTCCATCAGCAAGAGATCAAAGGTTGATGTGCCTGCTGTGAAGAAGGTGCCGACAGGGCTGGTTGGCGCTGGTGGCACATTTACAATCAGTTCCACCCTCGATAACAAATAGGAAAGCGCGTTCATTGCCTTCCCGTGGGAGAATGTCAATGTGTTTGCTTGGCGACCATCTGACATCCCAAGTGTTTCAGGGAGGTAATCGATCACCACCTTGCTGTCTGCCCACATGCCCGGCCCGTCAATCAGAAGGTCTGAAAGGACGCTTTGGAGTGGCAACAAAAGATCAAGAAACTTGAGGCAGCTGGTTTGGTCAGAGGAGTATTGCATCCAACGTGGTTGGCAAATCGAGTGGTTGTGCAAGGCGAATGGGAAATGGAGGCTTCACATAGATTTCACATATCTGAATAAAGCGTGCATGAAGGACCCATTCCCCTTGCCGCGCATCGACCAGATAGTGGATTCCACCTCTGGGTGTGACATGCTTTCCTTTCTGGATGCCTACTCTAGGTACCACCAGATTTTCATGACCCAGGAAGATGAAGAGAAGACCACGTTCATAACCCCATGCGGCACGTACTGTTTTGTACGAATGCCCTTTGGGTTAAAAAGCGCTGGATCCACTTTTGCAAGAGCAGTACAGATTGGCTTTGAGTCCCAGCCGCACAGGAATATTGAAGCCTACATGGATGATATAGTGGTCAAAACAAAGGACAAATCAACTCTCATTCAGGACTTGGAAGAGACCTTTGCAAATCTGCGCAAGATCAACTTGAAGCTGAACCCAGAGAAGTGTATGTTTGGCGTTCCTTCCGGCAAGCTACTTGGCTTCTTTGTGTCCCACTGGGGGATAGAGGCCAACCCCGACAAGATCAAGGCGATTGAGCAGATTCAAGCACCCAAGGTAGTTAAAGACATGAGGCGTTTGACTGGATGTGTTGCCGAATTAAGCAGTTTCATTTCCAATTCCGCTGAGCGCGCCCAGCCATTCTTCGAAATCTTGAAAAAGGCAAGGCCCATGGAGTGGACCCCTGAGGCAGACGCTGTGCTGCAAGATTTGAAGACCTATCTTTCCTCTATTCCGACCTTAGTTGCTCCTAAACCACAAGAGTCGTTGCTGCTATACCTAGCGGCAACTAATCAAGTGGTTAGTGCAGCACTGGTGGCACAACAGGAAGTAGACGAAGGAGCAGCCGCAACTACCGTTCCCTCTGGAGAGGAAAGTGAACTCGTCCCGGCAAGGTCCGATGCATATCAAAACAAGGAGGAGAGGGGCAACGAAGACAGTTCCAATCACGGCAAGGAAGAAGGTGGTGCAGCAGCCAGTGTACTTCATCTGCTCCCTGCTGCAGGGAGCTAGGTAGAGGTACTCTGGCGTGCAAAAGTTGATCTTTGGCCTCATCATGGCCTCAAGGAAACTGCGCCACTACTTCCAAGCCCACGAGATCACTGTTGTCACCCACTTCCCCTTGCAACGCATACTGAGGAACCCTGAGGCCACTAGCAGAATAGTGGAATGGGCTTTGGAGTTATCCAGCTTTGGTGTGAAGTTTGAGAGCACGTCAACTATTCAGAGCAGAGCACTAGCGGAGTTTATTGCGGAGTGGATGCCTACCCCTGACGAAGAAGTGCTGGAGACAGTTATCCCCGGCAAAGAAGCACCCCAAGAATGGATCATGTACTTTGATGGTGCCTTCTCCCTACAAGGTGCAGGAGCTGGCATGCTTCTCGTTGCTCCCACTAGGGAGCACCTCAAGTACGTGGTTCAAATGTATTTCTCCCAGGAAAAGGCTACCAACAACACTGCAGAATATGAAGGACTACTTGTCGGGCTCAGGACCACAATAGAAACTGGGAATCATGAAGTTGATCATTCGTGGAGACTCATAACTTGTGGTGAGGCAAGTGAACAAGGATTATCAAAGCCCATTGATGGAGGAATACATAGAGGAAGTGAGAAAGTTAGAGGAGCGCTTTGATGGATTACAAACAGAGCACGTATCGTGTGAGGAAAACAACATTGCTGATCATCTGTCAAAGTGTGCTGCGCAAAAACTCCTTGTGGAACCAGGGAATTTTGTTCTCCATCTGACTCAATCCTCCGTATCCCCGGCAACAATGGCCAGAAAGAGGAGGAAACTGGACTCCGGCAAGCCTCTCCCGGCAGAGCTTCCCGAAGCCCCTGACAGAGAGCTTGGTGGGAACAACTCCCCTTCAATCGGTGAGCTGCACCCTCCTGCTGAACTACCAGTCTTTGCGGTTGAGGCGTGCGCTCTCATGAACGAGGAGGTGCTGCTGGTCCTTGTTGCCGAGCCTTAGGCTCCAACTTGGGTGCGACACATATATAGTCCATTTCCTCCAAACAGGAGAACTTCTCGAAGAACAAGAAGAAGCTAAAAGAGTAGCCCAGAGGCCCAGTATGTATCAGTTCGTTGACGGCACACTATACAGAAGAAGCCCCAACGGTGTGAAGTTGAAGTGCATTTGCTGGGAAGAAGGAAAGGAACTGTTGGCAAAGGTACACAAGGGAATGTGCGGCTCCCATATTGGATAAAGAGCCCTGGTTGGAAAAGCTTTCTGGCAAGGTTTCTACTGGCCCATGGCCCTCCAAGATGCAATTGAGCTAGTCAGCAATTGTGAAGCCTGCCAGTTCCACTCCAAGAATATCAATCAGCTGCTCAAGCTCTCCAAACGATCCCTTTGTCATGGCCATTTTTGGTCTGGGGGCTCGACATCTTGGGCTCCTTCCCCCGTGCTACCGGGGGCTTTGAATTCCTGTACATTGCAATCGACAAGTTTACAAAGTGGCCGAAAGTGGAGCCTGTGAGGAAGGTGACCGCACAGACATCTATCAAGTTCTTGAAAGGATTGGTGTGTCGTTTCGGAGTGCCTACCAGAGTCATCACTGACAATGGCACCCAATTCACAAGCCGCGCCTTCATGTAATACGTTCATGCCCTCGGAAGCAAAGTCTCATTTGCCTTTGTTGCCCATCCCAGAAGCAATGGACAAGCTGAGAGGGCGAACACTAAAGTGCAGCAAGGACTCAAGACAAGAACATTTGATAGGCTGCAGAAGTTTGGCAGGCGATGGATCGGTGAGCTACCGATGGTTCTTTGGTCCTTCCGTACGACACCAAATCAAGCTACCGGCCAGACTCCCTTCTCCCTAGTCTATGGGGCAGAAGTAGTGATACCCACGGAACTCATATAGGATCACCTCGAGTACTTGCCTATGACGAAGTAGCACAAGAACAACACCAACGTAACGACGCTGTGCTACTTAAGGAGAACCGTCTCTGGGCTGCTACGCGTGCTGCACGCTACCAGCAAGCCCTGCGTTGATATCACATCCGCAGGGTTCATGCCTGGAGCTTTGAGGAAGGCGACCTTGTCCTGAGGCATGTTCAATCCGCCAAGGGTGCAAACAAGTTGACACTAAAGTGGGAAGGCCCTTACCAGGTTGTACGAGTCACCAGACCCGGCGTAGTCCATTTGGAGATCGGAGATACCATTCAGTTGCAAAACTCACGGAACATTGAGCATCTCCGTAAGTTCTACCCGTAAGGCATGGCTATGAGGCCCTACCCGACAGCCACCCTTTTGTACAAGCCTTGCCGATGTTGCATGTAACCCTTTGTACAAAGCCAAACACAGACCCTGAGCAACAGAAAAAAAACGAAGCGCCGGGGCCCCCCAAAACTAGCATGTATGCATAAAAATAGCATGATCATGTAGAGAAGATCATATGTAGCTCTGTTTTCGTCTGCACTAAGCTACAGGGCCCTTGCCGTGGACCTGGTCTCGAAGAGAAGAAATGGATACGAGCCTGCATAGCGGTCCCCAGTGAGCCAAACAGATAAGTTCCTTCTTATCCACACCTGTTCTGTAAAGTGAAAACTTGTGCATATGAAAACCTCGCCACCTTCGAAGCATAGGTGCTCCCATCCTTTGTCCCGAACGTTGCTTCGGGCAAGGTGGTCGCAGTGGCCTTTGGCAGAGAAGGTTCGATCAGGAGCTAGTCCTTTTTATAGTTTTGTGCTCGACAGGCCTTGCCCCGCGGTAGCAAACTAAAGGCACCGGTAGGATAGCTTGCCAGAAAATTGTTAACTTAAATGTATAGAGGCATCTTGCCTCTGCATGGACATGATATATGCACAAGTACCACAAAAGGCTTGTCTTTTTTGTTAATATGTTGATAAGCAAGTACAGATCTTAGAGAACACAAACATGGATAAGGAAGATTACATAATTTAGACTAAAGTTTGGCAAATGCCTACACATTTTAGATTGAAAAAGATAAGTGCCCTGTAATCCGTTTCCTGTCCCTCTCCTCCTAAGAACTATGGTGGGAGGTGAAGAGGGAAAAAGGAGTGCTTGAGCAGAAGCCCAACCCAATCCCTTCAGGACCTACCGGGCGCAGCCTGACAAGATCGAGAGTGGGGAGGCTGCAAAGGATGGGGACGAAGGGAGCATCTCGGCGTGCCCTAATCACCACCCCCAAGGCCAGCAAAAAGCCCCAATACAAGCGCCGGCAGGGAGAGCCACCGGAGCTTAGCTGGAAGACTGTTGGAGGAGGCGAAGGCACCAAGAGAGCGACCCCCTCCCTGACATCCTTCCTAAAGAGGATGGTGATGATGGTGTCGGGGAGGGAGGGGAAGAGCGGAAAGACGGGACAACGGGTCGGCAATACGAGATGAAGGCGTCGGTGCCATCATACTCTGACCTGACGGCCTGCCACCCGCCTTCTTTGTCTTCCCTCGTTTTTTCCTCATCACCACCGCTCAAGGAGGACACCGGCCCCTCGGCCCGTCGCCTCCCCCGGAGAAACAGCAGACGACGACGATGTCCGAGGCGCGAGAGGAGCGTCGCTCCCCACCTTGGCGAGCAGGAAGGCAGCACCGTCTTCAACTTTGACGTCGACTCCGCTGGAAGGAACAGTGCTAGGATTACCAAGGATCCCGAGCACTGCACCCCAGATAGGTGCAGGAAGCCCCAGGAGCCTCGCCGTCAGGATGACGAACCTCAGCGACTTGCGGCAAGGACAAGAACTCCCTACCAGGCTACCGGCTCGTGTGGGGGAGACGGGTACTTCACCATTTTGGAGAAGCGTAACACCTCCCACACTGCGGACGATTCGGCGCAAACATCTTCGACCGCCGCATCTCCTACGACCCCGGACCAGACTCACTTCCCGAGCGTCAACACGAGCGTTCGACATTGTCAACCCCGAGCTAGAGCCCGAGGCTTGGCCACAGTCTCTCTCCCTCAACATAACAAAGGAGGAGGCAAGAAATCAAAGAGGAGAGATGTGTGGATGGGCACCTCCGCTCCTTCTCACCCCCTTTTATAGGCAGACTGGGCTGGGGGCTGATCGTACAACCCCACCCCAGAGGAGTTCTTTCTGATCCGACCCTTCTAAACTACCACCGACAGCCGGATCCGATTTCCATCCCCTTACACCAATCCAAGAAGATCGGGCCCCTGCCATGATGCTCTCTCCCACACCACGCGCCTCCATTACCTACCCCACTCAATGCATTCATCATACGTGGCAAAAGGACAAGGGTGTGGTGGGACGAGTGAATTGGCAGTTACTCCCCCGTGTATTAAAGTTATTCACGGGCCATTATAGAGATGGCCCCACCGCAATTGGCATGACGCGACACACGAAAAACCGGAAAACTGACTCAAGCACAGGTTAATGAAGAAGCAAAGAAGATCTCAAAAGATGAGCTACCATAACTCCCTCGCCTATGTAGTAGACAGGGCCTACCCCGAGGACGCTCGACAGCAAGTTCTGGCCAGGCCCGGGGGCTCCTGTCGGTGCAACAAACCCTAGGCGTGTGTTACCCGGACTGTACACAAGCTCAAGAGCAACGTTGCAGCATCTAAGAGAAGGCCAAGCAGAATAGATAGCTCTTTGAGAAATCAAAGGGGGGATCAAGAAGACCAAGACCAACCAAATGAGCAAGATATCATTAAGGAAAAATCTCCCTTGCCGAGCAGGCGAGCCTGACAAGGTCGAGGTCACCCAGAAGAAAAGTCTCAAGACTACCCCACCAAGCTTGCCGGGGGCTTCAGTAGTGGGTTACCCCACCAAGGCTCCACCGCTCCACCTCACAACAACGCAAGTCACATATCGATGCGGTGTTGAGACCCCAGGTGATTAAGTGGCTGTCATTTGGCACGTGGCAGCCATTTCTGAGGAAGAACACCCCTAAATGACACCCGTCCAGAAGACGTGTCATGCAGACAGGCGAGAAGGTGGCTGAATGGCACGACAAGGCTTGCTGGACTACACCCATGATGTGACACTAAGCGGTGCATTTAATGCGCCTTGTATTGTCTGCAGAGTTAGGTATGATAGCACTGTTTGCTATGTAATCAGTACATAATTACTGATTTGCCATTATGGTGACCCCTTGACCTATAAAAGGAGGGCCGTGGCAACCTTAGAAAGGATTCAGACCTCTATACACTCATACGCGCATAGCTGCTCTCGTCGCGAGGCGACCTTGCCGGGCTAGAGCGTTGCGTCTCCTCCATGGTCCTTTAATCAATCCACCAAAGCAGGAGTAGGGTTTTACGCCTCGCGGCGGCCCGAACCTAGGTAAAAACTGCTTGTGTGATCACTGTCGTGCTGCTCTATGCTCTCCACTCTTTTTGCAATGTGCTCTTCCCCCTTGCCGAACCACAAGGGGCCGATGGTCCCATAGGTGGCCGTGTTATACGACGACAAGATGATAATATGTGGGGTGTAGTACTAAATGGTTTTGGTTAGTAGGAATATTAGTGTGAAGGTTTGTGATTCCCGAAGCATGCATGTATAGTCTCTCGTTATGCTATGAAGTTGTAGCATGATTTATTATTGATTGTCTTCCTTATGAGTGGCAGTCGGGGATGAGCGATGGTTTTTTCCTACTAATCTATCCCCCTATGGGCATGTGTAGTAGTACCTTGCTTCGAGGGCTAATACAATTTCGCAATAAGTATATGAGTTTTTAAGACTTGTAAGTGCATATAGTGCCCCTTAGTTATTTGGTGTATTGGAGACCTATAGGTTAAGCGACTAATATGTTTGTGAGTGTACATAGGTTCTATAAGTCTCTGAGGAGTTTGATATTTATGAAGAAAGTCGACCCCTAAAAATGAATGTCTTCAGTTGAAGACTTTGGTTCTCTTGAAGAATTTGAAAATGAGGAAATTGGTGTGACCTTGAAGACATTGATATTGATGCGAGGATTATGAAGCGTGAAGACTTTTGTTTTCATAGTTTCATTTTCTCTTTCTTGAGTCGTAGGAAACACCGTACTTTTAAAGGGGGTCGAGGTAAAACTAAGGAAAACTTTCCAAGTGATGCTCATCTCAAAGCCTACACATACCCAATCCTTTGAGTGAAGCATTTGGAAATCTCATACAATTTAGTCAATTTCTTCAGTGACAGAGACGAAGATATTCTGGTCTCTGAGGAATTTGTTCTAACTAGGGAGTTAGGAATTTGCCAGTGCGGATTGCCTACAAGTGAGGAACATGATAGGCCCGAGGAATTTGGGAGCTTAAATTTCCGGCCGTTGCTTTGCTTAGCGCCAGCTGTCCCAAATATCTTATCCACCTAACGGTCATATCATTGAAGGGCATTTATGTTTGATCATGTCAGGCTGCTCCTCAGCTATAAATAGTCGTGCCCCTCAACCACTAGCTGGTTGGCTGCTCCGAAAGAAACTGGCACTTGTCATTGAGAGCATCCCATCCTCCCGGGACTTTGAGAGAAAATCATCAGTGAGGAAAAACCCAAACACCTACAACCCAAAGTGATTGAGCATCACTGAAGAGATTGTTCCTGTGTGGAACCGACGCTTGTTACCTTTGAAGACTGTACATCTTCCAGACGGTTAGGCGTCATGGTCTAGAGCATCCACGAGGAATTGTAGATCGCCGAGTGACCAAGTCTGTGAAGGTTTGGAAGTCACCTGAAGACTTACCACGAGTGATTGGGCGAGGCCTGTGTGACCTTGGCTCAAGGAGAATACAATAAGGACTGTGTGTCCTGGGACTCTGTGTCCTTTGGTTTAAATACCAAGCCACTCCAACCAGACGTACAACTATCACAGCAGTTGGAACTGGTCTACCAAATCATTGTCTTCACCAAGCTACCGGTTCTATTTCCTCAACCCTTTCACTTCCTCATTAATATGTTGATGAAATTGATCGCCGCTGTTTGAAGACTTTGACTGAAGACTTTCTCAATTTCCTTAATCCTACTTCTTCAGCCACTTTGTCTTGTGCCTGCTTTATCCTATTTACACGCTACCTGTGTTGTCTGTATGTTTCATTTCATCATGATGACCATGCTGCTGTCTTGTTATGTATGCACCTGAGTACTTATTCTGCTGCTTGTAGTTCATCACTTAGCAAATTCCTCAAGGAATATTTCCTCAGTGACAAATTTGTAAAAATCGCCTATTCACCTCCTCTAGTCGATATAACACACTTTCAATTGGTATCAGAGCAATGTACTCCCTTGTTCTGTGTGATTTTGGTTTAACCACCTGGATTTTTAGTTATGTCGACCGCATGAATGAAGAAAGTGTCATGCCCCATATTTGATGGCCATGATTATCCCAAGTGGAAGTCCATGATGAGGAAGCGCCTCTTGGCGATGAACAGTGAGATGTGGACCGTCACTGAGATTCGTCTTACCGATCTGTGCAAGATGGCGCATGCTGATGACATTCACAAGTTTACTCGGCTAGATACTATGGCGAAGTATATCATTTGCTCCTACCTATCCTGAGATCAATTCAGGCTCGTTATGCGGATTCAGGGCTCCGTAGACCCAAGAAAGGTTCGAACTCTGGGGCGTGTGCGAAGAACTCAACCTATCTAGCCTACCAGCTCGCGCCCCACAACCTAGCTCAGTTCGCGTGAGCAAGTTTGAAGATGACACCGTATTTACCTAGGTTCGGGCCACCTTGCGGTGTAAGACCCTACTCCTGCTTTGTGGTGGATTGAGCTATTCCTATAAGTGTCACAAACAGCCCTAGAGTTCGTATTAAAATGACCGATAGCCACCTTGAGGGCTACTGGCTATATATCTCGGCAGAGAGTAAATTGCACCGATCAAAAATATTGACAAAAATCGGCCCACATTCGGGATGGTGCACCACCTTGAAAGCAGTCCGGCATAGAGCTCGGGCGCTAGTGGCTGGCTCCATAGAGGGCATTCCCGGCATTGAGCTCGGCTAAAACTCCTTCAAAGTTCTTTGAACAAAGGTGATTTACGACACCTCGGACATAGTCCGGCGTTGGAGCTCGGATACATTCCGGCGTTAGAGCTGGGAAGCGGTCGGGCGCTGGAGCTCGGGTGCGAAGAAGATGGGTAGGCAAAGGAGGAAGAAGGCGTAGGTAAAAAGGTGGATCCTTATCACCTTATATGGGCGGATGCGGCTATGCGTCCCCACCGGCCTAGTAAAACTCGCTTGCCTCCCAAGAGCCGTGATAAATGGCACGGTTGGGTTACCCACGTCCGCATTAATGAGAATCCCGTTAAAAGGGGCACACGATCTCTGCTTCGACAAGACGTGCCAAGGAAACCGCCTCGTTGAACGTGCTGCGGTGGAACAGCAAAAAATAATCCATACAGAAGGCTTGGTCGCAGTGTTATGACACACTGCGGAATACGTCAGCAGATTTGATTTGTGTTTGTATTATTCTCTATATGGCAATACGTGGAAACTTGTTTTGCAGAGCCGGACACTATCTTTTGGTGTTTATTATCTTCTTGAAGAATTTGGAGGAGGAACCCGCCTTGCAATGCCGAAGACAATTTGCGCGCCGGACTCGTCGTCATTGAAGCCTGGTTCAGGGGCTACTGAGGGAGTCCTGGATTAGGGGGTGTTCGGATAGCCGAACTATATCTTCAGCCGGACTCCAGGACTATGAAGATACAAGATTGAAGACTTCGTCCCGTGTCCGGAAGGTTCTTTCCTTGGCGTGGAATGCAAGCTAGGCGTGCGGATATTCAAGATCTCCTACCAATGTAACCGACTCTGTGTAACCCTAACCCTATCCGGTGCCTATATAAACCGGAGGGTTGTAGTCCGTAGGACGAACACATCATAACCATCATCATACCCATAGGCTAGCTTCTAGGGTTTAGCATCCTTGATCTCGTGGTAGATCTACTCTTGTACTACCCATATCATCAATATTAATCTAGCAGGAGTAGGGTTTTACCTCCATCGAGAGGGCCCGAACCTGGGTAAAATAAAGTGTCCCTTGTCTCCTGTTACCATCCGGCCTTGACGCACAGATCGGGACCCCCTACCCGAGATCCGCCGGTTTTGACACCGACAGTTGCGATCTCAGATAAGTTTTTCATCCCTTATCATGTATTCTCTTATGGGCTGGGGTATGTGAAACCTCGTTTCTTCCTAAAAGCTACCGTGCTCCCTTAACTCTAGGCCCTCGGGCTCGTTCTCGGGGCCAGATTTGGTCGTAGTCGCGGCAGCAAAGGGACGAAGCGAGGAGCCTGAACCCGCCCCCTCCTTGCCTCCGCCAAAAGCGTGAGAAAGGTTGAGCGGCGCGGGGAGAAGGCAGGGCCTGCTGCCGGGAAAGGAAGTGTCTATCTTATAGATATAAAGGATTCGCTCCTTGACGTGGGTTCTACCCACGAGACAAGTGACCCGGCAAGCATCCCCTTTTCGTTAAAGAGCATTCCACTCAGGTACAGTTCATGAGAGGATGAAAAACATGAATAATGGGATTACATGCTTTAAATGCAACTAAGCCCGAGGGCTTACAAATTAAAAAGAGATAAGGTGCCCGTAATCCCTCTCTTGTCCCTCTCTTCAGGAGGCAGGTCAAGGAGGCGAAAAGGGCAAAAGGGGCGCCTAGACGAGCTACGGGTGGCAGAAGACACTAAGAGAATGTCTCGGCAGCATGGTGATGGCGGCGCCGGAGGCAGAGCTCGAAGACGAGGCGGCAGGGCGTCAGCACGCTGTCGAGGGTGTCGTGCCCTCGTACTCCGAGTTGACGGCCTTGTCGCCTGCCCTCTTCCTCTTCCGCAGCCTCCCTACGCCAGCCGCCCAAGGAGACGGCCCCGAGAAGCTCCAGGAGCCAGCGACGCGGATGATGGGGTCGTCGGTGCCACGTGGAGCGGCACCCGACACCTAGTCGGACCCGTCATCCCGCCGCCCGCCACCCTCGTCATCGCTGTCGCTGTCCTCCTCGTCACTCCCTCCCGAGGAGGAGCCTTCGCTGTCGGAGGAGCTCTCCACGCAGCACCGTGCCCGAGTTCCGAAGCACCCGAAGACCTTGACGGAGAGGAGACCGCCCTCCATCAGCTTAAAATGGAGGGTGAGCCCTGCCGTCAAGCTGTGGATACGGGTGAACGTCTTCCACCCTCGACCAAGATACATCACATTACGGGCCGGGAAATCAACGCGGACTCGCGTACCGCTGATTCCACAACCCCTCATGTGCAACCTCAGTGTCTCGGGCGGATCCAACTCCATCTCGCTCGCAAACGGAGTCTGGAGACGAAGGCGACGACGAGGCGGCCGACGCAGCCTGACGAAGAGCTCGCAAGGGTCGTCCCCGATACGATCCGCCACGGGGAGAGGATCTGCTGGCGGAGGGGAGGCCGGCGGACTGCCTCGCCCACCTCTTCCCCGACCGCCTCGGCCTCGCCCTCGACCTCGCCCGCGGCCTCGTCCCCTCCCTCTTCCCCTTGCAGCTGGCTCTGCAACCACGAGTGCGGGGGGAGGAGGGACGCGTTGCCTAGCGGCAACCCTCGTCGCCACCGTCGAAGGACCAGGGTTCCCTTTCTCCATGGCGAATGAGAGAGAGGGGAGTAGAAGCTGAAGAAAGGAGGAGATAAGAATGCGGGTTTCCGCCCCCCCTATCCCGCTCCTTATAAAGGAGCGGGGTGGGGGCTCGGCCGCCCCGCTCAGCCAATCAAGACACAGAAGGCGCAGGGAACTGGGCCCGACCCGCTGCCTCGACCCGTGACGGCCCGGTTTCCCGCCTTCACCGTTCGCAACTCCAAGCGCATGGAGGCCGCGTGGCAGGAGTGCAGAGTTGAGGCGACGGATGAGGCGACCTCTCCCCCACCCCGTGATCGTGGGGGGGGTGGACGCCTCGAAGACCATGCCTCCACGCCTCCCTCCGTTTATGAGGAAGATACGAACCGCCAGGAGGTGGACGTTTCGTTTTTCCGAATAAAGGAACCACCCACGACCTCTCCCACGATGCCGCAATCGACGCGTGACGTTCGGGGAGGGCGCGGTGGATATGGAGCAAGGTGCGACGTGACCCAGGCCGCGCGTGCCCGTGCCCTGTTTTGGGCCTGGCCCAACAGCGCTCGGCACCGTGTGTGGCCCAGGCCCGGGGGCTCCTGTCGGTGTACTAAAGTAGGGGTACCCTAGTATCCCGAACTTGTGCACGGGCAGTCGCAGCACCCCGCGACAAGGCCTGCCAGGTGATCGCCAAGGATCTCTATGGTTCCTTTGGAGCCACTCGAGAACAAAGTATTTAAGCCAAGGAGACAAGTCCCCGGCAAGAGGAGCTTGCCGGGAAGGCCGCTCGAGGCACAAGACCCCGGCAAGAGGAGCTTGCTGGGAAGGCCAACCAGAGCATCTCAAAGAACTTGCCGCGACGCGCCACGCGTCCCGGCAAGACTCGGCGAGCGACAAGCAACCACTATGTACCTGCGCTCCAGCTCACCCACCTACGTGTCGCTCCGGGACCCTTCCAGGCGTACGTGGCGGGAGGCTGTGCAGCCAGGGGTACACTATGGCATGCAGCGCTGACAAGATCGCCATCGTGGCAAGCGGTGGCGCCCCTGACGGTCCCTTTTCTGCACCGTCTGGGCGACGTAGATAGGCATTTAATGCCTTTGTCCCCTGCCGTCAGGGTTAGGTATGATACACTGTGTAGGTAGATGTACCTACCACAACATGTTTCCATTTTTGCCCTTACCTACGTTGCCACCTGTTGGAGACCCCTTGAACATATAAAAGGAGGGCCATGCACAACGTAGAGGGGGATCGGCCCCCGGAGAGCGATCTGGGAGAGGACAAACAGAAGAAGGCTCGGTCTCGTTAGCTGCTTGAGTGTACTGTAGCACTCAGCGCTCCCGAGCAAGAACTGAATACAATCCACAAAGCAGCAGTAGGAGTGTTATCTCTCCGGAGAGCTCCGAAGCTGGGTAAAAAACCCCTGGGTGCTTCGCCTCGATCCGCTCTTCGCGCGACCTCCGCCCCCCGCCGAACCGAGAAGGGGCTCCGTTCCCATAGGTGCTCGAGGAGCCAGAAAACCCCGGCACACCATATGATTCAACTATAGTAGCAATGCTCACGGTACAGCAACATCGTGCCAAATTAAGAACACGAGAGAGTGATCAAACACATAACTACTGGTACATACCCTTAGCCCCGAGGGTGAACTACTCCCCCCTCATCATGGAGAGCACCGGGATGATGAAGATGGCCACCGATGATGGTTTTCCCCTCTGGCAGGGTGCCGGAATGTCACAGCCCTAGCTTAGTCTTTGTTTGTCACTGCATAAGCATCAATGAATCATGTTTAAATTCCAAAGAAACTTGAAATGGGGATGTTCAACCCTAGCACCAGATGAATTTCAACCAGGTTCAAATTCAAATCTTTTCAATGAATCCAAAATGTCCTCCAGAAAATTTCATATTTTTTTATTACGGTGAAAAACCTGTGCCAAAAATGATGAACATATTTCTAGGACATTCTGGATTTCGACTCATATTGTATTTGAATTGGGGCATTTAAATCCTTTAAAAAATTTAATGCTCTAAAAATTCTGAAACTAGTTGAGGGCTATTGGGAATGACTTCAACAGTGCTCACAAACATTTTTAGGAGTTTTAAAAATGGTTTAGTATTTTATACTAAATCAAAACAGAGCGAATAGATAGTAAACATAAAGAAAATAGGAAAAGGATAGAGAGGACATTGTACCTGGCAGCCCACTTACCTGGACAGCTGGTGGTCCGGTAAGATAGCCCAGCCCACCAGGGGCAGGGGCGTCTTCCTCCCCGCGCCAGCAGGACGTCGTGCAAGTGGTTGCCGCATGCCGGCACACGCACGATCCACCTCCTGCTTCCGCCGACGCTGGTGGCTGGCTGGAGACGCCACGCAACCCCCCGACCCCTCTGGTCTACCCACTCCTCCTGATGAGAACATGACTACCTTGGATACGACCAAAAATATTGCATACATGCATATATGTCAGGTGATTTCTAGTGCAAATTATTCAATAATCTATTTGTGTTATCCAGAACAAAAATACTTCACACACTTTTGTGTTTTGTCTAATTGCAGGTGTATGGGACATTTGTACAATCCACATATGAAGATAAGGGAAAGGAGAAGTTTAGGTTCTGTTCAAAAAGTTCTCTCACGTCACTTGTGGGCCAAGAGAAGATAGAGTCCAAGTCTCTCACGTTCTAGTTTCATATTCGGACTGCACATACATACCTGACTCAAAACACCAACAACTTTTTCATACGGACTCCGAATTGGGTGATTCTTTTTTGTTGGAAAGTAGATTTTGTGCGTTTTCCAACCCTATTGGATTCACCTTCAAATTCTTCCGGACCATTGAGATATGGACTAAACAATCCGACGCTGCAGCAGAATCCGAGTCAAACAACAAGTCCAAAGGTGTTGCATCACCTCCACTTGGGCCCATGAGTCATGTACGACCTAGGGTTGGTTTTAGGCTGCCTTGGGACGTCCTCCCACCTCCTTGGCTGCCACCCCCTTGCTCCTATATAAGTAGATCCATCTAGTAGCTTTTTCCTTGGGGTTTTCTTTAGTTAAAAGTTAGCCATTGCTGCAACTTCGTGTACTTCGTTTGTGTCCAACGACCATACCAAGACCGCTTATGAAACCCCACTTTTATCAATACTTCATCCATATTTGCAATATTCAGATTGCTTTTTCATATTCTTGCTCGTTCTTCGATTGCTTGCAGGAATAGACCTTCGTGGCCAGGTTGATCGTGCTCCGGCGTGGTCAATAACCTCTCGGAGTTGGTTTAGCGATTGCGAAGGTGTAACATCATGCACGTTTGTAGTCGGATCGTCAAAGTCGTCTCCACCAAATCGATAGTTATCATCTCATCGAAAGATCGGGACATCCCCGCCTCTATCAAGTGGTATCAGATTTCCAAGTTGCTCGGTGAGATTTACAGTTTTTCGTAGTTTAGATTTATTTTCTTGCCTATTGCTCAAGAAAAAGCCACAAAAAAGTTAGATCTATTAATCCTTTGTCCAAGCCAGTCTGAGCCTTTGCAATTTTCTTTTCATTGCATGCATAGTTGAATTATCGGTTGCATTGTCGTGTCGAGTTCCAGTCTTAGTGTCTAGTTTGTTTAGAGTTTTGAGTTCTATTCACATTAGTCACGCTGCCACTTCATTGTTATCCCTTCCGCTGTCCACCACCCATACATCAATTTCCTGCACGTGCTACCCACCATTCATTGTCATAATCATAGTTGAGATCATTCATATCTTCGTTTGATCCAATCTGCATCTTATCTAGTTTGTTTTGGAAAGAGGGAGAAAAAAAGACAGAGAAAAAAAAAGAAAAAAAGTTAAAAAAAGTCAGAGAAAAAAAAGGAGAGAAAGAAAAAAAGCGTGAGGAAAAAAAGAGAGAAAAAAATCGGATCTATCTAGACTCAGTCTCGTAGTTGAATTCGGATTGGAATCTGTTTTGTGCACTGTTCAGTAAAACAAGCATAACTTCCTCATACGAAATCCGTTTTGTCTCCGTGAGTACTCAAATTAAAGCTAGCGACGAGACGCATCTAAATAGTTGCAGAAGATTGGTCAATATTTCGTACCTCAAAATCGGCTTCTAAATAGGTCTTTTTGACCTCCGAAGTTGGCGAACATAGCTTATTCCAATTTTTCAGGCCAGTTTTAGAATTCTTTGACTCCTCATATCAATTCGGAATTGAGTGATTCTTTTCGCAGTGAAAAGCTTGAGTTAGTAGCATTCTTTGAAAAAAGTTATCAGAAAATTGGCTCAAACTTTTCAAGAGGAAAGTTGGAAAGAGAGTTGTTGTATATCCTGCTTGGCAGTTGTTTTTCATCAAGGTCTTTACTGCCGTTGTGATCTTCACTTATATCTTACTGTCCAGAGCTACTTAGTATCCTTCATTGATGCTATTTGTGCTACGCCGTGACCTAATTAGTGTTCTAGGCTCGCGTCTCTAGTACGGTCTAGCTTAGGACCAGCACAGTACCGTCGTTGAGCGTTTATTCAACATTGCATCTCTGAATTGATTATTGCTAATATTTTGCTACCATATATAGCCAACCTAGCTCCACATATTTCTGCACCGTGTATACGTACATTCCCCTGGCAATCGCTTTACACAATCTTCAGAGTTATTTGACACCGCTGGTTGCCTGTCACCACCTGCTGCTTGGTAAGAACTTGTAAGATATTTATATTTGCTTTACTATGAGCGCTTTACCACCACATCCTAGTAGTTCATAGGAACATTATTCTTGAATTTTGTTTCTTGTTTCTACTAATCATCATAGGATCTAGAGTCAATTCATGGGGTTTGTCGATCGTGGGAGACGTGCCATCACCTATGCAAATACCACAACCGTCACGAGAGGTGCACAAACATCCAAATGCACATGATCAGGTTAATGTTTCTATACCACCATTTAATGGCCATTTTAGACCTTCTTTATATATTGAATGGGAGTTTGACATAAATAATATATTTGCTTCCAATAATTTTGATGTATGTAAAAAAGTTAAGGTTGCGGTTGGTTCTTTCACTGGTTATGTTGTAGTTTGGTGGAGTGAATATTGTCGGTTACACCCTAATGATATACCTACTACTTGGGATGATTTGAAACTTTCCATGCGACATACATTAGTTCCCACTTATTATACTCGTGACATGATTACAAAGTTGCAACATTTAAACCAAGGTAGTGACACCGTAACGAAATATTATGATACTTTAAAAACTACCTTGCTGCATTCCTCTTTAGATGAAAGTGAAGAAGATTTCATGGATAGATTTTGGGGAGGATTAAATCATGACATTCAAGAGATACTAATTCATGAACAGTGTTATCCGATGGACCATTTGTTTCATCTTGCTTGCAAAGCTGAACAGGAAATAAAACGACGTGTTGCCCACAAGGAGAACAAGTGCAAGATGCACATTCCAAGAGTTGATACGGCATACTATGACAAGCACATCCATTGTTTTGAGGACTACATCACCTCCACCATGTGACACATCATCACCGAGAGTGCCTACATCATCTGAGTTGATCATAAGAGGTAATGACAAAGGTACTAATCTTCCACCTCCAAATGAGTATGATGAATGTCTTGTCAATTTAAATGCACCATGCGGTGAGCTACCCACTACTTTGATCACACCAGCTACTTTAGAGGACTATGTTGATGATTTGACTTTGCCATGTGATCAAACAATTTTGAGTGAACCCATTGAATTAACTATCGATGCAAAAGAATCAAGTGAATCAAGTGAAATCATGTATGCAATCATTGTGGCGTGACTGAACATGTAGTCTTTCTAGTTTGTAATGGAAGTTGATGAGGACATGACTACCTTGGATACGACCAAAAATATTGCATACATGCATATATGTCAGGTGATTTCTAGTGCAAATTATTCAATAATCTATTTATATTATCCAGAACAAAAATACTTCACACACTTTTGTGTTTTGTCTAATTGCAGGTGTATGGGACATTTGTACAATCCACATATGAAGATAAGGGAAAAGGAGAAGTTTAGGTTCTGTTCAAAAAGTCCTCTCACGTCATTTTTGGGCCAAGAGAAGATAGAGTCCAAGTCTCTCACGTTCTAGTTTCAGATTCGGACTGCACAGACATACCTGACTCAAAATGCCAACAACTTTTTCATACGGACTCCGGATTGGGTGATTATTTTTTGTTGGAAAGTAGATTTCGTGCTCTTTCCAACCCAATTGGATTCACCTTCAAATACGTCCGGACCATTGAGATATGGACTAAACAATCTGACGCTGCAGCAGAATCCGAATCAACCAACAAGTCCAAAGGTGTTGCATCACCTCCACTTGGGCCCATGAGCCTTGTACGACCTAGGGTTGGTTTTAGGCTGCCTTGGGACGTCCTCCCACCTCCTTGGCCGCCACCCCTTGCTCCTATATAAGTAGATCCATCTAGTAGCTTTTTCCTTGGGGTTTTATTTAGTTAAAAGTTAGCCATTGCTGCAACTTCGTGTACTTCATTTGTGTCCAACGACCAGACCAAGACCGCTTATGAAACCCCACTTTTGTCAATACTTCATCCATATTCGCAATATTCATATTGCTTTTTCATATTCTTGCATGTTCTTCGATTGTTTGCAGGAATAGACCTTCATGGTCAGGTTGATCGTGCTCCGGTGTGGTCAATAACCTCTCGGAGTTGGTTTAGCGATTGCTAAGGTGCAACGTCGTGCACGTTTGTAGTCGGATCGTCAAACTCGTCTCCACCAAATCGATAGTTATCATCTCATCGAAAGATCGGGACACCCTCGCCTCTATCACTTTCCAACAAAAAAAGAATCACCCAATTCGGAGTCCGTATGAAAATGTTGTTGGCGTTTTGTGTCAGGTATGTGTGTGTAGTCCGAATCTGAAACCAGAACGTGAGAGACTTGGACTCTATCTTCTCTTGGTCCAAAAGTGATGTGAGAGGACTTTTTGAACAGAACCTAAACTTCTCATTTTCCCTTATCTTCATATGTGGATTTTACAAATGTCCCATCACTAGTAGAAAAGGGGGCAATGGTCCAGGCCGGGTCAGCCCATTAGTTCCGGTTCAGTCTAGAACCAGGACAGATGGGGGCATTGGACCCGGTTCGTGAGCCCAAGGGGCCGGCCAAGCCACGTGGGCCATTGGTCCCGGTTCGTCTGGACATTTTGGTCCCGGTTTGTGGGACGAACCGGGACCAATGGTCCTGGCTCCTGGCCCACCACCATTGGCCCCGGTTGGTGGCCTGAACCGGGACCAAAGGCCCCCCTTTAGTCCCGGTTCATGCCACCAACCGGGACTAAATGGTCGATCCTCGTTGCGTTTCACAGTTTAGTCCCACCTCGCCAACCGAAGGGCGTCCACACTGGTATATAAGCCCGTCCCTCTCTGCATTGTTGAGCTCCTCTCAAAATGAAAATAGATGCCCCTATACAGGAAATTTGACCTAAATTCATAATGAATTTCTCTGAAATTCATGGATATTGATTATGAATTTAGGTTGAATTTTCTCTATAAGCGCATCTATGTTCATTTTTTTAGTAATTTTAATCACAAACTTGAGATTCACACAAATTTCAAAGAATTCAAATTTTAACTATTCTAATTTGAAAACTAATGGCACTAGTAAAGTTAATCAAAAACTTGAGATTCACACAAATTTCAAAGAATTCAAATTTAACTATTCTAATTTGAAAACTAATGGCACTAGTAAAGTTAATCACAAACTTGAGATTCACACAAATTTCAAAGAATTCAAATTTTAACTATTCTAATTTGAAAACTAATGGCACTAGTAAAGTTAATCACAAACTTGAGATTCACACAAATTTCAAAGAATTCAAAATTTAACTATTCTAATTTGAAAACTAATGGCACTAGTAAAGTTAATCACAAACTTGAGATTCACACAAATTTCAAAGAATTCAAATTTTAACTATTCTAATTTGAAAACTAATGGCACTAGTAAAGTTAATCACAAACTTGAGATTCACACAAATTTCAAAGTATTCAAAATTTAACTATCCTAATTTGAAAACAATGGCACTAGTAAAGTTAATCACAAACTTGAGATTCACACAAATTTCAAAGAATTCAAATTTTAACTATTCTAATTTGAAAACTAATGTCACTAACAGAAAGTTTATAATTTTTGGTATCTCTATGCAGAAAGATTGTACATAGTAAATATAATACACAAAGTGTTCTCACACAAATTTAGTAAACTAGTGATTCATAAACTAGTGATTCACACAAATTTTAAAAAAATCAAATTTAAACTATTCAAATTTTAAAGCTAATGGCACTAACAGAAAGTTTATAATTTTTGGTATCTCTGTGCAGAAAGATTGTACATAGTAAATATAATACACAAAGTGTTTTCACACAAATTTAGTAAACTAGTGATTCATAAACTAGTGATTCACACAAATTTTAAAAAATTCAAATTTAAACTATTTAAATTTTAAAGCTAATGGCACTAGCAGAAAGTTTATAATTTTTGTGACCTAAAAGAAAAAAGAAATCACTAAAAAACTATAAGTATTTAGTTATAAGTAGAAATGAAAAAATAAATAGAAAAAAAGAAAAAAAAATGCCACCTACTGGGCCAGCATGGCCTGAATATGACTAGAAACCCAACCATGGGCCAGGATTCAGGCCCGCAACAGGCCCAGTAGGCCCACATGCATTGCAGTGTTCAATTAGGCCCATAAGCCTGCATTTTAGAGGAGTTCGAGAGGGAAGAGGCAGCAGAGCTTATAAACAGGTGCTGGCCACTCCCAACTAGCGAGGTGGGACTAAACTCCCACCACCGCGCCAGCGCAAGGCAATTGGTCCCGGTTGATGGCACCAATCGGGACTAAAGGGGGAATTGGTCCCGGTTCGTGGCACCAACCGGGACCAATGCCCCCCTTTAGTCCTGGCTGGTGGCACCAACCGGGACCAAAGGCCGCCGCTTCCCACCCTTTGGGCTGCTGAAAAGTGCCCTTTGGTCCCGGTTGGTGGCACCAACCAGGACTAAAGGTCGCATTCGTCCCGGTTTCTGTCACGAACCGGAACAAATGCTTCGTCTATATAAGTAGCACTTGTGAAATTTTTCATTCAGTTCGTCTTCCCCGCCCGACGACGCCGTCAGGCTGCCCCTCGATCTGCGCCTCGCAGTCGCCCCTGCCTCCGACGCCGTCCCGCGCGGCCCAGACACCGTCGCCGCCCCGTGCCCCCCTGCCTCCTCGCCGCCCGACGCCGTGCCCCTCACCGTCGCCGTCGCCGCCCCCTGCCTCCTCATCGCCCGTCGCCGCGCCCCTGTACCGTCGCCGTCTCCGCGCCTCTCACCGTCGCCGTCGCCGCGCCCCTCACCGTCGCCCCCGTGTGCTGCCTCCTCGTCGATCGCCGCCCCATTGCGCAGTGAGCTCCGGAGTTAATTTAGATGTGTAGTTAATTTAGATGTATAGTTAATTGAGTTGTTGTAGTTAATTTAGATGCGTAGTTTAGATGTATAGTTAAAATTGAGTTGTTGTAGTTAATTTAGATGTGTAGATTAGATGCAAAAGTTAGAATTTTTTCTGTTCATACATTTTTTTGGTGATATTATTGTTGTATATGCAAAAGTTTGTGTGTTCATATATATGTAAAGAATATGTCAATTTTTTCATAGAATTTTTATGATTTTTTTGTTGTAATTTTGTGCATAGAATTTTTATTTTGTTCATAGATTTTTTATGATTTTTTCCTGTTGTAATTTTGTTCATAGATTTTTTATGATTTTTTCTGTGGTAATTTTTTTCATAGAATTTTTATGATTTTTTTTTGTTCATAGAATTTTCTTTGTCAATTTACGATATGTTCATATTGTGTAGGAATCTGAAAATTATGTATGATCAAAGTCATTTATGTATATGTTCATATTTAGAAGAAAAAGAAGGAGAGAAAAAAGGAAAATAAGAAGAGGAAGAAGGAGAAGAAGAAGAAGAATAAGAAGAAGAGGAGAGGAAGAAGAGGATAAATAAATAAGAAGATGAAAAAGAATGTCGTTGTCGATCTCCTCCTCTATTCCTTTCTTCTTCTCCTCTTTTTTTTCTTCTTCTTCCTCTTCTTATTTTTGTTATCGGGTATGTCGTTGTCGATATACCCCCTCCCCGATAACTTTTAGTAAGTACTACTTAGAAAGTGTTTGTAGAACTAGGTAAACTTGTTTATTTTTAGTAAGTACTAGTTTATTCTATTTATAGTAAGTGCTTAGTAGTTGAACTAGTTGATTTAATAAAACTGGTTTATTTTACTATAGAAGTAGTTTATTTTTAGCAAGAAAATTAATAGAACTAGTTTATTTTTTTAGTATCGACGTGGACGATGCCTATCCCGCATCCTCGTCGTCGAGTCAGCGGAGGACGACACCTGTTTGACCAGATGGGCCATGTTCGGGACTGGGCTCCGCCGGGGTGGTACTGGGAGGCGCTACCTTCCGGGGGGCGTAGCTTGGTGAGGAGACAGCCCATCGTTGACCCGATCCTTGTTTGGTGGCGGTCGCATGGGCCAGTGATGGTGCCGAGGCTTCCGAACACCGCGGAGGTGGTACGTCACCGTGTCAGCGAGGAGGACCGGCACGTCCGTCGCTACATGGTTGCGTTGGAGGGCAGGTTCGAGAATACCTGGCAGGTTCTTCAGGGATCTCACTGGAGCTATGATCCTGTGATGGTTCCTTCCCTTTGGGTGTCCACCGCCCGCGTCGATACCCGTCGGACGCTATGGTTCTAGCTGTACTGGCGATATGTATGATAGTATTCAACGTGTATCAGTGATAATATTCGATGATGTACGGACACATGGAGATGATGTAGTTTTTCTTATAATTGAATGCATCCTAATTTGAATACTACTTTATTTTGCAATTTGATTTTGCTTATTGAATGCTCAAATTGAAGAGCACTATGCAAGCCATATGCATATGATTAGTTGAATAATAATTATCTAATTTAGTTTTTGTAGTACATATATATATATATATATAATTGTACATGTTTAATCTTTGAATTATGAACGTAGGAATTGTCATCATCGGATGACGGAAGTCTCCCGGGGGAGTGTGACTGGTGCCACGACAATCGAGGTCTGTGCGATAGGCCTCACCTGGACGATGATAGGCGCTTCAGCATTAAGCTCGAGGAGACCTTCGAAGTTGAAACGGTACGCAACGATGACAAGTGTTTTTTTTTCATAATTAAGCATGACTTCAACTATTTCAACGTGTAATTTTCATCTTTTACAACTCGAGTATAGTTTATCCCATGCCATGCAAGACGCTATGTCTTGGAGAGGATGGATTTTCAAGACCATGAAAATTTTGAAACGAAGAAAATTCACCTAAGGACCCATCATGATGTGGATTTTGAAGTAAAGTTGTATAATGCTGAGAGCGTAACCCATTTTGGTTGCAAAAATTGGGAAGCATTTTGCAAATTGTATGGTTTTGATGAGGGTATGCTTGTCACCATGGATCTTGGTGATCCTGAAATCGAGCAAGACAATATGGACATTTGGGTCCTTGTTGATACGCCTCCAGTTCTACCGCTATGTGAGTTTCTCAAACATAGTTAATTATTAACTAATTTATATTGTTCATTTCAAAATAGTTGACAACTTATTTCCATTGACAGCTTATTTTGAAGTATCAAAGAATGTGCAGAAGATGGTAGATAGAACTTACTACACCAATGGCTCTGAGTTAACTTACAAGGAGAAAAATCATCTGGTTGGATTTTGTAATGATCTTGAGAATTACAATATCTACAATCGAACTCCTCAACATTATGGTCATTACGGCACTAGTGCACATGCTGAACTACGGTAACTACTATGGAGATACCCTGGTAAGATTTTTTACTATTACGACATACGTGCATCTTTTGCATAATTCTATATAAAACTAGTACTTCATTCCTAACTATGAAGTTATTACTATATTTTTCAACAGATAATCCCAGAGGATTGTGTGCCTCATCTGATGTATGAGCATGGTCGCCTTGATGTTTTGAACATATATCCAGGTCATCCTACGAATCTCAACTATCCATACCGGATTTCTAAAAGAAGTGGAGACATGCAAATCAGAGAATGGAAAAAATGTATGGACCCTCATAAAGAGGTTCTTGGACGCAAGACGAAGCGGGACGCAAGAATTGGAGACAGGATGATCTCCATTCTCCATAATGGAGAGTCAGGGTCTATACTGTTTTATGCTATTTTACCTTAAAGAGGGTATTTAGGTCCTACCTAATACTGACGATCATGTGCTAAGAACAATTAAGTAGGGTTGGGTTCGATGACTATGAGGATGATGATCGTATAACTTGTTATTATAATAACGAGTAGAAGTTCTATCATGATGATTAGTAGGACTTATTATTATGATGATGCATGATGTGAGCATGAAGAGTCATTATATATATATATCAGTGGGTGAAATGAATATGGATTGGATTGAAGTGAAGGCAACATGCATGTGGTGCATGTCGAAAGTAGTACTAATCCAAACTTGATCAAGTTAGGATTAATTAGTATTACTTTCGACATGCACCACATATGTTGCCTTCACTTCAATCTAAGCCATGTTTAGGCATAGCATAGCGTTGGTATAAACCAAGCACGAAGATATAAGAGAGGACACTTCTCTCTATTAGCTAGCTAATAACAAACTAAATTAAGCCCCAAAACCCCTAAACAAGCCCCTTAAAAAAACCCAGCCACAGAAATGCTGACGCGTGGATGCCTATTGGTCCCGGTTGGTGCCACCAACCGGGACCAAAGGCCCTCCTGCCTGGGCTCACCACGCAGGCCACGCGGAGGCCCATCTGTCCCGGTTCTGGTTTGAACCAGGACTAAAGGGTCAGGGCATTAGTAACGACCCTTTAGTCCCGGTTCAGGAACCGGGACAAAAGGCCCTTACGAACCGGGACAAAAGGCCCGTTTTCTACTAGTGCATACACCTGCAATTAGACAAAACACAAAAGTGTGTGAAGTATTTTTGTTCTGGATAACATAAATAGATTCTTGAATAATTTGCACTAGAAATCACTTGACATATATGCATGTATGCAATAGTTTTGGTCGGATCCAAGGTAGCCATGTCCTCATGACCTCCTCTCCCCTCCTCTGCTCTCTCCCCGCAGGTTACCCGAGTGTTGCCGTCACCACCGCTCGTCGTCGTCGTAGCCACAACCATCGCCCCGCCTTCCCAGCATGTCCAGGAGCTCCACTGTACCTCCCTGCCTCCTCTGTTTGATGCACACGAGCCCGGGAGCCACACAGCGTCGGCCTCGTCCTCATCTTCACCGTCGGCCGCCGGAAATCTTCCTCGTTGCTCCGCTCACTCCGGTGCTTCCCCGAGCTCACCGACCTGCCCAGCATGCTCACTATGAGGCCCCGATACTTTTCCGCCTAACCACATCATCGATTTCATTCTCTAGCCACCGTCCCATGAGCTCCGAAGCTCACCGGCGCCATGCCTCATCACTGCCGTGGCTACAGCCACTTCAGCTTGCAGAAGAGCACACCACTGCACTCCGCGTGCTCCCACGGCCTACCGCACCCACTAGGTCGTCCAGAAACGCATCCCTCTGTCTAGTCCGTGCTTGCACAAACTCCGGCCACCGCTGCTGTCGATTTAGTCCACTCCGGCGTGAGTTGTTGCCACCGTTGGATGCACGAGTCTCCCAGCATCCCGTAGCTGCAATCCATGCTCCAAACCGACACCTGTAGCTCAATCCCGAGCGGACTCCGCCGCTGTTTGAGGTCACCGCCGACAAAACTCTGGCGTGCTGACGTGGCATCATTAGATTAGATGCTAAACGCGTTCAGTTAGAGCCCAGAGCCACTGACAGCAGGCCCCACCGTAGGGTCAAACCCAGTCAACATCAGGTTTGACCGGGATTAACCTTGGGCCACTGAGTAGTGGCCCCAGTTGTCAGGTTTGACTCTGGGCGACCCAGTTGACCTGCTGACGTCACCGTGATGTACTGCTGATGAAGTAAAGCTTTTCTGGGATTTGAAATAAATCAAAAATAATTTATTTATTTCAGAAAATATCCAAAACTTCTAAAATTCATAGCAAATAATTCCAAATGAAATAATTTATATATGAAAAATTATGAGAAAATCCTAAGAATCTGTTTATGGCATTTTCATGCATGTTTAAACAACTTAAAGTTGTTGTATAAGACAATTTGAATTAATGGCATTTGAAATGCCTTATATGGTCACTACTACTCCAACTTGGAAATAATACTCCAGGCTGTCAAAGTATAGCACAGGAGCAACGATATTAAACCTAGTAGCACTATTGAACCTAATTGAATCTAGGCAATACTCCAACTGAATGCTGGACCATGCATGTTCTCACTACTAAACCCCAAGAGAAAATTCAGTAACAAATGGAGTAACAGATTAACAAATAATAGTACACAAGAACTAAACTTTTGTTAACTGAATGCATTAGCTACTAAGCCGTCCAGATTAACAAACTACAGTGCACAAATCTCCTGTCATCATCAGTAACAAAATTCAGATTAACAGATTACTTCCATGTGTCAATTTACAGTGCACAAACTTTATTGTTATCATCATCAGTAACAAAATTCAGACATTACAGGTGGAGTTGGGGGGTGAAGTAGTCAGTAGAAGGCGTTGCAGGTGTTTATCTGTGGCCATCATGAATCCATTCATCATTACCCAGGGAACAGAGACTGATAAATTTGTCAATTTTAGAAGAAAAGGAACGAATTACTAGCATGGCATCTCCATTCTCCATTGTCTGTCTGTCTAAACCTAGGAACACAGTCATTACTGTCTGTCTGAACCTAGGAACCTAGGAACCTAGGAACACAGGAGAGGGAGGAAGGAGGAAGGAGGAGAGGTACCTGGGCGGGTGGACGGCGGCAGCAGCGGCTAGAGGACGTTGTCGTCGACGAACTCGAGGGCGGGGGCACTGGATGCTCCTCTCGTTGATGGGGGAGGGGAGGGGCTGGAGGCAAACCCTAGCCGCCAAGTGCACGAGTGCTGCAGCTAGGTGGAGTAACCTCTGCCGGAGACGACGGAGCAGGTGGCCGGCGTCGTGGTTGGTGAGGAGCAGGTGGCCAGCGTCGTGGTTGGTGAGGAGAGCGCGAGGAAGAGCGCCCCGTGCGTGATGAGGAGCAGGTGGCCGGCGTCATGGTTGGCAAGGCGGCGCTGCCTCCGAGGAGGTGGTTGGTGCCTTGGCGGCCGGCGGTGGCGGAGGCCTGGAGGATGGAGGGACCGAGAGGGAGAGATGGAATCGGGGGCTTGATAGATGTAAAAGATTGGGGGAAGAAAGGAGGATTGGCGATTTTAGTGGGGGGGGGGGGGTAGGATTACTAATGGCGCACCCCCGAGCGGTGCGCCATTAGAATGTTTTTTTAGATAGCAATGGCGCACCCCCGGGCGGTGTGCCATTAGTATGTTTTTTTATTTTTTTTTTGTTGCTATTTTTAATATATTTTTTATAAAACAGTAATAATTTTTTTATAAATATGAAAAAATGTTATCAAATTTGTTATTTGAAAATATCATCAAATGGGGGTGCTCGGCGGCGGTGGAGCGGGGGAGTGTGTGGGGGGTGCTCGGCGGCGGTGGGTCGTCGGCGGTGGTGGAGCGGGGGAGAGTGCGGGGGGTGCTCGGCGGCGGTGGAGCGGGCCAGGGAGGGTGCGGTGGGTCGACGGCGGCGGCGGAGCGGGGGAGGGTGTGGTGGGTACGGCGGCGGTGGTGCGGGCCGGGGAGGGTGCATGCGGTGGGTCGGCGGCGGCAGTGTGGAGCGGGGGAGGGTGCGGTGGGTCGGCGGCGGCGGTGGAGCTAGCGGGGAGGGTGCGGGGGGGATCGAGATCGAGATGGAGGGGGATAGCGATCGAGATGGAGGGGGATAGAGATCAAATTTGAAAAAATATTCATGAATTCAAAAAGTGCCCATGAAATTTAAAAATATTCATGATATCAAAAAGTGCCCATGAAATATAATCGAGAAATGAAGACTATGATTTAAATACAATCGATCTTAGCTAGTTATCTGTTCACAATCTTCTTGCCCTTCTTTTTCACAAATGGAGTTCTTCTGTGGAACGGACGTCCTTTAGGTAGGGTGGTCCTGCATCTTCTTGTGGTGTGTGCTGCTACTTCATCGTTGTCGTCATGTTCAATCTTCGGGTCGCCGTACTTGTCAAAGTCTTGCTCATTGGCTACTCCATCCATTCCGATGATCTTCCTTTTGCCTCTCCTCATGACAACACGACTGGGCTTTGACGGGTCGGTAATGAAGAAGAATTGGTCCACTTGGGAAGCCAGTACCCATGGCTCATTTTTCACGGTGACGTTTGCGCCCGCGGTCTTGGATTTGGCTTCGGGTATAACCATGGTGGTGAAATACCGGTCTTCTTTTAGGACGCTCTTGGCCCATCTGACATGGAACATCGGGACCTTCTCTCTAGCGTAGCTCAGCTCCCAGATCTCCTCGATCCTTCCGTAGTATCTGTCCTTGTCGTTACCGGTGTAGGATTCCATCGTTACCCCGGAGTTCTGATAACCATCGCTCTTCATGTCCTTGTCCTCGGTGTAGAATGTGTAGCCGTTGATATCGTACGCCTCATAGGTCATCAGGTTGTGCTCGGCACCCTGTGACAAGGCGAATATGAGTTGTTCTTCCGTGGAAGAATCCTCATGTAAAGGTACGACAGAAGCTTCTGCTTGAACCAACGCGTGAAACATGAGTTGTGCTCTTTGATTATATCTCCGTCCGTCCTCTGTTGGCCTCGGTCATTGTACGTCTTCTCGATAAAGGTTTTGTGCTCTACCACCCAAGGATCGACCATGTCTATGTGTTGTAGCACGACTAGGTTTGCTCTTTCAAAGTCGGCGAGTCGACCCTCGAAGTCGACATGCATTTCACGGCGACCCTCACGGTGACCCCATCTAGCGAGCCTGCCGAGGTGCCTGTTGACGGGCAGACCAACGGGGTTCTCGATGCCTAGATAATTCCTGTAGTAGGAGATGCACTCTTCGGTCAGAAAGCTCCTGGCTATGCTTCCCTCTGGACATGACATGTTGTGAACGTATCCTTTGATGGCACCATTCATCCTTTCGAACGGCATCATGCTGTGCAGGAACGTCGGACCGAGTTGGATGATATCCTCCACGATATGGACCAGCAGATGCACCATAACATCAAAGAATGCAGGCGGGAAGTACATCTCAAGCTCGCATAGTATCACCACGATCTCTTCCTGTAGCCTTCTGAGTTGCCTCACGCCAATCGACTTTCGAGAGATGACGTCGAAAAAGTTGCATAGGCCAAATAGCATTTCATGGACGTGCGCGTCCATGATCTCACAGATTGCAACTGGAAGTATCTGCGTCATCAGGACGTGACAGTCGTGAGACTTCATCCCGCTGAACTTCTGCTTCGCTGGGTCAAGATCCTGAGGAGAGACGTGTTCCTGCTGCTGTTTGTGCTTTCACTAGCTTTGCATGTGTTTGGTGGTCTAGACATTGTAGATTATATCACATTCTAGCTACTTCGGCTGCTTTCAAAACTGCTATGCGTACTCGTTGGGTTCCACCATATTATCAACATGAATTACTTCAAAAATTGCAGCGTTTAAGACAAGGAATTTTTTTTTGTATAAGAATTTTATCAAGAATTACAAACTGGCATGATTAGATGTGGTATCGTTGAGGATAATGAAGCTATGCTTGCATGTTTTATGGGTGGATTAAATAGAGAGATTCAGACCATTCTAGAGTATAAGGAGTATAATAATATCACTCGTTTATTCCATATTGCTTGTAAAGCTAAACGTGAAGTGGAGGATCGACAGGCATTGGCGCGAACTAACTTATCTGCAGGTCGACCTTCATCATGGACACTACGCACATCCTCTACTTCCACTGCACCAGCATCTCCATCAGCTGCCACCTCCAGCCGTGATACAAGAAAGCAGGCACAACCACCACTATCTTCCAAGAGCACACCTGCCGGGCATGCACAGAGCTCTTCTTCTTCCATGGCATCAACAGGACACACAAGTGATATTATTCATCTTTGTTGTAAGGGAAGAGGTCATTATGCGAGAGAATGCAAATCTCAGCGTGTGATGATTGCTACTAAGGATGGTGGGTATGAGTCCGCTAGTGACTATGATGAGGAGACTTTGGCTCTTTTTACACGTGAAGAACACTGTGGAGATGATTCTGATCATGAGACGCAATACATGGCTCCTAAAGATGCTGACAGGTATGAATGTTTAGTTGCTCAACGTGTTTTGAGTGTGCAGGTCACACAAGCTGAGCAAAATCACAGGCATAATTTGTTCCATACAAAGGGAGTTGTGAAGGAACGTTGTGTTCGCGTCATCATAGATGGAGGGAGCTGCAACAACTTGGCTAGCATGGAGATGGTGGAGAAGCTATCTCTCACCACAAGACCACATCCACATCCTTACTACATCCCATGGTTCAACGACAGCGGCAAGGTTATGGTAACACGTATTGTTCGTGTGCATTTTAGTATCTCTACATATGCTAATTATGTTGATTGTGATGTGGTACCTATGCAAGCATGTTCTTTATTTCTTGGTAGGGAGCTCCATCAACTTTGGAGGAACATTTGGAACATTTACGTGTTGTTTTTATTTCTTTACGTGATGCATGTTTGTTTGGTAACCTTGGGAAGTGCACCTTTTGCACTGACCGAGTATCTTTTCTTGGCTATGTTGTTATTCCACAGGGAATTGAAGTTGATAAAGCCAAGATTGAACCTATTGAGAGTTGGCCGCAGCCCAAAACGGTCACACAAGTGAGGAGTTTTCTTGGACTCGCTGGTTTCTATAGGCGTTTTGTGAGAGATTTCAGCACCATTGCTGCACCTCTCAATGAGCTTACAAAGAAGGATGTGCCTTTTGTTTGGGGTACCGCACAGGAAGAAGCCTTCGCAGTATTGAAAGATAAGTTGACACATGCTCGTTTACTCCAACTTCCTGATTTTAATAAGACTTTTGAGCTTGAATGTGATGCTAGTGGAATTGGATTAGGAGGTGTGTTATTACAAGATGGCAAACCTGTTGCACACTTTTCTAAAAAATTGAGTGGGCCTAATCTGAACTATTCTACTTATGATAAAGAATTATATGCTCTTGTTCGGACCTTAGAAACATGGCAACATTATTTATGGCCCAAAGAATTTGTTATACATTCTGATCATGAATCTTTGAAACATAATAAAAGTCAAGAAAAACTGAACGTAGACATGCTAAATGGGTTGAATTCATTAGGACTTTCCCTTATGTCATTAAACACAAGAAGGGTAAGGAAAATGTTATTGTTGATGCATTGTCTCGTCGTTAAAATATTTCTTGCACGTTCGTAGTCGAATCGTCAAGGTTGACACCCACAAAAAACGATAGCCACCATCTCATAGAAACATCGGGACACCTTAGCCTCTATCATTATCTTAACAATGCCTTGTTTCAACATGTATAAAGAACGACAAAGCAGAAAAGTACCATTCCTAAAACAATGCGACTGACTCATATTAACAGAGACATTATCTTAACAATACCTTGGTTAAACATGTAGAAAGAATTACAAAGCGGGATAGTACCATTTTTAAAACACTGTAACTAATATATAATAATAGAGACATTATCTCAACAATACAATTCTTAAACATGTACTCTGGCCGATCCGTAACAGAAATGGTACTCCCGCCAATCCCTAACAAGTGTTGCAGTTTTGAACTAAGATTCAGTAGTTAATTCTAAGAGTGGCATTGCTTAATTTTACCAGTGGCATTAGATTAACAAAAAGCATAAATATTTTTAGGGGAGAGCGGGCGCAACAACACCATGTGCTTCCATCTACTTACAAAGGGGGTGAAGCAGAGTTTGCTGTAACAAAGCAACAATCATCATGTCTGGGTTGGTCCTATTTTTGTTCACTTCATGGAAAAGACAACAATTCAATAGCTTCAATTCAACATTTATTTAAAATAGTACCAATACAAGTACCACAACATCTCAAAGCACACTGCACGATCATGTGGATGAAGGCAGATACTGACCTTTCATGATGGAGTCAAGATCACCTACGAATCTGCCAACACGAATAGGAAATCCAATCTCATTTTGCGTAGTTCAACTAAATTAAGCAAAGTCGCCGGTGTGACATTTAAGTTCGCTATAGCAACAACTTGAATAGATATCCCTGTTTTAATGGAAGCAAAGAAGGAAACATTACTGGACAATAAAGGAGGATGAAACATACGGCGACAAAAAGAAGCATCTAACTTATCTTGATGGAAAACAAAGTAGGACAATAGCATTTCTAAAACGGTTGCATTGATTCATATTAACAGAGACATTCTCTTAAAACAACATTCATTAAAAATGTAATTAATTTTAATAGTGGCATTGCTTCAATTTTCCGGCGGCATTCTTAGATTAGCAACAGCAAAATAGTTGTATGGGACATGGGACATGCCAGCACCATGTGCGTCCATACGTATAAATGGGTGATGCAAAGTATGTTGCCAAGCAGCATATCTGCATTGGTCCCATATTTTTTCTCTTTGAACCTTTTTGCTATGTGAGGGCAGCAAATCTAGTGCTGCACAAACTAGCCGACCCCCCTAGTGTCTTTCCTTTTTCAACAAAGAGATCGGTTCCTTATAGATGTGTGTACTGGGTTACCCTCTTTTTCCCTTTTCGACCAACAAAGCGGCTGGATAGCCAGTCTACACTACTTTCCCTCCCTCCTTTCCTCATTGAACCACGTCCTAGATTCATGCTGCACCCCACCCCACCCTTCTTTCCTATTTGAACCAAGACCTAGATTCAACTACAGAATTGAAAAAGATCCGCATGCAGCTAGAGCAATGACGGTTTCAAAGAAAGTTATACCTTAGGGTCGTCGGGGTGTGGCTAGGCATGCGGCGGGAAGCTGGATCTGCCCACACTACGTACGACTGCAAGGAAGAATGGGTCAGTGGCCTTCCCACATAGGCGCTGGGTGAAAGAGAATATCACAACCGGTAGTGGATTGCCTCCCTTGCCGAAGGCGACAGAATGAATGCTGCACCTGCTCACCTTCCCGGTGCGACGGGATCCGGACGGGTCCTTCACCAGCTGTGAGGGGGGAGAGAGAGACAGAGGCCAACGCAGTCTTGTTTAGATCTGGTGAAGAGGGTGAGAGACTGTGAATATAGAAATCCCTAGCAAAGGAACACTGAGGCTCCAACATGTATATATACATGTAGTGCAGCGAGAGTGTGGAGAGTGCAAACCATAGCGAACAAGGGCTGAGGCTCCAACTTATATAGTACTTATTAGTACTCGTGTATACTACTAATATATAGTGGAGTGGTTTTCTTTTTCTCTCCATCAATCATTTTAAATTGTGTAAGTACGAAACGGAACTCTTTACTTAACGTACCAGTGAAGAAAACTACTTACGATCAACTAATGATCCACGCGTCCTGGTCGCACTTCCTGTCCTTCATGTGCGGTACGCTACCCTCTATTTAGTGAACAACCACACACACGCCAAATTATCGGAAAGGTGTGAGAGTGTGTACAAATAAAGAATTTTAATTTCTATTATCGGAAGGGTTTGAGAGTATGTACATTTTGCCCTCTCTCAACAATTATGGTTTGTTGTGTTCGGCTTAAACTTGGTCAAACTTTACAAAGTTTGACTTCAGTCAAATCTAATATGCAGAGTAAATAAAAATGGAGGGCTACTACGTCCATCTGGGTATTTAGTCCACACCATATTTTTAATCAAAGTCTGACCACATATTTAGTTAATAGCTGGACAAATAAAATTACTGGGGAGCTGAAGACAAAGTTGTGAGAAGTCTTAGAAATCAATACAAAACTTATGCTCTTAGGAGCAACGTCGATGCTTCTTCGAGTAAACATTTGGTTCATAGCCAATTGTGTGATAAAATTGCACCAACGTGAAATACAACTGCGTCTCCAACGCAACCAAGGTGAACTGATGAAGGATATCATCTTTATGGGTAACAAGCAAAGAGCACTGATGGAAGACAGCTTGTTTTTCATTGAAAATCGACCAGCTTCACTAGCCGATGCAACCATGAGACGCAACCATGAGTAACGATAGGTCATCGTGGTGATGCGTCATCCATTTGGCATCAAGTTTGGGTGAGGAACTAATGAAGTTCGACAAATCCTCACTGTGGTCTGTTTCTTCTTGGTAATCAAGCTCAAAGAAGGAAGAACCACGTGGTAGAGGACAGTGAGACAGAACAACAATGGCCATCCAATTTTGTGTAGTTCCACTAAAATTGAGGAAGACATGCCCGGGTATGGAGATATGCATCGCTATTTGCAAAAATAAAAAAAGGGATATAGTGTTGTTACTTTGTTTTGGCAGTGGTACGAGATTAACAGCGACATCACAATTATCCATAAGAATTAATGAAAAGTACACCAACAAACAGAAGCATCATGATTACCTTGGTGGGAACTAAACCAGGGTATCCGAGAAAAAAGTAGGACATAAGCATTTATCCACGTCTCTGGATTGACATCAGCATTACATAAAAGGGACATCACTTTAACATGGGCATTGCTTCATTTAACCAGTGATAGTATTAGATTAGCAGCAGCAATAGGAGCATATGGACAATGACCGCACAACCACCATCTACTTTTTGTTGAAAAAACATGTATACCTCCACCGAGGCATAAACCAGGACAACTTTTCGAGTGGCCTTTCCTCCATAATAGTAAAAAAATAGGTGATGCTGGACTAGCCGACAAACCCTAGCTACTGTACATGGGGAGATGGGGAGTAGTGGCATAGAAAAAAACCGCGTGCAGCGACTTGGGGAGCTGGACCTGTACAATGAAGCATGAAATCCAGAATAAGTTATACCTCAGGTGGGCGAGATGTCGCTTAGGAGGGCGGGCCGGGTTTGCCCACACAACGGCAGCGAACAAGGGCGTGGAGGACCTTCATCTGCGCCTGCGCCGGCTCAGAGAGGACGGTGCACATCAGCTTCCTCCATCACCAACGGCGACGTCAATGCTGCACCTCCTCACCTCCCACAGCGGACGGGATTCGGCCGGATCTGTGTCCACCGGTGAGGAGAGAGATAGAGTGGACTGTCATCTTGTTTAGATATGGAGAGGGTGAGAGAGCGAGACGCGAGAAACCCTATCAAACAAGAGGCTATATATACAATGGTGTAAAAATAATCTCTCCATAGCAGTGGTTTTAAATAGAATAAGCGCGTTCCCGGAAAAAAGAAATGAAAGCTGGCGGACAAATCTTTTTTTAACGTACCAAGAAAGAAAACTCAATCAAAAACACGCCCCCGCTTCCTGGTCGCAATTTGTATCGCTCACGTGTGGTCCCCGAGCCTCCATTATTTAGTGAGCAAATTAAAGGGTCAAATTATTACGTATGTAAGCTACCTCTTCGTATACAAATGGGCTCCATCTGTTCTCGCGAGTATCTTGGAGGCAGAGTGAGTGCGTGTACGTTTCTTCTTGTACATCGTACTCCATTTATCTCACTTCATATTGTTTCCCACTCCTATGATATTCCTATCCTAGGAACGAAATGAGGCGGTACTAAGTTTGTATGTGTAGGGAGAACGAGACATCGATGGTGTGTACGAGTAGTCGCGAGAGTCGTCGCACACACACACATAGACATACACATGCATATCCGTGTTTACGTAAAATTCCATCTCCATCTGCAATCATATTTGTCCAACTAGCACATTATTTACGTTATTAATTATATACGCCGCAAAATTTACGTACAACATCTCTTGTTTGTGGGCGTCCGGACCGCTGCCACGCCCGCTCCTGACCGCCCTGGACAACCCAAACCCTCTTCATCACCTGCACGTGCTTCCCTCCCGAAATGGTAAGTGCCGCATTCATGACCGGCCAGAGCGGACGCGACCCCTCACTGGCGCTGGCATTGAAGCGGCACGCCGGCCGAGAGAGCGTTGCCCGCGCCGCTTCCCTATGCACACGACTGCTCCGCGTTCAAAGGTCGCCACGGCTGACCACAACATGCATGTAAAAAGTTCTTGGGAGTCCGTGCTACAGATAGCTGTCCTCCCCCTCCTCGTCAATATCTTCCAGTAGTTCTAGTACTCCATGGCACAATCCATCGACAAGCAAGCGGGAAAGTTATCGTATAATCGGCTTGCAGTGAGTGGCATGCCGAGCGACCGTGTCGGGTGCAACCGTGGAGTAGGCTGAGACACGAACGTGACAGACGTGATTTAAACGTTGGTTTTGGTTGATGGCGCGATCCAACGAAATGAAACGTTGGTTCCCAAAAGAATATTGTACTGCATGAGAGAGATAGAGTGATGGTTTGGTTCTTCTGTCCAATAACTATACCGGGTCTATGTGATTTGGCGGCTCATTGATCACTATTACAGCGGCGGTAGAGCGTCGTAGAGCGCCCGCTCTTATTTATTTATTCTGTGATAATACTAACTCTGTCCACTCTTACACCGGAGGAGTACGAAACACGACAGCCCAGTGACTACATGGCCCACCTCCCACCATCACCATAATCCTTGGACATCGTGCGACACCTCCGGTCCTTTTTTTTGCATAGTAGTACATTTTACCACATGACCCACCATACACTCTCACATACTACCTCTGCCCCTATGTAATTTATGCATGATACTAGTATATGATACTCCCCACTATGAGTAGCCTTATACACATACAAAAGAGGACCGGAGGGAGTACGAAGCTTTATGATTTTCTTTCCTGTATGTATCTTCACTCCAAGGTTGCCCTGTTACAACATTACATCAAATACAAAGGAAAACTAACACGCATGCTGATGCATCTCAATGATTCACAGATAATAGCCAATATTTACTTCACAACTAAAGACAAAAGTTGTGAGAGTGTGTACAAAAAGATTACTGATGGGGTCACTACGACGTAAACCCTAAACCCTAAGCAGGATTTAATTTCATGGCTAGGTAGAACCTGTCGAAGGAAAGACGGCTGGCACCCTCGGATCATACGATGCTTTTGTGCAGTTCCACTAAAATCGAGCTGAGCATCCCTGTTGGCAAAGATATTGAAGAAGTGTGATTAGAATAATAGTACTGGCACTAGTTCATGAGACAAACTCATCACAAATAGAAGCCGGTAGAAGTAGAGAAAGATCCACATGGCGATGGAGCTACGTGGGGAGCTGCGGCAGTGGAGCAAGCCGGCTACAAAAGGAAGTTTTACCTAGCACGTCGGGCTGTAGCTAGAAGGGCGATTGGGAGGCGGCATCAACCCATACCGCGGGGACCCCGATCAGGACGCACCGACAGTGGGTTTTCTCCCTCACCACTATCGATCGCGTCTACGCAAAACATCGTCCCCTTCCCCCAGCGGCGGGATCAGGCGGATCTGTGACTAGCGGTGTGGCCACCGTCATTCTATGCTTGTGAGGAGACCAACACAAGCAAGTAGGCCTGTAGCTTAGGCTCCTGCTAGTGTATACATAGTGGAGCGGTTTTCTTTTTCTCTCCATATCAACCATTTTATTGTAACATCCCAAAATTCTAAATTTTGGAATGTTATAATAAATAGATAGATATGATTGATTGTTTGATTGAGTGAGTGAAATTCGAAACTTTTTGAAGGTTAAATGAGAGGGAATAAAAGGACTTTCCCAAAGTTTCATTTTGCTTTTATGATCTCCATGAATTCAAATCTTTTCAAATACAAAACCCTAGAGAGAAGATGACATGACTTCTTCCATTTAAATAAATGAAAAGGGTGTTTGAAAATATTTGAATTTCATTTGGAAAATATTTTCCAACTTAGAAACTTTATGCAACTCAATGATTTTCACGGGAGAAGATAAAATGACTTCTTCAAAACATATGAAATATGAGTTGGGAGTTTCAAAGGATCAAATTCAAAGTCCTTTTGGAAATTATTTTTTAATTTGGAGTTATTTGGGTTTTATTCAAATTATTTTTCTCCAAAATAAAAATATATGGAAAATAGGGTAACATCATTCCCTACATCAGAAAATTGGAGGGAATGAATACATTTTGGTATTTTTAAAATGATTTTACTGGTTTTTATTAGAGCAGTAGCACTCTTTGCTTTATTTGAATTTGTGAGGATTTTATTTAAATCTAGAAAAATATTCAGGTTGTAGGAAATTTTATTCTAAATTTTTTGATATATTATATGCCTATGTGAAATGTTTATTTCATTTGTTTTTTTACTTTTCTTTGTCTGTGTTAAAAAAACAAATCTTCCGCCGACTGGGCCGGCCCAGCTCCAGCCAGGCCGCTGCCCAGCCAGCCCGTGTCGCTCATCCCCGAGCTCCGCTCGGTCTCCCGAACCAGCACGAGAGCGCCGCCGCCGCCGTGATCGCCTCCAACTCCCGCCGCCGCCTCCCTTGCCCCCTCCTCCACGTCTCGATCCCCTCCCCTTCTATAAATAGCTCCGCCCCGGCCCCGCCTCTCTCTCCCCTCACAAAAGTCATCGCCACCCTCGCATCTCGCGCCTCGCCGCCGCCGGTGAGATCCGCCGCAACCGCCGCCGTCGCCGCTTCTCGCCGCTGCTCCGCGCTGCGCCATTGACGCTGCACAGCCAAGCCTCCCGCCTCTGCCCGCCGCCTGACGTGCCGCCCCTCCCCATCCCCTCCGCCGAGCCGGAGGATCGCCGGAGCCGTCCCCGTCGAAAACCGCCCCGGGTTTTTTTTACGAAAACCGCCTACGGTATAAAACCGTCCCGGTTTCCCCGTTTTTGTTTTATAAAACCGTTTTCGTTTTTTTGTTTAGTTATTCAGAGAACGTTTTCTGTTTAGGTAGTTCTAGTGAACATATTCATTAGTTAGCGTTCGGCAGCGAACGTTCGTTAGATAGGATTTTCTTTTTATGTTTTAATTTCAGCTAGGGACCTAGATGTAATTATCTTTATTACAGACTAGTCCCTCTGTTTCCAACGACCACATCTTTTTACCCGCTTATCCAAATCCAACGAAACCAATGCCCACTTCTTTGTTATGATCTCCTCTATCCAGTAATCCAACTCAAACGTGTTTTTGAAAGTTTAAAATTTGAATTAGACCATATTTGAATTCAAACTTCTTTTGATCATAACTTGAGTTTTATAACTCTGATTTAGTTGATTCTTTTTGCAAATCGAAGCTCTTGACCTAAACTTTCTGATAAGGCCAAATTCACATTATTTTGGTACTGTTAGAAATTGTTTTATGTTGCCAGAGTTATTTGCTTGGTTTTGATGTTTTCCGAATTCTTCTTCGTTCTTTCTGATCTTTTGAGTGATTGCTTATGTGTGGTTACTATTGCTTGCTTACGATAGATTGACCGAAGTGTGACGAGTAGATCTATCAAGAATTTTGAGTGCGAATCATCTTCATCAACATTGCAGGCAAGTTCACACTTTGATCGTATCCCTTCCATACCCAGTTTTTATGCATTAGTTTCACCCCTCAAACATTGCATGAGTAGGATCGATAACATGTGGGTATTGGGAAGTAGTTGATGAGGTAGAACCTATTGCCTTGTTATATTCAAACCTTGGGAGTTACTACGTTATGCTTATATTGCTATGCTATGCTCGTAGACGTGGTTTGGGTGAGTGAAATCCATGACAGATGTGAGATTATTAATTAATGGTTCAACTTAAGGTGGCAACTTAAATACATCTGGGTGGATTGAGGCACCTGGAGAATCCAGTGTTGCCTGTATTTTTGGAAATCCCGGGGTTCCGTGTGATTTTCCTATGGACGAGCACCCAGGCTCAAAGGGATCATAAGATTATTCATGCTAGAAACTTCCGTGTGCAGCCACAAGCTATTATGGGCTCTAGCATAGTTGAGTAAGTTACGTGAAGCTCTTGAAGAGGTGGATCAGCAGGTAGAGGGTTGTAGGTTTGGTATGGTCTGCCCAGAGTAGAGAGTTAATATTTCTGAAAGACTGTGTCTCGGTCATCCGTTTCTCAAACACCATGTAGTGCGAGAAATCCAACGGAGGCGACCGAGTCTTGTGGGGAAAAGTGCGCAAACCTCTGCAGAGTGTACAAACTAATCATGGTTAGCCGTGTCCCCGGTTATGGACAATCTTGAGTCTCTGGTATTTGGATTATCGTATTTATCTCATCACGTTACTTAAATAATTTATTGGGTTAATGATTATTATTTTGAGATTGAGTTGGAGGATCCTTCTCAATATTTTTCAACCAACTTTGTAGTTAAATAAATTATATTCCTTTGTAGTAGGGGAAAATTGGCTTTTCGCAAGAACCTTATAACCATAGAGCTTTTCCACCAGCCATATATGCATGTAGTGATAGCCATTATTCATCATTATCCTTTGGTGTGAATTTGCTAGTACATTCAATGTACTGACCCTTTGTGGTTGCAACGTCTCATGTTGCAGGAATCTTACGACGAGTAAGTGATACGTTAGGGTTACGATTTCTACACTCAACTTTGCCGTTGGTGTTGATGGGAATCCACAACCTTGTTGTTACTTTCGCTATTTGGATTGAGGTAATAGTATTTACGTTACTTTATGCATGTGATTTACCTCTGTTATAAATCCTCGAGTACTGTGTGTGTCATGATACTGATCGAGGGATGACACTTAAGCACAGAGACTTGATCCATTCGGGTCGGGTCGCTACAAGATGGTATCAGAGCACATGTTGACTGTAGGACGTGGCCCTAGAAACTGGCAAGCCCATAGGAAAGATTTCTCTACAACTTCATTTTCAAAAAGATCTTCTACCTCTCTTCTCTTCTGAGTTTATTCAAATATTCCCTTTTAGTGAGACTTTACCCCTTTTCCCCTTTTGACAACAAGAAGATTCGACTGATGAGACCACTACAAGAAGTACAAGATATCGGACAACTATGACCACTTCGGAATGAAGAGGATTTTTTCGAGCATTATAATGATGGAAACTACAACGGTTGAAGACTCCGAAGACTAGAAGAATTGAAGGCTCTGTAGAATTTCCAGATTTTGTATGACCTAGTAAAGCTACCCTTATGGAACTTGGCAGACTATGGAAGCTGTCAATACCCGAGATCAAGGTGTATTGGAGAAAGACCGGAACATGGAGAGTTAAAAACTCAAAGATTTGTCAAGAAAACCCTAACGAAAGAGATATCAACTATGGAATGATAGCTCATGGCAATGACAAGGGAAGAAACATGGCTATCCCTGATGTTATCGCCCGTTTATGCCATTGTCACCGTCCTGAGTTAAGCATGCAGATGCATGGAAGGATTGGATGGAAGAAGGTTGATGGAGCATCTATCGGCAAAGGAAGAAATTTTAATCTTAGATGGTGTATCACCAGGATCTAGAGTATTACATTAAGAATTTTAAGATGGACCTTCAAGAAGTCGTATTTGACAAGGAAGCATTTTGTGAAGAAACTCAGGACCCAGAAGCTGAAAGTAGCCAAGCTGGAGGAGCAAAACCTCGAGATACCGGAGATTCGTCAGGAATTGAAGGATAGTAGGACCATGGTTCATGCCAAACCCAGAAGTTTGGAATGCAACTCTAGAATATTAAAAGATGTCACAAGAGACTTCACATCAACAGAGATGATCTGGCAAAAGAACTTAAGAAAGACAAGAACGATGGGAAGAAGCCATCGAAGACATGAACAAGACTTGAAGAGTTTGGCGACTTTGAAGATTTATTGACCATTAGAAGACCAAACCCCTGTTATATACTTACATTAGATGCGACGATTGTGATCTGTCATTTGTTTGATGTTTTCCGATAGCCACAATAAAATCTGTCTTTTCAAAACTATTGTTTGCATTGTGTGTATCCCTCTCTATCCCTCTCATCTCACCCCAAAACCCATGGACCCAATAGAAGATGAATGGAGATGAGCTTATATTTTCTGGATCGATGAGTCAATTGGAGACGGACCTATGGATTCAGAACATGGAGGATCACATGGAGAATATCCCTATAGTCGGAAAGGATATGACACAACATACTCTTGAGTGCTTTGAAAGAGGTGTCACTACCTGGTAGAGGATGTGCCAAACCATCAATGGATGGCAAGGAGTAACCACTTGGAAGGAATTTAAGTGGACTTTGTTAAAGTCTTGGCTTGTGTCCCAGAAATTGAGGCCTTATGGAAAGGATATGAAGAAACCTTGTGCATACAAGCTTGTTGGAGAAATAGGACACAACCATAAAGAAAACAAGGACGAATACCCTCATAATCGGAGGATTACCAAAGGAGTTAGCCGAGGATCTCAGGGAACTTTGGTTGGAGATTGTTCCCAAAGGTTTTGTTGCAGCAATGGAAGTTTAGTCTACATTGTTGGGAAAGATCCGTGAAGCTCAGAAGGATGACAAAGAGATTCCTGAGGTAAAAGAGTGGATGAGCAAAGGAAAAGCCAAAGGTTTTCGTAAGGATGAGCATGACACCTTATGGTTCGAGGACCGTGTATATGTGCCCAATAATGCAAAGATCAGGAAGTTAATACTTCAGGAGGCTCATGACTCACCATACTCGATACACCCCGGAAACACCAAGATGTATTTGGATTTGAAGGAACGTTTCTAGTGGACTGGTTTAGTAGTATGAGTACTACTACTAGTATACAGGTAATAGGAACCGCATGGTGGAGCATCTGTACTCTTATTTTATTTTAATCTCTGATAAAGTACACATTTATTCGGGGGAAGTGCGAAAAACGGCAGCCGAATAAAATGATCATATCGATCAACCAAGCTCGAATATATCTTGGCCTCCGTGCGAGCCCGTCTATGTGTACTCGCTCCTCGTCTCCCTCAAGGAACGGCGGGTTGGCCATTTTGCCGTCAATTGAGATAGGTTTGCTCACACTCTAGTCCCACATGTCAGTCATATGCCAAGAGGAAGTGCGTTGACCGACTGGCCGTACGTGTACTTGGTTTTGCACCTTCATACTAGTCCCTCCGTCGCAGTTTACATGGCGCTCTTCATTCTCATGCATTTCCACCACCAGAGAGATTTTAGACGCCTTTGGTTTAATGCTCAATTAATTAGGGCGTGGTAACCATAATCAAATCCACGATTTTCTCTCGATGTAGGTGTGTACGCGGAGTGGAGTAAGTGCATGCATGTGTGTACCCGGGGGTCGAAACACTGCATGCATGTGTGTATGCATTCTTTCCTCTAGTAATAGGCGTCGTGCTATAACTACCAATGCTATTTTTCGGTCAATCGATAGTCACCTTGGTCCCAGAGATTGTTGAAGCATGTTCTATAAATAGTGATAGAGGGAGTAGTATGAGCGGATTCAAAGATGAGCGTATTGATGGTTGCTTCTTCCAAGCAACTTATAGTGGGAAGGTGGGGCTTATGATTTGACTGCTCATTACTCACTATTAGTGCGACGCAATGACCGAGCTGAGTCGCCCATGCGGTTGTGCACTACTCCCACTGTTCTTAAATATTTGTCTTTCTAGAGGTTTCAACGAGTGACTACATACGAAGAAAAATGAGTGAATCTACACTCTAAAATATGTCCATTTGAAATTTCTAAAAAGACAAATATTTAGGAACGGAGGGAGTATAATTTTGTGCATGGCACCTGGACCTGGGTGCTGAAGAGGCTTCTGGCAATGCTATCAAGCTTCCAGCATTTGTTTACATAATTGACATACTATACAAATAATTTTCCAGTGACATGAAATTGTACAACGCTCTTAGCTTTTAGCTTTTGTTTTGTGTGTCTTACCATCCATGCTCTTTCAGAAAAAATAAAAAACTAACTTCCTTGCTAATTCATCGCAATGATTAGCATATCAGAGCTAATATTTACATCACAACTGAATTGTGAGAAGGTGTTAAATTAAAATTGATCCATACTTTCATTGGCAACAACTTCCCCCCAGCTCTGTCTAAATCAACAAGGCATGTTGGGAAAAAATGAAGGAAATATGCCCTGGAGGCAATAATAAAGTTGTTATTTATATTTCCTTATATCATGATAAATGTTTATTATTCATGCTAGAATTGTATTAATTGGTAACTTAGTACATGTGTGAATACATAGACAAACAAAGTGTCACTACTATGCCTCTACTTGACTAGCTCGTTAATCAAAGATGGTTAAGTTTCCTAACCATAGACATGAGTTGTCATTTGATGATCGGGATCACATCATTAGAGAATGATGTGATTGACTTGACCAATCCGTTAGCTTAGCACTATGATCGTTTAGTTCATTGCTATTACTTTCTTCATCACTTATACATGTTCCTATGACTATGAGATAATGCAACTCCTGAATACCGGAAGAACACTTAGTGTGCTATCAAACGTCACAACGTAATTGGGTGATTATAAAGATGCTCTACAGGTGTCTCTGATGGTGTTTGTTGAGTTGGCATAGATCGAGATTAGGATTTGTCACTCCGATTGTCGGAGAGGTATCTCTGGGCCCTCTCGGTAATGCACATCACTATAAGCCTTGCAAGCAATGTGACTAATGAGTTAGTTACAGGATAATGCATTACAGAACGAGTAAAGAGACTTGCCGGTAACGAGATTGAACTAGGTATGATGATACCGATGACAAAGGGAATAACATATGTTGTTATGCGGTTTGACCGATAAAGATCTTCGTAGAATAGGAACCAATATGAGCATCCAGGTTCCGCTATTGGTTATTGACCAGAAGTGAGTCTCAGTCATGTTTACATAGTTCTCGAACCTGTCAGATTTCGGGTTCCGGCAGGACCCTTGAGGTTCGAACACTGGGGTGTGCACGGAGATTTTCCCCCTACCAAATCACGCCCTCACCCTCACCGCGATCTCGAAAGGCTAGCTACACGAACTCGCAACACAAGAGACACGAGATTCATACTGGTTCGGGCCACCATTGTGGTGTAATACCCTACTCCAGTGTGGTGTGGTGGATTGCCTCTTGGGCTGATGATGAACAGTACAAGGCGAAGAACAAACTCCTGAAGTGAGGTGTTATTTTGCTCGGTGGATGTGTTTGGGTGAGGATGGCTCAAGATGATCTCGCTTCCTACTATGGTGGTTAGTCCTATTTATAAAGGCCTTGGTCCTCTCCCCAAATATTGAGCGGGAAGGGATGCCACAACGGCCAGTTTGAAGGGGGACAACTAGTACAAGCTATCCTAACAAAAGTGGTCTTCGCCTGCCAACGGATCTGGTGGTGACGCCGTCTTGGGCTCCACGGTGGCCTCCATCCTGCCGTCCTGCTGGCCTTGGTCTCGTTGCACCGATATGGAAACCTTTGCCTGATGCCTCGGTACTCCTCGCCTGCGTTTGCCTCCTTAGCAACAAAGAGGAAGCGAGGACACTGTGCGCGCGGGCGCCCGCCTGGCTCCAGTCGTCATGGCTTGCATCACTTGAACCTCCCGAGGTGTTCCCTGCCTTGATCTCTCCGCCCCTCGCGAGCCAGCCTGGTGAGGCCGCTCCCGAGGAGGTCCTGCGTCGTCCGCCTCGTGAGGGTCTTGTGCGTTTGCTGGTGAAGACGGGCCGTACTGGGCCTCGAGTGGAGCCACGTCGTGGGCCGCAGGCAGGCAAGTCTGGGGACCCCCGTTCCCAGAACGCCGATAGTAGCCCCCGGGCCCAAGGCGCGCTCGGACTTGGCTTTGAGGCAAAGTCAAAGGGAAAGTGCGGAGCGTCGCGGGCCCCAACAGCCTGTGGCCTTGGTTGACTTGTGGCGATTGATTGGACGTGGGCGTCTCCGCGTCCCCACGCTGCCTCGGCAATTGCCCGACTTGACAAGTCCCTGCTGCATGCAAAAGGGGTTATCATTACCTGTGATCGTGGGGATCGCCGGTTTCCCTTCCTTGGGCTATAAATGAGGAGGGAGGCGAAGCCGCCGTCGCCCATCTCTTCCTCCTCCGCTCGCTTCTTCTCCCTTGCTCCTTTGCCAGTTGGGACTCCCATGGAGCCCGTGAAGAGGATTTCGGCCGCGGAGAAGGGGAAGGCCCGCCAGGAGGAGCCCGGCTCTCCGCCGCCCAAGCGTGGACGCGGTCGTCCTCGCAAGCACTCCGCGACCCCCGCCACGGCCCCCCGCGGCCGCGGCGGTACCCCTTCGCGCGGTGGAAGTCGCCTACATCGAAGCAGCCCTGTCGATGAAGGGAGGCGCGCCATGGTCGCACGGCCTCCCCGGTCGTGCTTCAACTCGGCGGAGGTGCTGCCGAAGTTCGTGGTTTGGTTGGAGAACCCGACCAACACCTGGCTTCAGCTCCCGCGCTTCTTCGTCGGTGAACTGCCGGCCGTAGGTCCAGGTGGGCTCTGGCTGCAGGCAGACGGCTACTGCTGCAAAGCTTTGTGGGTCGCGATCGAGGTCTCTGTTGCTGGCAACGCGGCCCTGGCCCACGGCTCGCAGACGTTTGCCCATGCGCGCGGCCTGGGCAGGCGGTGCACCCTCCACTTCAAGTACGACGGCAACACTCGCCTCTACGTGAGGGTGTTCGGAGAAGACGGCCGCCGCGCCGGGTGCTGCCCCGAGGATAACGACAGCTACGAGGTGCTTGGCCTTGGCGACGGTCGAGATGAGGGCGAGGACGACCTCGTGCCGAGCTATGGCGGTTCTCCTTCCGGCGATAGCTCCAGCAGCGGTGGCTACGACCAGCCGCCGCGCCGCCGCACTCGCTTTGAATGTGGCACCAGGTCGTCTCGCTGTTGCGCCTCGGTGAAGCACGAGGAAGGGTCCGGCTGAGCTCAGGAGAGCGCCGCGGGTCCGACCTCGCGAGCCGCCGCGGGTCCGACCTCGCGAGCCGCCGCGGAGGCACGGTCACTTTTGTTTGGTTCTTTCTTTTCTTCCTGCCTTAAGAGAGAGACGAGTATGGGGCCCCGCAGGGGCGTGCAACAAACTATGATTTCCAAGTTGTTATGCTATGTTTATCATTCCTGTGTTGTGTAGCAATATCAATGTCTCATGTAGGCACGTAGGAATAACTTAGCTTGACATGCTTGGAGTAGTTTCCGCCTCACGAGGAGCGCATTCCTCCGTGCCCGATGAGGCGTTTAGGAACTATAAAAATTTGTTAGTAGGGGATTCCGAGCCATGGTCGCAGGCAGCGCCGGCCATGACCCAGTGCCTCGCATCGCGGTAGCCGAGGGGCATGGATTGAGAGAGGGGCGCCAGCTTGCGGCTCGAACGAGGGTGCCTCGCAAAAAAATGGACAAGAGACCCGAGATGCTCGTGAGGGCACCTGCTCAGCCCCCTCGCGAAGCGATGCTTGACCTCGTGAGGGAGAACCGCTTCTGCTCCGTAGACGAGGAAGAATGGGGTCTCGCCCGTTGGTTTGGTGGCGGTGGTGCGAATGAACCACATCATGGACTGGAGCTCGTCGTGCTAGCCCCTGCTGCAGGCCTCGAGCTTCTTCTTGAAGGTCCTGGTCTTGAGGCCTCTCAGGACCTCCACGTTGGCGCGTTTGGCCTGACCATTACTCCGGGGGTGCGCCACCAAAGTGTAGCAGATTTGCGTTCCAAGGTTAGCACAATATGTCTTGAAGAGATTGCTAGTGAACTGCGAGCCGTTATCGGTGATGATGCGGTTGGGGACCCCAAACTGGCTCACAAGACCCTTGATGAACTTGACCGCGGAGCCGGCCGGGATGGTGCGGACGGCTTCTACTTCTGCCCACTTGGTGAACTTGTCGATGGCGACGTAGAGGTAGAGGTAGCCCCTAGGCGCTTGAGGGAACATGACCAAGATATCCAGCCCCCAGACCGCGAATGGCCACGAGAGCGGGATGGCCTAGAGGCCCTGAGCCGGCTAATGAATCTGCTTGGCATGGAATTGACAGGCCTCACAGGACCTCACCAACTCAATCGCATCGCTGAGCACCGTAGGCCAGTAGAATCCACTGCGAAACACCTTGCCGACGAGGGTTCATGACGATGAGTGGTGCTCGCAGTCCCCGTCTTATATGTCGGCAGCAGCTCTCTCCCTTGCTCCCTGGAGATGCAACGCAGGAAAACGTCATTTGGCCGCTTCCTGTATAGCTCACCGTCCCGGATGCAGTATGTCGTGGCCTGTCGGGCCACATGCTCCGTGTCCTCCTCCTCTTCCGACAGCGTCCCTTGCATCAGGTATTCCTTGAATTCCTTTATCCAGCATCCCTCCTGAGGCTCAAGCGCCAAGAGCAAGCACGCTCCCAAGGTCGGGCTGCAGGCCCGGGCTCCCGAGGCAGGTGGTTGAGGGAGCTCCTCCAGAGGCAAGGCTGTCCTTGAGAGTGGCCGTGTTGCTGATGGTTTGAAGAGCTGCTCCTCGAAGATGCCAGGCTCTTGGGTTAGCTACTTTGATGCTCTTCTGGCGATGTAGTCGGCTTCCTTGTTGGTGCCACGGGGCACATGCTGCAATTCCAGACCCAAGAACTGTTTCTCCATCTTGCGCACCTCCGCGAGATACGCCTCCATGTGCTCGTCCTTCGGCTCGTATACCTTGTTCGAGAAGTTGACGAGGAGCTGCGAGTCGCCCTTGATGGTGAGGCACTTCACCCCCAGGGCTACCGCAGCCTTAAGGCCAGCTATGAGGCCTTCGTACTCTGCTATGTTGTTGGAGACCTTCTCGCCCTGCTGGAAGCACAGCTGCACGGCGTAGTAAAGCTTTGATAGAGGCGGGGTTGTCCCGATATTTCGATGAGATGATAACTATCGATTTGGCGGAGCCGACTTTGACGATCCGACTACAAACGTGCACGACGTTGCGCCTTAGCAATCGCTAAACCAATCTCCCGAGGTTACTGACGATGCTGGAAGCACAATCAGCCTGACCACGAAGGTCTATTCCTGCACGCAATCGAATAACAAGCAAGAATATGATAATGCAATCTGAATATTGCGAATATAGATGAAGTATTGATAAAGGTGGGGAACCGTAAGCGGTCTTGGTCTGGTCGTTGGATGCAAACGAAGTACACGAAGTTGCAATGGCTAACTTTTAACTAAACAAATCCCAAGGAAAAAGCTACTAGGTGGATCTACTTATATAGGAGCAAGGGGTGGCGGTAAAGGAGGTGGGAGGACGTCCCAAGGCAGCCTAAAACCAACCCTAGGTCGTACAAGGCTCATGGGCCCAAGTGGAGGTGATGCAACACCTTTGGACTTGTTGTTTGACTCGGATTCTGCTGCAGCGTCAGATTGTTTCCTCCATATCTCAATGCTCCGGACGAATTTAAAGGTGAATCCAAATGGAGTGGAAAGAGGACGAAATCTACTTTCCAACAAAAAAAGAATCACCCAATTCGGAGTCTGTATGAAAAAGTTCTTGCCGTTTTGAGTCAGGTATGTCTGTGCAGTCCGAATCTGAATCCAGAACGTGAGAGACTTGGACTCTATCTTCTCTTGGCCCAAAAGTGACGTGAAGGGACTTCTGAACAGCACCTAAACTTCTCTTTTTCCCTTATCTTCATATGTGGATTGTACAAATGTCCCATACACCTACAATTAGACAAAACACAAAAGTGTGTGAAGTATTTTTGTTCTGGATAATATAAATAGATTATTGAATAGTTGACACTAGAAATCACCTGACAAATATGCATGTATGCAATATTTTTGGTCGTATCCAAGGTAGTCATGTCCTCATCAAGCTTGTCCTGAGTGGGCGAGATAACCACTGCTCCAACCCCCGCGCCCTGGCGTGACAACGCGTCGTCGAAGTACATGGCCCAGTCGTCTGGCGCTTCGCTCCCATGAGATAGGGATTAATTCTCGCCTGCTTCGAGCTCTGGGGCGTTGGTCCATTCTGCCACAAAATCTGCGAGGGCAGCCCCCTTGGTGACCCTAGTCGTGCTGAACTCCAAGTCAAACGCTTGCAGCTCGATGTTCCATTCAGCGACTCGTCCGGCAACATTGGGGCTCTTGAGCACTCTTTTCAGCAGATAAGCCGAGACGACCTTGATGGGGTGACCCTGGAAGTAGTGGTGGGGTATCGCGCCCTCGCATCTCGTAGCACTGTCCTGACGAAGTACACCGGGTGCTCGATGAGGGCGGGAGAGCTGGCGGAGTCTTCGGCTTTCGAGGGTTGAGGTGTTTCTTTGGGGTCTTCGGCTTCAGGAGCTTGGCGGTCTGCCGAAGCAGCCGCTGCTTCAGGAGCATTGCCTTTGTGCCGCGCCGCTTCGTCCGGCCTGGTGGTTCCACTTGTTGGGCCCTTGACCTGGCGCTCTTCTCTGAGGGACACCAGCGCTATGCTGGCGGAGTGGGGCATGGCAGACAGGTAGAGCACCAAGGGCTGGAGGGGTCGAGGTGCTACCATCACTGGTGGACTAGTCAGGTATCTCTTGAGGTCTTGAAATGCTTGGTCGGACTCCGGAGTCCACTCAAATGGGCCCTTCTTCTTCATCATCTTGAAGAACGGTAGGGCATGCTCTCCCAGCTTGGAGATGAAGCGCCCCAACGCAGTCACTCGACCGGCAAGCTTCTGCATCTCCTGGAGGGTCTGTGGTGGACTCATGTCTTCGATTGCCTTGACCTTTTCTCGGTTCGCCTCGATCCCTCTGTGGGACACAAGGAAACCTAGCAGCTTGCCAGAAGGGATGCAAACATGCACTTTTCTGGGTTGAGCCGCAAGTCCACCTAGCGCAGGCTTTCGAAGGTCTCCTCCGGGTCCTGAATTAAAGTTTTCGCCTCCCGATACTTCACCACAATGTCGTTGACGTAAGCTTCAGCGTTCCTCCCGAGCTGCTGACCCAGGGCGATATACATCAGCCGCTGGAAGGTAGCACCCGCGTTGCGCAGCCCGAACGGCAGGCAGGTGTAGCAGTATACCCCACAAGGGGTCAGGAAGGCCGTCTTTTGGACATCTTCTACTGCCATCTTGATCTGTTGGTAGCCCGAGAATGCATCCAGGAAGCACAGTAGGTCGCACTCGGCAGTGGAGTCGACGATTTGGTCGATGCATGGAAGCGGGAACGGATCCTGGGGCACAACGACGGGATTTGCTAGCCATTCAGGGTACCGGACCTCACGAATGATACCTGCTGCCTCCAGCATGCGGGTTTCTTGGATGATGAAGGACTGCTTCTCTGTGGACTGCGCCATGCTCTCTGCTTCACAGGGTGTACATTGGGGCACACCTTTAGGTGATGCTCAATCACTCGTCTTGGGAACCCTACCAGCTGATCGGGCTCCCAGGCGAATACTTCCTTGTTTGCACACAAGAACTTCACTAATGTTTCCTCCTGATCGGGGTCGAGGTAGGCACCTATGGTGAAGGTGGCCCCCGAGGACCCATCTTCCTCAACCGGCACCTGCTTGGTTTCCGCCCGGTCTTGCGTGAACGACTGCTTCTTCTTGGTTGGTGCGGCTTTTTTACCCTCGGAGGTGCCCGCGTCAGCCGGCTGCGCTGCCGCGGCAGTCTTGAGGGTAAGCTTGAGTACCGTCAGAGCCTCCTTGGTGTCTCCCACTATGGTGAGAACATCCTTTCTCCCACGCATCTTCATGAGGTTGTAGGCCAAATGGGTCGCCGCCATGAACCGAGCCAGCGTCGGGTACCCGGGAATAGCGTTGTATGGCAGACGGATGTGGGCGACGTCGAAGTCGATGAGCTCGGTGCAGTAGTTGTCGTGGGTGCCGAAGGTCAGGGGAAGACGGATCTGCCCCCGGGGGCTGGAGGAGCCGCCGCCGACGCCGGAGAAGGGCTTCCACCCAGAGCATGTTGAGGCCGGCGCCGCCGTCGATGAGGGTCTTGGTGATGGCTACATGGCAGATGGTGGGCGTGCAAAGCATTGGGAGCACGCCTGAGCAGACGGTGGTGACGGGGTGATCTCCCGAGTCGGATGTCAGGTCGGCTTTGGGCGCCACCCAGCCCGGTGGAGCCCCCTGCCGCGTGGAAACGACGCTGTTCTGGCAAAGGAACGGCTTGACGTGGCGACCCGAGGGTGGCGCCTATGAGCCGCCGAGGAGGGCAACGACCGCGTGAGGCACCGGTGCCGCGAAGCACACGGCGAAGAGGTCGCGCAACTCCTCCCAAGACTCCACCATGGATATGGGGAGGTTAAGCAGCCAGGTGCGTGGCGCGCCAGCGAGGGCCATGGGAAGCCAGTTGGCCATGACCTTGTCATCGCCCCCAACCTTAAGGACGGCCTCCTCGTACGCCAACAGGAAAGCCGCCAGCTCCGCCGCGCCGTAGTAGCGAGGTGGCATCTCCAGCTTGAACTTGGGCGCCACTGCACCTGTCGTAAGGCGGGGGCCAAAGGTCGGAGCCCCCTCGCCCCGCCGCTCGCATCGGTCGTTGGAGCGGGAAGAGCAGCGCTTGCCATGGGGGCGTAGCGCAGTGGTGGCGAAGCGTAGATCGACAGAAGGGGAGCTCGGGGCACCCCTACCTAGCGCGCGAAATGTCGGATTTTGGGTTCCGGCAAAACCCTTGAGGTTCGAACACTGGGGTGCGCACGAAGATTTTCCCCCTACCAAATCATGCCCTCACCCTCACCGCGATCTCGAAAGGCTAGCTAGACGAACTCGCAACACAAGAGACACGAGATTTATACTGGTTCGGGCCACCGTAGTGGTGTAATACCCTACTCCAGTGTGGTGTGGTGGATTGCCTCTTGGGCTGATGATGAACAGTACAAGGGGAAGAACAGCCTCCTGAGGTGAGGTGTTCTTGTGCTCGGTGAATGTGTTTGGGTGAGGATGGCTCAAGATGATCTCGCCTCCTACTATGGTGGCTAGTCCTATTTATAGAGGACTTGGTCCTCTACCTAAATATTGAGCGGGAAGGGATGCCACAACGGCCAGTTTGAAGGGGGACAACTAGTACAAGCTATCCAGACAAAAGTGGTCTTCGCCTACCAAAGGCTCTGGTGGTAACGCCGTCTTGGGCTCCACAGTGGCCTCCGTCTTGCCGTCCTACTGGTCTTGGTCTAGTTGCACCGATATGGAAACCTTTGCCTGATGCCTCGGTACTCATCGCCTGCGTTTGTCTCCTTAGCACCAAAGAGGAAGCAAGGACACTGTGCGCGCGGGCGCCCGCCTGGCTCCAGTCGTCATGGCTTGCATCACTTGAACCTCACGATGTGTTCCCTGCCTCGATCTCTCCGCCCCTTACGAGCCAGCCTGGTGAGGCCGTTCCCGAGGAGGTCCTGCGTCGTCCGCCTCGCGAGGGTTTTGGGCGTTTGCTAGTGAAGACGAGCGGTACTGGGCCGCGAGTGGAGCCACGCCGTGGCTGCAGGCAGGCAAGTCTGGGGACCCCCGTTCCCAGAACGCCGATAGAACCTGTTGAGGATATAAACACTAAGGGTAAACCGCCCAGGAGGGGCTGGTTCACCTTTAGCTATACTGAAGCCCAAGAAGACCCAGAAGATGGCTATTTTTGGATGAAGCTTAGAGGCCCAGAGCCCACGGGCAATTTAGGGCCCGTGATAGTAAACCGCCATGATTGTATAAACTTGTGTTGTAAGAGGAGACCGAGGCGGACACTTGTATGAGCCAGCCTCGGGACTCTATAGACCGGCCGGGGTCCTCCTGAGTATATAAAGGGGTGACCCGGTGGCGGTTCAGGGGAGGAAAACAACAACTCGAGACTCAGGCAAAGCGTATTCGCTCCCTGGTCATCGAAACCCGATCAATCCCATCACAACTAGACGTAGGCTTTTACCTTCATCGAAGGGGCCGAACTAGTATAAACTCCCGTATCCCTTGTCCGATTAACCCCTTCAAGCTAACCCGTAGCGATGGCTCCATGACTAAGTCCTTTCAAGAGGACATCTGACGTGTTAATTCCACGACAGTTGGCGCCCACCATGGGGCTATCGCACGATGGTTTCGAGTTCCTGAAGGGCAGCTTTGAAGGACTCAAAGGGTACGCGGTTGGCTGGATGACCAAGAGTCGTCGCGGCAAGCTCTACATCAACGACGAAGGGTGGGGCCCCGAGACCGGCTCAATTGAGTACGGATACCGGGTCCCCTTTGGAGGAACTCATGTCTTCATCGGCAAGATCGGCGAACTGGGCCCTGAGCTGGACACCTGCGCCGACCTCGTCGAAACAGCTCAGCGCGCGAGCCCTGCCCGGGTTAAGCCTGCCATGAAGCGTGCGTTCATAGGATGTGTCCATGGGACCGGATCTGAATCGGTGTCTGAAGGCGAGACGGTTGTTTACTCTGACAGCGAGTCATCCACCGGTGAAACCGAGTCCTAATACCAAATTCATGACGATGGGTTCAAAGGATATTCTGACGGCGACAGTATTCCGGATCTCCTTGAACCGCCAAGTCGGATTGCTGTTTACATGGCCGGAACACAACCACTTTGCAGTCCTCGACAGCAGCCGCGACAGGAGGCCCGATGCGTCAGCCGGCTCAAGTTCTCTCCGATCTAATGGATGCCTGGGCGACCTTATTAACCGCGGTAGTTACGCCGGAGACGCAGGACCAGCATAATGCGGATGTTGCGAAACTGAAGGACCAGATAACACAGGCTAAGGAGGATCTGGGAGCTGAGGATGCTAGGATGGCTGAAGAACGGGCCGCTTTGGATGCCCAGTCATAGCTGATACAGGCACAGAATTACCGGCTCGTGTTGGATCAGAATGCATCAAACGAGGTAATGTGGCGGAAGTACCGATCGCGTATGCCACCGGTCTGTGAAGGTTTGAACCTCTTTAATACGCCGGGGGCTGGGACAAGTAATCCGGCAGCCGTAAACCGGACCGATGCGCCTAGAGCGACGCCGGATCAGCCACGCATGAAAGAACCACCTCGACGGACGGACAACCTGCCGCCATATGTGTCAACACCGCCGGGTCACTTTTTGAGCCCTTTGGATAATATGATTGCTGCAGCATCTCGCCTGGCGGCTATTCCGATGGAGGGTGATTAACTGGCAGCGATTGAGACACGGCGGGCCAGGGATCTTCTTCAAACCGCCATGGTGCAGCAGCAGGCTTATTCCTATAGCCGGGATAGAATTCATTCGACCCCCGGTCCCAGCAAAAGCTACAGCAGGCACATGGATGAACCGGAAGTGTCTAGCAGCGCCCGGTGCCGTAATGCGGCGCGCGGTGAGATAAATGCTCAGGATGTGGCGGATAATGGCAGAGCATGAAGGGAGGCCGCTTGGCCAGCACCACATGCGGGTCACTATCAAACCGCCCCAATGCAGCCAACGGTGTCGATAGACCGAGGCACTGGGGTTGCCTTCAGTTCCTGGGGGTGTCGTGTCTTATTCCGGCTCTCCGTAACGTACGACTACCTAAGGATTTCAAAGGTCCGCGGAAGGTACCAAATTACACGGCTGACCAGCCACCTGAGGCGTGGATCGAGAGCTATGAGATGGCAATGGAGATGCTGGAGGTGTATGAAGCGGCCTGTGCAAAATATTTCACGATGATGTTGGTGGGGACAACCCGTACTTGGCTAAAAAACCGACTAGCCAACTCCATCGAGTCATGGGGGCAGTTGAAGGCCCAATTTATAGCCAATTTCAAAGACACCTGCAAACAACCTATGTCCATTGTGGATCTGGATGCCTGTGTTCAAGGGGAGAAAGAGTCGACAACTCATTGGGTGCGCCGAGTTTCAGAGGTTTTACATTTGTAAGACCGGATTAATGCAGGCCAAGCGATCTTGACGTTGGAGCGTAATTGCCGGTTTAAGTCACTCAAGATGAAGTTGGGACGACTCAAGCACCATTGCAATGACATAGCAACACTTATGGCAGCCTTGGTAAAGTACGCCGATTCAGATAATACCAAGGATCCCGAGTCTGATGAGGAGAAACCAAAGAAGGGAAAGAAGAAAGGCGGTGCAAAAGGGCAGCATCACAACCAAGGAGGCCATGGGAATAATGGTAAGCGCAAAGCGGATAGTTCAGATTTTGTGGCTAACACAAATATGAAGCGTCGTAAAGGTAAACCGCCCCAGCGAGGTGGAGGGATGAATCTGGAGCGTTTGTTAAACCAGCCCTGCCCGAAGCATGGAACTAAGGAGGCCCCTTCCACACATCTTTGGAAGGATTGTCACATAATGAGGGAGTTCAAAAACTCTGATCTATACGGGTACGATCAGGGTCCACCGGGCGGTTCAGGTCCTGGTTTCCATGGGGGCGGCGGTTCAAGCTCTGGATTTCAGAATAACCAGGGCCATCCGAACAACCAGGGTAATAGCCAGCAGAATAACCAAGGGAATCAGCAGCAGTCAGGTTACCAAAGTCACCCCAAGAAGTGGAACAGCGGACAGTATCATGTGTTCACTACTAGCCTGTGCAAGCGGGATCAGAAGCTTCACAAGAGGGCAGTTAATGCGGTTGAACCAGCCGTGCCACATTATCTACGATGGTCGGAGCAGCCCATTGTGTGGAGCAGAGAGGATCACCCGCCCCGGGTTGACAATCCGGGTCAACTAGCTTTGGTGGTAGCACCTCAGGTGGGGGGTTATAAGTTTACCAAAGTTCTGATGGATGGAGGGAGTAGTATCAACATCCTGTACTATGAGACTTTCTGTCGCATGGGGTTGACAGATAAGAATCTTAAACCGTCAAACACTGTTTTTCATGGTGTAGTACCAGGTAAATCGGCATACCCTGTTGGAAAGATTGCTTTGGAAGTTGTATTTGGAGATGAGCATGATTCCAGGTCTGAAACATTGACCTTTGAGGTGGTGAAAATCCTGAGTCCATATCACGCATTATTTGGACAGCCAGCTTACGCGAAATTCATGGCGAGGCCCTGTTATGTCTATTTACAGCTCAAAATGTCGGGTTATAAGGGGACGATCACAGTACATGGAAGTCGAAAGATTGCTTTGGATTGCAAGGAAGGTGAAGCGGCCTATGCTGAATCGGTTTGTGCTACAGAGGAGCTGAAGTTTTATAAGGACAATGTTGATCCGGCAGACATGACCCCTCTGAAGAAGCCCACAACTGAGCATGACCCGGCCGTGACGTTCAAACTAGCTAATGAGACTAAACTCGTTGACTTTGTCCCTGGTGATTCGTCCAAACAGTTTAGTATCAGTGCCAATCTGGATCCAAAATAGGAAAGCGCACTCATCGAGTTCATCCGTGAGAACCAGGACATTTTTGCATGGAAGCCTTCTGACATGCCAGGTGTACCGAGGGGACTCGCTGAGCACACTCTCAATATTGATCCCAAGTTTAAACCGGTCAAGCAGTTCCTTCGCTGTTTTAATGAAGAAAGACGCAAGGCCATTGGCGAAGAGGTAGCCCGGCTACTAGCGGCTGGGTTTATCGTCGAGGCATTTCATCCCTAGTGGTTGGCTAATCCGGTGCTCGTTCTTAAGAAAAACGGCACTTGGTGTATGTGTGTGGACTACACAGATTTGAACAAAGCCTGCACGGCAGATCCTTTTGCTCTCCCACGTATTGATCAGATCATTGAAGCGACGGCGGGTCGTAAGCGCCTGAGTATCCTGGATGCTTATTCAGGTTATCATCAGATTAAAATGGCAGTTAAGGACCAGGAGAAGACAACCTTCATCACTCCCTTTGGAGCCTTCTGCTATGTTTGTATGCCCTTTGGGCTTAAGAGTGCCCAAGCAACCTACCAGCGTTGTGTGCAAAATTGTCTTCACAAGCAGATCGGGCGTAATGTTCATGCCTATGTGGATGATATTGTGGTAAAGTCCAGGAAGCAGGAAACCTTGATAGATGATCTCAAGGAGACGTTTGACAATCTTTGGGTTTACAAAATGATGCTCAACCCAGACAAATGCATTTTTGGTGTTCCGGCGGGCAAGCTCTTGGGTTTTCTTGTGTCCAACAGAGGCATTGAGGACAATCCGGAAAAAATCAAAGCGATCACATCCTTGGCTAAACCGGCGTGTATCAATGATGTTCAGCGTCTGGCGGGCCGGATTGCAGCCCTCAGCCGGTTTATCAGCCGTTTGGGAGAGAAGGCGATTCCCCTATATCAGATGTTCAAGAAGACGGATAACTTCGTCTGGAGTAACGTTGCCAATGCGGCATTTGAGGATTTGAAGCGGCAGCTGGCTGAACCGCCCGTCCTTGCTGCTCCAAACATAATGAGGAGTCTTGAAATGGTCGAGACATGAAGATTGATATATTGGAAGGTTATGTTTGGACACCGGAATGGTCTCGGATGAGTTCGGGCATATACCGGAGTACCGGGGGGTTACCGGAACCCCCCGGGGGCTTAATGGGCCTACATGGGCTTTAGTGGGAGAGAGAGGAGGCGACCAAGAGGTGGGGGCACGCCCCCCCCCAATCCGAATCCGAATTGGGAGGGGGGCCGGCCCCACTTTCCTTCCTCTCCTCTTCCCCTTCCTCCCCCACCTATTAGGACTAGGAAAGGGGGGAAACCTACTCCTAGTAGGACTAGGAATCCCCCCTTGGGGGCGCACCATGATGGCCAGCCGGCCCGTCCTCCCGTCCTTTATATACGGGGGAGGGGGGCACCCCATAGACACACAAGTTGATCTTAGCCGTGTGCAGTGCCCCCCTCCACATATTTCCACCTCGGTCATATCATCGATGAGCTTAGGCGAAGCCCTGTGTCGGTAACTTCATCATCACCTTCAACATGCCGTCGTGCCGATGAAACTCTCCCTCGACCTCAGTTGGATCTAGAAGTTCGAGGGACGTCACTGAGCTGAACGTGTGCAGATGAAGGAGGTGTCGTGCGTTCGGTACTTAATCGGTTGGTGTCGGGGAAGCTGCCTCCATGAGCACCTATGGGGACGGAGCCCCTTTCGGTTCGGCGGGGGGCGGAGGTCGCACGAAGAGCAAATCGAGGCGAGGCACACGAGCGGTTTACCCAGCTTCGGAGCTCTCCGGAGAGATAATACAACTACTGCTGCTTTGTGGATTGTATTGAGTTCTTGCTCGGGACTGCTGAGTGCTACAGTACGCACCAGCAGCTAACGAGACCGAGCGTGAGTGTTCCACTGTTCGTCCTCTTCTCTATGTTGCGCATGGGCCTCCTTTTATATGCTCAAGGGGTCACCGACAGGTGGCAACGTAGGCAAGGGCAAAAATGGAAAAGGTGCTGCGGTTGGTACAGCTACCTGCACAGTGTATCATACCTAACCCTGACGGCAGGGGACAAAGGCATTAAATGCCTATCTACGTCGCCCAAACAGTGCAGAAAAGGGACCGTCAGGGGCGCCACCACTCGCCACGATGGCGATCTTGTCAGCGCCGCTTGCCACAGTGTACCCCTGGCTGCACAGCCTCCCGCCACGTACGCCTGGAAGGGTCCCAGAGCGACACGTAGGTGGGTGCGCTGGAGCGCAGGTACAGAGTGGTTGCTTGCCGCGGCAAATGCCTTGCCGCGGCCGTTGTCTTGTCGCGTCCGGGAGCTTGTCGCTCGCCGAGTCTTGCCGGGACGCGTGGCACGTCGTGGCAAGTTCCTTGAGATGCCCTGGTTGGCCTTCCCGGCAAGCTCCTCTTGCCGGGGTCTTGTGCCTTGAGTGGCCTTCCTGGCAAGCTCCTCTTGCCGGGGATTTGTCTCCTTGGCTTAAATACTTTGTTCTTGAATGGCTGCAAAGGAACCACGGAGGACCTTGGCGGTCACCCGGCAAGCCTTGCTGCGGGACGCTGCGACTGCCCGTGCACAAGTTTGGGATACTAGGGTACCCCTACTCTAGTACACCGACAGGAGCCCCCGGGCCTGGGCCATACACGGTGCCGAGCGCTGTTGGGCCAGGCCCAAAACAGGGCACGGGCATGCGCGGCCTGGATCACCCCGTATCTTACTCCGTATCCATCGCGCCCTCCCCGAACGGGACGCGTTGATTGCGGCATCATGGGAGAGGTCGTTGGTGGTTTCTTTATTCGGAAAGGCGGAACGTCTGCCCCCTCCCTCCTTATAAACAGGGGAAACAGGGGCAGTTCGCCCATCCGCCCGTTGCTATTCCTTCCTCGAGAATCTCCGCCACTCCCCTTCTTCTCAAAGCCAAAGGAGAGCAGCGCTCCGCCCCCATCACCACCAGCACCACCAACGCCGTCGTCCTCCCTCACCATCCCCGCCATGGCTCCGAAAGCCGAGAAGGCGAAGTCGGCCGAGGCGCAGTGGCTCGTGGCGCTGCGAAAGGAGCGGGCAATCTTCCCTCCGAGGCTTGACGCGGAAGAGCTGAAGGATTACTACTACCTCTTCTGGTCAACAACGACGCGGGCGCACCCGCGCACGAGAGTACTCCCAGCCGCCGCTTGGAAAAAGGCTCCCACTGGGTACCCTTTCTTCGCCTTGTTCTTCTACTGCTGGCTCTGCCCGCCCTTTTCTGAATTTTTCTGTGACGTCATGAACACCTATGGGCTCCGCCTCCTTGAATTCACCCCCAATGCTGTCCTGACCATGGCAGTTTTCGCACATCTCTGCGAAAACTTCGTCGGAATCCATCCAAACGTAGCCCTTTTCCGCCACTTCTTTTCGCCTCGAGTTGAGAAAGAAGAGCCCTTATCCGGCGGAATCGCCTGGATCTCAAAAGCCGGCAAGAAGGATGCTTATCTGGATGGAGAGTTCCGCAGCAAGTGGGAGGAGTGGAGGGCGGACTGGTGCGTAGCCGTTCACCGCCCTGTGCCAAACTCCAGTAGTGCGCGGCAGTGATTGGAGTAGCTTGGCCCCGGAAGACGACAGACTGAAGATTGCCGTCGCCCGGATCCTGCGTCTCAGGCTTGCCGGGCTTACTGTAGGAGCGGTTGGCGCAGATTTCCTTCGCCGCCACATCGCCCCCCTGCAGGAGAGCAGGAGACCCGCCTGGGAGTTCCAGAACGCGGTGGATATCATGAGGCTGCGGCCGGGCCTCAACTTCAACTTCACTATCCTGGAGCTCAACTCGAGGCTCCAGGAGCTGTTCAAGTACGACCCACAGCATCCCGAAGTGTTCAGGTTGCCGAGGGGCGTCGTTCCGCTGTGCAACAACTCCTCGCTCGATCGCATCCGTGCAATGATGCCGCTGTGCGACTCGCATGGAATTGACCCAGCCTGGATAGAGCCTGCAGATGATGTCGTGCGGGCGTTCTTCGATGGCTTGGTAGAAGTGCCGGTCGACGCCGATGAGCAGAGGGGCCTCACCCGGGACACCACCGACGAGGAGCTCAAGCGCATCCCCACCAGGCTGGAAGAGGCGGCGGCAGCCGCAGCCGCGGACGAGTTTGGGTTCACCGTGGAGGAGGCAGAGGCAGCAGAGGCGGCAAGCCTTGCCGAGCGAGAGGATCTTGCCGGCGAGGGAGAGCCTGCCGGGCATGACGCCGGGCCGAGCGGGCCCGCCGAGGATACGAGCGGCTCGTTGGAGATCGGCTCCTCTTCCTCTTCGTCTTTGGGCAGCTTGCCGCAAGCAGAGCCCCCGGCTCCACAAGCAGAGCCCCCGGCCCCACCAAGAAGGCGTCTTCGCAAGGCCGGGGATGTAGGGGAGCGGCGGACGAGTCAACCCCCGCCGCTCCGCATGACACACTCCACCGCGGCAAGTTCTGTTGCCGCGGAAGCACCTCACGCTGCAGCGGCAACTGGAGCGGGGTCCTCCCGGTCCGCCGCTCCAGCTCCCGCCAAGCGGCCAAGGGATCCTACTCCTCCGCCTCCTCGCGCTGGAGGTGGGCCAGGCTTTGACTTCTCCGCGCTCAGCTCCGACGAGGAAGAAGAAGAGTAAGATTCTTGTTGTACTTGTATGTCTTCAATACTTGTTGTCTTGTCTTGTATCTCATTTGCTTTACTCTGAACTTGTTCCTTTTTAGGACTCTGGCCCAGAGAGCGTCAAAGAGAGCCAAGGTCCCGGTGATTGTCATCGAGGACGATCCCACAGTGCCAGCAGGGGGTGCGCCCGAGACAAACTTGCCGGACCCGACAGCTGTTCTTCAGAGCAGCCCCCAGCGCAGCCCCCAGCGTAAGTATATGGTTTGCTTCCCGCTGTTAGGCGCGCATAGGTACTCTTTGTTTGCTGATATCTGACTGTTGGCTTGTGTAGGAGCAGAGCAGCACCACCAGGAGCGTCCGGATGCCACCCCTGACATGCCATCTGCTTCGACTACGCCGCCAAGGGAGAGTTCTCCGGCAAGGGAGAATCCTCCGACAAGGGAGAGCTCCCCGGCAAGGGACAAGTCCCCGACAAGGGAGAGCTCCCCGGCAAGGGAGAATTCTCCAGCAAGGGATAGTACCAGCGACCCCCCGGCAGCGGAGATCCCAACTGCCGAGCCTGGTACAGGTACTCCTTACTTCTAAACTTCCCTTGGGTTCTTCTTCGTTTGATCTTCTTTTTGGATATTTGCTTGACTTTTCTTCCTTTTCCGGCCATCAGATCCATCTACTGCGGAGCCGATGGAGACCGAGGTTGCTGTTGATGATGCCGCCGCCACCGAAGAAGCGGCTGGCGCTGATGATCCCGCCGGCGAAGAGGCCGCCAAGGCTACCGCCGCAGCAGCTGACGAGGGGTCTGGCGATCGCACTGACGACCCTGAGGCCGCAGGAGCGACAGGCGCTACACCGACCGCCGATCTCCCCGCCGCTGCCGCAGCGTCAGGCTCCGAAGAGCCCCAGCCAGGTGTATACTTGAAGGCCGGCGATGGCGTCTTCATCAACTTCCCCTGGGTGTCAACGTCCAGGGCGCCGGTCGAAGGAGAAAGCTTTGACGTGGAGGTGCTCGCCTCCGCTGGGCTGACACTGGTCGACCCGCCAAGCAGTAGCAGCGACGAGCCTGAGGAGGAGCGACTGCTGCAGAAGCTGGTGTCGCTCTACCGCGCTCGACAAGCCAAACTAAAGTCCCGCGAAGCGCTTGTCGCGAAGGCGGGGGTGGACATGGAGAAGCGCGCGGAGCAGCTCCGAGGTCTCAACCAGGCAGCTCTCCGGTCGCTGGCGGCAGAGCGTGTGCAGCTCGATGAGGCGCGGAAGGCCTTCATCCTCGGGAAGGCAGAAGTTGCAGAGCAACAGCGGCTTGCCGCCGAGGAGCTATCTGCGCGGGAGGGCGAGTTGGTGCAGCTGAAGGCCAGCCTGGACAGCCACGAAGAGGAGCTTGCTGCGCGCGGGCAAGCACTCAGCGGAGCTCTCAAGGAAGCAAAGGACGCTGCCGTAGCTGGCGAGGCCGCCAAGAAGGAGCTGGAGACGAAGGTGGCGCAGCTGGAGACTGATCTCAAGGCGAGCGGTGAAGAGCTTGCCGCGCTCAAGCATGAGCGCGAGAAGGATGCCTACACCTTTGGCGAGCTGCAGGGTCGTCTCGCCGAGAAGATCAAGGAGCTTAGCGCCGCCAAGGATTCCAACGCCGATCTTGAGCTGAAGTTGGCTGCTTTGACCAAGACGCTGGACGGCGCCAGGGAGCAGGAGGCGCCCCTGAAGAAGGAGATCAAGGCCGACAAGGCGCTGCTGGAGAGCATTGCCGCCACCCAGAACGATTTTAGAGAGACTGTGGAGCAGTGGACGGAGGGTCTTGTGAATGCTGCCGCAGACATCGACAAGGAGCTGGCGCAGCTGGGGATGGGGGATCTCGGGTATCCCTTCGATGAGACCCTCCCATCCAGCGCCAAGCTCACTCTGTTTTTCAAAGGCGTGGCGACGGCCCTCCAGCGACTCCGGGAGAGGATCCCAAAGCAGCTGGCCGACGAGTCGCGCAAGATCTGCGCGGGAGCTCTTCAGAAGGTGTCGGTGATGGTAGCCTTTCGCAACCCGGGCCTCAACCTCACCAATGTCCTCAGATCCCTGCCGGCGGAAGCTGATCTGGAGGCGCTCAAGGACCTTGTCGCACCCATTGTGGACAAGGTGAGCGGGATCAAGAGGGTTGAGGGCAATCGCGTGGACTAGGCTGCCCGTTTTCTTCTTTTCTTGTCACTGCTGATCATGTTATGAAAACAGTCTATTAGAGCCGCGACAAGCTATTTTGTAATATAACTCTATTTTGGGCAGCGATTGCAATGTTATTTCCTTTACTTGACTCCTTCCTTTGTATGTTTTTGCCCTACGCTTTTAGGGAACTTGCCGGCGCAGGCACTCTTGCCGCGAGCGCTGAGTGCGGGACGTCAGCAGCCTGCTGGTAGTGCCGTTGCCGACAAGAAACCTTGTCGTAACTAGCCGCAGCTCGCTTAAGTTGTTGAGCGAACTCGAAACAAAGTAAGGGCGCGACTCTAGTCGCAGCGCACTTAAACTGTTGAGCGAACTCGAAACAAAGTAAGGGCGCAACTAGTCACGAGCCGGTTCCTTCGCGCATAGGTTTTCCATACAAAGCATGGTCGTTCAAGGAAGATAACTTAAAAAACATCTGATTGCTCAAACTTTGGTAACTTAGCTTTTCTGTCGTTTGCTTCCCGGCAAGGCGAAACTTTCTTGAACGACGCTTGGTCCACGCCATTATCTTCTCCTTCCCCCCGGCAAACTTGTGGGCGAGAGGAACCTGCCTTTCCTTGGGAAAAGAGAGAATAGAAAATAATGATATGGAGCCTTATGGCTCGTTATTGCTTACCGGGGGTGTTCGCTGCACAATGTGTCAGATAACTCATGCAAAAAAAAGCATGAAATTGACAAGATGTGCGGAGCACATGAGCTTTATTTATGCACAGGGTCTGTGCCTGGCTTTGTACAAAGGATTATATGCAGCAGCGGCAAGACTTGTACAAAAGGTGGTTGCCGGAACAGGGTCCGGCGACCGCGCCTTACGGGTAAAACTTACGAAGATGCTCGATGTTCCAGGAGTTGCTCACCGGAATGCCATCTTCGGTCTCAAGGCGGACAGCGCCAGGCCTAGTGACTCGTTTCAACTGATAAGGGCCTTCCCACTTCGGCGTCAACTTGTTGGAATTCTTGGCGGAATGAACGCGCCGAAGAACAAGGTCGCCTTCCTCGAGACTTCTGGCGTTAACTTTGCGGCTATGGTAGCGGCGCAAAGCTTGCTGGTAGCGAGCAGCTCGTACCGCAGCCTGAAGACGGTCTTCCTCAAGGAGCAGCGCGTCATCTTGTCGCAGCTGCTCTTGCTCAAGCTCATCATAAGCGAGCACTCGAGGTGACCCGTATACGAGTTCCGTGGGGATATTTGCCTCTGCTCCATAGACTAGAGCGAAAGGTGTATGGCCAATGGCTCGATTTGGCGTCATCCTGAGATGGGCGCGGAGCATCCACGGACGCCCGGTCGTCGTGGGAGCCTGCTACGCCGTCGACGGGCGGCGCAGCCTTATCCTTGGACCTGGCAGCACCGTGGGTTCCCTCGTCGACGCCCGTTCTTCCGCCGGCGTCTTCCCCACCGGCCGTTTGCTCCGGCGGCGGTGGGTTCGACGCGGACGGAGCAGCCGCTTCTGAAGCCTTCTTCTTCGGTGGCATGTCGATGAAGATGTTGAAGATCTAGCTCGTGTGAACGCCGGATCAGGTTCACACAACCTCGACGCCCCCTACCTGGCGCGCCAGAGATGTCGGGGAAGCTGCCTCCACGAGCACCTATGGGGACGGAGCCCCTTTCGATTCGGCGGGGGGCGGAGGTCGCACGAAGAGCAGATCGAGGCGAGGCACACGAGCGGTTTACCCAGCTTCGGAGCTCTCCGGAGAGATAATACTCCTACTGCTGCTTTGTGGATTGTATTGAGTTCTTGCTCGGGAGCGCTGAGTACTACAGTACGCACCAGCAGCTAACGAGACCGAGCGTGAGTGTTCCACTGTTCGTCCTCTTCTCTACGTTGTGCATGGGCCTCCTTTTATATGCTCAAGGGGTCACCGACAGATGGCAACGTAGGCAAGGGCAAAAATGGAAAAGGTGCTGCGGTTGGTATAGCTACCTGCACAGTGTATCATACCTAACCCTGACGGCAGGGGACAAAGGCATTAAATGCCTATCTACGTCGCCCAAACAGTGCAGAAAAGGGACCGTCAGGGGCGCCACCGCTCGCCACGATGGCGATCTTGTCAGCGCCGCTTGCCACAGTGTACCCCTGGCTGCACAGCCTCCTGCCACGTACGCCTGGAAGGGTCCCAGAGCGACAAGTAGGTGGGTGCGCTGGAGCGCAGGTACAGAGTGGTTGCTTGCCGCGGCAAACACCTTGCCGCGACCGTTGTCTTGTCGCGTCCGGGAGCTTGTCGCTCGCCGAGTCTTGCCGGGACGCGTGGCACGTCGCGGCAAGTTCCTTGAGATGCCCTGGTTGGCCTTCCCGGAAAGCTCCTCTTGCCGGGGTCTTGTGCCTTGAGTGGCCTTCCCGGCAAGCTCCTCTTGCCGGGGATTTGTCTCCTTGGCTTAAATACTTTGTTCTTGAATGGCTGCAAAGGAACCACGGAGGACCTTGGCGGTCACCCGGCAAGCCTTGCCGCGGGACGCTGCGACTGCCCGTGCACAAGTTCGGGATACTAGGGTACCCCTACTCTAGTACACCGACAGTTGGATCGCGAAGACGTTCGACTACATCAACCGCGTTACTTAACGCTTCCGCTTTCGGTCTACGAGGGTACATGGACACACTTTCCCCGCTCGTTGCTATGCATCTCCTAGATAGATCTTGCGTGATCGTAGGAATTTTTTTGAAATACTGCGTTCACCAACAGTGGCATCCGAGCTAGGTTTATGCGTAGATGTTATATGCACGAGTAGAACACAAAGAGTTGTGGGCGATAATAGTCATATTGCTTACCAGCATGTCATACTTTCATTCGGCGGTATGGTTGGATGAAGCGGCTTAGACCAACATTACGCGTACGCTTACGCGAGACTGGTTCTACCGACGTGCTTCGCACACAGGTGGCTAGTGGGTGTCTGTTTCTCCAACTTTAGTTGAATCGAGTGTGACTATGCCCGATCCTTGTTGAAGGTTAAAACAGCAAACTTGACGGAAAATCGTTGTGGTTTTGATGCATAGGTAAGAATGGTTCTTGCTAAGCCTGTAGCAGCCACGTAAAACTTGCAACAACAAAGTAGAGGACGTCTAACTTGTTTTTGCAAGGCATGTTGTGATGCGATATGGTCAAGACTTGATTATATAAATTTTTGTATGAGATGATCATGTTTTGTAACGCAGTTATCAGCAATTGGCAGGAGCCATATGGTTGTCGCTTTATTGTATGAAATGCAATCGCCATGTAATTGCTTTACTTTATCACTAAGCGGTAGCGATAGTCATAGAAGCAATAGTTGGCGAGACGACAACGATGCTTCGATGGAGATCAAGGTGTCAAGCCGGTGATGATGGTGATCATGACGATGCGTTGGAGATGGAGATCAAAGGCACAAGATGATGATGGCCATGTCATATCACTTATATTGATTGCATGTGATGTTTATCCTTTATGCATCTTATTTTGCTTAGTACGGCGGTAGCATTATAAGATGATCTTTCACTAAATTTCAAGGTACAAGTGTTCTCCCTAAGTATGCTCCATTGCTACAGTTCGTCGTGCTGAGATACCACGTGATGATCGGGTGTGATAAGCTCTACGTTCACATACAACGGGTGCAAGCCAGTTTTGCACACACAGAATACTCGGGTTAAACTTGACGAGCCTAGCATATGGCTATATGGCCTCGGAACACTGAGACCAAAAGGTCAAGCATGAATCATATAGTAGATATGATCAACATAGTGATGTTCACCATTGAAAACTACTCCATCTCACGTGATGATCGGACATGGTTTAGTTGATATAGATCACGTGATCACTTAGATGATTAGAGGGATGTCTATCTAAGTGGGAGTTCTTAAGTAATATGATTAACTGAACTTTAATTTATCATGAACTTAATACCTGATAGTATTTTGCATGTCTATGTTGTTGTAAATAAATGGACCGTGATGTTGTTCCGTTTAATTTTAATGCGTTCCTAGAGAAAGCTAAGTTGAAATATGATGGTAGCAATTACACGGACTAGGTACGTAACTTGAGGATTATCCTCAATGTTGCACAGAAGAATTACATCCTGGAAGCACCGCTGGGTACCAAACCCACTACAGGAGAAACGCCAGATGTTATGAACACCTGGTAGAGCAAAGCTGATGACTACTCGATAGTTCAGTGTGTCATGCTTTACGGCTTAGAACCGGGACTTCAACGACATCTTGAACATCATGGAGCATATGAGATGTTCCAGAAGTTGAAGTTAATATTTCATGCAAATGCCCGGATTGAGAGATATGAAGTCTCCAATAAGTTCTACAGCTGCAAAATGGAGGATAATAGTTCTGTCAGTGAACATATACTCAGAATGTCTTGGTACCATAATCACTTGACTCAGCTGGGAGTTAATCTTCCAGTTGATAGTGTCATTGGCAGAGTTCTTCAATCACTGCCACCAAGCTACAAAAGCTTCGTGATGAACTATAATACGCAAGGGATGTATAAGACGATTCCCGAGCTCTTCGCAATGCTAAAAGCTGCGGAGGTAGAAATCAAGAAGGATCATCAAGTGTTGATGGTCAACAAGACCACTAGTTTCAAGAAAAATGGTAAAGGGAAGAAGGGGAACTTCAAGAAGAATAGCAAGCAAGTTGCTGCTCAAATGAAGAAGCCCAAGTCTGGACCTAAGCCTGAGACAGAGTGCTTCTACTGCAAAGGGACTGGTCCTGGAAGCGAAACTGCCCTAAGTATTTGGCGGAAAAGAAGGATGGCAAAGTGAAAGGTATATTTGCTATACATGTTATTGATGTGTACCTTACTAATGCTCGTGGTAGCGCCTGGGTATTTGATATTGGTTTTGTTGCTAATATTTGCAACTCGAAATAGGGGCTACGGATTAAGCAAAGATTAGCTAAGGATGAGGTAACGATGCGGGTGGGAAATGGTTCCGAAGTCGATGTGAGCGCCGTCGGCACGCTACCTCCACATCTACCTTCGGGATTAGTTTTAGACCTGAATAATTGTTATTTGGTGCCAGCGTTAAGCATGAACATTATATCTGGATCTTGTTTGATGCGAGACGGTTATTCATTAAATCAAAGAAATAATGGTTGTTCTATTCATATGAATAATATCTTTTATGGTCATGCACCCTTGATGAGTGGTCTATTTTTACTAAATCTCGATAGTAGTGATACACATATTCATAGTATTGAAGCCAAAAGATATAAGTTTAATAATGATAGTGCAACTTATTTGTGGCACCGCCGTTTAGGTCATATTGGTATAAATCACATGAAGAAAGTCCATGCTGATGGGCTTTTGGAATCACTTGATGCTTGCGAACCATGCCTCATGGGCAAGATGACTAAGACTCCGTTCTCCGAAACAATGGAGCGAGCAACTGACTTATTGTAAATAATACATACTGATGAATGCGGTCTGATGAGTGTTTATGCTCGCGGCAGGTATCGTTATTTTTTGACCTTCCCAGATGATTTGAGCAGATATGGTTATATCTACTTGATGAAACATTAGTTTGAAACATTTGAAAAGTTCAAAGAATTTCAGCGTGAAGTGGAAAATCATCGTAACAAGAAAATAAAGTTTCTATGATCTAATCGTGGAGGAGAATATTTGAGTTATGAGTTTGGTCTTCATTTAAAACAATGCGGAATAGTTTCGCAACTCACGCCACCCAGAACACCACAGCGTAATGGTGTGTCCGAACGTTGTAATCGTACTTTATTAGATATGGTGCGATCTATGATGTCTCTTACTGATTTACCGCTATCGTTTTGGGGTTATGCTTTAGAGACGGCTGCATTCACGTTAAATAGGGCACCATCTAAATCCGTTGAGACGACACCATATGAACCGTGGTTTGGCAAGAAACCCAAGTTGTCGTTTCTTATAGTTTGGGGTTGCAATGCTTATGTAAAAAAGCTTCAACCTGATAAGCTCGATGTAACGCCCTCGATGCGGCTATATCTCCCACGTGTCGAGCACGACTTAGAGGCATAACCGCATTGAAAGCAATGTCGCAAGTGAGGTAATCTTCACACAATCCATGTAATAAATAAAAGGGGAAAGATACATAGTTGGCTTACAATCGCCACTTCACACAAGTACATAAATAACATCCATCATACAGATTACACTCAAGGTCCGACTACGGTACCAAAATGAAAGAAGACTACCCCAAATGCTAACAGATCCCCGGATCACCCAACTGGGCTCCACTACTGATCATCTGGAAAAGAAACATAGTAACGGCCACGTTCCTCGTCGAACTCCCAAGTGAGCTCGGTCGCGTCATCTGCACTGGCATCGTTGGTACCTGCAACTGTGGTGATAATATCTGTGAGTCACGGGGACTCAGCAATCTCACACCCGCGAGATCAAGACTATTTAAGCTTAAAGGTGGGAAAGGGGGTTTGTGAGGTGGAGCTGCAGCAAGCGACTAGCATATGGTGGCTACAGCGCAAAAGAGAGCGAGAAGAGAAGGCAAAGCACGGTCGTGAAGTTAGAAGTGATCAAGAAGTGATCCTGAAACAACCTACGTCAGGCATAACTCCAACAACCGTGTTCACTTCCCGGACCCCGCCGAGAAGAGACCATCACGGTTACACACGCGGTTGATGTGTTTTAGTTAAGGTCAACCTCGGGTTTTCTACAACCGGACATCAACAAATTCCCATCTGCCTCATAACCGCGGGCACGGCTTTCGAAAGATAATACCCTGCAGGGGTGTCCCAACTTAGCCCATTATAAGCTCTCACGGTCAACGAAGGATATTCCTTCTACCGGGAAGACCCGATCAGTCTCGGAATCCCGGACTACAAGACATCTCGACAATAATAAAACAAGTCCAGCAAAGCCGCCCGATTGTGCCGACAAATCCTGATAGGAGCTGCACATATCTCGGTCTCAGGGCACATTCGGATAAGCGAAGCGTACGGGTACCAACATAACCCAAGTTGCCAAGGGACGGTCCCGCACGGTGCTCTAGGTTGGACCAGCAATCGAAGGAGAACTGGCCCGGGGGGTTAAAATAAAGATGACCCTTGAGTCTGCAGAACCCAAGGGAAAAAGGCTTAGGTGGCAAATGGTAAAACCAATGTTGGGCCTTGCTGGAAAATTCTCATTCAAAGCGAACTGTCAAGGGGGTCCCATAAATCACCCAACCGTGTAAGGAACGCAAACTCCGGGAACATAACACCGGTATGACGGAAACTAGGGTGGCAAGAGTGGAACAAAACACCAGGCATAAGGCCGAGCCTTCCACCCTTTACCAAGTATATAGATGCATTAATTTAATAAGAGATATTGTGATATCCCAACAAGTAAACATGTTCCAACAAGGAACAACAAGTCCATGTTCCAACAAGGAACAAACTTCATCTTCACCTGCAACTAGCAACGCTATAAGAGGGGCTGAGCAAAGCAGTAACATAGCCAATCAACGGTTTGCTAGGACATGGATGGTTAGGGGCTGACATGGCAATATAGGAGGCATGATATAGCAAGTGGTAGGTATCGCAGCATAGGCATAGCAAAAGAGCGAGCAATCTAGCCAGCAAAGATAGAAGTGATTTCGAGGGTATGGTCATCTTGCCTGCAAGAGTCTCAGAGTTGTCGAAAGCTTGGTCCTCGTAAGCGTTCTCAACGGAATCCTCGGTCACGTACTCGTCTCCCGGCTCTACCCAAGACAAGAGAACAAGCAAAGGAACCAATATCAACCACGATGCAATGCGCAAGCAACATGATGCAAAACATGGCATGATATGCGAGAGGTGATATGCAATGCGTATGCATGCTCCGGAAGGACAAGGATGAACAGGGCATAGTCTTGGCCAACCAAGCATGCCACTGGATAGATGAGGTGATTTCGATTGAAATCGATATAAAGAACACCGGAATCGGATGCACGATTTGCAAATGACAAGCAAAACAAGAATGACACGAATCTGCCGTAAACAGCATGATGCTACATAGCAAGCAACAAATAATTAAGCTACTGCACCCAAACATGGCAACAAAGCATATGACAGTAATCTACACAAGATGCACGATAAAAGATGAACATTGAGCTACGGCTCAATCCCATCGTAACAGGTCCAAACAATCATGGCAAAAGTACAAACGATAATAAGTTCTCAGACTTAGTGAAATTATCAATGTAGCAGAAACTAACATCAGGATGACATGTTCAGAGCAACGAAACAACAAGCTACAGGTTCAGAACATAGCAAAGTAAGGCATGGCATGAATCTAAATATAGCACTTGACAAAAGTCTCTTACTGACCATAAGCCAAAAAGGATCATAAAGTATGATTACACCCATGTCAATTAAGCAAGTTTCGTTACAGGTTACAGACAGCAGAAAACTGGACATGTCAAAAACAGATAACGACTAGGCATGTTCGTGAGCTCGATGCACTCACTACAGAGCATTGCATGATAAACTAAGAATACATACATCAAGAAGACATGGCATAGGAACTAGACATGGCAAGAACAACATCATATCATGCAAGGATCAACTACACCAAGCTTGGCAAAATCGCATAACATGTAAACAATCTGCCAGCAACATTTTGAAGCAAAAGTAGAGCTCGATTGACTCAAGCTATGGAACTCCATAATTGCCAACAAAGGCATGGATGGATTAAGCAAATACTCAGGTTCAAAACTCCCTTACTGATCATGCTCAAATTATGCATAGATCTCTCACAAACAACATGAACACATGGCATAAAACTAACAGCAGTCAGGGACTTAGTGAAATCACTAAGTCTCTGAAATCAGCAACATCAAGTGACCTAGTTTGCATACTTGTGCTAGTCACCACAAGTATCAAAAAAATACATGGCAAAATTATCTGGAAAGTTAACATGGCATATTACAAAACTCATGTAGGACTCAACTTCATAGGAGGTACACATCAATCATGGCAAAAATGAAAAAAGTGCATGTTCAGATAAGATTCAGATACTAACATCAACTAGCCCTCTTCTAACAGCATTTCGGGCACTAATATGACTTAAAATGAAAATGATGCAATGGAACAAAATGATGTACTCTTCCGACCGAACAATTCGACATATTATACGCGCGAAACGGAGCTACAGATGCAAAGTTATGGCATGTCGAACATGGCATGATGATACAAAATACTGGGACTTAGAAGAAATCGGGGGGGGGGGGGGGGGAGAGAAAAAGTCAACCCCGTCGGTGCGGAAGCCGAGGATGGCCGGAGGGAGGCCGGAGTTCGCCGGATCTGGGCTCGGGGAGGCGGCGGCGGCGGGATCCGGTCGTCCGGCACCGGATCCGGGCGGCGCGGGCGGCGGAAGCGGCCGGGAGGCGCGGAGGCGGCGCTGGCGGGGAGCGGCGCGACGCCGGCGGACGGCGGGGCGGCAGAGCGCTGCGGCGGCGCGGTCGGGGCGCGCGGGCGGCGGTGGAGGCGAGCGGGCGGCGCGGGGAGGCTGGGCCGCGGGGGCCTACCCCGGGCCGAGCGGGCCGCGGGCGGGCACGCGGTGGCCGGCGGGCGGGGCGGCCACGTGGCAGACCACGATTGGCGCGGGTGGCGGCGGCGACTCGTCCAGCCCGGGACGGACGCGTCCGGCGGCGGCGGGGCGAATAGGACTAGGGTTTGGGGTGTTTTTGCCCGAGATTAGAGAAGGGGGAGGCCTTTTTATAGATAGGAGGAGCTAGGAGGCTCCAAATGGAGAGCGGTTTTCGGCCACGCGATCGTGATCGAACGGCGGAGGACATGGGAGAGTCTTAGATGGGTTATTGGGCTGTTTTGAAGGGGTGTTGGGCTGCAACACACACAAGGCCTTCACGGTTACCCAGTTAACCGTTGGAGTACCAAACGAACTCCGATTGACCCGAAACTTGACAGGCGGTCTTCCGGTGCTATACCGAGGCCACATGTCAAACCTCGGTCCATTCCGAGAATGTTTAATACCCGCTCACGAAGAAATGTAAAAGGGGGCGCCGGGAGACATAGGAGCGCCGGATTGCAAAACGGACAACGGGAAAGATGCTCGGATTTATGAGACGAACACGTATTCGAATGCGATGCACATGATGACATGATATGAAATGCGTGACATGACCAAAATGCAAAACGAGGGAAACCCAACACGGATGAAATATCATAACACATAGCCGGAAATGGCAAGAGTTGGATTACAAATATGGCAAGTTACATCTGGGGCGTTACACTCGAACCCAAGTCGGAGAAATGTGTCTTCATAGGATACCCAAAGGAGACTATTGGGTACACCTTCTATCACAGATCCGAAGGCAAGATATTCGTTGCTAAGAATGGATCCTTTCTAGAGAAGGAGTTTCTCTCGAAAGAAGTGAGTGGGAGGAAAGTAGAACTTGATGAGGTAATTGTACCTGCTCCCTTATTGGAAAGTAGTTCATCACAGAAATCCGTTCCAGTGATTCCTGCACCAGTAAGAGAGGAAGCTAATGATGATGATCATGAAACTTCTGATCAAGTTACTACTGAACCTCATAGGTCAACAAGAGTAAGATCCGCACCAGAGTGGTACGGTAATCCTGTTCTGGAGGTCATGTTACTTGACCATGACGAACCTACAAACTATGAGGAAGAAATGATGTGCCCAGATTCCACGAAATGGCTTGAGGCCATGAAATCTGAGATGGGATCCATGTATGAGAACAAAGTGTGGACTTTGGTTGACTTGCCCGATGATCGGCAAGCCATAGAGAATAAATGGGTCTTCAAGAAGAAGACTGACGTTGATAGTAATATTACTGTCTATAAAGCTCGACTTGTTGTGAAAGCTTTTTGACAAGTTCAAGGAGTTGACTACAATGAGACCTTCTCACCCAAAGCGATGCTTAAGTCCGTCCGAATCATGTTAGCAATTGCCGCGTTTTATGATTATGAAATTTTGCAAATGGATGTCAAAACTGCATTCCTTAATGGATATCTTAAAGAAGAGTTGTATATGATGCAGCCAGAAGGTTTTGTCGATCCAAAAGGTGTTAACAAAGTATGTAAGCTCCAGTGATCCATTTATGGACTGGTGCAAGCATCTCGGAGTTGGAATATACGCTTTGATAGTGTGATCAAAGCATATGGTTTTATAAAGTGAGTAGGAGCTCTGTAGCATTTCTGATATTATGTGTGGATGACATATTGTTGATCGGAAATGATACTGAATTTCTGAATAGCATAAAAGGATACTTGAATAAGAATTTTTCAATGAAAGACCTCGGTATTGGGCATCAAGATCTATAGAGATAGATCAAGACGCTTAATTGGACTTTCACATGGCACATACCTTGATAAAGTTTTGAAGAAGTTCAAAACGGATCAAGCAAAGAAAGGGTTCTTGCCTGTGTTACAAGGTGTGAAGTTGAGTCAGACTCAATGCCCGACCACTTCAGAAGATAGAGAAAAAATGGAAGTCGTTCCCTAGGCTTCAGCCATAGGTTCTATCATGTATGCAATGCTGTGTACGAGACCTGATGTGTGCCTTGCTATTAGTTTAGCAGGGAGGTACCAAAGTAATCCAGGAGTGGATCACTGGACAGTGGTCAAGAATATCCTAAAATACCTGAAAAGGACTATGGATATGTTTCTCGTTTATGGAGGTGACAAAGAGCTTGTCGTAAACGGTTACATCGATGCAAGCTTTGAAACTGATCCGGATGACTCTAAGTCACAAACCGGATACATATTTTTATTGAATGGTGGATCTGTCAGTTGGTGCAGTTCCAAGCAGAGTGTCGCGGCGAGATCTACGTGTGAAGCATAGTACATAGCTGCTTCGGAAGCAGCAAATGAAGGAGTCTGGATGAACGAGTTCATATCCGATCTAGGTTTCATACCTAGTGCACTGGGTCCAATGAAAATCTTTTGTGACAATACTGGTGCAATTTCCTTGGCAAAGGAATCCAGATTTCACAAGAGAACCAAGCACATCAAGAGAAGCTTCAATTCCATTCACGATCCGTCAAGGAGGGAGACATACAGATTTGCAAGATACATACGGATCTGAATTTTGCAGACCCATTGACTAAGCCTCTCTCATGAGCAAAACATGATCAGTACCAAGACTCCATGGGTGTTAGAATCATTACTGTGTAATCTAGATTATTGACTCTAGTGCAAGTGGGAGACTGAAGGAAAAATGCCCTAGAGGAAATAATAAAGTTGTTATTTATATTTCCTTATATCATGATAAATTGTTCTTATTCATGCTAGAATTGTATTAACTGGAAACTTAGTACATGTGTGAATAAATAGAAAAACAAAGTGTCACTAGTATGCCTCTACTTGACTAGCTTGTTAATCAAAGATGGTTAAGTTTCCTAACCATAGACACGAGTTGTCATTTGATGAACGGGTTCACATCATTAGAGAATGATGTGATTGACTTGACCCATCCGTTAGCTTAGCACTATGACCGTTTAGTTTATTGCTATTGCTTTCTTCATAACTTATACATGTTCCTATGATTATGAGATAATGCAACTCCTGAATACCGGAAGAACACTTAGTGTGCTATCAAACATCACAACGTAACTGGGTGATTATAAAGATTCTCCACAGGTGTCTCTGATGGTGTTTGTTGAGTTGGCATAGATCGAGATTAGGATTTGTCACTCCGATTGTCGGAGAGGTATCTCAGGGCCCTCTCGGTAATGCAGATAACTATAAGCCTTGCAAGCAATGTGACTAATGAGTGAGTTACGGGATGATGCATTACGGAACGAGTAGAGAGACTTGCGGTAACGAGATTGAACTAGGTATGATGATACCCACGATCGAATCTTGGGCAAGTAACATACCGTTAACAAAGGGAATAATGTATGTTGTTATGCGGTTTGACCGATAAAGATCTTCGTAGAATATGTAGGAACCAATATGAGCATCTAGGTTCCGCTATTGGTTATTGACCAGAAGTGAGTCTCGGTCATGTCTACATAGTTCTGGAACCCATAGGGTCTGCACGCTTAACGTTTGATGACGATCGGTATTATGAGTTTATGTGTTTTGATGTACCGAAGGTAGTACGGAGTCCCGGTTGTGATCACGGACATAACGAGGAGTCTCGAAATGGTCGAGACATCAAGATTGATATATTGGAAGGTTATGTTTGGACACTGGAATGGTTTCGGATGAGTTCGGGCATATACCGGAGTACCAGGGGGTTATCGGAACCCCCCGGGGGCTTAATGGGCCTACATGGGCTTTAGTGGGAGAGAGAGGAGGCGGCCAAGAAGTGGGGGCGCCCCCCCAAGCCCAATCCAAATTTGGAGGGGGCCGGGCCCCCTTTCCTTCCTCTTCTCTTCCCCATCCTTCCCCCTCCTATTAGGACTAGGAAAGGGGGAAACCTACTCCTAGTAGGAGTAGGATCCCCCCTTGGGGGCGAACCATGAGGGTCAGCCGGCCCCTCCTCCTCTCCTTTATATACAGGGCAGGGGGCACCCCATAGACACACAAGTTGATCTTAGCCGTGTGCGGTGCCCCCCTCCACATATTTCCACCTCGGTCATATCATTGTAGAGCTTAGGCGAAGCCCCGCGTCTGTAAGTTCATCATCACCGTCAACACGCCGTCGTACTAACGAAACTCTCCATCGACCTCAGCTAGATCTAGAAGTTCGAGGGACGTCACCGAGCTGAACGTGTGCAGATCGCGGAGGTGTCGTGCGTTCGGTACTTGATCGGTTGGATCGCGAAGACATTCGACTACATCAACCGCGTTACTTAACGCTTCCGTTTTCGGTCTGCGAGGGTACATGGACACACTCTCCCCGCTTGTTGCGATGCATCTCCTAGATAGATCTTGCGTGATCGTAGGAATTTTTTTAAATACTGCGTTCACCAACAAAAAAGTAGCTATAAGGAGCATGCAACATTCCGATCATTTTGTGCAATTCCACTAAAATAGAGTAGAGCGTCTCTGTTCCAAAGATATTAAGTGTTATTACAATAATAGAGGACTATTGATGAAACAATAAACACACAAATAGAAGCCGGTCACCTTTGCAGTCTCTCTTAAGACTAACTAGTTGTAGAAGATTAATCAAATAGTTGGAGAAGATTAGACTCGGAGTTGCATGAGGAGGATAGAGCAAAACCAATCTCCCTTTGTGCAGTCGCACTGAAATATAGAGACGTTGCCCGTGTGACATTTTAGTAAAACTGCACAAAACACTCTTACGAAAAAAGTGATTTGTGCAATTCACCAAAAGGGAGAAATAGCAACGAGGTGAAATGGATAACCCTGTTTGCAAAAAAAGAGGTAGAAAGGAAACAATTACTGGCCAATAACAGTTGATGACACATACGACGACAAAAAACAAGCATATTCCATGTCCTAAGGGAAGAAACAGCATCCTTGTGTTTTATCTAAAACGGTGTGAGGACGAGATTGCTATATGGAGAGTACGCCGGTCGAGCTACGTTTTGGGCAAAGAACTAGGGAAGATCCACATGCAAGATTTTCCACATGGAGCGACATGGGAAGGTGGGCAGTGGAGCAAGGACGGAGGGGATACCTGGGGGTCGTCGGGATGTAACTAGGAGGGCGGCGGCGGGCGGGATCTGCCCATACCACGGCAGTGAGCAAGTGGCGTAGGCCCTAGCGCGCCGGAGCTTGGTCAGAGAGAACAACGGGTACCGCAGATCGGGACGTGCTGCCTCGGCACTATCGAGCGGAGAAACGATGCACATATCCCATTCTGCTGGCGGACGAGATGCGGCCTGATCAGTGACCAACGGTGAGAGAGAGAGGCCACCGCCGCCTTGTGTGAGATACTCTGAGGAGAGACAAACACCGGCAGGCGGCTCCATTATATATAGTGGAGGGGACTACCTTTTTCACCATAAAAATCATTTTATATTCTATGTACATGTCATTGAGCGATATAACTTTATTTAAAAATAACGCGCCAACACATCAAGTCGAACTTTGTTTCGCGCACGTGTGGTACACGACCTCCGTAGGTAAACAACCGCTACACGCGCTCAAATTAACAGGTGGGCTGCCATTTCGTACAGAAATGAGCTCAACCGTTTACCCGCACGGGTGTGGATGGGCACGAAGCGTGAGTACGTGCACCTATTCTCTTCGTGTACGTACACCACCTATGTGGGTTTGTGTGAGAGATATACAAACGTAGAGAGAGATAGTGTGTGGGTTCGTGAGTGTTTTTGGGGGGGGGGAGGGCGTGAGAGATAGACAGGGAATATGTGTCAATGATATTTCAATAAAAAATTGTGACATATGAATGTGTGTGAAACAAAGGCTTGGATCTATCATATATATAGAGGGGGCGATCCACGGGAAGAGAGTGGAGGTACCATCGGCGTGAGGTACACATATAATCGAAGAGAGGGATGATTGTGTGTGTGCGATCGATAAAGAGTGCCACCAAATTTGTGTGTGCCCATGTCAAAGATATAGGGTAGTTCTCCTAGTGGAACGTGAGAGGCGACATGTGCAGTTTGTCTCTGTGGCATGGATACCTACCTACAACGCTCGACTATCAGTGTGTGTGGGGGGTGGGGGGCAGAGACCTAACTTATCTATTGAGGGAGATCGATCGGCATCCATGCATATGTTAGGAGAGGAATAAGGTTCGGAGAGAGACGGAGCTAGAGTGTCGCAGGGGTTGGTGGTGGAGTTGCTTCTCACAAATGGTGGGAGAGGCTTGCTATACAAACGGAGGGCACGCTTGCAATATCAATAAGAGAGGGGATCCCTGCCTGCCTGTGCATGTGCGTGTGAGAGACGGGTTAGGGGGCTATTGCTACCTCTTGAGCACTGTGTTGGATTTCCCCGAAGAGGAGAGGATGATGCAACAAAGTAGCGAAAGTATTTCCCTCAGTTTTTGATAACCAAGGTATCAATCCAGTAGGAGGCTACGCGCAAGTCCCTCGTACCTGCACAAAACAATAGCTCCACGCAAGCAACGCGATTAGGGCTTGTCAATCCCTTCACGGTCACTTACGAGAGTAAGATCTGATAGAGATGATAGATAATATTTTTGGTATTTTTGGTATAGAGATGCAAAGTGAAAAGTAAAAGGCAAAGTAAAAAAGAAAAGCAAGATTAAAGTGATGGAGATTGATATGATGAGAATAGACCCGGGGGCCATAGGTTTCACTAGTGGCTTCTCTCAAGAGCATAAGTATTCTACGGTGGGTGAACAAATTACTGTTGAGCAATTGACAGAATGGAGCATAGTTATGAGAATATCTAGGTATGATCATGTATATAGGCATCACGTCCGAGACAAGTAGACCGACTCCTGCCTGCATCTACTACTATTACTCCACTCATCGACCGCTATCCATCATGCATCTAGAGTATTAAGTTAAAAACAGAGTAACGCCTTAAGCAAGTTGACATGATGTAGAGGGATAGTTTCATGCAATATGATTAAAACCCCATCTTGTTATCCTCGATGGCAACAATACTATACGTGCCTTGCTGCCCCTTCTGTCACTTGGAAAGGACACCGCAAGATTGAACCCAAAGCTAAGCACTTCTCCCATGGCAAGAAAAACCAATCTAGTAGGCCAAACCAAACTGATAATTTGAAGAGACTTGCAAAGATAACCAATCATACATAAAAGAATTCAGAGAAGATTCAAATATTATTCATAGATAGACTTGATCATAAACCCACAATTCACCGGTCTCAACAAACATACCGCAAAAAGAAGACTACATCGAATAGATCTCCACAAGAGAGGGGGAGAACATTGTATTGAGATCCAAAAAGAGAGAAGAAGCCATCTAGCTACTAACTATGGACCCGTAGGTCTGAGGTGAACTACTCACACTTCATCGGAGAGGCTAGGATGATGTAGAAGCCCTCCATGATGACGGCCCTCTCCAGCGGAGCTCCGGAACAGGCCCCAAGATGGGATCTCATGGGTACAGAAGGTTGCGGTGGTGGAATTAGGTTTTTGGCTCCATATCTGATTGTTTGGGGGTACGTAGGTATATATAGGAGGAAGGAGTATGTCGGGGGAGCAACAGGGGCCCCACGAGGCAGGGGGCGCGCCCTAGGGGGGGCGCCCCGTACCCTTGTGACCGCCTCTGTTGTTCCTTGGAGTAGGGTCAAAGCCTCCTGGACCACGTTCGGTGAGAAAATCACGTTCCCGAAGGTTTCATTCCGTTTGGACTCCGTTTGATATTCTGTTTCTCCGAAACTCTAAAATAGGCAAAAAAACAGCAATTCTGGGCTGGGCCTCCGGTTAATAGGTTAGTCCCAAAAATAATATAAAAGTGGAAAATAAAGCCCAATATAGTCCAAAACAGTAGATAATATAGCATGGAGCAATCAAAAATTATAGATACGTTGGAGACGTATCAGGCATCCCCAAGCTTAATTCCTGCTCGTCCTCGAGTAGGTAAATGATAAAAAGAGAATTTTTGATGCGGAGTGTACTTGCCATAATTTCAACGCAAATCTTCTTAATTGTGGTAAGAATATTCAGATTCGAAAGATTCAAGACAAAAGTTCATATTGACATAAAAATAATAATACTTGAAGCATACTAATAAAGCAATTATGTCTTCTCAAAATAACATGGCCAAAGAAAGTTATCCCTACAAAATCACATAGTCTGGCTATGCTCTATCTTCACCACACAAAGTATTTAAATCATGCACAACCCCGATGACAAGACAAGCAATTGTTTCGTACTTTAACATTTTCAAAACTTTTTCAATCTTCACGCAATACATGAGCGTGAGCCATGGACATAGCACTATATATGGAATAGAATGGTAGTTGTGGAGAAGACAAAAAGAGGGGAAGATAGTCTCACATCAACTAGGCGTATCAACGGGCTATGGAGATGCCCATTAATAGATATCAACGTGAGTGAGTAGGGATTGCCATGCAACAGATGCACTAGAGCTATAAGTATATGAAAGCTCAACAAAAGAAACTAAGTGGGTGTGCATCCAACTCGCTTGCTCACGAAGACCTAGGGCATTTTGAGGAAGCCCATCATTGGAATATACAAGCCAAGTTCTATAATGAAAAATTCCCACTAGTATAAGAAAGTGATATCATAGGAGACTCTCTATCATGAAGATCTTGGTGCTACTTTGAAGCACAATTGTGGTAAAAGGATAGTAACATTGTCCCTTCTCTCTTTTTCTCTCATTTTTTTATTTGGGCCTTTTCTCTTTTTTATGGCCTCTTTTATTATTTTTATTTTTTGTCCGGAGTCTCATCCCTACTTGTGGGGGAATCATAGTCTCCATCATCCTTACCTCACTTGGGACAATGCTCTAAAAAATGATGATCATCACACTTTTATTTTTCTTACAACTCAATAATTACAACTCGATTCTTAGAACAAAGTATGACTCTATATGAATGCCTCCGACGGTGTACCGGGATGTGCAAATAATCAAGAGTGACATGTATGAAAGAATTATGTTGGTGGCTTTGCCACAAATACGATGTCATCTACATGATCATGCTAGCAATATGACAATGATGGAGCATGTCATAATAAACGGAACGGTGGAAAGTTGCATGGCAATATATGGTGGGTGTATGATACCGGCGAAAAGTGTGTGGTATTAGAGAGGCTAGCAATGGTGGAAGGAAAGGAAAAGTGCATATAATCCATGGACTCAACATTAGTCATAAAGAACTCATATACTTATTGCAAAAGTCTAGAAGTTATCAAAGCAAAGTATTACGCGCATGCTCCTAGGGGGATAGATTGGTAGGAAAAGACCATCGCTCGTCCCCAACCGCCACTCATAAGGAAGACAATCAATAAATAAATCATGCTTCGACTTCATCACATAACGGTTCACCATACGTGCATGCTACGGGAATCACAAACTTTAACGCAAGTATTCTTTAATTTCACAACTACTCAACTAGCATGACTCTAATATCACCATCTTCATATCTGAAAACAATTATCAAGCTCCAATCTTTTCTTAGTATTCAAAGCACTCAAAAGAAAGTTTCACATATCTTGAATACCAAGCATATTAATATTAAGCAAATTACCATGCTATTAACGACTCTCAAAATGATCTAAGTGAAGCATGAGAGATCAATAGTTTCTTTAAAACAAATCCACCATCGTGCTCTAAAAGATCTAAGTGAAGCACTAGAGCAAAAATTATAAGGCTCAAAAGATATAAGTGAAACACATAGAGCAAAACTATCAAGCTCAAAAGATATAAGTGAAGCACATAGAGTATTCTATCAAATTCCAATTCATATATGGTTCTCTCAAAAGGTGTGTACAGCAAGGATGATTGTGGCACACTAACAAACAAAGACACAAATAATACAAGACGCTCCAAGAAAAACACATATCATGTGGTGAATAAAAATATAGCTCCAAATAAAATTACCGATGAAAGTAGACGAAAGAGGGAATGTCTTCCGGGGCATCCCCAAGCTTTGACATTTTGGTGTCCTTGGATTATCTTGGGGGTGCCATGGGCGTCCCCAAGCTTAGGATCTTGCCACTCCTTGTTTCATAATCCATCAAAAGAATTTACCCAAAACTTGAAAACTTCACAACTCAAAACTCAACAGAAATCTCGTGAGCTCCGTTAGAGAAAGAAAACAAAAGACTACTTCAAGGTACTATAATGAACTCATTCTTTATTTATATTGGTGTTAAACCTACTGTATTCCAACTTCTATATGGATTATAAACTATTTATATTGGTGTCCTGATCTTTCGATGAGATGATAACTATCGATTTGACGGAGCCGACTTTGACGATCCGACTACAAACGTGCACGACCTTGCGCCTTAGCAATCGCTAAACCAACTTTGAGAGGTTATTGACCACGCCGGAGCACAATCAACCTGACCACGAAGGTCTATTCCTGCAAGCAATCGAAGAACAAGCAAGAATATGATAAAAACAATCTGAATATTGCGAGTATATATGAAGTATTGATAAAGGTGGGGATCCGTAAGCGGTCTTGGTCTGGTCGTTGGACACAAACGAAGTACACGAAGTTGCAATGGCTAACTTTTAACTAAACAAATCCCAAGGAAAAAGCTACTAGGTGGATCTACTTATTTAGGAGCAAGGGGTGGCGGCCAAGGAGGTGGGAGGACGTCCCAAGGCAGCCTAAAACCAACCCTAGGTCGTACAAGGCTCATGGGCCCAAGTGGAGGTGATGCAACACCTTTGGACTTGTTGTTTGACTCGGATTCTGCTGCAGCGTCAGATTGTTTCGTACATATCTCAACGCTCCAGATGAATTTAAAGGTGATTCCAATTGTTTTTGAAAGAGGACGAAATCTACTTTCCAAAAAAAAAAGAATCACCCAATTCGGAGTCCGTATGAAAAAGTTGTTGGCGTTTTGAGTCAGGTATGTCTGTGCAGTCCGAATCTGAATCTAGAACGTGAGAGACTTGGACTCTATCTTCTCTTGGTCCAAAAGTGACGTGAGAGGACTTTTTGAACAGCACCTAAGCTTCTCTTTTTCCCTTATCTTCATATGTGGATTGCACAAATGTCCCATACACCTGCAATTAGACAAAACACAAAAGTGTGTGAAGTATTTTTGTTCTAGATAACATAAATAGATTATTGAATAGTTTGCACTAGAAATCACCTGACAAATATGCATGTATGCAATATTTTTGGTCGTATCCAAGGTATTCATGTCCTCATCATCCTCCCCTTTTTGAAAACAAAGCCGTCCTCGGCGTTGCTTAATCTGAAATGTGGCTAACAAAAGAGACAAGGTGTACATGTTGTATATGTATATGTCATCCATTTTTACTTCCCTTGGTTTTTGCACATATGACACATGTATAGATGAGTAACTTGCATAGTTCATAAAATCTGAAGCCAAAATATTATCACTAGAAGTAGAAGACATGAAAATATTGCAACTCAATTTGCACATATAAGTGATGCTCTTATTCATATCAAAAGATTGACAATGTTCATCATTAAACCATCCCAACATTGGTGAATAAACCTTACTTGCATCTAATTTACATGCTACAACATGCTTAAATACGCAAACATGCAATAAGTCTTTGGTCACAGAATCATCACCAAGATTAGAGGTCATATCAAAATGATTAAACATTGATTCTTTTGCATCAACAGTTAACACAATGGGTGCACTCAAAATTGTTGGTATTTCAGTTGTTTGATCACATGACGCATTCATGACAGTATCAAGATTCTCTAAAATAGGTGTTGTGCTCAAATCACCAGGTAACTGAACACATGATGCATTTAAGTTAACTAGGGATGCATCATTCTCATGTGAAGTTATATCATCAATATCTTTACTGTTACCTTGTCGCAAAGACGTAGCTGATGTAGGTACGGACGTTGACAATGCACCATACTCTTGAGATGATGTCACGCTCACAATCCGAGGTGGGGCTGCTCTAGTAGGTGCAACGGTGGAGGAACTAACCGGCGGTGGTGAGCACGAACTGGAATAGTAGTTGTTGTAGTCACCCAATGCATCCTCCTACATCTGTCTCTCAAAGGTACAAGCACGAACATACATACCAGTAATGCAACGGGGAATATACTGAAATCTTGCCTGAATATCATGGTTCAAACCACCAAAAAATCTATTCATTGTATCATCCTTAGATTCTTCTATGTCACAATGATGCATATAAGATTTGAACTCTTCGTAGTAAGCATGAACAGTGTTGTTGCCTTGTTTAAATTCTTCAAATTTGCGAAGCAATTCACGACGATAGTAAGGAGGGAAAAAATGTTGTCTCATTACATCTTTCAAATCTTTCCAAGTTGTGGGTTGGTTATCAATATTTTTCTTACAATGCACATTCCACCAAATAGAAGCAAAACCAGTAAATGCTCTAGTGGCAGCTCGTACTCGCTCAAGTTCAGAAAAGTCATGGTGACTAAAAACTTGTTCAACTTCAAGCTCCCAAGCTAGATAAATAGCAGGATTAAATCTACCCTCAAATGACGGTAAAGAGATAACCTGACCATGCGCTTCTATGTGTTGTCCCAACTCTCGTGATGGTGAAGATGTGTCCGTCATCCAAGAACTTCTATCTCCTGAACCTGTCATGATTAGTAGAAACAAGAAACAAAATTCGAGAATAATGTTCCTATGAACTACTAGGATGTGGTTGTAAAGTGTTCACAGTAAAGCAAATATCAATATCTTACAAGTTCTTACCATGCGGCAGGTGGTGACAGGCAACCAGCGGTGTCAAATAACTCTGAAGATTGTGTAAAGCGATTGCCAGGGGAACGTACGTATACACGGTGTAGAAATATGTGGAGCTGGGTTGGCTATATATGGTAACAAAAGATTAGCAATAATCAATTTAAAGATGCAATGTTGAATAAACGCTCAACGACGGTACTGTGTTGGTCCTAGGCTAGACCGGACTAGAGACGCGAGCCTAGAACACCAATAAGGTCACGGCATAGAACAACTAGCATCAATAAAGGATATGAAGTAGCTCTCGATAGCAAGATATAAGTGAAGATCACAATAGCAGTAAAGATAATGATGTGAAACAACTGCCAAGTAGGATAAACAACAACTCTCTCTCCAACTTTCCTCTTGAAAAGTTTGAGCAAATTTTCTGATAACTTTTTTCAAAGAATACTACTAGCTCAAGCTTTCCAATGCAAAAAGAATCACTCAATTCCGAATTGATATGAGGAGTCAAAGAATTCGAAAACTGGCCTGAAAACTGGAATAATCTGTGTCCGCGAACTTCGGAGGGCAAAAAGACCTATTTAGAAGACGATTTTGAGGTGTCAAATATTGAACTCGCTTCTGCAACTATTTAGATGCGGCTCGTCGCTAGCTTTAATTTGAGTACTCGTGGAGCCAAAACGGACTTCGTATGAGAAAGTTATGCCTGTTTGACTGAACAGTGCACAAAACAGAATCCAATCCGAATTCAACTACGAGATTGAGTCTAGATAGATCCGATTTTTTTTTCTTCTCTTTTTTTTTCCTCACACTTTTTTTCTTTTTCTTTTTTTTTCCTCTGACTTTTTTTCTTTTTTTCACTCTTTTTTTCTCTGTCTTTTTTTTCTCCCTCTTTCCAAGACAAACTAGATAAGATGCAGATTGGATCAAGCGAAGATGTGAATGACCTCAACTATGATTGTGACAATGAACTATGGATAGCACATGGTGGAAAGTGATGGGTGGTGTGGTGGACAGCGGAAGGGATAACGATGCAGCGGCGACGTGACTAATGTGAACAGAACTCGAAACTCTAAACGAACTAGACACTAAGACCAGCAACTCGACACGACGATGCAACCGATAATTCAATAATGCAAACAATGAAAAGAAAATTGCAAAGACTCAGACTGGCTTGGACAAAGGATGAATAGATCTAACTTTTTTTGTGTGGCTTTTTTTTGGACAATAGGTAAGAAAATAGATCTAATCTAGTAAAAACTGGAAATTCTCACCGAGCAACCTGAAAACTAATACCACTTGATAGAGGCGGGGTGTCCCGATCTTTCGATGAGATGATAACTATCGATTTGACGGAGCCGACTTTGACGATCCGACTACAAACGTGCACGACGTTGCGCCTTAGCAATTGCTAAACCAACTTTGAGAGGTTATTGACCACGCCGGAGCACAATCAACCTGACCACGGAGGTCTATTCCTGCAACCAATCGAAGAACAAGCAAGAATATGATAAAAACAATCTGAATATTGCGAGTATATATGAAGTATTGATAAAGGTGGGGATCCGTAAGCGGTCTTGGTCTGGTCGTTGGACACAAACGAAGTACACGAAGTTGCAATGGCTAACTTTTAACTAAACAAATCCCAAGGAAAAAGCTACTAGGTGGATCTACTTATTAGGAGCAAGGGGTGGCGGCCAAGGAGGTGGGAGGACGTCCCAAGGCAGCCTAAAACCAACCCTAGGTCGTACAAGGCTCATGGGCCCAAGTGGAGGTGATGCAACACCTTTGGACTTATTGTTTGACTCGGATTCTGCTGCAGCGTCAGATTGTTTCGTACATATCTCAATGCTCCGGATGAATTTAATGGTGATTCCAGTTGTTTTGGAAAGAGGACGAAATCTACTTTCCAACAAAAAAAGAATCACCCAATTCGGAGTCCGTATGAAAAAGTTGTTGGCGTTTTGAGTCAGGTATGTCTGTGCAGTCCGAATCTGAATCCAGAACGTGAGAGACTTGGACTCTATCTTCTCTTGGTCCAAAAGTGACGTGAGAGGACTTTTTGAACAGCACCTAAGCTTCTCTTTTTCCCTTATCTTCATATGTGGATTGCACAAATGTCCCATACACCTGCAATTAGACAAAACACAAAAGTGTGTGAAGTATTTTTGTTCTGGATAACATAAATAGATTATTGAATAGTTTGCACTAGAAATCACCTGACAAATATGCATGTATGCAATATTTTTGGTCGTATCCAAGGTATTCATGTCCTCATCATCTGGGTAGCGATGCACCGGGAATTAAGTCAATTTGATGCTCAATCCCTCGAATAGGTGGTAATCCCGGTGCCACGTCTTGTGGAAAGATGTCAGCGAACTCCTGCAAAATGTTAGTGAAAGCAGGGGCAAAGAGGAAGGCACGTCCTCGAATGAAAATAATGCCTCTTTGCACACAAAAGCATAGCAAACAGATTTGCTAGAATCTAGCTCATCAATATCAGATTTGGTGGCAAGTAAACATGCAGTTTTCAATTTAATTTCAGATGCAACAGTAGATGGTTTATTATTAGGCTTCATTTGTTGCTCAGATTCTTTTGCCACAATCTGATTTTCACTCTTATTTTTCTCCTGTTTTGCTTTATTAGCTATATTAATATCATCTTTCAAAATGGAATCAGGAGTCATAGGAAGCAAAGTAATATTTTTATCCTTATGAACAAGAGTATACTGATTGTTTCTACCATGGTGTACAGATTTTTTATCAAATTGCCATGGTCTATCAAGTAATAAGGAACATGCTTGCATAGGTACCACATCACAATCAACATAATCAGCATATGTAGAGATACTAAAATGCACACGAACAGTACGTGTTACCTTAACCTTGCCGCTGTTGTTGAACCATTGGATGTAGTAAGGATGTGGATGTGGTCTTGTGGTGAGAGATAGATTCTCCACCATCTCCATGCTAGCCAAGTTGTTGCAGCTCCCTCCATCTATGATGATGCGAATAGAACGTTCCTTCACAACTCCCTTTGTATGGAACACATTATGCCTCTGATTTTGCTCAGCTTGTGTAACCTGCACACTCAAAACACGTTGAGCAACTAAACATTCATACCTGTCAGCATCTTCAGCAGCCATGTATTGCGTCTCATGATCAGAATCATCTCCACCGTGTTCTTCATATGTAATAAGAGCCAAAGTCTCCTCATCATAGTCACTAGCGGACTCATACCCACCATCCTCAGTAGCAATCATCACACACGGAGATTTGCATTCTCTCGCAAAATGTCCTCTTCCCTTACAACGACGACAAATAATATCACTTGTGTGCCCTGTAGACGCCATGGAAGAAGAAGAGCTCTATGCCGGCCCGGCAGGTGTGCTCTTGGCAGATAGTGGTGGTTGTGCCTGCTTTCTTGTATCACGGTTGGAGGTGGCACCTGAAGGAGGTGATGGTGCAGTGGAAGTAGATGATGCACGTGGTGTCCATGATGAAGGTCGACCTGCAGAAAAGTTAGTTCGCGCCAATGCCTGTCGATCCTGCATTACATGGGCCTGGCCCAATAATAAGGTGACGCGGCACCTAGAATAGCCTATGGACAAATATTATGAAGTGGCATCTTGTATATTTCGTCCAAGGCTTCATGCACTCATTATGGTGGCTTCAAAGTCCTCGAATCATCACTTGTAACTCCGTTCTTGTTCCCCTTGCGCATGCCAACATCTCCATGCTTGAACTTGCTCCAAGGTTCGTCTTTCTTGTCCATGGCAGGCCCTTCATTTGTAAGCAAAACAAATGTATCCAATTTAGGCAGCATCATATTCTCATGAACGTTGGAATCGTTACCAAGAAACGAAAGTACCTGATAATTCAATTGGCGTGCGCGAGCTCTAGTAATTGGTCCAGTATGTATAGCAGCAGGGGCTATGGGTGTAACAATGGTATTGATGTCCTCATCATCTTCTTTCTAGGGAAGTGTTCCAGGCCCTTTTTTAATGGAAATTGAAATCTAATATTCCCTTCCTTCATATCAATAATTGCACCAACCGTTCTAAGGAAAGGTCTACCGAGAATAATAGGGCAAGAAGGATTGCAATCTATATCAATAACGATAAAATCTATGGGCACATAATTCCTATTTGCAACAATAAGAATATCATTAATTCTTCCCATAGTTTTTTAATAGTGGAATCCGCAAGATGCAAGTTTAGAGAGCAATCATCAAAGTCACGGAAATCTAGCAAATCACACAAGGTTTTGGGGATAGTGGAGACACTAGCACCCAAATCACACAAAGCATGGAACTCATAATCTTTAATTTTAATTTTAATAGTAGGTTCCCACTCATCATAGAGCTTTCTAGGGATAGAGACCTTCAACTCAAGTTTTTCTTCATAAGATTGCATCAAAGCATCAACAATGTGTTCGGTAAAGGCCTTATTTTGACTATAAGCATGAGGAGAATTTAGCACGGATTGCAACAAGGAAATACAATCAATTAAAGAGCAACTTTCATAATTAAATTCCTTGAGATCCAATATAGTCGGTTTAGCAACATCTCGGTTTTTACTTCTTTCAATCCCACTTTTATCAATTTCATCATCAAGATCTAAATACTCTGCATTTTTGTAACGCCTTCTAGGTAAAGGAAGATCATATTCAGTTTCATCAAGATTAATATTGGCAAACAAAGATTTAATAGGGGACACACCAATAACATTTAGATCTTCATCTTGATTTTCATAGGAATTGGAAGAACACGCTTTAATAAAGGCATCTTTGGAAGCACGCATCCTAGCGGTTCTTTCTTTGCACTCTTCAATGGAAATTCTCATGGCTTTGAGAGACTCATTGATATCATGCTTAGGAGGAATAGATCTAGGCTTCAAAGATTCAACCTCAAGAGAAATTCTATCAACGTTCCTAGCCAAATCATCAACTTTAAGCAATTTCTGTTCGAGCAAAGCATTAAAATTCTTTTGTGAATTCATAAACTATTTAAAACTACTCTCAAATTCAGAGGGCATCTTATTAAAATTTCCATAAGAGTTGTTGTAGGAATTTCCATAATTATTAGAAGGATTATTAGGATAAGGCCTAGGATTAAAATTCCCTCTATACGCGTTGTTACGAAAATTATTCCTACCAACAAAATTCACATCCATAGATTCATTATTATTCTCAATCAAAGTAGACAAAGGCATATCATTAGGATCAGAAGAAACACTCTTAGTAGCAAATAATTTCATAAATCCATCCATCTTTCCACTCAAAACATTGATTTCTTCTATCGCATGCACTTTTTTATTAGTAGATCTTTGAGTATGCCATTGAGAATAATTAACCATAATATTATCTAGGAGTTTAGTAGCATCTCCTAAAGTAATTTCCATAAAAGTGCCTCCCGCGGCCGAATCTAAAAGATTTCCAGAAGCAAAATTCAATCCGGCATAAATTTTTTGTATAATCATCCACAAGTTCAAACCATGAGTAGGACAATTGTGTATCATTAATTTCATTCTCTCCCAAGCTTGTGCAACATGTTCATGATCAAGTTGCTTGTGTTTGTGGTAGGCACACCTGGCTAGAGAGGCATATCGATCGGTGTCTGCCGGAAAGAAGGACCTGGGGGGCCTACACACACTATGGGTGAACGACCTAAAGTGAAAAGACCAAATTGCATGATGGAGCTAGAGAATGCTGAGGGAGGGTGAGAGGGAGGTGGGCGTGTGCATGCACGAGACAAAGTTAGCACTAGCTACAAAGATAAGAGGATTGTGTGGGTGTAAAAGACAAATAGATATCATAATTTATTGTAAAAGTGAATTAGGATATTTGAAGAATTTAGCATAGTGTATTAAACCGACGCATGCATGAATATATATAACGGTGATACACATGGTGTGGTTATGAACATGTTATAATACATATAATATATTTTATATATAAAAAACAGAGTTGGTGATGATGGTGTGCCTGCCATCCTGCAATATAGGCCGTCCGATTTATATCTGACGGATAGGAAGGAAACTATGGCAATTTTGCAAAAAGATACTCGCACCCCTCTCAACATTTGCAAATAGGGCCTTCCCTCATTCATCCTTTTCTCCCACAAGATAAACTACTCATACAAATGCATCTTCATGTTCCGTGCAACGCATGGGCATCATGACAGTACTACATATAATATATAGAACATTGATTATAATTTGGGATAATCTGTGGCTTTTGCAGCTCAGGGCTAAATACTTGTCATAATGTAGGGGGTGCTACCTCTTGAGCTTGCGTTGGTTTTCCACGAAGAGGAGAGGATGATGCAGCAAAGTAGCTTAAGCATTTCCCTCAGTTTTTGTGAACCAAGGTATCAATCCAGTAGGAGGCCAAGCTCAAGTCCCTCGTACCTGCAAAAAACGATAGCTACTCACAACCAACGCGATTAGGGGTTGTCAATCCCTTCACGGTCACTTACGAGAGTGAGAACTGATAGATAATGTTTTTGGTATTTTTGGTATAGAGATGCAAAGTGAAAAGTAAACGGCAAAGTAAAAAAGCAAAGCAAGATTAAAGTGATGGAGATTGATATGATGAGAATAGACCCGGGGCCATAGGTTTCACTAGTGGCTTCTCTCAAGAGCATAAGTATTCTTCGGTGGATGAACAAATTACTGTTGAGCAATTGATAGAATTGAGCATAGTTATGAGAATATCTATGTATGATCATGGATATAGGCATCACGTCCGAGACAAGTAGACCGACTCCTGCCTGCATCTACTACTATTACTCCACTCATCGACCGCTATCCAGCATGCATCTAGAGTATTAAGTTAAAAACAGAGTAGCGCTTTAAGCAAGATGACATGATGTAGAGAGATAAATTCATGCAATATGAAATAAATCCCATCTTCTTATCCTCGATGGCAACGATGCAATACGTTCCTTGCTTCCCCTTCTGTCACTGGGAAAGGACACCGCAAGATCGAACCCAAAGCTAAACACTTCTCCCATGGCAAGAAAAACCAATCTAGTAGGCCAAACCAAACTGATAATTCGAAGAGACTTGCAAAGATAACCAATCATACATAAAAGAATTTAGAGAAGAATCAAATATTATTCATAGATAGACTTGATCATAAACCCACAATTCATCGGTCTCAACAAACAGACCGCAAAAAGAAGATTACATCGAATAGATCTCCACGAGAGAGAGGGGGAGAACATTGTATTGAGATCCAAAAAGAGAGAAGAAGCCATCTAGCTACTAACTATGGACCCGAAGGTCCGAGGTAAACTACTCACACTTCATCAGAGGGGCTATGATGATGTAGAAGCCCTCCGTGATGACGGCCCTCTCCCCCGGAGCTCCGGAATAGGCCCCAAGATGGGATCTCGAGGATACAGAAAGTTGCGGCGGTGGAATTAGGTTTTTGGCTCCTGTTCTGATCGTTTGGGGGTACGTAGGTATATATAGGAGGAAGGAGTACGTCGGTGGAGCTTCGAGGGGCCCACGAGGCAGGGGGCGCGCCCTAAGGAGGGGGGCGCCCCACCCTCGTGACCGCCTCTCCAATGCCTTGGCATAGGGTCCAAGTCTCCTGGATCATGTTCGGTGAGAAAATCACGTTCCTGAAGATTTTATTCCGTTTGGACTCTGTTTAATATTCTGTTTCTCCGAAACACTGCAATAGGCCAAAAAAACATTAATTCTGGGCTGGGCCTCCGGTTAATAGGTTAGTCCCAAAAATAATATAAAAGTGGAAAAATAAAGCCCAATATAGTCCAAAACAGTAGATAATATAGCATGGAGCAATAAAAAATTATAGATACTTTGGAGACGTATCAGCCATCCCCAAGCTTAATTCCTGCTCGTCCTCGAGTAGGTAAATGATAAAAAAAGAATTTTTGATGCGGAGTGCTACTTGGCATAATTTCAATGCAAATCTTCTTAATTATGGTATGAATATTCAGATTCGAAAGATTCAAGACAAAAGTTCATATTGACATAAAAATAATAATACTTGAAGCATACTAATAAAGCAATTATGTCTTCTCAAAATAACATGGCCAAAGAAAGTTATCCCTACAAAATCATATAGTCTGGCTATGCTCTATCTTTACCACACAATGTATTTAAATCATGCACAACCCCGATGACAAGCCAAGAATTGTTTCATACTTTAACATTTTCAAAACTTTTTCAATCTTCACGCAATACATGAGCGTGAGCCATGGACATAGCACTATATGTGGAATAGAATGGTGGTTGTGGAGAAGACAAAAAGAGGGGAAGATAGTCTCACATCAACTAGGCGTATCAACGGGCTATGGAGATGCCCATTAATAGATATCAATGTGAGTGAGTAGGGATTGGCATGCAACGGATGCACTAGAGTTGTAAGTATATGAAAGATCAACAAAAGAAACTAAGTGGGTGTGCATCCAACTCGCTTCTCACGAAGACCTAGGGCATTTTGAGGAAGCCCATCATTGGAATATACAAGCCAAGTTCTATAATGAAAAATTCCCACTAGTATATGAAAGTAACAAAATGAGAGACTCTCTATCATGAAGATCTTGGTGCTACTTTGAAGCACAAGTGTGGTAAAAGGATAGTAACATTGTCCCTTTTCTCTTTTTCTCTCATTTTTTTTATTTGGGCCTTTTTTATGGCCTCTTTTTTTTATTTTTTTTATTTTTCTTCCGAAGTCTCATCCCGACTTGTGTTGGAATCATAGTCTCCATCATTCTTCCTCACTTGGGACAATGCTCTAAAAATGACGATCATCACACTTTTATTTTTCTTACAACTCAACAATTACAACTCGATACTTAGAACAAGATATGACTCTATATGAATGCCTCCGGCGGTGTATCGGGATATGCAATGAATCAAGAGTGACATGTATGAAAGAATTATGAAAGGTGGCTTTGCCACAAATACGATGTCAACTACATGATCATGCTAGCAATATGACAATGATGGAGCGTGTCATAATAAACGGAACGGTGGAAAGTTGCATGGCAATATATCTCAGAATGGCTATGGAAATGCCATGATAGGTAGGTATGGTGGCTGTTTTGAGGAAGGTATATGGTGGGTGTATGATACCGGCGAATAGTGCGGGGTATTAGAGAGGCTAGCAATGGTGGAAGGATGGGAAAAAGTGCGTATAATCCATGGACTCAACATTAGTCGAAAAGAACTCATATACTTATTGCAAAAATTTAGATGTTATCAAAGCAAAGTATTACGTGCATGCTCCTAGGGGGATAGATTGGTAGGAAAAGACCACTGCTCGTCCCCGACCGCCACTCATAAGGAAGACAATAAATAAATAAATCATGCTCCGACTTCATCACATAACGGTTCACCATACGTGCGTGCTATGGGAATCACAAACTTCAACGCAAGTATTCTTTAAATTCACAATTACTCAACTAGCATGACTCTAATATTATCACCTCCATATCTCAAAACAATTATCAAGCTTCAATCTTTTCTTAGTATTCAACGCACTCAAAAGAAAGTTTCACAAATCTTGAATACCAAGCATATTATTATTAAGCAATTTACCATGCTATTAAGACTCTCAAAATGATCTAAGTGAAGCATGAGAGATCAATAGTTTCTTTAAAACAAATCCACCACCGTGCTCTAAAAGATCCAAGTGAAGCACATAGAGCAAAAATATAACGCTCAAAAGATATAAGTGAAGCACATAGAGCAAAACTACATAACTCAAAAGATATAAGTGAAGCACATAGAGTATTCTATCAAATTTTAATTCATAAATGGCTCTCTCAAAAGGTGTGTACAGAAAGGATGATTGTGGCACACTAACAAACAAAGACACAAATAATACAAGACGCTCCAAGCAAAACACATAACATGTGGTGAATAAAAATATAGTTCCAAGTAAAATTACCGATGGAAGTAGACGAAAGAGGGGATGCCTTCCGGGGCATCCCCAAGCTTTGAATTTTTGGTGTCCTTGGATTATCTTGGGGGTGCCATGGGCATCCCCAAGCTTAGGCTCTTGCCACTCCTTGTTCCATAATCCATCAAAAGATTTCACCCAAAACTTGAAAACTTCACAACACAAAACTCAATAGAAATCTCGTGAGCTCCGTTAGAGAAAGAAAACATAAAACCACTTCAAGGTACTGTAATGAACTCATTATTTGTTTATATTGGTGTTAAACCTACTGTATTCCAACTTCTCTATGGATTATAAACTATTTTACTAGCCATAGATTCATCAAATAAGCAAACAACACACGAAAAATAGAATATGTCAAAAACAGAACAGTCTGTAGCAATCTGTAACTAACGCAAACTTATGGAACTCCAAAGAATCTACGAAAATAGGACAACCTAGACAATTTGTTTATTTATCAGCAGCAATTGGAATCAGTATTTTATCACGTTCCGGTGATTTTTAACAATTGTTTTCGTGAACAGAAAGATTCTAGAAATTACAGCAAGATCAAATAACTATCGTCCAAGAAGATCCTATAGGTCTAACTTGGCACAAACACTAATTAAAACAAAAAACCACATCTAAACAGAAGGTGGATGGATTGTTTATTCCTAAACAGAAGCAAAAACAGAAAAAACTCAAAATAAAATTGGGTTGCCTCCCAACAAGCGCTATCGTTTAACGCCCCTAGCTAGGCATAAAAGCGAGGATAGATTTAGGTATTGCCATCTGTGGTAGGCTATCCATAAGTGGCTCTCATGATAGTTTCATCTGACAATCTTATTTTATTTCTAGGAAAGTGTTCCATGCCCTTTTTTAATGGAAACTGGAATCTAATATTCCCTTCCTTCATATCAATAATCGCACCAACCGTTCTAAGGAAAGGTCTACCAACAATAATAGGGCAAGAAGGATTGCAATCTATATCAAGAATGATAAAATCTACGGGAACATAATTCCTATTTTCAACAATAAGAACATCATTAATTCTTCCCATAGGTTTTTTAATAGTGGAATCCGCAAGATGCAAGTTTAGAGAGCAATCATCAAAGTCATGGAAATCTAGCAAATCACACAAAGTTTTGGGGATACTGAAGACACTAGCACCCAAATCAAACAAAGCATAAAACTCATGATCTTTAATTTTAATTTTAATAGTTGGTTCCCACTCATCATAGAGTTTTCTAGGGATAGAAACTTTCAACTCAAGTTTTTCTTCATAGGATTGCATCAAGGCATCAATAATATGTTCGGTAAAGGCTTTCTTTTGACTATAAGCATGAGGAGAATTTAGCACGGATTGCAACAAGGAAATACAATCAGTTAAAGAGCAACTTTCATAATTAAATTCCTTGAAATCCAATATAGTGGGTTTAGCAACATCTAGGATTTTATTTCTTTCAATCCCACTTTCATCAATTTCATCATAAAGGTCTAAATACTCCGAATTTTTGGAACGCCTTCTAGGTAAAGGAAGATCATATTCAGTTTCATCAAGATTCATATTGCAAAACAAAGATTTGATAGGGTACACATCAATAACTTTTAGATCTTCATCTTGATTTTCATAGGAATTGGAAGAACAGGCTTTAATAAAGGCATCTTTGGAAGCACGCATCCTAGTGGTTCTTTCTTTGCACTCATCAATGGAAATTCTCATGGCTTTGAGAGACTCATTGATATCATGCTTAGGAGGAATACATCTAAGCTTTAAAATCATCAACCTCAAGAGAAATTCTATCAACGTTCCTAGCCAAATCATCAACTTTAAGCAATTTCTCTTCAAGCAAAGCATTAAAATTCTTTTGTGAATTCATAAACTATTTAACACTATTCTCAAATTCAGAGGGCGTCTTATTAAAATTTCCATAAGAGTTGTTGTAGGAATTTCCATAATTATTAGAAGGATTACTAGGATAAGGCCTAGGATTAAAATTCCCTCTATATGCGTTGTTACCAAAATTATTCCTACCAACAAGATTCACATCAATAGATTCATTATTATTATCAATAAAAGTAGGCAAAGGCATATCATTAGGATCAGAAGAAACACTCTTAGTAGCAAATAATTTCATAAGTTCATCCATCTTTGCACTCAAAACATTGATTTCTTCTATAGCATGCACTTTTTTATTAGTGGATCTTTCAGTGTGCCATTGGGAATAATTAACCATAATATTATCTAGGAGTTTAGTAGCATCTCCTAAAGTGATTTCCGTAAAAGTGCCTCCCGCGGCCGAATCTAAAATATTTCTAGAAGGAAAATTCAATCCGGCATAATTTTTTTGTATAATCATCCACAAGTTCAAACCATGAGTAGGACAATTACGTATCATTAATTTCATTCTCTCCCAAGCTTGTGCAACATGTTCATGAACAAGTTGCTTAAAATTCATAATGTCGTTTCTAAGAGAGATGATCTTAGCGGGAGGAAAATACTTAGAGATAAAAGCATCTTTGCACTTGTTCCAAGAATCAATACTATTTTTAGGCAAATACAAAAACCAAGCTTCAATTTAACGACATCATTATCGACATCTTTTTTCTTTTGCATATCATATAAATCAACGAAGCTATTAAGATGTGTAGCGGCATCTTCACTAGGAAGGCCGGCGAATTGATCTTTCATAACAAGATTCAACAAAGCAGTATTGATTTCACAAGATACAGTATTGGAAAGAGGAGCAATCGGAGTGCTAAGGAAATCATTATTATTGGTATTGGTGAAGTCACACAATTTGGTAATATCTTGAGCCATCGCGACAAACAAGCAATCCAACACACGAGCAAACAAAAGGCAAGCGAGAAAAAAAGGCAAACGGAAAAAGAGAAGGAGAAGGAGATTGGCAAAGAGAGGGCAAATAAAATGGAAAGGGTGAAGTGGGGGAGAGGAAAACGAGAGGCAAATGGCAACTAATGTAATGTGAGACATAGGGATTGTGATGGGTACTTGGTATGTTGACTTTTTGCGTAGACTCCCCGGCAACGGCGCCAGAAATTCTTCTTGCTACCTCTTGAGCTTGCGTTGTTTTTCCCTGAAGAGGAGAGGATGATGCAGCAAAGTAGCGCAAGTATTTCCCTCAGTTTTTTAGAACCAAGGTATCAATCCAGTAGGAGGTCACACTCAAGTCCCTCGTACCTGCACAAAACGATAGCTACTCGCAACCAACGCGATTAGGGGTTGTCAATCCCTTCACGATCACTTACGAGAGTGAGAACTGATTGATAATTTTTTGGTATTTTTGGTATAGAGATGCAAAGTGAAAAGTAAAAGGCAAAGTAAAAAAGCAAAGCAAGATTAAAGTGATGGAGATTGATATGATGAGAATAGACCCGGGGGCCAAAGGTTTCACTAGTGGCTTCTCTAAAGAGCATAAGTATTCTACGGTGGGTGAACAAATTACTGTTGAGCAATTGACAGAATTGAGCATAGTTATGAGAATATCTAGGTATGATCATGTAAATAGGCATCACGTCCGAGACAAGTAGACCGACTCCTGCCTGCATCTACTACTATTACTCCACTCATCAACCGCTATCCAGCATGCATCTAGAGTATTAAGTTAAAAACAGAGTAACGCTTTAAGCAAGATGACATGACGTAGAGAGATAAATTCATGCAATATGAAATAAACCCCATCTTGTTATCCTCGATGGCAACGATGCAATACGTGCCTTGCTGCCCCTTCTGTCACTGGGAAAGGACACCGCAAGATCGAACCCAAAGCTAAACACTTCTCCCATGGCAAGAAAAACCAATCTAGTAGGCCAAACCAAACTGATGATTCGAAGAGACTTGCAAAGATAACCAATCATACATAAAAGAATTCAGAGAAGAATCAAATATTATTCATAGATAGACTTGATCATAAACCCACAATTCATCGGTCTCAACAAACAGACCGCAAAAAGAAGATTACATCGAATAGATCTCCATGAGAGAGGGGGAGAACATTGTATTGAGATCCAAAAATAGAGAAGAAGCCATCTAGCTACTAACTATGGACCCGAAGGTCTGAGGTAAACTACTCACACTTCATCGGAGGGGCTATGATGATGTAGAAGCCCTACATGATGACGGCCCTCTCCGTCGGAGCTCCGGAACAGGCCCAAGATGGGATCTCGTGGATACAGAAAGTTGCGGCGGTGGAATTAGGTTTTGGCTCCTGTTCTGATCGTTTGGGGGTATGTAGGTATATATAGGAGGAAGGAGTACGTCGTTGGAGCTTCGAGGGGCCCACGAGGCAGGGGTGCGCCCCCACCCTCGTGACCGCCACTCTGATGCCTTGGCGTAGGGTCCAAGTCTCCGGGATCACGTTCAGTGAGAAAATCACGTTCCCGAAGATTTTATTCCGTTTGGACTCCGTTTGATATTCTGTTTCTCCGAAACACTGAAATAGGCAAAAACAGCAATTCTGGGTTGGGCCTCCGGTTAATAGGTTAGTCCCAAAAATAGTATAAAAGTGGAAAATAAAGCCCAATATAGTCCAAAACAGTAGATAATATAGCATGGAGCAATCAAAAATTATAGATACGTTGGAGACGTATCAGGGGGCAGGCCCTATACTTTGTGTGATAAACACGATGTACGTATGGAACATGGTTTAAATTATGAATATCTAGTTAGTACATCAAATGTACTACTCCCTTCGTCCCAAAATTCTTGTCTTAGATTTGTCTAAATATGGATGTATCAAGTCACGTTTTAATATTAGATACATCCGTATCTAGACAAATCTAAGACAAGAATTTTGGGACGGAGGGAGTATTGTTTGTAATCGACATCAAGTGTATTCAAAAATTTCACTTCGAGTTCATATAGTACGCATACTTCATATCTATCTCTATAGTAATCATGTGGTGTGTTGTTAAGATAATACACGAATGATGGTTTAAGTTGGCAACAATCATGATTGTAGATTCTTATTCTAATAGAGAAACAAATTCAAATTTAGTTCGAATTGCAACGGTAGTATAGACATTTGGAATGCACTAAAATGTTCGTATGAGTAGGTTACATGCATTATACAGCCAGCGAAAAATTTAATTGGACATATCATGGATTCATAGCTTTGAATAGCATTTGTACAGTAAATGGGACAAGACCCTCATTTTTGTGTGGTGTGAATAGTTTTATTTTTTTAGTTTTATTTCATTGAGGGAAGTGCGAATTGATTTGGTACATACAATATTACACGTTAGGCGTGTCCCGAAAATTCAACCCGCGCCTTGTTATATCCCGAAAAATAAGATATCGTGCTCCCAAAATTCGCGCCTTCACAACCCGTGCCATGCTATCCCAAAATTACAACGCGCACGAAATCTCCCTCCAGCTGCCAAATACCGACATGCGAAATCCCCCTTCTAACCCTGAGCCGAAAGGGCCGCTAGTTCAAATCGGTGGGGGTAATTTTGTAACACACCCTATATTTTGGACAAGTGCGTCCCCAAGTCATGGTTCCCCCTCCCATCGCCTCCTTTTCGCCATTAGAAATCCCAGGCCGCCATAACCTCTCTACTCCAGCCGCGAAACCCCACCCTCCTCCGTCGGCCACCTCACCGCTGCCCAGCCAGAGCCTCTTCCCCGACGACGTCGCCACCGCAACAGCTCGTCGTCCCGCCGGTTCAGCCGCCCCTTCCTCCACCCCAGAGGAGATGCTCCGACGATCATGTCGTCTATCGCGATTGGTCCATCCCCACAACGCCGCGTTAACCTGCTCCACTGGAACCGCAACATCCTCACCGACTCCTCGGACGAAGCCGAGGCCTACTTGGCGCCACCAAAGAGGTTGTACACTCATCGCATCGCACATTCTCCTTAACTTGACCTCCCGGCACCGACGGTGCTCCATCCCGCAAGCCAGAGGATCCCTTACAGAATTAGTTCAGTTACAGGTAGGTGTCGAAGAAAACTTTGTGTGGTTTGTCCTGCTCCTGCCGCGACGACGTCCACCTCACCTAAGCTGCTCCATCGACAGAAGCATCCACCAAACCAGACATCACGACTCCTGGCCTCTTTCGCCGCCTTCGATCTACTTACCTGCCGTCGGCACCCACCATAACGGCATCACCATCATCGACTCAGCAGATGAACCTAAGGAGTCCACGAGTCCACAAGAGAGGTCACACTCTTTTGTTTCTGCTTATGTTATGCATTGCTTAATATTACCTGCTAATTTATCGTCCTGTTCCCCTCTTAGACTCCAAGTCAGGTCCAAATTAATATTCAAACTTGAGTTTTAAAATTACTTGTGGGGCACATATCGAGGCAGCAATAAATAGTATCTCTGTCTATTATCTGGTTCACCTAGGGTATGCCTATGTTGTTCATCTTGGGTGGGAAACAAATAGTAAAGCAACCATCATCTGTCTTAAATTAAAGCTATCATCAGCTGGCTATCATTATTTTTGGATCCATCCACTGGTTGTTACCATCACTCGAGATTTCTGCATGCTCTCCTTACATAATCTCACTATTTTTTTGTATGCATGTCAGATATTGTACATAGTCATGCTGAACATGTAGAGAAAAAGAGAAGAGTTTTGCACGGCAGTACAATGTCATGCAGACATCGCTCCATGGTGGGTTCAGTGGCAAACCCTCCCCCCTCTCTAGATTGTAATCCAAAGGAAGATATCTGTTCTGAGGCAGATTCAGACGCAGCTGACCACTCCTATTTACCACCAAGGTGTTTTCTCTAACTTGGCATGATGATGTTAGTCATATCATGCATATGTTGCCTTGCAGTGCCTACTTTTGACATCATATATGTCATCTGCTTAGTTCAGACATGTTTTATAATGCCACATGTTTAGTTTCTATAACATATATGGGAATTATGCAGTCTCATCTCTTTTAGCCAGCCATAATATATGTGAAATATGCAATGCCATCCTGTTTAACCAGGCATCATATATTTGAATGATATCTTGCCCACCCTTTTGTTCATTATATTTCCATTTGTCGACAATGTTTGTACATTAAACTACTCTTCCTGTGAATCAGCCATTTGAGTGTGTGATGGAAAATCTGGAGTGAAAACAAGGTCTTCAGAGCAGACAGTGCTACCTGTCGAAGCAGATCTCTTGTTGGGTCCTGATAGCTCCTCGTAGATAGATTCAGAGATAGATTACCTATCCTATTCCCCCACCGAGGTGTATGCTCTAACTTGGCACGGTTATACTGCTCATATCATGCATATGGTGTCTTGCATTGCATAGTTTAGACATCATATACACAATATTCAACACCATGTTCTTAGTTCAGACATCATATATGCGAATGCCCTCTGCTTCGCATATAAATCACATATTTGAATTAAATCATGCGATCCTGATTACTTAGATAACATGTATGTGAATTATGTCATGCTAACATGTTTACTAAAGACATCATATAATTATCTCATGCCATCATGTTTAGTTAGTCATCATATTTTTGAATTATGTCATGCTATGCTATCCAGTTTAGATAGACATCATATATGTGAAATTATGGCATGCTATCCTTTTTAGTTAAACAATATACATGCCAACTATTGCATGCCCTCTCTTTTCCACACTATCTATTGCATCTGTCTCTCATACAATGTCTGTACATTCAACTATGTTTCCTATTTATCAGCCATTTGAACTGGAGCGGGTGATGGCAGTATCTAGCGAGTAAAAACACGGTCTTCAAATAAAACAGTGATACCTCTTGGTGGAGATAGCACCCCAGTTGTACATGCACGAGAACCAGCCCTACTACACATAACCCATACTCTCGCAGATTGTACCCCTACTGTGATGAACAGAGAACCAGCTTCACCCAATCTAACCCCAACCCCAGCAGATAGTAACCCAGTTCCTGTTGACACAACACCATCTCTACCACAGAGCTCCCAAACAACAGCAGTTAGTAAGGCTGCTCTAGTGCCCAAAGTGCCAGTACTACCATGGTGAACCCCAACTCCACCAGTTAGTACCCCTATTCCCGTGGAGGAAGCACAACCAGCCATTCGTAGTTTAGCATCTATCGCATTTGATGTTGTTAAATCCTATGTGCGCATCTTCCCATCATGGAAATATTATATGAAAAGATGAAGGAAAATGCCAGTTGCAGGTGTTTGTCCACGAGTTATGTGTAAGTACTGTTATTCATGGCAATTACTTTGCTTTGTCCCATACATTCTACCTCCATGATGGTTATAATACAGCAAATTTTCCCATTTTTCTCTATAGAGTGGACCGCTTTGGAAACTCAGGATGAGGTAACCTGTGCTAATACCTATGCTATCTTCAAGAATGCTAGGTGGCAGTATCGGAATTACCTGAAGAAAACGTACTTCACTCGCAAAGAAACTCATCAAATTCCCTTACGTTCTCGTGAGACACATTTACTGGATGATGACTAGGAACACCTTGTTCTGTACTGGTCCTGAACCAAGAATGTTGTAAGGTTAATGAGCTCATTTTATTTTTAAGTATTATATGCCTGCGCTTTACTATACTCTGTTCATTAGTCCACCTCGTTCCAATGAGCAGGAAAATGGTTCCCTTCATCCCTCACCCTTGGTACCGACGTTGTTGCCAATATTGTCGATAGAATGCCCCTCTATTCTTGACAAACCTTGTATCGTGATCACACAAGATGCCATCACCCTTCTTATTCATCATGGTGGTATGAATCTTGGTCACTTCAAATTTGACCATACAAATAATACAAAAATGCTCGAGTCCTCGAAACATACTCGTGCAGTATGCTTTATCTTCTGTAGCACTTGAGATTAAATCTCCCAGCTAACGTTATACTATATTGTCATTCTACCATTGTGCCTGCCCTTATTTTGAATGCCTTACAGAAACTCTCTCATTAAATGCGAAGTTTCATGTAAATGACTATCTGATCCTTGTATCGGAATTTACCCTTGTTCTTGGCTTCGTATGCATTTCCGCGAGCCACCTTCCTTGAGAGGATCCACTCCGGCATCAGACGCAATAATCATAATTTATCACCCTAAACCCTTATCATCTTGCTTTAGGCCTTAAATGATTGCCTAAGCAATTGAAGCTATTCGTATCTTCTCAAGTCATTCTTGTTATGGCTCCTGTGTTCCAAAAATCGAGAGATACCTATATGTTCCATTCATGAGATAACCCCAGGTGATTACTCCTTGTAGAATTCCATCATTTGCGAGTTACCCCTTATCCTTTTCGTAAGTATAATGAAGATCCTGAAGGAAGAATGACAACTTCATCCTGACGCGCTGATGTAGAGAAATGAAGACATCAATATGGTGGATTGACCTCTTCTGGAAGAACCGCTAAGACCGAGAAGATTTGTTAGATTCATCGCTAGACCTTTTCCCCCTTCTCTACTTCTTAAATCTCGTGACGAGATTTATTTTAGTGGAGGAGATTTGTAAGACCCCAATACTCAAGCTACAGTGATCTCATGCTAAGGATGCTATGTCATCATGGTTAATTTTGCTAAATTTCACTTTGATCCAAACCGAGTTCAAATTCAAGTTTAAAATAAAGTCAAAGTAATATTTCTATAAAAAACTAAACATTTTTTACAATATGTAATAAAATCCACAAGTATTAGTAAAATTGATATAAACTCCTTTTGGACGCCAAAATTCCCTTAACAATATTTAGAGTGGACCAACAACATCAAATAAACACATTTAAATTCAAAGCTAAATTTGAACACCTCCAATGGGCCTCAATTTTTTGTGCAACCTTGTATTCTTAACTAGTATTTCTGTGCAAAGTTTGAACAAAAAATAAAATCATTTAATAGCAAAAGTAAATGCAAAATAGAAGATAAAATAAAAGGCAGAAAATAGAAAGCAGAAAAAGAAACTAAACAAAACAAGAAAGGACCAAGTGGGGCTGGAAGGCCCAGCCCACACAGGTGGTCTTCAACCTGTAGCAGGGAGGCCGCGTAGAGCACATCCACGGACGCCATGGCGCCGTGGCGCGCATCCACAGCCCCCTCGCCCTACTTAGTGCGGGCATCCCCTGTGCCCCCTCGCAAACCCTACTAGCTGCTTTTCTCACCTCCCTCCCGCTGCTTTGCTCTTTCCCGCACCCAACCGCGTCGGTAACCATGGCCTTCCCCATCCGCGTGGCCATTGTCCACCTCGCCGGCTAAGGCGTGTTCGGGCTGAATCTCTCAACCCCTCTTCTTCCTCTCGGTGTTGCTTCTCACAACACACACACACACAAATGGAGACACGAGTATTTGGTGTCGATCTGCCTCACACAGCCGTTGGGCTTTTCTTTCTTTCTCTATTCTCTTAATGAAAACAACTAGTTACAATGCCTTAAGTAAAGCTAACACCCACACACAACCAAGGCAACAACCTGCCCGGCTCTTGTGCCACACATGACTCTCCACTAACCAACTAACACCATGACCTATTATTCTGCCACTAACACACAGACATCATACTATCTTGACTAGATAACTTGTGCAGCCCGTTGGCTTCATCACTTGCATGCACCACCGCATCACACGGGAGTGCCAGCTTCACTCAGCACATCGGCTTCTCACTGTGCATGATCTCCCTTGACTGAAACCACCTTCTCATATGCATCACACATATGTCTGCACACTCTATACTGACACGCTACTACATGCAGAACTGAAAGTAAAATGCATATACAGAAGACAACAAGATTATATCTAACATTCAACCCCCTAATCTTGATGTCCATTCTTCACGTAGATACTTCAAAAAAGAGAGGTCCGTCGCTGCCGTAGCCGGCCAGCAGTGCCTTCTCGTCGTTCTCCTTCTTCTTCTCTGGACACTCCCAAGCAAAATGTCCAAAGTTATCACAGTTATAGCACTCAACCTCGCTCTTGTCTCTGTGCCCTCCACCACGACCATGTCCGCGGCCACGGCCGCGACCACCACGGCTGCGTCCTTGCGGTGTGTCATGCCCTCTTGCCATGAGGAGCTGCTCTTCTTCACGTGCCGTCTCCCGCCCCTTGACGAGCTCCTCGTGCACCTTGAGTGAACCAATGGCCTCCTCCATGGCCACCTTGTTCGTGTCGCCAAATAATGCAATCGACGAAGCAACGTGGATGAACTTGTCGGAGACGGCTCGCAGCAGCTTCTTCATGGCGTACTTCTCCTCCATCGCATCACCAAGCTAACGGATGTGCCCCACGAGCGTCGTAAACCTCGCTGCGAAGTCATCCACGGACTCCGCATCACCCATCTTGAGGCAATCAAACTCCAAGCGCAAGGATTGAACCCTCGTCTCTCGGACGCGCTCGACGCCCACATGCATGGAGCGTAGCGCCGCCCACACATCGGCCGCGGAATCCTTCTCCGCAACTCGCAGCAGCGTCGAGTCGTCGATGGACTGGGAGATGATCGTCATGGCCATGTCCTCCTTGCCCTTGTCGACCTCCGAGGACGAGGCCTCACAATCAACGGCACCCCACACGTCGTTAGCGCGCAAGAGGTACTTCATCATCATAGCCCACGCCGCATAGTTCGTCCTCATGAGCAGCAGGAATGGGAGCTTCCCCGACGCCATCATCGTCGCCGTCGCGGCAGCAGCCATCGCCGCCGAGTCGCTCAGCACCAACGCTCCACTCGCTGAAGAGTCGTGCGACATCGTCTTCGTCGTCACCTAGCTCCGATACCAATTGTTGGGGCTGAATCTCTCAACCCCTCTTCTTCCTCTCGGTGTGCTTCTCACAACACACACAAACAAATGGAGACACAAGTATTTGGTGCCGAACTGCCTCACACAGCCGCCGGCCTTTTCTTTCTTTCTCTATTCTCTTAATGAAAACAACTAGTTACAATGCCTTAAGTAAAGCTAACACCCACACACAACCAAGGCAACAACATGCTCGGCTCTTGTGCCACACATGACTCTCTACTAACCAACTAACTCCACGACCTATTATTCTGCCACTAACACACATGGACACGCATACTATCTTGACTAGATAACTTGTGCAGCCCGTTGGCTTCATCACTTGCATGCACCACCGCATCACACGGGAGTGCCAGCTTCACGCGGCACATCGGCTTCTCACCGTGCATGATCTCTCTTGACTGAAACCACCTGCTCGTATGCATCACACATATGTTTGCACACTCTATACTGACTGTAGAAGTGCATGCTCTAGCCAACGTAACCAAAAGACCGATCTGATGAAAGAGACTAGGCAACACATTATAAGTCAACACTCCCCCTCACGTGTGGCTCCCTCAGGCCTAAACGTGGACCGAAAGTGGGCTGCAATTTAATTGCGCCAGCCGGGTCCAAGCACCAGCCATCGCCAGCGTCGCCATCATCTACCCCGACCACTTCGTCTACTCCGACCACCGTTGGTGACATAGGCCCCCGCTGATGGACGCCACAATCGTCATCGAGTTCTTCTCTGCTGGCCCCTTCGACTTCTCCAACATGGCGTACAGCTCGTGCAGGTCCCTCGTCGACGCATGCCCGGTGCTGGCAACACCGATGCGTGCCTTCATCCATGATGTGTGGTCGGCGCTTCGTCAACTTCGTCTTTGTCCGGCTACGCATGCCGGTGCTGGCGACACTGGTCTGTGGCTTCGTCCACGATGTGTCCCCGGGCTTGGCAAACCCGCCGCGATGCGTCGTCAACAACATTTTCTTCCTGGCGAACCCCTACTTCGACACCACTGCGCCCATCCTAACTCGGCGCCCTCTTGCGCCCGCGGCTCCACGATGACTTCCTCGACACCGGCCACCCCGACTCGACATCGACCGCGGCATTCTTCGCACGGCTACCTCAACCACGGTACCACCACCCACGCTCTCGGCTACATCGACAAACGGCACAAAGGGCTACTGCCTGCTTGAGCAACCTCATTGATTTCCACCCCGGCCACAACTCCGCGATGCATCGACCATTACGACTGACTGCGGGAGGATGTTGATTAACGTGATTGTATTATGAAACATAGGTTAGACTAGGAAATATTTTGGCTTGCTTTGTACTCCAAATGAATCATGTACTCCTATATATATGCCCACGAGGCTCACGCAATACTACGAAATATTCCACCAATCTCTCTCTCTTCTAACACTAACAGGCTACTACAGGTAGAACTGAAAGTACAATGGAGATACAAAAGACAACAAGATTATATCTAACAAGGCCCTCACCAGGAGATGCGCTTGCTTCGTCTTCACCGACTCCGAGGAGAACCTCCAGCAGGAGATCGCGACTACGCCGAGATCGATCATTTCCCTCCTCTATGGTGACCTTCGTTCGTCACCAATCGCCGGTGCTCCGGTCAACCCCCAGCCTCCCCAACCTCGCCTTCGCCTCCTTTAGACTCGATGTGAGCACCTCGTTCGATTACCCCTGTTTTCCCCTCGTTTCGGTCACCGCGGCCGCCCGTAGTCGCCAAGGCCACCGTGCCCGGAGCTCCGCTCCCACGGGCGCTCGTTGCGCCCCTGGCAGCGCTCTGGCCACGCTCGTGCGTGCCCTACCGCCAGTGTTCGCGCCCCCGCACCTGCCCCGCGCCTGCTGCACTTGCCGCTGCTCTCTACTGCTGCTCTTTGCTACTGCCGCTCTTTGCTACTGCCGCTGCTTGCTGATGTGCTACTGCTGCTGCCCACTACTCCCTCCGCTGCCGCTGTTACCGCTACTGCGTGCTGCTGCACGCTACGCCCCTGCTACAACTGCGCCCGCCCACTGCAGCCGCGCTGCTACCGCTGCCCTCTGCTGCCGCTGCTGGCCCACGCATCGTCCGCCATGCCTGGGAGTTCGTCCCTCCACCCGCGCGTCCAACCGCACCTTCCCGCGCCCGCTCTCACCCCGGGCCACTCCCTGGCCGAGGCCCCTCGTGCGCTCGCACAGCCCCGCGCGCGGCCGCTGCCTCCCGGTCGCCTGGGCGTGGGCTCTGTGGCTGCCAGCGGCCTGTGCCCGTGCGTCTTCAGTTCACGGAGGTCGGCTTGTGCCACTGACCTATGGGCCTGGCCCAGTTTAATTAGGGGTTAATCCCATGTTAGATAAAACCCCTCCTAGTTAGTCTATTACACATTTCTCAAAAAAAAAGTTAGTCTATGACACTTGCCCCCACTGCTAAATTAACTAGATAAATAAATTTATTAAAATATTAGTCTATGACATGCAGGCCCCATTGACCCTGTTGACTAGTCAACGTTGACTGAGCCAACTGCTGACTGTGCACTATTGACTTTGATCTTGACCCACATGTTATTGACCCTGGTTAGCCCATGCTGAGTATAAAAAGTATTCACTATTTATAATTCAAAATAAATAAATATCAAAAAATCATTGAAACTTTGAAAATTCATATAAAATATTCAATAACTCGGATGAAAATAATTTATATATGAAAGTTGATCAAAAATATAACGAATCTTAATATGACATCGATTTGTAAAACGAACTCCTCTATCATAACAAACATTGAATTTTTGCTACCGAATAATATCTGGAGCTAGGAAAATATCGCCAGATATTTTCCCACTTCTTTTAAAATGCCTAGTAATGAACTAGAGCATATCACTAACACATTTTGTCATGACATACATCCGTCACTAGTGGAAAGCCTAAATATGGCAATGCCAAAAGCACCCTTGTTGGCGTATATGCCCAACGCCACGAATAAGGCGCAAATGAAAACATTTATTGGTGGTATAGGCGGACACGTTAGGAGTATTTTAGTACTGATGGCGTGCCACCTGGCTAATACCAGCAATATATTATGTTAGCTATGGCGTTTATTGTGCACCAACATCAGCAATTTGTATTTTTCGGTAATAAAAAAATACACCCAGCTATTAGTATATGTGCAGCCGTTAATGGTAACTTCAAATCCACAAATAGTAGTGATCAACTAGCTAGCTAGCTAAAAGCAAAAGTGATCTGCTAGCTAACTACCTACATATATGCATGCATTACATGTCTCCATGAAGAATGATCTTAATCTCATGCAACTTGTTCCTCTTGCTCTATCCCTCCTTTATGTAATGGACTTTGAGGGTATTCAGTTCCACCCTATCGACCTTCAGGAGTTGTATCTCCTTCAAAGAATCGATCTCAGTGACCAGTTTGTCCCTCTGGTCGATGAGCTTCTATTTCTTATCGCAGAAATCAGAGTTCTCGTCGACAATCTCATCCCTCTCATTCTTCAGGGAGTTATTCAACTCCTTAAGGGCCTTCACTGTACTCTCCTTTGATGCGACAAGCTCACGACTGAGCATGTCCATGTCATGCACCGGTAGCTGCTGCTGGACCGGTTCTGGAGATGGGTCTCGTACATACGCCTGGCAATTCAAATATTTGAGATCATCAATAATGAATGGTTAGATGATATATGTATATATATGCATGTGTTTGCAATGCTCATAGATGTTTTTGTAATCTTACCTTGTTGGTGCTCGTTTCGCCTTTGTCAACGTCTTCATAAGCCGCGAAGTTGGATAATGGCTGGTTTGGCTGTTGCAATTACTCATGGCTGGAACTTCAAAATAATAACAAGTATAGGTTATACAAAAATATAGATAGCATCACAATGGCCTTGCAAACTAGATAGCATCTCAATGTCGAGGGTTGACCTATAGCAAACTAGATAGCATGTGGGCCTTAGTGCTAATAAAGAAATTAGTGACCTACAACAGCAAATTGCCACTGCCTAAATTTCCTAATCTATCAAGTAAAAATTTACAATTAAGCAGGCCTATTAAAAGCAGTACTTGATGATAGGTAGATCATACATATGCTTAGGATGATTCATAAGACAACCAACATATAGATAATAAACAGAGAAAGGAAAGAGCAAGATGCTTGGTGTATTCTGTCCAAGTTCAACTACTTTTTGTGGCTGCTGAAGCATTCTCACATGTTATCTCTCACTTTTAACTACCAATGCTACAAACAACTTTATTGGTAACTTTTAACTTCCAATGCTACAAACAATATTATTGGTCACTTTTAACTTCCAATGCTACAAACAATATTATTCGTCACTTTTTTTGAATCAGAACTGTAGGGAAAACCCCCACAACATATTAAAACTTTATAGAAGGACAAAGCAGAGTACAAAAACTACAAGATGTACTAGAAAAACAACTACTAAATACAAATATAATACATGGTAAGAAGTAACTCAAGGAGGTAAGAAGGAAATCCATCTCAGAAGCTCATCCTTGAAAGCTAATTTAATCCTATGCTGCATGAGGGAAATGTCATGGCCAAAAGCAGATCTCCATCTGCCGAAACTAGGCATTTCATGCCTGAAAACTTTCCTGATTCTGATAATTGAAATGTTCCAGCAGGCTATAAAGACCACTTCAGAGAAAAATAGTTTTGCAAAATCCCTCTCGGCCTGGGTAACCACCTCTCCCATTGTATCTCCAAGTGACCAATCAATCTGGAGATAGTTCCACACTCTTGCACTAAAAGTGCACTGGAAGAATAGATGATCCCTGGTTTCCCTTGCTTGCAAAGGACAAAGAACACACTCAACTCCATCATCAATATGACAATGCCTTCTTTCGACCATATCTTTTGTATTCAATCTGTCCATAATAAGCACCCATGCAAAGACCTTTATCTTCATGGTTCATGAGGACTTCCGGATCCAAAGTAGCAAAGGGTTAAAGGAAAGAGTTGAGTTCATGAAGGTGTAGAAGTTCTTGGGCTTGAAAGCATTGGAACATCCTTGCCAAAACCAAGAGTTCTTGTGGCCTTCATTTCTGTTATGACTCATCATCAGAGACTGAATAGCCAAAAAAATCAGCAAAGGCTTGCTCGGACAGAGGTAGGTGGAACAGATCAATCTAATCTTGCGAACCAAAAGCCTCCTTAACAGAGATCCAGGAGTCTTTCACAGAAGAAAAAAGGCTAGTGTATCTTGACTATAATGTGTTGACGCTGTCTCCAATTTTCCAACAATCAGACCATAACAAATTTGTATCTCCTTCATTAATTTGCACCCAAGTTGACGATCTGAACTGGTGTAGAATTTTGTGAATGTCCCTCCACCAAAAAGAACCACAATCTTTAGTTGCTTGGGGAACCCTTCCATAATAGTAAGTGTCCTAGGTAAGAGATACCCAAGGCAGATCTTTTTTGTTAAGAAAGTGATTGGCATGCTTCAGCAACTAGGCTACATTTTGTACACCAAGATTCATGATTCCAAGCCCTCCCTTACTCTTGGGTCTACAAATAAGGTCCCAAGCAGCAAGTGAGCGGGCATGTTCATTCCTCCAGAGGCATTGTCTCTGGATTCTCTCAAGTTGCTTCAAGATACCAGGAGGTATAACCAGGATGCTGAGGAAAAATATGGGCATGGAAGATAAAGTAGAGTTTAAGAATTGCAATCTGTCCCCTGGTTAATAAAGGAAGAGCTACCAGACATCCTTCTTTCCATGCAGTCAACCAAAGGCATGAACAATATCTTCAGTGATGCTCAATCACTTTGGGTTTGTAGGTATTTGGGTTTGGGTTTTCCTCACTGATGATTTTCGCTCAAAGTCCTCGAAGCATGGGATGTTCTCAATGTTGGAAATATGCCCTAGAGGCAATAATAAAAGCATTATTATTATATTTCCTTATAAATGATAATTGTCTTTATTCGTGCTATAATTGTGTTAACCGGAAATCATAATACATGTGTGAATAATAGACAACAAACATGTCCCTAGTGAGCCTCTAGTTGACTAGCTTGTTGATCGACAGATAGTCATGGTTTCCTGACTATGGACATTAGATGTCATCGATAACGGGATCACATCATTAGGAGAATGATGTGATGGGCAAGACCCAATTCTAAACATAGCATAAGATCGCATAGTTCGTTTGCTAGAGTTTTCCAATGTCAAGTATCCTTTCCTTAGACCATGAGATCATATAACTCCCGGATACCGTAGGAGTGCTTTGGGTATGCCAAACGTCACAACGTAACTGGGTGACTATAAAGGTATACTACGGGTATCTCTGAAAGTGTCTGTTGGGTTGACATGGATCGAGACTGGGATTTGTCACTCCGCTTGACGGAGAGGTATCACCGGGCCCTCTCGGTAATGCATCATCACAATGAGCTCAATGTGATCAAAGTGTTTGATCACGGGATCATGCATTACGGTAACGAGAAAAGTGACTTGCCGGTAACGAGATTGAACGAGGTATTGGTATACCGACGATCGAATCTCGGGCAAGTAAAATACCGATTGACAAAGGGAATCGTATACGGGATTAATTGAATCCTTGACATCGTGGTTCATCCGATGAGATCATCGTGGAGCATGTGGGAGCCAACATGGGTATCCAGATCCCGCTGTTGGTTATTTCCCGAGAGCCGTCTCGGTCATGTCTGCATGTCTCCCGAACCCGTAGGGTCTACACACTTAAGGTTCGGTGACGCTAGGGTTGTGAAGATATGTATGTGCAGTAACCCGAATGTTGTTCGGAGTCCCGGATGAGATCCCGGACGTCACGAGGAGTTCCGGAATGGTCCGGAGGTAAAGAATTATATATAGGAAGTGCTATTTTGGCCATCGGGACAAGTTTCGGTGTTATCGGTATTGTACCGGGACCACCGGAGGGGTCCCGGGGTCCACCAGGTGGGGCCACCTGCCTTGGGGGGCCACATGGGCCTTAGGGGGTGCGCCTTGGCCCACTTGGGCCAAGGGTAACCAGCCCCAAGGGCCCATGCGCCAAGGAAACTTGGAGGAGGGAGAGTCCAAAGGGGGGAAGGCACCTCCGAGGTGCCTTGGGGAGGATGGACTCCTCCCCCCTCTTGGCCGCACCCCTTCCTTGGAGGAAGGGGCAAGGCTGCGCCCTCCCCCCCTCTAATGCATCTATATAAAGGGGGGCAGGGGTGGGGGGCAGCACACCAATTGCCCTGGCTCCTCCCTCCTCCCTGCAACACCTCCTCCTCCTCCCGTAGTTGCTTAGCGAAGCCCTGCCGGAGTTCTGCTGCATCCACCACCACACCGTCGTGCTGGATCTTCCTCAACCTCTCCTTCCCCCTTGCTGGATCAAGAAGGAGGAGACGTCTCCCGTCCCGTACGTGTGTTGAACGCGGAGGTGCCGTCCGTTCGGTACTAGATCATCGGTGAATTGGATCACGGCAAGTACGACTACCTCATCCACGTTCACTCGAACGCTTCCGTTGCGATCTACAAAGTGGTATGTAGATGCTATCCAATCTGAATACTCGTTGCTAGATGAACTCATAGATGGATCTTGGTGAAACCGTTGGAAAAATTTTAATTTTCTGCAACGTTCCCCAACAGTGGCATCATGAGCTAGGTCTATGCATAGTTCTTCTTGTGCGAGTAGAACACAATTTGTTGTGGGCGTAGATGTTGTCAATTCTTCTTGCCGTTACTAGTCAATCTTGATTCAGCGGTATTGTGGGATGAAGCGGCCCGGACCAACCTTACACGTACGCTTACGTGAGACCGGTTCCACCGACTAACATGCACTAGTTGCATAAGGTGGCTGGCGGGTGTCTGTCTCTCCTACTTTAGTTGGATCGGATTCGATGAACAGGGTCCTTATGAAGGGTAAATAGAGATTGACAATTCATGTTGTGGTTTGAACGTAGGTAAGAAAACGTTCTTGCTAGAACCCTAATTCAGCCACGTAAAACTTGCAACAACAATTAGAGGACGTCTAACTTGTTTTTGCAGCAAGTGCTTTGTGATATGATATGGCCAAAGTTGTGATGTATGATGAATGATCTATATGTGATGTATGAGATGTTCATGCTATTGTAATAGGAATCACGACTTGCATGTCGATGAGTATGACAACCGGCAGGAGCCATAGGAGTTGTCTTTATTTTTTGTATGACCTGCGTGTCATTGAGAATCGCCATGTAAATTACTTTACTTTATTGCTAAACGCGTTAGCCATAGTAGTAGAAGTAATAGTTGGCGAGCAACTTCATGGAGACACGATGATGAAGATCATCATGATGAAGATCATGGTGTCAAGCCGGTGACAAGATGATCATGGAGCCCCAAGATGAAGATCAAAGGAGCTATGTGATATTGGCCATATCATGTCATGTTTATTATTTGATTGCATGTGATGTTTATCATGTTTTGCATCTTATTTACTTAGAACGACGGTAGTAAATAAGATGATCCCTCATAATAATTTCAAGAAAGTGTTCACCCTAACTGTGCACCATTGCTAAGGTTCGTCGTTCCGAAGCACCACGTGATGATCGGGTGTGATAGGTCCTTACGTTCGCATACAACGGGTGTAAGACAGATTTACACATGCAAAACACTTAGGTTGACTTGACGAGCCTAGCATGTACAGACATGGCCTCGGAACACAGAAGACCGAAAGGTCGAGCATGAGTCGTATAGAAGATACGATCAACATGAAGATGTTCACCGTTGTTGACTAGTCCGTCTCACGTGATGATCGGACACGGCCTAGTTGACTCGGATCATGTAATACTTAGATGACTAACAGAGGGATGTCTATCTAAGTGGGAGTTCATTAAATAATTTGATTAAATGAACTTTATTATCATGAACTTAGTCTAAATATTTACAATATGTCATGTAGATCAAATGGCCAACGTAGTCCTCAATTTCAACGCGTTCCTAGAGAAAACCAAGCTGAAAGACGATGGTAGCAACTATACGGACTGGGTCCGAAACCTGAGGATTATCCTCATAGCTGCCAAGAAAGATTATGTCCTAAGAGCACCGCTGGGTGACGCACCTATTCTCCCTGCAGAACAAGACGTTATGAACGCTTGGCAGTCACGCTACGATGATTACTCCCTCGTTCAGTGCGGCATGCTTTACAGCTTAGAGCCGGGGCTCCAAAAGCATTTTGAGAGACATGGAGCATATGAGATGTTCGAAGAGCTGAAAATGGTTTTCCAAGCTCATGCCCGGGTCGAGAGATATGAAGTCTCCGACAAATTCTTTAGCTGTAAGATGGAGGAAAATGGCTCTGTCAGTGAGCACATACTCAAAATGTCTGGGTTGCACAACCGCTTGACTCAACTGGAAGTTAATCTCCCGGATGAAGCGGTCATTGACAGAATCCTCCAGTCGCTTCCACCTAGCTACAAGAGCTTCGTGATGAACTATAATATGCAGGGGATGGTAAAGACCATTCCTGAGGTATATGCTATGCTGAAATCAGCAGAGGTAGAAATCAAGAAAGAACATCAAGTGTTGATGGTGAATAAAACCACTAAGTTCAAGAAGGGTAAGGGTAAAAAGAACTTCAAGAAGGACGGCAAGGAAGTTGCCGCGCCCGGTAAGCAAGTTGCCGGGAAGAAGCCAAAGAATGGACCCAAGCCCGAAACTGAGTGCTTTTACTGCAAGGGAAGTGGTCACTGGAAGCGGAACTGCCCCAAATACTTAGCAGACAAGAAGGCCGGCAAAACCAAAGGTATATGTGATATACATGTAATTGATGTGTACCTTACCAGTACTCGTAGTAGCTCTTGGGTATTTGATACCGGTGCAGTTGCTCACATTTGTAACTCAAAGCAAGAGCTGCGGAATAAACGGAGACTGGCGAAGGACGAGGTGACGATGCGCGTCGGGAATGGTTCCAAGGTCGATGTGATCGCCGTCGGCACGCTACCTCTACATTTACCTACGGGATTAGTTTTAAACCTCAATAATTGTTATTTAGTGCCAAGTTTGAGCATGAACATTGTATCTGGATCTCGCTTAATTCGAGATGGCTACACATTTAAATCCGAGAATAATGGTTGTTCTATTTATATGAGAGATATGTTTTATGGTCATGCTCCGATGGTTAATGGTTTATTCTTGATGAATCTCGTACGTGATGATACACATATTCATAGTGTGAGTACCAAAAAAATTAAAGTTGATAACAATAGTCCCACATATTTGTGGCACTGCCGCCTTGGTCACATAGGTGTCAAACGCATGAAGAAGCTCCATGCAGATGGACTTTTAGAGTCTCTTGATTATGAATCATTTGACACGTGCGAACCATGCCTCATGGGTAAAATGACCAAGACTCCGTTCTCAGGAACAATGGAGCAAGCAACCAACTTATTGGAAATCATACATACCGATGTGTGCGGTCCAATGAGTGTTGAGGCTCGCGGTGGCTATCGTTATGTTCTCACCCTCACTGATGACTTGAGTAGATATGGGTATGTCTACTTAATGAAACACAAGTCTGAGACCTTTGAAAAGTTCAAGGAATTTCAGAGTGAGGTTGAAAATCAACGTGATAGAAAGATCAAGTTTCTACGATCAGATCGTGGAGGAGAATACTTGAGTCACGAATTTGGCACACACTTAAGAAAATGTGGAATAGTTTCACAACTCACGCCGCCTGGAACACCTCAGCGTAATGGTGTGTCCGAACGTCGTAATCGCACTCTATTAGATATGGTGCGATCTATGATGTCTCTTACCGATTTACCGCTATCTTTTTGGGGCTATGCTTTAGAGACTGCCGCATTCACTTTAAATAGGGCTCCGTCGAAATCCGTTGAGACGACACCGTATGAATTATGGTTTGGGAAGAAACCTAAGCTGTTGTCGGTGTACTAAAGTAGGGGTACCTTAGTACCCCAGACTTGTGCACGGGCAGTTGTAGCACCCTGCGGCGAGGCCCGCCCAGGAAGCGCCAAGAGAAGACCAAGCATTCAAGACAAGGCCCCCGGCAAGAGGAGCTTGCCGGGCCAAGAAGACAAGACCCCGGCAAGAGGAGCTTGCCGGGACGACTAAGCCCATGTAATACCATCCAAGAACAAAGTATACGAGACAGAAGATCGAGACCCCGACAAGAGGAGCTTGTCGGGAAGGCCGAACCCAGGCACCACAAGAGAAGCCCGCCACGGCGCGCCATGCGCCCCGGCAAGGCCTGATAGCCGGCAAGCTATCAGGCACAGGAAGGCGACCCCCGCGGCAAGCCACTTGCCGCGGCGAATCGCCACCTCAGGACTGCGCTCCAGCTCACCCGCCCACGCGTCGCTCCGGGGTTTCCCCCAAGGGCACGTGGCGGGGCACCGCGCAGCCTGGGGTATGCGGTGGCATGCAGCCACCACCGTGGCGAGCGGTGGCGCACCTAACGGTCCGCCTCGGTGCTGTCCAGGCGACCGTGACGGGCATTTAATGCCCTTGTCCCCTACCGTCAGAAGTAGGTATGATAACACTCTGCCGCACTGTAGCGCCACTGTTCCCGCACTGTTACAACTTCCACCCCTTTTACACTTTTACCCCTTTCTCTTACGTTGACACCTGTCGGTGACCCCTTTGCGCTATAAAAGGAGGCCCGTGTGCAACGTAGAGGGGGGTTCGGAGATTGGGAATCCAGACAGCCATACGCTCGGTGTAGCTAGCTCTCCAAGCTCCCGAGCTCCCCAGTTCAATACAACCAAGCAGGAGTAGGGTTTTACGCGTCCATCGCGGCCCGAACCTGGGTAAACCGCCCGTGTGCTCGCCTCGATCTGCTCTCCGTGCTCCCTCCGCCCCCCTCACCGGACAACGAAAGGGGCTCCGGCCCCATAGGTGCTCGCGGGGGACGCCGTCCACCCCGACATCCTTGGCGCGCCAGGTAGGGGGACATGGAGCGCGTGCTGCGGAGGCATTCTTTCCCACGGGCTCGTGTGCGGCCCTCCTCGAGTATCCACTCGCGCAGAGACTGGGCAAGAAGCAGCTGCTCCTTGAGGAGGACCGCCTTCTGGCCGCTGGGCGAACGATTCGCCTCCAGCGAACTCTGCGCCGCTCCCGTAGCCGCAGAAGTTAGCGCCAGAAGTCACGAGAAAGGCGACCTCGTTCCCCGGCGCGCCTCGTCCGCCGGGGTGCCGAACGAGTTGACGCCGACCGTGGGAGGAATCTTGCCAGCGCGGTTGCCGGAACCCGTTCCGCCAACCATCCTCTCTGCCCAAGTCTTGCCGCAGTTGCATGTGATCCTTGGCGCAGAGAGGGGCGCAGATCCCCAAGCATAGCTATGCCTAGCTCCGGAGGGTCGTGAGGCCCTGCGCCTTTGCCTACCCCCAGGATGGGCTGGATGCTGCCCAAGGAGGTTTTACCCTACCGGGCGGCAAGCGATAAGAAAAGATAAGTTGCCGGAGTTCGAGCAATTGCCCCATCAATTTTTAAGAGTTATCTCCCTCGAACGACCGAGCCTTGGTTGAGAGGCCTGAGCGCGGAAGGACCGGCACGAGACTGGTTGCGCCCTCATTTCGTTTCGAGTCCGCTCAACGACTTGAGTGTGCTACACCCCGAGTAGCGTCCTCACTTTGTTTCGAGCTCGCCCGGCACCCTAAGCGTGCTGCGACCGCAGTCGCACCTCTTACTTTGCCTTGAGCCTGCTCAACAATCTGAGTGAGCGGCAACCAGCCGCGGCGAGGTTTCTTGCCGGTGGTAGCCCCGCCAGCGGGTCGCTGATGTCCCGCACTCGGCGCCCGTGGCAAGGCGGAGGCCTACGCCGGCAAGTCCCCGAAAACGCAGGGCGGAAACAAACAAGGCGCCGGTCAAGTAGAGGAGATAACAGTGCGATGCATTGCCTAAGATAAAAAGTTATATTACAAAATGCCTTACTGCTGCTCTAACCAGCCGTTTCCATGGCATATTTAACAGCGGCAGGGAAAGGAGATAAAAGAAAGGGGCAGGCGGCCTAGTCCACGCGGTCGCCCTCGATCCTCTTGACCCCGGCCGCCTTCTTGACGATAGGGGCGATGAGGGCCTGGATCCCCGTCAGGTCTGCGTTCTCCGGCAAGGGCCTGAGGACGTTAGTAAGCCTGATGTCGGGGTTGCGGAAAACGATCTTCACCAGCACCCTCTCGAGGGCCCCGGAGATGGCCTCCCGCGTCTCGTCGGCCAGCTCCTTCGGAAGCGACGTTCGGAGGTGCTGGAGCGCCTGCACCACCCCTTGGAAGAAGGAAGTGAGCTTGGCGCTGGGCACGACGTCCTCGTCGGTGAGGGACTGGTGGCCCTCGATCCCCAGCAGCGTCAGCTCCTTGTCGATGGTGGCGGCGATGTCGACGAGGCCCTCGGTCCACCGCTCCACCATATCCCTGAAGGTGTTCTGGGAAACGGCGGCGCGCCTCAGCAGCTCCTCGTTGCCGTCGACCTCCTTCCGTAAAGCCGCCTCCCGCTCCTTAGCGCTGTCCAGCGCCTTGCCGAGCGCCTCCAATTTCAGTTCCAGAGTGGAGTTGGAGTTCTTGGCGGCGTCAAGCTCCTGGATCTTCTCGGCGAAGCGACCCTGAAGCTCACCGAGGGTGAGCGCACCCTTCTCGCGCTCCTGCCGGAGCGCGGCGAGCTCCTCGTCCTTCGCCTTGAAGTCGGAATCGAGCTGCGCCACCCTCGCCTCCAGCCCCTTCTTGGTGACCTCAGCGGCTGCAGCAGCGTCCTGTGCCTTCTTCAGGTCTCCGCTGAGCGCCCGCTCGCGCGCGGCAACCTCCTCCTCGTGGTTGGCGAGGCTGGCCGTTTTCAGCACCAGCTCGCCTTCCCGCGCGGATAACTCCGCGGCGGCAAGCCTCTGCTGCTCCTCGGCCTCCGCCTTCTCAAGGATAAAGGCCGTCCGCGCCTCGCCAAGCTGCCTCCGCTCCTCCGCCAGGGACTGGACGGCCTGCTGGTTGAGCTCCCGGAGCTCGGCGGCGCGTTTCTCCATGTCCGCACCCGCCTTCGCGACAAGGGCCTCTCGCCGCTCCACTTTGGCCTGCCGGGCCCGGTAGAGCGACACAAGCCTACGGAACAGCTACTCCTCCTCGGGCTCATTGCCGTTGGAGTTTGGCACGTCCACCACCGTCAGCCCGACGGAGGCAAGCACCTCTCCGTCCAAGGCCTCCCCCTCAACAGGCGCCCTGGAGCTCGACTCCCAGGGGAGCCTGATGAAGACGCCGTCGCCTGCTTTCAGGTAGGCGCCCGCCGGGGGCACCTCGGAGTCCGCCGCGGCGGCGGCGGCAGGGTCGCTGGCCGGCGGAGTGCCCGACGCCCCCGTCACCTCGGGGCCGTCAGCACGATTACCGGTCCCCTCGCCCCGGGCGGCCGCGTCGGCTTTGGCGGCCTCGGCCTCCCCGTCGCCCGCGGGGATATCAACGCCGTCCGCCTCCCGAGCGCCGGCAACGTCGTCGGCATCGCCATGCGCGCCCTCCTCGACGACGACCTCAGCCTCTATCGAATCCGAGGCGGGCGGGTCTGAGGAAAGGAGAAAGATCAATCGAACGAGTCAAAGGAAGAAAAGACCAAGGGGAGCTTTTCTGCGCAAGGGAGAGTTACCGGCGACGGGGTCCGAAGCCGCGCTCGCCGCGGCTGGAGGATCGTTGGCCGCGTCCCCCGTCGGAAGGTCCTCCCTTGCCGGGGGCTCCTCCCTCGCCGGGGATCTCTCCCTTGGCAGGGTAGTAGACGCGGTCGGCACGGCGGGGGCGCCCTCTGGATGCGCCCGCCGGAGCTGCTCCGCTCCTGCCCAAAAGCAACAACTTCTCATCAACAACAAGAAGAAGGAGAGCTCGCGTACGCGCCAAGCGGCAGGAGCAAGTCATGTGCTCACGCTGGGGGCTGCGTTGCGGGCTGCCCTGAGGATCCCCTGCCGGGTCCGGTAAGGGCGCCTCCGACACGACCTCGCTTGCCGGGGGAGATTCGTCATCAAGGATGACCCACGGGATCCTCGATCTCTTCGCTCTCCTCTGAGCCAGGGTCCTGAAAAGGGGACCGGGTTAAGGGAAGGGCGAACGAGCTGTCGAACAGGACGAACCAACAGGGAAAAAGATATGAGCTCCATAGGGAACTTACTCTCCGTCCTCCTCGTCGTCGGAGCTGAGCGCAGAATAGTCGAAAACCGGCTCGGCCCTGACGCGGGGGGACAGGGGAGTGGGTTCCCGGGGCCGCTTGGCAGGGGCAGTAGATGACTCCGCCCCCGTCGACACCGCGGCGTGGGGCGCAGCGGCAACCGAAGCCCCAGCCCGCAAAGACCCCGCTCCCGCTGCCGACCCGGCCCTGCGGAGGCGCCTCCTCGGCTGGGCCGGGGGCTCCGCCTGCGACGAGCCGCCCGGAGGCTGCAGGAAGGCAACGCCGACCTCCGGCAAGCCGCTCGCGTCTTGGGCAGGCTCGTCCTCGCCGCCGTGCCCGGCTGGTTCCCCCTGGTCGACAAGCTCCGTCGGATCGGCGAGGCTCTCTGCCTCCGCCGCCTCCGCCTCGGCCTCGGTGAACCCAGCTTCGCCCGCGGCCGCGGCGGCCGCCGCCTCCTCCATCCTGGAGGCAATGTAAGCAAACTCCGCCGCGGTGGTGTCTCGGATGAGGCCATCCTTCTCGGCGGGATTGACTGGCTCCTCCTCCAGGCCGTCGAAGAAGGCCCGCACGACATCCTCCGGCGGCTCCTGCCAGGTCGCATTGATCCCATGCGAGTCGCACAATGGCATCATCGCAAGGATATGGCTGAGCGACGAGTTGTTGCACAAGGGAACGACGCCCGGCGGCAGCCAGAACCACTCCGGGTGGTCGGGGTCGTGCTTGAACAACTCCTTCAACATCGCGTCGTGCTCCAGCACGGTGAAGTTGAAATTGAGGCCCGGACGCAGCCTCATGATGTCCGCCGCATTCTGGAACTCCCAGGCCGGCTTCCCCCTCTCTTGCAAGGGGGCGATCCGGCGGCGAAGGAAGTCCGCGCCGACGGCGCCGACGGTGAGGCCGGCGAGCCTGAGACGCAGGATCCGGGTGATGGCGATCTTCAATTTGGCATCGTCCGGGGACACCTCGCTCCAGTCATCGCCGCGCACCACCGGAGTTCGGCGCACGACGGTGAACGGTTGCGGATGGTCCTCGACAATCAAGCACCATTCCGCCCTCCACTCCTCCCACCTGCCGCGGAGGTCCCCATCTAAGTAGGCCTCCTTCTTGCCGGACCGGGAAACCCAGGCGATCCCACCGGACAGCGGCTCTCCTTTCTCCACCCGAGGGGCAAAGAAGTGCCGGAAGAGGGCCACGTTGGGACGAACTCCGACGAAGTTCTCGCAGAGGTGCGTGAAGACCGCCATTGTCAGGACGGCATTGGGGGTAAAGTCGAGGAGGTGGAGGCCGTAGGTGTTCATGATTTCACAGAAGAACTCCGAGTAAGGCGGGCAGAGCCCGCAGTAGAAGAAGACGACGAAGAAAGGATACCCGGTCGGGTACTGCTTCTGGGCGTCGGCGGGAAGCACCCGCGTGCGCGGATGCGCTCGCGTCTTCGTCGACCAGAAGAGGCGGTACTTGTCCCTCAGCTCCACCGCACCGAGCTGGGGGGGGGGGGGGGAACGTCGCCGTCTCCTTCCGAAGCGCTTCGAGCCGTAGCGCCTCGGCCGATTTCGCGGCCTTCCCCTTCGCCTTATCGCTCTTCGGGGCCATGGCGGGGGCGGGGGAGGGGGATCGTCGAAGTTGACGACGCCGGGCGCTCCAAGGACAGATCGCTGCTGTCTCTGGGAGAAGGAGGTGGCAGAGGTTTTAGAGAGGTAGCAACCAAGGGAAGGGCGAACCGCCCCTACTTTCCTCCGCTTATAAGAGGAAGAGGTGGGGGGGGCGCTTCGCCTCTCTGAATAAAGAGATCGTGCGCGACGTGACGCGCGCCTGCGCGGTTCAGCCCCGCGCACGCCACCCACGTCACGCTCACCCCGCACGCCCCGCCCCCACGACGCCGCGATAAGCGCGCGCCGCCTGGGGAAGGTGCGATCGATGCGGAGTTAAGGAGCAGCGCGACCAAGGCCACGCGTGCCCGTGCACTGTTAGGGCCTGGCCCAACGACGCTCGGCACCGTGTGTGGCCCAGGCCCGGGGGCTCCTGTCGGTGTACTAAAGTAGGGGTACCTTAGTACCCCAGACTTGTGCACGGGCAGTTGTAGCACCCTGCGGCGAGGCCCGCCCAGGAAGCGCCAAGAGAAGACCAAGCATTCAAGACAAGGCCCCCGGCAAGAGGAGCTTGCCGGGCCAAGAAGACAAGACCCCGGCAAGAGGAGCTTGCCGGGACGACTAAGCCCATGTAATACCATCCAAGAACAAAGTATACGAGACAGAAGATCGAGACCCCGACAAGAGGAGCTTGTCGGGAAGGCCGAACCCAGGCACCACAAGAGAAGCCCGCCACGGCGCGCCATGCGCCCCGGCAAGGCCTGATAGCCGGCAAGCTATCAGGCACAGGAAGGCGACCCCCGCGGCAAGCCACTTGCCGCGGCGAATCGCCACCTCAGGACTGCGCTCCAGCTCACCCGCCCACGCGTCGCTCCGGGGTTTCCCCCAAGGGCACGTGGCGGGGCACCGCGCAGCCTGGGGTATGCGGTGGCATGCAGCCACCACCGTGGCGAGCGGTGGCGCACCTAACGGTCCGCCTCGGTGCTGTCCAGGCGACCGTGACGGGCATTTAATGCCCTTGTCCCCTACCGTCAGAAGTAGGTATGATAACACTGTGCCGCACTGTAGCGCCACTGTTCCCGCGCTGTTACAACTTCCACCCCTTTTACACTTTTACCCCTTTCTCTTACGTTGACACCTGTCGGTGACCCCTTTGCGCTATAAAAGGAGGCCCGTGTGCAACGTAGAGGGGGGTTCGGAGATTGGGAATCCAGACAGCCATACGCTCGGTGTAGCTAGCTCTCCAAGCTCCCGAGCTCCCCAGTTCAATACAACCAAGCAGGAGTAGGGTTTTACGCGTCCATCGCGGCCCGAACCTGGGTAAACCGCCCGTGTGCTCGCCTCGATCTGCTCTCCGTGCTCCCTCCGCCCCCCTCACCGGACAACGAAAGGGGCTCCGGCCCCATAGGTGCTCGCGGGGGACGCCGTCCACCCCGACAGCTGTCGTTTCTAAAAGTTTGGGGATGCGATGCTTATGTGAAGAAACTTCAACCTGAAAAGCTCGAACCCAAATCGGAAAAATGCGTCTTCATAGGATACCCTAAAGAAACTGTTGGGTATACCTTCTACCTCAGATCCGAAGGCAAGATCTTTGTTGCCAAGAATGGATCCTTTCTGGAGAAAGAGTTTCTCTCGAAAGAAGTAAGTGGGAGGAAAGTAGAACTTGATGAAGTGTTACCTCTTGAACCGGAAAATGGCGAAACTCAAGAAATCGTTCCTGAGGTGCCTGCACCGACTAGAGAGGAAATTAATGATGATGACCAAGATGCTTCTGATCAAGCTGCTACTGAAATTCGAAGGTCCACAAGGACACGTTCCGCACCAGAGTGGTACGGCAACCCTGTCTTGGAAATCATGTTGTTAGACAACGGTGAACCTTCGAACTATGAGGAAGCAATGGCGGGCCCAGATTCCGACAAATGGCTAGAAGCCATGAAATCCGAGATAGGATCCATGTATGAAAACGAAGTATGGACTTTGACTGACTTGCCCGTTGAACGGCGAGCCATAGAAAATAAATGGATCTTTAAGAAGAAGACAGACGCGGATGGTAATGTGACCATCTATAAAGCTCGGCTTGTCGCTAAGGGTTATCGACAAGTTCAAGGGGTTGACTACGATGAGACTTTCTCACCGGTAGCGAAGCTGAAGTCCGTCCGAATCATGTTAGCAATTGCCGCATACTATGATTATGAGATATGGCAAATGGACGTCAAAACGGCATTCCTTAATGGTTTCCTTAAGGAAGAATTGTATATGATGCAGCCGGAAGGTTTTGTCGATCCTAAGAATGCTGACAAGGTGTGCAAGCTCCAACGCTCGATTTATGGGCTGGTGCAAGCATCTCGGAGTTTGAACATTCGCTTTGATGAGATGATCAAAGCGTTTGGGTTTACACAGACTTATGGAGAAGCCTGTGTTTACAAGAAAGTGAGTGGGAGCTCTGTAGCATTTCTCATATTATATGTAGACGACATACTTTTGATGGGAAATGATATAGAACTCTTGGACAGCATTAAGGCCTATTTGAATAAAAGTTTTTCAATGAAGGACCTTGGAGAAGCTGCTTATATATTAGGCATCAAGATCCATAGAGATAGATCGAGACGCCTCATAGGTCTTTCACAAAGCACATACCTTGATAAAATATTGAAGAAGTTCAATATGGATCAATCTAAGAAAGGGTTCTTACCTGTATTACAAGGTGTGAAATTGAGCTCAGCTCAATGCCCGACCACGGCAGAAGAAATAGAAGAGATGAGCGTCATCCCCTATGCCTCAGCCATAGGTTCTATTATGTATGCCATGCTGTGTACCAGACCTGATGTAAACCTTGCCGTAAGTTTGGTAGGAAGGTACCAAAGTAATCCCGGCAAGGAACACTGGACAGCGGTCAAGAATATCCTGAAGTACCTGAAAAGGACAAAGGAAATGTTTCTCGTTTATGGAGGTGACGAAGAGCTCGTCGTAAAAGGTTACGTCGACGCTAGCTTCGACACAGATCTGGATGACTCTAAGTCACAAACCGGATACGTGTATATTTTGAATGGTGGGGCAGTAAGCTGGTGCAGTTGCAAGCAAAGCGTCGTGGCGGGATCTACATGTGAAGCGGAGTACATGGCAGCCTCGGAGGCAGCACATGAAGCAATTTGGGTGAAGGAGTTCATCACCGACCTCGGAGTCATACCCAATGCGTCGGGGCCAATCAAGCTCTTCTGTGACAACACTGGAGCTATTGCACTTGCAAAGGAGCCCAGGTTTCACAAGAAGACTAGGCACATCAAGCGTCGCTTCAACTCCATTCGTGAAAATGTTCAAGATGGAGACATAGAAATTTGTAAAGTGCACACGGATCTGAATGTCGCAGATCCGTTGACTAAACCTCTCCCTAAGGCAAAACATGATCAGCACCAGAACTCTATGGGTGTTCGATTCATCACAATGTAACTAGATTATTGACTCTAGTGCAAGTGGGAGACTGTTGGAAATATGCCCTAGAGGCAATAATAAAAGCATTATTATTATATTTCCTTATTCATGATAATTGTCTTTATTCGTGCTATAATTGTGTTAACCGGAAATCATAATACATGTGTGAATAACAGACAACAAACATGTCCCTAGTGAGCCTCTAGTTGACTAGCTTGTTGATCGACAGATAGTCATGGTTTCCTGACTATGGACATTAGATGTCATCGATAACGGGATCACATCATTAGGAGAATGATGTGATGGGCAAGACCCAATTCTAAACATAGCATAAGATCGCATAGTTCGTTTGCTAGAGTTTTCCAATGTCAAGTATCCTTTCCTTAGACCATGAGATCATATAACTCCCGGATACCGTAGGAGTGCTTTGGGTATGCCAAACGTCACAACGTAACTGGGTGACTATAAAGGTATACTACGGGTATCTCTGAAAGTGTCTGTTGGGTTGACATGGATCGAGACTGGGATTTGTCACTCCGCTTGACGGAGAGGTATCACCGGGCCCTCTCGGTAATGCATCATCACAATGAGCTCAATGTGATCAAAGTGTTTGATCACGGGATCATGCATTACGGTAACGAGAAAAGTGACTTGCCGGTAACGAGATTGAACGAGGTATTGGTATACCGACGATCGAATCTCGGGCAAGTAAAATACCGATTGACAAAGGGAATCGTATACGGGATTAATTGAATCCTTGACATCGTGGTTCATCCGATGAGATCATCGTGGAGCATGTGGGAGCCAACATGGGTATCCAGATCCCGCTGTTGGTTATTGCCCGAGAGCCGTCTCGGTCATGTCTGCATGTCTCCCGAACCCGTAGGGTCTACACACTTAAGGTTCGGTGACGCTAGGGTTGTGAAGATATGTATGTGCAGTAACCCGAATGTTGTTCGGAGTCCTGTATGAGATCCCGGACGTCACGAGGAGTTCCGGAATGGTCCAGAGGTAAAGAATTATATATAGGAAGTGCTATTTTGGCCATCGGGACAAGTTTCGGTGTTATCGGTATTGTACCGGGACCACCGGAGGGGTCCCGGGGTCCACCAGGTGGGGCCACCTGCCTTGGGGGGCCACATGGGCCTTAGGGGGTGCGCCTTGGCCCACTTGGGCCAAGGGTAACCAGCCCCAAGGGCCCATGCGCCAAGGAAACTTGGAGGAGGGAGAGTCCAAAGGGGGGAAGGCACCTCCGAGGTGCCTTGGGGAGGATGGACTCCTCCCCCCTCTTGGCCGCACCCCTTCCTTGGAGGAAGGGGCAAGGCTGCGCCCTCCCCCCCTCTAATGCATCTATATAAAGGGGGGCAGGGGTGGGGGGCAGCACACCAATTGCCCTGGCTCCTCCCTCCTCCCTGCAACACCTCCTCCTCCTCCCGTAGTTGCTTAGCGAAGCCCTGCCGGAGTTCTGCTGCATCCACCACCACACCGTCGTGCTGGATCTTCCTCAACCTCTCCTTCCCCCTTGCTGGATCAAGAAGGAGGAGACGTCTCCCGTCCCGTACGTGTGTTGAACGCGGAGGTGCCGTCCGTTCGGTACTAGATCATCGGTGAATTGGATCACGGCAAGTACGACTACCTCATCCACGTTCACTCGAACGCTTCCGTTGCGATCTACAAAGTGGTATGTAGATGCTATCCAATCTGAATACTCGTTGCTAGATGAACTCATAGATGGATCTTGGTGAAACCGTAGGAAAAATTTTAATTTTCTGCAACGTTCCCCAACACTCAATGACAAGTGTCATCGAGCGGGCCGCAGACAAGGCGAACGACGCGACCCATGCGAACGGCGTGGCAGGCATCCCATGGAAGTACGTCTCGGCCGGCCTCTAGTGCAAGTACAACGCAGACGGCTTCTGCCCACTCCTCATGTGGAATGGGGGTACTGATGGGACATGTACCCAGTTACGACGCCCTGTCTTCAGCAGGCAAGCGCCGATGGATCCACTCTTGTTGTGCAGCGTGCGGTGCCTTTCGCTTTGCGGTGCTCCAATGGTCTCGCTGTGTGGCGAGCCGCAGCCTATTAGCGCGGACGCGCCTAGCTTGCTCTGCGGCGCACCATCAATCATGTCATGAGGCGAGCTGCAGCCTCTCGGCACTAACATGCTATCTTGATCCACGGCGGTGAAGCGCCATGCACCAAGGGTCTGCTCAACCCTGATGATGACGCGCATCACGGCGTCGTCCACCGTGTTGCCGGGGAGCGTCTCGGCCTCGATGGGCCATGGCGCCTTCTCGTTTTCCTCGTCTAGGAGGTTGATGGCGGAGTCGGGGCTTTGGTGGGTTGGCATGCTTGGGAAAGGTGGATGTGCTACAAGCTGCGCTTGTTGCCTTGTGATGCGATGCATCCTACGATCATCCCCATGTACACTTCGACTACTCCCCAAGCCCCAAGAGGACATACAATGAGACCTCGACCATACACCATTGGACACACTCCTCTTCGAACCATCACTTTCCACATACGAGACATGGGTACTAACTCATGCATGGACCTTGCATATACTTAGGTACACCCAAGATGACCATGGAGGATCCAACAATCAAGGCCAAGCATGGAAGAGGAGAAGGAAGAAGAAGATCGGAGCAAGACTGGACTTGCCCGGATCATCCGGATCCCCAGCCGGACGATCCGGACCAAGCCCGGATGAGCCGGACCCCGACCCGGACGATCCGGGTAATGTGCCCGAAGACACCCGAAGCCGGATCATCCAGACGATCGCCTGGATCATCCGAACCCCCGACGCCCGGATCATCTGGGCCACCATCCGGATCATCCGGACCATGCCTACGCGCATGAGTTGGGCCGAGGCCCGTGTACCCCTTCGCCCCTAACTTACCCCTTCGTGCCTTAGCACTATATATAGACCCCCTCCTCCTAGTTAGGGTTAGCATTGGTTTAGCTCATATGTGAGATAGAGCTTTGCTCATCCATACAGATCTACTCCTTGAGAGAGACCACGGCCCCTCTTCGGAGAAGATCCACGTTGGATTCAAGACCCCCCTCTTAGGTGGCCCCATCAAAACCTCCTCACAGAGAAGAACCGGTTACCCTATGTATCGTCCCTTGTTGGTTTTGGACAGTGTAATCTCTATGTGTACTCGGATCTTGCATATGTGTGACTATATCTTGTTAGTTTGAGAGATCCTCTTGTGTTTTCCCTCGTTTTCCCTTGTGGTCTTAGTTGGGATCCGCTCCTTTCATGAAAGATCGGCCGTTTAGGGTTCCACCCTACATCATCTTGGATTAGAGCAAGGTTGATCACGAATTTGGAGTCCCTACCCCCCTTTTTCTAGCCTTGTTTTGTTGTGTTCTTCCCCAATTCCGAAAATCCCCACCAAAATAGCCCCATTTTTGTGATTTGTTGGTTTTGATGATGTTTTGTTGATTTTGATCCATGGATTTGCTTGGTTTCGATTGGATCTAGCATCTCCCCAAGTTTCCCCACCTTTCCTCCACAAAATCTCCTCAATTTTTCCCCGGAAATCATCCATTTCCGCCTAAAAATTCGTCCCCGAGAGGAAATTCCAAGCAGTTTGACATGCCTGGATCGTCCGGAAGTGCTCCCGGATCATCCGGATCCACCCGGATCAGCTGAACCATCTCCCGGATGTCTGGATGCCCCATGCGACAGAAATCCGGTTGACGAACCCGGATCATCCGGACCTATTCCCGGATGTCCGGGTAACCCTCAGAGTGACTCGGCTGAATTCTTGTTTCGGCCATAACTAATTCATCCGGAGTCCGTTTTTGACGTTCTTTAGCTTGTTTTGAAGCTATATTGACATTCCCCATCCCATAAAAATAACTCCGACATCATTTGACTCCATCAATTTTTGGAACTTTGGCATCTTTTCCTAGGGCCTCCACCATATCATCCGCATTACCACCACCGACTTCCGCAACCTAACCCATTTTGTTCCCCATAGCATTAGTGGTTGCTTGAGTAGTGATTCGAGTCTCCTAAGGTGTTTCGGCTACTTAGGGACGGTTACTTCTTCATCAACCACCACCACCACTTCCTCATAACCTTGCCCACCATACACTTTTGCCAACCCAACTTAACCCAATTTTGTTTGAGTTGTGGTTTGTGTCTCCTAAGGTATTTCAGCTACTTAGGGACCATTTCTTCCGACTCCGACACCGTGTATAGCCCATAATACCCTTCCACCACCTTAACCCATTTTTACTGGGTTTCCCCAATACTTTCGCAACCACCACTGCTTTCCGCTACCAACATTTGACATTTGCCTTTGGAGATCTTGAGTTTGCGGTTTTTCCGTTTCCTAAGGTGTTTTGGCTAATTAGGAACGGGTCGACATCAACAACACCACCTCTCATCATCGCCACGGAGGGTAACCTCGACCACATCATTGTATATCCCTTGCCATTGCATTGTTAACCCCTAGCCCATTCTGTGTCACTTGCCTATTGAGACTAGCCATTGAGTATTGCCGGCAACGTTACTTGTGCACATTAGTGATCATCGATCAACCCTTCCATTGCATAAATACCATATCATCTTGGTATCATAGTATCATCCCTTGTGTCACACGATTGTTCCCGCATATACACAATTGCTATCTTGGTTTGTGCATTTCGCATTGTGGCCATATAAAAAAAAGAATAAGCTTTTAAGCAAAAGACAAAGAGCAAAGAAGCTTGCAAGCAAGTGCCATAGCATCATACCACATTGCATATAAGATTGTCATATCCGATAATCTTGGATCATCTTGAGAGAAACACCGGGAACCATACATAATAGCATACTTGGGATAGACGTTGATATATCTTTGCATCTTATAGGTTGTGCACAAGTGTCGTATCTGCCTATTGAGCAATCGTGCTAGCGTCTCTCTTGAGTTGTGCAACACGAGCGTTTTCCGTGGTTTCCACATTTTGTGCCCATTCCTTGGTTGCACGACCCCATTTCTCTATCCGTGTGTGTGTTTGCATGTGCCACATCTTGCTATTGGTCTACTTGTTTCACTTGCAAATTTGTGAATCTCTTTCAACATTATTGACTCTTGCTAATATTTTGCATCAAATTTTTGTGCCACTATCCTCACCGAGCTCCACCATAAGCCTTATTTGTGTAGGTGTGAGAAATCGACGAGAAACTATACCGATTGTGCTATTTCCTCATTACATCATTGAGTGATCATTGATCCATCTTCAACTTCGGTCAAGGTACATTTGGTATCAGCTCTTCTCTTTCTCCCACTCATATTTTCTCGAGTCTTGTGATGGATAGGCAAGGCATTTCATCTCCGGTCTTCGACAACAACGACGGCGTGAACAACTACATCACCAAAGCGTCCATCTTCGATCTACAATGACAAATGCAAGGAGCACAATCAAGATTGTGAGCAACATCTCCATCGACATTCGTGACTCCGAAGCAAGGAAAAGGGACTACATCGACAACAAGCTTTCCGCGCAAAAGGAGGAGGAAGATGCAAGGATGGAGGAGATTCGGACCTTGTTGATCAACCATTCTTCCCCTTCATCATCCTCAAGGCGGCGACATTCAAGTCACAAGTCTTTGGAGCACAAAAATGATGCAAGAGCAAGTCGTCAATGTCCACATCTCCATGGCGACCACCATCACGTTTGTGATCCACATCGTCATGAAGGGCAAGTCACCTCCAAGCATCATGTGCACATCAACGACGAGCGACATCTACTACGAGCTCAAGCATGACAACGACATCATCAACATGAAGATGTTCGCCAAGAACAAATGCACAAGTCCCAACAAGCCCTACTTCACGCCAAGGCCAAACTTCATGAGCACAAGAGAAGACCGCGAGACAAGCACCACCAAGTGGACGCTACGGCTACTACCAGCACCACTTCGGCATCTTTGCCAAGTGTTCTCAAGGCATCTTCGCCTTTGGATGTACGACATATTTGCCTACTTCCCGTGAGTCCGCCTACATCGACATCTTCAACAACAAGGCGACCACCTACGAGCGAGGGCGACAATTCCATCTTTGGAAGCCCCTCAAGGAAGATGGCCGAGCATGGGAAATTCCCTTCGGTCATGGAGACAAGCTACGAGGTGCCGCATCATATGGGCCTCCAACAACAAGACGGTGACAAGAAGGTCGAGCAAGGGCCATCCCCTTCGACCACAACGACGATCATGAACCTCTTCAACAACATGAAGACGGCGCCCATATTGGACTCATACTACAAGTCAAGCTACGAGACTGCACATGAGACCTTACCTTTGGTCTTAGAGGAGAGTGATGATGTTCCATCTTCGGTCTTCATCCACAGCTACGACTACGGCATGATTGAGCATGGAGACATTTGCACCTACATCTCTCCGACACCCACATATGATGAGATGCCCAAGTTCCCATGTGAGGAGAGCCACCCCACCATGAGTGTTATGAGCGACTCCACCATATTTGACATTGAGTGCATTCCCTATGAGAGGATGAGTGTGACCACCACTAGCCCCGCACATGAGAGCATGCCACCCATCCTATGTGAGGTTGAGAGCCATGACTCCACCAACCATAGAAATGCGAGCATACAAGAGGGAGTGAGTGAGCCACACCACTTAGTGAGTGAGGTAGTTGAGACGGCATGTGAGGCCACTATGATTTCTAACGACTTAACCTCTACTACGAGTGTGTTTTCTTCTTTGGTGCTAGGTCTCCTACATGACGACATGCCTTTCCTCGATGAGTCCATACCTCCAATGGAGATGATGTTGGCCATGGTGGACGATGATGCACACCCCCACATGGTTCCATCACGATGAAGATGATCACAACTTGTTCTTCGACACCTCACCTACAACACATGAGCGATGCTCCAAAGGTAACATAGGTGATGGTGCTTCTCTTGTCCCACTAGTGGACTATCTCACCAATGATTTCTTGCATGATGTTGATCCACATATTCCCATGCTTCATGCTAGTGCGACTTCTTCATGTCATGACTTACCAATTTATCATGACTATGATGATGAGCATGTTGAATTGCCTAGTTGTGATGCTACGCTCCATAGGATATCATGTGAAAATTCTATAGGTCACGTCATGTTTGACAATCCATTGAACTTGTCATATGCTATGAATGAGATCTCCCATATTGCTTCATTTCAATCTCAACATAGTGCATTAAAATAAATCCCATTTGCACTTATGGCATAGATGACGAGATGATGGTCATTGGCTTTTGTTTCTCATGTGATGATATTGCTATGCTTCCTTTACATGATTCACACAATTCATCTACTATACCATGCCATGATCACATTGTTCCAAATATGCATTGTTTTGGATGTTGTCCATATTCTCCATGTGATGTTTCCACTAATGATCATGAGGAGACCCCCATAGTTTCCTCATACATATTAGGAGATTTTGATGCATTCCATACTTTTCATGATTCCCATAATTGCTTGCACCATATGCATTCCATGAATAACAATGCTCTAGATATTTTTCACGATGCATTGCCCAATTTGATTCTCCATTATGCCATACATGACAACAAACCTATCATGATGGATGACATGTTTCTATATCACGCATCTCATTTATTTGAGCATTGGCTATTTTGTGCTAACCAACACATGCATGTGCGCATCATGATGGATGATGTGTACATCTACCACGCACACACAATTTTCCCTTTGTCTTTGTCTTGTGTAGGTACTCATGTATACTCGACAACCTCTCAATCCCAAGAGTTGACGAAACGAGCTCTTGAGAGCAACGATGACTTGGGATCTCGTGGACTATCCTTACCACCATTCCCTTCGCGCAAGGACTACGCGCATATCTTTTACTTGGCTCTCACACGACTATGGGCTATATATCACTTGTCACATTATGCCCATTTTACCATGTTCACTTTGCATTTTATGCTTGCTTCTATGCCTTTGCCATGCAATTGTGACCCTTGCTTGCATCTACCCATGATTCACCATTTTACTACTCATATGTTTATTTGCATGCTTGGCGGAGATCCTTGTTGCTATTGCCATGTTTATCATGTGCCTCATGCTATTGTTGATTCTTGTGTTGGGAGAGTCATGATGTTCCATTACTATTTACCTAGGACTTCTTGCCAATACAATGATGATACTTTCCTTATATCTTGCTTTCATGCTTGTGATATGTCATGTGAATTATTCATGCACACTATTTGCACACATGACATGATTGCCATGATTACCTCTAGTATGTTGCATCTTCGCACTACTAGCTCACACCACTTGATCGCTATGATTGCTTGCTTTGTCACATCACCCATGTTCCATTCTTACTCACTTTCTTAGGCTGATGACATATATGTTCGTGCCTCTCACTTGATTTGTCTTGATAATTGTCTCTTGTCTCCATTAGTTGCATCTCTCATATCACCTTGTATTGAGTGCCAACTTGCTATGCATATTGATCATGGAGACTTGGACATATTACTTGTGAAGCATGCTTGTTTACTTGAGCCTATTGTATTTGGTTGTTATCGCATCATATGCCTCCATACTATGAAATGCTCCCTTGTCCTTTCTTATGATGAGCATGATGCATACACTTGTTGGGTATCTTACCATACAAATGATAGGTTTTGCACCCCCGCTAACCTCATTTGTTTTTCCGAATGTTTGTCATGTTCTTTCATTTTGAAGGATTCTCAAGGCATTTCCATCACGAAATTACTTGGTCACGTGAAGGTGTACATGATGCGCAACGCCAACATTTTTGACATCCTCATAAAGGTGAACTCCCTCCCTTTGAGCCATCCTCACATACGCATATTGGATGGGTCATTCTTTCATTGTTGTTTCCTTCTTCTTGTCTACATGATACACATATTGGAGGGAGGACCGACATTGGAGACGGACCCTATGGACGTTCAAGTTGAGGAGTGCTCGGACTTAGTGGATGCACCACCGGACCAACACTTCTACCATGACATTGAGCTATGGTATAACACCACCCATAACAAATTTGCATCTTATGCATGGATTGACTCACATTATGATTGCCTTGTTGCATCTTGTATTACCATGTCATCCATGATATATGAGCTTGTGCACTTTCTTATCAAATTTGTTGTGATCTTTCTTGATGACAAATTCATACATCATGATCATATTGCCTACCATCAATTACATGACAACATAATCACTTTGAGCAACAATTACCATGTTCATGCTTTTGATAAATCATCCCATTATGACATCATTTTGTATAATGGTCGCATTAATCACATTCCCAACACCTTTGTGCATACTACAAATGCTTTTGCTCCCATGAATGTGTCGGGGGATATTGGCCTCCACGAGCACCTATGGGGACGGAGCCCCTTGTCGGTTCGGCGGGGGGCGGAGGTTGCACAAAGAGCAGATCGAGGCGACACACACACACAACGATTTTACCCAGCTTTGGGCCGCACGGATGCGTAAAACCCTACTGCTGCATGTCTGGTTGATTCGAGTTCTTGCTCTGGAGCGCAAGAAGCTACAGTAAGCTGGAGCTGGACGTACACGAGGGTCTACTGGGTGTCCTCCTTCTCTCCTTCGGTCCTCTCTAGCCTTCCCTCCCCCTTCCCTACGTGCGCATGGGCCTCCTTTTATATGCTAAGGGGTTTTCCACAGGTAGCGACACAGGTGAGGGTAAAAATGGCAAGGAACTGTGCGAACAGTGGCTGCACAGTGCTATCGCACCTAACTCTGATGGCGGGGGACAAAGGCATTAAATGCCCGTCTGGATCACCTGAACAGTGCCGAGGTGGACCGTTAGGGGCGCCTCCGCTCGCCACGGGGGCGACTCCGCCATCGTCACATGCCACGCGCGCGCCCCAGGCTGCGCGGCGCCCCGCCACGTGTCTCTGGGGAAGCTCCAGAGTGACGCGTGGGCAGGTGAGCTGGAGCGCACGCCTGAGGTGGTGGTTCGCCGCGGCAAGTGGCTTGCCGCGGTGGTTGTCTTGCCGCACCGGAGAGCTTGCCGCTCGCCAGGCCTTGCCGGGGCGCGCGGCGCGCCGCGGCGGGCTTCTCTTGGGGTGCCTTGGTTTGGCCGTCCCGGCGAGCTCCTCCAGCCGGGGCCTTGGTGCTTCGGCTTAGTCGTCCCGGCAAGCTCCTCTTGCCGGGGCCTTGTCGCCTTGGCCCGGCAAGCCCCTCTTGCCGGACCTCGCCTTCTTGGCCCGGCAAGCTCCTCTTGCCGGGGCTTGGTCTTCTCGGCTCGATCACTTGGCCTTCGTTCGGCCCAGGAAGGGCCGTGGAGACTCTTGTCGCTCCCCTGGCGAGCCTTGCCGCGGGACGCTACTACTGCCCATGCACAAGTTCGGGGTACTAAGGTACCCCTACTTTAGTACACCGACAGGAGCCCCCGGGTCTGGGCCATACACGGTGCCGAGCGTTGTTGGGCCAGGCCCTAACAGTGCATGGGCACGCGTGGCCTGGGTTGAGTTGCTCCTTAACTCCGTGCCCGTCGCGCCCTCCCCAAGTGGCGCGCGCTTATCGCGGCGTCATGGGGGGGCGAGGCGTGCGAGACGTGCGTGACGTGGGTGGCGTGCGCGGGGCTTGAGGCCCGCAGGCATGCGTCACGTCGGGCACGATTCCTTTATTTGGAAAGGCGGAACGTCCGCCGCCGCTCCTTCCCCCCTTTATAAGCGGAGGGGAACAGGGGCAGCTCGCCATTCTGCCGGTTGCTGTTCCTCGAAAATCTCCGCCACTTCCTCCTCACTAGAGAAAGCAGCGATTCGCCTTCGCAGCCCCCGGTGCCGCCCACGCCGACAACTCCCCCTCCCCGTTTCTGCCATGGCCCCGAAGAGCGACAAAGAGAAGGGGAAGGTCGTGAAGTCGGCCGAGGCGCTGCGGCTGGAAGCGCTTCGGAAGGAGACGGCGACGTTCCCCCCTTAGCTCGATGCGCTGAGGCTGAAGAACGAATACCGCCTCTTCTGGTCGACGGCGACGCGAGCGCATCCGCGCACGCGAGTTCTTCCCGCCATCGCCCAGAAGCTGTACCCGACCGGGTACCCTTTCTTCGCCGTGTTCTTCTATTGCGGGCTCTGCCCGCCTTTTTCCGAGTTCTTCTGCGACATCATGCACACCTACAACCTCCACCTCCTTGACTTCACCCCCAACGCCGTTCTGACAATGGCGGTTTTCGCACACCTTTGCGAGAACTTTGTCGGAGTCCGCCCCAACGTAGCCCTCTTCCGCCACTTCTTTACTCCCCGGGTGGAGAAAGGAGAGCCGCTGTCCGGCGGAGTCGCCTGGATCTCCAGGACCGGGAAGAAAGAGGTCTACTTGGAGGGGGAACTCCATGGCAGATGGGAGGAGTGGAGGGCCGAGTGGTGCCTGATCGTCGAGGAGAATCCACCGCCGTTCACCGCCGTGCGGCGAACCCCAGTGGTGCGCGGCCGTGACTGGAGCGACCCGGCCCCGGACGAGGCCAAGCTGAAGATTGCCGCCACCCGAATCCTGCGCCTCAGGTTTGCCGGGCTCACCGTCGGCGCCGTCGGCGCGGATTTCCTTCGCCGGCGTATCGCCCCCCTGCAGGAGAGGGGGAAGCCGGCTTGGGAATTCCAGAACGCGGCGGACATCATGAGGCTGCGCCCGGGCCTTAACTACAACTTCACCGTTCTGGAGCTCGTCGGAGTGTTGAAGGAGCTGTTCAAGTACGACTCCGAGCACCCAGAATGGTTCAGGTTGCCGCCGGGCGTCGTCCCCCTGTGCAACAATTTGGCGCTCAGCCCCATCCTCGCGATGATGCCGCTGTGCGACTCGCACGGGATCGACGCGACCTGGCAGGAACCAGCGGACGACATCGTGCAGGCCTTCTTCGATAACTTGGAGGAGGTGCCGGTCGACCCCGACGAGAAGAGGGGCCTCACGCGGGACACCACCCTCGAGGAGCTGGCCTACATCGCCTCCAGGATGGAGGAGGCGGCGGCCGCCGCGGCCGCGGGCGAGTCTGGCTTCACCCTGGCCGAAGCAGACGCGGCGGAGGCGGAGAGCCTCGCCGACCAAATGGAGCTCGCCGGCGCGGAGGAACCAGCCGGGCACAGTGGCGCGGGCGAGCCCGCCCAGGACGCGAGCGGCTTGCCGGAGGTCGACATGCCCTCCTCGCAGCTCCCGGGCAGCTCGTCGCAGGCGGAGCCCCCTGCCCAGCCGAGGAGGCGTCTCCGCAGGGCCGGGGATGTGGTGCGGCAGGCCGACCAGCAACCGCAGCCCCGCGTGACACGCGCCTCCGAAACAGCGGGAGCGGGGTCCTCACGGGCCACGGCTTCTGCTCCTGCCGCTCCCCGTACCGCGGCGGCAACGGGGGCGGGGTCGTCCACCGTCCCCGCCAAGCGGCCCCGGGAACCCACTCCCCTGTCTCCTCGCGCCTGGAGCAAGCCGGTTTTTGACTATTCCACGCTCAGCTCCGACGACGAAGAGGAGGACGAAGAGTAGGTTCTTGGTAGAGCTCGTATCTTCTTGATTTCTGTTGCTTCGTCTTGTTTCGCAACCCACTCATCCTCCCCCGAAACCGTTCCTTTTCAGGAGCCTGGCCCAGAGGAGGGCGAAGAGGGCCAAGGTCCCGCTGGTCGTCCTTGAGGGCGAATCTCCCCCGGCAACTGGGGAGGTGCCGGAGGCGACCTTGCCGGACTTGGCAGTGGGTCCCCAGGGTAGCCCACAGCGCAGCCTCCAGGGTGAGTGCACGGCTAGTTCTCGCTGTTTGGCGCGCGCGTGAGCTTCCCTTCTCTTTGTGGTTGACATGTAGCTGTTGTTGTTGTCGTTGGGTAGGAGCAGAGCAGCCCCAGCAGGCGACCCCGGGGGGCACTCCTGCCGCGCCGTCTGCGTCGACCACCCCGCCCAGGGAGAAATCTCCGGCAAGGGAGGAGCCCCCGGCAGGGGAGACCTCCCCGACAAGGGAGGAGCCCCAGGCAAGGCAGACCTCTCCGGCAAGGGAGGGATCTCCGGCGAGGGACGCGGCCAGCGATCCCCCGACAGCGGAGGCCGCGGCCACGGACCCTGCCACCGGTAAGCCCCCCCTGCACGGAAATCTGTCCTTGGTTACCTTCCCTTATGATCCTTTTTTGTCGGCTGCTCGGTTGACTCTTCTCCCCTCTTCCAGCCATCAAACCCGCCCACCGCGGACCCGATGGAGACCGAGGTCGTCGTCGGGGAGGGCGCGCGCGGCGACGCGGACGACGTCGTCGTCATCGAGGAGGCGGACGGCACTGACGACCCCGCAGGCGGCGGGGAGGCCGAAGCCGCCAAGGCCGCCGCGGGGGCAGACGGCGAGGGAACCGGCGACCGCGCCGACGACCCCGGGGAGGCAGGGGCGTCAAGCACTCCGCCACCCGGCGATCCTGCTGCTGCCGCCGCGTCGGGCCTCGAGGAGCCCCCGGCGGGTGCCTACCTGAAGGCCGGCGATGGCGTCTTCATCAGGCTCCCCTGGGACCCTAGCTCCAGGGCGCCGGTCGAGGGGGAGGCCTTGGACGGAGAAGTGCTCGCCTCCGTCGGGCTGACAGTGGTCGACGCGCCAAGCACCAGCAGCGGCGAGCCCGAGGAGGAGCGGCTGCTCCGGAAGCTTGTGTCGCTCTACCGCGCCCGGCAGGCTAAGGTGGAGCGCCAAGAGGCACTCGTCGCGAGGGCCGGCACGGACATGGAGAGGCGTGCCGGGAGCTCCGGGAGCTCAACCAGGAGGCTCTCCGGTCCTTGGCAGAGGAGCGGAAGCTGCTCGACGAGGCGCGGACGGCCTTTCTCCTCGAGAAGGCAGAGGCCGAAGAGCAGCAGAGGCTTCCCGCTGCGGGGCTATCCGCACGGGAAAGCGAACTGGTGCAGCAGAAGGCCAGCCTCGCCAGCCACGAGGAGGAGGTTGCCGCGCGTGAGCAGGCGCTTGGCGGGGCCCTGCAGAGAGCGCAGGACGCTGCCGCGGCCGCCGAGGTCGCCAAGGGGGAGTTGGAGACGAGGGTGGCGCAGCTCGTCAGCGACCTCAAGGCGAGCGGCGAGGAGCTTGCCGCGCTCAAACAGGAACGCGAGAAGGGCGCTCACACCCTTGGCGAGCTGCAAGGCCGCTTCGCCAAGAAGATCCAGGAGCTCGACGCCGCCAAGGATTCCAAGGCTGACCTCGAGCTGAAGCTGGACACCCTGTCCAAGGCGCTGGAGAGCGCCAAGGGGCAGGAAGCGACCTTGCGGAAGGAGGTTGCTGGTAACGAGGAGCTATTGAAGCGCGCCGCCATTACCCAGAACGCCTTCCAGGAGACGGTGGAGCGGTGGACCGAAGGCCTCGTCGACATCGCCACCACCATCGACAAGGAGCTGAAGCTGCTAGGGATGGAGGGCCACGAGTACCCCTCCGGCGAGAATGTCCCAGCGAGCGTCAAGCTCACTTCCTTCTTCAAGGGCTTGGTGGGGGTGCTCCAGCATCTCCGGGAAACGATCCCAGAGCAGCTGGCCGAGGAGACGCGGGAAGCCGTCTCCGGGGCCCTCGAGAGGGTGCTGGTGAAGATCGTCTTCCGCAACCCCACCATCAGGCTTACCAACGTCCTCAGGCACTTGCCGGAAGACGCCGACCTGACGGAGATCAGGGCCCCCGTCACCCCCATTGTGGAAAGGGTGGCCGGGATCAGGCGGGTCGAGGGCGACCGCGCGGATTAGGCCGCCCACCTATTTCTTTTCTTCTCTTGTCGCTGCTTAGCATGACATAGAAACAGCTGATTAGAGCAGCGGCAAGTCATTTTGGAATATAACTTTTATCTTAGGCAGTTCATTGCGCTGTTATCTCCCTCATTCGACTTTCTACTTCGTACGTTCGCGCTCTACGCTCCCGGGAACTTGTCGGCGAAAGCCGCCGCCTTGCCACGGGTGCCGAGTGCGGGACATCAGCAACCCGCTGGTGGCGCCTCCACCGGCAAGAAACCTTGCTGCGGCTGGCGCAACTCACTTAAAATGTTGAGCAGGCTCAGGGCGAGGTAAGCGTGGCGACTGCAGTCGCGGCACACTCAAGCTGCCGAGCAAGCTCGAAACAAAGTAAGGACGCCACTCGGGATGTAGCACACTTAAGTCGTTGAGCGGACTCGAAACGAAATAAGGGCGCAACCAGCCACGAGCCGGCCCCTCCGTGCACAGGTTTCCCATACGAAGCTCGGCCGTTCGAGGAAGATAACTTAAAGATAAAAAGGAGCTTAATTGCTCAAACTTTGGCAACTTAGCTTTTCTGTTGTTTGCGGTCCGGCAAGGCGCAGCTTCCTCGGGCGACGCCCAGCCTATCCTGTCATCCCCCCTTCTCGAGGTAAGGGAATAACGAGGGCTCGGGGCTTCACGACCTGCCATCGCTCGCCGGAGTCGAGTGCTGCACAATCGTGTCAAATAATGCATGCGCCAAGCGGAGAGGCGCGAAATCGACAAGATGTGCGGGGCACATAAGCTATGCTTGGGATCTGCGCCCGTCTCTGTACCAAGGATTACATGCAACCGCGGCAAGACTTGGACAGAGAAGGTGGCCGACGGAACGGGTCCCGACGGCCGCACTGGCAAGGTTCCTCCCACGGTCGGCGTCGACTCGTTTGGATCTTGGCGGCCTGGGCTCGCCGAAGAACGAGGTCGCCTTTCCCGCAACTTCCGGCGCTAACTTCTGCGGCTACGGGAGCGGCGCAGAGTTTGCTGGAAGCGAGAAACTCGCTCAGCGGCCGGAAGGCGGTCCTCCTCAAGGAGCAGCTGCTCTTGCCCGGGCTCTGCGCGTGCGGGTACTCGAGGAGGGCCGTGCACGAGTCCGAGAGGAGGAATGCCTCCGCTCTGCGGTTTGGAGCGGAAAGGTACCTGGCCATACCTGAGCTTGCCTGTGGTCGCCAAATCTGGTTCGCACAACCTCGACGCACCCCCTACCTGGCGCGCCAAAGATGTCGGGGGATATTGGCCTCCACGAGCACCTATGGGGACGGAGCCCCTTGTCGGTTCGGTGGGGGGCGGAGGTTGCACAAAGAGCAGATCAAGGCGACACACACACAACGATTTTACCCAGCTTCGGGCCGCACGGATGCGTAAAACCCTACTGCTGCATGTCTGGTTGATTCGAGTTCTTGCTCTGGAGCGCAAGAAGCTACAGTAAGCTGGAGCTGGACGTAGACGAGGGTCTACTGGGTGTCCTCCTTCTCTCCTTCGGTCCTCTCTAGCCTTCCCTCCCCCTTCCCTACGTGCGCATGGGCCTCCTTTTATATGCTAAGGGGTTTTCCACAGGTAGCGACGCAGGTGAGGGTAAAAATGGCAAGGAACTGTGCGAACAGTGGCTGCACAGTGCTATCGCACCTAACTCTGACGGCGGGGGACAAAGGCATTAAATGCCCGTCTGGATCACCTGAACAGTGCCGAGGTGGACCGTTAGGGGCGCCTCCGCTCGCCACGGGGGCGACTCCGCCATCGTCGCATGCCACGCGCGCGCCCCAGGCTGCGCGGCGCCCCGCCACGTGTCTCTGGGGAAGCTCCAGAGTGACGCGTGGGCAGGTGAGCTGGAGCGCACGCCTGAGGTGGTGGTTCGCCGCGACAAGTTGCTTGCCGCGATGGTTGTCTTGCCGCACCTGAGAGCTTGCCGCTCGCCAGGCCTTGCCGGGGCGCGTGGCGCGCCGCGACGGGCTTCTCTTGGGGTGCCTTGGTTTGGCTGTCCCGGTGAGCTCCTCCCGCCGGGGCCTTGGTGCTTCGGCTTAGTCATCCCGGCAAGCTCCTCTTGCCGGGGCCTTGTCGCCTTGGCCCGGCAAGCCCCTCTTGCCGGACCTCGCCTTCTTGGCCCGGCAAGCTCCTCTTGCCGGGCTTGGTCTTCTCGGCTCGATCACTTGGCCTTCGTCCGGCCCAGGAAGGGCCGTGGAGACTCTTGTCGCTCCCCTGGCGAGCCTTGCCGCGGGACGCTACTACTGCCCGTGCACAAGTTCGGGGTACTAAGGTACCCCTACTTTAGTACACCGACAGAATGCTTTGCATATCATTGTATATCATCTTGTTAAGCATCATGCGTCTTTCCACACACAATCTTGCCGCGCGGACTCACTCTTACATGATGGACACTTTGTGTGCGCTAACCATTGTATTTCCAAGTGTCGTTTGTGTTTGCTCTTTTTGCATGTATACCACTCCGGCGACACCGTGGAGTACTTGAATTGCGCAATGTCTTCAACTCCGGCCAACTACAAGTCCGCCCACAAGAACAGTTTCCATGGTGATGAGGATCACAATCTGAGGTCGGATCTTTCCCAAGGGGGGGGAGATGATGCGGTGCATCCTACGATCATCCCCATGTACACTTCGACTACTCCCCAAGCCCCAAGAGGACATACGATGAGACCTCGACCTTACGCCGTTGGACACAAGGTGAACTCACTCCTCTTCAAACCGTCACTTTCCACATATCAGACATGGCTACTACCTCATGCATGGACCTTGCATATACTTAGGTACAACCAAGATGACCATGGAGGATCCAAGGAACAAGGCCAAGCATGGAAGAGGAGAAGGAAGAAGAAGATCAGAGCAAAACAGGACTTGCCCGGATCATCTGGATCCCCAGCCGGACGATCCGGACCAAGCCCGGATGAGCCGGACCCCGACCCGGATGATCCGAGTAATGTGCCCGAAGACACACAAAGCCTGCTCGATGAAGCCGGATCATCCGGACGACCGCCCGGATCATCTGGACCCCCGACGCCCGGATCATCCGAGCCACCATCCGGATCATAAAGACCATGTCTGCGCGCATGACTTGGGCCGAGGCCCGTGTACCCCTTCGCCCCTCACTTACCCCTTCGTGGCTTAGCACTATATATAGACCCCATCCTCCTCCTAGTTAGGGTTAGCATTGGTTTAGCTCATATGTGAGATAGAGATTTGCTCATCCATACGGATCTACTCCTTGAGAGATACCGCGACGCCTCTTTGGAGAAGATCCACGTTGGATTCAAGACCCCCTCTTGGGTGGCCCCATCAAGACCTCCTCACGGAGAAGAACTGGTTATCCTTTATATCATCCCTTGTTTGTTTTGGACCATGTGATCTCTATGTGTACTCGGATCTAGCATATGTGTGACTATATCTTGTTGTTTTGAGAGACCCTCTTGTGTTTTCCCTCGTTTTCCCCTCATGTTCTTCGTGTTCTTAGTTGGGATCCGCTCCTTTCGTGAAAGATCGGCCGTTTTGGGTTCTACCCTACACCACCTCGGTGCGTCACGCGCCGCCTAGGTTTATCCGCAATATCGCTGGCTGGCGGCGGGAAACCGGTGAGGAAATGGCGGGAAAGGGTGGCATGTTCATAAAATGCCATAAATTAATGCAAACTTAGCATAGAAGGAAGATCGAGCTAGCACGACGCGTGCGGGCACATTGCTCACCCAAGTCAGCCTCTAAACCCGTGGAGGACAAATACAACCCATTTAAAAAAATAACAGGCCATTCCATACGTTCAAACGAAAAGTTCAACATTCAGAGCAAAGTATCAGGTCTGATCCACATATATAGTACTGAACTTCCATGTTGACAACCATCATAGCCAAGTTAACTATCTACTCCCACTAATACTCTAGCAGCGTACAAGTACTAACTTACTCTTAGCTAACTAGACGATGCCGTCCGCCATCTGCCGTACATGCTAAACGCCGACCGGTGTCCTCCGCCTCGCCTCGGACTTGCTAGAGGTGCGATAGGGCGCGTTGCTCATGCGCGTTGGCCCTTTCCATGCCGGCGTGGTCCACCGAAGTTTCGGCTTCTAATCAGGAAACCCACTTGACGAGCTGGTAGTAAAAATCAGCGTCGCGAACGCGTGCGTGCCCGACAGCCTCCACGGCTATTTGCCGGGCGCCGGCCTCCACGTAGTTGGCCCAGTTGCGGGCGCTCTGCTCGTGACTCAGAGTGTCGGTGCGCTGCTGCTCCATGTCCCGATGACGGCGCAAATCGGCAATACGCTGCTCCTCCGCCAGGCGGTCGCGCTCTAACAAGTCCTCATAGTCCACATTGCCATCTAAAGACCGATAGAATGCCTCCTCCCTCCTTTTGCCTTCCGGTGAAAAACCGAACACTAGTTCCGGCGGTGACCGCCTCCGGTGTCGCCTATCGCGGACGGGCAGGGGCATGGCGGACGTGGCGATAGCGAGGATAAATGGCGAGCGACGTCGGGCCAGTGGGGGCTTATGAGGATAGGGCGAGTTGGGTGATGGTGCCACCGAAGAAGCCCGGGAAACAGTAATTATAGGCGGAAGGTAGGTGAACTAGCGTGTCACGGGAAACGCGACGGTCATCGCAGTCATCGGAATTCAATGCATAAGTAGGCATGGCTTAGCACGCCAGCTTGCCATGGAAAACTAGAAAAACTAAAATTATGACTGTGTCGTCCTGTCCCGTCAGTGGTGCGTCCCGTCCATGCTGGGTTGCACGCCGCATGATGTTCAAACGAGTGCACTCGAATAATCCAGATGAGGTACTCCCTCCTTGTCAAAATGATTCCACCACTCATCATCTACCTTGGTTGGTTAGATTTTTGAATTAAGCCCTGCAAACCGGAAAGGAGGTGGTACGTGCGTGATCCGCTATTTATTCGTGTAGGATCGAGTAGGTCATTTTTTGAATTGAGCCCTGCAAACCAGAAATGAGGTAGTACGTGCGTGATCCGCTATTTATCCGTGTAGGATCGAGTAGGTCGGATAGTGTACGTGTAGGATCGAGTAGGTCGGATGGTGTACGGGTATGATCGCATTAGCTGATGAACGTTCGCTAGGAGATAAGGCATTTGCGAACATTTTTGCTGGCAGTTTCGTCAGATTCGCATGGCATTTTCTTCACAACAGCTTGTCAGTTTCTTCAGAGGTAGGCATTTTTATTCAAAAAACTACCACTTCGTGTCTTGCGTCAGAACTAAAACTGCCAGGAGCGCATTAGTAGGCTAGCCAGTGATCGATCAGTAACTTGTAAACGCTGAGCGAACAGAAATAAGGAACTGTTAGTAACTTGTAAAGACTGAGAACACAAAAATAAGGATCATGCTGTGCATAGCAGTAAGAGACGATTCGTTCAAAATGTTCACACGAGACTCACAGGCCTGGCATTGTAATATGTTCACATTAGTAGCCCAAATTCAAAACCAACTAGTACAATTCCCATACATAAGATCAACATGTTAAAGCATCTCAATGATTCACAGATCATATATATATATATATATATATATATATATATATATATATATATATATATATATATATATATATATATATATATATATATATATATATATATATATATATATTTATATGTAGCTCCAAAAGCAAAGATCTAGAAAAAAACATATGTTCTTCCTACTAACATGGATGCTTCTCTTGGCCAACATTCAGCACAGACTAAAAGACAAATCTGTTTGTGAAGTCTACAATTCCTCTTGCAAACGTGATGAGGACATCAATACCATTGTAACACCCACAACCCCTGCTGCAATACATTGTGGACTAATTACTAGAGGTCGCGCATGCCAATTGAATTATCAGGTACTTTCGTTTCTTGGTAACGATTCCAATGTTCATGAGAATATGATGCTGCCTAAATTGGATACATTTGTTTTGCTTACATATGAAGGGCCTACCATGGACAAGAAATATGAACCTTGGAGCAAGTTCAAGCATGGAGATGTTGGCATGCACAAGGGGAACAAGAACGGAGTTACAAGTGATCATTCCAGGACTTTGAAGCCACCATAATGAGTGCATGAAGCCTTGGACGAAATATACAAGATGCCACTTCATAATATTCGTCCATAGGCTATTCTAGGTGTTGCGTCACCTTATTATTGGGCCAGGCCCATGTAATTTCGAAATACTTAAGTATAGGCTCTTTTTAGAGTCCATATGTGTGAGGAAACAAGAGTTAGGGTTGGTTTCGGACCCCTCCCTCAAGGGCCACGAAATTCCCTCCTCTTCCTCCATATATACAGCCCTTAGGGCATCGTTTAGACTTTGGGTTTTGTTTAGATTGAAAGTTCGCCATAGCTGCAAGTTCGCGTACTTCGTTTGTGTTCAACGACCAGACCAAGGCGTCACAGAACCCCACCTTGATCAATAAAGCTTTCCTCTTATATTCGCAATATCCAGATTGCAATCTTAGTTTCTTGCTTGTTCTTCGTTTGCCTGCAGGAAACAGACCTTCGTGGTCAGGTTGATCGTGCTCTGGCGTGGTCAATAACGTCTCAGAGTTGGTTTAGCGATTGCTAAGGCGCGACGTCCTCGCACGTTCGTAGTCGGATCATCAAAGTCGACTTCGTCCGAAACGATAACCACCATCTCATCAAAAGATGGGACACCTTTGCCTTTATCAAGTAGTATCAGAGTTCCCGGTTGCTCGGTGAGATTTTACAGTTTTTCGTAGTTTGGATCGAGTATGTTCTTCATACCTACAGTCCACGAAAAAGCTACAAAAAAATTAGGGTTAGTTCATCATATCTGAACCAATCTGAGCCTTTGCATAATCTTTTTAGGGTTTTTGCTTTGTTGAATTTGCGGTTGCATCCTCGTGTCAAGTTGCTGGTCTTAGAGTCTAGTCTTTTAGAGTTTCGAGTTCTGGTCATAAGTTGTCACGCCGCCGCTGCACCATCATCGTCACCTTGCCATCTACCACCACTGCTTATCCGCCACCACTCTGAATCCGTATCCATGTACCATCACCGATCCGTATCCATATACCACTACCGATCCGTATCCATATACCACCACCGCTACCATATACCACCACCGCTGCCATATCGTACCACCATATATCCACCAACAATCCGAGTTCTTTTCATATTAGGTTTGTTTTGGAGATCCATCTATTTTCTGTTTCGTGTTTCCTTGCCTGAGTAGGTCTCGGGAAAAAAAAGTCTGGAGACCCCCGGGCAGTTTTTAGGCCAAAATTTCGGCGACCGAAAATATTTTTTCCCTATCCTATTTTTAGGCTGTTCTGAGTCTTTTGAGACACTCGCCATCATAGTGATTTTTTGTCGCACTTTTTCGTCATCGCTGCCCTGATTTCCAAAAAAAGTAAAAAAAATACGTGCCCATCCTGTCAGTTTGACCTGGGAAGAGTTTTGAGATACTCGCCATTATAGTGAATTTTCGCAAAAAAAAAGAGGAGCGCAAAAAAAAACAGAGCGAAAAAAAAGTTCCCAGAGTGTGATTTTCCCTTGTTTACGTGCAGCGTCGTGATTTTGTTAGTGTTCTAGGCTCGCGTCTCGAGCACGGTCTAGCCTAGGACCATCACAGTACCGTTGTTGAGCGTTTATTCAACTTTGCATCTCTGAATTGATTATTGCTGGCCCTTTTTGCTACCATATGATAAGCTTCCCAGCTCCACATACATCTACATCGTGCGTTTGACTCTCCCTGGTAATCGCTCTATCAAAGCTTTGAGAGTTTTGACTACATCGGTTGCCGATCACCGCCTGCTGCTGGGTAAGAACTGGTAAGAATTTGAGATTTGCTTGACGGATTTGTGACACGCGCCACCACCACCATTTGTTAGTAGTCTGTAGGATCATATTCTTGTGTGTTTCTATTGCTACTAACCATGCCAGGATCACAATCCGACGAGACTGACTGGGAGAACTTGACGAACAAGGAGCTTCATGATAAATTTCAGCAAATGATGAGTGGACTGGTGCAACATGTGCTAAACAGATTTGAAGAGGCCATGGAAAAGATAGATGGCATGGAGAAGACGGTCAAAACAAAGCTCGATGACAAGTTTAATGAATTGCTCGCGCATCTTCCACCACCACCACCGGCTGCACCTAATGCACCTCTACAACAACAACAACAACAACAACAACAACAACAACAACAACAACAACAACAACAACAACAACAACAACAACAACAACAACAACAACAACAACAACAACAACAACAACAACAACAACAACAACAACAACAACAACAACAACAACAACAACAACAACAACAACAACAACAACAACAACAACAACAACAACAACAACAACAACAACAACAACAACAACAACAACAACAACAACAACAACAACAACAACAACAACAACAACAACAACAACAACAACAACAACAACAACAACAACAACAACAACAACAACAACAACAACAACAACAACAACAACAACAACAACAACAACAACAACAACAACAACAACAACAACAACAACAACAACAACAACAACAACAACAACAACAACGACGACGACGACGACGACTACCTCCACGTCGCGAAACAGCCCTCCGCCGAGCGAGCCGTGTCCCTCTTTAGCCTGGACAAGCTGCTGGTGCTGCTATTGATACTTCTGTGCCTCCTGCTGCTGATGTGGAGGAGGATGATTATGTGGGAGATTACGAGGATGAGGTTGATCAATATTAGAACTACGTGCAACCACCGGCACCACAACCACCAGGTCGTCCACATGCAAATAATGGCCATGTTAGGGCTCCCCCTCAGGTACGAGATCATGACCATCTCCGTAAACTGAAATTGAATATTCCACCATTTGAGGGTAGATATGTTCCTGATATATATCTTACTTGGGAATTAGAAACTGAACAACGATTTACATGTTTACAATATCCTGAGGAGAGACGTGTTCCTGCTGCTGTTTGTGCTTTCACTAGCTTTGCATGTGTTTGGTGGTCTGAACATTGTCGATTATATCCTGTTCCAGCTACTTGGGCTGCTTTGAAAACTGCTATGCCTACTCGTTGGGTTTCACCATATTATCAACGTGAATTACTTCAAAAATTGCAGCGCTTAAGACAAGGAAAAATTTCGGTAGAAGAATATTATCAGGAATTACAAACTGGCTTGATTAGATGTGGTATTGTTGAGGAGAATGAAGCTATGCTTGCACGTTTTCTGGGTGGATTAAATAGAGAGATTCAGACCATTCTAGACTATAAGGATTATAATAATATCACTCGTTTATTCCATCTTTCTTGTAAAGCTGAACGTGAAGTGCAGGATCGATAGGCATTGGCGCGAACTAACTTTTCTGCAGGTCGACCTTCATCATGGACACCACGTGCGTCATCTACTTCCACTACACCATCACCTCCTTCAGGTGCCACCTCCAACCATGATACAAGAAAGCAGGCACAACCACCACTATTTGCCAAGAGCACACCTGCCGGGCCTGCACAGAGCTCTTCTTCTTCCATGGCGTCTACAGGGCACACAAGTGATATTATTTGTCGTCATTGTGAGGTAAGAGGACATTTTGCGAGAGAATGCACATCTCAGCGTGTGATGATTGCTACTGAGGATGGTGGGTATGAGTCCGCTAGTGACTATGATGAGGAGACTTTGGCTCTTCTTACACATGAAGAACACAGTGGAGATGATTCTGATCATGAGACGCAATACATGGCTGCTGAAGATGCTGACAGGTATGAATGTTTAGTTGCTCAACGTGTTTTGAGTGTGCAGGTTACACAAGTTGAGCAAAATTAGAGGCATAATTTGTTTCGTACAAAGGGAGTTGTGAAAGAATATTCTATTCGCGTCATCATAGATGGAGGGAGCTGCAACAACTTGGCTAGCATGGAGATGGTGGATAAGCTATCTCTCACCACAAGACCACATCCACATCCTTACTACATCCAATGGTTCAACAACAGCGGCAAGGTTAAGGTAACACGTACTGTTCGTGTGCATTTTAGTATCTCTACATATGCTGATTATGTTGATTGTGATGTGGTACGTATGCAAGCATGTTCCTTATTACTTGGTAGACCATGGCAATTTGATAAAAAATTTGTACACCATGGTGGAAACAATCAGTATACTCTTGTTCATAAGGATAAAAATATTACTTTGCTTCCTATGACTCCTGATTCCATTTTGAAAGATGATATTAATAGAGCTAATAAAGCAAAACGGGAGAAAAATAAGAGTGAAAATCAGATTGTGGCAAAAGAATTTGAGCAACAAATGAAGCCTAATAATAAACCATCTCGAGCATAGTATAGTAGTCCCTATCTGGTGATCTGCATAGCCATACTATTGCAGTGGGGTTTTACCCTACTGTTTATATTCAAAAATAAACCATCTACTGTTGCTTCTGAAATTAAATTGAAAAGTGCATGTTTACTTGCCACCAAATCTGATATTGATGAGCTAGATTTTAGCAAATCTGTTTGCTATGCTTTTGTGTGCAAAGAGGCATTATTTTCATTCGAGGACGTGCCTTCCTCTTTGCCCCCTGCTGTCACTAACATTTTGCAGGAGTTCGCTGACGTCTTCCCACAAGACGTGCCACCGGGATTACCACCTATTCGAGGGATTGAGCATCAAATTGACTTAATTCCCGGTGCATCGCTACCCAACCGTGCACCATACCGTACCAATCCAGAGGAGACGAAGGAGATTATGCGTCAAGTACAGGAGCTGCTCGACAAAGGTTATATACGCGAATCTCTTAGTCCTTGTGCTGTTCCTATTATACTAGTGCCTAAAAAGGATGGTACGTCGCGTATGTGTGTTGATTGTAGAGGCATTAATAATATTACTATTCATTATCGTCGTCCTATTCCTAGGCTAGATGATATGCTTGATGAATTGAGTGGCTCTACAACATTCTCCAAAGTTGATTTGCGTAGTGGATACCATCAAATTCGTATGAAATTGGGAGGTGAATGGAAAACATCATTTAAAACTAAGTTTGGTTTATATGAGTGGTTAGTCATGCCTTTTGGGTTAACTAATGCGCCTAGTACTTTCATGAGACTAATGAACGAAGTTTTACGTGCTTTCATTGGACGATTTGTGGTGGTCTATTTTGATGATATACTGATTTATAGCAAATCTTTGGAAGAACATTTGGAACATTTACGTGCTGTTTTTATTGCTCTACGTGATGCACATTTGTTTGGTAACCTTGGGAAGTGCACCTTTTGCACCGACCGAGTATCTTTTCTTGGCTATGTTGTTACTCCACAGGGAATTGAAGTTGATAAAGCCAAGATTGAAGCTATTGAGAGTTGGCCGCAGCACAAAACGGTCACACAAGTGAGGAGTTTCCTTGGCCTCGCTGGTTTCTAGAGGCGTTTTGTGAGAGATTTCAGTACCATTGCTGCACCTCTCAACGAGCTTACAAAGAAGGATGTGCCTTTTGTTTGGGGTACCGCACAGGAAGAAGCCTTCACGGTATTGGAAGATAAGTTGACACATGCTCCTTCACTCCAACTTCCTGATTTTAATAAGACTTTTGAGCTTGAATGTGATGCTAGTGGAATTGGATTAGGAGGTGTGTTATTACAAGATGGCAAACATGTTGCATACTTTTCTGAAAAATTGAGTGGGCCTAGTCTAAACTATTCTACTTATGATAAAGAATTATATGCTCTTGTTCGGACCTTAGAAACATGGCAACATTATTTATGGCCCAAAGAATTTGTTATACATTCTGATCGTGAATCTTTGAAACACATTAAAAGTCAAGCTAAACTGAACCGTAGACATGCTAAATGGGTTGAATTCATTGAGACTTTCCCTTATGTCATTAAACACAAGAAGGGTAAAGAAAATGTTATTGCTGATGCATTGTCTCGTCGTTATACTATGCTTTCACAACTTGACTTTAAAATATTTGGTTTGGAGACCATCAAAGATCAATATGTGCATGATGCTGAATTTAAAGATGTATTGCAGAATTGTAAAGAAGGTAGAACATGGAACAAGTTCGTCATTAACGATGGATTTGTGTTTCGTGCTAACAAGCTATGCATTCCAGCTAGCTCCGTTCGTCTTTTGTTGTTGCAGGAGGCGCATGGAGGAGGACTAATGGGACACTTTGGCGTGAAGAAGACGGAGGATATACTTGCTACACATTTCTTTTGGCCAAAGATGAGAAGGGATGTTGAGCGTTTTGTTGCTCGTTGCACTACATGTCAAAAAGCTAAGTCACGACTCAATCCTCATGGTTTATATATGCCTTTGCTTGTACCTAGTGTTCCTTGGGAGGATATATCTATGGACTATGTTTTAGGTTTACCTCGAACAAAGAAGGGGAGGGATAGCATATTTGTTGTCGTGGATAGGTTCTCGAAAATGGCACACTTTATACCATGTCATAAAAGCGATGATGCTGTTAATGTTGATGATTTCTTTCGTGAAATTATTCACTTGCATGGTGTGCCAAATACTATTGTTTCAGATCGTGATACTAAATTTCCTAGCCACTTTTGGAGATGTTTATGGGCTAAGTTGGGGACTAAACTGCTTTTTAGTACTACTTGTCACCCCCAAACTGATGGACAAACTGAAGTAGTCAATAGAACATTGTCTACTATGCTTAGGGATGTTTTGAAGAATAATAAGAAAATGTGGGAAGAATGCTTGCCTCATATTGAATTTTCTTATAATCGTTCGTTGCATTCTACTACCAAGGTGTGCCCTTTTGCAATTGTGTATGGTTTCCTACCTCATGCACCCATTGATTTGTTGCCTCTTCCATCTTTGGAGAAGGTTGATTTTGATGCTAAAGAACGTGCTGAATTGATTTTAAAAATGCATGAGTTAACTAAGGAAAACATTGAGCGTATGAATGCTAAATATAAACTTGCTGGAGATAAGGGTAGAAAACATGTTGTCTTTGCACCTGGAGATCTTGTTTGGTTACATTTGGGTAAGGATAGGTTTCCTAATTTGCGCAAATCAAAGCTATTGCCACATGCTGATGGTCCATTTAAGGTGTTAGAGAAAATAAATGATAATACATATAAACTTGAGCTGCCTGCAGATTTTGGGGTTAGTCCCACTTTTAACATTGCATATTCGAAGCCTTATTTGGGTGAGGAAGATGAGCTTCCGTCGAGGACGAATTCATTTCAAGAAGGGGAGGATGATGAGGACATCAATACCATTGTTACACCCACAACCCCTGCTGCTATACATACTGGACCAATTACTAGAGCTCGCGCACGCCAATTGAATTATCAGGTACTTTCGTTTCTTGGTAATGAATCCAATGTTCATGAGAATATGATGCTGCCTAAATTGGATACATTTGTTTTGCTTACAAATGAAGGGCCTACCATGGACAAGAAAGATGAACCTTGGAGCAAGTTCAAGCATGGAGTGAAGGAAATATGCCCTAGAGGCAATAATAAAGTTATTATTTATTTCCTTATATCATGATAAATGTTTATTATTCATGCTAGAATTGTATTAACTGGAAACATAATACATGTGTGAATACATAGACAAACAGAGTGTCACTAGTATGCCTCTACTTGACTAGCTCATTAATCAAAGATGGTTATGTTTCCTAGCCATGAACAAAGAGTTGTTATTTGATTAACGAGATCACATCATTAGTTGAATGATCTGATTGACATGACCCATTCCATTAGCATAGCACCCGATCGTTTAGTATGTTGCTATTGCTTTTATCCATGACTTATACATGTTCCTTCAACTATGAGATTATGCAACTCCCGTTTACCGTAGGAACACTTTGTGTGCTACCAAACGTCACAACGTAACTGGGTGATTATAAAGGTGCTCTACAGGTGTCTCCGAAGGTACATATTGGGTTGGCGTATTTCGAGATTAGGATTTGTCACTCCGATTGTCGGAGAGGTATCTCAGGGCCTTCTCGGTAATGCACATCACATAAAGCCTTGCAAGCATTGCAACCAATGAGTTAGTTGCGAGATGATGTATTACGGAACGAGTAAAGAGACTTGCCGGTAACGAGATTGAACTAGGTATTGGATACCGACGATCGAATCTCGGGCAAGTAACATACCGATGACAAAGGGAACAACGTATGTTGTTATGCGGTCTGACCGATAAAGATCTTCGTAGAATATGTAGGAGCCAATATGGGCATCCAGGTCCCGCTGTTGGTTATTGACCGGAGACGTGTCTCGGTCATGTCTACATTGTTCTCGAATCGTAGGGTCCGCACGCTTAACGTTACGATGACAGTTATTATGAGTTTATACATTTTGATGAACCGAAGGAGTTCGGAGTCCTGGATGTGATCACGGACATGACGAGGAGTCTCGAAATGGTCGAGACGTAAAGAATGATATATTGGAAGCCTATGTTTGGACATCGGATGCATTCCAGGTGAAATCAGGATTTTACCGGAATACCGGGAGGGTTACCGGAACCCCCCAGGAGCATAATGGGCCAACATGGGCCTTGGAGGAGAGGTGAGAGGGCTGCCCTCATGGGCTGCGCGCCTCCCCCCTTCCCCTAGTCCTATTAGGACTAGGATAGGTGGGCGCCCCCCTCTCTCTCTCTCTCCCCCTTGGAGAATCCTAGTCCAACTAGGATTGGGGGGGGGGGGGGAATCCTACTCCCAGAGGGAGTAGGACTCTCCTGGCGCGCCAGGCTTGGCCGGCCAGCCCCTCCCCCTTGGCTCCTTTATATACGGGGGCAGGGGGCACCCCAAAGACACAAGTTGATCTACGGATCGTTCCTTAGCCGTGTGCGGTGCCCCCTTCCACCAAATTCCACCTCGATTATATCGTTGCAGTGCTTAGGCGAAGCCCTGCGCCGGTAACACATCAAGATCGTCACCACGCCGTCGTGCTGACGGAACTCTTCCTCGACGCTTTGCTGGATCGGAGCCCGGGGATCGTCATCGAGCTGAACGTGTGCCAAGAACTCGGAGGTGCCGGAGTAACGGTGCTGTGATCGGTTGGATCGCGAGGAGAACGTACGACTACTTCCTCTACGTACGACTACTTCCTCTACGTTGTGTCAACACTTCCGCTTCGGTCTACGAGGGTACGTAGACAAACACTCTCCCCTCTCGTTGCTATGCATCACCATGATCTTGCGTGTGCGTAGGAAAATTTTGAAATTACTACGTTCCCCAACAGTGGCATCCGAGCCTAGGTTTTATGGTTTGATGTTATTTGCACGAGTAGAACACAAGTGAGTTGTGGACGATACAAGTCATACTGCCTACCAGCATGTCATACTTTGGTTCAGCGGTATTGTTGGACGAGACGATCCGGACCAACCTTACGCGTACGCTTACGCGAGACCGGTTCCCTCGACGTGCTTTGCACATAGATGGCTTGCGGAAGACTGTCTCTCCAACTTTAGTTGAACCGAGTGTGGCTACGCCCGGTCCTTGAGAAGGTTAAAACGGAGTCTATTTGACAAACTATCGTTGTGGTTTTGATGCGTAGGTAAGATGAGTTCTTGCTTAAAGCCCGTAGCAGCCACGTAAAACTTGCAACAACAAAGTAGAGGACGTCTAACTTGTTTTTGCAGGGCATGTTGTGATGTGATATGGTCAAGACGTGATGCTAAATTTTATTGTATGAGATGATCATGTTTTGTAACCGAGTTATCGGCAACTGGCAGGAGCCATATGGTTGTCGCTTTATTGTATGCAATGCAATCGCGATGTAATGCTTTACTTTATTGCTAAACGGTAGTGATAGTCGTAAAAGCATAAGATTAGCGAAACGACAACGATGCTGCGATGAAGATCAAGGTGTCGCGCCGGTGACGATGGTGATCATGACGGTGCTTCGAAGATGGAGATCACAAGCACAAGATGATGATGGCCATATCATATCACTTATATTGATTGCATGTGATGTTTATCCTTTTATGCATCTTATCTTGCTTTGATTGACGGTAGCATTATAAGATGATCTCTCACTAAATTATCAAGAAGTGTTCTCCCTGAGTATGCACCGCTGCGAAAGTTCTTCGTGCTGAGACACCACGTGATGATCGGGTGTGATAGGCTCTACGTTCAAATACAACGGGTGCAAAACAGTTGCACACGCGGAATACTCAGGTTTAACTTGACGAGCCTAGCATATACAGATATGGCCTCGGAACACAGAGACCGAAAGGTCGAGCGTGAATCATATAGTAGATATGATCAACATAATGATGTTCACCATTGAAACTACTCCATCTCACGTGATGATCGGACATGGTTTAGTTGATTTGGATCACGTGATCACTTAGAGGATTAGAGAGATGTCTATCTAAGTGGGAGTTCTTAAGTAATATGATTAATTGAACTTTAATTTATCATGAACTTAGTACCTGATAGTATCTTGCTTGTCTATGTTGTGTAGATAGATGGCTCGTGCTGTTGTTCCGTTGAATTTTAATGCGTTCCTTGAGAAAGCAAAGTTGAAAGATGATGGTAGCAATTACACGGACTGGGTCCGTAACTTGAGGATTATCCTCATTGCTGCGCAGAAGAATTATGTCCTTGATGCACCGCTAGGTGACGGACCTATTGCAGGAGCAGATGCAGACATTATGAACGTTTTGCTAGCTCAATATGATGACTACTTAATAGTTTAGTGCACCATGCTTAACTGCTTAGAATCGGGACTTCAAAGACGTTTTGAACGTCATGGAGCATATGAGATGTTCTAGGAGTTGAAGTTAATATTTCAAGCAAATACCCGAGTTGAGAGATATGAAGTCTCCAACAAGTTCTATAGCTAAAAGATGGAGGAGAATCGCTCAACTAGTGAGCATGTGCTCAGACTGTCTGAGTACTACAAATCGCTTGAATCAAGTGGGAGTTAATCTTCCAGATAAGATAGTGATTGACAGAATTCTCTAGTCACCATCACCAAGTTAGTAGAACTTCGTGATGAACTATAATATGCAAGGGATAACGGAAAAATATTCCCAAGCTCTTCGCAATGCTAAAATCGGCGAAGGTAGAAATCAAAGAAAAACATCAAGTGTTGATGGTTGACAAGATCACTAGTTTCAAAAAGGGGCAAAAGGAAAGAAGGGGAACTTCAAGAAGAACGGCAAGCAAGTTGCTGCTCAAGTGAAAAAGCCCAAGTCTGGTCCTAAGCCTGAGACTAAGTGCTTCTACTGCAAAGGGACTGGTCACTGGAAGCAGAACTACCCCAAGTGATTGGCGGATAAGTAGGATGGCAAAGTGAACATAAGTATATTTGATATACATGTTATTGATGTGTACTTTACTAGTGTTCATAGCAACCCCTCAGTATTTGGTACTAGTTCAAGTTGCTAAGATTAGTAACTCGAAACGGGAGTTGCAGAATGAACAAAGACTAGTTAAAGGGCAAGGTGATGATGTGTGTTGGAAGTGGTTCCAAGATTGATATGATCATCATCACACACTCCCTATACTTTCGGGATTAGTGTTGAAACTAAATAAGTGTTATTTGGTGTTTGCGTTGAGCATGAATATGATTTGATCATGTTAATTGCAATACAGTTATTCATTTAAGTTAGAGAACAATTGTTGTTCTGTTTACATGAATAAAACCTTCTATGGTCATACACACCAATGAAAATAGTTCATTGGATCTCGATCGTAGTGATACACATATTCATAATATTGAAACCAAAAGATGCGAAGTTAATAATGATAGTGCAACCTATTTGTGGCACTGCCGTTTAGGTCATATTGGTGTAAAGCGCATGAAGAAACTCCATGCTGATGGGATTTTGGAATCACTTGATTATGAATCACTTGATGCTTGCGAACCATGCCTCTTGGGCAAGATGACTAAAACGCCGTTCTCCGGAACAATGGAGCAAGCAACAGATTTGTTGGAAATCATACATACTGATGTATATGGTCCGATGAATATTAAGGCTCGCGACAAGTATCATTGTTTTCTAACCTTCACACATGATTTGAGCAGATATGGGTATATCTACTTGATGAAACATAAGTCTAAAACATTTGAAAAGTTCAAAGAATTTTAGAGTGAAGTGGAAAATCATCGTGACAAGAAAATAAGGTTTCTACGATCTGATCGCGGAGACAAATATTTGAGTTACGAGTTTGGTATTCAATTAAAACAATGTGGAATAGTTTCACAAATTCATGCCACCTGGAACACCACAGCATAATGGTGTGTCCGAACGTCATAACCGTACTTTATTGGATATAGTACAATCTATGATGTTTCTTACCGATTTACCAATATCATTTTGGGATCATGCATTAGAGACAACTGCATTCACGTTAAAAGGGGCACCATCTAAAGTCCGTTGAGACGACACAAAATGAACTGTGGTTTGGCAAGAAACCAAAGTTGTCGTTTCTTAAAGTTTGGGGTTATGATGCTTATGTGAAAAAGTTTCATCCTGATAAGCTCAAACCCAAATCGGAGAAATGTGTCTTCATAGGTACCCAAAGGAGACTGTTGGGTACACCTTCTATCACAGATCCGAAGGCAAGATATTCGTTGCTGAGAATGGGTCCTTTCTAGAGAAGGAGATTCTCTCGAAAGAAGTGAGTGGGAGGAAAGTAGAAAACTTGATAAGGTAATTGTACCTTCTCCCTTATTGGAAAGTAGTTCATCACAGAAATCTGTTCTTGTGACTACTACACCAATTAGTAAGGAAGCTAATGATGATGATCATGTAACTTCAAAATCAAGTTACTACCGAATCTCGTAAGTAAACTAGAGTGCGATCCGCACCAGAGTGGTACGGTAATCCTGTTCTGGAAGTCATGTTACTAGACCATGGCGAACTTGCGAACTATGAGGAAGCGATGATGAGCCCAGATTCCGCGAAATGGTTAGAGGCCATAAAATCTGAGATATGATCCATGTATGAGAACAAAGTATGGACTTTGATGGATTTGTCCGATGATCGGCAAGCCAAAGAAAATAAATGGATCTTCAAGAGGAAGACGGACACTGATAGTAGTGTTACTATCTACAAAGCTAGAATTGTCGAAAAAGGTTTTTTCGACAAGTATTGACTACGATGAGAGTTTCTCACTCGTATCTATGCTTAAGTCTGTCCGAATCACGTTAGCAATTGCCGCATTTTATGAAATCTGGCAAATGGAGAAACGAAACTGCATTCCTTAATGGAGAGTTGTATATGATACAACCAGAAGGTTTTGTCGACCATAAAGGTGCTAATAAAGTGAGCAAGCTCCAGCGATCCATCTATGGACTGGTGCAAGCATCTCAGAGTTGGAATATACGCTTTGATAAGTTGATCAAAGCATATAGTTTTATACAGACTTATGGTGAAGCCTGTATTTACAAGAAAGTGAGTGGGAGCACTACAGCATTTCTGATAAGTATATGTGAATGACATATTGTTGATCGGAAATAATGTAGAATTATTCTGCAAAGCATAAAGGAGTGTTTGAAAAGAGTTTTTCAAAGAAAGACCTCGGGGAAGCTACTTACATATCGAGCATCAAGATCTATAGAGATAGATCGAGACGCTTGATAAGTTTTTTCAATGAGTACATACCTTGACAACATTTTGAAGTAGTTCAAAATGGAACAGTCAAAGAAAGAGTTCTTGCCTGTGTTACAAGGTGTGAAATTGAGTAAGACTCAAAGCCAGACCACGGCAGAAGATAGAAAGAGAATGAAAGTCATTCCCTATGCTTTGGCCATAGGTTCTATAAAGTATGCCATGCTGTGTACCAGACCTATTGTATACCCTACCCTGAGATTGGCACGGGAGTACAATAGTGATCTAGGAGTAGATCACTGGACAGCGGTCAAAATTATCCTTAGTAAAGTAAGGATATGTTTCTCGATTATGGATGTGACAAAAAGGTTCGTCGTAAAAGGTTACGTCGATGCAAGTTTTTGACACTAATCTAGATGACTCTAAGTCTCAATCTAGATACATATTGAAAGTGGGAGCAATTAGCTAAAGTAGCTCCATGCAGAGCATTGTAGACATAGAAAATTGCAAAATACATAACGGATCTGAATGTGGCAGACCCGTTGACTAAATTTCTCTCACAAGCAAAACATGATCGCATCGTAGTACTCTTTGGGTGTTAATCACATAGCGATGTGAACTAGATTACTGAATCTAGTAAACCCTTTGGGTGTTGGTCACATATCGATGTGAACTATGGGTGTTAATCACATGATGATGTGAACTATTGATGTTAATCACATGGTGATGTGATCTAGATTATTGACTCTAGTGCAAGTGGGAGACTGAAGGAAATATGCCCTAGAGGCAATAATAAAGTTATTATTTATTTCCTTATATCATGATAAATGTTTATTATTCATGCTAGAATTGTATTAACTGGAAACATAATACATGTGTGAATACATAGACAAACAGAGTGTCACTAGTATGCCTCTACTTGACTAGCTCATTAATCAAAGATGGTTATGTTTCCTAGCCATGAACAAAGAGTTGTTATTTGATTAACGAGATCACATCATTAGTTGAATGATCTGATTGACATGACCCATTCCATTAGCATAGCACCCGATCGTTTAGTATGTTGCTATTGCTTTTATCCATGACTTATACATGTTCCTTCAACTATGAGATTATGCAACTCCCGTTTACCGTAGGAACACTTTGTGTGCTACCAAACGTCACAACGTAACTGGGTGATTATAAAGGTGCTCTACAGGTGTCTCCGAAGGTACATATTGGGTTGGCGTATTTCGAGATTAGGATTTGTCACTCCGATTGTCGGAGAGGTATCTCAGGGCCTTCTCGGTAATGCACATCACATAAAGCCTTGCAAGCATTGCAACCAATGAGTTAGTTGCGAGATGATGTATTACGGAACGAGTAAAGAGACTTGCCGGTAACGAGATTGAACTAGGTATTGGATACCGACGATCGAATCTCGGGCAAGTAACATACCGATGACAAAGGGAACAACGTATGTTGTTATGCGGTCTGACCGATAAAGATCTTCGTAGAATATGTAGGAGCCAATATGGGCATCCAGGTCCCGCTGTTGGTTATTGACCGGAGACGTGTCTCGGTCATGTCTACATTGTTCTCGAATCGTAGGGTCCGCACGCTTAACGTTACGATGACAGTTATTATGAGTTTATACATTTTGATGAACCGAAGGAGTTCGGAGTCCTGGATGTGATCACGGACATGACGAGGAGTCTCGAAATGGTCGAGACGTAAAGAATGATATATTGGAAGCCTATGTTTGGACATCGGATGCATTCCAGGTGAAATCAGGATTTTACCGGAATACCGGGAGGGTTACCGGAACCCCCCAGGAGCATAATGGGCCAACATGGGCCTTGGAGGAGAGGTGAGAGGGCTGCCCTCATGGGCTGCGCGCCTCCCCCCTTCCCCTAGTCCTATTAGGACTAGGATAGGTGGGCGCCCCCCTCTCTCTCTCTCTCCCCCTTGGAGAATCCTAGTCCAACTAGGATTGGGGGGGGGGGGGAATCCTACTCCCAGAGGGAGTAGGACTCTCCTGGCGCGCCAGGCTTGGCCGGCCAGCCCCTCCCCCTTGGCTCCTTTATATACGGGGGCAGGGGGCACCCCAAAGACACAAGTTGATCTACGGATCGTTCCTTAGCCGTGTGCGGTGCCCCCTTCCACCAAATTCCACCTCGATTATATCGTTGCAGTGCTTAGGCGAAGCCCTGCGCCGGTAACACATCAAGATCGTCACCACGCCGTCGTGCTGACGGAACTCTTCCTCGACGCTTTGCTAGATCGGAGCCCGGGGATCGTCATCGAGCTGAACGTGTGCCAAGAACTCGGAGGTGCCGGAGTAACGGTGCTGTGATCGGTTGGATCGCGAGGAGAACGTACGACTACTTCCTCTACGTACGACTACTTCCTCTACGTTGTGTCAACGCTTCCGCTTCGGTCTACGAGGGTACGTAGACAAACACTCTCCCCTCTCGTTGCTATGCATCACCATGATCTTGCGTGTGCGTAGGAAAATTTTGAAATTACTACGTTCCCCAACATGGAGATGTTGGCATGCGCAAGTGGAACAAGAACGGAGTTACAAGTGATGATTCCAGGACTTTGAAGCCACCATATTGAGTGCATGAAGCCTTGGACGAAATATACAAGATGCCACTTCATAATATTCGTCCATAGGCTATTCTAGGTGTTGCGTCACCTTATTATTGGGCCAGGCCCATGTAATTTCGAAATACTTAAGTATAGGCTGTTTTTAGAGTCCGTATGTGTGGGGAAACAAGAGTTAGTGTTGGTTTTGGACCCCTTCCTCAAGGGCCACGAAATTCCCCCCCTCTTCCTCCATATATACAGCCCTTAGGACGTCGTTTAGACTTTGGGTTTTATTTAGATTAAAAGTTCGCCATAGCTGCAACTTCGCGTACTTCGTTTGTGTTCAACAACCAGACCAAGGCGTCACAGAACCCCACCTTGATTAATAAAGCTTTCCTCTTATATTCGCAATATCTAGATTGCAATCTTAGTTTCTTGCTTGTTCTTCGTTTGCCTGCAGGAAACAGACCTTCGTGGTCAGGTTGATCGTGCTCCGGCGTGGTCAATAACCTCTCAGAGTTGGTTTAGCGATTGCAAAGGGCGACGTCCTTGCACGTTCGTAGTCGGATTGTCAAAGTCAACTTCGTCCGAAACGATAACCACCATCTCATCGAAAGACTGGACACCTTTGCCTTTATCAAAACGTATGTGGTTTCACCAACAGCTGGAACCATGATAATGGACCACACATGATGGAGGAACATCCACTTCAATATGATTTGATCTTCTCTCGATCACACGGCGAGACTATTTTCGGAATACAAACTTTAACTTAGGCAAAGAGATGCCCATTGTATAATAACACCAAAGCAATGAAGCACCTAGTGTTGGCCAATAAATAGTACAGTACTACTTTTCTGCAGTCCATGAAGTGACTATCCAATCTTTCTGTGTCTATTTTCAAATGGCACTGCATGAAGTGACTATACTATTCTCTTGTGCAGTTCAACCAAAATTGCGGTCACTTTGTGTGTTTGGCAAATAGCAATGGGCAGACATCTCTGTCTGCACAAATATCAAGCAGATAGTAAACATATACCCTACCTTGTATTTTTTTTTAAACATGTCTCTTTCGCTTAGCATCTGTCATGTTTTGCACTGGACAATTTGATACAGTCATGTTTTGCCCTGGGCAATTTCATACTGAATTGATTTGCTGGTTCAGAGCAGAAATATAGTGCCTATTCTTCATCAGATCAAGGATATCCATGTTCACAGTGATGGAAGAGGTGCAATCGATACAACCGAAATTGAGCATCCAATCATTGAACCCTGTCCTGCACCTCCAATGTAGGTCCACCCTACCAATAAATTCACATGCAACCACTAGTATTACTATCTAATGACAGTACAAAAAGAGTAGCAAGATAGTAGCAAACCATGTACCTTTGTAATGAATAGCTCATAGTCCCACCAATTGGATATAAAGGTTTGGAAGAAAACATGCTCCTAATGTTAAACCAGTTGGACTTTTTGTGCAGTTCCTCTAAAATTGAGCATTCCTGTTTGCATAGATATTGAAAGTGTGATTACTATAAAAGTGGCACTAGTTGAAGCATAGACTCACAAATATAAGCATTCCAATTTCTTAATGGGAAAAGGTAGCAAGACTGTTTCTAACCACCTGTTTGAAGGAATAAATAAGGCAACAGCGGCTGATGTCAGAAAGGCATATATAGTTCTTTCTGAAAGAATGATTGATTCCTGACCTTTCCTCTTCTTTTAAGCATATTTTGTGCAGTTTAACTAAAATAAAATGCCATCACCGCCTTGACAATTCAGTGACACTGTACAGAAGGAAATGACTTAACATTACATCATGATGTCAGGTATGTAGTCGATAGGCATTAGAGACAAACATACATACCTCCTCCGATAACATAACGAACATTAATTTTAACAAAGGTGTGACTAGCTTTACCGGGACAATTTGAGTGAACTCTACACCCTCTGTTCCTTAATATAAGACGTTTTCGCAGTTCAATTTAAAGTACCCAAACGTCCAGTATTTAGAAAAACAGGTAGTAGTTTTCTTGAGCACATATGTGGGAAAGCTTGCCACACTTTATATATGTCCATACGCTAATGTAACACCATTCGAATAGTACAAATATACACTAATCCAGTGGTTGGTGCAACAGTAGAGTAGTTATTTTATTACAGGGTACAGTACAAAGGTTTTACTGAACAAATTTCCATAAGCTCTAGCACTAGAAGATTTCTATAAGAATTAACAATACAAAATGTAAAGGTAACAAGTTTCAGCATTGGTATACTAGCTGTGCAAGAGCATTAAACCAAATACAAAAGTATGAAGGTAAGTAGCATTATTAACTAATGACAGTATTGAAAAATTGCAAACCATGTACCTTCAAGGTAAATATCATTTCGAACTCGAGTGGACATGAGAAATTGCTATCCCAATCTTGATAATCGATCAAACATAAAAACTTGATCGAACGAATCAATACAATAGCCAAAGGAGGAGGTGCCCACTCTTGACCTTTCCTCTTGTCTTCATAATTTTTTGTGTAGTTTAACCAAAATAAAATGACATCGGCGCCTTGGCATTTTGGTGACACTGTAAAAAAATGACTTATCTCATGAAAGTGAGGTATGTAATCTATAAACATAACAGTGCAAAAATCTCAAGGTAGTAACAAGTTTCGTTGTTTGTATACTGGCTGTGCAACAACATTAGAATGCCTTAGCTGAAAAATCTTTAATACATCCAGAATCAACAGCTAACCCTGAAATAATCCAGAGACATTAAATGACATTGCTTAAATTTATCGGTGGCATTAGACTGAGTGCGGCATTAGTTAAATGTGGCATCACTTTAGCAGTAGCATTGGTTGACTTTACCGCTGGCGTTATACTAACAGCAAAAAAGTGGCAATAAGAGCATGGGAGACCCATTCGGACAGTGGCGCACCAGTACGATGTACCTCCACGGACGCATAGAGTGGTGAGGGAGGTATGGTTGCCCAGAGCAACAAATATTCACACAACATATGTGGATTACCTCCCATTTTTGTTCTCTTTAGCCACCTTTTTCCTATGTGAGGACAGCAAACCGATCGACCTCGTCATTCTCTATTGCATTGTCATGCCTTTCTACCCTTCTTCAACCAAGAGACACGAGACTTGTTCCTTAGCCACTGATTTTCCCCTTCTCAACCTAGATGCGGGTTTGATGTCTACTCTCTTGGACAGTACAGTCTCCCTTCCTTTCCTTATTCAACCCAGACATGGATTAGTCTGCATGAAGTAGGGTTTCCTTTAATAGTGCAAATTAAGGTTTTCATCTGCGTGACCAGCAGAGCAGTGGATGGGAAATTGGGAAGATGGTGGAGTGGAAAAAGATCCACATGCAGCGACGTGGCAGATGGGGCAATAGAACAAGGGTATGGTTCGAAAAGAGGTAGCATACTTGAGGGTCGGTGAGAAGTCGCTTCGCTCGTGGTCGTCGTCCTCTACACGCACTACGACAGCGAGCTTGGGGATGGAGGCCATCCCACGCGGGCGCTAGGTCTGAGAGGACGGCCTTGTCGTCAGTGCGTGACCTCGCTCGCCGCCGACGAGTGCGTCAACGTTGCATGTCCTTTTCTTCCCCGGTGGATCTGTGACCACCGGTGAGGAGGGAGAGATGCCATCTTTTTTAGATCTGGAGAGAGGGTGATAGTGTGAGAAGCAAGTGGGCAGCCCTTAGCAAGAAAGCTCTGAAGCTCCATCCTATATATCTTTTTTATACTACTAGTACTAGAGGTGGAGTAGTGGTAGACTAGTTTATATTTTCTCTGCAAAGAGTACCAGTTAGTCGTGCTTCAAAACTGAATGGCACGCCATTAAAAAATTAAAGGTCGATAACTAATGCGGCACCTCGGGCCAACGCGGCCAGATCGCATTTTGCACGAGAAATTACACACCATGTTTCGTTGATATGTGGTCCCATTCCAACATGTCAGTGAGACGGCGAGTCCTTTTGTGCAATTCCCAAAAGGACGTGTAGGCCAGGGTGCCTCTTCGTGTACCGTGGCAAACTGGCAACCGTCCACCGACTCTCCACCTTTCCCTCTCGATTTGGAACTGCTGTCGCACGCTCTTCCTCCCTCCTCCATTTGCCTCCACCCTTCCTTCTGCCATTGTTCGATCGTCTTCTCCATGGAGGGAATAAGCCGGAAACGACCCCATTATTCTTGCCCCGATCTGAAAGATGATGTGGTGGGGGAACTCATTGATCGGTGCGACGTCATCACCTCGGCATGAATGGCAGGTTCGTTCAGGACCATTCTCGACTCAACTAATAACATCATTACAAGGAACCCAAGGGTCCAGGAGCGGTTTGATCTCCCTTATCTTCTTCACTATAAGCCTGTTTGCATGGGCGCGGACGACGGAGGCCTCGCCTTGTGCAAGTTGATGCCGCTTGATAATGATACATGTGATGTCAAGATGCCATCGCTTAAGGGTAAGGCTTGGGCTAGCGCAAATGGAGATTGGGTTGTTTATATTGGGTACAATTGCGAGTGGGAACTTGTGAATGTGTACACTCGTCGGAGGATTCCACTTCCAAAAATCTTAGAGTGCCCTGAGGTTGAGCACATAAATGATCTACGTACGTTCAAATACGATCATGGTGGTTGTCATGTACGGAAGATAGCAATTTGTCGAATTCCCAACCTCTCTTGGAATTACAAGAACTATGAAGTTGTTGCTATCTTTGACAAGCTTGTTGCCGTCGTTACTGATTCCACGGTTCGTCCATGGATATTGCTCAATAATCAGTTTCTGTACACGGATGAGTAATGTGATGCAATTGAATACGAGGATCTTGTGTTTGGTGCCACCACTCATGGAACTGTTTTTGCATGGGATCCTCGTAGTTTTGGTACGTTTGTCTTCCACCGTAATTATAATTGTTTCATCCACATGCATGCGGGTTAGCAAGTTTCCCTTTACTAATTAACCTTCTTCTTGTGTTTCCAAGGTCCTGTGAACATTCCGCCACCTATACTTGAAAAAATTTATAACCAAGGGGGAGATGACGATGGTGATGATCACGAGCATGAGGACGAGCAGAACTTATATACTGAGTGGCGCCTAGCAACTAATTCCGATGGATCACCTCTTCTTGTTTGTATACAGTGCATTGAGATTGTTACTACCGAGAGAGCAGGTGTTGTCTCCCATGGTCGCCCTCTCCGTACCTATTCCAACACTCGTTGCAGGGTATTCGGGATGTATACTAGTGTGCTAGCGCCAACACCTTCTCCCTGGTTCAGTATTGATAGTCTTGGAGAAAACTCGCTCTTCCTTAGACAAAACTATCCAATGATGGTGAAAGGTGATCCAGCTGTTGTTGACACAACGTTACTACCATTTATGAGAAGCAACTATATCTATACCTCGGACATTGCGGTGGTTCCCTACCCTGGTCCTGATATATGCCGCTTCAGCCTGGATGATCAGTCCTACATTGCTCTCGATATTGACAATAGCTGGCCCTTCCCAGAGCACCTATGGTTCAAAGCAAGCGTTTCCAACGCCGAGTATTGGTTGAGTTCAAGTTCATTTCATTGCTTGTTATTTTTTGTGTCATGAAAACTTCAGTATTTACTAGAATGTTTTGTTGGAAATAATTTATAATCCAACATGTATCGCCATTGTCATTGTGTGTTGATGACTTGTTGTATGTAATGAATGTTACATTTGCAAATGCATGTCATAGACTCAATTTATGAATGGTTTTTGAGTCACTTCTTGGAGTGTGAGTACCGTAGTAGTATAGTCAGCATCTGGTTAGTATATGAAGTTGCCACATCACATAGTGCCAACCTAATACTGGAGTATGCTGGCCCTCCACCGGCGTGCCGCTTCAAATGGCGGAGGAAGTGAGAGGTCGCGTCACCTTGTGTCCAGATCTGAGATGCCACGTGTACCAGATGAATGACTCCAAGTTCAACCACCATGATGCTAGGTGCAAGCCAAGGAACACTATTGGAGAGACCCCCCTCATAATTTTCCTACATTGGTCGTTTGATTCATATGATAGAATGCTATAGGATTTTTTTTCCTATGTCATCATGTTTAATTTGGCAATCTAGCATCCACTCCAACTTTTTTTTCACTTCCTTTGTTCCTACGAAGAGAGTACTTACTGTAAATGATGTGCCGCTGCACGAGCCGCCTATATTAATTAACCATGCTCTAAAAAGGTGGACCAGCTTTGGCTATAGTAGTATTGTACTAGGTTCGTAGGTGACCTGACTCTTGTTTCTCCGTCCATTCCTCGCTCTTAAACGAGGCTCTAGACTTAATGCAATCCCTCACCATCACAGAGGAATCACCTCTGAACTACACCCAGCCCAGATTAGGGGCTGAGAGCAGGGAATTTTACGTTCCATCCACCACCCACTTCATAGCCATTGACGAAGACTTAACTGACATGCCGGATTACACCTCCAAAGACATCGACGGCATGGACGATGATGCTGGAGACAAACAAAGCCAAGACCGGCCATACACCGGGCGCTGGACGGCTACCTCCACATATGATGTGTATATGGTGGATACACCCAAGGATGACGACGACGAAAGCAGGAAAGATTCGATCGAGGATAAACCCGCGGATGCACCACTGAAACGTCGACGTCAGCGATGCCGTTCAAAATCACGTCGCGGAAAGGAAAGTAATATCGGCAATGGAGACGATAACACTCTGGACAATGCCGAAGACCCCAAAGACCCCGTTGAGCCTACGTCCGAACAAGACGAACGGGAGGAGGGGCAAGTTAACTCCGATGAGCAGGTCGGGAATGAGGATTCGGAAGATAGCAACTGTCTACCGATCTCCGAGGATGATGTCAGCCTTGGCAATGAAGATTTCATCGTGCCAGAGGAACCCCTCGAGCAGGAGCGCTTTAAGCGCCAACTAATCACCACTGCGAGAAGCCTAAAAAAGAAGCAGCAACAGCTCCAAGCCGAATAGGATACACTCAACGACAGATGGACCCAAGTCCTAGCTGCCGAAGAGTATGGCCTTCAACGCCCAACAAAGAGCTATCCAAAGCGGCGGCTATTGCCACAATTCGACGTTGAGGCTCTTGAGCCAATACCATCGAGATATAATCATGTTGATGAGCTAGACCGACCACCACATGGACGAGATAAAGCAGCTACCTACGCCGAACACCAACCCGCACCACCTCACCGTAGATGCAAAGAGGCAGCGGCTCTAGGATACACCTATGACCTATGACAGGACCTGGACAATAGAGCAGGCCAAGCTAGATCAATCTATGGATCCCAAGGCGAGAAGACGGCCATCAAGCCTGGCGCGATAGGCATAACCTCACCCAGGCCGAAAACCGCATATAGATGTCATCCAAACTCCGTCGCGACGTTGCCCGATACAGAGGCGCCGCACACCCCTTATGTTTTACCGATGAGGTAATGCAGCACCAGTTCCCAGAAGGGTTTGAAACCGTAAACATCGAATCATATGACGACACGGCTGATCCTGTGGTATGGATTGAAGATTTCCTTCTCCATATCCATATGGCTCGCGGTGACGATCGCCATGCCATTAAATATCTCCCCTTAAAGCCGAAAGGACCAGCACGACACTGGTTAAACAGCCTCACAGAGAACTCTATTGGTAGCTGGGAAGATTTGGAAGATTCCTTTAGAGACAACTTCCAAGGTACCTATGTCCGGCCTCCGGACGCCGATGACCTTAGTGAGTCAGCCTGAAACCTCTGGACTAGGTTCTTATTTAAAAAGAACCAAATCATCGATTGTACGGATGCCAAAGCCCTCGCGGCCTTTAAACATCGCGTCCGTGATGAATCACTTGCCAGACACCTCGGCCAAGAAAAACCAAAGTCCAAGGTAGCTCTTACCACACTCATGACTCGCTTTTGCACGAGAGAAGACATCTGGTTAGCTTGTAGAAGCAACAGTACCAGCGACCGTGGCACCTCCGAAGCCAGAGACGGCGACGATAGGCCATGACGCAACAAACACAAGCATCGAAGAAACAATGAAGATACCGAACACACGACGATCCACGCCGGATTCAATGGCTCTAAATCCGGTCAGCGGAAGAAGCCATTCAAAGGAAACAAAGATGGTCCATCCATTTTGGACAAAATACTCGATCGGCCTTGCGAGGTTCATGGCACCCCTGACCAAGCCTGCCAATCATTCCAACAGAAACTGTTGGGGTATTTAAACAGGCTGGTAAGTTAAACACCGAACACAAGTGTGACGCCCCCGATTCAATCGTACACTAATCATACATGCAAACATGTACGATCAAGATCAGGGACTCACGGGAAGATATCACAACACAACTCTAAAAATAAAATAAGTCATACAAGCATCATAATACAAGCCAGGGGCCTCGAGGGCTCGAATACAAGTGCTCGATCATAGACGAGTCAGCGGAAGCAACAATATCTGAGTACAGACATAAATTAAACAAATTTGCCTTAAGAAGGCTAGCACAAACTGGGATATAGATCGAAAGAGGCGCATGCCTCCTGCCTGGGATCCTCCTAACTACTCCTGGTCGTCGTCAGCGGGCTGCACGTAGTAGTAGGCACCTCCGGTTTAGTAGGAGTCGGCGTCGACGGTGGCGTGTGGCTCCTAGACTCCATCGTCTGGTCGCAGCAATCAGGTAGAGAAATGGGGAAAAGAGGGAACAAGGCAACCGTGAGTACTCATCCAAAGTACTCGCAAGCAAGGAGCTACATTACATATGCATGGGTATATGTGTAAAGGGCCATATCAGTGGACTGGTCTGCAGAATGCCAGAATAAGAGGGGGATAGCTAATCCTGTCGAGGACTACGCTTCTGGTAGCCTCCGTCTTGCAACATGTAGAAGAGAGTAGATTGAAGTCCTCCAAGTAGCATCGCATAGCATAATCCTACCCGGCGATCCCCTCCTCATAGCCCTGTTAGAGAGCGATCACCGGGTTGTATCTGGCACTTAGAAGGGTGTGTTTAATTAAGTGTCCGGTTCTAGTTGTCAAAAGGTCAAGGTACAACTCCAAGTCGTCCTGTTACCGAAGATCACGGCTATTCGAATAGATAAACTTCCATGCAGGGGTGCACCACATAACCCAACACGCTTGATCCCATTTGGCCGGACACACTTTCCTGGGTCATGCCCGGCTGTGGAAGATCAACACGTCGCAGCCCCACCTAGGCACAACAGGGAGGTCGGCACGCCTGTCTAAACCTAAGCGCACAGGGGTCTGGGCCCATCGCCCTTAGCACACCTGCACGTTGCGTACGCGGCCGGAAGCATACCTAGCCCCCTTAATACAAGCGCGAGCTTACGGTCCAATGCGGCGCGCGCCGCTCAGTCGCTGACGTCACAAAGGCTTCGACTGATACCCCGACGTCGAGTGCCCATAACTTTCCCACGTAGTTGGTTAGTGCGCATAGACCAAATGGCCAGACTCAGATCAAATACCAAGATCTTGTTAAGCGTGTTATTAAAGTAACCGCGAACGCCGACAGGGCCAGGCCCACCTCTCACCCAGGTAGTCTCAACCTGCCCTGTCGCTCCGCCACAAAGATCAACCCAGAGGGCCGTCGGGACAAAGGTCCTTTCAGCCCCCAATCCGTGAATCACTCGCGGGTACTCCTCGAGCCGACCCGACTTTAGTCACCACATGTATCATGTATAAAGTATATAGTATATACCCGTGATCACCTCCCGAGTGATCACGACCCGATAGTATAGCACAACAGACGGACAAGAATGTAGGGCCACTGATGGAAAACTAGCATCCTATACTAAGCATGTAGGATTGCATGTAAAGGTAACAACAGTAGTAGCAAGGGCAGGCTATGCATCATGATAGGAATAACAAAAAGGAGTAACATGCTACACTACTCTAATGCAAGCAGTATATAGAAGAATAGGCGATATCTGGTGATCAAGGGGGGTATTGCCTGGTTGTTCTGGCAAGTAGTAGGGGTCATCTTCGATGTAGTCGAACACACGAACATCGGCAGCGGTCTCGGAGTCTACCGGAAATAAGTAACGGAGGGGGAACACAATAAATAATAGAGCAACCAAATGTAACACAGAGCAAGACGTGGCAATACGTTGTGCTAGGGGTAACCTAACGCAGGGATAGGTGATACCGGCGAAACGGGAAACATCCAGGAAAGCATCCCCGGTGTTTCGTGTTTTCAGACAAATGAACCAGAGGGGGAAGGTTGCAGGTTTTCTATGCTAGGGACGCGAGGCGGACGAACGGGTTGCGTATCCGGTTTCGTCTCGTCGTTCTGAGCAACTTGCATGTACAAAGTTTTCTCATCCGAGCTACGGTTTATTTTATATTAATTTAAAAAGGATTTTATCTTTTTCTAGAATTAACAGAATTAATTTAATTAGAAAAGGGTAATTATGACGTCATCATGATGTCAGCATGACATCAGAAGTCAACATTGACCGTTGACCTGGTCAACCTGACAGGTGGGTCCCACCTGTTAGGGGCTGTTTAGTTAATTAATAGTAGTTGATTAGGTTAACTAGTTATTAGGTTAATTAATCTAAATTAGTTAACTTAAACAGAATTAGTTAAGTTAATTATTTAGTTAATTAATTGATATTTATTTATTTAATTTTATTATTATTATTATTGATTCTTTTTTTAACGTTCAGGGGTGTGGGCCCCGCGCTCATAGGCATAGGGGGCCTTGTGGGCATACGGGCAGGCGGGCGAAGCCACAACCCTACCCGATAGCGAGGCGAGGCTGGAACGGGGCTCCAGCGGGCGTGGCCATCATGGCGTCGACCGCGGTAGGTGGAGCGAGGGGGAGCCGGCAGCGAACGGCGCCGGCGAAGGGCGGCGCTGGCGGAGAGTGGTGGCGGCGGTCGGTGGAGGTTGCGGCTCCAGCGACAGGGGCATTCCATGGCGCGCGTGGGAGGGCGAGGGTGGCAGAGGCCACGGCGGGCGCGGGTGGACGACGGCAGCAGCGCCCGCAGCGTCAGCCACCGCAGCAGACCAACACGAGGGGGCACGAGGCCAGCGGCGAGACGCCGCAGCAGGGGACGGGCGCGTGGGGGCGCGTAGGCCATCGGCGGAGGATGGAAGAGGCTAGGGGCGATGACCGTGGCAAGGCCACGCATGGAGGGCTGCGGGCAGCGGCGGGAATCGCGACGGCCGACAACGCGGGCTCGGCAGGACCGCGGGGCCGGGGGAGTGCGGTGACTGCAGGCGAGTCTCACGGGCGCGCGAGCGTGTGCGCGGGACTGAGGCAGGGGACGCGTGCGCGCGCGCGGCGGTGCGGTCGCCGCGGGCAGGGTGAGCGCGCGCAGGCACGTGGTGAACGAGAGGGACGGGATGGAGGAGGGTGCGTGCTCACTTCGGGTGCAGGGATCGGGGCAATGGGGGCGCGGGGAGGAGGATGGAGACGGCGTGACAGAGAGGAGGCAGGCCGGCGAGGGAGGTCCGGCGAGGTGGCTTGGTCCTGGCGCGGGGGCGGCGACGGCGGCCTCCTCTCGATCCTGATCCAATCGGGAGAGAGAGGGGGGGGGGAGATATTTCGTGGGGGGAGTGGGGGTGTCGGTGGGTGGACTAGGTTAGTGGGGGGGTTAAGGGAGTGGGGTGCGGGGTGGGCCGGCCCGGGCCTGGCCTGGCTAGCAGCTGGGCCGATTGGCCTAGTGGGGGGGGGTGTTCTGTTTTTGTTTTAGTTTAGTTATTGTTTTCTATTTTTCTCTTTACTTTTATTTCTTCTTTTTAGTTTCATTAAAATTTTAATTTATTTCAAATTTATAGAATGTGAGAACAACACCTAAATGTAGTATGTCAAATATACCACTGCCACATTAATTTGGATAGCTAAATAAAATAGTTTAATATTTTACAAAATACAAAAGGCATTTAATTAATTTATTTTGCTGCTGTTTTATTCATTTTTGAGTATTTACACATTTTATACAAGTGTGGTTTCTCCACCATTATTACTTAGGATTTATTTGTCCCATTTTGAACATTTTAGTTTTAATGTTTGAAAACTTTTATTGTTTGCCCTGATTTTGAATTTTGAATTCGAACTGGTTTCGAACTAACGCGAGATTAACAACAGTAACAGTGGTGACAAGGCATCATTACTAGAGGGCTACTGTAGCTTGATTATCCGGGCGTCACAATTCTCCTCCACTACAAGAAATCTCGTCCCGAGATTTAAGAGGTGTTTAAGGGGGGGGGGAAGTCTGGTTACGAAATTCTACTGGATCTCCTCAGTCTTGGTTGCTTTTCTCGAAGAGGTCAATCCATTACATTGATGTCTTCATTCCACTGCTTCAGGTCATCATTATGAAGTCTTCATCCTTTCTTTGGGGGTTCCACCGTTCTTACGGATAGGTAAAGGGGCAGATTGGCAACGACAGAATGCTATAAGGGTAATAATCTGGGATTAACCCATGAATGATCATACGAGTACCTCTCGAGGTGAACAAATAAAACACATCGAGAGTAAAGTTTGAAGGTACAATAAGAAGTTTCAAGCAGCCAGGCAATCTCTCATTGCCTAGCCAGAAGATGAAAGGATTTCAGGGCAACGTGAATAAATATTGCGTCTGATACTAGAATAGGTCATCTCTAGGAAGGTGACCTGTGGATGCATATGGAGTCAAGCGCGAGGAATAACCTTGGAAACCGGGGTTACAGGAGAGTCATGTTTCGATCCTTTGGAGTTGTGGGTTATGGGCCCACCATGTGGTTCAAAAGTAGGAAGGACGGTGATATTTTGCACAGTCGTGATAACAAGACACATATTTCAGGGGTATAACCTTCCCAAGGACAAGCAGTGCATGATATCCATGACAGGATATAATGTAGAAACTCTTTAGATAGGAGGGAGAATTCTCATGATATTACCCATACACCGGTGTTTGGATAATTGAGCAGGAAACATTTAGCATTGGGCTTCCAATGTTCCTGTTGAAAATCGGTGTACCATAGACATGCTTCGAGATAACATTGACATGGTCATCAGGTGAAGATCAGACTTTGGAAACAAAAAGGATCCATCAGGAACAACATATAGAATAAGTCTTACAATTTCCTCTTGGAAGAATGGTTAACATTGCTAATAGGAAACTATAACAATAGGTCCTCCGGCCAGGTGTGCTAGGCATGACATCACCTTATCGGGTCATATAAATACCAATGTTATAACTCTTGGAAATGTCCCAACCATCATATCTGACCAAGATTCAGATCCGATAGGTGTCATGATATCTCAGACTCAGGATGTCCGAGAAGAAAAGGTGCAACACAAATAGACGAAATGACATTGCAAGATTCTCGGGAAATGAACTATGGGAGTGGGTTCCTGAAACAATAGTTCATCATTAAACCAAGGAGGGGGATGAGAAGGTGGCTGATGGGCTCAGCGACAATCCATCTAGAATTCCAAATGGATGGCTTTCCACAATAATGTGAACAAGGAGATGACACTTGTCAATTCAAATGATATAATGTTCTATGCTCTAGGAAAACATACACCACCAATCATTAGTTGAAAGGTGTGCCCGAAGTATGACCTTAGGCAGCAAGATCAATGTTAGAGTGACGACTCAATAACCAACAGTCTAAGAACGAACTGTCGATCATTAACTTCAAAGCAATAGGGTTGCTAGAAGTACAGAACTCAAATAGCATCGTTAGCATATTGGTATCCTGGTTAAAAACAGCATGGGGACCAAGGGAGAATGGTGATGGTGAGAAGTATCATCATGCCGAGAATTTGTAAGAGGTGGAGCAATCCCAACAACATTCTCGACATAATAGATAGTAATACTTCAAGGTAGAACACAACACTAGCTGGAGAGCAAGTTGCATTCATTATGTGGACAAGTTCGCGATGAAAGAAGTCGAGGGTGTTGTCGATGATAATAAAAATCACCGAGGGCAAGGAGGATATTTCTCATCATGAGCACAGTTGACATCTCGGAAGAAGTCAAAGTGTTGAAGGTGATCCGACACATTTGTCGGGAGGTTTCAAGAGGATGCAATCAAATAACAACGGCAACAAGCAAGGAAATGTGGAAGTGGCAAGTTATAGGATCAATATATGAGAGGCAAGCTCGGAACCAAAGTTGCTTTTCAAGGCAAGCAACAAGATGCTGAAAGCTTGACGTAAGTCGTTCTCACACACTGAAGAATACGTGCACTAGAGAAGGACAAGGTAGCACAGTCAAAGGTGGCAAGACCAGGATGCAACCGATAGTCTAGGAATGACCAGATTGAGTTCAGAATTTCCTAGTAAAAATACTAGGGGTATTTGATTTGTAGTGCGGAATAATTTCACTAGTCGGTGTCCTCGGTTGATAACAACCCAGAACCCATAGAGTGATTACGACAAGGAAAGACATTACTTCAACAAAGTTAGTAAGTTGTGGTGCAATGGCAAGACATCTCCGAGATACCAGGAGGTAATACTCAAAGGTAGAACATGATAGAAGTAAAACCGGTTCATTGACCTATGACAATAGATACTTCAACCTTGCCAAAAATAGACGAGGCACTGGAATGAATTCCCATAAGATATATCATATCAGGACATCATGGTCGGAACCATAACTATAAGGAATCAATTTCAAGAATACCGAACGAATCAAAGCTGGATAATCATTTTGCAAGAAGCTTCCGAGACGGTCTACATCATTTTCATGGGCATGAACACAAAGTTCAAGGTCGACTCCCACTTATTTAATGCAGATCATTTCATTCACCTCTCACTTTGATATAACTATAGTGTTGGTATTTTATCTGGTAGAACACCGGAAGAGTATGACTTGTGAAAACTTTCGGGTTCTCACGGATTAGGGGAAGGCATAGGTTCAACCCATCGGGCGTCTTAGTAACATATACCACAAGTTTCAAAAGTAAATACACAAGCTTGAAAGCAGTGCATGGTTGGCCAAGCAGAGAATACAATTTACCAAAGGCATTATGTATCAGGGGAAGAACTCACAAGGTGATTGAATATGAAGGACACTGTCGGATAAAAATCCAACAATGGATCGGGCGATCCACAGCAAAGCTGATGTGAGTATCGGTACTCACTCAGAGAAATAAAGAATGCAGAGGCATCAGATTCAACAATCATCTGATTAGTCTGATGCTTAGGTAGAAAGAAATTATGGTTCCCAAAACAAAGGATCAGAAGCAGACGCTTTGATCAAGGATGGGTAAGTTGAAAACACTTAGTTGAACAATCAATAAAGGTTTCAATTGCCGAGAACCAACTCATGTTCGGAATGACGCCTGAGCCGGAAAGATGATCTTAAAAAGGATAACCTGATGACTGCGTGCGTATGCACATATTGAATCAATATGCTCAAAATAACTAAGACAGGGGATGTTATCGAGGACTACTATTCATATGGAATTAACCATAATGCAATCAAGCAAGAATTTCAGGAGCAATAGGTTGCTCAGGATTTTTGGAAGACCAAATGGTATTTCGAAGAATTTTGTGAAATACATGAATCATCTGGGGATGATCGGATACTCAATAAATGCGAGAAATTATGCGTAGTGGTATTCATGTGGCAAGAACTGCAAGGCAGTAGGCACAAAGTATTCTCGGGGTATCTTATAATAACAAGATCGACTGGGAATAAAAGTAAGCACGACAGGTGTAAATACTTATCCATAGGGATATTTCGATGGTAGGGAATTGCAAAAGCAATGGCACAAAGTCTCGAGAGAATATCGAAGAGTATCTTAGAAATCTTCTGGTGCCGCCGGCAATCATCTGGACTGAAAGGGCTCTCCGGGAGAAAGTATTTTCGAGAACCTAAGTTAGATTTTTAGTAAATTCATTAAACCCGAATAGGAGAGAGTTCAGAGTCCCAGAGCATAGACGAGGAATAAAAGATCCTAATACCACCCAATGGCGACGTGGGAACATAGGCCACACAACCATGTTAGTAAAGGTTTTGCAATGACTAGACTCAACTTCGGCCAAGGAGTTTGGAAGGGGGATTCCTACAGGCAATCGGCCCTGATACCAACTTGTGACGCCCCCGATTCAATCGTACACTAATCATACACGCAAACGTGTACGATCAAGATCAGGGACTCACGGGAAGATATCACAACACAACTCTAAAAATAAAATAAGTCATACAAGCATCATAATACAAGCCAGGGGCCTCGAGGCCTCGAATACAAGTGCTCGATCATAGACGAGTCAGCGGAAGCAACAATATCTGAGTACAGACATAAATTAAACAAGTTTGCCTTAAGAAGGCTAGCACAAACTGGGACACAGATCGAAAGAGGCGCAGGCCTCCTGCCTGGGATCCTCCTAACTACTCCTGGTTGTCGTCAGCGGGCTGCACGTAGTAGTAGGCACCTCCGGTGTAGTAGGAGTCATCGTCGACGGTGGCGTCTGGCTCCTGGACTCCATCGTCTGGTCGCAGCAATCGGGTAGATAAATGGGGAAAAGGGGGAACAAGGCAACCGTGAGTACTCATCCAAAGTACTCGCAAGCAAGGAGCTACACTACATATGCATGGGTATATGTGTAAAGGGCCATATCAGTGGGCTAAACTGCAGAATGCCAGAATAAGAGGGGCATAGCTAATCCTGTCGAAGACTACGCTTCTGGCAGCCTCTGCCTTGCAGCATGTAGAAGAGAGTAGACTGAAGTCCTCAAATTAGCATCGCATAGCATAATCCTACCCGGCGATCCCCTCCTCATAGCCCTGTTAGAGAGCGATCACCGGGTTGTATCTGGCACTTAGAAGGGTGTGTTTAATTAAGTATCCGGTTCTAGTTGTCAAAAGGTCAAGGTACAACTCCAAGTCGTCCTGTTACCGAAGATCACGGCTATTCAAATAGATAAACTTCCATGCAGGGGTGCACCACATAACCCAACACGCTTGATCCCATTTGGCCGGACACACTTTCCTGGGTCATGCCCGGCTGTGGAAGATCAACACGTCGCAGCCCCACCTAGGCACAACAGAGAGGTCAGCACGCCTGTCTAAACCTAAGCGCACAGGGGTCTGGGCCCATCGCCCTTAGCACACCTGCACGTTGCGTACGCGGCCGGAAGCATACCTAGCCCCCTTAATACAAGCGCGAGCTTACGGTCCAATGCGGCACGCGCCGCTCAGTCGCTGACGTCACAAAGGCTTCGACTGATACCCCGACGTCGAGTGCCCATAACTTTCCCACGTAGTTGGTTAGTGCGCATAGACCAAATGGCCAGACTCAGATCAAATACCAAGATCTCGTTAAGCGTGTTATTAAAGTAACCGCGAACGCCGACAGGGCCAGGCCCACCTCTCACCCAGGTAGTCTCAACCCGCCCTATCGCTCCACCACAAAGATCAACCCAGAGGGCCGTCGGGACAAAGGTCCTTTCAGCCCCCAATCCGTGAATCACTCGCGGGTACTCCTCGAGCCGACCCGACTTTAGTCACCACATGTATCATGTATAAAGTATATAGTATATACCCGTGATCACCTCCCGAGTGATCACGACCCGATAGTATAGCACAACAGACGGACAAGAATGTAGGGCCACTGATGGAAAACTAGCATCCTATACTAAGCATGTAGGATTGCATGTAAAGGTAACAACAGTAGTAGCAAGGGCAGGCTATGCATCATGATAGGAATAACAAAAAGGAGTAACACGCTACACTACTCTAATGCAAGCAGTATAGAGAAGAATAGGCGATATCTGGTGATCATGGGGGGGCTTGCCTGGTTGTTCTGGCAAGTAGTAAGGGTCGTCTTCGATGTAGTCGAACACACGAACATCGGCAGCGGTCTTAGAGTCTACCAAAAATAATTAACGGGCGGGAACACAATAAATAACAGAGCAACCAAATGTAACACAAAGCAAGACGCGGTAATACGTTGTGCTAGGGGTAACCTAATGCACGGATAGGTGATACCGGCGAAAGGGAAACATCCGAGAAAGCATCGCCGGTGTTTCGTGTTTTCAGACAGATGAACCGGAGGGGGAAGGTTGCAGGTTTGCTATGCTAGGGACGCGAGGCAGACGAACGGGTTGCATATCCGGATTCGTCTCATCGTTCTGAGCAACTTTCATGTACAAAGTTTTCTCATCCGTGCTACGGTTTATTTTATATTAATTTAAAAAGGATTTTATATTTTTCTAGAATTAACAGAATTGATTTAATTATAAAAGGGTAATTATGACGTCAGCATGATGTCAGAAGTCAACGTTGACCGTTGACCTGGTCAACCTGACAGGTGGGTCCCACCTGTTAAGGGTTGTTTAGTTAATTAACAGTAGTTGATTAGGTTAACTAGTTATTAGGTTAATTAATCTAAATTAGTTAACTTAAACAGAATTAGTTAAGTTAATTATTTAGTTAATTAATTGATATTTATTTATTTAAATTTATCACTATTATTATTAATTCTTTTTTTAACGTTCAGGGGTGTGGGCCTCGCGCGTCATAGGCACAGGGGGCCTTGTGGGCATACGGGCAGGCGGGCGAAGCCACAACCCTACCCGATAGCGAGGCGAGGCTGGAACGGGGCTCCAGCGGGCGCGGCCATCATGGCGTCGGCCGCGGTAGGTGGAGCGAGGGGGAGCCGGCAGCGAATGGCGCCGGCGAAGGGCGGCGCTGGCGGAGAGTGGTGGCGACGGTCGGTGGAGGTTGCGGCTCCAGCAACAGGGGCATTCCATGGCGCGCGTAGGAGGGCGAGGGTGGCACAGGCCACGGCGGGCGCGGGTGGACGAGGCGGCAGCGCCCACAGCGTCAGCCACCGCAGCAGACCAACACGAGGGGGCACGAGGCCAGCGGCGAGGCGCCGCAGCAGGGGACGGGCGCGTGGGGGGGGGGCGTAGGCCATCGGCGGAGGATGGAAGAGGCCAGGGGCAATGACCGCGACAAGGCCACGCACGGAGGGCTGCGGGCAGTGGCGAGAATCGCGACGGCCGGCAAGGCGGGCTCGGCGGGACCGCGGGGCCGGGGGAGTGCGGTGACTGCGGGGGAGGCTGACGGGCGCGCGAGCGTCTGTGCGGGACTGAGGCAGGGGACGCGTGCGCGCGCGCGGCGGTACGGTCGCCGTGGGCGGGGTGAGCGTGCGCAGGCGCATGGTGAACGAGAGGGACGGGATGGAGGAGGGTGCGTGCTCACTTCGGGTGCAGCGATCGGGGCAATGGGGGCGCGGGGAGGAGTATGGAGACGGCGTGACAGAGAGAAGGCAGGCCGCCGAGGGAGGTCCGGCGAGGCGGCGTGGTCCTGGCGCGGGGGCGTCGATGGCGGCCTCCTCTCGATCCCGATCCAATCGGGAGAGAGAGGGGGGAGATATTTTGTGGTGGGAAGTGGGAGTGTCGGTGGGTGGACTAGGTGAGTGGGGGGATTAAGGGAGTGGGGTGCGGGGTGGGCCGGCCGGGGCCTGGCGTAGCTAGCAGTTGGGCCGATTGGCCTAGTGGGGGGGTCTGTTTTTGTTTTAGTTTAGTTATTGTTTTCTATTTTTCTCTTTTCTTTTATTTCTTATTTTCTGTTTTATTAAAATTTTAATTTATTTCAATTTTATAGAATGTGAGAACAACACCTAAATGTAGTATGTAAAATATACCACTGCCACATTAATTTGGATAGCTAAATAAAATAGTTTAATATTTTACAAAATACAAAAGGCATTTAATTAATTTATTTTGCTGCTGTTTTATTCATTTTTGAGTATTTACACATTTTATGCAAGTGTGGTTTCTCCACCATTATTACTTAGGATTTATTTGTCCCATTTTGAACATTTTAGTTTTGACGTTTGAAAACTTTTATTGTTTGCCCTGATTTTGAATTTTGAATTCGAAGCAGTTTCGAACTAACGCGAGATTAACAACAGTAACAGTGGTGACAAGGCATCATTACTAGAGGGTTACTGTAGCTTGATTATCCGGGCGTCACAACAAGGGGAAAGGGCCGCCAAGCAAGGATGATGAAGATCCTCGCCCACCGAACACAGGGGGACAGAAGAAATTTCCACCTGAGGTGAAAACAGTGAACATGATATATGCCACGCATATCCCCAAAAGGGAACGCAAGCGCGCACTAAGAGACATCTACGCTATAGAGCCAGTCACCCCAAAATTCAACCCCTCGTCGGCTTGTCCGATCACCTTCGATCGTAAGGACCACCCGACCAGCATCCATCACAGAGGTTTGGCAGCTTTGGTCCTTGATCCAATCATCGACGGATTCCATCTCACACGAGTCCTCATGGACGTCGGCCGTAGTCTTAACTTGATTTATCAAGACACGGTCCGCAAAATGGGTATCGACCCATCAAGAATAAAGCCTACTAACACCACCTTTAAAGGAGCAATACCTGGTGTAGAAGCCCGCTGCACGGGCTCAATAACAATGGAAGTAGTCTTCGGTTCGCCGACCAACTTCCGAAGCAAAGACTTGATCTTCGACATTGTCCCCTTCCGCAGTGGTTATCACGCACTGCTCGGACGAACCGCCTTCGCTCGCTTCAATGCGGTCCCGCATTATGCTTACTTAAAACTCAAAATGCATGGACCCCGCGGCGTCATCAGAGTTAATGGAAACATGGAGCGCTCCCTCTGTACCGGGGAGCACACTGCAGCTCTCGCATCTGAGGTACAGAGCGGCCCTATCAAGCCGCACACTTCATCAGCCACCAAGCCCCCGGAAATGTTAAACGAGTCCAGTCCACACTGCAGAATGACAACGCGGTTCATCTAGAGCTGGACTAGCAATTCGGCCTCCGTCAAAATCCCCATCTAATCATGGCATACGTACCGCGCGTGCATAACTATGCACTCAAAATACCTTGGTCAAGGACGGAGGCACACCAAGGACAAGGTCCACAATACGGCTCGGCCCTATTCGGACCTTAATCTTCTTCCTTTTCTTCTCCTTTTTTTCTCTTTTCTCTCTTATTTCAGGTTCTTTAAAACCTAAATCACTTTTCGGTGGTACAAGGGCCCTTTCCCAGGCCCCTTCTATATACATGATCGTTGATCCTCTCAAAGGATCCTACACCAAGGTGAAAAGCGGCACAGACGTGTGGCAGGGTGTCCAAAGGATCTTCAAGACCACTGTAAGTGCATCTAGTGCCCCTTAGTGATTTTGGTGTATTGAAGACTTATAGGTTAAGTATCTAATGCGTTTATGAGTGTACACAAATCTATAAGTCTATGAGGAGTTTGATATTTACAGAGAAAGTTGACCCCTAAAAATGAAGTTCTTCGACTGAAGACTTTGATATACTGAAGACTTTCTGAAGACTTTGAAAGTGAAGAAATTGGTGTGACCTTGAAGACTTGGTATTCATTCGAGGAACATGAAGCGTGAAGACTTTTGTTTTCGTAGTTTCATTTTCTCTTTCTTGAGTCATAGGAAACACCGTACTGTTAAAGGGGGTTGAGGAAATACTAAGGAGAAAATTTCCATGTGATGCTCAACTCAAATCCTACACCTACCAATCCCTTCGAGTGAAGCCATTGGAAATCTCATACAGTTCAATCAATTTCTTCAGTGACAGAGACGCAGTTCTTCTGGTCACTGAGGACTTTGCTCTGACTGAGGAGTTAGGAATTCGCTAGTGCGAATTACCTACACAGTGAGGAACATGAGATCCCTGAGGAATCTGTACCTCAAATTTCCGACCGTTGCTGTGCTGCGCGCCAGCTGTCCGAAAATATCTTGTCCACCTAACGGTCATATCATTGAAGGGCATTTATGTCTTATCATGTCGGGCTGCTCCCTAGGCTATAAATAGCCGCCCCCTACAACAACTAGCTGGTTGGCTGCTCCGCGAGAACTTGACACTTGTCATTTGAGAGCAACCCATCCTCCGAGGACTTTGAGCGAAAATCATCAAGTGAGGAAAATCCAAACCCCAAACCCAAAACACCTACAAACCCAAAGTGATTGAGCATCACTGAAGAGATTGATCCTGCGTGGATCCGACGCTTGTTACCTTTGAAGACTGTGCTTCTTTCAGACGGTTAGGCGTCAAGGTCTAGAGCATCCAAGAGGAATTGTGGATCGCCGAGTGACCAAGTCTGTGAAGGTTTGGAAGTCACCTGAAGACTTACCACGAGTGATTGGGCGAGGACTGTGTGTTCTTAGCTCAAGGAGAATACGGTGAGGACTTGGTGTCCCGAGCTGCGTGCTCAGGACTGGGTGTCCTCGAGTTTAAATACTCAGCCGCTCCAACCAGATGTACAACTGAGACAGCAGTTGGAACTGGTCTACCAAATCATTGTCTTCACCAAGCTTACTGGTTCCATTTCCTCAACTCATTCATTTCCTCAGTAGTGTGCTGTTTGTTTATCATATCTGTGTTTGAAGACTTTGACTGAAGACTTTCTCTCAATTTCCTCAGTTCAATTTCTTCAGTCTGTTTGTCTTCATCTTGTGTTATCCTGTGTTTACACTTTCTGTACTCTGAGTTTGTCTTCATTTCATCATGATGACCATGCATGTATTCTGCTATGTTTACCTCTGAGTACTTATTCCGCTGCTAGTAGTTCTTCGCTAAGGAATTTCCTCACGAGCAAATTCCTCAGTGAAGAATTTCATAAAAATCGCCTATTCACCCCCCTCTAGTCGATATAACGCACTTTCAACCACCTTTTCTTCTTTTAGGACAAGTATACAGCTTTCCCTTGCTCACAAATTCTTGGCATGTAAAATAGCCTTGATGCTTATGGCATTCTCTCCTTGATGCTTATGGCATTCTCTGTAAGAGCACGTTTTGACGTATCAATCACACTATAATGGAAACAGTTTTGTCCAACCCTATTTGGTATTGGCTTATTTGATAATCTGTATTCCGTCTTCACGTCAGTTTGGTGTATACACCTCGACATGACTTAAATTGCTAGGGGTTCTATTCGGCCACATATATTTTTTATAAAAAAGTCCGAACACTTTTACAGTATACTTCGGCGTCGCGAATACTGCATTACATGCATCGGCTCCGAATCATGTCCTTGGTCAATAGTTGGGTTGTCCGGCTCCTATGGTTACCACCTTACGTTCCGCTTGTTTGGCTAAGGTAGTAAAGGGAGAACTACTGTGATTGTGTTTCTCGTTCGTCCGGTCAAACACCTCAGTAGGAAAGCCGAAAACTGACTGTCATGATATAGCGAGAGCTGGTCAGTGGTTCAGTGACTTACTAAATATCTTGCGAATTTTTCCGTATTGTACGAAGGACTGGCCTCCACCCAGTCTCGCGCCTAAGGCATCCAAGTTTGGATAGCCGCACACTCACCAGGGGCTAGCTCATAGTCCCATTGTCAAACTCCAATGGCTAAGTGAGAGTGATAAAGATGCATAGTCTAATTTCCTTGTTCGCTGCATAAACACCTCCTTTACGGACCAAGAAGTTGGGTCAAGTGTGGTAATGTGCTATTCCAAACACCCCTGTAGTATCTAAGTGGGGGCTGAAGCCGACGACTGGAAATTTTTTAGAAATAAAAACGACCGCACAGGAGGAATATAATTTCAGATAAAGGCACAAACACTATAAGAAATATGTCAACTTATGACCTTCTGTCAGTGACCCTCGAAGAATTGGTCATAAATTTATGACCATTTTAGACCAATTGGTCAAAAGCTGTCTGGGGGGCTCCAAACCCTAAACCATTGCGACCATTTTGGTCAAAAAGGTCGTAATTTCCTTACACGAAATGGTCATAAAGCAAACAACACTAGTCCGCTACCTTATTTCTAGTTGTTAACGACCAATATAGATGGTCATAGCCTTGTAAATTGTGGTGGGTTGCTATGACTAGGCGCCACCTCATCAGTTTTGCCTATGTGTCATGTCCATGTGGCAGTTTTTGCCCTAGGTTGTGAAGCAACCTATATTTCTGTCATTTCCAAAATTCCCAAAAAAATCTCATAAATTCTTTGGGTCATATCTTCGTCAAATATGTAAAAACCTTCCTTGCCTAGTTCAGAAATAATTCAAAAATATTCATTTTCCTATTCTGTTCAGAGTAACAGTTTGTGAAGGAAGTATCACTTTGGCATGTCCAAATAGTATCCATTTTCTACAGTGCTTTCCTATGCCCAAATAACCATCCTCCACCAAATGCCAGCTTAATCCATTCATTATTTTGTGCCGAGCTTCAACATTCGTATTTATGTCTAGTGTGGTGGTTTGCAAAGCAAGTACCACCTAGGCTCCTCCTTTTGAGCTGAAAATTTGTGAAGACGGTCTTCTTAGTAACTGATCATCCTCAGCCAAAACTCACACCTATTAGCCATGTACATTTCCCGTACCGCTAATCAAACACTTGGCTGCTAATTCATCTTTAAGCATCGATCGGTCTCCTCATGAGAATCTTATGTTGTAATTTTCTTCCTAGCACCTACCTAGGGAGTGCCCAACCCACAAGACATGCCTAGGCCTCCCAGAACACATGGCGACGCCACAGTCACGCGGTGACCATGCAGCGGGCATGCGAGTTTACGCGCTCTAGAGTTGGGCCCTCGGCCACCGCCCAAACCTTGATGTATCGCCACCAAACCATGTATTTATGATTAAATAGGTACTTATGTAACTAGAAATGATTTTTGGAAAAAATAAATAGCAAACTATGAGGCAGCTACAGTTCAAATTTGCCCCGCTTCCAACTGAATCGGCGGAAATTTTTCTTTTTCACGAGAGGTGGATCAAAAAAATTTACACCCAACCATTTTGTCAATTGTGCATTAAATACGGCCTAGTATTTTATAAAAATGATTTGGTCCAATTATGCAACAATTATTTGGTAGTTCCTTCACAAAAAAACCTCCTTTCGGGCACTCGGAAAATGGAAAATGTATTTTCCGTGCAAATAAAATGAAAACTCCCTTAGGCAACATTGTTTGGAATTCCAAGATGCACCCTTGTGCATAATATGAGATCATTTGAACAAACTATGGCAAGAATGTGGCCATAAGATTGATCATTTGGCTTCAAAGCCATGAATCTTCACGCATGATAGCTCATTTCTGAAAACACTTTTTTTAAAATAATTGCCGTATTACAAGTTTGTTAATTTTCCTAGGAACTTGGCCACATATAATGACACAATGCGAAGGTTTCCCAATTTTTTGATTTTTTTGAATTTTTATGCCCGTTTCAAAATGCGGTCAAAACGGCGGGAATGACCGTTCCTAGCTAGTGGTTGAATCTTGGAATTTTTTTGGTGTTTCTCTGATTAAATATATACTTATGTACCTAGAAATTATTTTTGTAAAAAATGAAGAGCAAACTACGAGGTAGCTACAGTTCAAATTTGACCCGCTTCTAGCTGAATCAATGAGAATTTGTCTTTTTCACCAGAGGTGGATCAAATCTTTTGACACCCAACCATTTGGTCAATTGTGCATTAAATATGGCCTAGTATTTTATAAAAATGATTTGGTCCAATTTTGCAACAATTATTTGGTAGTTCCTTCACAAAAAACCTCCTTTGGGGCAATCGAAAAATGGAAAATGGTTTTTCCATGCAAAGAAAATGAAAACTCCCTTAGGCAACATTGTTTGGAATTCCAAGATGCACCATTGTGCACAATATGAGATCATTTGAACAAACTATGCCATGAATGTGGCCATAAGATTGATCATTTGGCTTGAAAGCCATTGATCTCCACACGTGATAGCTCGTTTCTGAGAACACTTTTTTTAAAATAATTGCCGTATTACAAGTTTGTTATTTTTCCTAGGAACTTGGACACATATGATGACACAATGCGAAGGTTTGCCATTTTTTTGATTTTTTATGAATTTTTGATGCCCGTTTCAAAATACGGTCAAAACGGCGGGAATGACCGTTCCTAGCTAGTGGTTGAATCTTGGAATTTTTTTGGTGTTTCTCTGATTAAATAGATACTTATGTACCTATAAATGATTTTGGGAAAAAATAAATAGCAAACTATGAGGCACCTGTAGTTCAAATTTGACCCGCTTCCAACTGAATCGACGGAAATTTGTCTTTTTCAGGAGAGGTGGATCAAAAAATTTTACACCCAACCATTTTGTCAATTGTGCATTAAATATGGCCTAGTATTTTATAAAAATTATTTGGTCCACTTTTGCAACAATTATTTGGTAGGTCCTTCACAAAAAAACCTCCTTTCGGGCACTCGAAAAATGGAAAATGGTTTTTTCGTCTAAAGAAAATGAAAACTCCCTTAGGCAACATTGTTTGAAATTCCAATATGCACCCTTGTGCACCATATGAGATAATTTGAACAAACTATGCCATGAATGTGGCCATAAGATTGATCGTTTGGCTTGAAAGCCATTGATCTCCACACGTGATAGCTTGTTTCTGAGAACACTTTTTTAAAATAATTGTCTTATTACAAGTTTGTTATTTTTACTGGGAACTTGGCCACATATAATGACACAATGCGAAGGTTTCCCAATTTTTTGATTTTTTTTTCAATTTTTTATGCCCGTTTCAAAATGCGGTCAAAACGATGGGAATGACCGTTCCTAGCTAGTGGTTGAATCTTGGAAATTTTTTGGTGTTTCTCTGATTAAATAGATACTTATGTACCTAGAAATGATTTTTGGAAAAAATAAAGAGCAAACTAAAAGGTAGCTACAGTTCAAATTTGACCCGCTTCCAACTGAATCGGCGAAAATTTGTCTTTTTCACCAGAGGTGGATCAAAACTTTTTACACCCAACCATTTGGTCAATTTTGCATTAAATATGGCCTAGTATTTTATAAAATTGATTTGGTCCAATTTTGCAACAATTATTTGGGAGGTCCTTCACAAAAAAAACCTCCTTTCAGGCACTCGAAAAATGGAAAATGAATTTTTCGAGCAAAGAAAATGAAAACTCCCTTAGGCAACATTGTTTGCCATTCCAAGATGCACCATTGTGCACAATATGAGATCATTTATTTGAATTTTTAATGTGAAAAAGTAGATCAAAAACAAAAGAATGCTGAGGTAGATTCTTTTTTGAAACATAATTTGTCTTTTTGATTAGAGGTGGATCGAAAGCATTTTACATCTAAAGATTTGGTCAACTGTACATAAAATGTTGTCTTATAGTTTGGAAAAATGGAGTGGTGATTTAATCATTTTTGGCACTCCGAAAATAGAGAATGTTTTCCCCACTAAAAAATCATTTCTCATAACAATTTTTAGAAGATATTTGTCTTATTACATTTCCAAGTTTTTTAGTTTTCCTAAAAACTATGTCACATTTGGTGACACAATGAGAATTTTTTTTTGAATTTCTCATATCAGAAAATTGTTTATAAGATTTAACACTTTTTTTGGAACAATATGATTCAACACCTTATTTTTAGTCGATTACGACCAATTTAGAAGGTCATAAACGTGTACTGAGTTCTGATTGGTCCATGGGCATGTCACGCGGATCGTGCCTCAAACACCGTTGGATGCTCTCGGATCCGACGGCAGCCCTTTCTACCTCACCCCCCTCTTTGTCTCAAAAAAAGAAAAGAAAAATAAAACTCCCTCACCCTCTCACCCCCACGAACCCTAGCGCTCCAGATCCCATCCCTCCGCTCTCACCCCCGTCTCCCACATCGCCGCCGCCACCAACGCCGATCCCATCCCTCCCCTTGTCTCCCTCCCAAACCTTGCCACCGGCGGCCTCTCCCCTCCTCTCCGCTCCCCCCACCTCGCTCAAACCAACCCCACCCGCCTCCCGGTGAATCGCACCTGCTCTCCGCGTATATGTATGAAGCTGCTGCCTACTCCGCCCGCCTCCTCCTGCTCCCCAGATCCCTACTCCCACCACTGCCTCCCTCCTCCGCCCCAGCTTCGCCGCGCCTCCTTCCCTCCAGCTGCCTCGCGCCCGTTCGCCGGACCGCGCCACGCCGCCTGAGCATTGTGCTCGTCGTCGTCGCCGTCGTCGTCCATCGTGGGCAGGGGCAGGGGCAGCATCGCGCGATTCCAGCGCAGCAGGATGGCCGCCTCAGGATCCCCTCCTCTCCGACAACAACGCATCCGGATCCGCTCGTACTCGACAACGATGGCACAGACGAGCACCGGGACCTTCAGATCCGGGACCTCCCCGCATGGCATGGAAGCAGATAACTACTCCAGCCGTGGCCTCCGAGGCGAGGCGATGTTCAGATTTATTGTGTAAATCATGTTGAGATTGGAGCATGTTCTTCTACCAATGATATCACCTAATCTTCAGGTAGTCGTTGTTACTGTATGAAAGAACACGTCTGCTAAGTTTGAGATGATTTTAGAAAAGAGTAGGTTCAGGCAACCAATATAAGGTAAATTTGAGATGCTCAATTCGTGTGATTCTGGCCAGCAATCTATTTTTTCATTTGATTCCAACCATTTCGCAATTAGAGGCTAAAGTTTGATGGGTATGACACATAATCAAATGATATGGGCTAACATTCTACTGATTTCGATAGGTTTTGGAGGGCAGAACTTCCCTTATCAACCAACCCGAGGGTTCCTCCCAGTTTTCTGCAGAAGATCTGGGCCTAATACTTGAAACCCTCATTGTATCCTTTTCCCATTTCGGCATGATTACCTTTGATGCATGACGGTGTTATATTGGAAGAAGTCACTGATTCAGCTTGCCATTTAGTACTGGATGTTTACTGTTGTTGCGTGTGTTCCCATAATGGCACTTTATGCATCTTGGGATGATTCCAGATGTTCAGGTGTATCACACTGCCTGCTGCACAAGTCAGTTTTGCAGGTTGTTCTGAAATGCACTGAGTTAGATATAGCCTGCCATGTGTGTAGTCCTATTTGTTTCATATCTACTGCCTGCCATCATGTGCCATATCTTCCAAGTAGATTAGCACACGATCAATGGTTTTTAGCAATTTTCTCATGCCCATGTGTGGGGTGGTAAACAGAGGACGACACACTAGTAACTGCACAACTCTGAAATGCTATTGATTACTCATTGTTACACATTCATGCACCTACAACTACCGGGATTTGTACTGGTTACTAATGATGTGCGTTTTTCTTCAGTTTGATTGAAAAATTGTCTCCCTTTTGTGCATGCATACATCTGTCCACTAAGCCACCAAACATGTTTTAAGGATTAATATGTCAATGGTGTCACTCTGTGTTTACATTGTCTCCTGGTAGAATTATCATGCTTGGCTCTCTACTCTAGTAGTGCTGTCTATAGAGGCGACCATGATTTTATTATACACATGATGATGCAAGTATGGACTGTTATTTGTTTCATATGTACTACCATCATATAAATGCCTGCCATGTTCTTCATCTCCCCTCCCTCTGATTCCTCCTGCCTGCGTTTGTTTTGTGTCTCAGATTTGTAGAAGCTGCCGCTGCTGTAGATGGAACAGGAAGAAGCCCTCATGGCTGCTGCACATCTGAAGTGGTGAGCGCCACCCCATTTTTTTGGTACTGTGAAGTGTTAGTTGGTACTGTGAAGTGTTAGTTGATGGTTGGTTAGTATGTTAATCAAAGTATTCTTACATGCTGTGAATATATACTGCAAACACCAGAGTTGATCATTAAAATATATGTCGCTCCTATTTTTTGTGTACAAATGTACTAGTTATCTGCAATACAAGCTAGACATAAACCAACTCTTGCTTCTAAAGGAACATACTATAAATTTTGACCTCGTGTGTGATGCTATAGATTTTAAATTTTGCTTTGTCTTATTCCCGAGCTAGCACTATAAATTTTGCTTTGTCTTGTTGATAATGCCATGTGTCTTGTGCAATCAGATTACATTTCTCTTTGTTATGGTAATATAAAAAATATTCGTGCTATCAAAATTTTCACAGTGTGTGCCTTTCATTTCTTTAGTTTGATTGTTTCCCTTGTATTCAATATGCTTCTAGTGGCTGATCCTTCCATTTTTGTTGTGGCATCTTTATTTTCACAGGTGTTGTGTGTTCTGGAAGATGGAAGAGGAAGAAAACCTATTTTTGTTGAACTAAATTTTCTGTATTCTGTTTTGTTGTACGTATCATTAGATAGTTTTGTATAGGAACAAGTACTATTTTGTAGGGCTTTATGGCATGTGATGTAAAGATATTTAGTGCTGAAATATGAAATTATTTGCAAAGTTTGTCAAAAAGGTGGATCATATGTATGAATATGTGAATGGGCTGAAAAGAGTACTGGACCAACTCCAGGATTGAATTTATATTTGATGTATAAAAAGGCCAAATGTAAACCAGAAATGGGCTGCATAAAATTGTACATATATTCTTGAAAGGCCAAACGTGCATAAAAATCGACGGGCTGACCAGTTGGGCTTGGCCCATGTAGTAGACAAAAATTAACAGAAATAATATACCAAATGGGTTGAATTAATGGGCTAGGCCCATCTAGAAAACTGAATTGGACTGGGCTGAATCTTGTGCCACATCAGATTGCCACGTCGGATGCCTACGTGGCTTGGGGAGGCTGCTAGTGACCAAGACAAAACAGTAGGAATATTTTGGTCGTAAACGTCCACGACCTTCTCACAGAGAAGGTCGCTATAGTCAGTTTACGACCACCAGCTTTTGACCTTCTGTTTTTGGTCACAAAAAGGTCGCAAATGGAAATTTGTGACCTTTCAGTGACCAATAGTGGTGGTCACAAGTTGACATATTTCTTGTAGTGAAATATATTACAAAAGTCTTGGCTCATAAAACAAAGTCTGGGCTGCCCAGATACATTCATTCAAACATGATACCCTTCGAGCATTGACCCTTTATTAAACGGGCACCCTCTAGGACGTCTTCGAAATATCGCTCCAGCTTGCGATAGTCCTTGCCTACGGGTGGGCCCTCGACTGCCACAACGGCGGCCTTCATCTTCGCCCAATGCATCTTGACATGGGCGAAGGCCATCCGCGCACCCTCTATGCATGCGGAGCACTTCACAGCTTCAACTCAGGGCAGGGCGTCGCCGAGCCGCTTGACCAGGCCGAAGTAGCTGCTAGGAATGGGTCCGGCTGGTCACGGCCGGACTATGATGTCCTTCATGGCCAAACCAAACATCCTATGTAGCTCCGTCAGCTGCATCATCTGGTTGTTCCGGAGCGCTGGCCGTTCTGGCGCTAGGTACTGTGACCAGAAGAGCTTCTCCGTGGTGTTCCCCTCCTAGGCTGAAAATACCGTGCGGCGTCGGCAGCACTCCTCGGAAGATCCATGAAGGCATCTGGAGAACTCCATAGTCGATTAAGCAAGGCATATCTCTGCCCGCCAAATATACTCTGTAAAAGAAAGGGCTTACCAGCCGCTATCTGTTCGGCCTGCTTGATCTCCTCGCGAGCCGCCCGGGACTCGGTCGCACCTCCTTGGCCTCCTGAAGAGCCTTGGTGAGATTGATCGCTTGGACCTTATTCTTCTCCTCCAAGGCCTCGCACTTGCTGGCGGCATCCTTGAGCTCCTGCTCCACTTCGGTTACCCGCTCCTCATACTTGCAGCAGGTGACCCGCTCGACCTTTAAATCCGCAGCCGCTTGGCTCACCTGTGCCTGCTCCTTGGCTTGGGCGAGGGCGCTCTTCAGGGTCTCAATCTCGGCCGTAGTACCTGCAAATATGATCAGGGCAAAGAAGGAGATTAGGCTTCGCATTGGCATATTACTTCAGGTGTGTAAACAATTTTTCAAAACATACCTTGCGCCTCATCAAACCGCTTGTTGATGTGGACGAGATCCTCATCGGTCAGCTCCAGCTTCCGCTTGAGTTCGGATACTTCGGCGGCCTGGGCGGTCCCCACTAACAATGAAGCTTGTTTATCAAAATAGACAAGTATGTTATCTCCTGGGAATATTACTTGATCCTCTGTTCGACCTTTTTTTTCAAAAGCCGAACAGAGTCTCAGGGGTTACTATCTATACACTGGCATATTTTTTGCATAAGCGGTTGAGAATATTACATCGCATACCTCAAATCCTGCTAATAGGTTGGTGAAGCCTTCGTTCAGACCGCTTTTGCCGGACTAAACCTTCTCAACCACCGTACCCATCAGGTGGGTACGGTGCTCCTCCACGACGGAAGCACGTCGAAGTGCTTCCACCAAAGTGTCCGGCGCCTTCGGATTGATGGAGGTCGCCGGAGGAGTCGACACTCCCTCCTCCTTCAAAGGGGGTTGCTCGCTCAATTCCGGAGCTATGTGGGTCTCCGACATGGCGTTCGGCTGGGGGCTGGATTGGTCATGGCCCCTGTCGTCAGTCTCCATGGGGGTTGGTTCCCCCATGTTCTCGGCAGCCGAGGCATTACCCTGTGGCGCTGTCTTGGTGGCCTCTCGCACTTCTGTGGGGCCCGGAGAGGCCCTTTGGGACAACACTTCGGTGTCGTCCGTCACGGTTGGCGGAGAGGCTCATGGAGGCGTCTCGCTCTCCACCATCCCCGGCTCTTGCGAGTTCCCCGAAGATGATGATAGTTGGGGGAGATCGCGGGTCGGACTGAAGCACACAATACAATGTGTTAAAACTACAATCATAAAGACTGGATATATGTACAGTATCTTTGGATACTTACGATGCGGCCAGGGGTTCGACCTGGGGCGCCACTCAGGGATGGCTTCGGCATCCGAATCCGAGCCATCCAAGAGGGATATCTTCCCCCTCTTGGAAGCATCCTCCTCCAGGTCTACAGACGTTGCCCTCTTCTTCTTCCTCCCCTTCGGGGGAGAATCGGTTTCGACCTCCTCCTCCTCCTCTTCGTCTTCATCTCCCTCGTGGGAGGAGGGACAGTCGGTCTCTCCGGACACGGCGTCCGAAGTACCTTTACGACGGAGGCCATCTTTGGATTCCATGCCCTTCTTCTTGGCCTTCTTCTCCGGCGCCTGGTACGACGCCAGGACCAGCATCCTCGTTAGCAGAGGATCAACTTGGTTTTCGAGCAGCGGAGCCGGACACTTGATCTTCTCCTCCTTCTTTGTTTAGCCCTGGTTAAAGGATGGAAGTCTCAGCATACGCCTTTGATTTGTGAACTAAGTTATGTTCGGAAACTAAGCACTTACCGGGGTAGCCGGATGCGCACTTTAGAGGCCGATGTAGTCGGTCGTCTCCGGCCATGTCTTCTGGGCCTTGAAGAGCAGCTTCCAGATCTCTTCGTGCGTTGTGTCAAAGAATCGCTGCAGGGTTCGCGGCCCTGCCGGATTGAACTCCCACATATGGAGAGGTCGGCGTTGGGCCAAGTAGTGTTGGGGAGCTTGCTCACCATGGCGCCGCCACAGTCTGCGTGCTGACCGTCGACCACCTTCGACTTCAAGTGGAAGACCTTGAGCCATAGACCGAAGTGCGGGTGAATGCGGAGGAGCGCCTCGCACACGATGATGAACGTTGAGATGTTGAGGAAGGAATTTGGGGCTAGATTGTGGAAATCTAGCCCATAGTAAAACATGAGGCCGCAGACAAAGGGGTGGAGTGGAAACCCTAATCCGCAACCACAGGAAGTGGGGGATAAATACCACCCTTTCGTCGGGCTCCGAGATGGGGATGACCTGCTTCTTGGCAGGGATCCTGTGCGCAACTTCCGCACTCAGGTACCCCGCCTCCCGGAGCTCCTTGATGTCCTTCTCCGTCACGGAGGAGGCCACCCACTTGCCTTGAGAGACAGATCCGGACATGGCCGGAAAAGTTGGTGGCGGTGGGGAAGATCGAAGCTTGGGCGCTGGAGCTCGAGGATGGGAAGGCTGAGGAAGGTAGAAGGCGTGGGGGTGAAAAGAAGGGATATTTATCTGTTTATATAGGCAGTGAATATCAAGCGCCCCCCTCAAGCCTTAAAACTCGCATGTTCCCAAGGGTCGTGCAAATGGCACGGTTGGATTTCTCAAACTGGTATTGATGAGAATCCCACAATAAGGGGACACGATCTCTACTTTGACTAGCCGTGTCAATGGAGGCTGCGCCTCGAAACGCGAAGCGGGAGGCTAAAAAATGGTTCAAAATAATAAAGAGGCCAGATGTAACGTTTCGCCGAAAATGCTGTCAGTGGACATACCTTATTTTGATTAAGTATTGTGCCCTTGTGGTTGAGGGTTATAACTTTTATACAGAGCCAGATACAGTCCTCTTGCTCAGAAGACTGCTTTGAACTATTCGGAGGAGGAACCCGCCTTGCAATGCAGAAGACAATCTTTGTACCGAACACATCGTCATCGAAAGACTAGTTCAGGGGCTACTGAGGGAGTCCTGGATTAAGGGGTCCTCGAGTGTCTAGGCTATGTGACATGGGTCGGACTGGTGGGCCATGAAGATACAAGGCAGAAGGCCTTCCCTCTTGTCCGGATGGGACTCTCCTTTGTGTGGACGGCAAGATTAATGTCCGGATGTGTAGTTTCCTTTCTCTATAAACCGACTCTGTACAACCCTAGGCCCCTCCGGTGTCTATATAAACCGGAGGGTTTAGTCCGTAGAGGCTATCGGAATTTACATAGGTTAGACGACTAGGGTTTAGCCATTACAATCTTGAGGTAGATCGACTCTTGTAACCCCTATACTCATCAAAGTCAGTCAAGCAGGAAGTAGGTTATTACCTCCATTAAGAGGGCCCGAACCTAGGTAAACATCATGTCACTTTGTCTCCTGTTACCTTCGATCCTCAGACGCACAGTTCGGGACCCCCTACCCGAGATCGGCCGGTTTTGACACCGACACTCTCCTCATCACCCACAAAACTTGTCTCCTGTCAAGTCGTTCCTCCATGACTGGTTGGAGGAGTTTCGGGTGGACATATAACCAGGTAGCAAAGACCAAGGCCACAAAAGCACTAGAGAGGTCCCACCGTGAAGCGCCAGCCGCAGCAGAGATGTCCTGACGAACCGTGGAGCCCTTGAACGAGCTCTCATAGGCACGCGGGGGCTCTCACAATTGCAGTCGCCACGTCGGCGATCGCGACGAGCTGGCGTTGCTGAAGTTCTTTGCTGGCGACGACGACATTCTCGTTGGCCTCATTAAGCAGCAGGAGTTGGTCGATGGCTTGATGAAGTCTCTCAAGATCAGCGATGCCTCGGTTGATAAGGTGATCGACCTCGTTCACCAACTCATGGGTGACAATGCGAAGCTCCTCAAGGCGCTCGCCAAGAAGGAGGATGAGGCCGCCGGCTGGAAGATGCTACATGAGCAGAGCAATGCCTCGGGAATGAGGCTGACACCGGTCGTCGAGGAACTGATGGTTGACTTGAGGAAGCTCCGGATCGAGCGCGAGTAGGAGGTCGAGGAATCCATGGTTGCTTTCAAGAAAAGTCGTGAGGAATTGAAGAAGGAGCTGGAGTATGTCGTCGCCCGGCGATCCATCGACGAGTAGAGACAGTGGCGACCCAGATCCTTGTCTACGATTTCCTTCCTCTCTTGCCCTCATATCTTCCGGGCTTTGCCGCATGTGGCATTTTAAATGATCCAGAATATGTAAGATAATTATTATTTGCACCATTGTAAATTTGTCATCGTATTATCCCTTGCCATTATATTTGTCTTCGTATTATCCGTTGCCCTATGTGGAAATTTAAATTAGGCCGGAATACAAGTTGAAAACACGAACAAAGCAAATGCTGCCATGGGATCACAAGCAAACACCCTCCTTCCAGGTGATTTAATTAAACCATTAATGGAGAAGTTGTGAGCGAGGCGGGCGGCGGCTGGTGGATGGAGGTCAAAGAGCTCGCTTCATATCATAATCATTTATAAGCTGCAACCATCTCCTTTGCCTGAGATTTAGCTCCTTCTACGTGAAAATGTACTTCAAACTCTTATGATCCGTGTACACATCACAACGGTTTTCGATAAGAAAATGTCTCCAGGTTTTGAGTGAATGCACTATGGCTGCTAACTCCAAATCATGCGTGGCATAATTCAACTCATGCGGTCGAAGTTGACGTGAGGCATATGAAACAACTTTTCTGTCTTGCATAAGTACTCCTCCAAGTCCTAAGAGAGAAGCGTCACAATACACTTGGAAATCCTTGCGTATATCCGGCAGAATCAGCACTCGGGCTGTAACCAAATGTTTCTTCAACTCCTGGAAACTTTCCTCACATTCATCTGTCCATTTAAACTTAGTGTCCTTCTTCAACAACTCCATCATGGGCTTCGCAATCTTGGAAAAATTCTCAATGGATCTCCAGTAATATCATGCGAGTCCAAGAAAACTACAGATCTCTCCAACTGAGGTGTGTGCCAACCACTCAGTGACTGAATGAACCTTGTTGGGGTCTACTGCTATACCTTCTCCTGATATAACATGTCCAAGGAATCCAACTTCCTTCAACCAAAACTCACATTTGCTGAACTTGGCATATAACTGATGTTCCCTGAGCTTCTCGAGAACTAAACGCAAATGCTCCTTTTGTTCCTCTTCATTCTTCGAGTATACCAAGATATCATCAATGAACACCACGACAAACTTATCTAAGAACTCCATGAAAACCTTGTTCATCATGCTCATAAAATAGGCAGGGGCGTTAGTCAATCCAAATGACATAACCGTATACTCATATAGCCCGTACCTTGTGGTGAAGGCTGTCTTAGGTATATCCTGTTCTCGGATCTTCAACTGGTGGTATGCTGATCGTAGATCGATCTTGGAGAATACTTTAGCTCCTTGCAGATGGTCAAACAAGTCATTGATCATCGGTACTGGGTACTTATTCTTGATCGTCACTTCATTCAATGCACGATAATCAACAACCATTCTCAATGATCCATCCTTCTTCTCAACCAAGAGCACTGGGGCTCCCCATGGTGACGAACTTCGTCGAATGTAACCTTTCTCCGATAACTCCTTAATATGCTTCTTCATCTCTTCCAGATCATTTGCGGGCATTCGGTATGGTGTCTTCGATATCGGTCTGGTGCCTGGCAACAGCTCTATCAAAAACTCAATGTCCTGATCCGGCGGCATGCCTGGTAACTCCTCTAGAAATACATCCGGGTAATCCTTCACTATAGGCACTTCCTCCTGAACAACTCCTGAGAGGGAATTTACTTGGGTCCTCCTTGGCGAATGCCTGGATATATACTTGATCCTTTTTCCCTCCGGGGTGGTGAATAGAATTGACCTACTAGCATAGTCAATGTTTCCTCCATAATTCAATAGCGAATGCCTGGATATATACTTGATCCTTTTTCCCTCCGGGGTGGTGAATAGAATTGACCTACTAGCATAGTCAATGTTTCCTCCATAATTCGATAGCCAATCCATTCCTAGTATCACATCCGATCCTTGTGACTCCAAAATTATTAGGTCTGAGGGGAAAATATGGCTACTAATGGTTAAGGGTATCCGATCGCACCATCGGCTGGCCATATACTCTGGTCCTGGTGAGCTTACTAACAAAGGTGTCCTAAGGGCTAAGGTGGGTAACTTAAACTTGTCCACAAATCCCCTTGAAATGTATGAATGTGATGCACCAGTATCAAATAGAAAAAGTGTGGTAAATGACTTAACCAAAAACTTACCGATCACTATGTCTGGTTGCTCTTCAACCTCCTCCACGTTCACGTGGTTCACTTGTCCCCTGTTGAAAAGGCTTGGGCTTCCTCCTAGAGCTTCCATTTCCATTTCCATTCTTCAACTCAGGACAATCATTGGCGTAGTGTCCAGTCTTCCCGCACTTGAAACAAGTAATGTGCCTTTGATCCTTCTTGGCGGGTGTGGATGGGTTAGCGCGGTTCTGATTGCTGCCTGCTCCATTCCCGTTTCCATTCTTGGGGCCACTGTGGTAATGCGAACTTCCTCCATTGTGGGTATGGCCTCCATGGTTATGGGTAAATCCTCCCGAGTTTGGAGTGAAATGAGGCTTCTGCTGAGCTCCTGAATTATACTTCCCCTTTCCATACTTCCTCTTGCGGCTCTCAATCTGCTGTTGCTTCCCTTCAATCATAAGAGCCTTATCTACCAACTCCTAGTAGTTGTTAAATGTTGCCACCATTAATTGCATACTCATCTCATCATTCAGCCCTTCCATAAATTTCTCCTGCTTCGCGGCATCTGTGGCCACATCATCTGGGGCATAGCGAGATAACTTACTAAACTCATCTACGTACAGAGCCACAGTACGGTTTCCCTGGCGCAAGTTGCGAAACTCACGCTTCTTCATGCTCATAGCTCCATTTGAGACATGAGAAGTGTGGAATGCTTTCTAAAACTGCTCCCAAGTGATATTGGCTATAGGAAAAGTGGCTGTATAATTCTCCCACCATGAGGCTGCGGGTCCATCCAATTGATGTGAGGCAAAACACACCTTCTCTGCATCAGTGCAACCTGCCGTGGTCAACTCCCTTCCAATCCTACGTAGCCAGTCATCAACAACTATTGGCTCGGTGCTACAGGAAAACACCGGCGGCTGCAACCTCAGAAAACGAGCTAAGTTGACAACTGGAGGTGGTGGCGGCGGGTTGTTGTTGTTGTTATCGTTGCCTTGGTTCTGGACTAGTTTCTGTATCAAGGTATTCTGTTGTTGGATCAACTGGGTGATTATCATGTCTCGTAGGCATCTGATGGGTTTAGAGGGGAAATATTAGAATAGAATGAGGTCTAGTGAGAAAACACTACCCATATGCACATGAGACAAACACATTCATATCACACCAAATCAATTCAAGCAAGGGCATAATCGGTATAGAACTATCGTTATAGTGCTCGGACTACTACTATATACATGGGGGAATACTACTAATCATACAGCCATCTAGAAATTTTGATCGGTGGAAGACTCCGTGATATCCGCTCCAGCTTCGTCTTCATAATCATCATCACTATCGTCGGGGTTGGAGTCAATGTCATCGATGATGATGTAGTCCTATGATGCAGAGCATCCTACAGTCATCCCCATGGACCTACCATCGTCTCATCAAGAGCCAAGAGGACCCATGACACGAGCACGAGCTAGAGCTCTCGAGAACGAGGTGACTTCTTTCCTTAGTGATATCACATATGATCCACTCGAGACATGGCTACTACCTAAGTCCGATATGCTATGCATGATTAGGTGTCAATAGCACCCTCCCGGAGATGTACATGAAGACGGACAAGCCGCCAAGTCCATGGATGAAGAGAACCAATGGAAACGGTCAAGAACACCACCCAGGCCCCGGACATCTGTCCAGGACCCCGGACATCCGGCCCCTGGAGCGTCATCCATAGCAGCTTCCCAGCCGCCCAACATCTACAGGCCCCGGACATCCGGCCCGAGCCCGGAAATCCGGCCAAATGCCCGCACATACGGCGCCACGCACCAGAACCTACAGAAGCTAACTCCTCCAGCCCGGACATCCGGCCTCCTAGCCCGGACATCCGGCCTCCTAGCCCGGACATCCGGCCCCTCCCGAAGCCCCGGACATCCGGCTCCGCCTGTCTGCGCACAGCAAAGGGCCGAGGCCCATGTACCCTTTTGCCCACCTAGACTATATATACTCTCCCATCTCTCTCTTTCTAGGGTTAGCATTGGTTTAGCTCATTTAGAGATAGATCTTTGCTCATCCATTATGGATCTACTCCACGAGAGAGACCGCGGCCCCTCTATGGAGAAGATCCCCTTGGATTCAAGACCTCCTCACGGAGAAGACCCCCACCAAGACCTCCTCAAGGAGAAGAACCAGCTACCCTTTGTATCGTCCTTTGTTGACTTTGGATCGTGTATCTCCCTTTGTGTTCCGTGGATCTAGCACATGTGTAATCGAATCTTGTTGGTTTGAGTGATTCTCTTGTATTTTTCCTTGTGTTCTTTGTGTTCCTCTTCGGGATCCGCTCCTTTCGTGAAAGATCGGCCATCTAGGGTTCCACCCTACATCATCTTGGTATCATGACCCACATTGATCACAATTTCGGAGCCTCCCCGTTGTGTTTTCTAGCCTGATTTTGTTGTTTTTGTCCCTAATTTGAAAATTGCCCCACAAAAATAGCCCCAAAATACCTTTTGTGATTTGTTGGTGTGATGAAGTTTTGTTGGATTTGATCCGCGGATTCCGTGTGTTGCAGGTAGATCTAGCTTTCCCAAATCTTTTCCCAAATTTCCATCCACAAAATCTTCCGAATTTTTCCCCGGATTTGACCTCTCCACGCGGTGTTCTTCGAGTTCGTCCACCGTTCCAGAGCCCGGACATCCGACCCGATAGCCCGGACATCCGGCCCGCCCTGGACATCCGGCGTCTAGCCCGGACATCCGGCCCCTGACAGCATCACTTCCATCCCCCACTCCGTTTACCGCCTAACCTTCGACCGATTTTGTCCCGGTGCCCACATACACTTCCACATACCACCACCACTTCCGCATAGCACCACCATAGCTCTCCCGCTACCAACTCCGACAATTTTGACCCGTTTTGCTTTGAGAATTTGAGTTGTGGTTTTCGTGTCCTTTTGTGTTTCGGCTATCTAGGTATGGTTAGACATCAACATCACCACCGCTCATCTTTGCCAAGGACTTCTACGAACAACTACATCACTTTGGTATCAACTTCACCTTGGTATCATCTTGGTATCGTGATATCATCTTACATTCTAGCTATTTGCATTGATAACCCATAGCCTTACTTTTGCGTCACATACCCATCAAGACAAGCCTTTGAGTATTGCCGGCAATGTGACTTGTGCACATTAGTGATCATACTTCCATAGCATACATACCATCATCGTGTCGCATATCTTGGTATCATCTCTTGTGTCACAAAGTTGTCATCGCATACACAATTGCTATCTTGGTTCGTGAAGCATTGTATGAGAAAAGAGCTCAAACAACAAAGATCCAAACAAGCTTTTAAGCAAAAGAGGAAAGATAAGCAAAGAGCTTATAAGCAAGAACCATAGCATCATACTAAATTAAGATTGTCATACTCGATCATCTTGGATCATACCATTGGAATACCATACATATAGCATATTTGGGGTAGAAGTCGTTGCATTTTTGCTTAGTAGGTTGTGCACTGATAAGCCAAAAGTATGGGGGATCGCAACAGTTTTCGATAAGTAAGAGTGTCGAACCCAACGAGGAGCTAAAGTTAGAATAAATATTCCCTCAAGCTCTACCAACCACTGATACAACTTTACGCACGCTTGACGTTCGCTTTACCTAGAACAAGTATGAAACTAGAAGTACTTTGTAGGTGTTTTCGGATAGGTTTGCAAGAAAGTAAAGAGCACGTAAATAAAACTAGGGGCTCTTTAGATGAAGACACAACTAAGTTAATTTTAGTAGAGAGCTTGTTGTCACGAGAAAGTTATTTGTCCCTAGGCAATCGATAACTAGACCGGTAATCGGTATTGAAATTTTATTTGAGGGAGAGGCATAAGCTAACATACTCTCTCTACTTGGATCATATGCACCTATGATTAGAACTCTAGCAAGCATCCGCAACTAGTAAAGATCATTAAGGTAAAACTCAACCATAGCACCAAAGTATCAAGTCCCCTTTATCCCATACCCAAACAACCTACTTACTCGGGTCTGTGCTTCTGTCACTCACGCCACCCACCATAAGCAAATCATGAACATATTGCAAACCCTACAGTGGGGATCCCTCACGCTTGCGCGACAAGGAGAGCACCAGAGGACAACACCAATAATAAAACATGCAACTCAAACCAATCATGATCATCAAATAACCCATAGGACAAAACGGATCTACACGAACATCATAGGATAGCCATACATCATTGGGAAATAATATATAGCGTTGAGCACCATGTTTAAGTAGAGATTACAGCGGGTAATAGAGAGGTTACACCGCTGCATAGAGGGGAGTTGGTGATGATGGCGGTGAAGTTGTTGGTGAGGATTGCGGTGATGATGATGGCCACAGCAGCGTTCCGGCGCCACCGAAAGAGAAGGGGAGAGGGGGCCCCTTCGTCTTATTCTTCCTTGACCTCCTCCCTAGATGGGAGAAGGGTTTCCCCTCTGGTCCTTGGCCTCCATGGCGTGGGAGGGGCGAGATCCCCTCCAAGATTGGATCTGTCTCTCTGTCTCTCTCTGTTTCTGCGTTCTCTCTCCTCCTGCCCTTTCACCGTTTCATGTATATATGCAGATCCGTAACTCCGATTGGACTAAAATCTTCGCCGTGATTTTTTTCCAAAAATTAGCTTTCTTGCGGCCGAAGAAGGGCATCAACCGCCTTACGGGGGGGGGCCACGAGGGTCAGGGCACGCCCAGGGGGTGGGGCGCGCCCCCTGCCTCATGCCTCCCTCGGGCACCGTCTCGCGTGGATTTTTCTTCCGAAATTCTCCAAATATTCCAAAAATATTCTCCGTTCGTTTTTATCCCGTTTGGATTCCGTTTGATATGGATATTCTGTGAAACATAAAATATGCAACAAACAGGAACTGGCACTGGGCACTGGGTCAATATGTTAGTCCCAAAAATAGTATAAAAAGTTGCCAAAAGTATATGAAAGTTGAATAATATTGGCATGGAACAATCAAAAATTATAGATACGACGGAGACGTATCAGCATCCCCAAGCTTAATTCCTGCTCGTCCTCGAGTAGGTAAATGATAAAAAAGATAATTTTTTATGTGGAATGCTACCTAATGTAATCTTGATCATGTATCTAATCATGGCATGAATATTAAGACACGAGTGATTCAAAGCAATAGTCTATCTTTTGACATAATAACAATAATACTTCAAGCATACCAACCAAGCAATTATGTCTTATTGAAATAACATAGCCAAAGAAAGCTTATCCCTACAAAATCTTATAGTCTGGCTATGCTCCATCTTCACCACACAAACCATTCAAATCATGCACAACCCCGATGACAAGCCGAGCAATTGGTTCATACATTTTAACGCGCTTCAGCCTTTTCAACCCTCACGCAATACATGAGCGTGAGCCATGGACATAGCACTATGGGTGGAATAGAATATGATGATCGAGGTTGTGTGGAGAAGACAAAAAAGGAGAAAGTCTCATATCGATGCGACTAATCAACGGGCTATGGAGATGCCCATCAATTGATGTCAATATGAGGAGTAGGGATTGCCATGCAACGGATGTACTAGAGCTATAAGTGTATGAAAGCTCAAACTGGAACTAAGTGGGTGTGCATCCAACTTGCTTGCTCATGAAGACCTAGGGAATTTGAGGAAGCCCATCGTTGGAATATACAAGCCAAGTTCTATAATGAAAATTCCCACTAGTATATGAAAGTGATAACTCAAGAGACTCTCTATATGAAGAACATTGTGCTACTTTGAAGCACAAGTGTGGTAAAAGGATAGTAACATTGCCCCTTCTCTCTTTTTCTCTCATTTTTTCTCTTTTTTGGGCCTTCTTTTTTTTGCCCTTTCTCTTTTTTTTACTTTTTTTATTTTTTCGTCCGGTCTCATCCCGACTTGTGGGGGAATCATAGTCTCCATCATCCTTTCCTCACTTGCGCAATGCTCTAATAATGATGATCATCACACTTTTATTTACTTACAACTCAATATTACAACTCGATACTAGAACAAAGATATGACTCTATATGAATGCCTCCGGTGGTGTACGAGGATGTGCAATGATCTAGCGTAGCAATGACATCAAAAAACGGACAAGCCATGAAAATATCATGCTAGCTATCTTACGATCATGCAAAGCAATATGACAATAAATGCTCAAGTCATGTATATGATGATGATGGAAGTTGCATGGCAATATATCTCGGAATGGCTATGGAAATGCCATGATAGGTAGGTATGGTCGCTGTTTTGAGGAAGATATAAGGAGGTTTATGTGTGATAGAGCATACCGTATCACAGGGTTTGGATGCACCAGCGAAGTTTGCACCAACTCTCGAGGTGAGAAAGGGCAATGCACGGTACTGAAGAGGCTAGCAATGATGGAAGGGTGAGAGTGTGTATAATCCATGGACTCACATTAGTCATAAAGAACTCATATACTTATTGCAAAAGTTTATTAGCCCTCGAAGCAAAGTACTACTACGCATGCCACTAGGGGGATAGATTGGTAGGAAAAGACCATCGCTCGTCCCCGACCGCCACTCATAAGGAAGACACTCAATAAATACCTCATGCCCCAACTTCGTTACATAACGGTTCACCATACGTGCATGCTACGGGAATCACAATCCTCAACACAAGTATTTCTCAATTTCACAATTACTCAACTACACGACTCTAATATCACCACCTTTATATCACAAAACTATTGCAAGGAATCAAACATATCATATTCAGTGATCTACAAGTTTTATGTAGGATTTTATGACTAACCATGTGAATGACCAGTTCATGTCATCTCTCTAAATAGATATAAGTGAAGCAAGAGAGTTTAATTCTTTCTACACAAGATATGCTCACGCTCTAACAAATATAAGTGAAGCAACAGAGCATTCTACAAATGGCAGTTTTCTATGTGAAGAGAAACATACAATCCAAAATTCAAATGATATAAGTGAAGCACATGAAGCATTCTATAAAGCCATACTCAAAAGATATAAGTGAAGTGTAAAGAGCATTCTATAAATCAACCAAGGACTATCTCATACCAGCATGGTGCATAAAATAAAAATGAAAACTAAAGCAAAAGACGCTCCAAGATTTGCACATATCGCATGAACGAAACGAATCCGAAAACATACCGATACTTGTTGAAGAAAGAGGGGATGCCTTCCGGGGCATCCCCAAGCTTAGAAGCTTGAGTCTCCTTAAATATTTACTTGGGGTGCCTCGGGCATCCCCAAGATTGAGCTCTTGCCTCTCTTCCTTCTTCTCACATCGAGACCTTCTCGATCATCAAACACTTCATCCACACAAAACTTCAACAGAAAACTCAGTAAGATCCGTTAGTATAATAAAGCAAATCACTACTCTAAGTACTGTTGCAAACAAATTCATATATATTTTTGCATTGTGTCTACTGTAATATAACTTTTTCATGGATTAATCCACTGATATAAATCGATAGTTTCATCAAAACAGGCAAACTATGCATCATAAACAGAATCTGTCTAAAACAGAACAGTCTGTAGCAATCTGAACATTCACCATACTTCCGATACTTGAACAATTCTGCCAAAATTAGGAAAATAAACAATTTGTATAGAAATACATTGAAAAAATAATCAGAACCATTTGACGTTCCAGTAAAAAATTAAAAATCGAGCACTATAGCCAAAGTTTCTGTCCTGCACTGTACAAACCAACAAGCATTGTAAACATCCTAAAGGCAAACCTTGGCACATTATTTTTTTTATTACTAAGCTTTATAAAAGCACACAACATAAATAGATGACTCTCTAAAACTTCCGGGTTGTCTCCCTGGCAGCGCTTTCTTTAAAGCCATTAAGCTAGGCATATAGTGCTCAAGTAGTGAATCCACCCGGATCCCAAGGTATATCAAAGCCAATTTTAATTAGCAATGATTTGGCATTTAGAGTGAGCACAAAGCAACATATATCAAGCAATGAAGAAGTCTAACTCTCTTCCTATGCATTGGCATGTAATAAAAGAACAATTCATGCACACACAGTAAAGGCCAATGCATAGTATAAACAGTTTCTTGCAATTTTATCATGTTGGAAACATAGAGAGGTGGAGATATAATTCCTCTCTCATAATAATTGCAAGTAGTAGCAGCAAGCACATGCATATTATATTCATCAAAATCATCGTGTGCAACGGTAAAAGGCAACCAATCAATATAATCCTTAATAAAGGCAAACTTCTCCGATATAGTGTAGTCGGGAGAATTCAAACAGATACTAGGACTATCATGCATGGGTGCAATAGCAACAATTTCATGTTTAACATAAGGAACTATAGCAAGTTCATATCCATAAGCATAATTCATATTGGCATCCTGGCCACAAGCATAGCAAGCATCATCAAAAAGGGATATTTCAAGAGAATCAACGGGATCATAATAGTCATCATAGCAATCATCCTTCGGTAAGCACGAAGGAAAATTAAACAATGTATGAGTTGAAGAGTTACTCTCATTAGAAGATACGCACGGGTAGCTAATCCGGTCTTCCTCCTTTTGTTCTTCGCTCTCCTCCTCATCATTTTCATCCAATGAGCTCACAGTTTCATCAATTTCTTCTTCCATAGATTCCTGAAAAATATTGGTCTCTTCTTGGACAGCGGGGTAATCCTCAATATATGGTTCAACATAGGCATTAGAAGCATAATTATCATAGCAATATTTAAGTATGGAAAATTTTTCAGATTTGTAAAGAGTAGCATCATACGTTTCAATCAAAGAAGCAATTTCATAAGCACCCTTAAAAGCAACAAATTCTTCAATTTGTTGAATATCATAGTAATTATAAACACCTTTAGCATAAGAAGTTACGATTCCATTATCACTAAATAAACATTGGTAGTTAAGGTGTTTCTTAGGGTCTTCAGAACAACAAGTAACATCATATATTTCACATAAATTCCAAGCATAACATTGCAAACGATGAATTTGACCCAATAGAATTTTCCCTTTTTCAGATATTCAGTGTCGCACATAACAAGCATGCTCATCTAAATATTTTCCCTCAACTAAGCTAGTTGGGGTTTCAGCACGAGCACATAGGGATCGAAGATGATCCAAGTAATAAGCTTCAGGAGTGTGATAGATTTTGAGTGGTTCTTCAACCATTGGTTCAGTAGGTACAACTATTTTTTTTTGGTATTTTGCATTTCCTACCCATAACTAAAGATAGAAAACAACTAAGGACAGCAAAAAAAATTACTTAGTGATAAAGCAAACAAGCACACACGAGAATATTCACCCCACGCTATTGCTCCCCGGCAACGACACCAGAAAAAGGTCTTGATAACCCACAAGTATAGGGGATCGCAACAGTTTTTGATAAGTAAGAGTGTCGAACCCAACGAGGAGCTAAAGGTAGAACAAATATTCCCTCAAGTTCTATCAACCACCAATACAACTCTACGCACGCTTGACGTTCGCTTTACCTAGAACAAGTATGAAACTAGCAGTACTTTGTAGGGGTTTTCGGATAGGTTTGCAAGAAAGTGAAGAGCACGTAAATAAAAACTTGGGGCTGTTTAGATGAAGACACAACTAAGTTAGTTTTAGTAGAGAGCTTGTTGTCACGGGAAGAGTTGGTGATGATGGCGGTGAAGTTGTTGGTGAAGATTGCGGTGATGATGATGGCCACGGCAGCGTTCCAGCGCCACCGGAAGAGAAGGGGAGAGGGGGCCCCTTCGTCTTCTTCTTCCTTGACCTCCTCCCTAGATGGGAGAAAGGTTTCCCCTCTGGTCCTTGGTCTCCATGGTGTGGGAGGGGCGAGAGCCCCTCCGAGATTGGATCTATCTCTTTGTCTCTCTCTGTTTCTGCGTTCTCTCTCCTCCTGCCCTTTCACCGTTTCGTGTATATATGGAGATCCGTAACTCCTATTGGACTGAAATCTTCGCCCTGATTTTTTTCCAAAAATTAGCTTTCTTGCGGCCGAAGAAGGGCATCAACCGCCTTACGGGAGGCTCACGAGGGTCAGGGGCGCGCCCAGGGGGGTGGGGCGCGCCCCTATGCCTCGTGCCTCCCTCGAGCACCGTCTCGCGTGGATTTTTCTTCCGAAATTCTCCAAATATTCCAAAAATATTCTCTGTCCATTTTTATCCCGTTTGGATTTTGTTTGATATGGATATTCTGCAAAACATAAAAGATGCAACAAACAGGAACTGGCACTGGGCACTGGGTCAATATGTTAGTCCCAAAAATAGTATAAAAAGTTGCCAAAAGTATATGAAAGTTGAATAATATTGGCATGGAACAATAAAAAATTATAGATACGACGGAGACGTATCATGCACAAGTTCATATCCGCCTATTGTGCAATCGTGTTAGCGTCTCTCTAGTGTTGTGCAACAAGAGCATTTTTGTGGATTCCACATTTTTGGCTCACCCTTAGTTGCACGACCCCACTTATCTATTTGCGTGTGTGTTTCCGTGTACCTTACCTTGCTATTGGTCTACTTATTGCATTTGCAAATTTGTGAATCTTTTCCAACATTATTGAAGCTCACTAACAATTGCATCAAATTTTGTGCCACCATCCTAACCAAGCTCCACCATAAGCTTTTACTTGTGTAGGTGCGAGAAACCGACAAGAATTGGTACCAATTGTGCCATTTCCTTGTTACACATTGGAGTGATCTTTGATCCATCTTCAACATCGGTCAAGGTACATTTGGTATTGGTTCTTCTTTTTCTCCCACTCACATATCTTTGTTTGGAATGATGGACAGGCCAAGTACTTCTACCAACCCACTCTTCTTGGAGGAAGACAACAACATGTCATCCTACGTCACCAAGAGCCACCTCTTTGGTGCACAACGAGCTTTGCATCAAGAACAACAAGCAATGAGCGACCGCATCGACAACCTCGCCACCGACTTGTGACTTTGCGAGCAACGTACAAGAGACTACTTTGACAACAAGCTCAACGAACACAAGCACGAAGATGATGCAAGAATGGATGAGATTCGTGCCTTGTTGATCAACCGCTCTTCTACCACTTCGTCCTACTCAAGAAGGAGCCGCTCGAGTCGACACTCCGACGACACTATCTCCGGCTCAACTACCCCGACATCGAACACTCTTCGTCATGTCGCGTATCAAGATCGTCAAGCAAACCGCAATCCTCTACACGACACCGACTCTCAAGAGCATCAACACCATCAAGCCCAAGCTGTATTCGCGCAAGCACAAGAATGACAACGCCAACGACAACAAGAACAAGAGGAGCGTGCGCGACAACATCAAGATGTACAAGACGCTGATGCACAACGGCAAGCCCAAGAATTACGTGAAGCTCAAGCTCTTGAGGCCCAACAAGCCCTCCGAGATTCAAGTAGAACCGTAGCCATGTGCAACCGGCAAGCTCGTGAACAAGAAGAAGCACTTCACGATGAAGTTCGCGAAAGGATTTATCAATCACGTGTGCACCGTCAAGTTCCACAAGTTCCTTGTCAAGATCGACAAGCTCCTCCTCTAGCGAGACAAGAACATCAAGTCCATCGAGAGCATGAAGACAATGGACCTCCTCCTAGACAAGAGCAACATGAGGTCGACAACCCTCCTCGCCAAGAGCAACATGAGGTCGACAACTCTCCTCTCCAAGAGCAACATGAGATTGCCAATCCTCACCGACATGGGCGTCACCATCCCCGACCCCAACACAATGAAGAACAATGCTATGGCAAGCTAAAGTTTACCATGCCCAAGTTCACTGGAAGCAATGACCCCGAAGAGTACATATCATGGGCATTGAAGGTCGACAAAATATTCCGCTTGCACAACTACGAAGAAGAGAAGAAGATCGCGATGGCATCCCTTGAATTCCGAGACTATGTCCTCATTTGGTGGGAACAAGTCATTGAGCGCCGAGAGGCCAAAGGTGAACCACCAATCACTACTTGGGCGCAAATGAAGGATGTCATGAGAGCACAATTCGTGCCAAACTTCTACAACCGCGACCTCTTCAAGAAACTCCAACTCCTCAAGCATGGAACCAAGAGCGTTGAAGAGTACTACATGGAAATCGAAATTGCCATGATACTAGCCAATGTCACGGAAGATGACGATAAAACTATGGCACGTTTCTTGAATGGACTCAATCATCCTATCAAGAAGATCGCCGACTTGCAACCATACTCGAACCTCATGGAGCTAGTGCATCAAGCTACCAAAGCGGAACGTCAAGTGCAAGATGACTTCAAATATGCCAAGTTCTCAACCAAGTCATATGGCTTCTCCAACCCTCAAGAGTCAATGACTCCAACAACTTCTACCTCAACCAAGCCATCTACAAGCAACAGCGACAAGTCGAGCTACAAGAAAACTTCGACAACTTCAAGTCGTCCTCCTACTACAAGCAACTCCAAGCCGAGAGCTTCGTCATCTACAACCCCAACCGATGAGACCGTCAAGACAAGTTCCTTCAAATGCTTCACATGCAGCGGTCGAGGCCACAAGTCCTATGAGTGCACCAACAAGTGCACCATGATCCTCAACGACGACGGAACATATGACTCCATGAGTGAAGAGGAGATGGAAGCCATTGAGTAGGTGGCCATGCACCAGCAAGTGAATGAAGATGAAGATCAAGTATTTTGTGATGAAGATTCAAGTCCCGCTCTCGTTGTCTCCAAAGTCTTGACTCTTCAACATCAACAAGATGAGGACCAAAGATGCCATATCTTCCACACAAAGGCCGGCATAAATGGAAGGTCCGTCAAGGTCATCATCGATGGAGGGAGTTGCCATAACTTAGCGAGTGAAGAACTATGCTCCAAGCTCCAATTGGTCAAGATGAAGCACCCGCACCCTTACAAAGTTCAATGGCTAAGCGACAACGGCACCATTCAAGTCGACCATAGAGTGCAAGTCTGTTTCAAGATCGGAGCTTACAAAGACATATTGGAGTGTGATGTCCTTCCGATGATTGTTTGCCACCTCCTTCTTGGACGGCCATGGCAATTTGACCGAGGTGTCATCCACAATGGACGTACAAATCACTATAGCTTCAAGATGAAAGGGAAAGATTTTGTGCTACGACCGATGTCTCCAAGCCAAGTGCTAGCCGACAAGCAAGCCACCCATCGTGTAGAGCCTAGTGAGAGAGTGCACCACCATAAACAAATTGAGCACCACAAGCCAATATTGAGTGACTCTTCGTCAAGAGAGAAAAACCTAGTCCTATTTGCCACAAAACGTGAGGTGAGAGAAGTGTGTGAGAACCCATCGAGTGTCATCCACTATGTCCTACTCCCTCCGTTCCGAATTACTTGTCACATAAATGGATGTATCTAGAACTAAAAAATGTCTAGATACATCCATTTCTAGACAAGTAATTCCGAACAGAGGGAGTACTATGCAAAGATGAGGTGACAAGGACTAACACTTCTAATCCGCTTCCTCTAGTGTTTTCCAACTTGTTGCAGGAATTTGAGGATGTCTTTCCTGATGAGCTACCTCCCGGTCTTCCGCCTCTACGTGGCATTGAGCACTGAATCAACCTTATCCCGGGTGCACCTCTTCCTAACAAGGCTCCATACCGCGTCAACCCCGAAGAAACTAAGGAGATCCAACGGCAAGTACAACAACTCATCGACAACGGCCATGTACGTGAAAGCTTAAGCCCTTGTGCCGTTCCGGTTATACTTGTGTCTAAACCAGATGGTACTTTTCGCATGTGCTCCGATTGCCGACCCATCAATGCTATCACCGTTAGATATAGGCATCCCATTCCACACCTTGATGATATGCTTAATGAACTTAGCGGTGCCACTATTTTTTAAAAACTTGATCTTAAAAGTGGTTATTATCAAATCCGCATACAAGAATGTGATGAATGGAAAACCACTTTCAAAACAAAATTTGGTTTGTATGAATGGTTAGTCATGCCTATGGGTTTATCGGAAGCAGATGGTACTTTCATGAGACTCATGCACTTTGTCTTTCGACCCTACATTGGTGTCTTTGTTGTGGTCTACTTTGATGATATTCTTGTGTTTAGAAAATCTCTCAAAGAACATGTTACACATCTTAGAACCGTGCTCCAAACCCTTCAGAAAGAGCGCCTTTTTGCTAATATGAAGAAGTTCACTTTTGGTGTTGATAAGCTTGTTTTCTTGGGTTTTGTTGTGTCTTCTAAGGGTGTTCATGTTGATGAATCTAAGATCAATGCTATTCAAACTTGGCCACAACCAACCAACTTGCAACAAGTGCGTAGTTTTCTTGGCCTCGCCGGTTTCTATCATCGTTTTGTGAAGGATTTTAGCACCATTGCTTCACCTTTACATGCTTTGAGCAAGAAGAATGCACCCTTTGTTTGGGGACCATCGCAAGATAGCGCATTCAATGAGCTTAAGAATTTGCTTACTCATGCTCCCGTGCTTGCATTACCCAACTTTGACAAACCTTTTGAGATTCATTGCGATGCTAGTGGTAATGGCATAGGAGGTGTGTTAACGCAAGAGAAGCGCCCCATTGCTTACTTTAGTGAGAAACTTTCTGGAGCGCAACTCAATTACCCCATATATGACAAAGAGCTATATGCTTTAGTACGAGTTTTGCATGAATGGGAACATTACTTTCGCTCGCATGAATTTGTCATCCATACCGACCATGAAACGCTTAAGTATCTTAAAGGTCAAACTAAGTTGAACAAGCGTCATGCTAAATGGAGTGAGTTTATTGAGTCATTTCCTTATGTCATCAAGTACATTAAAAGGTAAGGAAAATGTTGTGGCGGATGCACTTTCCCGTATATGCATGCTTGTTACTCAACTTGAGTTGAATGTCATTGGTTTTGAACACATAAAAGACTTGTATGAGCATTATCCTACATTTGCTATTCCTTATGCCAAGTGTTTGATGCATACTTCTTAGGATCGATATTACCTCAAGGATGGTTATCTTATGAGAGCTAACAAACTTTGCATCCCCGATTCTTCTCTTCGTTTGTTACTTTTGCAAGAATCTCATGGAGGAGGACTAATGGGACATTTCGGATGCGACAAGACATTCGCCACGCCCTCCAACAACTACTTTTGGCCAAAGATGTTTCGCAACGTCAATCGCTTCACCAACCGATGCTCTACATGTCGCAAAGCTAAGTCTAAAGCTCAATCTCATGGACTGTATATGCCACTTCCGATTCCATATCAACCATGGGAATATATTAGCATCGATTTTGTGCTTGGTTTGCCTCGAACTAGAAATGGCAAAGATTCTATTTTTGTTGTTGTGGACCTATTCTCCAAAATGGCTCATTTCATTCCTTGCAACAAGATAGACGATGCTTCACATGTTGCAAATTTGTTTGTAGGGAAATCTTGTGCCTTCATGGAGTGCCAAAGATGATTGTCTCGAACCGTGACGTCAAGTTCTTGAGTTACTTTTGGAAGACCTTGTGCGCCAAGCTCGGAATCAAGCTTTCGTCCTCTTCGGCATACCATCCACAAACCGACGGCCAAACGGAGGTGACGAACCGCACGCTCTCCACTCTACTATGCATGTTGATAAGGAAGAACATCAGGGAGTGGGAGGAGTGCCTACCTATCGCCGAGTACGCCTACAACCGTGCAAGACATTCGACTACCAGCAGGTCCCCCTTCGAGGTCGTCTAAGGCTTCAACCCGTTGTCCCCATTGGACATTCTACCTCTACCGCTACAAGAGCGCACAAACATGGACGCGAGCGCCCGAGTCAACTACCTCAAGAAGATGTATGAAGATACAAGGCACACCATCGAGCGCCAAGTACAACGACTCGCAACCAAGCTCAACGTCAACAAGCAACCCATGATATTCAATGTTGGAGATCTTGTGTGGCTACACCTTTGCAAGGACCGCTTCCCCAATGAATGCAAATCCAAACTTCTACCACGAGCCAATGGACCCTTCAAGGTGCTTGCATGCTACAACAACAACACATACATGATCGACATTCCACGCGACAAGTACTCCATGAGCGACGTCTTCAACATCAAAGATCTCTCCCCATACCATGGTGATGAGGATTTCGATCCGAGGTCGGATCTTTCCCAAGGGAGGGGAGATGATGCGCAGCATCCTACAGTCATCCCAATGGACCTACCATCGTCTAATCAAGAGCCAAGAGGACCCATGACACGAGCACGAGCTAAAGCTCTCGAGAATGAGGTGACTTGTTGCCTTAGTGATATCACATATGATCCACTCGAGACATGGCTACTACCTAAGTCCGATATGCTATGCATGATTAGGTGTCAAGAGGACCCTCTCGGAGATGTACATGAAGATGGACAAGCTACCAAGTCCATGGATGAAGAGAACCAACGGAAATGCTCAAGAAGACCTCCTAGGCCCCGGACATCCGGCCCTTGGAGCGTCGTCCACAGCAGCCTCCCAGCCGCCTAACATCCACAGGCCCCGGACATCCGGCCCCAGCCCGGATATCCGGCTCGAGCCCGGAAATCCGGCCAGACGCTCGGACATCCGGCGCCACGCACCAGAACCTACAGAAGTTAACTCCTCCAGCCCGAACATCCGGCCCCTCCCGAAGCCCCGAACATTCGGCCCGTCGCTCGGACATCCGGCTCCGCCTATCTGCGCACAGTAAAGGGCCGAGGCCCATGTACCCTTTCGCCCACCTAGACTATATATACTCTCCCATCTCCCTCTTTCTAGGGTTAGCATTGGTTTTGCTCATTTAGAGATAGAGCTTTGCTCATCCATTACGGATCTACTCCACGAGAGAGACGGAGGCCCCTCTACGGAGAAGATCCCCTTGGATTCAAGACCTCCTCATGGAGAAGACCCCCATCAAGACCTCCTCTCAGAGAAGAACCGGTTACCCTTAGTATCGTCCTTTGTTGACTTTGGATCGTGTATCTCCCTTTGTGTTCCGTGGATCTAGCACATGTGTAATCAAATTTTGTTGGTTTGAGCGATTCTCTCGTGTTTTTCCTCGTGTTCTTCGTGTTCCTCTTCGGGATCTGCTCCTTTCGTGAAAGATCGGCCATCTAGGGTTCCACCCTACATCATCCTCGGGATGGTTGTCATCTCCTCTTGGCGCAGGGTGTCCCATGAATACTCCTAGCTTCCTTGTCAGGTCATCATTCTTCTCCACTAGTATTGCGGTTTCCTGCTCGCATCCGTTGCGTGTAGCCTTGAGTTCCTCTTGTAGCTCCATGTTCCTGGTCATTACCTTCTTCAGGTCTATCATGCTTGCACACGTTTGGTTCTCCTAGCGACAAATGTGCTGGTTTAACTCCTGGATGAAAGATGCAATGGACATGTCCCTCCTGATGCTGATCATCTGCCATTGCTCATCTCGGCGCTCACATATCTAGTAGATAGTATCCTTAAGATCCTTGTGATAAACTTCACTGATGCGCCCCATGGTGATGTGGGCTGCCATGCTCTTACCTAGACTCCAGGTTAGTGCATCAAAGGAAAACTCTATGGGCTCAGTGACTGGTGTGAATGTCCTTCCTAGAACTTGAATTCGAATCATCCAACGCTCCTCTTCTAGTAAAGTGGCGGTGTAGGTCCCGGTGAAGCTTGGTATTCCGATGTTCAGATACCTAGTGACTTCCTTCAAGTGTCGTCCAAATGGTGTGTGAGGGAGTCCTGGATTAAGGGGGTGTTCGGATAGCTGGACAATACCTTCAGCCGGACTCCTGGACTATGAAGATACAAGATTGAAGACTTCGTCCCGTGTCCGGAAGGGACTTTCCTTGGCGTGGAAGGCAAGCTTGGCGATGCGGATATTCAAGATCTCCTACCATTGTAACCGACTTTGTGTAACCCTAACCCTATCCGGTGTCTATGTAAACCGGAGGGTTCTAGTCCATAGGAAAACTTCATCATACAACAACCATACCATAGGCTAGCTTCTAGGGTTTAGCCTCCTTGATCTTGTGGTAGATCTACTCTTGTACTACCCATATCATCAATATTAATCAAGCAGGAGTAGGGTTTTACCTCCATCGAGAGGGCCCGAACCTAGGTAAACTTCGTGTCCCCTGTCTCCTGTTACCATCCAGCCTAGACGCACAGTTCGGGACCCCCTACCCGAGATCCGCCGGTTTTGACACCGACATTGGTGCTTTCATTGAGAGTTCCACTGTGCCGTCGCAATCAGGAAGGATGCCTCCTCCCGTCTTTAAAGACAGCGCCGTCACTGAGGGAGCCTTGGCTGTCGGCCAAACTCTCCAGCTAGGTGGTTTCCTCATGACCGCCTGTTCGGCCGTTGCACCGACGGTGACCTCTCGGATCATCAAAAGCAACCTTCACGTCAGCTCGGAACTTGTCGAGCAGCTGGATCCGATGGAGCACTCTTCCGTAAACGAGCTCTTGGATTGCATCGCCGCCCTGGGGGTCGCCACGGATTACGACCAGGTTGGGCTTAAACCCGATCTAAGAGAAATTAACTCTCCCCAGGTCACCCACCACGTCGCCGTGGTAGAGGCGCAGTGCGGCGACCCTTCATCTATTTTAAGGAATAGTTATGTCCGAATTCCCGACCCCTCCAAGCCGGATACCCGCGGAGGGGAGGATGTAACTCGAGACCTGAGCTCAGAATCAGGCAATGGGCTAGACTCATTGGACAACATCCAAGAATCCGAACCTTAGAGTTCGGAAGCTCTTCGGCCTCTGAATCTTAGATTGGGCGAGGTTTCAGATTCAACTCCACCCGCCCACCCGAACATAAGCGATCTTTCCCAAATCAGGCAAAAACCCGAGGAAGCAGTACATCATTACCGGGCCAAATTCCTCCTGGTTATGAATAGGATAAAGGATTTCCGCGAGGGAGACGCAATGTCAATCTTCTGCAGTAATTGCACGGACGAGGGAATCCTTAACGCCATAAGTCGTCGTGATATTACATGCTTCGCTGACTTGGCATCCATAGTACAAAAGTACTGTGCGATGGAAAGTGCTTGGAAAACCGAAATAAAATTTTGGGATAATCCGGCCTTGAATAGCAATCCCGTCCGAACTAAGAGGGTGCATCATCGTAAGACACCCGGGTTAAACACCAAAAAACCAAAACCCTCTACAGAGCATGGAACCGTACTGGAAAGATGGCTTGATGGACCCGGTAAAATTCACAGTACAGAGGATGCCACACCAACTCACAGCCTTAGAGCATGTTGGATACTCCGGCAGGTGGCCAAAATTGGCGAGGACCTCTTAATTTCGAAGGCCACAGAAAACCACCCCGGGGACACCAGTACCGTTCTCACAGTCTTCGAGACCTTCGCATCAAATAATATGCGAAAAAGAACACTCCGCAGCCTTGCCGAAGTCTATCAAGTGGCAACCCTAAACCCATGGAGCGACACGGCTATTACCTTCAACGCTAGTGATGAACCTAAATTCCGAACAGCCCGAGCACCAGCCGCATTGGTCCTCAGTCCAATAGTGGACGGCTTTCTCCTCACCAAGGTACTCATGGATGGAGGCAGCGGATTGAACCTCATTTATGAGTAAACCCTTCAAAAAATGGGATTAGACTGGAGCCTCGTTGAGCAAAGCAGCACAACCTTTAGAGGAATAATCCCCAGTCGGGAAGCGCGCTGCACAGGAAAAATCACACTAGATGTGGTGTTCGGCAGGCCGGATAATTACATATCCGAAGAGGTCACATTTCAGGTGGCCCCGTTCAGCAGCGGATATCACGCCCTACTAGGGCGGGAAGCATTTACAATCTTCCAAGCAATACCCCATTACGGGTACATGAAGCTCAAGATGCCCGGGCCGAACGGAATTATCACTCTCGCTAGTGATCCGGACATAGCACTCCGCGCTGAAAACAAGATAGCCGCATTAGCCGAGGAACTGACTGCACTGCGCTCCACAGTTAACAGGGATGATGTGATACTCGACAAGAGATCCAAGTCCACATCCTTTAAGCCAGCAGACGAAATAGTCAAATTCCAGGTCCATCCAACGGACCCCAATAAAACAGCTTCTATCGGGGCACGTTTAACCCTGATATGGACGCCGCACTGCGAGAATTTCTACGTGAAAATTGGGACATCTTCACCTGGCACCCTTCAGACATGCCAAGAATCCCACGCAGGCTGGCCGAACACAGCTTAAATATCCTAAAAGGATTCAAACCTGTCAAACAAGCCCTTCGGCGTTTTTCCGAATCCAAGAGACAGGCTATGGGAGAGGAGCTAGCCAAGCTATTGGAGGCCAGATTCATTAGATACATAAAACATCCGGACTGGCTAGCAAACCTGGTGATGGTACCAAAGAAGGACAAATCCTGGCGCCTGTGTGTCGATTTTAAAGACCTTAACAAGGCTTGCCCAAAGGATCCCTTCCCCCTCCCCCGTATCGATCAAATTATCGATGCCACCGCAGGACACGATTCGTTGTGTTTCCTCGACGCATACTCCGGTTACCATCAAATCAAGATGGCGCAATCATACCAAGCCGCAACAGCATTCATCACACCATACGGCCCATTCTGCTTCAACACAATGCCCTTCGAGCTGAAAAACGCCGACGCAACATATCATCGCATGATTCAGACATGTCTGGCAAACTAGATCGGCAAGACAGTGGAGGCTTACGTGGATGATGTGGTCGTCAAAATAAGACATGTCGAATCTCTAGTAGACGACTTGAGGCTAACATTCGACAACCTCCGAAAATACGACATCAAGCTCAACCCGAAAAAATGCGTTTTCGGCATTCCAGCCGGAAAGCTTTTGGGCTTCATTGTATCCGGTAGAGGAATTGAAGCAAATCCGGCCAAGATCCGAGCTTTGTCACAACTGGATATCCCAAAGGACCTCAAACAAATGCAAAAATTAACCGGATGTGTGGCGACTCTAAGCCGCTTTATCTCTCGCTTGGGAGAAAAGGCACTGCCCCTTTATCACCTCCTTCAGCGCACTGAACACTTCGAGTGGATGGATGCTGCCACGGCCGGACTCGATGAAATAAAAGCCATATTGGCAACAAACCCAGTCCTGGCCGCGCCAAACACCGGCGAACCAATGCTATTGTACATTGCAGCAACTCATCAAGTTGTCAGCGCAGTGCTCGTCGTCGAGCGGGAAACGGACGGACACAAACTCCCCCTTCGAAGGCCGGTTTACTACGTGTCCACTGTCCTCACTCCATGCAAATCACAGTACCCGCATTATCAAAAGATTGCATACGCGGTATTCATGGCATCCCGGAAGCTACAACACTACTTTCAAGAGTGTTCCATAACAGTAGCCTCGGAAGTACCACTCAACGATATGATCAAAAACCGCGATGCAACGGGCCGGATCACAAAATGGGCCATCGAGCTCCTCCCATTCGATATAACCTATAAGCCACGACGAGCTATTAAATCGCAAGTTTTGGCCGACTTCGTCGCAGAATGGACGGAGGCCGAGCTCCCTAAAGAGTACGGCACAAATTCAAACTGGATCATGCATTTTGACGGCTCCAAAATGTTGGCCGGACTAGGGGCTGGCATCGTCTTAACGTCCCCCATAGGAGACACAGTTCAATATGTGCTCCAGATCATGTACACGGACTCCAACAATGCAGCCGAATATGAGGCCCTCCTACATGGTCTCTGGATGGCAGTATCCATGGGCATTCAACGCCTAGAGGTACACGGGGACTCGAATTTCGCGATATCCCAAATAAACGGAGACTTCGATGCCAAGGATCCAAAAATGGCAGCTTACCGTAACGTCGTCCTAAAAATGTCAGCTCGGTTCGAAGGGTTGGAGTTTCATCATATAGCCCGAGAAAACAATCAAGGAGCGGATGTCCTGGCACGCATTGGAGCAAAACGCGATGCAGTCCCCCCCCCCAACATCTTTTTAGAAAGACTGTTCAAGCCATCCATAGCATGGGAGGGGGAACCCACAGATAACAGCCCGGACCTAACCGCACCACTCGACGCCGAACAATCTGACATAATTGGAGGCTCTGCCACCGAAATTACACCTTCAGCCCACGTAATAATGGCAGTCATCGCCCCGTGGACAGAACCATTCCTAGCCTACCTTACTAGGCAGGAACTCCCAAAGGACCAAAACGAGGCACCCTGCATAGTACGGCGATCTAAAGCCTATAAAGTCCACGAGGGAGAGCTTTATAAGAAAAGCACTACCGGAGTCCTTCAAAGGTGCATCTCCGAAGAGGAAGGGCGGAACCTGCTGGCTGAAATTCAGGCCGGACTCGGTGGCCACCACACTGCAGCTCGGTCCCTTGTAAGCAAGGCTTTCTGTACGGGCTTTTACTGGCCGACGACCCGAGCAGACGCTCAGGACTTGGTCCAACGATGCGTCGGTTGCCAGCATTTTGCAAACCAAAGCCATATGCCACCCACCGCCCTCCGAACTATCCCCATCACTTGGCCTTTCGCGGTCTGGGGCCTTGACATGGTTGGACCCCTTAAAGGCGGAACCCACAAGCAAAAATACTTACTGGTCATGGTGGATAAGTTCACCAAATGGATAGAAGCCAAGCCTGTTAAGACGGCCGAATCCGGACCTGTGATAGACTTCATATCTGGGGTTGTACACCGTTACAACGTCCCCCACAGCATCATCAACGATAACGGCACAAACTTCACCGCCGACGAGGTAAAACTCTGGTGCAAAAACATGGGCATCAAGCTCGACTATGCTTCCGTCTATCACCCACAAACTAACGGCCAGGTCGAACGTGCAAATGGTCTTATCATGAGCGGCATTAAACCCAGACTAGTGCGGTCCCTCAAGGAATCTAACACACATTGGGTAGAGGAGCTCGACTCCGTACTCTGGGGGCTGCGGACCACGCCGAATTGCACCACCGGATACACACCATTCTTTATGGTGTACGGCGCAGAGGTAGTTCTGCCCTGCGACATAATTCATGACTCACCTCGAGTGCGCATGTACGAAGAAAGAGAAGCCGAGCTCAATCGGCAGGAGAACTTGGACGCCTTGGAGGAGGAGCGTGACGTGGTAAAATCCCATTCCGCATTTTATCAACAGCAGGCTCGAAGATATCAAAGCAGAGAAGTACGGGCCAAAAATTACAATGTTGGCGAACTAGTTCTACGCCTGCCGGATAAGAAAAAGGACAAACTCAAGCCCAAGTGGGAAGGTCCCTTCATAATCGACCAAGTCCTGACTGGTGGAGCGTACCGCCTGCGAGATGCGTCGGATAACCGACTCGAGCCGAACCCATGGAACGCCGCCCGTCTCCGAAGATTCTATGCCTAGCGCCGGACTCTGTGTATGTCTCCTTCCTCTGTCCATTTTTTACATTTTCTGTCTTACATTTCTCTCCTTCCCCTCTTTTCTCTTATATCCCTTAAAGGCTCATCAAGTGACGCGCTACCCGCGCTCATTAAACCTGGGGGCTTCTTTAACAGAAGCTTATTTATATGGGCTTCACGCCCAACACATGCGTCAAACTTCCGCATATACCTTTTCTTCACCATTATATGCATCGATATGACTTAAGTTTTGGCCAAGCTGGGTTGCTTGGCTCCTGTGCTTACCCCTACGTTCCCGATTGTTCGTCTAGGCAGTAAAGAGAGCACCTCTGCGATTGTTACTGCCGGATTAGCCGGATGTGTACCTCAGACTGGGTGAAGCCGAAAGCTAGCGTTCTTAAGGGAATATTTGGTCGGTGAACTAAAACACGACCTTTTTTACTTATTTATATACACGCCCCCAGATGATTTTCCTGCATTTTCAGTCCGGACATGCACTTTAGGGCATGCCTCCCACAGAAAGGAACCCTTAACAGAACTATTCTCTCTGGAAGATGTGTCTTACTAACCATGTAATATAACATAACTAGTTGGGAACTTGTCTGATAAAGCACTAATGACCCCTACGCCTGGTCTCCATGCATACCCCGGTTCGTACATAACCGGTAGGTTATTCGGACACACTCCGGACCATCAGGTCCCGAGGTCGAAGCGAAAAGGTCGGCAATGACAAACGATCTATAATCCAGCTAGAAGGCATTACACATGTCAATTAAAAATTACATAGTCACTCTAACTGATTGTATTCCTCTTCTATACCATCTAACAGGTTGTCTAATTTACAGTCCTGCTGGGAATACTTTGCGGCCAATTCTACTTGGCCGTATACTAAGCTTACAGGGATCTCCTTCCCATCAGGCCCCACAGGTCTGACCTCGGCCATGTGGTTTGGGTCAGACTTCGTAAACCGGGTCTTCACCATGGCCCAGGCCTCCCTAGCGCCTTGTCGGTAGGCCGATATCTTCCACAACCGGAAGCACCGTCGAGCTCCCGTAAGCTTCTCCGCAAGCTCTCCAAGACCCTCGGTCATGGAGTGAGAAGGGCATAAGGCTTGGGCAACGCCCCGCATCGCCTGCCGAACTCGCTCGTGCAATTGCGAGAGCTCGGGAAGAAGGTTACCCGTAGAACCGGGCATCTCCTCTGCAGGACGACCTATTAGCATTCCTACAGACATTACTCTGTTAGTCGACTTCCTCGCCGAACTCCTTTTTCAAAGTTCGTTTAAGCACTTACTAAATATGCCGCGTCGAAGCCGCTGATTCTCCTTAGTGGAGTCCGACAGCTGGCCATGAACATCTTTAAGTTCAACGTCCAGCTTAGTGTTGGCATCCTGGAGATCATTCTTCTCCTGCCTCACCCTTGTCAGCATACTCTCACCAGCCTTTAGCCGGCGTAAGAGTTGTTGCCTCTCCGGATTAATTCCGGCGCCATCTGCAATATGATTTGTAAGATTTACACCCATGCCGCACTTCGCAACACATTTATCTTTCGAAGCATGGATTACCAGAGAGGGTCTCTTTGGGCTCCCCTGCCGCGGCTCGTGCGGCCTCAAGTTGGGCTTTGCACTCTTCCAGCTCCTGGGACAGTAGGGTATTCTTTTCTGTAATAACCTGCATAACAAATGATCCTTAAATCAGTTGTTCTAACTGTTTCAAGTCTCGGGGGCTACTGGTATATACATATATTTACCAAAATTTTCTTACCCGTATGTCTTTTACATATTGCTCCGTGGCTCTGGCTAAACCATTTTGAGCGGCACGGAGGAACGCATCTCCCGAATTAAAGGCATTCAATGCCTCTTGGGAGAAACAAGCGTCGCGAAGAACTGTCCGGCGACGCCTGTGGTTCATGGCACTCTCCACTTCGGAATTGGTGGCAGGCAGCCTGTCCGCATCCTCTATCGGAGGAGCGTCCGGTGCACGCCTCATGTTCGCCGCCGCTTCCGGACCAGGCGTCGGAGCCTGGCTAGTGGAGGCGCGATTGGCAACCTCCCGGATATAGTCCGGCGAGGTCTCTTCGTCCTAAAGAGAGCACAAGCGTTAGTATGCCCTGAAGGGATAACACCAGAGATATAGATGGTGCGCTATACCTTTGCACCAACGTCTCAGTCCGGACTACATTTCTTTTTACCCCACGGGGCCCCGTGGCCCCTCGTTGCTATCCGCCGCAGGTTCGACTTCTCGCCTCGGAAACCTTCCCTACAAAACATGGTTATCGTCAGAAAAACTGAAGTGCGTGAGAATGGAATCCTTCTCAAGGGAATAAGGCTTCGGTCTTTGTCACCTGGGAGGCCGGGATTAAACGTGGGTAGTCGGCCATAATGGCCACCAAGGTATTATCCTTGCTTAGCTGATGAAACACCCCGTCAATTAGCTCCACCAATATGTCCGGATCCTCTTCAGAGTCCGGATCGCGGGATCGTTCTGGATCCTCGGGCTATGGAGGGCGGCTGCTTATATCCTTTACTTCCTGACGCAGTTCGTGCACGAAAGTCGTTAGACTACATATTTAATCATGGGAGTATAAAGCGGATGGGCGAGAAAAATCGTCCACTTACCCAACTCGGAGGGTTATACATAGTAAATCCGCCCTGCGGGTCGACGCGGAGGAATTCCTCCTCTTCTCCTTTGTACAAAGAGGATAAGATCTTCACTAGCGCGGTAGCCGAGGCTGGTCCCTTACGACCGTAATGGGTGGCATCGTCCTCCCCATTAAAATCCCACATGGGGTGGCTTCTATATTGAAGCGGCTGCACCCCCCGCATAATGCATGCGGCCATGACTCCGATCATGGTTAGTCCGGAATGAGCCAATAGTCTTATCCGGCCTATCAGGTAAAGGACGTCCCTGTCGCTTTCCCTTTGAGAGATCCGCGGACGCCAGCTTAGGTGTTTCTTTAATGGGGCACTTTTGAACTCGGGGAGACCGACCCGGACAGGGTCCGGTAGCGGGACATCATCTATATAAAACCATTCCGAAGGCCAATCCTCAGACGCCTTCTTCAGGGTTCCGGACAGATATCCGGTCCCGGGGATGCGCCACACTTCGGCTCCGTCCACTTGATATATAGACCCCTCTTGAGAACGGGGCACCAGGCAGAATATCCTCTTCCACAGCGCGAAATGGGCCTCAACACCCAAAAATAACTCGCAAAGGGCGACGAAGCCCGCGATATGCAATATAGATGCAGGCGTGAGATTGTGCAGCTGGAGGCCATAGAACTCCAGAAGCCCACGGAGAAATGGATGAATTGGAAATCCCAGTCCCCTTATTAGATAAGGGATGAGGCACACCGCTCTCCTTTGGAGGGATTGGGGGTGCTCTCCGCTTGTTTTCCGCCATTATAGGTGGCGAGTCCGGCTCGGACCGGGACCATATAGGCATGAGGGAGAAATCCCTTGGCTTGAAGCGACACTAACTCGCTGTGCGGGATGGAGCAACTCTCCCAGTTTGCAGGTTTAGGACTGGAAGGGCGAGAGGAGGAGCTGCGACGGCTGGCCATGTTGGAATGGACCTTTGCAGGAGGCGCTCTGATGATTACTCGCGGAGAGGAGAAGGTGTGTTTTGGATCTTAATCCCCATCCCATTAAATAGGCGGCTCGTTTATGCGGCTAGGGGTGTGGATGTAAAAATGCCCCGGCTTTTCGCATTCATTTGACATGTGGAAGACGGCCATTATTGGGCGTGGAAGCCAAGGAGCGCTACATTACCAAAATCGGACATTATTCCTATAGGTACATAGAATTTGGAGAAGAACCCGCCTTGCAATGCCAAAGACAATCTGCGCGCCGGACTCGTCGTCATTGAAGCCTGGTTCGGGGGCTACTGAGGGAGTCCTGGATTAGGGGGTGTTCGGATAGCCGGACAATACCTTCAGCCAGACTCCTGGACTACGAAGATACAAGATTGAAGACTTCGTCTCGTGTCCGGAAGGGACTTTCCTTGGCGTGGAAGGCAAGCTTGGCGATGTGGATATTCAAGATCTCCTACCATTGTAACCGACTTTGTGTAACCCTAACCCTATCCGGTGTCTATATAAACTGGAGGGTTCTAGTCCGTAGGAAAACTTCATCATACAACAATCATACCATAGGCTAGCTTCTAGGGTTTAGCCTCCTTGATCTCGTGGTAGATCTACTCTTGTACTAACCATATCATCAATATTAATCAAGCAGGAGTAGGGTTTTACCTCCATCGAGAGGGCCTGAACCTGGGTAAACTTCGTGTCCCCTGTCTCCTGTTACCATCCAGCCTAGACGCACAGTTCGGGACCCCCTACCCGAGATCCGCCGGTTTTGACACCGATAGTGTGTCTTCATCCGATTGTGCAAACTTGTTCCTTGAGTCTGTCATCCTAAAGAGTAGAAAATGGAGAGGAGTCAGAGTTGAGTAGAGAAGAGTGACCTATGGCTCATCTTAGTGGTCGTGTCCTACATTCAGCGTGTGCTCTAATACCATTTTGTAGTGATCCAACCTCAAACGGTCGAATCTCTTTGCTTAAGTGTCATCCCTGGATCGGTAATGCTAACACACACAGTACTTGAAGGATTTATAACATAGTAGCAATCACACACTTATTACATCGAATGTCTGAAAAGAGAACTTATTACAATATATATGGCTTAAGGCCATCTAAATAAGATAATAGCGGAAGGCTTGGAAGATAAAGTGAGTCCATCAACTCCAACGGCATAGCTGAGTGCACGACAAACGACCTAGCACACCTTAATCTTCGTCTTAAAAGTCTGCAACATGATATGTTGCAGCCCGAAAACGGGTCAGCACATGGAATATGCTGGCAATGTAACACAGTAGAGAAATGAACAGATAAAGGCTATCACTACATGCATATATGGTTGGTGGAGACTCTATGCTTATAATGTTTTGCGAAAAGCCAATTTTTACCTACTTCAAAGGAATATATTTTATTTAACTATCATGGTGGTTGAAACATTGAGAATGGTACCCCCATCTCAATCCCAATTAGAAGTAATTTTCAGCCCAACAAAATTAATTTAGAGTGATGAGATCAAATCAATAATTCAAGTACCAGATACTCAAGATGTCCATAACCGGTGACACGGCTAACCATGATTAGTTTATACACTCTACAGAGGTTTGTGCACATTTCCCCACAAGACTCGATCTCCTCCATTGGATTTCTCACACTTCATGGTGTTTGAGAAATGGATGACCGAGACACTGTCTTTCAGAAGCATTAACTCTAACCCTGGGTAGACAGTACCAACCTACATCCCCTACGTCTGCTAGCCTACCACTGGAAGAGGTCATGCAACATACTCAACTATGTTAGAGCCCATAATAGCTTGTGGCTGCACACGGAAGTTTCTAGCATGAATAATCTTATGATCCCTTTGAGCCTGGGTGGCGGACCATAGGAGGATCACACGGTATAACCCCGGGATCTCCTAGGACAACACTGGTATAACCCCAGGTGCCCAAACCTACAATCCACCCAGATGTGTATTAAAGTTGCCACCTTAACTTGAACCATTAATTAACAATATCACATCTGTCATGGTTACACTCAAACCCAATCCACATCTATGAGCATAGCATAGCAACATGAGCATAAAGTAGAAGTAACTCCAAAGGGTTTGATAATAAAATAGGTAATAGGTTCTACCTCATCAACTACTTCCCAATACCCACATATTATCAAATCCTGACCATGCAATGTTTGTGGGTTGTAACTAATGCATAAAAACTGGGTATGAAAAGAGTATGATCAATGTGTTACTTGCCTTGCTGACGATCTGCAAACCCTAAAGACTTGTAGTAGCACGCTTCGCACACTGGGAATTCTATCGCAAACAAACAATAGCATACATGATGAGGACATCAATACCATTGTTACACCCACAACCCCTACTACTACATATACTGGACCAATTACTAGAGCTCGGGCACGCCAATTAAATTATCAGGTACTTTCGTTTCTTGGTAATAATTCTAATGTTCATGAGAATATGATGCTGCCTAAATTGGATACATTTGTTTTGCTTACAAATGAAGGGCCTGGCATGGATAAGAGGGATGAACATTGAAGCAAGAACAAGCATGGAGTTGATGGCATGTGCAAGGGGAACAAGAACGAAGGCAAGTGATGATTTCAGGACTTTGAAGCTACCATAATGAGTGCATGAAGCCTTGGACGAAATATACAAGATGCCACTTCATAAACTTTGTACAGAGGCTATTCTAGGTGCTGCGTCACCATATTATTGGGCCAGGCCCATGTAATTTCGAAATACATAAGTATATGTTGTTTTTAGAGTCCGTATGTTTGGGGAAACAAGAGATAGGGTTGGTTTCGGACCCCTTCCCCAAGGGCCACGAAATTCCCCCCTCTTCCTCCATATATACAGCCCTTAGGGCACCGTTTAGACTTGGGGGCTTCGTTTAGATTAAAAGTTCGCCATAGCTGCAACTTCGCGTACTTCGTTTATGTTCAATGACCAGATCAAGGCGTCACAGAACCCCACCTTGACCAATAAAGCTTTCCTCTTATATTTGCAATATCTAGATTGCAATCTTAGTTTCTTGCTTGTTCTTCATTTGCCTGCAGGAAACAAACCTTCGTGGTCAGGTTGATCGTGCTCCGGCGTGGTCAATAACCTCTCGGAGTTGGTTTAGCGATTGCTAAGGTGCGACGTCCTCGCACGTTCGTAGTCGCATCGTCAAAGTCGACTTCGTCCAAAACGATAACCACCATCTCATCGAAAGACGGGACACCTTTGCCTCTATCAAGTGGTATCAGATTTCCAGGTTCCTCGGTGAGATTTTATAGTTTTTCGTAGTTTAGATCGAGTCTGTTCTTCATACCTACAGTCCACGAAAAAGCCACAAAAAATTAGGGTTAGTTCATCATATCCGAACCAATATGAGCCTTTGCATAATCTTTTTAGGGTTTTTGCTTTTTTGAATTTGCGGTTGCATCGTCGTGTCAAGTTGCTGGTCTTAGAGTTTAGTCTTTTAGAGTTTCTGAAGGAAATATGCCCTAGAGGCAATAATAAAGTTATTATTTATTTCCTTATATCATGATAAATGTTTATTATTCATGCTAGAATTGTATTAACCGGAAACATAATACATGTGTGAATACGTAGACAAACAGAGTGTCACTAGTATGCCTCTACTTGACTAGCTCGTTGATCAAAGATGGTTATGTTTCCTCGCCATAGACATGAGTTGTCATTTGATTAACGGGATCACATCATTAGGAGAATGATGTGATTGCCATGACCAATTCCGTTAGCTTAGCACACGATCGTTTAGTATGTTGCTATTGCTTTCTTCATGACTTATACATGTTCCTATGACTATGAGATTATGCAACTCCCGTTTACCGGAGGAACACCTTGTGTGCTACCAAACGTCACAACGTAACTGGGTGATTATAAAGGAGCTCTACAGGTGTCTCTGAAGGTACATGTTGGGTTGGCGTATTTCGAGATTAGAATTTGTCACTCCGATTGTCGGAGAGGTATCTCTGGGCCCACTCGGTAATGCACATCACTATAAGACTTGCAAGCATTGCAACTAATGAGTTAGTTGCAGGATGATGTATTACAGAACGAGTAAAGAGACTTGCCGGTAACGAGATTGAACTAGGTATTGGGATACCGACGATCGAATCTCGGGCAAGTAACATACAGATGACAAAGGGAACAATGTATGTTGTTATGCGGTTTGACCAATAAAGATCTTCGTAGAATATGTAGGAGCCAATATGGGCATCCAGGTCCCGCTATTGGTTATTGACAAGAGAGGTGTCTCGGTCATGTCTACATAGTTCTCGAACCTGTAGGGTCCGCACGCTTAACGTTCGTTGATGATATAGTACTATGAGTTATGTATGTTGGTGACCGAATGTTGTTCGGAGTTTTGGATGAGATCACGGATATGACGAGGAACTCCGGAATGGTCCGGAAGTAAAGATTGATATGTGGATAGTAGTGTTTGATCTCCGGAAAGGTTCTGGAATCCATCGGAAGGGGTTCCGGATGTTTCCCGAAATGTTTGGGCACGAGAACACTTTATCTGGGCCAAAGGGGAAAGCCCACGAAGTTTTTGTAAAGCGCAAAAGGAAGTTTTGCGGAGTCCAGAGGCCAGACGCCAGGGTCCCTGGCGTCTGGGCCCAGTTGCCGGAAACCCTGGCGTCTGGACCTGGAGTCCGAGAAGGACTCTTGCCTTTCGGGTGAAACCGACTTTGTGGAGGATTTTACTCCAAGTTTCGACCCCAAGGCTCAACATATAAATAGAGGGGTAGGGATAGCACCCAAGACACATCAAGAAACACCAAGCCGTGTGCCGGCAACCCCGTCTCCTCTAGTTTATCCTCCGTCATAGTTTTCGTAGTGCTTAGGCGAAGCCCTACGAAGATTGTTCTTCACCAACACCGTCACCACGCCGTCGTGCTGCCGGAACTCATCTACTACTTCGCCCCTCTTGCTGGATCGAGAAGGCAAGGACGTCACCGAGCCGAACGTGTGCAGAACTCGGAGGTGCCATGCTTTCGGTGCTTGGATCGGTCGGCCCGTGAAGACGTACGACTACATCAACCGCGTTGACATAACGCTTCTGCTTACGGTCTACGAGGGTACGTAGACAACACTCTCCCCTCTCGTTGCTATGCATCACCATGATCCTGTGTGTGCGTAGGAAATATTTTGAAATTACTACGTCCCCCAACAGTGGTATAAAAGCGTAGGTTTTATGTGTTGATGTTATGATAGAGGCAAAGGTGTCCCAATGTTTCGATGAGATGGTGGCTATCGTTTCTGTGGGAGTCGACCTTGACGATCCGACTACGAACGTGGGAGACGTCGCGCCTTAGCAATCGCTAAACCAACTTCCGAGGGTTATTGACCACGCCGGAGCACGATAAACCTGACCACGAAGGCCTGTTTCCTGCGAGCAAACGAAGAACAAGCAAGAAACTAAGATTGCAATCTGGATATTGCGAATATAAGAGGAAAGCTTTATTAATGAAGGTGGGGTTCTGTGACGCCTTGGTCTGGTCGTTGAACACAAACGAAGTACGCGAAGTTGCAGCTATGGCGAACTTTTGATCTAAACAAAACCCAAAGTCTAAACGACGCCCTAAGGGTTGTATATATGGAGGAAGAGGAGGGAATTTCGTGGCCCCTGATGGTGGGGTCCGAAACCAACCCTAACTCTTGTTTCCCCACACATACGGACTCTAAAAATAGCCTATACTTAAGTATTTCGAAATTACATGGGCCTGGCCCAAAAATAAGGTGACGCAACACCTAGAATAGCCTATGGACGAATATTATGAAGTGGCATCTTGTATATTTCGTCCAAGGCTTCATGCACTCCTTATGGTGGCTTCAAAGTCCTGAAATCATCACTTGTAACTCCGTTCTTGATCCCCTTGCGCATGCCATCAACTCCATGATTGTTCTTGCTCCAATGTTCATCCTTCTCCAAGCTAGGCCCTTCATTTGTAAGCAAAACAAATGTATCCAATTTAGGCAGTATCATATTCTCATGAACATTAGAATCATTACCAAGAAACGAAAGTACCTTGTAATTTAATTGGCGTGCGTGAGCTCTAGTAATTGGTCCAGTATGTATAGCAGCGGGGGCTGTGGATGTAACAATGGTATTGATGTCCTCATCATCCTCCCCTTCTTGAAATGAAGTCGTCCTCGACGGAAGCTCATCTTCCTCACCCAAATAAGGCTTCAAATCTGCAATGTTAAAAGTGGGACTAACCCCAAAATCTGCAGGCAGCTCAAGTTTATATGCATTCTCATTTATTTTCTCTAACACCTTAAATGGACCATCAACACGTGGCATTAGCTTTGATTTGCGCAAACTAGGAAACCTATCCTTACGCAAATGTAACCAAACAAGATCACCAGGTGCAAAGACAACATGTTTTCTACCCTTATCTCCAGCAAGTTTATATTTAGCATTCATACGCTCAATGTTTTCCTTAGTTAACTCATGCATTTTTAAAATCAATTCAGCACGTTCTTTAGCATCAAAATTAACCTTCTCCGAAGATGGAAGAGGCAACAAATCAATAGGTGCACGAGGTAGGAAACCATACACAATTTCAAAAGGGCACATCTTAGTAGTAGAATGCAATGAACAATTATAAGCAAATTCAATATGAGGCAAGCATTCTTCCCACATTTTCTTATTATTCTTCAAAACAGCCCTAAGCATAGTAGACAATGTTCTATTGACTACTTCAGTTTGTCCATCAGTTTGGGGGTGACAAGTAGTACTAAAAAGCAGTTTAGTCCCCAACTTAGCCCATAAACATCTCCAAAAGTGGCTAAGAAATTTAGTATCACGATCTAAAACAATAGTATTTGGCACACCATGCAAGCGAATAATTTCACGAAAGAACAAATCAGCAACATTAACAGCATCATCGCTTTTATGACATGGTATAAAGTGTGCCATTTTCGAGAATCTATCCACGACAACAAATATGCTATCCCTCCCCTTCTTTGTTCGAGGCAAACCTAAAACAAAGTCCATAGATATATCCTCCCAAGGAACACTAGGTACAGGCAAAGGCATATATAAACCATGAGGATTGAGTCGTGACTTAGCTTTTTGACAAGTATTGCAGCGAGCAACAAAACGCTCAACATCCTGTCTCATCTTTGGACAAAAAATGTGTGGCAAGTACGTCCTCCGTCTTCTTCACGCCAAAGTGTCCCATTAATCCTCCTCCATGCGCCTCCTGTAACAACAAAAGACGAACAGAGCTAGCAGGAATGCATAGCTTGTTAGCGCGGCACAAAAACCCATCATTAACAACGAACTTGTTCCATGTTCTTCCTTGTTTACAATTCTGCAATACATCTTTAAATTCAGCATCATGCACATATTGATCTTTGATGGTCTCCAAACCAAATATTTTAAAATCAAGTTGTGAAAGCATAGTATAACTACGAGACAATGCATCAGCAATAACATTTTCTTTACCCTTCTTGTGTTTAATGACATAAGGGAAAGTCTCAATGAATTCAACCCATTTAGCATGTCTACGGTTCAGTTTTGCTTGACTTTTAATGTGTTTCAAAGATTCATGATCAGAATGTATAACAAATTCTTTGGGCCATAAATAATGTTGCCATGTTTCTAAAGTCCGAACAAGAGCATATAATTCTTTATCATAAGTAGAATAGTTCAGACTAGGCCCACTCAATTTTTCAGAAAAGTATGCAACAGGTTTGCCATCTTGTAATAACACACCTCCTAATCGAATTCCACTAGCATCACATTCAAGCTCAAAAGTCTTATTAAAATCAGGAAGTTGGAGTAAAGGAGCATGTGTCAACTTATCTTTCAATACCGTGAAGGCTTCTTCCTGTGCGGTAACCCAAACAAAAGGAACATCCTTCTTTGTAAGCTCGTTGAGAGGAGCAGCAATGGTGCTGAAATCTCTCACAAAACGCCAATAGAAACCAGCGAGGCCAAGAAAACTCCTCACTTGTGTGACCGTTTTGGGCTGCGGCCAACTCTCAATAGCTTCAATCTTGGCTTTATCAACTTCAATTCCCTGTGGAGTAACAACATAGCCAAGAAAAGATACTCGATCGGTGCAAAAGGTGCACTTCCCAAGGTTACCAAACAAACGTGCATCACGTAGAGCATTAAAAACAGCACGCAAATGTTCCAAATGTTCTTCCAAAGATTTGATATAAATCAGTACATCATCAAAATAGACTACCACAAATCGTCCAATGAAAGCACGTAAAACTTCGTTCATTAGTCTCATGAAAGTACTAGGTGCATTAGTTAACCCAAAAGGCATGACTAACCACTCATATAAACCAAACTTAGTTTTAAAAGCTGTTTTCCATTCATCTCCCAATTTCATACGAATTTGATGGTATCCACTACGCAAATCAACTTTGGAGAATATTGTAGAGCCACTCAATTCATCAAGCATATCATCTAGCCTAGGAATAGGATGACGATAACGAATAGTAATATTATTAATGCCTCTACAATCAACACACATACGTGAGGTACCATCCTTTTTCGGCACTAGAATAATAGGAATAGCACAAGGACTAAGGGATTCGCGTATATAACCTTTGTCGAGTAGCTCTTGTACTTGACGCATAATCTCCTTCGTCTCCTCTGGATTAGTACGGTACGGTGCGCGGTTGGGTAATGATGCACCGGGAATTAAGTCAATTTGATGCTCAATCCCTCGAATAGGTGGTAATCCCGGTGGCACGTCTTGTGGAAAGACGTCAGTGAACTCCTACAAAATGTTAGTAACAGCAAGAGGCAAAGAGGAAGGCACGTCCTCGAATGAAAATAATACCTCTTTGCACACAAAAGCATAGCAAATAGATTTGCTAACATCTAGATCATCAATATCAGATTTGGTGGCAAATAAACATGCACTTTTCAATTTAATTTTAGAAGCAACACTAGATGGTTTATTATTGGGCTTCATTTGTTGCTCAAATTCTTTTGCCACAATCTGATTTTCACTCTTATTTTTCTCCTGTGTTGCTTTATTAGCTTGATTAATATCATCTTTCAAAAAGGAATCAGGAGTCATAAGAAGCAAAGTAATATTTTTGTCCTTATGAACGAGAGTATACTGATTGTTTCTACCATGGTGTACAGAATTTTTATCAAATTGCCATGGTCTACCAAGTAATAAGGAACATGCTTGCATAGGTACCACATCACAATCAACATAATCAGCATATGTAGAGATACTAAAATGCACACGAACAGTACGTGTTACCTTAACCTTACCGCTGTTGTTGAACCATTGGATGTAGTAAGGATGTGGATGTGGTCTTGTGGTGAGGGATAGCTTCTCCACCATCTCCATGCTAGCCAAGTTGTTGCAGCTCCCTCCATCTATGATGACGCGAACAGAACGTTCCTTCACAACTCCCTTTGTATGGAACAAATTATGCCTCTGATTTTGCTCAGCTTGCGTGACCTGCACACTCAAAACACGTTGAGCAACTAAACATTCATCCCTGTCAGCATCTTTAGCAGCCATGTATTGCGTCTCATGATCAGAATCATCTCCACCGTGTTCTTCATGTGTAAGAAGGGCCAAAGTCTCCTCATCATAGTCACTAGCGGACTCATACCCACCATCCTCAGTAGCAATCATCACACGCTGAGATGTGCATTCACGCGCAAAATGTCCTCTTCCCTTACAACGACGACAAATAATATCACTTGTGTGCCCTGTAGACGCCATGGAAGAAGCAGAGCTCTGTGCAGGCCCGGCAGGTGTGCTCTTGGCAGATAGTGGTGGTTGTGCCTGCTTTCTTGTATCACGGTTGGAGGTGGCAGCTAACGGAGGTGCCGGTGTAGCAGAACGTGTGGAAGTAGATGATGCACGTGGTGTCCATGATGAAGGTCGACCTGCAGAAAAGTTAGTCCGCGCCAATGCCTGTCGATCCTGCACTTCACGTTCAGCTTTACAAGCAAGATGGAATAAACGAGTGATATTATTATAATCCTTATAGTCTAGAATGGTCTGAATCTCTCTATTTAATCCACCCAGAAAACGTGCAAGCATAGCTTCATTCTCCTCAACAATACCACATCTAATCAAGCCAGTTTGTAATTCCTGATAATATTCTTCTACAGAATTTTTTCCTTGTCTTAAGCGCTGCAATTTTTAAGTAATTCACGTTGATAATATGGTGGAACCCAACGAGTACGCATAGCAGTTTTCAAAGCAGCCCAAGTAGCTGGAACAGGATATAATCTACAATATTTAGACCACCAAACACATGCAAAGCTAGTGAAAGCACAAACAGCAGCAGGAACACGTCTCTCCTCAGGATATTGTAAACATGTAAATCGTTGTTCAGTTTCTAACTCCCAAGTAAGATATATATCAGGAACATATCTACCCTCAAATGGTGGGATATTCAATTTCAGTTTAGGGAGATGATCATGATCTCGTACCTGAGGGGGAGCCCTAACATTACCATTATTTGCATGTGGACGACCTGGTGGTTGTGGTGCTGGTGGTTGCACGTAGTTCTGATGTTGATCAACCTCATCCTCGTAATCTCCCACATAATCATCCTCCTCCACATCAGTAGCAGGAGCCACAGAAGTATCAACAGCAGCACCAGCAGTTTGGCCAGGCTGAAGAGGGACACGGATCGCTCGGCGAAGGGCTGATTCCCGACCTGGAGGTATTCGTTGTTGTTGCTGTTGTTGCAGAGGTGCGACAGGTGCAGCCGGTGGTGGAAGACGCGCAAGCAGTTCATTAAATCTGTTATCAAGCTTTGTTTCGAACGTCTTCTCCAGGCCAGTGATCTTCTCCATGGCCTCTTCAAAATTGTTCAGCACATCTTGCACCTGTTCATTCATCATTTTCGGAAACTTGTCATGAAGCTCCTTGTTTGTTAAATTCTCCCAGTCAATCTCGTCGGGTTGTGATCCTGGCATGGTTAGCAGCAATAGAAACACACAAGAATATGATCCTATAGACTACTAACAAGTGGTGGTGGTGGGTGTCACAAATCCTTTAAGCAAATCTCAAATCTTACCAGTTCTTACCCAGCAGCAGGCGGTGATCGGTAACCGATGTAGTCAAAACTCTCAAAGCTTGGATAGAGCGATTACCAGGGAGAGTCAAACGCACGATGTAGATGTATGTGGAGCTGGGAAGGCTTATAGTATGGTAGCAAAAAGGGTCAGCAATAATCAATTCAGAGATGCAAAGTTGAATAAACGCTCAACGACGGTACTGTGCTGGTCCTAGGCTAGACCGTACTAGAGACGCGAGCCTAGAACACTAACAAAATCACGGCGCTGCACGTAAACAAGGGAGGAGCACACTCTGAATTTTTTTTCTTGTTTTTTTCACTTTTTTTGCACTTTTTTCCCTCTTTTTTTTTGTTGCTCCGCAACAAATTTTTTTCGAAAAATTCTACAAATGTCCTAAAAACTGCCTAGCCAAAATTTTCCAGACTTAGTTTTTTTTTAAACTGGAACTATTTTTCTTCTGCGGGTAGCACGAAAGTTGGGGAGTCCTTCTCTGTCACGACTCGGAGTATCGCGTGATCTGGAAATCGAGAACAAAGCAACAATTACTGGACTCGGACTAGGACTCGTGGCGGAGATGAATCTGGTGGAAACTCGGACTGGTGGCGGATATTTGCAGGGCGATGGAACACAGACTGGTGGTGAATCTGTGATGGAGGTGGAATCGGATTAGCATGATGGTGGTGGATATGTGGTATATGGTAGCGGCGATGACGATGGTGGTATATGGCAGCGGTGATGACGATGGTGGTATATGGTAGCAGCGATGATGATGATGCGGTGGTGATATATGGCAGCGGCGACGTGACAACCTGTGAACAGAACTCGAAACTCTAAAGGACTAGACGCTAAGACCAGCAACTTGACACGACGATGCAACCGCAAATTCAACAAAGCAAATACATAAAAGATTATGCAAAGGCTCAGATTGGTTCGAATGGGATGAACTAATCCTAATTTTTTTTGGCATTTTCGTGGACTATAGGTATGAAGAACAGACTCGATCTAAACTACGAAAAACTGTAAAATCTCACCGAGCAACCTGGAAATCTGATACCACTTGATAGAGGCAAGGGTGTCCCGATGTTTCGATGAGATGGTGGCTATCGTCTCTGTGGGAGTCAACCTTGACGATCCGACTACGAACGTGTGAGACGTCGCGCCTTAGCAATCGCTAAACCAACTTCCGAGGGTTATTGACCACGCCGGAGCACGATCAACCTGACCACGAGGGCCTGTTTCCTGCGAGCAAACAAAGAACAAGCAAGAAACTAAGATTGCAATCTGGATATTGCGAATATAAGAGGAAAGCTTTATTAATGAAGGTGGGGTTCTGTGACGCCTTGGTCTGGTCGTTGAACACAAACGAAGTACGCGAAGTTGCAGCTATGGCGAACTTTTGATCTAAACAAAACCCAAAGTCTAAATGACGCCCTAAGAGCTGTATATATGGAGGAAGAGGAGGGAATTTCGTGGCCCCTGATGGTGGGGTCCGAAACCAACCCTAACTCTTGTTTCCCCACACATACGGACTCTAAAAATAGCCTATACTTAAGTATTTCGAAATTACATGGGCCTGGCCCAAAAATAAGGTGACACATCACCTAGAATAGCCTATGGACGAATATTATGAAGTGGCATCTTGTATATTTCGTCCAAGGCTTCATGCACTCCTTATGGTGGCTTCAAAGTCCTGAAATCATCACTTGTAACTCCGTTCTTGATCCCCTTGCGCATGTCATCAACTCCATGCGTGTTCTTGCTCCAATGTTCATCCTTCTCCAAGCTGGGCCCTTCATTTGTAAGCAAAACAAATGTATCCAATTTAGGCAGTATCATATTCTCATGAACATTAGAATCATTACCAAGAAACGAAAGTACCTGGTAATTTAATTGGCGTGCGCGAGCTCTAGTAATTGGTCCAGTATGTATAGCAGCAGGGGCTGTGGATGTAACAATGGTATTGATGTCCTCATCATGTTATATGCACGAGTAGAACACAAGTGAGTTGTGGGCTATATAAGTCATACTGCTTACCAGCATGTCGTACATTGGTTCGGCGGTATTGTTGGATGAAGCGGCCCGGACCGACATTATGCGTACGCTTACGCGAGACTGGTTCTACCGATGTGCTTTGTACACAGGTGGCTGGCGGGTGTCAGTTTCTCCAACTTTAGTTGAACCGAGTGTGGCTACGCCCGGTCCTTGCGAAGGTTAAAACAATACCAACTTGACAAACTATCGTTGTGGTTTTGATGCGTAGGTAAGATTGGTTCTTGCTTAAGCCCGTAGCAGCCACGTAAAACTTGCAACAAACAAAGTAGAGGACGTCTAACTTGTTTTTGTAGGGCATGTTGTGATGTGATATGGTCAAGACATGATGCTAAATTTTATTGTATGGGATGATCATGTTTTGTAACCAAGTTATCGGCAACTGACAGGAGCCATATGGTTGTCGCTTTATTGTATGCAATGCAATCGCCCTATAATGCTTTACTTTATCACTAAGCGGTAGCGATAGTCGTAGAAGCATAAGATTGGTGAGATGACAATGATGCTACGATGGAGATCAAGGTGTCGCGCCGGTGACGATGGTGATCATGACGTTGCTTCAGAGATGGAGATCACAAGCACAAGATGATGATGGCCATATCATATCACTTATATTGATTGCATGTGATGTTTATCTTTTATGCATCTTATCTTGCTTTGATTGACGGTAGCATTATAAGATGATCCCTCACTAAATTATCAAACTATAAGTGTTCTCCCTGAGTATGCACCGTTGCGAAAGTTCTTCGTGCTGAGACACCACGTGATGATTGAGTGTGATAGGCTTTACGTTCAAATACAACGGGTGCAAAATGGTTGCACACGCGGAATACTCAGGTTAAACTTGACGAGCCTAGCATATAACAAATATGGTCTCGGAACACGGAGACTGAAAGGTCGAGCGTGAATCATATAGTAGATATGATCAACATAGTGATGTTCACCATTGAAACTACTCCATCTCACGTGATGATCGGACATGGTTTAGTTGATTTGGATCACGTGATCACTTTTAGGATTAGAGGGATGTCTATCTAAGTGGGAGTTCTTAAGTAATATGATTAATTGAACATAAATTTATCATGAACTTAGTACCTGATAATATCTTGCTTGTCTATGTTGATTGTAGATAGATGGCCCGTGCTGTTGTTCCGTTGAATTTTAATGCGTTCCTTGAGAAAGCAAAGTTGAAAGATCATGGTAGCAATTATACGGACTGGGTCCGTAACTTGAGGATTATCCTCATTGCTGCACAGAAGAATTACGTCCTGGAAGCACCTCTGGGTGCCAGGCCTGCTGCAGGAGCAACACCAGATGTTATGAACATCTGGCAGAGCAAAGCTGATGACTACTCGATAGTTCAGTGTGCCATGCTTTACGACTTAGAACCGGGTCTTCAACGACGTTTTGAACATCATGGAGCATATGAGATGTTCGAGGAGTTGAAGTTAATATTTCAAGCAAATGCCCAGATTGAGAGATATGAAGTCTCCAATAAGTTCTATAGATGTAAGATGGAGGAGAATAGTTCTGTCAGTGAGCATATACTCAAAATGTCTGGGTATAATAATCACTTGATTCAGCTGGGAGTTAATCTTCCGGATGATAGCGTCATTGACAGAATTCTCCAATCACTACCACCAAGCTACAAGAGCTTCGTGATGAACTATAACATGCAAGGGATGGATAAGACAATTCCTGAGCTCTTCACAATGCTAAAGGCTGTGGAGGTAGAAATCAAGAAGGAGCATCAAGTGTTGATGGTCAACAAGACCACTAGTTTCAAGAAAAAGGGTAAAGGAAAGAAGAAGGGGGACTTCAAGAAGAACAGCAAGCAAGTTGCTGCCCAGGAGAAGAAACCCCAGTCTGGACCTAAGCCTGAAACTAAGTGCTTCTACTGCAAGCAAACTGGTCACTCGAAGCGGAACTGCCCCAAGTATTTGGCGGATAAGAAGGATGGCAAGGTGAACAAAGGTATATGTGATATACATGTTATTGATGTGTACCTTACTAATGCTCGCAGTAGCACCTGGGTATTTGATACTGGTTCTGTTGCTAATATTTGCAACTTGAAACAGGGGCTACGGATTAAGCGAAGATTGGCTAAGGACGAGGTGACGATGCGCGTGGGAAATGGTTCCAAAGTTGATGTGATCGCGGTCGGCACGCTACCTCTACATCTACCTTCGGGATTAATATTAGACCTAAATAATTGATATTTGGTGCCAGCGTTGAGCATGAACATTATATCTGGATCTTCTTTGATGCGAGACGGTTATTCATTTAAATCAGAGAATAATGGTTGTTCTATTTATATGAGTAATATCTTTTATGGTCACACACCCTTGAAGAGTGGTCTATTCTTATTGAATCTCGATAGTAGTGACACACATATTCATATTGTTGAAACCAAAAGATGCAGAGTTGATAATGATAGTGCAACTTATTTGTGACACTGCCGTTTAGGTCATATCGGTGTAAAGCGCATGAAGAAACTCCATACTGATGGACTTTTGGAACCACTTGATTATGAATCACTTGGTACTTGCGAACCGTGCCTCATGGGCAAGATGACTAAAACGCCGTTCTCCGGTACTATGGAGAGAGCAACAGATTTGTTGGAAATCATACATATAGATGTATGTGGTCCAATGAATGTTGAGGCTCGTGGCGGGTATCGTTATTTTCTCACCTTCACAGATGACTTAAGCAGATATGGATATATCTACTTAATGAAACATAAGTCTGAAACATTTGAAAAGTTCAAAGAATTTCAGAGTGAAGTTGAAAATCATCGTAACAAGAAAATAAAGTTTCTACGATCTGATCGTGGAGGAGAATACTTGAGTTACGAGTTTGGTGTACATTTGAAACAATGCGGAATAGTTTCGCAACTCACGTCACCCGGAACACCACAACGTAATGGTGTGTCCGAACGTCGTAATCGTACTTTACTAGATATGGTGTGATCTATGATGTCTCTTACTGATTTACCGCTATCATTTTGGGGTTATGCTTTAGAGACGGCCGCATTCACGTTAAATAGGGCACCATCGAAATCCATTGAGACGCCGCCTTATGAACTGTGGTTTGGCAAGAAACCAAAGTTGTCGTTTCTAAAAGTTTGGGGCTGCGATGCTTTTGTGAAAAAGCTTCAACCTGATAAGCTCGAACCCAAATCGGAGAAATGTGTCTTCATTGGATACCCAGAAGAGACTGTTGGGTACACCTTCTATCACAGATCCGAAGGCAAGATTTTTGTTGCTAAATTCGGAAACTTTCTAGAGAAGGAGTTTCTCTCGAAAGAAGTGAGTGGGAGGAAAGTAGAACTTGATGAGGTAACTGTACCTGCTCCCCTATTGGAAAGTAGTTCATCACAGAAAACGGTTTCTGTGACACCTACACCAATTAGTGAGGAAGTTGATCATGATGATCATGAAACTTCATATCAAGTTACTACTGAGCCTCGTAGATCAACCAGAGTAAGATCCGCACCAGAGTGGTACGGCAATCCTGTTCTGGAAGTCATGCTACTAGATCATGATGAACCTACGTACTATGATGAAGCGATGGTGAGCCCAGATTCCGCAAAATGGCTTGAGGCCATGAAATCTGAGATGGGATCCATGTATGAGAACAAAGTATGGACTTTGGTTGACTTGCCCGATGATCGGCAAGCAATTGAGAATAAATGGATCTTCAAGAAGAAGACGGATGCTGACGATAATATTACTGTCTACAAAGCTCGACTTGTTGCGAAAGGTTTTCGACAAGTTCAAGGGATTGACTACGATGAGACCTTCTCACCCGTAGCGATGCTTAAGTCTATCCGAATCATGTTAGCAATTGCCGCATTTTATGATTATGAAATTTGGCAGATGGATGTCAAAACTGCATTCCTGAATGGATTTCTGGAAGAAGAGTTCTATATGATGCAACCGGAAGGTTTTGTCGATCCAAAGGGAGCTAACAAAGTGTGCAAGCTCCAGCGATCCATTTATGGACTGGTGCAAGCCTCTCGGAGTTAGAATAAATGCTTTGATAGTGTGATCAAAGCATTTGGTTTTATACAGACTTTTGGAGAAGCCTGTATTTACAAGAGAGTGAGTGGGAGCTCTGTAGCATTTCTGATATTATATGTGGATGACATATTACTGATGGGAAATGATATAGAATTTCTGGATAGCATAAAGGGATACTTGAATAAGAGTTTTTCAATGAAAGACCTAGGTGAAGCTGCTTACATATTGGGCATTAAGATCTATAGAGATAGATTAAAATGCTTAATTGGACTTTCACAAAGCACATACCTTGACAAAGTTTTGAAGAAGTTCAAAATGGATCAAGCAAAGAAAGGGTTCTTGCCTGTGTTACAAGGTGTGAAGTTGAGTAAGACTCAATGCCCGACCACTGCAGAAGATAGAGAGAAAATGAAAGATGTTCCCTATGCTTCAGCCATAGGCTCTATCATGTATGCAATGCTGTGTACCAGACCTGATGTGTGCCTTGCTATAAGTCTAGCAGGGAGGTACCAAAGTAATCTAGGAGTGGATCACTGGACAGCGGTCAAGAACATCCTGAAATACCTGAAAAGGACTAAGGATATGTTTCTCGTTTATGGAGGTGACAAAGAGCTCATCGTAAATGGTTACGTTGATGCAAGCTTTGACACTAATTCGGACGATTCTAAATCGCAAACTGGATATGTATTTACATTGAACGGTGGTGCTGTCAGTTGGTGCAGTTCTAAACAAAGCGTCGTGGCGGGATCTACGTGTGAAGCGAAGTACATAGCTGCTTCGGAAGCAGCAAATGAAGGAGTCTGGATGAAGGAGTTCATATCCGATCTAGGTGTCATACCTAGTGCATCGGGTCCAATGAAAATCTTTTGTGACAATACTGGAGCAATAGCCTTGGCGAAGGAATCTAGATTTCACAAAAGAACCAAGCACATCAAGAGACGCTTCAATTCCATCCAAGATCTAGTCCAGGTGGGAGACACAGAGATTTGCAAGATACATACGGATCTAAATGTTGTAGACCCGTTGACTAAGCCTCTTCCACGAGCAAAACATGATCAGCACCAAGGCTCCATGGGTGTTAGAATCATTACTGTGTAATCTAGATTATTGACTCTAGTGCAAGTGGGAGACTGAAGGAAATATGCCCTAGAGGCAATAATAAAGTTATTATTTATTTCCTTATATCATGATAAATGATTATTATTCATGCTAGAATTTTATTAACCGGAAACATAATGCATGTGTGAATACATAGACAAATAGAGTGTCACTAGTATGCCTCTACTTGACTAGCTCGTTGATCGAACATGGTCATGTTTCCTAGGCATAGACATGAGTTGTCATTTAATTAACGGGATCACATCATTAGGAGAATGATGTGATTGACATGACCCATTCCGTTAGCTTAGCACATGATCGTTTAGTATGTTGCTATTGCTTTCTTCATGACTTATAGATGTTCCTATGACTATGAGATTATGCAACTCCCGTTTACCGGAGGAACACTTTGTGTGCTACCAAACGTCACAACGTAACTGGGTGATTATAAAAGAGCTCTACAGGTGTCTCCGAAGGTACATGTTGGGTTGGCGTATTTCAAGATTAGGATTTGTCACTCCGATTGTCGGAGAGGTATCTCTAGGCCCACTCGGTAATGCACATCACTATAAGCCTTGCAAGCATTGCAACTAATGAGTTAGTTGCAGGATGATGTATTACAGAACGAGTAAAGAGACTTGCCGGTAATGAGATTGAACTAGGTATTGGGATACCGACGATCGAATCTCGGGCAAGTAACATACCGATAACAAAGGGAACAACGTATGTTGTTATGCGGTTTGACCGATAAAGATCTTCATAGAATATGTAGGAGCCAATATGGGCATCCAGGTCCCGCTATTGGTTATTGACAAGAGAGGTGTCTCGGTCATGTCTACATAGTTCTCGAACCCGTAGGGTCCGCACGCTTAACGTTCGTTGACGACATAGTAGTATGAGTTATGTATGTTGGTGACCGAATGTTGTTCGGAGTTTTGGATGAGATCACGGATATGACGAGGAACTCCGGAATGGTCCGGAAGTAAAGATTGATATGTGGATAGTAGTGTTTGATCTCCGGAAAGGTTCTGGAATCCATCGGAAGGGGTTCCGGATGTTTCCCGAAATGTTTGGGCACGAGAACACTTTATCTGGGCCAAAGGGGAAAGCCCACGAAGTTTTTGGAAAGCGCAAAAGGAAGTTTCGCGGAGTCCAGAGGCCAGACGCCAGGGTCCCTGGTGTCTGGGCCCAGACGCCGGGAACCCTGGCGTCTGGCCCTGGAGTCCGAGAAGGACTCCTGCCTTTCGGGTGAAACCGACTTTGTGGAGGCTGTTACTCCAAGTTTCGACCCCAAGTCTCAACATATAAATAGAGGGGTAGGGCTAGAACCCAAGACACATTAAGAAACACCAAGCCGTGTGCCGGCAACCCCGTCTCCTCTAGTTTATCCTCCGTCATAGTTTTCGTAGTGCTTAGGCGAAGCCCTGCGAAGATTGTTCTTCACCAACACCGTCACCACGCCGTCGTGCTGCCGGAACTCATCTACTACTTCACCCCTCTTGCTGGATTGAGAAGGCAAGGACGTCACCGAGCCGAACGTGTGCAGAACTCGGAGGTGACGTGCTTTCGGTGCCTGGATCGGTCGGATCGTGAAGATGTACGACTACATCAACCGCGTTGACATAACGCTTCCGCTTACGGTCTACGAGGGTACGTAGACAACACTCTCCCCTCTCGTTGCTATGCATCACCATGATCCTGCGTGTGCGTAGGATTTTTTTTGAAATTACTACGTCCCCCAACAGTTTCGAGTTCTGGTCATCAGTTGTCACGCCGCCGCCGCACCATCATCATCACCTTGCCATCTACCACCACTGCTTATCCGCCACCGCTATGAATCCGTATCCATATACCACCACCGATCCGTATCCATATACCACCACCGCTACCATATGATAGAGGCAAAGGTGTCCCGTCTTTCGATGAGATGGTGGTTATCGTTTCGGACAAAGTCGACTTTGACGATCCGACTACGAACGTGCGAGGACGTCACGCCTTAGCAATCGCTAAACCAACTCTGAGAGGTTATTGACCACGCCGGAGCACGATCAACCTGACCACGAAGGTCTGTTTCCTGCAGGCAAACAAAGAACAAGCAAGAAACTAAGATTGCAATCTGGATATTGCGAATATAAGAGGAAAGCTTTATTGATCAAGGTGGGGTTCTTTGACGCCTTGGTCTGGTCGTTGAACACAAACGAAGTACGCGAAGTTGCAGCTATGGCGAACTTTTAATCTAAACAAAACCCAAGGTCTAAACGATGCCCTAAGGGCTGTATATTTGGAGGAAGAGGAGGGAATTTCGTGGCCCTTGAGGGAGGGGTCCGAAACCAACCCTAACTCTTGTTTCCCCACACATACAGACTCTAAAAACAGCCTATACTTAAGTATTTCGAAATTACATGGGCCTGGCCCAATAATAAGGTGATGCAGCACCTAGAATAGCCTATGGACGAATATTATGAAGTGGCATCTTGTATATTTCGTCCAAGGCTTCATGCACTCATTATGGTGGCTTCAAAGTCCTGGAATCATCACTTGTAACTCCGTTCTTGTTCCCTTTGCGCACGCCAACATCTCCATGCTTGAACTTGCTCCAAGGTTCATCTTTCTTGTCCATGGTAGGCCCTTCATTTGTAAGCAAAACAAATGTATCCAATTTAGGCAGCATCATATTCTCATGAACATTGGAATCGTTACCAAGAAACGAAAGTATCTGATAATTCAATTGGCGTGCGCGAGCTCTAGTAATTGGTCCAGTATGTATAGCAGCAGGGGTTGTGGGTGTAATAATGGTATTGATGTCCTCATCATCTTCCCTTCTTGAAATGAAGTCGTCCTCGACGGAAGCTCATCTTCCTCACCCAAATAAGGCTTCAAATCTGCAATGTTAAAAGTGAGACTAACCCCAAAATCTGCAGGCAGCTCAAGTTCATATGCATTATCAATTATTTTCTTTAACACCTTAAAAGGACCATCAGCACGTGGCATTAGCTTTGATTTGCGCAAATTAGGAAACCTATCCTCACGCAGACGTAACCAAATAAAGATCTCCAGGTGCAAAGACAACATGTTTTCTACCCTTATCTCCAGCAAGTTTATATTTAGCATTCATACGCTCAATGTTTTCCTTAGTTAACTCATGCATTTTTAAGATCAATTCAGCACGTTGTTTAGCATCAAAATTAACCTTCTCCGAAGATGGAAGAGGCAACAAATCAATGGGTGCACAAGGTAGGAAACCATACACAATTTCAAAAGGGCACATCTTAGTAGTAGAATGCAATGAACGATTATAAGCAAATTCAATATGAGGCGAGCATTCTTCCCACATTTTCTTATTATTCTTCAAAACAACCCTAAGCATAGTAGACAATGTTCTATTGACTACTTCAGTTTGTCCATCAGTTTGGGGGTGACAAGTAGTACTAAAAAGCAGTTTAGTCCCCAACTTAGCCCATAAACATCTCCAAAAGTGGCTAAGGAATTTAGTATCACGATCTGAAACAATAGTATTTGGCACACCATGCAAGCGAATAATTTCCCGAAAGAACAAATCAGCAACATTAACAGTATCATCGCTTTTATGACATGGTATAAAGTGTGCCATTTTCGAGAATCTATCCACGACAACAAATATGCTATCCCTCCCCTTATTTGTTCGAGGTAAACCTAAAACAAAGTCCATAGATATATCTTCCCAAGGAACACTAGGTACAGGCAAAGGCATATATAAACCATGAGGATTAAGTCGTGACTTAGCTTTTTGACATGTAGTGCAGCGAGCAACAAAACACTCAACATCCCATCTCATCTTTGGCCAAAAGAAATGTGTAGCAAGTCATCCTCCGTCTTCTTCATGCCAAAGTGTCCCATTAATCCTCCTCCATGCGCCTCCTGCAACAACGAAAGATGAACAGAGCTAGCTGGAATGCATAGCTTGTTAGCAGGGAACACAAAGCCATCATTAATAATGAACTTCTACCATGTTCTTCCTTCTTTACAATTCTGCATTACATCTTTAAATTCAGCATCATGCACATATTGATCTTTGATGGTCTCCAAACCAAATATTTTGAAGTCAAGTTGTGAAAGCATAGTATAGCGACGAGACAAAGCATCAACAATAACATTTTCTTTACCCTTCTTGTGTTTAATGACATAAGGGAAAGTCTCAATGAATTCAACCCATTTAGCATGTCTACGATTCAGTTTAGCTTGACTTTTAATATGTTTCAAAAGATTCATGACCAGAATGTATAACAAATTCTTTGGGCCATAAGTAATGTTGACATGTCTCTAAAGTCCGAACAAGAGCATATAATTCTTTATCATAAGTAGAATAGTTCAGACTAGGCCCACTCAATTTTTCAGAAAAGTATGCAACAGGTTTGCCATCTTGTAATAACACACCTCCTAATCCAATTCCACTAGCATCAGGAAGTTGGAGTAAAGGAGCATGTGTCAACTTATCTTTCAATACCGTGAAGGCTTCTTCCTGTGCGGTACCCCAAACAGAAGGCATATCCATCTTTGTAAGCTCATTGAGAGGTGCAGCAATGGTGCTAAAATCTCTCACAAAACGCCTATAGAAACCAACGAGTCCAAGAAAACTCCTTACTTGTGTGACCGTTTTGGGCTGCGGCCAACTCTCAATAGCTTCAATCTTGGCTTTATCAACTTCAATTCCCTGTGGAGTAACAACATAGCCAAGAAAACATACTCGGTCGGTGCAAAATAGACTACCACAAAACATCCAATGAAAGCACGTAAAACTTCGTTCATTAGTCTCATGAAAGTACTAGGGGCATTAGTTAACCCAAAAGGCATGACTAACCACTCATATAATCCAAACTTAGTTTTAAATGCTGTTTTCCATTCATCTCCCAATTTCATACGAATTTGATGGTATCCACTACGCAAATCAACTTTGGAGAATATTGTAGAGCCACTCAATTCATCAAGCATATCATCTAGCCTAGGAATAGGATGATGATAATGAATAGTAATATTATTAATGCCTCTACAATCAACACACGTACGCGACGTACCATACTTTTTAGGCACTAGTATAATAGGAACATCACAAGGACTAAGAGATTCACGTATATAACCTTTGTCGAGCAGCTCCTGTACTTGACACATAATCTCCTTCGTCTCCTTTGGATTGGTATGGTATGGTGCACGGTTGGGTAGCGAGGCACCGGGAATTAAGTCAATTTGATGCTCAATCCCTCAAATAGGTGGTAATCCTGGTGGCATGTCTTGTGGGAAGACGTCAGCGAACTCCTGCAAAATGTTAGTGACAGCAGGGGGCAAAGAGGAAGGCACATCCTCAAATGAAAATAATGGCTCTTTGCACACAAAAGCATAGCAAACAGATTTGCTAAAATCTAGCTCATCAATATCAGATTTGGTGGCAAGTAAACATGCACTTTTCAATTTCATTTCAGAAGCAACACTAGATGGTTTATTATTAGGCTTCATTTGTTGCTCAAATTCTTTTGCCACAATCTGATTTTCACTCTTATTTTTCTCATGTTTTGCTTTATTAGCTCTATGAATATCATCTTTCAAAATGGAATTAGGAGTCATAGGAAGCAAAGTAATATTCGTATCCTTATGAACAAGAGTATACTGATTGTTTCTACCATGGTGTACAGAATTTTTATCAAATTGCCATGGTCTACCAAGTAATAAGGAACATGCTTGCATAGGTACCACATCACAATCAACAGAATCAGCATATGTAGAAATACTAAAATGCACCAGAACAGTATGTGTTACCTTAACCTTGCCGCTGTTGTTGAACCATTGGATGTAGGAAGGATGTGGATGTGGACTTGTGGTGAGAGATACCTTCTCCACCATCTCCATGCTAGCCAAGTTGTTGCAGCTCCCTCCATCTATGATGACGCGAACAGAACGCCCCTTCACAACTCCCTTTGTATGGAACAAATTATGCCTCTGATTTTTCTCAGCTTGCATGACCTGCACACTCAAAACACGTTGAGCAACTAAACATTCATACCTGTCAGCATCTTCAGCAGCCATGTATTGCGTCTCATGATCAAAATCATCTCCACCGTGTTCTTCATGTGTAATAAGAGCCAAAGTCTCCTCATCATAGTCACTAGCGGACTCATACCCACCATCCGCAGTAGCAATCATCACACGCTTAGATGGGCATTCTCTCGCATAATGACCTCCACCCTTGCAACGTCGACAAATAATATTTCGTGTTTGCCCTGTTGATGCCATGGATGAAGAAGAGCTCTTTGCAGGCCCAGAAGGTGTGCTCTTGGCAGATAGTGGTGATTGTGCCTACTTTATTGTATCATGGTTGGAGGTGGCAGCTGACGGAGGTGCCGGTATAGCAGAATGTGTGGAAGTAGATGATGCACGTGGTGTCCATGATGAAGGTCGACCTGCAGAAAAGTTAGTTCGCGCCAATGCCTGTCGATCCTGCACTTCACGTTCAGCTTTACAAGCAAGATGGAATAAACGAGTGATATTATTATATCCTTATAGTCTAGAATGGTCTGAATCTCTCTATTTAATCCATCCAGAAAACGTGCAAGAATAGCTTCATTCTCCTCAACAATACCACATCTAATCAAGCCAGTTTGTAATTCCTAATAATATTCTTCTACCGAATTTTTTCCTTGTCTTAAGCGCTGCAATTTTTGAAGTAATTCACGTTGATAATATGGTGGAACCCAACGAGTACGCATAGCAGTTTTCAAAGCAGCCCAAGTAGTTGGAACAGGATATAATCTACAATGTTCAGACCACCAAACACATGCAAAGCTAGTGAAAGCACAAACAGCAGCAGGAACACGTCTCTCCTCAGGATATTGTAAACATGTAAATCGTTGTTCAGTTTCTAACTCCCAAGTAAGATATATATCAGGAACATATCTACCCTCAAATGGTGGAATATTCAATTTCAGTTTAGGGAGATGGTCATGATCTCGTACCTGAGGGGGAGCCCTAACATTGCCATTATTTGCATGTGGACGACCTAGTGGTTGTGGTGCTGGTTGTTGCACGTAGTTCTGATGTTGATCCACCTCATCCTCGTAATCTCCCACATAAGCATCCTCCTCCACATCAGCAGCAGGAGCCACAAAAGTATCAACAGCAACACCAGCAGCTTGGCCAGGCTGAAGTGGGACACGGCTCGCTCGGCGGAGGGCTGTTTCGCGACTTGGAGGTAGTCGTTGTTGTTGTCGTAGAGGTGCGTTAGGTGCAGCCGGTGGTGGTGGTGGAAGACGCGCGAGCAATTCATTAAAATTGTGATCGAGCTTTGTTTCGAACGCCTTCGCAATGCCATCTATCTTCTCCATGGCCTCTTCAAATCTATTTAGCACATCTTCCACCTGTGCACTCATCATTTGCTGAAACTTATCATGTAACTCTTTGTTTGTCATGTTCTCCCAGTCAGTCTCGTCGGCTTGTGATCCTGCCATGGTTAGCAGCAATAGAAACACACAAGAATATGATTCTACAGACTACTAGGAAGTGGTGGTGGTGGTGTGGTGGACAGTCACAAATCCGTCAAGAAAATCTCAAATTCTTACCAGTTCTTACCCAGCAGCAGGCGGTGATCGGCAACCGTCGTAGTCAAAACTCTCAAAGCTTGGATAGAGCGATTACCAGGGAGAGTCAAACGCACGATGTAGATGTATGTGGAGCTAGGAAGGCTTATAATATGGTAGCAAAAAGGGTCAGCAATAATCAATTCAGACATGCAAAGTTGAATAAACGCTCAACGACGGTACTGTGCTGGTCCTAGGCTAGACCGTACTAAAGACGCGAGCCTAGAACACTAACAAAATCATGGCGCTGCACGTCAACAAGGGAGGAGCACACTCTGGATTTTTATTTTTTTAACTTTTTTTCCTCTCTTTTTTTTGCTCCGCAACAAATTTCTTTCGAAAAAGTCTACAAATGTCCTAAAAACTGCCTAGCCAGAATTTTCCAGACTTAGTTTTTTTTTGAGTTTGGAACTATTTTTCTACTGCGGGTAACACGGATGTTGTGGAGTCCTTTTCTTTCACGACTCGGAGTATGGCGTGATCTGGAAATCCAAAACAGAGTAACAAGATACTGGACTCGGAATAGGACTGGTGGCGGAGATGAATCTGTTGGAACTCAGACTGGTGGCGGAGATGAATCTCGTGGAACTCGGACTGGTGGCGGAGATGAATCTGGTGGAACTCGGACTGGTGGCGGATATATGTTGCAGGTGTGCTCGGACTAGTGTGATGGCGGCGGATATATGGTGGCGTATATGCACTCGGATTGGCGATGAATATGTGGTGGTGGTATATGGCAGCGGTGATGATGATGATGCAGTGGTGATATATGGCAGTGGCGACGTGACAACCTGTGAACAGAACTCAAAACTCTAAAGGACTAGACGCTAAGACCAGCAACTTGACATGACGATGCAACCACAAATTTAACAAAGCAAATACAGAAAAGATTATGCAAAGGCTCAGATTGGTTCGGATAAGATGAACTAACCCTAATTTTTTTTGGCTTTTTCGTGGACTATAGGTATGAAGAATAGACTCGATCTAAACTATGAAAAACTGTAAAATCTCACCGAGCAACCTGAAAATCTGATACCACTTGATAGAGGCAAAGGTGTCCCGTCATTCGATGAGATGGTGGTTATCGTTTCGGGCGAAGTCGACTTTGACGATCCGACTACGAACATGCGAGGACGTCGCGCCTTAGCAATCGCTAAACCAACTCTGAGAGGTTATTGACCACGTCGGAGCACGATCAACCTGACCACGAAGGTCTGTTTCCTGCAGGCAAATGAAGAACAAGCAAGAAACTAAGATTGCAATCTGGATATTGCGAATATAAGAGGAAAGATTTATTAATCAAGGTAGGGTTCTGTGACGCCTTGGTCTTGTCGTTGAACACAAACGAAGTACGCGAAGTTGCAGCTATGGTGAACTTTTAATTTAAACAAAACCCATGGTCTAAACGACGCCCTAAGGGCTGTATATATGGAGGAAGAGGAGGGAATTTCGTGGCCCTTGAGGGAGGGGTCCGAAACCAACCCTAACTCTTGTTTCCCCACACATACGGACTCTAAAAATAGCCTATACTTAAGTATTTCGAAATTACATGGGCCTGGCCCAATTAAGGTGACATAGCACCTAGAATAGCCTATGGACGAATATTATGAAGTGGCATCTTGTATATTTCGTCCAAGGCTTCATGCACTCATTATGGTGGCTTCAAAGTCCTGGAATCATCACTTGTAACTCCGTTCTTGTTCCTCTTGCGCATGCCAACATCTCCATGCTTGAACTTGCTCCAAGGTTCATCTTTCTTGTCCATGGTAGGCCCTTCATTTGTAAGAAAAACAAATGTATCCAATTTAGGCAGCATCATATTCTCATGAACATTGGAATCGTTACCAAGAAACGAAAGTACCTGATAATTCAATTGGCATGTGCGAGCTCTAGTAATTGGTCTAGTATGTATAGCAGCAGGGGTTGTGGGTGTAACAATGGCATTGATGTCCTCATCACCATATACCACCACCACTGCCATATCCTACCACCATATATCCACCACCAATCTAAGTTCTTTTCATATTAGGTTTGTTTTCGAGATCCATCTATTTTTTGTTTCGTGTTTCCTTGCCTAAGTATGTCTCGGGAAAAAAAAGTCTGGAGACCCCCGGGCAGTTTTTAGGCCAAAATTTCGGCGACCAAAAATATTTTTTCCCTATCCTAGTTTTAGGTTTTTCTGAGTCTTTTGAGACACTCACCATCATAGTGATTTTTTGTCGCACTTTTTCGTCGTCGCTGCCCTGATTTCCGAAAAAAAGTCAAAAAAAATTCGTGCCCATCCTGTCAGTTTGACCTGGGAAGAGTCTTGAGACACTCGCCATTATAGTGAATTTTCGCAAAAAAAAGTAGGAGCGCAAAAAAAAGAGCGAAAAAATATATCCAGAGTATGCTTTTCCCTTGTTTACGTGTAGCACCGTGATTTTGTTAGTATTCTAGGCTCGCGTCTCTAGCACAGTCTAGCCTAGGACCAGCACAGTACCGTCATTGAGCGTTTATTCAACTTTGCATCTCTAAATTGATTATTGCTAACCCTTTTTGCTACCATATTATAAGCCTTCCTAGCTCCACATACATCTACATCGTGCGTTTGACTCTCCCTGGTAATCGCTCTACCAAGCTTTGAGAGTTTTGACTACATCAGTTGCCGATCACCGCCTGCTGCTGGGTAAGAACTGGTAAGAATTTGAGATTGGCTTGACGGATTTGTGACACCCGCCACCACCACCACTTGTTAGTAGTCTGTAGGATCATATTCTTGTGTGTTTCTATTGCTGCTAACCATGCCAAGATCACAAGCCGACGAGACTGACTGGGAGAACTTGACGAACAAGGAGTTTCATGATAAGTTTCAGCAAATGATGAGTGGACAGGTGCAAGATGTGCTAAACAGATTTGAAGAGGCCATGGAGAAGATAGATGGCACGGAGAAGACGTTCGAAACAAAGCTCGATAACAAGTTTAATTAATTGCTCGCGCGTCTTCCACCGCCACCACCGGCTGCACCTAACGTACCTCTACAACAACAACAACAACGACTACCTCCACGTCGCGAAACAGCCCTCCGCCGAGCGAGCCGTGTTCCTCTTGTGCTTGGTCAAACTGATGGTGCTACTGTTGATACTTCTATGGCTCCTGTTGCTGATGCGGAGGAGGATGATTATGTGGGAGATTACGATGATGAAGTTGATCAAAATCAGAACTACGTGCAACCACCAGCATCACAACCACCAAGTCGTCCACATGCAAATAATGGTAATGTTAGGTCTCCCCCTCGGGTACGAGATCATGACCACCTCCCTAAACTAAAATTGAATATTCCACCATTTGAGGGTAGATGTGTTCCTGATATATATCTTACTTGGGAGTTAGAAACTGAACAACGATTTACATGTTTACAATATCCTGAGGAGAGACATGTTCCTGCTGCTGTTTGTGCTTTCACTAGCTTTGCATGTGTTTGGTGGTCTGAACATTGTCGATTATATCATGTTCCAGCTACTTGGGCTACTTTGAAAACTGCTATGCGTACTCGTTGGGTTCCACCATATTATCAACGTGAATTACTTCAAAAATTGCAGCGCTTAAGACAAGGAAAATATTCGGTAGAAGAATATTATCAGGAATTACAAACTGGCTTGATTAGATGTGGTATTGTTGAGGAGAATGAAGCTATGCTTGCACGTTTTCTGGGTGGATTAAATAGAGAGATTCAAACCATTCTAGACTATAAGGATTATAATAATATCACTCGTTTATTCCATCTTGCTTGTAAAGCTGAACGTGAAGTGTAGGATCGACAGGCATGGGCACGAACTAACTTTTCTGCAGGTCGAACTTCATCATGGACACCACGTGCATCATCTACTTCCACTGCACCATCACCTCCTTCAGGTGCCACCTCCAACCGTGATACAAGAAAGCAGGCGCAACCACCACTATCTGCTAAGAGCACACCTGCCGGGCCTGCACAGAGCTCTTCTTCTTCCATGGCGTCTACAGGGCACACAAGTGATATTATTTGTCGTCGTTGTAAGGGAAGAGGACATTTTGTGAGAGAATGCAAATCTCAGCGTGTGATGATTGCTACTGAGGATGGTGGGTATGAGTCCGCTAGTGACTATGATGAGGAGACTTTGGCTCTTCTTACACATGAAGAACACGGTGGAGATGACTCTGATCATGAGACGCAATACATGGCTGCTGAAGATGCTGACAGGTATGAATGTTTAGTTGCTCAACGTGTTTTGAGTGTGCAGGTTACACAAGTTGAGCAAAATCAGAGGCATAATTTGTTCCATACAAATGGAGTTGTGAAGGAACGTTCTATTCGCGTCATCATAGATGGAGGGAGCTGCAACAACTTGGCTAGCATGGAGATGTTGGAGAAGCTATCTCTCACCACAAGACCACATCCACATCCTTACTACATCCAATGGTTCAACAACAGCAACAAGGTTAAGGTAACACGTACTGTTCGTGTGCATTTTAGTATCTCTACATATGCTGATTATGTTGATTGTGACGTGGTACCTATGCAAGCATGTTCTTTATTACTTGGCAGACCATGGCAATTTGATAAAAATTCTGTACACCATGGTAGAAACAATCAGTATACTCTTGTTCATAAGGATAAAAATATTACTTTGCTTCCTATGACTCCTGATTCCATTTTAAAAGATGATATTAATAGAGCTAATAAAGCAAAACAGGAGAAAAATAAGAGTGAAAATCAGATTGTGGCAAAAGAATTTGAGCAACAAATGAAGCCTAATAATAAACCATCTACTGTTGCTTCTGAAATTAAATTTATGTAACATCCCAAATTTTCAATTTGGAATGTTATACATTAGATCATCATGCATAACATATTTTCTTGCATTTTGGTCGATCCTAGAAATTTCACGCAACTCAAGGACCCTCGGAGAGAGTTGGAGATTTCTTTATTTTCATATTTGAGTTTTCTCAAATTTTGAAAAGAGGATCATTTGATTTTATTTATTTCATCTTCAATTATTTTTCCAATAACAAAAATATGAGAAGGGAATAATATGACTTTCCCAATTTTAGGAAAAATAAAGATTTAATAAATAAATCAAAATTTGGATTTCTCCAGAGTTTATTTGCATTTTATTTGCATTAGGGAAAAATGCGTGATTTTAAAATATTGCATTCGGCCCCGAGTAAAAAGTTCATTTTGTTCGACTCATTTTTAGGAGTCGGGAAAAAATTAACTTCGGAATTTTTGGAGCTCGTTTAGATTTTCTTTTATTTATTTTTCTGCGCGCATATTTATTTTAAAAAAATCGCAGTGCCCGACTGGGCCAAGGGCCCAGCCGAGCCGGCCCGCACCGCCGCCCTCCCCTCGCGCGCAGCCGCCACCGCCTCCCCTTGCTTGCCCCCTCCCCCAAGCAACCCCTCCTCTTTATATACCCCCCTCTCCCCTCTCTTCCCCACACCAGCCGCCGCCGCCGCCGCAGCAGCAGCAGCAGCCAGCGCCCGCCGCCGCCGCCGCCAGCGCCCGCCGCCGCCTGCCGCCCCGCAGCCGCGCCGTTGCCCCACCGCCGCGCCGCGCCGCTGCCCCGCCGCCCCGCCGGAGCCCCGCCGAGGTAGCCCCGCGCCGCGCCACCCCTTCCCCAGTTCGGTTTAAAAAAAACCGTTTCGGTTTTTTTTTTCGAAGTTTCGGTTTATTTCGAAACCCTAGATCGGTTTTCGTTTTTTTTGGTTTAGTTGCTTAGCAAGCGTTCGCCGGACCGTTCGTCTTAACGAACGTGATCACCGGTTAGTCTCGGTTAACGAACGTCCGTTCGTTTAACCGTTCGTCGTTTTCTTTTTCGTTGGATTTATTCCGCGATTTTTCTGATCATGATTTTAGATCCGATCTTCTTTCTAGTTTATCTTCTCGCTCGTTTATCGGAATCAGGTGATTCAAGGGCCTGGAGTTTCATTTCGAAACCGCCGTTCTGACTAATCAACTTAAACAAGTTTGTGCTACTGTAAAAGTTGACCTAGTTTCAAATTGCTAGAACCGAGTTGTTTTCTTCCGCCGTTTGTTTTTCGTTGCTTTGTTCGATTCGTTTTCTTTTTGCAACCGGAGTTCTTAAGTTGAACTCTCTGGTTCGATCTTTTGTTCGAGTTTTGCCTGTGCATTAGATGAGTACTTATTGTATGCTTGTTGTTTGTCTGCGATAGATCACCCGGAGTACGGCGCCTGTTATTTCAAAGCTCTAGGTTTCGCAGATCCTCAGCAAGGCAAGTAACACTTTGATCATACTTTTTCTACTACCCAGTTTTATTGCATTAGATCAACCCTCAAATATTGCATGATTAGGGTTTAATTAAATTGTGGGATGGGAAGTAGATGAGGTAGTACCTAATACCTGTTTTACTTATGAAACCTTTGGGAGTTACTTCTACGTTTGCTTATTTGCCATGCTATGCTAGTAGAAGTGGATTGGGTGAGTGATATCCATGACAGATGTGAGTATTGTTAATTAATGGTTTTATCTAAGGTGGCAACTTAAACACACATCTGGGTGGATTGAGGCACCTGGTTTCTATCAGGACTTGCCTGTTTTTCTTTGGACCGCCACCCAGGCTCAAAGGGATCATAAGATCATTCATGCTAGTAACTTTCGTGTGCAGCCACAAGCCATCATGGGCTCTGGCACAGTTGATTAAGTCGTGCGAACTCTTACAGGGTAGACTAGCAGATGTAGGGGAAAGTAGGTGTACCGGTCTATCCAAACGTAAGGTGCTACCGCTTCTGAAAGGCTGTGTCTCGGTCATCCGTTTCTCAAACACCATGTAGTGCGAGAAACCAAACGGAGGCGATCGAGTCTTGTGGGGAAAAGTGCGCAAACCTCTGCAGAGTGTACAATCTGATCATGATTAGCCGTGTCCCCGGTTATGGACAACTTGAGTATCTAGTATTTGAATATCATGTGAATCTCATCATGTTACTTTTAATTAATATTGTTGGGTTTTAATTGTTCACTTAATTGGGATCAGAATGCTGTCAACCATTCTCGATGTTTCAACCACCATGATAGTTAAATAAAATCTATTCCTTTGCAGTAGGGAAAAATTGGCTTTACGCAAAACTGTAACCATAGAGCTTTTCCACCAGCCATATATGCATGTAGTATAGGCTTATCATTCATTATTCTCTATGTGTTACATTGCCTGCATATTCCATGTGCTGACCCGTTTTCGGGCTGCAACTTTCATATTGCAGACTTTTCATACGACGAGTAAGGTGCTTTTAGGTCGTGGTTCTATACTCAGTGATGCCGTTGGAGTTGATGGACTCACTTATCTTCCAAGTCTTCCGTTGTTATCGTTATTAGATGGCCTTAAGCCATATTTATTGTCATAAGTTCTCTTTGAGACACCGATGTAATAAGTGTGTGATTGCTACTCTGCTATAAATCCTTCGAAGTACTGTGTGGTGTCAGCATTACTGATCCAGGGATGACACCGGAGCACAGAGACTTGACCATCTGAGGTCGGGTTGCTACAGAGATGGTATCAGAGCACACGCTGACTGTAGGACACGACCACTAAGTTAAAGCCATAGATCACTATTCTCCTCTCATTTTCTAACTCCTAATCTTTTCTACTCTTTTAGGATGATGGACGCGAAGATCAAGTACGCTCAACCGGATGAAGGCACACCTTTTGGATTTCACTTGAAGGAAGTCACCAAGTACTTAACATTGGACTACCAAGCTTCATCGGGACTTTCAACGCCACTCTGCCTGAAGAGGAGCGTTGGAAGATTCAAGCTCATGTTCCGGGAAGGACATTCGCGCCAATCACGAAGCCCATAGATAGTGTTTTCAGTGCACCAACCTGGAGTCTGGGAAAGAGCATGGCAGCTCATATCACCATGGGACGCATTGGAGAAGTTTATCAAGAAGACCTCAAGAACACTATCTACCAGATTTGCGGACGCCGAGATGAACAATGGGAGATAGTCAGCACCAAGAAGGATAGATCCATTGCAGCTTTCATCCAGGAGTTAAACCAGCACATTCGATGCCAAGAGAACCAGATGTGCAATGACATGATAGAGTTGAAGAATGCAAAGGCAAGGATCATCGAGCTAGAAGGAGAACTGAAGGGTACACGCAAGGACTACATGGACGAGATCGTAGCTCTAGCAAGGCACAATGTCGATCTTAAGCAGGAGATTGAAGAACTCAAGGAGAGATTAGCATCCAAGAAGGAAGACAAGTACGTCGCATGTCCGGACAACTACATCATCATCGACGACACCGATTCAGATCCAAGTGAACCCGACTTTGAAGACGAAGCTGGAGCAGACATCATGGAGTCTTCCACCGATTCAAATTTCTAGATGACCACCAAATATTAGTAGTATTTCCCCCATGTATACATTATAGTTCGAGCACTTTTGCGATAGTTTTAGACCATTTGTATGCCCTTGTTTGAATTGGATGAAGTGATTTGTGTGCATTTGTCTCATGTGCATTTGGGTAGTGTTTTCTCCTTAGACCTCACTCTATTCTTAATTCTCATCTTTTCTAAAACCCTCAGATGCCTCCGAGACGTGACAATGGATTCCCACCGGAACTCACTCAGTTGATCCAGCAGCGGAACCAATTGATGCAGTTGTTAGTCCAGAACCAGCAGAATAACAACAACAACAACAACAACAACAACAACAACCCTCCGCCGCCGCCACCTATTGATCACCTAACCCGTTTCCTTAGGCTGAATCCGCCGGTGTTTTCCAGTAGTACCGAGCCAATAGTAGCAGATGATTGGCTCCGCAAGACAGGAAGGGAGTTGACCACTACAGGATGCACAGATGTGGAGAAAGTGAAGTTTGCCGCACATCAGCTTGACGGACCCGCGGCAGCATGGTGGGAGAATTTCACAGCCACTTACCCAGTTGACACTGTCACATGGGATCAGTTTCAGCAAGCTTTCTGCACTGCCCATGTTTTAGCAGGAGCTATGGCCATGAAGAAGCGTGAGTTTTGCAACTTACGCCAAGGAGGAAGGACAGTTGGCCAGTACGTTGACGACTTCAGCAAGTTAGCACGTTATGCCCCAGATGACGTTGCTATGGATGCAGCTAAGCAGGAGAAGTTTCTAGAAGGACTGAATGATGAGCTAAGCATGCAGTTGATGGTAGCAAGTTTCAACAACTACCAGGAGTTGGTAGATCGTGCCATCATGATTGAAGGGAAGCAACAACAGATTGAGAACCGCAAGAGGAAGTATGGACATGGGAAGTATAACTCTGGAGCCCAGCAGAAGCCCCGTTTTACCCCTAAACCGGGAGTTCAGTTTCAGCATACCCATGGAGGAGGTAGTTCGCACAACCATAATGGCCACAAGAATGGTAATGGGAATGGAGGAAGCAACGGCCAGAACCGTACCACCCCATCAACCCCAGCCAAGAGAGATCTGAGTCAAGTCACCTGTTTCAAGTGTTCCAAGACCGGACACTATGCCGATGAATGTCCCGAAGGCCAGAATGGCAATGGAAGCTCTGGAGAAGCCGAACCCTTTCAATAGGGGACAGGTGAACCACGTTAGCGTGGAGGAGGTTGAAGCTCAGCCTGATGCAGTAATCGGTAAGTTTTTGGTTAGGTCATTTACCGCACTCGTTCTTTTTGATACTGGTGCATCGCATTCATACATATCAAGGGGATTTGTGGAAAAGTATAACCTGCCCACTAGGATTCTCAAAACACCTATGCTAGTACGCTCGCCAGGAGCAGAGTACATGGCCAGACAAGGATGTTTTCAAGTGCCATTAAGTATAGGAAGACATGTTTTTCCAACGGATTTAATCGTTCTGGAATCCCAAGGTTTGGATGTAATTCTCGGTATGGATTGGTTGTCGATGTATGGAGGAAACATCGATTGCGCCCGTAAAACAATTTTGCTTACAACACCCGAAGGAAGAAGGATCAAGTATGTATCTCGACATACGGCAAACAAGACACAAGTAAATTCTTTATCAGGAGTTGTATAGGATGAAGTACCAGTAGTAAAGGATTTTCCTGATGTATTTCCTGAGGGATTGCCAGGCATGCCACCGGATAGAGACATTGAGTTTTTGATTGAGCTTTTGCCAGGCACTGGGCCAATATCGAAGAGACCATATAGGATGCCCGCACAAGATTTGGTGGAAATTAAGAAGCAGATTAAGGAGTTATTGGATAAAGGTTACATTCGCCCAAGTTCTTTGCCTTGGGGATCACCCGTACTTCTAGTGGAGAAGAAGGATGGAACATTAAGGATGGTTGTTGATTACCGTGGATTGAATGAAGTAACCATCAAGTACAAGTACCCACTGCCAATGATTAATGATCTGTTTGATCGTTTGCAAGGAGCTAAAGTGTTTTCCAAGATCGATTTACGATCAGGGTACCATCAGTTGAAGATTCGGGAGCAGGACATACCCAAGACAGCTTTTACCACGAGATACGGATTGTACGAGTATACCGTTATGTCATTTGGTTTGACTAACGCACCCGCCTATTTTATGAACCTGATGAACAAGGTATTCATGGAGTTTTTGGATAAGTTCGTCGTAGTGTTCATTGATGACATTCTGATTTTCTCAAAGAATGAAGAAGAGCATAGGGAACATTTGCGTTTGGTTTTGGAGAAACTAAGGGAACATCAGTTATATGCCAAGTTCAGCAAATGTGAATTTTGGCTAAAGGAAGTAGGATTCCTCGGACATGTTATATCCGGCGAAGGTATAGTAGTTGACCCCACAAAGGTTGAGACCGTAACCGAATGGGAAGCACCAACGACAGTTGGAGAGATCCGGAGTTTTCTTGGACTCGCAGGATACTACCGGAGATTCATTGAGAATTTCTCAAGGATTGCAAAGCCTATGACGGAGTTGTTGAAGAAGGATACCAAGTTCAATTGGACTGAGGAATGTGAGGCCCGTTTTCAGGAGTTGAAGAAACGATTGGTTTCCTCACCAGTGTTGATTCTGCCAGATCACACCAAGGATAATGAGGTGTATTGCGACGCTTCACGTCGAGGACTTGGAGCAGTGCTTATGCAGGAATGAAGAGTTGTTTCGTATGCCTCACGACAACTGAAACCTCATGAACTAAATTATGCTACGCATGATTTGGAGTTAGCAGCCGTAGTGCATGCATTGAAGACATGGAGACATTTCTTCATTGGAAACCATTGTGAGGTGTACACGGATCACAAGAGTTTGAAGTACATTTTCACGCAGAAGGAGTTGAACCTCAGACAAAGGAGATGGTTGGAGCTCATCAAGGATTATGATATGAGATTGCATTACCATCCAGGAAAGGCTAATGTTGTAGCTGACGCATTGAGCCATGAGAGCCATGTCAATACCCTAATGACGGAAGAAATACCAAGGGAGTTAGCATAAAATCTTTGTGAGCTATGTTTGGAAATAGTTCCGAGAGGCTATGTAGTAGCATTGGAGATTCAATCAACATTGATGGATAAAATCAGAGAGGCTCAGAAATCTGACAAGGAGTTTGCAGATATAAAGAAGAAAATGAGCGAAGGAAAAGCAAAGGGATTTCGTGAGGATGAGCACGATACCCTATGGTTTGAGGACCGTGTTTATGTGCCCAATGACCCGGAGATCAGGAAGTTGATTCTACAAGAGGCACATGATTCACCCTATTCGATTCACCCAGGAAATACCAAGATGTATTTGGATTTGAAGGAAACGTTCTGGTGGACCGGAATGAAGAAGGATATTGCAGCATATGTAGCAGTTTGTGATGTGTGTCATAGAGTAAAGGCAGAACATCAGAAGCCAGCCGGATTGTTACAACCATTGCCAATACCCGAATGGAAGTGGGATAAGATAGGCATGGATTTTATCACAGGACTACCCAGGACATAGGCAGGCTATGACTCGATATGGGTAGTAGTCGATCGTTTGACGAAGGTAGCACATTTCATCCCAGTTAAGACCACTTACACCAGTGCTAAGTTGGTAAAGATATACATGACCAGGATCATTTGTTTGCATGGAATTCCGAGGAGTATCGTATCAGATAGAGGAACCCAATTTACCTCAAAGTTTTGGAATCAGTTGCATGAAACTTTAGGAACCAGACTAGAGTTCAGCACGGCTTTTCACCCACAGACAGATGGACAGACTGAGAGAGTCAATCCGATTTTGGAAGATATGCTGAGAGCTTGTGCACTAGACTATGGATCTAGTTGGGACGATAACTTGCCATATGCGGAGTTTCTCACCTTTCGGAGCTTTATACGGAAGGAGGTGTAGGACACCGTTGTCACGGGACGAAGTTGGAGACCGTCAGTTCTTTGGACCAGATCTGATTAAGGAGTCTGAACAGAAAGTTAAGTTGATTCGCGATAGGCTCAAGGTAGCCCAATCCAGGCAGAAGAGCTACGCAGATTCTAAACGCAAAGAGACAGTTTACAAAACCGGAGACAGGGTTTATCTTCGAGTATCCCCACTTCGAGGAGTTAAGCGCTTTGGAGTTAAGGGAAAATTAGCACCGCGTTTCGTTGGACCGTATAAGATTTTGCAACGTAAGGGAGAAGTTGCTGATAAGTTGGAATTACTAGAGGGACTGTCAGGAGTTCATGATGTATTCCATGTATCTCAGCTGAAGAAATGTCACGCCGAAATGGCAGAGGTACCGCTAAGAGATACAATGCCGCTTGAAGCGATTCAGTTGAAGGATGACTTAACGTATGAAGAGAAACCAGTCAAGATTCTCGAATATGCCAGCAGAGTTACCCGCAGCAAGGTTATCAAGTTTTGCAAAGTTCAGTGGAACCACCATTCAAAGGATGAAGCCACCTGGGAGAGAGAAGCAGATTTGCCCAAGGACCACCCTCACCTATTTTCTAGCCAACCCGAATCTCGAGGACGAGATTCATCTTAAGGGGGTAGGTTTGTAACATCCCAAATTTTCAATTTGGAATGTTATACATTAGATCATCATGCATAACATATTTTCTTGCATTTTGGTCGATCCTAGAAATTTCACGCAACTCAAGGACCCTCGGAGAGAGTTGGAGATTTCGTTATTTTCATATTTGAGTTTTCTCAAATTTTGAAAAGAGGATCATTTGATTTTATTTATTTCATCTTCAATTATTTTTCCAATAACAAAAATATAAGAAGGGAATAATATGACTTTCCCAATTTTAGGAAAAATAAAGATTTAATAAATAAATCAAATTTTGGATTTTTCCGGAGTTTATTTGCATTTTATTTGCATTAGGGAAAAATGCGTGTTTTTAAAATATTGCATTAGGCCCCGAGTAAAAAGTTCATTTTGTTCGACTCATTTTTAGGAGACGGGAAAAAATTAACTTCGGAATTTTTGGAGCTCGTTTAGATTTTCTTTTATTTATTTTTCTGCGCGCATATTTATTTTTAAAAAAATCGCAGCGCCCGACTGGGCCAAGGGCCCAGCCGAGCCGGCCCGCACCGCCGCCCTCCCCTCGTGCGCGCGCCCGTGCGTAGCCGCCGCCGCCGCCCGTCGTGTCCGAGCTGGACTCTGCTGCCGCCGCCGCCTCTCCTTGCTTGCCCCCTCCCCCAAGCAACCCCCCCTCTTTATATACCCCCTCTCCCCTCTCCTCCCCACACCAGCCGCCGCCGCCGCCGCCGCAGCAGCCAGCGCCAGCCGCCGCCGCCGCCAGCGCCCGCCGCCGCCTGCCGCCCCGCAGCCGCGCCGCTGCCCCGCCGCCCCGCCGGAGCCCCGCCGAGGTAGCCCCGCGCCGCGCCACCCCTTCCCCGGTTCGGTTTTAAAAAAAACGTTCCGGTTTATTTTTTTTGAAGTTTTGGTTTTTTCGAAACCCTAGATCGGTTTTCGTTTTTTTTCGGTTTAGTTGCTTAGCAAGCGTTCGCCGGACCGTTCGTCTTAACAAACGTGATTGCCGGTTAGTCTCGGTTAACGAACGTCCGTTCGTTTAACCGTTCGTCGTTTTCTTTTTCGTCGGATTTATTCCACGATTTTTCTGATCGCGATTTCAGATCCGATCTTCTTTCTAGTTTATCTTCTCGCTCGTTTATCGGAATCAGGTGATTCAAGCGCCTGGAGTTTTGTTTCGAAACCGTCGTTCCGACTAATCAACTTAAACAAGTTTTTGCTACTGTAAAAGTTGACCTAGTTTCAAATTGCTAGAACCGAGTTGTTTTCTTCCGCCGTTTTTTTTCCGTTGCTTTGTTCGGTTCGTTTTCTTTTTGCAACCGGAGTTCTTAAGTTGAACTCTCTGGTTCGATCTTTTGTTCGAGTTTTACCTGTGCATTAGATGAGTACTTGTTGTATGCTTGTTGTTTGTCTGCGATCGATCACCCGGAGTGCGCCGCCTGTTATTTCGAAGCTCTAGGTTCCGCAGATCCTCATCAAGGCAAGTAACACTTTGATCATACTTTTTCTACTACCCAGTTTTATTGCATTAGATCAACCCTCAAATATTGCATGATTAGGGTTTAATTAAATTGTGGGATGGGAAGTAGATGAGGTAGTACCTAATACCTGTTTTACTTATGAAACCTTTGGGAGTTACTTCTACGTTTGCTTATTTGCCATGCTATGCTAGTAGAAGTGGATTGGGTGAGTGATATCCATGAAAGATGTGAGTATTGTTAATTAATGGTTTTATCTAAGGTGGCAACTCAAACACACATCTGGGTGGATTGAGGCACCTGGTTTCTATCAGGACTTGCCTGTTTTTCTTTGGACCGCCACCCAGGCTCAAAGGGATCATAAGATCATTCATGCTAGTAACTTTCGTGTGCAGCGACAAGCCATTATGGGCTCTGGCATAGTTGATTAAGTCGTGCGAACTCTTACAGGGTAGACTAGCAGATGTAGGGGAAAGTAGGTGTACCGGTCTATCCAAACGTAAGGTGCTACCGCTTCTGAAAGGCTGTGTCTCGGTCATCCTTTTCTCAAACACCATGTAGTGCGAGAAACCAAACGGAGGCGATCGAGTCTTGTGGGGAAAAGTGCGCAAACCTCTGCAGAGTGTACAATCTGATCATGATTAGCCGTGTCCACAGTTATGGACAACTTGAGTATCTAGTATTTGAATATCATGTGAATCTCATCATGTTACTTCTAATTAATATTGTTGGGTTTTAATTGTTCACTTAATTGGGATCGGAATGCTGTCAACCATTCTCGATGTTTCAACCACCATGATAGTTAAATAAAATCTATTCCTTTGCAGTAGGGAAAAATTGGCTTTACGCAAAACTGTAACCATAGAGCTTTTCCACCAGCCATATATGCATGTAGTATAGGCTTATCATTCATTATTCTCTATGTGTTACATTGCCAGCATATTCCATGTGCTGACCTGTTTTCGGGCTGCAACTTTCATGTTGCAGACTTTTCAGACGACGAGTAAGGTGCTTTTAGGTCGTGGTTCTATACTCAGTGATGCCGTTGGAGTTGATGGACTCACATATCTTCCAAGTCTTCCGCTGTTATCGTTATTAGATGGCCTTAAGCCATATTTATTGTAATAAGTTCTCTTTGAGACACCGATGTAATAAGTGTGTGATTGCTACTCTGCTATAAATCCTTTGAAGTATTGTGTGGTGTCAGCATTAATGATCCAGGGATGACACCGGAGCACAGAGACTTGACTATCTGAGGTCGGGTCGCTACAATTGAAAAGTGCATTTTTCCTTGCCACCAAATCGTGCACCATACCGTACCAATCCAGAGGAGACGAAGGAGATTATGCGTCAAGTACAGGAGCTGCTCGACAAAGGTTATATACACAAATCTCTTAGTCCTTGTGCTGTTCCTATTATACTAGTGCCTAAAAATGCATGGTACGTCGCGTATGTGTGTTGATTGTAGAGGCATTAATAATATTACTATTCGTTATCGTCATCCTATTCCTAGGCTAGATGATATGCTTGATGAATTGAGTGGCTCTACAATATTCTCCAAAGTTGATTTGCATAGTGGATACCATCAAATTCGTATGAAATTGGGAGATGAATGGAAAATAGCATTTAAAACTAAGTTTGGTTTATATGAGTGGTTAGTCATGCCTTTTGGGTTAACTAATGCACCTAGTACTTTCATGAGACTAATGAACGAAGTTTTACATGCTTTGATTGGATGATTTGTGGTAGTCTATTTTGATGATATACTGATTTATAGCAAATCTTTGGAAGAACATTTGGAACATTTACGTGTTGTTTCTAATGCTCTACGTGATGCACGTTTGTTTGGAAACCTTGGGAAGTGCACCTTTTGCACCGACCGAGTATCTTTTCTTGGCTATGTTGTTACTCCACAGGGAATTGAAGTTGATAAAGCCAAGATTGAAGCTATTGGGAGTTGGCCGCAGCCCAAAACGGTCACACAAGTGAGGAGTTTTCTTGGACTCGCTGGTTTCTATAGGCGTTTTGTGAGAGATTTTAGCACCATTGCTACACCTCTCAATGAGCTTACAAAGAAGGATGTGCCTTTTGTTTGGGGTACCGCACAGGAAGAAGCCTTCACGGTATTGAAAGATAAGTTGAGACATGCTCCTTTACTCCAACTTCCTGATTTTAATAAGACTTTTGAGCTTGAATGTGATGCTAGTGGAATTGGATTAGGAGGTGTGTTATTACAAGATGGCAAACCTGTTGCATACTTTTCTGAAAAATTGAGTGGGCCTAGTCTGAACTATTCTACATATGATAAAGAATTATATGCTCTTGTTCGGACTTTAGAGACATGGCGACATTATTTATGGCCTAAAGAATTTTTTATACATTCTGATCATGAATCTTTGAAACATATTAAAAGTCAAGCTAAACTGAATCATAGACATGCTAAATGGGTTGAATTCATTGAGACTTTCCCTTATGTCATTAAACACAAGAAGGGTAAAGGAAATGTTATTGCTGATGCTTTGTCTCGTCGCTATACTATGCTTTCACAACTTGACTTCAAAATATTTGGTTTGGAGACCATCAAATATCAATATGTGCATGATGCTGATTTTAAAGATGTAGTGCAGAATTGTAAAGAAGGAAGAACACGGAACAAATTCGTTATTAATGATGGCTTTGTGTTCTGTGCTAACAAGCTATGCATTCCTGCTAGCTCTGTTCGTCTTTTGTTGTTGCAGGAGGCGCATGGAGGAGGATTAATGGGACACTTTGGCATGAAGAAGACGGAGGACGTACTTGCTACACATTTCTTTTGGCCAAAGATGAGACGGGATGTTGAGCGTTTTGTTGCTCGCTGCACTACATGTCAAAAAGCTAAGTCACGACTCAATCCTCATGGTTTATATATGCCTTTGCCTGTACCTAATATTCCTTGGGAAGATATATCTATGGACTTTGTTTTAGGTTTACCTCGAACAAAGAAGGGGAGGGATAGCATATTTGTTGTTGTGGATAGATTCTCGAAAATGGCACACTTTATACCATGTCATAAAAGCGACGATGCTGTTAATGTTGATGTTTTGTTCTTTCGTGAAATTATTCGCTTGCATGGTGTGCCAAATACTATTGTTTGAGATCATGATACTAAATTTCTTAGCCACTTTTGGAGAAGTTTATGGGCTAAGTTGGGGACTAAACTGCTTTTTAGTACTACTTGTCACCCCCAAACGGATGGTCAAACTGAAGTAGTCAATAGAACATTGTCTACTATTCTTAGGGCGGTTTTGAAGAATAATAAGAAAATGTGGGAAGAATGCTTGCCTCATATTGAATTTGCTTATAATCGTTCTTTGCATTCTACTACTAAGATGTGCCCTTTTGAAATTGTGTATGGTTTCCTACCTCGTGCACCCATTGATTTGTTGCCTCTTCCATCTTCGGAGAAGGTTAATTTCGATGCTAAACAACATGCTGAATTGATCTTAAAAATGCATGAGTTAACAAAGGACAACATTGAGCGTATGAATGCTAAATATAAACTTGCTGGAGATAAGGGTACAAAACATGCTGTCTTTGCACCTGGAGATCTTGTTTGGTTACATTTGCGTAAGGATAGGTTTCCTAATTTGTGCAAATGAAAGCTAATGCCACGTGCTGATGGTCCATTTAAGGTGTTAGAGAAAATAAATGATAATGCATATAAACTTGAGCTGCCTGTAGATTTTGGGGTTAGTCCCACTTTTAACATTGCAGATTTGAAGCCTTATTTGGGTGAGGAAGATGAGCTTCCGTCGAGGACGACTTCATTTCAAGAAGGGGAGGATGTTGAGGACATCAATACCATTGTTACACCCACAACCCCTACTACTACATATACTGGACCAATTACTAGAGCTCGTGCACGCCAATTAAATTATCAGGTACTTTCGTTTCTTGGTAATAATTCTAATGTTCATGAGAATATGATGCTGCCTAAATTGGATACATTTCTTTTGCTTACAAATGAAGGGCCTACCATGGACAAGAAAGATGAACCTTGGAGCAAGTTCAAGCATGGAGATGTTGGCATGCGCAAGGGGAACAAGAACGGAGTTACAAGTGATGATTCCAGGACTTTGAAGCCACCATAATGAGTGCATGAAGCCTTGGACGAAATATACAAGATGCCACTTCATAATATTCGTCCATAGGCTATTCTAGGTGCTGCATCACCTTATTATTGGGTCAGGCCCATGTAATTTCGAAATACTTAAGTATAGGCTGTTTTTAGAGTCCGTATGTGTGGGGAAACAAGAGTTAGGGTTGATTTCAGACCCCTCCCTCAAGGGCCACGAAATTCCCTCCTCTTCCTCCATATATACAGCCCTTAGGGCATCGTTTAGACCTTGGGTTTTGTTTAGACTAAAATTTTGCCATAGCTGCAACTTCGCGTACTTCGTTTGTGTTCAACGACCAGACCAAGGCGCCACAGAACCCCACCTTGATCAATAAAGATTTCCTCTTATATTCGCAATATCCAGATTGCATTCTTAGTTTCTTGCTTGTTCTTTGTTTGCCTGCAGGAAACAGACCTTCGTGGTCAGGTTGATCGTGCTCCGGCGTGGTCAATAACCTCTCGGAGTTGGTTTAGCGATTGCTAAGGCACGACGTCCTCACACATTTGTAGTCGGATCGTCAAAGTCGGCTTCGTCCAAAACGATAACCACCATCTCATCGCAAGACGGGACACCTTTGCCTCTATCAATACATAAGCACTCAAGCAAAGATGCATAGGTAAAACTCAAATAAGAAGATCAAATATGAAAATCCAACTGAAGAGATTCGATCTGCAAAAAAATCAATCAAATCGGAGCTACGGAACTGAAACTACGGTGAAAAAAACTTTGAATTCAAATCTTCCTGAAACCAAATTTTAAATTGTCAAAACCTTGTTCAAGTTGGCTAAACAAAAAGAGGGGCTCGAGATGAAGATTTTGGCGTTGGTTTCACTGGATTTGAACAAACGGTTGAAAAGTTACGAGGGTTTGAATATCAGGGGCTAATCTGCGATAAAAGAAATTGTGGATAGGTCCCTGGCCAAAAAATTAAATAAAAAGAAAATACTACGGCACGAGAGTTCGCTAATAGAACCAATCTAACGAAAATCGTTCACTAACAGATCTAAACGAACAAACATTCGTTAAATAAACTAAACCAAATAAAACCGAAATAAAACCCGATCTAAACGAAAAACCGATCTAGGGTTTTTACCGAAAATAAAACGGAAGAAAACCGACGACTTTTCTAGCGAACTCCGGCGGACGGCGGCTGAGGGAGTCCTGGATTAGGGGGTTTTCGGGTAGCCGGACTATACCTTCGGCGGACTCCTGGACTATGAAGATACAAGATTGAAGACTTCGTCCCGTGTCCGGAAGGGACTTTCCTTGGCGTGGAAGGCAAGCTAGGCGTTGCGGATATTCAAGATCTCCTGCCAATGTAACCGACTCTGTGTAACCCTAACCCTATACGGTGTCTATATAAACCGGAGGGTTGTAGTCCGTAGGACAGAATCATCATACACAATCATACCATAGGCTAGCTTCTAGGGTTTAGCCTCCTTGATCTCGTGGTAGATCTACTCTTGTACTACCCATATCATCAATATTAATCAAGCAGGAGTAGGGTATTACGTCCATCGAGAGGGCCCGAACCTGGGTAAAAACATCATGTCCCTTGTCTCCTGTTACCATCCGGCCTTGACGCACAGTTCGGGACCCCCTACCCGAGATCCGCCGGTTTTGACACCGACATTGGTGCTTTCATTGAGAGTTCCTCTGTGTCGTCGCCTTTAGGCCCGATGGCTCCTCTGGTCATCAACAATGATGAGGTCCAGGGTAAGACTTTTCTCCCCGGACAGATCTTCGTTTTCGGCGGCTTCGCTCTGCGGGCCAATTCGCTTGGTCATCTGGAGCAGATCGAAAGCTACGCCCCTGGCCATCAAGTCAGGTTTGGAAGCTTGAACTACACGGCTGATATCCGCGGAGACTTGATCTTCGATGGGTTCGAGCCACAGCCAAGCGCGTCCCACTATCTCGAGGGGCATGATCTAGCTCTGCCTCCAAACAGTGTCCTGGAGGCCGCATACGCACCGGTTCCGACCCTAGACTCGGAGCCTGTTACACCGATCGAGGATGAACGGTTGGACGTCACCTCGGGGGCTGCGATCTCAAAGGCAATCGAGCCGAATGCCAGCCCCGCACTCCGCATGACCCGTGACTCCGAGGGTCCGGACTCTTATCCGGACTCCGAATCCCCCGTGCCCCTACCAATCGAATCCGATTGGGCACCTATAATGGAGTTCATGGCCGCGGACATCTTTCAACACTCGCCTCTTGGCGACATCTTGAACTCTCTCAAGTCTCTCTCTTTATCACGAGAGCCCTGGCCGGATTACGGTCAGCAAGGATGGGATACGGACGATGAAGAAATTCAAAGCCCACCCACCACCCACTTTGTAGCCACCGTCGACAACCTTAACGACGTGCTCAACTTCGACTCCGCAGACATCGACAGCATGGATGACAATGCAGGAGACACCGATGAACCAACGCTCATAGGGCATTGGAAAGCCATCGCACCTCACGAAGTGTACATGGTGGACACCCCTAAAGGAAATGACAACGAGGAAAAAGGGGATGGAACGGGAGATAGACCCCCCGGAAAACAATCAAAACGTCGGCATAAACGCCGACCCAAGCCCCGCCTCGATAAAAACCCAGCCATAGAGCAGGAGAAGCCGGCAGACGACGAGCAGGCCTTGGACCAGCCGTTCGAACAGGGCAACACGGATAGAGAAACCAAAACTCCCTCCCCGACGAAAACGGCATTCCGGACAACCTTACGCCGGATAAATCCATGGAGAAGAAGAGTCTCCACAAGAGGCTCGTTGCAACTGCACGCAGCCTGAAAAAGCAGAAGCGGAAGCTAAAGACAGCGGAAGATGCACTCCGTATTAGATGGAATAAAGTAATCAACACCGCAGATAAATACGGCAACGATCGCCGTACTAAAAGCTATCCAAAGAGAAAGCTACTGCCCGAATTCGACGAAGAGGCCCTAGAGCCCTCGCATTCAAAAAATAAGAAAGCCATACGGTCGGATAGACGACCCCATAAGGCGGCAAGTGGCACCGTACTTAAATCGGTATGCGACCCACCTAAGGATTCGCATCATGGCCCAGCCAGGTCCATTTACGGGCCAAGAAAGCAAGCTCTTGTAAGCAATGCAAAAAAGCCATCATCAGAATTCGGCACACCCAAATACAGGGGCGCCGCACATCCCCTATGTTTCATCGACGAGGTTCTGGACCACGAATTTCCCGAAGGATTCAAACCCGTCAACATAGAGGCGTATGATGGAATGACAGACCCTGGAGTCTGGATTGAGGACTACATCCTCCACATACATATGGCTAGAGGAGATGATCTCCACGCCATTAAATATTTACCCCTTAAGCTTAAAGGGCCAGCCCGGCACTGGCTTAAAAGCCTCCCCGAATACACAATCGGAAGTTGGGAAGAGCTCGAGGATGCTTTCCAAGCAAATTTTCAAGGGATCTATGTCCGCCCTCCGGATGCAGACGATCTTAGTCACATAACTCAACAGCCCGGAGAATCAGCTCGGCAGTTCTGGAATAGATTCCTCACTAAGAAGAATCAGATAGTCGACTGTCCGGACGCCTAAGCCCTAGCAGCTTTCAGGCATAATGTCTGAGACGAATGGCTCGCCAGACACCTCGGCCAGGAAAAGCCAAGAACAATGGCCGCACTCACAAGCCTCATGACCCGCTTTTGCGCAGGAGAGGACAATTGGTTGGCAAGATGCAGCCCCAGCGACCCAAGTACATCCGAAACTAGGGATGGAAACGGAAAACCGCGACGCAACAAGGATCGTCGCCGAATTAAAAAAAAAGTCCGAAGAGCAAGGCAGTCAATGCCGGATTCAAAAGCTTGCGACAAAATCAGACAAAACCACCCCTCCAGGATAATAGGGATGATCCGTCCAACTTAAATAGAATCTTGGACAGGATATGTCAGATACACAGTACTCCGGGGAAGCCTGCTAACCATACCCATAGAGATTGTTGGGTTTTCAAACAATCCGGCAGACTCAATGCCGAACACAAGGGGCTCGACACACCAAGCGAAGACGAGGACGAACCCCAGAGGCAGAGTACCAGGAAACAAAAGAACTTCCCACAAGAAGTAAAAATAGTGAACTTACTTCACGTAACAAAACGTGTGGCACCCATAAAGGTACGCACAATACGACCTATCCCCAAGGGGTCCCACCACTGGTTATTAAAACCAATCACCTTCGATCAGCTAGACTATTCTAGAAATATCAAGAACGCAGGCTAGACCGCCCTGATACTCGATCCGATAATTGGCGGATTCCAGTTTACATATGTCCTTATGGACGGCGGCAGTGGACTAAACCTGATATATCAGGATACAATCAATCACATAGGGATAAACCCAGCAAGAATCCGCCGCAGCAAAACCTCCTCTCAAGGGGTAGCACCTGGTCCGGACACCCATTGTATGGGTTTTCTCCGGCTCGAAGTTATATTCGGCTCTGCCGATAACTTCCGTCACGAAAAGCTGACCTTCCATGTCGCCCCGTTCTCAAGTCGCTATCAAGCACTACTGGGACGCGAAGCTTTCGCTCGCTTTAACGCAATACCACATTATGCATCTCTCACGCTTAAGATGCCCGGTCCACGAGGCATCATCTCTTTGAAGGGGAAGCATTAGAGTGCGCCTCCCCCAAGCGGAGGACTGTGCGGCCGCTTAGACAGCCGCACAATAAAATGGCCTTACCAGCCAAAAAACTTTTCGATTTAGGTCATTAAAGGCCACGAACACGGAATAGACGAGTTCGGTACAAATCCATCATTAATGCAGGCTTAGAGGCCATATACCCCCGTACTAGGGGCTACGCGCAGAGACAATAAAGCTCAATTTTATATTTTACTTTATACTTCATTTATTTTAAAAACCTTTTGTTCGGCACGACCCGCTTTCAATGTTGTTCCTCTCTTTTTCAGATGAACGTCGTGTGGCGCCCGTCTAGGATACGGCACAACGGAGGCACAGGCGCAGACGTGTAGTAGGGACCCGTCCTAAAGGATTCTTTTTAGATTAAGACCCTGCGTAAACCTTTTTTACTGTCTCTTGTTGCAACACATCCCCTGGTTTTTCCTAATATAACCAAGGAGGAGACTGGCGTCTTGGCATGTGGCCACGTCAGAATTTTTCGCACGTACCTGGACACTAGGGGCTTTTTTTAGCAAAGAGTGTTGTTTCGCCCGCACTCATAAAGACCGAACACCTTAGGGAGTGTTCAGCGTCGCGAGTTTTGGCATTATATGCATCAGCTCCGAATCATGTCTTTGTTCAAATGTTGGGTTGCCCGGCTCCTGAGTTCGGCTACCTTACGTTCCGCCCTATCGGCTAAGGTAGCACCAGGAGAACTACTGCGATTGTGCCCCGGTTCGGCCGGGCGAGCACCTCAGTAGAGAAAGCCGAAAACTGACTGTCATGATGTAGCGTGAGACTGGTCAGCCACTCGATGACCTATTGGAATCTATCGGATTCCTCCACTTTAACGAAGGGCCGCTTCTCGGTCAGGCACATACGCGCCCCGAACTCGGGCGAGTGCCGTCGCCACTAATGGGCTACCTAAATAGTCCCACTGTCAAGCTCCTATGGCTAAGTGAAAGTGTTAAAGCATTATAGTCCAGTTGCCTGGCCCGCTGCGCTATCACCTCCTTTGTAGGACCAAGACCTTGGGTTAAGTGTGAAAATGCGTCTTCTGCGAGCACCCCCGCACTATGTGCGTGGGGGTTGAAGCCAACGACTGCAATCTTTCAGATTATATATATATATATATTTTTTTAAACGGCCGCACAGGAGGTGTTCACAATACTTGAAGGCACAAGTATAAAAAGGCCACTACAATTTATCAAAATATTACTTCATCATTACATATGCTATAATAACATAGCATCCTTCGAGCACTCTCTATTACACGAGCGCCTTCAAGGACTTCCTGAAAATAGTGCTCGGAGGACACTCGGCTTTTATCCGAATCTCGAGACGCAATAACGGTGGTCTCCATCTCTACCCAGTATGTCTTGACACGGGCAAGGGCCATCCTTGCACCCTCTATACACGCCGACCTCTTCATTGCATTAATGTGCGGCACTGCTTCAAGGAATTGCTGCACCAAGCTGAAATAACTCCTCGGCATCGACCTCCCCGGCCACAGATGACCCATGACGTACTTCATGGCGAGTCCGGACAACCTATTAAGTTCGGCCCATTGAGCCAAACGATCGTCCACTGCCAGTGGACGCTCTGGATTGTGAAATTGCGACCAGAACAGTTTTTCCACTTCACGATCTTTCAGATCTCGGAAGTGTTCGGTCGCATCAGCAGCACTCGCCGCCAAATCCAGATAGGTGTCCTCCACACTCCACATCCGGTCCAACGGAGCAAACTTCGGATCGCAAAATTTTCTCCGCAGCATGAAGGGCTTTCCAGCCGCAATCTGTTCGGCATGACGCAGCTCCTCCTTCGCAGCTCTCATCGCAGAGTGCGCGTCCTTGGCATCCGCAACGGCCTTCCCTAGGACCGCCTGTCTCGCCTGATCTTCTTTCTCAAGAAGTCTGCAACGGTCTGCAGTGCTCTTTAAGTTTTCGGCCATACTGTCCATCTCTTCCTTGCTTCGGCAATGAGCAGCCTGTTCGGCTCTCAGCTCTTCAAAGGCCTTCTTGGCAGCCGCATCACTTTCCCTGGCTTGATCTTTAGCTCGGGCAATTTCTGCCCTAAGACTCTCCACGGCGGCCGCACCATCTGCGTCAAGCACACATCGTAAGACACTGGCATAAAACTCTTCTTACCTAATGCCGCCAAAGGAATCACATACCTTGAGCCTCATCCAGCCACTTGTTGACAAGCGCGATGTCGGCATCTGCCACGTCCAGTTGCCTCTTTAGTTCGGCAAAACCAGCAGTTCAGCTTGATTCCGGACACCCTGCAGCCTACATTAAAAGGCGACATTTTAGACTTGGATTATGATCCTCCGCGTGTCGTCATTTCCTGACAACACGTAGAGTCTCAGGGGCTACTATCTACATAGGGCGCATCTTATTTACGCGCAACTGACAAAAGTACACATTATCTAATGTACCTCAAAACCCGTCAGTAAACTCTCGACGGCCACATGCAATCCGCTCTCTGCGGACGAAACCCTTTCAATCACCGTGCCCATTAATGCTCGGTGCTCCTCTGAAATAGAAGCTCGCCCTAGCAGAACCTTTAGCTCCTCCGGCCGAGCACCAGACGGTGCCGGACTTGTCCCATGACCTCTTTCAAAGGCCGGACGCGGAGAACCTCGGGGGGCCCCATAGTGATCTTCCGCCCCTGCCGGACTCGGAGAAACCCTCCGTGACGACACCTCAGGGTCGCCCGCCTCATTGGGCGGTACAGCAGAAGGAGGCGTCCCGCTCTCCATCATCTACGGAAGAAGATCCCTCGAAGACGAGCTCTGCTGATAAGGGCTGAGGTCCGAACTACAAGGTAAAAATTCGGTTAAAACTTCTCAGATATAAATCACGGATTTCTCTCATTCCTCGAAAGGAAAAATCTTTCTCTACTACAGCTCGCTGGAGGGCTGATCTCCTTGAGTATGCAGTCCGGCCCTGGAACTCCCCGGTGTCGGACCCTCTGACGAGGATCTTTCCCCCCGCTTTGAGACCATGGTCTTCGGGTCGTCAGAGGAGGCTCTCTTCTTTCCCTTAGGATAGGAATCGTCGGTTCCTCCCTTCTGAGAAGCCTCCTTTGAGGAGGCCTTAGTTTCCTTGTCCTCCCTCTTACTTCCCTTCAAAGGCACTACCTCCAGCATCCTGACTAGCATGGGATCCGGACTAGTTTCGGGAAGGGGAGACGGACACCTGATCAACTTCGCCTTCGCTATCCACTCCTGTTTAATAGGACAACTCTTTTAAGGGCAAGTTTATGATAATTATGCGGATTGAAGGTCCGGGCACAAGGTTACTTACTCGAGTATCCGGGCGATTGCGGCTTAGGCCTGCGTCCTCGGTCAAATCCGGACACACTTCTTGTGATCCGAACAACAGCTTATACATCTCCGCGGGCGTCGCGCTCATAAAATCCCGGAGAACTCGTGGTCCCTCTGGATTGAACTCCCATAGGCGAAGGGGGCGACGTTTGCCGGGCAGTGTCCGGCGAATCAGCATGACCTGCGTCACCTTGACTAGGTTGAGGTCTCCTTCGAAGAGATCCTTAATGCAGCCCTGCAGCAAGGGTATGTCTTTGGGCAAACCCCAATCTAACCTTCTTTTGATCCACGATGCTAGCCGTGGTGGGGGACCCGAGCGAAAGGCAGGAGGCGCCACCCATGTGGCGCCCCGGGGAGCGGTGATATAAAACCACTCTCGTTGCCACAAGCCCAGCTCCTCTTGAAAAGAGCACTCGGGCCATGGAGCATCGGCATTTTTTCTTATAACAGCGCCTCCGCACTCTGTGTGTCGTCCCTCGATCATCTTCGGCTCCACTTCGAAAGTCTTGAGCCATAATCCGAAGTGAGGGGTAACACGGAGGAACGCTTCACACACGACGATAAATGAGGAGATATGGAGGATGGATTCCGGAGCTAAATCATGAAATTCCAGCCCGTAATAAAACAACAGTCCTCTCACAAAGGGATCTAGGGGGAAGCCTAACCCTCGGAGGAAGTGACACATGAACACCACGCTCTCACCGGGCTGGGGACTGGGAATAACCAGTCCTTGAGCAGGCAACCTATGCGAAATCTCGCCGGTCAGGAACCTAGCCTCCCTCAACCTTAATACGTCCTCCTCCGTGACGGAGGAAGGCGTCCATCGACCTTGAAGGTCAGAACCGGACAATGTCGAAGGTCCGAAGCGCCTGGAATCTGGAGCCTGGGGTGCTGGAACTCGAGGCGACAGGCAAACTCGTTTGAGATTAAGAAAAAGAAGTAGGGCCTTGGTCTCTTTATAGGAGGTTGAATACCAAGAGCCCTCCCCGTAACCGTCTTGGACTCGCCTTTAATCGAGGGAACGTGCTAACGGGCACGGTTGGGTTACCCACGTCCGTATTGATGAGAATCCCGTAAAAGGGGCACACGATCTCTGCTTTGACAAGATGTGCCAAGGAAACCACCTCGCTAGACGTGTTGAGGTGGAAAAGTGAAAAAATTTGTATAAAGGGCTTGGTCGTGGTGTGATGACGCACTGCGTAATACGTCAGCAGATTTGATTCGTGTTAATATTATTCTCTCTATGGCAATGTGTGGAAACTTATTTTGCAGAGCCGGACACTATTATGGGTGTTTACAATCTTCTATGAAGGACTTGGAGGAGGAACCCGCCTTGCAATGCCGAAGACAATCTGCGCGCCGGACTCGTCGTCATTGAAGCCTGGTTCAGGGGCTACTAAGGAAGTCCTGGATTAGGGGGTGTTCTGGTAGCCGGACTATACCTTCCCGGACTCCTGGACTATGAAGATACAAGATTGAAGACTTCGTCCCGTGTCCGGAAGGGACTTTCCTTGGTGTGGAAGGCAAGCTAGGCGATGCGGATATTCAAGATCTCCTGCCAATGTAACCGACTCTGTGTAACCCTAACCCTATCAGGTGTCTATATAAACTGGAGGGTTGTAGTCCGTAGGACAGAATCATCATACACAATCATACCATAGGCTAGCTTCTAGGGTTTAGCCTCCTTGATCTCGTGGTAGATCTACTCTTGTACTACCCATATCATCAATATTAATCAAGCAGGAGTAGGGTATTACCTCCATCGAGAGGGCCCGAACCTGGGTAAAAACATCGTGTCCCTTGTCTCCTGTTACCATCCGCCCTTGACGCACAGTTCGGGACCCCCTACCCGAGATCTGCCGGTTTTGACACCGACAGCGGCGGCGGGCTCCGGCGCGGCATCGATGGCGGGTGGCGAGGCACGGCGCGGCGGCAGCGGGCTCCGGCGGCGAGGCGCGGCGTCGGCGGTGGCATGGACTACGAGGCGGCGGCGGGGTGGCGGCTAGGGTTTTGGGCGGGCGGGCTGGTGGGCTGGGGCGGCGGCCTCGGCGGCTTATAAAGCCTGAGCAACAGAGTCCGGATCAGGCATGGCCCATTATGTCGGTTCATTTTTTTAACGGACGGAGAAAATAAATAAAAAGAAATATCAAATGGAGTCCAGAAATTCCGAAATAAATTTTCACCGCCCTCTAATAAAATTTAGGACAAAGTGAATCATTTTCCCGGACCTAATGCAAATTTTGAAAAATGCATATTTTTCTAATTCAAACAAAATAGCGATAAAATCCAAATAAAATTATTTATTTGATTTTGACATTTTTCCTCCAATATTTCATTTATTTTGGAGAAGTCATATTATCTCCTCTCATATATTTTAATTATGAAATATTTTTCAGAGAGAAAATAAATAAAACCAAAATGATCCCCGTTTCAATATTTGAGAAAATTCGAATATGAAAATAATAAAATCCCCAACTCTCTCCATGGGTCCTTGAGTTGCTTAGGATTTTTAGGATCACCACCAAAATGCAAATTAAATATGATGTGCATATGATGACCCATATATAACATTCGAAATTGAAAATTTGGGATGTTACAAAATGAAGGAGGGGGTGAGTATATTTAGTGATAGCCACAAAGGGGTAAGTGAGCGGCAAAAGGTACATGGCCTCGGGCCGAGTCTCTATGCTCATGCAGGGCCAGAAGTTCCGGGGATGGCTGGAAGGTCCGGGCGCCGGAGGTTCTGGGCGAAGGTCCAGGCAGGGTTCGGGCTATCTAGAGAGTTGGCACACTCTTGGACAACTTCTGTGTGGCAGGGCCGGAAGTTCCGGGCAAGAGGCCGGAAGTTCCGGGCTTTCCATAAGCTTGTCCATGCTTCTTCTTCCTTCTCTTCCACGCTTCCCTCGCGGATGGTGTATTTTTTCCTTGCCGCTTGCACTCCTCCTCGACATTCGTGAAGCTCCGACAATACCTACTCATGCAGGATGAAGGGTCATGTAGTGTACCATCCTCGAAGGGGTCAAGTGAGCACGTGAAGGAGAGGATTCACCTTTATGTATGTGAAGTAGATGTCGCATGCATCACTTGTCGAATGAACTCTTGACATGGTGATGTCCGTAGGATGCTCCGCACCATCCCCTCCCCCTTGGGAAAGGTCTGACCTCGTATCGAAAACCAAATCACCATGGGAAAGAGATGGCGTCGCCGTGTAGAAGTGGACGAGCACATAGCACTCATCATCTTGAAGCTCTAAATAGGCACTCTCTAATGTCGCACTGTCGTGTGGTTCCTTCAAAAGGAGGAAGGACAACAAACACTTGGAAAAACAAATGTGGTTAGCGTTAGTTTAAAACCAATCATTCAAGAGCTGATTCACCGAACAAGTGTTGTCATCAAGCATAGTATCATGGAAGCATATGATTTGAGCACAATCAAGGACATCATGGAAACAATCATGCAAATGGGAGGTAGAGATGCTAATATGTTTGACAAGTGAACAAGCATCTACCTCAAGATCGTAGCAAACATGCATAAAGCTCTCAATGAATGGTCTATGGTAGGTATAGGAATCATTCACAACACCGAAAAATTGAAGTGTCTAAACACATGAGTCAAGTGCAAGACAATCCAAGCATAATGTGCATAGGGTGTAGTGCATATAGTATGGCACTCAACACAATAGAAAGAGCAATTGTTCATCATGTGTGAGACAATTAAGTCAATCACGTGACAAGCAATGGGACATGGCATATGTGAATAAATTACATTGTTGCAACCACACATGTGATAGGAGCAAGTAATCCAAGATTTGGATGCAACACACAAGGTATATATGTCATGAGGCATGGAACGGTGAAAATGACAAGTCAAAGCAAGATCTCTAACATGTGCACAATCAAATGGTCCAAGATGGCCAATAAGTCTCATGGTGCAAACAACACGAGTAGTAGGATCCACAATATGCATCCTCAAGAAAGATGTCATCTTGAAGGCATGTCCTTGTGCATTCTTCACAATAACGAAGTACAAGCAAGTGCGATGTAGAATCGTCGTGGTAGAAGATGGTTCGTTCTCAAGAGCTCGAATGGTCAACTCACGTGAAGTGGAAGTCGACACAAAGTCCAAGTATCCTACACATGCACAAAACAAAGCAAAGAACGGATGCACATGGTAGATAAACACATCATCCATCATGATGGATCTTATCTTTTGCACATAACCATTAGAATCACAAGTGCATGAAGAATATAATGCAAAAATGTGTATATTCATGTCACTAGGAACATGGTGCAAAGAGGTAAGACAAGCATGCTTCACAAGAAATATGTCAAAATCTCCAAATATATGTGAGAATGCTATGGGGCAATCTCATTAGCAATACTAAAAGCATTGTTGCACTCAATACATGTCAAATCATATAGCATGAGAGAGGCAATGCATGGCGATATATGACAAGAAGCAATAACAATCATGTGCAAAGCATGTAGATGGTTGTCATCAACCGCATGAATAGAGCAAGTATGAATCATTAGTGATGCACTACATGCAGCAAGCATAGTAATCAAGTCTTGCAAACTAGTGGAGCGCAGATGCAACACACTAGAGGAAATCATTGCAATCATGTCATGTGAGCAAATAGTAGGCATAAGCATGGCAGATGACATATCACAAGCACAAACACAAAGCAAGATCATAGTATAATCATTGGTATGGGTCACAAATGGAACATGGCAATAACAAGCAATATCTGCACCAAGCTTGCAAATACACATACAAGTACGAGAATCAATCATCATGTGTAATGCAAAGCATGGGTCACAAATGCATGAAAAAGGCATATGAATGATCATATCAAGCATAGTGAACATGGCAAGATGGGCATATAATATATAATGGAAACTAACCCATAACCATGTGAGGGCCATGTAGAAGCGCGAAGTCAGTGCGCGGAGGAAACGATGGGAATGAAAATCCATGGTATCCCAATTCATCATTGCTCTCTAGAGCTATCAACTCATGGGATTGTGTGGTTGACAAGTATTCATGGGTACCTACACAAAATAGACACAAACCAAAGAAATTGTCTGCATGGTAAATGTACACATCATCCATCATGATGTGTATGTGCACATGAGAGTTAGCACAAGATAAGCGATGCTCAAAGAAATTTTGATGCATGGCATAAGAACATGTCATCCATCATGAGAGAATAGTTATTATGTATGACACGATGGGGACACAAATTGAGTATGCAATTATAGCAAGTATGTGGCACAACAATAGCATGTGTATTCATGGGATGCATATGGTGCACATAATCATGGGAATCATGCAATGCATGGGATTGATCAAAATCTCCTAACATGTGTGAGGAAACTATGGGGGTCTCCTCATGATTAGTATCGGAAACATCATATTGAGAAAATGGACAACATCCAAAACAATGCATATCCAAAGCTAGGTGTGTATGGCATGGCATATGGGATAAATGATGCAAATGGAGCATATCAATATCATCACAAGAAAAACAAATGCCAATAACCATGGGATTGTCATCTATGCCATATGTGCAAATTGGGTTTACTTTAATGGCATATGCATATCCACTACGATGAGATTGCAAATATGGCATATGATTGATCTCATGCATACCATACGATAAGTACAGTGGATTATCAAACATAATGTGACCTAAAGAATTGTCACAAGAAATCCTATGTAACATGGCATCACAACTAATAGACTCCACACGGAAATCATCATACTCATCATAAATGGGTAAATCATCACATTGGGAAATCATACTAGCATGAAGCATGGTAATAGGTTGATCAACATCATGCAAGCAATCAATGTCAAGAACGTCCACTAGTGGGACTAGAGCATCACTGTCACCTATGTTACCATTCTCATTCCACTCATGTGGTGTAGGTGAGGTGGCAAAGACCAAATGGTGGTCATCATCATCAACTTGATGGAACCATGTGGGGGGTGCATCATATTCCACCATGGCCATCGTCTTGTCCAAAGGGAGGATGAAGTCGTCGAGGATCGGCGCATCATCATATATGGGACCTAGAAGAAATGAGAAGACACAATAGAGGTAGAGGTCAAGTTGTTAGAAATGCAAATGGCCTCACAAGACCTGTCAACTATCTCACTCTTTCTATGTGGTCGCTCACTCACTCCCTCAAAATAGGTGCACTCAAAGACACATATGGTGGAGTCACTCACTCACTCAAGTGGTGGGGGTTGTGGTTCTCCTCACATGGGAATTGGGGCAACTCATCATATATGAGGGTAGTGGTGAAGTCACTCTCACTCTCAATATGGTGGCATAAGTCACTCAAGTCATCATACATCATCGTGGTCGAAGAGAAAATCCCATGCTCAACCATCTCGTCGTTGTCGTCGTGGATGAAGGCCGAAGATGGCACATCATCTCCCTCCTCCATGATCAAAGGGAAAATCCCATGCTCGATCATCTCATCAAGGTCTTCGTGGATGAAGGCCGAGGATGGCGCATCATCACTCTCGCCTCGAAAGATGGAAGCATTATCCTTGCTCGTCACCATGTTGTTCGCCTCTAAAGCTTGGTCCTCGAATAGCTCCGTAGTCATAGTCATTGCCGCACCATCTTGAAAAAGAGTCGAAGTAGACTCGGCATCATCAATGGCACAAAGAGGAATGGTGATGAAGTCGAACTTCGGAGCATCGTCTTGGAGCTCGTCGGGCTTGGACATCTTGGTGGTACTATCCTCATGCTCGCCGTCATGGAGTTTGGTCTCTGATAAGTGTGCTTGGGGTCGAGAAGCCTTATCCTTCATGAGTTCTTCTTCCGTCTTGAGAGCACCAATGTAGTTAATGTAGTTGTCATCGAGGGACTTGTAGTTCTCGAGGAAGATAGTCTTGGAGATGTTGTTGTTCAATCCCATCATGAAGTGGAACTTCATCGAAATGTGGTCGTCCATGCTGGCTCATCGCAAGGCATTCTTCATCTCCTTGAAGTACGTGTAGATATACTTGGATCCTTGGATGGTGTTCTCCAATTGACATAGAAGTTGTTCCATGTAGGTTGGAGGCACGAACTCTAACCGCATAGCTCTCTTCGTCTTGGTCCAACTCATGTCGTAGCTCTCCGAAGGTTCGTGAAGCCACCATGCCCACGCGTAGTCGTGGAAGTTTGTTGTGGCGCACTTCATTGATCTTTAGGAGGAACTTGATGTAGCTTGAGGTAGTTGTCCATTAAGCGCTCCCACTCGAGATACTCCTCGGGTTCTAGAGTTTCGTAGGAAGGAATCTCATGGTCGATGTCGAGGTCGTAGTAGATCGCGGAAGTCATGGACTTGAGCTTTGGGAGCTTCTCTTGAGGTCTTGTGGGCGAAGATGCTGATAGAGGCGGGGTGTCCCGATCTTTCGATGAGATGATAACTATCGATTTGGTGGAGACGACTTTGACGATCCGACTACAAACGTGCACGACGTCGCGTCTTAGCAATCGCTAAACCAACTCCGAGAGGTTATTGACCACGCCGGAGCACAATCAACCTGACCACGAAGGTCTATTCCTGCAAGCAATCGAAGAAAAAGCAAGAATATGATAAAGCAATCTGAATATTGCGAATATAGATGAAGTATTGATAAAGGTGGGGATCCAAAAGCGGTCTTAGTCTGGTCGTTGGACACAAACGAAGTACACGAAGTTGCAATGGCTAACTTTTAACTAAACAAATCCCAAGGAAAAAGCTACTAGATGGATCTACTTATATAGGAGCAAGGGGTGGCGGCCAAGGAGGTGGGAGGACGTCCCAAGTCAGCCTAGAACTAACCCTAGGTCGTACAAGGCCAATGGGCCCAAGTGGAGGTGACGTAACACCTTTGGACTTGTAGTTTGACTCGGATTCTGCTGCAGCGTCAGATTGTTTCGTCCATAACTCAACGCTCCGGACGGATTTTAAGGTGATTCCAATTGGCTTGGAACGAGCATGAAATCTACTTTCCAACAAAAAAAGAATCACCCAATTCGGAGTCCGGATGAAAGAGTTCTTGGCGTTTTGAATCAGGTGTGTCTGTGCAGTCCGAATCTGAATCCAGAACGTGAAAGACTTGGACTCTATCTTCTCTTGGCCCAAAAGTGACGTGAGAGAACTTTTTGAACAGCAAGTAAACATCTCTTTCTCCCTTATCTTCATATGTGTGTTGTACAAATGTCCTATACACCTGCAATTAGACAAAACACAAAAGTGTGTGAAGTATTTTTGTTCTGGATAACAAAAATAGATTATTGAATAGTTTGCACTAGAAATCACCTGACAAATATGCATGTATGCAATATTTTTGGTCGTATCCAAGGTAGTCATGTCCTCATCATCCTCCCCTTCTTGAAAACAAAGCCGTCCTCGGCGTTGCTTAATCTGAAATGTGGCTAACAAAAAAGACAATGTGTACATGTTGTATATGTATATGTCATCCATTTTTACTTTCCTTAGTTTTTGCACATATGGCACATGTATACATGAGTAACCTTCATAATTCATAAAATCTAAAGCCAAAATATTATCACAAGAAGTAGAAGGTATGAAAATATTGCAACTCAGTTTGCACATATAAGCGAAGCTCTTATTCATTTTAAAAGGTTGACAATGTTCATCATTAAACCATCCCAACATTGGTGAATAAACCTTACTTGCGTCAAATTTACATGCTACAAGATGCTTAAATAAGCAAACATGCAATAAGTCATTGGACACAGAATCATCACCAAGATTAGAGGTCATATCAAAATGATTAAACATTGGTTCTTTTGCATCAACAGTTAATTCAATGGGTGCACTCAAAATTGCTGGTATTTCAGTTGTTTGATCGCATGGCAAAGTCAAATTGTCAACATAGTCCTCTAAAATAGGTAGTGTGATCAAAGTAGTGGGTAGCTCATCAGATGGTGCATTCAAATTGACAAGGCATTCATCATTCTCATGTAGAGATGGAAGATCAGTACCTTTCTCATTACCTCTTATGATCAACTCAGATGGTGTAGCCACTCTCGGGGGCGATGTGTCACATGGTGGAGGTGATGTAGTCCTCACAACAATGGATGTGGATGTCATAGTATGCCTAGTAGTTGAAGGAACAATCATATCAACTCTTGGAATATGCACCGTGCGCTTGTTCTCCTCGTGAGCAACACGTCGTTTTATTTCCTGTTCAGCTTTGCAAGCAAGGCGAAACAAATGGTCCATAGGATAACACTCTTCATGAATTAATATCTCTTGAATATCACGGTTTAATCCTCCCCAAAATCTATCCATAAAATCATCTTCACTTTCTTCTAAAGAGGAATGCAACAAGGTAGTTTGTAAATCATCATAATATTTTGTTATAGTGTCACTACCTTGTTTTAAATGTTGCAACTTCTTAATCATGTCACGAGTATAGTAAGCGGGGACGAAAGTATGTCGCATGGCAAGTTTCAAATCATCCCAAGTAGTAGGTATATAATCAGGGTGTAACCGACAATATTCAGTCCACCAAACCAAAGCATAACCAGTGAAAGAACCAACTGCAACCTTAATCTTTTTATGTTCATCAAAATTATGGGAAGCAAATATATTTTTTATGTTGAACTCCCATTCAATATATAAAGCAGGTCTAAAACGGCCATTAAATGGTGGTATAGATACATTAACATGATCATGTGCATTTGGATGTTTGTGCACCTCTCGTGACGGTTGTTGTATTTGCAAAGGTGGTGGCACGTCTCCCGCGATCGACAAAGCCCATGAATTGACTCTAGATCCTGGCATGATTAGTAGAAACAAGAAACAAAATCCAAAATAATGTTCCTATAACTACTAGGATGTGGTGGTAAAACGCTCACAGTAAAGCAAATATCAATGTCTTACAAGTTCTTACCATGCAACAGGCGGCGATCGGCAACCAGCGGTGTCAAGTAACTCCAAAAGTTGGGTAAAGCGATTGCCAGGTGAACGTATGTATACACGGTGTAGAAATATGTGGAGCTGGGTTGGCTATATATGGTAGCAAAAGATTAGCAATAATCAATTCAAAGATGCAATGTTGAATAAACGCTCAACGACGGTACTGTGCTGGTCCTAGGCTAGACCGGACTAGAGACGCGATCCTAGAACACCAATAAGGTCACGGCGTAGCACAACTAGCATCAATAAAGGATATGAAGTAGCTCTGCACAGCAAGATATAAGTGAAGATCACAATAGCAGTAAAGACAATGATGTGAAACAACTGCCAAGCAGGATAGGCAACAACTCTTTCTCCAACTTTCCTCTTGAAAAGTTTGAGCAAATTTTCTGATAACTTTTTCAAAGAATGCTACTAGCTCAAGCTTTCCAATGCAAAAGGAATCACTCAATTCCGAATTGATATGAGGAGTCAAAGAATTCGAAAACTGGCCTGAAAACTGGAATAAGCTATGTCCGCGAACTTCGGAGGGCAAAAAGACCTATTTCGAAGACGATTTTGAGGTGTCAAATATTGAACTAGCTTCTGCAACTATTTAGATGCGGCTCGTCGCTAGCTTTAATTTGAGTACTCGTGGAGCCAAAACGGATTTCGTATGAGAAAGTTATGCCTGTTTGACTGAACAGTGCACAAAACAGAATCCAATCCGAATTCAACTACGAGATTGAGTCTAGATAGATCGGATTTTTTTTCTTCTCTCTTTTTTTTCCTCACACTTTTTTTCCTTTTTCTTTTTTTTCCTCTGACTTTTTTTCTCTTTTTTCACTCTTTTTTTCTCTGTCTTTTTTTTTCTCCCTCTTTCCAAGACAAACTAGATAAGATGCAGATTGGATCAAGCGAAGATGTGAATGACCTCAACTATGATTGTGACAATGAACTATGGGTAGCACGTGGTGGAAAGTGATGGGTGGTGTGGTGGACAGCGGAAGGGATAACGATGCAGCGGCGACGTGACTAATGTGAACAGAACTCGAAACTCTAAACGAACTAGACACTAAGACCAGCAACTCGACATGACGATGCAACCGATAATTCAATAATGCAAACAATGAAAAGAAAATTGCAAAGGCTCAGACTGGCTTGGACACAGGATGAATAGATCTAACTTTTTTTGTGTGGCTTTTTTTTGGACAATAGGTAAGAAAATAGATCTAATCTAGTAAAAACTGGAAATTCTCACCGAGCAACCTGAAAACTGATACCACTTGATAGAGGCGGGGTGTCCCGATCTTTTGATGAGATGATAACTATCGATTTGGTGGAGACGACTTTGACGATCCGACTACAAACGTGCACGACGTCGCGTCTTAGCAATCGCTAAACCAACTCCGAGAGGTTATTGACCACGCCGGAGCACAATCAACCTGACCACGAAGGTCTATTCCTGCAAGCAATCGAAGAACAAGCAAGAATATGATAAAGCAATCTGAATATTGCGAATATAGATGAAGTATTGATAAAGGTGGGGATCCAAAAGCGGTCTTAGTCTGGTCGTTGGACACAAACGAAGTACACGAAGTTGCAATGGCTAACTTTTAACTAAACAAATCCCAAGGAAAAAGCTACTAGATGGATCTACTTATATAGGAGCAAGGGGTGGCGGCCAAGGAGGTGGGAGGACGTCCCAAGGCAGCCTAGAACTAACCCTAGGTCGTACAAGGCCAATGGGCCCAAGTGGAGGTGACGTAACACCTTTGGACTTGTAGTTTGACTCGGATTCTGCTGCAGCGTCAGATTGTTTCGTCCATAACTCAACGCTCCGGACGGATTTTAAGGTGATTCCAATTGGTTTGGAACGAGCATGAAATCTACTTTCCAACAAAAAAAAGAATCACCCAATTCGAAGTCCGGATGAAAGAGTTCTTGGCGTTTTGAATCAGGTGTGTCTGTGCATTCCGAATCTGAATCCAGAACGTGAAAGACTTGGACTCTATCTTCTCTTGGCCCAAAAGTGACGTGAGAGAACTTTTTGAACAGCAAGTAAACATCTCTTTCTCCCTTATCTTCATATGTGTGTTGTACAAATGTCCTATACACCTGCAATTAGACAAAACACAAAAGTGTGTGAAGTATTTTTGTTCTGGATAACAAAAATAGATTATTGAATAGTTTGCACTAGAAATCACCTGACAAATATGCATGTATGCAATATTTTTGGTCGTATCCAAGGTAGTCATGTCCTCATCAGATGCCGCATGTCCAAAGGCGCCTTTAAGTCGCTTGGCGAAGATGCCAAGGTAAATCGTGAAGTCGTTGAGCGGTTGTTGGTGTTGAGCTCTTGACCTTCATGTTCTTGTCGGTGGTGGTGTCGGTGCCGATGTGACCTTACTGGAGATGGTAGCTCGAAAGGATGTGCACCTGAGCGTCTTCTCGAAGATGAGGAAGATCTCTTGTATGACTTGATAAGGGACTTGATCTCTTCCATTTGAGCATGCATCTTGGCGTCGAAGTTGTTGTTCATGGCACCAAACTCGTCGTTGTTGCTGTAGACCGAAGGAGGTGTGCAATGCCTATCCATCACAAGACTCGAGCAAATGTGAATGGGAGAAAGAGAAGAACTAGACAAATGTACCTTACCCGATGTTGAAGATGGATCAATGATCACTGAATAATGTATCAAGGAAATAGCACAATTGGTACCGGATCTTGTCAATTCTCACACCTACACAAGTAAGGCTTATGGAGTAGCTTGGTGAGGATAGTGGCACAAAAATTTAATGCAAAATGTTAGCAAGAGTCAATAATGTTGAAGAGATTCACGAATTCGCAAGTGAAACAAGTAGACCAATAGCAATGAATGGCACACGTAAACGCACACACGGATATATAAATGGGGTCGTGCAAACAAGGAATGAGCAAAAAATGTGGAATCTACGGAAAATGCTCTTGTTGCACAACTCTAGAGAGACGCTAGCTCGATTTCTGAATAGGCAGATACGACACTTGTGCACAACCTACAAAGCAAAGATGCAACGACTTCTATCCCAAGTATGCTATGTATGTATGATGTTCAGGTGTTTCGCACACGATGATCCAAGATGGTATATGATATATAATGAGGCAATGCTATGGCTATTGCTTACAAGCTCTTTGTTCACTCTTTCTTTTGCTTAAAAGCTCATTCTTTCTCTCTTTTTTGTATGGCCACTATGCGAAATGCACAAACCAAGATAGCAATTATGTATATGCGGGAATAATCTTGTGACACAAGGGATGGTACTATGATACCAATATGATATGCTATATATGCAATGGAAGGTGTAGAACAATGATCACTAATGTGCATAAGAAAGGTTGCCGGGAATACTCAATGGCTAGTCTTGATAGGCAAGTGACGCAAAATGGGCTAGGGGTTATCAATACAATGGCAAGAAGAATGTACAATGATGGGATACCACAATACCAAGATGATATAGAGGTTACCGTTTTTGCTTAAGGTTAGGGTGTCAAAATGGTGAAGTGGTCGCTGTTGATGATGAATCCATCACAATGATGAGAGGCACTGCTCTTGATGTAGAACTGTTCCTAATTAGCCGAAACACCTTAGGAAATGGAAAAAGTGCGAACTTAAAATCTCCAAAGGCAAATGTCAAATGGTTGTAGTGGAATGCGGTGGTGGTTTCGGAAGACCAAAGGGATTGTGGAAATGTAATGATGGGTTTTGGAGTACGCAATGCGGACGTGGAGGTTATGGTGGTGGAGTATACACGGTGTTGGAGTTGAAATCACCGTCCCTAAGTATCCGAAACACCTTAGGAGACACAAACCACAACTCGGACAAGCTCAAACAAAATTGGGTTAAGTTGGGGTGGTGGAAGAGTATGGTGGTCAAGGTTATGCGGTAGTTATGATGGAGGTTGATGAAGAAGTGACCGTCCCTAAGTAGCCGAAACACCTTATGAGACTCAAATCACTACTCAAGCAACACAAATGCAATGGGGATCAAAATGGGTTAGGTTGTGGAAGGCTATGGTGGTATTGTGGATGATATGGTGGAAGGCCTAGGCAAAGATGCCAAAATTCCAAAATAATGATGATGTCAAATGGTGGTTGAACCAATTTGTGGGCCTCGGGCATGTCGATAGCTTCAAAGGGAGCCAAAGAACACTTAAACTGGAGTTCAGAGCGACAAGTTATGATGAAAATGGTGAAAGAGGGTGATGCTAAAATTCTGTGTAATGTCTCTAGTTAGGCCGGAAGTTCCGGGCCTATGGCCAGAAGTTCCGGGGGGTGGCCGGAAGTTCCGGAGTCGCGGAAAAATTCTCGGGGAAGTCGGGGGATTTTGGGTAAACTCTCTATTTAGCACGGAAGTTCCGGGGTAAGGACGGAAGTTCCGGGGGAGTCCAGAAGTTCTGGGGGTCATGAAATTACTTCCGGGACGAACGCTAATTTCCAGATCTGAGAACGGGGGCATAAAAACTCGACTTCCCGGGGCAAAATTGAGAATATTTCATGGATGAAAATGGGGGAAAAAGATGGGGAAGTCTAGACCCACTTGAAACAGAACGAATCCATGGATCAAAATCAACAAAACATCATCCAAACCAACAAATCGCAAAAAAAATGGGGCTATTTTTGGTGGGGATTTTCGAATTTAGGACGAAATCAAACAAAACAAGGCTAGAAAGTGGGGGGGGGGTAGGGGCTCCAAAACGTGATCAACATGGCTCGTGATACCGATGTAGGGTAGAACCCTAGATGCCCGATCTTTCACGATTGGAGTGGATCCCACGAAGAACATGAAGAACACAAGGGGAAAGCATGAGGGGAAACACGAGGGGAAACACGAGAGGAAGCACTCAAACCAACAAGATTCGATTACACACGTGTTAGATCCTCAAAACATAAAGAGATACACGATCCACGATCAACAAAGGACGATACAAGTAGCAAGTTCTTCTTCGAGAGGAGGCCTTGCGTGGGTCTTCCCGTGAGGGGTCTTGAATCCACTTGGGGGATCTTCTCCGAAGAGGTCGTGAACTCCGATGGAGAAGGTATCAAGTGGAGAGCAAAGCTCTATCTCAAATGAGCTACTTCTTTGCTAACTCTAGAATGGAGGAGGGGGGATGAGTATATATAGTGATAGCTAGGAAGGGGTAAGTGGGGGGCGAAAGGGTGCATGGCCTCGGGTCGAGTCTGTCTATGCAGGCAGGGTCGAAAGTTCCAGGGACGGTCGGAAGGTCCGCGCTCCGGAGGTTCCGGGTGAAGGTCTGGGCAGGGTTCGGGTTATCCAGAGAGTTGGCACACTCTTGGACAGCTTCGGTGCGGCAGGGCCGAAAGTTCCAGGATGGCCGGAAGTTCCGGGCTTTCCAGAAGCTTGTCCATGCTTCTCCTTCCTTCTCTTCCATGCTTCCTTCATGAATGGTGTAGTTATTCCTTGGTGCTTGCACTCCTCCTCGACATTCGTGAAGCTCCCACAATACCTATTCATGCACGATGGAGGGTCAAGTAGTATACCATCCTCGAAGGGGTCAAGTGAGCATGTGTAATGGAGAGGATTCACCTTTATGTATGTGATGTACATGTCGCACGTGTCACTTGTCGAATGAACTCTTGACATGGTGATATCTGTAGGATGCTCCGCATCAGTTACTCTTGCAAGAATCTCATGGAGGACTAATGGGACACTTTGGATGCGACAAGACATTCACTACGCACTCCAAGAACTATTTTTGGCCAAAGATGTTTCACGACATCTCACTCTTCACCAACCGGTGCTCTACATGCCGCAAAGCTAAGTCTAAATCTCAATCCCATGGTCTCTATATGCCCCTTCCTATTCCATATCACCCATAGGAAGATATTAGCATGGATTTTGTGCTTGGTTTGCCTAGAACTAGAAATGGCAAAGATTCCGTGTTTTTTGTTGTGGACCGATTCTCTAAAGTGGCACATTTCATACCATGCAACAAGATAGACGATGCTTCAAATGTTCCAAATCTTTTTTGTAGAGAAATCTTGCGCCTCCATGGAGTCCCAAAGACTATTGTCTCAGACTGCCGCGTCAAGTTCTTGAGCTACATTTGGAAGACTCTATGCGCCAATCTCGGAATCAAGCTTTTGTTCTCCTCGGCATACCATCCACAAACCGATGGCTAAATGGAGGTGACGAACCGAACACTCTCCACTCTACTTCGCGTGTTGATTAAGAAGAACATCAAGGAGTGGGAGGAGTGTCTACCCATCACCGAGTACGCCTACAACCGCGCAAGACACTCGACTACCCGCAAGACCCCCTTTGAGATCATGTACGGCTTCAATCCGTTGTCCCCATTGGACATTCTTCCTCTACCACTAGAAGAGCGCATCAACATGGACGCGAGTGCCCGAGTGAGCTACCTCAAGAGGATGCATGAAGATACAAGGGACACCCTCGAGCGCCAAGTACACCGACTTGCGAGAAAGCTCAACATCAACAAGAAACCCATGATATTCAACATTGGAGATCTTGTGTGGCTACACCTTCCCAAGGACCTCTTCCCCAACGAACGCAAGTCAAAGCTCCTACCTCGAGCCGATGGACCCTTCAAGGTGCTTGAGCGCTACAACAACAGCGCCTACAAGATCGACTTACCACGCGACAAGTACTCTGTGAGCAATATCTTCAACATCAAAGATCTCTCTCCCTACCACGGTGATGAGGATTTCGATCCAAGGTCGGATCTTTCCCAAGGTGGGAGATGATGCGGAGCATCCCATGGTCATCCCCATGGACACTACCCAAGCTCGAAGTGGACCCATGACAAGAGAAAGAGCACGTGCTAATCAATCTGAGGTGACATCCCTCCTACTTGAGCTTCCTTTGCATTCTAGTGAGACATGGCTACTACCTAAGTCAGAGACACTATGTGTGAACAGGTACAACGCACAAAGCCATGGAGCCGAGAGCCGAGGAAGAAGTAACAGGTGTCAACTCTCTGTCCGGCCCGGAACTTCCGGCCAGAACCCGGAACCTCCGGCCGACCCGAAACTTCCGGCCTCCGACGACCCTAATGAGCCCCGACATGCTAACTCTCTGGTTAGCCTGGAACCAGCCCGGAACCTAGCCCGGACCTTCCGCCCCCGGAACCTCCGACCTGCCCGGACCTTCTGGCCCCCAGACGCCAGCCCAGCTCCCATCGTGCGAACTCTCTGTTTAGGCCGAACCTTCCCCAGAACCTGGCCCGGAACTTCCGGCCCTGCCTGCGCAGTTGGTTGGGCCGAGGCCCATGTACCCTTTCGCCCCATAGACTATATATGCTCTTCTCCCACCTATGTTTTAGGGTTAGCAAAGTAGTTGGTCATTTGAGAAGCTTTGCTCTCCACTTGATCCCCTTCTCCTTCGGAGTTCACGGCCTCTACGGAGAAGATCCCCCGAGTGGATTCAAGACCCCTCACGGGAAGACCCCTCAAGACCTCACGGAGAAGAACTAGCTACTTGAATCATCCCTTGTTGATCATGGATCTTGTATCTCTTTGTATTTCGAGGATCTAGCACATGTGTAATCGAATCTTGTTGGTTTGAGTGATTTCCTCTCGTGTTTTCCTTCGTGTTTCCCCTCGTTTTTCCATTGTGTTCTTCGTGTTCTTCGCGGGATCCGCTGCTATCGTGAAAGGTCGGGCATCTAGGGTTCTACCCTACATCAGGAACCCGCGCCTATGCTTGCCTCCTTAGCACTAAAATGCGGAAACTGCGTCCCCTGCGCCCGCTGGCGCCGCCTGGCTTGGTCGTCGTGGCTTGCGTCATGGTAGCCTCCTGAGGCTGGGTACCTGCATAGAAACCTCCGCTCCTCGGGAGGCCGCTCCCTTGGGAGGTCTTGGTGTCATCCTCCTCACGAGGCTTGGCCCCTCGCGAGGGTCTTGTCTTGATAGTCTTGTAGATGGGCCGTATGAGGCCGTCGATAGAGCCACGCCGTGGGCTGCAGGCAGGCAAGTCTGGGTACCCTAGTTTCCAGAACACCGACAGTAGCCCCGGGGCCCAAGGCGCGCTCGGACATGGCTTCGAGCCAAAGCCAAAGCACAAGGGTGAAGCGCCGTGGGCCCCAATTGCCCGCAAACCAAGCGGACGTGTGGCCCTTGATGGGACGTGGGCGTCTCCACTTCCCCATGCCGCCTCGGCAACTGCTTAGACTTGAAAATTGCCTAGCACACGCACCCTAGCCATCATTGCCCCGATGTGCGCTTGACTTCTGCCTCTCCTTCTCCTTGCGAGCTCGCGCCCTCTTCGCCAGATTTTGTGACAGCTCCAATCTATCTTGCCGCCATGGCCCCCAGGAAGAAGAAAGGCAAGCCTCATGGTTCCGGTAGGGAATGTGCCAATTTTGTGGATGAAACAATATTCGTTGCCTCTTCTTGCTTTCAATTTTGTTTCTAATGTTAACATAGAACGAAAGGAGTGTTGTGTTAGATTTTGGACTTTGTCCGGGTTTGTTTCAACATTTTTATACATTAACTGAGTTCTCTATGCATTTATGTGCATAATTCAAATTTGAACTACATGCACATGCTCCACTGCATATAAATGGGTTGAAAAAACAAATGTGTGTCCTTGGTTGCATGCTTAGGTCCCATGCAAGAAATGGGAATGAATGTCAAACACCTTGCCACCGTCGCTCAGCCACAAACATTGAGATACATGGTTTTAAATTCTAGTAAATCCAAAACTCGGATGGAATTTATGAAACTTGGCATGCTATCATGTAATGACATCAACATGTTCTGGTAAAAAAATTGTCCCATTTAGGGCAGGTTTGGGTATAAGCTTCTCACAAACTAGAGCTTCTCACAACAAGCCTCATGGTTCTCGGTAAGGAACGTGCCTCCTTCATGGATGAAAAGATATTCGTTGCCTCTTCTTGCTTTCAATTTTTTCCTAGTAGCAACATAGTGCAACAGGAGTATCCTGTTAAAATTTGGAATTTTTTTGGGTTCGTTTGGACATTTTTATACATATATTAACTGAGTTTTCTAGGCATTTTATGTGGATAATTCAAATTTTAACTACAGGCACATGCTCTAGTGCAGAAAAATGGGTTGAAAAATCAAATGCGTGTCCTTGGGTGCATGCTTAGGTCCCATGCAAGAAATGGGAATGAATTTCACACACCAGGGCACCGTTGCTTGTCGGCAAAACGTTGACATACTTTGTTTTTAAATTCTTGTAAATGCAAAACTCGTCAGAATTTCATGAAACTTGGCATGCTATCATGGAAAGGCACCAACATGTTGTCGCAAAAATAATATCTCATTTGGGGCAGGTTTTGGTATACGCTCCTCACAAACCAGAGCTTCTTCCAAGAAGACTCTTGGTTCCCGTAGGGAATGTGTGTCACCTTTCTGGACGCAACGATATTCGTTGCCTCTTCTTGGCTTGATTTTTTTATAGATACAACATAGATCAATAGGAGTGTTATGTTAAATTTTGGATTTTTTGGGGGTTCGTTTGGCCTATTTTATGCATTAACTGAGTTTTCTAGGCATTTTATGTGCATAATTAAAAATTGAACTACAGGCACATGCTCGAGTGTAGCAAATGGGGTTAAAAAATCATATGTGTCCTTGTGTGCATGCTTAGGTCCCATGCATTAAATAGGAATGAACTTCAAACACCTCGTCATCGTGTCTCGGCCTCAATCATTGAGATACTTGGTTTTAAAATTCTAGTAAATCCAAAAGTCGTCTGAAATTTATGAAACTAGGCATGCTATGATGGAATGGCACTCGACATGCTGTGGTATTTTTTGTATCCAAATTGTGAGAAGGCGCACTCGAATCAACAACCAACAAAGGCATTTTGAAACAAATAGATGCCACCTTATCATCTCAAATGTTTGTATAATGCAAATCGTGGTCGTTCTGTTAACCATTCACGCGACGCCACGCATCACACTTTCCATGGCTAGGAGGTGTCGTGCGGATAGCTGCTTGAGTAGATGGGAGGCGTGCATGCTATCTTCCAATTCGTAGGCTCATCAAAAGCGTATGAGTTGTACGATGTGCAGGCTCACTGGGAAACGAGCCCTTTGACTTCCATGGTCGTCCGCCTCACTTGCATCGTCTCCATTAATGGCGCCTGAGCCCGTTGTTTAATACGGGTGGCCTTACTATTCGCCTCCCCCCACGCAGACCTCCACCAATTCCATGGAGCAGAAAGATCATCTGCCACTAGTCTTCCAGTTTGGTGAAGTTGACTTCGAGCCAGACGAGATAGAAAAAAGGAGGAATGGGGCCTCATGGACATGGTCCTGGATGAGATGGCCGTGTCGGTTGCTGCCCCCGCACCTGTCCCACCTCCCATCCCCGCGCCTGCGCCAGCGATGATCCCCATATCATTCAGGGGATGGTCGCCGATCAGTATCATAGCGCTGGAAGCCGGGGGCATCAGCGAGCTCCCCGCGGACCCGCACGATCTCGTGTACATGCCAGCGCCAGCGCCTGTGCCCATGCCCGTGCGCGCCCCTACACCCACCGCGACACCGGTCCCCGTGCATTTGCCTGCACCTGTGATACCTCTCCAACGTATCTATAATTTTTTATTGTTCCATGCTATTATATTATCTTCTTTGGATGTTTAATGAGCTTTATTACGCACTTCTATATTATTTTTGGGACTAACCTATTAACCGAAGGCCCAGTGCAAATTGTTGTTTTTTTTGCCTATTTCAGTGTTTCGTAGAAAAGGAATATCAAACGGAATCCTAACGGAATGAAGCCTTCGCGAGGATCGTTTTTGGAACAAATGCAATCCAGGAGATTTGGAGTGGACGTCAAGGAAGCAACAAGGCAGCCACGAGGTAGGGAGGCGTGCCCAGGGGGTAGGCACTTCCCCACCCTCCTGGGCCCCTCGTGGCTCCACCGACCTACTTCTTTCGCCTATATATACTCATATACCCTGAAAACATCCAGGACCACCACGAAACCCTATTTCCACCGCCGCAACCTTCTGTACCAGTGAGGTCCCATCTTGGGGCCTTTTCTGGCACTCCGCTGGAGGAGGAATTGATCACGGAGGACTTCTCTCTCTTTGGATTTCAATACAATGTTGTCCTTGATCTTCTTGGAGTTCTATTCGATGTAATTCTTTTTGCGGTGTGTTTGTCGAGATCCGATGAATGTGGGTTTATGATCAAGATTATCTATGAACAATATTTAATTTTTCTCTGAATTCTTATATGCATGATTTAATATCTTTGCAAGTCTCTTCGAATTATCAGTTTGGTTTGGCCTACTAGATTGATCTTTCTTGCAGTGGGAGAAGTGCTTATGAGGGAGTCATGGATTAGGGGGTGTCCGGATGGCCGGGCTATACCTTCAGCCAGACTCCTGGACTATGAAGATACAAGATTGAAGACTTTGTCCCGTGTCCGGAAGGGACTTTCCTTGGCGTGGAAGGCAAGCTTGGCGATGCGGATATTTAGATCTCCTACCATTGTAACCGACCTTGAGTAACCCTAACCCTCTCCGGTGTCTATATAAACCGGAGGGCTTTAGTCCGTAGGACAACATACAACAATCATACCATAGGCTAGCTTCTAGGGTTTAGCCTCCTCGATCTCGTGGTAGATCTACTCTTGTACTACCCATATCATCAATATTAATCAAGCAAGACGTAGGGTTTTACCTCCATCAAGAGGGCCCGAACCTGGGTAAAACCTCGTGTCCCTTGTCTCCTGTTACCATCCGCCTAGACGCACAGTTCGGGACCCCCTACCCGAGATCCACCGGTTTTGACACTGACATTGGTGCTTTCATTGAGAGTTCCTCTATGTCGTCGCTTTTAGGCCCGATGGCTCCTCCGATCATCAATAACGATGCAGTCCAGGGTGAGACTTTTCTCCCCGGACAGATCTTCATCTTTGGCGGCTTCGTACTGCGGGCCAATTCGCTTGGTCATCTGGAGCAGATCGAAAGCTACGCCCCTGGCCATCAGGTCAGATTTCGAAGTTTAAACTACACGGCTGACGTCCGTGGAGACTTGATCTTCGATGGATTCGAGCCACAGCCGAGCGCGCCGCACTATCACGATGGGCATGATCTAGCTCTTCCACCGAACAGTGCCCTGGAGGCCGCACACGCATCGGTTCCGACCCTCGATTCTAAACCAACTGCGCCAATCGAGGATGAGTGGTTGGACGCCGCCTCGGGGGCTGCGATCCCAACGGCGATCGAGCCGGACACCAGCCCCGCACTCCGCAAGACCCATGACTCCAAGTGGCCGGACTCCTATCCGGACTCCGAGCCCTCCACGCCCCTACCAATCGAATCTGATTGGGCGCCGATCATGGAGTTTACCGCCGCGGACATCTTTCAGCACTCGCCCTTTGGTGATATTCTGAAGTCATTAAAGTCTCTCTCCTTATCAAGAGAGCCCTGGCCGGAATGCAGTCAGCAAGGTTGGGATACGGACGATGAAGAAATTCAAAGCCCACCCACCACCCACTTGGTAGCCACTGTCGATAATTTAAACGACGTGCTCAATTTCGACTCTGAAGACATCGACGGTATGGACGACGATGCAGGAGACGCACATGAACAAATGCCTATAGAACATTGGACAGCAACCCCATCTCATGATGTGTAAATGGTGGATACACCTAAAGGAAGCGACAACAAGGAACACGGGGATGCAACGAGGGATCGATCTCTCGAAAAGCAATCAAAGCGGCGGCGTAAACGCCGCTCCAAGCCTTGCCTCAATAAAGACGACAGCCATGAAGACCCAGCCATAGAGCAGGATGAGCCGGCGGACGACGAGCATGCCTTAGAGCAACCGTCCGAACAGGGCAACTCGGATAAAGAAACCGAACAAACCACCCCCGACATAAACGGCATTCCGGACGACCTTACACCGGATAAGCTCATAGAGTAGAAGAACCTCCACAAAAGGCTCGTTGCTACTGCATGCAGCCTGAAAAAACAGAAGCGGAAGCTCAAAAGCGCGGAAGACGCACTCAGAATCAAATGGAGCAAAATACACAACACCGCAGACAAATACGGCGGCAGTCGCCGCACAAAAAGTTATCCGAAGCGAAAGCTACTACCGGAATTCGACGAGGAGGCCCTAGAGCCCCCGCAGTCAAAAAGTAAGAAAACCACCCGGTCGGATAGACGACCCCACGGCCAGCATGGAGCGGCAAGCAGCGCCGCACACAAGCCGGCACGCGATCCACTCAAGGATTTGCACCAAAAAGATGGCCCAGCCAGATCTATTTATGGGCCAAGAAAGCAAGCTCTCGTAAACAATGCAACAAAACCAGTATCCGAACATCACGGCACACCCAAATACAGGGGTGCCGCACACCCCCTATGTTTCACCGATGAGGTCCTGGATTATGAATTTCTAGCGGGATTCAAACCCGTAAACATAGAGGCGTACGATGGAACAACAGACCCTGGAGTCTGGATCGAGGATTATATCCTCCACATACATATGGCCAGAGGAGATGACCTCCACGCCATAAAATACTTACCCCTCAAGCTTAAAGGGCCAGCCCGGCATTGGCTCAAAAGCCTTCCTGAAAACACAATTGGAAGTTGGGAAGAGCTCGAGGACGCTTTCCGAGCAAATTTTCAAGGGACCTATGTCCGCCCTCCGGATGCAGACGATCTCAGTCACATAACTCAATAGCCCGGAGAGTCAGCTCGGCAATTTTGGAATAGATTTCTTACTAAAAAGAATCAGATAGTCGACTGTCGGGACGCCGAAGCCTTAGCAACTTTTAAGCATAGCGTCCGGGACGAATGGCTCGCCAGACACCTCGGCCAAGAAAAGCCAAGAACAATGGCCGCATTAACAAGCCTCATGACCCGCTTTTGCGCAGGAGAGAACAGCTGGTTGGCAAGATGTAGCACCAGCGACCCAAGTACATCCGAAACTAGGGATGGAAACGGAAAACCGCGACGCAACAAGGACCAGCGCCAGACTAAGGAAAACAGTCCGAAGAGCACGACAGTCAATGCCGGATTCAAAAGCTCGCGGCAGAATCAGAAAAAGCAGCCCCTCAAAGATAATAGGGACGAGCTGTCCAACTTAAACAAAATCTTAGAAAAGATATGTCAGCTACACAGTACTCCTGGGAAGCCTGCAAACCATACCCACAAAGATTGCTGGGTTTTTAAGTAATCCGGCAGACTCAACGCCAAACACAAGGGGCTCGACACACCAAGCGAAGACGATGACGAACCCCAAAAGCAGAGCACCAGGAAACAAAAGAATTTTCCACAAGAAGTAAAAACAGTAAACTTACTTCACATAACGAAACATGCGGCGCCCATAAAGGTACATGCCATACGGCCTATCCCAAAGGAGTCCCGCCACTGGTTGTCAAAACCAATCATCTTCGATCATCGGGATTACTCTAGAAGTATCAAGAACGTAGGCTGGACTGCCTTGGTACTCGATCCAATAATTGGCGGACTCCAGTTTACAAATGTCCTGATGGACGGCAGCAGCGGTCTAAACCTGATATATCAAGACACAATCCGCCACATGGGGATAGACCCAACAAGAATTCACCACAGCAAAACCTCCTTTCAAGGGGTAACGCCAGGTCCGGATACCCATTGCATGGGCTTTCTCCGGCTTGAAGTTATATTCGGCTTCCCCAATAACTTCCGCCGCGAAAAGCTAACTTTCCACATCGTCCCATTCTCAAGTCGCTATCAAGCACTGCTGGGATGCGAAGCTTTCGCCTGCTTTAACACAATACCGCATTACGCATCTCTTACGCTCAAGATGCCCGGTCCACGAGGCATCATCTCACTAAAGGGAAACATCAAACGCACCCCCCATGCGGAGGATCGTGCGGCTGCCTTAACAGCCCCACAATAAAACGGCTTCACCAGCCAAAAACATCCAAACAGGTCGTTAAGACCACAGACACGGCTAGACGAGTCCGGCATAAACATATAATTAATAAAGGCTTAATAGCCATATACCCCTGTGCTAGGGGCTCCGCGCATATAAAATACGAGACAATCAAGCTCAATTTTACTCATTTCAATTTATACTTTGCTTATTTAGTATAACTTCTATTCGGCACGACCCTTTAAACTAAAGTTCCTCTCTTTTACAGATGAACGTCGTGTTGCGCCCATCCAGGATACGACACAACGGAGACACAGGCGCAGACGTGCAGCAGGGACCCGTTCGAAGGATTCTTTTTCGATTAAGACCCTGCATAAACCTTTTTTATTGTCTCTTGTTGATACACATCCTCCGGTTTTTTGTTATAATCAAGAAGGGGACTGGCATCTTGGCATGTGGCCATGTGAGGAATTTTGTGCGTACCTGGACACTAGCGGCTTATAACCAAGGGCGTTGTCCCGCCCGTACTGATAAAGACCGAATACCTTAGGGAGTGTTCAGCGTCGCGAGTTTGGCCTTATATGCATCAGCTCCGAATCATGTCTTTTGTCAAATGTTGGGTTGCCCGGCTCCTGTGTTTTGCTACCTTACGTTCCGCACTATCGGCTAAGGCGGCACCAGGAGAACTACTGCGATTGTGCCCCGGTTCGGCCAGGCGAGCACCTCAGTAGAGAAAGCCGAAAACTGACTGTCATGATATAGCGTGAGACTGGTCAACCACTCGATGACGCACCGGAATCTATAGGATTCCTCCGCATTAACGAAGGGCCGTTTCCCGGCCAGGCACATATGCGCCCCGAGTTCTGGCGAGCGCAGGCGCCACCAGGGGCTATCTAAGTAGCCTCACTGTCAACCTCCTATGGCTAAGTGAAAGTGATAAAGCATTATAGTCCGATTTCCTAGCTTGCTGCGCTATCACCTCCTTTGTAGGACCAAGACATTGGATCAAGTGTGAAAATGCGCCTTCTGCGAGCACCCCCGAACCATCTTTCAGATTATATATATATATATATATATATATATATGTATATATATATATATATATATATATATATATATATATCTTAAAACAGCCGCACAGGAGGTGTTTTAAATACTTGAAGGCACAAGTATAAAAGGCTTCTACAATTTATCAAAATATTGTTTTACAATAAAATATGCTATTAGAACATAGCATCCTTCGAGCACTGCGTCTCTATTACACAAGCGCCTTGAAGGACTTCCTAAAAATAGTTCTCGGCGGGTACTCGGCTTTTGTTCGAATCTCGGGATGCAACAACGGTGGTCTCCATCTCCGCCCAGTATGTCTTGACACGGGCAAGAACCATCCGTGCGCCCTCTATGCATGCTGACCTCTTCATTGCATTGATACGCGGCACCGCACCAAGGAATTGCTGCACCAAGCTAAAATAACTCTTTGGCTCCGATCTCTCCGGCCACAGATGACTCATGACGCACTTCATGGCGAGTTCGGACAACCTATTCAGCTCGGCCCATTCGGCCAGACGATCGGCCACTGATAGTGGACGCTCTGGATTGTGAAACTGCGACCAGAAGAGTTTCTCCACTTCGCGATCTTCTTGATCTCGAAAGTGTTCCGTCGCATCAGTAGCACTCGCCGCCAAATCCATATAGGTGTCCGCCGCACTCCACAACCGGTCCAACGGAGCATGCTTAGGATCACAAAACTTTCTCCGCAGCATAAAGGGCCTTCCAGCCGTGATCTCTTCGGCTTCATGAAGCCCCTCCTTCGCTGCTCTCATTGCAGAGCGAGCATCCTTGGCATCGGCAACGACCTTCTCCAGGTCCGTCTGTTCCGCCCGATCTTCTTTCTCTAGAAGCCTGCAATGGTCAGCAGCGCTCTTCAGCTTCACGACCATCTCGACCATCTCTTTCTTGCTTCAGCAGTGAGGAGCATGTTCGGCTCTCAGCTCTTCAAGGGCCTTCTTGGCAGCCGCATCACTTTTTCTGGCTTGCTCCTTGGCTCGGGCAAGTTCCGCCCGAAGACTCTCCGTGGCAGCCGCACCATCTGCATCAAGCATGTACATAGTAAGATACTGGCATAAGCTCCTCTTACCAGGTGCCACCGGAGTCCTCGTCAAGCCGCTTGTTAACATGCACGATGTTGGCCTCTGCCACGTCAAGTTGTCGCTTTAGGTCGGCAAATTCATCAGTCCGATTGGACGCCGGACACTTCGCCGCCTACATACGAAGACGGCATTTTAGACCTGGGGTTACGATCCTCTGCGCGCCGTCAATTTTGACAACGCACAGAGTCTCATGGGCTACTATGTGCACAGGGCGCATCCTATTTATGCGCCACTGTTTAAAAAGGGCGCGTTATTCCGCGTACCGCAAAGCCCGTCAGCAAACTTTTGACAGCCTCGTGCAATCCGCTTTCCGCGGACGAAACCCTTTCAACCACCGTGCCTATCAATGCATGACACTCCTCTGAGATAGATGCTCGCCCTAGCAGATCCTTCAGCTCCTCCGACCGTGCACCGGATGGTGCCGGATTCGTCCTATGACCTTTCTCGAAGGACGGACGCGGAGAGCCTTGGGGGGCCATATGGCTGCCTTTCGGCCCCGCCGGATTCGGAGAAACCCTCCGCGACGACACCTCAGGGTCGCCCGCCTCTCTAGGCGGTTCGGCAGGGGGAGGAGTTCCGCTCTCCATCATCTCCCGAAGAAGATCCCCCGAAGACGAGCTCTGCTGAGAAGGGCTGAGGTCCAACTACAAGGTAAATTTTCTGTTACTCTTCTGAGATATAATACAAGGATTCTCCTCAAAGAAATAAACCCCTCTGTACTTACGGCTCGGTGGAGGACTGGCCCCCTTGAGGGCATAGTTCGGCCGAGGTATCCCCCGGCGCAGGACCCTCTGACGAAGATATCTTCCCCCGTTTTGAGGCCACGGTCTCCGGGTCTCTAGAGGCGGTCCTCTTCTTTCCTTGAGGAGAGGAATTTTCGATTCCTTCCCTCCGAATAACCTCCTTCGAGGAGGCCGTAGTTTCCTTGTCCCCTCCCTTGCTTTCCTTCAAAGGCACAATCTTCAACATCCTGACCAGCACGGGATCCGGCGTGGTCTCGAGGAGGGGAGCTGGACACCTGATAAGCTTTGCCTTCGCTATCCACTCCTGTTTAAAGAACAGTTCTTTAGAAGCAAGGTTTATGACAAATATACGGATAGCAAGTCCGGGCACAAGGCTACTTACTTTAGTATCCGGGCGATTGCAGCTCAAGCCTGCATCCTCGGTCAAGTCCAGATACATCACTTGGGATCCGAAGAACAATTTATACATCTCCGCGGGCGTTGCGCCCATGAAATGCTGGAGAGCTCGCGGTCCGTCCGGATTAAACTCCCACAGGCGGAGGGAGCGACGTTTCCCGGGCAGGGTTCAGCGGATCAGCATGACCTGCGTCACTTTGACCAGGCTGACATCACTTTCTAAGAGATCCCTGATGCGTCCCTGCAACAAGGGCACGTCCTTGGGTGAACCCCAATCAAGTCCTTTATTGACCCAAGATGCTAGCTGTGGTGGAGGACCCGAACGAAAGGCAGATGGCGCCACCCACTTGGTGCCCCTGAGAGCGGTGATATAGAACCACTCTCGTTGCCATAAGTTGAACGCCTCTTGAAAAGAGCCCTCGGGCCATGGAGCATCAGCATTCTTGCTTATAATAGCGCCTCCGCACTCTGCGTGCCGCCCCTCGATCGTCTTCGGCACTACTTTAAAGGTCTTGAGACATAGTCCGAAGTGGGGATTAATACGGAGGAAGGCTTCGCACACGACGATGAAAGAGGAAATGTGGAGGATGGACTCCGGAGCTAAGTCGTGAAATTCCAACCTGTAATAGAACATGAGCCCCCTCACAAAGGGGTCCATTGGGAAGCCTAGCCCCCGATGTCGGTGTACTAGAGTAGGGGTACCCTAGTATCCCGAACTTGTGCACGGGCAGTCACAGCGTCCCGTGGCAAGGCTTGCCGGGTGACCGCCAAGGCCCTCTGTGGCTCCTTTTGAGCCATTCAAGAACAAAGTACTTAAGCAAAGAAGGCAAGTCCCCGGCAAGAGGAGCTTGCCGGGAAGGCCACTCGAGGCACAAGACCCCGGCAAGAGGAGCTTGCCGGGAAGGCCAACCAGAGCATCTCAAGGAACTTACCGCGACGCGCCACGCGTCCCGGCAGGACCCGGCGAGCGACAAGCTCCCAGACGCGGCAAGACAACGGCCGCAGCAAGGCGTTTTGCCACGGCAAGCCACCACTCTGTACCTGCGCTCCAGCTCACCCACTTACGTGTCGCTCTGGGACCCTTCCAGGCGTACGTGGCGGGAGGCTGTGCAGCCAGGGGTACACTATGGCATGCAGCGCTAACAAGATCGCCATCGTGGCAAGCGGTGGCGCCCCTGACGGTCCCTTTTCTGCATCGTCTGGGCGACGTAGATAGGCATTTAATGCCCTTGTCCCCTGTCGTCAGGGTTAGGTATGATTCATTGTGTAGGTAGCTGTACCTACCGCAGCACCTTTTCATTTTTACCCCTGCCTACGTTGCCACCTGTTGGAGACCCCTTGAGCATATAAAAGGAGGCCCATGCACAACGTAGGGAGGGATCGCCCCCAGAAGGACGAACAGTAGAACATTCAGGCTCGGTCTCGTTAGCTGCTGGTGTGTACTGTAGCACCCAGCGCTCCCGAGCAAGAACTCAATACAATCCACAAAGCAGCAGTAGGAGTATTATCTCTCCGGAGAGCTTCGAAGCTGGGTAAAACCCCTCGCGTGCCTCGCCTCGATCCGCTCTTTGCGCGGCCTCCGCCCCCCGCTGAACCGAGAAGGGGCTCCGTCCCCATAGGTGCTCGAGGAGCCAGATTTCCCCGGCATCTTTGGCGCGCCAGGTAGGGGGCGTCGAGGTTGTGTGAACCCGATCCGGCGTTCACGCGAGGTAGATCTTCATCGATTTCATCAACATGTCGCCGAAGAAGAAGGCTTCGGAGGCGGCTGCTCCGTCCGCGTCGAACCCACCGCCGCCGGAGCAAACGACTGGTGGGGAAGACGCCGGCGGAAGAACGGGCGTTGACGAAGAAGCCCACGGTGCCACCAGGTCCCAGGACAAGGCTGCGCTGCCCGTCGGCGGTGTAGCAGGCTCCCACGACGACCGGGCGTCGATGGATGCTCCGCGCCCATCTCAGGAAGCGCGAGACCGGCAGCGTCGTGGTACTCACGGTACCATACGCTCGCTGGACCCAAATCGAGCTGGCGGATCTCGGGATGCTCAAGGCCAGCATGCATGCCAACGTGCTGGCGCGAGCGAGGCACGGTCGCTTGGACGGAATACTGCTCCTTCTAACATCGTTGGAAGTCTGAGCATATCCCGCTCCTCGCACCGTTCGCCACCGCCACCCGCCACTCCAGCAGAAGCTTTGGCGCGAGCTCAACTGCTCCTAGACTTCCCTCCAACACCAGACAAGATCGACGACTGGAGGGCCACCATTCAGAGCCTCATCGGCTTCGCCAACGGCGACACTCCGCGGCAGCCAATCACATCGCAGCCGCGGCAAGCCAGCCAGGTGCGAGCCGATGGCAACAAAACCGGTGGGGATGCAACCACCGTGCACTCCCTGCCCCGAAGGCCAAGATCGCCGACTCGCCGGGTCCACCGCGACAGCGACTCCACTGCTTCATCAGATCCGCGAACTCGCCGCGATCAGCGCCACGTTCTTCATGAACGACAGCAAGAAGACGCTCGTACCCGCATCGAGCGCCGAAGAGAAACGCGACGTCAATCCGACCGGCGCGCTGGGCCCACTGTCGACATGCAAGCGCCAGGGGAACCAGGCGACCTGCCGTACGCGGTAGGTTGCCCTGCGTTTACTCGTGAGCTGCGGCAAGTCCAGTGGCCCAGCACGAAGAATTTCAAGCCAGACGTGCCCGAGAAGTACGACGGCAGGTTGCATCCGTCGGAATTCCTCAGCATCTACACCATCGCGGTGCAGGATGCCGTGGGGCGAGACGACAAGATACTTGCCAACTACTTCCCGCTGGTGCTCAAACCCAACGTCAGGTCCTGGCTCATGCACTTGCCGGAAAACTCCATATCTTCCTGGGCAGACCTGTGCCATCAGTTTGTCGGCGCCTTTACGGGCGGCCACAAACCTCATGGCCAGGAGAGTGACCTTCACTTGCTTGCCCAGAAAGAAGGAGAGCCCTTGCGCAAGTACATCCAGAGATTCAGCCAAGTGCAACGCAACATCCCAGATGTCCACCCTGCCGCGGTCATCAGCGCGTTCCACCAGAACGTGCGTAACCGCAGGATGCGGGAGGAGATGGCGATGTGCAAGATCAGAAATGTCAGCGAGCTATATGCTCTGGCCGACAGGTGTGCATGCGCTGAGGAAGGGAGGAAACTCCCCGGAGAGAATACAGGAACAGGAGGATCTGACAGTGAGGATGCTGCCCCCGCAAATAAAAACCGGCGGCGGAACAACAGGAAGAGGAAAGGCAAAGATGTGCTAGTTGTTGAGCAGTCCGGCGACGACGGTGGCACCAAGAAAGCCAAGGATGGTGGCTCCGGCAAGGAGGTTGCCGCATGTGCCAGCTGCCAGGCTGTAGCGGCCGCCGACAAGCAGGACGGCACCAACAAACAGTACTGCAAGATCCACGCACCAAGGGCCATGACCTCCAGAGCTACAAGAAGGTCGAGCAGCTTGTCGAGCTGCAAAAGGCCGAGTACGAGCGACGCGACAAGGAGAAAGCCCAAGCTGGTGCTGGAGGATCCGGTACGAAGCGCACCGGCCGGGGAGGACATCGCGGCAAGGCCAATCAGCGGCAAGGAGACAGACCTCCCCGCGGCCGCGACAAAGATGAAGACGACGACGACGAAGACATGGATGATGACGAGACCAGTGAGCAGGAGTTTCAGAAAGCCACAGAGGTCTTGTGCGCTGACGGTGGTGCTTCTCTGCATACTTCACACCGCCAACTCAAGCAGTGGGTGCGGGAAGTTAATGCGGCAGAACCACCCATCGAGTCACGCAAGCTTCTGAAATGGTCCAGCACGCCTATCATCTTTGATATTGAGGACCACCCTGATCACACAACTGTGGTCAGGTGCTTGCCGATGTTGGTCTCACCAACTATCCGCAACCTCAAGGTCACTAAGATGCTAGTTGACGGCGGGGCCGGCTTGAACCTGATCTCCTCCGCTGTGCTCCGGAAACTCCAAGTCCATGACAGCGAGCTCGAAGAGACCGGCACGTTCCAAGGAATCAACCCGGGAAGGAGCAAGCCGAAGGGGAAGATCACGCTGCCGGTGACATTTGGCAGCGAGCTGAACTTCAGGACTAAGAGGATCACTTTTGACGTTGCCGATTTTCCATTGCCTTACAATGGAATTCTCGGCCGTCCAGCGCTCGCCAAGTTCATGGCGGCCTATCACTACGCGTACAACATGGTGAAGATGCCAGGCCCGATAAGTGTCATCTCTGTCCATGGCGACAAGAAAGATGCTCTTATCTGTGCCGACAAGATTTACCGAGAAGTAGCAGCCGCAGCGGATCGCGAGACACTTGCCGCTGAAGCTCCCGAGGGGAAGAAGAAGACCAAGTCCGGCAAGAGTTCTGATGCCCACTCCGGCAAGCGCACCTCTTCGGAGTGCTGCGCTACCGTTGATGACGCACCATCGAGCTCCACCGGCAAGTGTAAGAAGACGATGGCAGCTCCGCCAGCGACCAAGAAGGTGTCCGCCAAGGAGGACGGCACTGGTGGTACCTTCACCATCAGTGCCACTCTCGACCCTAAATAGGAAAGCGCGCTCGTTGCTTTCCTGCAGGCGAATGTCGATGTGTTTGCGTGGCAACCGTCTGACATCCCCGGCGTTCCCAGGAAAGTAATTGAGCACCACCTTGCAGTCTGTCCTCATGCACGGCCCGTCAAGCAAAAAGTCAGGAAACAAGCAGTGGAGCGCAAAGAATTCATCGCAGAAGAGATCAAGAAGTTGGAAGCAGCAGGCCTTGTTAGAGGAGTGCTCCATCCGACGTGGTTGGCCAATCCTATAGTCGTGCGCAAGGCAAACGGGAAATGGAGGCTTTGTATTGACTTCACCGATGTCAATAAAGCTTGTCCCAAAGATCCATTTCCTTTGCCGCGCATTGACCAGATTGTCGACTCCACGGCCAGATGTGATTTGCTTTCATTTCTTGACGCATACTCAGGATATCATCAGATCTTCATGGCAGAACAAGATGAGGAGAAAACCGCGTTCATCACTCCATGTGGCACGTACTATTTCGTATGGATGCCTTTCGGTTTGAAGAATGCTGGTTCAACATTTGCAAGGGTTGTCCATACTGCTTTTGAGCCACAAATACACAGAAATGTGGAATCCTACATGGATGATATAGTGGTCAAGAGTAGGGACAAAGCAACTCTGATTCAAGATCTAGAAGAGATTTTGCAAATCTGCGCAAGATCAGCCTCAAGCTCAACCCCGAGAAGTGCATGTTTGGAGTCCCTTCCAGCAAGCTTCTCGGGTTCTTCGTGTCTCAGAGAGGAATTGAAGCCAATCCCGACAAGATCAAGGCCATTGAGCAGATCGAAGCACCGAAGTGCGTCAAGGATGTGCGGAAACTTGCCGGCTGCGTGGCGGCTCTCAGCAGGTTTATCTCTAAGTCTGCTGAGCGCGCCCTGCTGTTTTTCAAAATCTTGAAAAAGGCAGGTCCAATGAAATGGACTCCGGAAGTGGAGGCTGCGCTGCAGGACTTGAAGAGATACCTGTCCTCCACTCCAATACTTGTCGCACCTAAACCGCAAGAGAAGTTGCTGCTGTATCTGGCGGCAACCAATCAAGTGGTTAGTGCTGTGTTAGTAGCGGAGAGGGAGGCTGATGATGAGCCAGCGACCACGGCAAGCACATCCAGCGACAAGCAGGGGGCTTCCCCGACAAGCTCTGGTCCCGACAAAGATGGATCTGCGCAGATGTGCGAAGTGATACAGCAGAAGAAAATGGTGCAGCGCCCAATCTACTTTGTCAGTTCCCTTCTGCAAGGAGCTAGGTCAAGGTACTCTGGTGTGCAGAAATTGCTTTTCAGCCTTCTCATGGCCTCGAGAAAGCTGCACCATTACTTCCAAGCACATGAGATCACAGTTGTCACTCGCTTTCCGCTGAAGAGGATACTGCAGAATCCAGAAGCAACAGGCAGGATTGTTGAGTGGGCACTGGAACTGTCAAGCTTTGGCCTCAAGTTTAAGAGCACTTCAACTATCCAAAGCAGAGCATTGGCAGAGTTCATAGCAGAGTGGACGCCGACACCAGACGAAGAAATTCTAGAGACAAGCATCCCTGTCAAGGAAGCAAGCAAAGAGTGGCTGATGTACTTTGATGGTGCTTTCTCGCTGCAAGGCGCCGGTGCTGGCGTGCTGCTTGTCGCACCCACCGGAGAGCACCTCAAGTACGTGGTCCAGATGCACTTTCCCAAGGAGCAAGCAACAAACAATACTGCAGAGTATGAGGGATTGCTTGCCGATCTTAGGGTCGCGGCAGACCTTGGGATCAAGCAGCTCATTGTCAGGGGTGACTCGCAGCTTGTCGTCCGCCAAGTGAACAAGAATTAGCAGAGTCCGTTGATGGAAGCTTACGTTGACGAAGTGAGGAAGCTAGAAGAGCGCTTTGTCGGCCTACAGATGGAACATGTTCCAAGAGCTCAAAACGACATTGCTGACGGCCTGTCAAAGTGCGCATCACTTAAGTTACCTGTGGAACCAGGGATCTTCGTGCTCAAGCTGACTCAACCGTCCGTGACACCATCGACTGGACAGAGCAAGAAGAGGAAGTTGATTTCTGGTGACTATCTTCCGGCAGAGCTTCCCGAAGCCGCCGCCAAGAAGGTCCCCAAGATCAACGCCAAGAGTGCTGAGGAGCAGCCTGCTCCGACAAGCCCTAGGGTTTGTTTCGTTGTAGCAGACGCTCCCGACAAGTTTTTCTCCGCAAGCTTGCTGGGGAACATCAAGCTCCGGCTGAACCGCAGGTTCTCGCCGTAGAACCGGATGTTCCCGCAACAGCAGATATGCCTTTAGTCCTTGTCGTCGAGTCGCAAGCTCCGGCATGGGCACAGCAGATCGTCCGTTTCCTCCAGATAGGAGAACTTCCCGAAGAGCCAGAAGAAGCGGAAAGAGTAGCCCGGCAGTCAAGTATGTACCAGTTCGTCGACAACGCACTATACAGAAGAAGACTCAACGGTGTGAAATTGAAGTGTATTCCCCGGGAAGATGGACAGAAGCTGTTGGCAGAGATACATGGAGGCATTTGTGGTCACCACATTGGCGCCAAAGCACTTGCCGGCAAGGCTTTCCGGCAAGGTTTCTTTTGGCCGACAGCCCTCCAGGATGCAACTGCACAAGTAACCAAGTGTGAAGCGTGCTAGTTCCATTCCAAGCAGATACACCAACCAGCTCAATCTCTCCAGACGATCCCTTTATCCTGGCCATTTTTGGTCTGGGGGCTCGACATCCTCGGCCCCTTCCCCTGAGCAGTCGGGGGCTTTGAATACTTGTACGTCGCAATCGACAAGTTCACAAAGTGGCCAGAAGTGGAACCAGTGAGGAAGGTGACAGCACAGTCAGCAGTCAAGTTCTTCAGGTTGGTTGTTTGCCGCTTCGGGATCCCGAACCGCTCATCACCGACAACGGTACGCAATTCACGAGCCGCACCTTCATGTTGTACGTCCAAGATCTTGACGCCAAGGTCTGCTTCGCTTTTGTTGCTCACCCCAGGAGCAACGGTCAAGCGGAGAGGGCAAATGCTGAAGTGCTACGTGGGCTCAAGACCAGGACTTTCGACAGGCTGCACAAGTGCGGAAGAAACTGGATCGAGGAGCTGCCGGTGGTTCTTTGGTCGATTAGGACGATGCCAAATCGAGCCACTGGCCAGACAACTTTTGCTCTAGTCTATGGAGCAGAGGCAGTTATCCCCACGGAACTCGTATACGGGTCACCTCGAGTGCTCGCTTATGATGAGCTTGAGCAAGAGCAGCTGCGACAGGATGAAGCGCTGCTCCTTGAGGAAGATCGTCTTCAGGTTGCTGTGCGAGCTGCTCGCTACCAGCAAGCTTTGCGCCGCTACCATAGCCGCAAAGTTAAATCCAGAAGTCTCGAGGAAGGCGACCTTGTTCTTCGGTGCGTTCATTCCGCCAAGAATTCCAACAAGTTGACGCCGAAGTGGGAAGGCCCTTACCGGGTGAAACGAGTCACTAGGCCTGGCGCTGTCCGCCTTGAGACCGAAGATGGCTTTCCGGTGAGCAACTCCTGGAACATCGAGCATCTTTGTAAGTTTTACCCGTAAGGCGCGGTTGTCGGACCCTGTCCGACAACCACCTTTTTGTACAAGTCTTGCCGGTGTTGCATGTAATCCTTTGTACAAAGCCAGGCGCAGACCCTGAGCGAAGATAAAGCGCTGACGCCCTGAGTTTTAGCATGCATGCTGAGTCAAGTGTCGTCCTTGGTTAGGGTTGACAGTGCTTAGTTGTGGCTAACCCCTAACTTAGAGGTCGAGTGTGCGTCCCTTTACCATTCTTTTCGTTTCCCTTGGTTCGCAGGGCTCGCATATCCTGACCAGACCACTTGAGGACGGAAAGGAGAAGAAGGACGGACCAACATCTAGACCCCGGCAAGCCAGTGTTGCCGGGGGCTGCAAGACCCCGGCAAGCCAGTGTTGCTGGGGGCTGCAAGTACACAGATTAACCCACGGCGAACCAGAGTTGCCGGGGGCTGCAATCTCAGATAAGTTTTTCATCCCTTATCATGCATTCTCTTATGGACTGAGGTATGCGAAACCTCATTTCTTCCTAAAAGCTACCGTGCTCCCTTAACTCTAGGCCCTGGGGCTCGTTCCCGGGGCCAGGTTCGGTCGTAGTCGCGGCAGCAAAGGGACGAAACGAGGAGCCTGAACCCGCCTCCTCCCTGCCTCCGCCGAAAGCGTGAGAAATGTCGAGCGACGTGGGAAGACGGCAGGGCCTGCTGCCGGGAAAAAAGTGTCTATCTTAAAGATATTAAGGATTTGCTCCTTGGCGTGGGTTCCACCCACAAGACAAGTGACCCGGCAAGCATCCCCTTTTCATTAAAGAGCATTCCACTCAGGTACAGTTCATAAGAGAATGAAAAACATGAATAATGGGATTACAAGCTTTAAATGCAACTAAGGCCCGAGGGCTTACATATTAAAAAGAGATAAGGTGCCCGTAATCCTTTTCTTGTTCCTATCTCCAGGAGGAAGGGCAAGGAGGCGAAAAGGGCAAAAGGGGCGCCTAGGCGAGCTACGGGTGGCAGAAGACACCAAGAGAACGTCTCGGTGGTCGTCCAGAGGCTGGATGGTGATGGCGGCGCCGGAAGAGGGCTCGAAGACGAGGCGGCAAGACGTCAACACGCTGTCGAGGGCGTCGTGCCCTCGTACTCCGAGTTGATGGCCTTGCCTCCTGCCCTCTTCCTCTTCCGCAGCCTCCCAACGCCAGCCGCCCAAGGAGACGACCCCGAGAAGCTCGAGGAGCCGGCAACGCGGATGATGGGGTCGCCGGTGCCACACGGAGCGGCGCCCGACACCTAGTCGGACCGGTCATCCAGCCGCCCGCCACCCTCGTCGTTGCTGTCGCTGTCTTCCTCGTCACTCCCGCCCGAGGAGGAGTCTTCGCTATCGGAGGAGCTCTCCACGCAGCACCTTGCCCGAGTCCCGAAGCACCCGAAGATCTTGACGGAGAGGAGACCGCCCTCCATCAGCTTAAAATGGAGGGTGAGCCCCGCCGTCAAGCTGTGGATGCGGGTGAACGTCTTCCACCCTCGACCAAGATACATCACATTAGGGGCCGGGAAATCAACGCGGACTCGCGTACCGCTGATTCCGCAGCCCCTCATGTGCAACCTCAGTGTCTCGGGCGGATCCAACTCCATCTCGCTCGCAAATGGAGTCGGGAGATGGAGACGACGACGAGGCGGCCGACGCAGCCTGACGAAGAACTCGCAAGGGTCGTCCCCGATATGGTCCGCCACGGGAAGAGGAACAGCTGGCGGAGGCGACGCCGGCGAGCTGCCTCGGCCTCGCCCTCGACCTCGCCCGCGGCCTCGCCCCCTCCCTCTTCCCCTTGCGGCTGGCTCTGCCACCACGGGTGTGGGAGAGGGAGGGACGCGCTGTCTAGCGGCGACCCTCGCCGCCACCGTTGAAGGACCAGGGTTCCCTTTCTCCATGGCGAATGAGAGAGAGGGGAGCAAAAGCTAAAGGAAGGAGGAGATGAAAGAATGCGGGCTTCCGTCCCCCCATCCCGCTCCTTATAAAGGAGTGGGGTGGGGGCTCGGCCGCCCCGCTCAGCCAATCAAGACACGGAAGGAGCAGGGAACTGGGCCCGACCCTCTGCCTCGACCCGTGACGGCCCGGTTTCCCGCCTCCACCGTTCGCCACTCCAAGCGCATGGAGGCCGCGTGGCAGGCATACAGAGCTGAGGCGATGGATGAGGCGACCTCTCCCCCACCCCGTGATCGTGGGGAGTGGACGCCTCGAAGACCACGCCTCCACGCCTCCCTCCCTTTATGGGGAAGATACGAACCGCCAGGAGGCGGGCGTTTCACTTTCCCGAATAAAGAACCACCCACGACCTCTCCCACGACGCCGCAATCGACGCGTGCCGTTCGGGGAGGGCGCGGTGGATGCGGAGTAAGGTGCGACGTGACCCAGGTCGCGCGTGCCCGTGCCCTGTTTTGGGCCTGGCCCAACAGCGCTCGGCACCGTGTATGACCCAGGCCTGGGGGCTCCTGTCGGTGTACTAGAGTAGGGGTACCCTAGTATCCCGAACTTGTGCATGGGCAGTCGCAGCGTCCCGCGGCAAGGCTTGCCGGGTGACCGCCAAGGCCCTCTGTGGCTCCTTTTGAGCCATTCAAGAACAAAGTATTTAAGCCAAGAAGGCAAGTCCCCGGCAAGAGGAGATTGCCGGGAAGGCCACTCGAGGCACAAGACCCCGGCAAGAGGAGCTTGCCGGGAAGGCCAACCAGAGCATCTCAAGGAACTTACCGCGACGCGCCACGCGTCCCGGCAGGACCCGGCGAGCGACAAGCTCCCGGACGCGGCAAGGCGTTTTGCCGCGGCAAGCCACCACTCTGTACCTGCGCTCCAGCTCACCCACTTACGTGTCACTCTGGGACCCTTCCAGGCGTACGTGGCGGGAGGCTGTGCAGCCAGGGGTACACTGTGGCATGCAACGCTGACAAGATCGCCATCGTGGCAAGCGGTGGTGCCCCTGACGGTCCCTTTTCTGCACCGTCTGGGCGACGTAGATAGGCATTTAATGCCCTTGTCCCCTGCCGTCAGGGTTAGGTATGATTCACTGTGTAGGTAGCTGTACCTACTGCAGCACCTTTCCATTTTTACCCCTGCCTATGTTGCCACCTGTTGGAGACCCCTTGAGCATATAAAAGGAGGCCCATGCACAACGTAGGGAGGGATCGCCCCCAGAAGGATGAACAGTAGAAAATTCACGCTCGGTCTCGTTAGCTGCTGGTGTGTACTGTAGCACCCAGCGCTCCCGAGCAAGAACTCAATACAATCCACAAAGCAGCAGTAGGAGTATTATCTCTCCGGAGAGCTCCGAAGCTGGGTAAAACCCCTCGCGTGCCTCGCCTCGATCCGCTCTTTGCGCGGCCTCCGCCCCCCGCCGAACCGAGAAGGGGCTCCGTCCCCATAGGAGCTCGAGGAGCCAGATTTCCCCGGCACCCGAAGGAAGTGAGACATAAACACCACGCTCTCAGCAGGCCTGGGGGTGGGAATGACCTGCGCTTGAGCAGGTAACCTATGCGAGATTTTTCCGGTCAAGAACCTGGCCTCTCTCAGCTTTAGCACGTCCTCCTCTGTAAGGGAAGAGGGCGCCCATCGGCCTCGAAGGTCGGAGCCGGACATTGTCGAAGATCCGAAGCGCCCAAAATTTGGAGCCTTGGGTGTTGGAACTCGAGGTGAAGGGCGAATTCGTTTGAGATTGAAAGAAAGGAGTAAGGCCTTGGTCTCTTTATAAGAGGTTGAATACCAAGGGCCCTCCCCGTAACCATTTGGGACTCGCCTTTAATCAAGAGGACAGGCCAACGTGCACGATTGGGTTACCCACGTTCGTATGGATGAGAATCCCGTAAATAAAGGGGAAACGATCTCTGCTTTGACAAGACGTGCCAAGGAAACCGCCTCGTAAAACGCGCTGAGGAGGGGGAGTAAAAACAATTCGAATAAAGGCTTGGCTGTAGTGTGATGTCACGCTACGGAATACGCCAGCAGATTAGATTTGTGTAAATATTATTCTCTCTACGGCAATATGTGGAAACTTATTTTGCAGAGTCGGACACTGTCTTTTGTGTTCAAAATCTTCTATGAAGTACTTGGAGGAGGAACCCGCCTTGCAATGCCGAAGACAATCTGCGCGCCGGACTCGTCGTCATTGAAGCCTGGTTCAGGGGCTACTGAGGGAGTCCTGGATTAGGGGGTGTCCGGATGGCCGGACTATACCTTCAGCCGGCCTCCTGGACTATGAAGATACAAGATTGAAGACTTCGTACCTTGTCCGGAAGGGACTTTCCTTGGCGTGGAAGGCAAGCTTGGCGATGCGGATATTTAGATCTCCTACCATTGTAACCGACCTTGTGTAACCCTAACCCTCTCTGATGTCTATATAAACCGAAGGGCTTTAGTCCGTAGGACAACATACAACAATCATACCATAGGCTAGCTTCTAGGGTTTAGCCTCCTTGATCTCGTGGTAGATCTACTCTTGTACTACCCATATCATCAATATTAATCAAGCAGGACGTAGGGTTTTACCTCCATCAAGAGGGCCCAAACCTGGGTAAAACATCGTGTCCCTTGTCTCCTGTTACCATCCGCCTAGATGCATAGTTCGGTACCCCCTACCCAAGATCCGCCAGTTTTGACACCGACAGCTTAGCTTTGGGTTCAATCTTGCGGTGTCCTTTTCTAGTGACAGCAGGGGCAGTGTAATACCCCGGATGTAACTTGCCTTATTTGTAACTCCAACTCTTGCCATTTTCGGTAATGTGATATGATATTCCCTCCGTGGTTGGGTTTCCCGTCATTTTGCATTTTGTCCTTGTCATGCATTTCATATCATGTCATCATGTGCATCGCATTCGCATACGTGTTCGTTTCATGAATCCGAGCATTTTCCCCGTTGTCCGTTTTGCAATCCGGCGCTCCTATGTTCCCCGGCGTCCCCTTTTACCTTTTTCCGTGAGCGGGTATTAAACTTTCTTGGAATGGACCGAGGTTTGTCAAGCGGCCTTGGTATAGCACCGGTAGACCGCCTGTCAAGTTTCGGGTCATTCGGAGGTCGTTTGATACTCCAACGGTTAACCGGGTAACCGTGAAGGCCTCGTGTGTGTTGCAGCCCAAAACCCTCCAAAACAGCCCAATAACCCATCTAAGACACTCCCATGTCCATCGTCGCTCGATCACGATCGTGTGGCTGCAAACCGTGCTCAATTTGGAGCCTCCTAGCCCCTCCTACCTATAAATATAGCCCCTCCTCCGAAATCCCGGATCAAACCCTAGACCCCTCCCTCTCCACGCACCGCCGAATGAAAACCGCCGTGCCGGACACGTCCGCTCCGCCCCGCCGCCGCCACGTGTCGCGCCGTGATTCGCCCGCTCGCGCGCCCACTTCGTCGCCGCGCGCCACCGCGCGGGCCCGCCGGGGCCCGACCGCGGCCCTCCCCGCCCCGGCCGCGCCTCCCCGCGCCCCCTGCCGCGCCTCTCCGCTCCCGCCGGCCGCCGCCGCCTCCCGGCCGGGCACCCCGCCGGCCTCCGCCGCCCCGCGCCCGTCGCCGTCCCGCAGCGCCGCCGCCTGCCGCAGCTCCTCCTCCGCCCCGCGTCGCCGTCGCCGGCGTCGGATCCGGCCCGGATCAGCCTCGCCGGCGCCTCCTCGCACCTCCCCGACGAGTTCTCCGGCTAGCACGCGCCGCCGCCTCGGTTTCCGCGCCGACGAACCCTAGATCTGAATTTTCGGAGGTTGATTTTCCCTAAGTCCCGAAATATTGTTGCATAATCATTGCATGTTCATCGCATCATAACTTGATTTGTACTGCTACGTTTCGTGCGTGTAATATGTCAAATTGTTCGCCTCGATGAGTACATCATTTAATCTCATTGCATCATTTTCATTTGAGCTCATCTTGATGCCTGAAATGCCGTTAGAAGAGGGCTATGTGATGTTAGTTTCAGATCTGTTTCAGAACTTGCACTTTTGTCATTTTTGCCATGATTGATGTGTTCATCCTATGAACTGGAGTCCTACATGTGTTTTGTAATATGCCATGCTATATTTACAGGGGTATATGCCATGTATTTTTGTGATCTTTGTGGTGACTAGCACAAGCATGCAAACTAGGGATCATAACGTTGCTGATTTCAGAGACTTAGTAATTTCAGTCATGTCCTGCTGTTATTTTTATGCCATGTGTTCATGTTGTTCCAGAGAGATCTATGCCCCGTTTGAGCATGATCAGTAAGGGTATTTTGAACATATGGATTTGCTCTATCCATCCATGCCTTTGTTTGTAACTATGGAGGGCCATAGCTTGAGTCAATCGAGCTCTACTTTTGCTATAAAATGATACTGGCAGATTGTTTACATGTTATTCGATATTGCCAAGCTTGTTGTAGTTGATCCTTGCATGCTATGATGTTATCCTTGGCATGTCTAGCTTCTATGCCATGTCTTCTTGGTGGATGTTTGGTTAGTTTATCATGTAATAGTCCGTAGTGAGTGCATCGAGCTCGTAAACATGCCTACTTGTTATCTGTTTTTGACATGTCCAGTTTTCTGCTAAGTCTGAAAACTGTAACGAAACTTGCTTAATTGACATGGGTGCTATTATATTTTCTGGTCCTCTTTGGCTCATGGCCATTAAGGGACTTTTGTTAAATGCTTTGAGTAGATTCGTGCCATGCCTTGTTTTTCTATATTGTTTTCCTGTAGTAGGTTGTTTGCTTGCTCTAAACATGTCACCCTGATGTTAATTTCTGGCATGTTGTTATTTTCACTAAGTCTGTGAACCTGTTATCTTTTGCACTTTTGCCATGCTTGTTTGAACCTGTTGTGGTGTGATTTAACCGTAGCTCAGTGTTCATCGTTTGTCAAGCATCTTGAGTAGATCACTGCCATATGCTTTGCTGATATGTTTGGGTGCAGTAGCTTAATTTCTTGTTGCACGCTAAGTGGCATCATGCTGTTAAACGCAGAAATAAGTCATTCTTGTATTGCTTGTCATTTGCAAACTGTGCATCTGATTCCGGTGATCTTTATATCGATTTCAACTGAAATCACCTCACCTATCCAGTGGCATACTTGGTTTGCCAAGATTATGCCTTGTTCATCCTTGTCCTTCCGGGGCACGCATATGCATTGCATATCACATCTCGCATATCATGCCATGTTTTGCATCATGTTGATTGCGCATTGCATCGTGATTGATGTTTGTCCCCTTTGCTTGTGTTCTTGCCTTGGGTAGAGCCAGGAGATGAGTACGTGAACAAGGAACCTGTTGAGAACACTTACGAGGATCAAGCTTTCGACAACTCTGAGAACCTTGCAGGCAAGATGACCATACCCTCGAAATCACTTCTATCTTTGCTTGCTAGATGCTCGCTCTTTTGCTATGCCTATGCTGCGATACCTACCACTTGCTATATATCATGCCACCCATATTGCCATGTCAACCTCTAACCATCCTTTCCTAGCAAACCATTGATTGGCTACGTTACTGCTTTGCTCAGCCCCTCTTATAGCGTTGTTAGCTGCAGGTGAAGATGAAGTTTGTTCCTTGTTGGAACATGTTTATTTGTTGGGATATCACAATATCTCTTGTTTTAATTAATGCATCTATATACTTGGTAAAGGGTGGAAGGCTCGGCCTTATGCCTGGTGTTTTGTTCCACTCTTGCCACCCTAGTTTCCGTCATACCGGTGTTATGTTCCTTGATTTTGCGTTCCTTACACGGTTGGGTGATTTATGGGACCCCCTTGATAGTTCGCTTTGAATAAGACTCCTCCAGCAAGGCCCAACTTTGGTTTTACCATTTGCCACCTAAGCCTTTTTCCCCTGGGTTTTCGCGAGCCCGAGGGTCATCTTTATTTTAACCCCGGGGCCAGTGCTCCTTCGAGTGTTGGTCCAAACTGTCAGCCGCCGGTGGCCGCCAAGGGCAACTCTGGACTGGCCTACCGGAAGTTTGGACAATCCGGATGTGCCCTGAGACCGAGATATGTGCAGCTCCTATCAGGATTTGTCGGCACAATCGGGCGGCTTTGCTGGTCTTGTTTTATTACTGTCGAAATGTCTTGTAGTCCGGGATTCCGAGACTGATCGGGTCTTCCCGGTAGAAGGAATATCCTTTGTTGACCGTGAGAGCTTATAATGGGCTAAGTTGGGACACCCCTGCAGGGTATTATCTTTCGAAAGCCGTGCCCGCGGTTATGAGGCAGATGGGAATTTGTTAATGTCCGGTTGTAGAAAACCCCAAGTTGACCTTAATTAAAACACATCAATCGCGTGTGTAACCGTGATGGTCTCTTCTCGGCGGAGTCCGGGAAGTGAACACGGTGTTGGAGTTATGTCTGACGTAGGTTGTTCTAGGATCACTTATTGATCACTTCTAGCTTCACGATCGTGCTTTGCTTCTCTTCTCGCTCTCTTTTGCGTTGTTAGCCACCATATATGCTAGTCGCTTGCTGCAGCTCCACCTCACAACCCTATCCTACCTTTAAGCTTAAATAGTCTTGATCTCGCGGGTGTGAGATTGCTGAGTCCCCGTGACTCACAGATTCTACCAAAACAGTTGCAGGTGCCGACGATGCCAGTGCAGATGACGCATCCAAGCTCAAGTGGGAGTTCGACGAGGAACGTGGTCGTTACTATGTGTCTTTTCCTGATGATCAGTAGTGGAGCCCAGTTGGGATGATCGGGGATCTGTGTAGCATTTGGGGTAGTCTTCTTTCATTTTGGATCCGTAGTCGGACCTTGAGTGTAATCTGACTGATGGATGTTTATTTATGTATTGTGTGAAGTGGCGACTGTAAGCCAACTATGTATCTCTTTCCCTTATGTATTACATGGGTTGTGTGAAGATTACCTCACTTGCGACATTGCTTTCAATGCGGTTATGCCTCTAAGTCGTGCTTCGGCACGTGGGAGATATAGCCGCATCGAGGGCGTTACAAGTTGGTAATCAGAGCCTTCCCCGACCTTAGGAGCCCCCACTGATTGATCGTTTTTGGTGGCCGAGTTGTGTCTAGAAAAATGTTTTGAGTCATTTAGGAATTATGTATCGGAGAGTTTAGGAATTCTTTTTACTTCCCAGTCTCCTCATCGCTCTGGTAAGGCATCCTGACGTAGAGTTTTAACTCTTCTCTTCTCAAATTTCACTAAATTTTTTTTTAGGATCACGCGGGTATCTTAGAATCGTTTCGATGGTTTTGTGATGACAACATTGTCTTGGTGCCTCCTGTCAGCAGGGGTTTAGTGGAGGTGTACTGGGGAGTTGAGCTCCGAGGTGTTGTCGTCATAATTTTATCGTTGCAGTTCTGGAATACCTGAGTTTAGTACGCCGACATCGAAAATCTCTTTTGTACAGTTGTTGGTGAGATAACCCTGATAGCCTAGTACTGAGGCGAGTGCGGGAGTATTGCCATAACTTGTATAATGGATGCTTTTCGAAGGTTGAGGTAGACGATTTCCGAGGGTTTCTTGATTATGTGATGAAGGATGGATACAGTTGGATCTAGGTATTGTTAGTTTGGGTGATATATTTTGTGTCCCCTGTATCCCCAACACCTGATTGCATAACCAGAAAGTTTTGGGAGTTTATAAGTGGGAATTCAAGTATCTCGTAGGATATCTTTCCAACACACACATGATACGATATGGGATCTATCATATGTTTGTTCCGGCTTATTCTGCAAGCCAATCCTTTGTTTTGTTTTCAGTTGTGATATTCGAGTTGTTTCGAGGCAGATGGTGATTCCATACCTTTATCTAAATGGCTTCTCAGCTTATGGAAGTGTGATGCTTTACTTTGGAATTCATTCGTTCATTCTTGTTCGAATGTTTATTGTGAAGACTATATGTTGCAATTTCGATCCTTTGATTCAGCTTGAATATATGTCTGTCAAGATGCTAATGGATGTCACCCTCTTCAGGATGGCTCCGCCAACGCGTCAGAATCCGGAACGCAATGATGGGAGTCAGGCGAACCCTCTGCCACCACCTCCGCCTCCGGAGGCATGGCAAGCCTTGATGACAGCCACCAATGCCAACGCTCAGATTCTGATTCAGCTCTTGCAAGATCGCAACCAAGAGCAAGGTAATCAAGGAAATCAAGGCTAAGGCAACAATCAGCCGCATTTTGCTACCCTCAATCAGTTCCTTGCAAATCAGCCAAAGACTTTCAGCTACTGTGTCGAGGCCACAGACGCCGATGATTGGCTCGTGGACATCAACAAGCATTTTGAATGTAGCAATGTCAGACCTGAGGATTTTGTCCAGTTTGCCTCTTTTCAACTCAAGGATCAAGCTGCTGAGTGGTTCCAACAATACAAAGATTCCAGAGGAGGTCGTGTGATTACCTGGGATGATTTCCTCCGTGACTTCAAAGCTCATCACATTCCAAAAAGTGTTGTTGAGACTAAGCGTGAGGAGTTCCGCAATCTCAAGCAAGGCAACATGTCTGTGTATCAATACAACACTCAGTTCCAGAAGCTCTCTCGTTTTGCTAAGCAAGACATCCCTGATGAGAAGAGCATGATTTACCAATTCAGGCGTGGCCTCAGAGAAGATCTGCAACTAGCTCTCGTGCTTTTTGAGCCGTTAAAGTATGATGAATTCTACAACATGGCGCTGAAACAAGAGGCTGCCCAGCTGAAGTGTGAGGCTTCTAAGAAGAGAGTCAGGGACGCAGTTCAGTCCTCTTCTTCCTCAATAGTGGCGGCCAAGCAACAGAAGGTCTGGTTGCCTCCTCCTCCTCTGTTCCGTCAGCCTTACCAGCAGAAGAACTCAGGTGGTCGTGGATCTTCCCACCCACCCAACCCTGGCTATCAGAACAAGTCTCAGAACCAAGCTCCAAGGCCAAATGCTCCTTATCACCGTCCGCTCTTAGAAGTGACTTGCAACAAATGTCAGCAAAAGGGTCACTATGCGAACAAGTGCTTCAACCAAAGGCGCCTTCCGCCTCCTCCTCCTGTGAGATCTTCCAGTAATGCAGTGGTCAATCATAATCCTAAGTTTGCAAAGGTGAACATGTTGAATGCAGCTCAAGCAGAGGATTCTTCAGAAGTGATCATGGGTAACCTTCCTGTTAATGATATTCCGGCAAAAGTCTTATTTGATACTGGTGCATCGCATTCTTTCATTTCAAGACCTTTTGCATCGAAGCATGAGTTGTCTTTCCAAGGTTTGCCTAAACCGTTAGCAGTTGTCTCTCCGGGTAAATGCATGACCGCAAGCTTTATGGTTCCGGATGTTTCCATCAAGATGGGCGACTATAGATTTTTGGCTAAACCAATTGTTCTTAGTGACTCTGATATTGATCTTATTCTCGGGATGGACTGGCTTTCTAAGCACAAGGCTCAGCTTGATTGTGCTGCCAGGGAAATTCAATTCACTCACTCTTCTGACGATGTGATCATCTATGCCACTCGCGATGAAACCATTCGGTTGTTTTCTCTCAATGAGAAGGGCGAATTGGATGCTATCTCTCAGATCCCAGTTGTTTGTGAGTACCAAGATGTCTTTCCAGAAGAGCTTCCGGGTATGCCTCCTCACCGGCCAGTTGAATTCGTTATTGATCTTGAGCCTGGCACGGAACCCGTTTGCAAGCGTCCATACAAGCTTGGACCAAAAGAGTTGAAGGAATTGAAGAAACAGCTCGATGAACAAGAGCGTCTGGGTTTGATCAGACCGAGTTCTTCTCCTTGGGGTTGTGGTGTTCTTTTTGTCCAGAAGAAGGATGGCACGGACCGACTTTGCGTCGATTACCGTCCATTGAACAAGAAGACTATCAAGAACAAGTACCCACTTCCCAACATCAATGAGCTATTCTAGCAACTTAAAGGTGCTAAAGTGTTCTCCAAGCTTGACCTTCGTATGGGTTATCATCAGATTCGCATTCGTGAAGAAGATATTCCCAAGACAGCATTCAGAACAAGCTTTGGTTCTTATGAATATACTGTCATGTCTTTCGGCCTTGTCAATGCTCCTCCAACATTCTCTCGCATGATGAACTTCATCTTTAACCCCTACACCAATGAATTTGTCTTGGTCTATCTGGATGATATATTGGTCTTCTCCAAGAATAAGAAGGATCATGCCAAACATTTGCGATTGGTGCTCGACAAGCTCAGAGAGTATCAATTCTATGCGAAGTTCTCCAAATGTGAATTCTGGCTTGATGAAGTTCTTTACCTTGGGCATATCATTTCTGCCAAGGGCATTGCTATTAATCCCGAGAGGGTGTCTGCAGTTTTGAATTGGGAACCTCCTCAGAATGTCAAGCAGCTTCGCAGTTTTCTTGGACTTGCAAGCTATTGCCGAAGATTCGTTGAGAATTTCTCAAAGATTGCAAAGCCTCTTTCCAACCTCCTCCAGAAGCATGTGAAGTATGTCTGGTCTCCTGAGTGTGACGTTGCTTTCAACGCTATCAAAGAGAAACTCGTCACTGCTCCAGTTTTGACTCCTCTTGACGAATCCAAGCCTTATGAAGTTTTCTGTGATGCTTCTCTTCAAGGTCTCGGTGCTGTGTTAATGCAAGAGAAGAAGGTTGTGGCCTATACCTCTCGTCAGTTGAAGCCCAACGAAAAGAACTACCCCACTCACAATCTTGAGTTGGCGGCAGTTGTCCACGCGCTAATAACATGGAGACATCTCTTGTTGGGAAGGAAAGTGGACATATTCACCGATCACAAGAGTCTAAAGTACATCTTCACTCAGCCCAACCTCAACCTCAGGCAAAATCGATGGGTCGAAATGATTCAAGAGTATAATCCGAGTATTGAATATACTCCAGGCAAGGCTAATGTGATTGCAGATGCATTGAGCAGGAAGGCTTATTGCAACAGCTTAATCCTCAAGCCCTTTCAACCGGATCTTTGTGAAGCTTTCCGCAAGTTGAATCTCCAAGTTGTTCCTCAAGGTTTTCTTGCCAACCTCATAGTCTCTCCTTCTTTAGAAGATCAAATTCGTGAGGCACAACTGCTGGATACCATGGTGAAGAAGGTGAAACGTGGTATTGACAAGGGCATTTCCAAATACAAGTGCTATCGCGTTGATGACAGAGATACTCTTTTCTTCGAGGACCGGATTGTGGTTCCAAAGGGTGATCTACGGAAAGTCATTATGAACGAGGCACATAATTCACTCCTATCAATTCATCCTAGAAGTACGAAGATGTACCATGACCTCAAGCAGTCGTATTGGTGGACTCGAATGAAGCGAGAAATTGCTCAATTCGTGAATGAATGTGATGTCTGCAGAAGGGTGAAAGCAGAACACCAACGACCAGCTGGTCTACTCCAAGCTCTTGCTATTCCAGAATGGAAGTTTGATCATATCAAAATGGACTTCGTGACTGGTTTTCCTAAGTCCAAGCGTGGAAATGATGCTATCTTCGTCGTCATCGACAAGCTCACTAAAGTGGCTCATTTTCTTCCTATCAAAGAGTCTATCACAGCAGCGCAGCTGGCAGAGCTTTACACCTCCAGAATTGTCTCCTTGCACGGCATTCCACAATTGATTTCTTTAGACCGTGGCAGCATCTTTACCTCCAAGTTTTGGGATTCTTTTCAGAAGGCCATGGGCACAAATATTCGCTTCAGCACAGCTTTCCATCCTCAAACTAGTGGACAAGTCGAGCGTGTCAACCAAATTCTTGAAGATATGCTCAGGGCTTGTGTTATCTCTTTCGGCATGAAGTGGGAGGATTGTCTTCCATATGCTGAGTTCTCTTACAACAACAGCTTTCAAGAGAGCTCGCGTAAAGCCCCATTCGAGATTCTCTATGGCAGAAAATGTCGTACTCCTCTCAATTGGTCTGAGACGGGCGAACGCCAACTTCTTGGCAACGATTTGATCACAGAGGCTGAAGATATGTGTAAAGTCATTCGTGAGAATCTCAAAGCCGCTCAATCGCGCCAGAAGAGCTATTACGATAGCAAACACCGTGATTTGGCATTCGAGATCGGAGATCATGTCTACCTCCGCGTCTCTCCAATGAAAGGCACTCGTCGCTTCGGTATCAAAGGGAAACTTGCCCCTAGATACGTCGGTCCTTTCAAGATCATCGGCAAACGAGGCAATCTCGCCTATCAACTTGAGCTTCCCCCAAACTTTGCAAATGTGCACGATGTGTTGCACGTGTCACAGCTTCGCAAGTGCTTCAAGACGCCTGAGCGCACCATCAACTTCGAAGAGATTGATCTTCAAGAAGATTTGTCCTATCATGAGCATCCCGTTGCTATTCTTGAAGAAACTGAGCGCAAGACTCGCAACAAGTCCATCAAATTCCTGAAAGTGAAGTGGTCTCACCATTCAGACCGAGAAGCCACCTAGGAGCGCGAGGACCACCTCTGTTCCGAATATCCGGAGTTCTTTCAGTCCTAGATCTCGGGACGAGATCCTCTCGTAGTGGTGGAGTGTTGTAACACCCCGGATGTAACTTGCCTTATTTGTAACTCCAACTCTTGCCATTTTCGGCAATGTGATATGATATTCCCTCCGTTGTTGGGTTTCCCGTCATTTTGCATTTTGTCCTTGTCATGCATTTCATATCATGTCATCATGTGCATCGCATTCGCATACATGTTCGTTTCATGAATCCGAGCATTTTCCTCGTTGTCCGTTTTGCAATCCGGCGCTCCTATGTTCCCCGGCGTCCCCTTTTACCTTTTTCCGTGAGCGGGTATTAAACTTTCTCGGAATGGACCGAGGTTTGTCAAGCGGCCTTGGTATAGCACCGGTAGACCGCCTGTCAAGTTTCGGGTCATTCGGAGGTCGTTTGATACTCCAACGGTTAACCGGGTAACCGTGAAGGCCTCATGTGTGTTGCAGCCCAAAACCCCTCCAAAACAGCCCAATAACCCATGTAAGAGACTCCCATGTCCATCGCCGTTCGATCACGATCGTGTGGCCACAAACCGTTCTCAATTTGGAGCCTCCTAGCCCCTCCTACCTATAAATATAGCCCCTCCTCCGAAATCCCGGATCAAACCCTAGACCCCTCCCTCTCCACATGCCGCCGGACGAAAACCGCCAGGCCAGACACGTCCGCTCCGCCCCGCCGCCGCCACGTGTCGCGCCGCGATTCGCCCGCCCGCGCGCCCACTTCATCGCCGCGCGCCACCGCGCGGGCCCGCCGGGGCCCGACCGCGGCCCTCCCCGGCCCGGTCGCGCCTCCCCGCGCCCCCTGCCGCGCCTCTCCGCTCCCGCCGGCCGCCACCGCCTCCCGGCCGTGCACCCCGCCGGCCTCCGCCGCCCCGCGCCCGTCGCCGTCCCGCAGCGCCGCCGCCCGCCGCAGCTCCGCCTCCGCCCCGCGTCGCCGTCGCCGGCGTCGGATCCGGCCCGGATCCGCCTCGCCGGCGCCTTCCCGCACCTCCCCGGCGAGTTATCCGGCGAGCACGCGCCGCCGCCTCGGTTTCCGCGCCGACGAACCCTAGATCTGAATTTTCGGAGATTGATTTTCCGTAAGTCCCGAAATATTGTTGCATAATCATTGCATGTTCATCGCATCATAAGTTGCTGTATACTGCTCCGTTTCATGCGTGTAATATGTCAAATTGTTCGCCCCGATGAGTACATCATTTCATCTCATTGCATTATTTTCATTTGAGCTCATCGTGATGCCTGAAATGCCGTTAGAAGAGGGCTATGTGATGTTAGTTTCAGATCTGTTTCAGAACTTGCACTTCTGTCATTTTTGCCATGATTGATGTGTGCATCCTATGAACTGGAGTCCTACATGTGTTTTGTAATATGCCATGCTATCTTTACAGGGGTTTATGCCATGTATTTTTGTGATCTTTGTGGTGACTATCACAAGCATGCAAACTAGGGATCATAACGTTGCTGATTTCAGAGACTTAGTAATTTCAGTCATGTCCTGCTGTTATTTTTATGCCATGTGTTCATGTTGTTTCAGAGAGATCTATGCCTGTTTTGAGCATGATCAGTAAGGGTGTTTTGAACATATGGATTTGCTCTATCCATCCATGCCTTGTTTTGTAATTATGGAGTGCCATAGCTTGAGTCAATCGAGCTCTACTTTTGCTATAAAATGTTACTAGCAGATTGTTTACATGTTATTCGATATTGCCAAGCTTGTTGTAGTTGATCCTTGCATGCTATGATGTTATCCTTGCCATGTCTAGCTTCTATGCCATGTCTTATTGGTGGGTGTATGCTTTGTTTATCATGTAATAGTCCGTAGTGAGTGCATCGAGCTCGTAAACATGCCTACTTGTTATCTGTTTTTGACATGTCCAGTTTTCTGCTAAGTCAGAAAACTGTAACGAAACTTGCTTAATTGACATGGGTGCTATTATATTTTCTTGTCCTCTTTGGCTCATGGTCAGTAAGGGACTTTTGTTAAATGCTTTGAGTAGATTCATTCCATGCCTTGTTTTTCTATATTGTGTTCCTGTAGTAGGTTGTTTGCTTGCTCTAAACATGTCACCCTGATGTTAATTTCTGGCATGTTGTTATTTTCACTAAGTCTGTGAACCTGTTATCTTTTGCACTTTTGCCATGCTTGTTTGAACCTGTTGTGGTGTGATTTAACCGTAGCTCAGTGTTCATCGTTTGTCAAGCATCTTGAGTAGACCACTCCCATATGCTTTTCTGATATGGTTGGGTGCAGTAGCTTAATTTCTTGTTGCATGCTAAGTGGCATCATGCTGTTAAACGCAGAAATATGTCATTCTTGTTTTGCTTGTCATTTGCAAACTGTGCATCTGATTCCGGTGATCTTTATATCGATTTCAACCAAAATCACCTCACCTATCCAGTGGCATACTTGGTTTTCCAAGATTATGCCTTGTTCATCCTTGTCCTTCCGGGGCACGCATATGCATTGCATATCACATCTCGCATATCATGCCATGTTTTGCATCATGTTGATTGCGCATTGCATCGTGATTGATGTTTGTCCCCTTTGCTTGTGTTCTTGCCTTGGGTAGAGCCAGGAGATGAGTACGTGAACAAGGAACCTGTTGAGAACACTTACGAGGATCAAGCTTTCGACAACTCTGAGAACCTTGCAGGCAAGATGACCATACCCTCGAAATCACTTCTATCTTTGCTTGCTAGATGCTCGCTCTTTTGCTATGCCTATGTTGCGATACCTACCACTTGCTATATATCATGCCACCCATATTGCCATGTCAACCTCTAACCATCCTTTCCTAGCAAACCATTGATTGGCTACGTTACCGCTTTGCTCAGCCCCTCTTATAGCGTTGTTAGCTGCAGGTGAAGATGAAGTTTATTCCTTGTTGGAACATGGAGATGTTGTTCCTTGTTGGAACATGTTTATTTGTTGGGATATCACAATATCTCTTATTTTAATTAATGCATCTATATACTTGGTAAAGGGTGGAAGGCTCGGCCTTATGCCTGGTGTTTTGTTCCACTCTTGCCACCCTAGTTTCCGTCATACCGGTGTTATGTTCCTTGATTTTGCGTTCCTTACACGGTTGGGTGATTTATGGGACCCCCTTGACAGTTCGCTTTGAATAAGACTCCTCCTGCAAGGCCCAACTTTGGTTTTACCATTTGCCACCTAAGCCTTTTTCCCCCGGGTTTTCGCGAGCCCGAGGGTCATCTTTATTTTAACCCCGGGGCCAGTGCTCCTTCGAGTGTTGGTCCAAACTGTCAGCAGCCGGTGGCCGCCAGGGGCAACTCTGGACTGGCCTACCGGAAGTTTGGACAATTCGGATGTGCCCTGAGACCGAGATATGTGCAGCTCCTATCAGGATTTGTCGGCACAATCGGGTGGCTTTGCTGGTCTTGTTTTATTACTGTCGTAATTTCTTGTAGTCCGGGATTCCGAGACTGATCGGGTCTTCCCGGTAGAAGGAATATCCTTCGTTGACCGCGAGAGCTTATAATGGGCTAAGTTGGGACACCCCTGCAGGGTATTATCTTTCGAAAGCCATGCCCGCGGTTATGAGGCAGATGGGAATTTGTTAATGTCCGGTTGTAGAAAACCCGAAGTTGACCTTAATTAAAACACATCAACCGCGTGTGTAACCGTGATGGTCTCTTCTTGGCGGAGTCCGGGAAGTGAACACGGTGTTGGAGTTATGTCTGACGTAGGTTGTTCTAGGATCACTTATTGATCACTTCTAGCTTCACGACCGTGCTTTGCTTCTCTTGTTGCTCTCTTTTGCGTTGTTAGCCACCATATATGCTAGTCACTTGCTGCAGCTCCACCTCACAACCTATCCTACCTTTAAGCTTAAATAGTCTTGATCTCGCGGGTGTGAGATTGCTGAGTCCCCGTGACTCACAGATTCTACCAAAACAGTTGCAGGTGCCGACGATGCCAGTGCAGATGACGCATCCGAGCTCAAGTGGGAGTTCGATGAGGAACGTGGTCGTTACTATGTGTCTTTTCCTGATGATCAGTAGTGGAGCCCAGTTGGGACGATCGGGGATCTGTGTAGCATTTGGGGTAGTCTTCTTTCATTTTGGTTCCGTAGTCGGACCTTGAGTGTAATCTGAATGATGGATGTTTATTTATGTATTGTGTGAAGTGGCGACTGTAAGCCAACTATGTATCTCTTTCCCTTATGTATTACATGGGTTGTGTGAAGATTACCTCACGTGCGACATTGCTTTCAATGCGGTTATGCCTCTAAGTCGTGCTTCGACACGTGGGAGATATAGCCGCATCGAGGGCGTTACAGGCAGCAAGGCACGTATTGTATTGTTGCCATCGAGGATAAAAAGATGGGGTTTATATCATTACATCATTTCATCTTGCCTAATGCGTTACTTTGTTCTTATGAACTTAATACTCTAGATGCATGCTGGATAGCGGTCGATTTGTGTGAAGGAAATGTGCCCTAGAGGCAATAATAAAGTTATTATTTATTTCCTTATATCATGATAAATATTTATTATTCATGCTAGAATTGTATTAACCGGAAACATAATACATGTGTGAATACATAGACAAACAGAGTGTCACTAGTATGCCTCTACTTGACTAGCTCGTTGATCAAAGATGATTATGTTTCCTAACCATAGACATGAGTTGTCATTTGATTAACGGGATCACATCATTAGAAGAATGATTTGATTGACTTGACCCATTCCATTAGCTTAGCACACGATCGTTTAGTATTCTGCTATTGCTTTCTTCATGGCTTATACATGTTCCTATGACTATGAAATTATGCAACTCCCGTTTACCGGGGGAACACTTTGTGTGCTACCAAACGACACAACATAACTGGGTGATTATAAAGGTGCTCTATAGGTGTCTCCGAAGGTACTTGTTGGGTTGGCGTATTTCGAGATTAGGATTTGTCACTCCGATTGTCGGAGAGGTATCTCTGGGCCCACTCGGTAATGCACGTCACTATAAGCCTTGCAAGCATTGCAACTAATGAGTTAGTTGCGGGATGATGTATTACGGAACGAGTAAAGAGACTTGCCGGTAACGAGATTGAACTAGGTATTGAGATACAGACGATCGAATCTCGGTCAAGTAACATACCAATGACAAAGGGAACAACGTACTTGTTGGGTTACTCTATTAGTTATTGACCGGAGACGTTTCTCGGTCATGTCTACATAGTACTCGAACCCGTAGGGTCCGCACGCTTAACGTTACGATGACAGTTTCATTATGAGTTTATATGTCTTGATGTACCGAAGGTTGTTCGGAGTCCCGGATGTGATCATGGAGATGACGAGGAGTCTCGAAATGGTCGAGACATGAAGATTGATATATTGGAAGCCTATGTTTGGACATCGGAGGTGTTCCGGGTGAAATAGCGATTTTACCGGAGTAGCGGAGGGGTTACCGGAACCCTGGGTAACCTAATGGGCCTAGTGGAGGAAGAGGAGAGGAGGCCAAGGGGCAGCCGCGTGCCCCTCCCCCTAGTCCGAATTGGACAAGGAGGGGGGGCGGCGCCCCCCATTTCCTTTCCCCTCTCTCTCTTTCCCCCCAAGTCCTAGTCCAACATGGAAAAGGGGGGAGTCCTACTCCCGGTAGGAGTAGGACTCCTCCTGGCGTGCCCCTTGCCTGGCCGCACCTCCTCCCCCTTGCTCCTTTATATACGGGGCCAGGGGGCACCCTAGAGACACAACAATTGATCGTTTGATCTTTTAGCCGTGTGCGGTTCCCCCCTCCACCATAGTCCACCTCGATATTACTGTAGCGGTGCTTAGGTGAAGCCCTGCGTCGGTAGAACATCAACATCATCACCACGCCGTTGTGCTGACGAAACTCTCCCTCAACATTCGGCTGGATCAGAGTACGAGGGACGTCATTGAGCTGAATGTGTGCTGAACTCGGAGGTGCCGTACGTTCGGTACTTGATCGGTCGGATTGTGAAGACGTACGACTACATCAACCGCGTTGTGCTAAGGCTTCCTCTTTCGGTCTACGAGGGTATGTGGACAACACTCTCCCCTCTCGTTGCTATGCATCACCATGATCTTGCGTGTGCGTAGGAATTTTTTTGAAATTACTACGTTCCCCAACAGTGGCATCCGAGCCTGGTTTTATGCGTTGATGTTATATGCACGAGTAGAACACAAGTGAGTTGTGAGTGATCTAAGTCATACTGCTTACCAGCATGTCATACTTAGGTTCGGCGGTATTGTTGGATGAAGCGGCCCAGACCGACATTATGCGTACGCTTACGCGAGACTGGTTCTACCGGCGTGCTTTGCACACAGGTGGCTGGCGGGTGTCAGTTTCTCCAACATTATTTGAATCGAGTGTGGCTACGCCCGGTCCTTGCGAAGGTTAAAACAACACCAACTTGACAAACTACCATTGTGGTTTTGATGCGTAGGGCATGTTGTGATGTGATATGGTCAAGACGTGATGAGATATAAGTTGTTGTATGAGATGATCATGTTTTGTTGAAGTTGTCGGCAACTGGCAGAAGCTTTATGGTTGTCTCTTTATTGCATAAGATGCAAGCGCCAAATAATTGCTTTACTTTATCGCTATGCGATAGCAATAGTTGCAAGAGCAATAGTTGGCGAGACGACCATGTGACGACACATTGATATATATCAAGATGATGGAGATCATGGTGTTATGCCGGTGATGATAGAGATCATGACGGTACTTTGGAGATGGAGATCAAAGGCGCAAGATGATCATGGCCATATCATGTCACATATTTTGATTGCATGTGATGTTTATCTTTTATACATCTTATTTTTCTTAGTTCGATGGTAGCTTTATAAGATGATCTCTCACTAAATATCAAGATAAAAGTGTTCTCCCTGAGTATGCACCGTTGCCAAAGTTCGTCATGCCCAGACACCACATGATCGGGTGTGATAAGCTCTACGTCCATCTACAACGGGTGCAAGCCAGTTTTGCACACGCAGAATACTCAGGTTAAACTTGACGAGCCTAGCATATGCAGATATGGCCTCGGAACACTGAGACCGAAAGGTCGAGCGTGAATCATATAGTAGATATGATCAACATAGTGATGTTCACCATTGAAAACTACTCCATTTCACGTGATGATCGGTTATGGTTTAGCTGATTTGGATCACATGATCACTTAGATGATTAGAGGGATGTCTATCTAAGTGGGAGTTCTTAAGTAATATGATTAATTGAACTTTAATTTATCATGAACTTAGTCCTGGTAGTATTAGCATATCTATGTTGTAGATCAATAGCTCGCATTTAGCTCCCTGTCTTATTTTTATATGTTCCAAGAGAAAACTGAGTTGAAAGATGTTAGTAGCAATGATGCGGATTGGATCCGTGATCTGAGGACTATCCTCATTGCTGCACAGAAGAATTATGTCCTTGATGCACCGCTAGCTGACAGACCTATTGCAGGAGCAGATGCAGACGTTATGAATGTTTGGCTAGCTCAATATGATGACTACTTGATAGTTTAGTGCACCATGGTTAACGGCTTAGAATCAGGACTTCAAAGACGTCTTGAACGTCATGGACCATATGAGATGTTCCAGGAGTTGAAGTTAATATTTCAAGCAAATACCCGAGTTGAGAGATATGAAGTCTCCAACAAGTTCTATTGCTAAAAGATGGAAGAGAATAGCTCAAGTAGTAACCATGTGCTCAGATTGTCTGGGTACTACAATCGCTTGAATCAACTGGGAGTTAATCTTCCAGATAAAATAGTGATTGACAGAATTCTCTAGTCACCATCACCAAGTTAGTAGAACTTCGTGATGAACTATAATATGCAAGGGATAACGGAAACGATGCCCAAGCTCTTTGTGATGCTAAAATAGACGAAGGTAGAAATCAAGAAAAACATCAAGTGTTGATGGTTGACAAGACCACTAGTTTCACGAAAAGGGCAAAGGGAAGAAGGGGAACTTCAAGAAGAACGGCAAGCAAGTTGCTGCTCAAGTGAAGAAGCCCAAGTTTGGTCCTAAGCCTGAGACTAAGTGCTTCTACTGCAAAGGGACTGGTCACTTGAAGTGGAACTGCCCAAGTATTTGGCGGATAAGAAGGATGGCAAAGTGAACAAAGGTATATTTGATATACATGTTATTGATGTGTACTTTAGTAGTGTTTATAGCAACCCCTCAATATTTGATACTAGTTCAGTTGCTAAGATTAGTAAATCGAAATGGGAGTTGCAGAATAAACAGAGACTAGTTAAGGGTGAAGTGACGATGTGTGTTGGAAGTGGTTCCAAGATTGATATGATCATCATCGCACACTTCCTATACTTTCGGGATTTGTGTTGAACCTAAATAAGTGTTATTTGGTGTTTGCGTTGAGCATGAATATGATTTGATCATGTTTATTGCAATACGGTTATTCATTTAAGTTAGAGAACAATTGTTGTTCTGTTTAATTAAATAAAACCTTCTATGGTCATACACACCAACGAAAATGGTTTGTCGGATCTCGATGATAGTAATACACATATTCATAATATTGAAGCCAAAAGATGCAAAGTTAATAATGATAGTGCAACTTATTTGTGGCACTACCGTTTAGGTCATATTGGTGTAAAGCGCATGAAGAAACTCGATGCTGATGGGATTTTGGAATCACTTGATTATGAATCACTTGATGCTTGCGAACCATGCCTTATGGGCAAGATGACTAAAACTCCGTTCTCCAGAACAATGGAGCGAGCAACTGACTTATTGGAAATAATACATACTAATGTATGCGATCCGATAAGCGTTGAAGCTCGCGCCGGGTATCTTTATTTTTTGACCTTCACAGATGATTTGAGCAGATATGGGTATATTTTCTAGATGAAACATAAGTCTAAAACATTTGAAAAGTTCAAAGAATTTCAGAGTGAAGTGGAAAATCATCATGACAAGAAAATAAGGTTTCTACGATCTGATCGCGGAGACAAATATTTGAGTTACGAGTTTGGTCTTCAATTAAAACAATGTGGAATAGTTTCACAAATTCGTGCCACCTGGAACACCACAACGTAATGGTGTGTCCGGACATCATAACCATACTTTATTAGATATGGTGCGATCTATGATGTTTCTTACCAATCTACTACTGTCGTTTTGGGGTTATGCATTAGAGACAGCTGCATTCACGTTAAAAAGGGCACCATCTAAATCCGTTGAGATGACACCTTATGAAATGTGGTTTGGCAAGAAACCAAAGTTGTCGCTTCTTAAAGTTAGGGGTTGCGATGCTTATGTAAAAAAGTTTCATCCTAATAAGCTCAAACCCAAATCGGAGAAATGTGTCTTCATAGGATACCCAAAGGAGATAGTTGGGTACACCTTCTATCACAGATCCGAAGGCAAGACATTAGTTGCTAAGAATGGATCCTTTCTAGAGAAGGAGTTTCTCTCGAAAGAAGTGAGTGGGAGGAAAGTAGAACTTGATAGGGTAATTGTACCTTCTCCCTTATTGGAAAGTAGTTCATCACAGAAATCTGTTCCTGTGACTACTACACCAATTAGTGAGGAAGCTAATGATGATGATCATGTAACTTCAGAACAAGTTACTAACGAATCTCGTAGGTAAACCAGAGTGAGATCCGCACCAGAGTGGTACAGTAATCCTATTCTGGAAGTCATGTTACTAGACCATGATGAACTTGCGAACTATCAGGAAGCGATGATGAGCGCAGATTCCGCGAAATGGTTTGAGGCCATGAAATCTGAGATAGGATCCATGTATGAGAACAAAGTATAGACTTTGGTTGACTTGCCCGATGATCGGGAAGCCATAGAAAATAAATGGATCTTCAAGAGGAAGACGCATGCTGATATTAGTGTTACTATCCACAAAGCTAGACTTGTCAAAAAGGGTTTTTGACAAAGTTCAAGGTGTTGACTATGATGAGGGTTTCTCACTCGTATCTATGCTTAAGTCTGTCCGAATCATGTTAGAAATTGCCGCATTTTATGAAATTTGGCAAATGGATGTCAAACCTGCATTCCTTAATGGATTTCTTAAAGAAGAGTTGTATATGATGCAACCAGAAGGTTTGTCAATCCTAAAGGTGCTAACAAAATGTGCAAGCTCCAGCAATCCATCTATGGACTGGTGCAAGCATCTCGGAGTTGGAATATACGCTTTGATAAGTTGATCAAAGCATATAGTTTATATAGACTTGCGGTGAAGCCTGTATTTACAAGAAAGTGAGTGGGAGCACTACATCATTTCTGATAAGTATATGTGAATGACATATTGCTGATCGGAAATAATGTAGAATTTTCTGGAAAGCATAAAGGAGTATTTGAAAGGAGTTTTTTTCAAAGAAAGACCTCGGTGAAGCTACTTACATATTGAGCATCAAGATCTATAGAGATAGATCAAGACGCTTGATAAGTTTTTTCAATGAGTACATACCTTGACAAGATTTTGAAGTAAGTTCAAAATGGAACACTCAAAGAAAGAGTTCTTGCCTGTGTTACAAGGTGTGAAATTGAGTAAGACTCAAAGCCCGACCACGGCAGAAGATAGAAAGAGAATGAAAGTCATTCACTATGCCTCAGCGATAGGTTCTATAAAGTATGCCATGCTATGTACCAGATCTATTGTATACCCTACCCTGATTTTGGCAAGGGAGTACAGTAGTGATCTAGGAGTACATCACTCAACAATGGTCAAAATTATCCTTAGTGGAATAAGGATATGTTTCTCGATTATGGAGGTGACAAAAGGTTCGTCGTAAAGGGTTACGTCGATGCAAGTTTTTAACACTAATCCAGATGACTCTAAGTCTCAATCTGGATACATATTGAAAGTCGGAGCTATTAAGCTAGAATAAGCTCCGTGTAGAGCATTGTAGACTTAGAATTTGCAAAATACTTATGGATCTGTATGTGACAGACCCGTTGACTAAAATTATCTCACAAGCAAAACATGATCACACCTTAGTACTCTTTGGGTGTTAATCACATAAGCGATGTGAACTAGATTACTGACTCTAGTAAACCCTTTGGGTGTAGGTCACATGACGATGTGAACTATGGGTGTTAATCACATGGTGATGTGAACTATTAGTGTGGAATCACATGGCGATGTGAACTAGATTATTGACTCTAGTGCAAGTGCGAGACTGAAGGAAATATGCCCTAGAGGCAATAATAAAGTTATTATTTATTTCCTTATATCATGATAAATGTTTATTATTCATGCTAGAATTGTATTAACCGGAAACATAATACATGTGTGAATACATAGACAAACAGAGTGTCACTAGTATGCCTCTACTTGAGTAGCTCGTTGATCAAAGATGGTTATGTTTCCTAACCATAGACATGAGTTGTCATTTGATTAACAGGATCACATCATTAGAAGAATGATGTGATTGACTTGACCCATTCCGTTAGCTTAGCACACGATCGTTTAGTATTCTACTATTGCTTTCTTCATGACTTATACATGTTCCTATGACTATGAGATTATGCAACTCCCATTTACCGGAGGAACACTTTGTGTGCTACCAAACGTCACAACGTAACTGTGTGATTATAAAGGTGCTCTACAGGTGTCCCCGAAGGTACTTGTTGGGTTGGCGTATTTCGAGATTAGGATTTGTCACTCCGATTGTCGGAGAGGTATCTCTGGGCCCACTCGGTAATGCACATCACTTAAGCCTTGTAAGCATTGCAACTAATGAGTTAGTTGCGGGATGATGTATTACGGAACGAGTAAATAGACTTGCCACTAACGAGATTGAACTAGGTATTGAGATACCGACGATCGAATCTCGGGCAAGTAACATACCGATGACAAAGGGAACAACGTATGTTGTTATGCGGTATGACCGATAAAGATCTTCGTAGAATATGTGGGAGCCAATATGAGCATCCAGGTTCCGCTATTGGTTATTGACTGGAGACGTGTCTCGGTCATGTCTACATAGTTCTCGAACCCGTAGGGTCCGCACGCTTAACGTTACGATGACAGTTTCATTATGAGTTTATATGTTTTGATGTACCAAAGGTTGTTCGGAGTCCCGGATGTGATCACGGACATGACGAGGAGTCTCAAAATGGTCGAGACATGAAGATTGATATATTGGAAGCCTATGTTTGGACATCAGAGGTGTTCCGGGTGAAATAGTGATTTTACCGGAGTACCGGAGGGGTTACCGGAACCCCCGGTAACCTAATGGGCCTTAATGGTCCTAGTGGAGGAAGAGGAGAGGAGGCCAAGGGGCAGCCACGCACCCCTCCCCTTCCCCCCAAGTCCGAATTGGACAAGGAGGGGCGCGGCGCCCCCCCTTTCCTTTCCCCTCTCTCTCTCTTTCCCCCCAAGTCCTAGTCCAACATGGAAAAGGGGGGAGTCCTACTCCCGGTAGGAGTAGGACTCCTCCTGGCGCGCCCCTTGCCTGGCCGCACCTCATCTCCCTTGCTCCTTTATATACGGGGGCATGGGGCACCCTAGAGACACAACAACTGATCGTTTGATCTTTTAGCCATGTGCGGTGCCCCCCTCCACCATAGTCCACCTCGATATTACTGTAGCGGTGCTTAGGTGACGCCCTGCGTCGGTAGAACATCAACATCGTCACCATGCCGTTGTGCTGACGAGACTCTCCCTCAACACTTGGCTGGATCGGAGTTCGAGGGACGTCATCGAGCTGAACGTGTGCTAAAGTCGGAGGTGCCGTACGTTCGGTACTTGATTGGTCGGATCATGAAGACGTACGACTACATCAACCGTGTTGTGCTAACGCTTCCGCTTTCGGTATACGAGGGTACGTGGACAACACTCTTCCCTCTCGTTGCTATGCATCACCATGATCTTGCGTGTGCGTAGGAATTTTCTTGAAATTACTTTGTTCCCTAACAGTGTGCAGTAATAGTAGTAGATGCAGAATCGTTTCGGTCTACTTGTCATGGACGTGATGCCTATATACATGATTATGCCTAGATATTCTCATAACTATGCGCTTTTCTATCAATTTCTCGACAGTAATTTGTTCACCCACCGTAATATATGCTATCTTGAGAGAAGCCACTAGTGAAACCTATGGCCCCCGGGTCTATCTTGCATCATATTATTTTCCTACCAATTTGCTATTTCTGCCGCCGTTTATTTTGCAATCTTTACTTTCCAATCTATACAACAAAAATACCAACAATATTTATCTTATTATCTTTATCAGATCTCACTTTTGCAAGTGGCCGTGAAGGAATGGAGAACCCCTTTATCGCGTTGGTTGCAAGGTTCTTGATTCTTTGTGCAGGTACTAGGGATTTGCATGTAGTCTCCTACTCGATTGATACCTTGGTTCTCAAAAGCTGAGGGAATTACTTACGCTACTTTGATTCATCACCCTTTCCACTTCAAAGAAAAACCAACGCATGCTCAAGAGGTAGCAAGCAGGATTTCTGGCGATGTTGCCGGGGAGATCTACGCACAGGTCAAGACATACCAAGTACCCATCACAAACTCTTCTCTCTCGCATTACATTATTTGTCATTTGCCTCTCGTTTTTCTCTCCCCCACTTCTAAAACTATTTTCCAAAACCTTTTCCTTTTCTTCGCCTTCTTCCCGTATGTATCTTTGTTTGTGTTTCCATGTGCCTTCTATTTGCTTGCATCTTTGCTTGCTAAAAATCTATTGATATGGATCCACTTAAAGTGTTCTACTTGGATCATCTTCGATCCTTATGCGCTCGTGCTGAAACCCCAACTAGCCTAGTTGATGGGAAATCTTTAGATGAGCATGCTCATTTTGTGCGTCGCCGTTTGTCTGAAAAAGGGAGACTCTTATGGCATCAAATAAATACATTGCTGTGTTATGCTTGGAATCTTTGTGAAAGTTATGATTTTACTTGTTGCTCTAAGAACCCTAAAAAACAACTCCCCTACCTATGTGAGTTGAATTATACTGAAATCTTATCTTCTTATGCAAAGGGTGTTTATAGTTACTACGACGTCGAAAAAATTGAAGAATTTGTTGCTTTTAAGGGTGCTTATAAAGTTGCTTCTTTGATTGAGAAGTATGATATTACTCTGTACGAATCTGAAAATTTTGACATACTTAAATATTGCTATGAAAACTATGCTCACAATGTCTATGTCAAAGAATTTATTGATAGAATGACGGTTGCTTTGGAAGAAAATAATGATATGCATGAATCTATAGGTATTTATGATTCCGATGATTTGATTGAAATATCCCTTGATGAACATGATGCTTGCTATTCTTGTGGCCATGATGCCAATATTTATGAAGATGAATTTGGTATAGTTCCTTATGTTAAACATGAGATTGTTGCTATTACACCCATACTTGATAGTTCCTTTGATGAAAAGCATGATTGCAATTTTGTTATTATAAATTCTCTTAATGTAAATTGTGTTAATGATATGCAAAACCTCAAGCTTGGGGATGCTAGTTTTGCTATGACTACTATTTGTTGCAATGATCATGATTGGGATGATTCTTCTTATGATCTTGATTTTTTTAAAGCCCCATGATGAATATGAGATTGATAATAATGTTTGCGATAATATTGAAAGTGGGTTTGGAAGAGTGTCAACTTTAGATCCCACATATTTGGAGAATGTTCAATCTTATGGTATTTTTGATAAAAGTGGGTTTAGAGAGGTCAGGACTTTAGTTAATGTTAATCCCACTATTTTGGAGGAGTGTCAACTTTGCATACATGTGGATCGTGTTAAGAATATGTTTTGTGATAGCTATATTGTAGAATTTTCTTATGATCCTACATGTAATTATTATGAGAGAGGAAAATATGGTCGTAGAAATTTTCATGTTACTGAATTACCTCTTGTTATGTTGAGATTGCTATTGTTTCTTTCCGCTTCCTTGCATATGCTAGTTTTTGCTTGCCTTAATAATTTGTTTGCCTATAAGATGCCTATGCGTAGGAAGTATGTTATACTTAGATGTGTTTGACACATGTTTTATGATGCTCTCTTTGTGTTTCAATTACTATCTTTCATGTGAGCATCATTAAAAATTTCAATGCCTAGCTAGGGGCATTAAACAATAGCGCTTGTTGGGAGGCAACCCAATTTTATGTTTATTCCTTGCTTTTTGTTCCTGTTTAGTAATAAATAATTCATCTAGCCTCTTTTGAATGTATTTTTATGTTTTAATTCGTGTTTGTGCCAAGTAGAACCAATAGGATCTTCTTGGGTGGTAGTTGTTTGATCTTGCTGAAAAAGACAGAAACTTTGTACTCACGCAAATAATTGTTAAAGTTCACCAGAACGTGATAAAATACTAATTATTTTTGCAGTAGATCAATACACAAATTATCAAGGTTTTCCTAGTTCTTCAGAATTTTTGGAGTTCTAGAAGTATTCGAAAAATCAGATTGCTACAGACTATTCTGTTTTTGACAGATTCTGTTTTTCGTGTGTTGTTTTCTTATTTTAATGAATCTATGGCTAGTATCGGGAGGTATGAACCATAGAGAAGTTGGAATACAGTAGGTTTAACACCAATATAATTAAAGAATGAGTTCATTACAGTACCTTAAGGGCGTGGTTTGTTTTCTTATACTAACGGAGCTCATGAGATTTTCTGTTGAGTTTTGTGTTGTGAAGTTTTCAAGTTTTTGGATAAAGATTTGATGGATTAAGGAATAAGGAGTGGCAAGAGCCTAAGCTTGGGTATGCCCAAAGAAACCCAAGGTAAAATTAAAAGACAACCAAAAGCCTAAGCTTGGGGATGCCCCGGAAGGCATCCCCTCTTTCGTCTTCATCTATCAGTAACTTTACTTGAGGCTATATTTTTATTCACCACATGATATGTGTTTTGCTTGGAGCGTCTTCTATGATTTGAGTGTTTGCTTGTTAGTTTCACTAGTAGAAAACGGGTCTATTGTCCCGGTTCGTAAGGGCCTTTTGTCCCGGTTCCTGAACCGGGACTAAAGGGTCGTTACTAATGCCCTCACCCTTTAGTCCCGGTTAAAACCAGAACCGGGACAGATGGGCCTCCACGTGGCCTGTGCGCCGAGCCCAGGCAGGAGGGCCTTTGGTCCCGGTTGGTGGCACCAACCGGGACCAATAGACCTCCATGCGTCAGCATTTCTGTGGCTGGGTTTTTTGGTTTTTTTGAAAGGGGGGGTTGGGGGTTTTGGGGGGTTAATTTAGGTATTTCATATATTGTGTTAGATAGATAATTAATAGAGAGAAGTGTCCTCTCTTATGTCCGTGCTTGGTTGACGCTACGTACTATACATACGTATAGAGAGGACTAGGCACGCTAACTAGCTAGTAAGCAAACGAAGGAAACAGAAGATCGTCATGAACATATATGCATACAGAGAAAAGTGATATCGACCACCTCTCCTTCTCCGAGAGATTGGTCGAACAACAAGTTCTCGTATATCTATCGTCCGACACTACCGGCTACATATATACAATAATTATCTTTTATAAATATAATCTCCTAAATTATGGACGCATGGTCCACATAGTATTCTCCGTCTTCAGCGATCATGTGGTCAAGAAAGAATGCCGCCAATTCCTCTTGAATTGCTTGCATGCGATCTGGTGCTAGGAGTTCATCCCGCTGCCGAAACATCTAATTTGAAGAAGGGGGTCAATACATATATATATATGAATGAGTGAAACTCAACACAAATGATGGTAATAAACTAAAATTGTGAATATTATTTCTTACGCACTTCATATTGTTCGTCAGAGTACCCGCCCCGCTCACAGGTCGTGTGGCGGATGGACTCACAAACGTAGTATCCACAGAAATCATTCCCTTGTTCCTGCCACAACCACTTTACAAGAAATAGAGGTCAATCAAACAGATAAGGAAGAATGCCAAATGGTATTGATGAAACTAGCGCCTGAATCAATAGCTAGGAGACGCGTGGAACATGCTACTATAGTACTTACTTTCAGGTATCTAAATTCCAGCTCCTTCGGCAGTCCCGGGGATTTTGTGGTGAATTTTCTCCAAACCCTGCCAGACAAAAGAAAACAATTACTTGATATCAGGAAATGAACAAATTTGCTGATATGGTGGATAATTATCGATTTAACTTACTTCTCGAGGATCGCAGTCATGTCCGCATACTCCTGGGGATCTTTTCGTCTCGAGTCCAAGACAGTTACTACTCCCAGTTCAAGCCTAATCTCCAGGAGAATATAATGGAAACTGCGCACGCATGCATAACTCATCGATTACATTACTATAACCTGGACTAATATATAAGGAAAACCGAATATGCACAAGACAACACTCACTTGAAGTTGTAAGGAAAGAGTATTATATCTTTGTGTTCATTTATTTTGAATGATCATAGCAAGTTGGCCTCGGTATCTGCGGCATGATGTTTAACCTGAGTTGCATCTATGAGATTTGTGTTAACGAACCCAATATCATCGATTTGTCTTTTCTTCAATTCGGCGATCTTCAATCTTCATAATATAGTGAGGATAATTATAAATACATGCAATGAAAGAGCTGAGCTATATAGAGAGACTTAATGACAGAAGTAGTAGTACTTACAGACAGTAGCAGGTGACCGTTGCTTTATCGAGGGCCAATTGATTGAAAAACTGATAGAACTCCTCAAATGGAATAGGCAACAGATCAATTCCAACAAGGTCATGCTCCGGTTTAACTCTCGCATACAAAGTACTCCCCCCCCAGACTCTCTGCAGATTTTCAAGTACCAATCATGCAATCTTCGCATCACCGTTGATAGAGATCTTTCATCTTTGACGAGAGGCTTCCCGTACTCGTATCTGTGTATTTGCACGTCCAGGAAATCATAATGTACATCATCGGGAGGTAATCGTCAAGATTGCTATAACCGGGCACCATCCTCGGATTGTCGATGTCGCTAGGCACCTTGAGTAGGGGGCACGATTGATTCCCTTGTTCGCCGAGCTGGGCAATTTGTTTCCCAGCTGCTTGTCGTTCTTTCAACCTTTGATCACTGACTGTATTTACCGACCGCTCCACTTTGGCCCATGTCTTTGCAATAATGCGCTCATAGTTGCCTTTCGGCGGAGACTTGGGTGGTTTTGACAGGGCAGCCAGAGTGCGCTTCGCTTTCACCGGATCTACCTTTTTCTCCGGAGGTGGATGTCTCTTTGCTTTCAACCGTTGAAACCATTCCTTCGCTTCGGTTCGCGCGATCTTCGCGTTCTCCTCCGGGATCATCTCGTATGGTAACTTCTCTGGAGTCTTCAGAGAAGGACCGAATCTGTATGTCCTCCCGCCTCTGGCTGTACTGCTAGACGCCGGCAGAGCAGACGGAGCGGCAGTCTTCTTTACTTGCTTACGAGGCGGAGGATAAGGACTACGACGCGCCGGAGCAGCTGCCGGAGCGGCGGCGGGTCTCTTCCGCCCTTGCTAACGAGGCGGAGAAGGAGTAGGCTGGCTGCTCGGGCGCGCCGGCGCAGGCGGAGAAGGAGGCGGAGTGCCGCCACGCGCCGGGGAAGGAGGCGGCCGAGGGCCCTGATCGTCACTCGCCGGAGGAGGAGGCGGTGGAGGAGGCGGAGTGGCCTGACTCGCCGGAGGAGGAGGAGGAGGCGGAGGCGTCCAGTTCGGAAGGTTGATGAGCTCCTTCCGCCATAGGCATGGAGTCTCAGAGCAGAACCCAGCCGAGTCTCCCCTTCTCCGGTAGGGTGGTCAAGCAGGAGGTCCTCAAATCCCTCCGTTATTTCATCCACCATCACCTTAGCATATCCTTATGGAATCGGCTGGCAGTGAAAAGTTGCGCCGGGTTCATTAGAAAAAACAGAGCCAACGGCCGCCTTGACCTTCATATTCATCCATTGCGTCATAAGGTGGCAATTTTGAGCTTCCGTGATAGCATCCACGGGATAGCTGGCAGGAGCCGTCAAGACAAGCTCCGGCTGAAGCAGCTCGGTGGAAGCCACGCTGCTTCTCCGCTGAGATGGCGGGGTAGCTTCAGGGGAAGCTTCGGCAGTTCGTTTGCTGCGATTTGCTTCTCGTTCCTCTATCCCGAGTACCCTTGCTTTAAGCGCCTGCAGTTCAGACTGCTGCACTTTCTTCCTCCTCTCCTGGCTTTTGTAACCGCCTGCGTCCGGAAACCCAGCCCTCCACGGAATGGAGCCTAGCGTGCCTCGTGTCCGTCCAGGGTGCTCAGGATTCCCGAGGGCCTTTGTGAGCTCGTCATTCTCTCTGTCTGGACGGAACGTCCATTGCTGCGCTGCATTGATATAGTACCGAAGCTTCTTCAAGGGTATGTCAAGTTGCTCGTCCGTCCAAATGCACTTCCCTGTTACAGGGTCCAAGGTTCCGCCAGCCCCGAAGAACCAAGTCCGGCAACGGTCTGGCCAGTTCATTGTCTCTGGTTCGATCCCTTTTTCAACCAGATCATTCTCAGCCTTGTCCCACTTAGGCCAGGCTACGAGGTAGCCACCTGACCCCGTGCGATGGTGAAGCTTCTTCTTCGCAACATTTTTCTTGTTTGTCGCCGACATCTTCTTACTCTTTTCCGATGTCTTGTGGGCCACAAATGCAGGCCAGTCATCTCTGATCTTCTCATATATGCCCTTGAATTCCGGTGTCTCTTCTTTCTCGACAAACCTATTCAGGTCTTTCTTCCACCTCCTGAATAGGTCTGCCATCCTCTTAAGAGCAAAACACTTGATTAATTGCTCTTTAACTGGCTTCTCCGGATCATCCTCTGGCGGTAGGGTGAAATTTGTCTTCAGCTTAGTCCAAAGATCATTTTTCTGCATATCATTGACGTAAGACACCTCAGGGTCTTCTGTAGCCGGCTTAAACCATTGCTGGATGCTGATCGGGATCTTGTCCCTAACCAGAACCCCGCACTGAGCAACAAATGCCTTCTTTATTCAGATGGGTTCAATAGGTTGGCCGTCGGGCGCGATTGCTATGATCTCAAACCTTTCATCCGAGCTCAACTTTTTCTTCGGGCCTCGTCTCTTTACCTCAGTTGTGCTCGATCCGGAGGGGTAGAAAAAAGAACAAAGACTTAATTAATATGTGTACATACCAAAACAATGAATACATCAATTAGCTAGTCAGCACAAGCTTAACTAATATATATACCTGGCCGGACTCGGTTCGGTCACCGGAGCCGTCATCACAAGCCAGGTGCTGTGATTGCTGCTCTGCTCCCCGAAAGGATTAATGCCATCCGCGCTTAAAGCAAACCATACGTTCCTTGGGTCCTTTGCAAACTCATCACAGTACTTTCTCATGATTTTTCTCCACTGCGACCCGTCAGCGGGTGCTCTCAACTTCCCGTCTTTCTTACGGTCCTCACTGTGCCATCGCATCGACTTGGCATGCTCTCCGTTTCTGAACAGACGTTGCAACCGTGGTATTATAGGAGCATACCACATCACCTTCGCAGGAACCCTCTTCCTGTGGGGCTCGTCGTGAACATCACCAGGGTCATCTCGTCTGATCTTATACCGCAATGCACCGCATACCGGGCATGCGTTCAGATCCTTGTATGCACCGTGGTATAGGATGCAGTCATTAGGGCATGCATGTATCTTCTCCACCTCCAATCCTAGAGGGCATACGACCTTCTTTGTTGCGTATGTACTATCGGGCAATTCGTTATCCTTTGGAAGCTTCTTCTTCTATATTTTTAGTAGCTTCTCAAATCCTTTGTCAGGCACAGCATTCTCTGCCTTCCACTGCAGCAATTCCAGTACGGTACCGAGCTTTGTGTTGCCATCTTCGCAATTGGGGTACAACCCTTTTTTGCGATCCTCTAACATGCAATCGAACTTCAGCTTCTCCTTTTGACTTTTGCATTGCGTCCTTGCATCGACAATGACCCGGCGGAGATCATCATCATCGGGCACATCGTCTGGTTCCTCTTGATCTTCAGCAGCTTCACCCGTTGCAGCATCATTGGGTACATCGTCTGGTTCCTCTAGATCTTCACCAGCTCCACCCGTTGCAGCATCACCGTATTCAGGGGGCACATAGTTGTCATCGTACTCTTCTTCTTCGCCGTCTTCCATCATAACCCCTATTTCTCCGTGCCTCGTCCAAACATTATAGTGTGGCATGAAACCCTTGTAAAGCAGGTGGGTGTGAAGGATTTTCCGGCCAGAGTAAGACTTCGTATTCCCACAATCAGGGCATGGACAACACATAAAACCATTCTGCTTGTTTGCCTCAGCCGCATCGAGAAACTCATGCACGCCGTTAATGTACTCGGAGGTGTGTCTGTCACCGTACATCCATTGCCGGTTTATCTGCGTGCATTATATATAATTAAGTGTCCAAATTAATAGAAGTTCATCATCACATTAAAACCAAAGTACATACATAGTTCTCATCTAACTACATATAGCTCTCCAGAGCATCTAATTAATTAAACCATACATTGAAACTATGTAAAACATTTTAATGCGAAAACTAAGGCGATCATAATCGCAACCAAGGTAACAATTGATCCAACGACATAATGATACCAAGCCTCGGTATGAATGGCATATTTTCTAATCTTTCTAATCTTCAAGCACATTGCATCCATCTTGATCTTGTGATCATCGAAGACATCCGCAACATGCAACTCCAATATCATCTTCTCCTCCTCAATTTTTTTTATTTTTTCCTTCAAGAAATTGTTTTCTTCTTCAACTAAATTTAACCTCTGGACAATAGGGTCGGTTGGAATTTCCGGTTCACATACATCCTAGATAAATAAAATCTATGTCACTGTAACGCCCTCGATGCGGCTATATCTCCCACGTGTCGAAGCACGACTTAGAGGCATAACCGCATTGAAAGCAATGTCGCAAGTGAGGTAATCTTCACACAACCCATGTAATACATAAGGGAAAGAGATACATAGTTGGCTTACAGTCGCCACTTCACACAATACATAAATAAACATCCATCATCCAGATTACACTCAAGGTCCGACTACGGAACCAAAAATGAAAGAAGACTACCCCAAATGCTACATAGATCCCCGATCGTCCCAACTGGGCTCCACTACTGATCATCAGGAAAAGACACATAGTAACAACCACGTTCCTCGTCGAACTCCCACTTGAGCTCGGATGCATCATCTGCACTGACATCGTCGGTTCCTGCAACTGTTTTGGTAGAATCTGTGAGTCACGGGGACTCAGCAATCTCACACCCGCGAGATCAAGACTATTTAAGCTTAAAGGTAGGATAGGGTTGTGAGGTGGAGCTGCGGCAAGCGACTAGCATATATGGTGGCTACATTCGCAAAAGAGAGCGAGAAGAGAAGCAAAGCACGGTCATGAAGCTAGGAGTGATCAAGAAGTGATCCTAGAACAACCTATGTCAGACATAACTCCAACACCGTGTTCACTTCCCGGACTCCGCCGAGAAGAGACCATCACGGTTACACACGCGGTTGAGGTGTTTTAATTAAGGTCAACTTCGGGTTTTCTACAACCGGACATCAACAAATTGCCATCTGCCTCATAACCGCGGGCATGGCTTTCGAAAGATAATACCCTGCAGGGGTGTCCCAACTTAGCCCATTATAAGCTCTCACGGTCAACGAAGGATATTCCTTCTACCGGGAAGATCCGATCAGCCTCGGAATCCCGGCCTACAAGACATTTCGACAAAGGTAAAACAAGACCAGCAAAGCCGCCCGATGTGCCGACAAATCCCGATAGGAGCTGCACATATGTTGTTCTCAGGGCACAACGGATTGTCCAAACTTCCGGTAGGCGAGCCCAGAGTTGCCCCTGGTAGCCACCGGCGGCTGCCGGTTTGGACCAACACTCGGAGGAGCACTGGCCCGGGGGTTAAAATAAAGATGACCCTCGGGCTCGCGAAAACCCGGGGGAAAAGGCTTAGGTGGCAAATGGTAAAACCAAGGTTGGGCCTTGCTGGAGGAGTCTTATTCAAAGCGAACTGTCAAGGGGGTCCCATAAATCACCCAACCGTGTAAGGAACGCAAAATCAAGGAACATAACACCGGTATGATGGAAACTAGGGTGGCAAGAGTGGAACAAAACACCAGGCATAAGACCGAGCCTTCCACCCTTTACCAAGTATATAGATGCATTAATTAAATAAGAGATATTGTGATATCCCAACATATTCACGTTCCAACATGGAACAAACTTCATCTTCACCTGCAACTAGCAACGCTATAAGAGGGGCTGAGCAAAGCGGTAACATAGCCAATCAACGGTTTGCTAGGAAAGGATGGTTAGAGGTTTGACATGGCAATATGGGTGGCATGATATAGCAAGTGGTAGTTATCGCAGCATAGGCATAGCAAAAGAGCGAGCATCTAGCAAGCAAAGATAGAAGTGATTTCGAGGGTATGGTCATCTTGCCTGCAAGGTTCTCAGAGTTGTCGAAAGCTTGCTCCTCGTAAGTGTTCTCAACAGGTTCCTCGTTCACGTACTCGTCTCCCGGCTCTACCCAAAACAAGAACACAGGCAAAGGAACAACTATCAACCACGATGCAATGCGCAATCAACATGGTGTCAAACATGGCATGATATGCGAGATGTGGTATGCAATGCATATGCGTGCTCCGGAAGGAAAAAGATGAACAAGGCATAATCTTGGCAAACCAAGTATGCCACTGGTAAGGTGAGGTGATTTCGGTTGAAATCGATATAAAGATCGCCGGAATCGGATGCACGGTTTGCAAATGACAAGCAAAACAAGAATGACAAGATTCTGCCATTAACAGCATGATGCTACATAGCAAGCAACAAGAAATTAAGCTACTGCACCCAAACATATCAGCCAAGCATATGGCAGTGATCTACTCAATATGCTCGACAAAAGATGAACACTGAGCTATGGCTAAATCACACCATAACAGGTTCAAACAAGCATGGCAAAAGTGCAAAATATATCAGCTTCACCGGATCCGGGCGCGGACGGCGAGGATCGGCGACGGCGCGGGCAGGCGGCGGCGCGGGCGACGTGGGACGGCGGCGTGGCGGCCGGCGCCGGTGCGGGACGGCGGCGGGCGTGGGCAGCGCGGGAGCGTCCCTAGGCTTCGGGCGGAGGCGGCAGAGGAGGTCCGGCGCGGCTGGGCCGCGGGGGCCCCGCGCGGGCCTGGCTGGCCGGCGGCGGCGCGCGGGCGCCGGGGCCACGTGGCGCGTGAGGATTGGCCCGGGGCGGCGGCGCGATTAGTCCGGCGTGGACCGGACGTGTCCGGCGCGCGGAGGGGAGCGGGGAGCTAGGGTTAGGGGTGGAGTGATCCGAAATTTTCGGGAGGAGGGTGTATTTATAGGTAGGAGGAGCTAGGAGGCTCCAAATTGAGCACGGTTTGCGGCAACACGATCGTGATCGAACGGCGATGGACATGGGAGTGACTTAGATGGGTTATTGGGCTGATTTGAAGGGGTTTTGGGCTGCAACCCAAAAGAGGCCTTCGCGGTTACCCGGTTAACCGTTGGAGTATCAAACAACCTCCAAATGACCCGAAACTTGACAAGCGGTCTACCGGTGCTATACCAAGGCCGCTTGGCAAACCTCGGTCCATTCCGAGACTGTTTAACGCCCGCACATGAACATAGGTAAAAGGGGGCGCCGGAGGACGTAGGAGCGTCGGATTTGAAAACGGACAACGGGGAAAAGGCTCGGATGCATAAGACGAACACGTATGCGAATGCGATGCACATGATGACATGACATGAAATGCATGACAAGGACAAAATGCAAAAAGAAGGAAAATCCAACCACGGAGGGAATATCATATCACATTGCCGAAAATGGCAAGAGTTGGAGTTACAAATATGGCAAGTTACATCCGGGGTGTTATAGTCACGTTGGTCCGCATAATTTTCATAAACAATAAATGAACCAATAGTTATAAAGATAATATATATACCACATCCGAATCATAGACAGGACGAGGGCCGACGGGGGCGGATACCAAAACCATCGCACTATATAAGATGCAATAATAAAAGTAAGAAAATTATACAAGTATCTATCTAAACATACAAGTAAGAATATTTTTCCTTTCAGAAAGAAGATAAGACCAAGAGGCTCACCATGGTGGTGTCGGTGATGAGATCGGCGCGGGTGATCGACGGCGGTGAAGACGGGGGTGGGGCGTGACGGAGCGCTAAATCTAGACAAATCTCGAGGAAAATGGAGCTTTGAGGTCGAGCTTCGAGAGGAGAAAGCTTAACTACTGTGGCTCGGGCGTTTCATCGAACACCTCATGTGCATAGGAGGTGAGCTAGAGCACCACAAACCCCTCCCCTCGCCGGCCAGAGAAAAACAGAGCACTGAAGTGCTCTGCTAGCGGGCGAGGGTATATATAGGCACCTCATTGGTCCCGGTTCGTGGCATGAACGGGACTAAAGGGCAGCCCTTTGACAGAGGCAAAGGTGTCCTGTCTTCCGATGAGATGGTGGCTATCGTTTGGAGGAAGTCGACTTTGACGATCCGACTACGAACGTGCGAGGACGTCGCGCCTTAGCAATCGCTAAACCAACTCCGAGAGGTTATTGACCACGCCGGAGCACGATCAACCTGACCACGAAGGTTTGTTTCCTGCAGGCAAATGAAGAACAAGCAAGAAACTAAGATTGCAATCTAGATATTGCAAATATAAGAGGAATGCTTTATTGGTCAAGGTGGGGTTCTGTGATGCCTTGATCTGGTCATTGAACATAAACGAAGTACGCGAAGTTGCAGCTATGGCGAACTTTTAATCTAAACGAAGCCCCCAAGTCTAAACGGTGCCCTAAGGGTTGTATATATGGAGGAAGAGGGGGGAATTTCGTGGCCCTTGGGGAAGGGGTCCGAAACCAACCCTATCTCTTGTTTCCCCAAACATACGGACTCTAAAAACAACATATACTTATGTATTTCGAAATTACATGGGCCTGGCCCAATAATATGGTGACGCAGCACCTAGAATAGCCTCTGTACAAAGTTTATGAAGTGGCATCTTGTATATTTCGTCCAAGGCTTCATGCACTCATTATGGTGGCTTCAAAGTCCTGAAATCATCACCTGAAACTCTGTTCTTGTCTCCCTTGCGCATGCCATCAACTCCATGCTTGTTCTTGCTCCAATGATCATCCTTCTCCAAGCTAGGCCCTTCATTTGTAAGCAAAACAAATGTATCCAATTTAGGCAGCATCATATTCTCATGAACATTAGAATCATTACCAAGAAACGAAAGTACCTGATAATTCAATTGGCGTGCGCGAGCTCTAGTAATTGGTCCAGTATGTATAGCAGCAGGGGCTGTGGGTGTAACAATGGTATTGATGTCCTCATCATCCTCCCCTTCTTGAAATGAAGTCGTCCTCGACGGAAGCTCATCTTCCTCACCCAAATAAGGCTTCAAATCTGCAATGTTAAAAGTGGGACTAACCCCAAAATCTGCAGGTAGCTCAAGTTTATATGTATTATCATTTATTTTCTCTAACACCTTAAAAGGATCATCAGCACGTGGCATTAGCTTTGATTTGCGCAAATTAGGAAATCTATCTTTACGCAAATGTAACCAAACAAGATCTCTAGGTGCAAACACAACATGTTTTCTACCCTTATCTCCAGCAAGTTTATATTTAGCATTCATATGCTCAATGTTTTCCTTAGTTAACTCATGCATTTTTAGAATCAATTCAGAACGTTCTTTAGCATCAAAATTAACCTTCTCCGAAGATGGAAGAGGCAACAAATCAATAGGTGCACGAGGTAGGAAACCATACACAATTTCAAAAGGGCACATCTTAGTAGTAGAATGCAATGAACGATTATAAGCAAATTCAATATGAGGCAAGCATTCTTCCCACATTTTCTTATTATTCTTCAAAACAGCCCTAAGCATAGTAGACAATGTTCTATTGACTACTTCAGTTTGTCCATCAGTTTGGGGGTGACAAGTAGTACTAAAAAGCAGTTTAGTCCCCAACTTAGCCCATAAACATCTCCAAAAGTGGCTAAGAAATTTAGTATCATGATCTGAAACAATAGTATTTGGCACACCATGCAAGCGAATAATTTCACGAAAGAAAAAATCAGCAACATTAACAGCATCATCGCTTTTATGACATGGTATAAAGTGTGCCATTTTCGAGAATCTATCCACGACAACAAATATACTATCCCTCCCCTTCTTTGTTCGAGGTAAACCTAAAACAAAGTCCATAGATATATCCTCCCAAGGAACACTAGGTACAGGAAAAGGCATATATAAACCATGAGGATTGAGTCGTGACTTAGCTTTTTGACATGTAGTGCAGCGAGCAACAAAACGCTCAACATCCCGTCTCATCTTTGGCCAAAAGAAATGTGTAGCAAGTATATCCTCCGTCTTCTTCACGCCAAAGTGTCCCATTAGTCCTCCTCCATGCGCCTCCTGCAACAACAAAAGACGAACGGAGCTAGCTGGAATGCATAGCTTGTTAGCACGAAACACAAATCCATCGTTAACGATGAACTTGTTCCATGTTCTTCCTTCTTTACAATTCTGCAATACATCTTTAAATTCAGCATCATGCACATATTGATCTTTGATGGTTTCCAAACCAAATATTTTAAAGTCAAGTTGTGAAAGCATAGTATAACGACGAGACAATGCATCAACAATAACATTTTCTTTACCCTTCTTGTGTTTAATGACATAAGGGAAAGTCTCAATGAATTCAATCCATTTAGCATGTCTACGGTTCAGTTTAGCTTGACTTTTAATGTGTTTCAAAGATTCATGATCAGAATGTATAACAAATTCTTTGGGCCATAAATAATGTTGCCATGTTTCTAAGGTCCGAACAAGAGCATATAATTCTTTATCATAAGTAGAATAGTTCAGACTAGGCCCACTCAATTTTTCAGAAAAGTATGCAACAGGCTTACCATCTTGTAATAACACACCTCCTAATCCAATTCCACTAGCATCACATTCAAGCTCAAAAGTCTTATTAAAATCAGGAAGTTGGAGTAAAGGAGCATGTGTCAACTTATCTTTCAATACCGTGAAGGCTTCTTCCTGTGCAGTACCCCAAACAAAAGGCATATCCTTCTTTGTAAGCTCATTGAGAGGTGCAGCAATGGTGCTAAAATCTCTCACAAAACGCCTATAGAAACCAGCGAGGCCAAGGAAACTCCTCACTTGTGTGACCGTTTTGGGCTGCGGCCAACTCTCAATAGCTTCAATCTTGGCTTTATCAACTTCAATTCCCTGTGGAGTAACAACATAGCCAAGAAAAGATACTCGGTCGGTGCAAAAGGTGCACTTCCCAAGGTTACCAAACAAACGTGCATCACGTAGAGCATTAAAAACAGCACGTAAATGTTCCAAATGTTCTTCCAAAGATTTGTTATAAATCAGTATATCATCAAAATAGACTACCACAAATCGTCCAATGAAAGCACATAAAACTTCGTTCATTAGTCTCATGAAAGTACTAGGTGCACTAGTTAACCCAAAAGGCATGACTAACCACTCATATAAACCAAACTTAGTTTTAAATGCTGTTTTCCATTCATCTCCCAATTTCATACGAATTTGATGGTATCCACTACGCAAATCAACTTTGGAGAATATTGTAGAGCCACTCAATTCATCAAGCATATCATCTAGCCTAGGAATAGGATGACGATAACGAATGGTAATATTATTAATGCCTCTACAATCAACACACATACGCGACGCACCATCCTTTTTCGGCACTAGAATAATAGGAACAGCACAAGGACTAAGGGATTCGCGAATATAACCTTTGTCAAGCAGCTCCTGTACTTGCCGCATAATCTCCTTCGTCTCCTCTGGATTGGTATGGTATGGTGCACGGTTGGGTAGTGATGCACCGGGAATTAAGTCAATTTGATGCCCAATCCCTCGAATAGGTGGTAATCCCGGTGGCACGTCTTGTGGGAAGACGTCAACGAACTCCTGCAAAATGTTAGTGACAGCAGGGGGCAAAGAGGAAGGCACATCCTCGAATGAAAATTATTCCTCTTTGCACACAAAAGCATAGCAAACAGGTTTGCTAGAATCTAGCTCATCAATATCAGATTTGGTGGCAAGTAAACATGCACTTTTCAATTTAATTTCAGAAGCAACACTAGATGGTTTATTAGGAGGCTTCATTTGTTGCTCAAATTCTTTTGCCACAATCTGATTTTCACTCTTATTTTTCTCCTGTTTTGCTTTATTAGCTTTATTAATATCATCTTTCAAAATGGAATCAGGAGTCATAGGAAGCAAAGTAATATTTTTATCCTTATGAACAAGAGTATACTGATTGTTTCTACCATGGTGTACATAATTTTTATCAAATTGCCATGGTCTACCAAGTAATAAGGAACATGCTTGCATAGGTACCACATCACAATCAACATAATCAGCATATGTAGAGATACTAAAACGCACACGAACAGTACGTGTTACCTAAACCTTGCCGCTGTTGTTGAACCATTGGATGTAGTAAGGATGTGGACGTGGTCTTGTGGTGAGAGATAGCTTCTCCACCATCTCCATGCTAGCCAAGTTGTTGCAGCTCCCTCCATCTATGAAGACGCGAACAGAACATTCCTTGACAACTCCCTTTGTATGGAACAAATTATGCCTCTGATTTTGCTCAGCTTGCGTGACCTGCACACTCAAAACACGTTGAGCAACTAAACATTCATACCTGTCAGCATCTTCAGCAGCCATGTATTGCGTCTCATGATCATAATCATCTCCACCGTGTTCTTCATGTGTAAGAAGAGCCAAAGTCTCCTCATCATAGTCACTAGCGGACTCATACCCACCATCCTCAGTAGCAATCATCACACGCTGAGATGTGAATTCTCGTGCAAAATGTCCTCTTCCCTTACAACGACGACAAATAATATCACTTGTGTTCCCTGTAGACGCCATGGAAGAAGAAGAGCTCTATGCAGGCCCGGCAGGTGTGCTCTTGGTAGATAGTGGTGGTTGTGCCTGCTTTCTTGTATCACGGTTGGAGGTGGCAGCTGACCGAGGTGCCGGTGTAGCAGAACGTGTGGAAGTAGATGATGCACGTGGTGTCCACGATGAATGTCGACCTGCAGAAAAGTTAGTTCGCGCCAATGCCTGTCGATCCTGCACTTCACGTTCAGCTTTACAAGCAAGATGGAATAAACGAGTGATATTATTATAATCCTTATAGTCTAGAATGGTCTGAATCTCTCTATTTAATCCACCCATAAAACGTGCAAGCATAGCTTCATTCTCCTCAACGATACCACATCTAATCAAGCCAGTTTGTAATTCCTGATAATATTCTTCTACCGAATTATTTCCTTGTCTTAAGCGCTGCAATTTTTGAAGTAATTCACGTTGATAATATGGTGGAACCCAACGAGTACGCATAGCAGTTTTCAAAGCAGCCCAAGTAGCTGGAACAGGATATAATCTACAATATTCAGACCACCAAACACATGCAAAGCTAGTGAAAGCACAAACAGCAGCAGGAACACGTCTCTCTTCAGGATATTGTAAACATGTAAATCGTTGTTTAGTTTCTAACTCCCAAGTAAGATATATATCAGGAACATATCTACCCTCAAATGGTGGAATATTCAATTTCAGTTTAGGGAGATGGTCATGATCTCATACCTGAGGGGGAGCCCTAACATTGCCATTATTTGCATGTGGACGACCTGGTGGTTGTGGTGCTGGTGGTTGCACGTAGTTCTGATGTTGATCAACCTCATCCTCGTAATCTCCCACATAATCATCCTCCCCCACATCAGCAGCAGGAGCCACAGAAGTATCAACAGCAGCACCAGCAGCTTGGCCAGGCTGAAGAGGGACACGGGTCGCTCGGCGGAGTGCTGTTTCGCGATGTGGAGGTAGTCGTTGTTGCTGTTGTAGAGGTGCGTTAGGTGCAGCCGGTGGTGGTGGTGGTAGACACGCGAGCAATTCATTGAACTTGTTATCGAGCTTTGTTTCGAACGCCTTCTCAACGCCATCTATCTTCTCCATGGCCTCTTCAAATCTATTTAGCACATCTTCCACCTGTCCACTCATCATTTGCTGAAACTTATCATGTAACGCTTTGTTTGTCATGTTCTCCCAGTCAGTCTCGTCGGCTTGTGATCCTGCCATGGTTAGCAGCATTAGAAACACACAAGAATATGATTCTAGAGACTACTAGGAAGTGGTGGTGGTTGTGTGGTGAACAGTCACAAATCCGTTAAGCAAATCTCAAATTCTTACCAGTTCTTACCCAGCAGCAGGCGGTGATCGGCAACCGAGGTAGTCAAAACTCTCAAAGCTTGGATAGAGCGATTACCAGGGAGAGTCAAACGCACGATGTAGATGTATGTGGAGCTGGGAAGGCTTTTAATATGGTAGCAAAAAGGGTCAGCAATAACCAATTCAGATATGCAAACTTGAATAAACGCTCAACGACGGTACTGTGCTGGTCCTAGGCTAGACCGTACTAGAGACGCGAGCCTAGAACACTAACAAAATCACGGCGCTGCACGTAAACAAGGGAGGAGCACACTCTGAATTTTTTTTCTTTTTTTTCACTTTTTTTTGCACTTTTTTTCCTCTTTTTTTTAGCTCCGCAACAATTTTTTTTCGAAAAAGTCTACAAATGTCCTAAAAACTGCCTAGCCAGAATTTTCCGGACTTAGTTTTTTTTTTTTGAGTTTGGAACTAGTTTTCTTCTGCGGGTAGCACGAAAGTTGGGGAGTCCTTCTTTGTCACGACTCAGAGTATCGCGTGATCTGGAAATCAAGAACAAAGCAACAATTACTGGACTCGGACTAGGACTCGTGGCGGAGATGAATCTGGTGGAAACTCGGACTGGTGGCGGATATTTGCAGGGCGATGGAACATGGACTGGTGGCGAATCTGTGATGGAGGTGGACTCAAATTAGCGTGATGGCGGTGAATATGTGGTATATGGTAGCGGCGATGACGATGGTGGTATATGGCAGCGGTGATGACGATGTTGGTATATGGCAGCGGTGATGATGATGATCCGGTGGTGATATATCGCAGCGGCGACGTGACAACCTGTGAACAGAACCCGAAACTCTAAAGGACTAGACGCTAAGACCAGCAACTTGACACGACGATGCAACCGCAAATTCAACAAAGCAAATACAGAAAAGATTATGCAAAGGCTCAGATTGGTTCGGATAGGATGAACTAACCCTAATTTTTTTTGTGCTTTTTCGTGGACTGTAGGTATGAAAAACAGACTCGATCTAAACTATGAAAAACTGTAAAATCTCACCGAGCAACCTGAAAATCGGATACCACTTGATAGAGGCAAAGGTGTCCCGTCTTTTGATGAGATGGTGGCTATCGTTTGGAGGAAGTCGACTTTGACGATCCGACTATGAACGTGCGAGGACGTCGCGCCTTAGCAATCGCTAAACCAACTCCGAGAGGTTATTGACCATGTCGGAGCACGATCAACCTGACCACGAAGGTCTGTTTCCTGCAGGCAAACAAAGAACAAGCAAGAAACTAAGATTGCAATCGGGATATTGCGAATATAAGAGGAAAGCTTTATTGATCAAGGTGGGGTTCTGTGACGCCTTGGTCTGGTCGTTGAACACAAACGAAGTACGCGAAGTTGCAGCTATGGCAAACTTTTAATCTAAACAAAAACCCCAAAGTCTAAACGATGCCCTAGGGGCTGTATATATGGAGGAAGAGGGGGGAAATTTCGTGGACCTTGGATGAGTGGTCCGAAACCCACCCTAACTCTTGTTTCCCCACACATACGGACTCTAAAACAGCCTATATTGAAGTATTTCAAAATTACATGGGCCTGGCCCAAAAAGAAAGGTGACGCAGCACCTAGAATAGCCTCTGGATGAAAATTATGAAGTGGCATCTTGTATACTTCGTCCAAGTCTTCATGCACTCATTATGGTGGCTTCAAAGTCCTGGAATCATCACCTGAAACTCTGTTCTTGTCTCCCTTGCGCATGCCATCAACTCCATGCTTGTCATCCTTCTCCAAGCTAGGCCCTTCATTTGTAAGCAAAACAAATGTATCCAATTTAGGCAGCATCATATTCTCATGAACATTAGAATCATTACCAAGAAACGGAAGTACCTGATAATTCAATTGGTGTGCGCGAGCTCTAGTAATTGGTCCAGTATGTATAGGAGCAGGGGCTGTGGGTGTAACAATGGTATTGATGTCCTCATCACCCTTGGTCCCGGTTCATGCCACCAACCGGGACCAATGGTGGTGGGCCAGGATCCAGGCCCATTGGTCCCGGTTCGTCCCACCAACCAGGACCAAAAGGTCCAGACGAACCGGGACCAATGGCCCACGTGGCCCGGCCGCCCCCCTGGGCTCACGAACCGGGTCCAATGCCCCCATCTGTCCCGGTTCTAGACTGAACCGGGACTAATGGGCTGACCCAGCCTGGACCATTGCCCCCTTTTCTACTAGTGTTTACCACAATAATACTTGTTGTACACACATTTTGGAGAGATACACATGAATCGGAATTTATTAGAATACTCTATATGCTTCACTTATATCTTTTGAGCTAGATAATTATGCTCTAGTGCTTCACTTATATCATATAGAGCACGGTCGTGGTTTTATTTTATAGAAATTATTGATCTCTCATGCTTCACTTATATTATTTTGAGAGTCCTTTAGAACAGCATGGTAATTTGCCTTGGCTATAAAATTAGTCCTAATATGATAGGCATCCAAGATGGGTATAATAAAAACTTTCATATATAGTGCATTGAATACTATGAGAAGTTTGATACTTGATGATTGTTTTGAGATATGAAGATGGTAATATTAAAGTTGTGCTAGTTGAGTAATTGTGAAATTTAGAAATACTTGTGTTAGAGTTTGCAAGTCCCGTAGCATGCACGTATGGTAAACGTTGGGTGACAATTTTGAAGCATGAGGTGTTTCTTTCATTGTCCTCCTTATGAGTGGCGGTCGGGGACGAGCGATGGTCTTTTCCTACCAATCTATCCCCCTAGGAGCATGCGTGTAGTGCTTGGTTTTTGACGACTTGTAGATTTTTGCAATAAGTATGTGAGTTCTTTATGACTAATGTTGAGTCCATGAATTATACGCACTCTCACCTTTCCATCATTGCTAGCCTCTTCGGTACCGTGGATTGCCCTTTCTCACCTTGAGAGTTGGTGCAAACGTCGTCGGTGCATCCAAACCCCGTGATATGAGACACTCTATCACACATAAACCTCCCTATATCTTCCTCAAAACAGCCACCAGACCTACCTATTATGGCATTTCCATAGCCATTCCGAGATATATTGCAATGCAACTTTCCATCGTTTCATTTATTATGACACACTTCATCATTGTCATATTGCTTTGCATGATGATGTAGTTGACATCGTATTTGTGGCAAAGCCACCATGCATAATTTCATACATGTCACTCTTGATTCATTGCCCATCCCGGTTCACCGCCGGAGGCATTCATATAGAGTCATACTTTATTCTAGTATCGAGTTGTAATCTTTGAGTTGTAAATAAATAGAAGTGTGATGATCATCATTAATAGAGCATTGTCCCGGAAAAAAGCCAAATAAAGAAAAGGAAGGCAGAAAAAGAGAAAGGCTAAAAAAGGAAAGGCCAAATAAAAAATAAAAAGAAAAGGGACAGTGCTACTATCCTTTTTTCCACACTTGTGCTTCAAAGTAGCACCATGATCTTCATGATAGAGAGTCTCTTATTTTGTCACTTTCATATACTAGTGGGAATTTTTCATTATAGAACTTGGCTTGTATAATCCAACAATGGGCTTCCTCAAATGCCCTAGGTCTTCATGAGCAAGCAAGTTGGATGCACACCCACTTAGTTTCTTTTGTTGAGCTTTCATACATTTATAGCTCTAGTGCATCTGTTGCATGGCAATCCCTACTCCTTGCATTGACATCAATTGATGGGCATCTCCCTAGCCCGTTGATTAGCCACGTCAATGTGAGACTTTCTCCTTTTTTGTCTTCTCCACACAACCCTCATCATTATATTCTATTCAACCCAAAGTGCTATGTCCATGGCTCACGCTCATGTATTGCGTGAAAGTTGAAAAAGTTTGAGATTACTAAAGTATGAAACAATTGCTTGGCTTGTCATCGGGGTTGTGCATGATGAGAGCATTTTTGTGTGACGAAAATGAAGCATAGCAAAACTATATGATTTTGTAGGGATAAGCTTTCTTTTACCATGTTTTTTACAAGACATAATTGTTTAGCTAGTATGCTTGAAGTATTTTTATTTTTATGTCAATATTAAACTTTTTTCTTGAATCTTTCGGATCTGAACATTCATGCCACAATAAAATTACATTGAAAATTATGTTAGGTAGCATTCCACATCAAAAAATCTGTTTTTATCATTTACCTACTCGAGGACGAGTAGGAATTAAGCTTGGGGATGCTTGATACGTCTCCAACGTATCTATAATTTTGGATTGTTCCATGCTATTATATTATCTGTTTTGGATGTTTACTGGGCTTTATTATGCACTTTTAAATTATTTTTGGGACTAACCTATTAACTGAAGGCCCAGTGAAAATTGTTGTTTTTTTTGCCTATTTCGGTGTTTCGCAGAAAAGGAATACAAACGGAATACAAACGGAATGAAGCCTTGGCGAGGATCGTTTTTGGAACAAACGCAATCCAGGAGACTTGGAGTGGACGTCAAGGAAGCAACAAGGCAGCCACGAGGTAGGGAGGCGCGCCCAGGGGGTAGGCACGCTCCCACCCTCGTGGGCACCTCGCGGCTCCACCGACCTACTTCTTTCGCCTATATATACTCATATACCTGAAAACATCCAGGAGCACCACGAAACCCTATTTCCACCGCCGCAACCTTCTGTGCCTCTCCAATGATGTGTGAGTAGTTTACCACAGACCTTCGGGTCCATAGTTATTAGCTAGATGGCTTCTTCTCTCTCTTTGGATCTCAATACAAAGTTCTCCTCGATCTTCTTGGAGATCTATTCGATGTAATACTTTTGCGGTGTGTTTGTCGAGATCCGATGATTTGTGGGTTTATGATCAAGATTATCTATGAACAATATTTAATTCTTCTCTGAATTCCTATATGCATGATTTAATATCTTTGAAATTCTCTTCGAATTATCAGTTTGGTTTGGCGTACTAGATTGATCATTCTTGCAATGGGAGAAGTGCTTAGCTTTGGGTTCAATCTTGCGGTGTCCTTTCGCAGTGACAGCAGGGGCAGCAAGGCATGTATTGTATTGTTGCCATCGAGGATAAAAAGATGGGGTTTATATCATATTGCTTGAGTTTATCCCTCTACATCATGTCATCTTGCCTAATGCGTTACTCTGTTCTTATGAACTTAATACTCTAGATGCATGCTACATAACGGTCGATGTGTGGAGTAATAGTAGTAGATGCAGAATTGTTTCGGTCTACTTGTCACAGACGTGATGCCCATATACATGATCATGCCTAGATATTCTCATAACTAGGCGATTTTCTATCAATTGCTCGATAGTAATTTGTTCACCCACCATAATATATGCTATCTTGTGAGAAGCCACTAGTGAAACCTATGGCCCCCGGGTCTATCTTGCATCATAATATTTTCCTATCAATTTGCTATTACTGCCGCCGTTTATTTTGCAATCTTTTCATTCCAATCTATACAACAAAAATACCAAAAATATTTATCTTATTATCTTTATCAGATCTCACTTTTGCAGGTGGCCGTGAAGGGATTGAGAACCCCTTTATCGCGTTGGTTGCAAGGTTCTTGATTATTTGTGCAGGTACTAGGGACTTGCGTGTAGTCTCCTACTGGATTGATACCTTGGTTCTCAAAAACTGAGGGAAATGCTTATGCTACTTTGCTACATCACCCTTTCCTCTTCAAGGGAAAACCAAAGCATGTTCAAGAGGTAGCAACCTGCCGCACCTGTGCCAATGCGCGTGCTCCCCTCAGCGTCATGGGATGCCACCGTCGACCGCTACCTCACAGCATAGTGAGTTGTCGTCATCCAGCGCCCTGCCCGTCAATCGTGCGATGACATGATCTTTGATTTCCAACTAAAGAACTGTCGTGGACTTGACACGCCAGATGTCCTAGCGAAAGGACTTATTCGTGGAGCCATCGCAGCTAGGTTAGCTTAAAGGGGTTAATCAGGACAAAGGACATAGAGAGTTTCTACTGGTTCAACCCCTCGTAGTGGAGGTAAAGGCCTACTCCAGTTTGGGATTGTATTGCTTGGGTTTCGATTACCAGGGAGCGAATACGCTTGACCTAGTTCTCGATCTCTTGTTATTGAGTCAACCCGCCGTCGGGTCACCCCTTTATATACACAGGTTGATAAACAGCGGCTTACAGAGTCCCGGCCGGCTCATACACAACGTATCCGGCTCGGTGACTAACTAAGCTTGCCTTACAATACAAGTTATACATGTGGCGGTTCATCCTCTTGGGCCTCAAGTCGCCTGTGGGTCTTGGGTCGTCAATAGGCTTGCTATGACCCACCATCTTCACTGATAAGTCGCCAGTGGTATGACCCGGCCCCTCCTGGGCGGTTCATACCCAGTAGTTATATCCCCAACATTAGGCCCCAGGTTGATTTGAACTTGTTCACATCAATCTTCAGTGCCCGACTTGTCAAAATCTTGCATCGTCCTTTTAACAAATTTGTTGTAGCCCGCCTTGACATCAGCTCACAGAACCTCCTTAACCCGCCATGACGTCATTTCGCATTAATTTCGCACGAGGCCCAGAACATCTTTAACTGATCCCTATCTTAATGGGCATCCCGAAAATCGAGGCGTCCATATAGCCACATGATGATTTCGGCCTCTTCGATTCGCGTGCATGCCCTGTATCCATCCTCTTATAAGTAGGAATGGGGGTCCTTTTCATTTTCCCCCCTTGCCTCCTCGTCTTCGTCTTCCTCTCGCGACTCCTCTACAGCCTTGAGCTCCGCCGCTGTGTTCCTCCGTCCGCTGCACAAACTCAGGCCGCTGCATCAACCTGACGGGTCCAGAGAACGCCGGCGCTGCACCGCAGTCCATCTGCATCCATAAGTATTCCTCTCCTTATACCTCGGATCTACATTAGGGTTAGCCTTGTTCATCGGTGTTCTTCGTTGTTCTCTGTTTTCTCCTTTAGCTCGAGTAGCTTTTGATCTGAACTTGGTATTAAACTTGTGCGTCAGTAGTTTAGAATTCATTTTTAACATCAGAATACCTCCTCTCCATAGTAAATCTCATCGGAGCACACAAACTTTTCTGCTACCGCCACCTTAGGTTTAGAATTTTACTGCTTTTTTTGAGCTGCTGTAGATCCAGAAATATTGCTCGAGTCTTTGAAATATGTTTGTCCATCACTTAGCAAAATTTTCACTAATAAATTTGAAGCATCATAACTGCCACGACGGCTTATATCATAAACGGTGATCTGCGATATAACATTAAGTCCCATTTCAAGCCGCTGGCATGTGCTTCCTAACCTGTATAACCCGGTAATATTCTTTGGTTTAACCATGCTTGCTCATTCATCCTTTGAACTCTAGCCGGCTTAACAGCATAATTCTTCCAGTTTAACCGCATAATTCTTGACCCGGCAGGTACCATTAGTCCCCTTTTAAGCCGCCAATATGAATATCCACGTACTTCACTATTCATCTTCCGACTTTAACACATCCTCCTCTTATAGCACTTTACCTTTGAATCAACGGTCCGGCTTAGCAACTTTAATCTTAAACCGGCAATAGTTCTTTCTTTCAGGCTTTTATCGAAATGGGCAAGACTGTCACTGCCTGCAACTGGGTTGTTTCCCGGGTCACCGAGGAAGACTTGAATGAATATGTTCAAACAGGTGTCTTGGCCAAAAAAGATGTCATTCATTGGAGGGTCCCAGGCACTGAAACTCCTCCTGAGCCCAAGGATGGTGAAGTTATTGTTTTCACTGATCATATGCTCCGGGGCTTCAGCCCTCCCGGCTCAAAATTCTTTCGTGATGTGCTGCACTTTTTCAAGCTCCATCCATAAGACATCGGACCAAATTTGGTTTCAAACATCTACAACTTCCAAGTATTCTGCGAGGTGTACCTTCAACAAGAGCCCACCGTAGAACTATTCAGGGAGTTTTATTACTTAAAGCAGCAGAATGAGTTCATAGACGGGCCCAGCCTAGAGCTAAGAGGGGCTCTATACAACGACGAAAAGAAGCCACTTTCCTAGCTGCCACTCTGCCTAGTCATCCCAAAGACTGGAACCAAACCTGGTTTTATTGCAGAGATACTTCTCAAGAAGGGGAAAATCCTCTCTGGGTTATCGCACCAGCCGACTTAGCAACAGACACCCTCTTCTAGACTGCATCAGTGCAGCAGAATGGAAGAAATATATGCCAGTCTTTTCAAAGATCCGAACTTTGATGTCCAACGGCCTAACTGGAATTGATATGGTTTGGTGATGTTTTGTTGGTTTTGATCCATGAGTTTGTTGTGTTGCAAGTGGATCTAGCTTTTCGCCACCATCTCCACCTCGCAATCCCTCCAAAATCCGCGAAATCCTCGAATTTGTGGACGTTTTGGATTTCATCCCGAGCCATACCCTTGCGAGATTGACCCGCCCGAATCATCCGGCTGTTCACCTGGATCATCCGGATCCGCCCGGATCATCCGGCTTCCCCTGACCAAACTGCATTTCCTGCAGTTTTTTACCACCGCCGCCTATGCCTCCGCATACCCACTTCGACCACCACCACCTAACTTCCGCAAACCCATCCGCAAACCCTTCGAATACCCCAAACCATACCACCATTTGACCGCTACCTACTCCGACACTTTTTGTTGCATTTGGTTTTGAGAATTTGAGTTGTGGCTCACCGTTTTCTATCGTGTTTCGGTTACCTAGGGACGGTTCGACATCAACATCACCACCGCTCATCTTCGCCAAGGACTACTACGAACGACTACACCCTTGTGGTATCAACTTCACATTGGTATCATCTTGGTATCGTGATCTCATCATACTCTCTTGCATTTGCATTGATAACCCCATAGCCTTACTTTTATGTAGCTTACCCATCGAGACTAGCCTTTGAGTATTGCCGGCAACGTGACTTGTGAACATTAGTGATCATACTTCCCATAGCATACATACTATCATTGTGTTGCATATCTTGGAATCATCTCTTGTGTCACAAAGTTGTCATTGCATACACAATTGCTATCTTGGTTCGTGAAGCATTGCATGAGAAAAGAGCTCAAACAACAAAGAGCCAAACAAGCTTTTAAGCAAAAGGGAAAGATAAGCAACGAGCTTATAAGCAAGAACCATAGCATCATACAACATTAAGATTGTCATACTCGATCATCTTGGATCATATCTTCGGAGCATCATACATAGATCATACTTGGGATAGAAGTCGTTGCATTTTTGATTAGTAGGTTGTGCACAAGTTCGTATCCACCTATTGTGCAATCGTGCTAGCGTCTCTCTAGTGTTGTGCAACAAGAGCATTTTCGTGGATTCCACATTTTGGCTCACCCTTGGTTGCATGACCCCATTTATCTTTCCATGTGTTGTGTTTCCGTGTACCATATCTAGTTATTGGTCTACTTGTTGCATTTACAAGTCGCGAATCTTTTCCAACATTATTGAATCTTGCTTACTTTCACATCAAAAATTGTGCCACCATCCTAACCAAGCTCCACCATAAGCTTTTACTTATGTAGGTTTGAGGATCCGACAAGAATTGGTACCAATTGTGCTATTTCCTTGTTACACATTGGAGTGATCATTGATCCATCTTCAACATCGGTCAAGGTACATTTGGTATTGGTTCTTCTTTTCCTCCAACTCACATATCTTTGTTTGGAATAATGGATAGGCCAAGTACTTCCACCAATCCACTCTTAGTGGAGCAAGACGACGACATGTCTTCCTTCGTCACCAAAACGCAACTATTTGGCGCACACCAAGCTTTGCATCAAGAACAACTTGCTTTGGGTGACCGCATCGACAGCCTTGCCACCGACCTACGACAATCCGAGCAACGTACAAGAGACTACTTCGACACATCCATGAGTTCCCTCAAAGAAGATATCCGAACCAAGATGGTCCGCTCTTCTACAACTTCGTCCTCTTCAAGACGGAGCTGCTCAAGTCGACACTCCCACGACACCATCTCCGGTTCAAGTACACCGACTTCGAACACTCTTCGTCATGCCGCGTGTCAATATCGCCAAGCAAACCGCAATCCTCTACACGACATCGACTCTCAAGAGCTTCGACATCATGAAAACTAAGCTACATTCACGCAAGCACAAGAACGGCAACGCCTATGACAACAAGAACAAGAGGAGCGAGCGCATCAACATCAAGATGCACAAGATGCCGAGGCGCAACGTGAAGAATAACAACTTCGTGAAGCGCAAGCACTTGAGGCGCAACGTGCCCTTCGAGATTCAAGTCGTGCCGTAGCCAACCGAGGCCGACAAGCTCGTATACATCAAGAAGCACTTCACGACAAAGCTCAAGAAAGGGTTTATCAAGCACGTGTACATCGACAAGCTCCTCCTCAAGATCGACAAGCTCCTCGACAGGCTCGCCAAGACCATCAATTTCATCGAGAGCATGAAGACAATGGAAATCCTCCTCGCCAAGAGCAACATGAGGAAGAAAACCATCCTCGCCAAGAGCAACATGAGGAAGAAAACCCTCCTCGCCAAGAGCAACATGAGGAAGACAACCCTCCTCGCCAAGAGCAACATGAGATCGTCTATCCTCAACGACATGGGCGTCATCATCCACGACCCCAACACAATGAAGAGCAACGATATGGCAAGCTAAAGTTCACCATGCCAAAGTTCACCGGAAGCAATGACCCCGAAGAGTATATATCTTGGGCATTGAAGCTTGACAAAATCTTCCGCTTGCACAACTACGAAGAAGAGAAGAAGATCGCAATGGAATCCCTCGAATTCCAAGACTACGTCCTCATTTGGTGGGAACAAGTCCTTGAGCGCCGAGCGGCAAGAGGTGAACCACCCATCACTACTTGGGCACAAATGAAGGATGTCATGAGAGCACGATTCGTGCCAAACTACTACAACTGCGACCTCTTCAAGAAACTCCAACAACTCAAGCAAGGAACCAAGAGCGTTGAAGAGTATTACAAGGAAATGGAGATTGCCATGATACGAGCCAATGTCAAAGAAGATGATGAGCAAACTATGGCACGATTCTTGAATGGACTCAATCATCCTATCAAGAAGATAGCCGACTTCCAACCATACTCAAACCTCATCGAGCTAGTGCACCAAGCTACCAAAGCGGAACGCCAAGTGCAAGACGATTTCAAGTATGCCAAGTTCTCATCCAAGTCCTACGGCTTCTCCAACACCCAAGCTTCAACGAATCCAACACCTTCTACCTCAACCAAGCCATCTACAAGCAACGGCAACAACTCAAGTTACAAGAAAGCTTCGACAAGCTCAAGTCGTCCTCCTACTACAAGCAACTCCAAGCCGAGAGCTTCATCATCCGCTACCCCAACCGATGAGACCATCAAGACAAGTTCCTTCAAATGCTTCACATGCGGTGGCCGAGGCCACGAGTCTTTCGAGTGCACAAACAAGTGCACCATGATCCTCAACGACGACGGAACCTAAGACTCAATGAGTGAAGGAGAAATGGAAGCCCTTGAGCAAGTGGCCATGCACCGCCAAGTGAACAACGAAGATGAAGATGATCAAATCTTTTGTGATGAAGATTCAAGTCCCGCTCTTGTTATCTCCAAGGTCTTGACTCTTCAACATCAACAAGATGAAGATCAAAGGTGCCATATTTTCCACACCAAGGCCGGAATCAATGGAAGGTCCGTCAAGGTCATCATCGATGGAGGGAGTTGCCATAACTTAGCGAGTGAAGAACTATGCTCCAAACTCCAATTGGTCAAGATGAAGCACCCGCACCCCTACAAGGTTCAATGTCTAAGCGACACCGGCACCATCCAAGTCGAGCATAGGGTACAAGTCTCTTTCAAGATCGGAGCTTACGAAGACACTTTGGAGTGTGATGTCCTTCCGATGACCGTTTGCCACCTCCTTCCTGGACGGCCATGGCAATTTGACTGAGGTGTCATCCACAATGGGCGCACAAACCACTATAGCTTCAAGATGAAAGGGAAGGAGATTGTGCTACGACCTATGTCTCCAAGCCAAGTGCTCGTCGACAAGCAAAACACCCGTCGTGGAGAGAATAGTGAGAGAGCGAACCACCAAAAAGAGAGTGAGCTCCACAAGCCCAAATTGAGTGCCTCCACGATGAGCGACAAGAAAAACTTAGTTCTCTTTGCCACCAAACGTGAGATGCGAGAAGTGTGTGAGAACACATCAAGTGTCCTACACTACGTCCTATTGTGCAAGGACGAAGCACCAAAAACTAACACCTCTCACAATCTACCCTTGGTGTTATGTTCTTTATTGCAGGAATTCCAAGATGTTTTCCCCGATGAGCTACCTCCGGGTCTACCTCCAGTACGAGGCATTGAGCACCGAATCGACCTCATACCCGGAGCACCTCTACCTAAGAAAGCACCATACCGCGTCAACCCCGAAGAAACCAAAGAAATACAAAGGCAAGTAAAGCATCTCATAGACCATGGACATGTGCACGAAAGTTTAAGTCCTTGTGCCGTACCGGTCATCCTTGTACCAAAACGAGACGGTAGCTTTCGCATGTGTTTCGATTGTAGACCCATCAATGCTTTCACTGTTAGATATAGGTACCCCATTCCACGCCTTGATGATATGCTTTATGAACTTGGCGGTGCCACTATCTTTTCAAAAATTGATCTTAAAAGTGGTTACTAACAAATACGCATACGAGAGGGTGATGAACGGAAAACCGCTTTCAAAACAAAATTTGGGTTGTATGAGTGGTTAGTCATGCCTATGGGTTTATCGGAAGCACCCGATACTTTCATGTGTCTCATGCATTATGTGTTTCGCCCTTACATTGGTGAATTTGTTGTTGTCTACTTTGATGATATCCTTGTTTTTAGCAAATCTCTCAAAGCGCATGTCACCCCCCTTCGCACCGTGCTACAAACTCTTCGAAAATAGAGACTTTATGCTAATATGGAAAAATGCCTCTTTGGTGTTGATAAGCTTGTTTTCTTGGGTTTCGTAGTATCTTCTACGGGTGTTCATGTTGATGAATCTAAGATCAATGCTATTAAAACTTGGCCCCAACCAACCAATTTACAACAAGTGCGTAGTTTTCTTGGTTTAGCCAGTTTCTACCGTAGATTTGTGAAGGATTTTAGCACCATTGCTTCACCTTTGCATGCTTTGAGTAAGAAAAATGCACTGTTTGTTTGGGGAACATCCCAAGAAATCGCTTTCAATGAGCTTAAAAACTTGCTTACTCATGCTCCCGTGCTTGCATTACCCAACTTTGACAAACCTTTTGAAATTCATTGCGATGCTAGTGGTAATGGCATAGGAGGTGTGTTAACGCAAGAGAAGCACCCCATTGCATATTTTAGTGACAAACTTTCCGGAGTGCAACTCAATTATCCCATCTATGACAAAGATCTATATGATTTAGTGTGAGTTTTGCGTGAATGGGAACATTACGTTCACCCTCATGAGTTCATCATCCGCACCGATCACGAAACACTTAAATACCTAAAGGGTCAAACTTAGTTGAACAAGCGTCATGCTAAGTGGAGTGAGTTTATTGAGTCTTTTCCTTATGTCATCAAGTATATTAAAGGTAAGGAAAATGTTTTGGCGGATGCACTTTCCCGTATATGCATGCTTGTTACTCAACTTGAATTAAATGTCATTGGCTTTGAGCACATAAAAGACTTGTATGAGCATGATCCTACTTTTTCCATTCCTTATGCCAAATGTTTGACGCACACATCTTGGGAACGCTATTACATCAAAGATGGATATCTTATGAGAGCTAACAAACTTTGCATTCCCGAGTCTTCTCTTCGTTTGTAACTTTTGCAAGAATCTCATGGAGGAGGACTAATGGGACATTTTGGACGCAACAAGACATTCGCTATGCTCTCCAAGAACTACTTTTGGCCTAAGATGTTCCGCGACGTCAACCACTTCACCAACCGATGCTCTACATGCCGCAAAGCTAAGTATAAAGCTCAATCTCATGGCTTATATATGCCTCTTCCAATTCCATTCCAACTATGGGAAGATATTAGCATGGATTTTGTGCTTGGTTTGCCTAGAACTCGAAATGGCAAGGATTCCGTTTTTGTTGTTGTGGATCGATTCTCTAAAATGGCACATTTCATTCCTTGCAACAAGATAGACGATGCTTCACATGTTGGCAATCTCTTTTGTAGGGAAATCTTGTGACTTCATGGAGTGCCAAAGACGATTGTCTCGGACCGCGACGTCAAGTTCTTGAGTTACTTTTGGAAGACCTTATGCGCCAAGCTCGGAATCAAGCTACTATTCTCTACGGCATATCATCCACAAACCAACGGCCAAACAGAGGTGACAAACTGTACGATCTCCACCCTTCTTCGTGTGCTAATCAAGAAGAACATCAAGGAGTGTGAGTGCTTACCCATCGCCAAGTACGCCTACAACCGCGCAAGACGTTCGACTACCGGCAAGTCCCCCTTCGAGGTCATCTATGGCTTTAACCCATTGTCCCCATTGGATATTCTACCTCTACCACTACAAGAGCGCACAAACATGGGCGCGAGTGCCCCAGCCAACAACCTCAAGAAGATGCATGAAGATACAAGGCACACTATCGAGCGCCCAGTACAACGACTCGCGACCAAGTTCAACGTCAACAAGCACCCCATGATATTCAACATTGGCGATCTTGTGTGGCTACACCTCCGCAAGGAACGCTTCCCCAACGAGCGCCAGTCCAAACTCCTACCATGAGCCGATGGACCCTTCAAGGTGCTTGCACGCTACAACAACAACGCATACAAGATCGACATCCCACATGACAAGTACTCTGTGAGCGACATCTTCAACGTCAAATATCTCTCCCCGTACCATGGTGATGAGGATTTCGATCCGAGGTCGGATCTTTCTCAAGGGAGGGTAAATGATGCGGAGCATCCCAAGGTCATCCCCATGGACCTACCATCATCTCACCAAGTGCCTAGTGGACCCATGACTCAATCACGTGCAAGAGCTCTCGAGACTGAGGTGACATCTCTCCTCTCACAATTCCACTTCGATGAACATGAGATGTGGCTACTACCTCAAACGGAGACATTGTGCATACTCAGGTATCAAGGAGTTAGCCATGGAGACATCAAGGAGCAAGGAGAATCCGAAGACGAAGATGGATGTGAAGAGCGAGAAGGACAAGGGCTAAGTCAGCAGAAGCCCGAACGATCTGGACCGCCGTCCGGACGATCCGGCCCCAGCCCGGACGAGCCGGACCCCGCTCCGGACGATCCGGCTACAAGGCCCAATGAGACCCGAAGCTTCAACCTCATCCGGCCACACCCGGACGTTCGGACCAGGACCCGGACATCCGCCCCCCCCCGCAGCTGCCCCAACACTTCTGGATCATCCGTACGCCGACCCGGATCATCCGGTCCCCCGAAGCCCGGATCATCCGGACCAACTCCCGGATCATCCGGCCACCGCCTGCGTGCGTGACTTGGGCCGAGGCTCGTGTACCCGTTTTGTCCCCTCACTTACCCTTCGCCCCTTGGGCTATAAATAGACCTCCTCCTCCCCATTTTTAGGGTTAGCAAAGTAGTAACTCATATGTGAGGATAGCTTTTGCTCATCCATATCGGATCGTCTCCTCAAGAGTGACCGCGGCCCCTCTACGGAGAATATCCCCTTGGATTCAAGACCCCCTCTTGGGCAGCCCCATCAAGACCTGCTATACGGAGAAGAACTGGTTACCGTTTGTATCATCCGTTGTTGACTTTGGATCTTGTATCTTACCTTTCTGTTCATCGATCTAGCACATGTGTGACTATATTCTCGTTGGTTGAGTGTTTCCTCTTGTGTTTTCCCTTGTGTTTCCCCGTGTGTTCATCGTGTTCTTAGTTGGGATCCGCTCCTTTCGTGAAAGATCGGTCGTATGGAGTTCCACTCCACATCAAATAATTTTATGTAGCCTCCCGAAGTGCCAAGTTGGGTTCATACATGCGCATCAAGCTTAAATTTGTCTATACTCTAGTAGAACAGCTATACACTAGCGCTCAACGGTCAATCGCTGCTGCTATTCATAAGAAACATCTGCCCTTCCTCATCAAGGAAACACTAGAGAAGCTATCATTACTCCCCCAAAGGATTGAAGAGTTAAAGCGATCAGCCGCCAGAACCGGTGCTATGACTGCCCTAAGCCGGGCAAAGGCATGGCAAGCAGATCTTGATCCAGAAGATTTAGCCAATGGCTGCCCTAGTGTGAAAGAAGACGAGTCTCCCTTCAGCGCTGATGATTTTACAAAAATAGCACGGGAAATGCGTCCATTAGCAAGTAAGTTGGCCAAAGAAACAGGTTTATCCCAATACCAGGCGGATTATGATGCTAAGAACAAGAAGATGAAAGCGTCGGTTCATCAAGAAGTGGATCTCATCCCGCCGACTCGTAAGCATACCTTTGCTTCTGACATTGATCCATCCAGTCTTATAGATGATGAGGTTGTGTTTAGAGCTTTGACTGGTATCAACTTGGCTACGCCTGACTTCCAGCCAATGGGTAACCAAAGAGAAGAAGAAGAAGAAGAAGAAGAAGAAGAAGAAGAAGAAGAAGAAGAAGAAGAAGAAGAAGAAGAAGAAGAAGAAGAAGAAGAAGAAGAAGAAGAAGAAGAAGAAGAAGCGCATGATGACCCGGAGGCTTCGACCCGCCAAGACTAGAAGTCTTAATTCATGAGCCGGTTTACCAGTCATAGCACTTGGATGCTATGTCTCAAAAACACTTATCCTTTTGGGCCGTCAGATGCCTTGTATAATAGGCTAGTTAAAAACAACGAGTTGTCGTGCCATCCTGCATGTTTTATTTGCATAACACTGCCGATCCATCATTTGAAGATCTGCCACTTATGTTTATAATATCATTAATTATGTAGAGCATGCTTATCATTTTTCCTTCAGATAAGCAGATAACAGGTGCCCTAGCGGTTTACCCCAGGGCGGGTCATAATACCCCATAGAAAAAACCACTTGTGATGTATAGTCCATAACCAGGGCAGGTTTATCAAAAACCTCATATAATTACAACAAAATAAATATCATACCTCTAATATTTGTTCATACTGTTGGCTTTTCATGTGATGTTCAGTAAGGGTAACAGCCCAAAGTCTTAGAGCACAACGCCCTGTTCAATTTATTCATACTGCCGGCTTACAATGCCATATGTAGCAAGGGTGACATCCCAAAGCTTAGAGCACAGAACACTAAGCAAATAATCATCATACACTAGCGACATCAAGTCCAAAGCCAGGCCGGTTTAACAAAACTTCAGATAGATTCATATATGAATCATAAGGCAACATGGCCCTAAACAATTGTCAACCATGTACCAACACGGGAGCAAAGATGAACCTCAAAAAATGTTCAAAGCAAATATAAAACAGAAAAAACAAGGCATTCATAGGCTGCCAAACCTAAATGTCAAGTGTTATTCAAGGGCCGCACAGCCGCTGAGTTAAACCTTAATTCAAACACGTAAGCCAGACCTCACATGACCAATCGCCATTTTAACCTTGACAAATTCAGGGTCTTTATAAGATTGATTGTCAAGAATACGGTGAGTGATGACCCACAAGTATAGGGGATCAATTGTAGCTCTTTTTGATAAGTAAGAGTGTCGAACCCAACGAGCAGCAGAAGGAAATGACAAGTAGTTTTCAGTAAGGTAGTGTCTGCAAGTGCTGAAATTTTAAGTAGCGGAGTAGTTTGATAGCAAGATAATTTGTAACGAGCAAGTAACAATAGTAGTAACAAAAGTGCAGCAAGGTAGCCCAATCCTTTTGAGTCAAAGGACAGGCCAAAACGGTCTCTTATGATAAGCAAAGCGTTCTTGAGGGTACACGGGAATTTCATCTAGTCACTTTCATCATCTTGGTTCGGTTTGTGTTCGCTACTTTGATAATTTGATATGTGGGTGGACCGGTGCTTAGGTTTTGTTCTTACTAGAACAAACCTCCTACTTATGATTAACCCTCCTGCAAGCATCCGCAACTACGAGAAAAGTGTTAAGAATAAATTCTAACCATAGCATTAAACTTTTGGATCCAATCGTCCCTTACAGATTAGCGCATAAACTGGGGTTTAAGCTTCTGTCACTCTCGCAACCCATCATCTAATTACCACTCCACAATGCATTCCCTTAGGCCCAAACATGGTTAAGTGTCATGTAGTCGATGTTCACATGACACCACTAAGGGAATCACAACATACATACTATCAAAAAATCGAACACATATCAAGTTCACATGATTACTTGCAACATGATTTCTCCTGTGACCTCAAGAAAAAAAGTAACTACTCACAAATGATAAACATGCTCATGATCAGAGGAGTATTAAATAGCATATTGGATCTGAACATATAATCGTCCACCAAATAAACCATATAGTAATCAACCACAAGATATAACTATTCACCCACAAGCTCCAATCTATAGTTCCGGTAATAAGATTGAACACAAGAGATGAACTAGGGTTTGAGATGAGATGCTGCTGTTGAAGATATTGATGGAGATTGCCCTCCCCAAGATGGGAGAGTTGTTGGTGATGATGAGGACAATGATTTCCCCCTCCGGGAGGGAAGTTCCCTCGGCGGAATCGCTCCGCCGGAGGGCAAAAGTGCTCCTGCCCAAGTTTCGCCTCGTGGCGGCGGCGCTTCGTCCCGAAAGTCCTCTCTTTATTTTCTTCTAGGTTAAAATGACCTATATCCAGAAGATGGGCACCGGAGGTGGTTCTGGGTGAGCACAACCCACCAGGGCACGCTTGGGCTCCCTGGCGCGCCCAGGTGGGTTGTACCCACCTGGTGGGCCCCCTCTTGTAGTTATTTACTATAATAATTCTTATATATTCCATGAAAAATCCACATGAAGTTTTAGCTCATTTGGAGTTGTGCAGAATAAGTAGCCTGACGTAGCTTTTTCAGGTCCAGATTTCCATCTGCCGGAATTCTCCCTCTTTGTGTATACCTTGCATATTATGTGAGAAAAGGCATTAGTATTACTCCAAAAAGCATTATTATGGATAAAAACATTACAAATAATAGTAAGAAAACATGATGCAAAATGGACGTAACAACTCCCCCAAGCTTAGACCTCGCTTGTCCTCAAGTGAAAACCGAAATCAAAAAACATGTCCACATGCTTTGAGAGAGAGAGGTGTCGATAGAAACAAAATACGGACATAGAGCATCATGTTGATTATTATAACAACAACAAAATTAAACATAGGACTTTTATCATAGAAATTTTATCATATACTTCTCATGAATAAGTGATCTTTCATCACGCAATCGAAGTATAAAGCAAAAACTCTATTAGAAACCAACAAACTATGTTCCCAGTCAACATTGCAACTACAATTCATCATCTTTTCAGGAAGGGTCACGTATCAGAGCCTTTAGGCAAGTCCACATACTCAACCATCATATAGTCTTCTATGATTGCTAACACTCACCGCGTACCCATGAGCAAAACATTTCAACAGACACATAGAAAGATAGGGGCTTAAAATTTCGCCTCCCAACATATTCACCTCAAGGGTGATGTCAACAATAATAACTCATGCTATATATATTCAACTGGACATATGTGCCTAGATCTTTCCTCACCACATGATGCTTGCCAAAGGAGAAATATAAAAAGGAATAGAAGGAAAACTTTGACTCTTTGCATATAAGTAAATACATAAAAGTAAATGATAGGCCCATCGCAGAGGGAAGCAGAGGTTGCCATGCGCGTATTTGTTTGTATGCTCAACCCCTTAGTGCAAAAGAACGTCACGTTGCATTGACCCTTGTGCTAGTGAACTTTATTATGCAGTCTGTCGCTTTTATTCTTCACCATCACAAGTTTGTGCAACGCTCAATTTTCTCTTACACTAAATGATCTCACACATCTAGAAGAAATTTTTATTGCCTTTTTGCACCGATGGCAACTTACTTGAGGGATCTTGCTCAATCCCTAGGTAGGTATGGTGGACACTTGAAAATAAGATTTGGGTTTAAGGGTTTTTGGATACACATGTAGTATCTCTACTTAGTGCGGAATTTTTGGCTAGCAAAGATAGGGGGCAAGCACCACATGTTAAAGGATCTATGACAATATTGTCTTCTATGTGAATATAAACATTAAGTTGTCTTCCTTGTCCAACGTCAACAATTTTGGCATTTAATATTTTGATGAGGGTTCGCAATCACAAAACATTTCTAGGATAGTATATTTATATGTGAATCTTCTCTTCGCTTATTAAATCTTTCATGAGTTGCATCATTGACTAATGCTATGTTTGTCAATCTCTAATAAAATTTTCTACTTATACTTTTCCTTATGTGGTGCCATCACCTACCGTAGGATTAGTATACGATCTTATTAATTTATTTCCTTTCTCATCTTTTTTTCTTATTTATATTCTTTATTTGTAACATGAATGTAAAGAAAGCAAGATCTCATACTAAAATTTATTATATAACTTGCTCACGATTACAAGGATAGATCACTAAATACACTTTAAAGGAAGAAAGGCTTGATCTAACTTTTATTCATCTAAAGCAAAGGATCAAACTAAAATAAGTAAAAGTAAGAAGATAATGGGATGATACGATACGGGGGCACCTCCCACAAGCTTGGCGGAAGCCAAGGGGAGTGCCCATACCCGATACTCAATTCTTCTTTGGTGGTGAAGAAGATGATGGTGGTGATGAAGTAGAGATTTTGTCCTCGGATTTCCATGGCAGTGGTCCACCATCATAAGAAGCGGAGTGGGACTCACGGGTCCTGCAACTAGCAGCCAAACTCATACCTTAAACCTTGCCTCATATTCAAAGACTTGGTTTTGAATATCATAGATCTGGCTTTGGAGAAAGTTGATTTGCTCGTTGAGGGTGAAGATGATGTCCTTCATGGGCTTGCCATCCACCTTGAGATCACAGCACATCACTAGTGCAAAACCGAGATGTATCACCGGTTCGTAAGGGCCTTTAGTGTCGGTTCCGCAACCGGCACTAAAGAGTGGGGACTAAAGGTCCCCCCTTTAGTACCGGTTCGGCACGATACACATGCATGTATATATATATATATCATCGAATGTCTCACAACCACCATTATTCACACATACACATGCATGTATATATATATACACAATTAGGTATATATACAATTTCTCCTACATGTTGCCTTGGTGCCTTCAGAGCACGATGACAAGTGGTTCATGGGGGCGGTAGCGGGTAATAGTATTCTCCTTTGGGATCTATGACCTATCGAGCAAAAATCCCGCTATCTCCTCTTGAAGTGCTCGTATGCGCTCCGGTGGTAGGAGCTTCTCCCGGACGTCTTTGAACTGTTAAGAAGGAGATCAATATGCATGCAGTGTATTGGTTGTGTGACTAGATATCAATAATCATGTAAAAATTGTGAATAGTGTTCTGTCAAACGTACCAATTGCTGTCTATCAGATTTTCTCCTTTCGGACGCCATCATGCGAATGTTCTCGCAAACGTAGAATGCACACACATTAGTCCCCAGCGCCTGCTTCAGGGCCTTTACGAGAATTGAATTTAATCAGGTAATAATTAATCAAGCATGATAATTAATTAATGGTATTGAAACAAGAATTAAAGAGATGGTAGCTAGCTAGCTAGTACTACTTAATTACTTACCTTGGGTCGATACCAAAGCAACTTTACTGGCCATTTGCCTGGAGTCACCTTGATGAACTTTGCCCAAGCCCTGCCCGCCGGCAAAGAAAATTAATAAAGGGGTTATTAAATAGTTCATATCAGGAAATGACGAACTAAATAGGCCGAGATATAGTTAATAATGATTGAAATTACCTGTTGACTATCCACTTCAAGATGGTGTAGTCAGTTTCTTTTTTAAGTAGTGAGTCCAGTACTTCAACTTTTCCTTCTTCAAATTTAATGTCTAACAAGATCCAGTGGTAACTGCATGCGCACACGTTTGCATGTCTTAATTAAGTGGGCATGTGCATAACACTAATAAACTACCCTAAACCCTATACACTTAATTATTAACATCTAGCTATCTAGTAAGCAAAAACAGAATTTGTAGTACAAGACAGTGTGACTCACAGGAAGTTGTAAGGAAGTAGTATATCTTCATTGGTATTGAGGCGCTTCAAGAACTCTAGCATTTTATTCTCTACATCTTGTCTATACCATTCCAATTTCCATGTGTATTCATTAACGATATTTGGGTCAATGAACCCAATGCCATAGCGTCCAGCTTTTTTCATTTCATAGATCTTCATCCTGCATTATACCACATAAAAGAAGATAGTGAGGATAATTACAGGTAATGATTGATCAATGAGCACTAAAGCTAGCTTGAGACTTAAATTACAGAAAGAAATCACTTATAGACAATAGCAACTGACGAGAGATTTGTCGAGTGCATCTTGATTGAATAACTGAAATAGTTCTGAATACTCAACGGACTGAGCTAGCTTATGGAAGTGATGCTCTTCCTTGACTTTCACCATGAGGGACTCCCGATTGGAACTCTTGGTAATGTTCATGTACCACTGATGCAATTCATACATTCTCGTTGGGAGGTTCTTGACCTCCTCGGGCTCGACCAAAGGTTGGTCCCGGACATATTTCCATTTTATTTCCTCCTCTCTAAGCGGAGACATGGGCTCGATCTCGAGGAGTTGCCCAACACTGATATTGAGCATTTTAGCATGGCTTATATGCTCCTCGGTTATTACCAGATTGTTCAGCTAGGGAACGGTTTGCCCACAATAATATAGGGCGTGTGTACTCTCATGTGTTGTTGGCACAACAAGCGGGGGGATCGATTGCGCCGCCTGTTGTCCCAGCTGGGGAACGGTTTCCCCGCATTTTTTGCCAGCTGCTTGTTGGATCGAGCTCGAGCTCGCTTCCTTCTGTAGTCGTGCTCGATGTGCCTTCCTGATTTGGCACTCATAGTCTGAGTTAACAAGCTTAGGAGCTGGTGGTCTAGCCATACGAGTGAAGTGGTCATTCTTTTCCTCAGGCACTTTCTCCCATGGCGGGGATGCCGATTTTGGTCCAAAATGGGCGTCCAGTTGGGCCTGCACTATGGTTGCGTTTTTCTCCTCGGTCATGCCGTAAGGCCTCTCAGGAAGAGGAGTGAAGCTTGGATCATATTTATAACGCTTGTCTCCGCCTGTACGTCCTGTACTACCTCGACTCGTACCTCTACGCACCATAGCTGTGGCGGCTCTCTTCTGTGATTGCTGAGGCGGCGGAGACGCCTGACGTGGCTGAGTTGGAGCAAGAGTCTGCTCATGCATTGGTGGACTTGGAGGAGCGGGAGTCTGCTGACATGGTGGCGGACTTTGAGGAGGAGTCGGCTCACGTGTTCGTGGACTTGGAGGAGCGGGAGTCTGCTGACACGGTGTCGGACTTCGAGGAGGAGTCGGCTCACGCGTTCGTGGACTTGGAGGAGCGGGAGTCTGCTGACTCGGTGGCGGACTTCGAGGAGGAGTCGGCTGACGCGGTGTCGGTGGCCTTAGAAAGATGATGCAATCCTTTCTCCATAGGATGATACGATGTATGGCCTCTCCCAGTGTGTGCTCGCCGTGACCCCCAGGAATGTCAAGCTCAACCAAGACACGAGCATAGCCCGCTGGAATCGGGTTGCTTTGGGGGGATTTGTAAAAGCAACGACATCCGCCGCCTTCATGGATATGTTTTTCATTTTGAAGTGTAGCTCACAGTTAGTGTTCTTTATGATGTCATCCACAAGGTATCTATCCAGCAGTGCGTCGCCTGGGGTGGAACCAACGCTGCTTCTTGGCATGGATGGGACGGTGCTATCCAATGCTGGATCATCCGCTAGCCGCTACCGCTGTTGAGACCCGCTTTCCTGGCTAAGTGAGTCAATCTGCTGCTGCTGCCACTGGAATTTGAGTGCCAAGTCCGCGTGCCTTGCTTCTAGGCCTTGAAGGTGTTCTGCTTCCTGCTTCCTCTACTCCTCCTCCAGCTTCCTCTTCTTCTCCTCCACCATCTTGTTTCTTGCATGGCACCTGTAGTCATCGTTCCATTCCGAAAAGCCCTCATACGAGGGAATAACGCCCTTGCCTCGTGTTCTTCCCGGGTGTTCAGGATTTCCCAGGGCGCGCATAAGCTCATCGTTCTCTCTGTTGGGCGTGAACACCCCCTTTCGAGCATCTTCTATTGCGTCAAGTAACTTCTGTTCGGCTCCTTTTAGACTTGCCTTCTTCGAAACCAGGCATGTCTTTGGGTCCAACGCCCCCCATGCGCATAGAACCAAGTTCTGCACCTGGGGGGCCGGCTCCTAGTAACTGGAGTGACCCCTGCTTCCACCATCTCTTCCTCAGACTTATCCACTTAGGCATTGCCACAGCGTAGCCACCTGGCCCCAGCCTATGGAACTGCGTCCTTTTTGTGGCATTGGCCTTGTTTTTTCTCAACCGTTCCTTCGATAATTATGATTCCTTGAATTTCACGAAAGCGGGCCAGTGTTCTATTTGCTTCTCCAGTGTTCCCTCGAATTCTGGAGTCTTCCTTTCTGCAGCGACGTAGTTGGCCCATACAGTTTTCTTGTGGGTGTTGAATGCAACTGTCATCTTCCTAAGAGCAGCGTCCTTGACTTTCTGCACATCTGCATGAGTGAAATGATCTGGTAGGGTGAAATGTTCCATCAAAGATTCCCAAAGCGTTTTTTTGCTCTATCGTCGACCCAAGTAACATCTGGACGTTTATTTTTTGGCTCTTTCATTCTTGAATGGAGATCGGGAGTTGGTCCTTCATAAGAACTCCGCACTGACGAACGAACTTGTTCGCAATGTTCTTAGGCATGAGGGGTTCGCCATTAGCTTTGATGGAGTCAATGTTGTACTTTACACCCTCCTTCAACTTTTTGCCCGGGCCTCGCTTTGTCCTGCTATCTGTAGAACCATATTTGCTCGATCTAGAGGGCTGAAAGAAGAAAGATCGATTCGTTAATATATCTTCAAATAAAAAAACATGTGATGATCACCAGATGCCTGCTTATATAAATATACCTCGCTGGTAGTCTTTGTTATTTCAAGATCAACATTTTCTGCGTCATCATAATCATAATCATAGTTCATGACTTCATCAGCTCGGTCGTCGAGATCGAATATCTTATCATCACCCTCCCCGGTATTGTTCAGATATTGGGAGCTGTCATCTGCTTCATTCAGATCATCTGGCCTGCGAGGGCTACGTATGATCTCAAACAAGGCCTCTTCTCCCTCACTGCCGGTATTGTCCGCCATAGCTTTTATTTAACTAATCCATAAGAAATATAAAACAATTTAGTATTCAACTTACAATGCATGGATGCAATCAATAAGGAAAAAATGAATCATGTAGTACATAATATGCATCGTCTCGAATAATATATAATCTCGAATACATCGTCTCGAATAATATATAATCTCGAATACATCGTCTCTAATAATATATAATCTCGAATACATCATCTCTAATAATATATATAATCTCGAATACATCATCTCAAATATTATATATCGAATACATCACTTGCTAGGTAGCTAATAAAGATCGAATACTAGAGAAGAATCTAGGACACTCGAGGTTCCTGGGGTGCGGGCGGTGGACACCCAAAGAGAAGGAACCATCACAGGATCATATCTCCGGTCATCTGCCCAAAGAACCTGCCAGCTATTAGAGAACCTAACATCCATAGCAGCCATGTAGCGATGGACGTGCTCATCCTCCTCCCTGACACGACGACGCACCACCTCCGGCGGGGCCGGCTCCCTCTGCAATGAATGTGGCCCACGCGAACGCCACCAAAGGAGATCAGGCTCGATGACGGGACCCGAGGCCAGGTTCCTCACCAAGCAGCGCACCCCTGCAGGTAGCACCTCCCAGTGCCAGCCCGGCGGAGCCCAGTCCCGGACATGGATCAGCCGGACGTTGTCGCGAACGGGTCGACAGCGAGGATGCAGGCCGGGCATCGTCGAGAACAAATACCATATGCCCGCAAAAGGTAACAATTTTAAAATGATTGGATTGTGATAACTAAAATTCTATATGCAAATTCTAATTTTCTAACAATTTGACATTAATCTAGTTCATATAGCTAAAACTAATTCTAAAATTGCTAACATTTCTATAAATATTTCTATAACTAAAAAACAGAAAAATTTATAACATTTCTATATAACTAACATTTCTATAACATTTCTAATATTTCATAACTAAAAAACAGAAAAATTTCTAAAATTTCTATAACTAAAAAACAGAAAATTTTCTATAGCTAAAATTTATAACTAAAAAACTAAAAAGCAATGTGTGTGTGTGTGGACATGGCGGCCGGGGCAGGAGCTCACCGGCGAGGCGAGGCGACGGGGGCGGCGACGGGGACGGCGACGGGTGGCGACAACGGGGATGGCGACGATAGGGATGGGGACGGGGCGGCGACGACGGGGACGGGGACGGGCCGGGCGGGGACGACGGGACGACGGGGTGGGGCGCAGCGACGGGGACGACGGGGACGGGGACGGCCGGGCCGGCGATGACGGGGACGGGGACGGGGCGGCGACGGGGACGACGGGGACGGGGACGGCCGGGGCGGCGACGGGGGCGTCGACGAGGGGTGGCGACGGGGGCGGCGACGGGGGGCGGCGGGCGGCGAGCGACGGGGGAGAGGAGAAGAATCAGATGAGAAACTAAATTTTTTGAAGTATTTTCTTATATAGAATGGGCCTTTAGTACCAGATGGAGCCACCAACCGGTACTAAAGGTCAATTTTGGCCAGGCCAAGCGGCGGGAAGCGCCCACCTTTAGTACCGGGTGGTGGCTCCAACCGGTACTAACGACCCACCCTTTAGTACCGGTTGGAGCCACCACCCGGTACTAAAGGGGGTGCGCTTGCGTAGGTGCGGTGCGGCATGTTTAGTCCCACCTCGCTAGCCGAGGGGCGTCCGCACTAGTTTATAAGCCCCAGTGCGGTAGCTCTCTCGAGCTCTTCTCCAAAGCAGGCCTACTGGGCCTAAATGTTCTGTGCTGCCCTGTGGGCCTACTGGGCCTTTGCGGGGCTGCATCCTGGCCCAACAACAGGTTGGGTTTCTAGTCGTACTCAGGCCGCTGTGGCACAGTAGGCGGGCTTTTTTCTTTTTTTTGCTTTATTTATTTTTGTTTTATTTATTTTTGAGTTGTTTTATTGCTGTATTTAGAGTTTCTTTGTGAATATTTTTGCTTTAGGTACAAAAAATTACAAACTTTCTATTAGTGCTGGTAGTTTTCAAATTTGAATAGTTTAAATTTTGAATTATTTGAAATTTGTGTGAATCATTAGTTTGTGAATAACTTAACTTTGAAAATACATTTTTCAGTGATTCTTTTTTCTTATGTTTAATATTAGTGTGTTTTATCATTATATTCAATTTGGTAATGCTTAGGTTATTTAAAAAATGAAATGCCTTTGTAACAAATGAGTTTTCGTCCGAAACCCTAATACTTCGAAAGAGATTGTCCATTTTGTACACAAAGTGCATCCAGTTTTTGCCGTAACCCTCTCTACCTTTTGCACATGCTATGTGGGTGAAATTATGATACAATGCCAACTTTCAACCTTTTCTGAGTTCATTTGAAGTGCTTTTCAATTTCAGGGTCATTTAGCTCAATAAATCAGTAAATGTATGAAAGAATTTGTTTGCAGATAAAATTTCTTCGCGTTTCAAATGCCAAAACACATAACTACCCTAACTATTACAGAGATTCCCACCTGGGTGTGAAACACAGAAGAAAGTGATGATAGTGAAGCCGATCACATCCCAGATCTTTGGGTGTGAAACTTTTTCTTCGCGTGTGTCCCTTTGCCTCGTAACCATGGAAAATCTTCATCATTTAACTGGATGCGCGGGTCAATATTCACTATGAATGGAGCAATTGCATCAAACTTTTCATAATCTTCTGACATGTCTGTCTTGTCATCCACTCCCACGATGTTTCTCTTCCCAGAAAGAACTATGTGGCGCTTTGGCTCATCGTATGATGCATTCGCTTCCTTATCTTTTCTTTTTCTCGGCTTGGTAGACATGTCCTTCACATAGAAAACCTGTGCCACATCATTGGCTAGGGAGAATGGTTCGTCTGCATACGCAAAATTGTTGAGATCCACTGTTGTCATTCCGTACTGCGGGTCTTCCGTTACCCCGCCTCGTGTCATATTGACCAATTTGCACTGAAACAAAGGGACCTTCAAACCACGTCCATAGTCAAGTTCCCATATGTCCTCTATGTAATATGTTTCCGTACCCGTCTTGGTTGCTGCATCAAAGCGGACACCACTGTTTTGGTTGGTGCTCTTCTTATCTTGGGCGATCATGTAAAATGTATTCCCATTTATCTCGTACCATTTGAAAGTCATTATTTTCGAAGATGGTAACTGGGACAGCGAGTACAGGTCATCTTCAATAGAGGCGTCATGCATGGTACGTGTCCGCAACCAGCCGGCAAAAGTCCTCGTTTGTTCACGTGTAATCCAGTCATCAGACTGCTCTGGGTGTTTGGAGCGTAGAAAATTCTTGTGTTCGTTCATATACGGAGCCACCAAGGCAGAATTCTATAGAACTGTGTAGTGTGCTTTAGTGAGAGAATGCCCATCCATACATATTATTTGATCCCCTCCTAGCATGTCATTTCCATCTAGTCTGCCCTTATGCCGTGATTCAGGAACACCAATCGGCTTAAGGTCAGTAATAAAGTCAATACAAAACTCAATAACCTCCTCATTTTCATGGCCCTTGGAGATGCTGCCTTATGGCCAAGCACGGTTATGAACATATTTCTTTAAGACTCCCATTAACCTCTCAAAGGGGAACATATTGTGTAGAAATACAGGACCCAAAACGTTAATCTCTTCGCATAGGTGAACTAGGACGTGCGTCATGATGTTGAAGAAGGATGGTGGGAACACCAACTTGAAACTAACAAGGCATTGCACCAAATCATTCTCTAACCTTGGTATGATTTCTGGATCGATTAACTTTTGAGAGATTGCATTGAGGAATGCACATAGCTTCACAATGGCTAATCAAACGTTTTCCGGTAGAAGCCCCCTCAATGCAACCGGAAGAAGTTGCGTCATAATCACGTGGCAGTCATGAGACTTTAGGTTCTGGAACTTTTTCTCTGCCATATTTACTATTCCCTTTATATTCGACGAGAAGCCAGATGGTACCTTAATACTGAGCAGGCATTCAGAGAAGATTTCCTTCTCTTCTTTGGTAAGAGCGTAGCTGGCATGACCCTGATATATGCCGTCTTTTCCGTGCATGCGTTGTTGGTCTTTCCGTGCCTCAGGTGTATCTTTTGCCTTGCCATACACGCCCAAGAAGCCAAGAAGGGTCACACAAAGATTCTTCGTCACGTGCATCACGTCGATTGCGGAGCGGACCTCTAGGTATTTCCAATAGGGCAGGTCCCAAAATATAGATTTCTTCTTCCACATGGGTGCGCATCCGTCAGCGTTATTCGGAACAGGTTGTCCGCCAGGGCCCTTTCCGAAGAATACCTTAAAATCCTTGACCATATCATGTACATCAGCACCAGTACGGTTGCGAGGCTTCGTCCGGTGATCCGCCTCACCTTTGAAATGCTTGCCTTTCTTTCTTACGGGATGCCTGCTCGGAAGAAATCGACGATGTCCCAGGTACACATTCTTCCTACAATCATACAAATATATATTGTCGGTATCATCCAAACAGTGTGTGTTTGCGTGGTATCCCTTGTTTGTCTGTCCTGAAAGGTTACTGAGAGCAGGCCAATCATTGATGGTCTCGAACAACAACGCCTTTAGGTCCAATTCTTCCTTTCCGTGATGATCCCATGCATGTACACCTGTTCCATTCCACAGCTGTATGAGGTACACATCAATGTCGTTGCTGGGTTGCTTAGGGCCTTGGATGAGCACTTGCATCATTATGAACTTCTGCTTCATGCACAACCAAGGAGGAAGGTTATACAAACATAAAGTCACAGGCCAGGTGCTATGGTTGCAGCTCTGCTCCCCAAAAGGATTAATGCCATCTGCGCTTAGACCAAACCATACGTTCCTTGCGTCACCTGCAAACTCCTTCCCGTACTTTCTCTTGATTTTTATCCACTGCGACCCGTCAGCAGGTAGTCTCAACTTTCCGTCTTTCTTACGATCTTCACTGTGCCATCGCATCACCTTGGCATGCTCTTTGTTTTGGAACAAACATTTCAACCATGGTATTATAGGAGCATACCACATCACCTTGGCAAGAATCTTCTTCCTGGGGCGCTCGCCCTCGACATCACCATGGTCATCCCGGCTGATCTTATAGCACAATGCACCGCATACCAGGCAAGCATTCAAATCCTTGTACTCACCACGGTAGAGGATGCAGTCATTAGGACATGCATGTATCTTCTGCACCTCTAACCCTAGAGGGCAGACAACCTTCTTTGCTTCGTACGTACTCTCGGGTAATTCGTTGTCCTTTGGAAGCATATTCTTTATCATTACCAGCAACTTTCCAAATCCCTTGTCAGATACACCATTCTCTGCCTTCTTGCAGCAATTCCAGTGTGGTGTCTGTAAGATTTCGGGTTCCGGCAGACCCTTAAGGTTCGAACTCTGGGGTGCGCGCGGAGATTACACTTCCTACCTACCTGCACCCCTCCGCCTTGCAAGGATCTAAACTATGAGAAGAACAACACAAGAGACACAGGGTTTATACTGGTTCAGGCCATCGATGTGGTGTAATACCCTACTCCAGTGTGGTGCTGTGGTGGATTGCCTCTTGGGCTGATGATGATGAACAATACAAAGAAGAACAGACTCGCGAGGGTCTGTTCTTGCTGGGGGAATGAACTGCTAGGAGGAGTTCAGTCGCCCTTGTCTCTCTCTCTCTCTCTGATCTGATTGCCAATCGATCCGTCCTCCGAATTCCAGATTGTCCCTACCCTGGGGGTGGCTAGTCCTATTTATAGTCAAAGGCCCTGGGCCTCTTCCCAAATATTGAGCGGGAAGGGCGCCAACAATTGGCCATTTTGAAGGGGAACATCTGGTACACTTATCCTGACTAAAGTTGGTCCTCGCCTGCCAAAGGCTCTGGTGATGACGCTAGCTTGGGCTCCACAATGACTTCCTCCTTGTCGCGGAGCTGGTCTTGGTCTCGTTGCACTGAAATGGGTGCCTTTGCTTGATCCTCCCGCCTGCGCTTGCTCCCTTTGCACCAAACAGGAAAGGGAGGACACTACGCGGGCTGGCGCCCGCCTGGTGCCCTTGGTCGTCATGGCTTGCATCATGGACACCTCGTGAGGTACCCCGCCTTGATCTCTATGCCTCCTCGCGAGCCAGCCTGATGAGGCCATGCTTGAGGAAGCTCCGTGTCGTCCGCCCCGCGAGGGTCTTGGGTCTGTGTTGATGAAGATGGGCCGTGCTGGGCCCCCTTTGGGCCATGCCGCAGGCCGCACGTAGGCAAGTCTGGGGACCCCCATTCCCAGAACGCCGACAGTAGCCCCCGGGCCCAAGGCGCACCCGGACTTGGCCGTGCAGGGAGGCGAAAGGGCAAGGGCGAAGCGCCGCGGGCCCTAACAGCCTGCGGCCTTGGGCGCCGCGTGGCGGTTGATTGGACGTGGGCGTCTCCGCTCCCCCATGACGCGTCGGCGTCTGTATGGATTGGACAAGTCCCTGCATGCAAAACGGGTCATGATTACCTGAGATTGTGGAGGCCGACGGTTGGCCTTCGCCGGCTATAAGTACGGAACGGCACGCGCCCTTCTAGTCCATCCCCCTTGCTTCTCCTTCATCTTCATGGCGCCGTCGAGGAGGTTCTCGGCTGCGGAGAAAGGGAAGGCTCGCCACGTTGAGCCTGCCTCTCCCCCGCCCAAGCGCGGCCGAGGGCGCCCTTGCAAACATCCCGTGGCCACTACGACAGCCCTCCACGACCATGGAGGTGATTTCCAGCACGGTGACGGGTGGGCAGCGGCGACCGGGGGGCACGCCTCGGTCGCGCACCCCCCTAGGCCGCGTTCTCGCGTGGCAGAGGTGCTACTGGAGTTCGTTGTGTGGTCGGCGGAGCCGACTAGCACCCGGCTTCATCTTCCTTGCTTCCTCCTCGGCGAGCTCCCGGCCGGTGCCCCGGGCGGCCTCTGGCTTCAAGCAGATGGCTGCTGCAGGCGGGCCTCATGGGCTTCACTAGAAGTCTCCGCAGCTGGGAGCCTAGCCTTGGCCCGCGGTTGGCAGACGTTTGCCCGTGCGCATGGCCTGAGCCGTCGGCGCACCCTGCACTTCAAGTTTGACGGCGATGCCACCCTCTTCGTGAGGGTGTTCGGGGAAGATGGTCGCCTTGCAGGGTGCTGCCCTGAGGACGACGACCGCGGCCGGGAACCCAGCCCCAGCAACGATGGAGAGGACAACGCTCGCGTGATCGGCGGTGCTCAAGGTTCCCCAAGCTTCACCGGGTCTTCCTCAGGCGGCGACTCTTCTAGCGGTGGCCGCAGCTAGCCCCCACGCCGCCGTACCTGCTTGGGAGGTGGTGGCACGTCTGCCCGCCGTCGCGCTTCCGTGAAGCGTGAGAGGGAGTTTGCCTGAGTCCTAGAGGCGGCTCGAGTATTCCCTACAGGCCGGTGTGAGGCGTGCTGCGCCCGATTTGTTCTTTCTTTTCCTTTGTCCTGCATAAAAAGACAGTAGCGTGGGGCCCCGCGGGGGCATGTTTGGGTTATTGCTGTTAATCATTGCTTTGCTTTCGCTATCGTGCCTCCTGGCTACGTGCCCGTGTGTAGATAGTTTCCGACCCCAGCCGTGAGGGGGGGCGACCGACCCAGGCCCTGTGTTCGTGTCGCGGTGCCCGTGGGGCACGGACTGGAGGGGTGCTCCTGTAATGGACGCAGGTCGCGAAACCTTTGAACGGCTAGGACAAAAATACTCGCGAGGGCGCTCGGCTGCGCCTTCCCCTCGCGAGGCCTCGCATAGGAGAAACCGAGGCAGGAGAGTGAAAAAGTCGAAGAACCATAAGTCAAAGGCGGCAATAGCTCCAATAAAACTTCGAATGAGAATGAACAAGCCAACTGCGGAAAGCAAATGAAAAATCCGCATCCGACACCTAGTCTAGTCTTCGACATCTTCTCACCAGCGCGGAGCTAAGTGCTGCCACTTGGCGTGGGAGGGAGCCCCAGGGCCTGAGGCCGGTGCTCCTGAGACTCCGGGGCGTGTACAGCCCCAACTCATTATTACATGAGAGTGTCACGGGCGGCGAGCTTCACAGGCATTGGCCTTCTTCACAGGCTCCGGGCCTTTCTTGGGGGAAGCAAGCTTCACGGGCATTTGCCCTCTTCACAGGCTCTGGGCCTTTTCCAAAAAGGATAACTGAGGGAGTCCTGGATTAGGGGGTGTCCGGATAGCCGAACTATACCTTCAGCCGGACTCCAGGACTATGAAGATATAAAGTTGAAGACTTCGTCCCGTGTCCGGAAGGATCTTTTCTTGGCGTGGAAGGCATGCTAGGTGTGCGGATATTCGAGAACTCCTACCATTGTAACTGACTCTGTGTAACCCTAACCCTATCCGGTGTCTATATAAACCGGAGGGTTGTAGTCCGTAGGACAACCATCATCATACACAATCATACCATATGCTAGCTTCTAGGGTTTAGCCTCCTTGATCTCGTGGTAGATCCACTCTTGTACTACCCATATCATCAATATTAATCTAGCAGGAGTAGGGTTTTACCTCCATCGAGAGGGCCTGAACCTGGGTAAAATAAAGTGTCCCTTGTCTCCTGTTACCATCCGACCTTGACGCACAGTTCGGGACCCCCTACCCGAGATCCGCCGGTTTTGACACCGACATTGGTGCTTTCATTGAGAGTTCCTCTGTGTCGTCGCTTTTAGGCCCGATGGCTCCTTTGATCATCAACAACGACAAGGTTCAGGGTGAGACTTTCCTCCCCGGACAGATCTTCGTCTTCGGCGGCTTCACTCTGCGGGCCAATTCGCTTGGTCATCTGGAGCAGATCAAAAGCTACGCCCCTGGCCATCAAGTCAGGTTTGGAAGCTTGAACTACACGGCTGATATCCGCGGAGACTTGATCTTCGACGGATTCAGGCCACAGCCAAGCGTGCCGCGCTATTTCGAGGGGCACGATATAGCTCTGCCTCCGAATAGCACCCTGGAGGCCGCGCACGCTCCGGCCCCGATCTTCGACTCGGAGCCCGCTGCGTTCTCTGAGGATGAACGGTTGGACGTCACCTCGGGGGCTACGATCTCAAAGGAGATCGAGCCAAACGCCAGCCCCATACTCCGCACGGCCCTGGACTACAAGGAGCCAGACTCTTCTCCGAACTCCGAGCCTTCCGCGCCCCCGCCGATCGAATCTGATTTGGCGCCTGTAATGGAGTTCACCGCCGCGGACATCTTTCAGTGCTCACCTTTCGGTGATATCCTGAATTCTCTCAAGTCTCTCTCTTTATCAGGAGAGCCCAGGCCGGACTATGGTCTGCGAGGTTGGGATTCGGACGACGAAGAAATTCAAAACCCACCCACCACCCACTTGATAGCCACTGTCGATGATTTAACCGACATGCTCGATTTCGGATCCGAAGACTTCGATGGTATGGACGACGAAGATGGAGACGAACAGGAACCAGCACCTATAAGACGCTGGACCACCACCCCACCTAATGATGTACTCATGGTGGATACCCCTAAAGGAAACGACAACGAGGAAAAAGGGGGACAAAAAAGGGACAAAACCTCCGGAAAGCAATCAAAGCGGCGACGAAAACGCCGAGCCAAGCCCCGCCTCGATCAAGACCTAGCCATAGAGCAGGACCAGCCGGTAGATGACGAGCGCGCCTCAGAGCAACCGTCCGAACAGGGCAACTCGGATAGAGAGGACAGACAGCCCTCCCCCGGCCATAACAGAACTACGGACAATCTCACACCGGATAAAACCACGGAGCAGAAGAATCTCCACGAAAGGCTCGTTGCTACAGCACGCAGCCTGAAAAAGCATAAGCGGAAGCTAAAGACGGCGGAAGATGCACTCAGAATAAGATGGAGCAAGGTAATCAAGACCGCAGACAAATACGGCGGCAGCCGCCGCACTAAAAGCTATCCGAAGAGAAAACTACTGCCCGAATTCGATCAAGAGGCCCTAGAGCCCTCGCATTCGAGAAATAAAAAAGCCATACGGTCGGATAGGCGACCACACGGCCACCATAAAACGGCAAACGGCGCCGCATTCAATGCGGCATGCGACCCAATTAAAGACTCGCATCATGGCCCAGCCAGGTCCATTTACGGGCCAAGAAAGCAAGCTATCGCAAGCAATGCAAAAAAGCCATCATCAGAATCCGGCACGCCCAAATACAGGGGCGCCGCACACCCCCTATGTTTCACCAATGAGGTCCTGGAATACGAATTTCCAGAGGGATTCAAACCCTTCAACATAGAGGCGTACGATGGAACAACAAACCCCGGAGTCTGGATCGAGGATTATATCCTCCATATACATATGGCAAGAGGAGATGATCTCCATGCCATTAAATATCTACCCCTTAAGCTCAAAGGGCGAGCTCGGCACTGGCTTAAAAGCCTTCCCGAAAACACAATTGGAAGTTGGGAAGAGCTCGAGGACGCTTTCCGAGAAAATTTTCAAGGGACCTACGTCCGCCCTCCGGACGCAGACGATCTCAGTCACATAACTCAACAGCCCGGAGAATCAGCGCGACAGTTTTGGAACAGATTCCTTACTAAAAAGAATCAGATAGTGGATTGTCCGGACGCCAGGCCTTAGCATCTTTCAGGCATAATGTCCGAGACGAATGGCTCGCCAGGAAAAGCCAAGAACAATGGCCGCACTCACAAGCCTCATGACCCGCTTTTGCGCAGGAGAGGACAGCTGGTTGGCAAGGCGCAGCCCCAACGACCCAAGTACATCCGAAATCAGGGATGGAAACGGAAAACCGCGACGAAATAAGGATCGTCGCCGAATCAAAGGAAAAAGTCCGAAGAGCGCGGCAGTCAATGCCGGATTCAAAAGCTCACGGACAAATAAAATAAAACCATCCCCTCAGGATAACAGGGATGATCCGTCCAGCTTAAATAGAATCCTGGGCAGAATATGTTAGATACACAGTACTCCTGGGAAGCCTGCCAATCACACCCACAGAGAGTGTTGGGTTTTTAAACAATCCGGACAGCTTAACGCCGAACACAAGGGGCTTGACACACCAAGTGAAGAAGAGGACGAACCCCAAAGGTAGAGTACTAGGAAACAAAAGAACTTCCCACAAGAAGTCAAAACAGTGAACCTACTTCACGTCACAAAACGTATGGCACCCATAAAGGTACGTACAATCAAACTTTCCCCTCAGGAGTCCCACCACTGGTCACTAAAGCCAATCATTTTTGATCAGCTAGATTATTCTAGAAATATCAAAAACGCAGGCCGGACTGCCCTGATACTAGATCTAATAATCGATGGATTCCAGTTTACCAATGTCCTTATGGACGGAGGCAGTGGACTAAACCTGATATATCAGGATACAATCCGCCGCATGGGCGTAAACCCAGCAAGAATCCGCCACAGCAAAACCTCCTTTCAAGGGGTAGCACCAGGCCCGGACACCCACTGTATGGGTTTTCTCCGGCTTGTGGTCATATTTGGCTCTCCCAAAAACTTCCGTCGCGAAAAGCTGACTTTCCATGTAGTCCCGTTTTCAAGTCGCTATCAAGCACTAATGGGACGCGGAGCTTTCGCTCGCTTTAATGCCATACCGCATTACGCATCTCTCACACTTAAGATGCCCCGTCCACGAGGCATCATCTCTTTAAAGGGAACGCACTAAGATACGCCTCCTCCAAACGGAGGACTGCGCGGCTGCTTAAACAGCCGCACAATAAAGTGGCCCCGCCAGCCAAAAGACTTTTTTTCATAAGTCATCAAAGGCCATGGACCCGGACTCAACAAAGTTCGGCACACGTCCGTCATCAATGCAGGCTCATAAACGCCATATGCCCCCGTACAAGGGGCAATACGCAGAGACAATAAAGCTCAACTTAATATATTTTTTACTTTATATTTTGTTTATTATCTTTTTATTCCGCACAACCCATTTTTCACTTCAGTTCCTCTCTTTTACAGATGAACGTCATGCGGCGCCCGTCCAGGACACGACACAGCGGAGACACAGGCGCAGACGTGCAGTAGGGACCCGTCTTAAGGTTTCTTTTTAGATTAAGACCCTGCGTAAACCTTTTTTACTGTCTCTTGCTACTATACATCCCCTGGTTTGTTCTGCCATAACCAAGGAGGAGGCTAGCGTTTTGGCATGTGGCCACGCCAGAGTTATTGCTCGTACCTGGACACTAGGGGCTCTTTTTTTAGGGTGTTGTCTCACCCGCACTGATAAAGACCGAACACCTTAGGGAGTGTCCGGCGTCGCGAGTTTTGGCACTATATGCATCAGCTCCGAATCATGATTTTGGTCATATGTTGGGTTGCCCGGCTCCTGAGTTCGGCCACATTACGTTCCGTTCTATCGGCTAAGGTAGCACCAGGAGAACTATTGCGATTGTGCCCCGGTTCGGCCGGGTGAGCACCTCAGTAGAGAAAGCCGAAAACCGACTGTCATGATGTAGCGCGAGACTGGTCGCCACTCGATGACTCATAGGGATTTTTCGAATCCCTCCGGTTTGACGAAGGGCCGTTTCCCGGTCAGGCACGTACGCGCTCCGAATTCAGGCAAAGCGCATTCGCCACTAAAGGGCTACCTAAAGAGTCCCACTGTCAAGCTCCTATGGCTAAGTGAAAGTGTTAAAGCATTATAGTCCGGTTGCCTCGCCCGCTGCGCTATCACCTCCTTTGTAGGACCAAGACATTGGGTTAACTGTGAAAATGCGTCTTCTGCGCTCACCCCCGCACTATGTGCGTGGGGGCTGAAGCCAACGACTGCAATCTTTCAAAATTTATATATATTAAAACGGCCGCACAGGAGGTGTTCCTAATACTTGAAGTCACAAGTCTAAAAATGCCACTACTATTTATCAAAATACTGTTTTAAGATTACATATGCTATCATAATATAGCATCCTTCGAGCACTGCGTCTCTATTACGCGAGCACCTTCGAGGACTTCCTCAAAATAGTGCTCGGCAGGTGTTCGGCTTTTGTCCGAATCCCGGGACGCAACAGTGGTGGGCTCCATGTCTGCCCAGTATGTCTTGACACGGGCAAGAGCCAGCCGAGTGCCCTCTACGCACGCTGACCTCTTCATAGCATCGACATGTGGCACCACGTCCAGCAGTTGCTGCACCAAGCTGAAATAGCTCTTCAGCTTCGATCTCCCCGGACACAGACGATCCATGACGTACTTCATGGCGAGTCCGAACAACCTATTCAGCTCGGCCCATTGGGCCAGGCGATCGTCCACTGCCAGCGGACGCTCTGGATTGATGAATTGTGACCAAATGAGCTTCTCCACTTCATGATCCTTTTTATCCCAAAAGTGTCCGGTCGCATCAGTGGCACTAGCCGCCAAATCCAGCTAGGTGTCTTCTATACTCCACATCCGGTTTAACGGGGCAAACTTCGGATCACAAAATTTTCTCCGCAGCGAGAAGGGCTTTCCATCCGTAATCTGTCCGGCTTGACGCAGCTCTTCCTTCACCGCTCTCATTATAGAGCGGGCGTCCTTGGTGTCAGCAACAGCCTTCTCTAAGCTAGTTTGCTTCGCTCGATCTTCTTCTTCAAGAATCTTGCAACGGTCAGTAGCGCTCTTTAACATTACGGCCATATCAGCCATTTCATCCTTGCTTCGGCAATGGGCAGCCTGTTCGGCTTTCAGCTCTTCAAGGGCTTTTATGGCAGCCGCATCACTTTTTCTGGCTTGATCCTTCGCTCAGGTGAGTTCGGCCCTAAGACCTTCCACGGCGGCCGCACCATCTGCGTCAAGCACACACACGGTAAGATATTGACATACAACTCGTCTTACTAACAATCGCCTAATGATTTCAATACCTTGAGCACCATCAAGTCGCTTGTTAACAAGCATGATGTCGGCTTCTGCCTCATCCAGTTGTCGCTTTAGTTCGGCATATTCACAAGTCCGGCTTGACTCCGGACAATCAGCCACCTACATATAAAGGTGCCACTTAAAGGACCTGGGATTAAGATCCTCTGTGCGCCGTACACCTTTACGACGCACAGAGTCTCAGGGGCTACTATCTATACAGGGCGCACTTTATTTATGCGCAATTAACACAAATATACGTTATTTAAAACGTACCTCAAGGCCTGCCACTAAGCTCTTGACGGCCTCGTGCAGTCCGCTTTCTGCGGATGAAATCTTTTCAATCACCGTGCTCATTCACGCACGGTGCTCCTCTGAGACAGAGGCTCGCCCCAGCAGAGTCTTTAGCTCCTCTGACCGAACACCAGATGGTGTCGGACTCGTCCCATGGCCTTCCTCAAAGGCCGGACACAGTAAACCTTGGGGGGCAGCACCGTCCGCCCTTAGCGGTTCCAGAGAAATCCCCCGCGATGATACTTCAGCGTCGCCCGCCTTGCTAGGCAATACAGAAGGAGGAGGTGTTCCGCTCTCCATCATCTTAGGAAGAAGATCCCCCGAGGACGAGTTCTGCTGAGAAGGGCTGAGGTCCGAACTACAAATTAAGGTTTCGGTTAAAATTTCCCAGATATAAATCAAGGATTTCTCTTAAAAGAAAAACTCTTCCTCTACTTACGGTTCGCTGGAGAGCTGGTTACTTTTTGGGTTTAGTTCGGCCGAGGGACTCCCCGACGTTTGGTTCTCTGACAAGGATTCTTTCCCCCGCTTCGAGGCTACGGTCTCCGGGTCATCAGAGGCGACCCTTTTCTTTCCCTTAGGAGAGGAATTGTCGATTCCCCCCTTCGGAAGGGCCTCTTTCGAGGAGGCCACGGTTTCCTTGTCCTCCCCCTTATTTCCGTCCAAAGGCACTTCCTCCAGCATCCTGACTAGCACGGGATCCAGCCTGGTTTCGGGAAGGGGAGCTGGACACCTGATCGGCTTCGCCTTCGCTATCCACTCCTGCTTAAAAGGAGAAACGCTGTTAGAAGCAAGTTAATTATGCGGATAGAAGGTCCGGTCGCAAGGTCACTTACTTGGGTATCCAGGCGATTGCGGCTTAAACCAGCATCCTCGGTCAAGTCCGGAGTCACTCCTTGTGACCCGAAGAACAGTTTATACATCTCCACAGGCGTTACGCCCATAAAATTCTGGAGAGCTCGTGGTCCCTCTGGATTGAACTCCCACAAGCGCGAAGGGGGCGACGTTGGCCGGGCAGTGTCCGGCGAATCAGCATGACTTGTTTCACCTTGACCAGGTCGAAGTCTCCCTTCAAGAGATCCTTAATGCGACCCTGCAGCAGAGGAATGTCTTTGGGCAAGCCCCGATCTAACCCCGTGTTAATCCACGATGCTAACCATGGTGGGGGACCCGAGCGAAAGGCCGGAGGCGCCACCCATGCGGTGCCCCGAGGAGCGGTGATGTAGAACCACTCCTGTTGCCATAAGCCGAGCTCCTCTTGAAAAGCGCCCTCGGGCCATGGAGCGTCGGCATTTCTTTTTATAACAGCGCCTCCGCACTCTGCATGGCGCCCTTCGATTATCTTCGGTTCTACTTTGAAGGTCTTGAGCCACAGTCCGAGGTGAGGGGTGACACGGAGGAACGCTTCGCACACAACTATGAATGAGGAGATATGGAGGATGGACTCCGGAGCTAAGTCGTGGATTTCCAGCCCATAATAAAACATCAGCCCCCTTACAAAAGGATCCACGGGGAAGCCTAATCCGCGAAGGAAGTGGGATGTAAATACCACACTCTCGCCGGGCTGAGGGCTAGGGATCACCTGTCTTGGAACAGGTAGCCTATGGGGAATCTCCCTGGTCAGGAATCTAGCTTCCCTCAATCTTGATACGTCCTCCTCCGTAACAGAGGAGGGCATCCATCTGCCTTGGAGGTCGGAGCCGGACATTGTCGAAGATCCGGTGCGCTAGGAATCTGGAAGCTTAGGGTGCTGGAACTCGAGGCGACGGGCGAACTTGTTTTGAGAATAGAAGCGGGGAACAGGGCCCTGGTCTCTTTACGTAAGAGGCAGAATATCAAGCGCCCTCCTCGTAACCGTCTTGGACTAACCTTTAATTAAGGCAAGACGTGCCAACAGGCACGATTGGGTTGCCCATGTCCGTATTAATGAGAATCCCGTTAGAGGGGGGCACACGATCTCTGCTTCGACAAGACGTGCCGAGGAAACCGCCTCGCTATACGAGCTGAGGTGGAACGATGAAAACAATTTATAGAAGGCTTGGCCGCAGTGTTATGACGCACTGTGGGATACGTCAGCAGATTTGATTTGTGTTAATATTATTCTCTGTATGGCAATATGTGGAAACTTATCTTGCAAAGCCGGACACTATCATGTGGTGTTTATAATCTTCTTGAAGAACTTGGAGGAGGAACCCTCCTTGCAATGCCGAAGACAATCTGCGCGTCGGACTCGTCGTCATTGAAGCCTGGTTCAGGGGCTACTGAGGGAGTCCTGGATTAGGGGGTGTTCGGATAGCCGAACTATACCTTCAGCCGGACTCCAGGACTATGAAGATATAAAGTTGAAGACTTCATCCCGTGTCTGGAAGGATCTATTCTTGGTGTGGAAGGCAAGCTAGGTGTGCGGATATTCGAGATCTCCTAGCATTGTAACCGACTCTGTGTAACCCTAACCCTGTCCGGTGTCTATATAAACCAGAGGGTTGTAGTCCGTAGGACAACCATCATCATACACAATCATACCATAGTCTAGCTTCTAGGGTTTAGCCTCCTTGATCTCGTGGTAGATCCACTCTTGTAATACCCATATCATCAATATTAATCTAGCAGGAGTAGGGTTTTACCTCCATCGAGAGGGCCTAAACCTGGGTAAAATAAAGTGTCCCTTGTCTCCTGTTACCATCCGACCTTGACGCACAGTTCGGGACCCCCTACCCGAGATCTGCCGGTTTTGACACCGACAATAATCTTCACAGGCATTCGCCTTCTTCACAGGCTCTGGGCCTTTTCCAAAAAGGATAATCTTCACAGGCACTCGCCTTCTTCACAGGCTCTGGTCCTTTTCCAAAAAGGATAATCTTCACAGGCATTCGCCTTCTTCACAGGCTCTGGGCCTTTTCCAAAAAGGATAATCTTCACAGGCATTCGCCTTCTTCACAGGCTCTGGGCCTTTTCCAAAAAGTATAATCTTCACAGGCATTCGCCTTCTTCACAGGCTCTGGGCCTTTTCCAAAAAGGACAATCTTCACAGGCATTCGCCTTCTTCACGGGCTCTGGGCCTTTTCCAAAAAGGATAATCTTCACAGGCGTTCGCCTTCTTCACAGGCTCTGGGCCTTTTTAGGGGTAGAACCTCCGGAGGTGCTGGATGTTCCACGCATTCTGGATCGGCACCCCCTCCTGAGTCTCCAAGCGCGCGGAGCCAGGCCTGGAAACATGAACAACCTTAAACGGGCCCTCCCACATGGGAGAGAGCTTGTGCAGTCCCTCCCTGGAGAGGACCCGCCTGAGCACGAGGTCTCCTACCTCGAGAGTTCTGGGGCGGATGTGGCGGCAATGATACCGTCGCCGTGCTTGTTGGTACCTCGCCGCCCGTAGTGCGGCTTCTCGGCGGCGTTCCTCCCCCAGCACGAGGTCCATCCACCGCATGGCGTCCTGTTGCGCCTCGTCGAACGCCAGGACCCGCGCGGAGCGACGTCTGACCTCGTGAGGGAGGACCGCCTCGGCTCCGTAGACCAGGAAGAACGGGGTCTCTCCCGTCGGCTTGGTTGCGGTTGTGCGAATGGACCACAACACAGATAGAAGCTCGTCGTACCAACCTCTCCCGCAGGCCTCTAGCTTCTTTTTGAACGTCCTGGTTTTGAGGCCCCTTAGGACCTCTGCGTTGGCTCGCTCCGCCTGGCCGTTGCTTCGGGGGGTGGTGAGGCACTGAAGGCTTGACGAGGTGGCGCAGTGCGGGGCTGCCGAGGCCAGAGCTCGGCCACTCAGGTTTGTCGGCGTTGCAGGGACGGACCCATGCGCAAGCGTCGTGCCGTTTGGGAGCAGCTCCGTCAGTTGGCGTCAGTTGAGTGGGCAACTAGGTCAAACACATTAGCCGCGAAGGAGTGGATTCATTCAAATAGATGCTGGGAAGGCAGGCGTCATCGGGTCAGGCCTGAGTGACCTGGGGATGATGCAGCCCGAGGGGTGCCCCCAACAAAGTAAGCTAACGACATGAAATAAAAGGGATACATGCCGCTGGGACGGACCCACGCGGCCTGGGAATAATGCAGCCCTGGGGGGCGCTCCCAACTGGAAATGAAACTTGAAAGATGTCACCTGATGATGTTGAGAACGAAGCAGTGTTGGTGCAGTAGACTCGGTGGGCTGCGGAAGCCGATCCTCACGAGCCCCCAGGCCCTGGGGCCTCGGGAGGCTCCGGAGGCGCTGGTGGCTCCTCACGGACCATCTCCATCTTCGCCAAGACTGCGGAACGCCTGGCCTCTTGAGCTTCCATGATGCCCCTCATGAGGTGCTGGTACATGGCAGCCGCGTTCGGCAAGCCGTAAGGCATGCGAACGTAGCTGTGGGGTGGACCTTCGCAGCGCCCACTCGCGAGGGCTAGAGGCGCTCCAAAGTGGCCACTCGATTGAGCCCTGGTACGTCGATGCAGACGCGCAGCCCACCATCCTCGCCTGGATGGGGAACCACAGCTGGTAGGCGGCGGCCGCCTCTCATGGCTCTTGACTCCTGTAGCTCTTGAATGACCTTGCTGACGAACTCCTGAGGGTCTGGCTCCCTTTGCCTTACTCCTTCTTGAGGGAAACGTGCTTCGAAACACGCCTCCACGTGGTGCCCAAGCGCCTCCCTCCTGACCTTAGCCAGGTCGGTGGCCCTCCAGGGGAGAGCCCCCGAGCCCTGCCTGAGGAGGGCGCCGGGCGCGCTTTCCTATGCGATGTAAGGAGGTTCCCCCTGGCCAGGCACGGTCCCTGAGGGGCCTGCCTCCTGAGGGACCGGGCCGGACAATGTCTTCTTCTTCTTGGGGGTGGTCTCGGGAATCCTCCTGCTTCCGCTATCCGGGTCTTCCAGTGATGCGGCCTGAAAGGCTCGTTCCAGGGAACACACCGCGTCCTTCTCTTCACAGGGCACCGTTGACTCCGCCACTCCCTGGCATCTTGAGGACGTTGTAGCCATGGTGAGTCACGGCCATGAACTTAGCTAGCGCCGGGTACCCAAGGATGGCGTTGTACGGCAGGCGAATGTGAGCGACGTCGAAGTCGATGAGATCGGTGCGGTAGTTGTCGCGTGCTCCGAAGGTGATAGGGAGGCGGACCTGCCCGATCGGGACCGTGGAGCCGTCAGTGACTCCGAAGAAGGGCTTGGTTGGCTGAAGCTGGTTGTCGGGCACTTGGAGATTGTTGAATGTTTCCACGGACAGGACGTTGAGCTCTGCCCCGCCATCGATGAGGGTCCTGGTGACCACCACGTTGCTGATGATTGGGGAACAAAGCATTGGGAGGACTCCAGCTGTGGCTGCACACTTGAGCTGATCCACTGAGCTGAACGTGATGGCGCACGATGACCACCTGAGAGGACGTGTGGCTTCGAGCTTGGGGAGGACTGCATTCACTTCGCGGGTGAACTACTTGAAGATGCACTGAGATGCTGGGGCTTGAGCTCTGCCCAGGATGCAGGTGATTGCGCGTGGCTCCTGGAAGCCCCCAGCCCCCTCGTCCTGGTGGCGGTCCTCGTTTCTTCTTAGCTACGGCGGCAGCGGTGGGAGGCATGCGTTGCCTTGCGGGCGATCCTCGCGAGGCTGGTCCCTCCAGTCTTCCTCGCGAGGCGGGTCTTGCCAGCGGTCCTCGCGAGGTCGATCGCGCCACCCTTGGCGTGGGCCGCGGTCTTCCCAGCGTCCTGCGTTCCTTCCTCCTCCTCGACCGTAGCCCCGGTCGGCTCGATTGGGGCGACGGCCGATCCTTCCTTCACGCATGGCTCGGAGCTCTTGACATTCGTTGGTGTTGTGGGTGTGGAGGTCGTGGTACACACAGTACTGACTTCCCTTGGAAGATTCAGGCTGATCTCTGCCCCGCTTGGTGTCCGGTTCTGCCGCGAGCACGGCAGCCCCCTTGCGCTTCACATCCTTGGCCTTGGACTTCTTCTCTTCTGGGTCTGTGGCAGGCAGCTCGAGGAGGGAGAGACGCCCTTCCTCAGCCCTGGCGCACTTGGTCGCCAAGTTGAACAGCTCCAAGGAAGTGCACAGGTCTTCATGCATCGCCAGCTCCTCCTTCATCTTGACGTCGCGCACGCCGTCGGAGAAGGCTGAGATGATGGCCTCCTCGGACACCCTGGGAATCTTGAGGCGTGCGTTGTTGAAGCGCTGGATGTACTTTTGCAGGGTCTCTCCGGGCTGTTGCTTGATGCGGCGAATGTCGCTCACGGCGGGTGGCCGGTCGCGAGTACCTTGGAAGTTGTCGATGAAGCGGGTGCGCATCTCGTCCCAGGAGGAGATCGTGCCTGGGGCCAGGTTCAGGAGCCAAGTGCGGGCCCTGTCCTTGAGCGCCATGGGAAACCAGTTCGCCATGACTTTCTCATCTCCGTTGGCAGCTTCGATGCCCAGCTCATAGAGCTGGAGGAACTCCGCAGGGTCGGCCGTGCCGTCATAGCGAAGAGGCAAGTCTAGCTTGAACTTGCCGGGCCATGCGACGCAGCGCAGCTCGGAGGTGAAGGCACGGCAGCCCGCCATGGCCACGGGAGGCCTTGGGTGACGCAGAGCTTGGTCTTGCAGGTCCCCGCACGCTGCAGCTGGGAGCAGCGCGGGGTCTTGATGTGCGGGGGCAGGAGCGTGGCCGCGACGTGCTGGAGCAGGGAGCGCCCAGGCGGCTTCTTGTGGATGAGGGACTTCTTGGCAGCTCTGCTCTTGCCACGCTGGCGCCTGGTGGAGCGGGTTCGGCCTAGGGGCCACGCGCCTTGCAGCCAGGGCGTCTTCTTGGTCAGGAGGCGGCTGGGGCGCCCCCAGAGCTTCATCGCCCGCGTGGGGCGGGGTGTGTTGCAGCGGAACGGACGGTGCAGGAGAGCCCCCCGAGGCGCGGACGAGCTCGACGACGCGGTCGAGCCACTCTTCGTAGACGTCGTCGACGGGACGTAGCGCAGGAGCTCGTTTGCCGCGATAAGCGCAGCTCGAGCCTCCATGGGTGCGCGGAGCGCGCGGGAACGGATGCTGGGACGACGCTTGCTGCTCGTTCCCCGCCGGGCCGGTGGTGGCGTTGACGGCAGGTGACGGGAAATGGCGGGGACGCCCGCCGACGGGGGCCGTCTGGGCGACACGGGAAGCGAGAGCGGCTCTGCGCTCGGCGCGGGCCCGACGAGCGTCAGACATGGACGCGATGGTCGGAGGAGAACGGGGCGGTGGAGGACGAATTCCGGCGCACCCCTACCTGGCGCGCCAAATGTCGGATTTCGGGTTCCGGCAGACCCTTAAGGTTCGAACTCTGGGGTGCGCGCGGAGATTACGCTTCCTACCTACCTGCACCCCTCCGCCTCGCAAGGATCTAAACTATGAGAAGAACAACACAAGAGACACAGGGTTTATGCTGGTTCGGGCCACCGATGTGGTGTAATACCCTACTCCAGTGTGGTGGTGTGGTGGATTGCCTCTTGGGCTGATGATGATGAACAATACAAAGAAGAACAGCCTCGCGAGGGTCTGTTCTTGTTGGGGGAATGAACTGCTAGGAGGAGTTTAGTCGCCCTTCTCTCTCTCTCTCTCTCTCTGATCTGATTACCAATCGATCTGTCCTCCGAATTCCTTATTGTCCCTACCCTGGGGGTGGCTCGTCCTATTTATAGTCAAAGGCCCTGGTCCTCTTCCCAAATATTGAGCGGGAAGGGCGCCAACAATTGGCCATTTTGAAGGGGAACATCTGGTACACTTTTCCTGACTAAAGTTGGTCCTCGCCTGCCAAAGGCTCTGGTGATGACGCTGGCTTGGGCTCCACAATGACTTCCTCCTTGTCGCGGAGCTGGTCTTGGTCTCGTTGCACCGAAACGGGTGCCTTTGCTTGATCCTCCCGCCTGCGCTTGCTCCCTTTGCACCAAAGAGGAAAGGGAGGACACTGCGTGGGCTGGCACCCGCCTGGCGCCCTTGGTCGTCATGGCTTGCGTCATGGACACCTCGTGAGGTACCCCGCCTTGATCTCTCCGCCTCCTCGCGAGCCAGCCTGATGAGGCCGTGCCTGAGGAAGCTCTGTGTCGTCCGCCTCGTGAGGCTTGGCCCTCACGAGGGTCACTACTTGGAAAAGGGCTAAAGATAGGATTGACACTAATGGCGCACCAGTGAAGTGGTGCGCCACTACTATATACTAATGGCGCACCAGGCAAAAGGTGCGCCACTAGTAAACCAATTTTTTTTCATTTTTTCAAACATACTAATGGCGCATCCTGGCAAAGTGCGCCATTAGTAGTTAGAACTACTAGTGGCGCACCGGTGACAGAGTGCGCCAGTAAATTTTTTTTTACTTTTTGGCAAAAAAACATTCAAATGGCGCACCGCTGCTGGGTGCTCCATTAGTGAGCTTCCCCCCATTCCACCTATTCCCCTCCCTCCCTTCCTCCCCACTCGACCTAACCGTACGCCGCCGCCGCGCCTGCACGCCCCCTCCGCCCCCTCTGTCCCCTGTCGCCGCCGCCCCGACCCCCGCCCCGTGCCCCTCCGCCCACTCCGTCCCCTGCCGCCGCCGCCCCGACCCCCGCCCCCGCGCCCCCACCACTGCAGCTCCCCCGTGCCGCTGCCCCCACACCCCCGCGCCCCCCACCACTGCAGCTCCTCCGCGCCGCCGCCCCCACGCCCCCGCGCCCCCACCACTGCAGCTCCCCCGCGTCGTGTCTCATGTCTGCCTCTCCAACGCCACCACCGGCCGGCCCTTCATATCGACCCTCGAGCTCCGGTCGCTCAACGGGTCGCTGTACCGCACCGACGCGGAGGCCCGCGCCTTCCTCGCCCTCGCCGCCCGCATCAACTTTGGCGCCCCCTCGCCAGATCCCGTCAGGTACTCTACTACTCTACCGCCGCTTCTTTCTTTTTCCCCCTTTCTTTCTTCTTCTTCTGTTGATTTGAACATGTAATCATCTTTCCAGTGTTGCTACTCTTTCTAAAAATCACTGGATTCATAGAGTAGCCTACATGCCAAATGGTGATTTTTTTAACACAAGTAAATTGTGATCAACCAATTCAACCCAAATTTTGTCAACTCCAGCAAAGTAGTGTCTTTTTTGTCTGTAGATTAATATCCTACTTCAGTTTTGGAGTGACTAGGCCACCAGACTCCTTCATCTTACAAACCATGCCCAAAAAACACAAAAATGAGGCATCTGTTGCATGATTTTTCCATCCAGGGAGTTTCATAGTAGAGAGCAAGTAACAAGGGATTGAGAAACTGCTAGCCTGAAAAGAACACAGTTTCCTCCAAAACATGACATTTCTCATCTCTGGATCAGAGAGCAGACCAGACCAGAGTTTTTCGAAAGTAAGGTCGAACCAAGGTGAATGTTGGTCTTAGGTTCATAACAGTGTCAGAGCTTCAGGCTATGGCAACCTCTTTCTTTACTGTATTGCCTTGATCATGTGAATGTATCTCTGCTTAGCCTGGTTCCTCCGCGTATCCATCTTCTTTAGGAAGATCAAAGCTCTTGTTTTTCTTTGCCCCAGTGTTTGTTTTGCTTGGCTCAGTGATCATCAGAAGTGGTCTGCTCCTTGCCTGATTGTTTGAGACCACCTACTAAAAAGAAAATGAAATGCCCGGTGTTTGTTGGTTGATGGAATCGCCTCGTTTGTTCTGTTTGAGATCGATGCACAATTTCTTAGCTACGTAGTGCAGGAATGTTGTACTATTCGTTATTGCAGTATTACTGCGAGTTATTAGTTCTCATGCCCCAATGAATTCTCTTCACTATGCTCTAGGCACTCAACTGTGGTAGATGCTAGAGTATTGTAACTGCATTTCACATGCCAAAGTAAATGTAGCCTATTAGGACAATATGGTAAAAAGGAAATGGACAGGGAACCCTGTGTGCCAATTCTGTCCCTGATATTTTGACTGTATTCCAAAATTTATTCGTAGTAGTAGCCGTAATGTTCAAATTGTTGGGCTTGCAGCTATATGGAAGCTTCATAGTTGAGCTTGTTTCAATAAAAAGCTTGTGAGGTCCCCTGTTGAATTCATATCTTTTAGGTTCACCCAAATTGCCATTAAGAGAAACCAGAGCTCGCTACAAAGTCTCGAATACTAATCTTTATAACTATGTGCTTTCTTTTCTATATTTTCTGACAGGTGGCACATATGTTTCTGATGCCATATTTGTTGGTTTTTTCTAGACGGTGATGATGTTATGTCTCTACCGTAGATTAAAATAAATGGAAGTTTAAAAATATGAGAGAAGTTGTCTTGACTAATTACATGTTTATGTAAAAAAGAATAGCAGGGATATTTTACAACTCCTGTGTGTGTAGTTGCTTTCTTCTTGTATCATAAAAATATCTCTTCTGCTGCTTATCAGAGATGGCGGGAAGCAGCCACCGCTACTCTGCGACACCGCAGTACGAGTTGGATGCTTCCGAGTTCTTCACTATCATACTTGGGACTTCAGCATCATCCATGACGCAGGTATATAAAACGAGAGATCTCACCTTCACCCATCTCATTATGATATCTGTTGTTTGCTACATCACTCATTGTCCCAAACTGCAGAGGATGCCTGACAGTTTTATGAACATGCTGATGGGTGAAGATTCGCCAAATAATGTGAAGCTGCGACAGGCCGGCAGGGGGTTTCGCAGGCTGTGGGATGTGGAGTTGGTGATCAAGGAGGGCCACATGTACTTGTCTCGTGGGTGGGAGAAGTTCTACCGTGCCTACGACCTGCGGCTGGGGTACTTCCTTCTCTTAAGGTACGACGACGATGCCACCATGCTCATCGTGAAGGTGTTCAACGCGACTATGTGTCGCATGCGCTACGCTGAAGATTATGATGTCGGTACGTTCTGCCTCTTCTTATTCCTCTACATTTGGCTTTGTCTCACATCGATTGTTAACGGTCATTGTTGCATTTGGACATGTAATGGGAGCAGCAGCAGCGACAATGGCTACAGCCAAAGCAGCAGCGACTATGGCTGTAGCGAAAGCAGCAGCGATTCTGGCTGTAGCGAAAGTAGCAACGATTCTGGTTGTAGCAAAATCAGCAGCGATTCTGGCAGCAGCATAGACAACAAGAAGGATGATCCGGACTGGAGTGCGGGAGAAGAGGAGCAGAGTGGGGATGAGGAGCTGCAGGATGATGATGGGCATCAGGCTGAGGATGACCTAGCGCTTGTGGTGGCTGACCAAGGGCAAGAAATGGTGGTGGCTGACCATGGGCAAGAGATGGTGGTGGCTGACCATGGGCAAGAGATGGAGGTGGCTGAGGATGACCTAGCGATGGTCGTGCCTGAAGGTGGCCTCGCGATGGTGGTGGTGCCTGACAATGAACAACTGGGCGACATGACCACGCCAATTGAGGTAGAAGACTACATCCCACTGCCTCCACCGCCTCCACCGCCTCGCTGCTCTTGGCGCATCAGGCTGAGGAAGGAGAAGGAGAAGAACAATGCATGAGAACTGAACTTTGTCAGGTATGTCAGATTTCCAAAATGATATATATATATATATATATATATATATATATATATATATATATATATATATATATATATATATATATATATATATATATATATATATATATATATATACTTAGTTACATATGTTATCTCTAATATGCTTAGTTTCCTATAGGTTAGCTTCATATTACCTAAGTTGGCTCTAATATGCTAACTTAGAGCTTATATGCTTAGTTTCCTATAGGTTAGCTCGAAAATAACTTATGTTAGCACAAAATGATCAAGTTTACATAATAAGCTTATAGTCTTTTTCTTATTCTTCTTCTTTTCCAAAATGACATAGGTTAGCTTCATTTTACCTAAGTTGGCTCTAATATACTAACTTAGAGCTTATATGCTTAGTTTCCTATAGGTTAGCTCCAAAATAACTTATGTTAGCACAAAATGATCAAGTTTACATAATAAGCTTATAGTCTTCTTCTTATTCTTCTTCTTTTCCAAAATTCTTCTTATTCTTCTTCTAGTGTTCTTCTTCTTCTAGTATTCTTCTAGTCTTCTTGTTTTTCTTCTTCTAACTTCTTGTTTATCATTTTGCAGAGTTGATTTAATTCACGGAAGCTTGCATGGATGGAGTGCTTCTTTTCCATTTGTGTTTTTATTTTGTATCAATGTGAAACTTTTGTGAATTGATGGATAACGGTGTTGGATGAACAATATGAAACTTTTGTAATATGTAACGATGGAACTATGTGTTGGCTATGTATGTATATATGATGGAACTTGTGTGTTGGCTATGTATGTATATATGATGGAACTTGTGTGTTGGCTATGATTGTTATATGGATGCTTGTTTTGTGTGTGTATATATATATATATATATATGTGTGTGTGTGTGTGTGTGTGTGTGTGTGTGTGTGTGTGTGTGTGTGTTGGATATCTCATAGGTGAAATAGTGACCTGAGATTAAAAAAAATTTAAAAAAATTGTTACTAATGGCGCACTACCATGTGGTGCGCCATTACTATAGCAGACACTGGTGGCGCACCGTGGGCAAAACTAATGGCGCACTGCCTGGCGCGCCATTAGTATACCAGATACTAATGGCGCACCAGTGGTGCGCCATTAGTAAAAAAATCTAGTGGCGTGCTACTAATGGCGCACTGCCTGGCGCGCCATTAGTATAACAGATACTAATGGCGCACCAGTGGTGCGCCATTAGTAAAAAAATCTAGTGGCGTGCTACTAATGGCGCACCAGTGATGCGCCATTAGTAGGCAAAACTGGTGTGCCAATAATAGCCCTTTTCCTAGTAGTGAGTCTTGGGTCTGTGTTGATGAAGATGGGCCGTGCTGGGCCCCCTTTGGGCCACGCCGCAGGCCGCAGGCAGGCAATTCTGGGGACCCCCATTCCCAGAACGCCGACGGTGCCCAACTTTTTCTTGTCAGCTTCACAATTCGGGTACAATAATTTCTTGTGATCCTCTAACATGCCCCGCAACTTCTTCTTCTCCAAATAACTTGCGCAGTTTCTCTTTGCATCGGCAATGGCCCGACCTGGATCATCAGCGGGCTCATCTAATGCCTCTTCTTCAGATTCTTCCCGCATTGCCGGCTCAGCTTCTTCCCCCATTGTTGTATCATTGTATTCAGGGAACCTGTCGTGGGTTTGTCATGGAAGATGTCCTAGCGAAAGGACTTAGTCGTGGAGCCATCGCAACGGGTTAACTCGAAGGGTTTAAAGCGGGCAAGGGACACAGGGAGTTTATACTAGTTTGGCCCCTTCGATGAAGGTAAAAGCCTACGTCTAGTTTGTGATGGAATTGATGTGGTTTTGATGACTAGGGAGCAAACAAGCTTCGCCTAGGCCTCGAGTTATTCTTGCCTGTCCTGAACCTCTATCGGGTTGTCCCCTTATATATGCGGGCGACACCCGTCGGTTCATAGAGTCCCAATCTCCGGTTTATATTCGTATCCGGGTTGGTCTCCCCCTATTCCTAACTTATAATACAAGTTTATATACACGCCGGTTTACGGCGACAGATACTGAACCGACTACGGCCTTGGGCCTTTGTCTAGCCTCTGGGCTTTAACACCTTTAGACTACTGATGAAGTCAACCCGGCCCACTTAGGCCGGTTTACGTCCAGCAGTAATATCCCCAACATTAGGCCCCAGATTGATTTGAACAGGTTCATGTCAATCCTTAGCCAAAATCTTTGTATTCATCATCTTCCTGTATCTGTTGAACCGTCGTGTCGTCATCTTCTTTGGTTGTTGTAAACCGGCATGACGTCATCCTGAGACTAGCCTTTATAACGCCTTCTTTGTTTAATAGATCCGCACTAATCGAGGCGACAACTCCGAAAATTGTGGCTCCTGGATTCGCGCGCCTGACACATGTCCTTTGCTTCATAAATAGGGCCGAAGGGTCATTTCTTTTCTCTCCTTCATCCCCTTTCTCTTCATCTTCTCCGCGCCGCTAGCCTCGGAGCTCTGCCGCCGCTGCTGATCTCTGCATCGTCTTGGGCCGCTGCATCGACCTGATCGTACCAGAAAACCGCAGCGTCCTTCCGCATCTCCCCCAGCTCCGGTAAGATCTCTGCTTTTTACCCATCCGGATCCATACTAGGGTTTCATGTTCATGCCGTGTTCTTGCTTACTGTCCGTATTCCTGCTCATACCTCTGGATAGATCCAAGGAAGCCCTTCTGTGAGTTACCAATGGGCTTTTAGCATTCATCTTGTAGATTCATGTGTCAGTTCATAGATCCAAATAACCTTTCTGCTCTTTGAACAAATATTGTTCCGCCTTAAGCTTTTGAATATTTTCCTTTTTCTGGACTGGCTTAGATCCATCGTTGTAGAGAAGTCTTGTGAAACCTGTTTCTGTATTTATACACCCTCAATTGCTTTCAATGCTCAGATCCGGCGGTTTAACTTTGGCATAGAAAATGTAAAGGACCAGTATATATCATTAGTCCCCCTGTTTGAACCGCCAGACGTTGCCACCTTGCATAACTCCGGTTTAGATAGGATTGTCTTCGGTTTAAGTAGATATGCCTCCGGTTTAACTCAAACATATACTTGAACCAGAACTGCTTGTTTTGTAGATTTCCTCATGGCGAAGCAAATATATGAATGCAACTGGGTTCCTTCCCGTGTTACGGAAACACAGCTGAACAACTTAGTTCTCACTGGCGCTTTAAGCAGTAAAAACACCGTCCACTGGAGAGTCCCAGGCACAGAATGTCCTCCCACCCCTGAAGAGGGAGAGGTTGTTCTTTTTGCGGATCACCTGGCCCGGGGCTTTAGCCCGCCCGATTCAAAGTTTTATCAGGATGTCTTAGCCAATTTCCAACTGCACCCACAAGATATCGGTCCCAACTCTGTCACTAATATATGCCACTTCCAAGTGCTTTGCGAAGCGTACTTCCAAGAGGAACCCACGGTGGAACTATTCCGAGACTTCTTTCACTTGAACCGCCGCACAGAGTTTACTGACGGCCCCAATATGGAACTGGGTGGTATGGCAATTCAAAAAAGGAAAGAAGTCACTTATCCTCATCCAAAATTGCACAGTCATCCCCAGGAGTGGAATAATTCCTGGTTCTATTGCAAAGATACCTCCCCTGCCGAAGAGAATCCATTGCCTGGTCTCCCTTGTTCCATGCTTTGGACAGGGCTGGTTTAACAGATAGTTCAGGCGTTCCGGATTGGGACTGGGCCCAACACTGCGGTTTTTGCCCTTCCGTCGCTGGCCTCCATTTTGTACGTTAGTATTGGCCACAAAATCCATGTTGCCATCCGCTTTACGCTTGCCTCCCCCACCGTTTCCAGCTGAGTGATGGTGCTGACCTCTGAAGTTGCCGTTCTTCTTTCCCTTCCCTGTCTTTTCATCATCAGACTCGGGATCCTTGGTACTATCAGAATCAGCGTTACCAAAGCGCCCATGAGGGTTCCCATGTCAGTACAATGGCGTTTCATTCGTCCTAACTTCAGCTACAAAGGTCCAAACCGGCAATTGCCTTCCAAGGTTATAACTGCGGTGTCTGCATTGATGCGGTCTGAAGAGTGCAGAACTCGTGAGACCCTACGAACCCAATGAGTCGTTGATTCTCCTTCCTCCTGGACACAGGCAGCTAAATCCACTATTGACATGGGCTGCTTACATGTGTCTTTGAAATTATTGATGAACCGGTCTCTCAGCTGGGCGCATGAACTGATAGAATTGGGCGGCAGGCTTTTTAACCAAGTGCGGGCTGTCCCTTCAAGCATCATGGTAAAATATTTTGAACACGCCGCCTCATTAACATCAAGCATCTCCATGGCCATCTCATAACTCTCCACCCACGTCTCTGGGGGTTGATCCGCCATGTAGTTTGGCACCTTGCGCGGGCCTTTAAAATCCTTGGGCAGGCGCACATTGCGTAAAGCGGGGACAAGACAAGGCACTCCCAAAGCGCTAGACGTGAGCCCCGGTTCAACCGAAGTGGTGGGACGAACCGGCGTGAACTGATGAGTCTGATACTGTGCTGCTACCTCAGCTTCCCTGCGCGCTCGGGCCCGGTCTACCACCTCCTGGGCATCGAGAGCCGGATTGTTGCCACGGGGTGCTTCACGCCGCACGTTACTTGACACAGTTGGTTCCTCCATATGCCTGCTATAACTCTGGGCCGGACGCGGGTAGAATGAATCCGGTCACGGCTGTATGAATATGCTTCCTGTTGGATTAAAGCCGTCCTAAGGAGATCCTTAACCCGACGCGTTTCGATCGCCTGTAATGAATCACCTTCAACCGGAATAGCCTCTAGCCGTGCCACAGCTGCAACGAGGTTATCCATCGGATTGGAGTAGTGACCCGGAGGTGTAGGCACGGCCTGCGGTACACCAGCATTATGACGAGGCAGATCTATTAAACGGGGCTGAACCGGTGCTCGTGCCGCAGGTGCCTCCGCCCGGTTTACTACCGGCGGATTATTGATTCCCGCTTCACGGGTGTTGAAAAGGTTCCTTCCTTCAAAAACTGAGGGCAAACGAGATCGGTATTTCCTCCTCATGACTTCCTGTGAGGCGTTCTGGTCCAGCATGAGTTTATAAGCTTGGGCATCCAAAGCGGCCCGCTCCGTGGTCATCCTGACCTCTTCTGCTGCCAGATCCGCTTTGGCCTGGGTAATCTTCTCTCTCACCTTTGCGATCTCCGCGTTATGAGCATCCTGATCCACCAGATTAGCCTCCGCCATGAGTGCAGCCAATGCGTCGAATAGATCTGATAACACTTGAACCGACGGGCGCACCGAGCCTTCTGCTCCGGCAGCCGTTGCTGCTGCTGAACCGGAAATCATCGCCGCGGCTGTCGATGAGTGAGGTGCTGCTTGTGTACCGGCCATGAATATCCCAACCCGGTTGGGCAGATCGGAGGGGTCCGGAATACTGTCGCCATCGGAACAGCCCCCAATCCGGCCATCTTGTAGCTGATACAATGACTCAGTCTCTCCGGTCGATGACTCGTCGCCAGAGTAAACGACGGTTTCACCACCAGATCCTGATCCGTCCTCATAGCTTCCTCCATGGATGACTCCCATGAAGGCACGCTTCACGGCCGGTTTAACCCGGGCAGGTCGTGCACGCTGAGCTGTCTCGACGAGGTCGGTGTAGGTGTCCAGCTCAGGGCCCGGTTCACCGATCTTGCCGATGAAGACATGTAAGCCACCAAAGGGGACCCGGTACCCGTACTCAATTGAGCCGGCCTCGGGGCCCCAGCCTGCGTCGTCGATGTAGATCTTGCCGCGACGACTCTTGGTCATCCGACCCACGGCGTATCCCTCGAGTCCTTCAAAGCGGCCCTCCAAGAACTTGAAACCATCGTGCGATAGCCCCACGGTGGGCGCCAACTGTCGTGGGTTTGTCACGGCAGATGTCCTAGCGAAAGGACTTAGTCATGGAGCCATCGCAACGGGTTAACTCGAAGGGGTTAAAGCGGACAAGGGACATAGGGAGTTTATACTAGTTCGGCCCCTTCGATGAAGGTAAAAGCCTACGTCTAGTTTGTGATGGAATTGATGGGGTTTCGATGACTAGGGAGCAAACAAGCTTCGCCTAGGCCTCGAGTTATTCTTGCGTGTCCTGAACCGCTATCGGGTTGTCCCCTTATATACGCGGGCGACACCCGTCGGTTCATAGAGTCCCAATCTCCTGTTTATATTCGTATCCGGGTTGGTCTCTCCCTATTCCTAACTTATAATACAAGTTTATATACACGCCGGTTTACGGCGACAGATACTGAACCGACTACGGCCTTGGGCCTTTGTCTAGCCTCTGGGCTTTAACACCTTTAGACTACTGATGAAGTCAACCCGGCCCACTTAGGCCGGTTTACACCCAGCAGTAATATCCCCAACAGAACCCATGGCCAGGATAGCTGTCGTCGTCCTCTTCTTCTTCATTGTCTTCCATCATAACCCCTCTTTCTCCATGCTTGGTCCAAACATTATAGTGGGGCATGAAACGGGACTCAAACAGGTGGACATGAATGATTCTTGACTTAGAGTAATTGTGATCATTCTTACAGCCAGCACATGGACAAGGCATAAACCATCCGCCCGCGTGTTTGCCTCAGCTGCAAGCAGAAAAGTTTGCATGCCATTAATGAACTCAGGAGAGCATCGGTCATCGTACATCCATTGTCGGCTCATCTTCATTACACAACATCGAAAATACCAAATTAATACAAGTTCATACATAAAGTTCAAACAACACTTAAATGCAACAAACGAATAACTCTCTAACTAAAGCATTTAAATGCAACAACAAATACAATCAAGATCGCTACTAAGGTAATAATTGATCCAATAGCATAATGATACCAAGCCTCACTATCAATGGCATATTTTCTAATCTTTCTAATATTCAAGCGCATTTTCTCCATCTTGATCTTGTGATCATCGACGACATTGGCAACATGCAACTCCAAATCCATCTTCTCCCCCTCAATTCTTTTCAATTTTTCTTTCAGATACTCGTTTTCTCTTTCAACTAAATTTAACCTCTCGACAATAGGGTCGGTTGGAATTTCTGGTTCACATATCTCCTAGATAAAAATATCTATGTCAACTTGATGGGCATAATTTGTCATAAACACGAAATGCAACAAATAGTTTTAAAAGAGAATATACCACATCCGAATCATAACAAGGACGAGGGCCGACGGGGACGGATATCAAAACCATGGCACTATGTATAACAAACAACGTACGGGTAAGGTAATTATACGAGTAACTATATATCCAAATCACACAAACATCAATCTTTTATATAAAACATTCATGAACAAGAGGCTCACCACAAGGTGGTGCCGGCAATGGGACGGTGCGGGCGATCGACGGTTGTTACGATGGAGATTTAGAAGGCACTAAGTAAACCACACCTACATATGCAAACTAAATGTTATTTTTGACCTCAAATTGCATATAAATCAAATACTAGCACATATAATTCTTCCCAAATTACTAAACTCACAAATTAATCACTATATAAAGCATTGCAAGAGCTAATCTAGCAATGAGAGATGAAAGGACAAAGTTGTTAACCTTTGTGATCATTTGAATGGATGGGGGCCTTCAAATCTTGACAATTTTTGGGCAAAATGTGTGATGAGCTCGAGAGGAAGAGGGGAAGAACAGAGAGGAGAGGGGAAAGGGGAAGAACAGAGCGAGCTCGGGTGGATGAAGGGTTTATGTAGGACGACCTTTAGTACTAGTTCGTGACACGAACCGGTACTAAAGGTGCTGGAGGTGCCCCAGACTGACAACATCCTGCCACCACTCTCATTAGTACCAGTTCGTGGCACGAACCGGTGCTAAAGGTTCGCCATGAACTCGTACTAATGAGAGCGGTCCGGCTAGCCGTTGGAACCAGCACTAATGGACACATTATTGCCGACTCAAATTCAAACCGGCACTAATGTGCTTCACATTTGACCCTTTTTCTACTAGTGGAGGTCCGTAATCATAAGGTGATTGGCGTTGAATCCATGCTCCACCATCACCTTTCACCGGAAGATGTCTTGCTCCACAGCTTCAAGACTATCCTCCATGGTTCCCATCCCCTTGGGACATGGCACATTGCGGAGGTGAAGCACCCCCTCATGTATCTGGATGGCCTGAGGGTGCTGCACCACCTCCCGCAGATATGGATTGATGACGTTCTTGAAGAACTTGTCCTTGGAGGAGCTTGAAGAGGCCATGGTAGATGGGATCTGACAGAAAACAACAAGGAAAAAGAGAACAGAGGATTTCTTCGCGATACAGTGATCAAAAGGCTCGGGAAGTATATATAGATTTTTTATCTTGGAGGACAAGCATACAGAAGAAAATCGGAGTCCGGAAGGTGTCCCAGGTGGGCACAACCCACCTGGGCGTGCCAGGCCCCTGGTGTCTTGTGCCCACTAGGGGACGCTTCCGGGAAGTTTTTTTATTTCCAAAATTCTTAAATATTCCAAAACTGAAAAAAAATATTTTAGCGGATCTTTTGGAGTCCGTTTACTTACCGTATCACGTACCTCCTTATTTTCACGATTCTAGAGTGTTCCGGAAGGACTCTTTTATGTGTTCTTCTGGTGTCAAAGTTTGGATAATATACTCTATGGCTAACGTCATACTTGGCAAGCATCTTACAGAAAGCACCATGAATAAAGTGTGAACCAACATCAGTCATTAAATATCTAGGGACTCCAAACCTTGGGAAAATAACTTCCTTAAGCATTTTAATAGATGTATTGTGATCAGCACTACTAGTTGGAATAGCTTCTACCCATTTAGTAACATAATCAACAGTAACCAAAATATATGTATACCCATTAGAGGAAGGAAAAGGTCCCATGTAATCGAATCCCCAAACATCAAATGGTTCAATAGCAAGTGAATAATTCATAGGCATTTCTTGACGCTTACCGATATTACCTATTCTTTGATATTCATCACAAGATAAGACGAACTTACGGGCATCCTTGAAGAGAGTAGGCCAATAAAATCTAGACTGCAATACCTTATGAGCAGTTCTATCTCCAGCATGATGCCCTCCATAAGCTTCAGAGTGACATTTCCATAGGATTTGTCCCTGTTCATGCTTAGGTACACAACGTCTAATAATACCATCTACTCCTTCTTTATAAAGATGTGGGTCATCGCAAAAGTAATGTCTTAAATCATAGAAGATTTTTTTCTTTTGTTGGTATGTAAAGCTAGGTGGTAAATATTTAGCAACAATGTAATTAGCATAATCAGCATACCAAGGAGTACTATGAGAAACATTTATTGCAGCTAACTGCTCATCAGGAAAACTAGCATCAATAGGTAGTGGGTCATCAAGCACATTTTCAAGCCTAGATAAATTATCAGCTACTGGGTTCTTAGCTCCTTTTCTATCGATGATATGTAAATCAAATTCTTGTAACAAGAGAACCCATCGAATAAGTCTAGGTTTAGCATCTTTCTTTTACATAATATATTTAATAGCAGCATGGTATGTGTGAACAGTTACTTTGGAATCAACAATATAAGGTCTAAATTTATCACAAGCAAACACCACTGCTAAGAATTCTTTTTCGGTAGTAGCATAATTTATTTGAGCACTGTCTAGAGTTTTACTAGCAAAATGAATAACATTCAATTTCTTATCAAATCTTTGTCCTAGAACAGAACCAACAACATAATCACTAGCATCACACATAATTTCAAAAGGCAAGTTCCAATCAGGTGGTTGAACAATAGGTGCAGATATTAATGCTTTCTTGAGTGTTTCAAAGGCTTCTAAAGAATCATCATCAAAAACAAAGGGAATAAAGTTTTACAAGAGACTAGTGAGAGGCCTAGAAATTTTAGAAAAGTCTTTGATAAATCTCCTATAGAAACCAGCATGACCTAGGAAACTATGAATACCTTTTATATCTTTAGGACATGGCATTTTCTCAATTGCATCAACCTTAGCTTGTTCCACTTCAATACCTCTTTCAAAAATTTTATGACCCAAGACAATGCCTTCATTAACCATAACGTGGCACTTCACCCAATTCAAGACAAGATCTGTTTGTTCACATCTCTGCAAAACTCGATCAAGATTGCTTAAACAATCATCAAAAGTCTTCCCATAAACAGAAAAGTCATCCATGAAAACCTCAACAATTTTTCACAAAAGGAAGAGAATATAGCAGTCATACATCTTTGAATGGTAGCAGGTGCATTACATAAACCAAAAGGCATACGTCTATAAGCATAGGTTCCAAAAGGACAAGTAAAAGTAGTCTTTTCTTGATCAGGTTGAGAAACAGGTATTTGTGAGAAACTAGAATATCCATCAAGGAAGCAAAAGTGTGTGTGCTTAGATAACCTTTCAAGCATTTGATCAATAAAAGGCAAGGGGTAATGATCTTTTCTAGTTTCTTTGTATAATTTTCTAAAATCAATTACCATTCTATAGCCTATAACAATTCTTTGTGGAATAAGTTCATTCTTATCATTAGGAACAACAGTTATACCTCCCTTCTTAGGGACACAATGAACAGGACTTACCCATCTACTATCAGCTATAGGACGGATTATACCTGCTTCCAGAAGTTTTAATATTTCGATTCTTACCACTTCTTTCATCTTCAGATTTAACCGACGCTGGTGATCAACAACGGGTTTAGCATCAGGTTCCATATTAATTTTGTGCTGACATAGAGTGGGACTAATGCTCTTTAAATTGTCAAGAGTATATCCAATAGCAGCTCGGTGCTTCCTTAGAACTTTCAATAATCTTTCTTCTTCATGTTCTGAAAGGTTAGCACTAATAATAACAGGACATATCTTATTTTCATCAAGATAAGCATGTTTCAAAGTGTCTAGCAATTGTTTTAATTCAAACATAGGATCACCTTTAGGTGGAGGAGGACCTCCTAGAGTTTCAATAGGGAAATTGTGTTTAAGCAGAAGAGGTTGTTCAAAGAAATTTTTATCTATTTCATTTCTTTCATGCATATGTAAATCATTTTCATGGTCTAGAAAATATTGTTCTAAAGGATCAGTAGGTGGTACAAAAATAGAAGCAAGACCAATTAATTCATCCTTACTAGGCAATTATTTTTCATGAAGCTTTCTGCTAAACTTGGAAAAATTAAACTCATGAGACTCATCACCAAAACAAACACCGACAGTTTGTTTCTCACAATCTATCTTAGCATTAACGGTGTTCAAGAAAGGTCTACCAAAGATAATGGGACAAAAGTCATCTTGTGGGGAACCAAGAACAAGAAAATCAGTAGGGTATTTTATTTTCCCACACAAGACTTCAACATCTCTAAAAATCCCGATTGGTGATATGGTGTCTCTATTAGCAAGTTTAATAGTAACATCTATTTCTTCTATCTCTGTGGGTGATATGTCATTCATAATTTCTTGATTAAGGTGTAAGGAATAGCACTCACACTAGCACCTATGGCACATAAACCATGATAACAATGATCTCCTATTTTAACTCAGATGACAGGCATGCCAACAACAGGTCTATGTTTATCCTTTTTATCAGGTTTGGCAATTCTAGCAGCTTCTTCACAAAATTAAATAACATGCCTATCTATATCTTCTTCCAAGAGATCTTTAACCATAGAAATGCTAGGTTCTACTTTAATTTATTCATCAGGTTTAGGTGTTCTAATATAGCTTCTGTTAACCATAGTTGAAACTTTAGCACGTTCCTTTATCCTAACAGGGGAAGGTGGTTTCTCAATATAAGCAGAAGGAACAACTGGATCAACATTATAAAGTATAGTTTCTTATTTAACTAGTACCGGCTCTTTAATTTTTTCTTTCATAGGTGGGTGATATTTAAACCACTTCTCTTTAGGGATTTCAACATGAGTAACAAATGATTCACCAAAGGAGGCTACTATCTCAGAGTCAAGTCCATATTTAGTGCTAAACTTTTGAAAAGCATCGGTATCCATAAAAGATTTAACACAATCATATTTAATTTTAATACCTGACTCTTTACCTTCTCGAGTTCCCAGTCTTCAGAGTTGGGTTTAATTCTTTCCAAAAGATCCCACCAGAATTCAATAGTCTTCTTCATAAAAGAACCAACACAAGAAGTATCAATCATGGTTTGATCATTACGAGAAAGCCGAGCATAAAGATTCTGGATAATAATTTCTCTTGAGAGCCCATGATTGGGGCATGAATATAACATTGACTTAAGCCTCCCCCAAGCTAGAGAGATACTTTCTCCTTCACGAGGCCAAAAAAAATATATATATAATTCCGATCACGATGAACTAGATGCATATGATAAATTTTTTGGTGGAACTCCAATTTCAAACGATTCCAATTACATGATCCAATATCATCGCATAGCCTATACCATGCCAATGCTTTTAAATTCAAAGGTAAATGGAAAACCTTCTTCATAACTTCATCTCCGGGTAAACCTGCAAGCTTAAACAATCCACAAATTTGTTCCACATATATTAAGTGCATATCAGGATGTTTGGTTCCATCTCCTGCATAAGGATTAGCCAGCAGTTGTTCTATCATACCCGAAGGAATTTCATATCCAATATTTTTAGTAGGTGCAGGAGGTTGAGGGGTAGCTAATTGTGGTTCCAGACGAGGTGAAGATACCCCGAACAAACCCCTCAAAGGATTGTTTTCCATAGTAACAAGTGACAATAAATTTCTGCACACTATATAAATGTTTCCTTACCAAATTCTACATACCAAAGGCGCTTCACTCCCTGGCAACGGCGCTAGAAAATAGCCTTGATGACCCACAAGTATAGGGGGTGAATTGTAGCTCTTTTTGATAAGTAAGAGTGTCGAACCCAACGAGGAGCAGAAGGAAATGACAAGTAGTTTTCAGTAAGGTAGTGTCTGCAAGTGCTGAAATTGTAAGTAGCGGAGTAGTTTGATAATAAGATAATTTGTAACGAGCAAGTAACAATAGTAGTAGCAGAAGTGCAGAAAGGTAACCAATCCTTTTGAGGCAAAGGCTGGGCCAAAATGGTCTCTTATGATAAGCAAAGCATTCCTGAGGGTACACGGGAATTTCATCTAGTCACTTTCATCATGTTGGTTCGATTTGTGTTCGCTACTTTGATACTTTGATATGTGGGTGGACCAGTGCTTAGGTGTTGTTCTTACTTGAACAAACATCCTACTTATGATTAACCCTCCCGCAAGCATCCGCAACTACGAGAAAAGTATTAAGAATAAACTCTAACCGTAGCATTAAACTTTTGGATCCAATCGGCCCCTTATGGAATAGCGCATAAACTGGGGTTTAAGCTTTTGTCACTCTCGCAACCCATCATCGCGACGTTCACATGACACCACTAAGGGCATCGCAACATACATACTATCAAAATATCGAACACATATCAAGTTCACATGATTACTTGCAACATGATTTCTCCCGTGACCTCAAGAACAAAAGTAACTACACAAAAATGATAAACATGCTCATGATCAGAGGAGTATTAAATAGCATATTGGATCTGAACATATAATCTTCCACCAAATAAACCATATAGTAATCAACTACAAGATGTAATCAACACTACTATTCACCCACAAGCACCAATCTATAGTTCCAGTAACAAGATTGAACACAAGAAATGAACTAGGGTTTGAGATGAGATGGTGTAATTGAAGTTGTTGATGGAGATTGCCCTCTCCAAGATGGGAGAGTTGTTGGTGATGATGAGTACGATGATTTTCCCCTCTGGGAGGGAAGTTTCCCCAACGGAATCGCTTCGCTGGAGGGCAAAAGTGCTCCTGCCCAAGTTCCGCCTCGAGGCGGCGACGCTTCATCCTTGAAAGTCCTCTCTTTATTTTTTCTAGGTCAAAATGACCTATATACCAGAAGATGGGCACCGAAGGTGGGCCTGGGTGAGCACAACCCACCAGGGCGTGCCCAGGTGGGTTGTGCCCACCTGTTGGGCCCCCTATGGTAGTTATTTGCTCCAATAATGCTTATATTTTCCATAAAAAATCCACGTGAAGTTTCAGCTCATTTCGAGTTGTGCATAATAGGTAGCCTGGCGTAGCTTTTTCAGGTCCAGATTTCCATCTGCCGGAATTCTCCCTCTTTGTGTATACCTTGCATATTATGAGAGAAATGGCATTAGAATTACTCCAAAACGGATTATTATGGATAAAAACATTACAAATAACAGTAAGAAAACATGATGCAAAATGGACGTATCAGTGAGTCATTCCAGGATTACCTGGTCGGTGTGACAGGCAAACAAAGGCAGGATAACCCGGATTTTTGGTGAATACACCTAGCATCCAAGCCTATTACAAGGGAGAACAAAGCTCTATTCATTAACAGGAGCCCCCAAGTAATATTTCATTCCAGTCGTATAAGCCGGATTAATAGGGTAGTCATAGCTATGCTCAATGAGTAGGAAGCCCCCAAGTATTTTGTAATCATGGCGTACAAGCCGGATCAAGAGGGTAGTCATAGATGTTTGCTCAATAAGCAGGAAGCCCCCAAGTGATTGTATGAAGTGACAATACAGACTCATATTCTGAGAAATGAAACGACAGAGGTCCTAAAATATCAGGGATGGCGGCTTTATTGTATTCATCATAATATATACATTGACAAAGTATGTACATCACAAGAGTCGGTGGCTCAGGTGTAATAAGGCTGAAGATGAGAAATATTCCACGGCCGGCGGGTCTCCTCCTTCGACGTGCGTGAGTCCTTGTGGTATCGAACATCGATAAGGTAGTATGACCCATTGTTCAGATTTTTGCTGACAACAAAGGGCCTTCCCAAGGTGGGGATAGCTTGTGCATATCAGTTTGATCCGGGATGAACCGGAGCACCAAATCTCCTTCTTGAATGGTCCTGGTTTTAACCCGGCGGCTATGATAACGACACAGATCTTGCTGGTAAATCACCAAATGAGCCGCCGCACGGTCACGCTCCTCATCCAACAGGTCAAGAGCATCCTGACGTGCTTTTTCATTATCAGCTTCGACATAAGCCGACACACAGGGTGAGTCATAACGGATGTCACTAGGGAGAACCGTCTCTGCTCCGCAAACCATGAAGAAAGGCATGTAACCCATAGATTTGTTGGGGGTAGTATTTGATCTTCCATAACACCGAGGGGAATTCCTCCACCCAACAATCCGGCGTCCTCTGCAAAGGGACCATAAGCCGGGGCTTGATGCCAATCAAAATTTCTTGATTGACTCTCTTTCAGCTTGGCCATTGGACTGGGGGTGAGCCACTAATGATACATCAAGACGAATATGCTCCCGTTGACATAACTCTTTCTTAGTACCCTTGGACAGATTAGTGCCATTATCAGTTATGATGCTGTGAGGATAGCCAAACCGGAAAATCACCTTTTTGATGAATTAAACTGTTGTTGTCGCGTCACACTTACTAACTAGCTCTGCTTCAACCCACTTTGTGAATTTGTCAACCGCCACCAGAAGGTGGGTCTTTTTATCTTTGGACCTTTTGAAAGGCCCAACCATATCCAGCCCCCAGACTGCAAACGGGCAAGTAATTGGAATCATCCTCAATTCTTGAGCCGGTACATGAGCTCGTCTTGAGAATTTCTAACAACCATCACATTTACTGACCAAATCCTCTGCATCAGCATGAGTCATCAGCCAATAAAATCCATGATGAAAAGCTTTGGCTACGAGAGACTTAGAGTCGGCATGATGACCACAATATCCTTCATAAATCTCTCGCAGAATCTCACAGCCTTCCTCAGGAAAAGCACAACGTTGAAACACCCCTGTGACACTGCAGCGGTGCAACTCTCCATTGACAATAGTCATTGACTTGGACCGCCGGGTTATCTGCCTGGCAAAAGTTTCATCTTCAGGTAATACGCCTTGGGTTAGATAATCCAAATATGGAACTGTCCAATCAGGAATAACATGAAGAACTGCCACCAATTGCGCCTCTGGGTCAGGAATAGCAAGATCTTCCTCCATAGGCAATTTGACTGAAGGGTTATGCAGAATATCAAGGAAAACATTAGGAAGTACCGGCTCAAAGCATCAGACGCCTCATTTTTCATGTGATCAACATGTTCCACTTGATAACCTTTGATATGACCAGCAATAGCATCAACCTCTCGGTGGTAAGCCGCCATGAGTGGGTCTTTAGAATCCCAAGTGCCTGAAACTTGTTGAACCACCAAATGTGAGTCTCCAAAGCACCTCACCTGGTTTAGATTCATCTCCTTAGACATCCTAAGACCATGGAGCAAGGCCTCATACTCAGCTGCATTGTTAGTACAAGGGAACATCAACCTTAAAACATAACAAAATTTATCACCTCGTGGGGAAGTCAAAATAACACCAGCCCCCGATCCTTCCAACTACCTGGATCCATCAAAGTGAATAGTCCAATAAGTGCTATCCAGCTTCTCCTCAGGTATCTACAGCTTAGTCCAGTCATTGATAAAATCCATAAGTGCTTGAGACTTGATAGTTGTCTGAGGTATATACTTAGAACCATGGGGTCCAAGTTCAATGGCCCATTTGGCTACCCGACCTGTGGCCTCTCTGTTTTGAATAATATCCCCCAAGGGGGCAGAACTGACCACAATGATGGGATGACCAAAGAAATATTGCTTCAGCTTACGACTAGCCATGAACACTCCATATACCAGTTTCTGACAATGTGGATACCTCTTCTTCGATTCAATGAGGATCTCACTGATATAAATAAACCGTCCGCTGAATTGGATATTCCTTGCATGATTCCTTTCTTTCCACAATAATTGCCACACTGACAGGTCGGCTATTGGCAGCCACATATAACAACAAGGGCTCCTTATCAATAGGAGCAGCAAGGATCGGCGGTTCAGCTAACTGTTTCTTCAAGGCTTCAAACGCCTGATCAGCAGCATCACTCCAGACAAAGTGATATGTCTTCTTCATCATCTGGTACAGAGGGATATCTTTTTCTCCCAACCGGCTTATGAACCGGCCTCAGGCCGTAATACGACCCGCCAGATGCTGAACATCATTAATACACGCCGGTTTAGCCAAGGAAGTAATAGCCTTGATTTTCTCTGGGTTAGCTTCAATGCCCCTTTCAGAAACCAAAAAACCCAAGAGCTTGCCTGCTGGTACACCAAAAACACACTTGGCCGGGTTAAGCATCATCTTATAGACCTGGAAGTTGTCAAAGGTCTCTTTCAAATCATCTATCAAGGTATCCTTCTTCTTGGATTTCACAACAATATGATCCACATAAGCATGAACATTGCGTCCAATTTGATCATGAAGGCAATTTTGAACACCGTTGGTAAGTCGCCTGGGCACTCTTGAGCCCAAAAGGCATAGACACATATCAGAAGGCTCCAAAGGGACTGATGAAGGTTGTCTTCTCCAGGTCCTTAATTGCCATTTTGATCTGATGATACCCGGAATAAGCATCCAGAAAACTCAAACGCTCACAACCCGCCGTAGCATCAATAATCTGATTAATACGAGGGAGAGCAAAAGGATCGGCCGGGAAAGCTTTATTAAGGTATCTGTAATCCACACACATGCGCCAAGTACCATTTTTCTTAAGCACCAGCACCGGATTAGCCTACCATTCAGGATGAAAAACTTCAACAATGAACCCAGCTGCCAAGAGCCGGGCCACTTCTTTACCGATGGCCTTACACCTCCCTTCATTAAAGCGACGAAGGAATTGCTTGACGGGTTTAAACTTTGGATCAATATTGAGAGTGTGCTCAGCAAGTTCCCTCGGTACACCTGGCATGTCTGAAGGCTTCCATGCAAAGATGTCACGGTTCTCATGGATGAACTCAATGAGCGTGCTTTCCTATTTCGGATCCAGATTAGCACTGATACTGAACTGATTGGATGAATCGCCAGGAACAAAATCAACCAACTTAGTGTCATCTGCTGATTTAAACTTCAATAGAGGGTCATGCTCCATGGTTGGTTTCCTCAAAGGTGTCATACCTGCCGGGTCAACATTATCCTTGTAAAATTTCAACTCTTCTGTTGCACAAACAGACTTAGCATAAGCATCATCGCCTTCTTCACATTCCAAGGCTATCTTCCGGTTCCCATGCACTGTGATGGTACCCCTATAACCCGACATCTTAAGCTGCAAATAAACATAACAAGGCCTTGCCATGAACTTAGCATAAGCTGGCCGCCCAAACAAAGCGTGATAAGGGATCTTAATATTGACCACCTCAAAGGTCAATGTCTCAACTTTGGAATCATGATCATCACCAAAAGACACTTCCAAAGCTATCCTGCCCACTGGATATGCTGACTTACCAGGCACCACACCATGAAAAACAGTGTTCGATGGCTTAAGATCCTTGTCAATCAAACTCATGCGATGAAAAGTTTCGTAATAAAGGATATTGATGTTGTTGCCTCCATCCATGAGCACCTTAGTGAACTTGTAGCCTCAAACCTGAGGCGCAACCACTAAAGCCAAGTGACCCAGATTATCAACCCTGGGCGGGTGATCCTCATGGCTCCAAAGAATAGGATGTTCAGACCATCGTAAATAACGGGGGATCGCCGGCTCAAATGCGTTCACCGCCCTTTTATGAATCTTCCGGTCTCCTTTACATAAACTCGTGTTGAATACATTATACTGTCCACTATTCAACTACTCGGATTACTCTGATAACCAGATTGCTGTTCTTGATTCCCTTGACCAGACTGCTGATTAAAACCACCTTGATTGCCTTGGCCCTGGAAACCAGAGTTTGAACCGCCACCACCAAAGCCAGGCCCGTGAGAGCCGGCTCCTGAGCCACCATTCGGGCCATGATTGTTCTGGAAAAAATTGGTATTCCTATACTCCCTCATGATGAAGCAATCCTTCCACACATGATTGGTCGGCTTCTCCTACTTACCATGCTTTCGACAAGGCTGATTCATCATCGCCTCAATGTTAAATTTTGGCCCTCCAAGTCGGGGCGGATTTCCCTTGCGACACTGATTATTACTCCGCGTGTTGGTGTTAGCCACAAAATCTAAATTGCCATTAGCCTTGCGCTTACCGTTGCCACTTTAACCTACCGTGTTATGTTGCTGCCCCTTCGTACTGTCACTCTTCTTCCCCTTACCCGCCTTCTCCTCATCAGAGTCGGGGTCTTTGGCACTATGAAAGTCGGCATATTTGACGAGAGCCGCCATGAGCTCCCCCATCTCATTGAAGTGGTGTTTAAGCCGCCCCAGTTTTCGCTTAAGGGGGAGGAAACGGCAATTCTTCTCCAACATCGGGACTGCAGAACCGGCGTTGATACTGTCTGATGAGTGTATAACAACTGAGATCTGGCGCACCCAATTGGTTGTCGACTCGCCCTCACCTTGGACACAAGAGTATAAATCCAGAACTGACATGGGCTGCTTGCATGTGTGTTTAAAATTCTGGATAAAGCGCGTTTTCAGCTCCGCCCATGACCTAATGGAGTTAGCAGGCAACCCTTTCAACCAAGTACGAGCCGGCCCATCCAACATCATGGTGAAATACTTGGCACATGCGGCATCATTAACATCCAATATCTCCATAGCCATCTCATAGCTTTCAGTCCAAGCCTCTAGGGGCTGATCCGCTGTGTAATTAGGCACCTTACGAGGACCCTTGAAATCCTTAGGCAAAGCTAATTGCGTAGGGCCAGCACTAAACATGGCACACCCAAGGTTCTAGAGGCCACTCCTTCCTCCACCGATGCTGATGGATAAACTGGAGATTGCTGTTGAGCCGCTAGCTCCGCCTCCCAACGCGCCCTTCCCTGATCCATCAAAGTCTAAGCATCGACACCACCGTGTGTCTGGTCATGCCTATGAGGCTGGTTATGGTGCTGCTCACTGCTTGAAACTGCTGGCGAGTCAATGTGCCTGCTATAGCTTCGGCTTGGTCGAGGGGTTGAATGAATTCGTTCACAGCTATACGAATAGCCGCCTGTTGAGCCACGGCTCTCTAAAGAAGTTCTCTGGCCCTCCGCGTCTCTATTGCAGCTAGAGACTCGCCTTCAACTGGGACAGCTGTCAATCGTGTTGCCGAAGCGATCATGTTATCCAAAGGGTTAGAATAATGACCCAGTCATGACGGAATATGCCGAGGCGGAGTCATATCCAAACGAGGCGGATCTATAGTACGCGGCTGAACCGGCGCTCCGGTCACAGGTGCCTCAACCACCCGATTCACCACAGGCGGGTCACTGGTCCCTGCCCCAGGCGTGTTGAAGAGGTTTCTCGCATCGTAAACCAGAGGTAAACAACTCTGATGCCTCCGTGTCATGATGGCATTTCAAGCATTTTGATCCAAGGTGAGCCGGAAAGAGTCTGACTGAATCCGTTGTGCCTGAGCATCCAAAGCAGCTCGCTTCATGGCCATCCTAGCGTTCTCAGCCGCAAGCTCTTCCTTGGCTTGAGCTATCTCATATGGTAACCTCCCAAGATCCACCTTATGTTGTTCTTGAGTGTCCGGGGTGACCTCCACCCCCATCAAAGTCGCCAAAGCCTCCAACAACTATCAGAACCTGAGCTGGCGGGCAGGAGGAGCCGCTAGCACCAGCAGTCTCTGCAGCCGTTGAACTGGAGGTCATAACCGCGGCGGTCGTTGAGCCGAGCACCGGCTGTGTACTTATCATGAAGATCATAACCCTGTTCAGTGGCTCATAGGGGTCCGGAATACTATCGCCATCGGAACAGCCCCCAAGCAGGTCGTCCTGCAGTTGATACAGTGAATTGGTCTTACCGGTTGACGATTCACCATCAGAGTAGACAGCCATCTCACCACCAGACACAGATCCCTCCTCAAATTCTGCCCCATGGATGAAACCAACAAAGGCGTGCTTCACAGCGGCATGAATGTTGGCGGGTCGTGCACGCTGAGCCGTCTCGATGATGTTGATGCAGGTGTCCGGCTCAGGGGCTGATTCACCGATCTTGCCGATGAAGACGTGGATTCCGCCGAAGGGGACCCAGTACCCGTACTCAATTGAGTCGGCCTCAGGGCCCCATGCGTCATCTATGTAGAGCTTGTCGCGACGACTCTTAGTCATCCGGCCCACCGTATCCCTTGATCCCTGTGAAGCTGCCCTTCAAGAACTCGAAACCACTATGCATTGGCCCCATGGTGGGCGCCAACTATCATGGACTTGACACAGATGTCCTAGCGAAAGGACTTAGTCATGGAGCCATCGCAACTAGGTTAGCTTAAAGGGGTTAAAAGGGATAAAGGACACAAAGAGTTTATACTAGTTCATCCCCTCGCGGTGGAGGTAAGGCGTACTCCAGTTTGGGATTGTTTTGCTTGGGTTTCGATTACCAGAGAGCGAATACGCTTGACCTAGTTCTCGATCTCTTGTTTCTTGAGTCAACCCGCCGCCGGGTCACCCCTTTATATACACAAGTTGATGCCCGGTGGCTTACAGAGTCCCAGCCGGCTCATACACAACGTGTCCAGCTCGGTGACTAACTAAGCTTGCCTTACAATACAAGTTATACATGTGGAGGTTCATCCTCTTGGTCCTGAAGCCGCCTCTGGATCTTGGGCCATCAATAGGCTTGCTATGACCCGCCATCTTCACTGATAAGTCACCAGTGGTATGACCCAGCCCCTCCTGGGCGGTTCATACCCAATAGTTATATCCCCAACAAGAACATTATGTGCTGCATTGAAGACTTCAACAACGGCATTCCAGAGGATGACAATGACAATGTTAGTGTAGCACACCACCTTCGCGGCTGCCAGAATTAGTTTTTTGGGTTTAATAGTGTATCTCGATCATATGAATATATAGTCGCAGTGTGACTAAATGAAACCTATGGTTTGAACAAACTTGCATTTTTCTCTCTGAATGTATAGACTTATCAAATGAATTTTTAAAACATCAATGTTTTAGATAGAACAACTGTATGCAAACCGACAACTTCCCTAGTAAGCCAACGGAAAATGTGTCGCGCAGGGTTTGTGCAACTCTTCATCGCAAATGTTTTGGATAGAACATTAGTATGCAAAGTGATGGTCCTTCCCTAGTAACACATGGGAAAAATTGGCACGCGGGATTTGTGCATCTCTTCATCGCAAATAGTTCGGAATGAAGATGGTATGCAAAGCGAGAGCTATTGTTCCTTCACCACTAAGCCAATGGAAATCTGGCACGCAGGATTTGTACATCCCTTCAATGCAAACGATTTTTTTGATGACCCGTGTGCAACCACGTACAGACAATTTGGTAATATTTCCATCTGTCATATTGGGTATATTGCCATTTGTCAAAGTGGAAAGATTGACACTTGTTGATCTAGTAACATTGCCATTTGTCAACCTTGTAATAATGCCATTTGTCAAAATTTGCAGCTAAATATCACTAGCACTATCTAAATTTTGCAACTAAAATTCAGCAAGCATAGATTTCTGAAAGCACAAGTGATCCCTGGGTGATTTTTGTAATTAATGTCAACATATCTCTTATTGGACTAATAGTTTTATCCAGTACATTCAGATAAGTTCAATAGTGGTGTGGCAAGGACAAGAGGATGTGGAACCCCTTCAAAATGCTCAAGACGAGGATTAGTAAAAGCTCAAGACTCTTCATTTTTATTTAAGTGATCCAAGATCACATTGAGAACATAGGAAAGCCAATACTATTAAAAGGGGATGAGGTGTTGCCTAATGATCTACTTGCTCAAAGTGGTCAGTGGTATTTTTCCAAAACCCTCAGCCACTTTCTCTATCCAAATATGTGAAAACCCTAATTCCAAACTCGGCCCCACAGATATCTTCCATCTGGAGCCACCAAGTTCATTCTGACACAGCTATAGCCAAAACCTTAACGATTCAGTCACACCAATACGGATCTCGGTCTCACCGAGATGGCCTTGCCAAGGCTCTCTTGCTTGTTGCAATTATTTCGGTCTCACAGAGAATTGCAATCGGTTTCACCGTGTCGGTGGAAACGACACACATGGGATCACAAGAATCCCTACTATGGTTGGTTCTACCTCTTGAGCACTGCGTTGGATTTCTCCGAAGAGGAAAGGATGATGCAGCAAAGCAGCGTAAGTATTTACCTCAGTTTTTTAGAACCAAGGTATCAATCCAGTAGGAGGCTACGCGCGAGTCCCTCGTACCTACACAAAGCAAATAACTCCTTGCAACCAACGCGAATAGGGGTTGTCAATCCCTTCACGGTCACTTACGAGAGTGAGATCTGATAGATATGATAATTAATATTTTTGGTATTTTTGGTATAAAGATGCAAAGTAAAATAAAAGGCAAAGTAAAAAATCAAAGCAATATTAAAGTGATGGAAGATTAATATGGCGAAGATAGACCCGGGGGCCATAGATTTCACTAGTGGCTTCTCTCAAGAGCATAAGTATTCTACGGTGGGTGAACAAATTACTGTTGAGCAATTGGCAGAATTGAGCATAGTTATGAGAGTATCTAGGTATGATCATGTATATAGGCATCACGTCCGAGACAAGTAGACCGACTCCTGCCTGCATCTACTACTATTACTCCACTCATCGACCGCTATCCAGCATGCATCTAGAGTATTAAGTTCAAGAAAAGAGAGTAACGCCTTAAGCAAGATGACATGATGTAGAGGGATAAATTCATGCAATATGATAAAAATCCCATCTTGTTATCCTCAATGGAACCAATACAATACGTGCCTTGCTGCCCCTAGTGTCACTGGGAACGGACACCGCAAGGTTGAACCCAAAGCTAAGCACTTCTCCTATTGTAAGAAAAACCAATCAAGTAGGCCAAACCAAACTGATAATTCGAAGAGACTTGCAAAGATAACCAATCATACACAAAAGAATTCAAAGAAGATTCAAATATTGTTCATAGATAATCTTGATCATAAACCCACAATTCATCGGTCTCAACAAACACACCATAAAAACAAGATTACATCGAATAGATCTCCGCGAGATAGGGGGAGAACATTGTATTGAGATCCAAAAAGAGAGAAGAAGCCATCTAGCTACTAACTATGGACCCGAAGGTCTGAGGTAAACTACTCACACTTCATCGGAGGGGCTATGGTGATGATGTAGAAGCCCTCCGTGGTCGATTCCCCATCCGGCGGAGCTCCGGAACAGGCCCCAAGATGGGATCTCGTGGGTAGAGAATTTTGCGGCGGTGGAATTAGGTTTTAGGCTCCGTATCTGATCGTTTAGGGGTACGTAGGTATATATAGGAGGAAGAAGTACGTCGGTGGAGCTTCGTGGGGCCCACGAGGGTGGGGGCGCGCCCTAGGGGGTGGGCGCGCCCCCTACCTCATGCCCACCTCGGAGCTTTCTTGACGTGGGGTTCAAGTCTCCTGGATCATGTTCGGTGAGAAAATCACGTTCCCGAAGGTTTCATTCCGTTTGGACTCCGTTTGATATTCCGTTTCTTCGAAACACTGAAATAGGCAAAAAAAACAGCAATTCTGGGCTAGGCCTCCGGTTAATAGGTTTGTCCAAAAAGTAATATAAAAGTGGAAAATACAGCCCAATATGGTCCAAAACAGTAGTTAATATAGCATGGAGCAATAAAAAATTATAGATACGTTGGAGACGTATCAGGCATCCCCAAGCTTAATTCCTGCTCGTCCTCGAGGAGGTCAATGATAATAAGAGAATTTTTTATGCGGAGTGCTACTTGGCATAATTTAAATGTAATTCTTCTTAATTGTGTATGAATATTCAGATCCGAAAGATTCAAGAAAAAAGTTCATATTGACATAAAAATAATAATACTTCAAGCATACTAACTAATACTTCAAAAATAATAATACTTCAAGCATAAAAATAATAATACATCATGTCTTCTCAAAATAACATGGCCAAAGAAAGTTATCCCTACAAAATCATATAGTCTGGCTATGCTCTATCTTCACCACACAAAGTATTTAAATCATGCACAACCCCGATGACAAGCCAAGCAATTGTTTCATACTTTTGACTTTCTCAAAACTTTTTCAATCTTCATGCAATACATGAGCGTGAGCCATGGATATAACACTATATGTGGAATAGAATGGTGGTTGTGGAGAAGACGAAAAGAGGGGAAGATAGTCTCACATCAACTTGGCGTATCAACGGGCTATGGATATGTGCATCAATAGATATCAATGTGAGTGAGTAGGGATTGCCATGCAATGGATGCACTAGATCTATAAGTATATGAAAGCTCAATAAAAGAAACTAAGTGGGTGTGCATCCAACTCGCTTGCTCACGAAGACCTAGGGCATTTTGAGGAAGCCCGTCATTGGAATATACAAGCCAAGTACTATAATGAAAAATTCCCACTAGTATATGAAAGTGACAAAATGAGAGACTCTCTATCATGAAGATCTTGGTGCTACTTTGAAGCACAAGTGTGGTAAAAGGATAGTAACATTGTCCCTTCTCTCTTTTTCTCTCTTTTTTTTGTTTGGGTCTTTTCTCTTTTTTTATGGCCTCTTTTTCTTTTTTATTTACTTTTCGTCTGGAGTCTCATCCCGACTTGTGGGGGAATCATAGTCTCCATCATCCTTTCCTCACTTGGGACAATGCTCTAAAAATGATGATCATCACACTTTTATTTTCTTACAACTCAACAATTACAACTGGATACTTAAAACAAATTATGACTCTATATGAATGCCTCCGGCGGTGTACCGGGATATGCAATGAATCAAAAGTGACATGTATGAAAGAAGTATGAATGGTGGCTTTGCCACAAATACGATGTCAACTACATGTACATGCTAGCAATATAACAATGATGGACCGTGTCATAATAAACGGAACGGTGGAAAGTTGCATGGCAATATATCTCGGAATGGCTACGGAAATGCCATGATAGGTAGGTATGGTGGCTGTTTTGAGGAAGGTATATGGTGAGTGTACGATATCGGCGAAAAGTACGCGGTATTAGAGAGGCTAGCAATGGTGGAAGGAAGAAAAGTGCGTATAATCCATGGACTCAACATTAGTCATAAAGAACTCATATACTTATTGCAAAAATCTACAAGTTATCAAAGCAAAGTATTACGCTCATGCTCCTAGGGGGATAGATTGGTAGGAAAAGACCATCGCTCGTCCCCGACCGCCACTCATAAGGAAGACAATCAATAAATAAATCATGCTCCGACTTCATCACATAACGGTTCACCATACGTGCATGATACGGGAATCACAAACTTTAACACAAGTATTTCTCAAATTCACAACTACTCAACTAGCATGACTCTAATATCACCATCTTCATATCTCAAAACAATTATCAAGCATCAAATTTTTCTTAGTATTTGATATAAGTGAAGCACTAGAGAAAGACTATATAGCTCAAAAGATATAAGTGAAGCACATAGAGTATTCTATCAAATTCCAAATCATGTATGGCTCTCTCAAAAGGTGTGTACAGCAAGGATGATTGTGTTAAACTAAAAAGCATAGAATCAAATCATTCAAGACGCTCCAAGCAAAACACATATCATGTGGTGAATAAAAATATAGCTCCAAGTAAAGTTACCGATGGAAGTAGACGAAAGAGGGGATGCCTTCTGGGGCATCCCCAAGCTTTGACTTTTTGGTGTCCTTAGATTATCTTGGGGGTGCCATGGGCATCCCCATGCTTAGGCTCTTGCCACTCCTTGTTCCATAATCCATCAAAAGATTTCACCCAAAACTTGAAAACTTCACAACACAAAACTCAACAAAAATCTCGTGAGCTCCGTTAGCGAAAGAAAACAAAAGACCACTTCAAGCTACTGTAATTAACTAATTATTTATTTATATTGGTGCTAAACCTACTGTATTACAACTTATCTATGGTTTATAAACTATTTTACTAGCCATAGATTCATCAAAATAAGCAAACAACACACGAAAAACAGAATCTGTCAAAAACAGAACAGTCTGTACTAATCTGTAACTAACGCAAACTTCTGGAACTCCAAAAATTCATCCAAAATTGGACGACCTAGAAATTTGTTTATTGATCAGCAGAAATTGGAATCACCATTTTATAATGTTCTGGTGTTTTTTAACAATTGATTTCGTGAACAGAAAGTTTCTGGAAATTACAGCAAGATCAAATAACTATCATCCAAGAAGTTCCTATAGGTTTAACTTGGCACAAACACTAATTGAAACATAAAAACACATATAACCAGAGGCTAGATCAAAGATTTAATCCTAAACAGAAGCAAAAGCAAAAAAAGACTAAAAATAAAATTGGGTTGCCTCCCAACAAGCGCTATCATTTAACGCCCCTAGCTAGGCATAAAAGCTAGGATATATCTTGGTATTGCCATCTTTGGTAAGCAAACCATAAATGGCTCTCATTATAGATTCATATGGTAATTTTATTTTCTTCCTAGGGAAGTGTTCCATGCCTTTCTTTAACGGAAATTGGAATCTAATGTTCCCTTTCTTCATATCAATAATTGCACCAACCGTTATAAGGAAGGGTCTACCAAAAATAATAGGGCATGAAGGATTGCAATCTATATCAAGAACGATAAAATCTACGGGCACATAATTCCTATTTGCAACAATAAGAACATCATTAATTCTTCCCATAGGTTTCTCAATAGCGGAATCTGCAAGGTGCAAGTTTAGAGAGCAATCATCAAAATCACGGAAATCTAGCAAATCACACAAAGTTTTGGGAATAGTGGAAACACTAGCACCCAAATCACATAAAGCATAAAATTCATGATCCTTAATCTTAATTTTAATAGTTGGTTCCCACTCATCATAAAGTTTTCTAGGGATAGAAACTTCCAACTCAAGTTTTTCTTCATAAGATTGCATCAAGGCATCAACGATATGTTTGGTAAAGGCTTTATTTTGACTATAAGCATGAGGTGAATTTAGCACAGATTGCAACAAGGAAATACAATCAATTAAAGAGCAACTTTCATAATTAAATTCCTTGAAATCCAAAATAGTGGGTTTAGCAACATCTAGGGTTTTGATTTCTTCAATCCCACTTTTATCAATTTTACCAATCCCACTTTTATCAATTTTAGCAATAAAAAATTATAGATACGTTGGAGACGTATCAGTTGGCAGGGCGCGGGGTTGTGAGAAGAGCAGGTCTAACAGGAAGCACACGGATCATTTACCCAGGTTCGGGCCGCAAAGGTGCGTAATACCCTAGTCCTGCTTTAGTGGATGTATTGAGTGTTCTTGTATTCTTGAGCTAGCTACGGGTTGTAACTTGCCGAAAAGAGCCGAATCCCTCTCCAGTATGCCATGGGCCTCCTTTTATAGTTGAAAGGGGCTGCCACAGTGGAACACAGGAGCTGGAAAGGTCTACATCCTGCGAGCTTATCGCCCGTATTACACGACAAGACACATTTAATGCATCGCTTAGGTGTCCCTTAGCTTTATCGGGGACGGGAACGAGGCCCGTCCCGTCCGTCGCCGCCTCGCCTTGCTTCGACACACGCCCAGGCCAGCGATGCCTGCGGCGCCATGTAGGCAGGCAGGCAGCTGAGGTGGCGCGGTGGTAGGGTCTTCACAAAGACCTGCATGCCACCACACAGGTGCTTGCAGAGTTGGCGTAGAGGCCGCCCGTCACCACACAGGTGCCTGCCCAGCTAGTTGAGCTAGTAGCTGCTTGGGGACAGCGATGGAGTCTTGGCTGCTGCGGGCCTGGCAGTGGCCCCGCTGACGCCCTCGGCAAGGGCCTTGCCGGGTTGCTGACAAGGGTCTTGCCGTGGCGTTGCAGTCGTCCCCGGCAAGGCGCTTGCCGGGGGTCTTGTGGATTCCCTCAGCTGGGATCCCGCCGAGGGTCACCGTCTTCTAATCCTCACCTGATCTTGGATATTGTCGGTGTACTAAAGTAGGGGTACCTTAGTACCCCAGACTTGTGCACGGGCAGTTGTAGCGCCCTGCGGCGAGGCCCGCCCAGGAAGCGCCAAGAGAAGACCAAGCATTCAAGACAAGGCCCCCGGCAAGAGGAGCTTGCCGGGCCAAGAAGACAAGGCCTCCGGCAAGAGGAGCTTGCCGGGCCAAGAAGACAAGGCCCCCGGCAAGAGGAGCTTGCCGGGCCAAGAAGACAAGACCCCGGCAAGAGGAGCTTGCCGGGACGACTGAGCCCATGTAATGCCATCCAAGAACAAAGTATACGAGACAGAAGATCGAGACCCCGACAAGAGGAGCTTGTCGGGAAGGCCGAACCCAGGCACCACAAGAGAAGCCCGCCACGGCGCGCTATGCGCCCCGGCAAGGCCTGATAGCCGGCAAGCTATCAGGCACAGGAAGACGACCCCCGCGGCAAGCCACTTGCCGCGGCAAATCGCCACCTCAGGACTGCGCTCCAGCTCGCCCGTCCACGCGTCGCTCCGGGGCTTCCCCCAAGGGCACGTGGCGGGGCACCGCGCAGCCTGGGGTATGCGGTGGCATGCAGCCACCATCGTGGCGAGCGGTGGCGCACCTAACGGTCCGCCTCGGTGCTGTCCGGGCGACCGTGACGGGCATTTAATGCCCTTGTCCCCCACCGTCAGAGGTAGGTATGATAACACTGTGTCGCACTGTAGCGCCACTGTTCCCGCACTGTTACAACTACCACCCCTTTTACACTTTTACCCCTTTCTCTTACGTTGACACCTGTCGGTGACCCCTTTGCGCTATAAAAGGAGGCCCGTGTGCAACGTAGAGAAGGTTCCAAGGTTCCAGGGTTCCAAGGTTCCAAGGTTCCAAGGTTCCAAGGTTCCAAGGTTCCAGGGTTCCAAGGTTCCAGGGTTCCAAGGTTCCAAGAGTCCAAGGTTCCAGGGTTCCAAGGTTCCAGGGTTCCAAGGTTCCAAGGTTCCAAGGTTCCAAGGTTCCAAGGTTCCAAGGTTCCGGGGTTCCGAGGTTCCGGGGTTCCGAGGTTCCGGGGTTCCGAGGTTCGGAGATTTGGGATCCTGACAGCCATACGCTCGGTGCAGCTAGCTCTCCAAGCTCCCGAGATCCCCAGTTCAATACAACCAAGCAGGAGTAGGGTTTTACGCGTCCATCGCGGCCCGAACCTGGGTAAACCGCCCGTGTGCTCGCCTCGATCTGCTCTCTGTGCTCCCTCCGCCCCCCTCACCGGACAACGAAAGGGGCTCCGGCCCCATAGGTGCTCGCGGGGGACGCGGTCCGCCCCGACATCTTTGGCGCGCCAGGTAGGGGGTGCGTCGAGGTTGTGCGGATCAGATCCGGCGTTCGCGCGAGCGCGCTCTTCGTCAGCTTCTCCGAATTCGCTAGCTTCATCAACACCATGGCCCCGAAGAAGAAGGCTTCGGAGGTCGCGGGCCCGTCCGCGTCACTCCCACCGCTACCGGAGCCAACGGTGGGCGGGGGAGACGCCGTCGGAGGGGTGGCCACCGGCGAGAACACTCGCGGTGCCACCAAATCCAAGAACAGGGCGGACGACCGAGCCTCGGCCTCCGAGGACGCGCCGCATCCGTCCCAACAAACGACGACCCAGCAGCGCCATGCCACGGGAGGTGGCATCCGCTTGCTGGACCAAGGGCAAACTGGAGGTTCACGGGACGCCACGGGCCCCCGTCCGGACACGGGCAAGGCGAAGGCGCCGGGGAGGGACCCCGCTCTTTCTAACATTGTTAGGAGTCCGAGCGTATCCCGCTCCTCGCGCCACTCGCCCCCGTTCCCCTCCACTCCGGCAGAAGCGCTCGCGAGAGCACAACTGCTCCTCGACTACCCTCCAGCGGCTGACAAGGCCGAGGGCTGGAGGGCCATCATCCAGAGCCTGATCGCCTTCGCCAACAACGACACGCCGCAGCAGCCGGCGACCTCACGGCCCCGGCAGGTCGAGAAGACGAAGGCCGACGGCGACAAGACCGCCGGAGGTGCAACCACCATGCACTCCCCGGCGCAGAAGCAGAAGACGCCGCCCCGCTGGAGCAACGCCGACGACGGCTCTACAGCGTCGTCGGACCCGCGGACCCGCCGGGACCAGCGCTGAGTCCTCGACGAGCGGCGGCAAGAATACGCTCGAACAAGGATTGAGCGCCGCCGAGAAACTCGGCGGCAATCAGACCAGCGGGCTGGGGACGCTGTCGACGCGCACGCGCCCGGTGAACCAGGTGACTTACCGTACGCGGCAGGTTGCCCTGCGTTCACCCGTGAGCTGCGGCGCGTCCGGTGGCCCAGCACGAAGAACTTCAAGCCCGACGTACCGGAGAAGTACGACGGCAGGACGCACCCCTCGGAGTTTCTCAGCATCTACACGATCGCTGTACAAGCTGCCGGGGGGCGCGACGAGAGGATATTGGCGAACTACTTCCCGCTCGTGCTTAAGCCGAACGTTCGTTCGTGGCTTATGCACTTGCCGGAAGGCTCCATTTCTTCCTGGGCGGATCTTTGCCATCAGTTTGTTGGCGCCTTCACAGGCGGCCACAAACCTCATGGCCAGGATAGCGACCTCCACATCCTAGCCCAGAAGGAAGGAGAACCCCTGCGCGAGTACATACCGCGCTTCAGCCGCGTGCATCGCAACATCCCCGACGTTCACCCTGCCGCGGTTATCAGCGCGTTCCACCAGAACGTGCGTAACCGCCGCATGCGTGAAGAGATGGCCATGACCAAGGTCCGGGACGTCAGCGAGCTATATGCCCTGGCTGACAAGTGCGCGCGCGCGGAGGAGGGGAGGAAACTCCCCGGGGAGGATGCTGGCGCAGGAGAAAGCGACAGTGACGACACCGCCCCGGCGAAGAGAAGCCAGCGGCGGAATAATAGGAGGAAGAACAGGAAAGAGGTGCTTGCCGTCGAGGAGTCCGGCAAGGAGGCTCCCGCCAAGCAAACGCAGGCTGGCGGCTCCGGCAAGGAGCCTGCCCCTGTGGCGGCAGCCGACAAGCAGGACGGCTCCGACAAGCAGTACTGCAAGATCCACCGCACCAAGGGCCACGATCTCTCCAACTGCAAAAGCGTCGAGTACCTCGTCGTGCAGCAGAAGGCTGAGTACGAGAGGCGCGACAAGGGGAAGGCCCAGGGTGGAGGTGGCGAACCAAGCAAGAAGCGGCCGCCCATCGGCCGGGGAGGACGCCGCGGCAAGGCCAAGCAGCGGCAAGGCGATCGGCCTCCCCGGGGCCGCGACGAGGATGAAGAAGACGACGACGAAGACGTGGAAGACGAAGATAACAGCGAGCAGGAGTTCCAGAAGGCCACGGAGGTCCTATGCGTTGACGGCGGCGCCTCTCTGCACACCTCCCACCGCCAGCTTAAGCGGTGGGCGCGAGAGGTGAACGCAGCAGAGCCGCCCGTGGAGTCGCGCAGGCTCCTCAAATGGTCCAGCACGCCCATCATTTTCGATCTTGAGGATCACCCCGACCGCACAACCGCGGTCGGGTGCTTGCCGATGCTGGTCTCACCCACCATCCGCAACCTCAAGGTCACCAAAATGTTGGTAGACGGCGGGGCCGGGCTGAACTTGATCTCCTCCGCCGTGATCAAGAAACTCCAGATCCCCGACGGCGAGCTCGAAGAGACCGGATCTTTCCAAGGAATCAACCCGGGGAGGAGCAAGCCCAAGGGGAAGATTACGCTGCCTGTGACCTTCGGCGGCGAGCTCAACTTCAGGACTGAGCGTATCACGTTCGACGTCGCTGATATCCCGTTACCATACAATGGGATCCTCGGCCGTCCCGCTCTCGCCAAGTTCATGGCAGCTTCCCACCACGCCTACAACGTACTCAAGATGCCGGGGCCGATAAGCGTCATCACTGTCCATGGCGACAAAAAGGACGCGCTTATCTGCGCCGACAAGATCTACCGGGATGCAGCAGCCGCGGCAGAGAAGGACACACTTGCCGCTGAAGCCCCCGGGCGGAAGAAGACAAGGACCAAGTCCGGTAAGTGCTCTGGGGCCCACTCCGGCAACCGCACCTCTTCGGAGTGCTGCGCCGCCGTCGAGGACGCTCCATCGAGCTCCACCGGCAAGTACAAGAAGGGAATGACCGCTCCTCCGGCAACCAAGAAGGTGTCCGCCAAGGAGGACGGCACTGGCGGTACCTTCACCATCAGTGCCACGCTTGACAGCAAATAGGAAGGCGCGCTCGTTGCCTTCCTGCGGGCGAATGACGACGTGTTCGCATGGCAACCGTCCGACATCCCCGGTGTTCCCAGGAGGGTGATTGAGCACAAGCTCGCTGTCTGTCCTCACGCGCGACCCGTCAAGCAGAAAGTGAGAAAGCAAGCCGTGGAGCGCCAAGAATTCATCAGCGAAGAGATCAAGAAGCTAGAGGCAGCAGGCCTAGTGAGAGGTGTGATCCATCCAACGTGGCTGGCCAATCCGGTCGTCGTGCGCAAAGCCAATGGGAAGTGGAGACTGTGCATAGACTTCACCGATGTGAATAAAGCATGTTCCAAGGATCCATTTCCCTTGCCGCGCATTGACCAGATTGTTGACTCCACTGCCGGATGTGAGCTACTCTCTTTTCTTGATGCATATTCAGGCTACCACCAAGTCTTTATGGCCAAAGAAGATGAAGAGAAGACCGCATTTATCACTCCGTGCGGCACCTATTGCTTCATACGCATGCCGTTTGGACTGAAGAATGCGGGATCAACGTTTGCAAGGGTAGTGCACACTGCTTTCGAGCCACAGATCCATAGGAACGTGGAGGCCTACATGGATGACATCGTGGTGAAGAGCAGGAGCAAGGAAACCCTGGTCCAAGATCTGGAAGAGACATTTCAGAACCTGCACAAGATACAGCTCAAGCTGAACCCCGAGAAGTGCGTTTTCGGAGTCCCCTCCGGCAAGCTTCTCGGGTTCTTTGTGTCACAGAGGGGGATTGAAGCTAATCCCGACAAGATCAAAGCCATCGAGCAGATCGAAGCCCCAGAGCGCATCAAGGACGTCAGAAAGCTTGCAGGTTGTGTGGCCGCCCTCAGTCGGTTCATTTCAAGATCTGCAGAACGCGCCCTGCCCTTCTTTAAAATCTTGAAGAAGGCAGGCCCCATACAGTGGACTCCAGAAGCGGAGGCGGCGCTGCAAGATTTGAAAAGGTACCTATCCTCCACTCCAATACTTGTCGCACCTAGACCACAGGAGAAGTTGTTGCTATACCTAGCGGCAACCAACCAGGTGGTTAGTGCTGCGTTAGTGGCAGAGAGGGAGGCCGACGAGGAGCCAGTACCACCTGCAAGCGAATCCGGCGACAAGCGGGGGGCTGCTCCGGCAAGCTCTGGCCCCGACAAGGACCACCCTGCGCAGGAACGGGATGGAGCGCGGAAGAAGATGGTGCAGCGCCCGGTGTATTTTGTGAGTTCCCTCTTGCAGGGGGCTAGATCAAGATACTCTGGGGTGCAGAAGTTGCTTTTCGGCCTCCTCATGGCCTCGAGAAAGCTGCGCCATTACTTCCAAGCACATGAGATAACAGTAGTCACTCGCTTCCCGCTGAAGAGGATATTGCACAATCCCGAGGCAACAGGCAGGATCGTCGAGTGGGCACTGGAGCTGTCGAGCTTTGGACTCAAGTTTGAAAGTACTTCAACCATACAGAGCCGAGCTTTGGCAGAATTCATAGCTGAGTGGACCCCGACGCCAGATGAAGAAGCCCAAGAAACAAGCGCGCCCGTACAAGAAGCAACAAGCGAGTGGGTAATGTACTTCGATGGTGCCTTCTCGCTACAAGGCGCCGGTGCTGGCGTGGTACTCATCGCGCCCACCGGAGAGCACCTCAAGTATGTTATCCAGATGCACTTCCCAAGAGAGCAAGCAACCAACAATACTGCTGAGTATGAAGGCTTGCTCGCCGGCCTCAGGATTGCGGCCGAACTTGGGATCAGAAAGCTGATTGTGCGGGGAGATTCTCAACTGGTGGTCCGAAAAGTCAACAAGAGCTACCAGAGCCCTCTGATGGAAGCTTATGTAGATGAAGTGAGAAAGCTGGAAGGACACTTTGAAGGGCTGCAAATGGAGCACGTCCCGAGAGCTCAGAATGAGATAGCAGACGGCCTTTCGAAGTGTGCTTCGTTGAAGTTACCTGTGGAACCAGGGACCTTCTTACTCAAGCTGACTCAACCATCCGTTACACCATCAGTTGGGCAGTCCAAGAAAAGGAAGTTGGTCTCCGGCGACTACTTGCAGGCGGACCTTCCTGAGACCGCCGCCAAGGTCCCCAAGATCAACAACCAGAACGCCGAGGGACAGCCCGCTCCTGCGGATCCCAGGATCCGTCCAGTCGAAGCAGGTGTCCCCGGTAAGCCTTGCTCCGGCGAGCAGATCAGCAGTCTGAACGCCGAGGGACAGCCCGCTCCTGCGGATCCAAGGATCCGTCCAGTCGAAGCAGGTGTCCCCGATAAGCCTTGCTCCGGCAAGCGGATCAGCAGTCTGAACGCTGAGGAACAGTCCGCTCCTGCGGATCCGGGGATCTGTCCAGTTGAAGCGGGGGTTCCCGACAAGCTTTGCCCCGGCAAGCTTGCCGGGGGATCACCGGCTCCGGCGGAACCAGAGGTTCTCGCCGTAGAAGCCGGGGTCCCCGCAGCGGCCTTCATGCCTTTAGTCCTTGCCGTCGAGCCCCGGGCTCCGGCATGGGCGCAGCAGATCGTCCGTTTTCTGCAAACTGGAGAACTTCCCGACGACCCAGAAGAGATGGAGAAGATCACCAGGCAGTCAAGTATGTACCAGTTCGTGGACAACGAGCTGTACAGAAGGAGACTCAACGGTGTCAGATTGAAGTGCATCTCCAGGGAAGACGGACAGAAGCTGTTGGCAGAGATACACGGAGGCATATGCGGCCATCACATTGGCGCAAGAGCACTTGTCGGGAAAGCCTTCCGGCAAGGGTTCTTCTGGCAAGAAGCCCTCCAAGATGCAACTGCACTAGTAACCAAGTGTGAAGCGTGCCAGTTCCATGCAAAACAGATTCATCAGCCAGCTCAAGCTCTCCAAACAATCCCTTTATCCTGGCCCTTCTCGGTCTGGGGGCTCGATATCCTCGGCCCTTTTCCCCGAGCCGTCGGGGGCTTCGAGTACTTGTACGTTGCAATCGACAAGTTCACGAAGTGGCCAGAAGTGGAGCCAGTGAGGAAGGTGACCGCGCAGTCAGCAGTCAAGTTCTTCCGGTCGATCGTCTGCCGTTTCGGAATCCCCAACAGAATCATCACCGACAACGGGACACAATTCACAAGTCGCGCCTTCATGCAATACGCCCAGGATCTTGGCACCAAGGTCTGTTTCGCTTCGGTTGCTCACCCCAGGAGCAACGGTCAAGCAGAAAGGGCCAACGCTGAAGTGCTGCGCGGACTCAAGACCAGGACCTTCGACAGGCTGCACAAGTGCGGAAGAAATTGGATTGAGGAGCTGCCGGCGGCTCTTTGGTCAATCAGAACGACACCGAGTCGAGCCACCGGACAGACACCCTTTGCTCTAGTCTATGGAGCGGAAGCAGTTATCCCCACGGAACTCGTATACGGATCTCCTCGGGTGCTCGCTTATGACGAGCTCGAGCAAGAGCGGCTGCGCCAAGATGACGCGCTGCTCCTTGAGGAAGGACGTCTCCAGGCTGCGGTACGAGCTGCTCGATACCAGCAAGCCTTGCGTCGCTACCATAGCCGCAAGGTCAAGGCCAGGAGTCTCGAAGAGGGCGACCCTGTTCTTAGGCACGTTCAGTCGGCCAAGAACTATAACAGGTCGACGCCGAAGCAGGAAGGCCCTTATCGGGTGAAACGAGTCGCGAGGCCCGGCGCTGTCCGCCTCAAGACCGAAGAGGGCCTACCAGTGAGCAACTCCTGGGAACATAGAGCATCTTCGCAAGTTTCGCCCATAAGGCGCGGTTGCCGTGATCCGTTCCGGCAACCATCGGTTTGTACAGGCCTTGCCGCTGCTGCATGTAACCCCTTGTACAAAGCCAGGCGAAGCCCCTGGCATCAGATAAAGTTGCCCTGTTAGGCGACCTTGTTCTTAGGCACGTTCAGTCGGCCAAGAATTATAACAAGTCGACGCCGAAGCAGGAAGGCCCTTATCGGGCGAGACGAGTCGCGAGGCCCGGCGCTATCCGCCTCAAGACCGAAGAGGGCCTACCAGTGAGCAACTCCTGGGAACATAGAGCATCTTCGCAAGTTTCGCCCATAAGGCGCGGTTGCCGTGATCCGCTCCGGCAACCACCGGTTTGTGTAGGCCTTGCCGATGTTGCATGTAAGCCCTCGTACAAAGCCAGGCGAAGCCCCTGGCCGAAGATAAAGAAGCGCTGGCGCCCTAGATTTTAGCATGCATGCTGAGTCAGAGTCTCGTCCTTGGTTAGGGTTGTCAGTTCCTAACTGTCGCTAACCCCTAACTTAGAGGTCGAGTCCGCGTCTTTTTCCCGTCCTTTCCCTTTTGGCTCGCAGGAATTGAATGTCCTTGCCGGGCCGCTCAAGGACAAGGAAGAGGAGAAGGACGAGCCAACACCTACGCCCCGGCGAGCCAGAGTCGCCGGGGGCTGCAACCTCAGATAAGTTTTTGCATCCCTCATCATGCATTCTCTTATGGACTGTGGAATTTGAAAGCCTCCTTTCCTCCTGAAAAGCTACCGTGCTCTCTTAGCGGCAAGCCCCAGAGCGCGTTCCTGGGGCCCGTTTCGATAGCAGCCGCGGCAGCAAGAGGGAGGGAAGCGAGGGGCCGGAACCCGCCTGCTCCCCGCCTCCGCCAAGGGCGTGGGAAAGGTCGAGCAGTGCGGGGGAGCGGCTGGGCCTGTTGCCGGGCGAGAAACTATCTATCTTAACGATGTAAAGGATTCGTTCCTTACCGCGGTTTCCACCCGCGAGACAAATGATCTGGCAAACATCCCCTTTTCATTAAAAACATTCCACTCAGGTACAGTTCAGAGAGAATGAAAAACATGAAAAGAGGGATTACAAGGCTTAAACGCAACTAAGGCCCGAAGGCTTACAAGCTGAAAAGAGATAAGGTGCCCGTAATCCCTTTCTTGTCTCTCTCCTCAGGAGGTAGGGCAAGTAGGCGAAGAGGGCGAAAGGGGCACCTAGATGAGCTATGGGTGGCAGAAGGCACCAAGAGAAGATCCGGGGGCTCCGCCCGGGGGTCTCCGGAGGCTGAAGAAGACGGAGGCGCCGGAGGCAGAGCTGGAAGACGAGGCAGCGGCCTTGCCGCCAGCCTCTTCCTCTTCCCCAGCCTCGCCACTCCGGCCGCCCGAGGAGATCAAGCCCCCCGGCAAGAGGAGCTTGCCGGGCCGGAGAGAAGACCCCGGTGGTCGTCACCGAGAGCAAGGGTGATGACGGCGTCTGGGGCGCATCTGGAACACGAGGCACCGGAGCGTCAGCCAGCTGTCGAAGCCGGCCCGTACTCCGACTTCGCGGCCTTCGACGTCCGCCCTCTGTCCTCCTCAGCAGCCCCCCCTACGCCAGCCGCCCAAGGAGACGACCCCGGGGAGTTCACGGAGCCCGGCGCGGACGATGGGGCCGCCGGTGCCACACGGAGCTGCGACCGACGCCTAGTCGGACCCGTCATCCCGGCGGCTGCTCCCCTCGTCGTCGCTGTCGCTCCCCTCCTCGTCACTCTCGCTCGAGGAGGAGCCTTCGCTGTCGGAGGAGCTATCTTCGCAGCACCGGGCCCGGATGCCGAAGCCCCAGAAGGCCTTGACGGAGAGGAGGTCCTCCCCCACTAGCTTAAAGTGGAGGGTGAACCCCTCCGTCAAGCTGTGGATCCGGGCGAACGTCTTCCACCCGCGGCCCAGACACACCTCGCCGGGGGCTCGGGACTCGACGTGGACTCGCGTCCCACTGATCCCGCAGCCCCTCATGCGCAGGTTTAGCGTCTCAGGCTGCTCCACCTCCAACACGTTCGCGAATGGAGCGGGAAGCCGAAGGCGGCGACGAGGCGCCCGGCGCAGCCTGATAATGAACTCACGGGGGTCGTCCCCGAGATGGACCGCGGGAAGGAACGGAGCCGCTGGCGGAGGCAAGGACGGCGCACCGATCCGTCCGCCCCGAGCGCCTCGGCCCCGTCCACGACCTCGTCCGCGACCTCGCCCTCTCCCTCTTCCCCCGACGACCGGCTCCGCCGCCGCGGGCGCAAGGGGAGGAGGGGCGCGTTGCCTAGCAGACACCCTCGCGGCAACCGAAGAAGAACCAGGGTTCCCCCCCTCCATCACAGATGGGGGAAGGAAACCAGAAGCAGAAGGAGGAAGGAGATGGAGTGCGGATTTCCGTCGCCCCCTTTCGCTCCTTATAAAGGGGCGGAGTGGGACCTCGGCCGCCTCGCTCCTCCAATAGAAGCGGAGGAAGGGCAGGCGACTGGGGCCGGCCCACTGCATCGACCCGCGCCGGCCCGACTCCCTGCCTCCACCGCCGCTACTCCGAGTGCATGAGGACCGCGTGGTGGGCGCGCAGAACCGAGGCGACGGGTGGGACGACCTCTCCCCATCCCGTGATTATGGGGAACGGACGCCTCGAAAGCCGCGCCTCACCCCCGTTCATTTATCGAGCCGCGCCTCCGCACCTCCCTCCACTTAAAGAGGGAACGGGCGTTCCGCCCCCACGACGCCGCGATAAGCGCGCGCCGCCTGGGGAAGGTGCGACGGGTGCGGAGTTAAGGAGCAGCGCGACCAAGGCCACGCGTGCCCGTGCACTGTTAGGGCCTGGCCCAACGACGCTCGGCACCGTGTGTGGCCCAGGCCCGGGGGCTCCTGTCGGTGTACTAAATTAGGGGTACCTTAGTACCCCAGACTTGTGCACGGGCAGTTGTAGCGCCCTGCGGCGAGGCCCGCCCAGGAAGCGCCAAGAGAAGACCAAGCATTCAAGACAAGGCCCCCGGCAACAGGAGCTTGCCGGGCCAAGAAGACAAGGCCTCCGGCAAGAGGAGCTTGCCGGGCCAAGAAGACAAGGCCCCCGGCAAGAGGAGCTTGCCGGGCCAAGAAGACAAGACCCCGGCAAGAGGAGCTTGCCGGGACGACTGAGCCCATGTAATGCCATCCAAGAACAAAGTATACGAGACAGAAGATCGAGACCCCGACAAGAGGAGCTTGTCGGGAAGGCCGAACCCAGGCACCACAAGAGAAGCCCGCCACGGCGCGCTATGCGCCCCGGCAAGGCCTGATAGCCGGCAAGCTATCAGGCACAGGAAGACGACCCCCGCGGCAAGCCACTTGCCGCTGCAAATCGCCACCTCAGGACTGCGCTCCAGCTCGCCCGTCCACGCGTCGCTCCGGGGCTTCCCCCAAGGGCACGTGGCGGGGCACCGCGCAGCCTGGGGTATGCGGTGGCATGCAGCCACCATCGTGGCGAGCGGTGGCGCACCTAACGGTCCGCCTCGGTGCTGTCCGGGCGACCGTGACGGGCATTTAATGCCCTTGTCCCCCACCGTCAGAGGTAGGTATGATAACACTGTGCCGCACTGTAGCGCCACTGTTCCCGCACTGTTACAACTACCACCCCTTTTACACTTTTACCCCTTTCTCTTACGTTGACACCTGTCGGTGACCCCTTTGCGCTATAAAAGGAGGCCCGTGTGCAACGTAGAGAAGGTTCCAAGGTTCCAGGGTTCCAAGGTTCCAAGGTTCCAAGGTTCCAAGGTTCCAAGGTTCCAGGGTTCCAAGGTTCCAGGGTTCCAAGGTTCCAAGAGTCCAAGGTTCCAGGGTTCCAAGGTTCCAGGGTTCCAAGGTTCCAAGGTTCCAAGGTTCCAAGGTTCCAAGGTTCCGGGGTTCCGAGGTTCCGGGGTTCCGAGGTTCCGGGGTTCCGAGGTTCGGAGATTTGGGATCCTGACAGCCATACGCTCGGTGCAGCTAGCTCTCCAAGCTCCCGAGCTCCCCAGTTCAATACAACCAAGCAGGAGTAGGGTTTTACGCGTCCATCGCGGCCCAAACCTGGGTAAACCGCCCGTGTGCTCGCCTCGATCTGCTCTCTGTGCTCCCTCCGCCCCCCTCACCGGACAACGAAAGGGGCTCCGGCCCCATAGGTGCTCGCGGGGGACGCGGTCCGCCCCGACAGATATTTATGATCTTGACGAAGATTTTCATGCCACCACAGAGGCGCCTCCCGAGCCCTAGTTCCAGTACAGTTGTTGGCGGCGTTTGGAACTCTTGGGCTCGAGGGTGGCTCGCTCTTCTGGTGCTGGGCAAGTTGCCCCGGCAAGTCTCTTGCGGGGCTGTGGAGGCCACCCCGGCAAGGGCCTTGCCGGGGGAATCCACCTCACCCTCTTGCTCTTTGGTGTTTCTGTTCTTGGCTTTGTCTTGGTTGTCTTATGAACGTACGTTATATCGACTAGAGGGGGGTGAATAGGCGATTTTTATGAAATTCTTCACTGAGGAATTTGCTAGTGAGGAAATTCCTTAGCGAAGAACTACTAGCAGCGGAATAAGTACTCAGAAGTAAACATAACAGAATACATGCATGGTCATCATGATGAAATGAAGACAAACACATAGTAGAGGAAGCGTAAACACAGGATAGCACAAGATGAAGACAAACAGACTGAAGAAATTGAACTGAGGAAATTGAGAAAGTCATCAGTCAAAGTCTTCAAACACAGATATGAACAAACATGCAACACAGTAATGAGGAAATGAAAGTGTTGAGGAAATAGAACCAGTTGGCTTGGTGAAGACAATGATTTGGTAGACCAGCTCCAACTGTTGTCTCAGTTGTACGTCTGGTTGGAGCGGCTGAGTATTCAAACACGAGGACACCTAGTCCCGGACACACAGTCCTCACCGTATTCTCCTTGAGCTAAGGACACACAGTCCTCGCCCAATCACTCGTGGTAAGTCTTCAGGTGACTTCCAAACCTTCACAAACTCGGTCACTCGGCGATCCACAATTCCTCTTGGATGCTCTAGACCTTGACGCCTAACCGTCTGGAAGAAGCACAGTCTTCAAAGGTAACAAGCGTCGGATCCACGCAGGATCAATCTCTTCAGTGGTGCTCAATCACTTTGGGTTTGTAGGTGTTTTGGGTTTGGGTTTGGATTTTCCTCACTTGATGATTTTCGCTCAAAGTCCTCGGAGGATGGGTTGCTCTCAAATGACAAGTTTCAAGTTCTCGCGGAGCAGCCAACCAGCTAGTGGTTGTAGGGGACGGCTATTTATAGCCTAGGGAGCAACCCGACATGATAAGACATAAATGCCCTTCAATGATATGACCGTTAGGTGGATAAGATATTTTGGGACAGCTAGCGCGTAGCACAGCAACGGTCGGAAACTTGAGGTACAAATTCCTCAGGGCTATCATGTTCCTCACTGTGTAGGCAATTCGCACTGGCGAATTCCTAACTCCTCAGTCAGAGCAAGATCCTCAGTGACCAGAAGAACTGCGTCTCTGTCAGTGAAGAAATTGACTGATCTGTATGAGATTTCCAATGGCTTCACTCGAAGGGATTGGTAGGTGTAGGATTTGAGTTGAGCATCAAGTGGAAATTTTCTCCTTAGTATTTCCTCGACCCCCTTTAACAGTACGGTGTTTCCTATGACTCAAGAAAGAGAAAATGAAACTACGAAAACAAAAGTCTTAACGCTTCATGTTCCTCGAATGATAACCAAGTCTTCAAGGTCACACCAATTTCTTCACTTTCAAAGTCTTCAGAATATCAAAGTCTTCAATTGAAGAACTTCATTTTTAGGGGTCGACTTTCTCTGTAAGTATCAAACTCATCATAGACTTATAGACCTGTGTACACTCATAAACACGTTAGATCCTTAACCTATAAGTCTTCAATACACCAAAATCACTAAGGGGCACTAGATGCACTTACAATCTCCCCCTTTTTGGTGATTGATGACAATATAGGTTAAGTTTTCAATGGGGATAATTATATGAAGTGTAAATACTGATATTGAGGAATTTGATTACAAGATATAGAAGAACTCCCCCTGAAGATGTGCATAGTGAGGAATTTTCTTTGCAGCAATGCACACTTGAAGAGTTGAGTCATGGAGATCTCCCCCTATATCTTGTAATTCATACACGCATTTGGTATACAATATGAAGAATTTGAAATGCATGATGAAATATGGTGCCTGATGTAATTCAGCATGCGTGCAATAATATTAACGAGGAATAAGCATGCCGAATAGTGCATCAAAAGTATCAGAGCATAGTGCAACAAAAGTATCAGAGCACCATAGGGTTTAAGATTACAACTCGATCCAATAAAGTTTCAGAAGAACGAGAGTTGTAACTTAGCAAAAAAAAGGATATAATGGACATAATAGACCCGCTTGAAGACTAACTCAAATTTCTCCCCCTTTGTCATCAAATGACCAAAAGGATCGAAACTGAGGACTAACGCTCTTGAGGATAATCATGATGATGAAGGAGCGCCAATGTTGTTGGGGTCGGTTGTTGAAGTAGGTCCTGCCGCAGTGTCGTCCAAGTCTTCAATTTCATCAGTCTCACGCGATGAAGAACATGAGCTGGCCACCAAAGAAGGAACCTTGACCTTCTTGTATTTCTTCGGAGGAGGTGCAGACCAGGCAAACTCTTCTTTGAGACCCATTTGCTTCAAATCATCAGCGCTGTAAACTTGAGACAGAACAACCCAGGTGCGGTTGAGGGTTTCATGAAGGTAGTAGTGGTTTTTCTTCACTGCATTGTGTGTTGAAGTCATGTTGTGAAGAATTGAACCAAACTGACGCTTGACCCATTTGTGATTGTGATCAACCTTCTGATGAAGACTGAGGAGTAACTCACGATCAGTCATCACCCTGGGAGTTGTGGCTTGAGGATTTGGATTGGCATTGTTGGCGGCAGAGTCATGTGTGGCAGAGTCATCATTGGTGGAGTAGGATGCAGCCTTGCGAAATTGACCATCCAATGGACGAATGCCTTCATCTATCACAGCAGTTGCCTTGCCCTTTTCTTCAGCTGAGGAAAATGTCATTTTGAGGACTTCAATAGGAGGCAAGTAGCTGCAGTGGTTCAGAGTTTCAGCTTTGTAATTGAGTGAAGACCTTGTCCTGATGAATCTCATAATCCATTGCGCATAAGGCTTCAGCTCAAAAGGTGACATGGCAATATTTGCCAGAGTCCTCATGAAGAAGTCATGGAAGTTGACGGGAACGCCATGACAGATGTTGAAAAGCATATTCTTCATGATGCCAACGACTTCTTCATCATTTGAGTCGTGGCCTTTGATAGGACTCATTGTCTTCGTCAGAATGCGATAGACAGTCTGAGGCACATACAACAATTCCTTGACGAGGAATTTAGTTCGAGGGGCCTGCCCTGGCTTCAAAGGTTTCATCAGCACTTGAATATAGTGATTTGAAAGCTTAGGTTTGTTGTAAACACAACGTGCATCTTCTAGGGGAGGACTTAGAGGAAGGGCACGAAGCAATTCAGATGCTGGTGCCTTGTAATGTGTGTTCTTAGTCATCCAGTCCAGAACCCATGAATTCACATCTTTAGAGTTGCCGGTGATGTGCAGTGTTGCGTAGAACTGAAGAATGAGTTCTTCATTCCAATCACAGATGTCAGTGCAGAAATTGAGTAGCCCAGCGTCGTGAAGAACACTGAGGACTGGCGTGAAGCACGACATGGACTCCATATCCACGTGAGGAATATGTGCCTGGTCGAAGACTTTGTCTTTGTTGAATAGCACTAAGGAATAGAAGTTGGCTTGACTTGCAATCCAGAAGCGCCTCTTCCTTATGCGAGCAGAATCATAGGGGTTGTAATCTGTGAAGAATACATGCTCGCCAAAGAAGTCTTCAGCCTTGAACTTTTGCTTCCTTGAGAACGGATCCTTTGGCTTGGGTAGAGGAGTGTCAGTGAGTTGCATCATGTAACGCCCCGGATTCGATGCGCCAGGTGTCCGCCAGTTATTCGCCGTCGTTGCCATGTCATGTGCTTGCGTGTTGCACTTTGCCATGTCATCATCTGCATTTCATATCATGTCATCATGTGCATCGCATTCGCATACGTGTTTGTTTCATGAATCCGAGCATTTTCCCCGTTGTCCGTTTTGCAATCCGGCGCTCCTACGTCCTCCGGCGTCCCCTTTTACCTTTTTCCGTGAGCGTGTATTAAACATTCTCGGAATGGACTGAGGTTTTTCAAGCGGCCTTGGTATAGCACCGGTAGACCGCTTGTCAAGTTTCGGGTCATTCGGAGGTCGTTTGATACCCCAATGGTTAACCGGGTAACCGTGAAGGCCTCTTTGATGTGCAGCCCAACACCCCCTTCAAAGTGGCCCAAAACCCACCTAATCCCCTTCCATCATCTCGGTCGTTCGATCATGATCGCGTGGCCGAAAACCGCACCTCATTTGGAGCTTCCTAGCTCCTCCTACCTATAAATATGTGATCCCCTCCCGATTTTCGCGCAGATCAAACCCTAGCCTTCATCCCACCGCGCAGCCGGACATGTTTGCCCGCCGCCGGATGCGTCCACCACCACCAGCCACGTCGCCCGGACCAATCCCGGGGCGACACGTCAGGCCGCCACCTCCCTCCTCCACTCACACGCCGCCACGTCGCCCCCCTGCGCCCTCTCTCTCTCCTCCCCGCCGCCGGGGCCCGTGAGGCCCGGATCGGGCCCGCCCCGGGCCGCAACCAGGCCCCGCGAGCCCGCGTGCGCCGCCCGTGTTCCCCGCCGCCGGCGAGCATCGCCGCCGCCTCGCCCTCGCCGGACTTCGCCGCCGCCATGCGCCTCGCCGCCGCGCGCCCGGCCTCCCGCGCCGCCCGCTCGCGCCCGCGCGCCTCGCTCGACCCAGCGGCGCGGAGCTCGCCGCCGCCTCCGTCCGCGCCGGCCCCGCTCCGCCCTTCGCCGGCGCGCCCTCCTCCGGCGACCTCGCCCCTCCCGCCGGCCTCCTTCCTTGACCTCCTCTTTGAGCCAGCCCCGGCGAACCTCGTAATCCGCGCCCCGGATCCAAATCCGAAGATTAGGTTGACTTTCTTCCCCCCCCCCCCCGAAATTCAACTAAGTCTTTTCATTTTACATTCTGGTCCCATGTTCATCGCATCATAACTTGCTGCATAATGCTCCGTTTTGGGCGTATAAAATGTCAAATTGTTAGTCCCGATGAGTACATCATTTCATACCATTGCATCATTTTCATTGGAGCTCATCTTGATGCCCGAAATGCTGTTAGAAGAGGGCTATGTGATGTTAGTTTCAGATCTGTTTCAGTACATGCACTTTTGTCATTTTTGCCATGATTGATGTGTGCATCCTATGATGTTGAGCTCTACATGTGTTTTGAAATATGCCATGCCATCTTTACAGGGGTGTATGCCATGTATTTTTGTGATCCTTGGGGTGACTAGCACAAGCATGCAAACTAGGGTACTTATTGTTGCTGATTTCAGAGATTTAGTAATTTCACTAAGTCATGTCCTGCTGTTATTTTATGCCATGTGTTCTTGTTGTTTCAGAGAGATCTATGCCTATTTTGAGCATGATCAGTAAGGGTGTTTTGATAATATGGATTTGCCCTATCTATCCATGCCTTTGTTTGTAATTATGGAGTGCCATAGCTTGAGTCAATCGAGCTCTACTTTTGCTACAAAATGTTGCTGGCAGATTGTTTACATGTTATTCGATATTGCCAAGCTTGTTGTAGTTGATCCTTGCATGCTATGATGTTGTTCTTGCCATGTCTAGTTTCTATGCCATGTCTTATTGATGGATATATGCTTAGTTTATCATGTGATGCTCTGTAGTGAGTGCATCGAGCTCGTAAACATGCCTACTTGTTATCTGTTTTTGACATGTCCAGTTTTCTGCTAAGTCTGAAATCTGTAACGAAACTTGCTTAATTGACATGGGTGCTATTATATTTTATGGTCCTTTTGGCTCATGGTAAGTAAGGGACTTTTGTTCTATGTATTGAGTAGATTCATGCCGTGCCTCGCTTTGCTATATTGTCTTCCTGTAGCATGTTGTTTCCTTGCTCTAAACATGTCATCCTGATGTTAATTTCGGGCATGATAGTATTTTCACCAAGTCTGTGATGCTGATATGTTTTGCACTTTTGCCATGCTTGTTTGAACCTGTTGTGGTGTGATTTACCCGTAGCTCAGTGTTCATCTTTTGTCAAGCATATTGAGTAGATCCCTGCCATATGCTTTGCTGATGTGTTTGGGTGCATTAGCTTAATTTCTTGTTGCATGCTAAGTGGCATCATGCTGTTAATCGCAGAGATCTTGTCATTCTTGTTTTGCTTGTCATTTGCAAACCGTGCATCCGATTCCGGTGATCTTTATATCGATTTCAACTGAAATCACCTCACCTTTCCAGTGGAATACTTGTTTTGACAAGATTATGCATGGTTCATATTTTTCCTTCCGAAGCATGCATATGCATTGCATACCACATCTCGCATATCATGCCATGTTTATGTGGTGGTTGTTTACTTTGTTGTTTGCTTCTTTCCGGTGTTGCTTCTTCGGATTAGTTCTGATAATGTTGTGATTGTGAGGATTTGTTCGACTACGTCCGTTTGTCTTCTTCATGGACTCGCTCTTCTTCCTTGCGGGATCTCAGGCAAGATGACCATACCCTCGAAATCACTTCTATCTTTGCTTGCTAGATTGCTCGCTCTTTTGCTATGCCTATGCTGTGATACCTACCACTTGCTTATCATGCCTCCCATATTGTTAAACCAAGCCTCTAACCCACCTTGTCCTAGCAAACCGTTGTTTGGCTATGTTACCGCTTTGCTCAGCCCCTCTTATAGCGTTGTTAGTTGCAGGTGAAGATGAAGTTTGTTCCTTGTTGGAACATGGAGATGTTGTTCCTTGTTTGGAACATGTTTACTTGTTGGGATATCACAATATATCTTATTTAATTAATGCATATATATACTTGGTAAAGGATGGAAGGCTCGGCCTTATGCCTGGTGTTTTGTTCCACTCTTGCCGCCCTAGTTTCCGTCATATCGGTGTTATGTTCCCGGATTTTGCGTCCCTAACACGGTCGGGTGATTTATGGGACCCCCTTGATAGTTCGCTTTGAATAAGACTTTTCCAGCAAGGCCCAACATTGGTTTTACCATTTGCCTACCACCTATACCTTTCCCTTGGGAGTAGCTAACCCGAGGGTCATCTTTATTCAGCCCCCCCCGGGCCAACGCTTGTCTAAGTGTTGGTCCGAACTAGAGCGCTTTGCAGCGCCACCTCAAGGAAACTTGAGGTCTGGTTTTAGTTGTACGGACAGCTCATCCGGTGTTGCCCTGAGAACGAGATATGTGCAACTCCTATCAGGATGTCGGCGCATCGGGCGGCTTTGCTGGACTTGTTTTATTACTGTCGAAATGTCTTGTAGCCGGGATTCCGAGACTGATCGGGTCTTCCCGGGGAGAAGGAATATCCTTCGTTGATCGCAAGAGCTTATCATGGGCTAAGTTAGGACACCCCTGCAGGGTTTGAACTTTCGAAAGCCGTGCCCGCGGTTATGTGGCAGATGGGAATTTGTTAATGTCCGGTTGTAGAAAACCCGAAGTTGGTCTTAATTAAAATACACCAACCGCGTGTGTAACCGTGATGGTCTCTTCTCGGCGGGGTCCGGGAAGTGAACACGGTTGTTGGAGTTATGCTTGACGTAAGTAGTTTCAGGATCACTTCTTGATCATAGTTGTTCGACCGTGCTTTTGCCTTCGAAAGCAGTTGCCGATGAAACCGTGCAGGTGACGCCTCCGAGCTCAAGGAGGAGTTCGATGAAGACCTTGTTCATTGTGTTGTTTCGTTCTAGTCGATCGGTAGTGGAGCCCAGTTGGGGTCGATCTGGGACCTTTGTCGCTTTTGGGGTTTCTTCTTTTATTTTGGCTCCGTAGTCGGGCCTTGATTGTATCTGTATGATGTAATGCTTTATTCATGTATTGTGTGGAGTGGCGATTGTAAGCCAACTATGTATCTCTTTCCCTTATGTATTACATGGGTTGTGTGAAGATTACCTCACTTGCGACATTGCTTTCAATGCGGTTATGCCTCTAAGTCGTGCTTCGACACGTGGGAGATATAGCCGCATCGAGGGCGTTACACATCACTACCTCAGGAATCACGATCTCAGGTTCTTCAGGCTGAGGAATTTCAGGTTCTTCCTTAGGTGCAGTCACATTTTCAGCAGCAGCAACAGTTTCTTCAGCACTAGTGGCTGAAATTTCTTCATGCAAAAATGTAGTGGGATGAGTTTCTTCAGAGCCCAATTGAACTGTTGGTGCAGGAGAGTGAGGGATTTGCTGCAGTGGGGTGAAGAGTGGAGAATTGGGATGCTGACTTTCCCAAAAGTCGTCATTCATCACTGGAGTTGTGCTTCCAATGTCCACATCTTCATCATCAATTTCTTCAACACCAGCCTCTTCAACAATAAACTGAGGCATTGGTGATGAGACCACTGGGGTTGAAGGGATTGCATCCACTTCAATTTCTTCATCAATCTGCTCTGACGAAGCAGCAGATTGAGTTTCTTCATCAGATCCGCTTGGGATCACATACTCTTCATCAAAAGGAACAAGGTCCTTTGATGGCATGGTGGAGATCGGAGCAACATCGATCGGATTTTCATATGAGCTGGTCATAGGCTTCATCTTCTTGGGAACTGAAGATTCTGAAGCACTTGATGCTTTCCTTTTCTTCACTTCAGCTCGCTCTGCAGCCTTGGTCTTCTTCACATCTGATGCAGATCGAAGGATAGGAGTTGGTGTAGGCGCAGGTGGAGCTGAGGAATCAGGTTGAATTTCCTCAGGCGCAACTGATGCAGTTGCCCTGACTTCTTATGTTTCTTCAGGCGCACCACTTGTGGATGCCCTGGCAATTTCTTCAGCGGTTGGAATGGAGTCATCAGCCTGAAAATCATCAGCGGTGCTGGCATGTTCTTCAGTTGGCTGAGCAGAAGCTTCGGCTTGAGGAACTTCTTGTTGTGTTGGGGCTGCAACATTTGTGAACTTCTCTGTTAGTCTCACAAACCTGACTTTGGCTCCTTGCCAATCAGCATAGTAAGAGTTGAAGTTGTCGCTGAGGGCTTTGATTTCAGCCTGCATTTTGATAAGTTCTTCAGTTGTCATTTTGACAACATTTTTCTTCAGCAGTTTCTCTTTTCTGTACTACGATTTCTTGATCTCTCTGGCCCTATCATATTTCCACTTCTACTCTTGGATGAAGTGAGTCAGCATGTGACTTTGTCCAGGTGTCAGCTTGAAGTCGGGCATAGGTGTGTTGGGATCCTTATGCTAGAGATCAATGTAATCGAGGACCGCCCTTGGATCCAACAGCAGCGGCACAGGTGTGCCTTTGTATCTAGCGGCCCTTTCTTGTCGGTCCCTGATGATTTCTGCAAGTTCTTCTTCATCAGCTTCATCTTTGTCAGATGGTACATTGAAGACTACCTGCTTCTTCTTAGGACTTGGGCGAGTACCGCGTCCAGCAGTAGCCTTTTTCTTCAGCATAGAGTGTCCAGCTGAGGAACTTGGTGCAGCTGAGGAACTTGCTGAGACACCAGAGGCAATAGAGATGCCTGCAGTCCTTTGACACGTGGCAAGATGCGCAGGTGCCGAGGACTTTGGCGGAACAGCTGAGGACTTTGGAGGAGGTGCTGAGGATTTTGGAGTAGCAGGGGCAGCTTGAGGAATTTGCCTTGAAGATTTTGAAGTTTCTGGCCGTGAGGGCGCAACTGAGGGTGAAGCACTTGGCTTTCGAGCGGGCTTCTTAAGCATTGATTTTCTCGGATTGACAGAGGCCTCAGTGGCAGCAGCAGCAGCAGAATCTTCATTGAATTTCCTCACTGCTTCTCTGGCTTGTCTTGCCAATTTGGCTTGGCGCTTGGCCCATTCTTCAAGAAAATCCTCACCGCGTTTGATGCTAGTGGGATCAGCCACTTGGCTAGGTGCCAGTGGGGCTCTTGGGCATGGAGGATTCAGTGCGAATTTCTTCATGTACTTTGGAGTGACGTATCTATACAACCTCCATTCATGTGCCCATCTCCGTTCTATCCTCTGAATGCGCACCTTGTGCTGATTTTTATCTTCTTTGCCAAACTTGGCTTCATCAGGCGTGCAGTAATCTTTATATAAATCCTCAGGGATTTCAAAGGCAGTCATGACCTTAGGCTTCTTTCCTCCTTTCTATGGCCTTTTACCTTCAGCCATTTTCTTCAGTTGAGGAATTTGAACAATCGAATTCTCTGAAGAAGTATGCAGTTTTTCTTCAAGAAACGATGCAAACGAGTTAAGTTGATGAGAACCTAATGATTCAGCAGCGAACATGTGTACCTGTGAACAGAGTATAGTTGCGAGGAATTTGGAGAGGTCATATGCGTTCTTAGAGAGTTTTTCAAAAAGAACAAGTTTGAGGAATTTGACCAGATACGTCTTGAAGAATTTCACTAAGAGCGCTATATCTTAGGTTCCAGAGTTGTATAGATCAAAGATCCACACAATTGAGGAATCTTGAAGAAAAATGATGCTTAGGGAAATGAATCAAGAACAGATGACATGTGAGGTGTTTTGTGTGTGAGGATTTGAAGAATAAAACACCTTTGAAGGTTTTGTAGAAAAATTTCAAATCAAAGAGGGCAGTAAAAATAACTTTTAATTACCCTGAATGAAGAACACGATGAACAGAGAGGTGAAACAGTGAAGTTCGTCGATGTAGATCTTCCACGCCCTAAATTGGCGGAGGAAGACGTCTACGGTGGCGGCGGAGGTGAAGATTTCCGCGGTCGGCGCGGGTACGACAGCGACGAGGTCGAGGCAGTGAAGCTCTTCCTCGCCAGTGACGATGGAGTAGCGGCGGTGCTAGGGTTTGAGAGGCTCGAGCGGGAGAGAGAGATCGGGCGGAGTAAAAGAAGTGAGGAAGGGGCGAGGGTTATTTATAGAGGCAGTGAAAAACTATTCGCCCAAAGATTTAGGACGAACGTGCCCCTGACCATTCTCCTTCTCACGACATGTGTCACCCACGTACTGTGTAGTGGAGATCGTTTAAGATCATGGGTGAGTAAACTAATGCATCGTGGGATGCAGAACGGTTTGAGCGGCAAAACCAAAAATTTGGATAAGATTAGTTTTAACATTCCGTTCGCAATTTCTTCAGCTGACAAGGACACAGTGAAGATTTTGAACGAGTTTCAAATAGAACGCACATGAAGAATTTGTGAATAGATTGGATTGAGTATAGCATAGAGGGGAAGGGTCCGATCACATTCACTTAGCAGAAAAACCTAATTGAAAAAAATAGCTATAAGTGAATGCTGTAGAGGACATAAACTCACACATATATATATAGCCAATGAAGAAAAACGACGGCACAAGTGAAGATTTTGCAAGTTGAAGAATTTGAACAACTGAGGAAAAACTCAAATTGAAGATTTTCAACTTTTGTGGTGGCGTGACCCACCGTATAAGAATGATGATTTCAGACACCGCATACAATTGTTGTAGGGTTCTGAGAATCAAATTCTTCGTTAATTTCTTCACACTTAGAGTGTTATTCTTCATTGATTGAAGAAAAACGTTTCTTCATGTGTTGCACATCTAAGTCATCAATTTTGCATAAGTGTTAGGATGAGTGCCTTTTTCAAAGTACATTTGAAGACTCTAAGATATTTAGATCACACCGCAACTTGCTAAATCTCTTCTCATCCAAGGGCTTAGTGAAGATATCGCCAGGCTGTTCTTGAGTCTTCACATGCTCAATAGAAATATCGCCCTTCAACACATGGTCACGAAGAAAATGATGACGAATCTGAATGTGCTTTGTCTTCGAGTGCTGAACTGGGTTGTGAGCAATCTTGATGGCACTCTCATTGTCACAGATGAGAGGCACATTCTTCACATTGACGCCATAGTCCTTGAGTGTTTGCTTCATCCATAGCAGTTGAGCACAGCAAGAACCAGCAGCAATGTACTCAGCTTCAGCAGTAGACAGTGATACGCAGTTCTGTTTCTTCGAGGACCAACAGACCAAGGATCATTCGAGGAAATGACATGTACCAGATGTTGACTTGCGGTCCACACGGTCACCAGCATAGTCAAAGTCAGAATATCCAATGAGATCAAAATCCGAGCCCTTGGTATACCATAATCCAAGTGTTGGTGTGTGAGCTAGATATCGAAGAATATGCTTCACAGCCTTATGGTGTGATTCCTTCAGTGCAGCTTGAAATCGGGCACACATGCAAACACTAAGCATTATATTTGGCCTAGATGCACATAAGTACAATAAAGAGCCAATCATGGAGCGGTATACCTTATGATCGAAGTCAATACCATTTTCATCAGTGCATAGATGACCATTTGTGGGCATAGGAATTTTGATGCCTTTGCAATCTTGCATGCCGAATTTCTTCAGGACATCCTTGAGGTATTTCTCCTGAGATATGAATATGCCATTGCGCTGTTGACGAATTTGAAGACCTAAGAAGAATTTCAACTCTCCCATCATAGACATTTGGTATTCTTCACTCATCATATAGGCAAATTCATCACTATAACGTTGGTCAGTACAGCCAAAGATGATAGCATCAACATATATTTGACACACAAACAGTTCACCATCATAAGACTTAGTAAAGAGAGTGGGATCGAGTGAACCGTGTGTGAAGCCTTTCTTCATGAAGAATTCCTTCAATGTATCATACCACGCCCGAGGGGCCTGCTTGAGGCCATAGAGGGCCTTGTTAAGTCTGAAGACTTTGTCAGGATGTTTTGGATCTTCAAAACCTGGGGGTTGAGAAACATATACTTCTTCCTCAAGCTTACCATTGAGGAATGCACTTTTTACATCCATTTGATATAAGATGATATCATGATGGTTAGCATAAGCAAGCAATATGCGAATAGCCTCAAGTCTAGCAACAGGTGCAAAAGTTTCATCGAAATCAACTCCTTCAACCTGTGTGTAGCCTTGAGCTACTAGTCGTGCCTTATTCCTCACCACAACACCATTTTCATCTTGCTTGTTGCGGTAGATCCACTTTGTGCCAATGATGTTATGCTTGCGAGGATCGGGACGATTGACTAGTTCCCAGACGTTGTTGAGCTTGAACTGATGTAATTCTTCTTGCATGGCATGAATCCACTCAGGCTCCAGAAATGCTTCATCTACCTTAGTGGGCTCTGTGATAGAGACAAAAGCAAAGTGCCCACAAAAGTTAGATAGATGTGAAGCTTTTGAGCGTGTGAGAGGACCTGGTGCTCTAATGTCATCGATGATCTTCTCCACTTGCACTTCTTTTGCAACGCGAGGATGAGCTGGTTGTCGTTGAGGAATTTGATCAACATTTTCTTCAGGTTCATCAGCTCGACGTTCTTCACGTTCTGGAATGAATTCTTCAGCAGATTCTTCAGTAGGAATGACATCTTCAGTAGCCTTGTGCTTGATCGAATCCTCTAGTGCCGGTTCATCTAACACAGAAGGTAGGTGCTCTCTTTGCGAGCCATTAGTTTCATCGAACCGCACATCTACAATTTCAACAATCTTGTGAAGAACATTGTTGAAGACTCTGTAGGCGTGCGAGTCCTTTCCGTAACCAAGCATAAAACCTTCATGTGCTTTCGGTGCAAACTTAGAGTTGTGATGAGGATCTCTAATCCAGCATTTAGCACCGAAGACTTTGAAATAACTCACATTGGGTTTCTTGTCAGTGAGGAGTTCATAGGAAGTCTTCTTGAAGAATTTGTGAAGATATACTCTGTTGATGATATGGCACGCAGTATCAATTGCATCAACCCAGAAACGACGAGGGGTTTTGTACACATCGAGCATAGTGCGAGCCATCTCAGCAAGAGTCCTGTTCTTGCACTCCACGACGCCATTCTGTTGAGCAGTATAAGGTGCAGATAACTCATGAGTAATACCAAGTTCATCAAGATATTCATTGAGACCCGAATTCTTGAACTCAGTGCCATTGTCACTTCTGATGTGCTTGATCTTCACATCAAAGTTGGTTGAAGCCCTCGAGGAAAATCGTTTGAAGACTTCCTGCACTTCATGTTTGTAAGAGACAAGGTGTACCCATGTGTAACGAGAGTAATCATCAACAATAACAAAGCCATATTGAGATGCTTCATTTGAAACAGAGGAATAGTGATTAGGACCGAAGAGATCCATGTGAAGCAATTCAAATGGTCGAGTAGTGGTCATGATGGTCTTTGCTGGATGCTTGGCCTTCGTCATCTTTCCAGCCTCACAGGCACCGCATAAGTGATCCTTGAGTAATTTGACATTCTTAATGCCAATGACATGCTTCTTCTTCGCAAGCGTGTGCAAATTCCCCATGCCTGCATGACCAAGTCGTCGATGCCATAGCCATCCTTCTGAAGCTTTTGCAAGCAGGCACACGACTGGTTGTGAATCTGCAGAGAAATCAACAATATACAAGTCTCCTCTCCTAAAGCCTTCGAAGACTTTGGAATTGTCAGCTTCCATAATCACAACACAACGATGCTTGCCAAAGACAACAACCATATCAAGATCACAAAGCATTGAGACAGACATAAGGTTGTATCCTAAGGACTCAACAAGCATGACTTTGTCCATGTGTCGATCCTTTGTGATAGCAACTTTCCCTAGACCCAATACTTGACTTTTGCTTTTATCAGCGAAGATGATATGCTTCAGATGTGATGACGATAAGGGAGCATCCATCAACAGATTCCTGTCACCAGTCATGTGATTTGTACATCCACTATCAAGTCCCACTCAGTGGCTTTGGGTTGATCATCCTACAGATGAATTAGTGCAACTTACGAACTCATATACTTCAGCAGTGAAGAATATGATATCACAATTCATCAGATCAATTTCATCAAGCAGTAGAACAGATAAAGCAGAGGGAGGACGTGTGAAATGAAAGTTCATTTCATCATGGTTAGCCTGCGTCCTTTCAGGCAATTTGTCAGGGCCCCAGCAAATTCTTCAGACGTTACAGTACGTCTGGAGACCTGACCCTGCATAAGAAATTAGTTCTTTTTCTTCACCACCCACATCTGAAGGGGTGGCAAAGAGTTCATCACTCTGCGAGCTCCATATAAGAATGGTGGCATAGCGGCCAAACCATTACGTTTCACATAAGAGGGGTTAGGGTAAGCATATGAATAAGCAGAGAAATTCCTCGAGGACTTATGAACATAATAATTTGAAGAATAATGCTCATATTCATAGCCCTTGGCTCTTCCCTGCGAAATAGAGTTGTTAGAACGATGATGTTCATATGAGGACTTTGATCCATGTGAGGAATTTGATCCCCTTGAGGAATTTGATCCGTATGAGGACTTGGATCCATATGAAGAATTTGGTCCATATGAAGAATTTGATCTGGGGTTCCTATTCTTCACTGGTGGTGTCATGAGGACATTCACCTGAAGACTTTCAAGGCACCTTTTGGGAACCCAGATTTTCTTCATAGGGGAACCATTCCTGCAGTTAGTGCCAACATATCTAGCAACTACTTCACCATTCTGATTTTTGAACAGTTTATAGTTGGAGTCAAATGACTCATGAGAAGAATGAGAAGATTCACATGTATAACTAGATAAATTAGATGGATCAACTGGAGGTCCCTTTGCAGCAAACCATGAGGTTTTGGGGTACTGCTCAGGCTTCCAATATGTACCATCAGCATTGAGTTTCCTCTCAAAGGCAATACCCTCTTTCCTAGGGTTCCTGTTGAGGATCTGCTTTTTAAGCACATCACAAAGAGTCTGATGCCCTTTGAGGCTTTTGTACATGCCTGTCATGTACAATTCCTTCAGCCCTGCATCGTCAGTGATACTAGCAATGTCCTCAGATGAGGAATTAGTGATAGCAGAGACAGGTGAAGAATTTGTAACATTAGAAGCATTTGAACATTCAGGTGAAGAATTAGCAGATTCTCGTTCAATGCATTTTAAACATGGAGGAATGAATTCTTCTTGAGCAGCGCTGATTTGTTGAGCAAGTAATGAATCACGCTCCTTCTGAAGATCTTCATAACTCACTCTTAGCTCCTCAAGATCTTGCTTTCTTTGAAGAAATTCATAAGAAAGCTTCTCATGATCAGATAAGAGAGTGTTATGATGACCTTGAAGGTTATCAAACCTGGTCTGAAGTCTCTGAAGATTTTCAGTTAAGGCTTTAGTGCGATCCATTTCTTCACCCAACATATCATCACTTTTGTCTAGCATGTTTTGAACCTTTTCAGAAGCCTTTTGTTGTTGCACAACAATCTTAGCAAGTTAGAGTAGCTAGGCTTAAGAATTTCATCAGATTCATCTTCACTAGATTCGGAGGAGGTATATTTAGGTACCTTGGCACCCTTTGCCATGAAGCAATAGGTGTGAGCATAGTCATCGTTGCCTTCATCAGCCTTGTTGGTGAGGTCATTTTCTTCAGAGTTGAAGATAGACTTGCTAACGAATGCAGTAGCGAGGGCTAGGCTTGCCATACCAGACTCAGAGTCCTCAGAAGCCTCCTCTTCTTCTTGTTCCTCAGATTCAGCTTCAGAGTCCATTTCCTTGCCAATGAATGCCCGAGCCTTCTTGGAGCTGCTCTTCTTGTGAGATGAAGACCTTGAGATTTTGATGATGAAGATTTTGAGGACTTCTTCTTTTTCTTCGCATCATCAGAACTATAATCCTTGTATTTCTTCTTCTTTGATTCCTTTTCCCACTGAGGACAATCTTGAATGTAATGTCCTGGTTTCTTGCACTTGTGACAGAGCCTCTTCTTATAGTCACTAGATGAGGAATCATTGCTCCTTGAGGGTTTTCCAAAGCGACCACGTCTTGAGAACTTATGGAATTTCTTCACTAGCAGTGCTAGATCATGACTCGGTTCTTCGGGGTCACCAAGGCAGCTACCAGAGTCTTCATCTTCAGACTCAGATACTACCTTGGCCTTCACTGCGCGTGATCTGCCATAGCTCGAACCATAGAGATCTCTCTTTTCAGCAAGCTGGAACTCATGAGTGTTTAGCCTCTCGAGGATATCAGCGGGGTCGAGTGACTTGTAATCAGCACGCTCTTGTATCATCAGTGCCAGAGTGTCAAATGAGGAATCAAGCGATCTCAGCAATTTCTTCACCACCTCATGGTCGGTGATGTCAGTGGCACCAAGTGCTTGAAGCTCATTTGAGATGTCAGTGAGGCGATCTAAGGTTTGCTGAACATTTTCATTGTCGAGTCTTTTGAAGCGGTTGAAGAGATTTCGAAGAACATCAACTCGAGAGTCACGCTGAGTTGAAACTCCTTCAATGACTTTGGACAGCCTATCCCAGATAAGTTTAGCAGTCTCCAAAGCACTCACTCTTCCATACTGTCCTTTGCTCAGATGGCCACATATGATATTCTTCGCTTGAGAGTCGAGTTGCTTGAATCTCTTCACATCGGTAGCGCTCAGTGAGGGTGAGACGGTGGGAACACCATTTTCCACAACGTACCAGAGATCGTTATCAATTGCCTCAAGATGCATTCGCATCTTATTCTTCCAGTAGGGGTAGTCTATCCCATCGAAGGTAGGACACCCAGCAGAGACCTTGATCATACCTGCGGTCGACATAACTAAAACTCCAGGCGGTTAAACTAAAATCACACAGAAAAAGGGAGTACCTTGCTCTGATACCAATTGAAAGTGCGTTATATCGACTAGAGGGGGGTGAATAAGCGATTTTTATGAAATTCTTCACTGAGAAATTTGCTAGTGAGGAAATTCCTTAGCGAAGAACTACTAGCAGCGGAATAAGTACTCAGAAGTAAACATAACAGAATACATGCATGGTCATCATGATGAAATGAAGACAAACACATAGTACAGGAAGCGTAAACACAGGATAGCACAAGATGAAGACAAACAGACTGAAGAAATTGAACTGAGTAAATTGAGAAAGTCTTCAGTCAAAGTCTTCAAACACAGATATGAACAAACATGCAACACAGTAATGAGGAAATGAAAGTGTTGAGGAAATAGAACCAGTTGGCTTGGTGAAGATAATGATTTTGTAGACCAGTTCCAACTACTGTCTCAGTTGTACGTCTGGTTGGAGCGGCTGAGTATTCAAACTCGAGGACACCTAGTCCCGGACACACAGTCCTCACCGTATTCTCCTTGAGCTAAGGACACACAGTCCTCGCCCAATCACTCGTGGTAAGTCTTTAGGTGACTTCCAAACCTTCATCTCCTTCTCCTTCTCCTGGCGGCCGCAGACCTCCTTGGCGAGCTCGTCGCGCAGGCCTTGCAGCTCGACCTCCAGCGCCTTGCAGCGGCCCTGGGCAGCCGCAGCGTCGCCCAGGGAAGCGTCGCGAGCGGCCTTGGCTTGGCTGGTGGCCTGCTTCTCCCCATCAGAGGCCGACACGGCATGGCTTAGCGCTGCTCGGACGGAGGCAGCAGAACGGGCCCAGCCATAAGCTAGCTCCAGGCGCCCGGCCACTAGGCGAGGGTCCCAGCTTAGAAGATCCTCCCGCAGCTGGCTCAGTTCGTTGGCGACCCAGTCCAGGAGGGCGGCAGAGGGATCAAAAGAGACGGGAACCGGTGGAGCGGGTGGAGAGGACGGCAGCGTGATCACAGCTTGGCAGGAAGGAACCCCCTGGGCCTTGGCTACCCCGGCCGCAGCATCGAGCGCAGTCGCCTCTAGGGTCAGCGGGGCCACGGGGGCGGACTCCTCGCCGAAGCGTCCCAGTTGGCCTCGCGAAGATGATCGGGCAGGGGACGCGCGAGCCTCGCCGCCTCTTTCCCCAGCAGATGAAGGCGCCACCCCGACAGATGGACTCGCCCCAAGCAGGGCCGCAGAAGCCCCTCTCAACCTCTTTGCTACAGGTGCCGGCCTGGCAAAAGAATGCAGACGTCAAGCCTCGGCGGCAGAAACCAAGCAAAGCACGAATCGAGCACTTACTGGTCATCGTTCATAGACTCAAGCAGCTTCCGGCCAAAATTGAAGCCCGAGAGCCTACAGCTGGGGTCAGCCTTGGGAGGCCCGGAAGCAGAAGGCATGTCAGGAGGGCTGGAGCTAGCCCCAGACCGCCCGGGGGCCAGAGCGGACCCTGGGAGAACCACCCCCGACTTGCCCTTCCTTGTGACCAAGGGAGAGTCCTCCCCTCCTTGCCTGGCGCCGGCCTCATCGTCGTCCGGCATGGAGCGGAGGGCCCGGGACCTGCACCGAGGGAAGGACTCCCCCGGCTCCTCGCCAGTCGCCTCAGAGTCAGACTCTTCCTCCTTTGCCTCTTCTTCCCCCTCACTCCCGCTAGAGCTGCCGGAGGACACGTTCACCATCGCCAGCGCCTTCAGATCCTCGGGAGCTTCCGCAGGAACCGGCCCCTCACCATTGAAGGTGGGCATGGTGTTCACCACCTGCTCCCAGTCGCCGCGAAGGAACAGGGGGACCGGGGCGCCCACCGGGCTCGCAACATCTCCCCCAACCAAGGAGTGGAAGGCCGCGACCAGATCCTCGTCGGTCAGGGCCTCGAAGCTTAGGCGTAGGGCGGCGTCCGCTTCCCCAAGCCTCCACAATGGGAGCGAGTGTTCCTGGAGTGGAGCGACCCGGTGTTCCAAGAATTCCCTCAGGAGTGTAGCCCCGGTCAACTTCGCCGCCCCTAAGTTGCCTGGCCTCAGGTCCGCGTTCATCCTCTTCCGCATCGCCTTCGCGCGGGGGTCGACGAGCTCCGCGCGGGACCACGCGTCAACAGCCTTGGGCTGCCCCGTAGGCAACACTAGTCGGGGGTGGAGGCGCCCGACATCCACCATGACCCACTTGCTCCGGAAGCCTTCGATCCTCTTCCCAGGCTTCAAGATAGCATTGGAGTTGGAGTATGCGATAAAGCTCGCGCATGCGGAGATATGGGCACGAGAAACCCGGAGGGAAAAATAGTGGCGCAGAAAGGCCACCGAGGGCTTTACCCCAACGTGAGCCTCACAATAGTAAGCGAAAATCGCCAAAAGAAGAACAGAGTTGGGGTGGATATGCAGAGCTTGCAAGTTGTATTGGCGGAGAACAGCAAAGAAGAACTCGGAAAAAGGAGGCACCAGACCGGCGATGATGGCGCCCACAAAGAACGGATAGAAGGTGCTCTCCTTGCCCTCAGGTTGGTCGGAGCTGGCCTTGAGCACATTCGCCCCCTTGCTGCCCTGCGCCACCGTCATCAGGCGCGTGAGAGCGAGGTTCTCCTCTGACAAGTTCGGGGGATCCAGAGCCGGCGAGTACCAAGCCTCGGTCGGGGACTTGCGAGGAGCCATAGCGTGCCGGATGGAAAGGATTGAGACAGATCTGGAGGATTTCGGGAGCAGGAAGGAGAAGAGCGAGAAAGGGGATCTTGGGCAAGGCGAACGAGAACAAAGCGAGTAAGTCTGGCCAAGGCACCTGTTTTGTCAGATGGGCGGTTGCCGAGGCGTCGTGGGGAAGCACAGGCGCCCACGTCCAATCAATCGCCACGCGGCGCCCAAGGCCGCAGGCTATTGGGGCCCGCGGCACTTCGTGCTTGCCCCTTCGCTTCTCTGCTAAGTCAAGTCCGGGCTCACCTTGGGCCCGGGGGCTACTGTCGGGGTTCTGGGAACGGGGGTCCCCAGACTTGCCTGCCTGCGGCCTGCGGTGTGGCTCGAGTGGGGGCCCAGCGCGGCCCAACTTCATCATCTCAGGCTCAAGACTCTCGCGAGGGGCCAAGCCTTGCGGGGCGGACGGCAGGAAGCTTCCTCAGGAGGAGCCTCATCAGGAAGGCTCACGAGGAGGCGGAGAGATCAAGGCAGGGGCACCTCGCGAGGAGCCTGTGACGCAAGCCATGACGATCGAGATCAGGCGGGCGCCAGGCGGGAGCTGGCCTGTGCAGTGTCCTTGTTTCCCCTTTGGTGCAAAGGGAGCAAGCACAGGCCAAGGCATCGGGCAAAGGTTACCATTCCGGTGCAACGAGACCAAGACCAGCAAAGTGGCAGGACGGAGGTCACCGTGGAGCCCAAGATGGCGTCAACACCAGTGCTTTTGGCAGCCGAAGACCACCTTTGGCCAGGATAACTTGTACTGGATGTTCCCCTTCAAAATTGCCAATTGTTGGCGCCCATCCCGCTCATTATTTGGGGAGAGGACCAGGGCCTCTATAAATAGGGCTAGCCACCATAGGGATCAGGGAGAGATCCGGACCAAGCAGAACACACCGCACCAGCTCAAGAACACCTCTCGCGAGGCCGTTCTTCCCCTGTATTGTTCATCATCAGCCCCTGAGGCAATCCACTACACCACACACTGGAGTAGGGTATTACACCACATTTGTGGCCCGAACCAGTATAAACCTCGTGTCCCTTGCGTGTTCTTCCTTCCGGCCTAGATCTCTTGCGAGCCATAGAAGCGCGAGTCGGTAGGGGAAAGATCTTCGTGCGCACCCCAGAGTTCGAACCTTAAGGGTCTGCCGGAACCCGAAATCCGACAAATGTAAGCAAGATTCAATAATGTTGGAGAAGATTCGCGACTTGTAAATGTAACAAGTAGACCAATAGCAAGATATGGTACATGGAAACACAACACACGGAAAGATAAATGGGGCCGTGCAACCAAGGGTGAGCCAAAATGTGGAATCCATGAAAATGCCCTTGTTGCACAACACTAGAGAGACGCTAGCACGATTGCACAATAGGCGGATACGAACTTGTGCACAACCTACTAAGCAAAAATGCAACGACTTCTATCCCAAGTATTCTCTATGTATGATGTACCAATGATGAGATCCAAGACGATCGAGTATGACAATCTTAATGTTGTATGATGCTATGGTTCTTGCTTATAAGCTCGTTGCTTATCTTTCCCTTTTGCTTAAAAGCTTGTTTGGATCTTTGTTGTTTGAGCTATTTTCTCATGCAATGCTTCACAAACCAAGATAGAAATTATGTATGCAATGACAACTTTGTGACACAAGAGATGATTCCAAGATATGCAACACGATGATAGTATGTATGCTATGGGATGTATCATCACTAATGTGCACAAGTCACGTTGCCGGCAATACTCAAAGGCTAGTCTCGATGGGTAAGCTGCACAAATGTATGGCTATGGGGTTATCAATGCAAATGCAAGACAGTATGATGATATGACAATACCAAGATGATACCAATGTGAAGTTGATACCACAAGAGTGTAGTCGTTCATAGAAGTCCTTGGCGAAAATGAGCGGTGGTGATGTTGATGTCGAACCGTCCCTAGGTAGCCGAAACACGAAAGGAAACGGTGATCCGCAACTCAAATTCTCAGAACCAAATGCGACAAAAAGTGTCGGAGTAGGTGGCGGTCAATTGGTGGTATGGTTGGGGTTTGCCGAGGGGTTTGCGGAAGTTAGGTGGTGGTGGTCGAAGTGGGTATGCGGAGGCGTAGGCGGCGGTGGTCAAAAAGGGCAAGAAATGCAGTTTCGGCAGAGGAAGTCGGATGATCCGGGCCAGGAGCCGGATAATCCGGGCGGATCCGGATGATCCGGACGAACAGCCGGATGATCCAGGCGGGTCAATCTCGCTCGGTGGTGGCTCGGGATGAACTCAAAAACGGTCACAAATTCAGGGATTTCGCAGATTTTGGAGGGATTTCGAGGTGGAGATGGTGGGGGAAGGCTAGATCCACTTGCAACACAACAAACTCACGGATCAAAACCAACAAAACATCATCAGAACTCACAAATCACAAGAAAAAAATTTGGGCTATTTTTGTGGGGATTTTTGGATTAGGACGAAAAACAACAAAATCAAGCTAGAAAACACAATGGGGAGGCTCCGGAATCGTGATCAACGTGGCTCATAATACCAAGATGATGTAGGGTAGAACCCTAGTGGCCCGATCTTTCATGAAAGGAGTGGATCCCTACGAAGAACGCGATGAACACGAGGGGAAACACGAGGGAAACACGAGGGGAACACGAGAGAAATCACTCAACCAACAAGAATAGATCACACATGCGCTAGATCGATGAACACGAAGGTGAGATACAAGATCCAAAGTCAACAACAAATGATACAAATGGTAACCGGTTCTTCTCCGTATAGGACGTCTTGATGGGGCCACCCAAGAGGGGGTCTTGAATCCAAGGGGATCTTCTCCGTAGAGGGGCCTTGGTCACTCTCGAGGAGACGATCCGATATGATGAGCAAAAGCTATCCTCACATATGAGTTATCACTTTGCTAACCGCAAAAATGGGGAGGAGGAGGTCTATTTATAGCCCAAGGGGCGAAGGGGGTAAGTGAGGGTACGAAACAGGTACACGGGCCTCGGCCCAAGTCACGCACGCAGGCGGTGGCCGGATGATTCGGGAGTTGGTCCGGATGATCCGGGTCGGCGTCCGGATGGTCCGGTAGTGTTGGAGCAGCTGCGGGAGGGCCGGATGTCCGGGTCCTGGTCCGGACGTCCGGGTGTGGCCGGATGATCTGGGCCTGGGTCCGGATGATCCGGCTTCATGTTGAAGCTTCGGGTGTCACTAGGCATATTAGCCGGATCGTCCGGGCCGGAGTCCGGATCGTCCGGGCTGAGGCCGGATCGTCCGGACGGCGGTCCGGATCGTTGGGGCTTCTATTGACTTAGCCCTTTTCCTTCTCCGTCTTCACGTCCATCTTCCTCTTTGGATTCTCCTTGCTCCTTGGCGTCTCCGTGGCTAGCTCCTTGATACCTGAGTATGCAAAGTGTCTCCGTTTGAGGTAGTAGCCATGTCTCATGGTCATCGAAGTGGAATTGTGAAAGGAGAGATGTCATCTCGATCTCGAGAGCTCTTGCACGTGATCGAGTCATGGGTCCACTAGGCACTTGATGAGAAGATGGTAGGTCCATGGGGATGACCTTGGGATGCTCCGCATCAGTTGGCAAATGTCTCCTCTATGTCTTGTACAAGGGTCGCCTTGTCCTTGGTTTTGACCACTATGTCATCCATATAAGCTTCCATATTTCTATGTAGCTGGGGCTCGAAACCAATTTGGACCGCCCTTGCAAACGCCGAGCCAGCACTCTTCAACCCGAAAGGCATCCGTAAAAAGCAGTATGTGCCACATGGGGTGATGAATGTCGTCTTCTTCATCTTCTCTTTTCATGAAGATCTGGTGGTAGCCCGAGTAGGCGTCGAGGAATGATAACAGATCACACCCGACCATGGAGTCAACAATCTGGTCGATGTGCGGCAACGGGAAGGGGTCCTTAGGACAAGCCTTATTGATATCTGTGTAGTCAATACACAGCCTCCACTTCCCGTTTGCCTTGCGCACCACCACAGGATTGGACAACCACGTCGGATGGAGCACTCCCCTCACCAAGCCTGCTACTTCCAACTTCCTGATCTCCTCTGTGATGAATTCCTGCCGTTCCAAAGCTTGCTTCCTGACCTTCTGCTTGACGGGTTGCGCATGGGGACAGACAGCAAGATGGTGCTCAATCATTTCCCTGGGAACGCCGGGATGTCAGATGCTTGCCATGCAAACACATAGACATTCGCCCACAGGAAAGTGACAAGCGCGCTTTCCTATTTGCTGTCGAGGGTGGAGCTTATGGTGAAAGCCCCTCCCATGCCATCCTCCTTGATGGACACCCTCTTAGTCTCTGGTGGTGCAGCTCTGTATTTCTTGCTCTTGCTAGTGGAGTTCTCTGGCACGTCCTCGACGGTAGCACAACACTCCGAAGAGGTGCGCTTGCCGGAGTGGGTGCGAGAGGTCTTGTCGGGCTTCTTCTTCCCTCCCGAGGCTTTAGCAGCAGAAGCACGTGCCCTGACGGCAGCTGCTGCAACTGCTTCCCGGTAGAGTAGGTCGGCGCAGATCAGCGCATCCTTCTTGTCGTAGGGGGTTGTGATGATTGTCACCGGCCCAGGCATCTTCGGCGTGTTGTAGGCGTAATGCGACGCCGCCATGCACTTGGCTAGTGCCGGGTGGCCGAGGATCCCGTTGTAGGGCAAGGGGATCTCGGCTACATCAAAGGCAATCCTCTCCGTCCTGTAGTTCAACTCGCCTCCAAACATCATAGGCAACATGACCTTCCCCTTCGGTTGGCTCCTTCTCGGGTTGACCCCTTGAAACGTGCCCGTTTCCTTGAGGTCTCGATCAGGTATTTACAGCCTTTCGATCACAATGGGTGAGATCAATTTCGGACCGGCCCCGCCATTAACCAGCATCTTGTTCACCTTGAGGTTGCGTATCGTTGGTGAGACCAACAACGGCAAGCACCCGACTGCAGTTGTGCGGTCAGGGTGGTCCTCGGCATCAAAGACGAGGGGCGTGCTGGACCACTTCAGCAGCTTCTGAGCGTCGAACGAGGGCTCTGCTGCTGTGATCTCACGCGCCCAATGTTTGAGCTGGCGGTGAGAGGTATGCAACGAGGCGCCACCATCGACGCACATGGCCTCTGTAGCCTTCTGAAACTCTTGCTCGCCGGACTCGTTGTCCTCGTCATGATCATCGTCTTCTTGCTTCTTGTCACGGCCCCGGGCGGGCCTCTCCTGCTGGTTATCCTTGCCGCGGCGGCCTCCTTGGCCGCCACGCTTCTTGCCGGATCCTTCGGCACCATCCTGGCCCTTCTCCTTGTCCCACCTCTCATACTCAGCTTTTTGCTTCTCAGCAAGCAGCTCAACTTGCCGGCAGTTCTGGAGGTCGAGGCCCTTGGTGCGGTGGATCTTGCAGTACTGCTTGTCGGAGCCCCCTGGTTTGTCGGCAGCCGCCAAGGCCCGGCAGGCGGCGCACTTGGCTATTTCCTTGCCGGGGTCGTCTGCCTTGGCCTTCTTGGCAGCGCCGACATCCTTGGATCCCTCGACCGCAAGCGCGGTCTTATCCTTGCGTTTCCTGTTGCGATGCCGGCCCTTCTTTGTCGGGGCGGCGGTGTCTTTGTCCGTGGAGTCGGTTTCCGTGCCGGCATCCTCGCCGGGGTACTTCCTTCCCTCTTCGGCCCGAGCGCATCTGTCGGCCAGAACATAAAGTTCGGCCACATCCTTGACCTTGTTCATCGCCAGCTCTTCACGCATCTTGCGGCTGCGTACGTTCTAATGGAACGCGCTAATCACGGTGGCGGGATGAACATCGGGGATGTTGTACTGCACCCGGCTGAACCTCTGGATGTACTTGCGCAGGGTTTCCCCTTCCTTCTAGGTAATGATATGCAAATCACTGGCCTGGCCATGAGCTTGGTGGCTTCCGATGAAGGCACCAACGAACTCATGGCACAGATCCGACCAAGAAGAAATGGAATCCACCGGCAAGTGCATCAACCAAGACATGACGTTGGGCTTCAGTGCCAACGGGAAGTTATTGGCAAGCACCTTGTTGTCGCCATCTCCGGCAGCTTGCATCGCGATGGTGTAGATGCTGAGGAACTATGACGGATGGGTCTTCCCATTGTACTTCTCGCCGACATCGGGTTTGAACGTGCGGTGGGACAACCACGGGAACTGCCGCAGCTCACGGGTAAAGGTTTGGCAACCCACCTCATAAGGTAGGCCACAGGAGCCCCCCGGTGCTGGGTGGTCCATCGCAGGTCCCGCCCGCTTATTCGACTGGTGGCGTGTATCGCGCCGGCGCTCGATGGTGGTTCGAGCGTCTTCATGGGCTCGCTCTCGAAGAACTCAGCATTGATCGCGGTGGGTCCATGGGCCAGACGACGCTATGGAAATGTTATCACCAGCGTCATCATGACGGACCAGCACCAGCGGCAGCTGGCGCGGGGGAGGAGAGTGCACCGTGGTTGCAGCTCCCCTAGTCCTTCCACCGCTGGCGTGTGGTGGCTCAATGGAGCGCCGGCCTAAGGGCCCTGCCGACCGTGGCTCGTCTTTGTTAGCGATGGTGACGAGGCTCCGGATGGTGGCTCTCTACTCGTCGAGCTTCTCCGCAGCAGGAGGGAAGTCGAGGAGCAGCTGCGCGCGCGCCAAAGCTTCTGCTGGCGTGGGTGGTGGCGAAAGCTGCGTGAACCGTGGCGCGGTTCGACTTCTAACCACGTTAGAAGGACCTCTATCACGGCCCAGCGGCTGCGTGCCATTTTCGCCAGCGCTTCGGCGGGCATGCTGGGCTCCTTCGTCCTGCAGATGATGCACAGGGCTCTTCCCACGGTGGTGTCCAAGGTCACCGGCGTGGTGACGCTGCTCGTCGCGCCCACCATGGGAAGAGAGCGCTGTGGGCGCTAGGGTGGGCTGCATGGAGGCCGTCGCGCCGCCCGTGGGTGGCACGGCGGCGACCCCGGAGGGCCCTGCGCCACCTGCGGGGGGGGGGGGCCAGCTTCGTCTTTGGATTTTGCGGTGTGTGGCCCACCGTCTTGCGCACGAACGACGCCGCTCGCCAGGCTTTGACTGCCAGGGCGATGCTGGTGCTCGCGAGCCGCGGCTCGGGTTCTGTTTGTGACCGGCCCGCTGCTCGTTCGCACTGGCACGGGCCGTTCGGCTCCCGATGAGCCGATCGCCGTGATCGTCTTCTTCTTGGGAGCCATGGCGATGAAGAACCGCTAGGCTAACTGCTAGATCAGATTCTGATAACTATGCCCCCTACTTGGCGCGCCAAAGATGTCGGTGGAAAGACACCTATGGGATCACAAGAATCCCTACTACGGTTGGCAGGGCGCATGGTTGTGAGAAGAGCAGGTCTAACAGGAAGCACACGAATCTTTTACCCAGGTTCGGGACGCAAAGGTGCGTAATACCGTAGTCCTGCTTTGGTGGATGTATTGGTGTTCCTGTGTTCTTGAACTAGCTACGGTGTGTAACTTGCCCAAAAGAGTCGAATCCCTCTCCAGTATGCCATGGGCCTCCTTTTATAGTTGAAAGGGGCTGCCACAGTGGCACACATGAGGTGGAAAGGTCTACAGTCCTACGAGCTTATCTCCCATATTACAGGACAAGATGCATTTAATGCATCGCTTAGGTGTCCCTTAGCTTTATCGGGGACGGGAACGAGGCCCGTCTCGTCCGTCGCCGCCTCACCTTGCTTCGACACGCGCCCAGGCCAGCGATGCCTGTGGCGCCATGTAGGCTGGCAGGCAGCTGAGGTGGCGCGGTGGTAGGGTCTTCATGAAGACATGCATGCCACCACGCAGGTGCTTGCCAAGTTGGCGTAGAGGCCGCCCGTCGCCACGCAGGTGCCTGCCCAGCTAGTTGAGCTAGCAGCTACTTGGGGACGGCGGTGGATTCTTGGCTGGTGCAGGCCTGGCAGTGGCCCCGCTTGCCGTGGTGTTTTAGTCGTCCCGGCAAGGCGCTTGCCGGGGGTCTTGTGGATTCCCTCGGCTGGGATCCCGCCGAGGGTCGCCATCTTCTAATCCTCACCTGATCTAGGATATTTTATGATCTTGACGAAGATCTGCATGCCACCACAGAGGCGCCTCCCGAGCCCTAGTTCTAGTAGAGTTGTTGGCGGCGTTTGGAACTCTTGGGCTCGAGGGTGGTTTGCTCTGCTGGTGCTGGGCAAGTTGCCCCGGCAAGGCTCTTGCCGGGGCTGCGGAGGCCGCCTCGGCAAGGGCCTTGCCGGGGCCGGGGGAGTCCACCTCGCCCTCTTGCTCTTTGGTGTTTCTGGTCTTCGCATTGTCTTGGTTGTCTTGTGCTTCGGCTTATCTCCGGCTTCCCTACGTTGCCCTGCTACGTGTGGCCGCAGTGCGTGGCTCTGACTGCCCCTGCACAAGTAAAGGGGTTAAAAGGAGAGCCCCTACTTTTGTACACCGACACACCGAGTTGGCTTGCCAACTCTTTGTTGCCTTATTGCTTCACTTCGGTCTCACCAAGTTGATGCTATCAGAGCCACAGAGAAGAGGTTTGACTTAAGCCCTAGCACATCGGTACCATCAAGTTGTTCCCATCGGTCCCACTGAGATTCCTAACGTTCATATTTTTGAACATGTCGATGCCACCTAGTTTAACTAATCGGTGCCACTGAGAAGAGTCAAAAGTGTGTAATGGTTGGATTTTGTGTGGAGGCTATATATACCCCGGCCCTCCACCCCCTTCTTCTCATGAGAAAGAGCCATCAGAACATGCCTACACTTCCACCATTCATTTTCGGAGAGAAAACCATCTACGCATGTGTTGAGATCAAGAGATTCCATTCCCACCATTTGAACGTTGATTTCTAGCCCTCCCCAAGTTGGTTTCCACTCAAATCCTTCTTAGACCGTACCCAAATCTATGTGAGAGAGTTGAGTGTTGGCAAGACTATCATTTGAAGAACAAGATCCAGGAGTTCATCATGAACGCACGTCTATTACCTTTTGGAGAGTGGTGTCTCCTAGATTGGTTAGGTGTTGCTTGGGAGCCTCCATTGTGATGTGGAGTTTGTAAGGGCAAGGAGATTGCCTACTTCATGAAGATCTACCCGAGTGAGGCAAGTCCTTCATGGGCGATGGCCATGGTGGGATAGACAAGGTTGCTTCTTCATGGACACTTCGTGGGTTGAGCCCTCCATGGACTCGTGCAACCGTTACACTTAGTAGGTTGAAGTCTCCATCAACGTGGATGTATGATAGCACCACCTATCGAAACCACATAAAAAATTCTCCGCATCTCCATTGCATTTGCTCACTCCAATCCCATCCCTTTACATTCTTGCAAATTGCATGCTTTACTCATTCCGCTGCCTATACTCTTGTCATCCTTTCTTCAGATGTATTGGATGCCCTTCAACTTGTGCTAAACTCAACCTTAACTTGGAGAAACTAAAAACTGCCACTTTTGCTTGTTAAGGGTCTAATCACCCCCCCTCTAGACCCCTATTCTTGATCCTTTCGGTTGGTATGAAAGCATTGGTCTCCATTGCTTTGGTTTAATCACCATTGGAGGAAGATGGATGAGTCTACGTTTGGGAGTATTAGACATAGAGAGTCTATTCTTGATGGGGAGTTCTATAGTTCTTGGAAAAATGAGCTTCTTGAGATTTTCAATGAATATAATTAGAGCAAGTATATTCTTAGCCCTTATGTGTGTCCCATAGATTCCTTGCATCCTACCCCTTATGAATATCTTGACATGGTTCGCATTCTTAGGACTATCGATCTTATCATTAGAAGATTGCCTAGAAATTTGCTTGTTTGCTTGCCTACCTTTGAATGCGCATACACTATATGGAATTATCTTGAGGAACACTTTCCAAATTACTCCTTAAATAATCTGAATGAAATTCTTCAAAAGTCCATTATTATTCATAAGATGAAGCCTAGTGATCCCAAGTTTGATGAATGCTTATTTGAGCTCCGTGATCTTATGTGTGCCAAGGGTAATGTTGGAATCATTAGTAGCATCATCTCGAAGAAAGTTGAGCATTGTCATGGTCATAAATCTAATGAATCACTTGCTCTAGGTGATGATCATATACATGATAATGATGATGACATTGAGCATGGTTATTATGATGAAGACGAAGAAAGTGATATTGACTATGAGGAGACCATGATAAATCTTAGTCTCATGGCTAACTTTCGTGGCTACATGGCTGGAGGAAAAGAGTGGATTCTTGATAGTGGATGTACCGATCACATGAATGGAGATAAAAAACATGTTCCGTGAGCTTCCTAAAAATGATGGTCCATGCTAGTATGTCTCTTTTGGAGACAACTCCAAGGGTAAGGTACTTGGCCTTGGTAAGGTGGCCATATCCAATGATAGCTCAATTCAAAATGTTTTGTTCGTTGAATCTCTTGGTAACAATCTTCTTTCCATATCTAGACTAGTTGACTTTGGCTTCAATGTTCTATTTACCGAAGTAGATTATTGTGGTGGAACACGGTCAACTATGGGGTCATTAGCCCCTTGTGGTTCGGCAGTGGGGAGATCGCGTACCACAAAGCCATGGAACAGCACGACGGTGGTGACGCTGGCGGTGTTTTACCCAGGTTCGGGCCACTGGAAGCGCAAAACCCTACTCCTGCTTTGGTGGATTGAAGGGAGGACCAAGGTGGACACGCGGCGCTCAAGCCCGACAAGGTCGCCTCGGGGAGAGCAGCTACACGCGTATGAGTGTACAAGGGTCCAAATCCTTTTTTAGGTTGCCATGGCCCTCCTTATATAGGCTAAGAGGTTACCAAAGTGGCAAAAAATTCATTATCTACTGATTAGATAGCCAACAGTGCTATCATACCTAACTCTAGCAGTTAGAACAAAGTGCATTAAATGCACTGTTAGCTGTCACGTTGAGGATGCAACCCAACAAGTCTTCCGTGTCGCCTAATCATCTTCTACCTGTCTGCATGACATGCCTCTAGATGGGTGTCATATAGGGGGAATCTCCCATCCAAATGGCCGCCACATGCCAAAGGACAGCCACTTAATCACTTGGTGGCTCGACACCACATTGATAAGTGACTTGCATCGCTGTGCGCTGGAGCGGTGGAGTCTTGGCAGGGAGATTTGCCCTTGAAGGCCCCAGCAAGCCTGCCAGGGAAATCTTGGGACTTGTCCTTGGTGAGGCCTCGACCTGACCAGGCTCGCCTGCCCGGTAAGGAGGTCTTTTCTTAGTGACATCTAGTTCCCTTGGCTTGTCTTGGTCTTCTTGATCCGCCCTTTGATTTCTCAAAGAGCTATCTCTTTGGCTTAGTCTTGACATGGGAGCTTGGTGCTGTTGTGTCCTCACCATTGCACCCGTATACAGTCTGGGCAACATACGTGAAGGTTTGTTGCACTGATAGGAGCCCCCGTGCCTGGACCGAACATGCTGCCGGGCACCATTGGGGTAGGCCCTATCAGGCACACAAGCAGGGCGCTTGCGGTGGTTCTCTTCTTGATATTTTCCTTGCTTCTTCATTACCCCGAGCTTGAGTCAGTTTCTAGTTTTCTCATGAATCGTGCGAGACGCCAAACATGGTGGGGCCATCTCTGTAATGGCCCGTGAATGACTTTAATTCATTGGGAGGTAACCACCATTTCACACATCCCACTACACCTGTCTTTTCCACCACATATGTCGCATGCATCGCGTGGGGTAGGTAACGGATGCGTATGGTGTAGGGAGGAGCGCCATGCAGAAACCCCCATCGCCCCGGATTGGTGGAAGGGGGCGGTCGACAAGCCCAGCCGTCGCCGGTGGCATAGATGGGTCGGTTTTGATGGAGCTCCCATCCTGGGTGGAGGTGGAGAATCAGGCCCCGACCCCAGCTCGGCTATATAAAAGGTAGCAGGAGGGGAAACGGGGGCATTCGTCTGAGTGTCTTCTCCTTCTTCTTCATTGCTTTCCCCTTTATCATGTCGAGGGAGAGAGACTGGGCCTAGCTTCGGGCCCCAGCTCGGGAGTGACGATTCTGAAGGCTCGTGATGGCACTCGGGGAGTGAGTCTAGTACGGGACCACGCGAGACGCGATGGTCGTGGTTGGGGTGATCACAGTTTGCGGCAGCGCACCCATGGACGACGAAACAACTCTAGTATGGAAGGCGCTGCGCTTCTCCTTAATGGCAGAGTGTTCATGCCATCCATGCGAGCCAGCCGTCTAGGGCGGGGACACCGCCCGTGCCACATGCGGTGGGGGTGCGGTACCCCATTGACGAAGTCTTTAGGGCTTCTGCTGCCCGCCTGCGGTGCTGCGCTTGGGATTTTTAATAATCCCAGCGCTGCCCTCTACGGAGAGGATGGGGATTATGTTGAAGATGGCGACGCCCTCCTACACGCCAAGGTGGGAGGTGGTGTCCCCAGTGTTCCTCGGGCACCGCCACCACCATTAGCTGCCTCTCCTGGGGAGGTGATGGGCCAGGGTCCTGGCGTCCTGCCAGAGCGACAGTGACGAGGAAGAAACTAGCAAAGACGAGGAAGGCGGGTGGCAGGCCGTCAGGTCAAAGTATGATGGCACCGACGCCTTCATCTCGTACTGCCTGCCTGCCACTCCATCTTTCAGCTCTTCCCCTCCCCCCGGCACCATCATCACCAGCCTCTGGACGGTTGCCGGGGGGAATGCTCTCTTGGTGCCTTCTATCGCGTGCACCCCCGCCTAGGTGCTTCTTTCGCCCTTCTCGCACTCGATATGAACACTAGGAGAAAGAGGGCAATAAAGGCATTACGAGGCATCTGCCCTTTTTATATTTCAAAGGATGTAGGCGCTTGCCAAATTTTAGTCTCAATTATGCAATCTCTTTTATCCATGTTTGTGCTTCGTAAGGTTTGTACTTGTTTACCTGCATATTAATGAAAAAAGACAAGCTTCGCCGGGTACTTGTGCATGTACCTTATCCTTGCAGAGGAGGAACGCCTCTATACTTTTAAGTAAACAAGTTTTCCGGCAAGCTATCTCGCCGGTGCCTTCCGTTGCTGCTGCGGGTCTTGGCCTACCGGGATTTAAGCTATAGAAGGGAACCGACCCCTTGTGGATCCTTCTCTATCAAATGCCACTATGACCATCTTGACCGAAATAACATTTGGATCAAAAGATGCGAGCACAAATATTTTGAAGGTTACAAGGTTTCTCTATGCACAAGATTTCTACTTACAGAGACACACATGGATAAAACTGAAAGAAATATGCCATAGAGACAATAATAAAGTTGTTATTTTATTTTTCCTTATTCATGACAAAGGTTTATTATTCATGCTAGAATTGTATTGATCGGAAACCTTAATACATGTGTGAATACATAAACAAACACTGTATCCCTAGTGAGCCTCTACTAGACTAGCTCGTTGATGAAAGATGGTTAGGGTTCCCTAACCATTGACATGAGTTGTCATTTGATAACGGGATCACATCATTAGGAGAATGATGTGATAGACAAGACCCATCCGTTAGCTTAGCATAATGATCGTTCAGTTTTATTGCTATTGCTTTCTTCATGTCAAATACATATTCCTTCGACTATGAGAATATGCAACTCCCGGATACCGGAGGAATGCCTTATGTGTTATCAAACGTCACAACGTGACTGGGTGATTATAAAGATGCTCTATAGGTATCTCTGAAGGTGTTTGTTGACTTGGCATAGATCGAGATTAGGATTTGTCGCTCCGAGTATGGAGAGGTATCTTTGGGCCCTCTCGATAATACACATCATAAGCTTGCAAGCAAATGACTAAGGCGTTGGTCATGAGGTTAGGTATTACGGAATGAGTAAGAGACTTGCCCGTAACGAGATTGAACTAGGTATGAAGATACCCACGATCAAATCTCGGGCAGGTAACATGCCGATAGACAAAGGGAATTACGTATGTTGTCATAACGGTTCGACCAATAGAGATCTTCATAAAATATGTTGGAGCCAATATGGGCATCCAGGTTCCGCTATTGGTTCTTGACCAAAGAGGTGTCTCGGGCATGTTGCTACGTCTCGAGCTAGCGTTGGTTTTCCCCGAAGAGGAGGGGGTGATGCAGCACAGTAGCGTAAGTATTTCCCTTAGTTTTTGAGAACCAAGGTATCAATCTATAGGAGGTCACGTGCAAGTCCCTCGTACCTGCACAAAACGGTAGCAACTCGCAACCAACGCTTAGGGGTTGTTAATCCCTTCACGGTCACTTACGAGAGTGAGATCTGATAGAGATAATATTTTTGGTATTTTTACTATGAAGATGCAAAGTGAAAAGTAAAAGCAAAACAAGTAAAATAAAGTAATGGAGATTGATATGATGATAATAGACCCAGGGCCCATAGGTTTCACTAGTGGCTTCTCTCAAGAGCATAGATATTCTACGGTGGGTGAACAAATTACTATTGAGCAATTGATAGAATTGAGCATAGTTATGAGGTTATCTAGGTATGGTCATGTATATAGGCATCACGCCCGTGACAAGTAGACCGACTCCTACCTGCATCTACTACTATTACTCCACTCATCGACCGCTATCCAGCATGCATCTAGAGTATTAAGTTAAAAACAGAGTAACGCCTTAAGCAAGATGACATGATGTAGAGGAATAAATTCATGCAATATGATAAATACCCCATCTTGTTATCCTCGATGGCAACAATACAATACGTGCCTTGCAACTCTTTCTGTGACTGAGTAAGGACACCGCAAGACTGAACCCAAAGCTAAACACTTCTCCCATTGCAAGAACTACCAATCTAGTTGGCCAAACCAAACGGATAATTCGAAGAGACTTGCAAAGATAACTCAATCATACATAAAAGAATTCAGAGAAGATTCAAATATTATTCATAGATAAGTTGGATCATAAACCCACAATTCATCGGTCTCAACAAACACACCGCAAAAAGAAGATTACATCGAATAGATCTCCACGAGAGAGGGGGAGAACATTGTATTGAGATCCAAAAAGAGAGAAGAAGCCATCTAGCTACTAGCTATGGACCCGAAGGTCTGAAGTAAACTACTCACACTTCAATGGAAGGGCTATGGTGTTGATGTAGAAGCCCTCCGTGATGGATGCCCTCTCCGACGGAGCTCCGGAACAGGCCCCAAGATGGTATCTCATGGATACAGGAAGTTGCGGCGGTGGAATTAGGTTTTTGGCTCCGTCCCTGGTCTAATGGGGGTACGCAGGTATATATAGGAGGAAGGAGCACGTCGGTGGAGCTCCGAGGGGCCCACGAGGCAGGGGGGCGCGCCCAGGGGGGCGCGCCCTCCACCCTTGTGACCTCTCTGGAAACTTCTTGGAGTAGGGTCCAAGTCTCCTGGATCACGTTTGGTGAGAAGATCACGTTCCCGAAGGTTTCATTCCGTTTGGACTCCGTTTGATATTTTGTTTCCTCGAAATACTGAAATAGGCAAAAAACAGCAATTTTGGGCTGGGCCTCCGGTTAATAGGTTAGTCCCAAAAATAATATAAAAGTGGAAAATAAATCCCAATATAGTCCAAAACAGTAGATAAAGTAGCATGGAGCAATCAAAAATTATCGATACGTTGGAGACGTATCAGGCATCCCCAAGCTTAATTCCTGCTCGTCCTCGAGTAGGTAAATGATAAAAAGAGAATTTTTGATGCGGAGTGATACTTTGGCATAATTTCAATGTAAATCTTCTTAATCATGGTATGAATATTCAGATCCAAAAGGTTCAAGACAAAAGTTCATATTGACATAAAAAATGATAATACTTCAAGCATACTAATCAAACAATTATGTCATCTCAAAATAACATGGCCAAAGGAAGTTCATCCCTACAAAATCATATAGTTAGGCTATGCTTCATTTTCGTCACACAAAGATGTTCCCAACTTCTATACCACCGATGACAAGCCAAGCAATTGTTTCATACTCAAATAATCTCAAACTTTTTCAACCTTCACGCAATACATGAGCGCGAGCCATGGACATAGCACTATGGGTGGTATAGAATATGATGATGGGGATTGTGTGGAGAAGACAACAAAGGAGAAAGTCTCACATCAACGAGGCTAATCAATGAGCTATGGAGATGCCCATCAATTGATGTTAATGCAAGGAGTAGGGATTGCCATGCAACGGATGCACTAGAGCTAAGAATGCTCAACAAAACAAAACTAGTGGGTGTGCATCCAACTTGCTTGCTCATGAAGACCTAGGGCATTTTGAGGAAGCCCGTCGTTGGAATATACAAGCCAAGTTCTATAATGAAAAACTCCCACTAGTTTGAAAAAGACAACTTATGAGACTCACTATATGAAAATCATGGTGCTACTTTGAAGCACAATATATGAGACTCACTACATGAAGAACAAGGTGCTACTTTGATGCACAAGTGCGGAAAAAGAGATAGTAGCATTGCCCTTTTTATTTTCTCTTTTTTAGGGCCTTTATTTTTTTTTGGCCTTTCTCTTTTTTTTATTGGGCAATGCTCTAATAATGATGATCATCACACTTCTATTGATTACAACATAATGATTACAACTCGATACTAGAACAAGATATGACTCTATATGAATGCCTCCGGCGGTGTACCGGGATGGTGCAATGAATCAAGAGTGACATGTATGAAAAATAATGCATGGTGGCTTTGCCACAAATACGATGTCAACTACAAGATCATGCAATGGCAATATGACAAAAGTAAAGCATGTCATGATGATGATGATGATGATGGTGGTGGAAGTTGCATGGCAATATATCTCGGAATGGCTATGGAAATGCCATGATAGGTAGGTATGGTGGCTGTTTTGAGGAAGATATAGGGAGGTTTATGTGTGAAAGAGCGTATCATATCACGGGGTTTGGATGCACCGGCGAAGTTTGCACAAACTCTCAATGTGAGAAAGGGCAATGCACGGTACCGAAGAGGCTAGCAAATGGCGGAAAGGTAAAAGTGCGTATAATCCATGGACTCAGCATTAGTCAAAAGAACTCATATACTTATTGCAAAAATTTAGAAGTCGTCAAAAATCAAGTACTACGCGCATGCTCCTAGGGGGATAGATTGGTAGGAAAAGACCATCGCTCGTCCCCGACCGCCACTCATAAGGATGCACAAGCCAGGTACACTTAATGCTTCAAATTTGTTACACAACTTTAACCATACGTGCATGCTACGGGACTTGCTAACTTCAACACAAGTATTTCTCAAATTCACAACTAATCAACTAGCACGACTATGATATTATCACCTCCATATCTCAAAACAATTATCAAGCATTAAACTAATCTTAGTATTCAACCCACTAAAAAGAAAGTTTCACATATCTTGAATACCAAGTATATTAACATTAAGCAAATTACCATGCTATTAATGACTCTCAAAATAATCTAAGTGAAGCATGAGAGATCACCGTGCTCTAAAAGATCTAAGTGAAGCACTAGAGCAAAAATTATCACGCTCAAAAAGATATAAGTGAAGCACATAGAGTATTCTAACTAATTTCAATTCATGAAAGGCTCTCTCAAAAGGTGCGTACACCAAGGATGATTGTGGTAGACTAACAAGCAAAGATACAAATAATACAAGACACTCCAAGCAAAACACATATCATGTGGTGAATAAAAATATAGCTCCAAGTAAATTACCGATGGAAGTGGACGAAAGAGGGGATGCCTTCCGGGGCATCCCCAAGCTTTGACTTTTTGGTGTCTTTGGATTATCTTGGGGGTGCCATGGGCATCCCCAAGCTTAGTCTCTTGCCACTCCTTGTTCCATAATCCATCAAAAGAATTCACCCAAAACTTGAAAACTTCACAACACAAAACTCAATAGAAATCTCGTGAGCTCCTTTAGAGAAAGAAAACAAAAGACTACTTTAAGGTACTGTAGTGAACTTGTTCTTTATTTGTATTGGTGTTAAACCTAATGTATTCCAACTTATCTATGGTTTATAAACTATTTTACTAGCCATAGATTCATCAAAATAAGCAAACAACACACACAAAACAGAATCTGTCAAAAACAGAACAGTCTGTAGTTATCTGTTACTAACGCAAACTTCTGGAATCCTAAAAATTATTCCAAAATTAGAAGACCTGGGCAATTTGTTTATTGATCAGCAGAAATTGGAATCACTATTTTATCACGTTCTGGTGATTTTTAACAATTCGGGCACTGAGCGGAAAGATTCTGGAAATTACAGCAAGATCAAATAACTATCTTCCAAGAAGATCTAATAGGTTTAACTTGGCACAAACACTAATTTAAATATAAATCCACATCTAAACAGAATCTAGATGGATTATTTATTCCTAAACAGAACCAAAAACAAAAAACACAAAATAAAATTGGGTTGCCTCCCAACAAGCGCTATCGTTTAACGCCCCTAGCTAGGCATAAAAGCAAGGATAGATCTCGGTATTGCCATCTTTGGTAGGCAATCCATAAGTGGCTCTCATGATAGGTTCATATGGTAATTTTATTTTCTTTCTAGGAAAGTGTTCCATGCCCTTCTTTAAGGGAAATTGGAATTTAATATTCCCTTCCTTCATATCAATAATTGCACCAATCGTTCTAAGGAAAGGTCTACCAAGAATAATAGGACATGAAGGATTGCAATCTATATCAAGAACGATAAAATCTACGGGCACATAATTCCTATTTGCAACAATAATAACATCATTAATTCTTCCCATAGGCTTTTTAATAGTGGAATCCACAAGATGCAAGTTTAGAGAGCAATCATCAAAGTCACGGAAATCTAGCAAATCACACAAAGCTTTGGGGATAGTAGAGACACTAGCACCCAAATCACACAAAGCATGAAACTCATAATTTTTAATTTTAATCTTAATTGTAGGTTCCCACTCATCATGGAGTTTTCTAGGGATAGAAACTTTCAACTCAAGCTTTTCTTCATAAGATTGCATTAAGGCGTCAACAATGTGTTCGGTAAAGGCCTTATTTCGACTATAAGCATGAGGAGAATTTAACACGGATTGCAACAAGGAAATACAATCAATTAAAGAGCAATTTTCATAGTCAAATTCCTTGAGATCCAAAATAGTGGGTTTAGCAATATCTAGATTTTTATTTCTTTCAATCCCTTTTTTTATCAATTTCATCATCAGGATCTAAAAACTCAGAATTCTTAGAACGCCTTCTAGGTAAGGGAAGATCATAATCAGATTCATCAAGATTCATATTGCAAAACGAAGATTTAATAGGGGACACATCAATAACTTTTAGATCTTCATCTTGATTCTCATAGTTATTCGGTTTAGCGGCCATCTTATTGACTAAGGTGGCTTGCATATCCGAAATTTCAACGGTCATTTTTTCAAGATGTGCAATTTGGGATCTTACACCATCAAATTCTTTGGACATATCATCGACCTCTTTATTCATATAACTCATAAAACTCTTTTGTTCCTTAAGCTCGTTTCTAAAGAAATTATTATGCTCAAATTGCAAGACCATAAACTTCCTGACATTGTTTTCGATATCTTCTAGCCTTTTAAGGTGAAGATCACCAAAATTAGGTAAGGTCATCGTGACGAACAAGCAAGCAAACTAACACTCGAGCAAACGAAAGGCAAAGGGAAAGAGAGGGCGAATAAAACGGCAAGGGTGAAGTGGGGGAGAGGAAAACGAGAGGCAAATGGCAAATAATGTAATGCGAGAGATAGAAATTGTGATGGGTACTTGGTATGTTGACTTTTGCGTAGGCCTCCCCAGCAACGGCGCCAGAAATCCTTCTTGCTACGTCTCGAACTAGCGTTGGTTTTCCCCGAAGAGGAGGGGGTGATGCAGCACAGTAGCGTAAGTATTTCCCTCAGTTTTTGAGAACCAAGGTATCAATCCAGTAGGAGGTCACGCGCAAGTCCCTCGTACCTGCACAAAACGGTAGCAACTCGCAACCAACGCTTAGGGGTTGTCAATCCCTTCACGGTCACTTACGAGAGTGAGAACTGATAGAGATAATATTTTTGGTATTTTTAGTATAAAGATGCAAAGTGAAAATTAAAAGCAAAACAAGTAAAATAAAGTAATGGAGATTGATATGATGAGAATAGACCCGGGGGCCATAGGTTTCACTAGTGGCTTCTCTCAAGAGCATAGATATTCTATGGTGGGTGAACAAACTACTGTTGAGCAATTGATAGAATTGAGCATAGTTATGAGGTTATCTAGGTATGATCATGTATATAGGCATCACGTCCGTGACAATTAGACCGACTCCTGCCTGCATCTACTACTATTACTCCACTCATCGACCGCTATCCAGCATGCATCTAGAGTATTAAGTTAAAAAGAGAGTAACGCCTTAAGCAAGATGACATGATGTAGAGGAATAAATTCATGCAAAATGATAAATACCCCATCTTGTTATCCTCGATGGCAACAATACAATACGTGCCTTGCAACTCTTTCTGTCACTGAGTAAGGACACCACAAGATTGAACCCAAAGCTAAACACTTCTCCCATTGCAAGAATTACCAATGTAGTTGGCCAAACCAAACGGATAATTCGAAGAGACTTGCAAAGATAACTCAATCATACATAAAAGAATTCAGAGAAGATTCAAATATTATTCATAGATAAGTTGGATCATAAACCCACAATTCATCGGTCTCAACAAACACACCGCAAAAAGAATATTACATCGAATAGATCTCCACGAGAGAGGGGGAGAACATTGTATTGAGATCCAAAAAGAGAGAAGAAGCCATCTAGCTACTAGCTATGGACCCGAAGGTCTGAAGTAAACTACTCACACTTCATCGGAAGGGCTATGGTGTTGATGTAGAAGCCCTCCATGATGGATGCCCTCTCCGGCGGAGCTCCGGAACAGGCCCCAAGATGGGATCTCGTGGATACAAGAAGTTGCGGCGGTGGAATTAGGTTTTTGGCTCCGTCCCTGGTCTAATGGGGGTACGTAGGTATATATAGGAGGAAGGAGCACGTCGGTGGAGCTCCAAGGGGCCCACGAGGCAGGGGGCGCGCCCAGGGGGTACGTAATTTGATTAATTGAACTTAATTTATCATGAACTTAGTCCTGATAGTATTTGCATATATATGTTGTAGATCAACAGCTCACAATATAGCTCCTATATATTTTCGATATGTTCCTAGACAAAAGTTGAAAGATGATAGTAGCAATGATGCGGACTGGGTCCGTGATTTGAGGATTATTCTCATTGCTGCATAAAAGAATAATGTCCTTGATGCACCACTAAGTAACAGACCTATTGCAGGAGCATATGCAGACGTTATGAATGTTTGACAAGCTCGGTATGATGACTACTTGATAGTTTAGTGCGCCACGCTTTACTGCTTAGAACGGAACTTAAAAAATGTTTTGAATGCCACAGAGCATATGAGATGTTCCAAGAGTTGAAATTAGTATTTCAGACTCATGCCCATGTCGAGAGGTATGAGACCTCTGACAAGTACTTTGCCTACAAGATGGAGGAGAATAGCTCAGCCAGTGAGCATGTACTCAGATTGTCTAGGTACTACAATCACTTGAATCAAGTAGGCACTACAGGAATTAGCTACTTTGCCGTCAGCCATGGCGGACGGCAAAGGCATGGATGGCTGACGGCAAAGGTCTTTGCCGTCCGCCGCGGACGGCAAAAGGTGACGGCAAAGTAAGGTTCGGCAAAGAGGTACTTTGTCGTCTGCTTCGGGCGGCTGACGGAAAAGGAGCTTTGCCATCAGCAGCGGGCGTCAAAGAGTGCAGACGGCAATAAGTGCGATGTTACTCCGTTAGGTGGCTAATGGCAGGCCTTTGCCGTCCGCCGCTGACGGCAAACTTCGGAAGGCCTTTGCCGTCCGCCGTGTGATGTCAGCCGATGTCACTACACGGCAGGCCTTTGCCGTTTGCCGCTGTAGGCAAAGTTTTTGCTCTTTGCCGTCCGCCGCGGACGGCAAAGCCTTTGCCGTCAGCCACTGTAGGCAAACTGACCAAATTGGTCAGCCTCCCGGGAAGCACAGCTACCTGCCACATGGCCTCTTTGCCGTCCGCTGCTGATGGCAAAGAGCTCTTTGCCGTCGGTGGCAGACGGCAAAGAGCCTACATATTGGCTCTTTTTTCTGTTTTTTTGACTCCAACAATTTTCAGAGCAAATATATATGACATATATAGATATATTTCCATATCAGATATCCAGCACATAAGTTTCATATCACATATCACATATCACATAAGTTTCATCCATACACATTTGTAACACCCCGGATGTAACTTGCCACATTTGTAACTCCAACTCTTGCCATTTTCGGCAATGTGATATGATATTCCCTCCGTGGTTAGGTTTCCCTTCATTTTGCATTTTGTCCTTGTCATGCATTTCATGTCATGTCATCATGTGCATCGCATTCGCATACGTGTTCGTCTTATGCATCCGAGCCTTTTCCCCGTTGTCCGTTTTGCAATCCGGCACTCCTACGTCCTCCGGCGCCCCCTTTTACCTATTTCCATGTGCGAGTGTTAAACGGTCTCGGAATGGACCGAGGTTTGCCAAGCGGCCTTGGTATAGCACCGGGAGACCGCTTGTCAAGTTTCGGGTCATTTGGAGGTTGTTTGATACTCCAACGATTAACCGGGTAACCGCGAAGGCCTCTTGTGGGTTGCAGCCCAAAACCCCTCAAGAACAGCCCAATAACCCATCTAAGTCACTCCCATGTCCATCGCCGTTTGATCACGATCGCGTGGCCTCAAACCGCACTCCATTTGGAGCTTCCTAGCCCCTCCTACCTATAAATCTAGCCTCTCCCCCGAAATTTTCGGGTCATTCTACCCTAACCCTAGCAAAGAACCTCTCTGTCGCCGCCGGACGTGTCTGGACGGAGCCGGACAACGTCAGGATCCACCCGCCGCCGCCACGTCAGCACTGGCGAGCCCCACTTCGCTGCCGCCGCCAGGGCCCGCGGGGCCCATCGCCGGCCCTCCTGGCCCGGAGCTCCCTCGCCACTCGCCCGACCCCGCCGCCCGGTGTCTTCCTCCTCTCGCCCCGGCCGCCGTCCTTGCTCCGCCGCCTTGTCGCCGGCGCCACCTCGCCGAACGCCGCCCCGGACCTCGCCGCGCCTCACCGCCGAGGCCATCGCCGGCGCCGTCCGCCACCGCCTCGGCCTCGCCGCCCCTCCACGCCATCGACCCGCCCCGGCCGGCCTCCTCCTCTCCAGCGAGCAACGAACTCCAGCGTGAACAGTGTTTTCCGGCGAACCTCGACATCCACGCCAGATCTGGATCTGGGATCCCGACGGTTGACTTTTCCCCTCCGAACCCTAATTTTTGTGCATACTTTGACCTGCCATAACTCCGCATCTGTAGACCCGTTTTGGACATATAGCATATCGAATTGTTCGCCTCGATGAGTACATCATTTCATCTCATTGCATCATTTTCATTAGAGTTCATCTTGATGCCCGAAATGCTGTTGGAAGAGGGCTATGTGATGTTAGTTCCAAATTATTATCAGAACATGCACTTTTGTCATTTTTGCCATGATTGATGTGTGCATCCTATGAACTGGAGTCCTACATGTGTTTTGTAATATGCCATGCCATCTTTACAGGGGTGTATGCCATGTATTTTTGTGATCTCTGTGGTGACTAGCACAAGAATGCAAACTAGGGATCATAATGTTACTGATTTCAGAGACTTAGTATTTTCACCAAGTCATGTCCTGCTGTTATTTTTATGCTATGTGTTCATGCTGTTACAGAGAGATATATGCCCATTTTGAGCATGATCAGTAAGGGTGTTTTCAACATATGGATTTTCTCTATCCATCCATGACTTTGTTTGTAATTATGGAGTGCCATAGCTTGAGTCAATCGAGCTCTACTTTTGCTATAAAATGTTACTGGCAGATTGTTTACATGTTATTCGATTTTGCCAAGCTTGTTGTAGTTGATCTTTGCATGCTATGATGTTGTTCTTGCCATGTCTAGCTTTTATGCCATGTCTTCTTGGTGGGTGTATACTTAGTTTATCATGCAATGCTCTGTAGTGAGTGCATCGAGCTCATAAACATGCCTACTTGTTATCTGTTTTTGACATGTCCAGTTTTCTGCCAAGTCTGAAAACTGTAACGAAACTTTCTTAATTGACATGGGTGCTATTATATTTTCTGGTCCTTTTTGGCTCATGGTCAGTAACGGACTTTTGTTCTATGTTTTGAGTAGATTCATGCCATGCCTTTGTGTTCCTGTAGCAGGTTGTTTCCTTGCTCTAAACATGTCATCCTGATGTTAATTTCTGGCATGATAGTATTTTCACTGTCTTTGAACCTGTTATCCTTTGCACTATTGCCATGCTTGTTTGAACCTGTTGTGGTGTGATTTAGCCGTAGCTCAGTGTTCATCTTTTGTCAAGCATCTTGAGTAGTTCACTGCCATATGATTTGCTGATATGTTTGGGTGCAGCAGCTTAACTTCTTGTTGCATGCTAAGTGGCTTCATGCTGTTAATCGCAGAAATATGTCATTCTTGTTTTGCTTGTCATTTGCAAACCGTGCATCCGATTCCGGTGATCTTTATATCGATTTCAACCGAAATTATCTCACCTTTCCAGTGGAATACTTGGTTTGCCAAAATTATGCCTTGTTCATCTTTTCCTTCCGGAGCACGCATATGCATTGCATACCACATCTCGCATATCATGCCATGTTTTGCATCATGTTGCTTGAGCATTGCGTCGTGGTTGATAGTTGTTCCTTTGCTTGTGTTCTTGTTTTGGGTAGAGCCGGGAGATGAGTACGTGAACGAGGAACCTTTTGAGAACACTTACGAGGATCAAGCCTTCGACAACTCTGAAAACCTTGCAGGCAAGATGACCATACCCTTGAAATCACTTCTATCTTTGCTTGCTAGATGCTCGCTCTTTTGCTATGCCTATGCTGCGATACCTACCACTTGCTATATCATGCCACCCATATTGCCATGTCAAACCTCTAACCATCCCTTTCTAGCAAACCGTTGATTGGCTATGTTACCGCTTTGCTCAGCCCCTCTTATAGCGTTGCTAGTTGCAGGTGGAGATGAAGTTTGTTCCATGTTGGAACATGATTATGTTGGGATATCACAATATCTCTTATTTTAATTGATGCATCTATATACTTGGTAAAGGGTGGAAGGCTCGGCCTTATGCCTGGTGTTTTGTTCCACTCTTGCCACCCTAGTTTCCGTCATACCGGTGTTATGTTCCTTGATTTTGCGTTCCTTACACGGTTGGGTGATTTATGGGACCCCCTTGACAGTTCGCTTTGAATAAGACTCCTCCAGCAAGGCCCAACATTGGTTTTACCATTTGCCACCTAAGCCTTTTCCCCCGGGTTTTCGCGAGCCCGAGGGTCATCTTTATTTTAACCCCCTCGGGCCAGTTCTCCTTCGATTGCTGGTCCAAACTAGAGCCACTTGCGGTGCCGCCCTGAGGCAACTTGGGGTAACTTCGGTTGCCGTACATAGTGTTCATCCGGATGTGCCCTGAGAACGAGATATGTGCAGCTCCTATCGGGATTTGTCGGCACAATCGGGCGGCTTTGCTGGTTTTGTTTTACCATTGTCGAAATTTTCTTGTAGTCTGGGATTCCGAGACTGATCGGGTCTTCCCGGTAGAAGGAATATCCTTCGTTGACCGTGAGAGCTTATAATGGGCTAAGTTGGGACACCCCTGCAGGGTATTATCTTTCGAAAGCCGTGCCCGCGGTTATGAGGCAGATGGGAATTTGTTGATGTCCGGTTGTAGAAAACCCGAAGTTGACCTTAATTAAAACACATCAACCGCGTGTGTAACCGTGATGGTCTCTTCTCGGCGGAGTCCGGGAAGTGAACACGGTGTTGGAGTTATGTTTGGCCTAGGTTGTCTAGGATCACTTCTTGATCACTTTGAGCTTCACGATCGTGCCTTGCTTCTCTTCTCGCTCTCTTTTGCGTTGTTAGCCACCATATATGCTAGTCGCTTGCTGCAGCTCCACCTTATAACCCCATCCTACCTTTAAGCTTAAATAGTCTTGATCTCGCGGGTGTGAGATTGCTGAGTCCCCCGTGACTCACAGATTCTACCAAAACAGTTGCAGGTGCCAACGATGACAGTGCAGATGACGCAACCGAGCTCAAGTGGGAGTTCAACGAGGAACGTGGTCGTTACTATGTGTCTTTTCCTGATGATCAGTAGTGGAGCCCAGTTGGGACGATCGGGGATCTGTGTAGCATTTGGGGTAGCCTTCTTTCATTTTGGTTCCGTAGTCGGACCTTGAGTGTAATCTGGATGATGGATGTTTATTTATGTATTGTGTGAAGTGGCGACTGTAAGCCAACTATGTATCTCTTTCCCTTATGTATTACATGGGTTGTGTGAAGATTACCTCACTTGCGACATTGCTTTCAATGCGGTTATGCCTCTAAGTCGTGCTTCGACACGTGGGAGATATAGCCGCATCAAGGGCGTTACAACATTGTTCATACATAAGCAAGTTCCATCCATATACATATTACAATGCAAAGTTTCATCAAGATAGGAAGTTCCATCATAGCAAGCTAGATACAATGCAAAGTTTCATCAAAGGAAAAGCAAGCACTCCATCATAGCAAGCTAGGTTCCATGAAGTGAATGAAATCTGTAAAATGGTAAATAAGAAGTTTAGAAATAGGTGACTAGAACAAGTAGAAGACTAGAACAAGAAGTATATGTCATTTATGAGCTAACTTAGTTGAAATGGATCATATATGAGCTAACTAAGTTGAAATGGGTTGTTTATGAGCTAACTTAGTTGAAATGGATCATTTATGAGCTAACTTAGTTGAAATGGGTCATTTATGAGCTAACTAAGGTGAAGGGCATCGTTTTTGAGCTAACTAAGGTGAAATGAATAGTTTTTGAGCTAACTTAGGTGAAATGGATCATTTATGAGCTAACTTAGGTGAAATGGATCATTTATAAGCAAACTTACTTGAAATGGGTCGTTTATGAGCTAACTAAGGTGAAATGGATCTTTTTGAGCTAACTAAGGTGAAATGGATTGTTTTTTAGCTAACTTAGGTGAAATGGATCATTTATGAGCTAACTTACTTGAAATGGGTCGTTTATGAGCTAACTAAGGTGAAATGGATCTTTTTGAGCTAACTAAGGTGAAATGGATCGTTTTTTAGCTAACTTAGGTGAAATGGATCATTTATGAGCTAACTTAGTTGAAATGGATCATTTATGAGCTAACTAAGGTGAAATGGATCGTTTTTGAGCTAACTAAGGTGAAATGGATCGTTTTTTAGCTAACTTAGGTGAAATGGATCATTTATGAGCTAACTTAGGTGAAATGGATCATTTATGAGCTAACTAAGGTGTTTTTGAGCTAACTAAGGTGAAATGGATCATTTTTTAGCAAACTTAGGTGAAATGGATCATTTAAGAGCTAATTTAGGTGAAATGGATCGTTTTTAGCTAACTTAGGTGAAATGGATCGTTTAGGAGCTACTCTAGGTAAATTGGGTCATTTTAGAGCTAACTTGGACAAACTGGATCATTTATAAGCTAACCTAGGTAAGATGGGTCATTTTGGAGCTAACCTAGGTGAAATGGGTCATTTTGGAGCTAACCTAGGTGAAATGGGTCATTTTAAAGCTAACGTAGGTAAAATGGATCATTTAGGAGCTAATCTATGTAAAATGGGTCATTTTAGAGCTAACTTGGATAAATTGGATCACTTATAAGCTAACTAAGGTAAAATGAGTCATTTTAGAGCTAACTTAGGTAAAATGGATCGTTTATGAGCTAACTAAGTTAATTATGCAATTTTTGACATAAGTAAGCTAAGTACATATCGTTTTAGAGCTAACTTAGGTAGAATGGATGGTTTATGTGGCCAGTAAGCTTATTAAGTCAAAAGAAGCTAACTCTAGGTCATTATGGTAAGCATATTGGAGGAAATAAAGCTAAGTCTAGGTCTTTATGCATTTGTTAAGCAAAACACTAGAGAAACTTACCGTGATCACGGAGGTGTAGGACCGGGCTGGCTCGCGCCGATAGCTGAAGAAGGAGCGGGCTGGCTCGCGCCGGTAGCTGGAGAAGGATCATGCGATGCGTTTCTGGAGTTAAGCTGCACCAAAGATCATTTCCAATGTCTCGTTAGCATTATGACACTCAAATGTTAAGACTAGCAAGTAATGTCCATTCAAATTAAACTCACCGTGCTCCCAGGAGCAATCGCTGGCATCGGCGGAGCGGTCTGACCGGACTTCTCGCACACAGACTGCACATTTGGTTTCACAACAGAGTCATACTAGTTAGTAATGAGACTCAAATGTTAAGACTAGCAAGTAATCTACAGAAGAAACTTACAACAAGGAGCTCGTACATGGCCCTTGCCTGCATGTCATTCCGTGCCCTCTCCTCCTCCAACATCTTTGTCGTCTTCTCCTCCAACTCCCACTGCCTCTCCGCCGCCTCCGCCAGAAGTTTCTCCGTTCTATCTCTCTCACTCTGTATAGCAGCCTGCAACACCACTCACATGACCATTTGTAATCATTGATGAAAGCGCACACAATGTAACGGAGAAAGGTAGCTGAGTACGTATAACTAACCTTGAAGGCGAGTTGGACTGGCCGTTCACGAGGCCTTATCTCAGGAGCGGAGCTCGACTGGCGCGCCTTGATCTTCGGGAGAGTGCTAGGACAACTCTACCCCTGATGAAGTTCTTCTTGTCTTTCTTGAACTTATGGGAGGATCCAGGAACTGTCTATGCATGTCGAAGCAAGAAAACTTGCGACCGGCCTGAAGCCAACGAAACTCAAGAGCTCCCTTGCATGTGGGGCACGGGAACCTTCCATGCACACACCAGCCAACGAATAGCGCATACGCCGACAAGTCATGCGTCGAGTACATGTACCAGACACGCATTATGAAGTTCCGTTTGCTAAAGGCGTTGTATGTCTTGAACCCATTATCCCAGGCTTCTTGCAATTCGTCCTTAAGCGGCTGCATGTACACATTCATATTTTTGCCCGGATAGTTGCGTCCTGGAATTATCAACGTCAGGAAAATGTTCTTTCTTTGCATAATCTGTCCGGGGGGGGGAGATTGAGTGGAAAGACAAATACGGGCCAACAACTGTATTGGGCTGCTGTCATACCAAACACACTGAACCCATCCGTGCTGATGCCGACTCGAGGATGCCTCGGATCTGCCGCTTTGTCAACATGTAATTCATCAAACTTTTTCCATGCAACACCACCCGATGTGTGTACAATCATCAGATTCCCATCTGCATCTAGTTCGGTTCTTTTGCCTGTTTTGTACCATGTCATCTGTCTGGCCGTCTCTTCGACCATGAAAAGACGTTGAAGTCTTGGTACGATTGGCATGTACCGAAGAACACTAACGGGGATTTTGGTCTGTGTCTTCTGACCCATACCGTTGTCTACCACAATATACCTAGAAGACTTGCAAATGGGACAATAGTTCAAGTCCGCATAGTTAAGCCTAAATAAGGCACATCCTTTCTCATAGGCATGTATCTTCTCATAGGGCATCTTCAGTGCACGGAGGATTCTGTCCGACTGGTACAGGTTTGCAGGCATTACATGGCCTTTGGGTAGAAAGCGTCCAAATACTGTCATAATTGCGTCATAGCATTCTCTGCCCAAGTTGAACTGAGCCTTCAGAGCCATTACTTGTGAGATGGCATCCAACTGACAAAGCTCAGTGTGCTCGTGGAGCGGGCGTTTTGAAGACTCCAACATTTCATTGAAGGCCTTTGCAGATTCCTCCATCTCCTCGTCCGAATCCCGAGCATCATCATAGTCTTGCACCCTGTTTTCCATCCCGGTACCATGCTCGTCGGTGCGATGACGATCCACCTCAACTCAGTCACGTTGGGCAGACTCACCATGAAATGTCCACACCGTATAATCAGGCGTAAAACCACTCTTCTGTAGGTGTTTGCCCATTTCAGCCTCTGTCTTCTTTTCCCAATTGCCGCACCGGAAACAGGGGCACCAGGTTTTCTTTTGGCCATTTGCAAATGCGGCTTTCACAAACCCCTTGGTTTTTCTGAACCATTCAGCGCTCCATTTGTTCTGACCAGTGTGACCGGTATACATCCACGCACGGTCACTCATCTTGACTTTCAGAGCTACTGGACACACAACAATTATATATGTAATTCACCATGTATATATTCATCGGTTGATCTACTTTATCAATTTTATTACGTCCATGCAACCTACACTCTAATAGGTAATGATAGGTCCTAATCCCACCCGTGTATGTGTAGATTGGGTTCGTTTTCTGATGCTATGCTCCGGATCCGGTGCAAAATTTCGGCAGCACCTCCCCGCTGTTCTCCTGATACACGTCTCTGCAATAAACAGAGAGGATGTGTACCCGGAGAACAACAGGGGAGGCACTGACGAAATTTATGCGTCGGATCCGGAGCAAAGCATATGGGAAAATGAACCCAATCTACACATACTCGGGCTGTCCATGGATAGCGTTGGACAATTCGAAAGAATCAAGGTTATAAATATGCAAATGCATGCATATTTATAACTATGACGCTTTCGAACGGGAGACACATATTGGTTACGCATACTGATGATTCAAGACACATATATAGCTAGCTATCAAGTTTCATCGGAATAGAGCAAATAATTAATGGGGGAGGAGGATATGTCATTTGTGCTCACCCACGAATGAAGGGGCAGAGCTCGTCAGACGCACGGTGAGGTCGTCGAACACCAAACCTCGCAGCGATGAAACAACTACACATTTAAAACTACCCGGTCAACACAATTATATATGATGTTTTTCATAACAAAATCGGAGAATATATGACCTAACTAATAATTCAGAAATATATGACCCCGTCGGCCTCTGGAAGGCCAAAGAACACCTTTTCGGGAGGTGTCGGGGGTCGGGGTGCCGTGTCGGTGTCGGGATGCCATGTCGGGGTCGGGGTGCCGTGTCGAGGTCGGGGTGCTGTTTCGGGGTCGGGGGGTCGGGGGGTCGTGTCGGTGTCGGGATGCCATGTCGGGGTCGGGGTGCCGTGTCGAGGTCGGGGTGCTGTTTCGGGGTCGGGGGGTCGGGGGGTCGTGTCGGTGTCGGGGTCAGGGGGTCGGTTGTCGGGGTGTGGTGTCGGGGTCGGGGTGTCGGGGTGTGGTGTCAGGGTTGGGGGATCAGGGGGTCAGGTGTCAGGGGGTCGGGGTCGGGTGTCGGGGTGTCGGGGTGTCGTGTCGGGGTCGGGGTGTGGTGTCAGGGTGTCGGGGGTCGGGGTCGGGGTGTCGGGGTGGCGTGTCAAGGTCAGGGTGTCGAGGGTCGGGGTCGGGGTGTCGGGGATCGGGGTCGGGGTGCCAGGCCGGGGTGTCGGGGTGGCGTGTCGGGGTCGGGGTGTCGGGGGTCGGTGTCGGTGGTCGGGGGTCGGGGGTCGGGGTCGGGGTGTCGGGCCCGGGTGTCGGGGGTGGCGTGTCGCGGTCGGGGTGTCGGGGGTCGGGGGTCGGGGTCGGGCTATCGTGCCGGGGTGTCGGGGTCTTCTTCTTCTTCCTCTTCTTCTTCTTCTTCTTCTTCTTCTTCTTCTTCTTCTTCTTCTTCTTCTTCTTCTTCTTCTTCTTCTTCTTCTTCTTCTTCTTCTTCTTCGTCTACTTCTTCTTCTTCTTTTTTCATCTTTTTTCTAACTTCTTTTCTTTTCTTCCTTTCTTCTTCTTCTACTTCTTCTACTACTTCTACTTCTTCTAAGTCTTTTCTAACACTAACACTAACACAATGTAGCACTAACAATTAAATAGCAAAAAAATGAAAAAACAGAAAGAAAAAAGAAGTAGTCCCTCACCGGAGCAATGGGACGGTCGGCGGGGGCGGTGACAGGGGGCGCCGGGTGGCGGGAGCAGTGGCGGGGGCGGCGCCGGGCGGCTGGGGCGGCGGGAGCAGTGGCGGGGGCGGTGCCGAGCGGCGGGTGGGGGGGCGGCGCCGGGCGGCTGGGGCGTCGCCGGGCGGCGGGAGCAGTGGCGGGGGTGGCGCCGGTCGGCGGGAGCAGTGGCGGGGGCAGCGCCGGGCGGCTGGGGCGGCGCCGGGCGGCGGGTAGGGGGGCGTGGGCGGGGCGGGTGCGGGGGCGGCGGCGGGTGCGGGGCGTCCGGGAGGAGTGAGAACAGATCGAGTAACGGGCAGGGGGATGGGGCGGCGGCAGGGGCGGGGGCGGCGGCGGGTGCGGGGCGTCGGGGAGGAGTGAGAACAGATCGAGTAATGGGCAGGGGGATGGGGCCGTTAGGTAGGCCCTTCTTTGCCGTCCGCCTATCTTTGCCGTCCGCCATTATCTCCCTTTGCCGTCCGCTAGCGGACGGCAAAGAAGTGGGGCGTTAAGTTTTTTCTAAACGGGCGGGGGGTGGGGGCCACCTCTCTCTTTGCCGTCAGCTGGCTGACGGCAAAGAGCCGGCTGATGGCAAAGGCATGTTTTACCATCTGCCATTTCTTTGCCGTCCACTTTTCGGTAGCTGATGGCAAAGAGCTTCTTTGTCGTCCGCTAGCCGACGGCAAAGAGCTGGCAGATGGCAAAGTAGCTGATTCCAGTAGTGAGGAGTTAATATTCCAGATAAGATAGTGTTTGACGGAGTTATCTAGTCACTATCACCAAGCTACTAGAACTTCGTGATGAACTATAATATGCAAGGGATGAGAAAAACAATTCCCAAGCTCTTCGCAATGCTGAAATCGACGAAGGTAGAAATCGAGAAAGAGCATCAAGTGTTGATGGTTAACAAAACCACTAGTTTTAAGAAAAGGGCAAGGGACAGAAAGGGAACTTCAAGAAGAACAGGAAACAAGTTGTCGCTCCCATGAAGAAGCCCAAAGCTAGACCCAAGCCTAAAACTGAGTGCTTCTACTACAAAGGAAATGGTCACTAGAAGCAAAACTGCCCCAAATACTTGGCAGATAAGAAGGATGGCGAAGTGAACAATGGTATATTTGATATACATGTTATTGATGTGTACTTTACTAATGTTCATAGTAGCCCCTGAGTATTTGATACCGGTCCAGTTGCTAAGATTAGTAACTCGAAATAGGAGTTACAAAATGAGCAGACACTAGTTGAGGACGAGGTGACGATGTGTGTTGGAAGTGATTCCAAGGTTGATAAGATCACCATCGCATACTCCCTCTACCTTCAGGATTAGTGTTGAAACAATGTGGAATAGTTTCACACACAAGCTACCTGGAACACCACAGCGTAATGGTGTGTCCGAACGTCGTAACCGTACTTTATTACGTATGGTGTGTTCGATGATGTCTCTTACCGATTTACCACTATCGTTTTGGGGTTATGCATTAGAGACAGCTACATTCACGTTAAATAGGGCACCGCCTAAATCCATTGAGAAGACATCATATGAATTGTGGTTTGGCAAGAAACCTAAGTTGTCGTTTCTTAAAATTTGGGGATGCGACACTTATGTCAAAAGTCTTCAGCCTGATAAGCTCAAACCTAAATCGGAGAAGTGTGTCTTCATAGGATACCTAAGGAAACAATTGGGTGCACCTTCTACCACAAATACGAAGGCAAGATCTTTGTTGCTAAGAATGGGTCCTTTCTAGAGAAGGAGTTTCTCTCGAAAGAAGTGAGTGGGAGAAAGGTAGAACTTGATGAGGTAATTATACCTTCTCTCGAATTGGAAAGTAGCACATCAGAGAAAATCGTTCCCGTGATGCCTACACCAACTAGAGAGGAAGCAAATGATAATAATCATGAAACTTCAGATCAAGTTACTACTGAACTTTGTAGGTCAACCAGAGCATGATCCGCACTACAGTGGTACGGTGATCCTGTCCTGGAAGTCATGTTACTAGACCATGGCGAACCTACGAACTATGAAGAAGCTATGATGAACCTAGATTCCAACAGATGGCTTGAGGCCATGAAATCTGTGATAGGATCCGTGTATGAGAACAAAGTGTAGACTTTGGTGGACTTGCCCAATGATCGGCAAACCATTGAGAATAAATGGATCTTCAAGAAGAAGACTAACGCTGATAGTAATGTCACTATCTACAAAGCTCGACTTGTCGAAAAAGGTTTTCGACAAGTTCAAGGAGTTGACTACGATGAGACTTTCTCACCCGTAGTGATGCTTAGGTCTATCCGAATCATGTTAGCAATTGCCACATTTTATGATTATGAAATGTGGCAAATGGAAGTCAAAACTATATTCCTTAATGGATATCTTAAAGAAGAGTTATATATGATGCAACCAGAATGTTTTGTAGATCCTAAAGGTGCTGACTAAATTTTCAAGCTCTAGCGATCCATCTATGGACTGGTGCAAGCATCTCGGAGTTGGAATATACGCTTTCATGAGTTGATCAAAGCATATGGTTTTATACAGACTTACGGTGAAGCCTGTATTTACAAGAAAGTGAGTGGGAGCTCTGTAGCATTTCTGATATTATATGTGGATGACATATTATTTATTGGAAATGATATAGAATTTCTGGATAGCATAAAAGGATACTTGAATAAAAAAATCAATGAAAGACCTCGATGAAGCTACTTGCATATTGGGCATCAAGATCTATAGGGGTAGATCAAGACGCCTAATAGAACTTTCACAAAACACATACCTTGATAAGATTTGAAGAAGTTCAAAATGGTTCAGTCCAAGAAGGGGTTCTTGCTTGTATTACAAGGTGTGAAGTTGAGTAAGACTCAAAACCCGACCACAGCAGAAGATAGAGAAACAATGAAAGTCATTCCCTATGCCTCGGCCATAGGTTCTATAAAGTATGCCATGCTGTGTACCAGACCTATTGTGTACCTTGCCATGAGTTTGGTGTCGGTGGAAATGACAATTATGGGATCACGAGGAATCCCTTCTACGCTTGGCGGGCGCGGGGCTGTGGAAAGAACGGGTTTAGAAGATCAACACCGGGGGTTTATCCAGGTTCGGTCCGCGAGTGACGCGTAATACCCTACTCCTGCTGGTTTGTGTTTATCTGGTGTTCTTGGACTAGCTACAAAGCATGCAGGGTCCAAAAAGTCCTAATCTTCTCTACGTACGCCACAGGCCTCCTTTCATAGTTAAAGGGGCTGCCACAATGGCACATAGGAGGTGCAAAGTTGTACAACGTACAAGCTTATCGCCTAACATCACAGGACAAAACGCATTAAATGCGCTAGTTAGGTGTCCTCTTGCTTTATCGGGGACGGCAACGAAGCCTGTCCCGTCCGTCGCCGCTTCGCCTTGCTTCGACACGCGCCCAGGCCAGCGAGCCATGCAGCGCCATGTAGGCTGGCAGGCTGCTGAGCTGGTGTGGTTGCAGGGTCTTCACGAAGATCTGCATGCCACCACGCAGGTGCTTGACTAGTTGGCTTACGAGCCATGTACTGCCACGTGGGTACTTGCTTAGATGGTGGGTCGGCCACTGAGCTGGGGCGGCAAGGCCTTGTCGCGGTCTTGCTGATATTCTCGGCAAGGGTCTTGCCGGGGCCTTGCAGGCTCCCTCAGCAAGAGTCTTGCCGGGGCCTCGTGGGTATCTTCAGCAGGAGCCTTGCTGGGGCCTCGTGGGCATCCTCGGCAAGGAGCCTCGTTGTTGTCTTGTTTTCTGGTTCCTATCTATGCCTCGCAGGCCCTTTGTCTTCACAAAGATCTCCATGCCACCATGTAGGCGCCTGCCGAGCCTTGGTTCCAATGTCGTTGATGGTGTTGGAACTCTTAGGCTCAAGGGTGGCGGATTCGCTGGTGTTGGGCAAGCTGCCCCGGCAAGGCTCCTGCCGGGGAAAGCCCACCTTGTCCCTTTGCTCCCCGCGCCTCTAGCTTGGCGCTGCTCTGGTGGTGTTCTACTTTTGCTTCCTTCCTCTGCCCTGCTAAGTGTGGCCGTAGGCGCAGCTCTAACTGCCCATGCACAAGTAAAGAGGTACAAAGAGGGCCCCTACTTTTGTACACCGATAGGAGCCCCCAGGCCTGGGCCACACGTAAGCATGATGCGTTGTTGGGCTAGGCCCAGAACGGTGCGCGGGAACATGAGGCAGAGTTTTTGCTGCAGTAACTCCCCTGCGCGTTGCGCTTCCCCATGACCCGCGTTAAATGCGTGACGTGGGGGTCGTGCGTGGAGTGACCGCACCATGCTTGCGTCATCCCGTAGTGAATAGTAAAGAGGCGGCCTGGGTTTTCCCCCAAAAAGAGGGAAAACTGCAGGGCCACTTCTCATTTACTCTCTCAGCCTTGGAACCGCCGTTCCACGTTTCCCATCGTACCCGCCCTCTTTGCCACGTATGTTGCATGCACGATGCGGGGTAGGTGACGGATGTGCGGGATATGAGGAGATGTGTGATGGCCGATACTTATGCGCCTTTGATTGGACGGGGAGGGCGGTCGATGACCCTGCTTGCTGCCAACTTAATGAGCTGGATTTGAACGGGCTCTTCAGAGGCGTAGAGCCGGTCTTTAGCCTTTCCCGCTTGGCTATAAAAAAGGACTCGGGAGGAGGAGGGCAGACATCTTCTCGCGCCTTCCCTTCGCCTCCATCTTCCATTCACTGCCATGGCGAGAGGGCGTGCTCGCGGACATTCTCCTGCGGAGGCGACTAGGTCTTCCTCCCACCAGAGAACTGCGGCGGTCAAGGAAGACCCAGCCGTTCAAGGCGAAGGCCATGCTCGAGGTGGAGGTGTCGGACGGGGCCGCGGCCGGTGAGGCGGTTGAGGAAGAGGCGGCCGCGGAAGGGGGACACCTGTGTCATCGCCATCTCCGTCACCATCTCCGTCACCATCTCCTCCTACTTCATCAAGCGGCCATGTTGGGGACACGGCGCTGGAGTTCATCCTGCGGCTGCGTGAGCCACCGCGTAGCCGCCTTCGCCTTCCCTAGGCATTCGCAAGGGTCCTAGAGATCGACCAGCGGCCGAGTATAAGGCTTCACATGAAGGGGTGCTGCAATGCCGATATGTGGGTGAACACAGGGTTCCCCGCCCCTCATGTGATGTTCCTTCATCGGGGTTGGAAGACCTTCGCACGTGCCCGCTGCTTGATGAAGGGGCACATTCTCCTCTTCAAACTAGTGTAGAGCGACTTGCTCTCCGTCAAGGTCTTCAGGCGCTCGGGACACAGGCTAGGGTGCTGCGCGGAGAGCTCGACCGACGACGAGAGCTCCTCCTCCAGCGGCGATGAGGAGGGAACCATCGGGGAGGACGATGGGGACGGGTCCGACTAGGCGTCGGACGCCCCATCCCTAGGCGGAGCCGGAAGTAGCACCATCTGCACCTGGCCCTCCCCCTGGCAAGAAGTTTGCCGGGGGGGCAGTTCTTGGTGGTGGCTCCTCGAGCCAGCTCCTTGAACTTCTCATGGTCGTCGCTCTGGCGGCCGGTGCTGGAGGGCTAGAGAAGACGAAGAAGGTGGGTGGTGGGCCGTCAAGTCGGAGTACGATGGCATCGACGCCTTCATCGCGTATTGCCGGCCCGCTGCCTCATCTTTCGGCCTCTTCCCCGGCACCGCCATCACCATCCTTCTTTTGGGCGGCCGCGTGGACGTTCTCTTGGTGTCTTCTGCTTCTCGTACCTCGCCTAGGCGCTCCTTTGCCCCCCTGCCATCCCAATCCGCTTCCTGAGGAGAGGGGCAAGAAAGGGATTACGGGCATCTTCTCCTTTTTTTAGATCTTAAGCCTGCGGGCACTTGTTGAATTTTAGACTTTGTAATCCCCTTGCTCAAGCTCACACTCCGTATGAATTGTACTTGTTAACAACGCATTAATGAAGAAAAGGGGTGCTTGTCGGGTTCTTTTGTGCACGAGGGAGGCCAACACCAAGGATGGAATCCTTGTTATCTTAAAATAAACATCGTTACCCGGCAATAGACCTTGTCGTCCTCCTCTCTATAGCTTGACTACACTCATGCCCTTGGCGGAGGTAGGGGCAATGAAGGCTTAGGCCCTTCGTTTGTTCCCTTTCCATCGCACTACAACCAAGTTCCGGCCCAAAGAAAGATTCTTGGACACGGGAAAGAGGGAGCATGGCGGTATAAGAGTGAGTGAAGCTTCGTACGTTCAAGTTCCATAGGGAAGTGTAGAGTGGGGGATGAAAGACTTATCTGATTCTGCAGCCCCCGACAACCTTGCCTTGTCGTGGTCGGATCTCTGGATCTGCAGCCCCCGGCAACCTTGGCTTGTCGGGTTGGGGCGTCAGCCTGTTTCCTTTCCCCCAAATAGTTTAGCAGAAGTGCCCGTGCATCCTGTGAACTAAAAGAAAGGACGGGAAGGAATAGAGGGACGCACACTCAATCTCTATGCTAGGGGTTAGTCACCGCTAAGCACTATTGACCCTAACAAAGAGAGAGACTCAACATAGCACGCATGCTAAAACTTCGGGCGCCAGCGCTACATTTATTTATGCTTAGGGTCTGCGCCTGGCTTTGTACATAGGGTTACATGCCTTGCCGGCAAGGCTAGTACAAAATGGGGGTCGCCGGGGCTCCCGGCAACTGCGCCTTAGGGTTAAAACTTGCGAAGATGTTCGATATTCCAGGAATTGCTCACCAAAATGCCATCTTCGGTCTCCAGGCGGACTGCGCCAGGCCTAGTGACTCGTATTACCCAGTAAGGGCCTTCCCACTTTGGCGTCAACTTGTTTTAATTCTTGGGGGATTGAATTCGCCGAAGAACAAGGTCACCTTCCTCAAGGCTTCGGGCGTGAACCTTGCGGCTATGATAGCGGCGCAAGGCTTGCTGGTAGCGAGCGGCTCGCACAGCAGCCCAAATGCGATCTTCCTCAAGGAGCATTGCATTCTCTTGACGCAACTGCTCTTGCTCAAGCTCATCATAAGCGAGCACTCAAGGTGACCCGTATATGAGTTCCATGGGGAGGACTGCTTCTGCCCCGTATACCAGGGCAAAGAGTGTCTGGCCAATGGCCCTGATTTGGCCTCGTTCTGATCGACCAACGAACCATTGGCAATTCATCAATCCAATGCCTTCCGCACGTGTGCAGCTTGTCAAAACTTCTGGTCTTGAGGCCCCGCAATACTTCTGCATTGGCTCTCTCAGCCTGGCCATTACTTCTGGGATGAGCAACAGAACAAAACAAACCTTTCTGCCGAGATCCTGAATGTACTGCATGAGGGTGCGGCTTGTGAACTGTGTGCCATTATCGGTGTTGACCCTATTGGGCACACCAAAACGGCAGACTAGCCCCTTGAAGAACTTGACGGCTGACTGTGACGTCACCTTTCTCGCCGGCTCCACTTTTGGCCACTTTGTGAACTTGTCGATTGCGACGTACAAGTACTCAAAGCCCCCGACAGCACGGGGAAAGGGGCCCAATATATCGAGCCCCCACACCAAAAATGGCACGGAAAGAGGGATGTGACGAGGATACGTACCTAGGGTAGGGTAACTTATCGTACCTGAGGTACCCAATCAAGGACACGACTCCTACAATGAAAGACGTTCTGAGAAGTATCGACAGGTCAGTCGACCTGGTCAGCCCAGTCGACGGACACAAGCGTACTCGACCAGAAGCGCAAGCAGTCGACCATGAAGACACCACTCGACCGTAAGAAGATTTAAAGGCGCTGCCTACAAACGGTCACCTCATAAGTAGCTTTTATGGCCTTCATGGTCCTTTATTACAGGCGTTACCAGTAACCCCCTCTCTTTATGTACATTAAACCCCTTGTAACGTGGGCTGGCTGGGGTCCTGGCGAACTCTATATAAGCCACCCCCCCTCCACTAGGACAGGGGTTCGCATCTTTGTAACACTTACGCATATAATCCAGTCGACCGCCTCCGGGCTCCGAGACGTAGGGCTATTACTTCCTCCGAGAAGGGCCTGAACTCGTTAACTCCTTGCGTGCACAACTACTCCAGAGCTAGGATCTTGCCTCTCCATTCCTACCCCCCCCATTCTACTGTCAGACGTAGAACCACGACAGTTGGCGCCCACCTTGGGGCAGGTGTTCTAGCGATTTGTTGGAGGAGTTGGGATTCTTTCAACCCACATCATGTTTTCGAGCGGAGTCATGGTCGAGAGCCGCGAGATCCGTCTCGGCGCTCTCTCCTTCATCGTTGACGACTCTGCTTGGCTGCAGGAGGCTCCACTCGACGTGGACGCGCTTCCCGCCCGCGGGGCCACGCATTTTCGCGCATGCGTCCGCGGCGTCCTCCTGCGGCAACCGTCGACCCAGTACGGGTCGGCATTCGTTGCGCCGTCATCATCATCATCATCGTCATCAGCTTCCCGCCGGCGCAAGCGCACCGGTCGGTCGAGACTCCAGCGGTGGGTGAAGCACGCACTGGCCCGCCAGTCGGCCATCCCCCAAGTCGCGGCAATCGAGCCCGACGAGTCACTCTACGGCCTGTTTGACCTGTCGACTGGCTCCGTAGAGACTGCGTCCGAGTGCGACAGCAGTGACCCAGCGGTGGAAGTACTAATGGTCGACGGACCACGTAGCCCCCCCGGATTCCCCCAAACCGAAGAGGTTGCCGCAGGGGGGATTCCGGCGCGGGGTCACGAAGAGTACAGGCCCGAGCCCCTTACCTCAGTGCAGAGGGAGGAACCCCGTCGCCGGAACGTGGACGCCCTTCACACTCCTATCGTTGGAGAAACCCCTGAGGCGCGAGCCCTGGAGGAGGCGCGCTTGGCCAATTTGGCTGAACGTGCTCGATTGGAGAATCTCCAGAGAGCACTCGACGAGCGCGCACGACCGCCCGCTCCCGAGTCCAGCCGTCGTCGCGTCTTCCAGTCGCCGACCCAGGTATACCGTACTCCGATTCAGAATTTGGCAGCTGCGGCTCGCATAGCGGAGTCGATCCAGCCTTCACAGTCAGAGGCAGGGAGAGGTCTGTTGCAGATCAGAGATTTGCTTCGTGCAGCGGGTGACCAGAATTCAGCCGTGTCACAGCCGCGCAACAGGATTCACAGTCGATCCGTCACTGCGAATTCCTTTCAGTCGGCTCATAGTCCGAGGTCGCCCCCGAGGCGTGAAGGACACAGAGGCCGGCACGAGAATCAGTACCAAGGGCACGAGCGATATGAGCACCGATTCGATCGCAACGATCAACGTCGAGTGCCTTCTCCTCCCCCAAGAGCCGGGTCGTACATTCCTCGACGGCAAGAAGACAGACGCCAGTTCAGTACTGGACGAAAGGTCCCAGTCGACCCCAGGGAACCAGGCTTTGATGCGAGATCCATCATCGTTCAAGGCCTGGTCGACCGAAATAGAGTTCACCGAGAAGACCGTGACGGAGGCGCCCCGTCCAGCAGCAGAGTTCGCGTCTCAGGTCCCGAGTGTTTCAGCAGAGCAATCAGAGCTGCAGTGATTCCTCCCAACTTCAGGTTGGCGGCTGGAGTCAGCAAGTTCACCGGAGAGTCCAAGCCGGACACATGGCTCGAGGATTACCGAGTGGCTGTTCAGATCGGAGGCGGCAATGACGAGGTGGCCATGAAGCATTTGCCCCTCATGTTGGAAGGATCAGCCAGAGCGTGGTTGAATCAGTTGGCTCCCAGCAGTATTTATACTTGGGAAGATCTAGCCCAGGTGTTTGTCAGGACGTTCGAAGGAACTTGCAAGCGACCGGCGGGGTTGACAGAATTGCAGTCATGTGTTCAGAAGTCGAGTGAAACCCTGAGGGATTATATCCAGAGATGGATCACTCTGAATCACACGGTCGAGAATGTATCCGATCATCAAGCAGTTTGTGCCTTCAAGGAAGGTGTCAGAAACAGGGAGTTAACTTTGAAGTTTGGTCGAACCGGAGATATGACCCTGAGTCGAATGATGGAAATCGCCACCAAGTACGCGAACGGAGAAGAAGAAGATAGACTCCGGAGTGGCAAGTATAAGGCAGCCGCTAATGAGACCGGCGGAGGACACTCCAGTCGGAAGCAGAAGCGCAAGGCCGAGCCAGTCACCCCCGGGGAAGCCTTAGCTGTGACCCCAGGGAAGTTTAAGGGGAAACCCAAGGGCCCTTGGAACCCCAAGAAAGTGAAAGACCAGGACGGGAACGATGTGATGGACTTACCATGCCACATTCACACGAAGAAAGATGAAGAGGGAAATCTCATTTACCCTAAGCATACCACTCGACAATGTTGACTCCTGATGCAACAGTTCCAAGGGAAGCAAGCCAAGGACAAAGGGAAAGAGTCGGACAAAGTTGAAGACAGAGAAGACAGCGGCGAAGAATACCCTCAAATCAATTCCACTCTGATGATTTTCGCTGATGTCGAAAGTAGGAGTCGACTGAAGGTCATCAATCGCGAAGTAAACACGGTCGCTCCAGTGACGCCCCATTACCTGAAGTGGTCCCAAACCGCCATCACCTTCGACCAGTCCGATCATCCGACTCATATTGCCACCCCAGGGAGGCAAGCGTTGGTGGTCGACCCAATTGTTGAAGGCACTCGACTGACCAAGGTTCTGATGGACGGCGGCAGTGGGCTAAACTTGTTGTATGCAGAGACGTTGAAGGGGATGGGCATTCCGATGTCCCGGATCAGCCCCAGCAACATGAGCTTCCACGGAGTCATCCCTGGGAAGAAAGCTGAGTCACTCGGCCAAATCGCTCTCGACGTCGTCTTTGGTGACTCGAAGAATTTCCGGAAAGAAAAATTAACCTTTGAGGTCGTGGATTTTCAGAGTGCGTACCACGCCATTCTTGGGAGGCCAGCCTATGCTCGCTTCATGGCTCGGCCATGCTACGTATACCTCAAGATGAAGATGCCTGGCCCCAAAGGTGTAATCACCATCGTCGGCAATCGGAAGAAGGCAGAGGAGTGCTTTCAGAAAGGCGCCAAAATTGCTGACGCTCAAATGGCCAAGATAGAGATACAAGAGTATCAGAAGACTGCAGACCCGAGTGAATTGTTACGAGCCAAGAAGCCCGCCACGGAATCAGCATTTTGGTCGACTGGTGAGACCAAGCAAGTCCACATCCACCCGACCAATCCAAATGCGGCTCCAACCAACATCTCCACTACACTCGACCCCAAATAGGAAGAAGCGCTCGTCCAGTTCCTCCGTGAGAACTGGGACATCTTCGCATGGAAGCCTGCTGACATGCCAGGTGTGCCCAGGGGACTGGCCGAGCACCGCCTCCGAGTCGACCCAAAGGCCAAACCAGTCAAGGAGCATCTCCGACGGTCCGCCGTTCAGAAGAGAAAGGCCATTGGCGAAGAAGTGGCCCGACTCCTAGCAGCAGAATTCATTCGCGAGATCTTCCACTCCGAGTGGCTCGCTAATGTTGTGATGGTCCCTAAGAAAGACAGGTCGTTGCGCATGTGCATCGATTTTAAGCATATCAATCGGGCCTGCCCGAAAGATCATTTTCCTCTTCCTCGCATCGATCAAATAGTCGACTCGACTGCAGGATGCGAGAGGCTATCCTTTTTAGATGCTTACTCTGGATACCATCAGATCCGTCTGTATGGACCCGATGAAATAAAAACAGCCTTCATCACCCCATTTGGGTGTTTCTGCTATGTTACCATGCCTTTCGGTCTCAAGAACGCCGGAGCTACATTCATGAGAATGATTCAGAAGTGCCTAATCACTCAAATCAGTCGGAATGTAGAAGCGTACATGGATGACATAGTGGTCAAGTCACGGAAAGGTTCCGACCTGCTGACTGACCTAGCTGAAACTTTTGCCAATCTCAGGAGTTATGATATCAAGCTCAATCCGTCGAAGTGCACATTTGGAGTCCCTGGAGGAAAGTTACTCGGTTTTCTTGTTTCCGAACGAGGAATCGACGCTAACCCTGAAAAAGTTGGCACCATACTCCGGATGAAACGCCCCGTGCGTGTGCACGACGTCCAGAAACTTACTGGATGCTTGGCCACCCTAAGTCGATTCATCTCCAGGCTCGGTGAAAAGGCGTTGCCTCTTTACCGACTGATGAAGAAGTCAGACACGTTCGAATGGACTCCAGAAGCTGATGCAGCATTCGCAGAGCTAAAAGCTCTGCTCTCCACCCAGCCGGTGCTTGCTGCTCCTGTCAGCAAAGAGCCATTGTTGCTTTACATAGCAGCCACGGGACAAGTCGTTAGTACCGTTCTTACGGTCGAGCGGGAAGAGGAAGGAAAGACCTTCAAAGTTCAACGCCCAGTGTATTATCTCTCTGAAGTTCTGACCCCGTCGAAGCAAAGATATCCCCACTATCAGAAGCTCGTTTACGGGATTTACATGACCACGAAGAAGGTTGCTCATTATTTCTCCGATCACTCTATCACAGTCGTCAGCGACGCTCCATTATCAGAGATTCTTCATAACAGAGATGCGACCGGTCGAGTGGCGAAATGGGCAATTGAGCTTCTTCCTCTTGATATCAAGTTCGAAGCAAAGAAGGCTATTAAGTCCCAGGCAATAGCTGATTTCCTCGCCGAGTGGACCGAGCAGGAGCTTCCGACTCAAGTTCACTCGGAGCACTGGACTATGTTTTTCGATGGCTCCAAGATGCTGAACGGATCCGGTGCGGGGGTTGTACTGGTTTCCCCCCGAGGAGACAAGCTCAAGTATGTCCTCCAGATTCACTTTGATTCCTCCAACAATGAGGCAGAGTACGAAGCGCTTCTATACGGATTACGTATGGCCATTTCACTCGGCGTCCGTCGCCTCATGGTCTACGGCGACTCATATCTGGTTGTTAATCAAGTGATGAAGGAGTGGGACGTCAGAAGCCCATCCATGACGGGATATTGCAGCGCAGTGAGAAAGCTGGAGAAACGATTCGAGGGGTTGGAGCTCCATCATATACCCCGACTGAAAAATCAAGCTGCAGATGATTTGGCGAAGATAGGGTCCAAAAGGGAGGCCATCCCTAAGGATGTGTGTTTGGAGCACATTCACACACCATCAGTGCAAGAAGATCCTTTCACAGAAGAGCCTCCACAACCAAAAAGCGCCTCTGACTCGACCGAAGTAGAGATACCAGCTGTGGTCGACCTGATTATGGAAGTTATGGCCACCACTCCCGATTGGACAGTGCAGTACATTGCGTATATCATAAGAAAAGAGCTCCCAGAAGATGAAGAAGAGGCTCGGCAGATCGTCCGTCGATCCAAAGCCTTTACAGTAATCAAAGGGCAGCTATACAGAGAAAGCGCGACTGGAGTCGGTCAGAAGTGCGTCACGCCTGAAGAAGGACAGATAATTCTCGAAGACATCCACTCGGGGACCTGCGGCCATCACGCGTCCTCTCGGACCATCGTGGCTAAAGCATACCGAGCGGGTTTCTACTGGCCATAGGCGAATGAAATGGCAAAGGATATAGTCGACAAGTGCGAGGGGTGCCAGTTTTATTCCAACATGTCTCACAAGCCCGCCTCCGCCTTGAAGACCATTCCACTCGTCTGGCCTTTCGCTGTCTGGGGTCTGGATATGATCGGACCACTGAGAACTGGTAGGAGTGGCTTCACCCACTTGTTGGTCGCAGTCGACAAGTTCACGAAGTGGATAGAAGCAAAACCCATAAAGGACCTCGACGCAAGCACTGCCATCAGTTTTATCAGAGGATTGATATTCAGATATGGAGTTCCGCACAGCATCATCACAGATAACGGATCAAACTTTGATAATGACAAATTCAAAGCCTTCTGCGCCTCTCAGGGCACTCGAGTCGACTACGCTTCAGTTGCTCACCCTCAGACGAATGGACAGGCCGAACGCGCGAATGGCCTCATCCTAAAAGGACTAAAACCCCGACTAATGCGTGATCTCAAACACGCAGCAGGCGCCTGGGTCGACGAACTTCCGTCAGTTCTATGGGGGTTGAGGACCACCCCTAACCGGTCGACTGGAAGAACGCCATTCTTTCTGGTCTATGGAGCCGAGGCGATTTTGCCAAGCGACTTGCTCCACAACGCGCCTCGAGTCGAGTTATATTCCGAAGCAGAAGCAGAACAGGCCCGGCAAGATGCAGTCGACCTCTTAGAGGAGGAAAGAGAGATGGCTCTAATCCGCTCGACCATCTACCAGCAAGAGTTGCGTCGGTTTTACGCCAGAAATGTGAAGGGTCGAGCCTTTCAGGAAGGAGATTTGGTCCTCCGTGTGGATCAGCAAAAACCTCACAAACTTGCCCCGACCTGGGAAGGCCCTTTCATCATCACCAAAGTCTTGCACAACGGAGCGTATCACCTTTACAACATCGATCGACGGATCGACGAGCCTCGAGCATGGAATGCGGACCTGCTCCGTCCTTTTTACACTTAAAAACCCACTCGACTGAGATGTAATAAAAGTACCTCTGTAATTCCTTTGTTTCAAGAAAAAGACTGCTATTTCTTTTTTCTGTCTGTCTAAATTTCCCCCAGTGGGTGACTTAGTTGCGAATCCGCTTCGCCTAAGTTTGAAAAATCCTACCGAGTGAGAGCAAACCTCCCACTCGGGGGCTTAGCTGCGAATCCGTTTCGCCTAAGTAAATCAAAATCCTACCGAGTGAGAGCAAACCTCCCACTCGGGAGGCTTAGCTGCAGTCCAAGTACTCGCCTAAGTAAAATCAAAATCCTACCGAGTGGAGAGCCAACCTCCCACTCGGGGGCTTAGCTGCAGTCCAAGTACTCCCCTAAGTAAAATCAAAACCCTACCGAGTGGAGAGCCAACCTCCCACTCGGGGGCTTAGCTGCAGTCCAAGTACTCGCCTAAGTAAAATCAAAATCCTACCGAGTGGAGAGCCAACCTCCCACTCGGGGGCTTAGCTGCAGTCCAAGTACTCGCCTAAGTAAAAACAAAATCCTACCGAGTGGAGAGCCAGCCTCCCACTCAGGGGCTTAGCTGCGAATCCGTTTCGCCTAAGTAAATCAAAATCCTACCGAGTGAGAGCAAACCTCCACTCGGGGGCTTAGCTGCAGTCCAAGTACTCGCCTAAGTAATTGAAATCCTACCGAGTGAGAGAAAACCTCCACTCGGGGGCTTAGCTGCAGTCCAAGTACTCGCCTAAGTAAATCAAAATCCTACTGAGTGAGAGCAAACCTCCCACTCGGGGGCTTAGCTGCAGTCCAAGTACTCGCCTAAGTAAATCAAAATCCTACCGAGTGAGAGCAAACCACCCACTCGGGGGCTTAGCTGCAGTCCAAGTACTCGCCTAAGTAATTGAAATCCTACCGAGTGGAGGGCCAGCCTCCCACTCGGGGGCTTAGCTGCAGTCCAAGTACTCGCCTAAGTAATCAAAATCCTACCGAGTGAGAGCAAACCTCCCACTCGGGGGCTTAGCTGCAGTCCAAGTACTCGCCTAAGTAAATCAAAATCCTACCGAGTGAGAGCAAACCTCCCACTCGGGGGCTTAGCTGCAGTCCAAGTACTCGCCTAAGTAAATCAAAATCCTACCGAGTGAGAGCAAACCTCCCACTCGGGGGCTTAGCTGCAGTCCAAGTACTCGCCTAAGTAATTGAAATCCTACCGAGTGGAGGGCCAGCCTCCCACTCGGGGGCTTAGCTGCAGTCCAAGTACTCGCCTAAGGAATCGAAATTCTACCGAGTGGAGAGCGAACCTCCCACTCGGGGGGCTTAGCTGCAGTCCAAGCACTCGACTAAGTAATTGGACTCCTACCGAGTGAAGAGCAGACCTCCCACTCGGGGACTTAGCTATAACCCGATACTCGCCCAAGCCAGGTTGACAAGACACCATCGCGGCGATAAGCATCGTGCAAACCAGGCAGCCTCTGAGGGAACAACGAATAGTAGATCGGCGGATCAAGTCACGAAGGCATTCAACGTCGAGCCAAGTTCGGACAAAACCAAAAAATCCTAGATCGCAAATAAAGTACTCGAGCTATAAGCTCGACGGAGTTTATCGGTTACATAAACCACTCGGCATTCCGAGGCAAATTTAAGGCAAAGAACATCAGTTTTTTACTCCTCCGGCGGAGGACTGGATGGTGCAACAAATTCGTCCAAGTCGATCCCATCAGAGATCCGAGTGGCAGCAGCAATGAAGGTCTCCATGAAGTCCTGAAAGTTATGCTTCCTGGTATTGGCAACCTGGAGAGCGGCCAGCTTCTCCTCGCGCGCCTCCTTGCAGTGGACGCGAACCAGTGACAAAGCCACGTCAGCGCCACACCTAGCAGAAGACTTCTTCCATTCTTGCACTCGACCTGGAACCTCACCTAGTCGAGTGATCAGGGATTCAAGGTCGTTCTGAAGCGCCTCCTTGGGCCAGAGTGCGGAGTCGATCCGTGACACTGCAGCTTTCAGTCGAGCCAGGTAGTCCACCGCACTAGCGACACGGGATTCCAACCGGAAGACATTCATGGCCACTTCGTCCTTCACGGGAGAGTTGATAGGGTCCAAGCGGGTCTCCACTCGACTGGTCTCTTCCTCAAAGTTTCGGCAGAATTCTGAAAGAAGTTTCGACAGGTCAAAACTGTAGCCAAATGGTGAGTCGACAACAACGAGATTAATCGCGCAAAGAGGGTTACCTTCAAGCATGAGGTATAGCTTCTTGGCAAGACTCCCAAGATAATCCCCCAAGTCCTTGTGCTTCCCCGCCAGCTGGCCGAGCTTGTCGTTCAGAGTACTCTTGTCAGTCTTCAGTCGGCTCGCTTCCTTGTTGGCCGAGTCAAGAGCAGACTTCAGCCTAGCGTTCTCGCTCTCCAGTTGGTCGACCGAAGCAAGTTTCTCTTCAGCAAGCTTCAGCTTCTCCGCAGCCGCCTTTTGTGCCTCCGCAAGGTCAAGATCTTTCTTCTTCAGGGCCTTTTCCAGTTCGCCTACGAAACAACAATGAGAACAGAGTTGAGAACAGGCAGGAGAACAGAGACAGCCGTCGAGTCCTCACCAGCCATACCTTTTGCTTCATCCTTCGCCTTCTGCACGTTTTCCTGAGCAAACTGTAAATCAAGATTGAGCTGGATTTGCTTATTCTTCAGATCGGCGAGCTGAGCAACAAGCTCACAAGACTTCTGCAAAGAGTCAATCGACAAAGGGTATCAAAGATAAGTTACTCCCGAGTGACTGAAAGAAAGAGCACAACACTTCTAAGACTACAGCCAAATCAAAACATTCGACAGTAGCCTCGGGGACTACACCCAGTGGGTGCACTCAGCGTGCCCCCACTGGTTTTCAAAAAAAAAAAAAAAAAAAAAAAGGGGGCGACTGCCAGCAGTCGACCGGATACAGTATCATCCGACGAGGTACAACTACAGAAAGACAGTACAAAGACCACAGTCGACTGCCAGCAGTCGACCGTGGCCTCGGGGACTACACCCAGTGGGTGCACTCAGCGTGCCCCCACCAATGAGAAATTTCGGACCAACGGCACCCAGTGGGTGTACAACGCAAGTGAAGATCAACTAACCTGGACGTTCTGCTGCAACGCCGAGCTGATGTCATAGGCCGCTTGACTGGCATCCCGAGCCGCTTTGGTCTGCTCCATCACGAGCCCCGCCTGACGTATAGCCTCCTTGGCAGCACTCACTTGATCCTCCGGAGTCTGGTAGGCGGCGAAGAACGAGGGTGGGTCGACCAGTAGAGGGGCAGTCGACGACGAAGGCCGGGCAGTCGTCAGTGGCTCAGCAAAAGTCACAGTAGTCCGGGCGGTATTGTCACCCCCTTGGACCACCGCCTCGGCAGTCGACGCGGTCTGAGGAACCTTGTCGACCGGAGCCCTCCGGCCTCTCCTCCCAAAAGGCCTGAGCGGCGCTTCCGCCTCCTCCTCATCATCCGAAAGGTCAATGATGTTGGTCGGAGCTACAAAAGTTCAGAAATGAATACCCAATCGACCCAGCAGTTAAACAGTCGGATCATGTCAAGGATCATACCTAAGTTGGAAGTGACGGCGTCCTCCATCATCTCATCAGCATTCTGGATGGAAGTTTCGGAAGTAGCGGCGCTGCGCGATTCCAAGCAAATAATTTGAAAATGAATCGACTAAGAATCCGTTCTAGTCGACTCAAGAAAGGTGAAGACAGTCACTTACCCAGAGATGACCGGGATGGCGACCCTGATCTTGGGCAAGGCCTTGGGTGGCTTAGTCGGGATGGCTCTAGGCTGCTTGGGCGCTTTCTCAGTTGGGGGCGGCGACGCGGTCCGAGGGCGCTTGGATGACTGGCCCGCCGGAGCACTCGACTGACCACGCTCCACGGCGGGATCCTGAGCGTTCTTGAGCGTCTCTCGCGTCGAGGAGGGTCGACCTCCACCTCTTCATCTTCGTCACCCGAGTCATCGCCGACCTCCCCCTCTACGTCATCGTCAGATTCCCACTCCTCGACTTCGCCCTCGGCTTCAACTTCATTCTCACTCCCTTCGCCTCCACTCCCTCCTCCTTCAGATACGTGCTCCTGGTTCCCATTCGGCATCGAGTACATATCGTTGATCTCCTGCGAAACAACAGGCAGAACGAGGATCAGTCGACTTTTCGCGAGCCAGTTACTAGACGGAGTGAAAATTTCAGTCGGAAGAAGCAAAATGTACCTTATCTGTCTGCATCATCCCGTCGAGCGGAGCAATCCTCCTGGAACCCCTGGGGTTGTCCTTATTCCCGGTTATGCTGGTCAGCCAGCTCTCCAGCACAGAAACCTCGACCCCCTCCGGGTGGATCCGCGTGGAGTCGTCGGGCCCGGAATACAACCACATCGGGTGATCCCGAGCCTGGAGAGGTTGGATTCGTCGCTGGAGAAAGACTTCGAGCAAGTCCATGCCGGTCACGCCTTCACGAACCAACTCAACCACTCGACTGACTAGTTCCTTCACCTGAGCCTTCTCCTCCGGAACCACTTTCAAAGAAGCGGGTTTCTGCACTCGGTCCAAGGTGAAAGGAGGTAGGCCGGTCGAGTGTCCAGGAGTCGGCTGGTCCTTGCAGTAGAACCAAGTCGACTGCCACCCGCGCACAGAATCGGGAAGTGTCATGGGAGGAAAACAACTCTTACCCCTCGTCTGGATCCCGAGGCCCCCGCACATCTGGATCACCTGCGTCCTCTCCCCGTCCGGGTTAAGCTTTTTAACCGACTGGGATCGGCAGGTGAAGATATGCTTGAAGAGGCCCCAGTGGGGTCGACAACCTAAGAAACACTCACACAGAGACACAAAAGCCGCGAGATAGACTATGGAATTGGGCGTAAAATGGTGGAGCTGCGCTCCGAAGAAGTTCAGGAAAGCCCTAAAGAAAGGACTCGGGGGCAGAGAAAACCCCCGGTCGACATGGTGGCTATCAGGACGCGCTCACCATCGCGAGGTCTTGGCTCCGTCTCCTTCCCAGGAAGGCGAGCAGCCTTGTGGGGAATGAGTCCTCCCTCCACCATGTCGTCGATATCTGCCTGAGTAAGGATGGAGGGCATCCAATCCCCTTGCAGCTAGCCGGACGGCAGAGCGGCCCGCGAGGACGACCCGCCTCGCCCAGATTTCTTCCCTTTGCCCTTCGCCGCGGCCTTCTTCGCCCGTTCCGCCGCCGCCGTCTTATCCATCCCCATCGTCTCGAACGAAGTCTTGGCCGAGCGGCGGTGTCGAGGTTGCGGCGGAGAGCGAGGCGGAGGCTTACGGAGGAAGGAGGAAGAAGAACGAGGGCGCACAGTAAAAGGTCAGAGTCATTGCTTTATATAAGGCCACACCCGAGTGGCTGATCTGTGGGCCTGCCCCTCCCAGTCAGATCCCGCAACAGGCGCGCGCGCAGTACATGGCGAAAAAGGTGGCGCAGAGATCGAGGCGCCCTTGCCTTATCCAGCCGATTCGCACGGTTCCCTCTGTCCCGTGCGCTTCTCAATTTTCAAATCCCGCAAAATCCGCGATCGACAGGACGGGTTGTCAGACAAAAGATCCGTTTCCTTAAGTCTCCCAAGGGACTCGTCACGTAAACGCACTCGACGGTAATCCGAAACCACTCGACGAGCATCTGAATGGATCAAGGCAAACTGAAGAATGAGGCCCCACCGTGACTTCCATTTATCCGAAGACAGATGCAACTGAAGCATGGAGGTTGAGTCGGAAGCGCAGGCTCGACCCCATTCTCACTTAACCCCTGACCCATTCGGGGGCTAATGACGAGGATACGTACCTAGGGTAGGGTAACTTATCGTACCTGAGGTACCCAATCAAGGACACGACTCCTACAATGAAAGACGTTCTGAGAAGTATCGACAGGTCAGTCGACCTGGTCAGCCCAGTCGACGGACACAAGCGTACTCGACCAGAAGCGCAAGCAGTCGACCATGAAGACACCACTCGACCGTAAGAAGATTTAAAGGCGCTGCCTACAAACGGTCACCTCATAAGTAGCTTTTATGGCCTTCATGGTCCTTTATTACAGGCGTTACCAGTAACCCCCTCTCTTTATGTACATTAAACCCCTTGTAACGTGGGCTGGCTGGGGTCCTGGCGAACTCTATATAAGCCACCCCCCACCACTAGGACAGGGGTTCGCATCTTTGTAACACTTACGCATATAATCCAGTCGACCGCCTCCGGGCTCCGAGACGTAGGGCTATTACTTCCTCCGAGAAGGGCCTGAACTCGTTAACTCCTTGCGTGCACAACTACTCCAGAGCTAGGATCTTGCCTCTCCATTCCTACCCCCCCATTCTACTGTCAGGCGTAGAACCACGACAGGATGGTCTAAAGAGCTTGAGCCAGTTGATGAAGCTTCTTTGAATGGAACTGGCAAGCTTCACACTTGGTTACTAGTGCTGTCGCATCCGGGAGAGCGGCGGGTCAGAAGAAACCTTGCCGGAATCCACATAGGCATCCATCAACGGGCTTTGGTAATACTTGTTCACCTGCTTGATGACGAGTTGTGAATCACCTCTGATGATGAGCTTCCTGATTCTGAGGTCTGCCGCGATCTTGAGACCGACAAGTAGTCCCTCGTACTCCGCCGTGTTGTTCATTGATTTTTCCCTAGGAAAGTGCATCTGGATTACGTACTTGAGGCACTCTCCGGTGGGTGCGACGAGTAGTACGCCGGCACCAGCACCTTGGAGTGAGAAAGCTCTATCAAAGTACATAATCCACTCACTGCTCATCTCCTTGCCAGGAAGGGTGGTCTCTTGAATCTCCTCGTCGGGTGTTGCGGTCCATTATCCTATGAACTCTGCCAAGGCTTGGCTCTTGATTGTTGAAGTACTTTCAAACTTCAGGCCAAAGCTCGACAGCTCCAATGCCCACTCCACAATCCTCCCAGTTGCACCTGGGTTGTGCAAGATTCGTTGCAATGGGAGGCGGGTGACAACGGTGATCTCATGTGCTTGGAAATAGTGGCGCAGCTTTCTTGAGGCCATGAGGAGGCCGAAAGGTAGCTTCTGCATGCCAAAATATCTTGACCTAGCCCCCTGCAAGAGGGAACTGGCAAAATAAACTGGGTGCTGCACCATCTTCTTCTTCTGTTCAACTTCGCCCATCTGCGCAGACTCCACCTTGCCGGGACCAGGCCTTGCCGGAGGTTCGCCTTGCCGGCATCAAGCCCCGCCGGGGAAGGCCCCGACCCATCATGTGACAGCTCCGGTGCTACTGCTGCTTCTGCCTCGAGTTCCCTCTGCGCCACTAGCGCAGCACTGACCAATTGATTCGTTGCCGCTAAGTATAGCAATAACGGCTCTTGTGGTTTAGGTGCGACTAGTATCGGCGTGGAGGAAAGGTACCTCTTCAAATCTTGCAGCACTGCCTCTGCCTCTGGAGTCCATTTTACTGGACCTGCCTTTTTCAAAACTTTGAAAAAGGTGAGGGCGCGCTCAGTAGATTTCGAGATGAACCTACTCAGGGCAACAACGCAGCCGGTGAGCCTACGAATGTCCCTGAATCGTTTCGGCGCCTCAATCTACTCAATGGCTTTGATCTTGTCGGGATTTGCTTCGTTTCTGCATTGAGACACAAAGAACCCAAGAAGTTTGTCGGATGGAACATCGAACACACACTTCTCTGGGTTGAGCTTGAGGTTGATCTCGTGCAGATTTGCAAATGTTTCTTCTAGATCTTGTATGAGCGTGGCCCTGTCCTTGGTCTTTACTACTATATCATCCATATATGCTTCCATATTTCTATGCAGCTGGGGCTCAAAACCAATTTGGACTGCCCGGGAAACGTTGAACCGTTGTTGTTCAAACCGAAAGGCATTCGTACAAAACAATACGTACCACATGGGGTGATGAACATGGTCTTCTCTTCGTCTTCCTTCATCATGAAGATCTGGTGGTATCCTGAATAGGCGTCGAGGAATGACAGCAGGTCACACCCGGCAGTCGAGTCTAAAATCTGGTCAATGCATGGCAGAGGGAAAGGATCCTTTGGACATGCTTTATTGATATCTGTGTAGTCAATACACAGCCTCCACTTCCCATTTGCCTTATGCACCACCACTGGATTGGCCAACCACGTGGGGTGGAGTACTCCTCTAACCAGGCCTGCCGCCTCTAACTTCCTGATCTCTTCAATGATGAACTCTTGTCGCTCCAAAGCTTGCTTCCTGACCTTCTGCTTGACGGGCCGTGCGTGAGGACAGACAACACGATGGTGCTCAATCACCCCCCTGGGAACGCCGGCGATGTCAGATGCTTGCCATGCAAATACATCGACATTTACCCGCAGGAAGGCGACAAGCGTGCTTTCCTATTTGCTGTCAAGGGTGGAGCTTATGGTAAAAGCCCCGCCCGTGTCGTCCTCCTTGACAGACACCTTCTTGGTCTCTGGTAGTTGTCAGGACCGGATTCCGGGATATAAATTTCCCAGAAAATGGCCCTTGTGCTCACCAGCCCCAGGATTACTGTTAGCTGATGAGACACCAACTTGATACAGAATCTCCAAGCAAAATACAAAATATGAAGTACAAGACCATTCTGGCCTCTGAGTACAACAAATGGTTTCTAGTGGTTGATGGCGGAAGCGGTCTGTCGTTCATCAGCGTCTTTGGGACTCCATTTCCCACGGGAACAGATGACCTGGATAACTCCTATCTTCGCAAGACTGTTCTCATCACTGCCTAGGTTTCGAGGCTGTCATCGTAGTGCTCCACTCCACGCAAGAAATCTGGCCAAGACAATAGCCAGGGACAAGCCAGTGAGTACTTTGAATGTACTCGCAAACATTAAGAACGCGGGTATAATATAACCAATGATAATCATGCTTTGAAATATTCTATGATCACTTCGTCAGTTACGAAATAAAATTCATGATGCACGTAAGCAGGTCATTCAAATAAAACATGAATAAACAATCAGGGAATAGAAATAAAATGCACCGAGCGGGTGTCTGAAGGGACGCCTTGAAAAGATAATAATATAAAGCATGCTTCAGTCGGGCGTCTGCGCGACGTCACACAAAGGGCTTATAAAGTAAATAAGTAACAAACATGCCACAGTCGGGCGTCTCCGCGACACCACATAAAGGGCTTATAAAGTAAATGAATAACAAGCATGCCACAGTCGGGCATCTCAGCAACACCACATAAAGGGCTTATAAAGTAATTGAATGACAAGCATGCCACAGTTGGGCGTCTCAGCGACACCACATAAAGGGCTTATATGAGAGTAATCACAGTGAATATCCAGGAGGTAGAACCGTCCCAGGGGTACTTAATAATTCAAATAATGTAGATGGTTAGCCCATAATAATAGTAATCATAATCATCATGTGTCACAAGTCATGATCCATGTTTTGGTTTAGCAATCATTCCTCTGAAGACCGACACTAAGACCGACACTTGACCCATCCCAGACTGTAGTCCTTAACCATGGACACGACTATTCGAATAGATATAATCTCTGCAAAGGGTGTACTCTTTACCCACAAGCAACGAATTCCTTTAGTCCATCGGGACTAATTCCGTCTACGGTCTTTCATTCGAAAACACACCTGACCGCACACACCAGCCTAACTTACCGGTGTTTGGAATCACCCACGACACCCGTTAAGCGAAACTCTAAGTGGGGAGGCTACAACCTCGTTTAGCATGGGATCAAACTTATATCATGCTCTCTAAGGGGTGCCCCCCTCTCGGTCCCAACCGGAAACACCCATGCCCCCGGACCAAGTGGCATGCCTACCAGGTGCAGCCGGTATCTTCCACCATGGCCTCTCTGTACGGTGTGTGCTAGGAAAGGGGTTGACAACTTACTGAAACGTACCCTACCTGTGGCAGGGACAAGTGGTAGTATGAAAATAGTATGGGGGTTACTGGAACAAGACTCGATCTATGCTCGACTCAGGAGGTTAAAGCATTTCCTGCATGATTAGCATAAGAATTATATTTCACATTAATCAGACAGAATCTCCACTCATCATACCTCCGCATGCCCCACCGGACATAACTGTCTCGACGAAGGATTAGGGACAAGCTCGTGTCTACCCAAGACAGAGACTTTACCGGATCCCTTCCGGTAGCCATGAGCGGCATATGAGGGTGATTGCTACCACAAACATATCAAATTCCAATAGCACGGAGCATCAACGTGCACTCATGAGTATGATCATATCATCTCATAAAATACCGAATATTTCGTATCACGATGGTGTTGTAACAACACACAACAATATTATGCCAGGGTTTAGAATGCTTGCCTTCAAGAGTGTGCAAGTGGGGGTGCACTTTTTGAAAGTTGCTTCCTTCTCCAAAAATCCTATTTTGAAAAAATTCAAATCAACACATAGTTTCAAAACAGTACAAAAAAGTTGTTTGAAATTTTTCAAGTAAATATGAAAATAAACTAGACAAATTTGAGAAACAACAGAAAAAGAATCAAGTCAATTGGAGTTATCTTCAAAAATTTATAGCCAGTCAAAGTTTAGTCAAAATCTGTTTTTAATAAAAATCAGAAAAAGAAAACGTTTTCGGGAGCTTACGCTTTCTTAGCCAATACGTATTCTGTGGAATACGCGTCCACTTAAACTGGCGCGGGTCGGGGCTGGGTCACTAACAGTGGGTCCCTTAGGCTCACTGGTTAGGTTTGACCAGTCGCCCACGCCTTCTTTCTCCTCTGTCCGAGCGAAGGCGGGGTTCCAGCGATCGCCGTCGATGAACGGTGGCTCCTCACTGGGTTCTGAGGGCAGGGGTGGATCCGCTAGTCCAGGGCGGTCCTCCCAGTGGTTGCTAGGTTGGCGGAGGTGGAGGGAGTCGCCGGCGGCGAGCTCCGCGGCGGAGGTGGCTTCGGGAGGATTTGGGGGTTTGGACTACGGTGGTTCCTGATCGAAGCTGAGACGGTGGGCGGCTCCGCACGGTCGAGGGGAAGGAGATGCTGGCACTGGATGGACTGGGGGGGCTCAGCCAGCGACGCATGGCACCGGAGTGTGGCGGCAACCGAACTGGCCGGAGACGAGGAAGAAGACCTCCCCCCGTCGATTACTGGTTGTGGGAGTTCTAGAGGGATGGATTGAGGTCGCCTGAGGGACTGGACGAGCTCGGGGGCCTCTATTTATAGCGGTCGAGGTCGGTTCCGCGGCAGCCAGGATAAGATCGTCGGCAAACCGCCGTTCTATAGCCAGGGGGCGCGTGGCGGCGACGAGCGTTAGCGGACGTGCTCAAGGATAAGCTCGGGCTGTTCTAGGGCAGCTCGCGGGCTGGAGTGGCTCGGGCGGCGCCGTCCATAGCAGAGGCCTGCTGTCGTGGTTCTAAGTCTGACAGTAGAATGGGGGGTAGGGATGGAGAGGCAAGATCCTAGCTTTGGAGTAGTTGTGCACGCAGGAGTTTTACGAGTTCAGGCCCTTCTCAGGAGAAGTAATAGCCCTACGTCTCGGAGCCCGGAGGCGGTCGACTGGATTATATGCGTGTGTGTTACAAAGATGCCCACCCTTCTTCCTGTGGAGGGGGGTGGCTTATATAGAGTTCGCCAGGACCCCTGCCAGCCCACGCAATGAAGGATCTTAAGGTACATTAAGGCAGGGCGTTACTGGAAACACCCTGTATAAAGTGCTATTAAGGCTATTTAACTACAAACCGTTTGGATGCGGAGTGGCTCCTGTGCTTCCTATGGTCGAGTGAATCTTCATGGTCGAGTGTCTCTACGCTCGTCGAGTGATATTGTATTAGTCGAGTGGATGCTTATCAGGTCGACTAGTAAGCTGCCTCTTTTAGTAAGTGACCTTGGGGAGGGTACCCTTGGGCAGGCCTATGACCCTACCCTAGGTACATGACTTCATCATTAGCCCCCGAATGGATCGATGTTTGAGTGAGGTAGGAGTTGATAGTCTTCCGACCTGTTTCTTGCGTTGCAAGTGTGTCTTGCTCTGGATCAACGGCTTTTCAGTGATGGCTTCAAATTCTCTTTCAGTCGCCTTGATCCATTCTTTGCGTTTGTCGAGTGAACTTCGTGGTCTTGAGGATCTCCGAGTGACGGATCGATGGAGACTCGCTGTCTGGCTGATTGTTCTGCAGTTAGCGGATTTCACAGGATCCGAATTTTGGGAAGCGTGCGAAGCGGAGAAAACGGCGACACTCGGATGGGACGAGACGATGACGCCTCGATCTTTGCGCCACCTTCTTCGCCACGTACCGCTCGCGCGCCTGTTGCGGGATTTGACGGATTTCCTGGGCCTACCGGTCAGCCACTCGGAAGTGGCCTTATTTAAGGCGCCGGGCGGGGGTATTTTGAACAGTGCCAACACAATCTTCGTCTCCCTCCGCCCCCAAATCTCTCTGTAGTGCCCGTAGCCTTCTCAGCGCCGCCGCTTCGCGCCAGTCTCGCCGGCGACAATGGGGAAGGAGAAGACCGCGGCTCTGGAGCGGGCGAAGAAGGCGACGGCGATGGCGAAGGGGAGGGCGTCAAGCCGGGGCGAATCCTCGTCTCGGTCCCAGCTGCCGCGGGGTTGGGTCCAAGGAGATTGGATCCGCTCGACCCTCACCGAGAAGGACCTCGCCGATCCGGCTGACGAGGGACTGATCCCCTACGGGTCGGCGAGGCTCTCGGGAACGGAGTCGCAACCGCAACCGAAGGAGGGTGAGTGTGTTCTTCTGGCCACTCATGTAGATCGTGGGTTTTCTCTGCCGCCGAGTCCTTTCTTCCGGGGGTTTCTGAACTTCTTTGGGGCGCAACTCCATCATTTCACTCCCAATTCCATCGTCTACCTCGCTGCCTTTGTTTCGCTGTGTGAAAATTTCTTGGGCTGTCGGCCGCACTGGGGGCTTTTCAAGCACATATTCACCTGTCGCTCTCAGTCGGTGAAGAAAACAAACCCAGACGACGAGAGAACTCAAGTGATCCAGATGTGCGGGGGACTCGGAGTCCAGACGAGGGGCAAGAGCGCCTTTCCGACGATGACTCTGCCCGACTCGGTGAGAGGGTGGCAGTCGACCTGGTTCTACTGCCAAGACCAGTCGACGCCGGGGCAGTCGACTGGGCTCCCCCCTTTCTCCATGAGTCGAGTAGACAAGCCATCTTCTCTGAAGGTGGTACCGGAGGAGAAGGCCCAAGTGAAGTTGTTGATGGGGCGCGTAGTCCAGCTTATTCGAGACGGGGTGACTGGCATGGATCTTCTGGAAGTTTTCCTCCGACGGCGAATTCATCCACTGCAATACCGAGGCCATCCGATGTGGATGTACTCTGGTACCGAAGACGCTACTCGGGTTCATCCGGAGGAGGTCGACGATGCCACGTTGGAGAGGTGGATGACTGCCATCACTGGGAACAAGGACAATCCTCGAGGTGCCAGGAGAGTTCTCCCATTCGACCAGTCTCGTCAACCAGATAAGGTACGAACACCTTTCTCCGACTGATCTGTAATATTCAATCTGCTTGTTTCCTCTTCCGAGACAGTCGATTGACTTTTACCTTGTTTGTTGTTCTCCAGGAAATTACTGAAATGTATTCGACGCGCAATGGAGCGCAGGAGCAGGCTGTGGAAGGAGAGGCGAGCGGAGGTGAGAGCGGCGATGAGCCAGAGGAGTGGGAGTCCGATGGCGAAGGGGAGGGAAGCGGCGACGCCGACTCCAGTGAGGAGGAGGAGGAGGAAGCTGAACCTCCTCACACAGAAAGGCGGTCCAAGCTTACGCACGACCCTGCGCGGGAGCGGGGCAAGGCGACTGCTCCTGTTGGGCAGTCGTCGAAGCGTCCCAGGACTTCTTCGCCCGCGCCGACTGAAAAAGCTCCCAAGCATCCGCGTGCAACACCGTCCAAGCCCCCCAAGGCCTTGCCCAGGATGAAGATGACTATCCCCACCATTTCTGGGTAAAGAGTTGTACTTGTCTTCTCTTGCTGAATGTGACAGATTTTGGTCGACTCATTGAGCGAGTCGACTGACTCTTGAAATTTGCAGTGCTGCTACCTCGGAGATTTCCGCCAAGGGTGATGATCAGGAGATGGAATACGTTGTTACCTCCAACCCGGGTATGATTACTGATGCTTTGTTTTGGGTCGACTGCTGATTTCTTATCATTCCTGTCGGTTGAACTTTTCTTGCAGCTCCTCCTCATGTCATTGACCTCCCTGATGACGACGACGAAGAGCCGCTGAGGGCGGGGAGGAACAGGAAGGCTCTGGCCGGCAAGACTCCACAAGCTACCCCGGCGCCTGAGGTCGTGGCTCAGGATGGAGGTGATGCCACTCGGACTTCAGTGACTTTTGCTGTACCGCTGACGAGTGCTCGACCCACTTTGTTGACTGTTGCTCCACCATCTCTTTTTGCTACCCACCACGTCCCGGAAGACCCAGTGAGCGCTGCTAAGGAAGCCATACGCCAAGCAGGGATTATGATGGAACAAGTGAAGGTGGTCCGAGAGGCCGGTCAGGCGGCTTATGATGCTAGTTCAGCTCTTCAGAATAATGTTCAGGTACGTCGACTTGTCTATTTCGTTATGAAACGCCACCTGAAAACTGCTTCTTTCTGAAGATTTTTGTTGTTTGTACACCCACTGGGGTGTGTGTGCCGATTGAATTTCTGTGGGGGCACGCTGAGTGCACCAATTGGGTGTAGTCCCAGAGGCTATGGTGGACTGCTGGCAGTCGACTATTGTCTCTATACTTTCAAACTTCTTCATTCGGCCTGGACGGACCAAGTCGAGTGGAACCAACAAAAACCTGTGGGGGCACGCTGAGTGCACCCACTAGGTGTAGTCCCCGAGGCTATTGTCGAATGTTTTGATTCGGCTGTAGTCTTAGAAGTGTTACAACTTTTCCTTTAGTCACTCGGAAGTAACTTGTCTTTGATATCTTTTGTCAATTGACTCTTTGCAGAAGTCTTGCGAGCTTGTTGCTCATCTTGCTGAATTGAAGGAGAAACAGATCCAGCTTAACCTCGACTTGAAGTTTGCCCAGGAGAACTTGCAGAAGGCGAAGGACGAAGCAAAAGGTATGGCTGGTGAGGATTCGACGGCTGTCTTTGTCTTTCTGCCTATTCTCAACTCCGTTCTCATTATTGTTTTGCAGACCAACTGGAGGAGGCTCTGAGGAAGAAAGATCTTGACCTTGCGGAAGCACAGAAGGCGGCTTCGGAGAAGACGAAGCTTGCTGCGGAAAAGCTTGCTTCAGTTGGTCAGCTTGAAGATGATAATGCCAGGCTGAAGTCTCGGAGGGCTCGCCAAGAAACTATTCCTTATGCTTCAAGGTAATCCCCTTACTCGATTGACTTGTCGTTGTCGACTCATCATTCAATTATAATTTTGGACTGTACCTTTCAGAATTCTGTCAAAACTTCGAGGAAGAAACTGGTCGAGTGGAAACCAGTGTGGACCCCATCAACTCTCCTGTGAAGGACGAAGCTGCCATGAATGTCCTCCGGCTGGAGTCTCGCGTCGCCAGTGTGGTGGATTACCTTGCTCGACTGAAGGCTGCAGTGTCGCGGATCGACTCTGCACTCTGGCCAAATCAGATACTTCAGAATGACCTTGAATCCTTGGTCACTCGACTGAAGGAAGTCCCAAGTCGAGTGCATGAATGGAAAAAGTCTTCTGCCAGGTGTGGTGCCGATGTTGCTCTGTCGCTGGTTCGTGTCCACTGCAAGGAGGCGCGAGAAGAGAACCTGGCCGCCCTCCAAGTTGCCAATACCAGGAAGCATAATTTCCAGGACTTCATGGAGACCTTCATTGCTGCTGCCACTCGTATCTCAGACGGGATTGATTTGGACGAGTTTGTTGCCCCATCCAGTCCTCCACCGGAGGAGTAAAAAACTGCCGTGTCTCACTTTAAATTTGCCTCGGAATGCCGAGTGGTTCGTGTAACCGATAAACTCTGTCGAGTTGGAGGCTCGAGTACTTTTATTTGCGGTCCAGGACCTTTTGATCTTTATCCGAACTTGATTTATCGTTGAATATCTTCGTGATTTATCCGTCGAGTGAGACTTGACTTTCACTCAAAATGACTTAGGCGAGCACGGAGCTGCAGCTAAGCCTCCGAGTGGGAGGTTTGCTCTCCACTTGGTAGGATTTTTAAACACTTAGGCAAGCACTGGGCTGCAGCTAAGCCCCCGAGTGGGAGGTTTGCTCTCCACTCGGTAGGGTTTAGATCACTTAGGCGAGCACTGGGCTGCAACTAAGCCTCCGAGTGGGAGGTATGCTCTCCACTCGGTAGGATTTTAATCACTTAGGCGAGCACTGGGCTGCAGCTAAGCCTCCGAGTGGGAGGTATGCTCTCCACTCGGTAGGATTTTAATCACTTAGGCGAGCATTGGGCTGCAGCTAAGCCTCCGAGTGGGAGGTATGCTCTCCACTCGGTAGGATTTTATTCACTTAGGCAAGCACTGGGCTGCAGCTAAGCCTCCGAGTGGGAGGTATGCTCTCCACTTGGTAGGATTTTAATCACTTAGGCAAGCACTGGGCTGCAGCTAAGCCCCCGAGTGGGAGGTTTGCTCTCCACTCGGTAGGATTTTTGAATATAGCTTCTGAAGGAGAAGGAGGCAGTCGACCTGCGCCTTATCGTCCTTGCGAAGCGTTCATTATATTGAGAGTTTGACTAAATCCTTGGACTGTTATTAAGCCCTCGAGCGGGAAGCTGGCTTTCCACTCGGTAGGAATTTTGAATACTTAGGCGAGTGCTTGGACTGCACCTAAGCCCCCGAGTGGGAGGCTGGCTCTCCACTCGGTAGGATTTTAAATACTTACGCGAGTACTTGGACTGCAGCTAAGCCCCCGAGTGGGAGGTTGGCTCTCCACTCGGTAGGATTTTAAATACTTAGGCGAGTACTTGGACTGCAGCTAAGCCCCCGAGTGGGAGGCTGGCTCTCCACTCGGTAGAATTTTAAATACTTAGGCCAGTACTTGGACTGCAGCTAAGCCCCCGAGTGGGAGGCTGGCTCTCCACTCGGTAGGATTTTAAATACTTAGGCGAGTACTTGGACTGCAGCTAAGCCCCCGAGTGGGAGGCTGGCTCTCCACTCGGAAGGATTTTAAATACTTAGGCGAAACGGATTCGCAGCTAAGCCTCCGAGTGGGAGGCTGGCTCTTCACTCGGCAGGATTTTTTACAAACTTAGGCGAAACGGATTCGCAGCTAAGCCACCCACTGGGGGAAATTTCAACAAAAAGAAATAGCAATCTTCTGTGAAAATTATAACATTCTTGCTTTAGATAAAAGAACTACAGAGGTACTTTTATTACATCTCAACCGAGTGAGTTTCTTTTTTCAAGTGTAAAAAGGACGGAGTAACTCCGCATTCCAAGCTCGAGGCTCGTCGATCTGGCGATCAACGTTGTAGAGGTGATATGCTCCATTGTGGAGGACTTTGGTGACGATGAAGGGGCCTTCCCAGGTTGGAGCGAGCTTGTGAGGTTTTTGCTGATCCACTCGGAGGACCAAGTCTCCTTCCTGAAAGGCTCGACTCTTCACGTTTCTCGCGTGGAACCGACGTAAGTCCTGCTGGTAGATAGTCGAGCGGATTAGGGCCATCTCCCTCTCTTCTTCCAAGAGGTCGACTGCATCTTGCCGAGCTTGTTCCGCTTCTGCTTCAGAGTATAGTTCGACTCGAGGTGCATTGTGAAGCAGATCACTCGGCAGAACTGCTTTAGCCCCATAGACCAGAAAGAATGGCGTTCTTCCAGTCGACCGATTAGGAGTGGTCCTTAATCCCCAAAGAACTGACGGAAGTTCGTCGACCCAAGCTCCTGCCGCGTGCTTGAGATCACGCATCAGTCGGGGTTTCAGTCCTTTGAGAATGAGACCATTTGCATGCTCTGCCTGCCCATTCGACTGAGGATGGGCAACTGAGGCATAGTCGACCCGCGTGCCTTGGGAGGCGCAGAAGGCTTTGAATCTGTCGTTATCAAAGTTTGATCCATTGTTCGTGATGATGCTATGTGAAACTCCATATCTGAATATCAGCTCTCTGATGAAACTGATAGCAGTGCTTGCATCGAGGTTTTTGATGGGTTTGGCTTCTATCCACTTGGTGAACTTGTCGACTGCAACCAGTAAGTGAGTGAAGCCGCTTCTACCAGTTCTCAGCGGTCCAATCATGTCTAGCCCCCAAACAGCGAAGGGTCAGACGAGTGGAATGGTCTTCAGAGCAGAGGCGGGCTTGTGCGACATGTTGGAATAAAACTGACACCCTTCGCACTTGTCGACTATGTCTTTTGCCATTTCATTCACCCTCGACCAGTAAAATCCCGCTCGATATGCTTTAGCCACAATGGTCCGAGAGGACACATGATGGCCACAGGTCCCCGAGTGGATATCCTCAAGAATTACCTGACCTTCTTCTGGCGTGATGCACTTCTGGCCAACTCCAGTCGCGCTTTCTCTGTACAACTGCCCTTTGATTACTGTAAAGGCCTTGGATCGACGGACGATCTGTCGAGCCTCTCCTTCATCTTCTGGGAGCTCTTTCCTCATAATATACGTGATGTAAGGCGCTGTCCAGTCGGGAGTGATGACTACAACTTCCATAATCAGGTCGACCACGGCTGGAATCTCCACTTCAGTCGGATCGCTGGCGCTCCTTGGCTGCGGAGGTTCTTCTGTGAAAGGATCTTCCTGTATTGATGGCGCACGAATGTGCTCCAAGCACACATCAATGGGGATGGCTTCTCTCTTGGACCCTATTTTCTCCAAATCATCCGCAGCTTGGTTTTTCAGTCGGGGTATATGATGGAGCTCTAACCCCGCGAATCTCTTCTCCAACTTTCTTACTGCATTGCAATAACCCGTCATGGCTGGGCTTCGAACACCCCACTCCTTCATCACTTGATTAACAACCAGATCTGAGTCGCCGTAGACCATAAGGCGACGGACGCCGAGTGAAATGGCCATACGTAGTCCGTATAGGAGTGCTTCATATTCTGCCTCGTTGTTGGAGGAATCAAAGTGAATCTGGAGGACGTATTTGAGCTTGTCTCCTCGGGGGGAAACCAATACAACCCCCGCACCGGACCCATTCAGCATCTTGGAGCCATCGAAAAACATAGTCCAGTGCTCCGAGTGAACTTGAGTCGGAAGTTGTTGTTCAGTCCACTCGGCGAGGAAATCGGCTATTGCTTGGGACTTGATAGCTTTCTTTGCCTCGAACTTGATATCAAGGGGAAGATGTCCAATCGCCCATTTTGCCACTCGACCAGTTGCATCTCTGTTATGAAGGATCTCAAATAACGGGGCGTCGCTGACGACTGTAATGGAGTGATCAGAGAAATAATGAGCAACCTTCTTCGTGGTCATGTAAATCCCGTAGACAAGCTTCTGATAGTGAGGGTATCTTTGCTTTGATGGGGTCAGAACTTCAGAAAGGTAATAAACTGGGCGCTGAACTTTGAATGTTTTTCCTTCCTCTTCCCGCTCGACCGTAAGTACGGTACTAACGACTTGTCCAGTGGCTGCAATGTAAAGCAATAATGGCTCTTTGCTGACAGGGGCAGCGAGCACCGGCTGGGTGGAGAACAGAGCTTTTAGCTCTGCAAACGCTGCATCAGCTTCCGGAGTCCACTCGAACTTGTCTGACTTCTTCATCAGTCGGTAAAGAGGCAATGCCTTTTCACCGAGTCTGGAGATGAATCGACTTAAAGCGGCCAAGCATCCAGTAAGTTTCTGGACATCGTGCACACGCACAGGGCGTTTCATTCGGAGTATGGTGCCAACTTTTTCAGGGTTAGCGTCGATTTCTCGTTCGGAAACAAGAAAACCGAGTAACTTTCCTCCAGGAACTCCGAATGTGCATTTTGATGGATTAAGCTTGATATCATACCTCCTGAGATTGGCAAATGTTTCAGCAAGGTCAGTCAGTAGGTCGGAACCTTTTCGCGACTTGACCACTATCATCCATGTATGCTTCTACATTCCGACTGATTTGAGTGATCAGGCACTTCTGAATCATTCTCATGAATGTAGCTCCGACATTCTTGAGACCGAAAGGCATGGTGACATAGCAGAAGCACCCGAACGGGGTGATGAAAGCTGTTTTTATTTCATTGGGTCCATACAGACGGATCTGATGGTATCCGGAGTAAGCATCTAAAAAAGGCAACCTCTCGCATCCTGCGGTCGAGTCGACTATTTGGTCGATGCGAGGAAGAGGGAAATGATCTTTCGGGCAGGCCCGATTGATATGTTTGAAATCGATGCACATGCGCAACGACTTGTCCTTCTTGGGGACCATTACAACATTGGCGAGCCAGTCGGAGTGGTAGATCTCGCGAATGAACTCTGCCGCTAAGAGTCGAGCCACCTCTTCGCCAATGGCCTCTCTCTTCTGGACGGCGGACCGTCGAAGATGTTCCTTAACTGGTTTGACTTTTGGGTCGACTCGAAGGCGGTGCTCAGCCAGTCCCCTGGGAACACCCGGCATGTCAGCAGGCTTCCATGCAAAGATGTCCCAGTTCTCACGGAGGAACTGGATGAGCGCTTCTTCCTATTTAGAGTCGAGTGTAGTGGAGATGTTGGTCGGAGCCGCATTGGGGTCAGTCGGGTGGATGTGAACCTGTTTTGTCTCACCGGACGACTGAAATGCTGACTCTGTGGCAGGCTTCTTGGCTCGCAACAAATCACTCGGGTCTGCGGTCTTCTGGTACTCTTGTAACTCCATTTCGGCCATCTGAGCATCAGCAATTTTGGAGCCCTTTTGGAAGCACTCTTCTGCCTTCTTCCGATTGCCCGTGATAGTGATCACACCTCTGGGACCGGGCATCTTCAATTTAAGGTACACGTAGCATGGTCGGGCCATGAAATGAGCGTACGCTGGCCTTCCAAGTATGGCGTGGTACGCACTCTGAAAATCCACGACCTCAAAGGTCAACTTTTCCTTCCGGAAATTCTTCGAGTCACCAAAAACTACATCGAGAGCGATTTGGCCAAGTGACTCAGCCTTCTTTCCAGGAATAACTCCGTGGAAGCTCATGTTACTGGTGCTAAGTCTGGACATCGGAATACCCATCCCTTTCAGCGTCTCTGCATACAGCAAATTCAAACCACTGCCACCATCCATCAAAACTTTGGTCAGTCGAGTGCCTTCAATGACTGGGTTGACCACCAACGCTTGCCTCCCTGGGGTACCAATATGAGTCGGGTGATCGGACTGGTCGAAGGTGATGGCAGTCTGAGACCATTTCAGATAATTGGGTGACGTCGGAGCGACCATGTTCACTTCTCGATTGATAACCTTCAATCGACTCTTGCTTTCGACATCAGCGAAAATCATCAGGGTGAAGTTGACTTGGGGGTACTCCTCACCGCTGTCTTCTTTGTCCTCAACTTTATCTGACTCTTTCTCTTTGTCTTTGGCCTGTTTCCCTTGAAACTGTTGAATCAGGAGTCGACATTGTCGAGTGGTATGCTTTGGGTAAATGAGTTTACCCTCCTCGTCCTTCCTCGTGTGAATGTGACACGGTAAGTCCATCACATCGTTCCCATCCTGGTCTTTCACTTTCTTGGGGTTCCAGGGACCCTTGGGTTTCCCCTTAAACTTTCCTGGGGTCACAACCAAGGTCTCTCAAAGAGCAGCTGGCTCGGCTTTGCGCTTTTGCTTCCGACTGGAGTTTCCTCCGCCGGCCTCATTAGCAGCTGCTTTGTACTTGCCACTCCGGAGCCTATCTTCTTCTTCACCGTTTGCATACTTGGTGGCAATTTCCATCATCCGACTCAATGTCATATCTCCGGTTCGACCGAATTTCAAACTCAGTTCTCTCTTCTTGATGCCTTCCTTGAAGGCACAAACTGCCTGGTGATCAGATACATTCTCGACTGTGTGATGTAAAGTGATCCACCTCTAGATATAATCCCTCAGAGTTTCACTCGACTTCTGAACACACGACTGCAATTCTGTCAACCCTGCTGGTCGCTTGCAAGTCGCTTCAAATGTCCTGACAAACACTCGGGCAAGATCTTCCCAAGCGTAAATACTGCTGGGTGCCAACTGGTTCAACCATGCTCTGGCTGATCCCTCCAACATAAGAGGCAAATGCTTCATGGCTACCTCGTCGTTGCCAACGCCATTCTGAACAGCCACTCGGTAATCTTCAAGCCATGTGTCAGGCTTGGATTCGCCGGTGAACTTACTAACTCCAGTCGCCAACCTGAAGTTGGGAGGAATTACTGCGGCTCTGATTGCTCTGCTGAAACATTCTGGTCCTGATACATGAACCCTGCTGCTGGAGGGAACGTCTCTGTCATGACCTTCTCGGTGAGCTCTATTCCTGTCGACCAGACCTTGAACGAAAATGGATCTCGCATCAAAGCCTGGTTCCCTGGGGTCGACTGGAAACCTTCGTCCAGCACTGTGCTGGCGTCTGTCATCTTGCTACCGAGGAACGTACGATCCACCCCTTGGGGGAGGAGTGGGCACTCGACGTCGATCATTGCGATCGAATCGGTGTTTGTACCACTCACGGCTTTGATACTGATCATCATGCCGGCCTCTACGTTCCTCACGCCTCAGGGGCGATCCTGGACTGTGAGCCGACTGTACAGAATTCGCAGCGACGGATCGGCTGTGACTCCTGTTATGCGACTGCGATACAACTGAGTTCTGATCCCCTGCTGCCCAGAGCAAATCTCTGATCTGTAGCAGACCTCTCCCTGCCTCTGACTGAGAAGGCTGGATCGACTCTGCTATGCGGGCTGCAGCTGCTAAATTCTGAATCGGAGTTCGGTATACCTGAGTTGGTGGCTGAAAGAGGCGACGTCGACTGGATTCTGGAACTGGCGGTCGAGCGCGCTCGTCGAGTACTTTCTGGAGATTCTCCAGTCGAGTGCGTTCAACCAGGTTGGCCAAGCACGCCTCCTCCAAGGCGCGCGCCTCGGGGGTTTCTCCAACGATAGGAGTGTGAAGCGCGTCCATGTTCCGGCGACGAAGTTCTTTCCTCTGCAGCGAGGTGAGAGGCTCGGGTCTGTACTCTTCGTGGCCCCGCGCCGGAACTCCTCCCCCGGCAACCTCTTCGGTGTGAGGGAATCCGGGGGGACTGCGCGGTCCGTCGACCATCAGTACCTCCGCCGCTGGATCGCTACTGTCGCGCTCGAACGCAGTCTCTGCGGAGCCAGTCGACAGATCGAATAGGCCGTAGAGTGATTCGTCGGGCTTGATCGCCGCGACTTGGGGGGTGGCCGACTGGCGGGCCAATGCATGCCTCACCCACCGCTGGAGCCTCGACCGACCGGAGCACTTGCGTCGGCGGGAAACTGGGAGTGAGGACGAAACGGGTGCCGACCCGTACTGGGCCCATGGTTGCCGCAGGAGGACGCCACGAATGCACGCGCGAAAGTGCGTCGCCCCGCGGGCGGGAAGCGCGTCCACGTCGAGTGGAGCCTCCTGGAGCCAAGCAGAGTCATCGACGATGAAAGTGAGGGCGCCGAGACGGATCTCGCGGCCCTCGACCAGGACTCCGCTCGACGACATGATGGGAGATGTCAAAAAAGAATCCCAACTCCTCCAACAAATCGCTAGAACACCGGACCCATGGTGGGCGCCAACTGTCGTGGTTCTAAGTCTGACAGTAGAATGGGGGGTAGGGATGGAGAGGCAAGATCCTAGCTTTGGAGTACTTGTGCACGCAGGAGTTTTATGAGTTCAGGCCCTTCTCAGGAGAAGTAATGGCCCGACGTCTCGGAGCCCGGAGGCGGTCGACTGGATTATATGCGTGTGTGTTACAAAGATGCCCACCCTTCTTCCTGTGGAGGGGGGTGGCTTATATAGAGTTCGCCAGGACCCCTGCCAGCCCACGCAATGAAGGATCTTAAGGTACATTAAGGCAGGGTGTTACTGGAAACGCCTTGTATAAAGTTCTATTAAGGCTATTTAACTACAGACCGTTTGGATGCGGAGTGGCTCATGTGCTTCCTATGGTCGAGTGAATCTTCATGGTCGAGTGTCTCTACGCTCATCGAGTGATATTGTATTAGTCGACTGGATGCTTATCAGGTCGACTGGTAAGCTGCCTCTTTTAGTAAGTGACCTTGGGGAGGGTACCCTTGGGCAGGCCTATGACCCTACCCTAGGTACATGACTTCATCACCTGTTGCGGCCGGCCGCTAGCTGCCATGCCCGACCTGACGGCGGCGCTGTGGGGCTCCATGGGCGGCCTGGAGGGTTCTGGTGAGCGAGCGAGGCTGGGGCGCGGCCCTGCGGGCGAGCAAAGGCCAGGGGTGCGACGCGGCAGCTTGGGCGCACGCACGTGCAAAACGCGCGCTCTGGGCGCGCCCATCGCACGCACACCAGGTGCTCGACGTAACGCCAGCGCGTGCTAGAGGGCTTGGATGAGGCTGGGGATTAACAGGTCTAGGTTAGAGGTGGCTAGGAGCTTAGTGGACAAGGTTGCTCGGTCAGGGGATCAAGCCCACAATGTAAACTAATAACCAAGCCAAAACTGGCCATGCACACAGGGTGTTCGACAGAATGCCATGGGCTTCTAGGTATTTCTTGGGGTGGCCAAAATCTCTAGATTGGGGTCTCTTTAGGTGTAGGTGATGATGGCAACGCCATTTGGGCAAAACCAGAAACTTGTTAGTGCAAGTTTTTGAGAAAACTAAATCTGGACAGAAACTAAAGGCTATAATTGCATGAACCAAAAATCCTCCAATGGGCCCAATCTCATGAACTTAAGGGTTTGGTAGGGTGTACTTCAAGCAGGACAAAACCCATGTCAAAAAGAGCAAGATAAAATATGGTTGCAGTACAATTCCCCAAGCTGGACCAGAATGAAGATGAGGATGATTCGCTCAAATTTTTCAAAGAACACCAGTGGATTTTTGCATAAAGTTGAATAATATACTCCCACTAACATCCCCTAATTTTGTTGGAATATTTAAAGAAATATTTAAATAGGTTGTAGTGCAATTTTACAAACTGGACCAGATTTCAAAACTTGGGGTAGGGCTCAAAATCCCCAATGATTAAAAGTGATTTTTGCACAAAAGTGATTTAGGAACATCACATGTCATCCCCAATTTTTGATGAAATTTTGAAATGAATCTATCAAAGGGTTGTAGTTCAAATGGGGCCAGATCGTGTGCCCCTTTTACGCGATTCTCATCAATACGGACGTGGGTAACCCAACCGCGCCATTTACCACGACGCTTGGGAGGCAAGCGAGTTTTATTAGGTAGGTGGGGACGCATAACCGCATCCGCCCATATAAGGGGATAAGGATCCACCTTTTTACCTATGCCTTCTTCCTCCCAAGCCCGCTCTTCCCACCTCAACCTTCTCCAGCAATGTCTGGAGCGGGAGGCAAGTGGATGGTCTCCTCCGTCACGGAGGTTCGAGTAAAAAAGCTAAGGAAGGCCGGATACCTATCCAAGGACATCCCGCACCGGCTTCCCGAGAAGGGGCAGCTTCTCCCCACCCCAAGGCCCCATGAGAGGGTAGTTTTCCTTCCCCACTTCCTCCGTGGACTGGGTTTTCCACTTCACCCATTCGTCCGGGGACTCATGTTCTACTACGGCCTAGATTTCCACGATCTGGCCCCGAACTTCATCCTCAACATCTCGGCATTTATCGTCGTGTGTGAGGCCTTCCTCCGCGTCCGCCCCCATTTTGGCCTTTGGCTCAAGACCTTCAACGTCAAGCCCAAGGTGGTGCGCGGCAGCCAAGCGGAGTGCGGAGGCGCTATGGCTGGCAAGATAGCCAACGTCCTCTAGTTCGAGGGCTCCTTTGTGGAGACCCTAAAGGGGTGGCAAGCTGGGTGGTTTTACATCACCGAGCCATGCGATCCGGAATGGGTCACAGCCCCCGAGTTCAGATCCGGACCCCCCACGCGGCTTATGTCCTGGAAAGAGACGGGCCTGTCGTGGGGCAACGAGGAAGAGGTGACCAGACTGAAGACCTGCATCCAGTCCCTGATAAACAAGCCAATCCGGCTTGTTGATATAGTCCAGGTCATGCTCGTTCGTCTGATCCTCCCGTGCCAACAACGGGATTTTAATTTGTGGGAGTTCGACTTGGCGCAGCACCGAACCCTCACCAGGCTCTTCGACACATCGTACGAAGACGTCTGGAAGGTGCTGATCAACGGCGCCGAGGCCCCCGCATCTACTTCCGAGGATCGCGGATACAGCACGCAGCGTCACGCTAGCGAGGTAAGCTATCTATGCCTTTGACGGGATTATTAAGCTCTTTTTCATAGATTAACTCTATGCGGGATCTAAACTCCCTTACCTTTGACAGGCACGGCAGGCAATATCCGGACCAATTAACTGTCCGGATCCCCTGCCCGAAGACCCAGCCCCAGCTCTCCTAGCGAAGCTACTGACTCCGGCACCATATGTGGTGCCGGAGAGGAAGGTCAAGAAGAAGAAGACCATCGGGACTCGAAAGAGTGCCCGTAACTTGGTGGTGTCGGACTCGTCATCTGACGAGTCCGAGACGCCCTCCTCCCGTGAAAACGAGGAGGAGGAAGAAGAAATCTCTCCCCCCCCCAGCAAAGGGAGAAGATAAGAAGAAGGCCGCCCCATCAGGGGAGGCCGAGGGGTCTAGGAAAAGGAACACCCCTCCGCCGGACGACTCCCATGACGCCGAAGAGAGTGAAGAGGAGTGGCCGAACAGGGCCAAGCGTCCGGCGAAATCATAAGTTCGGACATCAGAGTAACTCATGATGTTCCTTCGTTGTGCAGCTTTCCTTAATGTCGAATGTGAATATGCAGCCTGCCCCAGGCCAAATACAACGAATCGTCGGGCGGCTCCCTTGACTCATCGGACGTGAATTCCGTTTCGCCCGCTATCTCCCCCCGCACCACGGATGACGCCGAAGTGGCGTCGCGACAAGCCCTGGGGCAGGAAGAGGTGGTCCCGGAGGAGCCGCAAGGCAACCTCCCGGACTCCAGGAGTGAAGGGGACAAGACCCCCCAGGGCTCCAAGTCTGGATTTGTGCCGGACACCGCGCCGGAATCTTCAACAGTTCCGAGCCGCGGTAGGCGAACTCCTTCCAAAAGGAGCAAGCCTTCTAAGCCAGCGACCTCCGTCCAACCGGAGTCGCTGGACCATCTGTTGGAGGTGCTTGACGGCGCCTCCATCGACAAGGGGCACCGTACTATTATGAGTACGGTGATCCAAAAGGTTCAGTCTGCCAAGAGCGGACTGACTGAAGCTTGCGCTAGCCTTCTGATAGGCTTCGAGGTAAGTTAAAATATGTCAAGATAGTACCTGATGCTCTATTTGGCGTTCGGAAAGAAAAGCCAAATAGAGGATCTAATAATTTTCGCAGGAGTCTAACAATAAAGAGTTAATATGCGTATGCAGGCTTCGCTGCTATCCACTGCCGCACTGACTGCACAGGTGGATATCCTAAAAAAGGACTCGGGCGGACTGAGCAAGAGCTCGGCCTTGCCAAACGGCAGCTCGAGGAAAAAGAAGGTAAGAAATACCCTATAGAAAAAAGGTGCCTATAGAGAGGCGTGATTGCAAAGAATAACAGGATCGTACTGCTTATTGTAGGGGCCACAACTGAGGTGGAGACCCTCAAGCAGACGCTATCTGAGGCCGAAAAGAAAACGACCGAGGAGCGCACCGAGCGAGAAAGACTTGGGGCTCAGGTTGGCGAGGTGCAGCAAGAGCTGCAGGCTCTCATGAAGAAACATGAGAGCTTGGAGCTTGAGTCAAAGGCGCAAGCATCCGAGCTCATGTCGGCCCTTGAGACCGCCAAGGGTGCCAAGGCCGAAGCCCAAAAGGCCCTCCAAGAGTTGGAGGAGATGAAAAAGATAGCAGCGGGTAAGGCATTCTTAATGAAAAGTAGAAATATAGAAGTAAACTACTTGTCACTTACCCGAGTCCGGAGTTCTCCAGGGTGTTCGCAGATCTTCCCCGCAGCGTATCCGACGCCGCCGCATTCTACCGAGCTGAAGAGGGAAGCTCGACGGAGAGTGTGTTCTGGTCTCAGTATTCTGAGGCCGGACACCCTGTGCCCTTGAGCGACCAGCTGAAACAGCTGGTCGAGCTCCACAAGGCGGCCGAACAAGCCATGAAGGGTTTCATAGTTCGGCTGTGGCCCGGAGAGGCCCTGCCTGGGAGCTACTTCGGGCTGGTGCGGCGGCTGGTGGAGGCCTGTCCCAGGCTTGAGGTCATCAAGCGTTCCGTCTGCATCGAAGGTGCCCGGAGGGCCCTTGCCCGTGCAAAGGTGCACTGGGGTAAGCTTGACGGTGAGAAGCTGGTGAAGGACGGGCCACCGCAGGGGAAGGAGCATCGCAAGCCCGAGAACTACTACAAGGATGTTCTTGCAGGTGCCCGCCTTATTGCGGATGAATGTACCAAAGATGTAATTTTTGAATGAACTCGCTCGTGTTTATCCTGTGCGCTGAAAACTTGTTCATGTGCGCTAAGCAATGCTTATTGAATTTAAAATATTATTTTATGTGCGGCCGTTTATCAAAAATTGAGAGATGGCCAGTCGTCGGCTTCTGCCCCCATGCCGCTAGTGCTGGGGTGTTCGGGATAAACCTGAGCGCTCTTTTTCCCATGGTTGGGTCCTTCGAGGGAAGCGCTCAGCACAACGAACCAGGCAATCGGACTATAATGCTTGAACACTCTCACTTAGCCATAGAAATTTATAATTTAAATTTCGGCGAAGCCCCTAGTTCGGAAGACCGAATTCGTGGCGCTATCCATGCCTTTGGCCGGACAAAGCCAGCTCCTCGCTCGAAGCGGCATAAGTCGTTAGGGACTCGAAAAACCTCTCGAACAGCGACCGGTCTCTCGCCTTTATCATGACAGTCAGTTTTAGCTTTCTCCACTGAGGTGCTTAACCCAGCAGAACCGGGGCACAATCGCAGTGGTTCTCCTAGTGCTACCTTAGCCGATATAACGGAACGTAAGGCACCAAAACATAGTAGTCGGGCAAACCCAACTATTGACCCAAATCATGATTCGGAGCCGATGCATATAGTGCTATAAGTTCGGGCTGCCGCACTTGTGAAAGTGTACGGACTTCTCACACCAGATCGAAGGGTACTGAAGCCCCTGGCGTGTTTGCCGTACCATGGTGTACGGGTGCGATCATGTTATTTAATAAACATATGTTAAAAGAGGATAATGCAAAAAATAGACAAAAAGCTATGCATTGTTTATAAAGAGGCTATTTATCAAAGCCGAACGATACAAGTAGTGTGATAAGTAAAAGATATTAGACTATTTAACATGTCCTGACCAAGGGCAGGCCGCGGAATTGTATTCGAAACAGATATACCACTCGTAATAGAGACCACCTGAGAGTTCCATAATGCGACGTAGCTTTGTCTGCTTTCCTGGATCTTGTAGCATTTGTGCGGCAGTCGAATTGCCGAACAGGTCGTCCAAAGTGTGGAGTCCTGAAAGTAAAAAAAGAATCCGGCAGCCCCTAGTACGTTTTAGGCCGTATTTCGGGCATGCCGTTACTGTGCCCCTTCCCCTATGCCCATGGTATTTCAAGGGCGTAATTATGCACGCGAGGTACTAGCTTTGCTATGTCGCGATGTCTGGGGTTGGGGCCGCATTGCTACGCCTGCTCAGAACGTGCCAGGCGGTCTTGTTGTAGGTTACTCTGGGCGCGCTTTGCAGTGTATGGCTTTTTAACGTCCGGACTGGAGAGTTGCCTAAAAAGGCTGCTTTGTACTTCCGCTGCGAGAGCCGCCGTGTGCTCCTCCGTACGGAGGGAGCGTTCGGTGTTTCCGTTGACCGTGATTACTCCTCGAGGGCCTGGCATCTTGAGCTTGAGATATGCGTAGTGCGGCACCGCATTGAACTTTGCGAATGCGGTTCGTCCGAGCAGGGCGTGATAGCCACTGCGAAACGGGACTATGTCGAAGATTAACTCTTTGCTTCGGAAGTTATCCGGAGATCCGAAGACCACATCAAGTGTTACGGAGCCTGTACAATTGGCTTCTACACCTGATATAATGCCTTTAAAGGTCGTTTTTGTGGGCTTAATCCTTGAGGGTTCTATGCCCATTTTCCGCACTGTATCCTGGTAAAGCAGGTTCAGGCTACTGCCGCCGTCCATGAGGACTCTTGTGAGGTGAAAGCCGTCGATGATTGGGTCGAGAACCAATGCGGCAAAGCCGCCGTGACGGATGCTAGTGGGGTGGTCCCTTCGATCAAAAGTGATCGGGCAGGAGGACCATGGGTTGAACTTTGGGGCGACTGGCTTAGCGCAGGCTTCCGTTCCCTCTTGGGAATGTGGGTTGCGTATATCATGTTCACCGTCCGCACTTGTGGAGGAAACCCCTTCTGTCCATTGTTGTTCGGCGGCCTGGGCTCTTCTTCGTCGTTGCTATGTAGCCCCTTGTCTTTATTTTCAGCTCTTAACTTGCCTGCCTGCTTGAACACCCAACAATCCCTGTTGGTGTGATTGGCTGGCCTTCCGGGGGTACCATGGATCTAGCACAAGCGGTCGAGTATTTGGTCCAAACTGGACGGGCCCTGAGTATTCTTTTTAAATGGCTTTTTCCGCTGACCGGATTTATAGCCTCTGAATCCGGCGTTGACTGCCGTATCTTCATTGCTGTCGTTGCTAACGCGGCGCTTTTGCTTATTTCGACATGTCCTGCCACTTTTGTCCTTGGTATCCGAATTACCAGGGTTCTTTGATAAGTTGTTGCTGCGAGCTAGCCAGCTATCTTCGCCCGCGCAAAAGCGGGTCATGAGTGTCGTGAGGGCTGCCATAGATTTCGGCTTTTCCTGTCCCAGGTGCCGGGCAAGCCACTCGTCGCGGATGTTATGCTTGAAGGCTGCTAGGTCCTCTGTGTCCGGACAGTCGACTATCTCGTTTTTCTTTGTTAGGAACCGTGTCCAGAATTGCCTGGCCAATTTCTCTGGCTGCTGAATTATGTGGCTTAGGTCGTCGGCGTCCAGTGGTCGCACATAAGTGCCCTGGAAGTTGTCGAGGAATGCGGCTTCCAGGTCCTCCCAAGAACCGATTGAGTCCACTGGCAGGCTATTAAGCCAATGTCGGGCCGGTCCTTTGAGTTTGAGCGGGAGGTATTTGATGGCGTGTAGATCATCGCCACGTGCCATGTGGATGTGAAGGAGATAATCCTCGATCCATACCGCCAGATCTGTAGTGCCATCGTATGATTCGATGTTTATGGGTTTGAAACCCTCTGGGATTTTATGATCCATTACTTCATCTGTGGAGCATAGTGGGTGTGCGGCGCCCCTGTACTGGGCTATATCTCGACACAGCTCGGAAGAGCTATGTCTGTTGTGTTCGGCCCTGCCGGATTTGTTGTATCCGGAGTGAAGATCATCGTCACGTGTCGTAGGGCGCCTGCGCGATCCGTAGATTGATCTTGTTTGCCTTGCCTTATCCTCCAGTACATCTCGCAGGCCTGGCGCGTTTTCCCGTGCCTTAGCTGAGCGGCGTCGGGGCATGGTTTGTGTGGAGGGCCGAAAGGCCTCTGTGTCGCGGCCGCGAGGTGGCCGGTCTGCCATGTCGTGCGCTGGTGATGTAGGCGCTTCCTCCTTTGATCGGGGTAGCGGCCTGCGCTTTGGGTAGCTCTTGGAGGGGCGTTCGAGTTCGTACTCTTCAGCCGCAAGGACTTCAGTCCATCTATCAGCTAGCAGATCTTGATCAGCTCTAAGCTGTTGCTGCTTTTTCTTGAGGCTGTTCGCCGTGGCTAAAAGCCTGCATTTGAAACGCTCTTGTTCGGCGGGGTCTGATGGTACGACGAATTCGTCGTCATCGAGGCTGGGCTCGTCTTCGGAGGGAGGCATATAGTTATCATCCTCAACCTCTCGGTCTGCCGCTCTCTCATGAGGGCTGGCTTCTCCATCTTCCTCCGCCGAATCTTGCTGGGGATGGTGTTCTTCGGCGCTATCCGGGGTACTATTATCTCCGGTGCCGGAATCACCGTTTTTACTCTGGCGGGATTTAGAGCGGCGCCGCTGACGCCGGCGCTTTGGCTGTTTCTTGGAGGTGTCATCCCCCGTTGTTTCCTCGCCATCTCCATCTTTTGGAGTATCCACCATATATATGTCATATGACGAGGTGGCTGTCCAGTGCCCTGCAGGTGCTGGTTCCTGTTCGTCTCCTACCTCGTCGTCCATACCGTCGAAGTCTTCGGAGCCGAAGTCAAGCATGTCGGTTAAATCGTCGACAGTGGCTACCAAGTGGGTGGTGGGTGGGCTTTGAATTTCTTCATCGTCCGTATCCCATCCTCGCTGACCGTAATCCGGCCAGGGCTCTCCTGATAAAGAGAGAGACTTGAGAGAATTCAGGATGTCGCCAAAAGGCGAGTGCTGAATGATGTCTGCGGCGGTGAACTCCATTATCGGCGCCCAATCGGATTCGACCGGCAGGGGCGCGGGGGGTTTGGAGTCCGGGGAGGAGTCCGGACCCTCAGGGTCACGGGTCACGCGGAGTGCGGGGCTGGCGTTCGGCTCGATCGCCTTTGAGATCGCAGCCCCCAAGGTGACGTCCAACCGTTCATCCTCTCTTGGCGCAACGGGCTCCGAGTTAAGGGTCGGAACCGGTGCATATGTGGCCTCCAGGACATTGTTCGGAGAAAGAGCTAGATCATGCCCCTCAAGATAGTGCGGCGTGCTTGGCTGTGGCTCGAACCCATCGAAGATCAAGTCTCCGCGGATATCAGCCGTGTAGTTTAAGCTTCCAAACCTGACTTGATGGCAAGGGGCGTAGCTTTCGATCTGCTCCAGATGACCAAGCGAATTGGCCCGCAGAGCGAAGCCACCGAAAACGAAGATCTGTCTGGGGAGAAAAGTCTCACCCTGGACCTCATCGTTGTTGATGATCAGAGGAGCCATCGGGCCTGAAGGCGACGACACAGAGGAACTCTCAATGAAAGCACCAATGTCAGTGTCAAAACCAGCGGATCTCAGGTAGGGGGTCCCGAACTGTGCGTCAAGGCCGGATGGTAACAGGAGATAAGGGACACGATGTTTTTACCCAGGTTCGGGCCCTCTCGATGGAGGTAATACCCTACTCCTGGTTGATTAATATTGATGATATGGGTAGTACAAGAGTAGATCTACCATGAGATCAAGGAGGCTAAACCCTAGAAGCTAGCCTATGGTATGATTGTGTATGATGATGGTTCTGTCCTACGGACTACAACCCTTCGGTTTATATAGACACCGGATAGGGTTAGGGTTACACAGAGTCGGTTACATTGGTAGGAGATCTTGAATATCCACATCGCCTAGCTTGCCTTCCACGCCAAGGAAAGTCCCTTCCGGACACGGGACGAAGTCTTCAATCTTGTATCTTCATAGTCCAGGAGTCCGGCGAAGGTATAGTCCGGCTACCCGAACACCCCCTAATCCAGGACTCCCTCAGAGGGGGTGGGCTGATACGTCTCCAACGTATCTATACTTTTTTATTGCTCCATGCTATATTATCTACTGTTTTGGACTATATTGGGCTTTATTTCCCACTTTTATATTATTTTTAGGACTAACCTATTAACCGGAGGCCTAGCCCAAAATTGCTGTTTTTTGCCTATTTCATAGTTTCGGAGAAACAGAATAACAAACGGAGTCCAAATGGAGTCCAGGAGACTTGGACCCTCTGTCAAGAAAGTCGCGAGGCGGTCACGAGGGTGGGGGCGCGCCCCTGCCTCGTGGGCCCCTTGGAGCTCCAGCGATGTACTTCTTCCTCCTATATATACCTACGTACCCGCAAACGAGCAGATACAGAGCCAAAAATGTAATTCCACCGCCGCAACCTTCTGTATCCACGAGATCCCATCTTGGGGCCTGTTCCGGAGCTCCGCCGGAGAGGGCCGTCATCACGGAGGGCTTCTACATCATCCTAGCCTCTCCGATGAAGTGTGAGTAGTTCACCTCAGACCTACGGGTCCATAGTTATTAGCTAGATGGCTTCTTCTCTCTTTTTGGATCTCAATACAATGTTCTCCCCCTCTCTCGTGGAGATCTATTCAATGTAATCTTGTTTTTGCGGTGTGTTTGTTGAGACTGATGAATTGTGGGTTTATGATCAAGTCTATCTATGAATAATATTTGAATCTTCTCTGAATTCTTTTATGTATGATTGGTTATCTTTGCAAGTCTCTTCGAATTATCAGTTTGGTTTGGCCTACTAGATTGGTTTTTCTTGCCATGGGAGAAGTGCTTAGCTTTGGGTTCAATCTTGCGGTGTCCTTTCCCAGTGACAGAAGGGGCAGCAAGGCATGTATTGTATTGCTGCCATCGAGGATAACAAGATTGGGTTTTTTATCATATTGCATGAACCTATCCCTCTACATCATGTCATCTTGCTTAAGGCGCTACTCTGTTTTTAACTTAATACTCTAGATGCATGCTGGATAGCGGTCGATGAGTGGAGTAATAGTAGTAGATGCAGGCAGGAGTCAGCCTACTTGTCTCGGACGTGATGCCTATATGCATGATCATACCTAGATATTCTCATAACTATGCTCAATTCTGTCAATTGCTCAGTAATTTGTTCACCCACCGTAGAATACTTATGCTCTTGAGAGAAGCCACTAGTGAAACCTATGGCCCCGGGTCTATTCTCATCATATCAATATACATCACTTTAATCTTGCTTGCTTTTTTACTTTGCTTTTTTATTTTTCACTTTGCATCTCTATACCAAAAATATTATCTCTATCAGATCTCACTCCCGTAAGTGACCGTCAAGGGATTGACAACCCCTAATCGCGTTGGTTGCATTGAGCTATTGTTTTGTGCAGGTACGAGGGACTTAAGCGTAGCCTCCTACTGGATTGATACCTTGGTTCTCAAAAACTTAGGGAAATACTTACGCTACTTTGCAGCATCATCCTCTCCCCTTCGGGGAAATCCAACGCAGTGCTCAAGAGGTAGAAAGAAGAACTTCTGGCACCGTTGCCGGGGAGGTTTACGCAAGAGCAAGTCAAGATTTGGACTCCTAACAACGAGTCACTTCTATCGCCGTTGTCTATGCAAAAATCCAACATACCAAGTACCCATCACAATCCCTATCTCCCGCATTACATTACTTGCCATTTGCCTCTCGTTTTCCTCTCCCCCACTTCACCCTTGCCGTTTTATTCGCCCTCTCTTTCACAATCTCCTCCTCTTTTTCCCGTTTGCCTTTTTCTCGCACTAAAATAGCCAAGCTTATGTATTCATCCCAATACTCCAAGTCCTCCCACTAAAATAGCCAAGCTTATGTATGTTCCTAAGAATAAGGGTGAATCATCTAGTAAGGAAACTGCGGATCTTAAATCTACAAGTATTCATCCCACTCTTTTTGCTATCATTAAGGAACCATTTGCTACAAATGAATTTTTCGATCTTGTGCCTAAAAGTTTGATAATCACTAGAAAGAAAGAAATTTCTAAGAAAGATAGATGCCTCATTGAAGAATTGCCTACCAAATATGGCAATACCTAGATTTATCCTCGCTTTTATGCCTAGCTAGGGGCGTTAAACGGTAGTGCTTGTTGGGAGGCAACCCAATTTTATTTTTGTTTTTTTTGTTTTTGCTTATGTTTAGGAATAAATAATCCATATACCTTCTCTTTAGATGTGGTTTTGTGTTTTAATTAGTGTTTGTGCCAAGTTAGACCTATAGGATCTTCTTGGATGATAGTTATTTGATCTTGCTGTAATTTCCAGAATCTTTCTGTTCACGAAAACAATTGTTAAAAATCACCAGAACGTGATAAAATACGGATTCCAATTGCTTCTGATCACTAAAAAAATTGTCTAGGTCTTCCTATTTTGGTAGATTTTTTGGAGTTCCAGAAGTTTGTGTTATTTACAGATTACTACAGACTGTTCTGTTTTTGACAGATTCTGTTTTTCGTGTGTTGTTTGCTTATTTTGATGAATCTATGGCTAGTAAAATAGTTTATAATCCATAGAAAAGTTGTAATACAGTAGGTTTAACACAAATATAAATAAATAATGCATTCATTACAGTACCTTGAAGTGGTCTTTTGTTTTCTTTCGCTAACGGAGTTCACGAGATTTCTGTTGAGTTTTGTGTTGTGAAGTTTTCATGTTTTGGCTAAATTCTTTTGATGGATTATGGAACAAGGAGTGGCAAGAGCCTAATCTTGGGGATGCCCATGGCACCCCCAAGATAATCCAAGTACACCAAAAAGTCAAAGCTTGGGGATGCCCCAGAAGGCATCCCCTCTTTCGTCTACTTCCATCGGTAATTTTACTTGGAGCTATATTTTCATTCACCACATGATATGTGTTTTGCTTGGAGCGTCTTGTATTATTTGTGTCTTTGTTTGTTAGTGTGCCACAATCATCCTTGCTGTACACACCTTTTGAGAGAGCCATATATGAATTGAAATTTGATAGAATACTCTTTGTGCTTCACTTAGATCTTTTAGAGCATGGTGGTGGATTTGTTTTAAAGAAACTATTGATCTCTCATGCTTCACTTAGATTATTTTGAGAGTCTTAATTAGCATGGTAATTTGCTTAATAATAATAATAAGCTTGGTGTTCAAGATTTGTAAAACTTTCTTTTGTGTGCGTTGAATACTAAGAAAAGTTGGATGCTTGATAATTGTTTTGAGATATGGAGGTGATAATATCAAAGTCATGCTAGTAGAGTAATTGTGAATTTGAGAAGTGCTTGAGTTGAAGTTTGCAAGTCCCGTAGCATGCACGTATGGTAAACGTTATGTAAAAAATTTGAAACATGAGGTGTTATTTGATTGTCCTCCTTATGAGTGGCGGTCTAGGACGAGCGATGGTCTTTTCCTACCAATCTATCCCCCTAGGAGCATGCGCGTAATTCTTTGGTTTTTGATGGCCTGTAGATTTTTGCAATAAGTATATGAGTTCTTTATGACTGATGTTGAGTCCATGGATTATACGCACTCTCACCCTTCCATCATTGCTAGCCTCTTTGGTACCGTGCATTGTCCTTTCTCACATTGATAGTTGATGCAAACTTCGCCGGTGCATCCAAACCCCATGATATGATACGCTCTTTCACACAAAAACCTCCCTATATCTTCCTCAAAACAGCCACAATACCTACCTATTATGGCATTTCCATAGCCATTCCGAGATATATTGCCATGCAACTTTCTACCATTCCGTTCTTCATGACACATCTATCATTGTCATATTGCTTAGCATGATCATGTAGTTGACATAGTATTTGTGGCAAAGCCATCGTTCATAATTCTTTCATACTTGTCGCTCTTGATTCATTGCATATCCTGGTATACCGCCGGAGGCATTCATATAGAGTCATACTTTGTTCTAGTATCGAGTTGTAATCATTGAGTTGTAAATATATATAGAAGTGTGATGATCATCATTTAATAGAGTATTGTCCCAAAGAAAAAAAGAGAAAGGCCAAATAAAAAAAGAAGGCCCAAAAAAATATATAATAAAAGGGGGCAATGCTACTATCCTTTTTTCCACGCTTGTGCTTCAAAGTAGCACCGTAATTTTCATAATAGAGAGTCTCTTGTTTTGTCACTTTCATATACTAGTGGGAATTTTTCATTATAGAACTTGGCTTGTATATTCCAACGATGGGCCTCCTCAAGTGCCCTAGGTCTTCGTGAGCAAGCAAGTTGGATGCACACCCACTTAGTTTCTTTTGATGAGCTTTCATACATTTATAGCTCTAGTGCATTCGTTGCATGGAAATCCCTACTCCTTGCAGTAACATCAATTGATGGGCCTCTCCATAGCCCATTGATTATCCTCGTTGATGTGAGACTTTATCCTTTTTGTCTTCTCCACATAACCCCCATCATTATATTCTATTCCACCCATAGTGCTATTTCCATGGCTCGCGCTCATGTATTGCGTGAAGATTTATGAGTTTGAGATTATTAAAGTATGAAACAATTGCTTGGCTTGTCATCGGGGTTGTGCATGATGAGAGCATTCTTGTGTGATGTAAATGGAGCATGACTAAACTATATGATTTTGTAGGGATGAACTTTCTTTGGCCATGTCACTTTGAGAAGACATAATTGCTTTGTTAGTTTGCTTAAAGTATTATTATTTTTTATGTCAATATGAACTTTTGTCTTGAATCTTTCGGATCTGAATATTCATACCACAATTAAGAAGATTTGCATTGAAATTATGCCAAGTAGCACTCCGCATCAAAAATTCTCTTTTTATCATTTACCTACTCGAGGCCGAGCAGGAATTAAGCTTGGGGATGCCTGATACGTCTCCAACGTATCTATAATTTTTTATTGCTCCATGCTATGTTATCTACTGTTTTGGACTATATTGGGCTTTATTTTCCACTTTTATATTATTTTTGGGACTAACCTATTAACCGGAGGCCCAACCCAGAATTGCTGTTTTTTGCCTATTTCAGAGTTTCGGAGAAACAGAATATCAAACGGAGTCCAAACGGAATGAAACCTCCGGGAACGTGATTTTCTCATCAGATAAGACCCAGGAGACTTGGACCCTCCGTCAAGCAAGCCGCGAGGCGGTCACGAGGGTGAGGGGCGCGCCCACCCCCCTAGGGCGCGCCCCCTGCCTCATGGGCCCCTCGAAGCTCCACCGACGTACTTCTTCCTCCTATATATACCTACATACCTCCAAACAAGCAGATACAGAGCCAAAAACCTAATTCCACCACGGCAACTTTCTGTACCCACGAGATCCCATCTTGGGGCCCGTTCTAGAGCTCCGCCGGAGAGGGCCGTCATCACGGAGGGCTTCTACATCATCCTAGCCTCTCCGATGAAGTGTGAGTAGTTCACCTCAGACCTACGGGTCCATAGTTATTAGCTAGATGGCTTATTCTCTCTTTTTGGATCTCAATACAATGTTCTCCCCCTCTCTCGTGGAGATCTATTCGATATAATCTTCTTTTTGCGGTGTGTTTGTTGAGACCGATGAATTGTGGATTTATGATCAAGTCTATCTATGAATAATATTTGAATCTTCTCTGAATTCTTTTATGTATGATTGGTTATCTTTGCAAGTCTCTTCGAATTATCAGTTTGGTTTGGCCTACTAGATTGGTTTTTCTTGCCATGGGAGAAGTGCTTAGCTTTGGGTTCAATCTTGTGGTGTCCTTTCCCAGTGACAGAAGGGGCAACAAGGCACATATTGCATTGTTGCCATCGAGGATAACAAGATGGGGTTTTTATCATATTGCATGAAACTATCCCTCTACATCATGTCATCTTGCTTAAGGAGTTACTCTGTTTTTAACTTAATACTCTAGATGCATGCTGGATAGCGGTCGATGAGTGGAGTAATAGTAGTAGATGCAGGCAGCAGTCGGTCTACTTGTCTCGGACGTGATGCCTATATACATGATCATACCTAGATATTCTCATAAACTATGCTTAATTCTGTCAATTGCTCAACATTAATTTGTTCACCCACCATAGAATACTTATGCTCTTGAGAGAAGCCACTAGTGAAACCTATGGCCCCTGGGTCTATTCTCATCATATCAATCTCCATCACTTTAATCTTGCTTGCTTTTTTACTTTGCTTTTTTACTTTTCACTTTGCATCTCTATACCAAAAATACCAAAAATATTATCTCTATCAGATCTCACCGTGAAGGGATTGACAACCCCTAATCGCGTTGGTTGCGTTGAGCTATTGTTTTGTGCAGGTACGAGGGACTTGAGCGTAGCCTCCTACTGGATTGATACCTTGGTTCTCAAAAACTGAGGGAAATACTTACGCTACTTTGCAGCATCATCCTCTCCTCTTCGGAGAAATCCAATGCAGTGCTCAAGAGGTAGCAAGGGCTAGGGTGGCTCCGGGGTGTGGATGGGGCCCTCTGGAGGTGGAAGAAGGAGGGGAGGAGCCCGGGGCAGCTCGGATTCGAGTGGAGCCCGATGGCAGCTGCTGCGGCCATGGGAGACGACGAGAGGCTCAGGGAGCAATTGGAGGTGCTAGGCGGGGTGCTTGGAGGGTGATGAGGCTGTGGATGAGCTTAGAGTGTTGCGGGAAGGGCCATTTTATACGCGGGGCGAGGATGTCGAGTCGGTTGCTGCCAGGCACGTCCGGTCGAGGATCTAACGAGCTCAGCAAGCACGGGAGGGCGTAGGAACGCGACGACACAATGATGCAGAGGTCACGGAGTAGATGAGGCCAAGGGGGACAGAGGAAATGGATGGGATGAGGACTAGGTCAAGCGAGGCATAGTGCACCCGTGGCCGCGCGCCAGCTAGCTCTGGCGAGGAGGCTTCGGGAGGGGGCAGAGGGTCGAGGGTGATGGGTGAAGGTAGGGGAGTCGGGTCGGCAAGCTCGGACTCACGAAAACCGTGGATGCCGAGCTGGCCGCTGCTCAGAACGCGCCTGATGCCGCCAGAGCACGATAATGCCATGCCAGGGCGGCAGTCACCACTGGCACTGGCCCGTAGAGGACAAGAGGGTCTGCCCTAAGATGTCTAGTGATTAGTCCCTGCATCATAGAGGCTGAGAGAGGTGATGGGTCAATATAAAGGGCCAAGGAGAGACATGAGGCTTCGCTGAAACTTTGTTGTATCAGACTTGTCTGTGCACTGGTGATCAACAGGGAGTTGATTGGGGTCAATGGTGTTGTCTAGGGTGTTTAGATAAGGAAGGACAACGATCCTGCCAAGTTTGAGGGGAAATGGATCAAGTATTAATATAGTTGCTTTGCAACTGAAAGTTGGGTCTAGAAGCTTGATCAGGAAGGTGCACTCACATGGAGTATCAACTTGAGCTGAAATTTTCCAAGGCAGGGTTATCTGGCCATATGAAGATGCTGTAAAAATTTAATACCAAATGGACAAGCCAAAATGGTACTTGCTTCACAAACATCCTCACTAACCAGAAACTTCGAATAATTTTGGAGAAATATTGGATTGATGAAATGGTCCCAAATTTGGTGGAGGGATGTTATAAGGGTAGGAGCACAATCTGGTAATTTATCAGAATTAATGAAGCAATAAAAATTATACTTGCTTCTCAACCTGAAAATATTAACAGAATCAAATATTTGATGCTGTGCTCACATAGATGATAGGATGGAGCTGAAACTTGGAAGAGTGTGCTAACATGAGCACATGAAGGAGTGTGCAAAATTTCAACTCATTTGGATACTCCTAGCTAGCACTTCTTCACAATGGCTTCTGTTTGACAGAAACTTTGAAAAATTGCTGACGAAGATTGGCTAGGCAAAGAAAGTTGACTTTTTGCATGAGGCAATTATTTGGACATAAAAGAATGCCCAAAAAGTTTGGGAGCTCAAGAAAGATAGGTGGCACTTCCTTCACACAAAGCCACATTGGACAGAAATGAAGAATAATTATTGGGGAATTATTCTTGGGCTAGGACACGAAAGTTTGGGCATATTTGAGCAACATATGACCCAAAGAAATTATGAGAATTATTTGTGAATTTTTGGATGAGCAGAAATATAGGTTGCTTCACAACCTAGGGCACTTGAGGTTATTCCTTTAATAGAAAAAGGAATATTCCCAAGAAAAATAATTACGAGTTGTGCTAGAATGGAAATGACATGGTCTTAGGAAAGTTTTGAGAATGATGAGTCACTTGGGAGAGGAAATGATGATGATCTCCCAGGTTGCAAGGCCACAGATCCACTCCAAAAACAATATCAGAGCAAAAACCAATAAATCAAAAAAAAAAGAAAGGGGCCAAAAACCAGGCTGTTACATGATTATAGTTGAAGGTCCTAGCATGGACAAGAAGGATGAACATTGGAGCATGAGCAAGCATGGAGATGATGGCACACGCGAAGGGGACAAGAATGGAGTTTCCAGTGAAGATTTCCGCACTTTGAAGCCACCATGATGACATACAAGAAGATGGATGAAATATACAAGATGTCCATTCATAAAATTTGTCAATGGCTTATTATAGGTGCTGCACCACCTTAATTTCAGGCCAGGCCCATGTAATTTCGAAATACCTCTTATTAGGCTGTTTTTAGAGTCCATATTGTAGGGGAAACAACATAGGAGGTGTTTTAGTACCACCATGCCAAGGGTGGAAGAAATTCCCTCTCTTTTCCCCTATAAATACAGCCCTTAAGGCATCGTTTGTACTTGGGGTTTTATTTAGTTAAATGTTAGCCATTGCTGCAACTTCGTGTACTTTGTTTGTGTCCAACGACCAGACCAAGACCGCTTTTAGAACCCCACTTTTATCAACACTTCATATATATTCGCAATATTCAGATTGCTTTATCACATTCTTGCTTGTTCTTTGATTGCTTGCAGGAATAGACCTTCGTGGTCAGGTTGATCATGCTCCGGCGTGGTCAATAACCCCTTAGAGTTGGTTTAGCGATTGCTAAGGCACAACGTCATGCATGTTTTTAGTCGGATCGTCAAAGTCGTCTCCACCAAATCGATAGTTATCATCTCATCGAAAAATCGGGCCCCTCGCCTCTATCAAGGGCAGACAGCAAGGTGGAGCTCAATTACCTCCCTCGGAACGCTGGGGATGTCAATTGGTTGCCAAGCAGACATTTGCCCGTGGGTAGGCAACAAGCGCGCTTTCCTATTTGTCTCAAGGGTGGAGCTGATGGTGAATGTACCATCAGTGCCAACCAGCCCTGTCGGGACCCTCTTCACAGCAGGCGAAGCATCTTGGGATCTCTTGCCAGTCGAACTCTCTAGCAAATCATCGACGAGCGTGGCGCACCCCGGAGAGGCACGCTTCCTGGATTCTTTGTCGTTATCCCTGCTAGCTTTCTTTCCTTTCTTGTTTTCCTTGGCGGGAGCTGCAGCTTCCGCGGCCTCGGTAGCGACCGCATCCCAATACATTTTATCCACACATATGATTGCGTCTTTCTTGTCCGACGGGATGGAGATGACGCCCATTGGCCCTGGCATCTTTAGAGTATTATAGGCATAGTGGGATGCCACCATGAATTTTGCCAGAGCCGCACGACCAAGAATCCCATTGTAGGCACGGGAAGCTCGACAACGTGGAACACAATCTTCTCGGTATGGTAGTTCAATTCTCCTCCAAGCGTCACTCGTAATGCAATCTTTCCGTTAGGACGGCTCCTGCCGGGGTTGATTCCTTGAAACGTGCCAGTAACCTTAAGCTCTTCATCTGATATTTGCAACTTGCTGATTACATTAGGGGAAATCAGATTCAACCCTGTGATGAGGACATCAATACCATTGTTACACCCACAGCCGCTACTGTTACATATGATGGACCAATTACTAGAGCTCGCGCACGCCAATTAAATTACCAGGTACTTTCGTTTCTTGGTAATGATTCTAATGTTCATGAGAATATGATGCTGCCTAAATTGGATACATTTGTTTTGCTTACAAATGAAGGGCCTAGCTTGGAGAAGGATGAACATTGGAGCAAGAACAAGCATGGAGTTGATGGCATGCGCAAGGGGAACAAGAACGGAGTTACAAGTGATGATTTCAGGACTCTGAAGCCACCATAAGGAGTGAATGAAGCCTTGGACGAAATATACAAGATGCCACTGCATAAATTTCGTCCAGGGGCTATTCTAGGTGCTGCGTCACCTTATTATTGGGCCAGGCCCATGTAATTTCGAAATACTTAAGTATAGGCTGTTTTTAGAGTCCGTATGTGTGGGGAAACAAGAGTTACGGTTGGTTTCGGACCCCTTCCTCAAGGGCCACGAAATTCCCCCCCTCTTCCTCCATATATACAGCCCTTAGGGCGTCGTTTAGACTTTGGGTTTTGTTTAGATCAAAAGTTCGCCATAGCAGCAACTTCGCGTACTTCGTTTGTGTTCAACGACTAGACCAAGGCGTCACAGAACCCCACCTTCATTAATAAAGCTTTCCTCTTTTATTCGCAATATCCAGATTGCAATCTTAGTTTCTTGCTTGTTCTTCGTTTGCCTGCAGGAAACAGACCCTCGTGGTCAGGTTGATCATGCTCCGGCGTGGTCAATAACCTCTCGAAGTTGGTTTAGCGATTGCTAAGGCGCGACGTCATCGCACGTTCGTAGTCGGATCGTCAAAGTCGAGTTCATCCTGAACGATAGCCACCATCTCATCGAAAGACGGGACACCTTTGCCTCTATCAAGTGGTATCAGATTTCCAGGTTGCTCGGTGAGATTTTACAGTTTTTCGTAGTTTAGATCGAGTCTGTTCTTCATACCTATAGTCCACGAAAAAAAACCAAAAAAATTAGGGTTAGTTCATCCTATCCGAACCAATCTGAGCCTTTGCATAATCTTTTCTGTATTTGCTTTGTTGAATTTGCGGTTGCATCGTCGTGTCAAGTTGCTGGTCTTAGCGTCTAGTCCTTTAGAGTTTCGAGTTCTGTTCACAGGTTGTCACGTCGCCGCTGCCATATATCACCACCGCATCATCATCATCACCGCTGCCATATACCACCATCGTCATCACCGCTGCCATATACCACCATCGTCATCGCCGCTACCATATACCACATATCCACCGCCATCACGCTAATCTGAGTCCACCTCCATCACAGATTCACCACCAGTCTGTGTTCCATCGCCCTGCAAATATCCGCCACCAGTCTGAGTTTCCACCAGATTCATCTCCGCCACGAGTCCTAGTCCGAGTCCAGTAATTGTTGCTTTGTTCTCGATTTCCAGATCACGCGATACTCTGAGTCGTGACAGAGAAGGACTCCCCAACTTTCGTGCTACCCGCAGAAGAAAAATAGTTCCAGTTTCAAAAAAAAACTAAGTCTGGAAAATTCTGGCTAGGCAGTTTTGAGGACATTTGTAGACTTTTTCGAAAAAAATTTGTTGCGGAGCAAAAAAAAAGAGGAAAAAAAAAGAGGAAAAAAATAAAAAAAAAAGAAAAGAATTCAGAGTGTGCTTCTCCCTTGTTTACGTGCAGTGCCGTGATTTTGTTAGTGTTCTAGGCTCGCGTCTCTAGTACGGTCTAGCCTAGGACCAGCACAGTACCGTCGTTGAGCGTTTATTCAACTTTGCATCTGTGAATTGATTATTGCTGACCCTTTTTGCTACCATATTATAAGCCTTCCTAGCTCCACATACATCTATGTCGTGCGTTTGACTCTCCCTGGTAATCGCTCTATCCAAGCTTTGAGAGTTTTGACTACAACGGTTGCCGATCACCGCCTGCTGCTTGGTAAGAACTGGTAAGAATTTGAGATTTGCTTGACGGATTTGTGACTGTCCACCACACCACCACCACCACTTCCTAGTAGTCTGTAGAATCATATTCTTGTGTGTTTCTATTGCTGCTAACCATGGCAGGATCACAAGCCGACGAGACTGACTGGGAGAACATGACAAACAAAGCGTTACATGATAAGTTTCAACAAATGATGAGTGGACAGGTGGAAGATGTGCTAAATAGATTTGAAGAGGCCATGGAGAAGATAGATGGCATTGAGAAGGCGTTCGAAACAAAGCTCGATAACAAGTTTAATGAATTGCTCGCGCGTCTACCACCACCACCACCGGCTGCACCTAACGCACCTCTACAACAACAACAACGACTACCTCCACATCGCGAAACAACCCTCCGCCGAGCGACCCGTGTTCCTCTTGCGCTTGGCCAACCTGTTGGTGCTGCTGTTGATACTTCTGTGGCTCCTGCTGCTGATACGGAGGAGGATGATTATGTGGGAGATTACGAGGATGAGGTTGATCAACATCAGAACTACGTGCAACCACCAGCACCACAACCACCAGGTCGTCCACATGCAAATAATGGTAATGTTAGGGCTCCCCCTCAGGTACGAGATCATGACCATCTCCCTAAACTGAAATTGAATATCCCACCATTTGAGGGTAGATATGTTCCTGATATATATCTTACTTGGGAGTTAGAAACTGAACAACGATTTACATGTTTACAATATCCTGAGGAGAGACGTGTTCCTGCTGCTGTTTGTGCTTTCACTAGCTTTGCATGTGTTTGGTGGTCTGAATATTGTAGATTATATCCTGTTCCAGCTACTTGGGCTGCTTTGAAAACTGCTATGCGTACTCGTTGGGTTCCACCATATTATCAACGTGAATTACTTCAAAAATTGCAGCGCTTACGACAAGGAAAAAATTCTGTAGAAGAATATTATCAGGAATTACAAACTGGATTGATTCGATGTGGTATTGTTGAGGAGAATGAAGCTATGCTTGCACGTTTTTTGGGTGGATTAAATAGAGAGATTCAGACCATTCTAGACTATAAGGATTATAATAATATCACTCGTTTATTCCATCTTGCTTGTAAAGCTGAACGTGAAGTGCAGGATCGACAGGCATTGGCGCGAACTAACTTTTCTGCAGGTCGACATTCATCATGGACACCACGTGCATCATCTACTTCCACACGTTCTGCTACACCGGCACCTCTGTCGGCTGCCACCTCCAACCGTGATACAAGAAAGCAGGCGCAACCACCACTATCTGCCAAGAGCACACCTGTCGGGCCTGCACAGAGCTCTGCTTCTTCCATGGCGTCTACAGGGCACACAAGTGATATTATTTGTCGTCGTTGTAAGGGAAGAGGACGTTTTGCGCGCGAATGCACAACTCAGCGTGTGATGATTGCTACTGAGGATGGTGGGTATGAGTCCGCTAGTGACTATGATGAGGAGACTTTGGCTCTTCTTACACATGAAGAACACGGTGGAGATGATTCTGATCATGAGACGCAATACATGGCTCCTGAAGATGCTGACAGGTATGAATGTTTGGTTGCTCAACGTGTTTTGAGTGTGCAGGTCACGCAAGCTGAGCAAAATTAGAGGCATAATTTGTTCCATACAAAGGGAGTTGTGAAGGAACGTTCTGTTCGCGTCATCATAGATGGAGGGAGCTGCAACAACTTGTCTAGCATGGAGATGGTGGAGAAGTTATCCCTCATCACAAGACCACATCCACATCCTTACTACATCCAATGGTTCAACAACAGCGGCACGGTTAAGGTAACACGTACTGTTCGTGTGCATTTTAGTATCTCTACATATGCTGATTATGTTGATTGTGATGTGGTACCTATGCAAGCATGTTCCTTATTACTTGGTAGACCATGGCAATTTGATAAAAATTCTGTACACCATGGTAGAAACAATCAGTATACTCTCGTTCATAAGGACAAAAATATTACTTTGCTTCCTATGACTCCTGATTCCATTTTGAAAGATGATATTAATCGAGCTAATAAAGCAAAACGGGAGCAAAATAAGAGTGAAAATCAGATTGTGGCAAAAGAATTTGAGCAACAAATGAAGCCTAATAATAAACCATCTAGTGTTGCTTCTGAAATTAAATTGAAAAGTGCATGTTTATTTGCCACCAAATCTGATATTGATGATCTAGATGTTAGCAAATCTGTTTGCTATGCTTTTGTGTGCAAAGAGGTATTATTTTCATTCGAGGACGTGCCTTCCTCTTTGCCTCCTGCTGTTACTAACATTTTGCAGGAGTTCGCTGACGTCTTTCCACAAGACGTGCCACCGGGATTACCACCTATTCGAGGGATTGAGCATCAAATTGACTTAATTCCCGGTGCATCGCTACCCAACCGTGCACCATACCGTACCAATCCAGAGGAAACGAAGGAGATTATGCGTCAAGTACAGGAGCTGCTCGACAAAGGTTATATACGTGAATCTCTTAGTCCTTGTGCTGTTCCTATTATACTAGTGCCTAAAAAGGATGGTACATCGCGTATGTGTGTTGATTGTAGAGGCATTAATAATATTACTATTCGTTATCGTCATCCTATTCCTAGGCTAGATGATATGCTTGATGAATTGAGTGGCTCTACAATATTCTCCAAAGTTGATTTGCGTAGTGGATACCATCAAATTCGTATGAAATTGGGAGATGAATGGAAAACAGCATTTAAAACTAAGTTTGGTTTATATGAGTGGTTAGTCATGCCTTTTGGGTTAACTAATGCACCTAGTACTTTCATGAGATTAATGAACGAAGTTTTACGTGCTTTCATTGGACGATTTGTGGTAGTCTATTTTGATGATATACTGATTTATAGCAAATCTTTGGAAGAACATTTGGAACATTTACGTGCTGTTTTTAATGCTCTATGTGATGCACGTTTGTTTGGTAACCTTGGGAAGTGCACCTTTTGCACCGACCGAGTGTCTTTTCTTGGCTATGTTGTTACTCCACAGGGAATTGAAGTTGATAAAGCCAAGGTTGAAGCTATTGAGAGTTGGCCGCAGCCCAAAACGGTCACACAAGTGAGGAGTTTTCTTGGGCTCGCTGGTTTCTATAGGCGTTTTGTGAGAGATTTTAGCACCATTGCTGCACCTCTCAATGAGCTTACAAAGAAGGATGTGCCTTTTGTTTGGGGTACCGCACAGGAAGAAGCCTTCACGGTATTGAAAGATAAGTTGACACATGCTCCTTTACTTCAACTTCCTGACTTTAATAAGACTTTTGAGCTTGAATGTGATGCTAGTGGAATTATTAGGAGGTGTGTTATTACAAGATGGCAAACCTGTTGCATACTTTTCTGAAAAATTGAGTGGGCCTAGTCTGAACTATTCTACTTATGATAAAGAATTATATGCTCTTGTTCAGACTTTAGAAACATGGCAACATTATTTATGGCCCAAAGAATTTGTTATACATTCTGATCATGAATCTTTGAAACACATTAAAAGTCAAGCTAAACTGAACCGTAGACATGCTAAATGGGTTGAATTCATTGAGACTTTCCCTTATGTCATTAAACACAAGAAGGGTAAAGAAAATGTTATTGCTGATGCATTGTCTCGTCGTTATACTATGCTTTCACAACTTGATTTTAAAATATTTGGTTTGGAGACCATCAAAGATCAATATGTGCATGATGCTGAATTTAAAGATGTCTTGCAGAATTGTAAAGAAGGTAGATCATGGAACAAGTTCGTTGTTAATGATGGTTTTGTGTTCCGTGCTAACAAGCTATGCATTCCAGCTAGTTCTGTTCGTCTTTTGTTGTTGCATGAGGCGCATGGAGGAGGATTAATGGGACACTTTGGCGTGAAGAAGACAGAGGACGTACTTGCTACACATTTCTTTTGGCCAAAGATGAGACGGGATGTTGAGCGTTTTGTTGCTCGCTGCACTACATGTCAAAAAGCTAAGTCACGACTCAATCCTCATGGTTTATATATGCCTTTGCCTGTACCTAGTGTTCCTTGGGAGGATATATCTATGGACTTTGTTTTAGGTTTGCCTCGAACAAAGAAGGGGAGGGATGGCATATTTGTTGTCGTGGATAGATTCTCGAAAATGGCACACTTTATACCATGTCATAAAAGCGATGATGCTGTTAATGTTGTTGATTTGTTCTTTCGTGAAATTATTCGCTTGCATGGTGTGCCAAATACTATTGTTTCAGATCGTGATACTAAATTTCTTAGCCACTTTTGGAGATGTTTATGGGCTAAGTTGGGGACTAAACTGCTTTTTAGTACTACTTGTCACCCCCAAACTGATGGACAAACTGAAGTAGTCAATAGAACATTGTCTACTATGCTTAGGGCTGTTTTGAAGAATAATAAGAAAATGTGGGAAGAATGCTTGCCTCATATTGAATTTGCTTATAATCGTTCATTGCATTCTACTACTAAGATGTGCCCTTTTGAAATTGTGTATGGTTTCCTACCTCGTGCACCTATTGATTTGTTGCCTCTTCCATCTTCAGAGAAGGTTAATTTTGATGCTAAAGAACGTGCTGAATTGATTTTAAAAATGCATGAGTTAACTAAGGAAAACATTGAGCGTATGAATGCTAAATATAAACTTGCTGGAGATAAGGGTAGAAAACATGTTGTCTTTGCACCTGGTGATCTTGTTTGGTTACATTTGCGTAAGGATAGGTTTCCTAATTTGCGCAAATCAAAGCTAATGCCATGTGCTGATGGTCCATTTAAGGTGTTAGAGAAAATAAATGATAATGCATATAAACTTGAGCTGCCTGCAGATTTTGGGGTTAGTCCCACTTTTAACATTGCAGATTTGAAGCCTTATTTGGGTGAGGAAGATGAGCTTCCGTCGAGGACGACTTCATTTCAAGAAGGGGAGGATGATGAGGACATCAATACCATTGTTACACCCACAACCCCTACTGTTACATATGATGGACCAATTACTAGAGCTCGCGCACGCCAATTAAATTACCAGGTACTTTCATTTCTTGGTAATGATTCTAATGTTCATGAGAATATGATGCTGCCTAAATTGGATACATTTGTTTTGCTTACAAATGAAGGGCCTGGCTTGGAGAAGGATGAACATTGGAGCAAGAACAAGCATGGAGTTGATGGCATGCGCAAGGGGAACAAGAACGGAGTTACAAGTGATGATTTCAGGACTCTGAAGCCACCATAAGGAGTGAATGAAGCCTTGGACAAAATATACAAGATGCCACTGCATAAATTTCGTCCAGGGGCTATTCTAGGTGCTGCGTCACCTTATTATTGGGCCAGGCCCATGTAATTTCGAAATACTTAATAGGCTGTTTTTAGAGTCCGTATGTGTGGGGAAACAAGAGTTAGGGTTGGTTTCGGACCCCTTCCTCAAGGGCCACGAAATTCCCCCCTCTTCCTCCATATATACAACCCTTAGGGCGTCGTTTAGACTTTGGGTTTTGTTTAGATCAAAAGTTCGCCATAGGAGCAACTTCGCGTACTTCGTTTGTGTTCAACGACCAGACCAAGGCGTCACAGAACCCCACCTTCATTAATAAAGCTTTCCTCTTTTATTCGCAATATCCAGATTGCAATCTTAGTTTCTTGCTTGTTCTTCGTTTGCCTGCAGGAAATAGACCCTCGTGGTCAGGTTGATCGTGCTCCGGCGTGGTCAATAACCTCTCGGAGTTGGTTTAGCGATTGCTAAGGCGTGACGTCATCGCACGTTCGTAGTCGGATCGTCAAAGTCGACTTCATCCTAAACGATAGCCACCATCTCATCGAAAGACGGGACACCTTTGCCTCTATCACCCTGCCCTGCCGTCAACCAACATCTTAGTGACGTTGAGGTTGCAGATTGTTGGTGAAACCAACAATGGCAAGAACCCAATCATGGTGGTGCGATCAGGGTGATGCTCTTCGTCAAAGATGATGGGCATGCAGGACTATTTGAGTGGTTTCTGGGAATCTGCCACTGGCTCTACAACGTTGACCTCACGCGCCCACTATTTAAGCTGGTGGTGAGAGGTGTGCAAAGATGCGCCTCCGTCAATGCACAGGGCCTCAGTAGCTTTGTGGAACTCTTCCTCATTGGTTTCCTCTTCATTCCCTTCATCACTTTCGACATCACCTTCCTTTTTCTCACGACCTCTAGCAGGTTTTTCTTGATGCTGACGAATCTTGCCGCGGTGGCCTCATCTGTCGCCTCGGCCCTTCCCGCCAGCACCTTCTTGGTCTCTTTCCTTGTCACGCTTCTCGTACTCATCTTTCTGCTTCTTGACAAGTTGCTCAACTTGGTGACACTCTTGGAGATCATGGCCCTTGGTCCGGTGGATCTTGCAGTATGGTCCCTTAGCCTTCCTAGCCTTTTCGGCCGCCGCAGCCTCCCGGCAATCAGTGCACGTGGCAACTTCCTTGCCGGGGGCTTCGGTCTTGGCCTTCTTGCCGGTACTAGGAGTGCCAGAACCCTCAACAACCAGTACTACCCTTACCTTGAGCTTTTTAGTCTTCCTCTTTGGGTTAGTGGTATCTTCGTCATCTTCTAAGTCAACTTCGATGCCGTCCTCTTCTCCGTGGAGCCGCCTCCCTTCCTCTGTGCTGGCACATTTATCCGCCAAGGTGTATTGCTCATTCACAGTCTCGAGAAACTGGACGTTCATCTTGGAACATATCCTCCTCTTGCGCACGTTAGACTAGAACACGACAGTCACAGCTGCCGGGTGGATATTTGTAATGTTCCTGTGCACCCGGCTAAACCTTTGCATGTACTACCGCAAATTCTCCCCTTCCTTTTGCGGAAGGAGTTGCAATTCGCTGGGTCGTCCTGGTTCTTGGTGGCCGCCCGTGAAGGCACCAACAAACTCATTGCACAGGTCAGCCCAGGACGAAATGGAATTCTCCGGCAGGTGCATCAGCCATGACCAATGATTGTGTAGATGCTCTTGAGTGCCAAAGGGAAGTAGTTGGAAAACACCTTCTCATCTCTTCCTCAGGCAGCTTGAACAATGATTGTGTAGATGCTCAAGACTCTGTCGGGTTTAGCCTTCCATCATACTTTTCTGGTATTTTTGGTTTGAAAACACGGGCAGATGGCTAACGAACTTGCCGCAGCTTGTGAGTGCAGGCAGGACACCCAGCCTCGAAAGGCAAGTATCCGCCTTCACTAGGTGCGGGTTCGTCGACATCTGGGCCATTGCGCGTTTCAGATTGGTGGTGGGTTTTGCGGCGCCATTCTATAGTGACGCGCGCGTCTTCCCTCCGCCGATCTTCCAGGACATGCCGCTGATCTCGACGGACCCGAGGATCAGATGAAGCCATTGACACCTCGTCGGGCCCTTGGTCCCGTGGTTCTTGCTGCAGCCTCTGCGCTGGCAGTCGTGGAGGAGATTGCACCGTTGGAGTGGCCCCCTCAACACGGTTAGTAGTTCGGGCCGTGGTTGTTGATTGCGGGCGCCGTGGTGGGCCTGCCCGCAGTGATCCTTCCGCTTCAGCAAAACCGATCAAACTCTGAATGGTGGCTCTCCACTCATCCATTTGATCGGCCGCTGGTAGGAACCTCAGCAGGAGTTGGGCTTGCGCCATGGCTTCCGAAGCAGTGCTTGGCATAGATTACGATGCAGACCGTGATGTCGCTCGACTCCTGACAGTACCGATAGTGGTGGCGCCATGTTCTCATCGCCACGAGCCAGTCGCCACGGTGGTACGTTGGCAAGAGGGGTGCACCTTGGGGTTGACGACCCCGTTTGGCGCTTCGTCCTGGTTACCCAGCCCTGGGGGAGGCACGTGCCCCATAGTTGTGCCTGTAACAGGGACAGCTGAGGGTCACGACTCGCACCAAAGTGGGCGTTCTCGCTGTGGCATGTGTTTGACTCTCCATGGCAATCGCTCTATCCAAGCTTTGAGAGTTTTGGCTACAATGGTTGCTGATCACCGCCTGCTGCTGGGTAAGAGCTGGTAAGAATTTGAGATTTGCTCGGCGGATTTGTGACACACCACAAACACCACTTTCTAGTAGTCTGTAGGATCATATTCTTGTGTGTTTCTATTGCTGCTAACCATGGAAAGACCACAAGCCGATGAGATTGACTGGGAGAACATGACGAAGGAGCTTCATGATAAATTTCAGCAAATGTTGGGTCAACAGGTGGAAGACGTGATGGCCAGCTTTGGAAAGGCCCTAGAGAGAATTGATGATATTGAGAAGACAATTGAAACCAACTAGGACGCTAAGTTCGATGAAGTACTCGTGCGTCTACCATAACCACCACCCGCATCGGCTGCACCATTGCAACAACAACAAGCACGCCCTTCAGTCTGTCTTTCATTACAGATAGATCAGATATAGCATCATCACGAGTAGCTGCAGTCTCATTGTCGCTGGGGTCAGCTGATGCATAGCTACTCTTGTGTAGTGTTGTCGCGCAATAAGCAGCATCATCCATGCCCGCCTCCCTTCCCATCTGCTGGCTATCTGTCAGTGTTAGAGTCTTCTGCATCATCATTGACTCCTCAACATCCTTTCCAATAGCCGGATAAATCTCCTTCTTAAACTTTCCAAACAATGCAATCTGTTTCATTTCACTCCTCGCTTTTTTCATGTTGAGCCTCTCTTCTTTGCTGAGTGTGAAAGCCCTCTTGTGCGGGACATTAACACCTCTACCCCTTGCACGGCCAGGGAGCTCTTCTGTGTCTAGAGCAATGGACAGAATCACATGGCCCTGAGTTCCCGTAGAACCTTCCAGGGATCTTGGAAGCCTCTACCATCACTTCATACAATTTGGCGTCATGTGCGTTTTCAAAGTAATAAGTTCCATCATCACGCCTCTTTGCACGTGCCCGCAAGTAGTCTCTGGCGTGTTCGCCCTTGATTTCACTAAAGGCCGGATTCCCACCCGCCGCTACTGCTTCTTTGTCCTCATGTTCCCATATCAGTGTCATGCCGTAGTATCCTACCACACCCATACGGTGGGGGTGTATGTTCTTCTTATGAAGTTCCGATTGCTTGAAACTCTTTGCAGCAAACTCTCGAGTTGCCCTGACCCTTTTGAATTCTGCCCAGTCTGCCTTTGTAATTTGGGGGTATGCAGGGATTAGGTCCTTGCCTTCACTCAAGTACTTCTTATACAACACGTGCTTCCAGTTTCTCCAAGCACCCCTAGCCTTCTTGAGTGCAACGTGTTCCACCTGCATTCTCCACTGCTCTAGAACGTGGAAGTGATCCATTATCTCCTGGACTATCCTTCGCCATGTTTCTGTGTCAGCCTTCCAAAACCCCGGCAGATTAATGTTGAGCCTTGCCCTGCCAAAAAAATCCACACACACTCCTGAACCTCATGTGTGCTTTATCTGGTTTAGTTGGAGCCCAGGACTTTAAATCAATCTCGGTTACTTCATATACACCTTTAGACTGGTGTGTGGGCTTCCTTGGAGCATTCCTCCGTGTCCTGACCGAAAGGGTAATTGCTGCAGCTCTATCCCGTTCAAGACTACTTGATCCCTCACAATCTGCTGAAGACCTAGGGTTGTCCGAATCAGATGAAGATACATGGCCTGAATGAGTGGTGTCGCTGCTACTCAGCATCTACAGAGAAGACATGCGAAACTCAGGAAAGGAGGATAGGCATAAAACTAACAACTTGGTATTAAGCTTTCTAAACATGCCATGTAATAATTTAGAAAATGTACGGCTAATTTGTTAAGTTTGTGTGACTCGGGCGCCCGCGATCTGTAGATACGCAGTAACTTATTGGAACAAATACATCTTATATGTAGTAAGGAAGGTAGATAATGAACATATATACGCTCTCCGTTATTTTAAAGTGAATTTGGGAACATACGGAACGAAATTGGAAGAGGGATTGCGAGGAAATATGCCTCACTACGATGGAGAGTAGTAACTAATAGGCTTCTTAACGCAAACCCGGCCGGACCACAGGAGAGGCAAGGGTAACTGCATTGATATGCTCGAGGGTCGCTGGCGAGCAAACATAGACGGCGAGGCGCAGGCCGCCGCGTGTTGGGAACGGTAGTGGAGGTAGGCTTGACGCCGAAGAGCGGGCACACGGCCGGGGTGAGCACGGCGGCGCCGGAGAGGGTTCTGCTATGGATCTGGGGGAGGGGGGGAGCTGGCGAAGGAGATTGGGTGGACTAGTTGAGTGAAACGCGTGCGAACGGTGGGGGGTGTTGGCGGCCAAGGTGAAAAGGGTGAAAAATATCCCGGGTCGTTGCGGGCGCGGAAAGGCCTATGCAAATGGTTGCCTCTAAGTGCTCGTGTGCACAAACAGAATAATTTTGTTTGAAATGAAGACATACTAATTTTGAAATGAAGACGTGATTTCGTCGTTTCGCCTCTAAATTTTTTGCATGTAAACCAATCACAATTTTACCACGGGTTTGATTTGCTGGCGCATTTCAAGTCTCGTGTGCTATATGTAAGACATTTTTTGGCATTTACCGTGCATGTTGGCATATAAATCAATTCCTAGCCGGACTGCATTTCCTGTCGAAAGGGATGAGGATTGCCGTTCGATCTGGGAGCATCCAGCGGTGCAGACGTACGATCCGTGGGGTTGGGTTCTGGCCAATCAGAACGCATGACTCAGATCACGCACGCAGCGAGGGGGGCATCGGCCACAGTTTGGTAGGCACGCGGCTTTCATGTGTGAACTGTGTGCTATTTGAAAACAATTTTTTGGAGGGGCTATTTGAAAACATGTACATGTGTTGTCGAAAGGGATGAGGATCGCCATTCGATCAAGGAGAATCCAACGGTGTAGACGTATGATCCGTGGGGTTTGGGTTCTGGCCAATCAGAACGCCTGACTCAGATCGAGCGCGTGGCAGAGGGGTGGGCGGGTGCATCAGCCACGGTTTAGTGGACACACGGCTTTCGTGAGTGAACCGTGTGCTCGTTGAAAACATTTACATTACCTAACATCATATTTTTGTTCGAATGAAAACATGAGTTCATCATTTCGCCTCCAATTTTTTCCACGATAAGAAATCATGAGTATAGTGGAGAGTGTCATATACTAGTATCATGAATATACTGATGAGGAGCGAACCTCGAGACGAGGGTCGATCCGTTGTTGGCCCGATCTTTCATGGCACAAACCTCCATCGCAGCAAGAACAAGTCACGGGTTTACGAAGATGTTCGCAAATCCCACGAAAACAACACGCCAACCCCTCAATCCGAAGAAATAACGTGGACGAACCGTATAGGCTCAGCTTGTAATCCCTTACGCGTCCCGTCGCAGGAACTCACACGCTAGTAGAGATTTTGATAAGAATTCTCTAAACTCGATAATGGCCGACGGCCGAATCACACACGGTGTCTAATTCATCTCAAAGTAACCTAAAACTCTTACATGAATGTACCATGGCTATTTATATTAGTATAGCCGTGGTTTGACCAATACGCTGGTTGCACCCCTAATTAAAAGAAAAACAAATTTGACTTGTCTACACATAACAACCGACTTGAATTTACTCTAAATCTCAAGAGATAAAAGCAACCACGACTACTAAACTTTGGATGGTGCGTCCTCATACAATCTGCAAGTGGACCCCACCCAGTTCCCTTCAAAGATAGCATGTCTTAGATCCCTGGAGACATCCACGAGTACGCCAGCTTCTCTGGTGGCCGTGCCTGATGAAAATAGTAGTTGATCAGGACACCTCGCTCATGTAGACACGTCCTCCTCCTAATTTCCATTGGCTCAACAAATAGATCAAACGTGGTAGTGTAGGAGTCTTTCCTTGCATGCACGCTCATGCACATCTCCCCAGGTAATGCATGCACGTTAAAATAATGTCTTTCTTTTTCTCACTTGAGTGCATCTCAATCAATTCCATAGAATGCGTGCATGTAACTTCTATAATGGAAATAACAACGACAACATGAACAACTACTGGATTAATGGTGCCAGTTATTGACTTGGTTATATCATCCTCTCCCCCTTCAGGCGAAACCATCCTCGGTTTTGAGTTGGTCTCTTCAGCAACAACTTTGTCTGCAGGTTGAACGTGTGCCAAAAAAATACCAGCAACTTCTGCATCCTTTGCTTCTTCTTGCTCCTTCCTTTTTCGCAGTCGTTCTTTTCTACAAGTCTTGAACGACTTCTTCTCCATGACCATGAGAATATATTTTGTATCATGTACGACAGTGTATGTGTTGGCAAGATAGTCATGTGTAGCATTATTTTTCTTGTACCATGGCTTTCCTAATAGCATATGACAAGAAATCATCTCTACCGGAATTATGTCGCACAAGACCTCACAAGAAAAATTGCCAACTGTGAAAAATACCATAGTTTGATGTGTTATGTCGAGCTTGTTGTAGCATGTCCTCAATGAATACGATCGTGGATGTGGTGTCACCGCTAGCTGCAGCTTCTCCACCATGTCAATGCCAACAACGTTTATCAAACTTTCGTGGTCAATCGTCATGGCACAAACTTTCTCTCCAACTTTACAATAGGTGTGAAAAAGTTCAGCACCATATCCTTTCTCCTCTAGCAAAAAGTCGTTGGATAACCTCCAGTAGCTCCTTGGTGACGGCGCGCCTGCCGTCTCCTTCGAAGTGCCATGAGAAACACCGGTCTTTGATACCACTTAATGAGGAGCGAACCTCGAGACGAGGGTCGATCCATTATTGGCCCGATCTTTCATGGCACAAACCTCCATCACAGCAAGAACAAGTCGTGGGTTTACGAAGATGTTCGCAAATCCCACGGAAACAACACGCCAACCCCTCAATCCGAAGGAATAACATGGACGAACCGTATAGGCTCAGCTTGTAATCCCTTACGCGTCGCGTCGCAGGAACTCACACGCTAGTAGAGATTTTGACAAGAATTCTCTAAACTCGATAATGGCCGACGGCCGAATCACACACGGTGTCTAATTCATCTCAAAATAAACTAAAACTCTTACATGAATGTACCGTGGCTATTTATATTAGTATAGCCGTGGTTTGACCAACACGCAGGTTGCACCCCTAATTCAAAGAAAAACAAATTCGACTTGTCTATACATAACAACCGACTTGAATTTACTCTAAATATCAAGAGATAAAAGCAACCACGACTACTAAACTTTGGATGGTGCGTCCTCATACAATCTGCAGGTGATCCCCACCCAGTTCCCTTCAAAGATTGTGCAATTTTAGTGCCAGCTTTCAGTACATAAAACTTTGCAATTTCATTCCAAAAGCCAGTACCAAAATAGGAGTCACCACGTTCATCAAGTCTTACAGTAGCAACGATTGTAAATCCATGGTTTGTGCGCAGTATGACATTCATGGAGCCTTGATGTATGTAAAGGGAAAAATTGTGCACTACATAATCTGTTGCGTAGCGAGGGATGTCCTGCGGAAAATGGTAGGATTGTGAAAGAAAATATGGTAACATGCAAATATGGGCCCAAATTGAAAGAACTGTACAGCAGTTGAAATCGAAGGACAAAAGTCTATAATTAAACAGATAGGGTAAACATGATGTCATGGAAATATGAGAGTAATCGAAAGAACAATACATCATTAATTTTCCTAATATAGAAAGAAGAGGGGGAAAATCCCCTTTGACGTATATGGTGCATGTGGCACCTTTTACCCAAATGTAGCAATATTTAGAATATGTTCAGGAAAGTAGGCCATGCCAACGATTTAGGGTGAGATTGAACATACCGCGCGCGTCTTCAAGTTATCTGGTACGATGAGATGGAATCTCTGGCGGCAGTCACCAAGTCCTGAAGTATCGGCGCACTATACAATCTATGAATGAAAGAAAACCCTCAAATCAGCTCGAATAAAAATGAATTCACCGCGATTCCCGCCGGGTGATTAAAGGAGGTAGATGAACTGGGATAAGAGATGAGATAATATCATGTTAAATCAGTTACCTTGTCATCCATGAGAAACAACCCTCAGTACGGCAGATTCACCAACCGAGCGAAACTGGGTCGACCGCGAGCAGCGTCGAGAAAGTCGATGGCGATAGGCGGCAGCAAGCGGAAGTGGCGAAATGCGGTGGGCTTTGCGAGCAGCCTGGCCGCGGAAGGACGCGTCGAGCTAAGTATTTGCCACCGCGATAGGCGGTGCCATGGCATAGACGCGAAGGAGCTTGTGCAGGTGTGCATGGGGAACTTACCGGAGGGGCCGAGGGGGTGGTAGGCGGGGTGAGGGTTTTTGTGACGTGGGGATGGTGAGGGTTTCCTTTTTCTTTTTTGAATTGGGTGATGAGGGTTTTCTGTCCCACAAAGAATTTTGGGGGCGACGGTTTCCTAGAGCGAACCGTGTGCGATTGACGCAGCAGGCAAAATGATAGTCATTGCACACGATTCCAATTTTGGGAACCGTGTGTGATTGACGTACTACCTTCGTCCTGCTTTATTGGTCCCCCGTTGTAATTTTTACCAAAATTTGGCGAAATATTTAACATACTCAGACATAGATAATAAGCGTACACGTACATAAGCATAGTTCAACCATAAGTACATAGTTCAACCATCATTAAGCATACTCAAGCGTACATAGTTTGATCCATCCCACATCTCATCTCACATGCGGCCGGCACGATCCTGAAGCTTCTCCAGGTACTCAGCGTACGCGTCGTGCGCCACCCTGTGAGAATACTTCTGCTTGAAGGAGCCAACGGCCCGTCCTCTTGCATGCACCAGAACACTTAGATATGCGTCATGAATCTTGTGGTTGCAAAATGGGCATCTATAGTCGTCGTTCCAGGTCCTAATACGCATGTTATGCATTCCCGCATAAAGCTCCCTCAGGATTCGCCTCTTGTACCTCCTCTATCTTCATCCTCGCTATTCACATCGTTAGACAGCACCTATACATATAGTAAAACAAATTTAGCATCAAATCATTGATTACATGCCGTGAAGTAGGATTAGGAATTTATGGCTATTTATTTATGCATATTCAGATATTATGGTTCGATTTTTAAGCATAGTCGTCTATGTACAGACCAATCTTGAAGAAAATAATGGCACAAACATATGTAGGTCATTCAAAATCAATTGTCATGTTCTGGCTAGGAATTATTAGCACGAACACTAACCCTAGTCGGATTACTAGCAGAAATCATTTGCACAGATGAAACAACTAATCACGTATCACCTGTACCATTCAAACAATCAATACACTACACGGATCTAACAAAACTTACTCAGATTTCATGGATTGGGAGAATATAACCACAGGATTTCTATTCCAAAATGGGGGAGGCAGGAGTAACCAGAGAAACGCTATGATCTATTTGGCACATAAATGGGTATAGATGACTAACTAGCTGTCCGTCATTGTCGTCACCGGAGTGGTCGTCGGAGTCGATGTGGAACTCCGCCTCCAGCTGTGGAAGCTAGACGCTGTCGATGACGTCAGGGTGCAGCGATAACTCGCCGGCAGTAACGGCAACCTCTTTCTCCATCTCCACGCCGTGCTCTGGTGCTTTAGCAGCCCCGACGTCGCCACTCCCTCCGATGGGGCGCTTCGGCGGCATCCTCATACACTGACGGCTTTGAGGACTAAGAGCGTTGTCAAGGATGCAAGCTGAGAGAGAGGATTGTGTGTGCGTAGCGGGGATGGGGGGTGATGAGGACATGGATACCTTGGATAAGACCAAAAATATTGCATACATGCATATTTGTCAGGTGACTTCTAGTGTCAACTATTCAATAATCTATTTATATTATCCAGAACAAAAATACTTCACACACTTTTATGTTTTGTCTAATTGCAGGTGTATGGGACATTTGTACAATCCACATATGAAGATAGGGGAAAAGGAGAAGTTTAAGTTCTGTTCAGAAAGTCCTCTCACGTCACTTTTGGGCCAAGAGAAGATAGAGTCCAAGTCTCTCACGTTCTGGATTCAGATACGGATTGCACAGACATACCAGACTCAAAACGTCAAGAACTTTTTCATACGGACTCTGAATTGGGTGATTTGTTTTTTGTTCGAAAGTAGATTTCATCATCTTTCCAAACCAATTGGAATCACCTTTAAATTCGTCCGGAGCGTTGAGATATGGACGAAACAATCTGACGCTGCAGCAGAATCCGAGTCAAACAACAAGTCCAAAGGTGTTGCATCACCTCCACTTGGGCCCATGAGCCTTATACGACCTAGGATTGGTTTTAGGCTGCCTTGGGACGTCCTCCCACCTCCTTGGCCTCCACCCCTTACTCCTATATAAGTAGATCCATCTAGTAGCTTTTTCCTAGGGATTTGTTTAGTTAAAAGTTAGCCATTGCAACTTCGTGTACTTCGTTTGTGTCCAACGACCAGACCAAGACCGCTTACGGATCCCCACCTTTATCAATACTTCATTTATATTCGCAATATTCAGATTGCATTATCATATTCTTGCTTGTTCTTCGATTGCTTGCAGGGATAGACCTTCGTGGTCAGGATGATCGTGCTTCCGGCATCGTCAGTAACCTCAGGAGATTGGTTTAGCAATTGCTAAGGCGCAACGTCGTGCACGTTTTTAGTCGGATCGTCAAAGTCGACTCCACCAAATCGATAGTTATCATCCTATCGAAAGATCGGGACACCCTCGCCTCTATCAAGTGGTATCAGTTTTCAGGTTGCTCGGTGAGAATTTTCAGTCATCCCTAGATTAGATTTATTTTCTTACCTATTGTCTAAGAAAAAACTCCAAAAAAAAGTTAGATCTATTCATCCTTTGTCCTAGCCAGTCTGAGCCCTTGCAATTTTATTTTCATTGTTTGCATTATTGAATTATCGGTTGCATCGTCGTGTCGAGTTGCTGGTCTTAGTGTCTAGTTTGTTTAGAGTTCCGAGTTCTGCTCACATTAGTCACGCCGCCGCTGCATAGTTATCCCTTCCGCTGTCCACCACCCATCCATCAATTTCCACCACGTGCTACCCATCGTTCATTGTCATAAGCATAGTTGAGATCGTTCACATCTTCATTTGATCAAATCTTCATCTTATCTAGTTTGTTTTGTAAAGAGTGAGAGAAAAAAAAGACAGGGAAAAACAGAGAAAAAAAGAGAGAGAAAAAGAGAAAAAAAAAGAGAATAAAATAAAATAAAAGTTCAGAAAAAAGAGAGAAAGAAAAAGAAAAAAGTGTGAGGAAAAAAAAGAGAGAAGAAAAAAAACAAAATTCAGATCTATCTAGACTCAATCTCGTAGTTGAATTCGGATTCGAATCTGTTTTGTGCACTGTTCAGTAAAACAGGCATAACTTCCTCATACGAAGTTAGTTTTGGCTCTGCAAGTACTCAAATAAAATCTAGCAATGAGCCGCATCTAAATAGTTGCAGAGGCTAGTTCACTATTTGACACCTTAAAATCGGCTTCTAAATAGGTCTTTTTGCCCTTCGAAGTTCATGGACACAGCTTATTCCAGTTTTGAGGCCAGTTTTAGAATTCTTTGACTCCTCATATCAATTCAGAATTGAGTGATTCTTTTTTGCATTGGAAAGCTTGAGTAAGTAGCATTCTTCGAAAAAAGTTATCAGAAAATTGGCTCAAACTTTTCAAGAGGAAAGTTGGAGAGAGAGTTGTTGTATATCCTACTTGGTAGTTGTTTTTCATCATTATCTTTACTGTCGTTGTGATCTTCACTTATATCTTGCTGTCCAGATCTACTTAGTATTCTTCATTGATGCTAGTTGTGCTACGCTGTGACCTCATTAGTGTTCTAGGCTCGCGTCGCTAGTCCGGTCTAGCCTAGGACCAGTACAGTACCGTCGTTGAGCGTTTATTCAACATTGCATCTTTGAATTGATTATTGCTAATCTTTTGCTACCATATATAGCCAACCCAGCTCCACATATTTCTACACCGTGTATACGTATGTTCCCTGGCAATCGCTTTGCACAATCTGCGGAGTTATTTGACACCGCTGGTTGCCTGTCACCACCTGCCGCATGGTAAGAACTTGTAAGATATTGATATTTGCTTTACTGTGAGCACTTTACAACCATATCCTAGTAGTTCATAGGAACATTATTCTCGAATTTTGTTTCTTGTTTCTACTAATCATGACAGGTTCCGGAGATAGAAGTTCTTGGACGACGGACACATCATCACCATCACGAGAGTTAGGACAACACACACAAGCACATGTTCAGGTTATCTCTTTACCGTCATTTGAGGGTAGATTTAATCCTGCTATTTATCTATCTTGGGAGCTTGAGGTAGAACAAGTTTTTAGTCACCATGACTTTTCTGAACTTGAGCGTGTACGAACTGTTACTAGAGCATTTACTGGTTTTGCCTTTGTTTGGTGGAGTGTGCATTGTAAGAAAAACATTGATAACCAACCCACAACTTGGAAAGATTTGAAAGATGTAATGAGACAACAATTCTCCTTACTATCGTCATGAATTGCTTCGCAAATTTGAACAATTTAAACAAGGCAACAACACTGTTCATGCTTACTACCAAGAGTTCAAATCTTATATGCATCATTGTGACATAGAAGAATCTGAGGATGATACAATGAATAGATTTTTGGTGGTTTGAACCATGATATTCAGGCACGATTTTAGTATATTCCTCATTGCATTACTGGTATGTATGTTCGTGCTTGTACCTTTGAGAGACAGTTACAGGAAGATGCATTGGGTGACTACAATAACTACTATTATAGTTCATGCTCACCACCACCGCTTGGTTCCTCCACCGTTGAACCTACTAGAGCAGCCACACCTCAGATTGTGAGCGCGACATCATCTCAAGAGTATGGTACATTGCCATCATCCGTACCTACATCAGCTACATCTTTGCGATAAGGTAACTGTAAAGGTATTGATGATATAACTTCACATGAGAATGATGCATGCCTAGTTAACTTGAATACATTATGTGTTGAGTTACCTGTTGATTTGAGCGCATCACCTATTTTAGAGAATCATGTTACTGTCATGAATGCGTCATGTGATCAAACAACTGAAATACCAACAATTTTGAGTGCACCCGATGAATTAGCTGTTGATGCAAAAGAACCAATGTTTAATCATTTTGATATGACCTATAATCTTGGTGGTGATTCTGTGTCAAATAACTTATTGCATGTTTGCTTATTTAAGCATGTTGTAGCATGTAAATTTGATGCAAGTAAAGTTTATTCAACAATATTGGGATGGTTTAATGATGAATATTGTCAATCTTTTCATATGAATAAGAGCTTCACTTATATGTGCAAACTGAGTTGCAATACTTTCATGCCTTCTACTTCTTGTGATAATATTTTGGCTTTATATTTTATTCACTATGAAAGTTACTCATGTATACATGTGTCATCTGTGCAAAATCCACGGGAAGTAAAAATTGATGACATATACATATACAACATGTACACCTTGTCTCTTTTGTTAGCCACATTTCAGATAAAGCAACACCGAGGACGGCTTTATTTTCAAGAAGGGGAGGATGATGAGGACATGACTACCTTGGATAAGACCAAAAATATTGCATACATGCATATTTGTCTCGTGATTTCTAGTGTCAACTATTCAATAATCTATCTATATTATCCAGAACAAAAATACTTCACACACTTTTGTGTTTTGTCTAATTGCAGGTGTATGGGACATTTGTACAATCCACATATGAATATAGGGGAAAAGTAGAAGTTTAAGTTCTGTTCAAAAAGTCCTCTCACGTCACTTTTGGGCCAAGAGAAGATAGAGTCCAAGTCTCTCACGTTCTGGATTCAGATTCGGACTGCACAGACATACCTGACTCAAAACGCCAAAAACTTTTTCATACGGACTCCGAATTGGGTGATTCTTTTTTTGTTGGAAAGTAGATTTCATACTCTTTCCAGAACAATTGGAATCACCTTTAAATTCGTCCGGAGAGTTGAGATATGGACGAAACAATCTGACGCTGCAGCAGAATCCGAGTCAAACAACAAGTCCAAAGGTGTTGCATCACCTCCACTTGGGCCCATGAGCCTTGTACGACCTAGGGTTGGTTTTAGGCTGCCTTGGGACGTCCTGCCACCTCCTTGGCCGCCACCCCTTACTCCTATGTAAGTAGATCCATCTATTAGCTTTTTCCTTGGGATTTGTTTAGTTAAAAGTTAGCCATTGCAACTTCGTGTACTTTGTTTATGTCCAACGACCAGACCAAGACCGCTTACGGATCCCCACCTTTATCAATACTTCATTTATATTCGCAATATTCATATTGCATTACCATATTCTTGCTTGTTCTTCGATTGCTTGCAGGGATAGACCTTCGTGGTCAGGCTGATCGTGCTTCCGGTATCGTCAGTAACCTCCGGACATTGGTTTAGCGATTGCTAAGGTGCAACGTCGTGCACGTTTGTAGTCGGATCATCAAAGTCGACTCCACCAAATCGATAGTTATCATCTCATCAAAAGATCAGGACACCCTCGCCTCTATCAGGGGGTGCGGCCGCTTGGGCGCACCATTAATATGGAGTAGTGGCAGTTGTGGGAGAGAGGCGGGCGGCGGTCAAACTGATGGCTCGCCTCCCGGTGAGCCTGCACATCGTACTGCTGCCATGCCTACCAAAGTTTCACACAGCTACTCGCACGCCTCCTGATGACACTGCGCAGTGCGCACGCCTCCGCCAATTCACACAGAAGCACGCACGCCTCCCCGTCTGCCTGCGCGGCGGACTGCTGCCATGCCTACCAAAGTTTCACACATCTACTCGCACGCCTCCTGATGACACTGCGCAGTGCGCACGCCTCCGCCAATTCACACAGAAGCACGCACGCCTCCCCGTCTGCCTGCGCGGCGGACTGCTCGCATGCGCCCCATCAACTCACGCCTGCTCGCACGCCACACGGGTCACGCGGCGGCACGTATATTGTTTTTCTATTTGGATGATTAATGTTGCCGCTTTATTGCTTAACCGAAGCATGGCACATATCCATTGTTGCTCTAACGCTCACGGTTCGAATAAATAATCCATTTGGGATATTGGGTTCCCAATTATTAATAATCTCCCGTCTGTAATTAGATAAAGATTACATGAAAACTGGTCTCAAATTTGACAAAAAAAAGTATAATGCCATGTTGTATTGGTGTCCAGATGACAACACGATAAGTTTCATGAACTTCAAATAAGTTTTGGATGCACTAGAATTTAAAAATTAAGATTCTCAATATTTGAAATTTGTTGCACGGGGAGTAAACATGCACCCAGTGAGACACATGTGTTTTTGCAATCCATTTAGGTGCACTGTCACATGTGCATGTAGCTCAAATTTGATTTTTGCACATTATACCCATAGAAAATCAATCAACCAATGTACTAAAACATCTTAATGATCTCTGTGATTTTTTTGAAATTAAAACGTCCCTCCTTCGGTAACATGCATGTTCACCGCGGGATAATTAATTTAACATGCATCGTAGTTGCGGTGGATTCGCGGTGTGTGCGTGGGTGTGTGCGTCTGGGGGTGGCGGGTGGCTCGCAGTACACTACGAGTTGTGAGCCACCGTGTGGGTTGGCCGTTTTGTTAGGCAGGCTGGTGCCACATCAGAGTCGTGAAATTGTTATTTAAAACATTACACAACCCTTTCATACATAAATGTTTGGCCACATGCAGTTGATGGTTGTCCTACATGACACTCGATACTCGCATGTGACGCTTTCTCTGGGCCCGCGAGGTCGTCGTCCATCACTTTGACGAACAGCCGACAGTGGGGTTAATTTGACCAGCAAGGTAGAATCTTTTTTGTTTGTGTTATGGTGGTATGCAGTACGCGTCGAAGAGGTGGGAGGGGACTAGCATATATACTATACGTATGCGTCCGTGAACAAGTACACCTCACTCAGTGTTGGGACTTTTCGGTTACCGAGGCACGTGCCACATCAAAATTGTGAAATTGGTTATTCACACATCACACAACACCTTTTTGGGCCACATGCATATATTTCCTAGCTAGGACACTCACGTGTGACGCTTCCATCTGTGGGCCCACGAGGCCATCGTCGATGCATGCATGCATGCATCACTTTGACCTACATCAGGAGAGGTTAAATAATTTCACCATCGATGAGGATTCTTTTGGGTTGTACGTATATTACGGCACGAACATATAGTGTGCGGTGAGGAGGGGGAAGGGGACCATCATATGTAGTACGCTTGATATGAACCTTGCTCTGTGTGGGTCCATGTTTACGGTTTTTGAGGCATGTGGCACATCAAAGTTGTGCATTTTGGGTATTCAACATATATATGTTTGGCCCACATGCAAAGTTGTGGTGGTTGTCCTCTCGCACCCACTTAAGCGGTTATCAGCGATATCGATGCTTTCCATCTGTGGGCCCGCTTGGTCCATCACATCTTTTTGCCTGACAACAAGAGAGGTTAATTTGACTTAGGAGGGGATTATTATTTTTGCTCTGGATGACATGCATGATACACTTTGAGCACACACACATGCATGTGTACACATGAATCCCTCCCATCAAGTCGAAGTGGCTAGTACAACGACACCATCATGAACCGATCTCGCTCTATGTGGGGAGCTAGTGTACGATTTTTGACACACGCGCCAGATCAATGTTGTGTATTCAAACATGCATGCATGCATCACCTCCATACATATGCATGTAGTGGTTGCCTTCGAACAATACACTCCCTCGCGTGGTTATCAGCGACAAGCCTATATATTTGTGGGCCCGCGTGGACATCCATGATCACCTTGACCAACAACAAGATAGGTTACCATGGCGGATTCTTTATTTGGTTCGTGTTATCGTAGTATAGGTCATGGTGAGATTCACACCTAATTAAGTTTGAGTGCATATACTATGCACGCATGCATGCATATATGAATCCTGGCGTGACATGCATATGCATCGTCAACCTAACCCTCACTCAGTGTGGGGATTTCTAGTTCAAAATCATGGTGCCACATCAAAGTTGTTCATTGTTAATCAAAAACACACCTCTCCATACATATGTTTGGGCCACACGCATTGTGTGATTATTGGCGAGCTAGCCCATCTCCGGGGTCGCATGGATGGCCATCACTTTGACCAACAACAAGAGATAGGTTGTACGACCAAGGGGGATTATTATTGGTCCATTTTACGATCCATCTTGGTGAGATATATGCCTCTCTGGCCCGCCGACTGAAAGTGTGTGTGTGTGGGGGGGGGGTTGCTACATTGCACTTTGCTAGGTGAACCTCGGTTGGGGGGGCATGCATTCATAGCTTAATTAGGATTCCCTTCGTGGCGACACGAGGGGGTGGGGGATGCTAGCTACTTCACACTTTGCTAGGTGAACCTCGGTTGGGGGGGAGGGGGCATGCTCATAGCTTAGGATTCCCTTCGTGCCAACACGAGGGAGGGGTGGCTGCTAGCTACTTCGCACTTTGCTAGGGTGAACCTCGGTTGGGGGGGGAGGGCATGCATTCATAGCTTAGCTAGGATTCCCTTCGTGCCGACATGAGGGAGGGGGCTGCTAGCTACTTCACACTTTGCTAGGTGAACCTCGATTGGGGGGCATGCATTCATAGCTTAGGAATCCCTTCGTGCCGACACGAGGGAGGGGGGCTGCTAGCTCTACTTCGCACTTTGCTAGGTGAACCTCGGTTGGGGGGATGTGCATTCATAGCTTAGGATTCCCTTCGTGCCGACACGAGGGAGGGGGGATGCTAGCTACTTCGCACTTTGCTACGGTGAACCTCGGTTGGGGGGAATGCATTCACATATAGCTTAGGATTCCCTTCATGCCGACACGAGGGAGGAGGGGGGATGCTAGCTACTTCGCACTTTGCTATGTGAACCTCGTTTGAGGGGGAGGGGGCATGCATTCATAGCTTAGGATTCCCTTCGTGCCGACATGAGAGGGTGGGAGCAAGCAATACCGTGCACTTTGCGAGATAGGTGCCACATCAAAGTTGCATTTGGTATTTGAAAATCAAACCACCCTTTTGATACATAAATTTGGTCCACATGCAAGTGTGTTCGTCTTTTGACCCTCTCCTGCGTCATTTTTTGCCAAATTTATGAACATTAGACAAATCGGATGACGCAACAAACACGGTTCACTCAAACTAACCATGTGCCAAGCCGGTGCACCTGTCATGCACACATCCTCACAGTACATTGGGCTCCACAAGGCTCCCCCTCTCAAAAATATCTGCCCGCTTCGAGGGTTTTTCTATTTCATAACACACGGTTGTTATCTCCGGACCGTGTGCGATGTTTCTTGTTCCCAATCCCGCCCGCATAAAAAGTATTTGCCCGCCTCGAGGGTTTTTCTTTTTCATAACACACGGTTGTTATCTCCTGACTATCATCAACATTTTCAATTGCTCGGCATTTCACTCCCGCGTTTGACTCTTGCGTAGTAAAATTTTCAGTACCCGCGTCATTTCCTTAAACACCCCCCTCCACACACACACACACACCAAAACCTCCTCGGGCGTGCGCCCACACACACACACACCCCTCCCTCGCTCTAAACCCTAGCAAAGTCAACATCTGCCGATTTTCCCGTGCAGCTTACCCACCGATCTCCATACCCAGGCCGCCCTGAGTTTCTTAGATGACGCCTGCCAAACACCCCCTTTCCCATAGATCCCCATCCCCATCCCCATCCCCCACTCTAGAGCGTCGCAGCCTAAGCCCAGCTACGCTTCCCGTGGAGCTCGAGGAGCGACTGGCCCAAAAGAGGTGTATAGCGGTTTCTTCGCCCGACGTCGCCGAGGAAGCTGACGACCATTACTGGCGGCAGACACTCAAGCAGCGGGCTAGAGTATGCAGGCATGTCTCGTCTGCTGGCTACGACATCGAGGTCATCGACAGCGACGCCCTGAGGCGGGCTGTTTCACAGGTTAAGTGGCCCACCCCCAACCCCTCGGGTTCAACCATCGTCGATCTCATCCATGGCCCCGCCGCTGATCTCCTCTGGCTCGCTATCAACAATTTGCCATTCTACATCACCATCGGGCCCCTTTTGTCATTTCTGAAGGACACGTTCTGCGACGCTGGCTTGGGATCCACAGCTTCCAAGTCAGACCTCATCGACGGCGACCACGAGGAGGGCACCCTCTCCGGCTCTTCCAAGGGGAAAGACCCCATCTACTCTTCCAAGGGGAAAGCGCCCGTCTGCGACATCAGGGAGGGCACCCTACAGCCATGCTCTTCCAAGGGGAAGGAGCCCATCTGCGACAACATGGAGCGCATCCAGGGTCCGTGCTCTTCCCACGGGAGCGAGCCCATCTGTGATAAGTGAGGAAACCCATGATTTGTTTATTTCAGTTGTTCACAATGTGATGCTCTATATGTGCAATTATTTACTGTGCAGTACATTTCATCAATCCAGTTTTAAACATACAGATAGGAATGCATATATTTGCTTGTTGTTAAGCCTGTTGTAGCTAGCATATGCCTCTTTTAAAGTTTTTTGATTGTTCAGTTGTTTGTAGTTAGCATATGTTCAGTTTCAAATGCTATGTTTGGTTGTTCGTAGTATGCCTTGTTTATTCCAGTTATTCACAACGTGATGTTCTATATGTGCAAGTATGAACTGTGCAGTTCAATTTCATAAGTACCAGTTTCAACAATACCACTATGAATGACTACATTTGGTTGTTGCATCTTGTAGTTAACACGCCTTTCCATTTTTATTTAACCATAATCAGTGTACTTAGACCGACACAATACCAGTTTGAATGACCATGTTTGCTTGTTGTTAAATGTTAGGCATGATGCAGTTAGCACACCTTTTGATACGGGGCTAACCCGGTGTAGGCCGATCTTTCACGATTGGAGTGGGATCCCTCGGAGAACACGAAGAACACGGGGAAGAACAGAGAGAAAACACAAGGGGAAACACTCAAGAACAAGTCCAGTCACACATCCACTAGACAATCAAACACACAAGATCCACAAGGTACATGAACAACAAAGGGAAAGATACAAGGTAAAGTTCATCTCCATGAGGAGGTCTTGATGGGGCCACCCAAGAGGGGTCTTGAACCCAAGGTGGATCTTCTCCGTAGAGGGGCCGCGGTCTCTCTCGTGGAGTAGATCCGATATGGATGAGCAAACCTCTATCTCTAATGAGCTACTACTGTGCTAACCCTAGTACGGAGATAAGGGACAAGTATATATGGTCCAAGGGGTAAGTTGGGGGATACATGGGGTGAAACGCCTTCAACTGCGTGCAGGCAGGGCGGTATTACCGGTCCTGGGGCCGGTAGTACCGGTTTTAGCAGATATAGCGGTTGTTCCGGTGTTGTTCTAGCATTGCACCGGTCCAATCATAGAAGCTTGACCGGTAGTTGACTGGTAGTTGGGCGGTAGTACCGATGGACCGGTAGTTGGGCGGTAGTTGACCGGTAGTACCTCTATCTCTGTGCTGGAAGATTCCTCTTCTTCCTTCTCTTCCATGCTTCTCTCACGGATGGTGTAGTTGTACACTTTCGGTCGCACTCCTCCTCCTCGTCCATGGTGTTCCAACAATACCTTTGTGTGCACACAAGAGGAGTGTCAAGTAGTATACCATCCTCGAAGGGGTCAAGTGGACACGCATAAAGGAGATGATTCACCTTTGGGTATGTGAAATAGATGTCACACGTGTCACTTGGCGAACGGACTCTTGACATGGTGATGTCCGTAGGATGCTCCGCATCATCCCCTCCCCCTTGGGAAAGATCCGACCTCGGATCAAGAACCAAATCACCATGGGAAAGAGATGGCGTCGCCGGGTAGAAGTGGATGATCACCAAGTACTTGTCATCTTGAAGCTCGAAATGGGCACTCTCCCATGTCGCACTGTCGGGATTCCTTCAAAGGTAGCAAGGACAACAAACACTTGGAAAAATAAATGTGGTTAGCGTTAGTGCAAAACCAAGCATTCAAGTGGTGAGTCACCCAACAAGTGTCGTCATCATACAAAGCATATGGTATGACAAGGGATTGTGTCATGGCATGTAAGCACATAAATTGAGAACAAGCAAAAATATCATGGGGACAAGCATGCGATTGTGAAGTAGTGATGCAAATATGTGTGACAAGAGAACGAGCATCTACCTCATTGTCATAGCAAGCATTCACAAATTCCTCAATGAAAGGTCTATGGTAGGCATAGGAATCATCCACAAATGCATAGGGTGTAGTGAATATAGCATGGCACTCAACACAATATAAAGAGCAATTGTTCATCATGTGTGAGGCAATCAAGTCAATTATGTGACAAGCAATGGGACATGACATTTGTGAAGGTATGACATTATTGCAACCAAACATGTGATAGGAGCAAGTAATCCAAGAATTGGATGCAACACACAAGGCATATATATCATGATGCATGGGATGGTGAAAATGACAAGTCGAAGCAAGATCTCTAACATGTGTGCAATCAAGTGATCCAAGATGAACAATAAGTATCATGGTGCAAGCAACACAAGTAGTATGATCCACAATATCCATGCTCATGGTTCGGAGGTTCTCAAAAGATAAGGATATCACCTTGAAAGCATGTCCTTGTGCGTCCTTCACAATGCCGAAGCACAAGCAAGTGCGATGTAGAATCGTCGTGGTAGAAGGTGGTTCGCTCTCAAGAGCTCGAATGGTCAACTCGCGTGAAGTGGAAGTCGACACAAAGTCCAAGTATCCTACATATGCACACAACAAAAGAAAGAATGTATGCGCATGGTAGATAAACACATCATCCATCATGATGGTTCTTTTCTTTTGCACATAACCATTAGAAGCACAAGTGCATGAATAATATGATGCAACAATGGCTATATTCATGGCACGAGGCATATGGTGCAAAGAGGTAATACAAGCATGCTTCACAAGGAATATGTCAAAATCTCCAATTATATGTGAGAATGCTATGGGGGCAAACTCATTATCAAGATTAAAGGCATTGTTGCACTCAATACATGTCAAATCATCTAGCATGGGGGAGGCAACATATGGAGATATATGGCAAGAAGCAATAACAATCATGTGCAAAGCATGTAGATGGTTGTCATCAACCACATGAAATGAGCAACTATGAATCATTGGTGATGCAACAAAGTAAGAAATCATAGTAATCAAGTCGTGCAAGCTAGTAGTGCGAAGATGCAACATACTAGAGGAAATCAAGGCAATCATGTCATGTGAGCAAATAATAGGTATGGGCAATGCACATGACATATCGCAAGCACGAACACAAAGCAAGATCATAGTATCATCATAGGCATGGGGCACAAAGCAAACATGGCAATAGCAAGCAATACTTCCACCAAGCTTGCAAATACACATACAAGTACTAGAATCAATCATCATGTGTAATGCAAAGCATGGGTCACAAATGCATGGCAAAGGCATAGGAATGAGCATATCATGCAAAGGGAACATGGCAAGATTGGCATATAATATGTGATGGACATTAACCCATAACCATGTGAGGGTCATGTAGAAGAAATGCCCGAAGTTTTTGCACGAAGTGAGCGATAGGAAAGGCAATCCATGGGATCCCAAGTCATCGTTGCTCTCTAGAGCTCATTTGGTGAACTCGTGGGATTGCGAGGTTGACAAGTAATCATGGGTACCTACACAAAAGAGACACAAACCAAAGAAATTGTGCGCGTGGTAAATGTACACATCATCCATCATGATGTGTATGTGTACGTGAGTGTTAGCACAAGATAAGCATCGCTCAATGAAATTTGATGCATGGTATAAGAACATGCCATCCATCATGAAAGAATAGTTATTATGTATGACACGATGGGGATGCAAGCATACAATTATATGGCACATCAATAGTATTTTCATTCATGGGGAGCATATTGTGCACATAAGTATGAGGATCATGCAATGGATAGGATGAATCAAAATCTCCTAACATGTATGAGGAAACTATGGGGGTCTCCTCATGAGAAATATTGGAAACATCATATGGAGAAAATGGACAACATCCAAAACAATGCATATCCAAAGCTAGGTAGTCATGGCATGGCATATGAGATAAATGATGCAAAGGGAGCATATTAATATCATCGCAAGAAAAAAATGCCAATACCATGGGCTTGTCATCTATGCCATATGTGCAAATTAGGTTAATTTTAATGGCATATGCATAGTCACTACGAAGAGATTGCAAATATGTCATATGATTGATCTCATGCATAGCATATGACAAGTCAAGCGGATTGTCAAAAATGATGTGACCTAAAGAATTGTCACAAGAAATCCTATGTAACATGGCATCACAACTAATAGACTCCACATGGGAATCATCAAACTCATCATAAATGGGCAAATCATCACATGGGGAAGTCGCACTAGCATGAAGCATGATAATAGGTTGATCAACATCATGCAAGCAATAAATGTCAAGAATGTCCACTAGTGGGACTAGAGCATCACCTTCACCTATGTTACCTAGTTCATTCCACTCAAAGGTGGTGTAGGTGAGGTGGGTAAGACCAAATGGTGGTCATCTTCATCTTGATGGAACCATGTGGGGCGTTTCCACCATGGCCATCGTCTTGTCCAAAGGGAGGACGAAGTCGTCGAGGATCGGTGCGTCATCATAAATGGGACCTAGCACCAAAGGAGAAGACACGATAGAGGTAGATATCAAGTCGTTAGAAATCATAGTTTCCTCACATGACCTATCAACTATCACACTCTCTCTATGTGGTGGTTCACAAACTCCCTCAAAATAGGTGCACTCAAACTCACATATGGTGGAGTCACTCATCTCACTCAAGTGGTGGGGTTGTGGCTCTCCTCACATGGGAATTGGGGCAACTAGTCATATATGGGGCTAGTGGTGAAGTCACTCTCACTCTCAATATGGTGGCACAAGTCACTCAAGTCAACATACGTCGCCGTGGTCGAAGTGAAATACCCAACCATCTCATCGCCATCACCATGGATGAAGGCCGAAGATGGCACATCATCACTCAACTCCATGACCGAAGGGAAAATCCCATGCTCGATCATCTCGTCACCGTTGTCGTGGATGAAGGCCGAAGATGGCACATCATCACTCTCACCTCCTATGATGGAAGCATCATCCTTGCTCGTCACCATGTCACACGCCTCCAAAGCTTGGTCCTTGAAGGTCTCCGTAGTCGTACTCGTCGCCGCACCGTCTTGAAAAAGAGTCGTGGAGGACTCGGCATCATCAATGCCACAAAGAGGGATGGCGGTGAAGTCGAACTTGGGAGCATCGTCTTGGAGCTCGTCGGGCTTGGACATCTTGGTGGTACTAGCCTCATGCTCGTCGTCTTTGAGCTTGGTCTTTGAGAAGTGTGCTTGGGGTGTAGAGGCCTTGGCCTTCATGAGTTCTTGTTCCGCCTTGAGAGCACCAATGTAGTAGTCGTCGAGGGACTTGTAGTTCTCGAGGAAGATAGTCTTGGAGATGTAGTTGTTCAATCCCATCATGAAGTGGAACTTCATCGACATGGGGTCGTCCACGCCGGCTCGTCACAAGGCAATCTTCATCTCCTTGAAGTACTCGTCGATGGACTTGGATCCTTGTATGGTGTTCTCCAATTGGCGTATAAGTTGTTCCATGTAGGTTGGAGGCACAAACTCTCGCCGCAAAGCTCTCTTCGTCTTGGGCCAAGTCATGTCGTAGCTCTTCGAAGGTGCATGAAGCCACCATGTCGAGGCGTAGTCGTGGAAGTTTCTTGTGGCGCACTTCACTTGATCTTCAGGAGGAACTTGATGTAGCTTGAGGTAGTCGTCCATTTGGTGCTCCCACTCGAGATACTCATCGGGTTCTTGAGTCCCATAGAAAGGAATCGCGTGGTCGATGTCGAGGTCGTAGTAGCTCGTGGAAGTCGCGGACTTGAGCTTGGGGATCTTCTCTTGAGGTGCTTGTGGGCGAAGACGCCACTTGTCCGTAGGCGAAGATGCCTTGAAGTCGCTTGGCGAAGATGCCAGGGGAGATGGTGAAGTCATTGAGCGGTTGTTGGTGTTGAGCTCTTGACCTTCACGTTCTTGTTGGTGATGGTGTCGATGCTGATGTGATCTTGCCGGAGATTGTAGCTCGTAGGCATATGCTCTTGAGCATCTTCTCGAAGATGAGGAAGATCGTTTGTAGGACTTGATGAGGGCTTTGATCTCCTCCATTTGAGCATGCATCTTGGCGTCGTTGGAGTTGCTCGTGGCATCGAACTCGTCATTGTTGTTGTAGACCGAAGGTGAAATGCCTTGCCTATCCATCACAAGACTTGAGTAGAGGTGAGTAGGAAATGAGATAAACAATACCAAGTTACCTTTTCCCAAAGTTGAGGATGTATCCCGTTTCACTCAACGTGAGATGAAAGAATAGTGGAATTGGTACCAGACTTGTTCACTCAAACCTACAAACTAAAGCTTATGGAGTAGCTCGGTGAGGATAGTGGCATAAAAATTTGATGCAAAATGTTAGAAAGAGTCAATAATGTTGAAAGAGATTCACAAATTCGCAAGTGAAACAAGTAGACCAATAGCAAAGAATGGCACACGGAAACACACAGATGGATAGATAAATGGGGTCGTGCAACCAAGGAATGAGCACAAAATGTGGAATCCACAGAAAACGCTCGTGTTGCACAACTCAAGAGAGACGCTAGCATGATTGCTCAATAGGCGGATACGACACTTGTGCACAACCTATAAGATGCAAAATGGATAAACTTTCTATCCCAAGTATGTTATATATGTATGGTTCCCGGTGTTTGATCCAAGATGATCGGATATGACAATCTTATGCAATGTGGTATGATGCTATGGCTATTGCTTACAAGCTTCTTTGCTCTTTTTCTTTGCTTAGAAGCTTTATTCTCTTTTTTTGTATGGCCACAATGCGGAATGCACAAACCAAGATAGCAATTATGTATATGCTGGAACAATCTTGTGACACAAGGGATGATATGGTATGTATGCAAGGAAAGGGGTGATCACTAATGTGCACAAGTAACGCGGCCGACAATACTCAAAGGCTAGTATCGATAGGCAAGTAATGCAAAACGGGCTAGGGGTTATCAATGTAATGCAAGGGGAATATTACAATGGTGTCGTCGAGGTTATCGTCTGATGCGATGATGAGTGGCGGTGTTCTTGATGTAGAACCGTTCCTAAATAGCCGAAACACAATAGGAAACGGAAAAACCGCGAACTCAAAATCTCAAAGACAAAAGTCCAATGGTGGTAGCGGAAAGCGGTGGTGGTTTAGCGGAAATGCAATGATGGGTTTTGGAGTACGCAATGCGGAAGGGGAGGTTATGGTGGTGGACTATACACGGTGTCGGAGTTGAAGCAATGGTACCTAAGTAGCCAAAACACCTTAGGAGACTCGAATCACAATTCAAACAACCTCAAATGCTATATGGAACAAAATGGGTTAGGTTGCGGAAGTCTATGGTGGTATAGCGGATGATGTGGTGGAAGCCCTAGGCAAAGATGCCAAAGTTCCAAAATTTTGATGGAGTCAAATGATGTTGGAACCTTTGTATATGGATGGGGGATGTCAATAGCTACTCAAGGAGCTAAAGAACGCGAAAATCGGACTCCGAATGTGAAAGTTATAGTCAAAATTGTCAATCAGCCGAGGCTGAACCTGGGAGGGGCGGAAGTACCGCTTGGGAGGCCGGTAGTACTGCTCCTGGAGCGTCCTGGGGTACCAGATTTTGCTGGCTGGTGATGGGGGAGCGGTAGTACCGCCTTGGTGGCCGGTTGTACCGCTGGTGTCGGGAAAAATTCTCAGATCTGGATCGGGGATGAACTTGGGGCGGAAATGGATGATTTCGGGGGCAAAATTTGATGGATTTCATGGATGGAAAGTGGAGAAACTTGGGGAGATACTAGATCCACTCGAAACCAAGCAAATCCATGGATCGAAATCAACAAAATATCATCACACCAACAAATCACAAAGAATTTTGGGGCTACTTTTGGTGGGGATTTTCGAATTTAGGACGAAAACAAGCAAAAGAAGGCTAGAAAACAAAGAGGGGAGGCTCCAAATTCGTGATAAACCTAAGCTCTGATTCCATATAATACGGGGCTAACCCGGTGTAGGCCGATCTTTCACGATTGGAGTGGGATCCCTCGGAGAACACGAAGAACACGGGGAAGAACGGAGAGAAAACACAAGGGGAAACACTCAAGAACAAGTCCAATCACACATCCACTAGACAATCAAACACACAAGATCCACAAGGTACATGAATAACAAAGGGAAAGATACAAGGTAAAGTTCATCTCCATGAGGAGGTCCTGATGGGGCCACCCAAGAGGGGGTCTTGAATTGATGAGGACATCAATACTATTGTTACACCCATAGCCCCTGCTACTACATATACTGGACCAATTACTAGAGCTCGCGCACGCCAATTAAATTATCAGGTACCTTCGTTTCTTGGTAATGATTTTAATGTTCATGAGAATATGATGCTGCCTAAATTGGATACATTTGTTTTGCTTACAAATGAAGGGCCTGGCATGGATAAGAGGGATGAACATTGGAGCAAGAACAAGCATGGAGTTGATGGCATGCGCAAGGGGAACAAGAACGAAGTCAAGTGATGATTTCAGGACTTTGAAGCCACCATAATGAGTGCATGAAGCCTTGGACAAAATATACAAGATGCCACTTCATAAACTTCGTCCAGAGGCTATTCTAGGTGCTGCGTCACCTTATTATTGGGCCAGGCCCATGTAATTTCAAAATACATAAGTATAGGCTATTTTTAGAGTCCGTATGTGTGGGGAAACAAGAGATAGGGTTGGTTTCGGACCCCTTCCCGAAGGGCCACAAAATTCCCCTCTCTTCCTCCATATACACAGCGCTTAGGGCACCGTTTAGACTTTGGGTTTTGTTTAGATTAAAAGTTCGCCATAGCTGCAACTTCGCGTACTTCGTTTGTGTTCAACGACCAGACCAAGGCGTCATAGAACCCCACCTTGATCAATAAAGCTTTCCTCTTATATTCGCAATATCTAGATTGCTATCTTAGTTTCTTGCTTGTTCTTCATTTGCCTGCAGGAAACAGACCTTCGTGGTCAGGTTGATCGTGCTCCGGCGTGGTCAATAACCTCTCGGAGTTGGTTTAGCGATTGCTAAGGCGTGACGTCCTCGCACGTTCGTAGTCGGATCGTCAAAGTCGACTTCGTCCAAAATGATAACCACCATCTCATCAAAAGACGGGACACCTTTGCCTCTATCAAGTGGTATCAGATTTCCAGGTTGCTCGGTGAGATTTTACAGTTTTTCGTAGTTTAGATCGAGTCTGTTCTTCATACCTACAGTCCACGAAAAAGCCACAAAAAATTAGGGTTAGTTCATCATATCCGAACCAATCTGAGCCTTTGCATACTTTTTTAGGGTTTTTGCTTTGTTGAATTTGCGGTTGCATCATCGTGTCAAGTTGCTGGTCTTAGAGTCTAGTCTTTTAGAGTTTCGAGTTCTGGTCATAAGTTGTCACGCCGCCGCTGCACCATCATCATCGCCTTGCCATCTACCACCACTTCTTATCCGCCACCGCTCTGAATCCGTATCCATATACCACCACCGATCCGTATCCATATACCACCACCGATCTATATCCATATACCACCACCGCTGCCATATCCTACCACCATATATCCACCACCAATCCGAGTTCTTTTCATATTAGGATTGTTTTCGAGATCCATCTATTTTCTGTTTCGTGTTTCCTTGCCTGAGTAGGTCTCGAAAAAAAAACGAGTCTGGAGACGCCCGGGCAGTTTTTAGGCCAAAATTTCGGCGACCAAAAATATTTTTTCCCTATCCTAGTTTTAGGTTTTTCTGAGTCTTTTGAGACACTTGCCATCATAGTGCTTTTTTGTCGCACTTTTTCGTCGTTGTTGCCCTGATTTGTGAAAAAATAGTCAAAAGAATTCCGTGCCCATCCCGTCAGTTTGACCTCGGAAGAGTTTTGAGACACTCGCCATTATAGTGAATTTTCGCAAAAAAAAGAGCGCAAAAAAAAACAGAGCAAAAAAAAAGTTCCTAGAGGTGCTTTTCCTTTGTTTACGTGCAGCGCCGTGATTTTGTTAGTGTCCTAGGCTCGCGTCTCTAGCACGATCTAGCCTAGGACCAGCATAATACCGTCGTTGAGCGTTTATTCAACTTTGCATCTCTGAATTGATTATTGCTGACCCTTTTTGCTACCATATTATAAGCCTTCCCAGCTCCACATACATCTACATCATGCGTTTGACTCTCCCTGGTAATCGCTCTATCCAAGCTTTGAGAGTTTTGACTAAATCGGTTGCCGATCACCGCCTGCTGCTGGGTAAGAACTTGTAAGTATTTGAGATTTGCTTAACGGATTTGTGACACCCGCCGCCACCACCACTTGTTAGTAGTCTGTAGGATCATATTCTTGTGTGTTTCTATTGCCGCTAACCATGCCAGGATCACAAGCCGACGAGACTGACTGGGAGAACTTGACGAACAAGGAGCTTCATGATAAGTTTCAGCAAATGATGAGTGGACAGGTGCAAGATGTGCTAAACAGATTTGACGAGGCCATCGAGAAGATAGATGGCATGGAGAAGACGTTTGAAACAAAGCTTGATAACAAGTTTAATGAATTTCTTTCGCGTTTTCCACCACCACCACCACCGGTTGCACCTGCCGCACCTCTGCAACAACAACAACAACAACAACGACTACCTCCACGTCGGGAAACAGCCCTCCGCCGAGCGAGCCGTGTCCCTCTTCAGCCTGGCCAAACTGCTGGTGCTGCTGTTGATACTTATGTGGCCCTGCTGCTGATGTGGAGGAGGATGATTATGCGGGAGATTACGAGGATGAGGTTGATCAACATCAGAACTACGTGCAACCACCAGCTCCACAACCACCAGGTCGTCCACATGCAAATAATGGCAATGTTAGGGCTCCCCCTCAGGTACGAGATCATGACCATCTCCCTAAACTGAAATTGAATATTCCACCATTTGAGGGTAGATATGTTCCTGATATATATATCTTACTTGGGAGTTAGAAACTGAACAACGATTTACATGTTTACAATATCCTGAGGAGAGACGTGTTCCTGCTGCTGTTTATGCTTTCACTAGCTTTGCATGTGTTTGGTGGTCTGAATGTTGTCGATTATATCATGTTCCAGCTACTTGGGCTGCTTTGAAAACTGCTATGTGTACTCGTTGGGTTCCACCATATTATCAACGTGAATTACTTCAAAAATTGTAGCGCTTAAGACAAGGAAAAAATTCGGTAGAAGAATATTATCAGGAATTACAAACTGGCTTGATTAGATGTGGTATTGTTGAGGAGAATGAAGCTATGCTTGCACGTTTTCTGGGTGGATTAAATAGAGAGATTCAGACCATTCTAGACTATAAGGATTATAATAATATCACTCGTTTATTCCATCTTGCTTGTAAAGCTGAACGTGAAGTACAGGATCGACATGCATTGGCGCGAACTAACTTTTCTGCAGGTCGACCTTCATCATGGACACCACGTGCATCATCTACTTCCACTGCACCATCACCTCCTTCAGGTGCCACCTCCAACCGTGATACAAGAAAGCAGGCACAACCACCACTATCTGCCAAGAGCACACCTGTCGGGCCTGCACAGAGCTCTTCTTCTTCCATGGCGTCTACAGGGCACACAAGTGATATTATTTGTCGTCGTTGTAAGGGAGAGGACATTTTGCGAGAGAATGCAAATCTCAGCGTGTGATGTTTGCTACTGAGGATGGTGGGTATGAGTCCGCTAGTGACTATGATGAGGAGACTTTGGCTCTTCTTACACATGAAGAACACGGTGGAGATGATTCTTATCATGAGACGCAATACATGGCTACTGAAGATGCTGACAGGTATGAATGTTTAGTTGCTCAACGTGTTTTGAGTGTGCAGGTTACACAAGTTGAGCAAAATCAGAGGCATAATTTGTTCCATACAAAGGGAGTTGTGAAGGAACGTTCTATTCGCGTCATCATAGATGGAGGGAGCTGCAACAACTTGGCTAGCATGGAGATGGTGGAGAAGCTATCTCTCATCACAAGACCACATCCACATCTTTACTACATCCAATGGTTCAACAACAGCGGCAAGGTTAAGGTAACACGTACTGTTCGTGTGCATTTTAGTATCTCTACATATGCTTATTATGTTGATTGTGATGTGCTACATATGCAAGCATGTTCCTTATTACTTGGTAGACCATGGCAATTTGATAAAAATTCTATACACCATGGTAGAAACAATCAGTATACTCTTGTTCATAAGGATAAAAATATTACTTTGCTTACTATGACTCCTGATTCCATTTTGAAAGATGATATTAATAGAGCTATTAAAGCAAAACAGGAGAAAAATAAGAGTAAAAATCAGATTGTGGCAAAAGAATTTGAGCAACAAATGAAGCCTAATAATAAACCATGTACTGTTGCTTCTGTAATTAAATTGAAAAGTGCATGCTGACTTGCCACCAAATCAGATATTGATGAGCTAGATTTTAGCAAGTCTGTTTGCTATGCTTTTGTGTGCAAAGAGGCATTATTTTCATTCGAGGACGTGCCTTCCAATTTGCCCCCTGCTGTCACTAACATTTTGCAGGACTTCGCTGACGTCTTTCCACAAGACGTGCCACCGGGATTACCACCTATTCGAGGGATTGAGCATCACATTGACTTAATTCCCGGTGCATGGCTACCCAACCGTGCACCATACCATACCAATCCAGAGGAGAAGAAGGAGATTATGTGTCAAGTACAGGAGCTGCTCGACAAGGTTATATACGCGAATCTCTTAGTCCTTGTGATGTTCCTATTATACTAGTGCCTAAAAAGGATGGCACGTCGCGTATGTGTGTTGATTGTAGAGGCATTAATAATATTACTATTCGTTATCGTCATCCTATTCCTAGGCTAGATGGTATGCTTGATGAATTGAGTGGCTCTACAATATTCTCCAAAGTTGATTTGCGTAGTGGATACCATCAAATTCGTACGAAATTGGGAGATGAATGGAAAACAACATTTAAAACTAAGTTTGGTTTATATGAGTGGTTAGTCATGCCTTTTGAGTTAACTAATGCGCCTAGTACTTTCATGAGACTAAGGAACGAAGTTTTACGTGCTTTCATTGGACGATTTGTGGTGGTCTATTTTGATGATATACTGATTTATAGCAAATCTTTGGAAGAACATTTGGAACATTTACGTGTTGTTTTTATTGCTCTACGTGATGCACGTTTGTTTCGTAACCTTGGGAAGTGCACCTTTTGCACCGACCGAGTATCTTTTCTTGGCTATGTTGTTACTCTACAGGGAATTGAAGTTGATAAAGCCAAGATTGAAGCTATTGAGAGTTGGCCGCAGCCCAAAACGGTCACACAAGTGAGGAGTTTCCTTGGCCTTGCTGGTTTCTATAGGCGTTTTGTGAGAGATTTCAGCACCATTGCTGCACCTGTCAACGAGCTTACAAAGAAGGATGTGCCTTTTGTTTGGGGTACCGCACAGGAAGAAGCCTTCACGGTATTGAAAGATAAGTTGACACATGCTCCTTTACTCCAACTTCCTGATTTTAATAAGGCTTTTGAGCTTGAATGTGATGCTAGTGGAATTGGATTAGGAGGTGTGTTATTACAAGATGGCAGACCTGTTGCATACTTTTCTGAAAAATTGAGTGGGCCTAGTCTGAACTATTCTACTTATGATAAAGAATTATATGCTCTTGTTCGGACCTTAGAAACATGGCAACATTATTTATGTCCCAAAGAATTGTTGTACATTCTGATCATGAATCTTTGAAACACATTAAAAGTCAAGCTAAACTGAACCGTATACATGCTAAATGGGTTGAATTCATTGAGACTTCCCCTTATGTCATTAAACACAAGAAGGGTAAAGAAAATGTTATTGCTGATGCATTGTCTCGTCGTTATACTATGCTTTCACAACTTGACTTTAAAATATTTGGTTCGGAGACCATCAAAGTTCAATATGTGCATGATGCTGAATTTAAAGATGTATTGCAGAATTGTAAAGAAGGTAGAATATGGAACAAGTTCGCCGTTAACGATGTATTTGTGTTTCATGCTAACAAGCTATGCATTCTAGCTAGCTCCGTTCATCTTTTGTTGTTGCAGGAGGCGCATGGAGGAGGACTAATGGGACACTTTGGCATGAAGAAGACGGAGGATATACTTGCTACACATTTCTTTTGGCCAAAGATGAGATGGGATGATGAGCGTTTTGTTGCTCGCTGCACTACATGTCAAAAAGCTAAGTCACGACTCAATCCTCATGGTTTATATATGCCTTTGCCTGTACCTAGTGTTCCTTAGGAGGATATATCTATGGACTTTGTTTTAGGTTTACCTCGAACAAAGAAGGGGACGTATAGCATATTTGTTGTCGTGGATAGGTTCTCGAAAATGGCACACTTTATACCATGTCATGAAAGCGAGGATGCAGTTAATGTTGCTGATTTGTTCTTTCGTGAAATTATTCGCTTGCATGGTGTGCCAAATACTATTGTTTCAGATCGTGATACTAAATTTCTTAGCCACTTTTGGAGATGTTTATGGGCTAAGTTGGGGACTAAACTGCTTTTTAGTACTACTTGTCACCCCCAAACTGATGGACAAACTGAAGTAGTCAATAGAACATTGTCTACTATGCTTAGGGTTGTTTTGAAGAATAATAAGAAAATGTGGGAAGAATGCTTGCCTCATATTGAATTTGCTTATAATCGTTCATTGCATTCTACTACTAAGATGTGCCCTTTTGAAATTGTATATGGTTTCCTACCTCGTGCACCTATTGATTTGTTGCCTCTTCCATCTTCGGAGAAGGTTAATTTTGATGCTAAACAATGTGCTGAATTGATATTAAAATGGATGAGTTAACTAAGAACAACATTGAGCGTACGAATGCTAAATATAATCTTGCTGGAGATAAGGGTAGAAAACATGTTGCCTTTGCACCTGGAGATCTTGTTTCGTTACATTTGCATAAGGATAGGTTTCCTAATTTGCGCAAATCAAAGCTAATGCCATGTGCTGATGGTCCATTTAAGGTGTTAGAGAAAATAAATGATAATGCATAAAAACTTGAGCTACCTGCAGGTTTTAGGGTTAGTCCCACTTTTAACATTGCAGATTTGAAGCCTTATTTGGGTGAGGAAGATGAGCTTCCATCGAGGATGACTTCATTTCAAGAAGGGGAGGATGATGAGGACATCAATACTATTGTTACACCCACAGCCCCTACTACTACATATACTGGACCAATTACTAGAGCTCGCGCACGCTAATTAAATTATCAGGTACTTTCGTTTCTTGGTAATGGTTCTAATGTTCATGAGAATATGATGCTGCCTAAATTGGATACATTTGTTTTGCTTACAAATGAAGGGCCTGGCATGGATAAGAGGGATGAACATTGGAGCAAGAACAAGCATGGAGTTGATGGCATGCGCAAGGGGAACAAGAACGAAGTCAAGTGATGATTTCAGGACTTTGAAGCCACCATAATGAGTGCATGAAGCCTTGGACGAAATATACAAGATGCCACTTCATAAACTTCGTCCAAAGGCTATTCTAGGTGCTGCGTCACCTTATTATTGGGCCATGCCCATGTAATTTCGAAATACATAAGTGTAGGCTGTTTTTAGAGTCCGTATGTGTGGGGAAACAAGAGATGGGGTTGGTTTCGGACCCCTTACCAAAGGGCCACGAATTTCCCCCCTCTTCCTCCATATATACAGACCTTAGGGCACCGTTTAGACTTTGGGTTTTGTTTAGATTAAAAGTTCGCCATAGCTGCAACTTTGCGTACTTCGTTTGTGTTCAACGACCAGACCAAGGCGTCACAGAACCCCACCTTGATCAATAAAGCTTTCCTCTTATATTCGCAATATCCAGATTGCAATCTTAGTTTCTTGCTCGTTCTTCGTTTGCCTGTAGGAAAGAGACCTTCGTGGTCAGGTTGATCGTGCTCCGGCGTGGTAAATAACCTCTCGGAGTTGGTTTAGCGATTGCTAAGGCGCGACGTCCTCGCACGTTCATAGTCGGATCGTCAAAGTCGACTTTGTTCCAAAACGATAACCACCATCTCATCAAAAGATGGGACACCTTTGCCTCTATCATGAATCCAAGGTGGATCTTCTCCGTAGATGGGTCGCGGTCTCTCTCGTGGAGTAGATCCGATATGGATGAGCAAAGCTCTATCTCTAATGAGCTACTACTTTGCTAACCCTAGTACGGAGCTAAGGGACAAGTATATATAGTCCAAGCGGTAAGTTGGGGGATACATGGGGTGAAACCCCTTCAACTGCATGCAGGCAGGGCGGTAGTACCGGTCCTGGGGCCGGTAGTACCGGTTTTAGCGGATATACCGGTTGTTCCGGTGCTGTTCCGGCCTTGAAGCAGTCCAATCACAGAACCTTGACCGGTAGTTGACTGGTAGTTGGGCGGTAGTGCCAGTGGACCGGTAGTTGGGCAGTAGTTGACCGGTAGTACCTCTATCTCTGTGCTGGAAGATTCCTCTTCTTCCTTCTCTTCCATGCTTTTCTCGCGGATGGTGTAGTTTTACACTTGCACTCACACTCCTCCTCCTCGTCCATGGTGTTCCAACAATACCTTTGTATGCACACGAGAGGAGTGTCAAGTAGTATACCATCCTCGAAGGGGTCAAGTGGACACGCATAAAGGAGATGATTCACCTTTGGGTATGTGAAATAGATGTCACATGTGTCACTTGGCGAACGGACTCTTGACATGGTGATGTCCGTAGGATGCTCCGCATCACCTTTCCACTTGTTTTGCTTTACTAGCGTGCTTAAACCTGCACACTGAAGCTATCTTTTGGAGATTATTTTGTCTGCCATGTGTAATTTTGGTTGATGTTTAGCCTGTTGTGCTTAACATGCTTCTTGCTGTACCTACACAGGACAATTTTGGGAACGACTGTTGTTTTCCATCGAGGTTAGTTTCATCCCATGGCTTATATCTGCTCGCTGTTCAGGATATCCGTAGCTGGTACCATATAGGACCGCGGCTGATAAGGGATGGTGAATCGGACTTTTAATTGAATATATCTACAACCCATTTTTCCTTAAGTTAACTAGGGCCATATGTAATATATCTGAGGCTACATAGCAACATGCACTGTACTTAATGTCTAAATATGCAATCCTAGGCTACATAGCAACAAGGAAGAGTGTTACATTAATGTTCTAATGATGTCTAGATATGCGTAGAAGAGCAGCAGCAACAACAGCAGCAACAGCAACAACATAGCCCTGTTTGGATACTCAACTTAGCTAGAGGTTAGAGTTAGTTTCTAGCTCATTACTAACCCTAAACTAACTCCATCCAAAGAGTTGTTTGGATGGCAGGTGTCGATGTCAAAACCGGCGGATCTCGGGTAGGGGGTCCCGAACTGTGCGTCTAGGCGGATGGTAACAGGAGACAAGGGACATGATGTTTTACCCAGGTTCGGGCCCTCTCGATGGAGGTAAAACCCTATGTCCTACTTGATTAATATTGATGATATGGGTAGTACAAGAGTAGATCTACCACGAGATCAAGGAGGCTAAACCCTAGATGCTAGCCTATGGTATGATTGTTATGTGTTGTCCTACGGACTAAAACCCTCCGGTTTATATAGACACCGGAGAGGGTTAGGGTTACACAGAGTCGGTTACAATGGTAGGAGATCTACATATCCGTATCGCCAAGCTTGCCTTCCACGCCAAGAAAAGTCCCTTTCGGACACGGGACAAAGTCTTCAATCTTGTATCTTCATAGTCCAGGAGTCCGGCTGAAGGTATAGTTCGGCTATCCGGACACCCCCTAATCCAGGACTCCCTCAGTAGCCCCTGAACCAGGCTTCAATGACGATGAGTCCGGCGCGCAGATTGTCTTCGGCATTGCAAGGCGGGTTCCTCCTCCAAATACTTCATAGAAGATTTTGAACACTAAGGATAGTGTCCGGCTCTGCAAAATAAGTTTCCACATATTGCCATAGAGAGAATAATATTTACACAAATCTAATCTGCTGACGTATTCCGTAGCGTGACACCACACCACGGCCAAGTCTTTATTCGAATCGTTTTTACTCCCCCACCTCAGCGCATTTTGCAAGGCGGTTTCCTTGGCACGTCTTGTCAAAGCAGAGATCGTGTCCCCTTATTTACGGGATTCTCATAAATACAGACGTGGGTAACCCAACCGCGCCATTTATCACGGCGCTTGGGAGATAAGCGAGTTTTATCAGGCTGGTGGGGATGCTTGGTCGTATCCGCCCATATAAGGGGATAAGGATCCACCTTTTTACCTACGCCTTCTTCCTCCTTTGCCTATCCATCTTCCGCGCACTCGAGCTCCAGCGCCCAAGCCCGCACTTCCCGCCTCGACCTTCTCCAGCCATGTCTGGAGCGGGAGGCAAGTGGATGGTCTCCTCCGTCATGGAGGGGCACATCAAAAAACTAAGAAAAGCCGAATACTTGTCTGACGACATCGTGCACCGGCTTCCCGAAAAGGGGCAACTCCTCCCCACCCCAAGGCCCCATGAGAGGGTAGTATTCCTTCCCCATTTCCTCCGTGGACTGGGCTTTCCTCTCCACCCGTTCGTCCAGGGGCTCATGTTCTACTATGGCCTGGATTTCCACGATCTGGCCCCAAACTTCATCCTCAACATCTCGGCGTTTATCGTCGTGTGTGAGGCTTTCCTCTGCATCCGCCCTCATTTCGGCCTATGGCTCAAGACCTTCAACGTCAAGCCAAAGGTGGTGCGCGGCAACCAGGAGGAGTGCGGAGGTGCCATGGCGGGCAAGATGGCCAACGTCCTATGGCTCGAGGGCTCCTTTGTGGAGACCCTGAAAGGGTGGCAATCGGGGTGGTTTTACATCACCGAGCCACGCGACCCTGAGTGGGTCGCAGCCCCCGAGTTCCGGTCCGGACCCCCTACGCGGCTCACGTCTTGGAAAGAGACGGGCCTGTCGTGGGGCAACAAAGGAGTGGTAACCGGACTGCAAAAATGCATGCAAACCCTAGTGAACAAGCAGCTCAAGCTTGTCAATGTAGTCCAGGTTATGCTCGTCTGCCGGATCCTCCCGTGTCAACAACGGCATTTCAATCTGTGGGAGTTCGACCCGGCGCAACACCAAACCCTGAGCAGGCTCTTCGACACGACGTACGAAGACGCCTGGAAGGTGCTATTCAAAGGCGCCGAGGCTCCCGCATCCGCTTCCGAGGACCGCGGATCCATCACGCAGCGTCACGCTAGTGCAGTAAGCTATTTTTACCTTTTACAGGATGTTAGTTTTCCATAGTTTGACTCTATGCGGGATCTAAACTCCCTTTCCCTTGACAGGATTGGCAGGCGAAGTCCGAACAGATCGACTGTCCTGCCCCTTTGCCCAAAGACCCAGCCGATGCTCACCTAGCGAAGCTGCTGGCTCCGGCACCTTATGTGGTGCCAGAGAAGAAGGCCGAGAAGAAGGCCACAGGGACTCGAAAGAGTTCCCGGCGCCTGGAGGTGTCGGATTCATCATCCGACGAATCCGAGACGCGCTCCTCCCGTGAAAACAAGGAGGAGGAAGAAGAACCCTCTCCCCCTCCAGCGGGGGGAGGAAAGAAGAGAAAGGTCGCCCCAACAGGGGAGGCCGAGGGGTCCAGGGAGGGAAAGACCCCTCCTCCGGACTACTCCGCCGACGCCGACGACGGCGAAGAGGAGTGGCCACACAGGGCCAAGCGCCCGGTGAGATCGTAAGTTATTCAGATGCCGGAGTAATTTATAGTACTCTTTTATGGCACACCTTTCCTTATGTCGAATATGATCATGCAGTCCGCCGAAGGCCGGGCTCGACGAGTCGTCGAGCGGCTCCCTGGATTCGTTGGATGTGAATTCACTTCCGACGGCTACCTCCCCCCGCCCTACGGACGACGCCGAAGTGTTGTCCCAACAGGTCCAAGCCAGGAGGAGGTGGTCCTGGAGGCGCCACAAGGCGACCTCCCGGACTCCAGGAATGAAGGGGATAAAACCCCCCAGGGCTCCAAGTCCGGTTTTGAGCCGGACACCGCGCCGGAATCGTCAACGGTTCCGGACCGCGGTAGGCGAACTCCTTCCAAGAGGAGCAAGCCTACTGAGCCGGCGGCCCCCGTCCAACCGGAGGCGCCGGACAATCTGCTGGAGGTGCTTAACGGCGCCTCCATCGACGAGGAGCACCGCACTATTATGAGTGCGGTGATCCAGAAGGTTCAGTCCGCCAAGAGCAGACTGACTGAAGCTTGTGCCAGCCTTCTAACAGGCTTCGAGGTAAGTACAGAATATGTAAAAATATTACCGCATAGACAGTAGCCCCTGATGCTCTGTTTGGCATTCGAAAAGAAAAGCCGAATAGAGGATCTAATAAAATTCGCAGGAGTCTAACAGAAAAAGAGTCAATATGCGTATGCAGGCTTTGCTGCTGGCGACCGCCGCACTGACTACGAAGGTGGGCACACTGAAGCAGGGCCTCGAGCGGTCCGAGCAAGAGCTCGGCCTTGCCGAGCGGCAGCTCGAGGAGAAAGAAGGTAAGAGATACCTTGTAGAAAAAACAAAAATATAAAAGCGCAATTGCAAAAATATGACAGGATTAACATGGCTATTGTAGGGGCCACAACTGAGGTGGCGACCCTTAAGCAAGCGCTGGCCGAGGCCGAGAAGAGAGCGGCCGCGGAGCGCACCGAGCGGGAGAAATATGAGGCGCAAGTTGGCGAGATACGGCAAGAGCTCCAGGTTCTCATGGAAAAACATGAGAGTTTGGAGCTTGAGTCAAAGACGAGAGCGTCCCAGCTCGCGGCGGCTATTGAAAGTGCCAAGTCTGCCAAGGCCGAATCCCAGAAGGCCCTCCAGGAGTTGGATGTGGTGAAAAAGATAGCGGCGGGTAAGGCATTCTTTATGCAAAGCAAACATGTAAAAGTGACTTCTTGTTACTTACCCGAATCCGGAGTTCTCCAGGAGCATTCGCAGATCTTCCCCATAACGTGTCCGATGCCGCCGCATTCTACCGAGCCAAGCTGGTCAGCTCGACGGAGAAGGTGTTCTAGTCTCAGTATGCTGAGGCCGGACACCCAGTGCCCCTGAGCGACCAGCTGAAGCAGCTGGTTGAGCTCCACAAGGTGGCCGAACAGGCCATGAAGGGCATTATAGTTCGGCTGTGGCCCGGAGAGGCTCTGCCTGGGAGCTACTTCGGGCTGGTGCGGCGGCTGGTGGAGGCCTGTCCAAGGCTCGAAGTCATCAAGCGCTTCGTCTGCATCAAAGGTGCCCGTAGGGCCCTTGCCCGCGCTAAGGTGCACTGGGGCAAGCTGGATGGTGAGAAGCTTGTGAAGGACGGGCCACCGCCGGGGAAAGAGCATCGCAAGCCCGAGAACTATTATAAGGACGTTCTGAAGGGTGCCCGCCTTATGGCGGATGAATGTTCCAGGGATGTAATTTTTGAGTAAACTCGCTCGTATTGTCCTGTGCGCTGAAAACTTGTTCATATGCGCTAAGCAATGCTTTTTGAATTTAAAATATTACTTTCTGTGCGGCTGTTTATCAACATTGAGAGATGGCCAGTCGTCGGCTTCTGCCCCCGTGCCACTAGTGCTGGGGTGTTCGGGATAAACCTGAGCGCTCTTTTTCCCATGTTTGGGTCCTTCGAGGGAGGCGCTCAGCACAATGAACAAGGCAATCGGACTATAATGCTTGAACACTCTCACTTAGCCATAGAATTCTATAATTTTAAATTTTGGCGAAGCCCCTAGTATTCGGAAGACCGAGTTCGGGGCGCTATCCACGCCTTTGGCCGGACAAAGCCGACTCCTCGCTCTAAGCGGCATAAGTCTTTAGGGACTCGAAAAACCTTTCGAACAGCGACCAGTCTCTCGCTTCATCATGACAGTCAGTTTTAGCTTTCTCTACTGAGGTGCTCCGCCCAGCTCAACTGGGGCACAATCGCAGTAGTTCTCCTAGTGCTACCTTAGCCAATACAACGAAACGTAAGGCACCAAAACATAGGAGCCGGGCAAACCCAACTATTGACCCAAGACATGATTCGGAGCCGATGCATATAATGCTATAAGTTCGGGGTGCCGTACTTGTTAAAGTGTTCGGACTTCTCACACCATATTGGGGGGGGGGGGTACTGAAGCCCCTGGCGTATTGACCATACCAAAGTGTACGGGTGCAACATGTCGTTAATGAACATATATTTGTAAAAAATAGTAATGCAAAAGTAGACAAAAGCTATGCATTGTTTATAGAAAGGCTGCGATCGAGGCAGAACGATACAAATAGTGCGATAAGCAAAAGCGGGACTATTTAACATGTCCTTTCCAGGGGCAGGTTGCGGAATAGTATGCAAAACAGGTATATTGCTCATGATAGAGACCACCTGGGAGTTCTATAATGCGGCGTAGCTTTTGTGCTTCCCTGGTTCTTGCATCGTTTGTGCGGCAATTGGATTGCCGAACAGGTCTTCCGAAGTATGGCGTCCTGAAAGTAAGAGAAAATAAAGAAATCGGCAGCCCCTAGTGTGGTTTAAGCCGTGTTTCGGGCGTGCCGTGGTGGTGCCCCTCCCCCTGTGCCCATGGTATTTCGAGAGCGTAGTTATGTACGTGAAGCACTGGTTTCGCTATTTCGCGAGGGCTGGGGTTGGGACCGCGTTGCTACGCCTGCTCGGAACGTGTCAGGCGGTCTTGTTGTAGGTTTACTCCGGGCGCACTTGACAGTGTCCGGACGTTTAACGGCCGGACTAGAGAGCTGCCTTGAGAGGCTGCTTTGTACTTCCACTGCGAGGGCCGCCGTGTGCTCCTTCATTCGGAGGGACCGTTCGGTGTTACCATTGACCGTGATTACTCCTCGAGGGCCTAGCATCTTGAGCTTAAGGTATGCGTAGTGCGGCACCGCATTGAACTTTGCAAATGCGGTTCGCCCGAGCAGTGCGTGATAGACACTGTGGAACGGGACTATGTCGAAGATTAACTCCTCGCTTCGGAAATTATCCGGAGATCCGAAGACCACTTCAAGTGTGACTGAGCCTATATAGTTGGCCTCTACACCTGGTATGACGCCTTTAAAGGTCGTTTTGGTGGGCTTAATCCTCGAGGGATGTATGCCCATTTTCCGCACTGTATCCTGGTAAAGCAGGTTCAAGCTGCTGCCGCCGTCCATAAGGACTCTTGTGAGATGAAATCCGTCAATAATTGGGTCTAGAACCAATGCGGCGAATCTGCCATGACGGATGCTAGTGGGGTGGTCCCTTTGATCGAAGGTGATCGGGCAGGAGGACCATGGGTTGAACTTTGGGGCGACTGGCTCCATCGCATATATGTCCCTTAACGCACGCTTCCGCTCCCTCTTGGGGATGTGGGTTGCGTATATCATGTTCACCGTCCGCACTTGTGAGGGAAAACCCTTCTGTCCACTGTTGTTCGGCGGCCGGGGCTCCTCCTCGTCATCGCTACGCAACCACTTGTCTCTATTTTCGGCATTTAACTTGCCTGCCTGCTTGAAGACCCAACAATCCCTGTTGGTGAGATTGGCTGGCTTTTCGGGGGTGCCATGTATCTGGCACAAGCGGTCGAGTATTCGGTCCAAACTGGACGGGCCCTGAGTATTTCTTTTGAATGGTTTTTTCTGCTGACCGGATTTATAGCCTCTGAATCCGGCATTGATTGCCGTATCCTCGTTGCTGTCGCTGTTAACGCGGCGCTTTTGCTTGTTCCGACGCGACCTGCCACTGTTGTCCTTGGTGTCTAAATTACCAAGGTTCTTGGTCAAGTTATTGCTACGAGCTAGCCAGCTGTCTTCTCCCGCGCAAAAGCGGGTCATGAGCGTCGTGAGTGCTGCCATGGATTTCGGCTTTTCCTGTCCAAGGTGCTGGGCAAGCCACTCGTCGCGGATATTATTCTTGAAGGCTGCTAAGGCCTCAGCGTCCGGACAGTCGACTATTTGGTTTTTCTTCGTTAGGAACCGTGTCCAGAATTGCCTGGACGATTCCTCTGGCTGCTGAATTATGTGGCTTAGGTCATCGGCGTCTAGTGGTCGCACATAGCTGCCCTGGAAATTGTCGAGGAATGGAGCTTCCAGGTCCTCCCAAGAACCGATTGATTCTGCTGGCAAGCTGTTAAGCCAATGCCGAGCTGGTCCCTTAAGTTTGAGTGGGAGGTATTTGATGGCGTGTAGATCGTCGCCGCAGGCCATGTGGATATGAAGGAGATAATCCTCGATCCATACCGCGGGATCTGTTGTGCCATCGTATGATTCGGTGTTCACGGGTTTGAAACCCTCAGGGATTTGATGATCCATTACTTCATCTGTGAAGCATAGGGGGTGTGTGGCGCCTCTGTATTGGGCTATATCAAGACGCAGCTCAAACGAGCTTTGTCTATTGTGTTCGGCCCGGCCGGATTTATTATATCCGGAGTGACGATCACCGTCACGTGTCGTGGGGTGCCCGCACGATCAATAGATCGATCTTGTTTGCTTTTCCTTGTCCTCCAATATGTCTCGTAGGCTGGCGCATTTTCCCGTGCCTTAGAATGTTTTGAGCGGCTCCGGGGTGCGGCTTGAGTGGAGGGCCGAGAGGCCTCTCTGTCGCGGCCGCGAGGTGACTGATCGGCCGTATCATGCGCTGGTGATGTAGGTTAGGTGCTTCCTCCTCTAATCGAAGTAGCAGCCTGCGCTTTGGGTAGCTCTTGGAGGGGCGTTCGAGTTCATAATCTTCGGCCGCAAGGACTTCAGTCCATCTGTTGGCTAGCAAATCTTGATCAGCTCTAAGTTGTTGCTGTTTTTTCTTGAGGCTGCTTGTCGTGGCCATAAGCCTGTGTTTGAAACGCTCTTGTTCGACGGGATCCTCTGGCACAACGAATTCGTCGTCGTCGAGGCTTGCCTCGTCTTCGGAGGGAGGCATATAATTATCATCGTCGACCTCTCTGTCAGCCGCTCTCTCGTGAGGGCTGGCTTCTCCATCCTCCTGTGCTGAATCTTGCTGGAGGGGGTGTTCTTCGGTGCTATCCGGAGTATTATTATCTCTTGTGCCGGAATCACCGTTTTTGCTTTGGCGGGATTTAGAGCGGCGCCGCTGACGCCGGCGCTTAGGCTGTTTCTTGGAGGGGTCATCCCCCACTGTTCCATCGTCATCTCCTTCTTTTGGGGTATCCACCATGTATATGTCATACGACGAGGTGGCTTTCCAGTGCCCTATAGGTGCTGGTTCTTTATCGTCTCCTGCATCGGCGTTCATACCATCGATGTCTTCGGAGTCAAAGTCGAGCATGTCGGTCAAATCATCGATAGTGGCTACAAAGTGGGTGGTGGGTGGGCTTTGAATTTCTTTGTTGTCCGTATCCCAACCTTGCTGACCGCAGTCCGGACAGGGCTCTCCTGATAAAGAGAGAGACTTTAATGACTTCAGAATATCGCCAAAGGGCGAGTGCTGAAAGATGTCCGCGGCGGTAAACTCCATGATCGGCGCCCAATCGGATTCGATCGGCAGGGGCACAGAGGGCTCGGAGTCCGGAGAGGAGTCCGGCCACATGGAGTCGCGGGCCTTGCGGAGTGCGGGGCTGGTGTTCGGCTCGATCGCCGTTGGGATCGTAGCCCCCGAGGCGGCGTCCAACCGTTCATCCTTGATCAGCGCAGTTGGTTCAGAATCGAGGGTCGGAACCGATGCGTGTGCGGCCTCCAGGGCACTGTTCGGCGGCAGAGCTAGATCATGCCCATCGTGACAGTGCGGCGCGCTCGGCCGTGGCTCGAATCCGTCGAAGATCAAGTCCCCGCGGACGTCAGTCGTGTAGTTTAAACTTCCAAATCTGACCTAATGGCCAGGGGCGTAGCTTTCGATCTGCTCTAGATGGCCAAGCGAATTGGCCCGCAGTGCGAAGCCGCCGAAGACGAAGATCTGTCCGGGGAGAAAAGTCTCACCCTCGACTGCATTGCTATTAATGATCGAAGGAGCCATCTGGCCTAAAAGCGATGACACAGAGGAACTCTCAATGAAAGCACCAATGTCGGTGTCAAAACCAGCGGATCTCGGGTAGGGGGTCCCGAACTGTGCGTCTAGGCAGATGGTAACAGGAGACAAGGTACACGATGTTTTACCCAGGTTCGGGCCCTCCCGATGGAGGTAAAACCCTACGTCCTGCTTGATTAATATTGATGATATGGGTGGTACAAGAGTAGATCTACCACGAGATCAAGGAGGCTAAACCCTAGAAGCTAGCCTATGGTATGATTGTTATGTGTTGTCCTACGGACTAAAACCCTCCAGTTTATATAGACACCGGAGAGGGTTAGGGTTACACAGAGTCAGTTACAATGGTAGGAGATCTACATATCCGTATCGCCAAGCTTGCCTTCCACGCCAAGGAAAGTCCCTTCCGGACACGGGACGAAGTCTTCAATCTTGTATCTTCATAGTCCAGGAGTCCGGTTGAAGGTATAGTCTGGCTATCCGGACACCCCCTAATCCAGGACTCCCTTAGCAGGGTTAGATTGACAATAAATGCACTAGGAGAACTAGCTCCAATTAGCACCTCTTGGGTTGGATACTAGTTTTTTGGGTGGGTTATAGATGCAACTAGCTCAAACTAGCCCTCGTGTTTAGATGTACTTTAGGGCTATTTGAGCCCGAACTAGGTCAAACTAAATGTAACATGTGGATACAGCAGCAGATAACTTTTAAGAATGAACTAAACTCCTTCCGGCCCATAATATAAGATGTTATTCATCTAATATGTGAGTATATTGGATGTTATAAGATACTCCCTCTGTTCCTAAATATTTGTCTTTTTAGAGATTTCAAATGGACCACATACGGATGTATATAGACATATTATAAAGGAGTGTTGTACTACATCATTGTGCAATTGTTGTTTAGCTTCTAATATTAACTTGGTGCTTTTAGGTACATATGTCATTGGTAAAGATCCGCGTTTCGACCCTTTCTGCATATGGGGCAATGATATATTGATGAACCAGCATCAAGTGAGGAAGCTGATAAAGATTGTTAGTAAAATGGGTTGAAAGATGACAATTAAACTATTTGTTTACACTTTATCCAAGACAACAACAAACTGCAGGATGGTAAGTAAGAACTCTGCACCCTTCTTTTTACTGCCCATAATGAGTTGTGTTAGATGACAATGTCTGAAATCTTATTCCTTTGCAGTGGTTGCCAAAGCAGTTTACTCAAGATTACCTCTCAAACTACATGATTGGTGGGCATGTAAAGGTTAAAGTATTTCTACAAGAACACGATGATTATCTAGATGTTTTCATGAAGACCGTGAAGGATGGGCAGTCGGCCATCACAAGGGGTTGGACTAGAGTCGTGTGTGCCTTCTGCATGGAGGAGGGCACAATATGCGCATTCCGCTTCACCTTGTTCAGCAACCAGAATATATTTCGCCTCTTTCTTTACCATCTTTAATAGTACAAGTACACAACCATGGTTCATCATTCTTTATTTGGTTCTTATGTAATTCTTGAACATATGTACCTATGAATCAAATAATGCATTGGTTGTTTGAACCTGATGGATATGAATAAAGTTGTAGCATACATTCAAATTCAGATCCAAACCCGGTACAATTTGGAAGAGCAGCAATTAAATTACGGTGAAATTACGCTCTCCAGGTTGTTATGGCACACACGGTTCGTAAAACACATACGTTTGCGATATGCACCATAATCCGAGACGGTTCATAGAGAGGAAACATGTGCAAGCATGCACACAATTGCCATTTGCAAAGCGTGTGCGATGTCAGACAATATCACAAACGGTGCGGGCAAACTAAACATTTGTGTTAGTTGCCTTATCGTACATGATTCACAACCATGAATTGTTTCTGATGAAGTATGCATCGTAAACGTTGCACCACAGAATAGCGTGTGCGATAGTTGTCATGTCCGACGATGTTACGACGGTCCAACATTTCATAATCCTGTCCGACACTCGTACGACGATTAGCTAATCTTCTTAACGATGAACCGTTTGTGATGGTCCGCACATCACACGTTCTATAATAGTGAACTATTTGTGATGGGCCGCGCATCATAAATGTAGCACCACAGAATACGGCTGCGATGGCAATGTGAGCAGAAATGAGTAGGAGTACTGTAGGGGCTCTATCCCCGACGGTTTCTGGGTCATGTGGGAAGGAACCCCTTATCGCCCACACTCACTTGGCGACGGTTCCAAATGCCGTCGCGGGAAGTTGTTTTAAACCATTTGTTTAGGACCGTCGCACACTAGTGACACACTCTGCAGCCATGTCGAGCGATAGCGAGGACAACAGTTCGGCCAGCAGTCTGGCGCCCGATGATAGGTCAACATTAGAATCATCCCGCTCGTCTTCCATGAGTCCGGCGTCGAGGCCAGACCTCGATTATATCCGGTTCATGGAAGGGATGCTGCCTCCGGAGTCGTCAGACGACAACCAGACAGACGAGGAGCCGCTTGAGGATGAAGAAGAGGACGACGATGATGAGGAGGAGGAATGGTCGAATGAGGAGGAGGACGACGACGACAGCAATGATGATGACGACGGCGGCGGCGATGAAAAGCCAACGGTCAGCAGCAAGAAGCGTCCTCGCTAAGATGATGTCGCGGGGCCATCCAACAAGAACAACAAGAAGGACTAAGTTAAGCAGACTGTATATATCTCTGTTTATCCTGTCAATCTCATCGCACACGGTTAGTAATATGTACTCAACAGAGATCTTCTACATTATCGCCAATAGGTTGGTTTGTTGAACTGTGTGCCCTGACGAGCACACAATTCACAAATAAATACCGTATGGGCTGTCTATAATGATCGCACACAATTCTGATTATAGACCTGTTTGCCGGGTATCACACACATCTTGTTACGCCGAATCGTTTGTGTTCACCTCACTCATCGCAAACGGTTCATCGGACTAAACTGTATGTCGTATATCGCGCACACCTTGATCTGGCTGCCTGTTTCTGTTGTTCGGTCTCATTGCAAATAGTTCATACAGATCAATCGTATGCCACTCATCGCACACGCAACTATAATCTGAACTGTGTTTGATGTATCATTCATCGCAAACGTTTTGCATCATTTCTGATGGTTTTCATACATCACCGTTTGCGATTATTGCATCGCACACAGTTTCTCGAAGGGTCTCTGATAGTAGTGTCGTGTTAGCAGCATCCTGTAGTAGTGCATGTTCCTCGGGCTCAATTATCCGAAAATCCAACCAATCATTGATCATATCACGGGCGATGATTACCGCTCTATGCAACTTCCATTCGCCAGGGGGACTGTGTTTACACATCATACCATGGGTTTCATGAATCAGCATATCTAGATATTCGTCGACACAGCTTGTTGCCAGATAATATACATCCGGTCTATTCTGCTAATATTAACAGAATAACTATTCTAATAACACTTCCGCACGACATGTTCAACAGAAGCGAACTGCATGTTCTTTACGCTGCGCACTGCAGTGCTACACGGGAGAACTGCTTCATTTTCTGGCGGTCCGCCCGCGTGTTCTGTGTGGAATCGGGGTGTTGCGGGATGATTTAATTTGTTTATGGATGTCAGTTGACCTTTATTCTTTGTAATTTACAGGAAAAACGACTAAAATCTTTGTAAATCGAGGCATTTGGCGGGCGAGTTTTGCTCTGTTCGTTCGTGTTCGTGTCGGAATCGACCTTTTGGCGCTCAGATGTTGTTTGTTAGTCGTAATTGTTTGATATCGTTCGTTTAATCACAGCTTTTACTCTAGAAATTGTGTAATTTTTAGGAGTTAGATTTCAGTTCCTGCGAATTTGGTTGTGTGGGCGGGTGAGCTTCGTCCGCTCCTCTGTTCTTGTTGATTTTCTGGATTTTGCGCCTCAATGTGTTTTTGAATCTTGTAATTACTATCGCTGTTGGTTTTAATTCATTGTATTGCGAGTATAATTCTCATTCTTTGATTTGCAATTTTTAAATAAAAGCTGATGCTGTTCGTCCAGTTGTCTTGTGTTCGATGTAGTTTTTTGCGGGGTATTTTTCGATAGTGTAGTTGTTGGACAATTTTTAGGCGAGTTATGTAAGTGCGATTGAATTGGCACCTCTGTTAGTCTACGACATATCTGTATTTCTACTGCTTTAATTTTATTGTTGTTGTTCTAGCATACGCTGTAGTGCACTGCATTTTCGTTAGGAGTGTACTTTGTTTTACCTGTATTATAGTGGTCATGGCAGCTTATGAGATTTCTCTTTTCTTAAACTACATTCTGTGTTTTAGAGGACTGCATAATATGCACTTTCGTACTGCATTAGCACTATTGTTAATCTTCTATTGTGCTATTAGAATAGATGGTCCATTATATGCTTTTGTTAGCTGAATAGTTATTATGACAATTTTTTTGAACTGAATACTATGAGAATTCTTTTGAACATCATATGTTAACTGCATAGTTTCGACCATTCGCATTGCATTGTTACTGTTCAAATGACTGCTATTTTTATATTTAGGACCAACTATGTGTTTGAGAGAACTGCATTACTGCCAGCAGCAACTTGTCTAAAAATGGGTGATAAAATAATGCAGATGAGGTTGCATACTTTAAATAGGCACCGTTCAAGGTGTCTGGTGGACATAATTTTAAAAGCATACAACATTAGCAAATCATTAGAAATATGCCACCGATGGCTTGCTTCATATTTTAGACTGCCTACAGTGCAAATATTGCGAACTTCAAGGAGTCTTCTTCTTTGTAGAAAAACAGCATGGCCACTTCTCCAACCTCAAAGCCATTCTGGGAGACAAATTCTTTCCAACCAGTAGTTATGTTGATGCATTCTTCAGAGTCGATGTGGTAGTCAGCTTGCATCTCTCCATACCCATTCTTGTGTTCTATCTCCAAAGTAACCTTCCCTGAACTCGGAGCATGAAATTTTACTGTGGATGGCAGTTTCTGCATTTTGGAAAGGATGGAAAAAGAATGTTTATAAGTAAATAACAATGTATGAACATATATATACCCATTCTTTATACTTAGGATGATCCTCCATTCATATGACTACTATTTTTTATAAAGTAGTTGCAATGTATGAACAAATTTATATACAGAATTGACCTCTAGTTTTACTAGGATATATATTATACTGTAACATGTTTGTACTGCAAGGTCATTTACAGTGTACTTCACTAGCATGTTAAGAGAACTACAATACTGATCTACTAACCCTCTTTTTTGTTCGTGTGTTGTGGTACTGAAGAAAAATAGGTGGAAGCATCTAGTCTTAATAGCTAACAAATCTGAACAACAATACAAATTATGTTTTGTATTTTGTTCACACTACTGAACAAATTGATTGAACTATATATTCAGATGTGGATTTGCAGGTAGATTATGTCCAAAATTGTGAGGGGAAAAACATACCCAACTTTCCTGTAGATGAGCGGTTGTGAGGCGATGAAGAAATGGCGGCTGAAACCCCCTGTTGGGTACCATCAGGCACCCGAGCATGCTGCGCCACTCGGTGTTGGTGAGCTCTAGACCTTCTGCGTACACGCATGTGTCCGCTACCGGCGCCATCCTTGCCAAACACCCGCACTTACAGTCCATGGCGGGTTAAGTGGAATTCCAGAGAAGAGCTGGGGATGGGATGAACCCTAGATCTACGATTTGAAGAAAAAGAGGAATGGGGGAGGAGTTGTGTTAGTCTGGAGCACCAATTGATACGTTTTTATGCAACCAATTGACCAACGGAAGTAATAAATGTTTGTGGTTGGTGTTAGGTGGCGGATTAGTTCTGATTCAGAGTTCACGAATGCATTTGAGTAGCAAGAGGACTGCTTACTTGAAAATAGCGAACTGCATTGTCATATCAAGACGAACCACGGAACGCGTGGTTGGTCTTGCATTTGTGTATGGTATGTGGGATTTGAAAAAAAATCAGTGGCCTCTCTTTTTGTTTGTTGGGCCTGTGTTCGGGGAGTGAAGACGCATTGGGTCCAAGTTGGCCTGTCAGCACGGCTGGTTCCCGGTGCGTTGTGTGCGGCCTAATGTTTAGTCCCACCTCGCCCACGGAAGGCGCGCCCGACCTCTTTATAAGCGCTGGTGAGGCAGCCGTATCGAACTCCTCTGGTTACTTATTTGGGCGCTTATAAACGGCGCTCGCTTCTCTATGCTCTCTCACCTGTGGGCCCATGTGCGCCCGGCCCCACGCATCGTGGCTCAGAACGACTCGCCTGCTGTGGGCGCAGACCTACTACGAGACTGGCTGGGGCCGGCTGCACCTGGGTGGTTAATTTTTTTCTATTGTTTTTTTAAATGTTAGGGCGTGCATTGCTTAGCAAACCATCCTTGCACTGCATTGATGAGTGTTTTGTACTGCATGTGCACGCATTGCGAGCTACATGTACAGTTCTCATTTTTTGTTTTCATGTTTTTGCTCTTATGTAATCTTTTTCCCAATGTAGTGCAGTGCACTGCTTAGTAAACATACTTGTACTGCATTGATTATGTTCCTGTACTGCACATTCATATATTTCCGCACAACATTTTTTTTCAATGTAGGGGCGTGCACTGCTCTGTAAACCATCTGTGCACCGCACTGGTCAGGGTTTTGTACTACATTTGCACGCAATCCGATCTACTTGCACAATTCTCATTTTCGTTTTCGTGTTTTTGCTCTTATGTAATCTTTTTTTCTAATGTAGGGGAGTGCACTGCTTAGTAAATCATTCGTGTACTGCATTGATTACATTTCTGTACTGCATGTTCATATATTTCCGCAATACATATACAGATCACATTTTTCTTTTTGTGTTTTTTCTCTTATCTATTCGTTTTTTCAAATTTAGGGGCGTGCACTGCTTTGTTGGGTATGTGTAAACTTCATTTGAGAGAGCCTGTACTGCATTGGTACACAACTTGCACTGCATGCGTCCTATTTGCACACTGCTCGAATCTAATGATACATGAGCAAACAACATAAAACAAATTATCACAGGCATTCTGTACGACAAGTTCATCATCAGCAAACTAATTTCAACAGAAAGCATTCTAACATAATCAGAGTTCATCATTACAAGCGATTTTGCATGGCAAGCAAACTAAGTTCAGCAAAAGCAAATGATCACAAGCAAACTAACGATACATAAGCAAACAACATAAAGCAAATTTGATGATACTTCTAAAATGACGCTGGCAGTGTTGGCTCTTTGGCCGGCACCATCTTCTTCTTCACCAGTTAGCGTCTCCCCATCCCCAGCTGCTCCTGGCGCGCTTCTTGGGGGGCTCCTCCTTCTCCATCTTTGCACGACGAAGTCCGTCCTGGGTGAGGGTGATGCGGTTCCATATATCATACGCTGCATAGGCGTCCTTTTCCGCATTCTCGATGTGCCTCATGGACAGAGGCAGGGTGGCCCAGCGCTTGTGCTCGTCGTCGGTGATCTTCTTCTTCATGTTGTTGTAGTAGTTGTCGATGAGCATGCCAGAGACGTCTCCAAGGGAGTCCAACTCCTTGGTTGCCTCGAGCACCGTCCACTCCTTCTGGATGTCGACGAAGTTGGCGACCTCCAGATTGACGCACTCTAGCCTGGTTTTGTCGCCATCGATGGAGAAGCCTACAAAGGTGTACCTGGGGTCGGCGAGGAAGTTGTCGAAGACGGTGAACATTTCAGCGGCGCTCAGTTGGAAGAGCAGCACCGGGTGTTTCTTGCCGATGGAGAGTTGGCAGAGGGCGGGTTTCTGCGTCGCTTCAGGCTCGTTGTTGTACTCGTGATCAATGACGATGATCTTGTGGCGCTGGAGGCTGAGGTGGCGCTCGTACTGCGCGAGGGTGATCGCCATCTGCTTCTTGTTGTTGGTGTGGATGACGTGCAACTTGGTGTTGCCGTAGGTCTACACGTCCTTGTACTCATCGGCGAACGCCATCACCGATAGTAGGGCTTTGTGTTTTGCATGGAGATGGATGTGATGGAGCGATTTGGTGGCAGCGCAATGGATACTTGTTGTTGTGGATGAGAAGGCCTATGGCAGGGGTCTGAATTTAAGGGGAGGGCACGGTCGGGGATGGCCACATCGGATGAACTACACGATCTCAATGACGATGCGGTTTGTGCAGATCGTGGGTTGGTTTTGCGTCTGTGATCGTGGGCTTGCGGCGATGGAACCGCTCCGATTGGGTGGTTGTATGCGAACGTGGTGTTTTTGAACGTGGTTTTTTTTATCAGTAAATTTATTTAACAACCACTATTTGTGCGAACGGGCATTTTGTCATGTTTATATGTATCCTGCGTGATAATGAAAATGCATTGGTTAGAGTACCGCACTGCATCATGTGCAATGGAGAACTGCATGTTGTCTACAGGTGCGTACTTCATCATGTACTTCATCGTGTGCAATAAAGTACAATGTATTCCGCAATTTTACGAATTTTTGATGTGTTCTATACCGTGTATTTATTCATGTAGGTAATCCGGAACTGGATTGCTAAAACCGTACTGCTTCGTGTAACGAAATGCACTACATTTTTCTAGTGTTGCGTACTGCATCTGTTTTTTGCCTGTACTTACTGCAGTCCCTGGTACGGGAGGGGTAGGGGAGTTGGGGGGGGGCATTTTTTTTGTGTGGCACTTATTTGAATGTAGACTTTTTCTTTTTGGATGCATTTTCTTAACATTTATGTTGTTTTTTATTTTAACTTTTTTTACGGACTGCGTTTATTTTATTTTTGTTTTACCGAATGAACTTCATTGTTCTTCATAGAGAACTGCATCATGTGCGTTTTGATGTGGTCTTTCTTACTTTAGCTGGGCCGTGCTTGGGCCGGCCTATTTTATGTTCCTTTTTGCCACACGCAGGCCTCCTACGTGTCCGTCCAGGTGATCCCACCGCTGACAGGGAGAGAGACCGAGAACAATCCCCTCTCCTCTCTTGCAGTTCCTCCCTTGAGCAAAACCGCCGTTGCCCGCAGCAACCACCATCGCCCACCGCTGACAGGGAGAGAGACCGAGAACAATGCCCTCTCCTCTCTTGCAGTTCCTCCCTTGAGCAAAACCGCCGTTGCCCGCAGCAACCACCATCGCCCGAGGAACCGCCGCCCTCAAGAGGTTCTTATTCCTGCATTCCGTGTCGCCGTCCGCTCCGCGAGCCCTTGCCGCTGCACTCCCGCAACCCTTTCGTGTCCGTTCCCGTCGCCGCACCCTCCCCCCTCCCCGCCGGCGCCGCACCTTTTTGTGGTATGTTCTGCTTGTTCTCGGTCTTGATCGTCCCCTCGTCTTTTTTTGCTATTCTCGTAGTTGTTGTTGCTATTTTTGCTTGTGTAATTTTTCCATAGGCAGCCAATTTTATCTCGATTTTGGAGTCGATACTCGTATGTAGCAAGGTGGATCTAGGGTTTCGTGAGATTTTTGCCGATTTTGTTGCTTATATCTGTCACTTCGTCGTTGTGCTGCAGGCAGACGCCATGTCTTCGCCGAGCAGAGTGGGAGGAGGAGTTCAGGGTATGTGGAGTGCTTATTTTAGGCTTTTGTTTATTTTTGTTTAATGTTTATCTAGTTTCCTAAATCATCCTGCATATTGGTTTATGCTCTGTTAGTTGTTAGCGTTCGTTTGCATTATTTTGTCATGTGATGTTTTGTAATTTCTGTTTCTGGTTCTTTTTGAATCAAGTAGGTGATTGTGGTTCTCATAATGATACACCAATTGGCTCTCGTTGTCCTGGTGGTAAGGATCATGGTGTGGAGGGAGGGCATCAATTGAATTCGTCGATTGAAACTTCTCCCATAAGTGTGGCCCCTCCTTCTGGTATGTGATTGATTTGTTTATGTTGTGTATGTTGGTTACTTTGATGTTGTACCAAAGCCTTGTTGTATCTAGTCCAACATTTTGTTGGGAAGAAACATGAAGTTAGTGTATGCAGCACTGTATTTATTTTGTATATGTGAACTCCACTACATGTATGTGTGAACTGCATTGTTGTTTTATTCACGTTTTTTTTTGCAATGCATTAATTTTTATTTTTAGCTTATGGTTGGAGCACTGCATTTTATATGTCTAAGTGTACTGCATTTGTTCTTTTTGTGCACTTTTTAACGACCATAGTCAAACTTCATTTTGACGCAGTGTCTGTTTTCCATGCTGGGGCGCCTGGGTTTGAGGAGGTTACTCAATTGATTGACCATTATTTCGCAGAGGGTAATGTTGGTGTGAGCTTTGACCAGAGACATCCCGTTTTGTCTGAGACACAGTCGCAGTCTGTTGATGGTATAGAGGAAGTTACACAGGATTGTATGGTCTCGGAACAGCTTCGTGAATATGAGTTGAAGCAAAGCAAGAAGAAGTTGAGGTTTGAAAGTGACTCAAAAGAGTTTGCGGAGAAGGAGAAGCAGAGGAGAGCTACAGATGGTGCCAAGGGTGCCAAATTTGCCAAGGTGAAGAAGCCTTCTTTGCAGAAGAAGAGGTTGAGTACTATTGCTGAGGAAGGTGGTACACCTCAGCGGAGTCCACGTGTTGCTGGCATGAACAAGAATCTTGGCAAGAGAACTGCTGAAGCTGGTGGAAAGGATGATCCTCAGTGCAAACGACTACATGTCACTGAAGGTCCCAACTCTGATGATGACGACTTTGTGCTTGCTGATTTTGTGAGGGATGTTCATAGTGGTAGACGCAAAGACTGTTGTTCATCTAAGAGTCTACCCAAGCGTGCCCATGATGATGTCGATGAAGATGTTTGTGGTTACTCTGGCGAGGAGGTGGATGTTGTTCCAAAGGTTTGTTGAAGTGGACTACAGTTGTTTCTTTCATTGTTATTCTACCTGTGTTTTCTCTGTCACTTTTTTATGGCTAGTCTTCTAATGTGGATTGCATTTCCCTTTACACAGAGGAAGAAGTCTAGTAAGAGCAATGCAGCTGAAGATGATGCTAAGGGAGATGATTCTCGATTTAACAAGACCGTACGTTTGTCGCTTCCCACTGTTTGCAAGGTTGCTGCCTTGTTGAAAGAGGCACACTGTAGTCGTGTTCGGGATGCTGCATTTGGTGTTGTCTTTAAACTGACAGTAAAGAAAAATGTGTCACGCATTCTTATGTGTTATCTGATGGGAGTGATTGACCCTGCCACCATGATAATGGACTTTGGGAATGGCAGGGTTCTTAGAATCAATCGTGATGCAGTTCATCACATTTTTGATTTACCCATGGGACGTCACACTGCACCCATTCCTGCTGCCAGTGGCCATGATGACTCGTTGAGTGCCCTCAAGGATGAGCTTGTCTTTGACCGTTCAAAAAGTATAAGTGTCAAGGACTTGCTTGAGAAGTTGAAGGTCTTGGTGGAGGAAGATGATCATGTGACTGTTGACCTTGCTGTGAAGGTGTTCTTCCTGATACTCTACTAGAATTTGCTGTGTCCCGGGCCTGCAGTTCGTTTGGGTAGAGTTACTGCAATGGTAGAGAACATGGATTATGCGGCTACGGCTCAGATGGACTTTTGCCAGCTAGTTGTTGATGAGTTGCAGGCAGCTGTGGTGAGGTGGAAAACAGAAGCCAGCAAGCAGAATTGTGCAAAGGGTTGTGCCATTGTCCCCCTGATTATGTATCTTGACTGCTTGAAGCTTCGCAAATTTTCAGTCATGCACACGTTGACGCCACGTGCGTCATATCTGATGACCAAGGACCTGATGAAGTTATACAATGAGGTTGTGCTTGTGAAGGGAAAGATTTACTTGGACACTTACAAATTTGGGAAGCTACCGGTTAGTGTATCTGAGTTTTTAATATCAGTTTTTTTAAAGGTGCAACCATTATAAATCTGAACTTTTCTAGTACTCACATGTGTACTACTCTTTGTCTCTTGTCTTTTTTTGCAGTGGAAAGCTTCAGGTGATATTGTGTACAACCGTCCTGTTGTAGTTGTATGCGGCAGCTCTGATGCGGGACCTAGCACTCATGCTAGGTTTTATGAGCCTATATGTAGCCAGCTTCCTGCCTGTGATGATGAGGTGCCGCGTACTCGTGGTTTCATGGCTCGACAGATGTTTGATAATAGAAGCTCTTCTAAACAGACATTAGTTGGCGGCAAAAAACACGAGGAGATTGATGAGCTTCTTCTGAAGGTTTTGAAGTTGACTGAAGATTTGCCAACCTCTGGTGACAGGTTGAGGACAGTTGCTGGTTTTTTCCCTGTTGGCCATGGCCTACGAGATGAAGATATTGTTGCTGCTCACAATTTTGATTGTGGCGTGATTGAAAGCCTGAAGATTGCAGTGACGAATGTTCGGTCTTTGTATGCTCAATTGAGACATTCACAAGAGGAAAAATGCGGTCGGTATGAGAAGGATGTTGGGCATATTTTGAATGAAATGAACCATCAGGACGCTGGCGTTGGTGATGATAATGTATGTTTTAGGTTTTTTGTGGCTTTGAACCTCTTTTGTGTATTATGTGGACTGCTCCTCACTATTTGTTTTGTGATAGGCTGGAGTGGAATCTTCTGGTGTCCATGGAACTAGGGACGATGGAATTGGTCAGGTACAAGTACTTCTGCCATGTCTGTTCTGCCATGCGTCTCTCTTCTTAAACTTGCATTTGTTGCTTTCCATTTATATTGTATTTTTTTGTGTACTTCACGGTTGTAAAGTGTGTACTGCTTGTGCATATTTGAAGTTTTTTCTTTCTTGGTTTGTTCTATGCCTGTAGACTGATGATGTTGCTTGTGATGTGCACAAAGAGACATACGATGGCTCTGGGAAGGATGAGGTCTTGGCTGATGCATCGTCCCCTCCGGATGGTGTAGCTGATAAGGTATAGTTGTATTACTTGTTCTGTTAGTGTGTTGTAATCTAATTTTTTGTTGTTGTTGTTGTTGTAAACTTGATGTATGCTGTTATGTTCACTCATATGCATTTTCATTTACATATGTTAGCTGCAATAGTTTTACATGTGTGAGCTTCAGTCTTTGACAAAAGTGAACTGCATTCCATTTTGCATGCGTGGTCCATAATGTTTTACATAAGTAAGCTTCGGTATTTAACATAACTGAACTGCAGCATTTGACAAAGTGAGCTGCGGTTCTTTTTTACGTATATGTGGGTTGAAGTTGTAGTTGTTTTGATACACGTGGGTTGCAGTTGTTGTTGTGTTAATTATCCCCACGCTCATTTTTGTGTTATTGTGTATTTTTTAATCTTTCCACAACCTGGAGAAGAAAACGTGTAAGTTCACGTTGATCTGAATCAGGGCGGTTGTTGATGGTGGTGGCAGTGTTGGTGCTTCTGCATTGGTAGCTGTTGACTGTGCAGTCCTTTCTATAGCTCAAGAATCCCATGATGCTCTTTCCCCCAGTTGGCATGAAGATTCTGATTTTGGCATTGAAAAGCCGCTGGAGAATGTCGTCCATGTTGTTAGTGTTGTTGCTTCCCCTGTTTGTCTGGCGGCCCACGATGTTCCTGAAGTATCGAGAGTGGAGCCTCATGTAGCTGAAGTATCTAAGGACGGTGCGGTTGACCAGACTGTTGTAAATCCAGAAAATGCTGATGTTCCTGCAGAAGGGCAGTCCAGTGAGGTTGTGGTGGATTCGTCGCAACCTATCCAAGAAATTTTTTTGGTCAGCTCTGAAGAACAACAGCATGAAGGCTCTGACACTGAAGGCAAGAGTTTTGTTTCGAACAGTGCAGTTGAAGTTTTTCTCATTTCATTTTGTTTAATTACTATGGTATATGTATTAGATGTTTAATGATAAGTGAAACTTGATCTTTTGTTTATGATTTTCAAAATAGCTAGCATAATTTCCTTATCTTAATATTTGAACTTCATTATTTTGGATAAGTGAACTTCATCTTTTTATTACAGATGACGAACTTCCTGTTGTGACACCATCGAACATTGATCCAGCTCTTCTGAAAAGATACAATGAGTTGTACGCTGCTGTTACGAGGGTTCGGAAGGACAAGAAGAAGAAGGATGGTTTTTTAGAAATTGTTTTGTTCATATGTATTTTCTAATTTTGGTTTTTAGCCCTTTTTCTTTGTTGTTATTTTTTGAAGTATCTTATGTTTCAGTTTTTCATAAAAAAGGGACATGATTGCCTTTATAACTGAGTTGGGTGATATTACCAGTGGCGAAGTTGGTCAATCCTTTTGGGATAAATGGATGCTCACTACAAGACTTGTAGATCTTGGGGTTTCTTTGCTGGTAGATAAGTTTAAGGGATCTCCGACAATGGTTGTCCGTACCATATTTGTGTAAGAATGCAAAAAAAATGTTTTATTTTTAGATTTTCTTTTCTGATTTCGTGCCACGACATGTTTTCTTGAGCACTATTTGATTTTGGGTTTTGTATTAGCAGACAAATATTTGGAATGGTGGTACTGTAGGCAGGAGTGTTAAAATGATGTTCTCTTCAAAAGCCGAGGAGCGTGTTGATAGAAAGGATATGGTGAGTAACGTTTTTATGTGTCGAAAACTATATTTTGTGTGTTTGTTTTTATAGTGTTTTGTTTCTTCTTCTTATTATAATTTTATTTATTTGAACAGGTCCTTTTTGCAACTTTTGATCCGCCAGATACAAGGGATGACATTGGTCATTATTGTGTAGTTGCGTTAAATGTGAAAGAAAGGCGGTTTGAATTTCTTGACTCGCTCAATAAACCTGGCAGCCCTGATGCGATCAGGGTTTTTAGGAGGATGGTTAAAAATATCAAGCGTGCATGGAAAGAAGGAAGCTCAAGTTCTGATGAGCCGCTAAATTCTCCTACACTTGATGGATTTGTGTTGAAACATGTCATTGTCCCAATGCAGCCTAATGGGTGTGTTCCGTACAGCCCCTCTTCACCATACTGCTCAAGTATTTTTTAATTTTGATTTTGTGAAACTGATGTTTTTTATTCTTTTATTGCAGGCATGATTGTGGATTCTATATGTTTCAATTCCTGCAGACTTGGGATGGTGTTCGAGTTGCTCAGTTTGTGGTGGAGCACATTGGCTACATCAGAAAGGCCATGCTCTATAGTTGGCTCACATCGAGAAAGTGTTCCCTTGATTTAACATCACTTTTAATTTTTGCAGATAAAGGTTGAGTGAACTTCTTTATCCTTCATTTATTTATTTTTTGTCTACTGCTTGCTTCCGGTTCTTATGGGCTTTTTCTTAATAGTTTGTTTAGTTACGTTCGTTATTTAGAATGTATGTGTATATTTATTTGTTGTGTTAATGAGATGCATTTTATTTTTGGGGCAAGTGAGCTGCTTTGTTCTTTACAAGTGGGTTGCATTGTTGTATACATTTTTTTATTCTGCATTGCTGTAGACAAGTGGACTGCATTGCTGTAGACAATTGTGTTGCATTCTATTCTTTAGTGAACTGCATTATTTTATTTTAATGAGATGTATTACATGTTTTTTGGTTTTGTATTTTTGTGCTGAGTGTTTCCATGTTTTTTCTACACGGTTTTAGGTTTTGATGGGGGGCTTCATGAAGGCTGTACGTCATTGTTCGAGTCCCAGGGTTCTGATGTGGTTATGGAGGATTGCGCCATTGAAATCTCTCCAGATAATTCTGGTTCTTTGGCTAGAGATGGTTTGAACACAGCTGTGGCGTCTGGACCTAATGGTGGAAGTGTTTCTCGACCTAGATCTCCACGCGATGTATTTGATGTTGATGATGATGATTTTGTTACGTCGTATCCTCGCGTCACGAGAACTCGGAGTGCAGCAATTAATCGTCCTCCTGTGGATGACGTTGAAGTTTTTTCAAACAAGAGGGCAGGTGAGAGGGCTTTTAAGTTGAGATGCTCTATAGAGAAATTGAAGCCTTCGAGGTTCAAATATATTGATGAGGCGAGGAAAATAATGGATCTTGTTCTCAGCAAAGTATTTGTAAACAAATACCACGAGTAAGTTTTATGTGTGTGCCCTTGATCCTTTTTGTGTGTTTTGTTTTTAAATTTAATTTTATTGATCCCATCTTTGTATGTTTACTGCAGGAATGTGTTCTTTATGGTGAACAGTCCTTTTGGTGATCTTGATACTTACACTGTTGACTATATCTATAATACATTTGGCAAAGGAGCTTTAATGGATTCGTATCTCATGGATTTTGTCATCAAGTACTGGAAGCAAGACCCTGAAATGGGTTTAGTTTATCATTTTGGTGAACGTGTGCTACTCTCACCCTTATTTATCATCGTAAACGTGTGCTGTCATTTTTTTCTATTGTACTGGTTTTTTATGTCCATGCCTGCATGCATTGTTTATTCTTTTTTCATGTCCTTTCTTTGTTCTTTTTTCCTTGCAGTACGTTCTTCAGATGGAAACATTTGTGACGAGAGATGATGAAGGAAACCCTATGTTGCCAGTTGTGCATAGCACGTTTGTATTACAAGATGCAATTAACCAGTTAGAGGTTTTTGTGAGTGACGACGTAAACTTGTTGGATGCAAAACTGGTAAGTTCATTGTTTCCCGTCGTTTATTTTTCTGGTTTGTTGCATTTCTTTTTATAGTTAATTTTTGGAACGGTGTGTTCTAGTGCTACGTGTCGAAATAAGTTTTCATTTCATTTTTTGTTTTTTTGATGTGAACAGATTATGATGCTGCGCTCCAAGGATGGTCATTATTCCTTGATATCCATGACACTAGGAAGTACACTGGCCATGCTGATGTCACGACCAAGTGGCGCAGGAGTGATTACCACTCAGATTGCACTGAAGTGGTATGTCATTTTTTCTTGCCAAGTGCAAAGCTTTTTTGTGTTTCTCCTACTGCATTTTTTATAAACTGCACATGCAATGTTAGCACACATTGGACCACACTTGTTTATGTAGTGCACTGCAACATATGCGTGACAGAACTGCATTTTTCTCAGACCCCCCATAATCCTTGTAAAAAAGGAGATAAAAGGAAATGACCTCACATGCATTTAAAATAAGGACTGTCTAGACGTTGAGAACAACTTTTGTATTTTTTGGTTCGTCTGAATCGTAATTTGATCTGTGGTGTGTGTTATTTTTACATTGTGCTTCCTTTTTTTTTGCCAGATGAGGAGGATGACTCAGTTGCTGAAGGCGATTTATGGTGAAAAGATGTATAAATCTAAGAAGCACCCTGATTGGGTTAAATTGGCAGAGAAGCCCTCTTACCCGGTCGTGCCAGCGCAGGGAGCAAACGAGTGCGGATCTATGTTCTGAGGATGACGCAGTTGTATGACGGCCAACGTCTAGTTGAGAAAATTATCAAAACTGACGTAACACCTTCTCTGTTTTCTTATTTTTCTTGTTACTTTTTTCATTATTTTACCTTTTCACTTTTTTTTCTTTATGACAACCTTTTTTTAATCATTGTCTGCATTTTTTTATTTTCCTTTTTAGCCTACTGATGAAGATTGGAAGGCGGAGTACATGTTCCAGCTGTTGTTCAATTCTTCGAACATGTTGTGTTATGAAGACATGCAGCTTGAGCTACGAGAACTGACTGCGGACCTCGGGCTTACTTCCCTGTCGCAGTCGCAGACGCAGTCGCAGACGCAGTCGCAGACGCAGTAACAATCTACTTAGTAAAAACCCTGTGTATGGACAAGAACTAGGGTTCACATTGTGTAGTGTGTGGTGTCTAAGGTATATAATGTATGAAAAGACGTTTTTTTTCTGTTTGTTGTGATTTTCGTCTGCTTTTTTGCAGCAGTGTTTTATGGACGAATTTGTATCTGTATGTGTATTTTATATAAATAATTCATACAGTATTTATATGTGTATATTTTTATTTTTGTTGACTTACACGTTCTGTGTGAACTGGCATTTTGTCACGCGTATATGTATCTTATGTGTCTCATCAACTGCATTGCATGTGATACCGAACTTCTTCGTCCAACAAAAAGCACTGCATTTGTCTACAAGTTTGTGCTGCACCTGTTTTTTTTCTGCACTTTTTGCCGCAGACCCTGCATTCATGTGTGTATCCTGGAACTGCGTTGCTTTATGATACTGCACTGCTTTTCCTAACCAAGTGAAGTGCGTTGCTTCATGATACTGCACTCCTTTGCCAATCCAAGTGCACTACTTTTTTGCCTAACCAAGTGCACTTCTTTTATGTCCTTCAGTTGGTTATTTTTTTATTGTTTGTATTGTAAGGTATGGGAGGGTTGGGGCCCCCCCATTTTTTTGGTTGACTATATATTTGTATTTGCTCTTTGTATTCCCTGTACTTAACGTACAGCGTTCGTTAGCGCGAGGCCGAGCAAGGGGGTGGGAGGGGGGTCGACCCCCCTCCCTACCCCCCTACGAGGCCGAGCCGGAGCAGGCGGCGACGTGGCGTGCCGCGGCGCCGCATGCGCAGGCAAGTCCGTCACACCTCGTCGGCTCCCTGTCTATCTTAGGGGTGTAGCTATGGGGTTGCGTGCGTCCTATTGTTGAAAAACAGAATGTCCGCACTGCGCCTGTCAACCAAGTGCATTGCATGCGTTAGCGCGAGGCCGAGCAGGGGGGAGGGAGGGGGGTCGTGACCCCCCCTTCCCACACCCTGCGAGGCCGAGCCTGGAATGAGCCGGAGCAGGCGGCGACGCGGCGTTCCACGGCGCCGCATGCGCAGGCGAGTCCGTCACACCCCGTCGCACCCCTGTCTATCTTAGGGGTATGGCTCTGGGGTTGCGTGCGTCCTATTGTTGGAAAAACAGAATGTTTGCACTGCGCCTGTCAACCAAGCGCACTTCATGAGTTAGCGCGAGGCCGAGCAGGGGGATGGGAGGGGGTTGAGACCCCCCTCCCCACCCCCTGCGAGGCCAAGCCTGGAACGAGCCGGAGCAGGCGGCGACGCGGTGTGCTGCGACGCCGCATGCGCAGGCGAGTCCGTCACACCTCGTCGCCTCCCTGTCTATCTTAGGGGTGTGGCTCTGGGGTTGCGTGCGTCCTATTGTTGGAAAAACAGAATGTCCGCACTGCACCTGTCAACGAAGCGCACTGCGTGCGTTAGCGCGAGGCCGGGCAGGGGGTGGGAGGGGGGTCGTGACCCCCATCCCCACCCCCACTGTGAGGCCGAGCCTGGAACAAGCCGGAGCAGGCGGCGACGCGGCGTGCCGCGGCGCCGCATGCGCAGGCGAGTCCGTCACACCCCGGTGCCTCCCTGTCTATCTTAGAGGTGTGGCTCTGGGGTTGCGTGCGTCCTATTGTTGGAAAAACAGAATGTCCGCACTGCGCCTGTCAACCAAGCGCACTGCATGCGTTAGCGCGAGGCCGAGCAGGGGAGTGGGACGGGGGTCGTGACCCCCCTCCCCACCCCCCTGCGAGGCCGAGCCTGGAACGAGCCGGAGCAGTCGGCGACGCGGCGTGCCGCGGCGCCGCATGCGCAGGCGAGTCCGTCACACCTCGTCGCCTCCCTGTCTATCTTAGGGGTGTGGCTCTGGGGTTGCGTGCGTCCTATTGTTGGAAAAACAGAATGTCCGCACTGCACCTGTCAACGAAGCGCACTGCGTGCGTTAGCGCGAGGCCGGGCAGGGGGTGGGAGGGGGGTCGTGACCCCCATCCCCACCCCCACTGTGAGGCCGAGCCTGGAACAAGCCGGAGCAGGCGGCGACGCGGCGTGCCGCGGCGCCGCATGCGCAGGCGAGTCCGTCACACCCCGGTGCCTCCCTGTCTATCTTAGAGGTGTGGCTCTGGGGTTGCGTGCGTCCTATTGTTGGAAAAACAGAATGTCCGCACTGCGCCTGTCAACCAAGCGCACTGCATGCGTTAGCGCGAGGCCGAGCAGGGGAGTGGGACGGGGGTCGTGACCCCCCTCCCCACCCCCCTGCGAGGCCGAGACTGGAACGAGCCGGAGCAGTCGGCGACGCGGCGTGCCGCGGCGCCGCATGCGCAGGCGAGTCCGTCACACCTCGTTGCCTCCCTATGTATCTTAGGGGTGTGGCTCCGGGGGTTGCGTGCGTCCTATTGTTGGAAAAATAGAATGTCCGCACTACGCCTGTCAACCAAGCGCACTGAGTGCGTTAGCGCGAGGCCGGGCAGGGGGTGAGAGGGGGGGTCGTGACCCCCCCTCCCCTCCCCCCGTGCGAGGCCGAGCCTGGAACGAGCCGGAGCAGGCGCCGACGCGGCGTGCCGCGGTGCCGCATGCGCAGGCCAGTCCGTCACACCCTGTCGCCTACATATCTACCTTAGGGGTGTGGCTCTGGGGTTGTGTGCGTCCTATTGTTGGAAAAACAGAATGTATGCACTGCGCCTGTCAACCAAGTGCACTGCGTGCGTTAGCGCGAGGTCGAGCAGGGGGTGGGAGGGGGGTCGTGGCCCCCCTCCCCACCCCCCTGCGAGGCCGAGCCTGGAACAAGCCGGAGCAGGCGGCAATGCGGCGTGCCGCGGTGTCGCATGTGCAGGCAATTCCGTCACACCCAGGCGCCTCCATGTCTATCTTAGGGGTGTGGCTCTGGGGTTGCGTGTGTTCCATTGTTGGAAAAACAGAATGTCCGCACTGCGCCTGTCAACCAAGCGCACTGCATGCGTTCGCGCAAGGCCGAGCGGGGGATGGGAGGGGGGTCGTGACCCCCTCCCCACCCCCACCCCCTGCGAGGCCGAGCCTGGAACGAGAGGTAGCAGGCGGCGACGCGGCGTGCATCGGCGCTGCATGCGCAGTCGAGTCCGTCACACCCCATCGCCTCCCTGTCTATCTTAGGGGTGTGGCTCTGGGGTTGCGTGCGTCCTATAGTTGGAAATACAGAATGTCCGCACTGCGCCTGTCAACCAAGCGCACTGCATGCGTTAGCGCGAGGCCGAGCAGGGGGTGAGAGGGGGGGTCATGACCCCTCCCTCCCCACCCCCCGTGCGAGGCCGAGCCTGGAACGAGCTGGAGCAGGCGTCGACTCGGCGTGTCGCGGTGCCACATGCGTAGGCGAGTTGATCACACCCCGTCGCTTCCCTATCTATCTTAGTGGTGTGGCTCTGGGGTTGCGTGCATCCGATTGTTGGAAAAATAGAATGTCCGCACTGCGCCTGTCAACCAAGCGCACTGCATGCGTTAGCGCGAGGCCGAGCAGGGGGTGAGAGGGGGGGTCATGACCCCTCCCTCCCCACCCCCCGTGCGAGGCCGAGCCTGGAACGAGCTGGAGCAGGCGCCGACCCGGCATGTCGCGGTGCCACATGCGTAGGCGAGTTGATCACACCCCGTCGCCTCCCTATCTATCTTAGGGGTGTGGCTCTGGGGTTGCGTGCATCCTATTGTTGGAAAAATAGAATGTCCGCACTGCGTCTGTCAACCAAGAGCACCGCTTGCGTTAGCGCGAGGCCGAGCAGGGGCACAACCCCCCTCCCCCCCCCCCCCCCCCCCCGCGCGCGCGAGGTCGAGCCTGGAACGAGCCGGAGCAGGTGGCGACACGGCGTGTCGCGGCGCCGCATGCGCAGGCGAGTCCGTCACACCTCGTCGCCTCCTGTCTATCTTAGGTGTGTGGCTCTGGGGTTGCGTGCGTCCTGTTGTTCTAAAAACAGCATGTCCGCACTGCGCCTGTCAACCAAGCGCACTGTATGCATTAGCGCGAGGCCGAGCAACGGGGTGGGAGGGGGGTCGTGACCCCCCTCCCCACCCCCCTACAAGGCCGAGCCTGGAACCAGCCGGAGCAAGCGCCTCGGCGCCGTATGCGCAGCGAGTCCGTCACACCCCGTCGCCTCCCTGTCTATCTCAGAGGTGTGGCTCTGGGGTTGCGTGCGTCCTATTGTTGAAAAAACCGACTGTCTGCACTGCGCGTGTCAACCAAACGCACTGCCCGCGTTAGCGCAAGCCAGAGCAGGCGGGTGGGAGGGGGGTCGTGACCGCCCCTCCCGACCCCCCTGCGAGGCCGAGCCTGGAACGAGCCGAAGCAGGCGGCGACGCGGCGTGCCACTGCACCGCATGCGCAGGCGAGTCTGTCACACCCCGTCGCTTCCCTATCTATCTTAGGGGTGTGGCTCTAGGGTTGCGTGCGTCCTATTGTTGGAAAAACCGAATGTCCGCATTGCGCCTGTCAAAAAAGCACACTGCGTGCGTTAGCACGAGGCTGAGCAGGGGGTGGGAGGGGGGTCGTGACCCCCACCCCACTCCCCCTGCGAGGCCGAGCCTGGAACGGGCCAAAGCAGGCGGCGACGCGGCGTGCCGCGGCGCCGCATGCACAGGCGAGTCCGTCACACCCCGTCGCCTCCCTATCTATTTTAGGGGTGTGGCTCTGGGGTTGCGTACGTTCTATTGTCGAAAAAACAGAATGTCCGCACTCTGCCTGTCAACCAAGCGCACTGCATGCGTTAGCGCGAGGCCGAGCAGGGGGTGGGACGGGGGTCGTGACCCCCCTCCCCACCCCCCTAAGAGGCCGAGCTTGAACAAGCCGCAGCAGGTGGCGACGCGGCGTGCCGCGGCGCCGCATGCGCAGGCGAGTCCGTCACACCCTAGCGCCTCCATGTCTATCTTAGGGGTGTGGCTCTAGGGTTGCATGCGTCCTATTGTTGGAAAAACAGAATGTCCGCACTGCGCCTGTCAACCAAGCGCACTGCATGCGTTAGCGTGAGGCCGGGCAGGGGGGTGGGAGGGGGGTCGTGACCCCCCTCCCCACCCCCCTTGCGAGGCCGAGCCTGGAACAAGCCGGAGTAGGCGGCGACGTGGCGTGCCCGGCGCCGCATGCGCAGGAGAGTCCGTCAGACCCCATCGCCTCCTTGTCTATCTTAGGGGTGTGTCTCTGGGGTTGCGTGCGTCCTATAGTTGGAAAAACAGAATGTCCGCACTACGCCTGTCAACCAAGCCCAGTGCATGCGTTAGCGCGAGGCCGAGCAGGGGGTGAGAGGGGGGGTCATGACCCCTCCCTCCCACCCCCCGTGCGACGCCGAGCCTGGAACGAGCTGGAGCAGGCGCCGACCCGGCGTGCCGTGGTGCCGCATGCGCAGGCGAGTCCGTCACACCCCGTCGCCTCCATATCTATCTTAGGGGTGTGGCTCTTGGGTTGCGTGCCTCCTATTGTTGGAAAAACAGAATGTCCGCACTGCGCCTGTTAACCAAGCACACTGCATGCCTTAGCGCGAGGCCGAGCAGGGGGTGGGAGGGGGGGGGTCGTGACCCACCTCCCCACCCCCCCTGCGAGGCCGAGCCTTGAACGAGCCGGAGCAGGCGGCGACATCGCTTGCCGCGGCGCCGCATGCGCAGGCGAGTCCGTCACACCTTGTCGCCTCCCTTTCTATCTTAGGGGTGCGGCTCTAGGGTTGCGTGCGTCCTATTGTTGGAAAAACAGAATGTCTGCACTACGCCTGTCAACGAAGCACACTGTGTGCGTTAGCACGAGGCCGAGCAGCGGGGTCGGAGGGGGGTCGTGACCGCCCCCCCCTCCCGACCCCCCTGCGAGGCCGAGCCTGGAACAAGCCGGAGCAGGCGGCGACGCGGCGTGCCGCGGCGCTGGATGCGCAGCGAGTCCATCACACGCCGTCGCCTCCCTGTTTATCTTAGGGGTGTGGCTCTGGGGTTGCCTGCGTCTTATTGTTGAAAAATCAGAATGTCTGCACTGCACCTGTCAACCAAACGCACTACCTGCGTTAGCGCGAGGCAGAGCAGGGGAGTGGGAGGGGGGTCGTGACCCCCTCTCCCCACTCCCCTGCGAGGCCGAGCCTGGAACAAGCCGGATCAGGCGGCGACGCGGCGTGCCACTGCGCCGCATGCGCAGGCGAGTCTGTCACACCCCGTCGCCTCCCTGTCTATCTTAGGGGTGTGGCTCTGGGGTTGCGTGCGTCCTATTGTTGGAAAAACCGAATGTTCGCACTGCGCCTGTCAACCAAGCGCACTGTGTGCGTTAGCACGAGGCCGAGCAGGGGGTGGGAGGGGGGTCGTGACCCCCCTTCCCCACCCTTCCTGCGAGGCCGAGCCTGGAACGAGCCGGAGCAGGTGGTGACGTGGCGTGCCGCGGAGCCGCATGCGTAGGTGAGTCCGTCACACCCCATCGCCTCCCTGTCTATCTTAGAGGTGTTGCTCTAGGGTTGCGTGCGTCCTATTGTTGGAAAAACAGAATGTCCGCACTGCGCCTGTTAACCAATCATACTGCGTGCGTTAGCGCGAGGCCGAGCAGGGGGGTTGGGAGGGGGTCGTGACCCCCCTCCCTAGCCCCCTGCGAGGCCGAGCCTGGAATGATCCGGAGCATGCGGTGACATGGCGTGTCGCGGCACCGCATGCGCACGTGAGTCCGTCACACCCCGTCGCCTCCCTGTCTACCATGCGCAGGTGAGTCCGTCACACCCCATGCGCCTGTCAACCAAGCCAGGATGTGACGTGGGATTATGCCGTTGTAGCCAAGTGAAAAGATTCACCATGGTAGTGTTTTTGATTGGCTGGAAAAAATATACATCTAAGCGAACTGCAATGCTTTATTGACAGCACATCTTTCGCCCCATACCGGACTGCACAGTGGACTGTATTTTTTAAGGTGAGGAGGTACTGGAGTAACTTTCTAGTTGTGCGTCGTTGGGCTTTGTTTGTTTTTGGGCTATGAGAATTTGTTCGGCCTGTCTTCGGGGAGTGAAGACGCATTGGGCCCACAAGTCGGCCTGTGAGCACGGCTGGTTCCCGGTGCATTGTGTGCGGCCTAATGTTTTGTCCCACCTCGCCAGCGGAAGGTGCGACCAATCTATTTATAAGTGCTGGCGAGGCAGCCGTATCGAACTCCTCTGGTTACTTATTTTGGCACTTATACACGGTGCTCGCTTCTCTATGCTCTATGACCTGCGGGCCCATGTGCGCCCGGCCCCATGCATTGTGGCTCAGGACGGCTCGCCTAAGGTAGGCGCACACCTACTACGAGACTGGCTGGGGCCGGATGCACCTGTGGTGGTCAATATTTTTCTATGTATTTTCTATCTTAAATATTTTTTTCAACGCAGGGGCATGCACTGCTTAGCAAAACATCCTTGCACTGCATTGATCAGGGTTCTGTACTGCATGTGTATGCAATCCGTACTACATATGTTTGCGCTACATTTTCGTGCACTGCATGGGTAGCATTTTTCTTTATTGTTTTTCCCTCTTACGTATCATTTTTTCTAGTGTACGGGTGTGCACTGCTTTGTTGCCTCTATGTGCGCTGCATTCGTCATAGTCATGTGCCGCAGGTGTACACATTTTTGCACTGCGTGCATCCTTCTTTGTGCCAAAGTTGTGACTGGTTATGCCAACGCTGCGGACTGCATGACTTACATTTAAGTACTGCATCAAGTGCACTACTTCTGTGTTGTGCACTGCACGAAAGTGCTTCTCTTGTGGTTCATTTTGAGCATGTACCGCACTTCATGCACACATATAGTGAACTTCCTTGTAAGACTTTGGAGAACTGCACACATTTTTAGAGACCTATTACGGGACTGGCTGGGGCCTGCTTCTCTTGTGGTTCATTTTGAGCATGTACCGCACTTCATGCACACATATAGTGAACTTCCTTGTAAGACTTTGGAGAACTGCACACATTTTTAGAGACCTATTACGGGACTGGCTGGGGCCTGGTTGTAGCTGGGTGGTCTATTTTTTTCCTTATCTGAAGCATTTTTTCTTTTGGAGTATATATATTTCGTGGTAGTACAAATGATGTCATTTGTACTACTTGCACCATCGTTGAGTACTGCACTGCGCGTACCAAGTCTGTATGTTGTGCACTAAACGAAAGTTGATGCAGACCCTTCGTTCTGCATTTATGCACGTACTGCACTTCATGTATACACTTTGTGAACTGCCTTATATTTGTTATGTGAACTGTATTCATGTTTCTTTATAAATATTAATGTTCTTTTTATATAATTACTTTTTGTGGACTGCATGTGTACAAATGTGTAATGCTTATTTTTTAGCATTGTGAACTGCATTAATCTTTCTTTTTTAGGTATGAGTTGTAGTTAGATTACTTAATTTTCTTAACATTGTTTTTGAATATGTTTTGTATGTGAATAGTATGTTTTGGTATATCACATGAAATTTTTCAAATTTTTCTGGATACTTGTTCTAACACAAACTAATTTCAGCGAAAGCAATTGATCAGAAGCAAACTGTGATACATAAGCAAACAACAGAAATAAAATTTATAATTCTAAAACGACATTGTTTTTACAAAAGAAATGTTCAATATGAAGCAATGGACATAATCAAAAGCTTGCAAACATGAAATAAAGAACAACACAACGACTAAACTAAAGTGAAACTAAAACATAGCCCTGAATTATTTCTAGTTGTTGTATTGGATTACAGCCTTATTCTTCTTCTGCTTTGCTTCTTTGTCTCTTTTTGCCCAGTCAAGTCCCATGATGACATCATAGATGATTCTCCATGACTCATATGTTGCAAAATCCCCACAGAGTATGGTCCTCCTTGCGGTTAATTTTTTTCTTCATGTCATGGTAGTGAATGTCTATCATCCTGCCGGCAACATCAGCCAAAGCGTCAAACTTCTTTTTATTGTATGGGTCTCTCCATTCCACCTGAATATCAATGTATTTGTCGGAGTTGATCTCCAAACCAGATAGCTTCAGCTTGCTTTTGTCTCCTTCAATGGCGAATCCGACGAAGGTGTACTCACCATTCATGAGGAATTTGTCTAGTTCCATTGGCCTGCAAGATGTTTGTATAGAGTGAATATAGTTTATTTTCTTAGAAGTACCAATGTTTTTTGTTTTTTCTGAAACTGAACTACAATATGAATATCTGAATGTATTGTGTTGAGTAGTTGCTAATACTTTGTTCAACATAACTAGTAAATCTGATAATATATTGCATAAAAAATGCATGTTTTCTGCATGATTGTATTGTTGAACTGAATTTTATACATGTTTTGCATAGTAATGTTGCAGTTTTCTATTGTTCAGTCAAATAGTTTGTATTTGGTAAAACAAAATAAAACTGCGTGTATTGCTAGATCATATAATTCAAGAATTGAACACATGAGTGACATACATGGAGCCAAATGAAAACTGTCAATGAATTCATATGCTATGCTTTTAAAAAATGGAAACCAAAGTTTAAATATTGGCGATTGTAGTGAAGAAAATTTAAAATTAATATTGACAATCAATAGTACAGATTGATAGTTATTCTGACCTGTCTTTAGCTGTAGAGATGTGGTAGACAAGGCATTCTTTTTCTACGCATAGCTGGAGCACTACTGCCCGTTGTGGCTTCATGTAGTGCGTGTACTCGACATCAACGCCGACTAGTTTGACGGGCATTCCGCCGAGCTTCCTCCTGAGCATGGACAGCATCTTGTCCACGTCTTCACCCTTGCTTGTGCAAACGACGTGGAGCTTGTGGTTGCCGTGGAGGTTGACGTCGTGGAGCTCCCTGGTGTACCTGCGGTGCTGCTTGTAAAGAGGTGCATCCGCCATGACTCTCCTCTGCTCTCTCGTGTTTGTTCTGGAGAGAAGAGGTTTGTGAAAGGAAGTGTGGAGAAGAAGATGCAATGGGGTTTTTTGGGGTACGAAGCAGTTGTGTTTTCTCCTCTGCTCTCCTCTGCTCTCCTTGACAGGACATGAGAGAGGCGGAGCGGGGTGGTAGCGTGGTGGGCCTCTGTTTTTAGTTACGTGACAACTACAGAGAGGTTCTGCTATGAGGAGGCTCTGTTAGTCCGTTGGAAATCCGAAACGTCGTGTCCTCTTTTTTTGTGACTTGTTTAGGTATGCACGCAACTGTTAGAAAATGTGATGATTGTGTTTTCGGGGAATGTTCCTATTAAGTGCACTTCTTTGCTATCAGAACAGAACTGCGTACGTCCACATAGTGTACTGCATGGAAGTGAAATTTTTTCTTCATGCACTGAATTATATCGGATTAGTATTGATACATATGTATGCACATTTAGTTTCTTGATGGAGTTCTTTCATGCAGTTCTTTATTTTATAATGGACTGCTTTGCTTAACTAACAGGGCTGCATTCTTCGTTTTAGCGATACTGCAATGCAGTAGAAGGAGAACTGCATTTTAGAAAAAAGAATACTTCGTGCTTCCATGTGGAGAACTACATTGTTTGGCGTCGCAGACTGCATTTGTACGTTTACTTCGGGCTTTCTGCCTTTTACTTATTAATAGTGAACTGTAATTTCTAGCAGTGCGCACACACATTTTCTTTTGTTGTTGTTATTCATTTAAAAACGTTTCTCATTTTTCTTTGATGTTTTACTTTTTAAGTTATTGTTTTTTCTTAGTGGGCCTTGTTGGGCCTGTGTTCGGTGAGTGAAGATGCATTGGGCCCAAGTCGGCCTGTGAGCACGGCTGGTTCCCGGCGCGTTGTGTGTGGCCTAATGTTTAGTCCCACCTCGCTCGCGGAAGGCCCGCCCGACCTGTTTATAAGCTCTGGCGAGGCAGCCGTATCGAACTCCTCTGGTTACTTGTTTAGGCGCTTATACACGGCGCTCGCTGCTCTATGCACTATGACCTGTGGGCCCATGTGCGCCCGGCCCCATGCATTATGGCTCAGAACGGCTCGCCTACGGTGGGCGCAGACCTACTACGAGACTGGCTAGGGCCGGATGCACCTGTGGTGGTCAATTTTTTTTCTTTGTATTTTTTATCTTAAGTATTTTTTTGAACGTAGGCGCGTGCATACATTATCAAACCATTCATGCACTGCATTGTTCAGGGTTCTGTACTGCATGTGCACACATTCTGTACTATATGTTCAGGTCTCTTTTTTGTTTTCATGTGTTTGCTCTTACGTAATCTTTTTTCCAATGTAGGGGAGTGCACTGCTTAGTAAACATATCTGTATTGCATTGATTATGTTTCTGTACTGCATGTTCATATATTTCCGCACTACATTTTTCAATGTAGGAGCGTGCACTGCTTAGCAAATCATCCGTGCATTGCATTGATCAGGGTTCTGTACTGCATGCGCACGCATTCCGTAGTACATGTATAGTTCTCATTTTTTGTTTTCATGTTTTTGCTCTTATGTAATCTTTTTTTCCAATGTAGGGGAGTGCACTGCTTAGTAAACATACACGTACTGCATTGATTATGTTTCTGTGCTGCAGGTTCATATATTTCCGCACTACATATACAAGTCGCATTTTTTCTTTTTGTGTTTTTGCTCTTATGTATTCTTTTTTTTTCAAATATAGGGGCGTTCACTGCTTCGTTGGATATGTGTAAACTTCATTCGATAGAGTCTGTACTACATTGGTACACAATTTGAACTCCATGCGTGCTATTTGCACACTGCATCTTATTTTCGTTTTTTGCACTGCTCGAATCTAATGATTCATAAGCAAACAATAGAAAACAAATTATCACAGGCATTCTGTACGACAAGTTCATCATTAGCAAACTAAGTTCAACAGATAGGAATCTAACATAATCAAAGTTCACATCATTACAAGCGATTCTGCATGGCAAGCAAACTAAGTTCAGCAAAAGCAAATGATCACAAGCAAACTAACAATACATAAGCAAACAACATAAAGCAAATTTGACGATAATTCTAAAATGACGCTGGCATTGGTGGCTCTTTGGCCGGCACCATTTTCTTCTTCACCAGTTAGCGTCTCCCCATCCCCAGCTGCTCCTGACGCGCTTCTTGGGGGGGCTCCTCCTTCTCCAGCTTTGCACGGCGAAGCCCGTCCTAGGTGAGGGTGATGCGGTTCCATATCTCGTACGCTGCGTAGGCGTCCTTTGCCATGTACTTGATGTGCCTCATGGACAGAGGCAGGGTGGCCCAACGCTTGTGCTCGTCGTCGGTGATCTTCTTCATGTTGTTGTAGTAGTCGTCGATGAGCATGCCGGAGACATCTCCAAGGGAGTCCAACTCCTTGGTTTCTTTAGGCACCCTCCACTCCTTCTCGATGTCGACAAAGTTGGCAACCTCCAGATTGACGCGCTATAGCCTGGTGTTGTCGCCGTTGATGGAGAAGCCTGTAAAGGTGTACCTGGGGTCGGCGAGGAAGTTGTCGAAGACGCTGCACCTTTCAGCGGTGCTCAGTTGGAAGAGCATCACCGGGTGTATCTTGCCGATGGAGAGTTGACAGAGGGCGGGTTTGTGCGTCGCTTCAGGCTCGTTGTTGTACTCGAGATCAATGCCGACGATCTTGTGGCGCTGGAGGCTGAGGTGGCGCTCGTACTGCGCGAGGGTGATCGCCACCTGCTTCTTGATGTTGGTGTGGATGACGTGCAACTTGGTGTTTCCGTGGGCCTCCCCGTCCTTGTACTCGTCGGCGAACGCCATGGCCGGTAGTAGGGCTTGGTATTTTGCGTGGAGATGGATGTGATGGAGCGATTTGGTGGCAGCGCAATGGATACTTGTGTTGTTGTGGATGAGAAGGCCTATGGCAGGGGTCTGAATTTAAGGGGAGGGCGCGGGGTGGGATGGCCGCATTGGATGAACTGCACGATCTCACTGACGATGCAATTTGTGCAGATCATGGGTCGGTGTTGCGTTTGTGATCGTGGGCTTGTTTCGATGGAACCGCTCCGATTTGGTGGTTGTATGCGAACGTGGTGTTTTTAACGTGGTTATTTATTTATTTTTTATCAGTAGATTTTTTTAACCACCACTATTTGTGCGAACGGGCATTTTGTCACGTTTATATGTATCCTGTGTGATAATAAAACTACATTGATTATAGTTCCGCACTGCATCATGTGCAATGGAGAACTGCATTCTGTGTACAAGTGCTTACTTCACAGTATTTTTTGCGTGTCCTTGCTGCAGCCCCTGAATAAAATAAAATGTATTCCGCAATTTTACGAGTTTTTCGCTGTGTTCTATACCGTGTATTTATTCATGTAGGTAATACGGAACATGATTGCTAAACCGTACTGCTTCGTGTAACGAAATGCACTGCATTTTTCTAGTGCTGCGTACTACATCTATTTTTTTGCATGTACTTACTGCAGTCCCTGTATAGGAGGGGTAGGGGGTTTTCCCCCCCATTTTTTTTGAAGTTATTGTTTTTTCTTAGTGGGCCTTGTTGACCCTGTGTTCGTGGAGTGAAGACGCATTGGGCCCAAGTCGGCCTGTGAGCACTGCTGGTTCCTGGTGTGTTGTGTGTGTCCTAATGTTTAGTCCCACCTCGCCCGCAGAAGGCGCGCCCGACCTGTTTATAAGCGCTGGCAAGGCGTCCGTATTGAACTCCTCTGGTTACTTATTTGGGCGCTTATACACGGCGCTCGATGCTCTATGCTCTCTGACCTGTGGGCCCATGTGCGCCCGGCCCCATGCATTGTTGCTTAGAACGGCTCCTCTAAGGTGGGCGCAGACCTACTACGAGACTTGCTGGGGCCGGATGCACCTGTGGTGGTCAATTTTTTCTTTGTATTTTCTATCTTAAGTATTTTTTCAATGTAGGGGCGTGCACTGCTTAGCAAATCATTCGTGCACTGCATTGATCAGGTTTCTGTACTGCATGTGCACGCATTCCGTACTATACATGTTTGCGCTACATTTTTGTGCACTGCATTGGTAGGGGTGTGACTGCTTTGTTGCCTCTATGTGCACTGCATTCGTCATGGTCTTGTGCTTCACGTGTACACATTTTGCACTGGGTGCATGCTTCTTTGTGCTAAAGTTGAGACTGGTTATGCCAACGCTGCAGACTGCATGGCTTACAGTTAAGGACTACATCAGGTGCACTAATTCTGCTTTTGTGCACTTCGTGAAAGTGCTTTTCTTTGTGCTTCATTTTGAGCATGTACTGCACTTCATGCACACATATAGTGAACTTCCTGCTAGGACTTTGGAGAACTGCACACATAAAATGGTCTGTGGATTATAATTTTTCATAGAATTATTATTTAATGATCTGCGGTTAGTTCATGGGAATTTCTGCAGTCAAAGTCTTCATAGAACTTCCTGGTAAGACTTTTTCTTTGGTAACATAAACCTTTATCGATTGTCCTTCATTCTTGGTAACGTAATTTTCATTAACTCCCCTTTAATTTTGAGTTTTGAACTTTTTGCATTCCTCTCCTATAAATGTAGGCCAACTTCTACCCTTCCTTTGCAGTTCATTTCTCCTCCAGCCGCAACTTCTCTCCTTTCTCTAGCCTCTCTTTATTTTTTCCTTTTCTAGGTTTTTGTTGCGATGGCTCCAGGCTCCTGCGTGAATCTCTCCTACTGCGGGCATGGTTGTGGTGTGCCGACGCACTGCGATTGCTCAGCTTGCTCGCAGGCCCGTCGTGCTCATAGTGGGGGGAAGGTATTGTGCCGAGCTAGGTGAGCGGAGCAGCTTGCATATGGCACAGTATTCACAGAAGGATTGGATATGGGCCACATCAACGTTTCTGCGTTTTATTCCGCCCTACTTCGCCGTGGCCTTGGCCGCACAAGTCCTTTTGTCCATCAGCTTACGCAATGTTGAGACTCACTACAAGATGGTATTTTACGCTTGATCTGATTTTTTCTTTGTGTTTTCTATTTTTTTTGTATAATCCCATACTAGTCTGAACTTCTAGTTTTTTAGGAATGCACTTATTTTGTTTTATTAAAGTGTACTGCACTTTGTACTTATATCTTGTTTTTATTTTTTTTCTTGTGTGCATGGAACTCGTGTTTTATTTTGCATGGTTACAATATGTGAACTGCTTAGATACTAGATGAGAAGTAATAGTTTCCACAATTTTCCCCGCTTGTAGGTTTTGTACTACATGCAGGTAGTCTCAAGAACTTCATAATAGTTGTAAGCATACTTCTTGTTTGCAAGTTCCGCACTGCACATTAGATCACGTTTAATCTTTACTACTTTTTTGCAGAAAATTCCCCAACGAGCTGTTAGGTATCTCCGGCTCAAGAAGAAGGGAATTCTCCAAGTTGTTCTTGGTAATGGACACCTTAAACCAGCCAAGTACCGTGTAGGCACTGACGGGCGGCAGTGTCTGCAGAAAGGGTGGAAGGAATTTGTCATTGATAGTGGCCTGAAGTCTAAGCAAGTTGTTGTCCTCAACTTCTTTGAACTCGAGGATCGTACGGTTAGAATCACGTTTGATGTGATTGGTTAAGGTTATGAGGTTGATTTGTAATAAGTACTTTTGCGTGTTGAACGCTTCATCTTTTTGATGTGTTTTGTAATAAGCACTTTTGTGATCTGAACCGATTCAATTATTATTCTGAACTTCATGCTGCGAGTGAGCTACTGCATTTTTACATCGTTTTCAGATTAATATGTGTCAAAGTTTTACTCTAGACTGCTATATATATGGTATACTATATACACCATTTGTCTTTAGATGATTTAGTTGAATAATTGATAGTCAGTGTGAAATTTGTGTTTACACGAAATTTCAACTGATACATAAGTCATACAGATAAGCAAACTGCTATGCATATGATTAATTTATTGAAGTTCATCTATTAGGTGGTTAACCTACTTCTTCTCTGCGGTGACTGGAGCGTGTCTAATGTCGCACTTTCTATTGTTTTCCATGGCGGTGTTGCTGGTTCTTGTCTCTGCACCGTTGTGTTTGCAGTCCCTCGCGTGCTGGTTGATGGTGGCTTTTGTTTTTGAGTGTTGTGAACTACATCCTTCTTTGCTCCCCGCGTGCTTGTTGATGACTGCTTTCGTTTTCCAGTGATGTGAACTGCAACCTTCTTTGCTCCCTGCGTGCTGGTTGATGGCTGCTTTCATTTTCCAGTGTTGTGAACTGCATCCTTCTTTGCTCCCCGCATGCTGGTTGATGGCTGCTTCTGTTTTTGAGTGTTGTGAACTGCATCCTTTCATGCTCCTACCTTGTTTTTTGAAAGTGGTGTCGTTCTCGGTTGTTTCTGTACAGCAACATTCCCTTGTGGTGGTCTTGTTGGCATTGTTTCTTCATGTTCTTCGTCCTCTTCACTCTCTTCTTTCTCTTCCTCATCTTCATCATCTGTTTCTTCATAAGCCACTGCTTCTTCAGTTTCTTCATGTTCTTCGTCCTCTTCACTCTCTTCTTCCTCCTCTTCTTCATCTGCTTCTTCATAAGCCATTTCTTCTTCAGTTGTGTCGCCATCTTCTTCTTTGATTTCATCTTCCTCGTCTTCCTCATTTTCTGATCTTGTTCTTTTGAGGCAGGTTCTTGAATTGTGTCTCTTCCTCTTTTTGCAGATGCTACAACGCCTCGGTTTCGTCCATTTCTTAGTGTTGTGAGTAGAATTTCTGTTTGGTTGTGCATCGCCATGTCCTCGTTTTTCTTGTTCATGTCTTTTTGTACATGTCCTGGAATTGTGGTCGCTGATTTCATTACATGTCTTGCACCTTCTTATTCCCAGTGGGTGACCATCACTGTCCAGCTCAGGCTGTGGCTTACTGTTTTTGTCATCATTTTTCTCCTTGCATGCAACCTTTTTCTGGGTTGCGTCGCCCCCTTTCTTCCTTCCTCTTGTGTTTGAAACAGGAGGTGGAAGAATTGTTTCTTTTTTTATAGCAGCAGTTCCGCTATGTTCGGTATTTTCTACTTGCTCGGCATTATTGTCATGCTGGGATTTCTCTGCTTGCTTTAGTTTTGCTGCTTCTTCTTCTTCTTCTTCTTCTTCTTCGTTGAGTACATCAACTTCCTCGATCAGTGCCCTCATACCAGACAACGCTCTGTGGCACCCAGCATCGGACCTTGTCGCTCTGTTTGCAAGGTCCATTGTTGTTTCTGTCAGCAATTCTCTACGGCAAAAAAGCGATGTTCCATCTGGTGCTATTTGTTCATAGTCTCTTCTGTCAAACATCGCATTTGATCTTGCGTTACGGGTGTATCTTTTCATGCTGTACACCTCAGGAATCTTGAGTACTCTCAAATGAGAAAGCATGCATAACACATGGACGCAAAAGAGCCCTGCAGACAACACATGATTTCTTTGTTTTGTAAGTGAACTGCATGAAATTAATAAACACATATTTTTTCGTTATTTGTTCATTTTAAATAAGTGAACTTCATTTGGTTTTGTGAATTAGTCATGCATGTGGACTTTTAAAGTCTAGTAAGTGAGCTTTCGTGCATGACTATCAGAAACTAGAATTTTTTGTGATAGGAGTCTCACCAGTGTGTGTCCAGAGTTTGCATTCACATTCGTAGACACCTTTCTGTTCATCGGCAACCACCTGGAAATTATGCCTTGCCCAGTCAAATGCATCCGATCTGTTGTAGTGGTGTACGAGATACTTTGCCGGGTTCTCAGGGCACTATTCTGCTTTGAATGCAGTGCTACGGTAGAGTGTTTCTTCGAAATCTACAAACACTGCCCTTGTATACACTTTTGATAGCTGAACTTCGAACCCAAACTGGGTTGTTGTCTTTACCTCTGACTGCATGATCAGAAATGCACTGTTACAAACCAGATAAATGAACAAATTGTTTGTTTTTGTAGTTATATTTTTAGCAGTTTTTGACTGACATTTTGTTTACCTCATTTGCTACTGTCTCTACGTGCTCGACGGCCTTCCTGGTCTGAATGCACTTGTCCACCTGCTGAGCAAACAGATGGAGATCATGCTTCTCGTTGACAAAGTTTTTCTTCAGTATGTGGTTCATGCTCTCGTTTCTCTGTGTGGAAGTCATCCGAGCACAGAAAATTTCCTTATAGTAAGCCGAGATCCACTCGTGCCTGTCTTCCCACAGTGAATTCATCACTTCATCGTCTTGCAAGTTGTATCTCTGAATGAGGTCCTTCCATGCTCGTTCAAATTCTGACGGCATTAGTGGGTGGTTCAGCACCACACTGAGGTCATCCTTAAGTTTCTCGTGCACCTTATATAGCAAAGCGAGGTGGTCTTTGTGCTTCTTCATGATATGCCACCGACACAACTTATGCAGAGTATGTGGGAGGATAGTTTTTAATGTTGCCTTCTTCGAAGAACACTGGTCTAAGAAGACACAAATAGTGTTTTTTTATTAATTTTGTGTGTGTGTGTGTGTAAGATAGATGGAAGAAATATAAGTGCACCAAACAAACGTAAGTATGCAGGTGTTTGTTTGTTTTTGTACCTGTGAGCATGTAGATTGGACGCTTGTTGTTCATACACCTCAGAAATGTTTCGAAAACCCACTGGAACGACGGTATTGTTTCATCTCGTACGAGTGCAACAAATATGGTGCTCTATAGAAGATGGTTCACTCCCACGAAGACTCCCAGTGGCATGTGGAATTTGTTAGTTTTATATGTCGTGTCAAATGTAACGCAGTCTCCAAAATCTTCATACAATCCTTTGCAACTTGCGTTGGCCCAAAAGACGTTTCTTACACGGTTATCTGCATCAACATCATAATCATAGAAAAACTCTGGGTTTATCTTCTGCATATTCTCGAAGAAATCCAGAAGTTTCTTGACGTCATCTTGGGACTCTTCCTCGGCAAACTTTTGATTCCTGCATTTTCAAACGAAATGCAAACTGATCTCATCAAACAGGAAATAATTACCGAGAGGATGCTCAAGCAATATGGTTTGTGATGTGCTTACTTGTTTACCCAGTCGCGGCTAGTATGCCCCATGTACTGCAGACCACCGGACATACGCGACAGCGTTGACATCATGTGAGCATGTGTGTGGTTGTCCAGTTGCATGTCTTTCACTAACTGGTCTATCAAAGGATCGTCTTTTTTGTGCGATTGCATGTGCAAAATCGTCCCGGGGCTTTCCAGCATCTTGTGATTGTGGTTGAGTTCAACCATTTCTATCACAAATTTTCCATCCTTCCTCTTTTTGACTCTAATCTTTGCCTTGCAGTCAATCCTTTTGGATGTCTTCTGACGTTTCCGATGATAATCTGACACAGTCTGCTTGTGCGTCCCTTCACTTGAGCAGACAATGTAGGCATTTGTCTTGTGTTTTGCCCTCTTGCGTATGCCAAACCCTGCACATCTTGCATAATTTTTGTAAAAGTTCCATGCCTTGTCATACGTGGTGAAGTTTATTCCAGCGGCAGGTATGAGGTTCAGCGGCATGTTTTTATCGTGCATTAAGTGCAATGCTCTATTAGATAATTTGTTCTGTTCTGTTTTTTAAATAAGAGGAGTGCATACGAGTTTAATAAAGCATTACAATGTTTCTAAGTTTTCAGAAGAATCCAATGTATTAGATGCTAGGTCAAACCTCACAAGAAATATCAGTGTGCACTGCAATGTTATCTGAATGGACTGCAACTATTATTATTTTTCAGAACATAAACTTACATGTGTGTAGAGTCGTTCACCCGATGGTGTTTGCAGCTCGCCGGGTTGTATTGGACATGGCGGAGTTATAGCAGATCTGTGTAGTTGAGGATCTCGTGGAGGCAATAGTGAGGAGGATTTGTACCTGCTGTTCACTTTTGACCGAGGCACCGTTGGTGGTTGCAGTGTCGAAGTTGATGCAACGGCTCTACTTGGAGCTCTATTTTTCTGTGCAGCAGGTGGACGCTGAGCTCTGTTTTGGGGTGCAGCAGGTGGACGTGGTGGTAATCCAGTGTTGTGACGATGTCTCAGTGGATTGTTTTGAAAATTTTGGAGCGGTGGCACATCATCATAGTCATAATCATATTCATCATCTGCTGCAACATCGTGTTCAACTGCATCATCATTGTCTGTTCGGACATGTTGTCCAAACATAGTGAACTCATTCTTATACTCTGGGTTGAGAACTGTTATTGGCTCGTCTTCATCATCGTCATCTTCATCCTCCTGTCGGTGAGTGCCCTCCCAGATGAAGGTGACATCGTCATCATCCTCGAGTACCTCTTCTCCCTGGAAAAAATCCTCTTCTAGAGAGTAGTGCACCCTGTTTGTTGTAGTGAAGAATCCTCGAGGAATCTCAGGGGTAACCCAGCCAGTATCTCTTTCAGAAGAAGCTTTACTCTTCTGAAAGTTGTTGTTCCCTGGATTGTCAATAATGGGCGGCATTTTGTATCTGCTGAACGTCATTTCCTGCACACAAATGACCGAGCTGCATTGTCAGGCAAAATGAACTTAATCATGCGAACTGCAATGTGTTACAAATGGTATTGCGAAACTAATGCATGCTGACTGCATCACCCTGCAATGTGAACTAAAGTAACCGCACTGCATCGTTGTCTGTAATGAACCTACACAAGCGCACTGCATAACCGAGCAAGTTCACTGCATTTTCCCCCACAACGAACCGAAGCAACCGCACTGCATCGATTTTGTAGGCGTACTGGACTGCGTGTACTGCTTTGTCTGGAATAACTAAACTGATATGGTTGAGGAAGTGTACTGCTTACCTCGTGTTGTAGTGATTTCTTGCGTTTGCAGGAGAAAGTTCTCTTCTCATCCGTCTACACAACTTTCGCGTTCGCCTGTGCAGTCCACTTGCCCTTCAGAAGTTCATGAGCATTCTGGACGTTGCTCAAGGTGAACGGAGACGGAGGATTTTCTCTGAAGGTCGTTGCAGACTTAATCCAAGAAGCTGTCGTGGATGAAGGAACCTTGTGCATAGTCCTCCTTGCTCGAATTGGATTGCTGTCGAGGCAGCACCAATCCACATCTGATGAAGTACAGCTAATTGCAGGCCCGGAGGAGTTCGGCAGCGGCGCTACCGACCTGCTATCGTGGAAGAAGGTTGATATGCTGGTGGGGGAGGCGTTGCTCGGTTGCAACCGCGGAAGAAGGCCGAGCGGCGATGGGCGGCGCCGCTGCTTGGCCGCTGCCATGGAAGAAGGCCTGGAGGGGAGGGGCGGCGTCGCTGCCGGCCGCTGCCACGGAAGAAGGCCGGGAGGAGGAGGGGAGGGGCGGTCGCTCCCAGGCCGCCGCCGTGGGAGAAAGCGGGGAGGGGAGGGGAGGCATCGGTGCCAGGCCGCTGTCGTGGAAGAAGGCCGGGAGGGGAGGGCGACGACGCTTCCAGGCCGCTGCCACGGAAGAAGGCCGGGAGGGGAGGGGCGGCGGTGCTCCCAGGCCGCTGCCGCGGTAGAAGGCCGGGTTGGGATGGGCGGCAGCGCTCCCAGGCCGTTACCGCGGTAGAAGGTCAGGAGGGGAGGGGCGGCGGCGATCTGGTGGGGGATGTGCAGAATAAGGCTGGTGTTATTAGAATAAGTCTCTTAAGGGGTGTTATCATAATAGACCCACCCTATATATATACACACACACACACACACACTACAAAAAAACGACACATCTATGATATTTTGGGCTGAACGAAAGAAAATTATGTCATACTTATGACACTTCTATGACGATAACTGTGACAAAACACGGTATCATCATAGATGTGGTGGGGTCCTACTTCTATGACAAAAAATCATGATAGAAAATGGGCTTTTCGTCCTGGGCCGGCCGGAGACGCAGATGCATGACATTCTTTGGGCCGTCCATGACGGAAAAACTATGGTAGAAGCGAGGGCGAGGAAAATATCGGGGTGTTCCCGGTTACGGTGGGTGGTCGGGGCCGAGCGATGCGCGTTTCTCTCGTACACGCACGCACGTGGGTGCGAGGCATTGGGCTCTAACTAAACCCGAGCGAGGCATTGGGCTCTAACTGAACCCGAGCGATTGCACTGCAGGCTACGCGTTACTGAACCTGGGCGATCGATCGATGCCGTTTAACTGAACCCGATCGAGCGATTCCTTCGATACTGCTGCTAACTGAAGCCGATCGATGCTGCCTCTGGATGAACAGTGAGCGTTGCGGGGGTTTTTGGATGAATAGTTCTCGGTGGGGGTGGATGAACAGGACCCCGTGGTGTTGCCTCTGGATGAACAGTACCCCGATCGATCGAGCCGGTTGGGGCTGGATGAACAGGACCCCGTGGAGGGCTGGATGAACATGACCACCCCATGGAGGGCAGGATGAACAGTAGACGGTGGAGGGCAGGATGAACAGTAGCCCGTGGAGGGTGGTTGAATAGGAGCCCGTGAAGATGGTTGGTTGAACAGTAGCAGGTGGAGGCTGGAGGAGGTCGACGGTGGATGAACAGTAGCCCGTGGAGGCTGGAGGGGGTCGACGGTGGAGATGAACAGTATCCCGTTGACTTCCATTTTGTGGTACGCCACACCCCTCCCGAACTCCCGTTTCAACCGTAGCGCTCCAACACAAGTCTGTTTCCTCCGTTTTGTGGTACAACACACCCCTCCTGATCAACAGGAACCCCGTTTCGATCGTAGGAGGTTCGTTTCCTCCGTTTTGCGGTAGGCCAGACCCCTCCCGATGAACAGGATCCCGTTTCGAACGTGGCCGGTCAAACACAAGGCCGTTTCCTCCGTTCTGCAGTACACCAGGCCTCGTTTCCATCGGTTGTTCTGTCCAAGCCCTCCCGATGAACACGGCGACGCATTCCGTTCTGACCCAACCAGTTAGCTCCCCATGAACAGGACGACAACGTTCTTTCTCCGTTCCGACCCAGCCATGTACACGAGCCCTGTCCATACGTATGCGCGAGTAGGCGTTCGAGACCCTGCCCATATGTACGTACGTGGCCGTATTTTCTTTCTTGCACACTGGCCGTTGTACGTACGTGTACATGCTACGTGTGCGCCTCTACGACACATGCGCGCCTCTACATCAACCAGTATGTACGTACACGTTCGCGACCAGAGTGACAACGCTACGTACGCTTTGACCAGGTGGGTCCCGACTGTCAGGCACTTCCTTGCCTGCGAAGATGTAGCTGGTGGGTCCCAGCAGTTAGGGGGCGAATCGTTTTTTTTTGCCCGAGCGCACTTCCTTGCGTGCAAAGATGTAGCTGGTGGGTCCTAGCATTCAGGGGAAACGTTTTTTCGTGAAATACGGTGGCCCGTCTGGTGGGTCCCTGCTGTCAGGTGAAGGAATAATTATTTTGCACATGATAAGGAGGCACTTCCTTGCTGCGGCCATGGACCCAGCTGTCAGCCTCTTCACGTACAGTCCACGTCCGATGGAAGACATTCCTTGACCATGTTGACCACGCCGCACCGAGAGCACCAGGGCGGTGGTCGACGGCGAGGCCTAGGGAGGGGACGACGCGGAGCCGGGGAAGACGCGACAGTGGAAACCCGCGCAGAGAGGAGTACGAGGGTTCACTTGTTCGGCTGTGGTGTGCGGCTGCCGTCGCCGCAGGGCCTAGCCAGTGGTGGGAATAGTAGGGGGTGATGAGGCCTCTGCGGCAGCACAGCCGACCACGGGAGGCAGGAGCATGCGGCACGATCGGCGCTGCTTTGGGCGGCTGGAGCATGAAGACCAGAGGTTGAAGAAGCACTAAGGCCGTTGGACGGACATCGTACAGTCACTGGAGCTAGAATCATTCATATTGACTAAGTTGACAAAGCCCTTCGTCCCCGTCAACTTAGTAGGCCCACAAGTCAGCCTCCCACTGTGGTGGGTCCCAGCTGGCATGGGGTATTCATTTTTTGTGCGCAATAAGGAGGCACTTCCTTGCGTGCGAAGATATAGTTGGTGGGTCCGACCTGTCAGCGGAGGGAACATTTTTTTCGCAAAAAAGAGGCCCTTCCGGCGGGTCCCAGATGTCAGGTGGAGGAATCATTATTTTGCGCGTAATAAGGAGGCATTTCCTTGTGTGCGGCCATGGACCCAGCTGTCAGCCTCTCCACGTACAGTCCACTTCCGATGGATGTCGTTCGTTGACCATGTTGACCACGCCGCGCTGAGAGCACCAGGGTGGTGGACGACGGCGAGGCCTATGAAGGGAACGACACGGAGCCAGGGAATACACGGCAGTGGCTGCCCACGTGGTGGAGAGTACGAGGGTTGACTGGTTCGGCTGCCGTCGCCAGAAAATAACAGGAGGCGTGGGTGAGTAGAGGGATAGACGGGCCAGGGATGCGAGTATATGATGGGGCCGTGAGGCCTGCCCGGCCGCACAGCCGGTCACGGGAGGCGGGAGTAGGCGGTTCCGACGGTGCTGGTTTGGGCGGCTGGGGCAGGAAGATCAGAGACTGAAGAAGCATGATTGTCGTTAGATTGACATCTAACGGTCTGACGCTCGTAGAGTCGATTGTTGACTAAGTTTCTTTTTTGATAAACCTTGTGTACGCATGAACTTAGTAGGCCCACAAGTTAGCCTCCAAATCTGTGGCAGACGACATAGAGCCCATTTGCTATTTTTTAATAATTTTCAGCCCATTTGCTAATTCTTATGTAATTTATTAAAGCCCATTTTCTGCCCAGGACCACGGTCAAAAAGTTCAACCTTATTTTGCATATTTCGGTGGAGTCCAAACTTTTGTAATCCCGGAATGATAAACATTTTTTTAAGAACTTATTGATTTGCCAAAAAAATCATTTTGTTTTTGTAAGCAAATAAGACGTGGGACAATTGAGTTGGTTTAAGGGAAAACCAGTTGTAAAAAAATCAACGCTGGGAGGGCAAACAACAACAAAAATAAGGATGTAAATATGAAAAGTGAATTTTATGTATTTTAAATATAATGGTACGTGTATATGAACTAGTAAAACTATAGGTGGAGATTAGAAAACGGATGTAGGACATGCATTTCAAGAGGAAAATAGAAACGGGTTGTGTGTTTGATTCAGTAAAAATAGTGCCTGCGGATGTTGTAAGACAAAATATGAGTAACGCTGGCGGGCCAGAGGCCAGTAGATACCTGTTGGATCTTTGTGCCCCGTTGTCGTCATGGGCTGGGCTTGTTAAAAACAAAACCAAGCCTGGGTAGTCTACAACCCAGTTGAAACTTGCTCGACCTAAAAAAACAATATACGTGCTCAATAAACGAGAGAATTCTGCAAGTATAGATTGATAACTGGGATGCAGCAGGGGTATTGTTTTTTCATCGTGATAATAAGAGCATGCACTTGTTTCAAAAAATTTGGAGAACTGGGAATTCGAACGGCAGGTGCTTATGCTACCCATCAAATAAAAATCAGGTGCCTGAAAAATCGTTTCGAAACAAATGAATCATCTTTATATCCAGGTCGACCCTCGGCATGATGGTTGGAAGCAAATGCCAAGTTCATACCAAAAAATCGTTAACAACAATACCAACTTGCGGACGACAAGGTAGTACAAGTACCAAAACCAAACTAACTTATAATCTTTTTACTCCTGGACCTAGTGTTCGTCTGGTTGAAAATCTTGCAGAGGACCAGCTCCCGCTCCTTCTCTTGCTCCAGGTCCCCGAGGTGGTACTGGTGCATCACCCAGTTAGTCCTCTGCTGGTCGAAGTTCTTGTTGGTGTGCAGCACCAGAACCTTTTCGCTGCCCGTCTGCCGGTCGTTGACCATCACCGGCAAGGTATTGACGGTGTTGTGCCACATCGTGTGCATGCCGCACTCCGACTGTATCTTGTGACGCGTCCACGTGCCCCTTTTGAACGCCCTGGAATTGCGCTGAAAGAAATGCTTGCTTATGCCACTCAGTGTGATACCTGCAGTATTGTCGAATACAGGTTTTACTGTACGTAGCTGGCATTTTCATAACATCTTTGGCATGTTGCAGCCACTTGTTTCACTTTTTATTAACTGTCAAATTGTAATTGCTTCACAACGTCTGCGTCTAAAAATAAAAGTAGACCTATAAACAAAGGAATATGTTTGTGGAAGTAGACGGCCGATCGGTGTCTTACCTGGAAATTTATCAGGATGGGTGTAGCATATGCCGTGCTCGCTGTCGATGGTTGGTATGAACAAATCGATGAGAGGGTGAGATCTCGCTCTGTCAGCACTCACTTTGGCCTCAAGGTGCTCGATCAGCTCTTGATCCATAGGATCGAACTTGACGCCAGCCGGCAGCACCGGCCAATCCTTCTTCGACTTGCATGGGTTAATTCCAGTTATATGGTACTCAATGTATGATCAATCGACTGTTTTAAGTGAATGATGAAAGATTTTCTGCAGATAAGTGGTACTCCAAATCTGAAGTCCAGAATACCCGAACATGCCCCCGGGATTCTTGTGTCACCTCACGTGTAGCGTGTTGTCACGTCAATTCAATGTGTGGACATGATGAATAATTTGACCGACGTATACTAGTACTGCTACTGTACTACTTACTAGTCGTATTTAGTGTCACATTTTAACCATAGGTTTAACTAACAAGTACGCACTTGAAGCCTAAGTGATATATATATGTGTGTGTGTGTGTGTGTGTGTACTGCACAGCATCTCCATCATCATTATCAGTACATCCTGCGCAGGTGAGTTAGGATGCACTTGATCCCAGAAAGGTATCTATCCTTCAAACCAGAGGAGTGCTTCAAACTAACAACAGTCCAACAAAAGTGGGTCGTGCTACAGCAGCAAAATACATGGCTCATTCTACATATCAGTACGAATCAATTTGTGCATATTTGCTGTTGGCATGAACCACATCGCCGCATGTCAGGTTTGCAAAAGCCATCCATCGCATGGAAGCTTGATGTATTTCACACAGTGAAGATTATCTCGCAACAAGCTGTGTGGACGAATCTATGGATATGGTGGTTCATGAAACCCATGGTATGATGTGTAAACACAGTCCCCCCTGGTGAATGGAAGTTGCATAGCACGGTAATCATCGCCGGTGATATGATCGATGATTGGTTGGATGATCGGATAATTGAGCCCGAGGACATGGAGTGGTTGTCGAGGTTGTAAACCCGCCTCCAGTTGAATACGCCTGGCCCAACGGAGTTGGGATCTTTCTCGAACACGAAGCAGCCATAGCCATCAATGTCACGAACGCCCCAGGCATTGTACTGCATGTGGTTTGATGAAATGGTTTGGTCAATTTGGTACGTGCAAATGAGCATCAAATGACCACCGTCAGCTGAACGAGCGATAAACCACCACCCATCGGCTGGTATGATTCCAAGTCCTGGAATCATGAAGGCCATCGCATTTGCGTCTGCTGCAACAATTCAAATTGGAGACCAAAATGACAAAAATAAACAATCATGTTCAGAGTATGTGTGGAATTAAGATTATTATAACAGTGACACATATCATAGACAGAGAATTGCAATGCCGTGGTCATAATCATACCCCAAGTTAAAAAAAGTAAGTCAACGGCTTTCATATTCTAGCAATATATCATGGTTCAAACATCATGTAACAATGAGAGGAAAACAGATATGATAGGGCCTACTGATATTCTACCATAACACTTACTACATTTATCATATCAACTCTAAGCAATAACATGTGTTGCTATAAAAATCCTGGAAATGAGAGTAACATATAGCAATCATGAGGTTATACTCATAATATCTATTCTAACAATCATTAGATACCAATTGTTCTCATATCAACTCTAACAATAACATGTGTGGTCATAAAAATCTAGGAAATGAGAGGAACATATAGCAATGATGTGGTTATAGACACACTATATATTCTAAATTTGTAACAATGAACAGGCAGTCGTATTCTTAAGGTAAAGATGAGATGAGATAGAACAATTACACGACGATATATTCCACCAGAATAGGCAGCCAATCTGTGCGTCGACCGCATAAACGATGCCATCGTGCACTATAGCATCACACAGAAGTGTTGGGTGAAGAGGATCGACGATGAGCCATAACCATGTATGGCGACCGGATTCCGGATACACTAATCCCATGTTGAACATGACAATGGGCTTGTAATCCATGTAGTCTTCTGATGGTGTGGGCATTTCGCAAATTACAACCTTCAGCAAACAAAGGTCGAGCCAAAAGCTGGACGCGTCTCGTGCGTAGTAGGCAGGAGTGTCCGGCGGGCCGCGGGGCTCGATGGCGGCGGTATCCAAAGATGGAAGGGTGATCTCTAGCTGGGTGTAGATATCCACGAGATGCCACAGACTACCGGATTGGTGGATGAGGACGATCCAGTTGGCCTTCATGCCCACCCAGTAGTGGTCGCGCATGAAGGGCAGGTGGGAGGGTAGTGGTAGCATGTCAAGGGGCACTACGGGAACCTCCGTAGGATCGTCAAGTCGGTGTCTGGGCCACCTGCGAGGATTGGGCATCAGCAAGTAGGGTGTCTTGAAAAGAGCCGGCCGGTTGCAGACAAGTAGAAGGTACAAAGACACCGAGCATGCAGCCAGACGGATGGTGCTGAGTAGGTCCATACGATTACAGATCTGCTCCAAGAGAACATCTAGGAGGGAATTCCAATCGTGGCTCTACGTGTCAGTCGATTCTGCCTTTAGGGTTTTCGGTGCCTGCGAGCCAGCGGGGAAGTGGATTCGGGTGGGCGAGCGAAGAAGCTTCGCCTCGTGTGGACAAGCAGTGAGCGGGGGTGAGGGAGTCCTGGATTAGGGGTATCTGGACAGCCGGACTATATCCTTTGGCCGGACTGTTGGACTATGAAGATACAAGATTGAAGACTTTGTCCCGTGTCCGGATGGGACTCTCCTTGGCGTGGAAGGCAAGCTTGGCAATACAGATATGTAGATCTCCTTCCTTGTAACCGACTCTGTGTAACCCTAGCCCCCTCCGATGTCTATATAAACCGGAGGGTTTAGTCCGTAGGACCAAGATCAACAATCATACCATAGGCTAGCTTCTGGGTTTAGCCTCTTTGATCTCGTGGTAGATCAACTCTTGTAATACCCATATCATCAAGATCAATCAAGAAGGAGTAGGGTTTTACCTCCATCGAGAGGGTCCGAACCTGGGTAAAAACATCGTGTCCCTCGTCTCATGTTACCATCCGCCTAGACGCACAGTTCGGGACCCCCTACGCGAGATCCGCCGGTTTTGACATCGACATTGGTGCTTTCATTGAGAGTTCCTTTGTGTCGTCATCGTTAGGCTTGATGGCTCCTTCGATCATCGATAGAGATGCAGTCCAGGGTGAGACTTTTCTCCCCGGACAGATCTTTGTATTCGGCGGCTTCACACTGCGGGCCAACTCGCTTGGCCATCTGGAGCAGATCGAGAGTTACGCCCCTGGCCACCAGGTCAAGTTTGGAAGCTTAAACTACACATCTGACATCCATAGAGACTTGGTCTTCGACGGATTCGAGCCCCTGCCGAGTGCACCGCACGGTCGTGATGAGCATGATTTAGTTCTACCATCAGACAGTGTCCAGGAGACCGCACCGGCAATCGCTCCGACCCTCAATTCGGAGCCAATTGTGCCATCCACGGACGGGTGGATAGACCCCGCCACGGAGGCCGCATTCTCAGCGGCGATCAGCTGAGTATTGACCTTACCCTTCACGAGAGCCGTGACGCCAAATTGCCGGATTCTTCCCCGGCCACAGACTCCGAACCGCTGGCGCCCGTGCCTGTCGAATCCAACTGTGCGCCGATCATGGAGTTCACCTCCGCGGATATCTTTCAGCATTCGCCCTTCGGCGACATACTGAACTCATTAAGGTCTCTCTCCTTGTCAGGAGAGTCCTGGCCAAACTATGTCCGGCAGGATTGGGATGCGGATGACGAAGAAATTCGCCGCCCACCCACCACCCACTTAGTAGCCACTGTCGACGATTTGACCGACATGCTCGACTTCGACTCCGAAGACATCGACCGTATGGATGACAATGCAGGAGACGAATAGGAACCACTGCCCATAGGGCACTGGACAGCCACCTCTTCATATGATATATATATATATATATATATATATATATATATATATATATATATATATATATATATATATATATATATATATATATATATATATATGGTGGACACACCCAAAGAAGGCAATGGCAATGGGACAGCGGGGGATGACCCCTCCAAGAAGCAACCCAGGCGCGGACGTCAGCGGCGCCGCTCTAAGTCTCGCCAAAGCAAAAGCGGTGATACCGGCACAGGAGATAATAACACTCCAGACAGTGCCGAAGATAACGACAATCCCCTCCAGCAAGATTCAGAGCAGGAGGACGGAGAAGCCAGCCCTCCTGAGAGAGCGGCAGATGGAGAGGCGCAGGATGACAATTACATGCCTCCCTCTGAAGACGAGGCAAGCCTCGATGATGACAAATTTGTCGTGCCTGAGGATCCCGTCGAATAAGAGCGCTTCAAGCGCCGGCTTATAGCCATGGCAAATAGCCTTAAGAGAAAGCAACAGTAGCTTTGAGCTGATCAAGATTTGCTAGCTGACAGATGGACCGAAGTCCTTGCGGACGAGGAATATGAACTTGAATGCCCCTCCAAGAGTTACCCAAAGTGCAGGTTGCTACCCCGACTGGAGGAGGAAGCATTAAAACCTACATCTCCAGCGTATGACACGGCTGATCAGCCACCTCGTGGCCACGACAGAGCGACATTTCTGCTGAAGGCCCAGCCCGCACCCCGGCGCCACTCAAATAAAAACGTCAAGGCACGAGGAAATACACTAGACCTACGAGATGTACTGGAGGACAAAGCAGAACATGCAAGATCGATCTACGGATCATGAGGGCGCGCCACCATGCAAGACGATAACCGTCACGCCAGATATAGTAAAAGTAAATCCGGCTGGGCCGAACACGGCGGACAAGACTCATATGAGTTGCGTCGTGATATAGCCCAGTACAGAGGCGCCGCACACCCCCTATGCTTCACAGACGAAGTAATGGATCACCAAATCCCAGAGGGCTTCAAACCCGTAAATATCGAATCATACGATGGTAAAACAGATCCTACGGTATGGATCGAGGACTACCTCCTGCATATCCGCATGGCCCGCGGTGACGATCTACGCGCCATCAAATACCTTCCACTAAAACTCAAAGGACCAGCTCGGCATTGGCTGAACAGCTTGCCAGCAGAATCCATTGACTGTTGGGAAGATCTGGAAGCCGCATTCCTCGACAACTTCCAGGGCACGTATATGCGATCACCAGATGCCGATGACTTGAGCCACATAATTCAGCAGCCAGAGGAATCGGCCAGGCAATTCTGGACACGGTTCCTAACCAAGAAAAATCAAATTGTCGACTGTCCGGATGCAGAGGCCCTAGCAGCTTCTAAGCATAACATCCGCGACGAGTGGCTCGCCCGGCACCTGGGCCAGGAAAAGCCGAAATCTATGGCAGCCCTCACGACACTCACGATCCGCTTTTGCGCGGGAGAGGACAACTGGCTGTCTCGCAGCAATAACATATCAAAGAACCCTGGTGCTTCGGATACCAAGGATAGCAATGGCAGGTCACGTCGCAACAAACACAAGCGTCGTATCAACAGCGACAATACCAAGTCTGCTGCAGTCAATGCCGGATTCAGAGGCTCCAAACCCGGTCAGCGGAAAAAGCCATTCAAAAGAAGCACTCCGGGCCCGTCCAGTTTGGACCGAATACTCGATCGCTCGTGTCAAATACATGGCACCCCGACAAACCAGCCAATCACACCAACAAAGAATGTTGGGTGTTCAAGCAGGCCGGCAAGTTAAACGCCGAACACAAGGATAAGGGGCTACATAGCGATGACGAGGAGGAGCCCCGGCCGCCGAACACCGGAGGACAGAAGAGGTTCCCCCCACAAGTGCGGACGGTGAACATGATATACGCAACCCACATCCCCAAGAGGGAGCGGAAGTGTGCGCTAAGGGACGTATATGCGTTGGAGCCAGTCGCCCCAAAGTTCAACCCATGGTCCTCCTGTCCGATCACCTTCGATCGCAGGGACCACCCCACTAGTATCCGTCATGGCGGATTCGCCGCACTGGGCCTAGACCCAATCATAGATGGATTTCACCTCACTCGAGTCCTTATGGACGGCGGCAGGAGCCTGAACCTGCTTTATCAGGACAAAGTGCGCAAAATGGGTATAGACCCCTCAAGGATCAAACCCATAAAAACGACCTTCAAAGGCGTCATACCAGGTGTAGAGGTCCATTGCACAGGCTCAGTCACACTAGAAGTGGTCTTCAGATCCCCGGATAACTTTCGAAGCGAGGAGTTAATCTTCGATATAGTCCCGTTCCGCAGTGGCTATCACGCACTGCTCGGGCGAACGGCATTTGCAAGGTTTAATGCGGTACCGCATTATGCATACCTCAAGCTCAAGATGCCAGGACCTCGAGGGGTCATCATAGTCAATGGAAACACAGAACGCTCTCTCCGCATGGAGGAGCACACTGCGGCCCTCGCAGTAGAAACACAAAGCAGCCTCTTAAGGCAATCAACCAGTTCGTCGATCAAACACCCGGACACCATCAAGCGCGCCCGGAGTAATCTGCAACAAGACCGCCTGACACGTTCCGAGCTCGCATAGCAATTCGGCCCCCACCCCAGTCCTAGCCAAACGGCGAAATCTGTGCCACGCGTACATAATTACAAATTGAAAATACCATGGGCATAGGTGGGGGGCACAACTACGGCACGCCCCAAAACGTGGCTCAACCGCACTAGGGGCTTCCCACTTTGTTATTTTTCCTCTCTTTCAGGACCTTACTCTCTGGAAGCCCCGTCCAGCAGTACGATCGCCGGACACACGATACAACAACCAAGGAGGCAGGAAGCTACGTCGCACCATGGAACTCCCAGGTGGTCTCTGATAACGAGCGAAATACCTACTTTAAATACCATTCCGCAGCTTGCCCTTGGAGTGGACATGTCAAATAGTCCTATTTCTTGCTTATCGCTCTACTTGTATCATGCTTCAACACACCCTTTTGAATAAACAATGCATAGCACTAGTCTATTATCGCATTCTCTATTCCTTTTTATATTTATGTTCATTTATGACATTCAGCACCCGTACACTCTGGTACGGCCAATGCGCCAGGGGCTTAAGTACCCCATAATACGGCGTGAGAAGTCCGAACACTTTCGACAGTGCGGCACCCCGAACTTATAGCATTATATGCATCAGCTCTGAATCATGTCTTGGGTCAATAGTTGGGTTTGCCCGGCTCCCATGTTTTGGTACCTTACGTTCCGCTATATCGTCTAAGGTAGCACTGGGAGAACTACTGCGATTGTGCCTCGGTTCATCTGGGCAAGCACCTTAGTAGAGAAAGCTAAAACTGACTGTCATGATAAGGCGAGAGTTGGTCGCTGTTCGAGAGGTCTCGAGTCCCTAAAGACTTATGCCGCTTAGGGCGAGAAGTCGGCTTTCCCCGGCTTAGGCGTGTATAGCGCCCCGAATTCGGCCTTCCGAACACTAGGGGCTTCGCCAAAATTTAAAATTGTAGACTTCTATGGCTAAGTGAAAGTGATAAAGCATTATAGTCTGATTGCCTTGTTCGTTGCGCTGAGCACCTCCCTCGAAGGACCCAACAATGGGAAAAAGATTGCTCAGATTTATCCTGAACACCCCAGCACTCGTGGCATGGGGGCAGAAGCCGACGACTGGCCAACTTTTAGATTTGATAAACAACCGCACAAAAGGTAATATTTTAAATTCAAACAAGCGTTGCATAGCGCATATGAACAAGTTTTCATAATACAGGATCACACGAGCAAGTTCATTCAAAAATTACATCCTTCGCACACTCGTCCGCCACAAGACGGGCACCCTTCAGGACACCCTCATAATACATTTGAGGGTGGCGATGCTCCTTGCCCTGCGGCGACCCCTCCTTCACCAGCTTCTCGGCGTCCATCTTGGCCCAGTGCACCTTCGCACGGGCAAAAGCCCGGCGTGCACCTTCGATGCAGATGGACCGCTTTTTGACGTCCAGCCGTGGGCAGGCATCCACAAGCCGCCGCACCAGACCGAAGTAGCTGTTGGGAAGGCAGTCGCCAGGCCACATCCGGACTATAAGGCCCCTCATGGTCTGTTCGGCTGCCTTGTGCAGCTCGACCAGTTGCTTCAGCTGGTCGCTCACAGGCATCGAGTGTTCGGTCCCAGTATACTAAGAACAGAACAACTTCTCCGCCGAGCTTCCCTCCTCGGCCTGGTAGTACTTCGCGACATCCGACATGCTGCGGGGCAAATCTGCGAACGCTGGAGAGCTCCGGACTCGGGTAAGTAACAAGTAATCTACTTTCACATGCTTGCTTTGCATAATGAATGCCTTACCCGCCGCTATCTTTTTCATCGCCTCAGTTTCCTGGAGGGCCTTTTGGGCTTCAGCCTTGGCATGCTTTGTGCTCTCGAGGGCCGCAGCAAGCTCAGACTCTCGCGTCTTCGAGTCAAGCTCCAAAGTCTCATGCTTCTTCACGAGAGCCTGGAGCTCTTGCTGCACCTCGCCCACCCGTGCCTCTTGTTTCTCCCGCTCGGTGCACTCCTTGGCCGCTTTGTTTTCGGCCTCGGACAGCGCTTGCTTCAGGGTCACCACCTCGGTCGTGGCCCCTGGCACATCCATGATGATCCTATCATTTTGCAACCACATCCTTATATATATATATATATATATATATATATATATATATATATATTTGGACAAGGTATTACTTACCTTTGTTCTCCTCGAGCTGCCTCTTGGCAAGACCGAGCTCTTCCTCGGACCGCTCGAGGTTCTGCTTCAGTACGGCGACCTCCGCAGTCAGTGCGACAGAGGTCAGCACCGAAGCCTGCATAGCATATAGACATACTTGTATTATACTCCTGCAAATACTATTTTGATCCTCTATTCGGCTTTTCTTTGTGAACACCAAACAGAGCATCAGGGGCTATTGTCTATGCGGCAATATTTTCCTATATTTTAAATACGTACCTCAAAGCCTGTTAGAAGGCTGGCATAGGCTTCAGTCAGTCTGCTCTTGGCGGACTGAACCTTCTTGATCACCGCACTCATAATAGTGCGGTGCTCTTCGTCGATGGAAGCGCCGCGAAGCGCTCCCAGCAGGTTGTCCGGTGCCTCTAGATGGACAGAGGTCACCGACACGGGCGGCTTGCCCATCTTGGAAGGGGGCCGCCTACCGGAGTTCGGAACCACTGGAGGTTCCAGCGCAGTGCTCAACTGGGGGCCGAACTTGGAGCCCGTGGGAGTCTTGCTCCCTTTGCGCCTGGAGTCTGAAAGGTCGCCTCGAGGCGCCTCCAGGACTACCTCCCCTCGGCTCGGCGCCCCTTAAGACAATGCCTCGACATTGTCCATGGGGCGAGGAGAGGTGGTGGTTAGAAGTGAACCGCTATTCATATCGCACGAGTCCAAAGAACCGCTCGACGAGGATACGTCGATACGGGCCCGGGATGGACTGCCTGACCATATTCGGCGTTAAGAGAAGCTGTGCAATTAAACTATGCCACGAGTTACTCTGGTATCCGAATACTTACGACTTCGCCAGGGGCTTGGCCCTGGGTAACCACTCGTCTTCGCTGTCGGCGGCGGTGGTGGAACAGTCCGGAAGGAGAGTCCTTCCCTTCTTGGACCCTCCGGCCGCCCCGGTTGGGGCGGCCTTCATTTTCTTGTCTTCCCCGGCTGGAGGGGGAGAACCTTTATCTGCCTCCTCCTCGTTTTCACGGAGGAGTGCCTCTCGGAGTTATCGGACGATGAGTCCGATACCACCTGGCACCGGGAACTCTTTCGGGATCCCGTGGCCCTCTTCTTGATCTTCTTCTCCGGGACCTCATAAGGAGCCGGAGTCAGCATCTCCGTCAGGAGAGCGTCTGCAGGGTCTTCGGGCAGAGGGGCTGGGCTGTCAATCTGCCCCGATGTCTCCACCCAGTCCTATCAAATGCATGGGAGCTCAGATCCCGCACATGGTTAAACTATGGAGAATGAATACCCTATAAGTGATAAAAGAGCTTACCGCGCCGGCTTGGTGCTGCGCGCTGAGTCCGCGATCCTCGGTGAGTGGAGGGGGAACCTCTACACTCTTAAACAGCACCTTCGAGACGTCCTCGTGCGTCGTGCCGAAGAGCTCGCTCAGAGTCTGCTGTTGGGCCGGGTCGAACTCCCACAAATTGAACGCCCGTTGTTGACACAGGAGGATCCGGCAGATGAGCATGACCTGGACTATGTTGACAAGCTTAAGCTTCCTGTTTATCATATTTTGGACATAGGTCTGGAGTCCGATCAGCTCTACCAGATTGCCCCTGGGCAAGCCCTTCTCTTTCCAGGAGGTGAGCCGCGTGGGGATTCCGGATCGGAATTCGGGGGCCGCCGCCCATTTGGTGTCGCGAGGCTCGGTGATGTAGAACCACCCCGATTGCCACCCTTTTATGGTCTCCACATAGGAGCCCTCGAGCCATGTGACATAGGGCATTTTGCCCACCATGGCGCCTCTGCACTCCGCCTGCTGGCCACCCACCACCTTCGGTTTGACGTTGAAGGTTTCCAGCCATAGGCCGAAGTGGGGCTTGATGCGGAGGAAGGCCTCACACACGACGATAAACGCCGAGATGTTGAGGATGAAGTTCGGGGCCAGATCGTGAAAATCCAGGCCGTAGTAGAACATGAGCCCCCGGACGAAATGGTGGAGGGGAAATCCCAGTCCGCGGAGGAAGTGGGTAAGGAATACTACCCTCTCATGGGAGCCGGTGTGCGATATTCTCGGACAGGTATCCGATTCCCCTCAGCTTTTTAACGTCTCCCTCCGTGACGGAGGAGATCATCCACTTGCCTCCCGCTCCGAACATGTTTGGAGAGGTTTGAGGAGAAGGATGCGGACTTGGGCGCTGGATCTCGAGTGCGCAAAAATGGATGAGCAATGAGGAAGAAGGTGTGGACAGAAAATGGTGAACCCTTATCCCTTTATAAGGGCGGACGAAACTATGCGCCCCCACCAACCTGGTAAAACTCGCTTATCCCCCAAGCGTCGTAATTGATGGCGCGGTTGGGTTACCCACGTTCGTATTGATGGGAATCCCGTAATAAAGGGAACACAATCTCTGCTTCGACAAGACGTGCCGAGGAAACCGCCTCGCGGAACACGCTGAGATTGGTTATAAAAAACAATTCGAATAAAGACCTGGCTGTGGTGTGATGTCACACTACGGGGTACATCAGCAGATTAGATTTGTGGAAATATTATTCTCTCTATGGTTGTATGTGGAACTTGTTTTGCAGAGCCGTACACGTTCCTTGTGTTCAAAATCTTTTATGAAGTATTCGGAGGAGGAACCCGCCTTGCAATGCCAAAGACAATCTATGCGCCGGACTCATCGTCATTGAAGCCTGGTTCAGGGGCTACTGAGGGAGTCCTGGATTAGGGGGTATCCGGACAGCCGGACTATATACTATGGCCGGACTGTTGGACTATGAAGATACAAGATTGAAGACTTCGTCCCGTGTCCGGATGGGACTCTCCTTGGCATGGAAGGCAAGCTTGGCAATATGGATATGTAGATCTCCTTCCTTGTAACTGACTCTGTGTAACCCTAGCCCCCTCCGGTGTCTATATAAACCGGAGGGTTTAGTCCGTAGGACCAAGATCAACAATCATACCATAGGCTTTAGCCTCTTCGATCTCGTGGTAGATCAACTCTTGTAATACCCATATCATCAAGATCAATCAAGCAGGAGTAGGGTTTTGCCTCCATCGAGAGGGCCCGAACCTGGGTAAAAACATCGTGTCCCCAGTCTCCTGTTACCATCCGTCTAGACGCACAGTTCGGGACCCCCTACCCGAGATCCGACGGTTTTGACACCGACAGGGGGGATATGGTACGCGCGAGCTACCAAGGAAGATAGCGCGGGCGGGCGAGCAGTGAGCAGGGGGAAATGGTGTGCGGCCGACGATGGGGAAGAGAGGAGGAAGAAGAAGAGAGGAGGAAGAAGAGTGGAAGACGGGGAAGAAAGTGCATTAAATCTCAATTCTACTACTACTACCAGGATATACCGTCCTTCGGATTGTAAATAGTTACACCGATGACATGTGGGTCTACCACAAGAGGGCCCATATGTCAGTTAATAGAGGACAGAAGCGTGCTCTACTGGCAAACATGATGGCAGTACTGGGTAAGGCTGATTTAGTAACACCAACAAGCCGGTTTAGCTTATTAATTAATTGTCCCATCTGCTGCAGTGTGTATTGTCACTTCACTGCGAAGACTAGTTGAATAGTTCTCTCTGACCGAGATGGGGAATAATGGATCGTGAAGACTTCCTTTCTACATTATCCCTATGCCTCTACGCTCACTTCACTCATTTTTCCCCGTACGTAGTCACTTGTTGAGATCTCTAGAAAGACAAATACTCTGTATTTGGGAACAGAGGGAGGATTTTACTCCGTATTTGGGAACGGAGGGAGGATTTTACTCCATATTTGGGAACAGAGGGAGTATCACCATATGGAGGGAATAGAGGAAGCTTGAAATATGAACATGTCAATAGGAGGGAGTAAGCCCCATGCATGCATGCATGCATGCATGCATGCAACATGCAACACTCACATGTACACATGGACGCACGCAACACTCACGCACCCATGCGGCACACAGCACACGAAGCAACACACACGCTCACGCTCAAGTGCTCAACCTACTCCCTACGTCCGTGAAAGACTGTACATTTAGAGATTTCCACATTGACCAGGGCATAATTAATGCCCAAAAGTTATGTGTGCATGCGACCATTGAGAGAAGATTAAATGAAGGTTGTTGCATGTTGTAATTAAGGATAGACATGTAGCCTATACCTAGAGCACAAGTTGGTGCATTAGTCAATCAATATCGATTTAGATTAAAGGCTAAATGCATTGGAAGTGTAGATGTACTACACTCTTTGTTTTTTAGCTGATTTCTTTGCACTGCCAACTGACAGGTGGGACCCAGAAACTAGGTGACAATTTAACCAGTCAACAAAGTGCCACGTCGACTATGTGGTCGGTCAGTAGGGTACAATACGGTGCTCTGCGATGAGCTAGTGATCGTATAATCACCGAAAACTATATATAGTGACCGTAAAGAGCGTATTGTTACATACATTGACCGCCAGTTTATTTTTCTCATTTCAAATTAAGCCATATTAACCGGAAAGGACGCTGTATAGACTAGTACTAGTACTGCTTTGATGTATCCCATCAACTCGCAAAACGAGGAGAAGCTTGCTTACTACGCCTCTCCCTCGCCCACGCGCGCGGTGGTTCGCAGGACGAGGAGAGGGTTTTGACTACAGCGCGCCCTCTCCCTCTCCCTTGCCCTCTCCCTCGCAGTGGACGTGCAGCAGTTCAATCGGTGTCAGATTGCCAGGAGCATAATGTGTGCAGTAGTACCATCATTGTTGGACCTTTCGAAGAGGCGAAGAGCCAAGTGCAAGGTTCACACGAGTACGGACTGTTGAACCTCCCGAAGAGGCAAAGCGCCAAGCGCAAGGTTTTATAGGAGTTGTCGTCCTAGTAGGAGCGTACTACAACTATAGCGAACGATGCTACTGTATGATGATGCCACGTCACGTATATCCAAAGTTGTGCCACCTTTTTTATCTCAAAGAGCGTGTTGGAGCCTGTGCAACAACCACACAAGTTGCACGTACACATAACACATTTACTAGTAATAAATTCTAAAGGACAGATGCCAGTATGCCACACAAGTTCATTGTCAGGACCCCGATTCTAAGTCACACTGATCTAGCACGTAACACCTCATATCACTTTGCGGCCTCACGCACGGTATTCCCACAGGTGTCGCCTTGCCTGACCCGGGACCGTTTGCGCCTTTTGGCTCACGTATATGATAGTGTCGCTAGCATCCATATGACAAAGAGCCCGTGCCGACATGACTAGTCGTGAACCCAAAGTGGCACTAACTTACGGGGACAGGCATACATGAAACAACATCGAGCATGTCGGTCATCAGTGTGTGAATCCGGACTGTAGCAACTAGGCTAACAGGACTCCGAGAATCCGGGCTGTAGCAGGCTAGCAGGACTCCGGAAGTCACCGCGTGACATTTCCCCGAAGGGACAGACACAGGAACGATGTGAATCACATGCCGGCCAGTCTAAGTGTTCTGGAGCAGTATTGCTGGGCTAGCAGGACTCCGGTAAACTAGGTTGTAGCAGACTACCCTGGCTCAGTGGAAGCACCAGACTACATTTCCCCATAAGAGAGACTACCAAGGATAGACAACTAGGTTGTCGGATCCCACACATACCAAGCATTTCAATCATACACACAACATGCTCGATATGTGCAAATACAACATGGCATCACAACAAGACTCTACGACTCAGAGTATTTATTCATTAGGCTCCGAGGAGCCAAGTATTACAAGCATGGGTCTCATGACCCAACATACAGAGCATACATGCAACAAGCGGAAGCATAAACATGTCTGAGTACAGACAACTACAAATGAAAAAGGCTGAGAAGCCTGACTATCTACAAGACCCTCCCAAGGGTACAAGATCATAGCTGATGTAACAAGCTAAACGTCGAAGTCCACGCGGAACTACTAGTGATACTGACGTCTCTCTGCAAAAACATAAATTAAGCAAACGTGAGTACAAATGTACCCAGCAAGACTTACATCAGAACTAGCTACATATGCACAAGTATCAACAAAGGGGGTGGTGGAGTTTAACTGCAGCAAGCTAGCTTTGACTCGGTGGCTATCCTAAACTACGACTGCTGGTAACTCTTTTGAGGTGGCGCACACGAGTCCACATATTCACCATATCAATACACCACCATGGATCCGCTCCCATCTCCCTACAGGAAGGCCATCCATAGCACTCACGCTTATCTTGTGCATTTTAGAGTCTCCACTTCAAGTTATCTATGAACTATACAGGCAACCCAGAAGTCCTTTACCGCGGACACGGCTATTCGAATAGATGATGTTAACCCTGCAGGGGTGTACTTCTTCACACACACTCTCGCCACTTACCACCATGTACACGTCGTGTATCTCGGCAACCCTCAAGCGGAAGCCTGGCGAGGGAGTCGGCCACGACCTGACTAACCACACAAGTCTCTAGTCCAGGTTTATTGCCTATTCGGGTTCCATCCGCAAGGAGATCCGGCCGGGGTGTCGCTCACGGCCCCAAACAATGTGTACAAGGTTCCAAGCACACCAAACGGGCGACGCTTGGCATACCCGGCCACGGTGCCTAGTCTGTCCCAAGCCCACCTATACCGGGTGCCACTTGGTAGAGTACTAACACTACCTACAAACACCAGAAACTAGTTGCAACTCCTAGACAGAGATCAAGTTGATTAATAAGTCGAGAGGGGAACTTAAGCATTCCAATGCGTGGTAGTAACTGTTCATGGATCACAAACATAGAACTCATCTACTAAGGACGGCTGCAATGAAACAACCTACCATGTACTCCTACATGGCCTCTCACCGCTACCTTTACCAAATCGTGTTCACACACTTAGCTCTCAACAGTAGGACATGTTCACCACATTCCAATTCATCCCCGATGAATCAGACCTGACTCAACTCTAAGCAGTAGCAGGCATGAGAAACAAGCATGAATGAGTAGGCACATCAAGGCTCAAACAACTCCTACTCATGCTAGTGGGTTTCATCTATTTACTGTGGCAATGACAGGTCATGCAGAGGAAAGGGGTTCAACTACCGCAGCATGTAACAGTTGAATCGTTGTTGTCCTAATGCAGTAAAAGAGAACAGGAGCGAGAGAGTGGGATTGTATCAGAATGAACAAGGGGGTTTTGCTTTCCTGGCACTTCTGAAGATGATATAGCTCTTCATCGGTGTCATCGATCACATCGCCGGAACATACGTCTACCGAGGGGAACAACCAACGGCAAACAAGAGGGAACACAATCAATGCGATGCAACAACATGATGCATGATCATGACATGGCAATATGATATTTATTGAGCTAATGCAACTAGCAACCAGATTAAATGAAGTTGGTTTGAACCAAAGGTTCAAATTCAAACTCCATATAAGACATTTCAAATGCCATTTATTCAAATTGTCATATACAGTGGTTGTAAGTTGTTCAAACATGCATGAGGATGCCATAAACAGATTCTTCGGATTTTTTGACAAAATTTCATATATAAATTATTTCATTCTGAGCTACGGTTGAATTTCTATGATTTTTTGAAGTTCAAATCATTTTCTCGATTTTTCTGGTTATTTAGAATTAAACAAAATCCAGTAAATGATTTACTGCGTCAGCATGACATCACGCTGTCGTCAGCGGTCAACGCAGTGGCCCAGGTCAAACTGACCAGTGGGTCCCGCGTGTCAGTTACTAAATAACTATCCTAGTTTAATTAGCACTAATCCTATATAATTAGCAGGGCCGGGCCCGCATGTTAGGGAACCAGGGGGTCAAATCCCTGGTCAAACGGGGTCAACCCCACTGGAGTTGACCCGTGTGACGTCGCCGGCGAGGCCAGATATGGCGAAGGGCTTCAGAAATCACCCACATGCGATGGTTTTGGGCGTGGGGAGGCTCTACGAAGAGCTGCTACTCGCGCGCAGCTGATGGAGCAGACGGCGGGAGCTAGGGTGGCTAGAGACGACCGCGGCAAGCTCAAAGGCGGCGGCCGGAGCTCGGAAGTTGGCGGTTTCGATGCTTCGATGCACGGCAGAAGCAACAGGTGACGGTTTTGGGGTCCTGGCGTTGCACTGAGCACGGTGGTGTGCCCGGTCGTGGCCCTATGTGACAGTGGCCACGGCGGCGACATGAACGGTGGCGAAGAGCTCTCAGCTCCGACGGGCATCAACGTTAGAGGAAGGAAACGAGCTAGGGGAGAGGGGGATTGACGCAGTGGCTCACAGCGGATCCGAAGGAGTCACCAGAGAGCTCGGGGATGCACTGAGGACGACGAATCGGCGACGACGATCTCCGGCGCCCGACGATGAACACGATGACGTCAGCGATGTTGCGGGTCTCCCTGGCTTGCGTGAGTAGGCGTGGAACTTCAGGACAACGTGGCGGCAACGAGGGATACGTCGTGGAGGCGAGGCGGTGGCTCAGGGCGCGGCAACGGTGAGCGGCGGCGACGGCTCCGCTCGGCTTCGGGAGAGAGAGCGAGAGAGGCGAGGCAGGGAGAGAGGGGATCGGTCGAGGGGGGTCCAGGGGGTCAGCATGGCAACGCCGGAGGCGTCCAGGCCATAGAGGAGGCAGGCGAGCAGGGTGGAGGTGGCGCGTGCGTGCGCCGTGCCCAGCTTCTCCTCTGCCTACTAGCAATAGGTAGAAGACAAGGATGCCCCTGGTGGACTGGGCCAGAAGAGGAGTTGGGCTGGTGCGGCTGCAGGTAGGTGGCCCAGGTAGTTTCCTCTCTCTCTCTCTCTCTCTCTCTCTCTCTCTCTCTCTCTCTCTCCTTTTTATCTCTTTTTGTTTTCTATTTTTCTGTAGTTGTTTGGGCTTTATTAAAAATACCAGAGAACTTCTAAAAATCATGAAAATAATTGTGGGCACCTTCTGAATATTTACGATAGCCCTCAACTGTTTCCAGAATTAATTGAGCATTTAAGATAGTTATAGCATTTAAATGCCCAAAGTCAAATACCTTATGATTTAATTCAAAAATCCAGAATGGCCTAGAAATATGTGCATCATTTTTGGCAGAGGTTTTCACCTTTAACAAAAATCATGAACTTTTCTAAAGGGCATTTGGGTTCATTGAAAATATGTTTATTGAACCTAGTTGAATTCATTTGATGCTAGGGTTTCAACAATCCCCATTTCAACTTTCAAAGAAATTTAGACATGATGCATGGATGCTTGTGCAACTATTTGCAATCAAATTCTAGGGCTGTGACGTTCATCTCCAATTCATGAGATAAATTTGTGCACGACTAGTCTACATATATTCACAGTGCTACCGTTCACAATTTACGTTATAGATGGGCTACATGTCCAGGTGTTCTTCATGGATGGCACGATCCATAGCGGTGGGCAACGGGAGTCATTGTCGCAGCTTTCTAGTCCGGTTCCACACGATGGAGACTCATCCAAGCTGAAGCGGCATAAATCAGGGATAGCGTGTCCCAGCATGTTGTTCATCCGGCGGTGCACACAGAAGACACAACCATGCTTCATGAACGGCAGGCCTTCCGTGTCGTGCACGGAAGGTGGCATCCACTTCACAATGGGGTAGTTGTCCCCAATGAAAAGCGAGTACTCTCCAGGAGTGTTCCTCAGCACCCACGTAGCATCACGGGGGTCGAACTCGGCGCCGTTCATCTAGTACACGTGGCATCTCATATATGGACACATGGTGACATACATAGTCAAGGTCCATGCATAATAATGTTGTGCTCAAATATGGCGTTCAGTAATACTGTGCAGCAAATAGTACTACTCCGGTATAGAGGAAGTAAAATAACTGGCTTATTATATATAGCCACTGTTGGCTACATGGATGAGATAGTAATACATGGAAAAACAAAAATGGTGGCAGCTAGTGGGTTCAAGTCTTAAAAGCCTAGCTAGCTATACACGTCCTCCAAGGTAAAAAGTACTCCTACTAGTATGTAAGTAGAGTACTAGTACAACAATGAAAGAGAAGGCGAGAGGGTTAAAAATGGAATACCTGGGTAGATGGTGACGGTCCGATCATGGTAGATTGTGTGACCATGTTGCATATCAGTGGTACCATGGGTAATGACTACTAAGATAGTTGATCCCAATATGCCAAAGTCAGCTACAAGGTTCCAGGTTAGACCGAATCGCGGATCCAAATGCACATCCAGGATCGGCGATCTTATTTTGATCGCGGGATGACTGGTCCCTGTAAAATAATGGAGTACCGTTAGGGATGTAAATGATGGTTTGTGCATTCCGTTTGTAATCTCCCATACCGTAGGATGGCAACCAGATGAAACAAGTCCCTTGGCTTGTCGCCGCGAAGATGCGGCCTAGATGGTGCACGGTGTCTTCGAACGTGTAGGGGTACAAATCTGCCGCCGCCAACATGCGCCAGCCTCTGCCGTTACTGCCTCTTGCATTGATGGCAATCCTTATGTCGAACACCGCGATGAGATAGTAATCGTCGTAGCCGCGTCGCTTTGTCAGCGGGTCCGCAATTGCTATCTTCTTCAATCTCATGTAGGCATCATCATACGTATTCAAGCCCAGCCAGTCCGGAAGGTTGATCCCAATGGTGGAGAAGGGGTCTACTGGAACGGCCGCACTACTGTGGATGTTGTGCAAAATGATGGTGGTATCCGGCTGGAGGTATGCAAGCCAATCTTCGTTGGCACCGACCCAGACCTATATATAAGCCGGTGGGTAGCGGAGAAATTACGGGATGGAAATAGAATAACTAAGTACTACCTGATCAAACTCCATTACTGACCTGCCTATCGAACAAAATCCGACTACCTCTCAACGTCGGCAACGCTAGCGGAGTCAACGTGCAACCATGGCCAGGCAGCGGTGGACTGTTCGAAGGATTGTCCCATAGAAGAACCTTCTCCTCGAGGACGCATGGAAGACCAACAAGCGTGGCCTTTTCCCAAGCCATTTTAACCACCGTCTTGAAATAGTTGGTGCAGGAAGCACCGAGTCTTGCAGAGGTAAGGACGTCGGAGCGGCGTGCGATTTCTCCCAGAGGATCGTCGTCCAAGGTCTCCCAGCCCCAACGAGGAGGAGAACTGCCTGGCGAATCCATGGGAGCAGCGACGAACTGCCTTCTCTTCGGGGGGAGGGGAACTGGTGAGGAGGAGATAAGAGCGTAGTAACCGCAGGGCCTCATCCCTTCCAACTGTAGATCGTTCCTTCCAACTGTAGCGAAGGGGTGAGGCTATTATTTACTACTAGTACTAGCATTATGGCACGTTATGGGATTGCATTATACTGTAAATAATAGCACTAGTAAGAAATATTTGGCACTAGCTAGTAGTTTTTGGCGTGGATTAAGAAATTTTGGGTATGTTTTTGCTATTTTTTGTACACGCCAACTAGTGTCAAAAAACGTCTTACATTATGTGACGGAGGAGTACGTACTCGTACTGTAGCAGTACTAGTACTACTTTCTCAACTAGTAGTGCGAGGGTACTACTAGTGCTATGTACTGTACTTCTAGTATATTGCACCAGTTTTGAACTCTTGAATCTCTCGGCCAAGGAGCTACAGTTGGAAGTGGAGGGTACTACTGTTCTCTAGAACCATCGATGTACTATCAATGCAGGGAAAGTACACCTGCATAGTGGCCTAGTGGGTATTCTCGATGCTCTATTCAGCCGCTCCTCTCACGTAGCTGGCCTACTCAGCTGCTCCTCTCACGCACACACTAGCAGCCTGTTTATCAGCGACAGTTACTACGGGGGCAGAACATTTGAGTTATTTGATACAGCCAGACTAGGCTTTTCGCTTCCATTTGTGGAGGTGTAATGGATCTCGTCGAACTTTGTTAGTAGTTCCTTCTTTATGAATGAGATGAAGCAAAGCTTTTGCCTCCATTTAAAAAAAACACGTCAAGAGGAATTTCTTTTATAGTAGAGCCGATAATGGAGTGAAGTCCATGCGTGCAACGCCACAAGCTACAGAGTAGTAGTAGAGCACTTTATGTACAGAGCCATATTGCACAGTTCCCAATGCCCCACCAGGCTTTTCCGGCTCCTCGGGCTTAATTGGGAGGCGCAAGTTTAAATATGCTACTACTAGCTGATGAGGAAGCTGCAAGCGAGGTGCTGCTAGGGCGAGCACGCGAGCCACGAGATGCTGGGAAGGAAAACCCGTTCATGTGGCTAGGCTATCCAGTGCACCTAGATTGTGGTGCCGCACGTCCGTTTGACTTCAAAACTCAAACTACCAGTGTAAAATATTGGCTCGCAGCGAAGTTATTATTTAAAAAAAAGCCGCCGTGCGTTCGGCCGGGATCGAACCCACAAAACGAGGCATACACTCCCGCGACCACTAGTAGTACTCGTTGGAGTACAACGCAACCTAGAATCGCCTTTTGTCGCTAGTAGTACATTGTTCCTTACAAGAAACCCCTAATAATGCAAGAAACCACTAATAATGCCAAGAAACTACTACCACTTGCATACGTGGCATACTTAAGATAAGACTACCTTATCAACCATTGTACATGCTCTTACCAACCAGCCCTACCAAGAAACGACTACTCTACAAAGTGCCATTATAGGCACGTTTCAACCCATGGCCCTGTTTGGATACATTTGTTGTCAATCTTTTTTTTGCGCAAACATTTCTTGTCAATCTAACCCTGCCATCCAAACACCACTTTGGTTAGAGTTAGTTCAGGGTTAGAATCGAACCTCTGACTTAGAGTATCCAAACAGGGCCCGTGTCGCCCATTAAGTCAACGCCTTCTATTCGACCGGACATTATGACTTGTGGGACCTACATGTCTGCACAAAGATCCCCGAGTGACCTCCTACCTCCGGCCCGTCCACCTAGTCATCCTCAGCCATGGGATGCAGCTACCGCCGCCGGCAGAAGGCGAGGTCAAAACCGCTGGCGGTGCGGAGCCCATCTTGCGGCAGCCCGGATGCCAGCTCCGTCCGGCGCTCGCGACTGCTAGCTAGCCAAGATAGCTCCGTCCACCTACTTGTCTGCAAGGTTTGCTAGCTAGATTGGCACGGCGGCACGGCGGCTTGCTCGCACGTGTCGCGCTAAGGCCAGCCACCTGGCTCGAGCGAAGTCCAGCGCGGCAGCTTGCTCGCTCGTGAGTCATGCTCGGGACAGCCTTCCACCCCGTGCGGAGGCCAGCACGGTGTCCGGCCCGTCCGGCGGAGCGGCGGCCAACTCGCTCATCACCGGCACCACCGACGAACACGCGTCAGCACTGTTTGAAGTAATGTTCAGGAAAAATAATGATTTGAGGGGGAATAATAGGATAGAAGGTCAAATGAGGGTCCCTCGTGTCAACGGTCAAACAAAATGTGTTGGTTTAAGCTGCCTCGTCAGCACGGACGTGTGGGCCAACCCTGTCATAAATGGGTTTAAACTAACCTAATCGGTAGGTAGTAGTTTTTGGCGTGGATTAAGAAATTTTGCATATGTTTTTGCTATTTTTTGTACAATAGATTCTTCCTAGGACTGGTTGAAAGTGGTAGTTTTTTGTTAAATACTCTACATATTGTAAGTAGGAGTGGAAGTTAAGCTTTGGAACCCAATAAGCAAGGCTAGTTACATAGTGCATATGTGTACATGATTGAAAGTAAATATCAACCATGAGTTACTAATATCTTGATGGAAAACTCGAAACTATGGAATACTAGGGAAAAAATTTGCATGGTTGGAAATACTAGCAATGTTCATGTGCGTTGCAACGAATCATAATTAGAATAATACTTATTCACAAACTTGATACAAAACACTCTAATTTTGATATACATATATCACTAGAGATATATTATGTTTCAATTAGAATATATTCCTTGGGCTGTTTTGGTGAGGTCAAGGAGGGATGTGGTTGGTTTTAAGATACTAATTATGGGTTTTTCTGCAAATTGGTAGACAAGTGGGATGTTTGTGAGAAAAGGCAACAACTTACCTCACAGCCGTTAGATGTAGATCTAATGGTCACAAACGATGGATGGCAGACACACCATCATCACCAACTTAGTCTTCCGTAGGAGTACTGGCAAGATCCATGCATTGCATGGAACATCAAGATGCATTTTTTTTATAAAAACACTCGTTGTGATTGACCCATGCGGGAGTAATCCCATGTGTAAAAACTAATGATATCTCGAGAAATAGGAGATAAAGTGAAGAGGAGTGGGGCGTGGTGGTGATCGGTGGTCGGACTGAGCGGAGGCATGGGGATTGATGACGCCGGCAGCGGCCACCAAGCCAGTTTGTTCCAGCGGCTTCCTTTCTTAATTGCTCAACAATGAGGTTGTTGAAGATAAGGATGAACAAGGGAAGGCCTTGTCTGCAAATGTGGAGAGGGGTGCGGGTATCTTTTAGTTTAATTTCCATCAGTCAGATATAGATCGGACGGTCTATATTGCAAGATGGCACACGTACCATCATCACCAACTCGGTTTTTTACAAGAGAAGAAATATAAGTATGGAGATACAAACGTATTATCGATACTTGTTTCCGTAAACTAGCATCTACATTCTATTCAACGCCTCAGCATGTGAGGCATTAGCACAATGACTTCTCGACTGTGTAAAACAAAGGTTTTCCCGTCGCCGATAAGGAGGGGGTGACGGCGGCGCGCTTTTTGGCTTGCTCTAGTCCTAGTAGTCAAACTAGGTGGTCTAAGCACGTGTAGATTTATTATTTTTCACGTCTCGTGTTTGTCATACTACCACGACTGTTGATGAATAGACGGTAAGTTATTCACGGGGAAACCCTTGTTGAGCGTGTTTGCGAGAGAGAGAGAGATAGTGTGCGCGTGTGATATGTCTAGAGACTGAGGCAATGATAACAGATCCTTTGTGTCTATGTGTGTGGAGGATAGAGAGAGACATGTACATGGGGCTTTGTGTTGACGTGGATACACATATACATAATTAGAGAGTGAGTGTGCGAGATACACATGCGGACATGGGGAGAGATGAGGATCTAGATTAATGGGTGTTTGTGCGTGTTTGTGTGTGTTTGTGCGCGCGTTTGTGTGTGAGATGGAGTGTGTGTATGTGGAGTAGAGAGACCACTAATGATGTAAACCTAGTATAAGGGAAGGGGGAATGGTGTGGCATGTGTAGTAGCGGGATAGCATGGGTGCGGTGAAGGAAATATGCCCTAGAGGCAATAATAAAGTTATTATTTATTTCCTTATTTCATGATAAATGTTTGTTATTCATGCTAGAATTGTATTAACCGGAAACATAATACATGTGTGAATACATAGACAAACAGAGTGTCACTAGTATGCCTCTACTTGACTAGCTCGTTAATCAAAGATGGTTATGTTTCCTAACCATGAACAAAGAGTTGTTATTTGATTAACGGGATCACATCATTATTTGAATGATCTGATTGACATGACCCATTCTATTAGCTTAGCACCCGATCGTTTAGTATGTTGCTATTGCTTTCTTCATGACTTATACATGTTCCTTTGACTATGAGATTATGCAACTCCCGTTTACCGGAGGAACACTTTGGGTACTACCAACCGTCACAACGTAACTGGGTGATTATAAAGGAGTACTACAGGTGTCTCCAAAGGTAGATGTTGGGTTGGCGTATTTCGAGATTAGGATTTGTCACTCCGATTGTCGGAGAGGTATCTCTGGGCCCTCTCGGTAATGCTCATCACATAAGCCTTGCAAGCATTGCAACTAATGTGTTAGTTGTGAGATGATGTATTACGGAACGAGTAAAGAGACTTACCGGTAACGAGATTGAACTAGGTATTGGATACCGACGATCGAATCTCGGGTAAGTAACATACCGATGACAAAGGGAACAACGTATGTTGTTATGCGGTCTGACCGATAAAGATCTTTGTAGAATATGTAGGAGCCAATATGGGCATCCAGGTCCCGCTATTGGTTATTGACCGGAGACGTGTCTCGGTCATGTCTACATTGTTCTCGAACCGTAGGGTTCGCACGCTTAAGGTTTCGATGACAGTTATATAATGAGTTTATGAGTTTTGATGTACCGAAGGAGTTCGGAGTCCCGGATGAGATCGGGGACATGACGAGGAGTCTCGAAATGGTCGAGACGTAAAGATCGATATATTGGACGACTATATTCGGACATCAGAAGGGTTCTGAGTGGTTCAGGTATTTTCGGAGGTACCGGGGAGTTACGGGAATACGAGGAAGAAGCAATGGGCCTTGATGGGCCTTAGTGGGAAGGACCAGGAGGTGGCGCGCGCCCCTCCCAAGCCCAGTCCGAATTGGACAAGGGGTTTGGGGTGCGGCCCCTCTCTCCCTTCCTTCCCCTCTTCCCCTCTTTCCCCCCTTGACCTAGTTGGACTAGGAAAGGTGGAATCCTACTCCCGGTGGGAGTAGGACTCCCCTGGCGCGCCCAAACCTAGGGCCGGCCTCCTCCCTCCCTTGCTCCTTTATATACGGGGGCAGGGGGCACCCCATGGACACACAAGTTGATCTTCGTGATCGTTCCTTAGCCGTGTGCGGTGCCCCCCTCCACCATATTCCACCTCGATCATATCGTTGCAGTGCTTAGGCGAAGCCCTGCGCCGGTAGAACATCATCATCTTCACCACGCCGTCGTGCTGACGGAACTCCCCCCGAAGCTTTGCTGGATCAGAGCTAGGGGTGCGTCATCGAGCTGAACGTGTGCCAAGAACTCGGAGGTGCCGGAGTAACGGTGCTTGGATTGGTCGGATCGGGAAGACGTACGACTACTTCCACTACGTTGCGTCAACGCTTCCGCTTAGGTCTACGAGGGTACGTAGACAACACTCTCCCCTCTCGTTGCTATGCATCACCATGATCTTGCGTGTGCGTAGGAATTTTTTTGAAATTACTACGTTCCCCAACAGTGGCATCTGAGCCTGGTTTTATGGTTTGATGTTATTTGCACGAGTAGAACACAAGTGAGTTGTGGGCGATATAAGTCATACTGCCTACCAGCATGTCATACTTTGGTTCGGCGGTATTGTTGGACGAGACGATCCGGACCAACCTTACGCGTACTCTTACGCGAGACCGGTTCCCTCGACGTGCTTTGCACATAGATGGCTTGCGGAAGACTGTCTCTCCAACTTTAGTTGAACCGAGTGTGGCTACGCCCGGTCCTTGAGAAGGTTAAAACGGAGTCTATTTGACAAACTATCGTTGTGGTTTTGATGCGTAGGTAAGATGAGTTCTTGCTTAAGCCCGTAGCAGCCACGTAAAACTTGCAACAACAAAGTAGAGGACGTCTAAATTGTTTTTGCAGGGCATGTTGTGATGTGATATGGCCAAGACATGATGCTAAATTTTATTGTATGAGATGATCATGTTTTGTAACCGAGTTATCGGCAACTGGCAGGAGCCATATGGTTGTCGCTTTATTGTATGCAATGCAATCGCGATGTAATGCTTTACTTTATTACTAAGCGGTAGTGATAGTCGTGGAAGCATAAGATTGGCGAGACGACAACGATGCTACGATGGAGATCAAGGTGTCGCGCCGGTGACGATGGTGATCATGACGGTGCTTCGAAGATGGAGATCACAAGCACGAGATGATGATGGCCATATCATATCACTTATATTGATTGCATGTGATGTTTATCTTTTATGCATCTTATCTTGCTTTGATTGACGGGTAGCATTATAAGATGATCTCTCACTAAATTATCAAGAAGTGTTCTCCCTGAGTATGCACCGTTGCAAAAGTTTTTCGTGCTGAGACACCACGTGATGATCGGGTGTGATAGGCTTTACGTTCAAATACAACGGGTGCAAAACAGTTGCACACGCGGAATACTCAGGTTATACTTCACGAGCTATGCATATAAGATATGACCTCGGAACACGGAGACCGAAAGGTCGAGCGTGAATCATATAGTAGATATGATCAACATAATGATGTTCACCATTGAAACTACTCCATCTCACGTGATGATCGGACATGGTTTAGTTGATTTGGATCACGTGATCACTTAGAGGATTAGAGAGATGTCTATCTAAGTGGGAGTTCTTAAGTAATATGATTAATTGAACTTAAATTTATCATGAACTTAGTCCTGGTAGTATTAACATATCTATGTTGTAGATCAATAGCTCGCGTTGTTGCTTCCCTATGTTTATTTTGATATGTTCCTAGAGAAAATTGTGTTGAAAAATGTTAGTAGCAATGATGCGGATTGGATCCATGATCTGAGGTTTATCCTCATTGCTGCACAGAAGAATTATGTCCTTGATACACCGCTAGGTGACGGACCTATTGCAGGAGCAGATGCAGGCGTTACGAACGTTTTGCTAGCTCAATATGATGACTACTTAATAGTTTAGTGCACCATGCTTAACGGCTTAGAATCGGGACTTCAAAAATGTTTTGAACGTCATGGACCATACAAGATGTTCCAGGAGTTGAAGTTAATATTTCAAGCAAATACCCGAGTTGAGAGATATGAAGTCTCCAACAAGTTCTATAGCTAAAAGATGGAGGAGAATCGCTCAACTAGTGAGCATGTGCTCAGATTGTCTGGGTACTACAATCGCTTGAATCAAGTGGGAGTTAATCTTCCAGATAAGATAGTGATTGACAGAATTCTCGAGTCACCATCACCAAGTTAGTAGAACCTCGTGATGAACTATAGTATGCAAGGGATGACGAAAACGACTCCCAAGTTTTTCATGATGATGAAATTGATGAAGGTAGAAATCAAGAAAAACATCAAGTGTTGATGGTTAACAAGACCACTAGTTTCAAGTAAAGGGCAAAGGAAAGAAGGGGAACTTCGAGAAGAACGGCAAGCAAGTTGCTGCTCAAGTGAAGAAACCCAAGTCTGGACCTAAGCCTGAGACTGAGTGCTTCTACTGCAAAGGGACTGGTCACTGGAAACGGAGCTACCCCAAGTGATTGATGGATAAAAAGGATGGCAAAGTGAACAAAGGTATATTGGATATACATGTTATTGATGTGTACTTTACTAGTGTTTATAGCAACCCCTCGGTATTTGATACTGGTTCAGTTGCTAAGATTAGTAACTCAAAACAGGAGTTGCAGAATAAACAGAGACTAGTTAAGGGTAAAGTGACGATGTGTATTGGAAGTGGTTCCAAGATTGATATGATCATCATCGCACACTCATTATACTTTCGGGATTAGTGTTGAACCTAAATAAGTGTTATTTGGTATTTGCATTGAGCATAAATATGATTTGATCATGTTTATTGCAATACGGCTATTCATTTAAGTAAGAGAATAAATTGTTGTTCTGTTTACATGAATAAAACCTTCTATGGTTATACACACCAACGAAATGGTTTGTTGGATCTCGATCATAGTGATACACATATTCATAATATTGAAGCCAAAAGATGCAAAGTTAATAATGATAGTGCAACTTATTTGTGGCACTGCAGTTTAGGTCATATTGGTGTAAAGCGCATGAAGAAACTCCATGCTGATGGGATTTTGGAATCACTTGATTATGAATCACTTGATGCTTGCGAACCATGCCTCATGGGCAAGACGACTAAGACTCCGTTCTCCGGAACAATGGAGCGAGCAACTGACTTGTTGGAAATCATACATACCGATGTATGTGGTCCGATGAAAATTAAGGCTCGCGACAAGTATCATTATTTTCTGACCTTCACAGATGTTTTGAGCAGATATGGGTATATCTACTTGATGAAACATAAGTCTGAAATGTTTGAAAAGTTCAAAGAATTTCAGAGTGAAGTGGAAAATCATCGTGACAAGAAAATAAAGTTTCTACGATCTGATCGCGGAGACGAATATTTGAGTTACGAGTTTGGTCTTTAGTTAAAACAATGTGGAATAGTTTCACAAACTCATGCCACCTGGAACACCACAGCATAATGGTGTGTCCGAACGTCATAACCGTACTTTATTGGATATAGTACATTCTATGATGTTTCTTACCGATTTACCAATATCGTTTTGGGATCATGCATTAGAGACAACTGCATTCACGTTAAAAAGGGGCACCATCTAAGTCCGTTGAGACGACACAATATGAACTATGGTTTGGCAAAGAAACCAAAGTTGTCGTTTCTTAAAGTTTGGGGTTGTGATGCTTATGTGAAAAAGTTTCATCCTGATAAGCTCAAACCCAAATCTGAGAAATATGTCTTCATAGGATACCCAAACGAGACAGTTGGGTACACCTTCTATCACAGATCCGAAGGCAAGACATTCGTTGCTGGGAATGGATACTTTCTAGAGAAGGAGTTTCTCTCGAAAGAAGTGAGTGGGAGGAAAGTAGAACTTGATGAGGTATCTGTACCTGCTCCCTTATTGGAAAGTAGTTCATCACAGAAATCTGTTCTTGTGACTACTACACCAATTAGTGAGGAAGCTAATGATGATGATCATGTAACTTCAGATCAAGTTACTACCGAATCTCGTAAGTAAACCAGAGTGAGATCCGCACCAGAGTGGTACGGTAATCCTGTTCTGGAAGTCATGTTACTAGACCATGATGAACTTGCGAACTATGAGGAAGCGATGATGAGCCCAGATTTCGCAAAATGGCTGGAAGCCATGAAATCTGAGATGGGATCCATGTATGAAAACAAAGTGTGGACTTTGATGGATTTGCCCGATGATCGGCAAGCCATAGAAAATAAATGGATCTTCAAGAGGAAGACGGACGCTGATAGTAGTGTTACTATCTACAAAGCTAGAATTGTCGCAAAAGGTTTTCGACAAGTTCAAGGTGTTGACTACGATGAGAGTTTCTCACTCGTATCTATGCTTAAGTCTGTCCGAATCATGTTAGCAATTGCCGCATTTTATGAAATCTGGCAAATGGATAAACAAAACTGCATTCCTTAATGGATTTATTAAAGAAGAGTTGTATATGATGCAACCAGAAGTTTTTGTCAATCCTAAAAATGCTAAACAAAAAATGCAAGCTCCAGCGATCCATCTATGGAATGGTACAAGCATCTCGGAGTTGGAATACACGCTTTGATAAGTTGATCAAAGCATATAGTTTTATACAGACTTACGGTGAAGCCTGTATTTACAAGAAAGTGAGTGGGAGCACTACAGCATTTCTGATAAATATATGTGATTGACATATTGTTGATTGGAAATAATGTAGAATTATTCTATAAAGCATAAAGGAGTGTTTGAAAGGAGTTTTTTCAAAGAAAGACCTCGGTGAAGCTGCTTACATATTGAGTATCAAGATCTATAGAGATAGATCAAGACGCTTGATAAGTATTTTCAATAAGTACATACCTTGACAAGATTTTGAAGTAGTTCAAAATGTAACAGTCAAAGAAAGAGTTCTTGCCTGTGTTACAAGGTGTGAAATTGAGTAAGACTCAAAACCTGACCACGCCAAAAGATAGAAAGAGAATGAAAGTCATTCCCTATGCCTTGGCCATAGGTTCTATAAAGTATGCCATGCTGTGTACCAGATCTATTGTATATCCTACACTGTGTTTAGCAAGGGAGTACAATAGTGATCTAGGAGTAGATCACTAGACAGCGGTCAAAATTATCCTTAGTGGAATAAGGATATGTTTCTCGATTATGGAGGTGACAAAAAATGTTCGTCGTAAAAGGTTACGTCAATGCAAGTTTTGGCACTAATCTAGATGACTCTAAGTCTCAATCTAGATACATATTGAAAGTGGGAGCAATTAGCTAAAGTAGCTCCGTGCAGAGCATTGTAGACATAGAAATTTGCAAAATACATACGGATCTGAATTTTGGCAGACCCGTTGACTAAGCTTCTCTCACAAGCAAAACATGATCACACCTTAGTACTCTTTGGGTGTTAATCACATAGCGATGTGAACTAGATTACTGACTCTAGTAAACCCTTTGGGTGTTGATCACATATCGATGTGAACTATGGGTGTTAATCACATGGTGATGTGAACTATTGCTGTTAAATCACATGGCGATGTGAACTAGATTATTGACTCTAGTGCAAGTGGGAGACTGAAGGAAATATGCCCTAGAGGCAATAATGAAGTTATTATTTATTTCCTTATTTCATGATAAATGTTTATTATTCATGCTAGAATTGTATTAACCGGAAACATAATACATGTGTGAATACATAGACAAACAGAGTGTCACTAGTATGCCTCTACTTGACTAGCTCGTTAATCAAAGATGGTTATGTTTCCTAACCATGAACAAAGAGTTGTTATTTGATTAATGGGATCACATCATTAGTTGAATGATCTGATTGACATGACCCATTCTATTAGCTTAGCACCCGATCGTTTAGTATGTTGCTATTGCTTTCTTCATGACTTATACATGTTCCTTTGACTATGAGATTATGCAACTCCCGTTTACCAGAGGAACACTTTGGGTACTACCAACTGTCACAACGTAACTGGGTGATTATAAAGGAGTACTACAGGTGTCTCCAAAGGTAGATGTTGGGTTGGCGTATTTCGAGATTAGGATTTGTCACTCCGATTGTCGGAGAGGTATCTCTGGGCCCTCTCGGTAATGCTCATCACATAAGCCTTGCAAGCATTGCAACTAATGTGTTAGTTGTGAGATGATGTATTACGGAACGAGTAAAGAGACTTACCGGTAACAAGATTGAACTAGGTATTGGATACCGACGATCGAATCTCGGGTAAGTAACATACCGATGACAAAGGGAACAACGTATGTTGTTATGCGGTCTGACCGATAAAGATCTTCGTAGAATATGTAGGAGCCAATATGGGCATCCAGGTCCCGCTATTGGTTATTGACCGGAGACGTGTCTCGGTCATGTCTACATTGTTCTCGAACCGTAGGGTCCGCACGCTTAAGGTTTCGATGACAGTTATATAATGAGTTTATGAGTTTTGATGTACCGAAGGAGTTCGGAGTCCTGGATGAGATCGGGGACATGACGAGGAGTCTCGAAATGGTCGAGACGTAAAGATCGATATATTGGACGATTATATTCGGACATCGGAAGGGTTCTGAGTGGTTCGGGTATTTTCGGAGGTACCGGGGAGTTACGGGAATACGAGGAAGAAGCAATAGGCCTTGATGGGCCTTAGTGGGAAGGACCAGGTGGTGGCGCGCGCCCCTCCCAAGCCCAGTCCGAATTGGACAAGGGGTTTGGGGCGCGGCCCCTCTCTCCCTTCCTTCCCCTCTTCCCCTCTTTCCCCCCTTGACCTAGTTGGACTAGGAAAGGTGGAATCCTACTCCCGGTGGGAGTAGGACTCCCCTGGCGCGCCCAAACCTAGGCCGGCCTCCTCCCTCCCTTGCTCCTTTATATACGGGGGCAGGGGGCACCCCATGGACACACAAGTTGATCTTCGTGATCGTTCCTTAGCCGTGTGCGGTGCCCCCCTCCACCATATTCCACCTCGATCATATCGTTGCAGTGCTTAGGCGAAGCCCTGCGCCGGTAGAACATCATCATCGTCACCACGCCGTCGTGCTGACGGAACTCCCCCCGAAGCTTTGCTAGATCGGAGCTAGGGGTGCGTCATCGAGCTGAACGTGTGCCAAGAACTCGGAGGTGCCGGAGTAACGGTGCTTGGATCGGTCGGATCGGGAAGACGTACGACTACTTCCACTACGTTGCGTCAATGCTTCCGCTTCGGTCTACGAGGGTACGTATACAACACTCTCCCCTTTCGTTGCTATGCATCACCATGATCTTGCGTGTGCTTAGGAATTTTTTTGAAATTACTACGTTCCCCAACATGCGGGCGGGGGGAGCAGACTATTTGGAAGAGACATCGATTCTGTGTGGGAGAGGGGTGTGAGAGCGAGCGAGAGAGAGAGAGAGAGAGAGAGAGAGAGAGAGAGAGCTAGTGACGGAGAGAGAGAGAGAGAGAGAGTAAGAGAGGGGGCGTCTATGTCCATAAATGGTGTATAGATAGGGAGATAATGTTGATGTTGTTTGAAATTGGCCTATGTACGGAGACGCAAGGGAAGCGAGTCATCGTGTGTGTGATAGGGACTTCATGAGAGATCTAGAATAGATGGTGTACAGAACAATGTGCGAGATCGAGAACGATGATACATTAGGGAGCTATGGAAAGAGTCACGACATATATGTATACAGGAAGGAGCTGGGGCGGGTCCGCATGTGGGAGAGATAGAAAGAGGAGAGTGGTGCACAAGGAGACAAAGTGTGCTTGTTTTGAAGTGGGGGTGGTGTGTGAGGTGAGTGTGCGAGAACCACATAACTAGGGAGATAGATGTTTGGGGCGACGTTTTGTGTGTATGGGAAAGATACACTCTACATAGTGCGTGTGCTTGGGAAAGAGAGATGCCGGGAGACCTAGCTAGATAGTGGGGGAAGATATGTGTGCATGCCCAAGAGATAAAGTGATAGAGACCTATATTGGGGTCCGGACTTTAGAAGAGAGAGGGGTGTTAATGTGCACGTGTGTTGGTGTTTGGGGGAGAGAACGACTTCTGTGGGGGGGGGGGTGACGAGGGGGGGGGTTGCTTCAGATAAAGAGTGAGGTGTCTATATTTGAGGTACTTTAGCGTAATTGAGATATACATGGTCAATAGTGTGTGCACTCAAGGTTGATCAATTTGTTTCATAGTTTGGACTATGAGATAATTATACTTTTGAACATGTGTGATATACTTTGTTGTACCAGAATTACAAACCTAAGACTGGAATTTTGGAATTCGACTCCATCATTAGCTTTTGTAATTCATTTAAACGGAGGTACATTTTTAAGCTGGGATTTCGTGATTTCAAATTCATATATCAAACCTAGAGATATACACATACGGGCATGTTCGAACTTTATAATCATCCACTTTATTCATACACATACACATTTTTTTCTTTTGTCATCATATTTAGGATAAACACATTTGGAATTCCATTTGAATTGGACCATATGATGGTATTTGCTTGTAGTAGCTCAATGATCCATATCTGAATTGAATGGACAATCTAAGTTTTGAGTTGGAGACATTGATTTTCGAAACTTGCACTTTTTTTGCGTGCAAAACAAACAAATTTACGGCCATGATATCATAGTCGGCCGTACAAGAGCAGAATATAATTTCGGGCGCCAAAAGCTTTCAAACTTCCCGCTCACATTGAAATATCTCGCGCCCGAAAGTTTAGCCCTGCGATATTCCTGTTTTACCCCTGCCACATGAACAGAAAAGGGCTGCTTTGGTAACTACATTGTTTTCCCCTCTTTGCTCCCAACATTCTTCCCCAGAGCCCCTCCCCTTCCCCTCACCGACCCCCCCCCACAACCACGGCAAGCCGCCGAATCTAGTCCTCCGCCGCAGCAGTGGACCTCACACCCCGACGGATATACCTTCCACACCTTGGAACCCCCAACTGCCAACTCACCACTTCACCGGAGCCGCTTCAGCGATTGGCTTGTACACCGCTCCAGATCTCCAGATCACCGGAGCCATCATGGTCCACCGCACTGGATCTGCTTAACCGACGCCCTCGTCCACCACAGTGTAGGCCCTTCACTGACTCCCTCGTCCGTCCCTTCGCTGCCCTTCATACAAGCCCTCATCCGCCGCAACAGATCCGCCTCACCGAAAGCACTGTACAACGTGCCCACCAAAGCCTTCGTCCACTGCACCGGACCCGCTCCATGGACGCCATATTCAACTCCACTGGCCCTGCTTTACCGATGCCACGGCCTCTTCAGGTTATTTTGATCTGTACTCCTTCGGGTTTTCTCTTTATAGTGCAACTGTTCACTTACCATAGATGAGCTTTCTTGTATGTCGACAGGCGCCGCAACCGTAGCACCGGATCCGCTTCAGCGACGACGACAGCCGGCCCAAACTCAAACGCAACACGAGCACCATCGACGATCCTTAGCTATCAAGTATGCCAACGATACCCATACGCCGCCGAGAATCAGGTACTATTATTCAACGGACGGCGCCTACGTTCACTTTCTTAGCATAAGCACACCTTTGAATTTCTTCAGGGCATCATTCAGTTTTTCATGAGACGCGTTATTCTACTAGCACCTGTAGGGCCATGCTTCTGGCAGTGAACATGTTACATGTGCTAAATTACATACCAGCGCACATATAGTTAATATGCTTTAGTTTTGTCCTAGTATTACTGTACTTCCTAGATATCACTGCCTACTATTTTACTGCTTACATGCTATATTTATGATAATGGTGTTGTTCTGATGCCACCTGTTGGTTCCATCAGACTACTTCATGATCTCTATGCTTAATTACACATCAGCAAACTAGCATGTGGTTCCGCCGCTTTTTGTTCGTTTTACCCTACATTTTCTGATGCTAGCTATTACATCACTGCTCTAAGCCTCTGCTCATTACTTTTTTGTGTGTTCTAGATCTTCCCAAGTTGCATGACTAACTTGATGCTTCTATTAATTATGGAGCTACCAACCCCATCAAGCAAAATATTTGTTCTTTTGGGGCTGGCACCTCGAACAAGCATAAAAATAGAGTGAAGCAGATATATTGTCGTGTAAGCACACACCCTTCTTTCATTAGTTTAGATGAAACATTGATGATCAATTCGAACCAGTGCATGCGATTAAAATTAATTTTACCTAAATAGAGTGTGCAGAATAAACTACAACAACTAGATTTGCAACCAAGGGATGCTGACGATATCTTCAAAGAACATTGCAAAAGCAGCGAGGCTTCACAGCAACATATGGTAAGCCAATGTGTTTTAGTACATGTGAAATGTAATGCGTGTGGGCTGCTTTCTTGGCTTGTGCCCTCAACCTATAATCCTACAGAATTACAAATAGTTTAGTTGTCTGCTCTGCTGTATTGCTTGATTCGAATGCTTGTTTGTTACTTGTTAGGCTACATCTGAGTTGGCCAATATGTCAGCAATGCCTGCTATACTATCGTAAAGAAATGCATGCCTAGTTCATTTGAGTCCTTAACTTTTCCTCTGAACTTCATCACAAGACTGTCTTCGTAGTTTATATGAGGCCACACTGTTAAGTGCTTTCTCATATTATTTCAACTGCTTAGATGCCTTGGCAACTTAGCGGTGGTACACTCCCTTTCAACAAGGGATGTCAACTGGGTCCCGTTTAATCCCGATTGAAGTCCACTAGTGGTATGATAGTTCAAAAGAAATTTTGTTTTTTTGAGGAAAATGAACCAGGGAGCTAGCAAAAACTAACTAGATGGGACTGGCGGATGTCGTTTATTTTCCACTTACATCCCTATTTTCATCTTACCATTTTAATTTCTTTTTGGCTGATGCTGCTTCGAACCATTTAAATATAGCTTGCCATGCTCGGCAATAATTTGTACGTCGTTTACCATGTAAGCTAACTGCCTGGATCATGTGATAACTATCTCTTACTTATGTCCAGTGGAAACCTTTCAGGATGCCGTTCACACTAGGACACAATGTACAACCCCAGAATCTATTTGTGGAAGCAGTGCGCCATCCATGTTACCAGATGGTAGCAGTTCAGAGGCAACACCGCCGAAGAGCAGTCTAAGCATAGATATTATAGTTCTTGAGGCTCTACTAGAGGCAGAAAGAGATGGTGTGGCTGCCATGAATGAGGTAATCTCGATCTTGAAGCTGGAAATTGTGCAATTAGCTGCACGCATTATGCAAGCAACCCAATAATTGGAGGAAGTAAGAATGTTGCATTTGAAGACGGAGGAGGTCCTGCTGCTTCTGCTATCTGAAGCCCAGGGTAATCCCAGTTCTTCTTTAGATACCAGTTGAAATTGTCAATAGATTATTGTACTTGCATGTTGTGTCATGTCTCTGAATGGATTATGTTGTAAGACTCCCTATGTTGTCCATGTGTTATAATGATCTGAATTTTTTAGGCGAGGTAATCCTCAGTACTTGTATGATTGACATAAGGTGAACTGTTGTTCATGTGAGCATATTGTATTGGATGAAATAACTGTTTGACTCAAAGTGTATCCAACCTACTGAATTCGAAGATCACGACATTTCTATATCACAATCATATATAAAGGTGGAATAAATCTTTGTTGTGGTTTTGAAGAAATAAATAACAAAACATAGAATTATATGTGGATATTCGTAATCGAATAAAAATTGGATTTGCATTTAGTTGCCAGGGCCCAGGGCAAACGTGAATGCTAATTCTCCCAAGTTTTGAACGAAGCGGCTAAACACCCACTATCATCTGTGAGCTGCCCAAAGCAAGTGTTTGCGAGATGGAAATTACTCTCTACCCCTGACACTTGATATCCTTATCCACCGGATTTACACAGCTGTTGATAGGGGTAGACTAGTAACTTCAATCAGACGTGACACGACGGCCTCTGAGCCCATTCAGACACGGTGGGCGCCAAACGTGGGCGGCAAAATACATTTGATTCAAGATCGGCCGAAAGACATGTGTCTCTCCCTCCATATCCCCATTCATCCATGATGGGCGGCAAAACAAACTCTCCTCGTCCGAAATCGATGTAGGCTAATATTTTAAATAGGGGTAGATGTGTAACTTCCCTCAGACGTGACACAACCGCCCTACCTGTCAGCCCCGTTCATACACCGTGGGCGCCAACCGTCGGCGGCAAAACACCCTGTCCTCGCCCGAAATCGTTACTGGCAAATATTTGGGAGATGCGAGATTACCGTCCTATCCCCAACCGACGTGATGTCCGAAATTTTAAACGGGGGATAAGTTCGTAACTTTCCCACATTTCAGACAAGCGCGTCCCAAAGTTTGAGATCCCCCCTTCCCCTCCATTTCCCCATTCATACACTGTCGGCGCCACGACAACCTCCCCACTACGACCAGCCTCATCCGTCCGCCACCCCATCCTCCACCTTGCTGGAGCCGCTACCCCTACCCCCCCGTCCACTACAAGAGATGGATGTCTCTCATCCACGGCGTCGGACCAGGATCCTTTCATCGCGTCATCTCGCTTCATCGGCGCCGTCGTCCACTTTGTCATTGCCGCTCCTACGACCGCCTCGTCCACGGCAACAGGATTTATCCCCCAACCCGGCCGTCTGCCATCTAAAGTCTTCTTCCCCGCCGCCGACAGCCATTGCACCCCCAGCACCCTCAACGTATCAGCAGGGGCCTACACGGCATCGCAAGAGAGGTGGTACTCTTCCATATGTGCTTAAGTTATTGATCTCACCCGAAAAATAGATCTTAAATTGTTTACTGTACTTTTCTTGTCTGTACCAAATCGTAGTGGCTAGTTGAATGCAAACATTGGTTGTGAAGTAGCTTTGTCCGGTTTGTACCTTCAGATCCGCCATGTCATGGTCACTATACTCGTAAAGCTTATGGTTTCCCCCCTTTATATTCACTACCATCATCGTAGGTGCTTCCCTGCTTCGTGTCGTGCTAGCATTGCTCCTCAAGACCTCAACCCATCAAGCGAAACAACATGCCACTCATAATTCCAAAGCTTACATGTTGAAATATGAATCTGATATGATGCTCATATTACTAAAACAGAGAACGTTTAAGTGGTCACCTGATGTTCCTATATTCGTTTTGAAAAGCATGTGTGCCACCCACTGGTCCAGCTAGTTCCACTTTCCTGATTTTACTCTTGATGCTTAGGGTTTTCCCCTTTTATCTACTCTACTATGATCTGCGTAGGTGCTTTTTGTCATACTAGCATTACTCCACCCTTCAAGCTAAACAACACAACACTCACAATTCCAAAGCTTATTTGTTCAAATATGATTGTGATATGATACTAATATTAGTTAACAGACACATTTAATTGGTTAGCTAAAGGTCCCAGTTGAGTTTCCAAATGCATGTCGTGACATATAGAGAGACAGCAGAATTGCATTTCTTTGTCACTTGTTGACTGTACTTTCTTGTTCATACCAAATCTTAGCTGTTATTTCAAAGCAAATATCGGTTGCTAACTACCCTTTGCGCGGTTTGCAGCTTCAGATATTCCGTCCCACTGCCACGGTCAACACTATACTCATCATGCTTACGGTTTCCCCATTTTATGATGACCATGATCAGCCAACGTGGTTCATGTCGTAATAGCACTGCTCCACCCATCGAGCTAAACAAGCTTAGTTGTACAAATTCAAATCTGATATTATGCTGATATTAGTAAAAATGAGAGATGTTTAATTGGTCAGCTAAATGTTCCTACTTTAGTTTCGATATGCATGTGAGCCACATATGGAGAGACCGGAAAGAATAGTATTTCTCTGTGCGCTCTGGTTCATCATGGGTGGCCAACCGACATTGTATAGAAAGACTTGTAATATCTTCAATCTGCTTGCTCTTCTGCTCTTCTTTAAGATGACCCTCTTCTCTTGCGGTCGACTGGTCAGGTCGAGTTATTCTCCCTTAGTATATTTTGAATCTGTCAGGTCAGGTCGACTTGTTCTTCTTTACTATATGTTGAAGCTGTCATCTACGAAGTATCATCACTTCTGGAGCTCTCATATTTTGAGTAGTAGGCCACATTATATTAATGCACACACCAAATTACAGCATGCATGGCACCTCTTAGAAGTTGCAGAGATAGCACAAAGGGGTTTACAGGGAGGAAGTATTGGATTAGAATCACTTCTGCATTACAAAGATAATCTCACTTGTTTTTATGTTTTCATGCATGTCAGGTATTGAACATTATCAAAATGAATATGAGAATGGGCGCAGGAGAGGAATATTGCGGAACGATCCACTAGCTAACAAACTTGGCATGGTGGAGGATGACATATCTTATTCACCCATCAAGGTGCATGCTCTAACTTGGCATGGTTGTATTGGTCGCACATATTTTGCATCTGACCTCTTGCATTACTTCTACTTTGTTACACCATCTGCTTAGTTTAAGCATCATATATGAGTATATGCCATACCTATCCATTTTCTGTACCTATTCCATGTGTCGTCATACTATGTTTTTCCAGTCAAATGTTGTTCTTTTGTAATAGATGTCCAAAAGGAAGAGGGTGATTGCAGATCCTCAAGGAGTACAAACTAGGTATTTGGAAAAGGTAGTGATACCAGTTAAATCAGATGGATCAGCAGCCACAGAAAACACATGCCCAACTATAACAGACTTTACCCCTACTCTAGTGGCCAAACCCCTATTAGAACTGCTGACAGCCCAGCGTCAGGTACTGTCTATGATATCAATTCAAAATTTGAACTCCTAAATTTCTGCATGTGCCTTACCTTCTCTCTTGTATGAAAACTAATTTCAGATGAATCTCCTTGCTCAAAGGATCATAGGATCTCACGACAATACTGGGCTCTGCATTGCTCTTGTCAGTACCTCTTGCCCTTTGTCAGCATACTTACACTCATTGTTGTTTGATTATGTAGCATCACTGTAAATGTTCGCTTCTTTATCCTTCCTTTGCTTGAAATTATAAGATCTATATTTACTCTTAGATAAATGTAGAATTAACACAATGGTTATGAAGTTTTGGATTGCTCATGTAAGTACCTGTTGTCATGTACTCCCTCTGTATCGAATTAATTGTTGATCAATTGGATGTATTTAGAACTTAATAGTGCTAGATACATCCATTTGAGCTACAACTAATAACAGACGGTGGTGGTATTAATGTACATGCATCACGAGATAGTTGACTATCTAGCATTAGTCTGCATCTTATCTGCCCTACCCTCCACTTTCTCCAAATTATCATATCTACATTTACTCTTACCAAAATGTTGAATAAAGCCAATGCCACTGCACACATTGATGTCTGCATTCCTCTTGTCAGTACCTTTTGCCTTGTAACGCTGTACTTAATTAATTGCTATTTGATTATGTATCATCAGTCTGCACCTGAGCTTCATTATCCTCTATTCTTCCAATATTATTTGATCTATATTTACTCTTTGCAAAATGTAGAATAATGGCAACGCTTATAAAGAATTTTCTTTGGGGAATTTATTGAATTATCTTTCCATCATCATGGAGAAGGGCTTTGTCCAGCCCGTGTTAACATGTAATGTAAGTTCATCCTTCTCAAGCCTTCAAACTTTGTTCTAGTATAGATTTGGATAGGCATCATTCCCTCCACTGCTGTTTACATCTGATTGGATGTTTGCAACAACTACCAGTTTTAAATTGTAGTTGTAAAAACATGTTCCTTATGCAGAATAGGTCCATGTATTTGCTTATATAATTGTGAAACCTGTTACGTGTCTCCTTGTTTCTCTTTCAGAGTCGCATCTCTTATGCCAGGCAGAACTTTAGGAAAGATAGTGAGCCAAACCATCTTGAGGACAGCGAGATGACCCCAAGGTCCTGTCTTGATGAAGACAGTGAGTTGAAGCTACTCACCAGCAGGCGTGAGACAACCTCTGTGCAGTCGCTGCCTCAATCAGTTCGACTTCTTCAGTCTCAACTTAAAGCGGAAAGGCTTGCTTCAGCTCACCTCCGACTTGAAGTCAAAGATGTAATGAAGATGTCAGGGGACTGCCTTGCGCACTATGGTGCCATACAGCTAGGGATGAAGCATCTAACGTTGACACAACTGAGGTCTCATCAGCTTGTTCGGCTGCTTGCAGGGGCCCGAGCTTGCCGGGTCTAGTACCTTCTGAAGTGCTCTTAGTTTTGTATATTCTTTTGTCGGCGCGTTTATATGCACTGGTGGCGACCTTTGATGCCCAGTGTATGTAATCCGCGGTCATGTTGCGCTTTATTATCACTGGGTAGCGAACTTCGATTCCTAATATGCCGTAATTTCTTTGTTGTATAGTCTAGGTTTATTCTTTGGTTGGTATGTTGTAATTTAGGCCGGAAGGTTCAGTGGATCTCAGTGTTGTCAGTCTTCAGGCCGACTCGTTACTCATATGGTCCAAAACGTGGGCCTATAATCAGCTTGGGCCATTAGCAGGACTAAACCTATAGTAGTTTCCCACCTTTAACAGGCCATGGGCTACATATTTACTGTAGTGACACTGGGCTTCCTACGGGTTGTAGAAACAATGGGCCTTCTACGGGTCGTATCATCAATGGGCCTTAGACGGGCCGTATGATCGATTGGCCAAACATGGGCCGAAAATAGACTGCATTATGGCCGTAAACGGGCTAGAGTTGGAGTCGTTCGTTCATGGGCCGACCATAACGGGTCGTCGTTAATAGGCCGTATTTAATGACGCTATGAAAACAGCCCATGTATTAACGGGCCACAAACGGACCGATTGTAACCACGGGCTGAATTTGGCCCACAAGCAAAAAATGGCAGTAACGGGCCGTAAGTAACCGAATGCTGGAAATGAGCCCAAGAACAAATGGGCCCTGAGAAGGCCGAAAGATAACATGGCCTGCAAACGGCCCAATGGATTAATGGGCCGTTAATGGGTATAAGGTGATACATTGTTCATTACGGGCCAGTTTTACCACGGGCCGTTAATGGGCTAAGAGTTACAAAGGGCCTCATCTGGGCTGAAAGACGTCATGGGCCATACATGGGTCAGAACTTAAAATGGGCCGGAATCATATTGGACGGCCTAGATGACGCTACTGGGCCTAATTTGGATAGGTCGTAACGGGCCCTGGGTTAGCGGGCTGTAAATGGGCTATATGCAAACAGGCTGTTAACAGGCTTTCCGTGGGCCGGCCCGCCACCTTTTGACCAAGTCAAATGGGCCGGCCTTTTCACATGAATGGGCCTCTGTTGGGTCGTGCCACGTGTCGACGTATCATAGGCGCCTTCTGTCCAATGAGTGGATGACTTCTGTCCCAACGGTGAGCCGACACGTGTTTCCTCCAGCCAATGATGATTTTACATGTGGAAAATCCCCATTGGTCGGGGCTGTTAGCGGGTTATCGGACCCAAAACCGGACCCAATAGCTTAACGGCATTCTATTATGGTGGATGCCACGTGTCGGCCACCCTTGACGAAAGCACTTCTGTGACGCGCGATTTATCGTCATGGAAGTGGACACTATATATATATATATATATATATATATATATATATATATATATATATATATATATATATATATATATATATATCAATTAGGCTTCAAGTGCGTACTTGCTGGTGAAAGTGTTGTCCAATGGGAATTATATTTTCTATTACTCATGTAGCCTACAAAGTCTGTCGCACAGCCTTGTAACTTCTTACTCCATTTCTAAATTTGTAGTAGTCCTCTATACCGTATATTGCGCTACTCGTACTACTACCTCCCTCCTGGTTTATTGGTCCCCTTCAAAATTCGTGTCAAATTTTGACCATAAATTTCACTAACTAAATGTTAATGCATGTCACAAAAAAATATATCGTTTTATTTGTATTTGAACATAGTTTCCAATGGAATAATTTTCTGTGACATGCATTGACATTTTGTTAGTTAAACCTATGGTTAAAATGTGACACTAAATCTGACACTAAAAATGTGACACTAAATATGTCACAAACATATCAGTACTACTCATTGTATGTCGGTCAAACTATTCATCATGTCCTCACATTGAATTGACGTGACAACACGCTGCGCGTGAGGTGACACAAGAATCCCGGCGGCGTGTTCGGGTATTGTGGACTTCAGATTTGGAGTACTACCACCTATCTGTCGAAATCTTTCATCATTCACATAAAACAGTCAATTGATCATACATTGAGTACCATATAACTAGAATTAACCGATGCAACTCCAAGAAGGATTGGTCGATGCTGCCGGCTGGCGTCAAGTTCGATCCCACGGATCAGGAGCTGATCGAGCACCTTGAGGCCAAAGTGAGTGGTGACAGCGCGAGATCTCACCCTCTCATCGATTTGTTCATACCAACCATCAACAGCGAGCACGGCATATGCTACACCCATCCTGAGAAACTTCCAGGTAAGACACCGATCGGCCGTCTACTTGCACAAACATATTCCTTTGTTTACAGCTCTATTTTCCTTTTTAGACGTTGTAAGTGCATCTAGTGCCCCTTAGTGATTTTGGTGTATTGAAGACTTATAGGTTAAGGGACTAATGTGTTTGTGAGTGTACACAGGTCTATAAGTCTATGAGGAGTTTGATACTTACAGAGAAAGTCGACCCCTAAAAATGAAGTTCTTCGACTGAAGACTTTGGATTTATGAAGACTTTATGAAGACTTTGAAAGTGAAGAAATTAGTGTGACCTTGAAGACATGGTATTCATTTGAGGAACATGAAGCGTGAAGACTTTTGTTTTCGTAGTTTCATTTTCTCTTTCTTGAGTCATAGGAAACACCGTATTGTTAAAGGGGGTCGAGGAAATACTAAGGAAAAATATCCATGTGATGCTCAACTCAAAATCCTACACCTACCAATCCCTTCGAGTGAAGCCATTGGAAATCTCATACAGTTCAGTCATATTCTTCAGTGACAGAGATGAAGTTCTTCTGGTCTCTGAGGAATTTTTTCTCACTGAGGAGTTAGGAATTCGCCAGTGCGGATTGCCTACATAGTGAGGAACATGATAGCCCTGAGGAATTTGATACTCAAATTTCCGACCGTTGCTGTGCCTTGTGCCAGCTGTCCGAAAATATCTATCCACCTAACGGTCATATCATTGAAGGGCATTTATGTCTTAGCATGTCGGGCTGCTCCCTAGGCTATGAATAGCCGCCCCCCTACAACCACTAGCTGGTTGGCTGCTCCGAGAGAAACTGACACTTGTCATTTGAGAGCTTCCCATCCTCCGAGGACTTTGAGAAAAAATCATCGAGTGAGGAAAACCCAAACCCAAACACCTACAAACCCAACATGATTGTGCATCACTGAAGAGATTGATCCAGCGTGGATCCGACGCTTGTTACCTTTGAAGACTGTGCTTCTTCCAGACGGTTAGGTGTCATGGTCTAGAGCATCCAAGAGGAATTATGGATCGCCGAGTGACCGAGTTTGTGAAGGTTCGGAAGTCACCTGAAGACTTACCACGAGTGATTGGGCGAGGTCTATGTGACCTTAGCTCAAGGAGAATACGATGAGGACTGTGTGTCCTCGGGTTTAAATACCTAGCCGCTCCAACCAGATGTACAACTGAGACAGCGGTTGTAATTGGTCTACCAAATCATTGTCTTCACCAAGCTTACTTGTCCTATTTCCTCAACTCTTTCGTTTCCTCATAACTGTGTTGTGCGCCTGTTCATATCTATGTTTGAAGACTTTGACTGAAGACTTTCTCAATTTCCTCAGTTCAATTTCTTCAGTTTGTTTGTCTTCATCCTGTGTTATGTTGTGTTTATGCTTTCCATACTTTGTGCTTGTCTTCATTTCATCATGATGACCATGCTTGCGTTCTGTTATGTTTACTTCTGAGTACTTATTCTGCTACAAGTAGTTCTTCGCTAAGGAATTTCCTCACCCGCAAATTTCTCAGTGAAGAATTCATAAAAATCGCCTATTCACCCCCCCTCTAGTCGATATAACGCACTTTCAATTGGTATCAGAGCAAGGTACTCCCTTGTTCTGTGTGATTTTGGTTTAACCGCCTGGAGTTTTAGTTATGTCGACCGCAGGTATGATCAAGGTCTCTGCTGGGTGTTCTACCTTCGATGGGAGAATAAGATGTGAATGCATCTTGAGGCAATTGATAAAAATCTCTGGTATGTTGTGGAAAATGGTGTTCCCTCAGTCACACCTTCTCTGAATGCTGCTGCTGTGAAGAGATTCAAGCAACTCGATTCTCAAGCGAAGAATATCATATGTGGGCATCTGATCAAAGGATGGTATGGAAGAGTGAGTGCTTTTGAAACTGCTAAGCTTATCTGGGATAGGCTGTCCAAAGTGAATGAAGGAGTCTCAACACAATGTGACTCTCGAGTTGATGTTCTTCGCAATCTCTTCAACCGCTTCAAAAGACTTGACAATGAAAATGTTCAACAAACCTTCGATCGCCTCACTGACATCTCAAATGAGCTTCAGGCGCTTGGTGCCACTGACATCACCGACCATGAGGTGGTGAAGAAATTGCTGAGATCACTTGATTCCTCATTTGATACTCTGGCATTGATGATACAAGAACATGTTGATTACAAGTCACTTGATCCCGCTGATATCCTCGAGAGGCTAAATACTCATGAGTTCCAGCTTGCTGACAAGAGAGATCTCTATGGTTCGAGCTATGGCAGATCAAGTGCACCGAAGGCCAAGGCAGTTTCCGAGTCTGAAGATGAAGACTCTGGTAGCAGCCTTGGTGATCCTGAGGAACTGAGCCATGAACTAGCACTGCTCGTGAAGAAATTCCATAAGTTCTCGAGACGTGGTCGCTTCGGAAAACCCTCAAGGAGCAATGATTCCTCATCCAGTGACTACAAGCAGAGGCTTTGTGACAAATGCAAGAAACCTGGACACTACATTCAAGATTGTCCTCAGTGGGAAAAGGAATCAAAGAAGAAGAAATAAAAGGATTACAGTTCTGATGATGCGAAGAAAAAGAAGAAATCCTCAAAGTCTTCATCATCAAAATCCTCAAAGTCTTCATCTCACAAGAAGAGCAGCTCCAAGAAGGCTTGGGCATTCATTGGCAAGGAAATGGACTCTGAGGCTGAGTCTGAAGAAAATGAGGAAGAGGAGGCGTCTGAGGAGTCCGAATCCGGTGTGGCGAGCCTAGCTCTCGCTACCGCATTCGTCAGCAAGTCTATCTTCAACTCTGAAGAAAATGACCTCACCAACAAGGCTGATGAAGGCAATGATGACTACACTCCCACCTATTGCTTCATGGCAAAGGGTGCTAAGGATGATCAACCCAAAGCCACTGAGTGGGTCCTCGATAGTGGATGTACAAATAACATGACTGTTGACAAGAATCTATTAATGGATGCTCCCTTATCACCATCGCATCTGAAGCATATCATCTTCGCTGACAAAGGCAAAAGTCAGGTATTGGGTCTAGGTAAGGTTGCGATCATAAAGTATCGACACATGGACAAAGTCATGCTTGTCGAGTCCTTAGGATACAACCTCATGTCTGTCTCAATGCTTTGTGATCTTGATATGGTTGTTGTCTTTGGCAAGTATCGTTGTGTTGTGGTTATGGAAGCTGACAATTCCAAAGTCTTCGAAGGCTTTAGGAGAGGAGACTTGTATATTACTGATTTCTCTACAGGACCGCAACCAGCCATGTGCCTACTTGCAAAAACTTCAGAAGGTTGGCTATGGCATCGATGACTTGGTCATGCAGGCATGGGGAATTTGCACACGCTTGCAAAGAGGAAGCATGTCATTGGCATTGAGAATGTCAAATTCCTTAAGGATCACTTATGCGGAGCCCGTGAAGCTGGAAAGATGACCAAGGCTAAGCATCCAGCGAAGACTATCATGACCACTACTCCACCATTTGAATTGCTTCACATGGATCTCTTCGGTCCTAACCATTATTCTGCAGTTTCAAATGATGCATCTCAATATGGCTTTGTTATTGTTGATGATTACTCTCGATACACATGGGTACACATTGTTACTTACAAACATGAAGTGCAGGAAGTCATCAAACAATTTTCCTCGAGGGCTTCAACCAACTTTGGTGTAAAGATCAAGCACATCAGAAGTGACAATGGAACTAAGTTCAAGAATTCTTGTCTTGATGACTATCTTGATGAACTTGCTATTACTCATGAGTTATCTGCTCCTTATACTCCTCAGCAGAATGGCGTCATGGAGCGCAAGAACAGGACTCTTGCTGAGATGGCTCGCACTATGCTTGATGAATACAAAACGCCTCGTCGTTTCTGGATTAATGCAATTAATACTGCTTGCCACATCATCAACAGAGTATATCTTCACAAATTCTTCAAGAAGACTACCTATGAACTCCTCACTGATAAGAAACCCAATGTGAGTTATTTCAAAGTCTTTGGTGCTAAATGTTGAATTAGAGATCCTCATCACAACTCCAAATTTCCACCGAAAGCACATGAAGGTTTTATGCTTGGTTACGGAAAGGACTCGCACACCTACAGAGCCTTCAACAATGTTCTTCACAAGGTTGTTGAAACTGTAGATGTGCGGTTCGATGAAACTAATGGCTCGCAAAGAGAGCACCTACCTTCTGTGATAGATGAACCAGCACCTGAGGAAACTATCAAGTTCAAGGCTACTGAGGATGTCATTCCTACCGAAGAATTGACTGAAGAATTCATTCCAGAACAAGAAGAACGTCGAGCTAATGCACCTGAAGAAAATGCTAATCAAATTCCTCGACGACAACAAGCTCATCCTCGCGTTGCAAAAGAAGTGCAAGTTGAAAAGATCATCGATGACATTGAAGCACCAGGTCCTCTCACATGCTCAAAAGCTTCACATTTATCTAACTTTTGTGGGCACTATGCTTTTGTCTCTATCACAGAGCCCACTAAGGTAGATGAAGCATTACTGGAGCCTGGGTGGATTCAGGCCATGCAAGAAGAATTACATCAGTTCGAGCTCAACAACGTCTGGGAACTGGTCAAACGTCCAGATCCTCGCAAGCACAATATCATTGGCACAAAGTGGATCTACCGCAACAAGCAAGATGAAAATGGCCTTGTGGTGAGGAATAAGCCACGGCTTGTAGCTCAAGGCTACACACAGGTTGAAGGAATTGATTTGGATGAAACTTTTGCACCTGTTGCTAGTCTTGAGGCTATTCGCATATTACTTGCTTATGCTAACCATCATGATATCACTTCATATCAAATGGATGTGAAAAGTGCATTCCTCAATGGTAAGCTTGAGGAAGAAGTATATGTTGCTCAGCCCCTAGGTTTTGAAGATCCAAAGCATCCTGACAAAGTCTTCGGACTCAATAAGGCCCTCTATGGCCTCAAGCAGGCCCCTCGAGCGTGGTATGATACTTTGAAGGAATTCCTCATGAAGAAAGGCTTCAAACCCGGTTCACTCGACCCTACTCTTTTCACTAAATCTTATGATGGTGAACTGTTTGTGTGCCAAATATATGTTGATGATATTATCTTTGGTTATACTGACCAACATTATAGTGATGAATTTGCCTATATGATGAGTGAAGAATATCAAATGTCTATGATGGGAGAATTGAAATTCTTCTCAGGTCTTCAAATTCGTCAACAACGCAATGGCATATTCTTATCTCAGGAGAAATACCTCAAGGATGTACTGAGAAAATTCGGCATGCAAGATTGCAAAGGCGTCAAAATTCCTATGCCCACAAATGGCCATCTGTGCACTGATGAAAATGGTATTGACTTCGATCATAAGGTATACCGCTCCATGATTGGTTCCTTATTGTACTTATGTGCATCTAGGCCAGATATAATGCTTAGTGTTTGCATGTGTGCCCGATTTCAAGCTACACTGAAGGAATCACACCATAAGGCTGTGAAGCATATTCTTCGATATCTAGCTCACACACCAACACTTGGATTATGGTACCCCAAGGGCTTGGCTTTTGATCTCATTGGATATTCTGACTCTGACTATGCTGGTGATCATGTGGATCGCAAGTCAACATCTGGTACATGTCATTTCCTTGGACGATCCTTGGTTTGTTGGTCCTCGAAGAAACAGAACTGCGTATCACTGTCTACTGCTGAAGCTGAGTACATTGCTGCTGGTTCTTGTTGTGCTCAATTGCTGTGGATGAAGCAAACTTTCAAGGACTACGGTGTCAATGTGAAGAATGTGCCTCTCTTCTGTGACAATGAGAGTGCCATCAAGATTGCTCACAACCCATTTCAGCACTCGAAGACAAAGCACATTCAGATTCATCATCATTTTCTTCGTGATCATGTGTTGAAGGGCGACATTTCTATTGACCATGTGAAGACTGAAGAACAGCTAGCCGATATCTTCACAAATCCCTTGGATGAGAAAAGATTTAGCAAGTTGCGATGTGAGCTAAATATCTTAGAATCTTCGAATGTTGTTTGAAAAGGACACTCATCCTAACACTTATGCAAAATTGATGACTTAGATGTGCAACACATGAAGAAACATTTTTCTTCAATCAATGAAGAGTAACACTCTAAGTGTGAAGAAATTAACGAAGAATTTGATTCTCAGAACCGTACGACAATTGTACGCGGTGTCTGAAATCATCATTCTTATACAGTGGGTCACGCCACCACCAAAAGTTGAAAATCTTAAATTTGAGTTTTTCCTCAGTTTTTGAAATTCCTCAGTTGTTTATGTTCTTCAACTTTGCATTATCTTCACCCTTTCCATCGTTTTTATTCATTGGCTATATATGAATTTATGTCCTCTACAGCATTCACTTATGGCTAATTCTTCAAGTTGCTTTTTCTGCTAAGTGAATGTGATCGGACCCTACCCCCTCTATGCTAAACTCAACCCAATCTATTCACAAATTCTTCATGTGCGTTCTATTTGAAACTCGTTCAAAATCTTCACTGTGTCCTTGTCAGCTGAAGAATTTGCGAACGGAACGTTAAAACTTATCTTATCCAAATTTTCGGCTTTGCCGCTCAAACCGTTCCGCATCCCACGAAATACTTATCTATTCACCCACGATCTCCACTTCTCAGTACGTGGGTGACACATGTCAAACAAATGAGAAGGGTCAGGGGCACGTTCGTCCAAATTCTTCGGGCGAACAGTTTTTCACCGTGGCTATAAATACCCCCTCCCCTTCCTCACTTCACTTTTACTCCGCTCGTTCTCTTGCCAGCTCGAGCTTCTCAAACCCTAGCGCCGCCGCTACTTCATCGTCGCCGGTGAGGAAGAGCTTCACTGCCTCGACCTCGTCGCCGTCGTACTCGCGCCGGCCGTGGATTTCTTCACTCCGCCGCCATTGTAGCTGTCTTCCTCCGCAAAGTTAGGGCGTGGAAGATCTACACTAACGAACTTCACATCTCCACTTCTCAGTTCGTCGTGTTCTTCGTCCAGGGTAATTAAAAGTTACTTTTACTGCCCTCTTTGATTCAAATGTTTTCTACAAAATCTTCAAAGGTGTTTATTCTTCAGATTCTCACACACTAAAACACCTCACTTGTCACCTGCTCTTGCTTTATTTCTCTAAGCTATATTTTTCTTCAAGATTCCTTAATTGTGTGGATTTCTGATCTGTAAAACTCTAGAACCTAAGACAAAGAACGCTTAGTGAAATTCTTTGAGACTCATCTGGTCAAATTCCTCAAACTTGTTCTTTTTACAAAACCTTCTGAGAACGCATATGACCTCTCCAAATTCCTCGCAACTATACTCTGTTCACAGGTACTCATGTCCGCTACTGAATCACTAGGTTCTCATCAACTTAACTCATTTGCAGCGTTCCTTGAAGAAAAGTTGCATACTTCTTCAGAGAATCCAATTGTTCAAATTCCTCAACTAAAGAAAATGGCTGACGGTAAGAAGCCACAAAAAGGAGGAAAGAGGCCTGAGGTCAACACTGCTTTTGAAATCCCTAAGGACATCTATGTTGGGTACTGCACACCCCCTGAGGAAGATAAAAATCAGTGCAAGGTGCGCATTCAAAAGATTGAGAGGAGATGGGCAAGAGAGTGGGGGGAGTACAGATATGTTACTCCAAAATACATGAAGAAATTCATTGTTACCCCTCCCTGCTCAAGACCTCCATTGGCACCTGGCCAAATAGCTCATCCCGCCAGCCTCAAGCGCGGTGAGGACTATCCTGAAGAATGGGCCAAGCGCCAGGCCAAGTTGGCCAAACAAGCAAAAGATGCAGTGAGGAAATTCAGCAAGGACTCTGCTGCTGCTGCCTCTGCTGTCAAGCCGAAGAAGGTCATGGCAAAGAAGCATGCGCACAAGCCAAGTGCTTCTCCTTCAATGCCCTCAAGGCCAAGTTCCTCAGCTATGCCCTCACGGCCAGATTCCTCAAAGCCCTCACGGCCAATTCCTCACGCTGCTCCTGCTCCTCCAAAATCCTTAGCTCCTCCGCTCAAGTCCTCAGCTGCTCCGACCAAATCCTCTGCACCTGTGCATCTTGCCACGTGCCAAAGGATGACACGCAACTCTATTGCCTCAGGAGCATCTGCTAGTTCTCAGCTGCACCAAATTCTTCAACTGGCCCCTCTCTGCTGAAGACAAAGGCCACTGCTGGACGAGGTTCTCGCCCAAGTCCTTACAAGAAGCAGGTCACCTTCCAAGTGTCGTCTGATGAAGACAAAGCTCATGATGAAGAACTTGCTGAAATCATCAGAGACAGTCAGGTCGGGGCCGCTAGACCCAAGGGCACAAATGTGCCTCTGCTTTTGGATCCAAAGTTGATCCTCGACTACATTAATCTCTGGCACAAGGACCCAAACACTCCTATGCCTGATTTCAAGTTGACTTCTGGCCAAAGTCATATGCTTACTGCCTTCATACAAGAAGAGAAATGGGAATTTGAAAAGGCCAGGCAGATCAAGAAAGCACAGTACAAGAAGGAGCGTTTTCTGAAGAAACACGTTGTCTCTATGACAACTGAAGAACTTATCACAATTCAATCTGAGATCAAGAAACTCAGTGATGAATTTGACGTATACCGTGCTGACTGGCTTGGAGCCAAAGTCCGGTTTGTGAAGTTGACAGAAAAGTTCACTCCAAACGTTGCAGCTCCATCACAACCAGAAATTCCTCAGGCTGAAGCATCTGCTCAGCCGACTGAAGAACATGCCAGCACCGCTGATGACATTCAGGATGCTGAAGAAAATGTGAGTTCCAGGGCTATTGACTGCATTCTAGCCGCTGATGAAATTTCCAGGTCATCCACTAGTGGTGCACCTGAACAAAATGAAGAGGTCAGGGCAACTGCATCAGTTGTGCCTGAAGAAACTCAACCAAATTCCTCTGCTCCTCCTGCGCCTACCCCAACTCCGATCCTTCATCTGCTTCAGATGTGAAGAAGACTAAGGCTGCAGAGCGTGCAGCAGTGAAGAAAAGGAAGGCATCAACTTCATTAGATTCTTCAGCTCCGAAGAAGATGAAGTCTTTGACCAGCTCGTTTGCAAACCCCATTGATGATGTTCCTATTTCAACCATGCCATCAAAGGACCTTGTTCCTTATGATGAACAATATGTGATTCCAAGTGAATCCGATGACGACATTCATTCTGCTGCTTCGTCAGAGCAGATGGATGAAGAAATTGAAGTGGATGCAATCCCTTCAACACCAGTTGTCTCCTCACCTATGCCTCAGTTCACTGCTGAAGAGGCCGGCGTTGAAGAAATGGAAGATGAAGATGTGGACATTGGTTGTACAATACCCGTGCTAAACGATGACTTTTGGGAAAGTCAGCACCCCAACTCTCCACTCTTCACACCATTGCAACAAATTCCTCAGTCCCCAGTAACTATAGTACAAATTGGATCTGATGAACCACATGCCACACCGTCTGTCCATGAAGAAATTCCAGCCACTAGTGCTGAAGAAAATGTAAATAAAGAATTGAAGACCCAGGCTGTCACTGAAGAAGAAGTTGAAATTCCTCAGCCTGTGGAGCCTGAGATTGCGATTCCTGAGGTAATATTGCAATTGACTGACACTCCTCAGCCCAAACCAAAGGATCCATTCTCAAAGAAGCAGAAATTCAAGGCTGACGATTTCTTCGACGATCACGTGTTCTTCACTGACTACCATCCCTATGATTTTGCTCATCTTAGAAGGAAGCGCTTCTGGACCGCCAGCCAGGCCAACTTCTATTCTTCACTGCTCTTCAACAAGGACAAAGTCTTCGACCATGAGCATATTCCTCATGTGGACATGGAATCACTGCCATGCTTCACACTTGTCCTCAGTGTGCTTCATGACACAGGCCTCCTCAACTTTTGCACAGACATAGTTGATTGGAATGAAGAGCTCATTCTTCAATTCTATGCAACAATGCACATCACAGGATATGCTGACGATGTAAACTCGTGGGTTTTGGACTGGATGACCGAAAACACTCACTACAAAGCACCGGCCTCTGAATTACTTCATGCCCTGCCCATCAGTCCTCCACCTGAAGGAGCTCGTTGCATGTACCAAGAGCCTGGGCTTACAGATCACTATATGCAAGTGTTGATGAACCCATTGAAACCTGGTCAAGCCTCAAGGACAAAATTCCTTGTGAAGGAATTGCAGTATGTACCAAGAACAGCCTATCGCATTCTGACGAAGACTATGAGTCCAACCAAAGGCCATGACTCATCTGATGAGGAAATTGTTGGCATCATGAAGAATCTGGTATTCAACATCATTCATGGCATTCCTGTCAACTATCACGATTTCTTCATGAGGACTCTGGCAAATGTTGCACTTTCTCCGTTTGAGCTGAAGCCTTATGCTCCCTGGATCATGAGATTCCTCAAAACAAGGTCTTCACTCAACTACAAGGCTGATTTTCAGAATCAACTCAGCTACTTGCCCCCGATTGAAGTCCTCAAGCGGACCTATTCCTCAGCTGATGAAAAGGGCAAGGCACCAGCTGTTATTGATGAAGGCATTCGTCCATTGGATGGTCAGTTTTGCAAAGCTGCATCTTATTCCACCAATGATGACTCTGCCACTCATGATTCTGCTGCCCATGCCTCCAAGCCAAATCCTCAAGCCACTGCTCCTCGTGTGATGACTGACCGTGAACTTCTGCTAAGTCTTCACCAGAAGGTGGATCGAAACCATAAATGGGTTAAGTGTCAGTTTGGTTCAATTCTTCACAACATGACTGCTACACACAATGCAGTGAAGAAAAACCATTACTACCTCCATGAGGTCTTCGGTCGCACCTGGGCTATTCTGTCACATGTATATGGTGAAGAAGATCTGAAGCAAATGGGTCTCAAGGAGGACTTTGACTGGTCTGCACCTCCACTGTAACACCCCCAGTGTCATGCTACAGTAACCCTCTATGATTAAGCTAATCATTTATCCAAACAGTGCTTGAACACCCTTGTCCAATATCCCATTTGAAATTCCAGTCAATTCAAATTCAAGTGAAGTTTGAAGTTGGTTAAAAGTTTCCGGAAAAATGTTCATCATCTGTCAAAAATTCCATAACAATTATTTGTTAAGGAACACAACATCACTTTGGTGCAAAGATGAGCTTTAGCAATTATATCAGCACCAATTCAGCATTTTTAAATGCTATCCTATTTATGAAAAATACCAAATGAATTCCTCGGGTCTCCAAAATAATTGTGGCATTGTCTCTGATCACCGGGGATTTAATGGGACACCTCCTAAAATTTTTGCTAAGTGAAATAGTTGGCCAAATAATCCCCTTTCTCTCTCTGTAAATAAAAAAAGGAAATAGAAAAGGGCCTAGCTACTACTGTGCACTTGTGGACCATTGCTACAGTGCACAGCCCAGCCCAGCCACCCCCCACCCTCGGTCGTCTTCTACTGCTCAACCGACCGCTCGGTCGCGGTCGCCACCGGACCGGCTCACCGGCGTCGTCGGCGAGGGGATAAGATCCCCCGACGCCTCGGGCTTCCCCGTCTCCCCTCCCCACTTGCCTCATCTCCCAGATCCACCTCTTCCCTCTTCCTCACTCCCGCTCTGCCGATCTGGAGAAAGGGGCCGACGATTTCGTCGCCGTCGCCGCGCCACCATCGCGGCCACTGCCGTCCCCGGGCGCCTTCGGCATGTCCACCTGCCCCGCCGACCTCTGCTACGCCCTCCCCGACCACGGGCTCGGGTCGGAAGCCACCAGGGAACCCACTACCTCCCCCTCTTCAACCTCCGTCCGCCACGGTCGCCGCCATCTTCCTCCTCTCCGGCGACCCCCCCTCCTGCTACTAAGCCTATCACCGGCCTCCATCTGCCGCTCGGTGAGCCCCTCATCCTTCTCCCTCTCTCTGTTCCCTCTCGTGCGCCCTCTAGCCTCGTCTCCAACCGCGGCCGAACGCCGGCGTCCGCCCCGCCTCTCGCCGTCGTCGCTCCAGCCCGTTACGGGTTGCCCCGCCACCGTAGATGGATGCGGCGTCGAAGGCACGTTCGAACGCGACCAGCCGCGGCCGATTTGGCGCCCCGTAGGCTTTTCCCGACGCGCTCCCGAACGCCGCTGCCGCCTCTGCTCGCCGCCGGCGATGCTCCGGCCGTCCCCAACGTCGGTCGTCGTCACTATCGTGTGCGCGGCGTCGGGCCGCGCCCTTAGGTCCAAGCCGCAGGTCCTGAGGCCCCCTGTAGTGCGGCCCCCGCCAACTCCGGCGAGGCGCCGCCGTTGCTTTGGTCGCCGGAGCTAGCTCCGGCACCACCGCTGACCTGGCCGGCCGGGGCCACCCCCTGGGTCGCTGACCCGTGGGCCCGACTGACCTGTTGACTTCGGTCAACTGCTGACTGGGCACTCTGGCCCACTGACATGCGCCCCCCCCCCCCCGCGTAATTAATTTAACTAAACCAGTTTTATATTTAAAAGTAATTAGTTTAGCTAATTAGTCACTGACATGTGGGGCCCAACTGCTAATTAACCCCTATTCTTATAAAATAACCCACTGTTAGCCCTCTGTCTATGACATGTGGGACCCGCTGGTCAGTTTGACCTAGTCAGCGAGTCTGTTGACTACTGACGTCATCAGCACATCATGCTGACGTCATTTTATCTTTTTTGTTAATTGAATTAAATCCAGAAAATGGTTTAATCTTTGAAAATTCCTAGAAAATAAACCGTAACTCGGATGAAAATGTTTTCTACATGAAAGTTGCTCAGAAAAATCTAACGAATCCGAATACACGGTCCGTTCATCTGTCACATGCCCCTAGCATGCTGAACATGGCACATTCCCCCTCCGGTCATCTGTCGGACGCAGGTCCGGAACCGGGAAAAATTCCCGGTTGAATTTTCCCCCTCTCCTGAATCGTGTAGCCTTACGTTAGGTCACACCCGACACAGCATATTGCCACGTTATGCTTTGTGATGCTATGTTTGCTTTATATTTACTGTTTCTTCCCCCTCTTCTCTCCGGTAGACCGCGAGACCGATGCCGCCCCTGTGATCGACTACGTCGACGACGTCCCCTCCTTGCCAGAGCAACCAGGCAAGCCCCCCTTTGATCATCCCGATACCGCCCATTCCTTTCTCTCATGCTTGCATTAGATTTTGCTACTGTTATTGTTTGCTCCTATTCTGATGCATAGCCTGCTTTTGTATCTGCTGTTGTACCTTATCTGCTTATCCTAAACTGCTTAGTATAGGTTGGTTAGTGATCCATCAGTGACCCCCACTTGTCTTTGTTGCCCCTGCTTTATCATCGATGACTCGATCTACGTGATCGAAGACCAGGCCCCGACACCGCACATCACTTCCCCTTAGTTGCTCGACACTACTGGGTTACTATCAAGTACCGAGGGTGAACCTCTTCAACACTTCTGATGTTAACCCTGTAGTGTAGTCTTTCGGTCATGGTTATCGAGGGTGATTTCCTCCTTAACCACTTCCGATATGACTCTGTCGTCCAACCCCTCAAGTGTGAACCTCGAGGGTGGTTCCTCTTACGTTCACCTTGTTGTTTACATCGAGTGGGAATCCGACGAGGGTGATTCCTCAGGTTTTCCCCCTTGGTGTTAGACACACGGTTACTATGGTTACCATGACTTTGCACTGGACCCTGTTACTAAAGACAGGTTGGCCCTGAGAGGTACCCGCGCGAGCTTAATTGCGAGTGATGTGGAGTCGGGCGGACCTGGAAGGTGCCCGCGAGATAATTACGAGGCGTGGCCGGGCATTCCTAGCCCTTGCCGCAAGTCCTCAAGACGGCACAACGGGGTCACATCTTTCGTGAGTCTCTGCTTGTTACCGCGCGTTCCTAATCCAATACGATTTGGATATTTGATCCGAGGGGCCTCTGGCCCGATAGCACTAACCATCACGTGGGCATAGTATGGGCGTTCTGTGTCGTATGCATCAGCCGAAGCTTAATAGACGTCAGCGACTGAGTGGCGCGTGCCGGGTTGGACTGCGTAAGCGCCTGCCTTGTTGAAGGGGGTAGCTAGGTCTGCTCACCGGCCGCGTTCGCAACGTGCAGGAGCTTCCGGGGAGATGGCCCATGACCCCTGGGGGCATAGGTTTAGTCCGGCGTGCTGGCCTCTCTATTAAGCCTAGGTCGGGTTGCGGCGTATTGTTTGGCCGAGGCCGGGCATGACCCAGGAAAGTGTGTCTGGCCGGAGTTAATCGAGCGTGGTGGGTAAGTTGGTGCACCCCTGCAGGGAAGAAAACATCTATCGATAGCCTGTCCTACGGTAACGGACACTTGGAGTTGTATCCCGATCGATACAACTAGAACTAGATACTTGTGTTGAGAACTGGATGGTGATGAGGATTGGATTGTGATGATAACTGGATAGTATGGCTCTGGGATGCCTTTCTTGCAGGGAGTCGAGAAAGGATCTCCGGCCGAGGTTGATAACACTTCTACCACTTTACTTTATGCTACTCTACTCCCTTCTGTTGCTGCAAGATGGTGGTTTCCAGAAGATGCTAGTCTTCGATAGGACTAGGCCTTCTCTCTATTCTGGCATTTCTGCAGTCCAGTCCACATATACAGCCTTCCTTTGATAATGTTGCATATGTAGTGTAGATCCTTGCTTGCGAGTACTTTGGATGAGTACTCACGGTTGCTTTGCTCCCCCTTTTCCCCCTTCCTTCTTCTTTCCGGTTGATGCAACCAGATGTCGGAGCCCAGGAGCCAGATGCCACCGCCGATGCATATTACTACGTGGAGACCGCCGACGACCAGGAGTAGCTAGGAGGCTCCCAGGCAGGAGGCCTTGCCTTTTCGATCGAAGTTGCTTTTTTGCTAGCCTTCTTAAGGCAAACTTGTCTAACTCATGTATGTACTCAGATATTGTTGCTTCCGTTGACTCTTGTGTTTTCGAGCTTAGGTATTCGAGCCCTCGAGGCCCCTGGCTTGTAATATAAAGCTTGTAATATTTTAATTTGTGTCTAGAGTTGTGTTGTGATATCTTCCCGTGAGACCTTGATCTTGATCGTACACATTTGCGTGTATGATTAGTGTACGATTGAATCGAGGGCGTCACAAGTTGGTATCAGAGCCGACTGCCTGTAGGTAGCCACCTTTCCAACTCCTTGGCCGAAGTTGAGTCTAGTCAATGAAAAACTTTTACTAACTTGGTTGTGTGGCTTACGGGCCCACGTCGCCATTGGGTGGTATTAGGATCTTTTATTCCACGTCTATACTCTGGGACTCTGATCTCTCGTCTGTTCGGGTTAAACATTTTACTAAGATTGACATTAGGATCTCGTACCCACTTTCTCTCGGAGGACCCCTTCAGTCCAGATGATCGCTTGCTCCTCCCTCCGATGTTTCCCCGAAACCCTTGTGCCCTTCGCCGTTGCAATTCCATATCACTGATAAATCCCTATGGACAGCTGCATACACTTGTCGTCCATACCTTCTTTTCCAATTTTTCTTGTTATTACAAGATACCTTGAAATACTTTGGAATTTCCGAGAATCCTTTGTGCCTGCTGCCTTGCAGCTTCTTTTCCGCCTGAATACCCCCCTACGAATAATTCCTCACACTTATCGAGGATTATTTCATCCCCAGTTGTTCATATGTCTCACAAAAGTCTTTGAAATACTATTCGATCTTTCGATAATCCTCAATAGCCTGTTGTTCTTACAATTCTTACTTGCTTGCATTATGGATAATCCCATAAGTCTAGTAATCTTATTGGGATCCTTTGTCACTATCCTTTTGAGTCCGTTGATTCAATATGTTGCGGATGCTCGCAATCCTCAATCGGGTCATAGAATTCATCCTTCCGACTTGGACGTCATTTGACCAAGAGTTGATTCTCGACCAATCAAATTACCATCAATTGTACCTCTAAGTTTATTCAATTTATCCGTCCTTAATCAGAGTGTTTGCTTATGATCCTTTGGTTTGGAAATCATAATTCCTTTGTATTTGGAATTATCCAGATATTTCTATAGTCTGATGCCTTTGCATTCTTCTTCCTCTGATTGAGCACCGATACTCACCTCAGCTCCACTTTGGATCACCAGATCGTTTGTTGGATTTTATCCGACAGTGTCCTTCATATTCTATCACCTTGTGAATTCTCCCCCGACACATAATGCCATTGGTAAATTGTATCTTATGCTTTTGTCAATCATGCTCTGCTTCAAGCATGTATTAATTGGTCCTGAAGTTTGTGGTATTTGTTCCTAAGATGCCCCGATGGGTTGAACCAACGCCTTCCCTAATCTGTGTGCACCCGAAAGTTTTCACGGGTCATACTTATCGGGTATTGCACCATTTAAAACTTTCAACAACTAATGCCATTTTTCGAAAAACGAGAAGTGAATGGAAGGTTATACATTGAAGAAGTGGGAGTCGACCTTGAACTTTGTGTTCATGCCCATGGACATGATGTGGAACTTCTCATGGAAGCTTCTTGTAATAATAACTATTTCCTTGATATAATATCATCTGGTATCGATGAATTGATCCTTTGCAACCGTGGTTCCGACCATGATTGTTCTTCTTTGGTCCCATATCTTGGACAAGTTAAATCACTTGTCTTTTGCAGGTCAATATGCCTGCCCAACCTCTATTATGATCTACCTTCGAGTACTACCCCTGGTATCTCGAGGATATCATGCCATTGCACTACATCTTATGAACTTTTGATGGAGTACTACCTTACCCTGTCTTTGTCACTTCATGGGTTCTGGGTTGTTTGTCAACCGAGAACACCGATAAGTGAATCAATTCCGCACTCCAATTCAACGACTCTAAGTAATTTTTCGTTGCTTACGAGTTTAATAAACCTTCAAGTTATTCCTAACCTGGCCGACTATGTCAATGCCGTGCCAAATTTTAACTGTGCTACCTGGTTCTTCTTCCCGGAACAGAATTTTCGACGATGAGCTAAGCTTATGTCGATCTTCTTCGTCATACCATTTTGCCTTGAAAAGCAAGCTTGCTTTCGAGTTTGTGTCATATTCGTGGTTCCAATAGCCTTCGCTTCATCATTCCTTTTGCTTGATGTCGTTGCTGCTCGATGGCATCTTCATAGAGCCTCTCGACAAATGCGTCGTGATCAGCATAAACATTTTCACTTCCGTTGAGATGACAATTGAATTCATGGTGAGAAATACCATCCTTGACCTTCGATGATTTGAGTTATCATTGACAACCCCCTTGTTTTTTTTCCAACACATGTTTGATCATGTCTTGGTTATACCTTGGACTCCTTGCTATTCCTGCAATTGTTCCTTGAGTATTTCTTGTGATCTTCAACTCCAACCCCTACTTGTAACACCATGTTAATGCTACCTCGAAGCATGACTGAGGTATTCCGAATACCAACAAGAACATTGGAAGCACATTGTCGAATGTTTCTTGATCTATTATCCAAACACCGTTGTATGGGTAATATCATGATTCTTCCCTCGCCACCTTTATCTAAATGCTTTTGAACTTGCTGTCATATCATGTATATCCTGCTCTGCTTCCCCTTGGGAAGTATATACTACCAATTCTTGTGTGTACACACATTTTCCTTTCCATTGGTCTGATAAATCCGATAATTTCATTTTCCTTTCCATTGTTTTGTTTCACCTTTCTTGTAATCTAACTTGTCTGAGCAAGGATAAATCCCTGCTTAAGTAAGCCCCTCGAGGTACAATTTGTTAGTAAGACCTTGTTACTATTGTTGATGACATTTCGGTAGCCGCCTATGGACGAGAACTTTGCCTATTGGTCCGCCTCGTCTTAACGAGCAGGAAAATGGTTCTCTTCGTCCCTCTCCCTTGGTACCAAACTTTGTTGCCAATATAACAGACAGGCTATCCTCTGACCTGCCTTGCTATCATGACCGTGCAAGATGTCACTACTCTTCCTACCTTTAACCCACATGGTGGGCCCATAACCCACAGGTCCCAGGATCGAAACCTGGCTCTCCTGTACACCATGTTGCCAAGGATACTCCTCGCTCTTGGCTCCGTAAGTAATTCATGAGCCACCTTCCTAGCGATCTATTCTAGTATCAGACGCCATAATTTTTGTTTTTGTTGTTGCTCTGAACCCCTTTTCACATTTTGATTAGGCATCGAATGATTGCCTGCCCGTTAAAGCTTCTCATGGTACCCTCATACTTTGCTCTCGACATTTTATTTAAGTTCAACTCGAGAGATACTTCCGCCTCATTCCCTGATTTGTTCACCAGATAATTAACCCTATAAGGGTCAGTCCTCCCGAAGTTACTCTTTACTTCCCCACTAAAATCTCGGGACGAGATTTCTTGTAGTGGAGGAGATTTGTAACACCCCCAGTGTCATGCTACAGTTACCCTCTGTGATTAAGCTAATCATTTATCCAAACAGTGCTTAAACACCCTTGTCCAATATCCCATTTGAAATTCCAGTCAATTCAAATTCAAGTGAAGTTTGAAGTTGGTTAAAAGTTGCCGGAAAAATGTTCATCATCTGTCAAAAATTCCATAACAATTATTTGTTAAGGAACACAACATCACTTTGGTGCAAAGATGAGCTTTAGCAATTATATCAGCACCAATTCAGCATATTTAAATGCTATCCTATTTATGAAAAATACCAAATGAACTCCTCGGGTCTCCAAAATAAATGTGGCACTGTCTATGATCACCAGGGATTTAATGGGACACCTCCTAAAATTTTTGCTAAGTGAAATAGTTGGCCAAATAATCCCCTTTCTCTCTCTGTAAATAAAAAAAAGGAAATAGAAAAGGGCCTAGCTACTACTATGCACTTGTAGCCCATTGCTACAGTGCATAGCCCAGCCCAGCCAACCCCCCCACCCTCGGTCGTCTTCTACTGCTCAACCGACCGCTCGGTCGCGGTCGCCACCGGACCGGCTCACCGGCGTCGTCAGTGAGGGGATAAGATCCCCCGACGCCTCGGGCTTCCCTGTCTCCCCTCCCCACTTGCCTCATCTCCCAGATCCACCTCCTCCCTCTTCCTCACTCCCGCTCTGCCGATCTGGAGAAAGGGGCCGACGCTTTCGTCGCCGTCGCCGCGCCACCATCGCGGCCACTACCGTCCCCGGGGGCCTCCGGCGTGTCCACCTGCCCCGCCGACCTCTGCTACGCCCTCCCCGACCACGGGCTCGGGTCGGAAGCCACCAGGGAACCCACTGCCTCCCCGTCTTCAACCTCCGTCCGCCACGGTCGCCGCCATCTTCCTCCTCTCTGGCGACCCCCCTGCTGCTACTAAGCCTATCACCGGCCTCCATGTGCCGCTCGGTGAGCCCCTCATCCTTCTCCCTCTCTCTGTTCCCTCTCGTGCGCCCTCTAGCCTCGTCTCCAACCGCGGCCGAACGCCAGCGTCCACCCCGCCTCTCGCCGTCGTCGTTCCAGCCCGTTACGGGTTGCCCCGCCACCGTAGATGGATGCGGCGTCGAAGGCCCGTTCGAACGCGACCAGCCGCGACCGATTTGGCGCCCCGTAAGCTTTTCCCGACGTGCTCCCAAACGCCGCTGCCGCCTCTGCTCGCCGCCGGCGATGCTCCGACCGTCCCCGACGTCGGTCGTCGTCACTATCGTGTGCGCGGTGTCGGGCCGCGCCCTTAGGTCCAAGCCGCAGGTCCTGAGGCCCCCTGTAGTGCGGCCCCGGCCAACTCCGGCGAGGCGCCGCCGTTGCTTTGGTCACCGGAGCTAGCTCCGGCACCGCCGCTGACCTGGCCGGCCGGGGCCACCCCCTGGGTCGCTGACCCGTGGGCCCAGCTGACCTGTTGAATTCGGTCAACTGCTGACTGGGCACTCTGGCCCACTAACATGCGGGCCCCGCCGCGTAATTAATTTAACTAAACCAGTTTTATATTTAAAAGTAATTAGTTTAGCTAATTAGTCATTGACATGTGGGGGCCAACTGCTAATTAACCCCTATCCTTATAAAACAACCCACTGTTAGCCCTCTGTCTATGACATGTGGGACCCGCTGGTCAGTTTAACCTGGTCAGCGAGTCTGTTGACTGCTGACGTCATCAGCACATCATGCTGACGTCATTTTATCTTTTCTGTTAATTGAATTAAATCCAGAAAATGGTTTAATCTTTGAAAATTACTAGAAAATAAACCGTAACTCGGATGAAAATGTTTTCTACATGAAAGTTGCTCAGAAAAATCTAACGAATCCGAATACAGGGTCCGTTCATCTCGTCACATGCCCCTAGCATGCTGAACATGGGACATTCCCCCTCCGGTCATCTGTCTGACGCAGGTCTGGAACCGGGAAACATTCCCGGTTGAATTTTCCCCCTCTCCTGAGTGGTGTAGCCTTACGTTAGGTCACACCCGACACAGCATATTGCCACGTTATGCTTTGTGATGCTATGTTTGCTTTATATTTACTGTTTCTTCCCCCTCTTCTCTCCGGTAGACCGCGAGACCGATGCCGCCCCTGTGATCGACTACGTCGACGACGTCCCCTCCTTGCCAGAGCAACCAGGCAAGCCCCCCCTTTGATCATCCCGATACCGCCCATTCCTTTCTCTCATGCTTGCATTAGATTTTGCTACTGTTATTGTTTGCTCCTATTCTGATGCATAGCCTGCTTTTGTATCTGCTGTTGTACCTTATCTGCTTATCCTAAACTGCTTAGTATAGGTTGGTTAGTGATCCATCAGTGACCCCCACTTGTCTTTGTTGCCCCTTCTTCATCATCGATGACTCGATCTACGTGATCGAAGACCAGGCCCCGACACCGCACATCACTTCCCCTTAGTTGCTCGACACTACTGGGTTACTATCAAGTACCGAGGGTGAACCTCTTCAACACTTCTGATGTTAACCCTGTAGTGTAGTCTTTCGGTCATGGTCATCGAGGGTGATTTCCTCCTTAACCACTTCCGAAACGACTCTGTCGTGCAACCCCTCAAGTGTGAACCTCGAGGGTGGTTCCTCTTACGTTCACCTTGTTGTTTACATCGAGTGGGAATCCGACGAGGGTGATTCCTCAGGTTTTTCCCCCTTGGTGTTAGACACACGGTTACTATGGTTACCATGACTTTGCACTGGACCCTGTTACTAAAGACGGGTTGGCCCTGAGAGGTACCCGCGCGAGCTTAATTGCGAGTGATGTGGAGTCGGGCGGACCTGGAAGGTGCCCGCGAGATAATTACGAGGCGTGGCCGGGCATTCCTAGCCCTTGCCGCAAGTCCTCGAGACGGGGCAACGGGGTCACATCTTTCGTGAGTCTCTGCTTGTTACCGCGCGTTCCTAATCCACTATGATTTGGATATTTGATCCGAGGGGCCTCTGGCCCGATAGCACTAACCATCACGTGGGCATTGTATGGGCGTTCTGCGTCGTATGCATTAGCCTAAGCTTAATAGACGTCAGCGACTGAGTGGCGCGTGCCGGGTTGGACTGCGTAAGCGCCTGCCTTGTTGAAGGGGGTAGCTAGGTCTGCTCACCAGTCGCGTTCGCAACGTGTAGGAGCTTCCGGGGAGATGGCCCATGACCCCTGGGGGCATAGGTTTAGTCCGGCGTGCTGGCCTCTCTATTAAGCCTAGGTCGGGTTGCGGCGTATTGTTTGGCCGAGGCCGGGCATGACCCAGGAAAGTGTGTCCGGCCGGAGTTAATCGAGCGTGGTGGGTAAGTTGGTGCACCCCTGCAGGGAAGAAAACATCTATCGATAGCCTGTCCTACGGTAACGGACAGTTGGAGTTGTATCCCGATCGATACAACTAGAACTAGGTACTTGTGATGAGAACTGGATGGTGATGATGATTGGATTGTGATGATAACTGGATAGTATGGCTCTGGGATGCCTTTCTCACAGGGAGTCGAGAAAGGATCTCCGGCCGAGGTTGATAACACTTCTACCACTTTACTTTATGCTACTCTACTCCCTTCTGTTGCTGCAAGATGGTGGTTTCCAGAAGATGCTAGTCTTCGATAGGACTAGGCCTTCTCTCTATTCTGGCATTTCTGCAGTCCAGTCCACATATACAGCCTTCCTTTGATAATGTTGCATATGTAGTGTAGATCCTTGCTTGCGAGTACTTTGGATGAGTACTCACGGTTGCTTTGCTCCCCCTTTTCCCCTTTCCTTCTTCTTTCCGGTTGATGCAACCAGATGTCGGAGCCCAGGAGCCAGATGCCACCGCCGATGCATACTACTACGTGGAGACCGCCGACGACCAGGAGTAGCTAGGAGGCTCCCTGGCAGGAGGCCTTGCCTTTTCGATCGAAGTTGCTTTTGTGCTAGCCTTCTTAAGGCAAACTTGTCTAACTCATGTCTGTACTCAGATATTGTTGCTTCCGCTGACTCTTGTGTTTTCGAGCTTAGGTATTCGAGCCCTCGAGGCCCCTGGCTTGTAATATAAAGCTTGTAATATTTTAATTTGTGTCTAGAGTTGTGTTGTGATATCTTCCCGTGAGTCCTTGATCTTGATCGTACACATTTGCGTGTATGATTAGTGTACGATTGAATCGAGGGCGTCACATCCACCAAAGAAATACAAGAAGGTCAAGGTTCCTTCCTTGGTGGCCAGCTCCTATTCTTCATCGCGCGACACTGATGAGCATGAAGACTTGGACGACACTGCGGCAGGCCCTACATCAACAAACGACCCCAACAACGCTGGCGCTCCTTCATCAACTTGATATTCTTCAGGGGCATTAGTCCTCATTTTCGATCCTTTTGGTCATTCGTTGACAAAGGGGGGAAATTTGGGTTAGTCTTCAAGCGGGTCTATCTTATATGGGCATTTTTTTCTGAAGTTACAACTCTCGTTCTCCTGATGACTTTGCTGGATCGAGTTGTAAACTTAAACTCTATGGCGGCCTGATACTTTTGCTGTGATTTTCTGCATGCTTATTCCTCATTAATGTTAATGCACGCATTCTGAATTACATCAGTCACCATATTTCATCATGCATTTCAAATTCTTCATATCCTATGTTAAATGCGTGTATGAATTACAAGATATAGGGGGAGACTTCCATGATTTTACTCTTCAAGTGTGCATTGCTTCAAAAGCAAAATCCTGACTATGCACATCTTCAGGGAGAGTTCTTCTATATATTGCAATCAAATTCCTCAATATCAGTATTTACACTTCATATGTTTATCCCCATTGAAAACTTAACCTATATTGTCATCAATCACCAAAATGGGGGAGATTGTAAGTGCATCTAGTGCCCCTTAGTGATTTTGGTGTATTGAAGACGTATAGGTTAAGGGACTAATGTGTTTGTGAGTGTACACAGGTCTATAAGTCTATGAGGAGTTTGATATTTATAGAGAAAGTCGACCCCTAAAAATGAAGTTCTTCGACTGAAGACTTTGGATTTCTGAAGAATTTCTGAAGACTTTGAAAGTGAAGAAATTGGTGTGACCTTGAAGACTTGGTATTCATTTGAGGAACATGAAGCGTGAAGACTTTTGTTTTCGTAGTTTCATTTTCTCTTTCTCGAGTCATAGGAAACACCGTACTGTTAAAGGGGGTCGAGGAAATACTAAGGAAAAATTTCCATGTGATGCTCAACTCAAAATCCTACACCTACCAATCCCTTCGAGTGAAGCCATTGGAAATCTCATACAGTTCAGTCATATTCTTCAGTGATAGAGACGAAGTTCTTTTGGTCTCTGAGGACTTTGTTCTGACTGAGGAGTTAGGAATTTGCCAGTGCAGATTGCCTACACAGTGAGGAACATGATAGCCCTGAAGAATTTGATACTCAAATTTCCGACCGTTGTTGTGCCTTGTGCCAGCTGTCCCAAAATATCTACCCACCTAACGGTCATATCATTGAAGGGCATTTATGTCTTATCATGGCGGGCTGCTCCCTAGGCTATAAATAGCCGCCCCCTACAACCACTAGCTGGTTGGCTGCTCCGAGAGAAACTGACGCTTGTCATTTGAGAGCATCCCATCCTCTAAGGACTTTGAGCGAAAATCATCAAGTGAGGAAAACCCAAACCCAAACACCTACAAACCCAAAGCAATTGAGCATCACTAAAGAGATTGATCCTGCATGGATCCGACGCTTGTTACCTTTGAAGACTGTGCTTCTTCCAGACGGTTAGGCGTCATGGTCTAGAGCATCCAAGAGGAATTGTGGATCGCCGAGTGACCGAGTTTGTGAAGGTTCGGAAGTCACCTGAAGACTTACCACGAGTGATCGGGCGAGGTCTGTGTGACCTTAGCTCAAGGAGAATACGGTGAGGACTGTGTGTCCGGGACTGTGTGTCCTCAGGTTTAAATACCTAGCCGCTCCAACCAGATGTACAACTGAGACAACAGTTGGAACTGGTCTACCAAATCATTGTCTTCACCAAGCTTATTGGTTCTATTTCATCAACACTTTCATTTCCTCATAACTTTGTTGTGCGCCTGTTTATATCTGTGTTTGAAGACTTTGACTGAAGACTTTCTCAATTTCCTCAGTTCAATTTCTTCAGTCTGTTAGTCTTCATCTTGTGTTATCCTGTGTTTATCCTTTCCGTACTCTGTGCTTGTCTTCATTTCATCTTGATGACCAAGCTTGTGTTCTGTTATGTTTACTTCTGAGTACTTATTCCGCTGCAAGTAGTTCTTTGCTATGGAATTTCCTCACCCGCAAATTCCTCAGTGAAGAATTCATAAAAATCGCCTATTCACCCCCCCCCCCCCCCGTCTAGTCGATATAACGCACTTTCAGACGCAGACCTAGTGAAGCAATTACAATTTGACAGTTAATAAAAAGTGAAACAAGTGACTGCAACATGCCAAAGATGTTATGAAAATACCAACTACGTACACTAAAACATGTATTCGATAATACTGCAGGTATCACACTGAGTGGCCTAAGCAAGCATTTCTTCCAGCGCAATTCCAGGGCATTCAAAAGGGGCACGTGGACGCGTCGCAAGATACAGTTGGAGTGCGGCATGCACGCGATGTGGCACAAGACCGGCAATACCTTGCCGGTGATGGTCAACGGCCGGCAAACGGGCAGCAAAAAAGTTCTGGTGCTGCACACTAACAAGAACTTCGACCAGTAGAGGACCAACTGGGTGATGCACCAGTACCACCTCGGGGACCTGGAGCAAGAGAAGGAGCGGGTGCTGGTCCTCTGCAAGATTTTCTACCAGACAAATACTAGGGCCAGGACTAAAAAGATTATAAGTTATTTTGGTATTGGTACTTGTACTACCTTGTCGTCCGCAAGTTGGTATTGTTGTTAACGATCTTTCGGTATGAACTTGGCATTTTCTTCCAACCATCATGCCGAGGGTCGACGTGGATATAAAGCTGAATCATTTGTTTCGAACCGAATTTTCAGGCACCTGATTTTTATTTGATGGGTAGCATAAGCACCAGCCGTTCGAATTACCAGTTCTCCAATTTTTCGAAACAAGTTGTCGGTGTCAAAACCGGCGGATCTCGGGTAGGGGGTCCCGAACTGTGCGTCTAGGCGGATGGTAAAAGGAGACAAGGGACACGAAGTTTTACCCAGGTTCGGGCCCTCTCGATGGAGGCAAAACCCTACATCCTGCTTGATTAATATTGATGATATGGGTAGTACAAGAGTAGATCTACCACGAGATCAAGGAGGCTAAACCCTAGAAGCTAGCCTATGGTATGATTGTTGTATGTTGTCCTAGGGACTAAAGCCCTCTAGTTTATATAGACACCGGAGAGGGTTAGGGTTACACAAAGTCGGTTACAATGGTAGGAGATCTAAATATCCGCATCGCCAAGCTTGCCTTCCATGCCAAGGAAAGTCCCTTCCGGACACGGGACGAAGTCTTCAATCTTGTATCTTCATAGTCGAGGAGTCCAGCTGAAGGTATAGTCCGACCATCCGGACACCCCCTAATCCAGGACTCCCTCAGTAGCCCCTGAACCAGGCTTCAATGACGACGAGTCCGGTGCGCAGATTGTCTTCGGCATTGCAAGGCGGGTTCCTCCTCCAAGTACTTCATAGAAGATTTTGAACACAAAAGACAGTGTCCGACTTTGCAAAATAAGTTTCCACATATTGCCATAGAGAGAATAATATTTACACAAATCTAATCTGCTGACGTATTCTGTAGCGTGACATCACACTACGGCCAAGTCTTTATTCGAAACGTTTTTGCTTTCCCACCTCAGCGCATTTCGCGAGGCAGTTTCCTTGGCACGTCTTGTCAAAGCAGAGATCGTGTCCCCTCATTTACGGGATTCTCATCAATATGGACGTGGGTAACCCAACCGCGCCATTTATCATGGCGCTTGGGAGATAAGCGAGTTTTACCAGGCTGGTGGGGACGCTTAGCCGCATCCACCCATATAAGGGGATAAGGATCCACCTTTATACCTACGCCTTCTTCCTCCTTTGCCTATCCATCTTCCGCGCACTCGAGCTCCAGTGCCCAAGCCCGCACTTCCCACCCCAACCTTCTCCAGCCATGTCCGGAGCGGGAGGCAAGTGGATGGCCTCCTCCGTTACGGAGGGACACATCAAAAAGCTGAGGAAAGCCTAATACTTGTCTAACGACATCGCGCACCGGCTTCCCGAAGAGGGGCAGATCCTCCCCACCCCAAGGCCCCATGAGAGGGTAGTATTCCTTCCCCATTTCCTCCACGGACTGGGCTTTCCTCTCCACCCGTTCGTCCGGGGGCTCATGTTCTACTATGGCCTAGATTTCCATGATCTGGCCCCGAACTTCGTCCTCAACATCTCGACGTTTATCGTCGTGTGTGAGGCTTTCCTCTGCATACGTCCCCATTTCGGCCTATGTCTCAAGACTTTCAACGTCAAGCCCAAGGTGGTGCGCGGCAACCAGGCGGAGTGTGGAGGTGCCATGGCGGGCAAGATAGCCAACGTCCTATGGCTCGAGGGCTCCTTTGTGGGAAACCCTGAAGGGGTGGCAATCGGGGTGGTTTTACATCACCGAGCCACGCGACCCTGAGTGGGTCGCAGCCCCCGAGTTCCGGTCCGGACCCCCTACGTGGATCGCGTCTTGGAAAGAGACGGATCTGTCGTGGGGCAACCAAGGAGAAGTAATCGGACTGCAAAAATGCATCCATACCCTGGTGAACAAGCAGCTCAAGCTTGTCAATGTAGTTCAGGTTATGCTCGTCCGCCGGATCCTCCCGTGTCAGCAACGGGGTTTCAATTTGTGGGAGTTCGACCCGGCGCAACACCCAACCCTGAGCAGGCTCTTCAACACAACATATGAAGACGCCTGGAAGGTGCTAATCAAAGGCGCCGAGGCTCCTGCATCCGCTTCCGAGGACCGCGGGTTCAGCACGCAGCGTCCCGCTAGTGCGGTAAGCTATTTTTACCTTTTACAGGATGTTGGTTTTCCATAGTTTGACTCTATGCGGGATCTAAACTCCCTTTCCTTTGACAGGATTGGCAGGCGAAGTCCGGACAGATCGACTGTCCGGCCCCTTTGCGCGAAGACCCAGCCGATGCTCACCTAGCGAAGCTGCTGGCTCCGGCACCTTACGTGGTGCCGGAGAAGAAGGCCAAGAAGAGGGCCACAGGGACTCGAAAGAGTTCCCGGCGCCTAGAGGTGTCGGATTCATCATCCAACGAATCCGAGACACGCTCCTCCCATGAAAACAAGGAGGAGGAAGAAGAAACCTCTCCCCCTCCAGCGGGGGGAGGGAAGAAAAGGAAGGTCGCCCCGACCGGGGAGGCCGAAGGGTCCAAGAGGGGGAAGACCCTTCCTCCGGACTACCTCATCGACGCCGATGATGACGAAGAGGAGTGGCCGCGCAGGGCCAAGCATCCAGCAGAATCGTAAGCATCCGGACACCCGAGCAATTCATAGCATTCCTTTATTGCACAACCTTTCCTTATGTCGAATATATATGTGCAGTCCGCCCAAGGCCGGGCTCGACGAGTCGTCGAGCGGCTCCCTGGATTCATCGAACGTGAATTCACTTCCGCCCACTACCTCCCCCCGCCCTACAGGTGATGCTGAGGTGGCGTCCCAACAGGCTCCAAGCCAGGGAGGTGGTCCTGGAGGCGCCACAAGGCGACCTCCCGGACTCCAGGAGTAAAGGGGATAAAACCCCCCAGGGCTCCAAGTCCGGCTTTGAGCCGGACACCGCGCCGGAATCGTCAACGGTTCCGGGCCGCGGTAGGCGAACTCCTTCCAAGAGGAGCAAGCCTACTGAGCCGGCGGCCCCCGTCCAACCGGGGGCGCCGGACAATCTGTTGGAGGTGCTTAACGGCTCCTCCATCGACGAGGAGCACCGCACTATTATGAGTGCGGTGATCCAGAAGGTTCAGTCCGCCAAGAGCAGACTGACTGAAGCTTGTGCCAGCTTTCTAACAGGCTTCGAGGTAAGTACAGAATATATAAAAAATATTACCGCATAGACAGTAGCCCCTGATGCTCTGTTTGGCGTTCGAAAAGAAAAGCCGAATAGAGGATCTAATAAAATTCGCAGGAGTCTAACAAAAAAAGAGTCAATATGCGTATGCAGGCTTCGCTGCTGGCGACCGCTGCACTGACTGCGGAGGTGGGCACATTGAAGCAGGGCCTTGAGCGGACCGAGCAAGAGCTCGGCCTTGCCAAACGGCAGCTCAAGGAGAAAGAAGGTAAGAAATACCTTATAGAAAAAGAAAATATAAAAGTGCAGTTGCAAAAATATGACAGGATTAACATGGCTATTGTAGGGGCCACAACTGAGGTGGCGACCCTCAAGCAAGCACTGGCCGAGGCCGAGAAGAAAGCGGCTGCGGAGCGCACCGAGCGGGAAAAATATGAGGCGCAAGTTGGCGAGGTACGGCAAGAGCTCCAGGTTCTCATGGAAAAACATGAGAGGTTGGAGCTTGACTCAAAGACGCGAGCGTCCGAGCTTGCGGCGGCTATTGAAAATGCCAAATCTGCCAAGGCCGAATCCCAGAAGGCCCTCCGGGAGTTGGATGCGGTGAAAAAGATAGCGGCGGGTAAGGCATTCTTTATGCAAAGCAAACATGTAAAAGTGAGCTTCTTGTTACTTACCCGAATCCGGAGCTCTCCCGGAGCATTCGCAGATCTTCCCCGTAGCGCGTCTGATGCCGCGGCATTCTACCGAGCCGAAGAGGGCAGCTCGACAGAGAAGGTGTTCTGGTCTCAGTATGCTGAGGCCGGACACCCTGTGCCCCTGAGCGACCAGCTGAAGCAGCTGGTCGAGCTCCACAAGGCGGCCGAATAGGGCATGAAGGGCCTCATAGTTCGGCTGTGGCCTGGAGAGGCTCTGCCTGGGAGCTACTTCGGGCTGGTGCGGCGGCTGGTGGAGGCCTGTCCAAGGCTCGAAGTCATCAAGCGCTCCGTCTGCATCGAAGGTGCCCGTAGGGCCCTTGTCCGTGCTAAGGTGCACTAGGGCAAGCTGGATGGTGAGAAGCTTGTGAAGGACGGGCCACCGCCGGGGAAAGAGCATCGCAAGCCCGAGAACTATTATAAGGACGTTCTGAAGGGTGCCCGCCTTGTGGCGGATGAATGTTCCATGGATGTAATTTTGGAGTAAACTCGCTCGTTTTATCCTGTGTGCTGAAAACTTGTTCATGTGCGCTTAAGCAATGCGTTTTGAATTTAAAATATTACCTTCTGTGCGCCGTTTATCAAATTTGAGAGATGGCGAGTCGTCGGCTTCTGCCCCCATGCCACTAGTGCTGGGGTGTTCGGGATAAACCTGAGCGCTCTTTTCCCATGTTTGGGTCCTTCGAGGGAGGCGCTCAGCACAACGAACAAGGCAATCGGACTATAGTGCTTGAACACTCTCACTTAGCCATAGAATTCTATAATTTTAAATTTCGGCGAAGCCCCTAGTGTTTGGAAGACCGAGTTCGGGGCGCTATCCACGCCTTTGGCCGGGCAAAGCCGACTCCTCGCTCTAAGCGGCATAAGTCTTTAGGGACTCGAAAAACCTCTCGAACAGCGACCAGTCTCTCGCTTCATCATGACAGTCAGTTTTAGCTTTCTCTACTGAGGTGCTCCGCCCAGCTCAACTGGGGCACAATCACAGTAGTTCTCCTAGTGCTACCTTAGCCGATACAACGGAACGTAAGGCAACAAAACATAGGAGCCGGGCAAACCCAACTATTGACCCAAGACATGATTCGGAGCCGATGCATATAATGCTATAAGTTCGGGGTGCCGCACTTGTTGAAGTGTTCGGACCTCTCACACCATATTAGGGGGGTACTGAAGCCCCTGGCGTATTGACCATACCAAAGTGTACGGGTGCAACATGTCGTTAATGAACATATATTTGTAAAAAACAGTAATGCGAAAGTAGACAAAAGCTATGCGTTGTTTATAGAAAGGCTGCAATCGAAGCAGAACGATACAAATAGTGCGATAAGCAAAAGCGGGACTATTTAACATGTCCTTTCCAGGGGCAGGCTGCGGAATAGTAGGCAAAACAGGTATACTGCTCGTGATAGAGACCACCTGGGAGTTATATAATGTGGCGTAGCTTTTCTGCTTCCCTGGTTCTTGCATCGTTTGAGCGGCAGTTGGATTGCCGAGCAGGTCTTCCGAAGTATGGAGTCCTGAAAGTAAGAGAAAATAAAGAAATCGGCAGCCCCTAGTGCGGTTTAAGCCGTGTTTCGGGCGTGCCGTGATGGTGCCCTCCCCCTGTGCCCATGGTATTTCGAGAGCGTAGTTATGTATGCGAGGCACTGGTTTCGCTAGTTCGCGAGGGCTGGGGTTGGGGCCACATTGCTACGCCTGCTCGGAACATGCCAGGCGGTCTTGTTTTAGGTTACTTCGGGCGTGCTTGACGATGTCCGGACGTTTAGCGGCCGGACTGGAGAGCTGCCTTGAGAGGCTGCTTTGTACTTCAGCTGCGAGGGCCGCCGTGTGCTCCTCCATTCGGAGGGAGCGTTTGGTGTTTCCATTGACCGTGATTACTCCTCGAGGGCCTGGCATCTTGAGCTTAAGGTATGCGTAGTGCGGCACCGCATTGAACTTTGCGAATGCGGTTCGCCAAAGCAGTGCGTGATAGCCACTACGGAACGGGACTATGTCGAAGATTAACTCCTCGCTTCGGAAATTATCCGGAGATCCGAAGACCACTTCAAGTGTGACTGAGCCTGTATAGTTGGCCTCTACACCTGGTATGCCGCCTTTAAAGGTCGTTTTGGTGGGCTTAATCCTCGAGGGATCTATGCCCATTTTCCGCACTGTATCCTGGTAAAGCAGGTTCAGGCTGCTGCCGCCGTCCATAAGGACTCTTGTGAGATGAAATCCGTCAATAATTGGGTCTAGAATCAATGCGGAGAATCTGCCATGACGGATGCTAGTGGGGTGGTCCCTTCGATCGAAGGTGATCGGGCAGGAGGACCATGGGTTGAACTTTGGGGCGACTGGCTCCATCGCATATACGTCCCTTAACGCACGTTTCCGCTCCCTCTTGGGGATGTGGGTTGCGTATATCATGTTCACCATCCGCAATTGTGGGGGAAAACCCTTCTGTCCACTGTTGTTCGGTGGCCGGGGCTCCTCCTCGTCATCTCTACGCAACCCCTTGTCTCTATTTCCGGTATTTAGCTTCCCTGCTTGCTTGAACACCCAACAATCTCTGTTGGTGTGATTGGCTGGCTTTTCGGGGGTGCCGTGTATCTGGCACAAGTGGTCGAGTATTCGGTCCAAACTGGACGGGCCCTGAGTATTTCTTTTGAATGGCTTTTTCCGCTGACCGGATTTATAGCCTCTGAATCGGGCATTGACTGTTGTATCCTCGTTGCTGTCATTGTTAACGCGGTGGTTTTGCTTGTTCCGACGGGACCTGCCACTGTTGACCTTGGTGTCCGAATTACCAAGGTTCTTGGTCAAGTTATTGCTACGAGCTAGCCAGCTGTCTTCTCCCGCGCAAAAGCGGGTCATGAGCGTCGTGAGTGCTGCCATGGATTTTGGCTTTTCCTGTCCAAGGTGCCGGGCAAGCCACTCGTCGCGGATATTATGCTTGAAGGCTGCTAGGGCCTAAGCATGCGGACAGTCGACTATTTGGTTTTTCTTTGTTAGGAACCGTGTCCAGAATTGCCTGGCCAATTCCTCTGGCTGCTGAATTATGTGGCTTAGGTCATCGGCGTCTGGTGGTCGCACATAGGTGCCCTGGAAATTGTCGAGGAATGCGGCTTCCAGGTCCTCCCAACACCCGATTGATTCTGCTGGCAAGCTGTTAAGCCAATGCCGAGCTGGTCCCTTGAGTTTGAGTGGGAGGTATTTGATGGCGTGTAGATCGTCGCCGCGGGCCATGTGGATATGAAGGAGATAATCCTCGATCCATACCGCGGGATCTGTTGTGCCATCGTATCGTTCGATGTTCACGGGTTTGAAACCCTCAGGGATTTGATGATCCATTACTTCATCTGTGAAGCATAGGGGGTGTGCGGCGCCTCTGTATTGGGCTATATCACGACGCAGCTCGAATGAGCTTTGTCTATTGTGTTCGGCCCGGTCGGATTTATTATATCCGGAGTGACGATCACCGTCACGTGCCGTGGGATGCCCGCGCGATCCATAGATCGATCTTGTTTGCTTTGCCTTGTCCCCCAATATGTCTCGCAGGTCTGGCGCATTTTCCCGTGCCTTAGAATGTTTTGAACGGCGCCGGGGTGCGGCTTGAGTGGAGGGCCGAGAGGCCTCTCTGTCGCGGCCACGAGGTGGTCGATCGGCCGTATCCTGCGCTAGTGATGTAGGTTTAGGTGCTTCCTCATCTAATCGGGGTAGCAGCCTGCGCTTTGGGTAGCTCTTGGAGGGGCGTTCGAGTTCATGCTCTTCGGCCGCAAGGACTTCAGTCCATCTGTCGGCTAGCAAATCTTGATCAGCTCTAAGCTGTTGCTGTTTTTTCTTGAGGCTGCTTGCCGTGGCCATAAGCCTGTGTTTGAAACACTCTTGTTCGACATGATCCTCTGGCACGACGAATTCGTCGTCGTCGAGGCTTGCCTCGTCTTTGGAGGGAGGCATATAATTATCATCCTCGACCTCTCTGTCTGCCGCTCTCTCGTGAGGGTTGGCTTCTCCATCCTCCTGTGCTGAATCTTGCCGGAGGGGGTGTTCTTTGGCGCTATCCGGAGTATTATTATCTCCTGTGCAGGAATCACCGTTTTTGCTTTGGCGGGATTTAGAGCGGCGCCGCTGACGCCGGCGCTTAGGCTGTTTCTTGGAGGGGTCATCCCCCGCTGTTCCATCGCCATCTCCTTCTTTTGGGGTATCCACCATGTATATGTCATACGACGAGGTGGCTTTCCAGTGCCCTATAGGTGCTGGTTCTTGGTCGTCTCCTACATCGGCGTCCATACCGTCAATGTCTTCGGAGTCGAAGTCGAGCATGTCGGTTAAATCATCGACAGTGGCTACAAAGTGGGTGGTGGGCGGGCTTTGAATTTCTTCGTCGTCCATATCCCAACCTTGTTGACCGCAACTCGGCCAGGGCTCTCCTGATAAAGAGAGAGACTTTAATGACTTCAGAATATCACCAAAGGGCGAGTGCTGAAAGATGTCCGCGGCGGTAAACTCCATGATCGGCGCCCAATCGGATTCGATCGGCAGGGGCGCGGAGGGCTTGGAATCCGGAGAGGAGTCCGGCCCCACGGAGTCATGGGCCTTGCGGAGTGCGGGGCTGGTGTTCGGCTCGATCATCATTGGGATCACAGCCCCCGAGGCGGCGTCCAACCACTCGTCCTCGATCGGCGCTGTCGGGGAAATCTGACTCCTCGAGCACCTATGGGGACGGAGCCCCTTCTCGGTTCGGCGGGGGGCGGAGGCTGCGCAAAGAGCGGATCGAGGCGAGGCACACGAGCGGTTTTTACCCAGCTTTGGAGCTCTCCGGAGAGATAATACTCCTACTGCTGCTTTGTGGATTGTATTGAGTTCTTGCTCAGGGGCGCTGAGTGCTACAGTACACACCAGCAGCTAACGAGACCGAGCGTGAGTGTTCTACTGTTCGTCCTCCTTCCTCTATGTTGTGCATGGGCCTCCTTTTATATGCTCAAGGGGTCTCCAACAGGTGGCAACGTAGGCAAGGGCAAAAATGGAAAGGTGCTGCGGTAGGTACAGCTACCTACACAGTGTATCATACCTAACCCTGACGGCAGGGGACAAAGGCATTAAATGCCTATCTACGTCGCCCAGACGGTGCAGAAAAGGGACCGTCAGGGGCGCCACCGCTCGCCGCGATGGCGATCTTGTCAACGCCGCATGCCATAGTGTACCCCTGGCTGCACAGCCTCCCGCCACGTACGCCTGGAAGGGTCCTAGAGCGACACGTAGGTGGGTGTGCTGGAGCGCAGGTACCGAGTGGTTGCTTGCCGCGGCAAACTCCTTGCCGCGTCCGGGAGCTTGTCGCTCGCCGGGTCTTGCCGGGACGCGTGGCGCGTCGCGGCAAGTTCCTTGAGATGCCCTGGTTGGCCTTCTCGGCAAGCTCCTCTTGCCGGGGTCTTGTGCCTTGGGTGGCCTTCCCGGCAAGCTCCTCTTGCCGGGGACTTGTCTCCTTGGCTTAAATACTTTGTTCTTGAATGGCTCCAAAGGAACCACGGGGGTCCTTGGCAGTCACCCGGCAAGCCTTGCCGCGGGACGCTGCGATTGCCCGTGCACAAGTTCGGGATACTAGGGTACCCCTTCTCTAGTACACCGACAGGAGCCCCCGGGCCTGGGCCATACACGGTGCCGAGCGCTGTTGGGCCAGGCCCAAAACAGGGCACGGGCACGCGCGGCCTGGATTGCGCCGTATCTTACTCCGCATCCACCGCGCCCTCCCCGAACGGCACGCGACGATTGCGGCGTCGTCGGAGATGTCGTGGATGGTTTCTTTATTCGGAAAAAGTGAAACGCCCGCCTCCTGGCGGTTCGTACCTTCCCCATAAACGGAGGGAGGCGTGGAGGCGTGGTCTTCGAGGCGTCCACTCCCCACGATCACGGGGTGGGGAGAGGTCGCCTCATCCGTCGCCTCAGCTCTGCACGCCTGCCACGCGGCCTCCATGCGTTTGGAGTGGCGAACGGTGGAGGCGGGAAACCCGGCCGTCACGGGTCGAGGCAGCGGGTCGGGCCTAGTTCCCTGCTCCTTCCGTGTCTTGATTGGCTGAGCGGGGCGGCCGAGCCCCTACCCCGCTCCTTTATAAGGAGCGGGATGGGGGGACGGAAGCCCGCATTCTTTCATCTCCTCATTCCTTCATCTTCTGCTCCCCTCTCTCTCATTCGCCATGGAGAAAGGGAACCCTGGTCCTTCAACGGTGGCGACGAGGGTCACCGCTAGACAACGCGCCCCTCCCTCTCCCGCACCCGTGGTGGCAGAGCCAGCCGCAAGGGGAAGAGGGAGGGGGCGAGGCCGCGGGCGAGGTCGAGGGCGAGGCCGAGGCGCTCGGGGAAGAGGTGGATGGGGCAGCTCGCCGGCCTCGCCTCCGCCAGCGGTTCCTCTTCCCGTGGCAGACCATATCGGGGACGACCCTTGCGAGTTCTTCGTCAGGCTGCGTCGGCCGCCTCGTCCTCGCCTCCGTCTCCCGACTCCATTTGCGAGCGAGATGGAGTTGGATCCGCCCGAGACACTGAGGTTGCACATGAGGGGCTGTGGGATCAGCGGTACGCGAGTCCGCGTTGATTTCCCGGCCCCTAATGTGATGTATCTTGGTCGAGGGTGGAAGACGTTCGCCCGTATCCACAGCTTGACGGCGGGGCTCACCCTCCATTTTAAGCTGATGGAGGGCGGTCTCCTCTCCGTCAAGGTCTTCGAGTGCTTCGGGACTCGGGCAAGGTGCTGCGTGGAGAGCTCCTCCGATAGCGAAGACTCCTCCTCGGACGGGAGTGACGAGGAGGACAGCGACAACGACGATGAGGGTAGTGGGCGGCAGGATGACGGGTCCGACAAGGTGTCGGGCGCCGCTCCGTGTGGCACCGGCGACCCCATCATCCGTGTCGCCGGCTCCTCGAGTTTCTCGGGGTCATCTCCTTGGGCGGCTGGCGTAGGGAGGCTGCGGAAGAGGAAGAGGGCAGGCGGCAAGGCCGTCAACTCGGAGTACGAGGGCACGACGCCCTCGACAACGTGCTGACGTCCTGCCGCCTCGTCTTCAAGCCCTGCCTCCGGCGCCGCCATCACCATCCAGCCTTCGGACGACCACCGAGATGTTCTCTTGGTGTCTTCTGCTTCCCGTAGCTCGCCTAGGCGCCCCTTTTGCCCTTTTCCCCTCCTTACCCTACCTCCTGAAGATAGGGACAAGAAAAGGATTACGGGCACCTTGTCTCTTTTTAATTTGTAAGCCCTCGGGCCTTAGTTGCATTTAAAGCTTGTAATCCCATCATTCATGTTTTTCATTCTCTATGAACTGTACCTGAGTGGAATGTTTTTTTTATGAAAAGGGGATGCTTGCCGGGTCACTCGTCTCGCGGGTGGAACCCACGTCAAGGAGCAAATCCTTAATATCTTTAAGATAGACACTTTTTTCCCGGCAGCAGGCCCTGCCGTCTTACCACGTCGCTCGACCTTTCTCACGCTTTTGGCAGAGGCAGGGAGGAGGCGGGTTCAGGCTCCTCGTTTCGTCCCTTTGCTGCCGCCACTACGACCAAACCTGGCCCCGGGGACGAGCCCTAGGGCCTAGAGTTAAGGGAGCACGGTAGCCTTTAGGAAGAAACGAGGTTTCGCATACCTCAGTCCATAAGAGAATGCATGATAAGGGATGAAAAACTTATCTGAGATTGCAGCTCCCGGCAACTCTGGTTCGCCGTGGGCTAATCTTTGCACTTGCAACCCCCGGCAACACTGGCTTGCCGAGGTCTTGCAGCCCCCGGCAACGCTGGCTTGCCGGGGTCCAGATGTTGGTCCGTCCTTCTTCTCCTTTTCGTCCTCAAGTGGTCCGGTCAGGATACGTGAGCCCTGCGAACCAAGGGAAACGAAAGAAAGGCAAAGGGACGCGCACTCGACCTCTAAGTTAGGGGTTAGCCGCTACTAAGCACTGTCAACCCTAACCAAGGACGAGACTCGACTCAGCATGCATGCTAAAACTTAGGGCGCCAGCGCTTCACTTATGCTCAGGGTCTGCGCCTGGCTTTGTACAAAGGATTACATGCAACAGCGACAAGACTTGTACAAAAAGGTGGTTGCCGGACAAGGTCCGACAACCGCGCCTTACGGGTAAAACTTACGAAGATGCTCGATGTTCCAGGAGTTGCTCACCGGAATGCCATCTTCGGTCTCAAGGCGGACAGCGCCAGGCCTAGTGACTCGTTTCACCCGGTAAGGGCCTTCCCACTTCGGCGTCAACTTGTTGGAATTCTTGGCGGAATGAACGCGCCGAAGAACAAGGTCGCCTTCCTCGAGACTTCTGGCGTTAACTTTGCGGCTATGGTAGCGGCGCAAAGCTTGCTAGTAGTGAGCAGCTCGCACAGCGGCCTGAAGACGATCTTCCTCAAGGAGCAGCGCGTCATCTTGTCGCAGCTGCTCTTGCTCAAGCTCATCATAAGCGAGCACTCGTGGTGACCCGTATACGAGTTCCATGGGGATAACTGCCTCTGCTCCATAGACTAGAGCGAAAGGTCTTTGGCCAGTGGCTCGATTTGGCGTCGTCCTGATCGACCATAGAACCACCGGCAGCTCCTCGATCCAGTTTCTTCCGCACCTGTGCAGCCTGTCGGAAGTCCTGGTCTTGAGCCCACGCAGCACTTCAGCATTTGCCCTCTCCGCTTGACCGTTGCTCCTGGGGTGAGCAACAGAAGCGAAGCAGACCTTGGCGCCAAGATCTTGGACGTACTGCATGAAGGTGCGGCTCGTGAATTGTGTACCGTTGTCGGTGATGATCCTGTTAGGAATCCCGAAGCGGCAAACAGTCGACCTGAAGAACTTGACTGCTGACTGTGTTGTCACCTTCCTCACTGGTTCCACTTCCGGCCACTTTGTGAACTTGTCGATTGCGACGTACAAGTACTCAAAGCCCCCGACTGCTCGGGGGAAGGGGCCGAGGATGTCGAGCCCCCAGACCGAAAATGGCCAGGATAAAGGGATCGTCTGGAGAGCTTGAGCTGGCTGGTGTATCTGCTTGGAATGAAACTGGCATGCTTCACACTTGGTTACTTGTGCAGTTGCATCCTGGAGGGCTGTCGGCCAAAAGAAACCTTGCCGAAAAGCTTTGCCGGCAAGCTCTCTTGCGCCAATGTGGTGACCACATATGCCTCCATGTATCTCTGACAACAGCTTCTGTCCATCTTCCCGGTGAATACACTTCAATTTCACACCGTTGAGTCTTCTTCTATACAGTGCGTTGTCGACGAACAGGTACATACTTGACTGCCGGGCTACTCTTTCCGCTTCTTCTGGCTCTTCGGGAAGTTCTCATGTCTGAAGGAAACGGACGATCTGCTGTGCCCATGTTGGAGCTTGCGGCTCGACGACAAGGACTAAAGGCATATCTGCTGCTGCGGGAACATCCGCTTCTACGGCAAGAACCTGCGGCTCAGCCGGAGCTTGACGTTCCCCGGCAAGCTTGCTGGAGCAAAACTTGTCGGGAGCGTCTGCTTCAACGAAACAAACCCTGGGGCTTGTCGGAGCAGACGGCTCCTCAGCACTCTTGGTGTTGATCTTGGGGACCTTCTTGGCGGCGGCTTCGGAAGCTCTGCCGGAAGGTAGTCACCAGAAATCAACTTCCTCTTCTTGCTCTGTCCAGTTGATGGCGTCACGGACGGTTGAGTCAGCTTGAGCACAAAGATCCCTGGTTCCACAGGTAACTTAAGTGTTGCGCACTTTGACAGGCCATCAGCGATGTCGTTCTGAGCTCTTGGAACATGTTCCATCTGTAGGCCGACAAAGCGCTCTTCTAGCTTCCTCACTTCATCAACGTAAGCTTCCATCAACGGACTCTGATAATTCTTATTCACTTGGCGGACGACAAGCTGCGAGTCACCCCTGACAATGAGCTGCTTAATCCCAAGGTCTACCGCGATCCTGAGACCGGCAAGCAATCCTTCATACTCTGCAGTATTGTTTGTTGCTTGCTCCTTGGGAAAGTGCATCTGGACTACGTACTTGAGGTGCTCTCCGGTGGGTGCGACAAGCAGCACGCCAGCACCGGCGCCTTGCAGCGAGAAAGCACCATCAAAGTACATCAGCCACTCTTTGCTTGCTTCCTTGACGGGGATGCTCGTTTCTGGAATTTCTTCGTCTGGTGTTGGCGTCCACTCTGCTATGAATTCTGCCAATGCTCTGCTTTGGATAGTTGAAGTGCTCTCAAACTTGAGGCCAAAGCTTGACAGTTCCAGTGCCCACTCAACAATCCTGCCTGTGGCTTCTGGATTCTGCAGTATCCTCTTTAGCGGAAAGCGAGTGACAACTGTGATCTCATGTGCTTGGAAGTAATGGCGCAGCTTTCTCGAGGCCATGAGAAGGCCGAAAAGCAATTTCTGCACACCAGAGTACCTTGACCTAGCCCCCTGCAGAAGGGAACTGACAAAGTAGACTGGGCGCTGCACCATTCTCTTCTGTCGTATCTCTTCGCACATCTGCGCAGATCCATCCTTGCCGGGACCAGAGCTTGTCGCTGGATGTGCTTGCCGCGGTCGCTGGCTCATCATCAGCCTCCCTCTCCGCTACTAACGCAACACTAACCACTTGATTGGTTGCCGCCAGATACAGCAGCAACTTCTCTTGTGGCTTAGGTGCGACAAGTATTGGAGTGGAGGACAGGTATCTCTTCAAGTCCTGTAGCGCAGCCTCTGCTTCCGGAGTCCATTTCATTGGACCTGCCTTTTTCAAAATTTTGAAAAACGGCAGGGCGCGCTCAGCAGACTTAGAGATAAACCTGCTGAGAGCCGCCATGCAGCCGGCAAGTTTCCGCACATCCTTGACGCGCTTCGGTGCTTCGATCTGCTCGATGGCCTTGATCTTGTCGGGATTAGCTTCAATTCCCCTCTGAGACACGAAGAACCCGAGAAGCTTGCCGGAAGGGACTCCAAACACGCACTTCTCGGGGTTGAGCTTGAGGCTGATCTTGCGCAGATTTGCAAAAGTCTCTTCTAGATCTTGAATCAGAGTTGCTTTGTCCCTGCTCTTGACCACACTGTCATCCATGTAGGCCTCCACATTTCTGTGTATCTGCGGCTCAAAAGCAGTATGGACTACCCTTGCGAATTTTGAACCAGCATTCTTCAAACCGAAAGGCATCCGTATGAAACAGTACGTGCCACATGGAGTGATGAATGCGGTCTTCTCCTCATCTTCTTCTGCCATGAAGATCTGATGATATCCTGAGTATGCATCAAGAAATGAAAGCAAATCACATCCGGCTGTGGAGTCAACAATCTGGTCAATGCGCGGCAAGGGAAATGGATCTTTGGGACAAGCTTTGTTAACATCGGTAAAGTCGATACAAAGCCTCCATTTCCCGTTTGCCTTGCGCACGACTACAGGATTGGCCAACCACGTAGGATGGAGCACTCCTCTGACAAGGCCTGCTGCTTCCAACTTCTTGATCTCTTCTGCGATGAATTCTTGGCGCTCCACTGCTTGTTTCCTGACTTTCTGCTTGACGGGCCGCGCATGAGGACAGACGGCAAGGTGGTGCTCAATTACTTTCCTGGGAACGCCGGGGATGTCAGACGGTTGCCACGCAAACACGTCGACGTTCGCCTGCAGGAAAGCAATGAGCGCGCTTTCCTATTTAGGGTCGAGAGTTGCACTGATGGTGAAAGTACCACCAGTGCCGTCCTCCTTGGCGGACACCTTCTTGGTCGCTGGCAGAGCTGCCATCGTCTTCTTACACTTGCCGGTGGAGCTCGATGGTGCGTCCTCGACGGTAGCGCAGCACTCCGAAGAGGTGCGCTTGCCGGAGTGGGCATCAGAACTCTCGCCGGACTTGGTCTTCTTCTTCCCCCCGGGAGCTTCAGCGGCAAGTGTCTCGCGATCCGTTGTGGCTGCTGCTTCCCGGTAGATCTTGTCGGCACAGATAAGAGCATCTTTCTTGTCGCCAGGGACAGAGATGACACTTATCGGGCCTGGCATCTTCAGCATGTTGTACGCATAGTGAGAGGCCGCCATGAACTTGGCGAGCGCTGGACGGCCGAGAATTCCATTGTAAGGCAATGGAAAATCGGCAACGTCAAAAGTGACCCTCTCAGTCCTGAAGTTCAGCTCGCTGCCAAATGTCACTGGCAGCATGATCTTCCCCTTCGGCTTGCTTCTTCCTGGGTTGATTCCTTGGAATGTGCCGGTCTCTTCGAGCTCGCTGTCAGGGACTTGGAGTTTTTGGAGCACAGCGGAGGAGATCAGGTTCAAGCCGGCCCTGCCGTCAACTAGCATCTTAGTGACCTTGAGGTTGCGGATAGTTGGTGAGACCAACATCAGCAAACACCCGACCGCAGTTGTGCGGTCAAGGTGGTCCTCAATATCAAAGATGATAGGCGTGCTGGACCATTTCAGAAGCTTGCGTGACTCAACGGGTGGTTCTGCCGCATTGACTTCCCGCACCCACTGCTTGAGTTGGCGGTGCGAAGTATGCAGAGAAGCACCGCCGTCAACACACAAGACCTCTGTGGCTTTCTGAAACTCCTGCTCACTGGTCTCGTCATCATCCATGTCTTCATCGTCATCGTCTTCATCTTTGTCGCGACCGCGGGGAGGTCTGTCTCCTTGCCGCTGATTGGCCTTGCCGCGGCGTCCTCCCCGGCCGGTGCACTTCGTACCGGATCCTCTGGCACCTGCTTGGGCTTTCTCCTTGTCGCGTCGCTCGTACTCGGCTTTTTGCAGCTCGACAAGCTGCTCGACCTTCTTGCAGCTCTGGAGGTCATGGCCCTTGGTGCGGTGGATCTTGCAGTACTGTTTGTTGGTGCGGTCCTGCTTGTCGGCGGCCGCCACAGCCTGGCAGTTGGTGCATGCGGCAACCTCCTTGCTGGAGCTACCATCTTTGGCTTTCTTGGCGCCACCGTTGTTGCCGGACTGCTCAACAACTAGCACATCTTTGCCTTTCCTCTTCCTGTTGTTCCGCCGCCGGTTTTTTTTTTGCCGGGGCAGCATCCTCGCTGTCAGATCCTCCTGCTCCTGCATCCTCTCCGGGGAGTTTCCTCCCTTCCTCAGCACGTGCACACTTGTCGGCCAGGGTATATAGCTCGCTGACGCCTCTGATCTTGCACATCGCCATCTCCTCCCGCATCATGCGGTTACGCACGTTCTGATGGAACACGCTGATGACCGCGGCAGGGTGGACATCCGGGATGTTGCGTTGCACTTGGCTGAATCTCTGGATGTACTTGCGCAAGGGCTCTCCTTCCTTCTGGGAAAGAAGGTGGAGGTCACTCTCCTGGCCATGAGGTTTGTGGCCGCCCGTAAAGGCGCCGACAAACTGATGGCATAGGTCTGCCCACGAAGATATGGAGTTTTCCGGCAAGTGCATGAGCCAGGACCTGACGTTGGGTTTGAGTACCAGCGGGAAATAGTTGGCAAGGATCTTGTCGTCTCGCCCCCCGGCAGCCTGGACCGCGATGGTCTAGATGCTGAGGAACTCCGACGGATGCAACCTGCCGTCGTACTTCTCCGGTACGTCTGGCTTGAAATTCTTCGTGCTGGGCCACTGGACTTGCCGCAGCTCACGAGTAAACGCAGGGCAACCTACCGTGTACGGCAGGTCGCCTGGTTCCCCTGGCGCATGCATGTCGACAGTGGGCCCAGCGCGCCGGTCGGATTGATGCCGCGTTTCTCTTCGGCGCTCGATGCGAGTGCGAGCGTCTTCTTGCTGTCGTTCGTGAAGAACTTGGCGCTGATCGCGACGGGCTCGCGGATCTGATGAAGCAGTGGAGTCGCTGTCGTGCAGGACCCGGCGAGTCGGCAATCTTGGCCTTCGGGGCGGAGAGTGCACGGTGGTTGCACCCCCACCGGTCTTGTCGCCATCGGCTCGCACCTGGCTGGCTTGCCGCGGCTGCGATGTGGTCGGCTGCCGTGGAGTGTCGCCGTTGGCGAAGCCGATGAGGCTCTGAATGGTGGCCCTCCAGTCGTCGATCTTGTCTGGCGTTGGAGGGAAGTCTAGGAGCAGTTGAGCTCGCGCCAAAGCTTCTGCTGGAGTGGCGGGTAGCGGTGGCGAACGGTGCGAGGAGCGGGATATGCTCGGACTTCCAACGATGTTAGAAGGAGCAGTATTCCGTCCAGGCGACCGTGCCTCGCTCGCGCCAGCATGTCGGCGCGTATGCTGGCCTGGAGCATCTCGAGATCCGCCAGCTCGATTTGGGTCCAGCGAGCGTATGGTACCGTGAGTACCACGACGCTCCCGGTCCCGCGCCTCCTGAGATGGGCGCGGAGCATCCACGGACGCCCGGTCGTCGTGGGAGCCTGCTACGCCGCCGATGGGCAGCGCAGCCTTGTCCTTGGACCTGGCGGCACCGTGGGCTCCCTCATTGACGCCCGTTCTTCCGCCGGCGTCTTCCCCACCAGCCGTCTGCTCCGGTGGCGGTGGGTTCGACGCGGACGGAGCAGCCGCCTCCGAAGCCTTCTTCTTTGGCGGCATGTCGATGAAGTCGATGAAGATCTAGCTCGTGTGAACGCCGGATCAGGTTCACACAACCTCGACGCCCCCTACCTGGCGCGCCAAAGATCTCGGGGAAATCTGACTCCTCGAGCACCTATGGGGACGGAGCCCCTTCTCGGTTCGGCGGGGGGCGGAGGCCGCGCAAAGAGCGGATCGAGGCGAGGCACACGAGCGGTTTTTACCCAGCTTCGGAGCTCTCCGGAGAGATAATACTCCTATTGCTGCTTTGTGGATTGTATTGAGTTCTTGCTCGGGAGCGCTGAGTGCTACAGTACACACCACCAGCTAACGAGACCGAGCGTGAGTGTTCTACTGTTCGTCCTCCTTCCTCTACGTTGTGCACGGGCCTCCTTTTATATGCTCAAGGGGTCTCCAACAGGTTGCAACGTAGGCAAGGGCAAAAATGGAAAGGTGCTGCAGTAGGTACAGCTACCTACACAGTGTATCATACCTAACCCTGACGGCAGGGGACAAAGGCATTAAATGCCTATCTCCATCGCCCAGACGGTGCAGAAAAGGGACCGTCAGGGGCGCCACCGCTCGCCACGATGGCGATCTTGTCAGCGCCGCATGCCATAGTGTACCCCTGGCTGCACAGCCTCCCGCCACGTACGCCTGGAAGGGTCCCAGAGCGACACGTAGGTGGGTGTGCTGGAGCGCAGGTACAGAGTGGTTGCTTGCCGCGGCCGTTGTCTTGCCGCGTCCGGGAGCTTGTCGCTCGCCGGGTCCTGCCGGGACGCGTGGCGCGTCGCGGCAAGTTCCTTGAGATGCCCTGGTTGGCCTTCCCGGCAAGCTCCTCTTGCCGGGGTCTTGTGCCTTGGGTGGCCTTCCCGGCAAGCTCCTCTTGCCGGGGACTTGTCTCCTTGGCTTAAATACTTTGTTCTTGAATGGCTCCAAAGGAACCACGGGGGTCCTTGGCGGTCACCCGGCAAGCCTTGCCGCGGGACGCTGCGACTGCCCGTGCACAAGTTCGGGATACTAGGGTACCCCTACTCTAGTACACCGACAGGCGCAGTTGGTTCTGAATCAAGGGTCGGAACCGATGCGTGCGCGGCCTCTAGGACACTGTTCGGTGCCAGAGCTAGATCATGCCCATCGTGATAGTGCAGCGCGCTCGGCCGTGGCTCGAATCCGTCGAAGATCAAGTCCCCGCGGATGTCAGTCGTGTAGTTTAAACTTCCAAATCTGACCTGATGGCCAAGGGTGTAGCTTTCGATCTGCTCTAGATGGCCAAGCGAATTGGCCCGCAGTGCGAAGCCGCCGAAGAGGAACTATTGATGATCGGAGGAGCCATCAGGCCTAAAAGCAACGACACAGAGGAACTCTCAATGAAAGCACCAATGTCGGTGTCAAAACCGGCGGATCTCGGGTAGGGGGTCCCGAACTGTGCGTCTAGGCGGATGGTAACAGGAGACAAGGGACACGAAGTTTTACCCAGGTTCGGGCCCTCTCGATGGAGGTAAAACTGTCGGTGTACTAAAGTAGGGGTACCTTAGTACCCCAGACTTGTGCACGGGCAGTCGCAGCACCCCGCGGCAAGGCCCGCCCCTGGAAGCGCCAAGAGAAGACCAAGCATTCAAGACAAGGCCCCCGGCAAGAGGAGCTTGCCGGGCCAAGAAGACGAGGCCCCCGGCAAGAGGAGCTTGCCGGGCCAAGAAGACAAGACCCCGGCAAGAGGAGCTTGCCGGGACGACTGGGCCCATGTAAGGCCATCCAAGAACAAAGTATACGAGACAGAAGATCGAGACCCCGACAAGAGGAGCTTGTCGGGAAGGCCGAACCCAGGCACCACAAGAGAAGCCCGCCGTGGCGCGCCAAGCGCCCCGGCAAGGCCTGATAGCTGGCACGCTATCAGGCACAGGAAGACGACCCCCGCGGCAAGATCGCCACCTCAAGACTGCGCTCCAGCTCGCCCGCCCACGCGTCGCTCCGGGGCTTCCCCCGAGGGCACGTGGCGAGGCACCGCGCAGCCTGGGGCATGCGGCGGCATGCAGCCGCCATCGTGGCGAACGGTGGCGCACCTAACGGTCCGCCTCGGTGCTGTCCGGGCGACCGTGACGGGCATTTAATGCCCTTGTCCCCTACCGTCAGAAGTAGGTATGATAACACTGTGCCGCACTGTAGCGCCACCGTTCCCGCACTATTACAACTACCACCCCTTTTACACTTTTACCCCTTTCTCTTACGTTGACACCTGTCGGTGACCCCTTTGCGCTATAAAAGGAGGCCCGTGCGCAACGTAGAGGGGGTTCCGGGGTTCGGAGATTCGGCATCCAGACAGCCATACGCTCGGTGCAGCTAGCTCTCCAAGCTCCCGAGCTCCCCAGTTCAATACAACTAAGCAGGAGTAGGGTTTTACGCGTCCATCGCGGCCCGAACCTGGGTAAACCGCCCGTGTGCTCGCCTCGATCTGCTCTCTGTGCTCCCTCCGCCCCCCTCACCGGACAACGAAAGGGGCTCCGGCCCCATAGGTGCTCGCGGGGGGACGCCGTCCGCCCCGACATCTTTGGCGCGCCAGGTAGGGGGACTACGCCGAGGGACAGCCCGCTCCTGCGGATCCCAGGATCCGTCCAGTCGAAGCAGGTGTCCCCGGTAAGCCTTGCTCCGGCGAGCGGACCAGCAGTCTGAACGCCGAGGAACAGTCCGCTCCTGCGGATCCGAGGATCTGTCCAGTTGAAGCGGGGGTTCCCGACAAGCTTTGGCATTCCTTCCCACGGGCTCGTGCGCGGCCCTCCTCGAGTATCCACTCGCGCAGAGACTGGGCAAGAAGCAGCTGCTCCTTGAGGAGGCCCGCCTTCTGGCCGCTGGGCGAACGATTCGCCTCCAGCGAACTCTGCGCCGCTCTCGCGGCCGCAGAAGTTAGCGCCAGAAGTCACGAGAAAGGCGACCTCGTTCCCCGGCGCGCCTCGCCCGCCGGGGTGCCGAACGAGTTGACGCCGACCGTGGGAGGAGTCTTTCCAGCGCGGTAGCCGGAACCTGTTTCCGCCAACCATCCTCTCTGCCCAAGTCTTGCCGCGGTCGCATGTGATCCTTGGCGCAGAGAGGGGCGCGGATCCCCAAGCATAGCTACGCCTAGCTCCGGAGGGTCGTGAGGCCCTGCGCCCTCACCTACCCCCAGGATGGGCTGGATGCTGCCCAAAGAGGTTTTACCCCACCGGGCGGCAAGCGATAAGAAAAGATAAGTTGCCGGAGCTCGAGCAATTGCTCCATTAATTTTTAAGAGTTATCTCCCTCGAACGACCGAGCCTTGGTTGAGAGGCCTGAGCGCGGAAGGACCGGCACGAGACTGGTTGCGCCCTCGTTTCGTTTCGAGTCCGCTCAACGACTTGAGTGTGCTACACCCCGAGTAGCGTCCTCACTTTGCTTCGAGCTCGCCCGGCACCCTAAGCGTGCTGCGACCGCAGTCGCACCGTTTACTTTGCCTCGAGCCTGCTCAACAATCTGAGTGAGCGGCAACCAGCCGCGGCGAGGTTTCTTGCCGGTGGCAGCCCCGCCAGCGGGTCGCTGACGTCCCGCACTCGGCGCCCGTGGCAAGGCGGAGGCCTACGCCGGCAAGTCCCCGAAAGCGTAGGGCGGAAACAAACAAGGCGCCGGTCAAGTAGAGGGGATAACAGTGCGATGCATAGCCTAAGATGAAAAGTTATATTACAAAATGCCTTACTGCTGCCCTAACCAGCCATTTCCGTGGCATATTTAACAGCGGCGGAGGAAAAATGGAGGCGGAGCGCAGATGGGATCTCTGGAGAAGGGAGAGGACGCAGTAAGGGCGAAGGAGGGGAGCCGCTCCCGTTTCCTCTGCCTTATATGGGGAAGGGGCGGACACTCCATTCTTGCCATCGAGAGATCGTGCGCGACGTGACGCGCGCCTGCGCGGTTCAGCCCCGCGCACGCCACCCACGTCACGCTCACCCCGCACGCCCCGCCCCCACGACGCCGCGGTAAGCGCGCGCCGCCTGGGGAAGGCGCGGCGGATGCGGAGTTAAGGAGCAGCGCGACCAAGGCCATGCGTGCCCGTGCACCGTTAGGGCCTGGCCCAACGACGCTCGGCACCGTGTGTGGCCCAGGCCCGGGGGCTCCTGTCGGTGTACTAAAGTAGGGGTACCTTAGTACCCCAGACTTGTGCACGGGCAGTCGCAGCACCCTGCGGCAAGGCCCGCCCCTGGAAGCGCCAAGAGAAGACCAAGCATTCAAGACAAGGCCCCCGGCAAGAGGAGCTTGCCGGGCCAAGAAGACGAGGCCCCCGGCAAGAGGAGCTTGCCGGGCCAAGAAGACAAGACCCCGGCAAGAGGAGCTTGCCGGGACGACTGGGCCCATGTAAGGCCATCCAAGAACAAAGTATACGAGACAGAAGATCGAGACCCCGACAAGAGGAGCTTGTCGGGAAGGCCGAACCCAGGCACCACAAGAGAAGCCCGCCGTGGCGCGCCAAGCGCCCCGGCAAGGCCTGATAGCTGGCACGCTATCAGGCACAGGAAGACGACCCCCGCGGCAAGATCGCCACCTCAAGACTGCGCTCCAGCTCGCCCGCCCACGCGTCGCTCCGGGGCTTCCCCCGAGGGCACGTGGCGAGGCACCGCGCAGCCTGGGGCATGCGGCGGCATGCAGCCGCCATCGTGGCGAACGGTGGCGCACCTAACGGTCCGCCTCGGTGCTGTCCGGGCGACCGTGACGGGCATTTAATGCCCTTGTCCCCTACCGTCAGAAGTAGGTATGATAACACTGTGCTGCACTGTAGCGCCACCGTTCCCGCACTATTACAACTACCACCCCTTTTACACTTTTACCCCTTTCTCTTACGTTGACACCTGTCGGTGACCCCTTTGCGCTATAAAAGGAGGCCCGTGCGCAACGTAGAGGGGGTTCCGGGGTTCGGAGATTCGGCATCCAGACAGCCATACGCTCGGTGCAGCTAGCTCTCCAAGCTCCCGAGCTCCCCAGTTCAATACAACTAAGCAGGAGTAGGGTTTTACGCGTCCATCGCGGCCCGAACCTGGGTAAACCGCCCGTGTGCTCGCCTCGATCTGCTCTCTGTGCTCCCTCCGCCCCCCTCACCGGACAACGAAAGGGGCTCCGGCCCCATAGGTGCTCGCGGGGGGACGCCGTCCGCCCCGACAAAAACCCTACGTCCTGCTTGATTAATATTGATGATATGGGTAGTACAAGAGTAGATCTATCACGAGATCAAGGAGGCTAAACCCTAGAAGCTAGCCTATGGTATGATTGTTGTATGTTGTCCTATGGACTAAAGCCCTCCGGTTTATATAGACACCGGAGAGGGTTAGGGTTACACAAAGTCGGTTACAATGGTAGGAGATCTAAATATCCGCATCGCCAAGCTTGCCTTCCACGCCAAGGAAAGTCCCTTCCGGACACGGGACGAAGTCTTCAATCTTGTATCTTCATAGTCCAGGAGTCCGGCTGAAGGTATAGTCCGGCCATCCGGACGCCCCCTAATCCAGGACTCCCTCACAAGTGCATGCACTTATTATCACGATGAAAAAACAATATACCTGATCCATCCCAGTTATCAGTCTGTACTTGCAGAATTCTCTCATTTATTGAGCATGTATATTGTTTTTTCAGGTCGAGCAAGTTTCAACTAGGCTGTAGACTGCCCAGGCTTGGTTTTGTTTTTAATAGGCCCAGCCCACAACGACAACGGGGCACAAAGATCCAGCAAGTATCTACTGGCCTCTGGCGCACCAGCATTAGTTATATTTTGTCTTACAACATCCGCTGGCAGTTTTTTTACTGAATCAAAGACACAGCCCAGTTCTATTTTCCTCTTGAAACACCATGTCCTACTTCCATTTTCTAATCTCTACCTAGTTCTACTAGTTCATATACACGTATCATTATATTGAAAATACATAAAGTTCCCTTTTCATATTTACATCCTTATTTTTGTTGTTGTTTTCCCTCCCAGCGCTGATTTCTTTACCACTGGTTTTCCCTTAAACCAACTCAATTGTCCCACGTCTTGTTTGCTTACAAAAACAAAATGATTTTTTTGGCAAACCAATGAGTTCTTAAAAATGTTTATCATTTCGGGATTACAATAGTTCGAACTCCACCAAAATATGCAAAATAAGGTTGAACTTTTTGATCATGGTCCTGGGCAGAAAAGGGGCTGTAATAAATTACTTAAGAATTAGCAAATGGGCTGCAAATTATTAAAAAAATAGCAAATGGGCCCTATGTTGTCTGCCACAGATTTGGAGGCTGACTTGTGGGCCTACTAAGTTCATGCGTACAAAAGGTTTCTCAAAAAAAGAAACTCAGTCAACAATCGACTCTACCAGCATCAGATCGTTAGATGTAAATCTAACGGCAATCATGCTTCTTCAGTCTCTGATCTTCCTGCTCTAGCCGCCCAAACCAGCGCCGGCGGAACCGCCAGCTCCCGCCTCCCATGGCCGGCTGTGCTGCCGGGCAGGCCTCACAGCCCCACCATACTCGCATCCCTGGCCTGTCTATCCCTCTACTCGCCCACACCTCCTGTTATTTTCTGGCGACGACAGCCGAACCAGTCAACCCCCGTACTCCCCACCGCATGGGCAGCCACTGTCGTGTCTTCCCCAGCTCCGTGTCGTTCCCTTCGTAGGCCTCGCCGTCGTCCACCACCCTGGTGCTCTCGGCGCAGCGTGGTCAACGTGGTCAACGAACGACATCCGTCAGAAGTGGACTGTACGTGGAGAGGTTGGCAGCTGGGTCCACGGCCGCACACAAGGAAATTCCTCCTTATTACACGCAAAATAATGATTCCTCCACCTGACATCTGGGAGTCACCAGAAGGGGCTCTGTATTTCCTGAAAAAAACATTCCCACCGCTGACAGCTCGGACCCACCAGCTATATCTTCGCACTCAAGGAAGTGCCTCCTTATTATGCACAAAAAAAAATGAATACTCCCCTTGCTAGCTAGGACTCACCATATGGGAGGCTGACTTGTGGGCCTACTAAGTTGACACGGGCGGAGGGCTTTGTCAACTTAGTCAATATGAATGATTCTAGCTGCAGTGACCGTACGATGTCCATCCAATGACCGTAGTGCTTCTTCAACCTCTGGTCTTCTTGCTCCAGCCGCCCAAAGCAGCGCCGGTCGTGTCGCCTGCTCCTGCCTCCCGTGGCTAGCTATGCTGCCGCGGAGGCCTCACCGCCCCCTACTACTCCCACCGCTGGCCAGGCCATCCCTCTACTCACCCACATCCCCTGTTATTCTGTGGCGACCGCAGCCGAACCAGTGAATCCTCGTACTCCTCTCCGTGTGGGCATCCATTGTCGCGTCTTCCCCGGCTTCGTGTCATCCCCTTCATAGGCCTCATCGTCGTCCACCGCCTTGGTGCTCTCGGCGCGGCGTGGTTAATGTGGTCAATGAACGACTTCCATCAGAAGAGTAATGTACATGGAGAGGCTGACAGTTGGGTCCATAGCCGTAGCAAGGAAGTGCCTCCTTATTACGCGGAAAATAATGATTCCTCCACCTGACAGCAGGGACCCACCGGACGGGCCACCATATTTCGCAAAAAAATGATTTTCCCCCTGACTGCTAGGACCCACCAACTACATCTTCGCACGCAAGGAAGGGCCTGATAGTAGGGACCCACCTGGTCGAAGCGTACGTAGCGTTGTCATTCTTGTCGTGAACGTGTATGTACATACTGGTCGATCGGTCTGTCTGCAGGCTGCAGCGATGAACCGCATGGACCTACTCGCCACCGACTTGCAACAATCCGAGCAAACAAGAGACTACCTCGACACAAGCTTTCCAACCAAATGGAAGAGATTCATGCCTTGTTTGTCAACCGTTCTTCTACATCCTCGACATCATCAAGCCGATGCCATTCAAGTCAACATTCCTCGTACACATCCTCGGAAGCAAGTCCTCCACGAGCTCGTCCACAATGTCATCAAGACGATGAAGATCATCAAGCTCCACAAAAACCATTCCCTGGAAATGGCTTACAAGGCCACCTCCGGGAACGTGAACGCCTACGACGACAAGCTAATGAACCTCCGGTCCAAGAGCAAGCTCCAATATGCCAAGAACAACAAGAACATCAAGATGGCGATGACCCCCAACAAGAGCAACACCATCGCGAGGAACAAACCCTTGAAGCCCAATGTGCTCTACGCGAATCAACAAGAGCCATCAATGAGCGCAACCTCCAAGTACTGAAAGTGTGTTATATCGACTAGAGGGGGGGTGAATAGGCGATTTTTATGAAATTCTTCACTAAGGAATTTGCTAGTGAGGAAATTCCTTAGCGAAGAACTACTAGCAGCTGAATAAGTACTCAGATGAAAACAAAGCAGAACACAAGCATGGTCATCATGATGAAATGAAGACAAGCACAGAGTACAGAAAGCGTAAACACAGGATGACACAAGATGAAGACAAACAGACTGAAGAATTTGAAATGAGGAAATTGGGAAAGTCTTCAGTCAAAGTCTTCAAACACATATATGATAAACAAGCAGCACAATACTGAGGAAATGAAAGAGTTGAGGAAATGGAACCAGTAAGCTTGGTGAAAACAATGATTTGGTAGACCAGTTCCAACTGTTGTCTCAGTTGTACATCTGGTTGGAGCGGGTGAGTATTTAAACTTGAGGACACACAGTCCCGGACACCCAGTCCTGAGCAAGCAGCTCGGGACACCAAGTCCTCACCGTATTCTCCTTGAACTAAAAGCACACAGTCCTTGTCCAATCACTCGTGGTAAGTCTTCAGGTAACTTCTGAACCATGAAAAACTCGGTCACTCGGCGATCCACAATTCCTCTTAGATGCTCTAGACCATGACGCCTAACCGTCTGGAAGAAGCATAGTCTTTAAAGGTAACAAGCGTCGGATCCACGCAGGATCAATCTCTTCAGTGATGCTCAATCACTTTGGGTTTGTAGGTGTTTGGGTTTGGGTTTGGATTTTCCTCACTTGATGATTTTCGCTCAAAGTCCTCGGAGGATGGGTTGCTCTCAAATGACAAGTGTCAGTTTCTCGCGGAGCAGCCAACCAGCTAGTGGTTGTAGGGGGGTGGCTATTTATAGCCAAGGGAGCAGCCCGACATGATAAGACATAAATGCCCTTCAATGATATGACCATTGGATGGATAAGATATTTTGGGACAGCTGGCACGTAGCACAGCAACGGTCGGAATTTTGAGGTACAAATTCCTCAGGGCTAACATGTTCCTCACTGTGTAGGCAATCCGCACTGGCGAATTCCTAACTCCTCAGTCAGAACAAATTCCTCAGTGAACAGAAGAACTGCGTCTCTATCACTGAAGAAATTGACAGAACTGTATGAGATTTCCAATGGCTTCACTCGAAGGGATTGGTAGGTGTAGGATTTGAGTTGAGCATCAAATGGAAATTTTTCCTTAGTATTTCCTCGACCCCCTTTAACAGTACGGTATTTCCTATGACTCAAGAAAGAGAAAATGAAACTACGAAAACAAAAGTCTTCACGCTTCATGTTCCTCGAATGAATACGAAGTCTTCAAGGTTACACCAATTTCTTCACTTTCAAAGTCTTTAGGAAGTCTTCGGTATATCAAAGTCTTCAGTCAAAGAACTTCATTTTTAGGGGTCGACCTTCTCTGTAAGTATCAAACTCCTCATAAACTTATAGACCTGTGTACACTCATAAACACATTAGATCCTTAACCTATAAGTCTTCAATACACAAAAATCACTAAGGGGCACTAGATGCACTTACAATCTCCCCCTTTTTGGTGATTGATGACAACATAGGTTAAGTTTTCAACGGGGATAAACATATGAAGTGTAAATACTGATATTGAGGAATTTGATTGCAAGATATAGAAGAACTCCCCCTGAAGTTGTGCATAGTGAGGAATTTGCTTTTGAAGCAATGCACACTTGAAGAGATGAATCATGGAGATCTCCCCCTATATCTTGTAATTCATACACGCATTTGATATATAATATGAAGAATTTGAAATGCATGATGAAATATGGTGACTGATGTAGTTCAGCATGCGTGCAATAATATTAACGAGGAATAAGCATGCATAATAACGTAGAAGAAGTATCAGACCACCATCGGGTTTAAGTTTACAACTCGATCCAATAAAAGTTTCGGAAGAACGAGAGTTGTAACTTAGCAAAAAACGCCCAATATAATAGACCCGCTTGAAGACTAACTCATGTTTCTCCCCCTTTGTCATCGAATGACCAAAAGGATCGAAACTGAGGACTAACGCCCCTGAAGATAATCAAGTTGATGAAGGAGCGCCAGCGTTGTTGGGGTCGGTTGTTGAAGTAGGGCCTGCCGCAGTGTCGTCCAAGTCTTCATGTTCATCAGTGTCGCGCGATGAAGAATAGGAGCTCGCCACCAAATAAGGAACCTTGACCTTCTTGAATTTCTTCGGAGGAGGTGCAGACCAGTCAAACTCTTCTTTGAGACCCATTTTCTTCAGATCTTCAGCGCTGTAAACTTGAGACAGAACAGCCCAGGTGCGGTTGAGGGTTTCATGGAGGTAGTAGTGGTTTTTCTTCACTGCATTGTGTGTTGAAGTCATGTTGTGAAGAATTGAACCAAACTGACGCTTGACCCATTTGTGATTGCGATCAACCTTTTGATGAAGACTGAGGAGTAACTCACGATCAGTCATCACCCTGGGTGCTGTCGCTTGGGGATTTTGCTTGGCAGTGTTGGCGGCAGAATCATGTGTGGCAGAGTCATCATTGGTGGAATAGGATGCAGCCTTGTGAATTTGACCATCCAATGGACGAATGCCTTCATCTATCACAGCAGTAGCCTTGCCTTTGTCATCAGCTGAGGAAAATGTCCTTTTGAGGACTTCAATTGGAGGCAAGTAGTTGCAGTGGTTCAGAGTGTCAGCTTTGTAGTTGAGTGAAGACCTTGTCCTGATGAATCTCATAATCCATGGCGCATAAGGCTTCAGCTCAAATGGTGACATAGCAATGTTGGCCAGAGTCCTCATGAAGAAATCATGGAAGTTGACGGGAACGCCATGACAGATGTTGAAAAGCATATTCTTCATGATGCCAACGACTTCTTCATCACTTGAGTCGTGGCCTTTGATAGGACTCATTGTCTTTGACAGAATGCGATAGACAGTCCGAGGTACATAGAGCAATTCCTTGACTAGGAAATTGGTTCTAGAGGCCTGCCCTGGCTTCAAAGGCTTCATCAGAACTTGCATGTAGTGATTTGAAAGCTCAGGTTCATTGTAAACACAACGTGCATCTTCAGTGGGAGGACTTAGTGGAAGGGCACGAAGCAATTCAGACATTGGTGCCATGTAGTGAGTGTTCTCTGTCATCCAGTCCAGAACCCATGAATTCACATCTTCAGAATCGCCTGTGATGTGCAACGTTGCGTAGAAATGAAGAATGATTTCTTCATTCCAATCACATATGTCAGTGCAGAAATTCAGTAGCCCAGCGTCGTGAAGAACACTGAGAACTGGCTCGAAGCACGACAGAGACTCCATGTCTACGTGAGGAATATGTGCATGATCGAAGACTTTGTCTTTGTTGAACAGCACTGAGGAATAGAAGTTGGCTTGACTAGCAGTCCAGAAACGCCTCTTCCTTATGCGAGCAGAGTCATATGGATTATAATCTGTGAAGAACACGTGCTCACCAAAGAAGTCTTCAGCCTTGAACTTTTGCTTCCTTGAGAACGGATCATTTGGCTTTGGCAATGGAGTGTCAGTGAGTTGCATCACGACCTCAGGAATCGCGATCTCAGGTTCTTCAGGCTGAGGAATTTCTGGTTCCTCCTCAGGTGCAGTCACATTTTCAGCAGCAGCAGTTTCTTCAGCACTAGTGGCTGGAATATCTTCATGGACAGGTGAGGTCGGATGAGTTTCTTCAGATCCCATTTGAACTGTTGGTGCAGGAGAGTGAGGAATTTGCTGCAGTGGAGTGAAAAGTGGAGAGTTGGGATGCTGACTTTCCCAAAAATCATCATTCATCACTGGCGTTGTGCTGCCAATGTCCATGTCTTCATCATCAATTTCTTCAACATCAGCTTCTTCAGCAGTAAACTGAGGCATTGGTGATGATACCACTGGGGTTGAAGGGATCGCATCCACTTCAATTTCCTCATCAATCTACTCTGACGAAGCAGCAGATTGACTTTCTTCATCTGATCCACTTGGGATGTCATAGTCCTCATCAAAAGGAACAAGGTCCTTTGATGGCATAGTTGAAATTGGAACAACATCAATTGGATTGTCAAACGAGCTGGTCATAGGCTTCATCTTCTTTGGAGCTGAAGATTCTGAAGCACTTGATGCTTTCCTTTTCTTCACTGCAGCTCGCTCTGCAGCCTTGGTCTTCTTCACATCTGATGCAGATGGAAGGATAGGAGTTGGTGTAGGCGCAGGTGGAGCTGAGCAATCTGTTTGTATTTCTTCAGGCGCAACTGATGCAGTTGCCCTGATCTCTTCAGTTTCTTCAGGCGCACCACTAGTGGATGCCCTGGCAGTTTCTTTAGCAGCTGGAATGGAGTCATCAACTCTGGAACTAGTATTTTCTTCAGCAGCCTGAAAGTCATCAGCGGTGCTGGCATGTTCTTTAGTGGGCTGAGCAGAAGCTTCAGCTTGAGGAACTTCTTGTTGCGATGGGCTGCAACATTGGTGAACTTTTCAGTCAGTTTCACAAACCTGACTTTGGCTCCCTTCCAATCAGCATAGTATGAGTTAAATTTGTCGCTGAGGGCTTTGATGTCAGCCTGCATCTTGACAAGTTCTTCAGTTGTCATCTTGACAACATTTTTCTTCAGCAGTTTCTCTTTTCTGTACTGGGATTTCTTGATTTCTCTGGCCCTATCATTTTTGCATTTCTCCTCTTGGATGAAATGAGTCAGCAAGTGACTTTGGCCAGGTGTCAACTTGAAGTCAGGCATAGGCGTATTTGGATCCTTGTGCCAGAGATCAATGTAGTCTAGGATCGCTCTTGGATCCAACAGCAGCGGCACAGGTGTGCCTTTGGATCTAGCGGCCCTTTCGTGTCTGTCCCTGATGATTTCTGCAAGTTCTTCTTCATCAGCCTCATCTTCTTCAGACGGCACATTGAAGACAACCTGCTTCTTCTTAGGACTTGGGCGAGGACCTCGTCCAGCAGTGGCCTTTTTCTTCAGCAGAGAGGGTCTAGCTGAGGAACTTGGTGCAGCTGAGGAACTTGCTGAGACATCAGAGGCAATGGAGATGCATGTAGTCCTTTGGCACGAGGCCAGATGCACAGGTGCTGAGGACTTTGTTGGAACAGTTGAGGATTGTGGAGGAGGTGCTGAGGACTTTGGTGGAGCAGGAGCAGCATGAGGAATTTGCTTTGAAGATTTTGAAGTTCCTGGCCGTGAGGGCGCAGCTGAGGGTGAAGCACTTGGCTTTCGAGCGGGCTTCTTTGCCATTGATTTCCTCGGCTTGACAGAGGCCTCAGTGGCAGCAGCAGCAGCAGAATCTTCTTTGAATTTCTTCACTGCTTCTCTGGCTTGTCTTGCCAACTTGGCTTGACGCCTTGCCCATTCCTCAGGAAAATCCTCAACGCATTTGATGCTAGTGGGATCAGCCACTTGGCCAGGTGCCAATGGGGCTCTTGGGCATGGAGGGTTGAGAGCGAATTTCCTCATGTACTTTGGAGTAACATATATGTACTCCCTCCATTCTCTTGCACATCTCCGTTCCATCCTTTGAATGCGCACCTTGCGCTGATTCTTGGTCTCTTTGCCAAACTTGGCTTCATCAGGCGTGCAGTACTCTTTGTAAATGTCCTCAGGGATTTCAAACGCAGTCGTGACCTCGGGCTTCTTTCCTCCTTTCTGCGGCCTCTTACCATCTGCCATATTCTTCAGCTGAGGAATTTGAACAGTAGAATTCTCTAAAGAAGTATGCAGTTTTTCTTCAAGGAACGCTGCAAATGAGTTGAGTTGATGAGAACCTAGTGATTCAGCAGCAGACATGAGTACCTGTGAACAGAGTATAGTTGCGAGGAATTTGGAGAGGTCATATGCGTTCTCAGAAGGTTTTTCAAAAAGAATGAGTTTGAGGAATTTGACAAGATGCGTCTTGAGGAATTTCACTAAGCGCGCTTTATCTTAGGTTCCAGAGTTGTATAGATCGAAGATCCACACAATTGAGGAATCTTGAAGAAAATGATGCTTAGGGAAATGAATCAAGAACAGATGACATGTGAGGTGTTTAGTGTGTGAAGATTTGAAGAATAAAACACCTTTGAAGATTTTGTAGAGAAACTTTGAATCAAAGAGGGCAGTAAAAGTAACTTTTAATTACCCTGAATGAAGAACACGACGAACAGAGAGGTGAAACAGTGAAGTTCGTCGGTGTAGATCTTCCACGCCCTAACTCGGCGAAGGAATACGTCTACGGCGACGGCGGAGGTGAAGATTTCCGCGGTCGACGCGAGTACGACGGTGACGAGGTCGAGGCAGTGAAGCTCTTCCTCACCGGCGAGGATGGAGTAGCGGCGGCGCTAGGGTTTGAGAAGCTCGAGCGGGAGAGAGAGTTCGAGCGGAGTAAAAGAAGTGAGGAAGGGTGAGGGGGTATTTATAGTAGCAGTGAAAAACTGTTCGCCCAAAGATTTGGGACGAATGTGCCCCTGACCCTTCTCCTTCGCATGACATGTGTCACACACGTACAGAATGGTGGAGATCGTGTAAGATCGTGGGTGAGTAGAATAATGCATCGTGGGATGCGGAACGGTTTGAGCGGCCAAACCGAAAATTTGGATAAGATTAGTTTTAAAAGTTATGTTCGCAATTTCTTCAGCTGACTAAGACACAGTGAAGATTTTGAACGAGTTTCAAATAGAACGCACATGAAGAATTTGTGAATAGATTGGATTGAGTATAGCATAGAGAGGAAGGGTCCGATCACATTCACTTAGCAGAAAAACACCAACTTGAAGAAATAGCCATAAGTGAATGCTGTAGAGGACATAAACTCATATATATATAGCCAATGAAGAAAAACAACGGAAACAGTGAAGATTTTGAAAAGTTGAAGAATTTGAACAACTGAGGAATTTCAAAAGTTGAGGAAAAACTCAAATTGAAGATTTTCAACTTTTGTGGTGGCGTGACCCACCGTATAAGAATGCTGATTTCAGACACCGCGTACAATTGTCGTAGGGTTCTGAGAATCAAATTCTTCATTAATTTCTTCACACTTAGAGTGTTATTCTTCATTGATTGAAGAAAAACGTTTCTTCATGTGTTGCACATCTAAGTCATCAATTTTGCATAAGTGTTAGGATGAGTGCCTTTTCAAAGTACATTCGAAGACTCTAAGATATTTAGCTCACACCGCAACTTGCTAAATATCTTCTCATCCAAGGGCTTGGTGAATATGCCGGCTAGCTGTTCTTCAGTCTTCACATGCTCAATAGAAATGTCGCCCTTCAACACATGATCGCGAAGAAAATGATGACGAATCTGAATGTGCTTTGTCCTCGAGTGCTGAACTGGGTTGTGAGCAATCTTGATTGCACTCTCATTGTCAAAGAGGAGAGGCACACTCTTCACGTTGACGCCATAGTCCTTGAGTGTTTGCTTCATCCATAGCAGTTGAGCACAGCAAGAACCAGCAGCAATGTACTCAGCTTCAGTAGTAGATAGTGATACGCAGTTCTGTGTCTTCGAGGACCAACAGACCAAAGATCGTCCAAGGAAATGACATGTACCAGATGTTGACTTGCGGTCCACATGATCACCAGCATAGTCAGAGTCAGAATATCCAATGAGATCAAAATCCGAGCCCTTGGGATACCATAATCCTAGTGTTGGTGTGTGAGCTAGATATCGAAGAATATGCTTCACAGCCTTATGGTGTGATTCCTTCGGTGCAGCTTGAAATCGGGCACACATGCAAACACTAAGCATTATATCTGGCCTAGATGCACATAAGTACAATAAAGTACCAATCATGGAGCGGTATACCTTATGATCGAAGTCAATACCATTTTCATCAGTGCATAGTTGACCATTTGTGGACATAGGAATTTTGATGCCTTTGCAATCTTGTCTTCAGGACATCCTTGAGGTATTTCTCCTGAGATATGAATATGCTATTGCGCTGTTGACGAATTTGAAGACCTAAGAAGAATTTCAACTCTCCCATCATAGACATTTGATATTCTTCACTCATCATATAGGCAAATTCATCACTATAACGTTGGCCAGTACAGCCAAAGATAATATCATCAACATATATTTGGCACACAAATAGTTCACCATCATAAGACTTAGTAAAGAGAGTAGGATCGAGTGAACCGGGTGTGAAGCCTTTCTTCATGAAGAATTCCTTCAAAGTATCATACCACGCCCGTGGGGCTTGCTTCAGGCCATAGAGGGCCTTATTGAGTCTGAAGACTTTGTCAGGATTCTTTGGATCTTCAAAACCTGGGGGTTGAGCAACATATGCTTCTTCCTCAAGCTTACCATTGAGGAATGCACTTTTCACATCCATTTGATATAAGATGATATCATGATGGTTAGCATAAGCAAGTAATATGCGAATAGCCTCAAGTCTAGCAACAGGTGCAAAAGTTTCATCGAAATCAACTCCTTCAACTTGTGTGTAGCCTTGAGCTACTAAACGTGCCTTATTCCTCACCACAAGGCCGTTTTCATCTTGCTTGTTGCGGTAGATCCATTTTGTGCCAATGATATTATGCTTGCGAGGATCTGGATGATTGACCAGTTCCCAGACGTTGTTGAGCTTGAACTGATGTAATTCTTCTTGCATGGCCTGAATCCACTCAGGCTCCAGAAATGCTTCATCTACTTAGTGGGCTCTATGATAGAGACAAAAGCAAAGTGCACACAAAAGTTAGATAAGTGTGAAGCTTTTGAGCGTGTGAGAGGACCTGGTGCTCTAATGTCATCGATGATCTTCTCAACTTGCACTTCTTTTGCAACGTGAGGATGAGCTGGTTGTCGTTGAGGAATTTGATCAGCATTTTCTTCAGCATCAATTTCCTCAGCATTTTCTTCAGGTGCATCAGCTCGACGTTCTTCACGTTCTGGAATGAATTCTTCAGCAGATTCTTCAGTAGGAATGACATCTTTAGTAGCCTTGTGCTTGATAGAATCCTCAGGTGCTGGTTCATATTGGGTTTCTTGTCAGTGAGGAGTTCATAGGCAGTTTTCTTGAAGAATTTGTGAAGATATACTCTGTTGATGATGTGGCACGCAGTATCAATTGCATCAACCCAGAAATGACGAGGGGTTTTGTACTCGTCAAGCATAGTGTGAGCCATCTCAGCAAGAGTCCTGTTCTTGCGCTCCACGACGCCATTCTATTAAGGAGTATAAGGAGCAGATAACCCATGAGTAATACCAAGTTCATCAAGATAGTCATCGAGACCCGAATTCTTGAACTCAATGCCATTGTCACTTCTGATGTGCTTGATCTTCACACCAAAGTTGGTCGAAGCCCTCGAGGAAAATCGTTTGAAGACTTCCTGCACTTCATGTTTGTAAGAAACAAGGTGTGAGAAGATTCATAGGGGAACCATTCCTGCAGTTAGTGCCAACATATCTAGCAAATACTTCACGATTCTGATTTTTGAACAGTTTATAGTTGGAGTCAAATGACTCATCAGAAGAATGAGAAGATTCACATGTATAACCAGATAAATTAGATGGATCAACTGGAGGTCCCTTTGTAGCAACCCATGAGGTTTTGGGGTACTGCTCAGGCTTCCAATATGTACCATCAGCATTGAGTTTCCTCTCAAAGGCAATACCCTCTTTCCTAGGGTTCCTGTTGAGGATCTGCTTTTTAAGCACATCACAAAGAGTCTGATGCCCTTTGAGGCTTTTGTACATGCCTGTCATGTACAATTCCTTCAGCCCTGCATCGTCAGTGATACTAGCAATGTCCTCAGATGAGGAATTAGTGATAGCAGAGGTAGGTGAAGAATTTGTAACATTAGAAGCATTTGAACATTCAGGTGAGGAATTAGCAAATTCTCGTTCAATGCAGTTCAAACATGGAGGAATGAATTCTTCCTGAGCAGCGCTGATTTGTTGAGCAAGTAATGAATCGCGCTCCTTCTGAAGATCTTCATAACTCACTCTTAGCTTCTCATGGTCAGATAAGAGAGAGTTAAGTTGATCTTGAAGGGAGTCATACTTAGAATGAAGTCTCTGAAGACTTTCAGCCAAAGCTTTTGACTGATCCATTTCTTTGCCCAACATATCATTGCTCTTACTAAGCATTTCGTGAGCCTTTTCCAAAGCTCCTTGTTGTTTTGCAGCAAGGGAAGCAAGTTTGACGTAACTGGGTCCAAATTCATCACCAGATTCATCATCACTAGATTCAGACAGATAGCATTCAGTTACCTTTTCACCATTTGCCATAACACATGGTGAGGAAGATGATGATTCTGGTTCAAATGTCATTGACTTGAGAGAGTCCTTGAAGTCCTCGAACCAAGGATCATGACGTGTTCGATGACCCTCATAGACATCAGAGATACGGTCCCAGATAAGCTTCGCCTGATCGAGATGCATGACGTTCCTGAACTGATTTCGAGACAGACTGGAGCAGATGACAGCCTTCGCTGTGAGGTTGAGATGGGTGTACTTGCGAATGTCATCAGCTTCCGCCATCTTGCACGGATCGGTCAGACCAATCTCAGTGACGGTCCACAGCTCGCTGTTCATCGCCATGAGACGCTTTTTCATCATGGCCTTCCATTTGGGATACTCATGACCGTCAAAGATGGGGCATGTCACTTTCTTCATATCTGCGGTCGACATAACTAAAACTCCGTGCGGTTAAATCAAAATCACACAGAACAAGGGAGTACCTTGCTCTGATACCAATTGAAAGTGCGTTATATCGACTAGAGGGGGGTGAATAGGCGATTTTTATGAAATTCTTCACTGAGGAATTTGCTAGTGAGGAAATTACTTAGCGAAGAACTACTAGCAGCTGAATAAGTACTCAGATGAAAACAAAGCAGAACACAAGCATGGTCATCATGATGAAATGAAGAAAAGCACAGAGTACAGAAAGCGTAAACACAGGATGACACAAGATGAAGACAAACAGACTGAAGAATTTGAACTGAGGAAATTGAGAAAGTCTTCAGTCAAAGTCTTGAAACACAGATATGATAAACAAGTAGCACAATACTGAGGAAATGAAAGATTTGAGGAAATGGAACTAGTAAGCTTGGGGAAGATAATGATTTGGTAGACCAGTTCCAACTGTTGTCTCAGTTGTACATCTGGTTGGAGCGGTTGAGTATTTAAACTCGAGGACACACAGTCCCGGACACCCAGTCCTGAGCACGCAGCTCGGGACACCAAGTCCTCACCGTATTCTCCTTGAACTAAGGACACATAGTCCTCATCCAATCACTCGTGATAAGTCTTCAGGTGACTTCCGAACCTTGACAAACTCGGTCACTCGGCGATCCACAATTCCTCTTGGATGCTCTAGACCATGACGCCTAACCGTCTAGAAGAAGCACAATCTTCAAAGGTAACAAGCGTCGGATCCACGCGGGATCAATCTCTTCAGTGATGCTCAATCACTTTGGGTTTGTAGGTGTTTGGGTTTGGGTTTGGATTTTCCTCACTTGATGATTTTCGCTCAAAGTCCTCGGAGGATGGGTTGCTCTCAAATGACAAGTGTCAGTTTCTCGAGGAGCAGCCAACCAGCTAGTGGTTGTAGGGGGCGGCTCTTTATAGCCTAGGGAGCAGCCCGACATGATAAGACATAAATGCCCTTCAATGATATGACCGTTGGATGGATAAGATATTTTGGGACAGCTGGCGCGTAGCACAGCAACGGTCAGAATTTTGAGGTACAAATTCCTCGGGGCTATCATGTTCCTCACTGTGTAGGCAATCCGCACTGGTGAATTCCTAACTCCTCAGTCAGAACAAATTCCTCAATGAACAGAAGAACTGTGTCTCTGTCACTGAAGAAATTGACAGAACTGTATGAGATTTCCAATGGCTTCACTCGAAGGGATTGGTAGGTGTAGGATTTGAGTTGAGCATCAAATGGAAATTTTTCCTTAGTATTTCCTCGACCCCCTTTAACAGTACGGTGTTTCCTATGACTCAAGAAAGAGAAAATGAAACTACGAAAACAAAAGTCTTCACGCTTCATGTTCCTCGAATGAATACGAAGTCTTCAAGGTTACACCAATTTCTTCACTTTCAAAGTCTTCAGGAAGTCTTCGGTATATCAAAGTCTTCAGTCGAAGAACTTCATTTTTAGGGGTCGACTTTCTCTGTAATTATCAAACTCCTCATAAACTTATAGACATGTGTACACTCATAAACACATTAGATCCTTAACCTATAAGTCTTCAATACACCAAAATCACTAAGGGGCACTAGATGCACTTACAGGTACGTCTACAAGAAGAGGGCTTGCGGCGAGAGCAACAAGAAGAAGCCGCACGTCTTGAGGAACACCAAGAAATGAGGAACCATGCAAGAATTCCACAACCTCAACAACAAAACTATCAAGCAGATCATGAGGAGCAAGCGGCTCAAGACCCTCCACCACGGCAAGAGCGTCAACCCCCTCGACAACAACAAAATTACGAACAACACTACGGCAAGCTCAAGTTCACTATGCCTAAGTTCTCCGGAAGCAACGACCCCGAGAACTACCTTTCATGGGCATTGAAGGTTGAAAAGATATTTTGCTTACACAACTATGAAGAAGAAAAGAAGATCGCCATGGCATCTCTTGAGTTCCAAGACTATGTCCTGATTTGGTGGGAGCAAGTAAATGAGCGTCGAGAAGCAGGAGGTGACCCACCAATCAAACATGGAATCAAATGAAGGATGTCATGTGAGTGTGCTTTGTACCCACGTACTATAGCTACGACCTCTTCAAGAAATTGCAACTTCTCAAGCAAGGCACCAAGTCTGTTGGAGAGTACTATTATACGTCTCCGTCGTATCTACTTTTCCAAACACTTTTGCCTTTGTTTTGGACTCTAACTTGTATGATTTGAATGGAACTAACTTGGACTGACGCTGGTTTTCAGCAGAATTGCCATGATGTTGTTTTATGTGCAGAAAACAAAAGTTCTCGGAATGATCTGAAACTCCACGGGATGTCTTATAAAAAATAGTAAAAAATCCTCGCCAAAGATGAAGACCAGGGGGCCCACACCCTGTCCACGAGGGTGGGGGCGCCCCCCTAGGGCGCGCCCCCCTACCTCGTGGGCCCCCTGGAAACCTTCCGACGCCAACTCCAACTCTATATATTGGCTTTCGGGGAGAAAAAATCTAAGAGAAGAAACCATCGCGTTTTACGATACGGAGGCGCCGCCAAGCCCTAAAACCTCTCGGGAGGGCTGATCTGGAGTCCGTTCGGGGCTCCGAAGAGGGGGATTCGTCGCCGTCGTCATCATCAACCATCCTCCATCACCAATTTCATGATGTTCACCGCCGTGCGTGAGTATTTCCATCGTAGGCTTGCTGGACGGTGATGGGTTGGATGAGATTTATCATGTAATCAAGTTAGTTTTGTTAAGGTTTGATCCCTAGTATCCACTATGTTCTGAGATTGATGTTGCTATGACTTTGCTATGCTTAATGCTTGTCACTAGGGCCTGAGTGCCATGATTTCAGATCTGAACCTATTATGTTTTCATTAATATATGTGAGTTCTTGATCCTATCTTGCAAGTCTATAGTCACCTACTATGTGTTATGATTCGGCAACCCTGAAGTGACAATAATCGGGACCCCTCCCGGTGATGACCATAGTTTGAGGAGTTCATGTATTCACTATGTGCTAATGCTTTGTTCCGGTTCTCTATTAAAAGGAGGCCTTAATATCCCTTAGTTTCCAATAGGACCCCGCTGCCACGGGAGGGTAGGACAAAAGATGTCATGCAATTTCTTTTCCATAAGCACGTATGACTATATTCGGAATACATGCCTACATTACATTGATGAATTGGAGCTAGTTCTGTGTCACCCTATGTTATGACTGTTACATGATGAATCTCATCCGGCATAATTATCCATTACTGATCCGATGCCTACGAGCTTCCCATATACTGGTTTACGCTTATTTACTTTCCTGTTGCTACTGTTACAATCACTACAAAACACCAAAAATATTACTTTGCTTTCTTTACTCTTTTGTTACCGTTGCCACCACTATCATATTACTTTGGTACTAAACACTTTGCTGCAGATACTAAGTTTCCAGGTGTGGTTGAATTGACAACTCAGCTGCTAATACTTGAGAATATTCTTTGGCTCCCCTTGTGTTGAATCAATAAATTTGGGTTGAATACTCTACCCTCGAAAGCTGTTGTGATCCCCTATACTTGTGGGTTATGAAGACTAATTTCTGGCGCCGTTGCCGAGGAACATAGCTCTATTCTTTGAGTCACTTGGGATTTATATCTGTTGGACACTATGAAGAACTTGAAAGACGCTAAGGCAACAATTTATCCCTCAACTACGAGGGGAGGTAAGGAACTAACATCTAGCCTTGCACTTGATTCACCTTCTATTATGAGTAAGCTTGCGACACCTAAAACTGCTTCTGCTATTCGCTCTGATATGTCGCATGTTATTGATGATGCCACTTCTGCTATGCATGATACTTATGATGAAACTGCTTCTATGCCTGATACTACTGTGCCCCTTAGTGAATTTCTTGATGAACAAATTGCTAGGGCTAGAGAGAAAGAAATTATTAAATCTGATTATAATGATGACAGTGGTGATGAAGATATGTCTGTTATCCCTGAGGGTTATGTTTTTGATATGGAATCTTCTGCCGCTATTTTAGCTTGCAAGGATAGATATGAGCTCAAGAGGTTATTAGCTAAATGGAACAAAGAATCACTTAGAGATAAAATGAAACCTGACCCTGCTTTTGCTACTTCACCTATCTGTGTTCCTGATAAGGATTATGAATTCTTTGTTGATCCTGATATAATTACTTTGGTTGAATCTGATCCTTTCCATGGTTATGAATCTGAAACTGTAGTGGCACATCTTACTAAATTAAATGATATAGCCACCCTTTTTACTAATGATGAGAGATCTCGCTACTTTTATATCCTCAAAATATTTCCGTTCTCATTAAAGGGTGATGCTAAGATATGGTTTAATTCTCTTGATCCTGGTTGTGTGCGTAGTCCCCAGGATATGATTTATTACTTCTCTACTAAATATTTCCCTGCTCATAAGAAACAAGCTGCTTTAAAGGAAATATACAACTTTGTGAAAATTAAAGAAGAGAGTCTCCCACAAGCTTGGGGGAGGCTTCTCAAGTTACTTAATGCTTTGCCTGATCATCCGCTTAAGAAACATGAAATACTTGATATCTTTTATAATGGACTAACCGATGCTTCCAGAGATTACCTAGATAGTTGTGCTGGTTCTATTTTCAGGGAAAGAACACCGGATGAAGCTGAATTATATTGAATAATATGTTGACAAATGAAAATAATTGGGCACCTCCTGAGCCAGCTCCTGCTCCAATTAATGATCCTATTTCTAAACCAACTCTGAAGAAGAGAGGTGTTCTATTTCTCAGTCCCGAAGATATGCAAGAGGCAAAGAAATCTATGAAAGAAAAAGGTATTAAAGCTGAAGATGTTAAGAATTTACCTCCTATTGAAGAAATACATGGTCTTAATCTACCACCTGTTGAAGAAACATATGATCTCAATCCCTTATTTATGGCAGAACCTCCTGATCCCGATATCCCAACACAGGTAGTAAAGGTAAATTCTCTCTATAGATTCGATGAAGGTGATATTCCTCGCTATAAGTCTGCTAGACAATGCTTAGAAGAGTTTGATAACTTTATTGTCAAACAAGAAAATTTTAATGCTTATTTTGGTAGACAATTGAAATATGATTCCGATATGATTAAACACTTAGGTGATTATATGGCTAATATTAGAGGTGAACTTAAACTTGTTAGCAAACATGCTTCTATGGTTACCACTCAAGTAGACAAGTACTTAAAGCTCAAAAAGAAGTGCTTGGTGAAATGAATAGTAAGAAGAATGATTATGCTGTTAGAGTGGCTACTAGAACTGGTAGAATGACTCAGGAACCTTTGTATCCTGAAGGCCACCCTAAGAGAATCGAGCAAGATTCTCAGAGAAATAATATTGATTCACCTAGTTCTTCCAAGAAGAAGAAAAATAAAAATGGTAGAACTGTGCAAACTTCTAGTGAACCTATTGTTGAACCACCTGATAATCCAAATGATATCTCTATGTCTGATGCTGAAACACAATCTGGTAATGAACATGAACCTAGTGAAAATGTTAATGATGATGTTCATGATGATGCTCAACCTAGTAATGATAATGATGTAGAAATTGAACCTGCTATTGATCTTGATAACCCACAATCAAAGAATCAACGTTATGATAAGAGAGATTTTGTTGCTAGGAAACATGGTAAAGAAAGAGAACCTTGGGTTCAGAAACCCATGCCTTTTCCTCCCAAACCATCCAAGAAAAAGGACGATGAGGATTTGGAGCGCTTTGCTGAAATGATTAGACCTATCTTTTTGCGAATGCGATTGACTGATATGCTCAAAATGAATCCTTATGCTAAATACATGAAAGATATTGTTACTAATAAAAGAAAGATACCGGAAGCTGAAATTTCCACCATGCTTGCAAATTATACTTTTAAGGTGGAATACCAAAGAAACTAGGAGATCCAGGAGTACCTACTATACCATGCTCCATTAAACGAAATTTATGTTAAAACTGCTTTATGTGATCTTGGAGCCGGTGTTAGTGTTATGCCTCTCTCTTTATATCATAGACTTGACTTGAATAAGTTGACACCTACTGAAATATCTTTGCAAATGGCTGATAAATCAACTACTATACATGTCGGTATTTGTGAGGATGTGCCTGTTGTGGTTGCAAACGTTACTATTTTAATGGACTTTGTTATCCTTGATATTCCCGAGGATGATAGTATGTCTATTATTCTTGGAAGACCTTTTCTTAATACTGTAGGGGCTGTTATTGATTGCACCAAAGGCAATGTCACTTTTCATGTTAATGGTAATGAGCATACGGTACACTTTCCAAGGAAACAACCTCAAGTTCATAGTATCAACTCTATTGGAAAAATTCCATCGATTATTATTGGAGGTTTTGAATTTCCTCTTCCTACTGTCAAAAAGAAATATGATATACTTATTATTGGGGATGTGCATTTTCCCGTTGAGGTAACCTAGTGTTATTCGAAATTTCTCCGGTTTCATGATTATCGGAATGAGTTTGTTAACAAGACTTGATCAACCTTGTTAGTGGATTCCTTTTGATGGGCATGAGATGGATGAAACTAGAAGCACAACCTTCTGTACCCTCTTTATATTTTCTGTTCTTTAGTTGAAATAAAGTAAGAATATTATTTTTCTGTTTGTTTCCTGGTTTATCCATGCAATATAAAAATATCCCGAAAATAAAAGTCCTCAGAATGACATGCCAATTTAATATGATTTTTTTGGGAATATTTGAGGATTTACTGTGCAAAAATTACCGCGGGGGGAGCTGCCACCTGGCCACGAGGGTGGAGGGCGCGCCCTACCCCCTGGGCGCGCCCCTGCCTCGTGGGCCCATGATGGCCCTTCACTTATCCCATCACCCATCTTCTTCCTCTGCCTCACACAAACCTGAAAAACCAACTCAAGCACGGGTTCCAGCCCTCTTTGCTGTGATTTTCGATCTCCTTGTTCAAAGAACCTCTCGCGAAACTACTTGGGGAGATTGTTCTTTGGTATGTGACTCCTCCATTGGTCCAATTAGTTTTTGTTCTAGTGCTCTATTCTTTGCAAATTTGTGTTGCATAGGTGACCATGTTCTTGAGCTTGCATGTCAAATTTATATGGTTCCAAGTAGTTCTAATGCTTGATATAGGCTCTAGGCACTTGTAGGAGTAGTTGCTATCAGTTTTATTGAAGTTGGTTCACTTTTGTTTGAAGTTACTAAAAATTTCAGAAATTTTTCAGAGAAAAGCAATATGCTTAGGAAGATGTTCCAAGGTGGTTCTTATAAGAAGCAAGGACCTAGGCTTGCTATGCGTGATGCTGACGAGGAACCACCAAGAGACGCTCTAGTGCGGCCTTGCGAATGGCCGTCGGAAACTTTTATGGATCGTGCAGGACTTAAAGAAGAATTTAACGCATATTTGCGTAATGCCGGTCTTGAGGATTTTGAAGCCGACAAATGCCCCCAATATCATGATCTCACAAGTTCTTTTGTGAGGAGGTTTGTGTATTCATCTTTGTGTAATTCTCCTTCAGTCACATTTGATCTTTATGACAAATCTTATACCATGGACTTAGAGGATTTCACTTTTGCTTGCAAACTTACATCATGGGGTAGTATTAGCGATCCCCCGAAATCAATTTAGAAACTTTCTTGCTAGTATAATTGTAGGGGAATCTAGAGATATAACACAGGCTGCCATAGGGAGCATTCACTTTCCTGCTGTACATTATTTTTCTCTCTTTATCGGTAGATGCATAAATGTTAAGGATGAAGCATGTCACATGTGTGTCCCTGGCCTCAACATTCTCAGGAGTGATGTGTTAGGAGACCAATCTTATCATATGGGAGCCATTATAGCTCGTAGGTTGCATCATAATAGACATAATGAAGATTTCTTTGGAGGAATTTATGCAACCCGCTTAGCTAATTTTCTTAAGATAGATATTCGTGAGGGTGATACTGAGTTGCCTCCTGCATATTTAGATTATAACTCTATGGCTTCGCACCAGTTTGTCGAGAGGCCTGAATCACCTCTCTTATATCGACTAATCTTTGATAAATGGCGTGTTGTCCGTATTACTCTCCCTGCTCCTGCCTTCTTTGATTACCAGGCAAATGGAAGATATATTATTACTAGAGAGGAGGCAGATGAGTACGAGAGGAGAGCGGAAGCAGCCCGACTCCATGTTGCAGCTCAGCAGGCGATAACCGCTGCAGCACAATATGATCCCATCTATTCTTCGTCGTAGTACGACCCCAACTACACCTACGGTATCCGCCAGGCTATCCTTGGCAATAAACCAACTTAGGCCAAAAGCCTAAGCTTGGGGGAGTACGTATTTCTCACCGACATTACATTTATGTTCACACACTCTCATTGCTAAATGTCGGTGCTCATACTCTTTCACTTTAATGTCCATGTTAGTTTATTTTCTCTTTCCCACTTTCTTCTTGTGTATTTAATAAACCTTAAGAAAAACCAAAAAAATATTAGTAATAGTAGTTTACTTTTCTGCTGCAGTAGTAATTAAAAAGAAAACCCAAAAATATTTCCCGTTCTTCTTTTACCTGTTGGGAGCTTTCCCGTGTAAATAGTTTTTATTTCTTTTCTTTTCTTGGGGGGTCAGTAGGAGAAGACCATGATTTAAATTGTTGAAGTGGCTCTTATATGCTTTATTGTTGAATTAACCAAGAGCCCATATTGCCTTGTCTTCTCCTGTTTATTGAATGCTTGCAGATTCCAGCTTAGTCCAATGCACGTGCACTCTTATTATTATTCACATCGTTCGGTCGTGCAAGTGAAAGGCAATTATGATGATATATGATGGATTGATTGAGATGGGAAAAGCTGGAATGAACTCGGCCTCTTTTGTTTTTGTAAATATGATGAGTCCATCGTTCTTGATTCAGCTTATTATGAATAAACATGTTTGCAATGACAATTAGAGATCATAGTTGTTTGTGCCATGCTTGATTAGCTATGAGTTATAATGATTTACCTTGCATGCCAACATGCTATTGAGATGGTTATGATGTGGTATGATGGGGTGGTATCCTCCTTTGAATGATTTAAGTGACTTGACTTGGCACATGCTCACGCATGTAGTTGAAACAAATCAACATAGCCTTCGCGATATTTGTGTTCATGGTGGATTATATCCTACTCATGCTTGCATCCAATGTTTATTAATTTAATGCAGGTACATGGCTGTTGTCGCTCTCTAGTTGGTCGCTTCCCAGTCTTTTGCTAGCCTTCACCTATACTAAGTGGGAATACTGCTTGTGCATCCAATCCCTTAAACCCCAAAGTTATTCCAGATGAGTCCACTATACCTTCCTATATGCGGTATCTACCTGCCGTTCCAAGTAAATTTGTATGTGCCAAACTCTAAACCTTCAAATAAACATTCTGTTTTGTATGCTCGCATAGCTCATATATCAACCAAGGTTGCCCTTATCTTCCATGTTAGGCAGGTTATTCTCAAGAGGAGTGGACTCCGCTCCTCACGCACGAGAAAATGGCTGGTCACCAGGATGCCCAGTCCCATGCTTTATGCAAACTAAATCAAAATTAATTGCAAACAAAACTCCCCCTGGGACCTGATGTATGTTGGAGGCACTCGTTGTTTCGAGCAAGCCATGGATTGATGCTTGTTGGTGGAGGGGGAGTATAAACTTCACCATTCTGTTTGGGAACCTCCTATAATGTGTGTGGCATGGAAGATATCATCATATCTTAGTTGCTATGTTGACAATGAAAGTATACCGCTCCAAATATAATTTATCTCTATTTCAAAACTGAGCTCTGGCACCTCTACAAATCCCTGCTTCCCTCTGCGAAGGGCCTATCTATTTACTTTTATGTTGAGTCATCACCCTCTTAATAAAAAGCACTAGCTGGAGAGCACAGCTGTCATTTGCATTCATCACTATTAATCTATGTTGGGTGTGACTATGATTGGATCTCTTTTACCATGAATTACAATATCTAGTCAGTCCTCGATCTTTAAAGGTGCTCTGCATTTATGTTTTGCGGTCTCAGAAAGGGCTAGCGAGATACCATCTTGTCATATCATATTATGATTGTTTTGAGAAAGTGTTGTCATCCGAGATTTATTATTATGGCTCGCTAGTTGATTGTGCTATTGATATGAGTAATTGTGAGACCTGAGAATTATTGTAAATGTTGTTAGTTATGATATATGCTGAAAACTTGAATGCTAGCTTGACATATTTACAACAACAAGAGCAAACAGAGTTTGTAAAAGTTTTTCTTTTTTCTCTTTCAGTTTGTCAACTGAATTGCTTGAGGACAAGCAAGGGTTTAAGCTTGGAGGAGTTGATACGTCTCCGTTGTATCTACTTTTCCAAACACTTTTGCCCTTCTTTTGGACTCTAACTTGTATGATTTGAATGGAACTAACCCGGACTGGCGCTGTTTTCAGCAGAATTGCCACGATGTTGTTTTATGTGCAGAAAACAAAAGTTCTCGGAATGACCTGAAACTTCACGGGATTTCTTATAAAAAATAATAATAAATCCTCGCCAAAGATGAAGACCAGGGGGCCCACACCCTGTCCATGAGGGTGGGGGGCGCCCCCCTAGGGCGCGCCCCCCTACCTTGTGGGCCCCCTGGAAACCTTCCGACGCCAACTCCAACTCTATATATTGGCTTTCGGGGAGAAAAAATCTGAGAGAAGAAATCATCGCGTTTTACGATACGGAGCCGCCACCAAGCCCTAAAACCTCTCGGGAGGGCTGATCTGGAGTCTGTTCGGGGCTCCGGAGAGGGGGATTCGTCACCGTCGTCATCATCAACCATCCTCCATCACCAATTTCATGATGCTCACCGCCGTGCGTGAGTAATTCCATCGTAGGCTTGTTGGACGGTGATGGGTTGGATGAGATTTATCATGTAATTGAGTTAGTTTTGTTAGGGTTTGATCCCTAGTATCCACTATGTTCTGAGATTGATGTTGCTATGACTTTGCTATGCTTAATCTTGTCACTAGGGCCTGAGTGCCATGATTTCAGATCTGAACCTATTATGTTTTCATTAATATATGTGAGTTCTTGATCCTGTCTTGCAAGTCTATAGTCACCTACTATGTGTTATGATCTGGCAACCCCGAAGTGACAATAATCGGGACCACTCCAGGTGATGACCATAGTTTGAGGAGTTCATGTATTCACTATGTGCTAATGCTTTGTTCCGGTTCTCTATTAAAAGGAGGCCTTAATATCCCTTAGTTTCCAATAGGACCCCGCTGCCACGGGAGGGTAGGACAAAAGATGGCATGCAAGTTCTTTTCCATAAGCACGTATGACTATATTCGGAATACATGCCTACATTACATTGATGAATTGGAGCTAGTTCTGTGTCACCCTATGTTATGACTGTTACATGATGAACCGCATCCGGCATAATTATCCATTATTGATCCGATGCCTACGAGCTTCCCATATACTGGTTTACGCTTATTTACTTTCCTGTTGCTACTGTTACAATCACTACAAAACACCAAAAATATTACTTTGCTTTCTTTACTCTTTTGTTACCGTTGCCACCACTATCATATTACTTTGCTACTAAACACTTTGCTGCAGATACTAAGTTTCTAGGTGTGGTTGAATTGACAACTCAGCTGCTAATACTTGAGAATATTCTTTGGCTCCCCTTGTGTCGAATCAATAAATTTGGGTTGAATACTCTACCCTCGAAAGTTGTTGCGATCCCCTATACTTGTGGGTTATCATACTACAAGGAAATGGAGATTGCCATGATTCGAGCAAATGTCACGGAAGACGAGGAGCAAAGCATGGAATGATTCTTGAATGGACTCAACCATCCTATCAAGAAGGTCGCGAATTTCCAACCATACACGAACCTCCTCGAGCTAGTGCACAAAGCTACCAAGGCGGAGCGACAAGTGCAAGATGATTACAAGTAAGCCAAGTACTCTTCCAAGCCATATTGTTCATATACTCAAGCTTCAATGACTACAATGCCTTCTACCTCAACCAAGCCTTCTACAAGCAACGACGACAAGTCAAGTTTCAAGAAAACTTCGACATCTTTAAGTCGTCTCCTACTACAAACAACTTCAAGCCGAGAACTTCATCATCAACGACTCCAACCGATGAGACCGACAAGACAAGTTCAATCAAGTGCTTTACTTGCCAAGGCCGAGGCCACAAGACATACCAATGCCCCACTTGGCGAACCATGATTGCCAACGACGACGGCACATATGACTCAATGAGCGAAGAAGAAATGGAAGCCCTTGAGCATGTGGCAATGCACCGGCAAGTGAATGAAGATTAAGATGACCAAGTCTTTTTTGATAATGATTCGAGCCCCACTCTCATTGTCTCCAAGGTCTTGACGCTTCAACATCAACAAGAAGCAGACCAACGTTGCCACATCTTCCACACCAAGGCGGGCACTAACGGACGTTATGTGAAGGTCATCATCGACGGAGGAAGTTGCCACAATTTTGCAAGTGACGACCTATGTTCCAAGCTCAATTGATCAAGATGAAGCATCCTCATCCCTACAAGGTCCAATGGCTTAGCGACTCCGCAACCATCCAAGTGGAGCACACCGTTCAAGTCTCCTTCAAGATTGGCACATGCGAAGAAACCTTGGAGTGTGATGTGGTTCCCATGTCTGTTTGCCATCTCCTACTTGGACGACCTTGGCAATTCGACCGCAGCGTCACCCACAATGGGCGAACCAATCACTATAGCTTCAAGATGAAGGGAAAGGAGTATGTGTTGCGACCTATGTCACCAAGTCAAGTGATCGCTGACAAGCAAGCAACCACCCATCATGAAACAGTGAGAGAGCAAGCCACCCAAAGAGAGTGAGCGCCACAAGCCCAAATTGAGTGCCTCCATGATGAGCGACAAGAAAAATTTAGTTATCTTAGCCACCAAAAGAGAGATGAGAGAAGTGTGTGAGAACCCATCTAGTATCACCCACTATGTCCTATTGTGCAAAGATGAAGTGGCAAGGACTAACACCTCTCGCCATCTACCTTTAGTGTTGTCTTCTCTATTGCAGGACCTCCACTACGCGGCATCGAACACCGCATCGACCTCATTCCCGGCACACCCCTACCAAACAAGGCGCCGTACTATGTCAACCCGGATGAGACAAAAGAAATCCAAAGGCAAGTGCAACAACTCATTGACAACGGACATGTAGGTGAAAGCTTAAGCCCTTGTGTCGTCCCGGTTATTCTTGTGCCTAAGAAAGATGATAGTTTTTGCATGTGTTTCGATTGTCGTCCCATGAATGCTATCACCGTTCGTTATCGCTACCCCATTCCGTGCCTTGATGATATGCTAGATGAGCTTAGTGGGGCCACCATTTTCTCTAAGATTGATCTTAAGAGTGGCTATTACCAAATTCGCATCCAAGGGGGTGATGAATGGAAAACCACTTTCAAAACCAAGTTTGGCTTGTATGAATGGTTGGTCATGCCTATGGGTTTATCCAAAGCACCTGGTACTTTCATGCGTGTCATGCATTATGTTCTTCGCCCATGCCTTGGCGCATTTGTTGTGGTCTACTTTGATGATATTCTTGTGTTTAACATGTCTCTAGAAGATCATGTCACCCATCTTAGAACCATTTTGCAAACTCTAAGAAAAAAGAGCCTTTATGATAATATGGAGAAATGCACATTTGGTGTTGACAAGCTTGTTTTCTTGGGTTTTGTTGGGTCATCTAAGGGTGTCCACGTAGATGAAGCTAAAATTGATGCTATTAACAAACCAACTAACTTGGCCACAACCAACCAACTTGCAACAAGTGCGAAGTTTCCTTGGCTTAGCTGGTTTCTATCATAGATCCGTTAAGGACTTTAGCACTATTAAGTCACCTTTACATTCCTTGAGTAAGAAGAATGCACCACTTGTTTGGGGACCATCCCAAGATACCACATTTCATGAGCTTAAGAATTTGCTTACACATGCTCCATTGCTCGCATTACCCAACTTTACTAAAACTTTTGAATTTCATTGTGACTCTAGTGGTAATGGCATAGGAGGTGTGTTAATGCAAGAGAAGCGCCCCATATCTTACTTGAATGAGAAACTTTCCGGCGCGCAATTAAACTATCCCATCTATGACAAAGAATTATATGCTTTAGTGAGAGTTTTGCATGTGTGGGAACATTATCTTTGCCCTCATGAATTTGCCATCCATATGGATCATGAAACTCTTAAATATCTTAAGGGCCAAATGAATTTGAATAAGCGACATGCCAAATGGAGTGAGTTTATTGAGTCATTTCCTTATGTTATCAAGCACATCAAAGATAAGGAGAATGTTGTGGCTGATGCTCTTTCCCGCAAATGCATGCTTGTAACTCAAATTGAATTGAATGTAATTGGCTTTGAGCACATCAAAGACTTGTATGCACATGATCCTACTTTTGCTATTCCTTATGCCAAATGCTTGACGCGTACATTTTGGGAACACTATTACATAAAGGGTGAATATCTAATGAGAGCTAACAAACTTTGCATACCCGAGTCTTCTCTTCATTTGTTACTTTTGCAAGAGGCTCGTGGAGGAGTACTTATGGGTCACTTTGGATGCGACAAGACATTCGCTACGCTCTCCGAGAACTACTATTGGTCCAAGATGTTCCGCGACGTCTCCCGCTACACCAACCGATGCTCTACATATCGCAAAGCTAAGTCTAAAGCTCAATCCCATGGTCTATATATGCCACTTCCTATTCCGTATCACCCATGGGAAGATATTAGTATGGAGTTTGTACTTGGTTTGCCACGTACTCAAAATGGAAAAGATTTGGTATTTGTTGTTGTGGACCATTTATCTAAGATGGCACACTTTATCCCATGTAACAAGATAGATGATGCTTCACATGTTGCCATTCTCTTTTGTAGGGAAATCCTGCGTCTACATGGAGTTCCCAAGACTATCGTGTCGGACCGCGACGTCAAGTTCCTTAGCTACTTTTGGAAGACGCTTTGCGCCAATCTCGGAATCAAGCGCTTATTCTCTTCGGCATACCATCCACAAACCAACGGCCAAACAAAGGTCACGAACTGGACGCCATCTACTCTCATACACGTGTTGATCAAGAAGAACATCAAGGTGTGGGAGGAGTGCTTACCCATCACCAAGTTTGCCTACAATCATGCAAGACATTCGACTACCGGCAAGTCCCCCTTCGAGGTCATCTACGCCTTCAACCCATTGTCCCCATTGGACATTCTACCACTACCTCTACAAGAGCGCATCAACTGGGATGCAAGAGCACGTGCGAGCTATCTCAAGAAGGTGCATGAGGATACAAGGCACACCATCGAGCGCCAAGTACAACGCCTCACGACCAAGGTCAACATCAACAAGCACCCCATGGTTTTCAACACCAGAGATCTTGTGTGGCTACGCCTTCGCAAGGACCGCTTCCCCAACGAACGGAAGTTCAAACTTCTCCCTCGAGCCAACAGACCTTTCAAGGTGATCGAGCGCTACAACAACAATGCATAGAAGATCGACATACCACGCGACAAGTACAATGTGAGCGATATCTTCAACGCCAAGGATCTCTCTCCCTACCATGATGATGAGGTTTTCGATCCGTGGTCGGATCTTTCCCAAGCGGGAGATGAAGCGGAGCATCCCAACGTCATCCCCATGGACCTACCTTCACATCCCCAACTGCCAAGTGGACCGATGACATGAGCTCATGCAAGGGCTATCGAGAACGAGGTTAACTCTCTCCTTATTGAACTCACCTTTGACCAACTTGAGACATGGCTACTACCTCAAACGGAGACACTTTGTATGCTTAGGTACCAAGGAGAAGTTATGGTGCAAGATGGACGCCAACAGCATGGAGAAGATTCTGCCCAGTCCAAAAATCACGGTACAACCGTCCAACCACCGGTCAACTACCCCCCCACCGGTACAACTGCTCGACTACCGCCCAACTACCGTTCTAGCTTCTGTGATCAAACGGCACAAGATTGGTACCGCCATGTTTATCCCCCAGCTGTAGTAAGACCGGTACAACCGCTGCAACCACCGGTACAAGAGCTAATTACTTCCGGGAACACCTCTAGGAACCAGTACAAGAGCTCCAAGCAGTACAACCGCTCCCATGAACGGTACTACCAGCCTGCCTGTGCACAGTGAAAGGGGTTTCGACCCATGTATCCCTTACCCCTTGGACTATAAATACTCGTCTCCTAGCTCCGAATTAGGGTTAGCATTAGTTTTGCTCGTTTTAGAGATAGAGATTTGCTCATCCACTTGATACTACTCCCTTTGGAGACCGAGGCCTCCTAGGAGACGATCCCCCAAGTGGATTCAAGACCCCGTTAAGGGAAGATCCCCTCGTGGATTCAAGCCCCCATCTCCTCACGGATTGGGAAGAACTTGCTACTGTTTGTATCGTCCCGTGTTGGATTTGGATCATGTGTCTCTTTGTGTACTTGGATCTAGCACATGTATAATCAAATCTCGTTGGTTTGAGTGTTTCCTATCATTTCCCCTTGTGCTTTCTCTTGCGTGTTCGTCGTGTTCTTTGGGAATCCCTGTGACGACCCGAGACCGACGCTCCTGATGCCTTCCATGTTTTGTGTGTCAGTTGTGTTAATTATTTGTGTGTTGCATTCATCATCGCATCATTCGCATTGCATCGGCACTCCATGCCATCATTCTTTTCAAAACTCATGGACCGCTCGTAGTTGTCGCGCAAACTAGACCACTCTATTCTCTATCTTCTCTGAGCCCATCAAACCCCTTTTTGTCTTCGATCTTTTGTCAAACCCATCATGTGCGAGTCTGAAACGGCCCCGGACCCGAACCAGGCAGTCGTCACCGTTGAATCCGAATCATCCCTGGACTACCTAACCTATTTATCTCGAACCGTCCGATTATGATCGGATGATCCAAACTCCCCTCCTCTTCCTATATATATAAACCCGTAATCCATTTACAAACAAAACCCTAAAACCTAGGCCCCCTATCCCATCCATCCCCTTAGGCTGGTCGTAATGGCGAGTATCATATACTAGTATCATGCATATGATACTAGTGTATGATACTACATCCGTAGTGCATAGTATCATATATTAGTATCATAGATGACTTCATTAATTGACATGCATGACACATAGTAGCACAACATTTAATATGATACGGTATCATGATATGATACTTGTCGTGGATCTAAGTCTGACAGTGAGAATGGGGGGTAAGTACGGAGAGGCAAGATCCTAGCTATGGAGTAGTTGTATGCGCAAAGAGTTTACGAGTTCGGGCCCTTCTCTGAGGAAGTAACAGCCCTACGTCTCGGAGCCCGGAGGCGGTCGACTGGATTATGTGTGTGTGTGTTACAAAGTTCCGAACCCTCGTCCTAGTGGAGGGGGGTGGCTTATATAGAGTTCGCCAGGACCCCAGCCAGCCCACGTTACAAGGAGTTTAATGTACATAAAGAGAGGGGGTTACTGGTAACGCCTATAATAAAGGACCATGAAGGCCATAAAAGCTACTTATGAGGTGACCGTTTGTAGGCAGTGCCTTTAGGTCTTCTTATGGTCGAGTGGTTGTCTTCATGGTCGACTGCTTGTACTTCTGGTCGAGTACGCTCGTGTCCGTCGACTGGGCTGATCAGGTCGACTGACCTGTCGATACTTCTTAGAATATCTTTCATTGTAGGAGTCATGTCCTTGATTGGGTACCTCGGGTACGATAAGTTACCCTACCCTAGGTACGTATCCTCGTCATTAGCCCCCGAATGGGTCAGGGGTTAAGTGAGAATGGGGCCGAGCCTATGCTTCCGACTCAACCTCCGTGCTCCGGTTGCATCTGTCTTCGGATAAATGGAAGTTACGGTGGGATCTCATTCTTCAGTTGCCTTGATCCATTCAGATGTCCGTCGAGTGGTTTCGGATTACCGTCGAGTGCGTTTACGTGACGAGTCCCTTGGGAGACTTAAGGAAACGGATCTTTTTGTCTGACAAACCGTCCTGTCGATCGCGGATCTTGCGGGATTTGAAAATTGAGAAGCGCACCGGACGGAGAAAATCGCGTGAATCGGCTGGATAAGGCAAGGGCGCCTCGATCTCCGCGCCACCTTTTTCGCCACGTACTGCGCGCGCGCCTGTTGCGGGATCTGACTGGGAGGCGCAGGCCCACTGATCAGCCACTCGGGTGTGGCCTTATATAAAGCAATGATTCTGATTTTTTTTTACTGTGCGCCCTCGTTCTTCTTCCCCCTTCCTCCGTAAGCTTCCGCCTCGCTCTCCGCCGCAACCTCGACACCGCCGCTCGGCCAAGACCTCGTTCGAGACGATGGGGACGGACAAGACGGCGGCGGCGGAACGCGCGAAGAAGGCCGCGGCAAAGGGCAAAGGGAAGAGATCCGGCCGAGGAGGGTCGTCCTCGCGGGCCACTCTGCCGTCCGGCTGGTTGCAGGGGGATTGGATGCCCTCCATCCTTACTCAGGCGGATATCGACGACATGGTGGAGGGGGGACTCATTCCCCACAAGGCTGCTCGCCTTCCTGGGAAGGAGACGGAGCCGAAACCTCGCGAGGGTGAGCGCGTCCTGATAGCCACCCATGTCGACCGGGGGTTTTCCCTGCCCCCGAGTCCTTTCTTTAGGGCTTTCCTGAACTTCTTCGGAGCGCAGCTCCACCATTTCACGCCCAACTCCATAGTCTATCTCGCTGCGTTCGTGTCTCTGTGTGAGTGTTTCTTAGGTTGTCGACCCCACTGGGGCCTCTTCAAGCATATCTTCACTTGCCGATCCCAGTCGGTTAAAAAGCTTAACCCGGACGGGGAAAGGACGCAGGTGATCCAGATGTGCGGGGGCCTCGGGATCCATACGAGGGGTAAGAGTTGTTTTCCTCCCATGACACTTCCCGATTCCGTGCGCGGGTGGCAGTCGACTTGGTTCTACTGCAAGGACCAGCCGACCCCTGGCCACTCGACCGGCCTTCCTCCTTTTACCTTGGACCGAGTGCAGAAACCCGCTTCTTTGAAAGTGGTTCCAGAGGAGAAGGCTCAGGTGAAGGTACTAGTCAGTCGAGTGGTTGAGTTGGTTCGGGAAGGCGTGACCGGCATGGACTTGCTCGAAGTCTTCCTCCAGCGACGAATCCAACCTCTCCAGGCTCGGGATCACTCGATGTGGTTGTATTCCGGGCCCGACGACTCCACTCGGATCCACCCGGAGGGGGTCGAGGCTTCTGTGCTGGAGAGCTGGCTGACCAGCATGACCGAGAATAAGGACAACCCCAGGGGTTCCAGGAGGATTGCTCCGCTTGATGGGATGATGGAGACAGACAAGGTACGTTTTATTTCTTCCGACTGAAATTTTCACTCCGTCTAGTAACTGGCTTGCGATAAGTCGACTGATCCTTGTTCTGCCCGTTGTTTTGCAGGAGATCAATGACATGTATTCGATGCCGAATGGGAACCAGGAGCAAGTATCTGAAGGAGGAGGGAGTGGAGGTGAAGGAAGTGAGAATGAAGTTGAAGTCGAGGGTGAAGTCGAGGAGTGGGAATCTGACGATGACGTAGAGGAGGAGGCCAGCGACGACTCGGGTGACGAAGATGAAGAGGTGGAGGTCGACCTTCCTCGACGCGAGAGACGCTCCAAGAACGCTCAGGATCCCGCCGTGGAGCGCGGTCAGTCGAGTGCTCCGGTGGGCCAGTCATCCAAGCGCCCTCGGACCGCGTCGCCGGCCCCAACCGAGAAGGCACCCAAGCAGCCCAGAGCCATCCCGACCAAGCTACCCAAGGCCTTGCCCAAGATCAGGGTCGCCATCCCGGTCATCTCTGGGTAAGTGACTATTTTCATCTTTCTTGAGTCGACTAGAACGGATTCTTAGTCGATTCACTTTCAAATTATTTGCTCGGAATCGTGCAGCGCCGCTACTTCCGAGACTTCCATCCAGAATGTTGATGAGACGATGGAGGACGCTGTCACTTCCAACTTGGGTATAATCTTTGACATGATCCGACTGTTTAACTGCTGAGTCGATTCGATATTCATTTCTGAACTTTTGTAGCTCCGACCAACATCATTGACCTTCCGGATGATGAGGAGGAGGCGGAAGTGCCGCTCAGGCCTTTTGGGAGGAGAGGCCGGAGGGCCCCGGTCGACAAGGCTCCTCAGACCGCGTCGACTGCCGAGGCGGTGGTCCAAGGAGGCGACAATACCGCCCGGACTACTGTGACTTTTGCTGAACCACTGACGACTGCCCGGCCTTCGTCGTCGACTGCTCCCCCACTGGTCAACCCGCCCTCATTCTTCGCCGCCTACCAGACCCCGGAGGATCAAGTGAGTGCTGCTAAGGAGGCTATACGTCAGGCGGGGCTCGTGATGGAGCAGACCAAAGCGGCTCGGGATGCCAGTCAAGCGGCCTATGACATCAGCTCGGCGTTGCAGCAGAACGTCCAGGTTAGTTGGTCTTCACTTGTGTTGTACACCCATTGGGTGCTGTTGATCCGAAATTTCTCATTGGTGGGGGCACGCTGAGTGCACCCACTGGGTGTAGTCCCCGAGGCCACGGTCGACTGCTGGCAGTCGACTGTGGTCTTTATACTGCCTTTCTGTAGTTGTACTTCTTCACTCGGTATGGTTTTCTGAGAACGGTTTGGTCAGGCCATGTCGGATGAAAACTGTATCCGGTCGACTGCGGGCAGTCGACTTCTTTTTTTTTTTTTTGAAAACCAGTGGGGGCACGCTGAGTGCACCCACTGGCGTGCACCCACTGGGTGTAGTCCCCGAGGCTACTGTCGAATGTTTTGATTCGGCTGTAGTCTTAGAAGTGTTGTGCTCTTTCTTTCAGTCACTCGGGGGTAACTTATCTTTGATACCCTTTGTCGATTGAATCTTTGCAGAAGTCTTGTGAGCTTGTTGCTCAGCTCGTCGATCTGAAGAGTAGGCAAATCCAGCTTAATCTTGATTTACAGTTTGCTCAGGAAAACATGCAGAAGGCGAAGGATGAAGCGAAAGGTATGGCTGGTGAGGACTCGATGGCTGTCTCTGTTCTCCTGCCTGTTCTCAACTCTGTGCTTATTGTTGTTTTGCAGACGAACTGGAGAAGGCCCTGAAGAAGAAAGATCTTGACCTTGCGGAGGCACAAAAGGCGGCTGCGGAGAAGCTGAAGCTTGCTGAAGAGAAACTTGCTTCAGTCGACCAACTTGAGAGCGAGAACGCTAGGCTGAAGTCTGCTCTTGACTCGGCCAACAAGGAAGCGAGTCGACTGAAGACTGACAAGAGTACTCTGAACGACAAGCTCGGCCAGCTGGCGGGGAAGCACAAGGACTTGGAGGATTATCTTGGGGGTCTTGCCAAGAAGCTATACCTCATGCTTGAAGGTAACCCTCTTTGTGCGATTAATCTTGTTGTTGTCGACTCACCATTTGGTTACAGTTTTGATCTGTCGAAACTTCTTTCAGAATTCTGCCGGAACTTTGAGGAAGAGACCAGTCGAGTGGAGACCCGCCTGGACCCTATCAACTCTCCTGTGAAGGACGAAGTGGCCATGAATGTCTTCCGGTTGGAATCTCGTGTCGCTGGTGTGGTGGACTACCTGGCTCGACTGAAAGCTGCAGTGTCACGGATCGACTCCGCACTCTGGCCCAAGGAGACGCTTCAGAACGACCTTGAATCCTTGGTCACTCGACTAAGTGAGGTTCCAGGTCGAGTGCAAGAATGGAAGAAGTCTTCTGCTAGGTGCGGTGCTGATGTGGCTCTGTCACTGGTTCGTGTCCACTGCAAGGAGGCGCGCGAGGAGAAGCTGGCCGCTCTCCAGGTTGCCAATACCAGGAAGCATAACTTTCAGGATTTCATGGAGACCTTCATCGCTGCTGCCACTCGGATCTCTGATGGGATCGATTTGGACGAATTTGTTGCACCATCCAGTCCTCCACCGGAGGAGTAAAAAACTGATGTTCCTTGCCTTAAATTTGCCTCGGAATGCCGAGTGGTTTATGTAACCGATAAACTCCGTCGAGCTTATAGCTCGAATACTTTTATTTGCGATCTAGGATCTTTTGGTTTTGTCCGAACTTGGCTCGACGTTGAATGCCTTCGTGATTTGATCCGCCGATCTACTGTTCGTTGTTCCCTCAGAGGCTGCCTGGTTTGCACGATGCTTATCGCCGCGATGGTGCCTGTCAACATGGCTTAGGCGAGCACTGGGCTGCAACTAAGTCCCCGAGTGGGAGGTTTGCTCTCCACTCGGTAGGATTCCAATTACTTAGGCGAGTGCTTGGACTGCGGCTAAACCTCCGAGTGGGAGGTTTGCTCTCCACTCGGTAGGATTTCGAGTACTTAGGCGAGTGCTTGGACTGCAGCTAAGCCTCCGAGTGGGAGGTTTGCTCTCCACTCGGTAGGATTTTGAATACTTAGGCGAGTGCTTGGACTGCAGCTAAGCCTCCGAGTGGGAGGTTTGCTCTCCACTCGGTAGGATTTTGAATACTTAGGCGAGTGCTTGGACTGCAGCTAAGCCTCCGAGTGGGAGGTTTGCTCTCCACTCGGTAGGATTTTTTCAATCTTAGGCGAGTCTTTGGACTGCAGCTAAGCCCCCGAGTGGGAGGTTTGCTCTCCACTCGGTAGGATTTTTTCAATCTTAGGCGAGTCCTTGGACTGCAGCTAAGCCTCCGAGTGGGAGGTTTGCTCTCCACTCGGTAGGATTTTTTCAATCTTAGGCGAGTCTTTGGACTGCAGCTAAGCCCCCGAGTGGGAGGTTTGCTCTCCACTCGGTAGGATTTTTTCAATCTTAGGCGAGTCCTTGGACTGCAGCTAAGCCTCCGAGTGGGAGGTTTGCTCTCCACTCGGTAGGATTTTTTCAATCTTAGGCGAGTCTTTGGACTGCAGCTAAGCCCCCGAGTGGGAGGTTTGCTCTCCACTCGGTAGGATTTTTTCAATCTTAGGCGAGTCCTTGGACTGCAGCTAAGCCTCCGAGTGGGAGGTTTGCTCTCCACTCGGTAGGATTTTTTCAATCTTAGGCGAGTCTTTGGACTGCAGCTAAGCCCCCGAGTGGGAGGTTTGCTCTCCACTCGGTAGGATTTTTTCAATCTTAGGCGAGTCCTTGGACCGCAGCTAAGCCCCCGAGTGGGAGGTTTGCTCTCCACTCGGTAGGATTTTTTCTACTTAGGCGAGTACTTGGACTGCAGCTAAGCCCCCGAGTGGGAGGTTTGCTCTCCACTCGGTAGGATTTTTCCAATCTTAGGCGAGCCCTTGGACTGCAGCTAAGCCCCCGAGTGGGAGGCTGGCTCTCCACTCGGTAGGATTTTTTCAATCTTAGGCGAGTCCTTGGACTGCAGCTAAGCCCCCGAGTGGGAGGTTTGCTCTCCACTCGGTAGGATTTTTTTCAATCTTAGGCGAGTCCTTGGACTGCAGCTAAGCCCCCGAGTGGGAGGTTTGCTCTCCACTCGGTAGGATTTCAATTACTTAGGCGAAACGGATTCGCAGCTAAGCCCCCGAGTGGGAGGCTGGCTCTCCACTCGGTAGGATTTTCTGAAAACTTAGGCGAAGCGGATTCGCAACTAAGTCACCCACTGGGGGAAATTTAGACAAACAGAAAAAGAAATAGCAGTCTTTTGCTTGAAACGAAAGAATTACAGAGGTACTTTTATTACATCTCATTCGAGTGAGTTTTTTTTAAGTGTAAAAAGGACGGAGCAGGTCCGCGTTCCATGCTCGAGGCTCGTCGATCCGTCGATCGATGTTGTAGAGGTGATACGCTCCGTTGTGCAGGACTTTGGTGATGATGAAGGGGCCTTCCCAGGTCGGGGCAAGTTTGTGAGGTTTTTGCTGATCCACGCGGAGGACCAAATCTCCTTCCTGAAAGGCTCGACCCTTCACATTTCTGGCGTAGAACCGACGCAACTCTTGCTGGTAGATGGTCGAGCGGATTAGAGCCATCTCTCTTTCCTCCTCTAAGAGGTCGACTGCATCTTGCCGGGCCTGTTCTGCTTCTGCTTCGGAGTATAACTCGACTCGAGGCGCGTTGTGGAGCAGGTCGCTTGGCAAAACCGCTTCGGCTCCATAGACCAGAAAGAATGGTGTTCTTCCAGTCGACCGGTTAGGGGTGGTCCTCAACCCCCATAGAACTGACGGAAGTTCGTCGACCCAGGCGCCTGCTGCGTGTTTGAGATCACGCATCAGTCGGGGTTTTAGTCCTTTGAGGATGAGGCCATTCGCGCGTTCGGCCTGTCCATTCGACTGAGGATGAGCAACTGAAGCGTAGTCGACTCGAGTGCCCTGAGAGGCGCAGAAGGCTTTGAATCTGTCATTATCAAAGTTTGATCCGTTATCTGTGATGATGCTGTGCGGAACTCCATATCTGAATATCAACCCCCTGATAAAACTGATGGCGGTGCTTGCGTCGAGGTCCTTTATGGGTTTGGCTTCTATCCACTTTGTGAACTTGTCGACTGCAACCAACAAGTGGGTGAAGCCACTCCTACCAGTTCTCAGTGGTCCGATCATGTCTAGACCCCAGACAGCGAAAGGCCAGACGAGTGGAATGGTCTTCAAGGTGGAGGCGGGCTTGTGAGACATGTTGGAATAAAACTGGCACCCCTCGCACTTGTCGACTATATCCTTTGCCATTTCGTTCGCCTTTGGCCAGTAAAAACCCGCTCGGTATGCTTTGGCCACGATGGTTCGAGAGGACGCATGATGGCCGCAGGTCCCCGAGTGGATGTCCTCGAGAATTATCTGTCCTTCTTCAGGTGTGATGCACTTCTGACCGACTCCAGTCGAGCTTTCTCTGTATAGCTGCCCTTTGATTACTGTAAAGGCTTTGGATCGACGGACGATCTGTCGAGCCTCTTCTTCATCTTCTGGGAGCTCTTTTCTCATGATATACGCAATGTACGGCACTGTCCAATCGGGAGTGGTGATCGTAACCTCCATAATCAGGTCGACCACAGCTGGAACTTCCACTTCGGTCGAGTCAGAGGCGCTTTTTGGTTGTGGGGGCTCTTCTGTGAAAGGATCTTCTTGCACTGATGGTGTGTGAATGTGCTCCAAACACACATCTTTAGGGATGGCCTCCCTTTTGGACCCTATCTTCGCCAGATCATCTGCAGCTTGATTTTTCAGTCGGGGTATATGGTGGAGCTCCAACCCCTCGAATCGTTTCTCCAGCTTCCTCACAGCGCTGCAATATCCCGTCATGGATGGGCTTCGGACGTCCCACTCCTTCATCACTTGATTAACAACCAGATCTGAGTCGCCGTAGACCATGAGGCGACGGACGCCGAGTGAAATGGCCATACGTAATCCGTATAGAAGCGCTTCATACTCTGCCTCATTGTTGGAGGAATCAAAGTGAATCTGGAGGACATACTTGAGCTTATCTCCTCGGGGGGAAACCAGTACAACCCCCGCACCGGATCCGTTCAGCATCTTCGAGCCATCGAAAAACATAGTCCAGTGTTCCGAGTGAACTTGAGTCGGAAGCTCCTGCTCGGTCCACTCGGCGAGGAAATCAGCTATTGCCTGGGACTTAATAGCTTTCTTTGCCTCGAACTTGATATCAAGAGGAAGAAGTTCAATTGCCCATTTCGCCACTCGACCGGTTGCATCTCTGTTATGAAGAATCTCTGATAATGGAGCGTCGCTGACGACTGTGATAGAGTGATCAGAGAAATAATGAGCAACCTTCTTCGTGGTCATGTAAATCCCGTAAACGAGCTTCTGATAGTGGGGATATCTTTGCTTCGACGGGGTCAGAACTTCGGAGAGATAATAAACTGGGCGTTGAACTTTGAAGGTCTTTCCTTCCTCTTCCCGCTCGACCGTAAGAACGGTACTAACGACTTGTCCCGTGGCTGCTATGTAAAGCAACAATGGCTCTTTGCTGACAGGAGCAGCAAGCACCGGCTGGGTGGAGAGCAGAGCTTTTAGCTCTGCAAACGCTGCATCAGCTTCTGGAGTCCATTCGAACGTGTCTGACTTCTTCATCAGTCGGTAAAGAGGGAGCGCCTTTTCACCGAGCCTGGAGATGAATCGACTTAGGGCGGCCAAGCATCCAGTAAGTTTCTGGACGTCGTGCACACGCACGGGGCGTTTCATCCGGAGTATGGTGCCAACTTTTTCAGGGTTAGCGTCGATTCCTCGTTCGGAAACAAGGAAACCGAGTAACTTTCCTCCAGGGACTCCATATGTGCACTTCGACGGATTGAGCTTGATATCATAACTCCTGAGATTGGCAAAAGTTTCAGCTAGGTCAGTCAGCAGGTCGGAACCTTTCCGTGACTTGACCACTATGTCATCCATGTATGCTTCTACATTCCGACTGATTTGAGTGATTAGGCACTTCTGAATCATTCTCATGAATGTAGCTCCGGCGTTCTTGAGACCGAAAGGCATGGTAACATAGCAGAAACACCCAAAAGGGGTGATGAAGGCTGTTTTTATTTCATCGGGTCCATACAGACGGATCTGATGGTATCCAGAGTAAGCATCTAAAAAGGATAACCTCTCGCATCCTGCAGTCGAGTCGACTATTTGATCGATGCGAGGAAGAGGAAAATGATTTTTCGGGCAGGCCCGATTGATATGCTTGAAATCGATGCACATGCGCAACGATCTGTCCTTCTTAGGGACCATCACAACATTAGCGAGCCACTCGGAGTGGTAGATCTCGCGAATGAATTCTGCTGCTAGGAGTCGGGCCACTTCTTCGCCAATGGCCTTTCTCTTCTGAACGGCGGACCGTCGGAGATGCTCCTTGAATGGTTTGGCCTTTGGGTCGACTCGAAGGCGGTGCTCGGCCAGTCCCCTGGGCACACCTGGCATGTCAGCAGGCTTCCATGCAAAGATGCCCCAGTTCTCACGGAGGAACTGGACGAGCGCTTCTTCCTATTTGGGGTCGAGTGTAGTGGAGATGTTGGTTGGAGCCGCATTTGGATCGGTCGGGTGAATGTGGACTTGCTTGGTCTCACCAGTCGACTGAAATGCCGACTCCGTGGCGGGCTTCTTGGCTCGTAACAACTCACTCGGATCCGCAGTCTTCTGGTACTCTTGCATCTCTATCTTGGCCATCTGAGCGTCAGCAATTTTGGCGCCTTTCTGGAAGCACTCCTCTGCCTTTTTCCGATTGCCAACGATGGTGATTACACCTTTGGGGCCAGGCATCTTCAGCTTGAGGTATACATAGCATGGTCGAGCCATGAAACGAGCATAGGCTGGCCTCCCAAGAATGGCGTGGTACGCACTCTGAAAATCCACGACCTCAAAGGTTAACTTTTCTTTCCGGAAATTCTTCGAGTCACCAAAGACGACGTCGAGAGTGATTTGACCGAGTGACTCAGCTCTCTTCCCAGGAATGACTCCGTGGAAGCTCATGTTGCTGGGGCCGAGTCGGGACATCGGAATGCCCATCCCCTTCAATGTTTCTGCATACAACAAGTTTAGCCCACTGCCGCCGTCCATCAGAACCTTGGTCAGTCGAGTGCCTTCAATAATTGGGTCGACCACCAACGCTTGCCTCCCTGGGGTGGCAATATGAGTCGGATGATCGGACTGGTCGAAGGTGATGGCGGTCTGGGACCACTTCAGGTAATGGGGTGTCACCGGAGCGACCATGTTTACTTCGCGATTGATGACCTTCAGTCGACTCTTACTTTCGACATCAGCGAAAATCATCAGAGTGGAATTGATTTGGGGGTATTCTTCACCGCTGTCTTCTCTGTCTTCAACTTTGTCTGACTCTTTCCCTTTGTCCTTGGCTTGCTTCCCTTGGAACTGTTGCATCAGGAGTCGACATTGTCGAGTGGTATGCTTAGGGTAAATGAGATTTCCCTCTTCGTCTTTCTTCGTGTGAATGTGGCATGGTAAGTCCATCACATCGTTCCCGTCCTGGTCTTTCACTTTCTTGGGGTTCCAAGGACCCTTGGGTTTCCCCTTAAATTTCCCTGGGGTCACAGCCAAGGCTTCCCCGGGGGCGACTGGCTCGGCCTTGCGCTTCTGCTTCCGACTGGAGTGTCCTCCGCCGGCCTCATTGGCGGCCGCCTTATACTTGCCACTCCGGAGTCTATCTTCCTCTTCTCCGTTCGTGTACTTGGTGGCAATTTCCATCATTCGACTCAGGGTCATATCTCCGGTTCGACCAAACTTCAAAGTTAACTCTCTGTTTCTGACGCCTTCCTTGAAGGCGCAAACTGCCTGATGGTCGGATACATTCTCGACCGTGTGATTCAGAGTGATCCACCTCTGGATGTAATCCCTTAGGGTTTCACTCGACTTCTGAACACATGACTGCAATTCTGTCAACCCTGCCGGTCGCTTGCAAGTCCCTTCGAATGTCCTGACAAACACCTGGGCCAGATCTTCCCAAGTATAAATACTGCTGGGAGCCAACTGATTCAACCACGCTCTGGCTGATCCTTCTAACATGAGGGGCAAATGCTTCATGGCCACCTCGTCGTCGCCACCTCCGATCTGAACAGCCACTCGATAATCCTCGAGCCATGTGTCCGGCTTGGACTCTCCGGTGAACTTGCTGACTCCCGCCGCCAGCCTGAAGTTGGGAGGAATCACTGCAGCTCTGATTGCTCTGCTGAAACACTCGGGACCTGAGACGCGAACTCTGCTGCTGGACGGCGCGCCTCTGTCACGGTCTTCTCGGTGAGCTCTATTTCGGTCGACCAGACCTTGAACGATGATGGATCTCGCATCAAATCCCGGTTCTCTGGGGTCGACTGGGACCCTTCGCCCAGTACTGAACTGGCGTCTGCCCTCTTGCCGTCGAGGAACGTACGACCCGGCTCTTGGGGGAGGAGAAGGCACTCGACGTTGATCGTTGCGATCGAATCGGTGCTCATATCGCTCGTGCCCTTGGTATTGATCCTCGTGCCGGCCTCTGTGTCCTTCACGCCTCGGGGGCGACCTTGGACTATGAGCCGACTGAACGGAATTCGCAGTGACGGATTGACTGTGAATCCTGTTGCGCGACTGAGATACAGCTGAATTCTGGTCACCCGCTGCACGAAGCAAATCTCTAATCTGCAATAGACCTCTCCCTGCCTCTGACTGTGAAGGCTGGATCGACTCCGCTATGCGAGCCGCAGCTGCCAAATTCTGAATCGGGGTACGGTATACCTGGGTCGGCGGCTGGAAGACGCGACGACGACTGGACTCGGGAGCGGGCGGTCGCGCGCGCTCGTCGAGTACTCTCTGGAGATTCTCCAGTCGAGTACGTTCAGCCAAGTTGGCCAAGCGCGCCTCCTCCAGGGCTCGCGCCTCAGGGGTTTCTCCAACGATAGGAGTGTGAAGGGCGTCCATGTTTCGGCGACGGAGTTCCTCCCTCTGCACGGAGGTAAGGGGCTCGGGCCTGTACTCTTCGTGGCCCCGCGCCGGAATCCCTCCTGCGGCAATTTCTTTGGTGTGGGGGAATCCGGGGGGACTACGTGGTCCGTCAACCATTAGTACTTCCGCCGCTGGATCACTGCTGTCGCACTCAGACGCAGTCTCTACGAAGCCAGTCGACAGGTCGAACAGGCCGTAGAGTGACTCGTCGGGCTCGATTGCCGCGACTTGGGGGATGGCCGACTGGCGGGCCAGTGCGTGCTTCACCCACCGCTGGAGTCTCGACCGACCGGTGCGCTTGCGCCGGTGGGAAACTGACGACGATGATGACGATGCCGGCGCAACGAATGCCGACCCATACTGGGTCGACGGTTGCCGCAGGAGGACGCCGCGGACGCATGCGCGAAAATGCGTGGCTCCGCGGGCGGGAAGCGTGTCCACGTCGAGTGGAGCCTCCTGCAGCCAAGCAGAGTTGTCAACGATGAAGGAGAGAGCGCCGAGACGGATCTCGCGGCTCTCGACCATGACTCCGCTCGAAAACATGATGTGGGTTGAAAGAATCCCAACTCCTCCAACAAATCGCTAGAACACCTGCCCCACGGTGGGCGCCAACTGTCGTGGATCTAAGTCTGACAGTGAGAATGGGGGGTAAGTACGGAGAGGCAAGATCCTAGCTATGGAGTAGTTGTATGCGCAAAGAGTTTACGAGTTCGGGCCCTTCTCTGAGGAAGTAACAGCCCTACGTCTCGGAGCCCGGAGGCGGTCGACTGGATTATGTGTGTGTGTGTTACAAAGTTCCGAACCCTCGTCCTAGTGGAGGGGGGTGGCTTATATAGAGTTCGCCAGGACCCCAGCCAGCCCACGTTACAAGGAGTTTAATGTACATAAAGAGAGGGGGTTACTGGTAACGCCTTTAATAAAGGACCATGAAGGCCATAAAAGCTACTTATGAGGTGACCGTTTGTAGGCAGTGCCTTTAGGTCTTCTTATGGTCGAGTGGTTGTCTTCATGGTCGACTGCTTGTACTTCTGGTCGAGTATGCTCGTGTCCGTCGACTGGGCTGATCAGGTCGACTGACCTGTCGATACTTCTTAGAATGTCTTTCATTGTAGGAGTCATGTCCTTGATTGGGTACCTCGGGTACGATAAGTTACCCTACCCTAGGTACGTATCCTCGTCAATACTCAACCCTCTCTTTCTTCATTTATTTCTCTGCCACCTCATCAAATTTGCCTAGTTGGCGTGCATGATACTACCTATGATACTTCCACTACGACTAGCCTTATCCGCCGCCACCCTCTCCCTTTGGATCTTCCTTGGTCCAAACCCGCAGCCGCCACAACTCCTCCTCAATTTCCATGCCGACCAACCTCCGCAATTTCCTCCCGATCCAGCCACCACCCAACCAGCGCAGTCGCGCCCATCCCCCCTCACTTCTCCTCCAGCCCACAGATGCCTCCTCCCTCCTCGCGTCTGAGCCCGAGGAGCCCCTGCGCCGTGCTCCTCCCCTGCCGCGATCCTCTGCCTCGCCCCGTGCTTGAACTCCTTCCCAAGCCGGAGCTCCTGCCTCGACCTCGCTGGAGCATACCACCAGCACTACCGGCCTCCTATGCCCCCTTTTCTCACTCCTGACCTCTCCTTCTCCTTAATTCCTCTCTCTCTCTCTTGGTTCTTAACTGCCGTCTGGCTCTTGTTCTATTGCACAGGCAGTTGCAAACCACCATGTTTGTCGTCCTCTGCCGTCGGGCCAAGCCAAGTCCTCGCCCCGCGCTGGTTCTACGCCTTGCTGTCGCGCCACCACCGGTGAGTTGCCGCCATTCGACAAGGCCCCCTCTTGGCCTCCCTGTTCCCTTCCCCGATTTGTTTCTCTCTGAAACTCTCTCCCTCATTGAACAGAGGACAGGCGCTGCCTTCTTCAGCACCGCCCGCACGCCACCTCGCCGAAGAACGCCGTCCTCGCCCGGATCCCCGTCGCCAGCCCCAAGCCCTGCCACTACTGCCTCCGCTTCGCCTGAACCGCACCCCTGCTTTGCCTCGAACAACTGCAGCACCGCTCTACCGCGTGGTCCTCTACAACAACACCGGCCCACGGGAGAGCTTCGGACTGCCTCCACCTCCTCACTGATGGCCCAAGGCCCAACGTGAGCAGCTCCCCCAGCCCCTCCAGTTTTGGCCCGTATGGTTTTTTTTAGGTTCTGCGAATTTGCCTATTATCCAGAGAACGCCAGATTTGCAGAAAAACCCCTCCATGTTCATGCATTAATATCTCACTAATCATGCATCGGAGTTAAACATGCCCTATATGTAAAATGCTTAGAATTTCATCTTATTTCGTAATTTGCAACTTTCATCCATGGTAAAAATGTTTAACTTGTTTTTTGCATTTATTTGCATAAATTACATGTTAAAATGGTTTAATTCTTATATCTAATTAATCGTAGCTTCAAATTAAATAAACTTTATATGTAAATGGGGTGGAAAAAGGATGGCGTTTTTCTTTTTCGTTTGATTTCATCTGTAGTCGGATTCTGCTTTCTGTATGATGATTGTTATGTATTGATGTATCATTGTATTCATGTTGTAGCTTGTGGCGAGTGTAAGCCAGTATCTGTTCTTCTTTTTCATTTGATTTCATCCGTCGTCGAATCCTACTCTTCTATATGATGATTGTTATGTATTGATGTATCATTGTATTTATGATGTAGCTTGTGGCGAGTGTAAGCCTTTATATTGTATTCTCATCTATTCAGTACATGGTATGTTGTAATGATATCCACCTTGCTATGCGCTCGAAATGGCATTGTATGAGAGCTTGACCGACCGCAGGAGCCCCCTTGATTGATCGAACTGTTGCCATTGTCAAGTCTAGAAAAAACTATTTTGAGTCATAGATATATATATCGGAGAGTAGGAATTATTTTTACTCCTTATCCCCTTCGTTGCTCTGGTGAGAATTTGTGACGTAGGTGTTTTGATTCCCTTACTCTTCCCACTCAAACTTTTTTTTAGGATCACACGACTATTGTGGAATCGGTCCGATGTCATTGTGATGGGAATTCTGTCTTGGTGCCTCTTGACATTTAGGGGTTGTGGCAGTGTCCCCAATCCATTTACTCCAATAGATGTATTGCCATAGCTAGTATAGTTTTTGTTTTTTGAAGGTCTGGGGTACACAATTTCTGAGGTTCTTGGTTATGTGTTGACAGAGGCAGTACATTTGGAGCGTAAAATTCGGCTAGTAGTTGTGTGATGATATTTTGCTCCTTGTACTTGTTGTACCAGATTGCATAACCGGAAATTTTTGGAGTTTTTAGGTGTGAATTCAAGTAGTTACCTAGAATATCTTTCCGACAGATGCATGACATGGGATTGGGTAAATCTCTATCATATGTATTTTTTACGGCTTATTCTGCAAGCCAAATCCTTTGTTTTGTTTTGGTTGTGGTATTTGAGTTGCTTTGAAGTCGAGTGTTGATTCCATACCTTTCCTAAGCTGTGTTCTCATATTTCTATGTGAATACTGGTCCTTCATGATAATTGAGATTGTCATGTCGATCCTTTTCAACCGGTGAACTTCTCTTCAAGTTATTCCATACGAGCATCGTTGAGAAGCCTCGGGATTGTCTTTTCATCCATCCCAGGTTGCCTTTGTTTTCCCACCATCCCACCTTTTTTCTTCAAGGACTCAGATTTCTTAATCAAGTATCCGTTTTATTGATGTGAAGTCTCTTCATTATTTTCCTCCATTGTTATAACCGGTGGATTCTTGTCTAGTTCATCATTGTTCATTTTCGTTTTCGTCTTCTTCTTCGGTGAATTCAAGATTTTCATGTTCACCTTTTCCCTTTTCTATTGGCTACGTGCTTTCCTAGGTTGGAAGTTCTTATCCAAGTATCTCTTGATCATTAACCTCACGATATTCATATCCGGAGTGCCGAAGATATCTCAGAAGTCTTGTGTTTCCATTCTTATTCCGTTCAAGCTATTTCGAGGTTGTTACCTCATTCAAGCTATTTAGTTCAACAGGTGCAATCTCTCTTTAAAAAATCATTCAACGGTGTTTCTTTTGAGTGGGTTATGGTCCCAGGATCTTACCTGACTTTTCTAATTTATCTGGAGCGATTCTCAAATTCTTTCAAAGTTTGATGTAAGAATGAATTCTCATCAGTCAAATGTCTTCTCTGAGTTTTCCTTCAATTCCTTCCAATTTGATCCCAATCTTCATCTTTTCATCATTCCCGAGTGTCTCAAATAATTTGGTGGTGTTCCTCGTCGTCTTTCTCAGCGTCGAAGACCGAAGAAGAGTTTCTTTTAAATCCTTGTCCGTTCTATTGAAGATTCATTGTTCAAGCTTGATGCCATCCTCTCAAATTGTTCTGATCATCAGGAATTCTTTTCATACCCATCCGGAGCATTTCAGGAGTTGTTTTCGTTCCTCGATCATCCAAAGGCCATCATTTTAAAAGATTTATTCGTTCTCAACATTCAACTCTCATTCCCCAACTCTTCAGGTGCTTCATTCAAGTATCCTATAATCAGTTCGTAATCTCTTCATTCTCTTGTATCTGAATTTCTTCAAGTGTCTTCGTCATTTTCTAATTCTTCCCGGCGATTCGTTCACTTTTATTCAATCATTTTCAATTCTTACAGTGGTTCATTCAACATTCCTATTCCTTTATTAACGTATCATTTCATTCGTTCTTTCCAATCCTACCAGTGATTCGTTGAAGACTTCTTCAAGTTTGCACTCTATCTCTCCTCAATCCTATTCCATGGGAATAAGTAGTATGCCAAATCTGTTGCTTGTCATCAATTTAAATTGATGAAGTATACGCATAACATAATTCTTATTCTTGTTTCATCGAGATAATTCAATTCCTTCTTTTGGAGTTCGTTCATGATATCAATTTCTCGAGCCTAAGTTGTTCATCCTTCTTTCTCCGGAGTTCCCAGCTATCTCAATCATCTCGTTACGAAGCTCCATCTAAATCATTACAAGGCTTCATCTTGTTCTTCTCAACTTTCTATTCGTCTGATCATTCTTTTATTACTGGAGTTCTCATGAAGGCTCAACATGGTGGTTCATCAAAGATTTCTTTCATTCTCAAAGTGTTTGTCAATATTCTTTTTTGAGGAGCTCATATATTCTTCTTCTTCCATTTACAAAGTGCAATTCTTTCTAGTTTATCTTTTGAGGTGGCGTTATGCCATTCTTGACAATTTCCCTTCGTGATTCAAAAGTTGTCAGGAATGAGATATTTAAGACCATTGTTTTCTCCTTGTTCAGGAGATCCTTTCTACCAATCAATCTATTTGTTGGAGTTATCCTGGTACAGATTTCAACTACAACTTTTCCAAAGGGTTGTTGCTATTTTGGTGCTTATCAATGACCCAAGTTATCTCTTTATCATCTTGGTGGAACAAGTTTTTCTTCTCTTTGTTAGTCTCAACCAATCAATTGTTTCCTTTAGTGGCCGGTCGTCACCTCATAATTTTGAGATGTTTTCCACAAGTCCACGGGGATCATATTTTTTGTTGTTGATTTTTCAACAACACCGTTAAACCCTTCTTTGTAAGGATGTTTTTCAAATTTGTCTGCGGTAAAAGATGTTGTTGTCTTCTCCATTCTTTTCATTCCATTTTATCTTTTGTTCTGGAGGCAATGAGTTGTTGCTCTCGTGAAGTATCATCCCATGTTGCCAAATTCCATGGTAATTCCTTCCATTTTCAACCAGAGTGTTGTCCAAGTTATGTCATTGTTGTTCCTTGGCCATGTCATTATACCAGTGTGGTTTCATATTCTTTTGGTTCGTTAAGCTCTTGTTTGATGTCTTTCAGCCTACAAGGTTCCCGTATGTTCCTTGCTCCTCTTTTCTAACAGAGTGTTTGCAAACTCGTTCATCTCTGTTGTATTCTTTTTTTCAAGTTGTTAAACCTCTAAAGGTTTGTGGTGTCACTCGTTTATTGAAGAACCAACTTAGTATTACCTCTTCTCTCCGGTTTCATCCCTAGATCTCGGGGCGAGATCTCTTGTAAGTGGGGGAGAGTTGTGACGACCCGAGACCGACGCTCCAGATGCCTTCCATGTTTTGCGTGTTACTTGTGTCAATTATTTGTTTATTGCATTCATCATCGCATCATTCGCATTGCATCGGCACTCCGTGCCGTCATTCTTTTCAAAACTCGTGGACCGCTCGTAGTTGTCGCGCAAACCACACCACTCTCTTTTCTATCTTTTCTAAGCCCATCAAACCCCCTTTTGTCTTCGTGGTTTTCTGTCAAACCCCTCACGTGCGTGTTCCAAACGGCCCCGGACCCGAACCGGGCAGTCATGACCGGTGAATCCGAATCATCCCCAAACATCCCTAAAGCATCTTTGGTTTCTTATTTGGACTACTGATGTCTACTATGCAACCTTCTTCTTGTAGACTCGTGTTGGGCCTCCAAGCGCAGAGTTTTGTAGGACAATAGCAAATTTCCCTCAAGTGGATGACCTAAGGTTTATCAATCTGTGGGAGGCGTAGGATGAAGATGGTCTTTCTCAAACAACCCTGCAACCAAATAACAAATAGTCTCTTGTGTCCCCAACACACCCAATACAGGGGGCTCCCTCCACCCTTCTGGAGGCCTCATGGCTCTTCTGGCCCAACTCTTTTGCTTCAGGGGCTTCTTCTGGTCCATAAAAATCACCATAATTTTTTGGCACATTTGAACTCCGTTTGATATTCCTTTTCTGCGAAACTCAAAAACAAGGGAAAAACAAAAACTGGCACTGGGCTCTAGGTTAATAGGTTAGTCCCAAAAATCATATAAAATAGCATATAAATGCATATAAAACATCCAAGATGGATAATATAATATCATGGAACAATCAAAAATTATAGATACGTTGGAGACGTATCAAGCATCCCCAAGCTTAATTCCTGCTCGTCCCTGAGTAGGTAAATGATAAAAACAGATTATTTTATGTGGAATGCTTCCTAACATATTTATCCATGTAATTTTCTTTATTGTGGCATGAATATTCAGATCCATAAGATTCAAAACAAAAGTTTAATATTGACATAACAACAATAATACTTCAAGCATACTAACAAAGCAATCGTGTCTTCTCAAAATAACATGGCCAAAGAAAGCTATCCCTCCAAAATCATATAGTCTGGCTATGCTGCATCTTCATCACACAAAATATTCAAATCATGCACAACCCCGATGACAAACCAAGCAAATGTTTCATACTTTTTATGTTCTCAAACTTTTTCAACTTTCACGCAATACATGAGTGTGAGCCATGGACATAGCACTATAGGTGGAATAGAATATGGTGGTTGTGGAGAAGACAAAAAGAAGGAGATAGTCTCACATCAACTAGGCGTATCAACGGGCTATGGAGATGCCCATCAATAGATATCAATGTGAGTGAGTAGGAATTGCCATACAACAGATGCACTACAGCTGTAAGTGTATGAAAGCTTAAAAAGAAACTACGTGGGTGTGCATCCAACTCGCTTGCTCACGAAGACCTAGGGCAATTTGAGGAAGCCCATCATTGGAATATACAAGCCAAGTTCTATAATGAAAAATTCCCACTAGTATATGAAAGTGACAACATAGGAGACTCTCTATCATGAAGATCATGGTGCTACTTAGAAGCACAAGTGTGGTAAAAGGATAGTAACATTGTCCCTTTTCTCTTTTCTCTCATTTTTTGGGGCTCTCTCTTTTTTTTCGTCCGTAGTCTCATCCACACTTGTGGGGAATCATAGTCTCCACCATCCTTTTCTCACTGGGACCATGCTCTAATAATGATGATCATCACACTTTTATTTACTTTACAACTCAAGAATTACAACTTGATACTTGGAACAAATATATGACTCTATATGAATGCCTCCGGCGGTGTACCGGGATGTGCAATGAATCAAGAGTGACATGTATGAAAGAATTATGAATGGTGGCTTTGCCACAAATACGATGTCAACTACATGATCGTGCAAAGCAATATCACAATGACGGAACGTGTCATAATAAACGGAATGGTGGAAAAGTTGCATGGCAATATATCTCGGAATGGCTATGGAAATGCCATAATAGGTAGGTAAGGTGGCTGTTTTGAGGAGGGTATATGGTGGGTTTATGGTACCGGCGAAAGTTGCGCGGCACAAGAGAGGCTAGCAATGGTGAAGGGTGAGAGTGCGTATAATCCATGGACTCAACATTAGTAATAAAAAACACATAATTATTGCAAAAATCTATTAGTTATCGAAACAAAGTACTACGTGCATGCTCCTAGGGGGTAGATTGGTAGGAAAATACCATCGCTCGTCCCCGACCGCCACTCATAAGACAATCAATAAATAAATCATGCACCGACTTCATCACATAACGGTTCACCATACGTGCATGCTACGGGAATCACAAACTTCAACACAAGTATTTCCAATATCCACAATTACTCACTAGCATGACTCTAATATCACCATCCTCATATCTCAAAACAATCATAAGGAATCCAACTTTTCATAGTATTCAATGCACATAATATGAAAGTATTTATTATATCCCTCTTGGATGCCCATCATATTAGGACTAAATTCATAACCTAAGCAAATTACCATGCTATTTAGAGACTCTCAAAATAATATAAGTGAAGCGTGAGAGTTCATAAATTTCTTCAAAATAAAACTACCATCGTGCTCTAAAAAGATATAAGTGAAGCACTAGACCAAATGACAAACTACTCCAAAAGATATAAGTGAAGATCAATGAGTAGTCGAATAATTATGTAACTATGTGAAGACTCTATAACATTTAAGAATTTAAGATCTTAGGATATTATTCAAACAACAAGCAAATCCTAATAAAATAAAATGACGCTCCAAGCAAAACACATATCATGTGGTGAATAAAAATATAGCTCCAAGTAAGGTTACCGATGAACGAAGACGGAAGAGGGGATGCCATCCGGAGCATCCCCAAGCTTAGATTCTGAAAACAAGCAAACTATGCACCGAAAACAGAATTTGTCAAAAACAGAACAATCTGTAAAGATCTGAATTGAAATCATACTTATGTAGCTCCAAACATTCTGAAAAATTAGGACAACATAGGCAATTTGTATATCAATATCTTCAGAATTTTTCAATGCTCCAGTGATTTTTCACAATTCTATGACTGTGCGCAAAAGTTTCTGTTTTTGGACAGAATTGAATCAACCATCATCCACACTATCCCAAAGGCTTTACTTGGCACTTTATTGAAAAAAGCTATAAAACATGATTACTACAGTAGCTTAATCATGTGAACATGCAAAAATAGTAGGGTTAAATATTGGGTTGTCTCCCAACAAGCACTTTTCTTTAATGCCTTTCTAGCTAGGCATGATGATGTCAATGATGCTCACATAAAAGATAAGAATTGAAACATAATGGGAGGATCATGAAGAAAATGACTAGCACATTTAAGTCTAACCCACTTCCTATGCATAGGGATTTTGTGAGCAAACAAATTATGGGAACAAGAATCAACTAGCATAGGAAGGCAAAACAAGTGCAACTTCAAAAATTTCAACACATAGAGAGGAATGTTGATATTATTGCAATATGAAAAAGCATATGTTCCTCTCTCATAGTAATTTTCAGTAGCATCATGAATGAATTCAACAATATAACTAGCACATAAAGCATTCTTTTCATGATTCATAAGCATGAAAATTTTACTACTCACCACATAAGCAAATTTATTCTCATGAATAGTAGTGGGAGCAAACTCAACGAAATAACTGTCATGTGAGGCATAATCCAATTGAAAATTAAAATCATGATGACAAGTTTCATGGTTATCATTATTCTTTATAGCATACGTGTCATCACAATAATCATCATAGATAGCAACTTTTTTCTCATAATCAATTGGAACCTCTTCTGAAATAGTGGATTCATCACTAAATAAAGTCATGACCTCTCCAAATCCACTTTCATCAACATAATCATCATAAATAGGAGGCATGCTATCATCATAATAAATTTGCTCATCAAAACTTGGGGCACAAAAAATATCATCTTCATCAAACATAGCATCCCCAAGCTTGTGGCTTTGCATATCATTAGCATCATGGATATTCAAACAATTCATACTAAAAAGTCATGCTCATCATTCAAAGATTTAGTGCCAAACATTCTGTAGACTTCTTCTTCTAACACTTGAGCACAATGTTCCTTTCCATCATTTTCACAAAATATATTAAAAAGATGAAGCATATGAGGCAACCTCAATTCCATTTTTTAGTTTTCTTTTATAGACTAAACTAGTGATAAAACAAGAAACTAAAAGATTTGATTACAAGATCTAAAGATATACCTTAAAGCACTAACCTCCCCGGCAACAACGCCAGAAAAGAGCTTGATTGATGGGGTGTGAGTGTCGCTTACCTAGCCTCCCCGGCAACGGTGACAGAAAAGAGCTTAGTTGACGGGGTGTGAGTGCCGCTTACCTAGCCCCCCGGCAATGGCGCCAGAAAAGAGCTTGATGTCTACTACGCAACCTTCTTCTTGTAGACTCGTGTTGGGCCTCCAAGCGCAAAGTTTTGTAGGACAGTAGCAAATTTCCCTCAAGTGGATGACCTAAGGTTTATCAATCTGTGGCAGGCGTAGGATGAAGAAGGTCTCTCTCAAACAACCCTGCAACCAAATAACAAAGAGTCTCTTGTGTCCCCAACACACCCAATACAATGGTAAATTGTATAGGTGCACTAGTTCGGCGAAGAGATGGTGATACAAATGTAATATGGATGGTAGGTATAGGTTTTTGTAATCTGAAAATATAAAAACAACAAGGTAGCAAGTAGTAAAAGTGAGCGAAAACGGTATTCCAATGCTTGGAAACAATCCCTAGTGTTTGGGATATAACTACTGGGTATGAACCGCCCAGGAGGGGCCGGGTCATACCATTGGCGACTTATCGACGAAGATGGCGGGTCATAGCAAGCCTATTGACGGCCCAAGACCCAGGGCGACTTGAGGCCCAAGAGGATGAACCGCCACATGTATAACTTGTATTGTAAGGCAAGCTTAGTTAGTCACCGAGCCAGACACGTTGTGTATGAGCTGGCCAGGACTCTGTAAGCCGCCGGGCATCAACGTGTGTATATAAAGGGGTGACCCGGCGACGAGTTAAGGATAAGAAACAAAAGGTCGAGAACTAGGTCAAGCGTATTCGCTCCGTGGTAATCGAAACCCAAGCAATACAACCCCAAACTCGAGTAGGCCTTTACCTCCACCGCGAGGGGCCGAACCAGTATAAACTCTCTGTGTCCTTTGTCCCGATTAACCCCTTTAAGCTAACCTAGTTGAGATGGCTCCACAACTAAGTCCTTTTGCTAGGACATCTGTCGTGTCAAGTCCACAACAGTTGGCGCCCACCATGGGGCCAGCGCACGGTGGTTTCGAGTTCTTGAAGGGCAACTTTGCAGGGATCAACGGATACGCTGTGGGCCGGATGACCAAGAGTCATCGCGGCAAGCTCTACATCGATGACGCTAGCTGGGGCCCCGAGGACGGCTCAATTGAGTATGGGTACCGGGTCCCCTTCGGTGGAATCCACGTATTCATCGGCAAGATCGGCGAGTCGGGCCCTGATCCAGACACCTGCATCGACATCATCGAGACGGCTCAGCGTGCACGACCCGCCAAAGTCCAAAACGCTATGAGGCGCGCCTTTGTGGGTTTCATCCACGGGGCGGAACTTGAGGAAGGATCCATGTCTGCCGGTGAGACGACCATCTGCTCTGATGGTGAGTCATCAACCGATGAGACCAATTCAATGTATTAGTTGCAAGATGGCGGGCTTGGGGGCTGCTCCGACGGCGACAGTATTCCGGACACCCATGAGTCGCCGAACAGGGTGGCAATCTTCATGGCCGATACACAACCAGTGCTCAGCTCGATAACCACCGCGGCCATGACCTCCAGCCCAATGGTCGCGGTAACGGCTGGGGCTAGCAGCCCTGTGCGCCCGCCGGCTCAGGTCCTGACTGAATTGCTGGATGCTTTGGCGGCTTTGATGGGGGTGGAGGTGACCCCGGACACTCAAGAAGGTGGATTTTGCGAAGCTACGAGATGAGATAGTGCTACCTCTTGAGCACTGCATTGGATTTCCTTGAAGATGAAAGGATGATGTAGCAAAGTAGCGTAAGTATTTCCCTTAGTTTTTGAGAACCAAGGTATCAATCCAGTAGGAGGCTACACGCGAGTCCCTCGTACCTACACAAAACAAATAGCTCCTCGCAACCAACGCGATAAGGGGTTGTCAATCCCTTCACAGTCACTTACGAGAGTGAGATCTGATAGAGATGATAGATAATATTTTTGGTATTTTTTTGATAAAGATGCAAAGTAAAATAAAAAGCAAACTAAAAAGCAAAGGCAATAATAAAGTGATGGAAGATTAATATGATGAAGATAGACCCGGGGGCCATAGAATTCACTAGTGGCTTCTCTCAAGAGCATAAGTATTTTACGGTGGGTGAACGAATTACTGTTGAGCAATTGACAGAATTGAGCATAGTTATGAGAATATCTAGGTATGATCATGTATATAGGCATCACGTCTGAGACAAGTAGACCGACTTCTGCCTGCATCTACTACTATTACTCCACTAATCGACCGCTATCCAGCATGCATCTAGAGTATTAAGTTCAAGAAAACAGAGTAACGCCTTAAGCAAGATGACATGATGTAGAGGGATAAATTCATGCAATATGATAAAAACCCCATCTTGTTATCCTCGATGGAAACAATACAATATGTGCCTTGCTGCCCCTACTGTCACTGGGAAAGGACACCGCACGATTGAACCCAAAGCTAAACACTTCTCCCATTGCAAGAAAAACCAATCTAGTAGGCCAAACCAAACTGATAATTCGAATAGACTTGCAAAGATAACCAATCATACATAAAAGAATTCAGAGAAGATTCAAATATTGTTCATAGATAATCTTGATCATAAACCCATAATTCATCGATCTCAACAAACACACCACAAAAAGAAGATTACATCAAATAGATCTCCACGAGAGAGGGGGAGAACATTGTATTGAGATCCAAAAAGAGAGAAGAAGCCATCTAGCTACTAACTATGGACCCGAAGGTCTGAGGTAAACTACTCACACTTCATCGGAGGGGCTATGATGATGTAGAAGCCCTCCGTGATGGATGCCCCCTCCAGCGGAGCTCCGGAACATGCCCCAAGATGGGATCTCGTGGGTACAGAAGGTTGCGGCGGTGGAATTAGGTTTTTGGCTTCGTATCAGACCGTTTGGGGGTACGTAGGTATATATAGGAGGAAGAAGTACGTCGGTGGAGCAAGGTGAGGCTCATGAGGGTGGAGGGCGCGCCCCCCTACCTCATGCCCACCTCGTTTCTTTCTTGACGTAGGGTCCAAGTCTCCTGGATCATATTCGGTGAGAAAATCACGTTCCCGAAGGTTTCATTCCGTTTGGACTCCGTTTGATATTTCGTTTCTTCCAAACTCTGAAATAGGCGAAAAACAGCAATTCTGGGCTGGGCCTCCGGTTAATAGGTTAGTCCCAAAAATAATATAAAAGTGGAAAATAAAGCCCAATAATGTCCAAAACAGTAGGTAATATAGCATGGGCAATCAAAAATTATAGATACGTTGGAGACGTATCAGGCATCACCAAGCTTAATTCCTGCTCGTCCTCGAGTAGGTAAATGATAAAAACAGGATTTTTGATGCGGAGTGCTACTTAGCATAATTTTAATGTAATTCTTCTTAATTGTGGTATGAATATTGAGAACCGAAAGATTCAAGACAAAAGTTCATATTGACATAAAAAATAATAATACTTCAAGCATACTAACAATGCAATTATGTCCTCTCAAAATAACACGGCCAAAGAAAGTTCATCCCTACAAAATCATATAGTTTAGTCATGCTCCATTTTCGTCATACAAGAATGCTCTCATCATGCACAACCCCGATGATAAGCCAAGCAATTGTTTCATACTTTAGTAATCTCAAACTTATAAACTTTCACGCAATATATGAGCGCGAGCCATGGACATAGCACTATGGGTGGAATAGAATATGATGATGGGGGTTATGTGGAGAAGACAAAAAGGAGAAGATCTCACATCAACTAGGCTAATCAATGGGCTATGGAGATGCCCATCGATTGATGTTAATGCAAGGAGTAGGGATTGCCATGCAACGGATGCACTAGAGCTATAAATGTATGAAAGCTCAACAAAAGAAACTAAGTGGGTGTGCATCCAACTTGCTTGCTCACAAAGACCTAGGGCACTTGAGGAGGCCCATTGTTGGAATATACAAGCCAAGTTCTATAATGAAAAATTCCCACTAGTATATGAAAGTGACAAAACAAGAGACTCTCTATCATGAAGATTATGGTGCTACTTTGAAGCACAAGTGTGGAAAAGGATAGTAGCATTGTCCCTTCTCTCTTTTTCTCTCACTTTTTTGGGCCTTTTCCTTTTTTTCTGGCCTCCCTCTTTTTTGGGGGCCTTCTCTTTTTTTATGGCCTTTCTCTTTTTTTTTATTCCTCACTTGGGACAATGCTCTAGAAAATGATGATCATCACACTTTTATTTATTTACAACTCAATGATTACAACTCGATACTAGAACAAAGTATGACTCTATATGAATGCCTCCGGTGGTGTACCGGGATATGCAATGAACCAAGAGTGACATGAAAGAATTATGAACGGTGGCTTTGCCACAAATACTATGTCAACTACATGATCATGCTAAGCAATATGACAATGATGAATGTGTCAAGATGAACGGAATGGTGGAAAGTTGCATGGCAATATATCTCGGAATGGCTATGGAACTGCCATAATAGGTAGGTATGGTGGCTATTTTGAGGAAGATATAAGGAGGTTTATGTGTGAAAGAGCGTATCATATCACGGGGTTTGGATGCACCGGCGAAGTTTGCACCAACTCTCAATGTGAGAAAGGGCAATGCACGGTACCGAAGAGGCTAGCAATGATGGAAGGGTGAATGAGGGAGTCCTGGATTGGGGGTTGTTCGGATAGCCGGACTATACCTTCGGCCGGACTCCTGGACTATGAAGATACAAGATTGAAGACTTCGTCCCGTGTCCGGAAGGGACTTTCCTTGGCGTGGAAGGCAAGCTTGGTGATATGGATATGTAGATCTCCTACCATTATAACCGACTCTGTGTAACCCTAGCCCTCTCTGGTGTCTATATAAACCGGAGGGTTTTAGTCCGTAGGACGAACAACAATCATACCATAGGCTAGCTTCTAGGGTTTAGCCTCCTTGATCTCGTGGTAGATCTACTCTTGTACTACCCATATCATCAATATTAATCAAGTAGGAGTAGGGTTTTACCTCCATCGAGAGGGCCCGAACCTGGGTAAAACATCGTGTCCCTTGTCTCCTATTACCATCCACCTAGACGCACAGTTCGGGACCCCCTACCCGAGATCCGCCGGTTTTGACACCGACATTGGTGCTTTCATTGAGAGTTCCTCTATGTCGTCACTTTTAGGCCCGATGGCTTCTCCGATCATCAGCAGCAATGCCGTCCAGGGTGAGACTTTTCTCCCCGGACAGATCTTCGTATTTAGCGGCTTTGCTCTGCGGGCCAATTCGCTTGGCCATATGGAGTAGATCAAAAGCTACGCCCCTAGCCATCAGGTCAGATTTGGAAGTCTTAACTACACGGCTGACATCCGTGGAGACTTGATCTTCGACGGATTCGAACCACAGCCGAGCGCGCCGCACCGTCACGAAGGGCATGATTTAGCTCTGCCACCGAACAGTTTCTTGGAGGCCGCGCCCGCATCGGCCCCGACCCTTAGTTTGGAGCCGATTGCGCCAATCGAGGACGGGTGGTTGGACGCTGCCTCGGAGGCCGAAATCTCTACGGCGATCGAGCCGAACACCAGCTTTGTCCCTTACAAAGCCCGTGACTCCAAGGTGCCGGACTCCTCTCCGGACTTCGAGCCCCCGATGCCCCTACCGATCGAGTCTAATTGGGCGCCGATTATGGAGTTCACCGTCGCGGACATCTTTCAGCACTTGCCTTTTGGCGATATTCTGAATTCACTAAAGTCTCTCTCTTTATCAGGAGAGCCCTGGCCAGACTACGGTCAGCAAGGTTGGGATGCGGATGATGAAGAAATTCAATACCCACCCACCACCACTTTGTAGCCACTGTCGATGATTTAACAGACGTGCTCGACTACGACTCCGAAGACATCGACGGTATGGACGCCGATGTAGGAGACCATCAGGAATTAGCGCCTATAGGACTGGAAAGCCACCTCTTCATATGACATATACATGGTGGATACCCCAAAAGAGGGCGATGGCGATGGAACAGCGGAGGATGACCCCTCCAAGAAACAGCCCAAGCGCCGGCGTCAGCGGCGCCGCTCTAAATCCCGCCAAAGCAAAAACGGTGATTCCGGCACAGGAGATAATAACACTCCGGACAGAGCCGAAGAAAACCCCCTCCAGCAAAACTCAGCACAGGAGGACGGAGAAGCCAGCCCTCATGAGAGAGCGGCAGACAGAGAGGTCGAGGATGATAATTACATGCCTCCCTCCGAAGACGAGGCAAGCCTCGACGACGATGAATTTGTCGTGCCTGAGGATCCCGTCGAACAAGAGCGCCTCAAATGCAGGCTTATAGCCACGGCGAGCAGCCTCAAGAAAAAACAGCTACAGCTTAGAGCTGATCAAGACTTGCTAGCCTACATATGGACGGAAGTCCTAGAAGCCGAAGAGTATGAACTCGAACGCCCCTCCAAGAGCTACCCAGAGCGCAGGTTGCTACCCCGATTAGAGAAAGAAGCACCTACATCACCAGCGCGTGATGCGGCCGACCGGCCACCACATGGCCGTGACAAAGAGGCCTCTCGGCCCTCCACTCAAGCCGCACCCCAGCACCGCTTTAAAAATACCAAGGCACCGGGGAATGCGCCAGACCTGCGAGATATATTGGAGGACAAGGCAAAGCAAACAAGGTCGATCTACGGATCGCGTGAGCGCCCCGTAGTACGAGACGGTAATCGTCATGCCGAATACAGTAAATCCGGCCGGGCCGAACACAGAAGACAAAGCTCGCTTGAGTTACGTTGTGATATAGCTTAATACAGAGGTGCCGCACACCCACTATGCTTCACAGATGAAGTAATGGATCATCAAATCCCAGAGGGTTTCAAACCCGTAAACATCGAATCATATGATGGCACAACAGACCCTACGGTATGGATCGAGGACTATCTCCTCCATATCCACATGGCCCGCGTTGACGATCTACACGCCATCAAATACCTCCCACTCAATCTTAAAGGACCAGCTCGGCATTGGCTTAATAGCTTGCCAGCAGAATCAATTGGTTGTTGGGAGGACCTGGAAGCCGCATTCCTCGACAATTTCTAGGGCACTTATGTGTGACCACCAGACGTCGATGACCTAAGCCACATAATTCAGCAGCCAGAGGAATCGGCCAGGCAATTCTAGACACGGTTCCTAACCACGAAAAATCAAATCATCGACTGTCCGGACGCAGGGGCCCTAGCGGCCTTCAAGCATAATATCCGCGACGAGTGGCTTGCTCGGCACCTTGGACAGGAGAAGCCAAAATCTATGGCAGCCCTCACGACGCTCATGACCCTCTTTTGTGCAGAAGAAGACAGCTGGCTGGCTCGTAGCAATAACATAACCAAGATCCCTGGTCATTCGGATACTAAGGACAACAGTGCCAGGTCGCGTCGCAACAAGCACAAGCGCTGCATTAACAGCGACAATGCTGAGGATACGGCAGTTAATGCCGGATTCAGAGGCTCTAAACCCGGTCAGCGGAAAAAGCCATTCAAAAGAAATACTCCGGGCTCATCCAGTTTGGACCGAATACTCGACCGCTCATGCCAGATACATGGCACCCCCGAAAAGCCAGCCAATCACACCAACAGGGATTGTTGGGTGTTCAAGCAGGCAGGCAAGTTACATGCCAAAAACAGAGATCAGGGGCTACATAGTGACGAGGAGGAGGAGCCCCGGCCGCCGAACAGTAGTGGACAGAAGGGATTCCCCCCACAAGTGCGGACGGTGAACATGATATACGCAACCCACATCCCCAAGAGGGAGCGGAAGCATGCGTTAAGGGACGTATACGCGATGGAGCCAGTCGCCCCGAAGTTCAACCCATGGTCCTCCTGCCCAATCACTTTTGATCGAAGGAACCACCCCACTAGCATCCGTCACGGTGGATTCGCCGTATTGGTTCTCGACCCAATCATTGACGGATTTCACCTCACTTGAGTCCTCATGGACGGCGGCAGCAGCCTGAACCTGCTTTATCAGGATACAGTGCAGAAAATGGGCATCGATCCTTCGAGGATTAACCCCACTAAAACGACCTTTAAAGGCGTCATACCAGGTGTAGAGGCCAACTGTACAGGCTCAGTCACACTTGAAGTGGTCTTCGGATCTCCGGATAACTTCCGAAGCGAGGAATTAATCTTCAACATAGTCCCGTTTCGCAGTGGCTATCACGCACTGCTCGGGCGAACCGCATTTGCCAAGTTCAATGCGGTACCGCATTACGCATACCTCAAGCTCAAGATCCAGGCCCTCGAGGAGTCATTACGGTCAATGGAAACACCGAACGCTCTCTCCGTACGGAGGAGCATACGGCGGCTCTCGCAGCGGAAGTACAAAGCAGCCTCTCAAGGCAATTTCCCAGTCCGGCCACTAAACGTCCGGACACCGTCAAGCGCGCCCGGAGTAACCTACAGTAAGACCGTCTGGCACGTTGTGAGCAGGCGTAGCAATGCGGCCCCAACCCCAGCCCTCACGAAATTGTGAAACCAGTACTGCGCATACATAATTACGCTCTGGAAATACCATGGGGACAGGGGGAGGGGCACCATCACGGCACGCCCAAAACACGGCTTAAACCGCACCAGGGGCTGCCGATTTCTTACTTTTATCTTACTTTCAGGACTCCATTCTTCGGAAGGCCTAAGCCGGTAGTACAATTGCCGCACAAATGATGCAAGAACCAGGGAAGAAGAAAACCACGCCGCACTATGGAACTCTAAGGTGGTGTCTATAACGAGCAGTATACCTGTTTTGCATATCATTCCACAGTCCGCCCCTGGATAGGACATGTCAAATAGTCCCACATTTTGCTTATCGCACAATTTGTATCGTTCTGCTTTGATCGCAGCTTCTTCAAATAAACAATGCATAGCTTTTGTCTATTACTGTATTACTCTTTTTTAAGAATACATGTTCATTAATGACATGTTGCGCCCGTACACTTTGGTACGGCCAATACACCAGGGGCTTAAGTACCCCACAACACGGTGTGAGAAGTCCGAACACTTTCACAAGTGCGGCACCCCGAACTTATAGCATTATATGCATCGGCTCCGAATCATGTCTTGGGTCAAATGTTGGGTTTGCCCGGCTCCTATGTTTTGGTACCTTACGTTCCGTTGTATCGGCTAAGGTAGCGCTAGGAGAACTACTGCGACTGTGCCCCAGTTGAGCTGGGCTAAAGCACCTCAGTAGAGAAAGCTAAAACTGACCGTCATGATAAGGCGAGAGATGGTCGATGTTCGAGAGGTTTTCGAGTCCCTAAAGACTTATACCGCTTAGAGCGAGGAGTCGGCTTTGTCCGGCCCAGGCATGGATAGCGCCCCGAACTCGGTCTTCCGAACACTAGGGGCTTCGCCGAAATTTAAAATTATAGAATTATATGGCTAAGTGAGAGTGTTCAAGCATTATAGTCCGATTGCCTTGTTCATTGTGTTGAGCGCCTCCCTCGAAGGACCCAAGTATGGGAAAAAGAGCGCTCAAGTTTATCCCGAACACCCCAGCACTCGTGGCATGGGGGCAGAAGCCGGCGACTCGCCATCTATCAAAATTTGATAAACGGCCGCACAGAATGTCATATTTTAAATTCAAAAGGCATTGCTTAGCGCACATGAACAAGTCTTTAGCGCACAGGACAAAATAAACAAGTTTTACTCAAAAATTACATCTTTCGAGCATTCGTCCGCCATAAGGCGGGCGCCTTCCAGAACACCCTTATAGTACATCTCGGGGTGGCGATGTGATGAGGACATCAATACCATTGTTACACCCACAGCCCCTACTGTTACATATGATGGACCAATTACTAGAGCTCGCGCACGCCAATTAAATTACCAGGTACTTTCGTTTCTTGGTAATGATTCTAATGTTCATGAGAATATGATGCTGCCTAAATTGGATACATTTGTTTTGCTTACAAATGAAGGGCCTAGCTTGGAGAAGAATGAACATTGGAGCAAGAACAAGCATGGAGTTGATGGCATGCGCAAGGGAAACAAGAACGGAGTTACAAGTGATGATTTCAGGACTCTGAAGCCACCATAAGGAGTGAATGAAGCCTTGGACGAAATATACAAGATGCCACTTCATAAATTTCGTCCAGAGGCTATTCTAGGTGCTGCGTCACCTTATTATTGGGCCAGGCCCATGTAATTTCGAAATACTTAAGTATATGTTGTTTTTAGAGTCCGTATGTGTGGGAAAACAAGAGTTAGGGTTGGTTTCGGACCCCTTCCTCAAGGGCCACGAAATTCCCCCCTCTTCCTCCATATATACAGCCCTTAGGGCGTCGTTTAGACTTTGGGTTTTGTTTAGATCAAAAGTTCGCCATAGCTGCAACTTCGCGTACTTCGTTTGTGTTCAACGACCAGACCAAGGCATCACAGAACCCCACCTTCATTAATAAAGCTTTCCTCTTATATTCGCAATATCCAGATTGCAATCTTAGTTTCTTGCTTGTTCTTCGTTTGCTCGTAGGAAACAGGCCCTCGTGGTCAGGTTGATCGTGCTCCGGCGTGGTCAATAACCCTCGGAAGTTGGTTTAGCGATTGCTAAGGCGTGACGTCTCGCACGTTCGTAGTCGGATCGTCAAGGTCGACTCCCACAGAAACGATAGCCACCATCTCATCGAAACATCGAGACACCTTTGCCTCTATCAAGTGGTATCAGATTTCCACGTTGCTCAGTGAGATTTTACAGTTTTTCGTAGTTTAGATCGAGTCTGTTCTTCATACCTACAGTCCACAAAAAGCCACAAAAAAAATTAGGGTTAGTTCATCATATCCGAACCAATCTGAGCCTTTGCATAATCTTTTTAGGGTTTTTGCTTTGTTGAATTTGCGGTTGCATCGTCGTGTCAAGTTGCTGGTCTTAGAGTCTAGTCTTTTAGAGTTTCGAGTTCTGGTCATAAGTTGTCACGCCGCCGCCGCACCATCATCATCGCCTTGCCATCTACCACCGCTGCTTATCCGCCACCGCTCTGAATCTATATCCATATACCACCACCAATCCGTATCCATATATCACCACCATATATCCACCACCAATCCGAGTTCTTCTCATATTAGGTTTGTTTTGAGATCCATCTAAATTCCGATTCGTGTTTCCTTGCCTGCGTAGGTCTCAGAAAAAAAACAAAAAAACAAAAAAAAAGAGTCTGGAGACCCCCGGGCTGTTTTTAGGCCAAAATTTCGGCGACCGAAAATATTTTTTCCCTATCCTATTTTTAGACTGTTCTGAGTCTTTTGAGACACTCGCCATCATAGTGATTTTTGGTCGCACTATTTCGTTGTCGCTGCCCTGATTTCTGAAAAAAAAATTGTCAAAAAAATTTCGTACCCATCTTGTCAGTTTGACCTGGGAAGAGTTTTGAGACACTCGCCATTATAGTGATTTTTCGCAAAAAAAAGAGGAGCGCAAAAAAAAAGAGCACAAAAAAAAATTCCAGAGTGTGCTTTTCCCTTGTTTACGTGCAGCGCCGTGATTTTGTTAGTGTTCTAGGCTCGCGTCTCTAGTACGGTCTAGCCTAGGACCAGCACAGTACCGTCGTTGAGCGTTTATTCAACTTTTCATCTCTGAATTGATTATTGCTGACCCTTTTTGCTACCATATTATAAGCCTTCCTAGCTCCACATACATCTACGCCGTGCGTTTGACTCTCCCTGGTAATCGCTCTATCCAAGCTTTGAGAGTTTTGACTACAACGGTTGCCGATCACCGCCTGCTGCTTGGTAAGAACTGGTAAGAATTTGAGATTTGCTTGACGGATTTGTGACTGTCCACCACACCACCACCACCACTTCCTAGTAGTCTGTCGAATCATATTCTTGTGTGTTTCTATTGCTGCTAACCATGGCAGGATCACAAGCCGACGAGACTGGCTAGGAGAACATGACAAACAAAGCGTTACATGATAAGTTTCAACAAATGATGAGTGGACAGGTGGAAGATGTGCTAAATAGATTTGAAGAGGCCATGGAGAAGATAGATGGCATTGAGAAGGCGTTCGAAACAAAGCTCGATAACAAGTTTAATGAATTGCTCGCGCGTCTACCACCACCACCACCGGCTGCACCTAACGCACCTCTACAACAACAACAACGACTACCTACACATCGCGAAACAGCCCTCCGCCGAGCGACCCGTGTCCCTCTTCAGCCTGGCCAAGCTGCTGGTGCAGTTGTTGATACTTCTGTGGCTCCTGCTGCTGATGTGGGGGAGGATGATTATGTGGGAGATTACGAGGATGAGGTTGATCAACATGAGAACTACGTGCAACCACCAGCACCACAACCACCAGGTCGTCCACATGCAAATAATGGCAATGTTAGGGCTCCCCCTCAGGTACGAGATCATGACCATCTCCCTAAACTGAAATTGAATATTCCACCATTTGAGGGTAGATATGTTCCTGATATATATCTTACTTGGGAGTTAGAAACTGAACAACGATTTACATGTTTACAATATCCTGAGGAGAGACGTGTTCCTGTTGTTGTTTGTGCTTTCACTAGCTTTGCATGTGTTTGGTGGTCTGAATATTGTAGATTATATCCTGTTCCAGCTACTTGGGCTGCTTTGAAAACTGATATGCGTACTCGTTGGGTTCCACCATATTATCAACGTGAATTACTTCAAAAATTGCAGCGCCTAAGACAAGGAAAAAAATTCGGTAGAAGAATATTATCAAGAATTACAAACTGGCTTGATTAGATGTGGTATCGTTGAGGAGAATGAAGCTATGCTTGCACGTTTTCTGGGTGGATTAAATAGAGAGATTCAGACCATTCTAGACTATAAGGATTATAATAATATCACTCGTTTATTCCATCTTGCTTGTAAAGCTGAACGTGAAGTGCAGGATCGACAAGCATTGGCGCGAACTAACTTTTCTGCAGGTCGACCTTCATCGTGGACACCACGTGCATCATCTACTTCTACACGTTCTGCTACACCGGCACCTCCGTCAGCTGCCACCTCCAACCGTGATACAAGAAAGCAGGCACAACCACCACTATCTGCCAAGAGCACTCCTGTCGGGCCTGCACAGAGCTCTGCTTCTTCCATGGCGTCTACAGGGCACACAAGTGATATTATTTGTCGTCGTTGTAAGGGAAGAGGACATTTTGCGCGAGAATGCACATCTCAGCGTGTGATGATTGCTACTGAGGATGGTGGGTATGAGTCCGCTAGTGACTATGATGAGGAGACTTTGGCTCTTCTTACACATGAAGAACACGGTGGAGATGTTTCTGATCATGAGACGCAATACATGGCTACTGAAGATGCTGACAGGTATGAATGTTTAGTTGCTCAACGTGTTTTGAGTGTGCAGGTCACGCAAGCTGAGCAAAATCAGAGGCATAATTTGTTCCATACAAAGGGAGTTGTGAAGGAACGTTCTGTTCGCGTCATCATAGATGGAGGGAGCTGCAACAACTTGGCTAGCATGGAGATGGTGGAGAAACTGTCTCTCACCACAAGACCACATCCACATCCTTATTACATCCAATGGTTCAACAACAGCGGCAAGGTTAAGGTAACACGTATTGTTCGTGTGCATTTTAGTATCTCTACATATGCTGATTATGTTGATTGTGGTGTGGTACCTATGCAAGCATGTTCCTTATTACTTGGTAGACCATGGCAATTTGATAAAATTCTGTACACCATGGTAGAAACAATCAGTATACTCTTATTCATAAGGACAAAAATTTTACTTTGCTTCCTATGACTCCTGATTCCATTTTGAAAGATGATATTAGTCGAGCTAATAAAGCAAAACAGGAGCAAAATAAGAGTGAAAATCAGATTGTGGCAAAAGAATTTGAGCAACAAATGAAGCCTAATAATAAACCATCTAGTGTTGCTTCTGAAATTAAATTGAAAAGTGCATGTTTATTTGCCACCAAATCTGATATTGATGATCTAGATGTTAGCAAATCTGTTTGCTATGCTTTTGTGTGCAAAGAGGCGTTATTTTCATTCGAGGACGTGCCTTCCTCTTTGCCTCCTGTTGTTACTAACATTTTGCAGGAGTTCGCTGACGTCTTTCCACAAGACGTGCCACCGGGATTACCACCTATTCGAGGGATTGAGCATCAAATTGACTTAATTCCCGGTGCATCATTACCCAACCAAGCACCATACCGTACCAATCCAGAGGAGACGAAGGAGATTATGCATCAAGTACAAGAGCTACTCGACAAAGGTTATATACGCGAATCCCTTAGTCCTTGTGCTGTTCCTATTATTCTAGTGCCTAAAAAAGATGGTACCTCGCGTATGTGTGTTGATTGTAGAGGCATTAATAATATTACTATTCGTTATCGTCATCCTATTCCTAGGCTAGATGATATGCTTGATGAATTGAGTGGCTCTACAATATTCTCCAAAGTTGATTTGCGTAGTGGATACCATCAAATTCGTATGAAATTGGGAGATGAATGGAAAACAGCTTTTAAAACTAAGTTTGGTTTATATGAGTGGTTAGTCATGCCTTTTGGGTTAACTAATGCACCTAGTACTTTCATGAGACTAATGAATGAAGTTTTACGTGCTTCCATTGGACGATTTGTGGTAGTCTATTTTGATGATATACTGATTTATAGCAAATCTTTGGAAGAACATTTGGAACATTTACGTGTTGTTTTTAATGCTCTACGTGATGCACGTTTGTTTGGTAACCTTGGCAAGTGCACCTTTTGCACCGACCGAGTATCTTTTCTTGGCTATGTTGTTACTCCACAGGGAATTGAAGTTTATAAAGCCAAGATTGAAGCTATTGAGAGTTGGCCGCAGCCCAAAACGGTCACACAAGTGAGGAGTTTTCTTGGACTCGCTGGTTTCTATAGGCGTTTTGTGAGAGACTTTAGCACCATTGCTGCACCTCTCAATGAGCTTACAAAGAAGGATGTGCCTTTTGTTTGGGGTACCGCACAAGAAGAAGCCTTCACGGTATTGAAAGATAAGTTGACACAAGCTCCTTTACTCCAACTTCTTGATTTTAATAAGACTTTTGAGCTTGAATGTGATGCTAGTGGAATTGGATTAGGAGGTATGTTATTACAAGATGGCAAACCTGTTGCATACTTTTCTGAAAAATTGAGTGGGCCTAGTCTGAACTATTCTACTTATGATAAGGAATTATATGCTCTTGTTCGGACTTTAGAGACATGGCAACATTATTTATGGCCCAAAGAATTTGTTATACATTCTGATCATGAATCTTTGAAACATATTAAAAGTCAAGCTAAACTGAATCGTAGACATGCTAAATGGGTTGAATTCATTGAGACTTTCCCTTATGTCATCAAACACAAGAAGGGTAAAGAAAATGTTATTGCTGATGCTTTGTCTCGTCGCTATACTATGCTTTCACAACTTGACTTCAAAATATTTGGTTTGGAGACCATCAAAGAGCAATATGTGCATGATGCTGATTTTAAAGATGTAATGCAGAATTGTAAAGAAAGAACATGGAACAAGTTCGTTGTTAATGATGGTTTTGTGTTCCGTGCTAACAAGCTATGCATTCCAGCTAGCTCTGTTCGTCTTTTGTTGTTGCAGGAGGCGCATGGAGGAGGATTAATGGGACATTTTGGCATGAAGAAGACGGAGGACGTACTTGCTACACATTTCTTTTGGCCAAAGATGAGACGGGATGTTGAGCGTTTTGTTGCTCGCTGCACTACATGTCAAAAAGCTAAGTCACGACTCAATCCTCATGGTTTATATATGCCTTTGCCTGTACCTAGTGTTCCTTGGGAGGATATATCTATGGACTTTGTTTTAGGTTTACCTCGAACAAAGAAGGGGAGGGATAGTATATTTGTTGTCGTGGATAGATTCTCGAAAATGGCACACTTTATACCATGTCATAAAAGCGATGATGCTGTTAATGTTGCTGATTTGTTCTTTCGTGAAATTATTCGCTTGCATGGTGTGCCAAATACTATTGTTTCAGATCGTGATACTAAATTTCTTAGCCACTTTTGGAGATGTTTATGGGCTAAGTTGGGGACTAAACTGCTTTTTAGTACTACTTGTCACCCCCAAACTGATGGACAAACTGAAGTAGTCAATAGAACATTATCTACTATGCTTAGGGCTGTTTTGAAGAATAATAAGAAAATGGGGGAAGAATGCTTGCCTCATATTGAATTTGCTTATAATCGTTCATTGCATTCTACTACTAAGATGTGCCCTTTTTAAATTGTGTATGGTTTCCTACCTCATGCACCTATTGATTTGTTGCCTCTTCCATCTTCGGAGAAGGTTAATTTTGATGCTAAACAACGTGCTGATTTGATCTTAAAGATGCATGAGTTAACTAAGGAAAATATTGAGCGCATGAATGCTAAATATAAACTTGTTGGAGATAAGGGTAGAAAACGTGTTGTCTTTGCACCTGGAGATCTTGTGTGGTTACATTTGCGTAAGGATAGGTTTCCCCATTTGCGCAAGTCAAAGCTAATGCCACGTGTTGATGGTCCTTTTAAGGTGTTATAAAAAATAAATGATAATGCATATAAACTTGAGTTGCCTGCAGATTTTGGGGTTAGTCCCAGTTTTAACATTGCAGATTTGAAGCCTTATTTGGGTGAGGAAGATGAGCTTTCGTCGAGGACGACCTCATTTCAAGAAGGGGAGGATGATGAGGACATCAATACCATTGTTACACCCACAGCCCCTACTGTTACATATGATGGAGCAATTACTAGAGCTCGCGCACGCCAATTAAATTACCAGGTACTTTCATTTCTTGGTAATGATTCTAATGTTCATGAGAATATGATGCTGCCTAAATTGGATACATTTGTTTTGCTTACAAATGAAGGGCCTAGCTTGGAGAAGAATGAACATTGGAGCAAGAACAAGCATGGAGTTGATGGCATGCGCAAGGGAAACAAGAACGGAGTTACAAGTGATGATTTCAGGACTCTGAAGCCACCATAAGGAGTGAATGAAGCCTTGGACGAAATATACAAGATGCCACTTCATAAATTTCGTCCAGAGGCTATTCTAGGTGCTGCGTCACCTTATTATTGGGCCAGGCCCATGTAATTTCGAAATACTTAAGTATATGTTGTTTTTAGAGTCCGTATGTGTGGGGAAACAAGAGTTAGGGTTGGTTTCGGACCCCTTCCTCAAGGGCCACGAAATTCCCCCCTCTTACTCCATATATACAACCCTTAGGGCGTCGTTTCGACTTTGGGTTTTGTTTAGATCAAAAGTTCGCCATAGTTGCAACTTCGCGTACTTCGTTTGTGTTCAATGACCAGACCAAGGCGTCACAGAACCCCACCTTCATTAATAAAGCTTTCCTCTTATATTCGCAATATCCAGATTGCAATCTTAGTTTCTTGCTTGTTCTTCGTTTGCTCGTAGGAAACAGGCCCTCGTGGTCAGGTTGATCGTGCTCCGGCGTGGTCAATAACCCTCGGAAGTTGGTTTAGCGATTGCTAAGGCGCGACGTCTCGCACGTTCGTAGTCGGATCGTCAAGGTCGACTCCCACAGAAACGATAGCCACCATCTCATCGAAACATCGGGACACCTTTGCCTCTATCACGATGCTCCTTGCCCGGCGGCGGCCCGTCCTTCACAAGCTTCTCCGCATCCAGCTTGCCCCAGTGCACCTTAGCACGGGCAAGCGCCCTACGGGCACCTTCGATGCAGACGGGGCGCTTGATGACTTCGAGCCTTGGACAGGCCTCCACCAGCCACCTCACCAGCCCGAAGTAGCTCCCAGGCAGAGCCTCTCCAGGCCACAGCCGAACTATGAGGCCCTTCATGGCCTGTTCGGCCACCTTGTGGAGCTCGACCAGTTGCTTCAGTTGGTTGCTCAAGGGCACAGGGAGTCCGGCCTCAGCATACTGAGACCAGAACACCTTCTGTGTCGAGCTGCCCTCCTCGGCTTGGTAGAATGCGGCGGCATCGGACACGCTACGGGGAAAATCTGCGAATGCTCCTGGAGAGCTCCGGATTCAGGTAAGTAACAAGTAATTGACTTTCACATGCTTGCTTTGCATAAAGAAAGCCTTACCCGCCGCTATCTTCTTCATCGCCTCAACCTCCTGGAGGGCCATCTGGGCTTCAGCCTTGACAGACTTGGCATTCTCAATGGCCGCCACGAGCTCGGACTCTTGGGTCTTCGAGTCAAGCTCCAAACTCTCATGTTTTTTCCTGAGAGCCTGGAGCTCTTGCCGCACCTCGCCAACCTGCACCTCATACTTCTCCCGCTCGGTGCACTCCGTGGCCGCCCTCTTCTCGGCCTCGGACAACGCTTGCTTAAGGGTTGCCACCTCTGTTGTGGCCCCTGCAATAGCCACGTTAGTCCTGTCACTTTTTGCAATTGCACCTTTTTACATTTAATAAGGTATTTTTTACCTTCTTTGTCCTCGAGCTGCTTCTTGGCAAGGCCGAGCTCTTGCTCGGACCGCTCGAGGTTCTGCTTTAGCGCGTCCACCTCCGCAGTCAGTGTGGCGGATGCCAGCAGTGAAGCCTGCATATGCATATTGTCTTACTTTTGTTAGACTCCTGCGAATTTTATTAGATCCTCTATTCGGCTTTTCTTTCTGAATGCCAAACAGAGCATCAGGGGCTACTGTCTATGCGGTAATATTTTTATATATTTTTTACATACCTCAAAGCCTGTCAAAAGGCCGGCACAGGCTTCGGTCAGCCCGCTCTTGGCGGACTGAACTTTCTGAACCACCGCACTCATAATGGTGCGGTGCTCCTCGTCGATGGAGGCGCCTTTAAGCACCTCCAGCAGATTGTCCGGCGCCTCCGGTTGGACGGGGGCCACCGGCTCAGTGGGCTTGCTCCTCTTGGAAGGAGGTCGCCCGCCGGACTCTAGAACCTTTGAAGGTTCCGGAGCGGTGTCTGGCCTAGGGCCGGACTTGGAGCCCTTAGGGGTTCTATCCCCTTGGCACCTGGGGTCCGGAAGGTCGCCTCGCGGCGCCTCCGGAACCACCTCCTCCTGGCTTGGAACCTCCTGGGACGCCACCTCGGCGTCATCCGTAGGGCGGGGGGAGGTAGCCGTCGGGAGAGAGTTTATGTCCGACGAGTCCAGGGAACCGCTCGATGACACGTCGAGCCGGTCTTTGGGTGGACTGCATAATCATATTCGACGTAAGGAAAAGCTGTGCCGTAAAGGAATACTATGACTTACTCTGGTATCCGGACACTTACAATTTCGCCAGGGGCTTAGCCCTGTGCGGCCACTCCTCTTCGCGTCGTCGGTGTTGGTGAGTAGTCTGGAAGAAGGGTTTTCCCCTTCTTGGACCCTTCGGCCTCCCCAGTTGGGGCGGCCTTCCTTTTCTTTCCCTCCCCCGCTGGAGGGGGAGGGGTATCTTCTTCCTCCTCCTCGTCTTCATGGGAGGATTGCGTCTCGGAGTCGTCAGATGACGAATCCGACACCACCACACGACGGGCACTCTTTCGAGTCCCCGTGGACTTCTTCGTGGCCTTCTTCTCCGGCACCACATAGGGTGCCAGAACCAGCAGCCTTGCCAATAGAACATCTGTTGGGTCTTCGGGCAAAGGGGCCGGACAGTTGATCTGTCCGGACTTCGCCTGCCAATCCTGTCAAAGGAAAGGGAGCTTAGATCCCGCATAAAGTCAAAACTATGAAAAGCTAAAATACCCTGTAAAAGGTAAAAATGGCTTACCGCACTAGCGTGACGCTGCGTGCTGAATCCGCGATCCTCGGTAGCGGATGCGGGAGCCTCGGCGCCCTTGAATAGCACCTTCCAGGCATCTTCGTACGTCGTGTCAAAGAGCCTGCTTAGAGTTGAGTGTTGCGCCGGGTCGAACTCCCACAGGTTGAAGGCCCGTTGTTGACACGGGAGGATCCGATGGATGAGCATAACCTGGACTACGTTGACAAGTTTAAGCTTCTTGTTCACCAGGGTTTGGATGCATGTTTGCAGTCCAGTCACCTCTCCTTTGTTGCCCCATGACAGGCCCGTCTCTTTCCAGGATGTGAGCTGCGTAGGGGGTCCGGATCGGAACTCGGGGGCTGCGACCCATTCAGGGTCGCGCGGCTCGGTGATGTAGAATCACCCCGATTGCCACCCCTTCAGGGTCTCCACAAAGGAGCCCTCGAGCCATAGGACGTTGGGCATCTTGCCCACCATGGCGCCTCTGCACTCCGCCTGGGTGCCGCGCACCACCTTTGGCTTGACATTGAAAGTCTTGAGCCATAGGCCGAAATGGGGGCGGATGCAGAGGAATGCCTCGCACACGACGATAAACGCCGAGATATTGAGGACAAAGTTTGGGGCCAGATCGTGGAAATCTAGGCCATAGTAGAACATGAGCCCCCGGACAAATGGGTAGAGAGGGAAACCCAGTCCGCGGAGGAAATGGGGGAGAAACACCACCCTCTCATGGGGCCTTGGGGTGGGGACGAGCTGCCCCTCTTCGGGAAGCCAGTGCGCGATGTCGTTGGACAAGTATCCGGCCTTCCTCAGTTTTTTGATGTGTCCCTCCGTGACGGAGGAGACCATCCACTTGCCTCCCGCTCCGGACATGGTTGGAGAAGGTTGAGGTGTGGAGTACGGACCTGAGCGCTGGAGCTCGAGTGCGCGGAAATGGATAGGCAAAGGAGGAAGAAGGCGTGGGTGAGAAAGGTGGATCCTTATCCCCTTATATGGGCGGACGCAACTACGCGTCCCCACCCGCCTGGTAAAACTCGCTTATCTCCCAAGCGCCGTAATCAATGGCCGCTTGGGTTACCCACGCCCGTATTGATGAGAATCCCAGAATAAGGGGACACGGTCTCTGCTTTGACAAGACGTGCCAAGGAAACCGCCTCGCATAACACGCTGAGGTGGGACAATAAAACGATTCGAATAAAGGCTTGGCCGTGGTGTGATGTCACGCTACGGAATACGTCAGCAGATTAGATTGGTGTAACTATTATTCTCTCTATGGCAATATGTGGAAACTTATTTTGCAGAGCCGGACACTATCCTTGTGTTCGAAATCTTCTATGAAGTACTTGGAGGAGGAACCCGCCTTGCAATGACGAAGACAATCTGCACGCCGGACTCGTCGTCATTGAAGCCTGGCTCAGGGGCTACTGAGGGAGTCCTGGATTAGGGGGTGTTCGGATAGCCGGACTATACCTTCGGCCGGACTCCTGGACTATGAAGATACAAGATTGAAGACTTCGTCCCATGTCCGGAAGGGACTTTCCTTGGCGTGGAAGGCAAGCTCGGCGATATGGATATGTAGATCTCCTACCATTGTAACCGACTTTGTGTAACCCTATCCCTCTCCGGTGTCTATATAAATCGGAGGGTTTTAGTCCATAGGACGAACAACAATCATACCATAGGCTAGCTTCTAGGGTTTAGCCTCCTTGATCTCGTGGTGGATCTACTCTTGTACTACCCATATCATCAATATTAATCAAGCAGGAGTAGGATTTTACCTCCATCGAGAGGGCCCGAACCTGGGTAAAACATCGTGTCCCTTGTCTCCTGTTACCACCCGCCTAGACGCACAGTTCGGGACCCCCTACTCGAGATCCGCCGGTTTTGACACCGACAGTGAGAGTGCGTATAATCCATGGACTCAACATTAGTCATAAAGAACGCACATACTTATTGCGAAAATCCACAAGCCCTCAAAAACCAAAGCACTACGCGCGTGCTCCTAGGGGATAGATTGGTAGGAAAAGACCATCACTTGTCCCCGACCGCCACTCATAAGGAGGACAATCAAAGAAGACCTCATGTTTCAAATTTGTTACATAACGTTTACCATACGTGCATGCTACGGGACTTGCAAACTTCAACACAAGCATTTCTCAAATTCACAACTACTCAACTAGCACGACTTTGATATTATCACCTCCATATCTCAAAACAATCATCAAGCATCAAACTTTTCTTAGTATCCAACACACTCATAAGAAAGCTTTTACTATTTTTGTATACCTAGCATATTAATATTATTTAAGCAAATTACCATGCTATTTAAGACTCACAAAATAATCTAAGTGAAGCATGAGACTTCAATAGTTTCTATAAAACAAATCCACCACCGTGCTCTAAAAGATATAAGTGAAGCACTAGAGCAAAACTATATAACTCAAAAGATATAAGTGAAGCACAAAGAGTATTCTAATAATTTCCAAATCATGTATGGCTCTCTCAAAAGGTATGTACAGCAAGGATGATTGTGGTAAACTAAAAAACAAAGATTCAAATCATAAGAGACACTCCAAGCAAAACACATATCATGTGGTGAATAAAAATATAGCTCCAAGTAAAGTTACTAATGGAAGTAGACGAAAGAGGGGATGCCTTCCGGGGCATCCCCAAGCTTTGGCTTTTGCCACTCCTTGTTCCGTAATCCATCAAAAGATTTCACCCAAAACTTGAAAACTTCACAACACAAAACTCAACAGAAATCTCGTGAGCTCCGTTAGCGAAAGAAAACAAAAGACCACTTCAAGGTACTGTAATGAACTCATTCTTTATTTATTTTGGTGTTAAACCTACTGTATTCCAACTTCTCTATGGTTTATAAACTATTTTACTAGCCATAGATTCATAAAAATAAGCAAACAATACACGAAAAACAGAATCTGTCAAAAACAGAACAGTCTGTAGTAATCTGTAACTAACGCAAACTTATGGAACTTCAAAAATTCAGAAAAAATAGGACGACCTAGGCAATTTGTTTATTGATCAGAATCAATTGGAATCACTATTTTATCACGTTCCGGTGATTTTTAACAATTGTTTTCGTGAACAGAAAGTTTCTGGAAATTACAACAAGATCAAATAACTATCATCCAAGAAGATCCTATAGGTTTAACTTGGCACAAACACTAATTAAAACATAAAACACATCTAACCAGAGGCTAGATCAAAGATTTATTCCTAAATAGAAGCAAAAGCAAAAAAACTAAAAATAAAATTGGGTTGCCTCCCAACAAGCGCTATCGTTTAACGCCCCTAGCTGGGCATAAAAGCAAGGATAGATCTAGGTATTGCCATCTTTGGTAGGCAATTCTTCAATGAGGCATCTACCTTCCTTAGAAATTTCTTTCCTTCTGGTAATTATCAAACTTTTAGGCACAAGATCGAAAAATTCATTCGTAGCAAATGGTTCCTTAATGATAGCAAAAAGATCGGGATGAATACTTATAGATTTAAGATCCACAGTTTCCTTACTAGCGGATTCACCCTTATTTTTAGGAACATACATAAGCTTCGCAATTTTAGTAGGAGGACTTGGAGTATTCTTTACGGAAGAAAAAGCAATTCCCAAGTTGGTAATGATACCCTCAAGTTTATCGATTCTAGTGGAATCTTGATTTATTCTCTCATTGACTATGGGTTCCTTTTCCTTAATATTTTTCAAAGTTACTCCTACCTTAGATCCATATTGGGTAATTTGATTGTGGATCTTTTTATCTAAATTTTCAATTAACTCCACGGTAGCAACTTTATTTTCAATAATTTCAAGTCTTTGCATTACATGCTCCAAAGTTAACATAGATCCATTAACCAAAAGAGGTGGTGAGCCAAATAAATCTATCATAGCATTATAAGAGTCAAAAGTGTGGCTACCCAAGAAATTCCCTCCGGTAATGGTATCAAGGATATATCTATACCAAGGATTAGCACCTACATAAAAATTGCAGAGAAGAACTGAAGTAGATTGCTTCCTGGTAGATCTATTTTGAGCATTGCAAATTCTATACCAAGCGTCTTTTAGATTTTCTCCCTCCCTTTGCTTAAAATTTAAAACTTGATTCTCCGGAGACAACAGAGAAGATATAAGACTAGCCATAATGACAAGCAAGCGAGAAAGAGGCAAACGGAAAAGAGATGGCGAATAAAACGGCAAGGGTGAAGTGGGGGAGAGGAAAACGAGAGGCAAATGGAAAATAATGTAATGCGAGAGATAACGGATTGTGATGGGTACTTGGTATGTTGACTGTTGCGTAGACCTCCCCGGCAACGGCGCCAGAATTTCTTTTTGCTACCTCTTGAGCAATGCGTTGGATTTCCTTGAAGAGGAAAGGATGATGCAGCAAAGTAGCATAAGTATTTCCCTCAGTTTTTTAGAACCAAGGTATCAATCCAGTAGGAGGCTACGCGCGAGTCCCTCATACCTACACAAAACAAATAGCTCCTCGCAACTAATGCGATAAGGGGTTGTCAATCCCTTCACGGTCACTTACGAGAGTGAGATCTGATAGAGATGATAGATAATATTTTTGGTATTTTTGTGATAAAGATGCAAAGTAAAATAAAAAGTAGAGTAAAAAAGCAAAGGCAATAATAAAGTGATGGAAGATTAATATGATGAATATAGACCCGGGGGCCATAGATTTCACTAATGGCTTCTCTCAAGAGCATAAGTATTTTACGGTGGGTGAACGAATTACTATTGAGCAATTGACAGAATTGAGCATAGTTATGAGAATATCTAGGTATGATCATGTATATAGGCATCACGTCCGAGACAAGTAGACCGACTCCTGCCTGCATCTACTACTATTACTCCACTCATCGACCGCTATCCAGCATGCATCTAGAGTATTAAGTTCAAGAAAACAGAGTAACGCCTTAAGCAAGATGACATGATGTAGAGGGATAAATTCATGCAATATGATAATAATAACCATCGTGTTATCCTCGATGGCAACAATACAATACGTGCCTTGTTGCCCCTACTGTCACTGGGAAAGGACACCGCAAGATTGAACCCAAAGCTAAGCACTTCTCCCATTGCAAGAAAACCCAATCTAGTAGGCCAAACCAAACTGATAATTCGAAGAGACTTGCAAAGATAACCAATCATACATAAAAGAATTCAGAGAAGACTCAAATATTGTTCATAGATAATCTTGATCATAAACCCACAATTCATCGGTCTCAACAAACACATCGCAAAAAGAAGATTACATTGAATACATCTCCATGAGAGAGGGGGAGAACATTGTATTGAGATCCATAAAGAGAGAAGACGCCAGCTAGCTACTAACTATGGACCCGAAGGTCTGAGGTAAACTACTCACACTTCATCGGAGGGGCTATGATGATGTAGAAGCCCTCCGTGATGGATGCCCCCTCCGGCGGAGCTCCGGAACAAGCCCCGAGATGGGATCTCATGGGTACAGAAGGTTGTGGCGGTGGAATTAGGTTTTTGGCTCCGTATCTGATCGTTTGGGGGTACGTAGGTATATATAGGAGGAAGAAGTACATCGGTGGAGCATGGTGGGGCCCACGAGGGTGGAGGGCGCGCCCCTACCTCGTGCCCACCTTTTTTATTTCTTGACGTAGGTTCCAAGTCTCCTGGATCATATTCGGTGAGAAAATCACGTTCCCGAAGGTTTCATTCCGTTTGGACTCCGTTTGATATTCCGTTTCTTCGAAACTCTGAAATAGGCAAAAAACAGCAATTCTGGGCTGGGCCTCCGGTTAATAGGTTAGTCCCAAAAATAATGTAAAAGTGGAAAATAAAGCCCAATAATGTCCAAAACAGTAGATAATATAGCATGGAGCAATCAAAAATTATAGATGCGTTGGAGACGTACCAGATAGGTCAGGCCAAGGAGGAACTGGCGGCTGATAATGCTGGGATGGCTACAAAGCGAGCTGCTTTGGACGCTCAGGCACAGCGGATTCATGCAGACTCTTTTCATCTCACCTTGGATCAAAACGCTTCAAATGCTATCATGAGATGGAGGCACCAGAGTCGTTTACCCCCGGTTTACGATGCAAGAAACCTCTTCAACACGCCTGGGGCAGGGACCAGTGACCCGCCTGTGGTGAACTGGGCGGTTGAGGCGCCCGTGACCGGAGCGCCGGTTTAGCCGCACACTATGGTTCCACCTCGTTCGGATATGACTCCACCTCAGCATGTTCCGACGTCGCTGGGTCATTATTCAAACCCTTTGGATAACATGATCGCTGGGGCGACATGATTGGCTGCTCTCCCAGTTGAAGGCGAGTCTCCAGCTGTGATAGAGACGCGGAGGGCCAGAGAACTTCTTCAGATGGCAGTGGCTCAACAGGCGGCTTATTCGTATAGTCGGGAACGGATTCACTCAACCCCTCATCCAAGCCGGAGTTATAGTAGACACATTGACTCGCCAGTAGTTTCAAGCAGTGAGCAGCACCATAACCAGCCTCGTAGGCATGACCCGACACGCGGTGGTATAGATGCTCAGACTTTGGTGGATCAGGGCAGAGCACGTTGGGAGGCTGAGGTGGTGCTCAGTTGGTGGCTCAACGGCAATCTTTGGCTTATCCGTCAACATCTGTGGAGGCAGGAGTGACATCTAGAACCTTGGGTGTGCCATGTTTAGTGTCGGTTATGCGTAACGAGTGTTTGCCTAAAGACTTGAAGGGTCCTCATAAGGTGCCTAATTACACGGCGGATCAGCCCCCTGAGGCTTGGATTGAGAGCTATGAGATGGCCATGGAGATGCTGGATGTTAGTGGTGCTGCATGTGCTAAGTATTTCACCATGATGTTGGATGGGCCGGCTCATACTTGGTTAAAAGGGCTGCCCTCTAATTCCATTAGATCCTCGACGAAATTGAAAACTCATTTCATCCAAAATTTTGAAGACACATGCAAGCAGCTTATGTCGATCCTGGATTTGGATTCTTGTGTTCGAGGTGAGGGCGAGTCAACAACCAATTAGGTGCGCCGGATCTCAGCTGTTATACATTCATCGGACAGCATCAATGTCGGTTCAGCAGTCCTGATGTTGGAGAAGAATTGCCGTTTCCTCCCTCTTAAGTAGAAACTGGGCGGCTTAAATGCCACTACAATGACATGGGGGAGCTCATGGAGGATCTCTTCAAGTATGCCGACTCTGATAGTACCAAAGACCCCGACTCTGATGATGAGAAGGCGAGTAAGGGGAAGAAGAGCGGCAATACAAAGGGACGGCAGCATAATACGGCAGGTCAAAGTGGCAACGGTAAGTGCAAGGCTGATGGCAATTTAGACTTTGTGGCTAATACCAATAAGCAGAATAATAATCAGCGTCGCAAGGGAAAGCCGCCCCGGCTTGGAGGGCCAAAATTTAACATTGAGGCGATGATGAATCAGCCTTGTCCAAAGCATGGTACGCAAGAGAAACGGCCAATCATCTGTGGAAGGATTGCTTCATCATGAGGGAATATAGGAATTCCAATTTTTTCCAGAACAATCATGGCCCGAATGGCGATTCAGGATCCGGCTCTCACAGGCCTGGCTTTGGTGGTGGCGACTCAAACTCTGGTTTCCCGGGTCAAGGCAATCAAGGTGGTTTTAATCAGCAGTCTGGTCAAGGGATCAGCAGCAGCAATCTGGTTATCAGAGTAATTTGAAGCAGTTGAATGGTGGACAGTATCACATATTCACCATGAGTTTATGTAAACTAGACCAGAAGATTCATAAAAGGGTGGTGAACGTAGTTGAGCTGGCGATTCCCCGTTACTTGCAATGGTCTGAACATCCTATTATTTGGAGCTATGAGGATCACCCGCCCCAGGTTGATAATCCGGGTCACTTGGCTTTAGTGGTTGTGCCTTAGGTTGGAGGTTACAGGTTCGCGAAGGTGCTCATGGATGGAGGCAGCAGCATCAATATCCTTTACTACGAAACTTTCCGTCGTATAAGCTTGACTGACAAGGATCTTAAGCCGTCGAACACTGTTTTTCATGGTGTGGTGACTGGTAAGTCGGCATATCCAGTGGGCAAGATAGCTTTGGAAGTGGCTTTTGGTGATGATCATGATTCCAGAGTTGAGATGTTGACCTTTGAGGTGGTTAAAATCAAGAGCCCTTATCACACTTTGTTTGGGCAGCTGGCTTATGCTAGGTTCATGGAAAGGCCTTGTTATGTTTATCTGCAGCTTAAGATACCAGGTTATCAGGGTACAATTGATACGTCTCCAACGTATCTATAATTTTTCAATGCTCCATGCTATATTATCTACTGTTTTGGACCATATTGGGCTTTATTTTCCACTTTTTTTATTATTTTTGGGACTAACCTATTAACCGGAGGCCCAGCCTAGAATGGCTGTTTTTTGCCTATTTCAGTGTTTCGAAGAAACGGAATATCAAACGGAGTCCAAACGGAATGAAACCTTTGGGAACGTGATTTTCTCACCGAAAATTATCCAGGAGACTTGGACCCCTATGTCAAGAAAGCTCCGAGGTGGGCACGAGGTAGGGGGTGCGCCCACCCCCCTAGGGCGCGCCCCCCACCCTCGTGGGCCCCACGAAGCTCCACCGACGTACTTCTTCCTCCTATATATACCTACGTACCCCCAAACGATCAGATACGGAGCCAAAAACCTAATTCCACCGCCGCAACCTTCTGTACAAACGAGATCCCATCTTGGGGCTTGTTCCGGAGCTCCACCGGAAGGGGAATCCACCATGGAGGGCTTCTACATCAACACCATAGCTTCTCCGATGAAGTGTGAGTAGTTCACCTTAGACCTTCGGGTCCATAGTTAGTAGCTAGATGGCTTCTTCTCTCTTTTTGGATCTCAATACAATGTTCTCCCCCTCTCTCGTGGAGATCTATTCAATGTAATCTTGTTTTTGCGGTGTGTTTGTTGAGATCGATGAATTGTGGGTTTATGATCAAGATTATCTATGAACAATATTTGAATCTTCTCTAAATTCTTTTATGTATGATTGGTTATCTTTGCAAGTCTCTTCGAATTATCAGTTTGGTTTGGCCTACTAGATTGGTTTTTCTTGCAATGGGAGAAGTGCTTAGCTTTGGGTTCAATCTTGCGGTGTCCTTTCCCAGTGACAGTAGGGGCAACAAGGCACGTATTGTATTGTTGCCATCGAGGATAACAAGATGGGGTTTTTATCATATTGCATGAATTTATCCCTCTACATCATGTCATCTTGCTTAAGGCGATACTCTGTTTTCTTGAACTTAATACTCTAGATGCATGCTGGATAGCGGTCGATGAGTGGAGTAATAGTAGTAGATGCAGGCAGGAGTCGGTCTACTTGTCTCGGACGTGATGCCTATATACATGATCATACCTAGATATTCTCATAACTATGCTCAATTCTGTCAATTGCTCAATAGTAATTTGTTCACCCACCATAAAATACTTATGCTCTTGAGGGAAGCCACTAGTGAAATCTATGGCCCCCGGGTCTATCTCCATCATATTAATCTTCCACCACTTTAATATTGCTTTTCTTTTTTACTTTGCTTTTTATTTTATTTTGCATCTTTATACCAAAAATATTATCTATCATCTCTATCAGATCTCACTCTCGTAAGTGACCATGAAGGGATTGACAACCCCTATTCGCGTTGGTTGCGAAGAGTTATTTGCTTTGTGTATGTACGAGGGACTCGCGCGTAGCCTCCTACTGGATTGATACCTTGGTTCTCAAAAACTAAGGGAAATACTTACGCTGCTTTGCTGCATCATGCTTTCCTCTGCGGGGAAATCCAACGCAGTGCTCAAGAGGTAGCAAGAAGAATTTCTGGCACCGTTGCCGGGGAGTTTACGCAAAAGTCAACATACCAAGTACCCATCACAATCCCTTATCTCTCGCATTACATTATTTGCCATTTGCCTCTCTTTTTCCTCTCCCCCACTTCACCCTTGCCGTTTTATTTGCCCTCTCTTTTCCGTTTGCCTTTTTCTCGCTTGCTTGTCGTTATGTCTAAATTTGGGGAAATTATTGCTGATATGGACAATAATAATATCATGGAAAACTCTGATGCTCCTGCTGAAGAACCCCCTACCATGCATACAAAAAAATCAAGTTGGTAGTGGTAATATTATTGGAAAAGGAGTTATTCAAGATTTCTTTACTTGTGCCGGTGCTTCGCCTTCTATGGGCGGTTCTATTCTTCATAGAACTAGTAGTCTTGCGGACGTTATTGCCATGCTTATAGTTGAACTTGAAAGGCGATTTATGCACATGCATCCTTGCATACAAAGAATTTTCTTAGAATTTTCTAATATTGAGCATTCTTCTGTTAAGCGTGCCGCCACTTTCTTTTTGGCTCATGAGTTTAGATTTATCAAAAAAGAGGCCAAAGAAATCTTTGCGCATTATAGGGTAGATGCTAGTCATCCTCCCATTGAAGCTATCCTTTTTAATCAAGAAGACATGACGCGTTTACAATCTTTAGATCATATTGCTTATAATGAAAATCTTAGGAAAAAGGTTCCTGCCGATGTTCTAGTTGATAAAATTTCCGAGCTTAATGATGATTTTGCTATTCAGAATAATGGACTAGGTTTTCCTCTTGAACGAAGGCTTGTAGCTTTTTTCCAAAAGAATGCTCTTAATGATGAATTGGTTGTGCAATACAAAGGGCCTAGGGAGGATCCCATACCTCCCGAGATTGATCTTGGGGATTTTTGTCCCATTAAATTTAGCCCTTTTGATTATTTTTGCTTGCCTCAAAGAAAACTTGTTGCGGGACATAGAGAATATGAGAGAAATTTTCATGATTTGCCATACCACTATTATGGCAATACCTAGATCTATCCTTGCTTTTATGCATAGCTAGGGGCGTTAAACGATAGCGCTTGTTGGGAGGCAACCCAATTTAATTTTTAGTTTTTTTTCTTTTACTTCTGTTTAGGATTAAATCTTTGATCTAGCCTCTGGTTATATGTGTTTTTATGTTTTAATTAGTGTTTGTGCCAAGTTAAACCTATAGGATCTTCTTGGATGATAGTTATTTGATCTTGCTGTAATTTCCAGAAACTTTCTGCTCACTAAAACAATTGTTAAAAATCACCAAAACATGATAAAATAGTGATTCCAATTTATGATGATCAATAAACAAATTGCCTAGGTTTTCCTATTTTGGCTCAATTTTTTGAGTTCCATAAGTTTGCGTTAGTTACAGATTACTACAGACTGTTCTGTTTTTGACAGATTCTGTTTTTCGTGCGTTGTTTGCTTATTTTGATGAATCTATGGCTAGTAAAATAGTTTATAAACCATAGAGAAGTTGTAATACAGTAGGTTTAACACCAATATAAATAAATAATGAGTTCATTACAGTACCTTGAAGTGGTCTTTTGTTTTCTTTCGCTAACGGAGCTCACTAGATTTCTGTTGAGTTTTGTGTTGTGAAGTTTTCAAGTTTTGGGCGAAATCTTTTGATGGATTATGGAACAAGGAGTGGCAAGAGCCTAAGCTTTGGGATGCCCATGGCACCCCCAAGATAATCTAAGGACACCAAAAAGTCAAAGCTTGGGGATGCCCCGGAAGGCATCCCCTCTTTCGTCTACTTCCATCAGTAACTTTACTTGGAGCTATATTTTTATTCACCACATGATATGTGTTTTGCTTGGAGCGTCTTGTATAATTTGAGTCTTTGCTTTTTAGTTTACCACAATCATTCTTTCTGCACACACCTTTTGAGAGAGCCATAAATGATTTGGAATTTGATAGAATACTCTATGTGCTTCACTTATATCTTTTGAGCTATGTAGTCTTGCTCTAGTGCTTCACTTATATCGTTTAGAGAACGGTGGTGGATTTGTTTGATAGAAACTATTGATCTCTCATGCTTCACTTAGATTATTTTGAGAGTCTTAAATAGCATGGTAATTTGCTTAATAATAATAATATGCTTGGTATTCAAGATCTGTAAAACTTTCTTTTGAGTGTGTTGAATACTAAGAAAAGTTTGATGCTTGATAAATGTTTTCAGATATGAAGATGGTGATATTAGAGTCATGCTAGTTGAGTAGTTGTGAATTTGATAAATACTTGAGTTAAAGTTTGTGATTCCCGTAGCATGCATGTATGGTGAACCATTATGTGATGAAGTCGGAGCATGATTTATTTCTTGATTGTCTTCCTTATGAGTGGCGGTCGGGGACGAGCGATGGTCTTTTCCTACAAATCTATCCCCCTAGGAGCATGTGCGTAATACTTTGCTTTGATAACTTGTAGATTTTTGCAGTAAGTATATGAGTTCTTTATGACTAATGATGAGTCCATGGATTATACGCACTTTTCTTCCTTCCATCATTGCTAGCCTCTCTAATACCGCGCACCTTTCGCCGGTATCATACACCCACCATATACCTTCCTCAAAACAGCCACCATACCTACCTATCATGGCATTTCCATAGCCATTTCGAGATATATTGCCATGCAACTTTCCACCATTCCGTTTATTATGACATGCTCCATCATTGTCATATTGCTAGCATGATCATGTAGATCGTATTTGTGGCAAAGCCACCGTTCATAATTCTTTCATACATGTCACTCTTGATTCATTGCATATCCCGGTATACCGCCGGAGGCATTCATATAGAGTCATAATTTGTTTTAAGTATCGAGTTGTAATTGTTGAGTTGTAAGAAAATAAAAGTGTGATGATCATCATTTTTAGAGAATTGTCCCGAGAGGAAAGGATGATGGAGACTATGATTCCCCCACAAGTCGGGATGAGACTCTGGACGAAAAAGAAAAAAAAGAAAAAGAGGCCATAAAAAAGAGAAAAGGCCCAAACAAAAAAATGAGAGAAAAAGAGAGAAGGGACAATGTTACTATCCTTTTACCACACTTGTGCTTCAAAGTATCACCAAGATCTTCATGATAGAGAGTCTCTCATTTTATCACTTTCATATACTAGTGGGAATTTTTCAGTATAGAACTTGGCTTGTATATTCCAATGATGGGCTTCCTCAAAATGCCCTAGATCTTCGTGAGCAAGCGAGTTGGATGCACACCCACTTAGTTTCTTTTGTTGAGATTTCATATACTTATAGCTCTAGTGCATCCGTTCCATGGCAATCCCTACTCACTCTCATTGATATCTATTGATGGGCATCTCCATAGCCCGTTGATACGCCTAGTTGATGTGAGACTATCTTCCCCTCTTTTTGTCTTCTCCACGACCACCATTCTATTCCACATATAGTGCTATATCCATGGCTCACGCTCATGTATTGCGTGAAGATTGAAAAAGTTTGAGAATGTTAAAAGTATGAAACAATTGCTTGGCTTGTCATCGGGGTTGTGCATGATTTAAATACTTTGTGTGGTGAAGATAGAGCATAGCCAGACTATATGATTTTGTAGGGATAACTTTCTTTGGCCATGTTATTTTGAGAAGACATGATTGCTTTGTTAGTATGCTTGAAGTATTATTATTATTATGTCAGTATGAACTTTTGTCTTGAATCTTTAGGATCTGGATATTCATACCACAATTAAGAAGAATTACATTGAAATTATGCCAAGTAGCACTCCGCTTCAAAAATTCTCTTTTTATCATTTACCTACTCGAGGATGAGCAGGAATTAAGCTTGGGGATGCCTGATACCTCTCCAAGGTATCTATAACTTTTTATTGCTCCATGCAGTATTATCTACTGTTTTTGGACCATATTGGGCTTTATTTTCCACTTTTTTATTATTTTTGGGACTAACCTATTAACCGGAGGCCCAGCCCAGAATTGTTGTTTTTTGCCTATTCAAGTGTTTCGAAGAAACAGAATATCAAATGGAGTCCAAACGAAATGAAACCTTCGGGAACGTGATTTTCTCACCGAACATGATCCAGGAGACTTGGACCCTACGTCAAGACAGCTCCGAGGTGGGCCCGAGGTAGGGGCGTGCCCACCCCCCTAGGGCGCGCCCCCACCCTCGTGGGCCCCACCATGCTCCACCGATGTACTTCTTCCTCCTATATATACCTACGTACCCCCAAACTATCAGATACGGAGCCAAAAACCTAATTCCACCGCCGCAACCTTCTGTACCCACGAGATCCCATCTTGGGGCTTGTTCCGGAGCTCCGCCGGAAGGGGAATCCACCATGGAGGGCTTCTACATCAACACCATAGCCTCTCCGATGAAGTGTGAGTAGTTTACCTCAGACCTTTGGGTCCATAGTTAGTAGCTACATGGCTTCTTCTCTCTTTTTGGATCTCAATACAATGTTCTCCCCCTCTCTCGTGGAGATCTATTCGATGTAATCTTCTTTTTGCGGTGTGTTTGTTGAGACCGATGAATTGTGGGTTTATGATCAAGATTATCTATGAACAATATTTGAATCTTCTCTGAATTCTTTTATGTATGATTGGTTATCTTTGCAAGTCTCTTCGAATTATCAGTTTGGTTTGGCCTACTAGATTGGTTTTTCTTGCAATGGGAGAAGTGCTTAGCTTTGGGTTTAATCTTGCGGTGTCCTTTCCCAGTGACAGTAGGGGTAGCAAGGCACGTATTGTATTGTTGCCATCGAGGATAACAAGATGGGGTTTTTATCATATTGCATGAATTTAACCCTCTACATCATGTCATCTTGCTTAAGGCGTTACTCTGTTTTCTTGAACTTAATACTCTAGATGCATGCTGGATAGCGATCGATGAGTGGAGTAATAGTAGTAGATGCAGGCAGGAGTCGGTCTACTTGTCTCAGACGTGATGCCTATATACATGATCATACCTAGATATTCTCATAACTATGCTCAATTCTATCAATTGCTCAACAGTAATTTGTTCACCCACCGTAAAATACTTATGCTCTTGAGAGAAGCCACTAGTGAAATCTATGGCCCCCGGGTCTATCTCCATCATATTAATCTTCCATCACTTTAATATTGCTTTGCTTTTTTACTTTGCCTTTTATTTTATTTTGCATCTTTATACCAAAAATACCAAAAATATTGTCTATCATCTCTATCAGATCTCACTCTCGTAAGTGACCGTGAAGGGATTGACAACCCCATTCGCGTTGGTTGCTAGGAGTTATTTGCTTTGTGTAGGTATGAGGGACTCACGCGTAGCCTCCTACTGGATTGATACCTTGGTTCTCAAAAACTGAGGGAAATACTTACGCTGCTTTGCTGCATCATCCTTTCCTCTTCGGGGAATCCAACGCAATGCTCAAGAGGTAGCAACCATCACAGTGCATGGGAACCGGAAGATAGCCTTGGAGTGTGAAGAGGGCGATGTTGCTTATGCTGAGTCTGTTTGTGCAACAGAAGAGTTGAAGTTTTACAAAGATAATGTTGAACCGGCAGATATGACACCTTTGAAGAAGCCAACCACAGAGCATGACCCTCTGTTGAAGTTTAAATCAGCAGATGACACTAAGTTGGTTGATTTTGTTCCTTGCGATTCGTCCAAGCAGTTCAGTATCAATGCTAATCTGGATCCGAAATAGGAAAGCGCGCTCATCGAGTTCATCCGTGAGAACCGGGATAACTTTGCATGGAAGCCTTCACACATGCCAGGTGTACCGAGGGAACTCGCTGAGCACACTCTCAATATTGATCCAAAGTTTAAACCGGTCAAGCAATTCCTTCGTCGCTTTAACGAAGAGAGGCATAAGGCCATTGGTGAAGAAGTGGCCTGCCTCTTGGTAGCTGGGTTCATAGTTGAAGTTTTTCATCCTGAATTGTTGGCTAACCCGGTGTTGGTGCTTAAGAAAAATGGTACTTGGCGTATGTGTGTGGATTATACAGACCTTAATAAAGCCTGCCCGGCCGATCCTTTTGCTCTTCCCGTATTGATCAGATATTGATGCTACGGCGGGTTGTGAGCGTTTGAGTTTTTTGGATGCTTATTCTGGGTATCATCATATCAAGATGGCAGTTAAGGACCAGGACAACACAGCCTTCATCACTCCCTTTGGAGCCTTCTGCTATGTGTCTATGCCCTTTGGGCTCAAGAGTGCCCAGGCGACTTACCAGCGGTGTGTTCAAAATTGCCTTCATGGTCAGATTGGACGCAATGTTCATGCTTACGTGGACGATATTATTGTGAAATCCAGGAAGAAGGAAACATTGATAGATGATTTGAAAGAGACCTTTGAAAATCTCCGGGTCTACAAGACGATGCTTAACCCGGCCAAGTGTGTCCTTGGTGTGCCAGCAGGCAAGCTCTTGGGTTTTTTGGTTTCTGAAAGGGGCATTGAAGCTAACCCAGAGAAAATCAAGGCTATTACTTCCTTGGCTAAACCGGCGTGTATTAATGATGTTCAGCGTCTGGCGGGTCATATTGCGACCTTAAGCCGGTTCATAAGCCGGTTGGGAGAAAAAGCTATCCCTCTGTACCACATGATGAAGAAAACCGATCACTTTGTGTGGAGTGATGCTGCTGATCGGGCGTTTGAAGCCTTGAAAAAGTAGTTAGTTGAGTCGTCGATCCTTGCCGCTCCTATTGAAAAGGAGCCCTTATTGTTATATGTGGTTGCCAATGGCCGAGCTGTCAGTGTAGCGATTGTGGTGGAACGGAAGGAAGCAGGCAAGGAACATCTGGTTCAGCGCCGGTTTATTATATTAGTGAGGTGCTCATTGAATCCAAGCAGAGGTATCCGCATTGGCAGAAGCTGGTGTATGGGGTATTCATGGCTAGTAGAAAGCTCAAGCAATATTTCCTTGGTCATCCCATCACTGTGGTTAGTTCTGCTCCTTTAGGAGATATTATTCAAAACAGAGAAGCCACACGTCGGGTAGCCAAGTGGGCCATCGAGCTTGGACCCCACAGTTTGAAATATATGCCTCGCACAGCCATCAAGTCTCAAGCACTTGTGGATTTCATCAATGTTTGGACAGAGCTGCAAATGCCTGAGGAGAAGCCGGATAGCACATATTGGACTATCCACTTTGATGGATCCAGGCAGTTGGAAGGCTCGGGGGCTGGAGTTCTTTTGACTTCCCCATGAGGTGATAAATTTTGTTACGTTTTAAGGTTGATGTTCCCTTGTACTAACAATGCAGCTGAGTATGAAGCCTTGCTCCATGGTCTCCGGATGGCTAAGGAGATGAATCTAAGCTGGGTGAGGTGCTTTGGCGACTGAGATTTGGTGGCTCGGCAAGTCTCGGGCACTTGGGATTCTAAAGACACAGTCATGGCGGCTTACCGCTGAGAGGTTGATGCTATTGCTGGTCATTTAAAAGCTATCAAGTGGAACATGTTGGTCGCAGGAAAAATGAGGTGGATTATGCTTTGAGCCGGCTAGGGTCCCAGCATAAGCTGGTACCACCTAATGTTTTCCTTGATATTATGCATAACCCTTCAGTCAAATTGCCTACGGAGGAGGACCTTGCTATTCCTGACCCGGAGGCGCAATTGGTGCCGGCTCTTCATGTTATTCCTGATTGGACAGTTCCATATTTGGCTTATATGACCCGAGGCGAGCTGCTTGAAGATGAAACTTTGGCCAGGCAGATAACCCGGCGGTCTAAGTCAATGACTATTGTCAATGGAGAGTTGCAGTGCCACGGGGGTATTTCAATGTTGTGTTTCTCCTGAGGAGGGTCGTGAGATTCTACGAGAGATTCATGAAGGAGATTGTGATCATCATGCCGGCTCTAAGTCCCTTATAGCCAAGGCTTTTCGTCATGGGTTTTATTGGCTGACGGCTCATGCTGATGTAGAGGATTTGGTTAGTAAATGTGATGGTTGTCAGAAATTTTCAAGGCAAGCTCATGTGCCGGCTCAAGAATTGAGGATGATTCCAATTACTTGGTCATTTACAGTCTGGGGGCTGGATATGGTTGGACCTTTCAAAAGGTCCAAAGATAAAAGGACCCACCTTTTGGTGGCAGTTGACAATTCACAAAGTGGGTTGAAGCAGAGCCGGTCAATAAGTGTGACGCGGCAACAGCGGTTTAATTCATCAGGAAGGTGATTTTACGATTTGGCTTTCCTCACAACATTATAACTGGTAATGGCACTAATTTGTCCAAGGGTGCTATGAAAGAATTCTGTCTACGAGAGCATATTTGTCTTGATATATCATCAGTGGCTCACCCCCAGTCCAATGGCCAAGCTGAAAGAGCCAATCAAGAAATTTTGAGAGGCATCAAGCCCCGGCTTATGGTCCCTTTGTAGAGGACGCCGGGTTGTTGGGTGGAGGAATTGCCCTCAGTGTTATGGAGTATCAATACTAACCCCAACAGATCTACGGGTTACATGCCTTTCTTCATGGTTTACGGAGCAGAGGCGCTTCTCCCTAGTGACGGACATCCGTCATGACTCGCCCCGTGTGGCGGCTTATGTTGAAGCTTATAATGAAAAAGCACGTCAGGATGCTCTTGACCTATTGGATGAGGAGCGTGACCGTGCGGTGGCTCGTTCAACGATTTACTAGCAAGATCTGTGTTGTTATCATAGCCGCCGGGGTAAAACCAGGGCCTTTCAAGAAGGAGATTTGGTGCTCTGGCTCATCCGGGATCAAACTGACATGCACAAGCTATCCCCACCTTGGGAAGGGCCTTTTGTGGTCAGCAAACATCTGAACAACGGGTCATACTACCTTATCGATGTTCGAGACCACAAGGACTCGTGCACGTCAGAGGAGGAAACCCGCCGACCGTGGAATATTGCTCATCTTCGGACTTATTACACCTGAGCCACCGGCTCTTGTGATGTACATACTTTTTCAATGTATATATTATGATGAATATAATAAAGCTGGCATCCCTGATAATTCAGGGCCTCTGTCGTTTCATTTCTAAGAATATGAGTCTTTATTGTCACTTCATACAATCACTTGGGGGCTTCCTGCTTATTGAGCATAGCGATGACTACCCTCTTGATCCGGCTTGTACGCCATGATTACAAAATACTTGGGGGCTTCCTACTCATTGAGCATAGCTATGACTACCCTATTAATCCGGCTTATATGCCTGGAATGAAATATCACTTGGGGGCTCCTGTTAATGAACAGAGCTTTGTTGTTGATGACCCACAAGTATAGGGGATCTATCGTAGTCCTTTTCTATAAGTAAGAGTGTCGAACCCAATGAGGAGCAGAAGGAAATGACAAGCGGTTTTCAGTAAGGTATTCTCTGCAAGCACTGAAATTATCGGCAACAGATAGTTTTGTGACAAGGTAATTCGTAACGGGTAACAAGTAACAAAAGTAAACAGGGTGCAGCAAGGTGGCCCAATCCTTTTTGTAGCAAAGGACAAGCCTGGACAAACTCTTATATAAAGGAAAGCGCTCCCGAGGACACATGGGAATTATCGTCAAGCTAGTTTTCATCATGCTTATATGATTCGCGTTCGTTACTTTGATAATTTGATATGTGGGTGGACTGGTGCTTGGGTACTGCCCTTCCTTGGACAAGCATCCCACTTATGATTAACCCCTCTTGCAAGCATCCACAACTACAAAAGAAGTATTAAGGTAAACCTAACCATATCATGAAACATATGGATCCAAATCAGCCCCTTACGAAGCAACACATAAACTAGGGTTTAAGCTTCTGTCACTCTAGCAACCCATCATCTACTTATTACTTCCCAATGCCTTCCCCTAGGCCCAAAAAATGGTGAAGTGTCATGTAGTCAACATTCACATAACACCACAAGAGGAAAGACAACATACATCTCATCAAAATATCGAACGAATACCAAATTCACATGACTACTTATAGCAAGACTTCTCCCATATCCTCAGGAACAAACGTAACTACTCACAAATCATATTCAAGTTCATAATCAGAGGGGTATAAATATGCATAAAGGATCTGAACATATGATCTTCCACCAAATAAACCAACTAGCATCAACTACAAGGAGTAATCAACACTACTAGCAACCCACAGGTACCAATCTGAGGTTTTGGGACAAAGATTGGATACAAGATATGAACTAGGATTTGAGAGGAGATGGTGTTGGTGAAGATGTTGATGGAGATTGACCCCCTCCCGATGAGAGGATCGATGGTGATGACGATGGTGATGATTTCCCCCTCCCGAGGGATGTTTCCCCGGCAGAACAGCTCCGCCGGAGCCCTAAATTGGTTTCGCCAGGTTCCGCCTCGTGGCGGCGGCGCTTCGTCCCGAAAGCTTCCTCCTTATTTTTTTCCTGGGCGAAAGACTTCATATAGCAAAAGATGGGCACCGGAGGCCTGCCAAGGGGCCCATGTGGCAGGGGGGCGCGCCCAGGGGGGTAGGGCGCGCCCCCACCCTTGTGGACAGGGTGTGGCCCCCCTCTGGTGCTTTCTTCGTCCAATATTTATATATTCCAAAACTGACTTTCGTGGAGTTTCAGGACTTTTGGAGTTGTGCAGAGTAGGTCTCTAATATTTGCTCCTTTCCCATCCCAGAATTCCAGCAGCCGGTATTCTCCCTCTTCGTGTAAACCTTGTAAAATAAGAGAGAATAGGCATAAGTATTGTGACATAATGTGTAATAACAGCCCATAATGCAATAAATATTGATAAAAAGCATGATGCAAAATGGGCGTATCATCTCCCCCAAGCTTAGACCTCGCTTGTCCTCAAGCGGAAGCTGATAACGAAAAATATGTCCACATGTTTAGAGATAGAGGTGTCGATAAAATAAAATACGGACATGAGGGCATCATGATCATTCTTATAACAGCAACATATATATATATATATATATATATATATATATATATATATATATATATATATTGTCATATGATTTCTTACGCTAAAGTAACAATCTATTCACAATGTAAAGTATGAATCAGAAACTTCATTGAAAACTAACAAACTATGATCTCGGTCATTGAAGCGATTGCAATTTATCATAACATCGGAAAGAGTCAATATAAGAGCTTTTCGGCAAGTCCACATACTCAACTATCATTTAGTCTTTCACAATTGCTAACACTCACGCAATACTTATGGGTATGGAGTTTTAATCGGACACAGAGAAAGATAGGGGCTTATAGTGTTGCCTCCCAACCTTTTACCTCAAGGGTAATGTCAACAATAATAGTTTATGATAACTTACATCCAATTGGATATATATATATATATATATATATATATATATATATATATATATATATATATATATATGAGGATCTCTCCAACACAATGTGCTTGCCAAAGGTTAAAGTGTAAAAAGGAAAGGTGAAGATCACCATGACTCTTGCATAAGGCATAAGACAAAAATAAAAGATAGGGCCTTCGAAGAGGGAAGCAGAGGTTGTCATGTGCTTTTATGGTCTGATGCACGAAATCTTAATGCAAAAGAACGTCACTTTATATTGCCACTTGTGATAGGGACCTTTATTATGCAGTCCGTCGCTTTTATTTCTTCCATATCACAAGATCGTATAGCTTGTTTTCTCCACACTAATAGATCATACATATTTAGAAAGCAAATTTTATTTCATGCAACAATGACAACTTACTTGAAGGATCTTACTCAATCCATAGGTAGATATGGTGGACTCTCTTGGCAAAACTGGCTTTAAGGATATTCAGAAGCACAAGTAGTATCTCTACTTGGTGCAGAGAATTTGGCTAGCATGAGGGGGAAAGGCAAGCTCAACATGTTGGATGATCCACGACAATATACTTTATTTCAGATATAAGAAAACATAACCCATTATGTTGTCTTCCTTGTCCAACATCAACTTTTTAACATGTCATATTTTAATGAGTGCTCACAATCATAAAAGATGTCCAAGATAGTATATTTATATGTGAAAACCTCTCTTTCTTTATTACTTCCTATTAATTGCAACGATGACCAAAACTATGTTTGTCAACTCTCAACAACTTTTATTCATCATACTCTTTATATGTGAAGTCATTACTCTCCATAAGATCAATATGATATCTTTAATTCTTTTTATTCTTTATTTTTACTATTATTCCCTCAAGATCATAGCAAGATAACCAAGCCCTCGACTCAAGACTAATCTTTATTATATATATAGCTCATGAACTCGATTACATAGATAAGGATCAACACAAAACTCAAAGCTAGACCATACTAAAACTTTATTCTACTAGATCAAGATATTACCAAAAGGATCGAACTAAGAAAAACGGTAAAGATAGAAGTGTGATGGCGATACGATACCGGGGCACCTCCCCCAAGCTTGGCAGTTGCCAAGGGGAGTGCCCATACCCATGTGTTTATGTCTCTTTTGGTGGTGACAAAGATGGTGTTGTTGATGAAGTAGGCTTGTCGTCCAACTTCCAAGGCATAATCTCCCCATCATAGAAGGATGATCGAGTCTCCGGGATCCTCAAATCTGTAGCCAAACTCATCCTCTTGAATCTATATTCATACTCACAGTTTTGGTTTTGCAGGTCATAGATCTAGGCTTGGAGGTGCTCGATTTTCTCGTGAAGCTTGAAGACGGTCTCCCCAATGTTCTTGGCATCCAGCTTGTGTTTGTTGGTGAACTCCGCGATCATCATGTGGTTGGCGTTGAGTCCGCGTTCCACCATCCCCTGGTACTTGAAAACTTGTTGCTCCATTGCTTCGAGTCTCGTCTCCATGCTTCTGGTCCTCCTTGGTCCCTCAACATCGCGGATGTGCAGCACCCCCTCACGCATCTCAATGGTTTGAGGGTGTTGCAGCACCTCCACGAGGCAGGGGTTGATGACCTTCTTGAAAAATTTGTCCTTGGGGGCACTTGAAGATGTCATGGTGATCTAGATCTGTCAGAAAAACAGCTCGAAACAAAAGCAGAGGATATTTGCGTCGTACGGTGGTCAAAATCTTCGGGAGATTATATAATGAATTTTTACCGAACAAAAGAAGTATTGTGCACGAAAATGGAGTCTGGAGAGCATACGAGGTGCCCACGAGGCAGGGAGTGCGCCCAGGGGGGTAAGGCGCGCCCTCCACCCTCGTGGATGCCTCGTGTCCCTTTCGGACTACTTCTTATTTTTCCTATTTTATTAAATATTCCAAAACGGAGAAAAATTGCTATTAGAACTGTTTTGGAGTCGGTTTACTTACCGTACCACATACCTATTCCTTTTCGGAGTCTGAAACGTTCTGGAAAGTATCCTTTATGTACTCCTCCGGGGTTACGGTGTCAATAACATTGGTTTCAACATTTATGGGATTACCTGAGATATAATGTTTGATTCTTTGACCGTTCACCACCTTCAGATTTGTGCCTTCGAAGTAGTTGATTTTTATGGCACCGGAATGATAGACCTCCTCGATAACGTAAGGAGCTTCCCATTTAGAGAGGAGTTTTCCTGCAAAAAATCTTAAACGAGAGTTGTATAGCAAAACATAACCACCTACATTAAACTCATGCTTTTGTATCCTTTTGTCATGCCATCTTTTAACTTTTTCTTTGAACAGTTTAGCATTCTCATAGGCCTGGGTTCTCCATTCATCAAGTGAGATAATGTCAAATAGTCTCTTCTCACCGGCAATTTTGAAATCATAATTGACCTCTTTAATGGCCCAATATGCCTTATGTTCTAGTTCGAGAGGTAACTGAGATGCTTTTCCATAAACCATCTTATACGGAGACATACCCATAAGATTTTTATATGCAGTTCTATAGGCCCATAATGCATCATCATGTTTTTTGGACCAATTCTTTCTAGATCTATTAACAATCTTTTGCAAAATTAATTTAAGCTCTCTATTACTCAGTTCTACTTGACCACTACATTGTGGATGGTATGGAGATGCAATTCTATGAATAACATCATACTTAGGAAGCATCTTACGAAAAGCACCATGAATAAAATGTGAACCATCATCGATCATTAAATATCTAGGGACTCCAAACCTCAGAAAAATAACTTCTTTAAGCATCTTAATAGAGGTGTTATGATCAGCACTACTAGTTGGAATACTTCTTCCCACTTAGTAACGTAATCAACAACAACTAAAATATGTGTATACCCATTAGAGGAAGGTAACAGTCCCATATAATCAAAGCCCCAAACATCAAATGGTTCAATAACAAGTGAATAGTTCATAGGCATTTCTTGACGTCTACTAATATTACCAATTCTTTGACATTCATCACAAGACAAGACAAACTTACGGGCATCTTTGAAGACAGTAGGCCAGTAAAAACCGGATTGCAATACCTTATGTGCAATTCTATCTCCAGCGTGGTGTCTGCTACCTCTTGAGCACCGCGTTGGTTTTCCCTTGAATAGGAAAGGGTGATGCAGCAAAGTAGCGTAAGTATTTCCCTCAGTTTTTGAGAACCAAGGTATCAATCCAGTAGGAGGCTACGCGCGAGTCCCTCGTACCTACACAAAACAAATAAATCCTGCAACCAACGCGATAAGGGGTTGTCAACCCCTTCATGGTCACTTACGAGAGTGAGATTTGATAGAGATGATAGATAATATTTTTGGTACTTTTGTGATAAAGATGCAAAGTAAAATAAAAAGCAAAGTAAAAAAGCAAAGGCAATAATAAAGTGATGGAAGATTAATGTGATGAAGATAGACCCGGGGCCATAGATTTCACTAGTCGCTTCTCTCAAGAGCATAAGTATTTTACGATGGGTGAACGAATTACTGTTGAGCAATTGACAGAATTGAGCATAGTTATGAGAATATCTAGGTATGATCATGTATATAGGCATCACATCCGAGACAAGTAGACCGCCTCCTGCCTGCGTCTACTACTATTACTCCACACATCGACCGCTATCCAGGATGCATCTAGAGTATTAAGTTCATAAGAACAGAGTAACACCTTAAGCAAGATGACATGATGTAGAGGGATAAATTCATGCAATATGATAGAAAAAACCATCTTGTTATCCTTGATGGCAACAATACAATATGTGCCTTGCTGCCCCTACTGTCATTGGGAAAGGACACCGCAAGATGGAACCCAAAGCTAAACACTTCTCCCATTGCAAGAAAGATCAATCTAGTAGGCTAAACCAAACTGATAATTCGAAGAGACTTGCAAAGATAACCAATCATACATAAAAGAATTCAGAGAAGATTTAAATATTGTTCATAGATAATCTTGATCATAAACCCACAATTCATCAGTCTCAACAAACACAATGCAAAAACAAGATTACATCGAATAGATCTCCACGAGAGAGGGGGAGAACATTGTATTGAGATCCAAAAAGAGAGAAGAAGCCATCTAGCTACTAACTATGGACCCGAAAGTCTGAGGTAAACTACTCACACTTCATTAGAGAGGCTATGGTGTTGATGTAGAAGCCCTCCGTGATGGATGCCCCCTCCGACGGAGCTCCGGAACAGGGCCCAAGATGGGATCTCGTGGGTACAGATGGTTGCGGTGGTGGAGTTAGGTTTTTGGCTCCGTATCTGATCGTTTGGGGGTACGTAGGTATATATAGGAGGAAGGAGTACGTTGATGGAGCAACAGGGGGCCCACGAGGGTGGAGGGCACGCCCTGGGGGGGTGGGCGCGCCCTCCTACCTCGTGGCCTCCTCTTTTGTTTCATGACGTAGGGTTCAAATCTCCTAGATCATATTCTTCCTAAAAATCACATTCCCGAAGGTTTCATTCTGTTTGGACTCCGTTTGATATTCCTTTTCTGCGAAACTCTGAAATAGGCAAAAAACAGCAATTCTGGGTTGGGCCTCCGGTTAATAGGTTAGTCCCAAAAATAATATAAAAGTGAATAATAAAGCCCAATAATGTCCAAAACAGTAGATAATATAGCATGGAGCAATCAAAAATTATAGATACGTTGGAGACGTATCAAGCATCCCCAAGCTTAATTCCTGCTCGTCCTCGAGTAGGTAAATGATAAAGATGGAATTTTTGATGCGGAGTGCTACTTGGCATAATTTCAGTGTAATTCTTCTTAATTGTGGTATGAATATTCAGATCCGAAAGATTCAAGACAAAAGTTTAATATTGACATAAAAATAATAATACTTCAAGCATACTAACAAAGCAATCATGTCTTCTCAAAATAACATGGCCAAAGAAAGTTATCCCTACAAAATCATATAGTCTGGCTATGCTCTATCATCACCACACAAAGTATTTAAATCATACACAACCCCGATGACAAGCCAAGCAATTGTTTCATACTTTTAACATTCTCAAACTTTTTCAATCTTCACGCAATACATGAGCGTGAGCCATGGATATAGCACTATATGTGGAATAGAATGGTGGTTGTGGAGAACACAAAAAGGGAGAAGATAGTCTCACATCAACTAGGCGTATCAACGGGCTATGGACATGCCCATCAATAGATATCAATGTGAGTGAGTAGGGATTGCCATGCAACAGATGTACTAGAGCTATAAGTATATGAAAGCTCAGCAAAATAAACTAAGTGGGTGTGCATCCAACTCGCTTGCTCACGAAGACCTAGGGCATTTTGAGGAAGCCCATCATTGGAATATACAAGCCAAGTTCTATAATGAAAAATTCCCACTAGTATATGAAAGTGACAAAATGAGAGACTCTCTATCATGAAGATCATACTTTGAAGCATAAGTGTGCTAAAAGGATAGTAACATTGTCCCTTCTCTCTTTTTCTCTCATTTTGTTATTTGGGTCTTTTCTCTTTTTTTATGGCCTCTTTTTTTTCGTCCGGAGTCTCATCCATACTTGTGGGGGAATCATAGTCTCCATCATCCTTTACTCACATGGGACAATGCTCTAATAATGATGATCATCACACTTTTATTACTTACAATGCAAGAATTACAAGTCGATACTTAGAACAAAATATGACTCTATGTGAATGCCTCCGGCAGTGTACCGGGATATGCAATGAATCAAGAGTGACATGTATGAAAAAATATGAATGGTGGCTTCGCCCCAAATACGATGTCAACTACATGATCATGCAAAGCAATATGACAATGATGGAGCGTGTCATAATAAACGGAACGGTGGAAAGTTGCATGGCAATATATCTCAGAATGGCTATGGAAATGCCATGATAGGTAGGTATGGTGGCTGTTTTGAGGAAGGTATATGGTGGGTTTATGATACCGGCGAAAAGTGCGCGGTATTAGAGAGGCTAGCAATGGTGGAAGGAAGAAAGTGCGTATAATCCATGGACTCAACATTAGTCATAAAGAACTCATATACTTATTGAAAAAATCTACAAGTTATCAAAGCAAAGTATTACGTGCATGCTCCTAGGGGGATAGATTGGTAGGAAAAGACCATCGCTCGTCCCCGACCGCCACTCATAAGGAAGATAATCAAGAAATAAATCATGCTCCGACTTCATCACATAACGGTTCACCATACGTGCATGCTACGGGAATCACAAACTTTAACACAAGTATTTCTCAAATTCACAACTACTCAACTAGCATGACTCTAATATCACCATCTTTATATCTCAAAACAATTATCAAGCATCAAACTTTTCTTAGTATTCAACACACTCATAAGAAAGTTTTTACTAATCTTGAATGCCAAGCATATTAGGATTATTTAAGCAAATTACCATGCTATTTAAGACTCTCAAAATAATTTAAGTGAATCATGAGAGATCAATAGTTTCTATAAAACAAATCCACCACCGTGCTCTAAAAGATATAAGTGAAGTACTAGAGCAAAACTATATAACTCAAAAGATATAAGCGAAGCACAAAGAGTATTCTAACAAATTCCAAATCATGTATGGCCCTCTCAAAAGGTGTGTACAGCAAGGATGATTGTGGTAAACTAAAAAGCAAAGACTCAAATCATACAAGACACTCCAAGCAAAAAACATATCATGTGGTGAATAAAAATATAGCTCCAAGTAAAGTTACCGATGGAAGTAGACGAAAGAGGGGATGCCTTCCGGGGCATCCCCAGCTTTGGCTTTTTGGTGTCCTTAGATTATCTTGGGGGTGCCATGGGCATCCCCAATCTTAGGCTCTTGCCACTCCTTGTTCCATAATCCATCAAAATCTTTCACCCAAAATTTGAAAACTTCACAACACAGAACTCAACAGAAAATCTTGTGAGCTCCGTTAGCGAAGGAAAACAAAAGACCACTTCAAGGTACTGTAATGAACTCATTCATTATTTATATTGGTGTTAAACCTAATGTATCCCAACTTCTCTATGGTTTATAAACTATTTTACTAGCCATAGATTCATCAAAATAAGCAAACAACACACGAAAAACAGAATCTGTCAAAAACAGAATAGTCTGTAGTAATCTGTAACTAACGCAAACTTCTGGAACTCCAAACAATTAGACAAAATAGGATGACCTAGACAATTTTTTTATTGATCAGCAGCAATTGGAATCACTATTTTATAACGTTCTGGTGATTTTTAACAATTATTTTTGTGAACAGAAAGTTTCTGGAAATTACAGCAAGATCAAATAACTATCATCCAAGAAGATCCTATAGGTTTAACTTGGCACAAACACTAATTAAAACATAAAAACACATCTAACCATAGGATAGATCAAATATTTATTCCTAAACAGAAGCAAAAAGCAAAAAACTAAAAATAAAATTGGGTTGCCTCCCAACAAGCGCTATCGTTTAACGCCCCTAGCTAGGCATAAAGGCAAGGATAGATCTAGTTATTGCCATCTTTGGTAGGCAGTCCATAAGTGGCTCTCATGATAGATTCATATGGTAATTTTATTTTCTTCCCAGGGAAGTGTTCCGTGCCTTTCTTTAATGGAAATTGGAATCTAATATTCCCTTCCTTCATATCAATAATTGCACCAATCGTTCTAAGGAAAGGTCTACCAAGAATAATAGGACATGAAGGATTGCAATCTATATCAAGAACAATAAAATCTACAGGCACATAATTCCTATTTGCAACATTAATTCTTCCCATAGGTTTCTAATAGTGGAATCCGCAAGATGCAAGTTTAGAGAGCAATCATCAAAATCACGGAAATCTAGCAAATCGCACAAAGTTTTGGGAATAGTGGAAACACTAGCACCCAAATCACATAAAGCATAGAACTCATGATCATTGATCTTAATTTTAATAGTAGGTTCCCACTCATCATAAAGTTTTCTAGGGATAGAAACTTCCAACTCAAGCTTTTCTTCATAGGATTGCATCAAGGCATCAACGATATGTTTGGTAAAAGCTTTATTTTGACTATAAGCATGAGGAGAATTTAGCACGGATTGCAACAAGGAAATACAATCTATCAAAGAGCAATTTTCATAATTAAATTCCTTGAAATACAAAATAGTGGGTTTAGCAACATCTAGGGTTTTGATTTCTTCAATCCCACTTTTATCAGTTTTAGCATCAAGATCTAAAAACTCCGAATTTTTGGAACGCCTTCTAGGTAAAGGTGGATCATATTCAGTCCCATCATTATCAAGATTCATATTGCAAAACAAAGATTTGATAGGGGACACATCAATAACTTTTAGATCTTCATCTTTATTTTCATAGAAATTTGAAGAACACGCTTTCATAAAGCAATCTTTCTTAGCACGCATCCTAGCGGTTCTTTCTTTGCACTCATTAATGGAAATTCTCATGGCTTTGAGAGACTCATTGATATCATGCTTAGGAGGAATAGATCTAAGCTTTAAAGAATCAACATCAAGAGAAATTCTATCAACGTTCCTAGCCAATTCATTAACTTTAAGCAATTTCTCTTCAAGCAAAGCATTGAAATTCTTTTGCGAATTCATAAACTCTTTAACACTAGTCTCAAATTCAGAGGGCATCTTATTAAATTTCTATAAGAGTTGTTGTAGGAATTTCCATAATTATTAGAGGAATTACTAGGATAAGGCCTAGGATTAAAGTTTCCTCTATACGCGTTGTTACCAAAATTATTCCTACCAACAAAATTCACATCCATAGATTCATTATTATTCTCAATCAAAGTAGACAAAGGCATATCATTAAGATCAGAAGAAACAATCTTAGTAGCAAATAATTTCATAAGTTCATCCATCTTTCCACTCAAAACATTAATTCCTTCTATCACATGCACTTTTTTATTAGTAGATCTTTCAGTGGCCATTGAGAATAATTAACCATAATATTATCTAGGAGTTTAGTAGCTTCTCCTAAAGTGATTTCCATAAAAGTGCCTCCCACGGCCGAATCTAAAAGATTTCTAGAAGCAAAATTCAATCCGGCATAAATTTTTTGTATAATCATCCACAAATTCAAACCATGAGTAGGGCAATTACGTATCATTAATTTCATCCTCTCCCAAGCTTGTGCAACGTGTTCATGATCAAGTTGCTTAAAATTCATAATATCGTTTCTAAGAGAGATGATCTTAGCAGGAGGAAAATACTTAGAGATAAAAGCATCTTTGCACTTGTTCCAAGAATCAATACTATTTTTAGGCAAAGACGAAAACCAAGCTTTAGCACGATCTCTAAGCGAAAAAGGAAATAGCTTCAATTTAACAATATCATTATCAACATCTATCTTCTTTTGCATATCACACAAATCAACGAAGCTATTTAGATGATTAGCGGCATCTTCACTAGGAAGGCCGGCGAATTGATCTTTCATGACAAGATTCAACAAAGCAGCATTGATTTCGCAAGATTCAGTATCGGTAAGAGGAGAAATCGGAGTGCTAAGGAAATCATTATTGTTGGTATTGGTAAAGTCTCATAATTTGGTATTATCTCGAGCCATCGTGACGAACAAGCAATCCAACACACGAGCAAACAAAAAGCAAGCGAAAAAGAGGCGAACGGAAAAGAGAGGCAAATAAAACGGCAAGGGTGAAGTGGGGGAGAGGAAAACAAGAGGCAAATGGCAAATAATGTAATGCGGGAGATAAGGGTTTGTGATGGGTACTTGGTATGTTGACTTTTGCGTAGACCTCCCCGCAACGGCGCCAGAAATCCTTCTTGCTACCTCTTGAGCACTGCGTTGGTTTTCCCTTGAGGAGGAAAGGGTGATGCAGTGAAGTAGCGTAAGTATTTCCCTCAGTTTTTGAGAACCAAGGTATCAATCCAGTAGGAGGCTACGCGCGAGTCCCTCGTACCTACACAAAACAAATAAATCCTCGCAACCAACGCGATAAGGGGTTGTCAATCCCTTCACGGTCACTTACGAGAGTGAGATCTGATAGATATGATAGGATAATATTTTTGGTATTTTTATGATAAAGATGCAAAGTAAAATAAAAGCAAAGTAAAAAAGCAAAGGAAATAACTAAGTGTTGGAAGATTAATATGATGAAGATAGACCCGGGGGCCATAGGTTTCACTAGTGGCTTCTCTCAAGAGCATAAGTATATTACGGTGGGTGAATGAATTACTATTGAGCTATTGACAGAATTGAGCATAGTTATGAGAATATCTAGGTATGATCATGTATATAGGCATCACGTCCGGGACAAGTAGACCGACTCCTGCCTGCATCTACTACTATTACTACACACATTGACCGTTATCCAGCATGCATCTAGAGTATTAAGTTCATAAGAACAAAGTAACGCCTTAAGCAAGATGACATGATGTAGAGGGATAAATTCATGCAATATGATAAAAAAAAACCATCTTGTTATCCTCGATGGCAACAATACAATACGTGCCTTGTGCCCCTACTGTCACTGGGAAAGGACACTGCAAGATTGAACCCAAAGCTAAACACTTCTCCCATTGCAAGAAAGATCAATCTAGTAGGCCAAACCAAACTGATAATTCGAAGAGACTTGCGAAGATAACCAACCATACATAAAAGAATTCAGAGAATATTCAAATATTGTTCATAGATAATCTTGATCATAAACCCACAATTCATCGGTCTCAACAAACACACCGCAAAAAGAAGATTACATCGAATAGATCTCCACAAGAGAGGGGGAGAACATTGTATTGAGATCCAAAAAGAGAGAAGAAGCCATCTAGCTACTAACTATGGACCCGAAGGTCTGAGGTAAACTACTCACATTTCATCGGAGAGGCTATGGTGTTGATGTAGAAGCCCTCCGTGATGGATGCCCCCTTCGGCGGAGCTCTGGAACAGGCCCCAAGATGGGATCTCGTGGGTACAGAAGGTTGCGGTGGTGGAATTAGGTTTTTGGCTCCGTATCTGATCATTTGGGGGTACGTAGGTATATATAGGAGGAAGGAGTACGTCGGTGGAGGAATAGGGGGGCCACGAGGGTGGAGGGCGCGCCCCCCTACCTCGTGGCCTCCTCTTTTGTTTCTTTACGTAGGGTCCAAGTCTCCTGGATCATATTCTTCCTAAAAATCACGTTCCCGAAGGTTTCATTCTGTTTGGACTCCATTTGATATTCCTTTTCTACGAAACTCTAAAATAGGCAAAAAAAACAACAATTCTGCGTTGGCCTCCGGTTAATAGGTTAGTCCCAAAAATAATATAAAAGTGAATAATAATGCCCAATAATGTCCAAAACAGTAGATAATATAGCATGGAGCAATCAGAAATTATAGATACGTTGGAGATGTATCAGTGTCCTCCATAAGCCTCGGAGTGACACTTGCGTAGGATCTGTTCCTGTTCATGCTCAGGTACACAACGTCTAATAACACCATCTACTCCTTTATAAAGGTGTGGGTCATCCTAGAAGTAATGTCTTAATCATAGAAAAACTTTTTCTTTTGCTGGTATGTGAGACTAGGTGGTATAAATTTAGCAACAATGTAATTAGCATAATCAGCATACCATGGAGCAGTACGAGAAGCATTTATGACAGCTAATTGTTCATCTGGAAAGCTATCATCAATAGGTAGTGGGTCATCAAGAACATTCTCTAACCTAGATAAGTTGTCTGCAACGGGTTTCTCTGCTCCCTTTCTATCAATAATATGCAAATCAAATTCTTGTAGTAGGAGAACTCATCTAATAAGTCTAGGTTTAGCATCTTTCTTTCCCACAACATATTTAATAGCAGCATGATCAGTGTGAACAGTTACTTTAGAATCAACAATATAAGGTCTGAACTTATCACAAGCGAATACAACTGCTAAAAATTCTTTTGTGGTAGTAGCATAATTTCTTTGGGCACTGTCTAGAGTTTTACTATCATATTGGATAACATTTAATTTCTTATCAACTCTTTGTCCTAGAACAGCACCTACAACATAATCACTAGCATTAACAGTATTCAAGAAGGGTCTGCCAAATATAATGGGACAAAAGTCATCTTGTGGGGAACTAAGAATAAGAAAATCAGTAGGATATTTAACATTCCCACACAAGACTTCAACATCTCTAACAATCCCAACTGGTGAAATATTATCTCTATTGGCAAGCTTAATTGTAACATCAATACCTTCTAACTCAGCAGGTGCAATATCATGCATAATTTCTTCGTATAAAGAATGAGGTCTTGCACTCGCACTAGCACCCATATCACATAAGCCATGATAACAATGATCTCCTATTTTAACAGAAATAACAGGCATGCCTACAACAGGTATATGTTTATTTTTAGTATCGGGTCTAGCAATTCTAGCAGCTTCATCATAGAAGTAAATACCATGCCCATCAATATTATCGACCAAGAGATCTTTAACCATAGCAATATTAGGTTCAACTTTAATTTGCTCAAGGGGTGTAGGATTTCTAATATTAATTTTGTTGACCACAGTTGAAGCTTTAGCATGATCATTTATTCTAACAGGGAAAGGTGGTTTCTCAATATAAGCGGTAGGAACAATAGAATCAACATTATAAGTGATAGTCTTTTCTTCAACTTTAATAGGTTCAACTACTTTTACTTCAATGGGAGGATGATATGTAAACCACTTCTCCTTAGGGAGATAAACATGAGTAGCAAATGATTCACAGAAAGAAGCTACTATCTCAGAGTCAAGTCCATATTTAGTGCTAAATTCACGTAAAACATCGGTATCCATAATAGATTTAACATAATCAAACTTAGGTGTTATACCTGACTCCTTACCTTCGTCGAGTTCCCAATCTTCAGAGTTGCGTTTAATTCTTTCCAATAAATCTCATTTGAATTCAGTAGTCTTCATCATAAAAGAACTAGTACAAGAAGTATCGAGCATGGAGCGATTATTGAGAGAAAGCCGAGCATAAAAATTTTGAATAATAATTTCTCTTGAGAGCTCATGATTGGGGCATGAATATAACATTGACTTAAGCCTCCCCCAAGCTTGAGCGATGCTTTATCCTTCGCGAGGCCAAACATTATATATATAATTACGATCACGATGAACCAGATGCATAGGATAAAACTTCTGATGAAATTCCAATTTCAATCGGTTGTAGTTCCATGATCCAATATCATCACATAGCCTAAAACATGTCAATGCCTTTCCTTTCAAAGATAAAGGGAAGACCTTCTTCCTGATAACATCCTCGGGCATACCTGCAAGCTTAAATAATCCACAAACTTCATCCACATAGATTAAGTGTAAATTGGGATGCAATGTTCCATCTCTTGTAAAAGGATTAGCTAGCAGTTTCTCTATCATACCCGAAGGAATTTCAAAGTAAACATTTTTAGTAGGTTCAGTAGATTGAGGAGCAACTCTTTGCTCTACTGGTCGGGGTGAAGATACCCCGAACAAGCCCCTCAAAGGATTATGTTCCATAGTAACAAGTGACAGTAAACTTCAGCACACTATATAAATTTTTCCTTACCAAAGGCGCTTCACTCCCCGGCAACGGCGCCAGAAAAGAGTCTTGATGACCCACAAGTATAGGGGATCTATCATAGTCCTTTCGATAAGTAAGAGTGTCGAACCCAACGTGGAGTAGAAGGAAATGACAAGCGGTTTTTAGTAAGGTATTCTCTGCAAGCACTGAAATTATCGGTAATGGATAGTTTTGTGATAAGGTAATTCGTAACGGGTACCAAGTAACAAAAGTAAACAAGGTGCAGCAAGGTGGACCAATCCTTTTTTGTAGCAAAGGACAATCCTGGACAAACTCTTGTATAAAGGAAAGCGCTCCCGAGGACACATGGGAATTATCATCAAGCTAGTTTTCATCATGCTCATATGATTCGCGTTCGTTACTTTGATAATTTGATATGTCGGTGGACCAGTGCTTGGGTACTGCCCTTCCTTGGACAAGCTTCCCACTTATGACTAACCCCTCTTGCAAGCATCTGCAACTACAAAAGAAGTATTAAGGTAAACCTAACCATAGCATGAAACATATGGATCCAAATCAGCCCCTTACGAAGCAACGCATAAACTAGGGTTTAAGCTTCTATCACTCTAGCAACCCATCATCTACTTATTACTTCCCAATGCCTTCCCCTAGGCCCAAATAATGGTGAAGTGTCATGTAGTCGACGTTCACATAACACCACTAGAGGAAAGACAACATACATCTCATCAAAATATCGAACGAATACCAAATTCACATGACTACTTATAGCAAGACTTCTCCCATGTCCTCAGGAACAAACGTAACTACTCACAAATCATATTCATGTTCATAATCAGAGGGGTATAAATATGCATAAAGGATCTGAACATATGATCTTCCACCAAATAAACCAACTAGCATCAACTACAAGGAGTAATCAACACTACTAGCAACCCACATGTACCAAACTGAGGTTTTGGGACAAAGATTGGATACAAGAGATGAACTAGGGTTTGAGAGGAGATGGTGCTGGTGAAGATGTTGATGGAGATTGACCCCCTCCCGATGAGAGGATCGATGGTGATGATTTCCCCCTCCCGGAGGGATGTTTCCCTGGCAGAACAGCTCCGCCGGAGCCCTAGATTGGTTTCGCCAGGTTCCGCCTCATGGCGGCGGCGCTTCGTCCCGAAAGCTTCCTCCTTATTTTTTCCAGGGTGAAAGACTTCATATAGCAAAAGATGGGCACCGGAGGCCTGCCAGGGGGCCCATGTGGCAGGGGGGCGCGCCCAGGGGGGTAGGGCACGCCCCCACCCTCGTGGACAGGGTTTGGCCCCCCTCTGGTGCTTTCTTCGTCCAATATTTTTAATATATTCCAAAACTGAATTTCGTGGAGTTTCAGGACTTTTGGAGTTGTGCAAAGTAGGTCTCTAATATTTGCTCCTTTTCCATCCCAGAATTCTAGCCGCTGGTATTCTCCCTCTTTGTGTAAACCTTGTAAAATGGGCGTATCAGTTGTCCCTTGTAATAGGCTTGGACGCCAGGTGTATTCACCAAAAATCCGGGTTATCCTGCCTTTGTTTGCCTGCTACTCTGACCAGGTAATCCTGGAATGATTCGCCGTACTCTTGACAATCAATCTTATAAAGACCCAGAATTTGTCAAAGTTAAAATGACGATTGTTCATGTGAGGTCCGGCTTACAGGTTTGAATTAAGGTTTAACTCAACGGTTGTGCGGCCCTTGAATGACACTTGACACTGAGGCTTGGCAGCCTATGAATGCATTGTTTTTCTGATTTATGTTAGGTTTGAACATTTTTTGAGGTTCATCTTTTGAGCCATGTTGATACATGGTTGAAAAAACTGATTAGGGCCATGTTGCCTTATGCTTCATATATGAATCTATCTGGCGTTTTATTAACTCAGCCTAGTTTTGGACTTTAAGTCGCTAGTGTGTGATAATTATGTGCTTGGAGTACTGTGCTCTTAGCTTTGGGATGTCACCCCTTGATAACCTACAAGTATAGGGGATCAATTGTAGACTCTTTCGATAAGTAAGAGTGTTGAACCCAACGAGGAGCTAACGGTAGAACAAATATTCCCTCAAGTTCTATCGACCACCGATACAACTCTACGCATGCTTAACGTTTGCTTTACCTAGAACAAGTATGAAATTAGAAGTACTTTGTAGGTGTTGTAGGATAAGTTTGCAAGATAATAAAGAGCATGTAACTAAAAGTAGGGGATGTTTAGATGAAGAAGCAATAAAGTTAGTTTTAGTAGAGAGCTTGTTGTCACACAAGAAAGTTATTTGTCCCTAGGCAATTGATAACTAGACTGTCGGGGGGAATCGACTTCCTCGAACACCTATGGGGACGGAGCCCCTTCTCGGTTCGGCGGGGAGCGGAGGCTGCGCAAAGAGCGGATCGAGGCAACACAAACACACACAACGATTTTACCCAGCTTCGGGCCGCACTGGTGCGTAAAACCCTACTGCTGCTTGTCTGGTTGATTTGGGTTCTTGCTCGAAAGCGCGAGATGCTACAGTACACTCGAGCTGCTCGCGAGGCTGGGCGCGAAGATTGGTCTCCCCCCTCTATGTGCGCATGGGGGCCTCCTTTTATATGCTCAAGGGGTTACCCACAGGTGGCAGCGTAGGTGAGGGCAAAAATGGTAGAATGCTGTAGTGGGTACAGCTGCCTGCACAGTGGCTGTACAGTGCTATCATACCTAACTCTGATGGCGGGGGACAAGGGCATTAAATGCCCGTCCGCGTCGTCCAGACGGAGCAGGGGAGTGGACCGTCAGGAGCGCCACCGTTTGCCACGATGGCTACTCTGTCAGCTTCGCTTCGCCACCGCATGCCCCTCGCTGCTCAGCCTCCCGCCACGTGCGCCTGGGATGCCCCCCAGAGCGACACGTTGGTGGGTTAGCTGGAGCGCAGGCACGAGGTGGTAACTTGCCGCGGCAAGCGCTTTGCCGCGGTGGATGTCTTGTCGCGCCCGGGAGCTTGTTGCTCACCGGGCCTTGCCGGGGCGCGGGGCGCGCCGTGGCAGGGTCCTTGTCGTGCCGTGGATGGCCTTCCCGGCAAGCTCCTCTTGCCGGGGTCTTGTGCTTCGAGCGGCAGTCCCGGCAAACTCTTCTTGCCAGGGCATTGCTCTCTTCGGGTGGCCTTCCCGGCAAGCTCCTCTTGCCGGGGCCTTGGCTCAAATACTTTGTTCTTGAATGGCCCTAGAGGGGACCATTGAGGGTCTTGTCGATCGCCTGGCAGGCCTTGCCGCGGGGTGCTACGACCGCCCATGCACAAGTTCGGGGTACTAAGGTACCCCTACTTTAGTACACCGACAGGAGCCCCCGGGCCTGGGCCATACACGGTGTCGAGCGCTGTTGGGCCAGGCCCAAGATAGTGCACGGACGCCCGTGGCCTGGGTCATGGTACATCTTTTTCTGCGCCCACCACGTCCTCCCCGAACGGCACGCGTCGAATGCGGCATCGTGGGGGAGAGGCGTGCGTGACGTGGGTGGCGTGCGCGGGGCCGAGCCCTGCAGGCATGCGTCACGTCGCAATAAATGGGGACGGTTCGTGCCATCTTCATAAGTAGAGGGAGGTGTGGAGGCGTGGCTCCTTCGCTGGATGGGGCCGAGGCACGGTTTCCGAGGCGCCCATTCCCCACGATCACGGGGTGGGGGAGAGGCCGCCTCACCCGCTGCCTCGGCCCTGCACGTCAGCCACGCGGCCTCCATGCACCTGGAGTTGCGGACGGTGGAGGCGGGAAACCGGGCCGTCGCGGGTCGAGGCAGCAGGCCGGTCCCGGTCGCCTGGCCTCCCTGCGCCCTGATTGGTCGAGCGGGGCGGTCGAGTCCCCACCCTGTTCCTTTATAAGGAGCAAGAGAGGGGGCGACGGGAACCCACACTCCTCCATCTCTTCCTCCTCTGACCCCCCTCTCTCCATTAGCCATGGAGAAAGGGAATCCGGGTCCTTCATCGGTGGCGGCGAGGGTTGCCGCCAGGCAGCGCGCCCCTCCTCCCCTTGCACCCGCGGTGGCGGAGCCAGCCGCAAGGGGAAGGGGGAGGGGGTGAGGTCGTGGACGAGGGCGTGGGCGAGGCCGCGGTGCTCAGGGAAGAGGCGGGCGGGGCGACGCGTCGGCCTCGCCTCCGCCAGCGGCCCTTCTTCCCACGGCGGTCCATCTCGGGGACGATCCTTGCGAGTTCTTCGTCAGGCTGCGTCGGGCGCCTCGTTGCCGCCTCCGCCTTCCGGCTCCTTTCGCGAGCGTGATGGAGATGGAGCAACCTGAAACGCTAAGGTTGCGCATGAAGGGCTACGGGATCAGCGGCACGCGGGTCCACGTCGAGTTCCCAGCCCCTGGCGTGGTGTATCTTGGCCGAGGGTGGAAGACATTCGCCCGTATCCACACCTTGACGGAGGGGTTCACCCTCCATTTCAAGTTGATGGAGGGCGACCTTCTCTCCGTCAAGGCCTTCGGGGACCTCGGGACCCGGGCCAGGTGCTGCGTGGATAGCTCCTCCGACAGCGAAAGCTCCTCCTCAAGCGAGAGCGATGAGGAGGGGAGCGACAGCGACGACGAGGGCAGCGGTCGTCGGGATGACGGGTCCGACTAGGCGCCGGTCGCAGCTCCGTGTGGCACCGGCGACCCCATCATCCGGGTCGCCGGCTCCTTGAGCTTCTCGGGGCCGTCTTCCCGGGCGGCTGGAGTGGCGAGGCTACGGAAGAGGAGGAGGACTGGCGGCAAGGCCGTCAACTCAGAGTACGAGGGCTAGGTGCCCCCGACAGCGTGTTGACGTCCCGCTGCCTCATCTTCGAGCTCCATCTCCGGCGCCACTGCCACCATCCAGCCTCGGGAGCCCCCGGGGCGTTCTCTTGGTGTCTTCTGCCACCCGTAGCTCGCCTAGGCGCCCCTTTTGCCCTTTTCGCCTCCTTGTCCTACCTCCTAAGGAGAGAGACAAGAAAGGGATTACGGGCACCTTATCTCTTTTTAACTTGTAAGCCTTCGGGCCTTAGCTGCATTTAAATCTCGTAATCCCATCTTTTCATGTTTTTCATTCTCTCTGAACTGTACCTGAGCGGAATGTTTTTAATGAAAAGGGGATGTTTGCCGGATCATTTGTCTCGCGGGTACCACCCGCGGCAAGGAGTGAATCCTTTACATCGTTAAGATAGACACTTCCTCGCCCGGCAACAGGCCCTGCCGTCTTCCCGCGCCCCTCGACCTTCCTCGCGCTCTTGGCGGAGGCAGGGAGAAGGCGGGTTCAGGCCCCTCGTTTCCTTCTTTTGCCGCCGCGGCTACTATCAAAAACGGGCCCCAGGAACGCGCTCTGGGGCTTGTCGTTTAAGAGAGCACGGCAGCTCTTAGGAGGAAGCGAGGTTTTCGTATCCCACAGTCCATAAGAGAATGCATGATAAGGGATGCCGAAACTTATCTGAGGTTACAGCCGCCGGCATCTCAGGCCTGCTGCGGGTGGATCCTCGTACTTGCAGTCCCCGGCAACTTTGGCTTGCCGGGGGGTAGGCGTTGGTTCGTCCTTCTCCCCCTCTTCATCCTTGAGCGGCCCGGCTGGGACATGTAATCCCTGCGAACCAAAGGAAAGAACAGGAAAAAGGGACGCAGACTCGACCTCTAAGCTAGGGGTTAGCGACAGTTAGGCACTATCAAACCTAACCAAGGACGAGACTCGACTCAGCATGCATGCTAAAACTTAGGGCGCCAGCGCTTCATTATCTGCTGCCAGGGTCTGCGCCTGGCTTTGTACAAAGGATTACATGCAACTGCGGCAAGACTTGTACAAAGGGTTGGTTGCCGAACGGGGTCCGACAACCGTGCCTTACGGGTAAAACTTACGAAGATGCTCAATATTCCAGGAGTTACTCACCGGAGTTCCATCTTCGGTCTCGAGGCGGACAGCGCCGGGCCTCGTGACTTGTTTTACCCGGTAAGGGCCTTCCCACTTCGGCGTCAACTTGTTGTGATTCTTGGCCGACTAAACGTGCCGAAGAACAAGGTCGCCTTCCTTGAAGCTCCTGGCTTTGACTCTGCGGCTATGGTAGCGACGCAAAGCTTGCTGGTAGCAAGCGGCTCGCACAGCAGCCTGGAGACGATCTTCCTCGAGGAGCAGCGCGTCATCTTCACACGACCGCTCTTGCTCAAGCTCGTCATAATCGAGCACTCGAGGTGACCCGTATACGAGTTCCGTGGGGATAACTGCTTCTGCTCCATAGACTAGAGCAAATGGTGTCTGGCCAGTGGCTCGATTTGGCGTCGTTCTGATCGACCAAAGAACCGCTGGCAGCTCCTCGATCCAGTTCCGTCCGCGCTTGTGCAGCCTGTCAAAACTTCTGGTCTTGAGCCCGCACAGCACCTCGGCGTTGGCCCTTTCCGCTTGACCGTTGCTCTTAGGATGAGCAACAGAAGCGAAGCAGACCTTGGCGCCGAGGTCTTGGATGTACTGCATGAAGGCGTGGCTCGTGAATTGCGTACCGTTGTCGGTGATGATCCTGTCAGGGATCCCGAAACGGCAAACAATCGACCTGAAGAATTTGATCGCGGACTAGGCCGTCACCTTCCTCACTGGTTCCACTTCCGGCCACTTTGTGAACTTGTCGATGGCGACGTACAAGTACTCAAAGCCCCCGATAGCTCGGGGGAAGGGGCCGAGGATATCGAGCCCCCAGACCGAAAAGGGCCAGGATAAAGGGATTGTCTGGAGAGCTTGAGCTGGTTGGTGTATCTGCTTGGAGTGGAACTGGCACGCTTCACACTTGGTTACTTGTGCAGTTGCATCCTGGAGGGCTGTCGGCCAGAAGAAACCCTGCTGGAACGCTTTGCCGGCAAGTGCTCTTGCGCCAATGTGGTGACCGCATATGCCCTCATGTATCTCCGCCAACAGCTTCTGTCCGTCTTCCCGGTGGATGCACTTCAATTTCACCCCATTGCGTCCTCTTCTGTACAGTGTGCTGTCAACAAACTGGTACATACTGGACTGCCGGGCTACTCTTTCCGCTTCCTCTTGCTCTTCGGGAAGTTCTCCTGTCTGAAGGAAACGGATGATCTGCTGCGCCCATGTCGGAGCTCGTGGCTCGACGACAAGGACCAAAGGCATGTCTGCGGCTGTGGGAACATTAGCTTCTACGGCGAGAGTCTGGGGCTCGGTCGGAGCTTGTCGTTCCCCGGCAAGCTTGCCGGAGCAGAGCTTGTCGGGAGCACCTGCTTCAACGGAACAAACCCTAGGGCTTGCCGGAGCGGGTTGCTCCTCAGCACTCTTGGCGTCGATCTTGGGGACTCTCTTGGCGGCGGCTTCGGGAAGCTCTGTCGGGAGATAGTTGCCGGAGACCAACTTCCTCTTCTTGTTCTGTCCAGTTGACGGTGTCACGGATGGCTGAGTCAGCTTGAGCACAAAGGTTCCTGGTTCCACAGGTAACTTTAGTGCGGCGCACTTTGACAGGTCGTCGGCAACGTCGTTCTCGGCTCTTGGAACGTGCTCCATTTGTAGGCCGTCAAAGCGCTCTTCAAGCTTCCTCACTTCATCAACGTAAGCCTCCATCAACGGACTCTGGTAATCCTTGTTCACTTGGCGGACGACGAGTTGCGAGTCACCCCTGACAATAAGCTTCTTGATCCCAAGTTCTGCCGCGACCCTGAGACCGGCAAGCAAACCTTCATACTCTGTTGTATTGTTGGTTGCCTGCTCCTTGGGAAAGTGCATTTGGACGACGTACTTGAGGTGCTCTCCGGTGGGCGCGACAAGCAGTACGCCAGCACCGGCGCCTTGCAGCGAGAAAGCGCCATCGAAGTACATCAGCCACTCTTTGTTTGTTTCCTTGCCAGGGATGCTCGTCTCTGAAATTTCTTCATTGGGTGTCGGCGTCCATTCTGCTATAAACTCTGCCAATGCTCTGCTTTGGATCGTCTAAGTGCTCTCGAACTTGAGGCCAAAGCTTGACAGTTCCAGTGCCCACTCGACGATCCTACCTGTTGCTTCGGGATTCTGCAGTATCCTCTTCAGCGGAAAGCGGGTGACAACTGTGATCTCGTGTGCTTGGAAGTAGTGGCGCAGCTTTCTCGAGGCCATAAGGAGACCGAAAAGCAATTTCTGCACTCCAGAGTACCTTGACCTAGCCCCCTGCAAGAGGGAACTGACAAAGTAAACTGGGCGCTGCACCATTTTCTTCTTTTGCACCTCTCCTTGCATCTGCGCAGATCCACCTTTGCCGGGGCCAGAGCCTGTCGGGGAAGCCCCCTGCTTGCCGTCGGATGTGCTCGCCGCGGTCGCTGGCTCGTCATCTGCCTCCCTCTCCGCTACTAACGCAGCGCTAACCACTTGATTGGTTGCCGCCAGGTACAGCAGCAACCTCTCTTGTGGCTTCGGCGCGACAAGTATTGGAGCGGAGGACAGATATTTCTTCAGGTCCTGCAGCGCAGCCTCCGCTTCCGGAGTCCATTTTACTGGACCTGCCTTCTTCAAGATTTTGAAAAATGGCAGGGCGCGTTCCGCGGACTTAGAAATGAACCTGCTGAGAGCCGCTACGCAGCCGGCAAGCCTTCGCACATCCTTGACACGCGTTGGTGCTTCAATCTGCTCAATGGCCTTGATCTTGTCGGGGTTGGCTTCGATTCCCCGCTGAGACACGAAGAATCCGAGAAGCTTGCCGGAAGGGACTCCAAACACACACTTCTCGGGGTTGAGCTTGAGGTTGGTCTTGCGCAGATTTGCGAAGGTCTCTTCTAAGTCCTGGATTAGGGTTGCCCTGTCCCGGCTTTTGACCACTATATCATCCATGTAGGCCTCCACATTCCTGTGGATCTGCGGCCCAAAAGCGGTATGGACAACCCTTGCAAATGTTGAACCAGCATTTTTCAGTCCGAAAGGCATTCATACAAAACAGTACGTGCCACATGGAGTGATGAATGCGGTCTTCTCTTCGTCTTCTTCAGCCATAAAGATCTGGTGGTATCCGAAGTAGGCATCAAGGAATGAAAGCAGATCACATCCGGCCGTGGAGTCAACAATCTGGTCAATGCGCGGCAAGGGAAATGGGTCTTTGGGGCAAGCCTTATTGACATCGGTAAAATCGATGCAAAGCCTCCATTTCCCATTTGCTATACGCACGACAACAGGATTGGCCAACCACGTCGGATGGAGCACGCCTCGGACGAGGCCTGCCGCTTCCAGCTTCTTGATCTCTTCTGCGATGAACTCCTGGCGCTCCACCGCTTGTTTCCTAACCCTCTGCTTGACGGGCCGCGCATGAGGACAGACGGCAAGGCGGTGCTCAATCACCTTCCTGGGAACACCGGGGATGTCAGATGGTTGCCAGGCAAACACATCGACATTCGCCCGCAGAAAAGTGACGAGCGCGCTTTCCTATTTGGGGTCCAACGTGGCACTGATGGTGAAGGTACCACCAGTGCCGTCCTCCTTGGCGGGCACTTTCTTGGTCGCTGGTGGAGCTGCCATCGTCCTCTTTCCCTTGCCGGCCGAGCTCGATGGTGCATCCTCGACGGCAGCGCAGCACTCTGAAGAGGCGCGCTTGCCGGAGTGGGCATCAGAGCACTTGCCGGGTTTGGTCTTCTTGCCGGTGGAGCTCGATGGTGCGTCCTCGACGGTAGCGCAGCACTCCAAGGAGGCGCGCTTGCCGGAGTGGGCACCAGAGCATTCTTCGGGCTTGGCCTTCTTCCTTCCCCCGGGAGCTTCAGCGGCAAGTGGACCGTGGGCCGTTGCTGCTGCTGCATCCCGGTAGATCTTGTCGGCACAGATAAGGGCATCCTTCTTGTCGCCAGGGACAGAGATGACGCTTATCGGGCCTGGCATCTTGAGCACGTTGTACGCATAGTGAGAGGCCGCCATGAACTTGGCGAGCGCTGGACGGCCGAGGATTCCATTGTAAGGTAATGGAAAATCGGCGATATCAAAGGTGATCCTCTCGGTCCTGAAATTCAACTCGCTGCCAAACATCACCGGCAGTATGATCTTCCCCTTCGGCGTGCTCCTTCCCGGGTTGATTCCTTGGAAAGTGTCGGTCTCTTCGAGCTCGCTGTCGGGAACTTGGAGTCTTCGGAGAACAGCGGAGAAGATCAGGTTCAAGCCGGCCCCGCCGTCAACTAGCATCTTAGTGACCTTGAGGTTGCGGACCGTTGGGGAAACCAATATCAGCAAGCACCCGACCGCGGTTGTGCGATCAGGGTGGTCCTCAATATCAAAGATGATAGGCGTGCTGGACCACTTCAGAGGCCTGTGCGACTCGACGGGCAGTTCCGCTGCATTGACTTCCCGCGCCCACTATTTAAGCTGGCGGCGAGAAGTGTGCAGGGAGGCACCGCCGTCCACACACAAGACCTCTATGGCTTTCTGAAACTCCTGCTCGCTGGTCTCGGGGTCTTCCGTGTCTTCGTCGTCGTCTTCATCCTTGTCGCGGCCTCTGGGAGGTCTGTCTGCTTGCCGCTGCTTGTCCTTGCCGCGGCGCTCCTCCTGGTCGGGACACTTCGTGCCGGATCCCCCGCCGCCTGCTTGGGCTCTCTCCTTGTCGCGCCACTCGTACTCGGCCTTCTGCAGCTCGACGAGCCGCTCGACCTGCTTGCAATTCTGGAGGTCGTGGCCCTTGGTGCGGTGGATCTTGCAATACTTCTTATCGGTGTCGTCCCGCTTGTCGGCGACCGCCACTGCCTGGCAGCTGGGGCACCCGGCAACCTCCTTGCCGGAGCCACTGGCCTGGGCTTTCTTGGTGGTGCCTTCACTGCCGGACTGCTCAACAACCATCACTTCTTGGCTCTTTTTCTTCTTGTTATTCCGCCGCCGGCCTTTCCTCGCCGGGGCGGTGTCGTCACTGTCAGACCCTCCTGCTCCGATGCTTTCTCCGGGGAGTTTCCTCCCCTCCTCAGCACGCGCACACTTGTCGTCCAGGGCGTATAGCTCGCTGACGTCCTTGATTTTGCACATCGCCATCTCCTCCCGCATTCCGCGGTTTCGCACGTTCTGATGGAACGCACTAATGACCGCAGCGGGGTGGACATCTAGGATGTTGTAGTGCACGCGGCTGAATCTTTGGATGAACTTGCGCAGAGACTCTCCTTCCTTCTGAACGAGCAAGTGAAGGTCACTCGCCTGGTCGTGGGGTTTGTGGCCGCCCGTGAAGGCGCCGACAAACTGATGGCACAGGCCTGGCCAGGAGGATATGGAGTTGTCCGGCAAGTGCATGAGCCAGGATCTGACGTTGGGTTTGATTACCGGCGGGAAGTAGTTGGCTAGGATCTTGTCGTCTCGTCCCCCGGCAGCTTGCACCGCGATGGTGTAGATGCTGAGGAACTCCGACGGATGCGACTTGCCGTCGTACTTCTCGGGTACGTCAGGCTTGAAGTTCTTTGTGTTGGGCCACTGGACTTGCCGCGGCTCGCGGGTGAATGCAAGGCAGCCTACCGAATACGGCAAGTCGCCTGGTTCCCCCGGTGCGTGCATGTCGCCAGCGAGCTCAGCGCGCTGGTCTGACTGACGCCGCGCTTCTCTTCTGCGCTCGATGCGAGTTCGAGCGTCTTCCTCCTTTCGCTCGTGGAGGACTTGGCGCTGGTCGCGACGGGTCCGCGGATTCGATGACGCGGTAGAGGCGTCGTCGTGGTGGGTCCGGTGGGTCGGCGACCGTTGCCTCTGGTGTGGGGAGTGCACGGTGGTCGCACCCCCACCAGTCTTGGCGCCATCGGTCCTCGCCTGGGCGACCTGCCGTGGCTGCGACGCACCAGGCTGCCGTGGCGTGTCGCCGTTGGCAAAACCGATGAGACTCTGGATGGTGGCCCTCCAATCATCGAGCTTGTCCGACGCCGGAGGGTAATCCAGGAGCAATTGGGCTCGTGCGAGAGCTTCCGCTGGAGTGGCGGGCAGTGGCGGCGAACGGCGCGTGGAGCGGGATGTGCTCGAACTCCTAACCTTGTTAGAAGGAGCAGCACCCGGTCCAGGCAGCCGTGCCACGCTCGTGCCAGCACGCTGGTGCGCTTGCTGGCCCTGAGCGTCCTGGGGTTCGCCAGCTCGATCTGGGTCCAGCGAGCGTATGGCACCGTGGGTACCAAGACGCTGTTGATTCCGCGCCTCCTGGGAGGAGCGCGGAGCATGTTCGGACGCCATGGCGCCGTGAGCTGGCTCGACGACGCCCGTTCCGCCGCCGGCGCCGTCCCCGCCACCCGTTTGCTCCAAGGGTGGCGGGTTCGACGCGGACGGACCGGCCACCTCCGGAGCCTTCTTCTTCGGTGGAATGTCGCTGAGGATGAAGGAGATCTAGCTGGTGCAGACGCCTGATCAGGTTCGCACAACCTCGACGCCCCCTACCTGGCGCGCCAAAGATGTCGGGGGGAATCGACTTCCTCGAACACCTATGGGGACGGAGCCCCTTCTCGGTTCGGCGGGGAGCGGAGGCTGCGCAAAGAGCGGATCGAGGCGACACAAACACACACAACGATTTTACCCAGCTTCGGGCCGCACTGGTGCGTAAAACCCTACTGCTGCTTGTCTGGTTGATTTGGGTTCTTGCTCGAAAGCGCGAGATGCTACAGTACACTCAAGCTGCTCGCGAGGCTGGGCGCGAAGATTGGTCTCCCCCCTCTACGTGCGCATGGGGGCCTCCTTTTATATGCTCAAGGGGTTACCCACAGGTGGCAGTGTAGGTGAGGGCAAAAATGGTAGAATGCTGTAGTGGGTACAGCTGCCTGCACAGTGGCTGTAGAGTGCTATCATACCTAACTCTGACGGCGGGGGACAAGGGCATTAAATGCCCGTCCGCGTCGTCCAGACGGAGCAGGGGAGTGGACCGTCAGGAGCGCCACCGTTTGCCACGATGGCTACTCTGTCAGCTTCGCTTCGCCACCGCATGCCCCTCGCTGCTCAGCCTCCCGCCACGTGCGCCTGGGATGCCCCCAGAGCGACACGTTGGTGGGTGAGCTGGAGCGCAGGCACGAGGTGGTAACTTGCCGCGGCAAGCGCTTTGCCGCGGTGGATGTCTTGTCGCGCCCGGGAGCTTGTTGCTCACCGGGCCTTGCCGGGGCGCGGGGCGCGCCGTGGCAGGGTCCTTGTCGTGCCGTGGATGGCCTTCCCGGCAAGCTCCTCTTGCCGGGGTCTTGTGCTTCAAGCGGCAGTCCCGGCAAACTCTTCTTGCCAGGGCATTGCTCTCTTCGGGTGGCCTTCCCGGCAAGCTCCTCTTGCCGGGGCCTTGGCTCAAATACTTTGTTCTTGAATGGCCCTAGAGGGGACCATTGAGGGTCTTGTCGATCGCCTGGCAGGCCTTGCCGCGGGGTGCTACGACCGCACGTGCACAAGTTCGGGGTACTAAGGTACCCCTACTTTAGTACACCGACATAGACCGGTAATCATTATTGCAATTTTATTTGAGGGAGAGGCATAAGCTAACATACTTTATCTTCTTGGATCATATGCACTTATGATTGGAACTCTAGCAAGCATCCGCAATTACTAAAGATCATTAAGGTAAAACCCAACCATAGCATTAAAGCATCAAGTCCTCTTTATCCCATACGCAACAACCCCCTTACTCGGGTTTATGCTTCTGTCACTCAAGCAACCCACTATAAGTGAATCATGAACGTATTGCAACACCCTACAACAGGAAGCCCTCACGCTTGCGTGACACAGAGAGCATCATAGGATAGCACCAATAATAAAACATGCAACTCAAACCAATCACGATCATCAATTAACCCATAGGACAAAACGGATCTACTCAAACATCATAGGATAGCCATACACCATTGGGAAATAATATATAGCATTGAGCACCATGTTTAAGTAGAGATTACAACGGGTAAAAGAGGGGTTACACCGCTGCATAGAGGGGGGAAGAGTTGGTGATGAGGGCGGTGAAGTTGTTGGTGTAGATTGCGGTGATGATGATGGCCCCGGCGGTGTTCCGCACCACCGAAAGAGAGGGGGAGAGGGCCCCCCTTCTTCTTCTTCTTCCATGACCTTCTCCCTAGATGGGAGAAGGGTTTCCCCTCTGGTGCTTGGTCTACATGGCATGGGAGGGGCGAGAGCCCCTCCGAGATTGGATTTGTCTCTCTGTCTCTCTCTGTTTCTGCGCTCCCAGATCTGGCCTTTCACCGTCTCCTATATTCCCGGAGATCCATAACTCCGATTGGATTGAAATTTGAACACGATTTTTATCCGAATATTAGCTTTTTTGTGGCGAAAGAAGGGCACCAACCGCCTGGGTGTCCAAGAGGGTCAGGGGCGCGCCTGCCCCCTGGGGCATGCCCCCTGCCTTGTGGCCCCCTCGGGCATCGTATCGCGTTGATTCCACTTCTCAAAATTCACATATATTCCAAAAAAATCCCCGTCAGTTTTTATCCCGTTTGGACTCTGTTTGATATGGATTTTCTTTGAAACAAAAAACATGCAACAAACAAGAACTGGCACTGGGCACTAGATCAATATGTTAGTCCCAAAAATATTATAAAAAGTTGCCAAAAGTATATGAAAGTTGTATAATATTGGCATGGAACAATAAAAAATTATATATACGACGGAGATGTATCAGCATCCCCAAGATTAATTCCTGCTCGTCCTCGAGTAGGTAAATGATAAAAAAGATAATTTTTTGATGTGGAATGCTACCTAGCATAATCTTGATCATGTAATCTAATCATGGCATGAATATTAAGACACGAGTGATTCAAAGCAATAGTCTGTCTTTTGACATGAAGACAACAATACTTCAAGCATACTAATGAAGCAATCATGTCTTTTCAAAATAACATGGCCAAAGAAAGTTATCCCTACAAAATCATATGGTCTGGCTATGCTCCATCTTCACCACACAAAATATTCAAATCATGCACAACCCCGATGACAAGCCAAGCAATTGTTTCATACTTTTGACGTTCTCAAACCTTTTCAACTTTCACGCAATACATGAGCGTGAGCCATGGACATAGCACTATGGGTGGAATAGAATATGATGGTGGAGGTTGTGTGGAGAAGACAAAAAGGAGAAAGTATCACATCGACGCGGCTAATCAATGGGCTATGGAGATGCCCATCAATTGATGTCAATGCGAGGAGTAGGGATTGCCATGCAACGGATGCACTAGAGCTATAAGTATATGAAAGCCCAAACTAAAAACTAAGTTGGTGTGCATCCAACTTGCTTGAGCATGAAGACCTCGGGCATTTGAGGAAGCCCATCATCGCAATATACAAGCCAAGTTCTATAAGGAAAATTCCCACTAGTATATGAAAGTGATAACTCAAGAGACTCCCTATATGAAGAACATGGTGCTACTCTGAAGCACAAGTGTGGTAAAAGGATAGTAACATTGCCCCTTCTCTCTTTTTCTCTCTTTTTTGTTTTTTGTTCTTTTTTTTTGGTGGGCTTCTTTGGCCTCTTTTTTTATTTGGGATTCTTTGGCCTCTTTTATTTTTTTAAAGTCTGGAGTCTCATCCCGACTTGTGGGGGAATCATAGTCTCCATCATCCTTTCCTCACTGGGGCAATGCTCTAATAATGATGATCATCATACTTTTATTTACTTATAACTCAATATTACAACTCAATACTAGAACAAAGACATGACTCTGTATGAATGCCTCCGGGGGTGTACCGGGATGTGCAATGATCTAGCGTAGCAAAGATATCAAAAAATGGACAAGCCATGAAAATATCATGGTAGCTATCTTACGATCATGCAAAGAAATATGACAATGAATGCTCAAGTCATGTATATGATGATGATGGAAGTTGCATGCCAATATATCTCGGAATAGCTTTGGAAATGCCATGATAGGTAGGTATGGTGGCTGTTTTAAGGAAGATATAAGGAGGCTTATGTGTGACAGAGCGTATCATATCATGGGGTTTGGATGCACCGGCGAAGTTTGCACCAACTCTCGAGGTGAGAAAGGGTAATGCATCGTACCGAAGAGGCTAGCAATGATGGAAGGGTGAGAGTGCGTATAATCCATGGACTCAACATTAGTCATAAAGAACTCACATACTTATTGCAAAAGTCTATTAGCTATCGGAACAAAGTACTACGCGCATGCTCCTAGGGGAATAGATTGGTAGGAAAATACCATCGCTCGTCCCCGGCCGCCACTCATAAGGAAGACAATTAATAAATAAATCATGCTCCGACTTCATCACATAATGGTTCACCATACGTGCATGCTACAGGAATCACAAACTTCAACACAAATATTTCTACAATCCACAACTACTCACTAGCATGACTCTAATATCACCATCTTTATATCGCAAAACTATTGCAAGGAATCAAACATATCATATTTAGTGATCTACAAGTTTTATGTAGGATTTTATGACTAACCATGTGAATGACCAATTCCTGTCATCTCTCTAAATAGATATAAGTGAAGCAAGAGAGTTTAATTCTTTCTACAAAAGATATGCCCACGCTCTAACAAATATAAGTGAATCAAAAGAGCATTCTACAAATGGCAGTTTTCTATGTGAAGAGAAACAGGCAATCCAAACTTCAAATGATATAAGTGAAGCACATGAAGCATTCTATAAAGCCATACTCAAAGAATATAAGTGAAGTGCAATGATCATTCTATAAATCAACCAAGGACTATCTCATACCAGCATGGTGCATAAAAGAAAAGTGAAAACTAAATGCAAAAGACGCTCCAAGATTTGCACATATCGCATGAACGAAACGAATCCGAAAACATACCGATACTTGTTGAAGAAAGATGGGATGCCTTACGGGGCATCCCCAAGCTTAGACGCTTGAGTCTCCTTGAATATTTACTTGGGGTGCCTTGGGCATCCCAAGGCTTGAGCTCTTGCCTCTCCTTCTTCTCCTAACATCGAGACATCCTCGATCTTCGAACACTTCATCCACACAAAACTCAACAAAAAGCTCGGTAAGATATGTTAGTATAATAAAGCAAATCACTACTCTAAGTATTGTTGCAAACCAATTCATATTTTGTTTTTGCATTGTAGCTACTGTAATATAACTTTTCCATGGCTTAATCCACTGATTGAAATCGATAGTTTCATCAGAACAAGCAAACTATGCATCAAAAACAGAATCTGTCTTAAACAGGACAATCTGTACTAATCTGAACATTCACCATACCTCTAGTACTCCAAAAATTCTGAAATAATTAGGAAATATAAAAAATTTGTATAGAAAGACAGTGCAAAAAGTTTCAGAACCGCTTGACGTTCCAGTAAAAAAATGTAAAATCGTGCGCTACAGCCAAAGTTTTTGTTCTGCACTGCACAAACCAACAAGCAATGTAAACATACTAAAGGCAAATCTTGGCACATTATTTTTATAATACAGTGCAATTGTACAAGGGGATAATTATTTTTGTTGAAAAGTTTCAGTAATCAAGATTCACAAAGTTTCCGTGAGCATGAACAAAGTTCAAGGAGCTCCCCCACTTCAACAATGCTTGTCTCTCTCACTTCCACTTTCCTTTTTGAAAAAGTTTTGGGTTCCCCTCTTTATTTTTTGTTTTTAAACTATATAAAAGCACTCAACAGAAATAAATGATCCTCTAAAACTTCCGAGTTGTCTCCCTGCCAGCGCTTTCTTTAAAGACATTAAGCTAGGCATAAAGTGCTCAAGTAATGGATCCACCCGGATCCCAAGGTATATCAAAGCCATTTTAGTTAACAATGATTTGGCATTTATTAGTGAGCACAAAGCAACATATATCAAGCAATGACGAAGTCTAACTCTCTTCCTATGCATCGGCATGTCATATAAGAACAATTCATGCACACCTAGTAAAGGCCAATGCATAGTATAAACAGTTTCTTGCAATTTTATCGTGTGGGAAACATAGAGAGGTGGAGATATAGTTCCTCTCTCATAATAATTGCAAGTAGGAGTAGCAAGCACATGCATATTATATTCATCAAAATCATCATGTGCAATGGTAAAAGGCAACCCATCAATATAATCCTTAATAAGGGCAAACTTCTCCGATATAGTGTAGTCGGGAGAATTCAAAAAGATAATAGGACTATCATGCGTGGGTGCAATAGCAACAATTTCATGTTTAACATAAGGAACTATAGCAAGTTCATCTCCATAAGCATAATTCATATTGGCATCTTGGCCACAAGCATAGCAAGCATAATCAAAAAGGGATATTTCAAAAGAATCAACGGGATCATAACAATCATCATAGCATTCATCCTTCGGTAAGCACGAAGGGAAATTAAACAATGTATGAGTTGAAGAGTTACTCTCATTAGAAGGTGGGCACGGGTGATCAATCCGCGCTTCCTCCTTTTGTTCTTCGCTCTCCTCCTCATCTTTTTCATCCAATGAGCTCACAATGTCATTAATTTCTTCTTCCATAGACTCCTGCAAAATATTAATCTCTTCTTGGACAGCGGAGACTCTCTCAATAAAATCATCAATATCAGAATTTAATTCATAATTCTCATAGCAATATTTAAGTATAGCAAAAAATTTAGGTCTATAAACTGAATCATCAAAATCTTCAAACTCTTTAAACAAAGATTCAATTTCATAAGCACCCATAAAAGCAACGAACTCTTCTATTTGTTCCACGTCATAGTAATCATATATACCATTAGCATAAGAAGCTAAGGTTTCATTATCATTAAATTCACATGAAAAGGGAAGGTGTGGAGCCTTCATCCTAGAGCAACAAGTATAATCATATCTCAAGCACTGTTGCCGAGCATACCAATGCAACATATAAATTTGATCCCATAATAGTTTCCCTTTTTGAGTCAAGCGATAATCCCTAAAGTATTCACGTTGATCCAACGTGTCTCCCATAACATAATTGAATGGGGTTTTCTCAGGATTATCAAAGTAGTACATAATATCTTTCACATAATGAGCATCGAGGGTTTTAGCAGGTTCCCCATCTCCATGAGTAGCAAGTATACCTTTTTTGTGGTATTTCGTGTTCCATATGCATAAGTAAAGATAGAGAACAACTTGGAATAGCAAATAAAATATACTTAGTGATAAAGCAAACAAGCACACACGAGAATATTCACCGCACGCTATAACTCCCCGGCAACAGTGCCAGAAAAAGGTCTTGATAACCCACAAGTATAGGGGATCAATTGTATCCTCTTTCGGTAAGTAAGAGTGTCGAACCCAACGAGGAGCTAAAGGTAGAACAAATATTCCCTCAAGTTCTATCGACCACCGATACAACTCTACGCATGCTTAACGTTCGCTTTACCTAGAACAAGTATGAAACTAGAAGTACTTTGTAGGTGTTGTAGGATAAGTTTGCAAGATAATAAACAACACGTAAGTAAAAGTAGGGGCTGTTTAGATGAAGAAGCAATAAAGTTACTTTTAGTAGAGAGCTTGTTGTCACACAAGAAAGTTATTTGTCCGGCAATCGATAACTAGACCGGTAATCATTATTGCAATTTTATTTGAGGGAGAGGCATAAGATAACATACTTTCTATTCTTGGATCATATGCACTTATGATTGGAACTCTAGCAGGCATCCGCAACTACTAAAGATCATTAAGGTAAAACCCAACCATAGCATTAAAGCATCAAGTCCTCTTTATCCCATACGCAACAACCCCCTTACTCAGGTTTATGCTTCTGTCACTCAAGCAACCCACTATAAGCTAATCATGAACGTATTGCAACACCCTACAGCGGGAATCCCTCACGCTTACGCGACACGGAGAGCACCATAGGACAGCACCAATAATAAAACATGCAACTCAAACCAATCACGATCATCAATTAACCCATAGGACAAAACGGATCTACTCAAACATCATAGGATAGCCATACATCATTGGGAAATAATATATAGTGTTGAGCACCATGTTTAATTAGAGATTACAGCGGGTAAAATAGGGGTTACACCGCTGCATAGAGGGGGGAAGAGTTGGTGATGAGGGCGGTGAAGTTGTTGGTGTAGATTGCGGTGATGATGATGGCCCCGACGGTGTTCCGGCGCCACCGGAAGAGAGGGGGAGAGGGCCCCTCTTCTTCTTCTTCCTTGACCTTCTACCTAGATGGGAGAAGGGTTTCCCCTCTGGTCCTTGGTCTCCATGGCATGGGAGGGGCGAGAGCCCCTCTGAGATTGGATCTCTCTCTCTGTCTCTCTCCCTCTGAGATTGGATCTGTCTCTCTGTCTCTCTCTATTTCAGCGCTCCCAGATCTGGCCTTTCACCGTTTCTTATATTCTCGAAGATGCGTAACTCCGATTGGATTGAAATTTGAACATGATTTTTATCTGGATATTAGCTTTCTTGTGGCGAAAGAAGGGCACCAATCGCCTTACGGGGTGTCCACGAGGGTCAGGGGCGCGCCTGCCCCCCTGGGGCACGCCCCCTGCCTCGTGGCCCCCTCGGGCATCGTCTTGCATTGATTCCACTTCCCAAAATTCACATATATTCCAAAAAAATCTCTGCCAGTTTTTATCCCGTTTGGACTCCGTTTGATGTGGATTTTCTGCGAAACTAAAAACATGCAACAAACAGGAACTGGCACTGGGCACTGGATCAATATGTTAGTCCCAAAAATGGTGTAAAAAGTTGCCAAAAGTATATGAAAGTTGTATAATATTGGCATGGAACAATCAAAAATTATAGATACGACGGAGACGTATCACCCCTTGCTACGTGTGGCGTGATAAGTCGATGGTATGATTGAATTGATGAGGGCGTTGTGCTCTCAACCTTTGGGCTGTTGCCCTTACTGCACGACGTATGATAAGCTGGCAGTGTGAACAAATATCACATGTATGATATTTATTTTGTTGTGATTATATGAGGTTTTGATAAACCAGCCCTGGTTATGGACTATTTAGTCATCGGTGGTGTTTTATATGGGGTATTGTGACCCGCCCTGGGGTAAACCGCCAGGGCACTTGTTATCTGCTTATGTGCAGGAAAAAATGATAAGCATGGTATGCATAATTGATGATATTATAAGCATAAGTGGCAGATCTTGAAATGATGGATCGGTAGTGTTATGGAAATAAACACGCATGATGGCGTGACAGATCAGGGTTGTTTAACTAACCTATTACAAGGCATCTGATGACCCAAAAGATTAAAGTGTTTTTGAGACATAGCATCCAAATGCCATGACTGGTAAACTGGCTCATGAATCAAGACTTCTAGTCTTGGCGGGTCGAAGCCTCCGGGTCATCCTGCGCTTCTTCTTCTTCTTCTTGATTACCCATTGGCTGGAAGTCAGGCGTAGCCCAGTTGATACCGGTCAAAGCTCTAAACACAACCTCATCATCTATAAGATTTGATGGATCAATGTCAGAAGCGAAGGTATGCTTACGAGTCAGCGGTATGAGATGCACCTCCTGATGAACCAGTGCATTCACCTTCTTGTTATCAGCGTCATAAGCCGCTTGGTATTGGGACAGATCTATGTCTTCAGCCAGCTTACTTGCCAATGGACGTATTTCTCTTGCTATCTTCGCAAAATCATCCGCGCTGAAGGGAGACCCATCCTCTTTCACACTAGGGCAGCCATTGGCTAAATCTTCTGGATCAAGATCTGCTAGCCATGCCTTGGCCCGGCTTAGGGCATTCATGGCGCCAGCTCTGGCAGCAGATCGTTTTAACTCCTCAATTCTTTGGGGCACTATCGATAGCTTTTCCAGTGTTTCCTTGATGAGGGAGGGCGGATGTTTCTTGTGAATAGCAGCAGCGATTGTCCGTTGAGTGCCAGTGTATAGCTGCTCTACCAGAGTATAGATCGCCTTAAGCTTGATGTGCATGTATGAACCCAACTTGTCGCTTCAGGAGCCTACATCCGTAAAATTATTGGTAAACCGGCGGATGATTATGATATACTGTTGGTGCAGAGGAAAGTATTTTTTGTTACTTACTGAAGATGGCTGTTGTCATGTTGTTGATTTGATGCTTTAAACCAGACAACTCATCAATTACCGGTTTAAGGGCTGCTTCGGCATCCTCCACTCTATATAATAGAGCTGCTTTCTCAGTCTCCCAGCCAGATTTGTCAGTATTGAAGCTTTGTTTCAGCTGCTCAATGTGTTCCAATGCAGTCTTCAGCTCTGACTTGGCCTTTGAAGTCTTAGATATTTGGGTTTCAATGTTGGCCCTCAAATCGCTGACTTGGGATTCCTTCGTGCTTAATTCAGCCTGCAACATGAATAAAATAGGAAGCATTATGATCATATTGTTTGAAGTCCCAAGCACAATACAAGTATTTCCCTTGGCACTTCGGGGCTAATGCATATTGCTCTTTTTTGAAGACAATTCTATGATGACCCGCCTATGCTGCTATGACTATAGCCGATTCATGGGGGCCACACAGCTAGTTTTTATTCATAGTACTAGTGATAAGTCCCGACTTATTCATACTGATTAAACCGGGCCTTGGGGGCTACAGGTGCAAAGTTGGTCACTGCTCATTGAAGTCCCGGCTTAGCTTGATAGCTTAAGTCGGCCCTTGGGGGCTACTAGTTTTGATCTTCATTTATTTATGGTTGTCTAAAAGTCTACAATATATTCAATTCTATCATATTCTATACACTTGGCGACTGATAGAAATATATTTATAAAGAGGATTGTGCTGGATTACCTCAAAGCGCTCCTTCATCAGGTTGACCAAGCCGGCTTCAAAATCACGGCTGGTGTGAAGGCGGTTCAAATAACTAGAGTGAATCTCTTGAGCACTAAATTGAGCATAGCCTTCCAAGTCAACTTTCCATTTTCCCTTGTCAGCAGCAGAGAACTCCTCCTTGGCGCTATGCTTGGACAGGGCAATGGGGTTGCCTGGGGCCTGATAAGCCATCCCAATAATCATTATATCATCAGATTCTTGAACCGGCTGAGCAGGACTGGGCGGTTTATCATATTTTGGATCAGCATCCATGGCATCTTGGGTAACGGGGTGGTCTTCTGGAGGGGGAGCATCCACAGCAGTTTCTGACACTTGATGCAAAGTTTCAGATGCGACATGTTTCTCCGGTTCAGCAGTTTTGGATTCTTCAGCCGGTTTGTCAACTTTCTGTTTCTTGCTGGGCTTTGCTATACCACTGAAAAGGAAGCATAAAACAGAGTTAATATGATAGTCACAAGTGCAAAGTGGATAGATTTAACACTCTTACCCAGGCACGGTCTTGAAAGCTGGGATTTGAGTCCCAGTTGAGTCGCCGGAGGAAGAATGAGACGTTCCTTAATAATTTGAATCAGACGGGTTAAGAGGTCGTCAAAAAAGACCCGCCTTGGGATAAGCTAAGTCAAAAATATTTGAAACCTTCGGTCGATGCTTGTGAGGTGCTAGTGTGATTGGTAAGCCGAAGGAAAGAATTCCACCGCCACTGTTCCGGGTTGTACGGCGAGCTTCATGTTGCTGCTTCTTCAAAAGAAATTTGGGATCCAAATAAGCTAAAGGATGGGAAAACTTTACTTTCCGGCTTGCTTGACGAACTTTCTGTCTTGGCAAGGGTTCAGAGTCGGAGGAAAGGATAGTTACCTCTTCAGAATTGGCTTGACTTCCTTCCGCATCATCCTGATAGCAATCATTATCAATAAGGTGTTAAAAAATGAGCCAAGGGAGTCAAGTCTTACCTCCGACTCATCATTATCATCCAAGTTAAATAACTCGGAAGAATTGGATTTCTTCTTGGCAGGCTTTTTAATAGCCTTGGTCTTTGTCCGAGGCTTCTTAGCCGGCTTATCCTACAGCTTCTTAGTCCAAAAATGGAGAATCGGCCTGCAAGAAGTTAAATGAGTATGAAAAGGCAATGTAAGTGAAGGTATGATTCAGTTATGAAATTGGTTAAAAGCTTACAACAAGCGGTTTGTTTAGAACGCAGAAATGATTCAATCCAACTTTACTACAATCTTCCAAGCTCTCATTCAACAAAGATTTGGTCAAGTCATTGATGTCTTCATCAGTCAACTCAATCTGACAGTGGCGTTGAGGATCTTTTAACTAGCCGGTGTATTCATACATTAAACCGGGACGGGAGCTTAAGGGAAAGACTCTCCGGGCGAACCAACAGCGAACCAGATCAATTCCAGTCAGGCCGTTGGCCATCAAGGCCCAGATCTTTGAAAAGACTGGCATATATTTCTTCTGTTATGTTGTACTGATGTGGTCTGGAAGAGGGCGCCTGTTACTAAGCCGGCTTGCGCGATAACCTGGCAGAGGATTTTCCCCTTCTGGAGAGGTATCTTTGCAATAAAAGCAGGTTCGGTTCCAGTCTTTGGGATGACTCGGCAGAGTGGCGGCTGTGAAAGTGGCTTATTTCCATCGCTGTATGGAAATGCCGCCTTGCTCTGGGTTGAGCCCGTCTGTGAACTTGTTCTGCCGGTTTAAGTAATAAAACTCCCCGAATAGTTCTACGGTGGGCTCCTGTTGAAGGTACACCTCGTAGAATACTTGGAAGTTGCAGATGTTTGAGACGGAATTTGGTCTGATGTCTTGTGGATGGAGCTTGAAAAAGTGCAGCACGTCATGGAAGAATTTTGAGCCGGGAGGGCTGAAGCCCCGGAGCATATGATCAGTGAAGACAATAATTTCACCATCCTTGGGCTCAGGAGGAGTTTCAGTGCCTGGGACCACACCTATTTGAACGTATTCGTTCAAGTCTTCCTCGATGGACCGGGAAATGACCCAGTTGCAGGCAGTGACAGTCTTGCCCATTTGAGTGAAGGCCTGAAAGAAACAGATATTACCGGTTTAAGATTAAAGTTGCTAAGCCGGAACATTGATTCAAAAGTAAAGTGTTATATGCGGCGGATGTGTTAAGTTGGCAGATGAACATTAAAGTATGTGGATATTCATATTGGCGGCTTAAAAGGGGACTAATGGTACCTGTCGGGTTAAGAGTTGTGCTGTTAAACTGGAAGGGTTATGCTGTTAAGCTGGCCAAAGTTCAAAGATCAAATACATGGTGCAGAACCAAAAAGGAGGATGAATAAGCAAGCATGGTTAAGCCGGAGAACATTGTCGGATTATACAAATTATGAAGCGTATGATGGCGGCTTAACAAGGCCTAACGTTATATGGCGGGTCACGGTTTATGGTATAAGCCGCCATGACAGTTATGGTAGTTCAAATCTATTAGTGAAAATTTAGCTAAGTGATGGACAAACAGATTTCATAGAATGGAGGTATAATTTTGGATCTACGGTTGTTCCGAAAATGAAGTGAAATCCTAAACCTAAGGTGGCGGAAGCAGAGAAGTCCGTATGTTCAGATGAGATTGGATATGAAAGGAAGGTATTCTGATATTAAAAACAAGTGCTAAGTGGCTACTGCACAAGTTTTGTGTTGTGTTCAGATTGGAAGATGCTCGAATCAAAGGGGGAAAACAAAGAACGATGAAGGACAGCAAGAACACCGGCGAACTGCTCAAACCCTAGTGTAGATCTGGAACATGGGGAGATGAGCACTTACAGGCGCTGATGAACAGCGGTGGCGCTCTCTGGTCTAGTCAGGTTGATGCAGCGGCCTGAGTTGGTGTAGCAAGCGGAGGTTGGAGGCGGCGGAGCTCGAGCACGGGCGTGGCGTCGCGGAGAAGAATATGAAGATGAGGAGGCAAGGGGGGAATGGAAAGGACCCATGTCCCTATTTATAAGGAAATGGATAGATGGCATGCAAGAGAATCAAGGAAGCCAAAAAATAATGATTATGTGGCTGCACAGGCGCCTCGATATTCGGAAGGACCATTAAGATAAATATTTGTTGAAGATGTTCTAGGCCTCATGCGAAATTAATGTGAAATGACGTCATGGCAGGTTAAGGAAATTCTATGAGCTGACGTCATGGCGGGTTACAGCAAAATTGTTAAAAAGGACGATGCAAGATTTTGACAAGTCGGGTACTGAAGATTGATGTGAACAAGTTCAAATCAACCTGGGGCCTAATGTTGGGGATATAACTACTGGGTATGAACCGCCCGGGAGGGGCCGGGTCATACCATTGGCGACTTACCAACAAAGATGGCGGGTCATAGCAAGCTTATTGACGGCCCAAGACCCAAGGGCTACTTGAGGCCCAAAAGGATGAACCGCCACATGTATAACTTGTATTGTAAGGCAAGCTTAGTTAGTCACCGAGACGTACACGTTGTGTATGAGCCGGCCGGGACTCTTTAAGCCGCCGGGCATCAACCTGTGTATATAAAGGGGTGACGCGGCGGTGAGTTAAGGATAAGAAACAAGAGGTCGAGAACTAGGTCAAGCGTATTCGCTCCCTGGTAATCGAAACCCAAGCAATACAACCCCAAACTAGAGTAGGCCTTTACCTCCACCGCGAGGGGCCGAACCAGTACAAAATATGTGTGTCCTTTGTCCTGATTAACCCCTTTAAGCTAACCTAGTTGCGATGGCTCCACGACTAAGTCCTTTTGCTAGGACATCTGCCGTGTCAAGTCCACGACACCTAGGGTTCATACCATATACCACTAGTACAAGTCCTCTCAACAATGGTAACATAATTAGATCATATAACATTCCCTCAACATGCAACAAAGAGTCACTCCAAAGTCACTAATAGCGGAGAACAAACAAAAGATTATTGTAGGGTACAAAACCACCTCAAAGTTATTCTTTCTGATCGATCTATTGGGCTATTCCTATAAGTGTCACAAACAGCCCTAGAGTTCGTACTAAAGTAACACCTTAAGATACACATCAACTGAAACTCTAATGTCACCTAGATACTCTAATGCCACCACAAGTATCTGCGGGTTTGATTATACGATGTGCATCACACAATCTCAGATTCATCTATTCAAACCAACACAAATAACTTCAAAAAGTGCCCCAAAGTTTCTACCGGAGAGTCAAGACAAAAACATGTGCCAACCCCTATGCATAAGTTCATAAGGTCACAGAACCCGCAAGTTGATCACCAAAACATACATCAAGTGGATCACGTGAATATCCCATTGTCACCACGCACATGCAGGACATACATCAAGTGTTCTCAAATCCTTAAAGACTCAATCCGATAAGATAACTTCAAAGGGAAAACTCAATCCATTATAAGAAGGCAGAGGGGGAGAAACATCATAAGATCCAACTATAATAGCAAAGCTCGCGGTACAACAAGATCGTGCCAAATCAAGAACACGAGAAAGAGAGAGAGATCAAACACATAGCTACTGGTACATACGCTCAGCCCCGAGGGTGAACTACTCCCTCCTCGTCATGGAGACCGCCGGGATGATGAACATGGCCACTGGTGATGGTTTCCCCCTCCGGCAGGGTGCCGGAACGGGCTCCTAATTTTTTTTTCGTGGCTACAGAGGCTTGCGGCTGCGGAACTCCCGTTCTAGGTTTATTTCTGGGGGTTTCTATATTTATAGGAATTTTTGGCATCGGGAACAAGTCAGGGGGGGTCCACGAGGAGCCCACAAGGCCGGAGGACGCCCCAGGGGGTAGGGGGCGCCCTCCACCCTTGTGGAGGCCTCTTGGCTCTTCTGGCTCACCTCTTTTGCTTCAAGGGCTTCTTCTGGTCCGTAAAAAATCACCGTACTTTTTCAGCTCATTTGGACTCCGTTTGATATTCCTTTTCTGCGAAACTCAAAAACAAGGAAAAAATAAAAACTGGAACTGGGCTCTAGGTTAATAGGGTAGTCCCAAAAATCATATAAAATAGCATATAAATGCATATAAAACATCCAATATGGATAATATAATAGCATGGAACAATAAAAAATTATAGATACATTGGAGACGTGTCAACTACCTAACCTATTTATATCGGACCATCCGATTATGATCGGATGATCCAAACTCCCCTCCTCTTCCTATATATAAACCCCTAATCCATTTTCAGACCAAACGCTAAAACCCAGGCCTCTGTGCTATCCATCCCCTCATCCTCCGCCACCCTCTCCCTTGGGATCTTCCTCGATCCAAACCCGCAGCCGCCACAACTCCTCCTCAATTTCCATGCTGACCAACCTCCGCGATTTCCTCCTGATCCAGCCGCCACCCAACCAACGCAGTCGCGCCCGATCCCCCCTCGCTTCTCCACCAGCCCACAGATGCCTCCTCCCTCCTCGTGTCTGAGCCTGAGGAGCCCCTACGCCGTGCTCCTCCCCTGCCGCGAGCCTCTGCCTTGCCCCATGCCCGAACTCCTTCTCGACCCGGAGCTCCTGCCTTGACCTCGCTGGAGTCCCAGCTCACCGGAGCAGACCACCAGCACCACCGGCCTCCTCTGCCCCCTTTTCTCACTCCCGGCCTCTCCTTATCCTTAATTCCTCTCTCTATTGGTTCATAACTGTCGTCTGGCTCTTGTTCTGTTGCATAAGAGCTTGCAAACCACCATGGCCATCGTCCCGTGCCATCGGGCCTCGCCAAGTCCCCACCCCCGCGTTGGTTCTGCGCCTTGCCGTCGCACCGCTACCGGTGAGTAGCCGCCGTTCAACAAGGCCCCCTCTTGGCCTCCCTGTTCCCTTCCCCGATTTGTTTCTCTCTGAAACTCTCTCTGTCGGTGTCAAAACCGGCGGATCTCGGGTAGGGGGTCCCGAACTGTGCGTCAAGGTCGGATGGTAACAGGAGACAAGGGACACTTTATTTTACCCAAGTTCGGGCCCTCTCGGTGGAGGTAAAACCCTACTCCTGCTAGATTAATATTGATGATATGGGTAGTACAAGTGTGGATCTACCACGAGATCAAGGAGGCTAAACCCTAGAAGCTAGCCTATGGTATGATTGTGTATGATGATGGTTGCCCTACGGACTACAACCCTCCGGTTTATATAGACACCGGATAGGGTTAGGGTTACACAGAGTCGGTTAAATGGTAGGAGATCTCGAATATCCGCACGCCTAGCTTGCCTTCCACGCCAAGAAAAGATCCTTCCGGACACGGGACGAAGTCTTCAATCTTGTATCTTCATAGTCCTGGAGTCCGGCTGAAGGTATAGTCCGGCTATCCGAACACCCCCTAATCCAGGACTCCCTCAGTAGCCCCCGAACCAGGCTTCAATGACGACGAGTCCGGCGCGCAAATCGTCTTCGGCATTGCAAGGCGGGTTCCTCCTCCGAATCATGTGTACCTGTACGAATAACGTCCGATATTTGTAATGTAGCGCTCCTCGGCTTCAGTGCCCAGTAATGGTCGTCTTCCATGTGCTGAACGAATGCGAAAAGCTTGGGGTGTTTTTACATCCACACCCTTAGTCATATAAATGAGCCGCCTATTTAACGGGATGGGGATTTAGATCCAAACCACATCTTCTCCTCTCTGCGAGTTATCATCAGAGCGTCTCCAGCAAAGGTCCATTCCAACATGGCCAGCCGTCGCAGCTCCTCCCCTCGCCCCTCCAGTCCTAAACCCGGAGACTGGGAGAGTTGCACCATCCCACACAGCGAGTTAGTGTCGCTGCAGGCCAAGGGATTCCTTCCCCAGGCATATATGGTCCCGGTCCGAGCCAGACTCGCCACCTATAATGGCGGAAAGCAAGTGGAGAGCACCCCCAATCCTTCTAAAGGAGAGCAGGTGTGCCTCGTCCCTTATTTATTAAGGGGACTAGGATTTCCAATTCATCCATTCCTCCGCGGGCTTCTGGAGTTCTACGGCCTCCAGCTGCACAATCTCACGCCCGGCTCCGTGCTACATATTGCGGGCTTCGTTGCCCTTTGCGAGCTATTTTTAGGCGTCGAGGCTCATTTTGCGCTGTGGAAGAGGTTGTTCTGCTTGGTGCCCCGTTCTCAAAAGGGGTCCATTTATCAAGTGGGCGGAGCCGAAATATGGCGCATCGCCAGGACCGGATACCCATCCGGAACCCCAAAAGAGGCGTCCGAGGACTGGCCTTCGGAATGGTTTTACATAGATGACGTCCCGCTGCCGGACCCTATCCGGGTCGGTCTCCCTGAGTTCAACAGTGCTCCACCGAAGAAACCCTTGAGCCGGCGTCCGCGGAGCTCTCAGAGAGAAAGTGACAGAGACGTCCTTTACCTGATGGGCCGGATAAGACTGTTGGCTCATTCCGGACTAACCATGATTGGAGTCATGGCCACATGCATTATGCGGGGGTGCAGCCGCTTCAATATAGAGGCCACCCCATGTGGGATTTCAACGGGGAGGATGACGCCACCCGTTACGGTCGTAAGGGGCCAGCCACAGCTGCCGCTCTAGTAAAGATTTTAACATCTTTGTATAAGGGAGAAAAGGAGGACTTCCTTCGCGTCAACCCGCGGGCCGGATTCGCTATGTACGAACCTCCAAGTTGGGTAAGTGAACAATTGCAGTTGCCTGTCTGTTTAACGCTCCCACAACTAGATACGTAATCTGACGATTTCAATGCAGGAACTGCGGCAGGAAGTAAAGGATATCAACAGCCGCCCTCCACAGCATGAGGACCCAGAACGGTCCCTCGATCCGGACTCCGAAGAGGATCCGAACATATCGGTGGAGCTCATTGACGGGGTGTTCCATCAGTTAAGCAAGGACGATACCTTGGTGGCCATCATGGCCGATTACCCCGGGTTAATCCCGGCCTCCGAGGTGACAGAAACCGGAGTATTTATTCCCTCAAGAGAGATTCCATTCTCACATATTCCGGCGTTTCAAACGACAACCATATTTTGCAGGGGAGATTTCCAAGGCGGGAGGCCGAACCTGCAGCGGCTAGCCAACGAGGGGCCGTAGGGCCCCGTGGGGCAAAAAGAAATGTAGTCCGGACTGAGATTCCGGCACAAAGGTATAACACGCCCTCTTTATCCCTGGTGTTATTCTGTCAAGGCATATTAACATTCCTGCTATTTCCAGGACGAAGAGGCCTCGCCGGACTATGTCCGGAGAGGTCGCCAATCGCGCCTCCACTAGCCAGGCTCCAACGTCTTGTCCGGAAGCGGGGACGAGCACCAGGCGCGCACCGGACGCTCCTCCAACAGAGGATGTAGACCGGTTGTCTGCCACAAATTCAGAAGTGGAGAGTGCCATGAACCACAGGCGTCACCGGACAGTTCCACGCGACGCTTGTTTCTCCCGAGAGGCTTTAAATGCCTTTAATTCGGGAGATGCGTACCTTCTTACCGCTCAAGATGGTTTAGCCAAAGCCACGGAGCAGTATGTGAAAGACATACGGGTAAGAAAATTTTGGTTAAATATATATATATATATATATATATATATATATATATATATATATATATATATATATATATATATATATACATACCAGTAGCCCCCGAGACTTGAAACAGTTAAAGTAACTGATTTAAGGATCATATAACATGCAGGTTCTTACAGAGAAGAACACCGTGCTGTCCCAGGAGCTGGAAAAGTGCAAGGCCCAACTAGAGGTCGCACTAGCCGCAACAGGGGAGCCCAAAGGGACCCCCTCAGGTAAGATACACTTCGAAAGATTAGTATTGTGCGGCATGGGTGCAAATCTGACAATTCATGTTGCAGATGGCGCCGGACTTGATCCGGAGAAGCAACAACTCTTACGCCGGTTAAAGGCCGGTGAGAGTATGTTGACAAGGGTGAGGCGAGAGAAGAATGATCTTCAGGATGCCAACACCAAGCTGGATGTTGAACTGAAGGACGTTCGTGGCCAGCTATCGGACTCCATGAAGGAGAATTAGCGGCTTCGACGCGGCATATTTAGTAAGTGCTTGAACGAACTTTGAAAAATGAGTTCGGCGAGGAAGTCGAATAACAGAGTATTGTCTGTAGGTATGCTCACAGGTCGTCCTGCAGAGGAGATGCCCGGTTCTACGGGTGACCTACTCCCCGAACTCCTGCAACTGCACGAGCGAATTCGGCAGGCGATGCGAGGCGTTGCCCAAGCCTTATGGCCTGCCCACCCCACGCCCGAGGGCCTTGGAGAGCTTGCGGAGAAGCTGAAGGGAGCTCGGCGGCGCTTCCGGTTGTGGAAGATATCAGCCTGCCGACAAGACGCCAGGGAGGCCTGGGCCATGGTGAAGACCCGCTTTACGAAGTCTGACCCCAATCACATGGCCGAGGTCGGACCGGTGGGGCCCGACGGGAAGGAGATCCCTGTGAGCTTAGTGTATGGCCAGGTAGAATTGGTCGCAAAGTATTCTCAGCAGGACTGTAAATTAGACAGCCTGTTAGATGGTATAGAGGAGGAATACAATCAGTCAGGATGACTATGTAATTTATAATTGACATGTGAAATGCCTTCTAGCCGGATTGTAGATCGTTTGTTGTTGCCGACCTTTTCGCTTCAACCTCGGGACCTGACGGTCCGGAGTGTGTCCGAATACCGTAACGGTTATATAAGAACCGAGGTATGCATGGAGACCAGGCGTAGGGGTCATTAGTGCTTTATCAGACAAGTGCCCAACTAGTTATGTTATATTACATGGTTAGTAAGAAACATCTTCCAGAGAGAATAGTTCCGTTAAGGGTTCCTTTCGCTGGGGTGGCGTGCCCAGAAGTGCACGTCCGGACTGCAAATGCAGGAAAACATCTGGGGGCATGTATAAGTAAAAAAAGGTTCATCTTTAGTTCACCGACCGAATATTCCCTTAAGAACGCTAGCTTTTGGCTTCACCCAGTCTGAGGTACACATCCGACTTATCCGGCAGTAGCAATCACAGAGGTGCTCCCTTTACCGCCTAGCCGAACAATCGGGAACGTAGGGGTAAGCACAGGAGCCAGGCAACCCAGCTTGGCCAAAACTTAAGTCATATCGATGCATATAATGGTGAAGAAAAGGTGCATGCGGAAGTCTGACGCATGCGTTGGGTGTGAAACCCATATAAACAAGCTTCTGTTAAAGAAGCCCCCAGGTTTAAGGAGCGCTGGTAGCGCGTCATATTATGAGCCTTTAAGGGCTAGAAAAAGGAAAGAGTGGGAGGAGACAAAAATAAAAACAGAAATATATATGTAAAAATGGACAGAGGAAGGAGACAAACTCAGAGTTCGGCGCTAGGCATAGAATCTTCGGAGACGTGTGGCGTTCCATGGGTTCGGCTCGAGTCGGTTGTCCGACGCGTCTCGCAGGCGGTACGCTCCACCAGTGAGGACTTGGTCAATTATGAAGGGACCTTCCCATTTGGGCTTGAGTTTGTCCTTTTTCTTATCCGGCAGGCGTAGAACTAGTTCGCCAACATTGTAATTTTTGGCCCATACTTCTCTACTTTGATATCTTCGAGCCTGCTGCTGATAAAATGCGGAACGAGCTTTAGCCACGTCGCGCTCCTCCTCTAGGGCGTCCAGGTTGTCCCGCCGATCAAGTTCGGCTTCTCTTTCTTCGTACATGCGCACTCGAGGTGAGTCATGAATTATGTCGCAGGGCAGAACTGCCTCAGCGCCATACACCATAAAAATGGTGTGAATCCGGTGGTACGATTCGGCGTGGTTCGCAGCCCCCAGAGTACGGAGTCGAGCTCCTCTACCCAGTGCGTATTAGATTCCTTTAGGCACCACACTAGTCTGGGTTTGATACCGCTCATGATGAGACCATTTGCACGTTCGACCTGACTGTTAGTTTGTGGGTGATAGACAGAAGCATAATCGAGCTTAATGCCCATGTTTTTGCACCACAACTTTACTTCGTCAGAGGTGAAGTTTGTGCCGTTATCGGTGATAATGCTGTGAGGGACACCATAACGGTGTACGACCCCGGATATGAAGTCTATCACAGGTCCGGATTCGGCCGTCTTAACAGGCTTGGCTTCTATCCATTTGGTGAATTTATCCACCATGACCAATAAGTATTTTTTCTTGTGGGTTCCACCTTTAAGGGGTCCTACCATGTCAAGCCCCCATACCGCAAAAGGCCAAGTGATGGGGATAGTTCGGAGGGCGTTGGGCGGCATATGGCTTTGGTTTGCAAAGAGCTGGCAACCGACGCATCGTTTGACTAAGTCATGGGCGTCTGCTCGGGCCGTCGGCCAATAAAAGCCTGTACGGTAAGCCTTGCTTACAAGGGATCGAGCTGCAGTGTGGTGGCCACCGAGTCCGGCATGAATTTCAGCCAACAGACTCCGCCCTTCCTCTTCTGAGATACATCTTTGGAGGACTCCTGTAGTACTTTTCTTATAGAGCTCTCCCTCATGGACTTTATATGTTTTAGATCGCCGCACTATGCAGCGTGCCTCATTTTGGTCCTCTGGGAGTTCCTGCCTAGTAAGGTAGGCAAGGAATGGTTCTGTCCATGGGGCGATGACCGCCATTATTACGTGGGCTGAGGGTGTGATTTCGGTGGCAGGGCCTCCGATTATGTCAGATTGTTCGGCGTCGGGCTGTGCGGTTGTGTTCGGACTGTGGACCGAGGGTTCCCCTTCCCATGCTACAGATGGCTTGAATATTCTCTCTAAGAAGATGTTGGGAGGGACTGCATCTCGTTTTGCTCCAATACGTGCCAGGACGTCCGCTGCCTGATTATTTTCTCGGACTATATGGTGAAACTCCAGTCCTTCAAACCGAACTGACATTTTTAGGACGGCATTGCGATAAGCTGCCATTTTTGGGTCTTTGGCGTCGAAGTCGCCATTTATTTGGGATATCGCGAGGTTGGAGTCCCCGCGTACTTCCAGGCGTTGAATGCCCATGGATACTGCCATCCGGAGACCATGTAGAAGGGCCTCATACTCGGCTGCATTGTTGGAGTCCGCGTACATGATTTGGAGTACATATTGGACTGTATCCCCTATAGGGGACGTCAAGACGATGCCAGCCCCCAGTCCGGCCAGCATTTTGGATCCGTCGAAATGCATGATCTAGTTGGAATATGTGTCGTACTCTTTAGGGAGTTCGGCCTCTGTCCATTCGGCGACGAAGTCGGCTAGGACTTGCAATTTAATTGCTCGTCGTGGTTTGTAGGTTATGTCGAACGGGAGGAGCTCTATGGCCCATTTGGCTATCCGGCCAGTTGCATCGCGGTTGTTGATAATATCATTGAGTGGTACTTCCGAGGCTACTGTTATGGAACACTCTTGAAAGTAGTGACATAGCTTCCGGGATGCCATGAACACCGCGTATGCGATCTTTTGGTAATGCGGGTACCGTGATTTGCATGGTGTAAGGACAGTGGACACGTAGTAAACCGGCCTTTGAAGGGGGAATTTGTGTCCGTCCGTTGCCCGCTCGACGACGAGTACTGCGCTAACAACTTGATGAGTTGCGGCAATGTATAATAACATGGGTTCGCCAATGTTCGGCGCGGCCAGGACTGGGTTTGTTGCCAAGATGACCTTTATCTCCTCGAGTCTGGCCGTGGCAGCTTCCGTCCACTCAAAGTGTTCGGTGCGCCTAAGGAGGCGGTAAAGGGGTAATGCCTTTTCTCCCAAGCGGGAGATAAAGCGGCTTAAGGCCGCCACGCATCCCGTGAGTTTATGTATTTGTTTGAGGTCTTTTGGGACATCCAATTGTGACAAAGCTCGGATTTTAGCTGGATTTGCTTCAATTCCTCTACCGTATACAATGAAGCCCAGTAGCTTTCCGGCTGGAACGCTGAAAACGCATTTTTCCGGATTGAGCTTAATGTCGTATTTTCGGAGGTTGTCGAATGTGAGCCTCAAGTCGTCTACTAGAGATTCGACATGTCTTGATTTAACGACCACATCATCTACATACGCCTCCACTGTTTTGCCGATCTGATTTGCCAGACATGTTTGAATCATTCGCTAATATGTCGCACCGGCATTTTTTAGTCCAAAGGGCATCGTGTTGAAGCAGAACGGGCCGTATGGTTTGACAGGTTTGAATCCTTGCTGGATATTTAAAATGTGTTCTGCCAGCCTGCGTGGGATTTCTGGCATATCTGAGGGGTGCCAAGCGAAAATGTCCCAGTTCTCTCATAGGAACTCTCGCAGTGCAGCGTCTACATCAGGGTTCAGTCGTGCCCCGATGGAGGTTGTTTTATTGGGGTCCGTAGGGTGGACCTGGAATTTGACTATTTCGTCCGCTGGTTTGAAGGATGTGGATTTGGATCTCTTATCGAGTATCACATCATCCCTGTTAACCGTCGATCGCAGCGCAGTCAGTTCTTCGGCCGCTGAGGTTTCTGATAGTGCCTCGAGAGCCAATGCGGCTGTCTTGTTTTTGGCGCGGAGTGCTATGTCCGGATCACTAGCGAGAGTGATAATTCCGTTCGGCCCAGGCATCTTAAGTTTCATGTACCCGTAATGGGGTATAGCTTGGAAAACTGTAAAAGCCTCCCGCCCTAGTATAGCGTGGTATCCGCTTTTGAACGGGGCTACCTGGAACGTGATCTGTTCGGACCTGTAATTATCCGGCGTGCCGAACACCACATCTAGTGTGATTTTTTCGGTGCAGCGCGCTTCCTGACTGGGAATTATTCCTCTAAAAGTTGTGCTGCTTCGCTCAATGCGGTTCCAGTCTATTTCCATCTTTTGGAGGGTTTCCTCGTAGATGAGGTTCAATCCGCTGCCTCCGTCCATGAGTACCTTTGCGAGGCGACAGCTGTCCACTATGGGACTGAGGACCAGTGCGGCTGGTGCTTTGGCTGTTCGAAATTTAGGTTCGTCATTCGCATTGAAGGTGATAGCAGTATTACTCCATGGGTTTATTATCGCTACTTGATAGACTTCGGTGAGGCTGCGAAGTGTTCTTTTCCGCATGTTATTCGATGCGAAAGTCGCAAAGACTGTGAGAACGGAACTAAAATTCCCTGGCTGGTTTCCTTCGACCTCTGGAATTAGGAGGTCCTCGCCAATTTTGGCCACCTGCCGGAGTATCCAACATGCCCTGAGGCTGTGGGTTGGGGTGGCGTCCGCTGCACTATGAATCTTGCAGGGTCCATCTAGCCACTTTTCCAGTATGGTTCCATGCCCCCTAGAGGGTTTTGATTTTTTAGTGTTTAGTCCGGGCGCCTTACTGCGGTGCGCCCTCTTGATTCGGACGGGATTGCTTTTCAAGGCCGGATTATCCCAAAATTCAATTTCGGTTTTCCAAGCACTTTCCATGGCACAGTATTTTGTACTATGGACGCCAGGTCAGCAAAGCGTGTGATATTACGACGACTTATGGCGTTGAGTATTCCCTTGTCCGTGCAATTACTGCAAAAGATTGAAATCGTGTCTTCCTCACGGCAGGCCTTTGTCCTGTTCATAAGTAGGAGGAATCTGGCCCAGTAATGATGTACTGTTTCTTCGGGCATCTGCCTAATTTGGGAGAGATCGCTTAAGATCGGGTGGTCGGGCGTCGTTGAATCTGAGACTTCGCCCGGTTTGCTGTTCGGAAGCCGAAGAACTTCCGGATTCTGAGATCCGGAGTCTTGGACGTTATCTGATTCGCCTGATTTTAGGCTCAGGTCTTGGATTGTACCCTCCCCTCCGCGGATATCCGGCATGGAGGGTTCAGGAATTCGGACGTGGCTAGTCCTTAAGATAGATGAAGGGTCGCCGCATTGTGTTTCCACCACAGCAACATGGTGGGTGACTTGGGGAGAGTTAATTTCCCTTAGATCGGGTTTAAGTTCCGGGCTGACGTGGAGGTTGCTTTTGATGACCCGAGAGGTCACCGTCGGCGCAACGGCCGAACAGGCGGTCATGAGAAAACCACCTAGCCGGAGGGTTTGGCCGATAGCCAAGGCTCCCTTAGTAACGGCGCCATCTTTAAAGACGGGAAAAGGCATCCTTCCTGATCGCGACGGCACAGATGAACTCTCAATGAAAGCACCAATGTTGGTGTCAAAACCGGCGGATCTCGGGTAGGGGCTCCCGAACTGTGCGTCAAGGTCGGATTGTAACAGGAGACAAGGGACACTTTATTTTACCCAGGTTCGGGCCCTCTCGGTGGAGGTAAAACCCTACTCCTGCTAGATTAATATTGATGATATGGGTAGTACAAGAGTGGATCTACCACGAGATCAAGGAGGCTAAACCCTAGAAGCTAGCCTATGGTATGATTGTGTATGATGATGGTTGCCCTACGGACTACAACCCTCCGGTTTATGTAGACACCGGATAGGGTTAGGGTTACACAGAGTCGGTTACAATGGTAGGAGATCTCGAATATCCGCACGCCTAGCTTGCCTTCCACGCCAAGAAAAGATCCTTCCGGACACGGGACGAAGTCTTCAATCTTGTATCTTCATAGTCCTGGAGTCCGGCTGAAGGTATAGTCCGGCTATCCGAACACCCCCTAATCCAGGACTCCCTCACTCTCCCTCATTGAACAGAGGATAGACGTTCCCTTCTTTAGCTCCGCCCGCACGCCACCTCGCCGGAGAACGCTGTCCCCGCCCGGATCCCCGTCGCCAGCCCCAAGCCCCATGTTGCTGCATTCGCTTCGCTTGAACCGGTCCCTTGGTTCACCTCGAACAGCTGCAACGCCGCTTGATTCCTACACGCGCGTGTGCGTGCAAGCACATGCACAACCACATCGCCTCGCTCTGTCGCGTGGGCCTCTGCAGCAACACCGACCCACGGGAGAGCTTCGGCCTGCCTCCGTCTCCTCACCGATGGCCCAAGGCCCAACGTGAGTAACTCCCCCAGCCCCTCCAGTTTCTGCTCATATGTTTAGGTTCTGCGAATTTGTCAATTATCCAGAGAACGCCATGTTTACAGAAAAAACCCTCTATGTTCATGCATTAATATCTCACTAACCGTGCATTAGAATTAAACATGCCCTATCTATAAAATGCTTAGAGTTTCATCCAGTTTCATAATTTGCAACTTTTATCCATGGTAAAAATGTTTAACTTGTTGTTTGCATTTATTTGCATAAATGACATGTTAAAATGGTTTTATTCTTATCTAATTAACCAGAGCTCTGAATTAAATAAACTTTATATGTAAATGGGGTAAAAAATGCATAGTTTAACATGGTGGACTTTATTTTGTTATTTAACAAATTTAGAATATGGTTTAGGGCAGGACAATACAAGATTGAAATTTGCATATGGGGATTTTCCGGAATTGTTGTTTGTTGTTTCCGTCCTCATTCAAATTGCCTAGATAGGTAGATTAATTATGCTTCACCTCTTGCCATGTTAATATTGATGAGTAGCATAAACGAGAGGGAACTAACTACTTGAGTGTGGTGTTTCGTCAATATGCAACTCGTTGCATATTGAGCTCCACTTAATTTGTAGTATTGTTTGTTGTACTTTGCCATGCCATGCTTCATTAAAATGGACATGCATCGTACTTGATTGAACATCATGACATGGTCATGCTTGTGTGTTTACCATGTTGTTTGCTTCTTTCCGGTTGTGCTTCTCGCTGGTTCCGGTTATGTTGCGATTGTGAGGATTCGTTCAACTACGCACGTTCGTCTACTTCATGGATTCGGTCTTCTTCCTAGCGGGATTTTAGGCGAGATGACCATTACCTTGGATACCACTACTATCTTTGATTGCTAGTTGTCTCGATGCTATCGCTATGTCGTGCTACCTACCACTTGTTTATCAAGCCTCCCAATTGTCGTGATAAGCCTCTAACCTTTTCCACCATCCCAGCAAACCGTTGTTTGGCTATGTTACTGCTTTGCTCAGCCTCTCTTATAGCGTTGCTGGTTGCAGGTGCACTACAGGTTGTTCCATGTTGGGACATGGATATCATGGAATATCACAATATCTCTTACTTAATAAATGCATCTATATACTTGGTAAAGGGTGGAAGGCTTGGCCTTTTGCCTGGTGTTTTGTTCCACTCTTGCCGCCATAATTTCCGTCATATCGGTCTTATGTTCCTTGATTTGCTTTCCTAACATGGTCAGGGTTTATGGGCCCCCTTGACAGATCGCTTTGAATAAAACTCTTCCAGCAAGGCCCAACTTTGGTTTTGCCATTTGCCTAATAACAACTAAAACTTGCATAGGGACCAACAAGCACTCGATGACTCTTAATCAACAACCCAGGCCAATGCTCCCCATGAGCGTTGGTCCAAATGGGCAGACTGCGGGGCCACCACGGGGAAACTCGAGGTTTGGTTTTACTCGTAGGCTTTCCCATCCAATCATGGCCTGAGATGAGATACGCGCGGCTCCTATCGGGGTGTCGGCCCATCAGGAGGTCTTGCTGGTTTTGTTTTACCATTGTCGAAATGTCTTGTGCACCGAGATTCCGAGTTTGATCGGGTTGTACCGAGATGGAGATTTTCCTCTATGGATCATGAGAGTTTGTAATGGACTAAGTTGGGACACCCCTACAGGGTTTAATCTTTTCGAGAGTTGTGCCCGCGGTTATGTGGCAGATTGGAAATTTTTAATATCCGGTTGTAGAGAACTTGACACTAAACGTGAATTAAAATACATCAACCGCGTGCATAACCGTGATCGTCTCTTTTCGAGGAAGTTCAGGAAGAGAACACAGTGGGGTTATGTATGACTCGTAAGTAGTTCAGGATCACTTCTTGATCATTACTAGATTGCGACCGTTATGCGCAGTTTCTCTTCTTATTCTTATACTCGTAAGTTAGCCACCATACAAATGCTTAGTGCTTGCTGCAACCTCGCCACTTAACCTTTCCATACCCATTAAGCTTTGCTAGCCTTGATACCCATGGTAATGGGATTGCTGAGTCCTTATGGCTCACAGATTAATGCAACAACAATTGCAGGTAAAGTGATGTTTTGACGTGAGAGTGATGCTTGCTTGTTTTGGAGTTCTTCCGCTTCTTCTTTCTCAATCAAGGGATAGGTTCCGGGTCGGGTACCTGGGATTAGCAGGGTGGATGTCATTCTTCTTTTTCGTTTGATTTCATCCGTAGTCGAATCCTGCTCTTATGTATGATGATTGTTATGTATTGATGTATCATTGTATTCATGATGTAGCTTGTGGCGAGTGTAAGCCTTTATCTTGTATTCTCATCTATTCAGTGCATGGTATGTTGTAATGATATCCACCTTGCTATGCGCTCGAAATGCGGTTGTGCCCCAATCATGAGTTCATCACGTGATTGGGATAGAATCGCATCTTGGGCGCTACAATCCCCCTCCAAATCGTGAGAGATCGGCCCCTAAGGTTCCACCCTACATCACCTTAGCTCAAGGGGGATAAGGTGAAGACACGGTCTTCTAAGTTTGATCTCACCCTCCCTAACCAGACGTACAGTTGTCACAATAACTACAACTGGTCTACCAAATCCTTGTCTTTGTTAAGTAATTGCTCCGTTTGATTTCATTATGTGAAGACATTCTCTCTGATTGCATAATTGGCTTCATATTATCTTCCAATTCCGATCTGTTCTACCTAGCTGCTATTTGTCTTCGTGCTTAATCTGTTATGTCTCCTTGACTATGGCAAAGCTAGTATAGTTTATCTTCCGCTGCATACTGTGTAGGTGTTATTTGGTTGTCTGTCTTCGTAGACATTGCCATGTCTTGAAGACTTTCATAAAAGTCGCCTATTCATCCCCATCTAGTCAATAACTAGCACTTCCAAGGGGCAATGTTAATATTCATGCCATGATTAGATTACATGATAAAGATTATGCTAGGTAGCGTTCCACATAAAAAATATCATTTATCATTGACCTACTCGAGGACGAGCTGGAATTAAGCTTGGGGATACTGATATGTCTCCATCGTATCTATAATTTTTGATTGTTTCATGCCAATATTTTACTACTTCACATACTTTTGGCAACAATTTATATGATTTTCTTGGACTAACATACTGATCCAGTGCCCAGTGTCAGTTGCATGTTTTTTGTTTCGCAGAAAATCCATATCAAGCAAAGTCCAAACGTGATAAAATTTTATGGAGATTTTTTGGAATATATGTGATTTTTGGGGAAAAGAATCTATACAAGGGGTGGCCCACAGGTCCCATAAGCTCACACGACGCGCCTACCCTGGAGCGTGCCAAGCAGGCATGTGGCCACCTCATAAGTTGGTTGGAGGTGTCCTTTGGCCGCAGGGAAGCTAATATTCGGATGAAAGTCGTGTTAAAATTTTAGCCCAATTGAAGTTATGGATCTCCGGAAATATAAGAAACGATGAAGGGCCAGAAAATAGAAACGCGAAACAGAAGAGAACACACACACACACACACACACACACACACACACACACACAGAGAGAGAGAGAGAGAGAGAGAGAGAGATCTCCAATTTCGGAGGTGCTCCTGCCCTCCGAGAGCCATGAGGCCATGGACCAGAGGGGAAACCCTCCTCCCATCTACGGGGAGGCCAAGGAAGAAGAAGGAGGAGGGATCTCTCCCCCCTCTCCCGATGGCGCCGGAACGCTAGTAGGGGAAACATCGTGTGACGAAAATCTACTCCAACAACTCCATCATCTTCATCAACACCTCCATCACCTTCCCTCATCTATTATCGACGGTCCACTCAGGGCCAGTCCTGAGATTTTGGGGTCCCGGGGCGAAACCAAAAGTGGGGCCCTTAGTATAAGCAACATAGTAATAATAATGGATATATGCATATATGAAATGTTACAAATAAACACTTAAATGCATAAAAAACAATATGCATATGAAATAATCATACATGTTACCTTAAAAAAATCAATCATCGACGCAAAGTACATCATATGACAGAGTTAATTTATAATCTTTAATTCAGAACAAAAAAAAGCAAAACAGGATGTTAGATTGTGCATGTGCACTTGTTGAAATACTTGTACTGTCAGGGCCACTTACATTTTTATCACCTATATTGATGTCAACAACTTCCTCTTGTTAAGATTCAGAATGCCCATCAATTTGATTCTCTTCCTCCACAAAATCGCCAAATCATCATTTGGTATCAAGGAAGCATATTACTCTTGATAATTTTACCAAGAGCACCTCTCTCATGTATCAACTCATGCACATATTGTATCTTTTTCCACTATGCTGGAAATAAATAAATAATGGCATCAAAGGCTGATCGGTACCAGCTATGCACGATGTATGCAAAGGAGAAATTACTTAATTTAGTACTAAACCTATAGGGAGTAGGGATTAGGGAATAGTATAATATACCTTGGATGGATTGGATCGTTCAACGATGAGCCTATGCCACGACGTGAACTCGCGTCTGGCTCTAGCACTAGCATTAGGCGAATCGGCGATGTCTGTGTGCATGTCAGCGCGACAGCGCATGAAGGCGGGAAAGAAAGCGGCGGCGTATACTGAGTACCGACTGCATCTCGCGATCGGGGCGCCCGGGAACAGATATCGCATCGGCGAGATGGCGAACTCACGATCGATTAGGAAGGAAATTATAAGAGAGAAGGAGCGTAATGGCTTGCTCATTAGTATCTCGGAAAAGACGGCGTATGATCTCGGGATTGTGCTAGGTGATGGAATAGGAATAATCGCCATGTTCGCCTGCATCCACGCCTGATTGCCTCGCCTAAGCCACGACCCATATAGTTTAGGGGCTACGTACACACACCTGGGGAGGGGCCCCTGGATTGTGGGGGCCCGGGGCGGCCGCGCCCCTGCCCCCCTCAGGGCCGGACCTGGGTCCACTCTCCGCAACCCGTTGTACCCCCTACTTAAACATGATGCTTTATGCTATATATTATTACCAAATGACGTGTAGCCATCCCATGATGTTTGAGTAGATTTCTTGTCCTATGGGCGATTGATGATCTTGATTGGTTTGAGTTGCGTGTTTTATTTTGATGTTGTCCTATGGTGCCTTCCATGCCGCGCACACATGGGGGATTTCCGCTGTAGAGTGTTGCAACACGTTCATGATTCGCTTATAATGGGTTGCGATAGTGATAGAAGCTTAAATCCGAGTAAGGGGGTTGTTGCCCAGGGGAGTAAAGGTGTCTTGTTACTTAATGCTATGGTTGGGTTTACCTTGATAATTTCTAGTAGTTGCGAATGCTTGCTAGAGGACCAATCATAAGTTCATATATGTTTCAAGTACGGAAAGTATGTTAGCTCATGTCTCTCCCTCGTATTAAATTGCAATAGTGATTTACCAATTTTGTTATCAATTGCCTAGGACAATCTCGCAAATCCTACCACCACTTTTCCACACTCGCTATACTAACTAAATTGTTTTTTATTAAAACAATACCTAACTTTTTATTTTCACGTTCTTTATTATCTTACAAACTTATTCCACTACACCTACAAAGTACTTCTAATTTTACTACTTGTTTCTATGTAAAGCAAACGCTGGTGTGCATAGAGTTGTATCGGTGTTCGATACACTTGAAGAGAATATAAATTTTACCTTTAACTCCTCGTTAGGGTTCAACACTCTTACTTATCGAAAAAGTCTACAAAATGATCCCCTATCAACGGCTCGGAGTGACCCCGAGAGGATCGTGCGGCAAGCCACTCGACAACGGACGTTCAGGAGGCTCTCGTCTCTGGTGAGGAGTCTAGAGTGGCGGATACTTCATCAATTTTTTTAGATGAAAAGGGCCTCGCCCCTGTTCCATTTCTTTGCCGAAATGAAACAACAGTATAGAATCATCTTACAGTTTAGGCAAACGGTGGACAGCAGTAAGGCTGCCGCAATGAAAGCAGGACAAATTACAAACTAAAGCCTGAACTAAAATAGCAAACACCGAAAAAACAAGGCACTACAGTGCAATGAGGCCGAAGCCAAAATCTAGCCAGCGACATGGCTTCAGAAGGTGTCTCCACGCCTCATCCAGGGTCTGGCCACATTAGCAGAGGTGGGCTTCTCGCTTTCATCTCGAGTTCTTTCGCAGTCCACACCACCTTGTCCTTGGCACATCCTGAGGATAGGCACTCCCACGAAGACAGATTTGACGCAGTTTTTCGCCAGATAGCCTGTAAACCAGGCCAAACCACATTATTGAAAACCATGTAATTGCGAGTTTTCCAGATAGCCCAAAGCCCAGCTGCATGGACAATATTTGTTACAGCAAAGGTATCTCCCCTGATCCAGTACTGGGAGATGGACATTATACTAATGTCTTCATCGATTCCAGCTAGGATACACAAGGCTTTCCAGAATTCAACAGCAACAACACAGGAGCTAAATAAATGGGAACAAGTTTCCTGTTCAGCACAAAAAACGCAGGTGGAATCACCTACCTCCTGCCTTTTCGACAAATTATCTCTGGTTAACAACTTGTTAGTCAATAGCCAGAGAAAAATCTGGATCCTAGGAGGAATTTTGATCTTCCAAATGGCAGGAGAACTAATGGGCAAAACACCTCTAAAATTTAAGAACTTATAAAAGAATTTGATAGAGTATATCCCTTTGGAATTCAGATTCCAGATAGGGGTGTTATCCTCTACAGTGAGATGAATAGAACTGGCAATTTCTAAAAGCTCATACCATAGAGACATAAGTTCATGGGTAAAACATCTACGGAAAGTAAATTTAAGGTTGCTGCCATCCCAGACTTTATCAATGGTGTCATTATGCTCATTAGCAAGAACATAAAGGTCCCAATATTGGGTGGCCAAGGTGGCATTACCAAACCAATGATCCTCCCAGAATCCGATCCTTTTCCATTGCCAATTTTCCAGGAGAAACCAACTTTAGCAGCTTGAGCTGCCCAGAGCACCCCTTTCCAAAAGGGGGATGCTCCAGCAAATAGATTGCTTTGAGGATTATATTTGGAATCAATTATATTTTTCCAGATCTTGCCCTCAGAGTTATAGTATCTGCTGACCCAAGAGGCTAATAAAGCCAAATTCATGCCCCCGATGTCAGTGATACCAAAACCCCCAAATTCTTTCCTCATGGTAATAGACTTCCAGGCAGTCAGATGGTACTTGTGGTGACCTTCATAATCATCCCAAAAGCAATGAGCTAGTTGGGAATTTATGAGTTTAATGGCCCACTTAAGGAATTTAATGTATCCCATGAGGTAAGAAGGAATACTAGCTAAACAGGCTTGGACTAAAATAAGTCTTTTGCCAAAAGAAAGAAGTCTCCCTCTCCACCGAGCAGCTTTCTTGATAATCTTATCAATAGTGGGTTGGAGATCTTCCTTCCTAATTTTACTGAAATGCAAAGGGGCCCCTAATTATAGGGACTAGGTCACATTTATGAAAATTAATTCTCATGCCAGAGATCTGCTCAAAGCAGGACATAAGCCATTTGAGGTTCTTGGCATGATCAAGATTATTATCTAAGAAGAGCAAGGTGTTATCAGCATATTGCATGCTAATGATACCAGTAGGATTAGAAGGGGGAAAAACACCAGCAATTAAGTTTGCTTTAGCAGCTTTAATCAAAATCCTGGTGAACACATCAGCTACTAAAATAAATAATAGAGGGGAGATAGGATCACCTTGCCTAGCTCCTTTGCCAGCTATAAAATAGTCACTGTTGGTGTCATTTATTCTGACACCCACAGATCCATTGCAAAGCAGAGATTCAAGCTTATACATCCAAACAGGACCAAAGCCTCTCTGCCTCAGCATTTCCAAAAGAAACTCTCTACTAATCATATCATAGGCTTTTTCATAGTCTAATTTAAAACAGAAACCAGACATTTTATTGGAGGCCACTGCATGAACTACCTCATGAGCAGCTACAATGCTCTCCAAAATAAATCTCCCTTTCAGGAAGGCAGTCTGATTAGGGGAAATGAGAACATTACAAACAGGGCCAAATCTATTTGTAGCACATTTAGCAAAATTTTTAAAACTGCAATTGATCATGGCTAGAGGCCTAAACCTGTCTAGCTTAACAGCATTAGGCTCTTCAGGGACCAGGGTCAAAAGGGAGAAATTGAGTCTATATAGATCTAGATTGCCATCCTCCCAATCTTTAAAAAGAGCAAAAAGATCATGTTTGATTAAATCCCAGTATTTCTGGTAAAAAAGAAAAGGAAAGCCATCAGGGCCTGGAGCTCCTTCAGCATAGGAGCCAAATACAGCTGCCTTGATTTCATCCTCAGAGAAAGGCTTTTAAAGTAAATGAAAGTGCTCTGTGGAAAGTAAGTTATCTTGATCCAAAAAGTCATCCTTGAGATCAATATCAACAGTAGGAACATAACCAAACAGCTTTTTATAATAATCAACAGCTAACTACAAAATACCTTTAGTGTCTTCCACAGGACCTGAAGGGGTTTCTAGCACAACAATCTGTTTCCTTCTCCTTTTTTGATTAGCCACTGCTTTGAAGTACCCAGTGTTGAGCTCTCCCTCCAGTATTTCCTTCTCTCTGGACCTCTGTCTAGCCTTGATCTCCTCCTTCCTCCAAATATCATTTAAATCACCTGCAATGTTTTTCATTCTTTTTTTAGAGTTAGGGGATAAAGGTTGAGATTCAGCTAAAATGTCTAAGCAATTAAACTCAGCCACCAAAGCTTGCTTGGTCCTGTTCTGGTCTGCTTCATAGTTAGCACACCATCCTTTAGCAGCTTTCCTGGTGGCCCTGATCTTAAATTGCCAAATATCAATGGCCTTGGTGAAACTGCATTTAGTATTCCAGGCTTTGTGGATAACCTCATCAAAGCCAGGAATTTCTAGCCACCATTTTTCAAATCTGAAAAACTTAGTAGGGAAAGAGGGAGGTCCATTGGAAGTGTCCAGCACCAAGGGTGTGTGATCACTGCCCACTCTGGGGAGAGCTTTAATGGAAGCCCCAGGGAAAAGGCCCTCCCAATCAACAGAAACAAAGACCCTATCTAGTGTGGCCATTATAAAGTTGTCTTGGTTATTAGCCCAAGTATACCTTCTACCAGCATTTTTAATTTCAATGAGACCAAACTTATTAATCCAATCATTGAACAGGTCAGCCCAGTGTTGGTTAATGGAGCCAGTATTTTTCTCACTGGAATTTCTAATCAAATTAAAATCCCCTCCAATTAAGGTGGGGACAGACCACTCAGCAAGGACATGGTCAAGTTCATTAATGAAATCAGTTTTAAACTCATCATAAGCTGAACCATAAACAGAAATCAACCTCCATTTAGTGTCATTATGTTTGCACTTTAAGATACAAGAGATGCAGAAAGTATGAATATCACAATTTAATATGTCAAACTTATCATCTTTAACACCAATTAAAATACCTCCTGCAGTACCAACAGCAGGGAGCCAATTCCACACAAATCCACTCCTAGAATCAATAGCTTCTAGTTGAGGAATGGTAAAATCAGCTTTCTTGGTTTCAGACAAACAAATGAAGTCTGGGCAGCAAGCTTTAACAAGCTCTTGAACCCTGGTGTTCTTAGAAGGACCATTGAGGCCTCTGATGTTCCAGAAAGCACCAATCATAATAAAATCTTCTTAGGAAATCTACTTCTACTCTGACACTTTTTGGACCTTTGGTGGGATACTTCCATCCAAGGGAATTCACCCTCCTCCACTTCTGAGATATTATCAGTTTGTGGAAAAGGGTTTGTCTCAGTGTCACTATTAGTATTGCAGCAATTAACTCCTTTGACATCAGTGTCAGGAGTGGGAAATAATTCAGGGTTGTCCTTTTGGAAATTAGACAGCCTATCAAGCTCTATCCGCTTGATATACTCAATATTATTAAAGCAGCTAATAGGATCATTCCTGAGTTTTAATCCAGATATCTCAGCATTATATAAGAGAAGTTCATTGTTAAGGCAAGCAAAGGAATTAATGGAGCTAGCAGTAGAATTACCTCTAGTAACCTCCAGATTTTGAACTTGCTTAATTTCCTGGGCTTTAGCTATAGTGTTCTTGCCATCTCTTTTAATCCTGTTGCTCATCCTAGTGGCAACAACAGGGCCCCATCTCCCCTGATCAGTTCTAGTGGGCTGAGGTCTAGGAGCAGGACAAGAGAGAGCAGTGACAGCTGAGGCTGAGGTTAGGGGGTTGGGGCCAGTGTCATTTGGGTTACCTTTCACTGCTTCAAACTGGGCCAGCAAACTGTTACCATAGCCTTCATAGTTGGCTTTTTTAGCAGCATCAAGATAACTCTTAGTCACAGGGGCACCCAGGTGATTAGAAGAAAGTAAATGAGCTTGCTCAGTAGGGGTATGAGGGATAGGATGGACAGATCTAGACTTAGATCCACTTGGGGCAGGGGTAGGATTTTTAGGAATCTGATTGCTAGCATCTTGCTCCATCTCTTCCGCAAGTAGGTCATCATCACTATCATTATCACCATCACCATTCCTGTCAGCACTCTCATGATCTTCAGAACCAGTAGGACCAGAAGGACCATCTGGAGGTTTGTGGTTAGGAGATTCAGTGCCAGTGTTATCATCAACTTCAAAGTTGAGTAGATACAGTTCCCGCTGGATCTCATATAGCCTATCCTTAGGAATAAGCTTCTGGTCTCTAACAGCAACTTGAACCCTGACAACTTCATAGAAACTTCTGAAAATTTCATGCCAGTCAATATTGACAATGACACCCAAGGAAGAAGCAATTTGGGTGATGACTGGCCAGGTGCACCAGACAGGGGGAATGCCAATGATATTAACCCAAACTTCATTGAGAGAATCAAAGGCAGGTAAGTCACCATGCCAGTCCTTGAAGGATATAGTCACCCCCTTCTTCTTCAGGTTAATGGATTTGAAAGCAACCAAATCAGATATCTTTTTGTTGGGGGGGAATCTAACCAGAAATTGAGTTTCATCATAAGGTCTGATCTGCCAAGGCCAGTTAGTTTTCCACATACCAATAAAGCATCTCTCCAGTTCTTCAGCAGTGATGTTGCCTTCTTCCACAACAACCAGGCCAACATTGCCAAAATTCAGCCAGCTACTGTCACACTTGTCACCTGCTTCAATATGGAAGAAACCTAGGGCATTGTTGGCACTCCCCCAATATTGGGCTGCAGGATAAGGTTCATACCATTTTGGGCAGGCGTCCATATGGTGTCCTGGGGTTTTATAGATGAAGCAGACCTTTGGAACAGAGCACATGCCCACAAAGTGTCCAGGGAGGCCACAGTTATAGCAAATAGTACCAATATACTCAGGATCTATCATATACTCTTCAGAGTCAGAGGCTGTATGACCAGTAGCACTGTCACCAGTTCCGGCAGCAGTCATAGCTTGCTTCTTAGCACCAGCCCTGTTCTTCTTTTTGTTCTTTCCAGCAGCTACTTGTCCACTTCCTCCAGACGTGCTTCCAGAGCTCAAAGGGAGAGGCTGAGTGAATTGCATTGGGAGATTCTGTTGCATATAGGGGAATTGGAACTGCGGCTGTTGCATCCAGGGGGGCATCTGAGAGTATTGATAGTTATTGGCAGGGAACCCAGGATAGACTTGATTCATGCCAGGATGAATGAAATTGGGAGGATTGTTTCCTAACGGAATGATGGGGGGCTTTGCGAAGATAGACATGGGAGGGCCCTGTTGGTTGGGGGCAGAAGCAGGAACAGGGACAGGGGCAGCTGGAGTACGGACTGGAGGTGCATTCACAGCAGCTGGGGGTCGAATCGCATCACGGCCACGCCCACTCCCTGATCTGCCACCCCTAGGACCAGGGATCTGCCTAGAACCAGCCATCTTCACTACAGCAGCAAAAGGGATTTTCCCAGTCTTCCTAGACCAAGAATCACGGGAGAAGCTGAATTGCTTAGGAGCAACGATGCGGTATGAAGGGCCAACAGGGTAGCAATCTGAAGCCGAAAAATTACCAGAAGCAAAGAGGTCGCGCCTAACCCAAACTAGATTGCGGTGGTCATGGCGGCGGAGCGCACGAGGAAGAACCCTAGCACGAGTAATTATTTCAATATCGATGTATCTTGCCATTTTTTTGCAATCCCGTCTTAACTTTCATATTCAAGGTAATTCATGTTGTACATTGTTATGAGGTGATGAATGAAAAAATGGCACGGGATGGCGCCTTCCTTGTGTTTACAAATAAAATAAAATCCACAGGTTCGATTTCTGAAAACAAATTAAAGCACACAAGGAAAAAGAGCGGAGGGGCACCTCGACGAAAGGCCAAAAAGGAAAATAAAAGCAATGTAAACAACCCAAGCAAAGTGGGGATCTCCCGAACTTCCCATTTCAGGGGTCTCTGCCTCCGCCTCCGCGTGCGCCGTCGGCTTCGCCTTTCTAGGTTTCCGCCGCCGGTTATGGAGACACCGGCGGGAGGTTCCGCCGATCGCCGGGTAACCGGGTCTGGCGCCTCCGCCGGTGCTGCGGCTTCTGGCCTCAGCCGCTACGGTCTCAATTTCTCCGCCTCCAGCCTTCTCCAGGCTCCGCTCGCCGCGCTCCTCGAGTACTCAGGCGTTGTCCCCTCCGGGCCCGTCCCGCAGACGGTGCAGCAGGCGGTACCCTCCTCCTCATCGTCGTCTGAGGCTGACGGGCTACTTTCTGCCGCCGCTGCTGGGGATGGAGAGGTCTCGATTCGGATCCAGGGTGGCCCCGGCGACCCTGACACGGCGAGCGCGACGGCTGCAGGGGCCTCGCCGCAGGACTCAATTGAGGTGGCCGCCTCCTCCAACTTTGACCAGGCCTCCGTGGCGGGAAGGGGAGGCGGTGCTGATGCGGAGGCAAGCGGCGGTGGCAGTGGCGGTGCTACGGGGAATGGGGCTGGGGACCGCCCATATCAGCGTTACGACGTGCACCACGTTGCTCGGTGGATCGAGCAGATACTACCATTCTCGCTGCTGTTGCTCGTCGTCTTCATTCGGCAGCATCTCCAAGGTTTGATACTCATTTCCCTCCCGGTTTAAAAGATGTTCTCTCTGCGGAAATGGCATGCTCTCTGTCTTAATGTGGTTGCGATCATGAGCTGTGTAACCTCCCAAGAATATGTTGTCAAACAAAATGGATGTCTTTTTAGGGCACAAGTCCACAAGAACATATTTGGGCTGTATTAATGGTTGCGATAGCTTTGGTACATTCTAATGTGGATGCTACACAAAATACAATGTGTTTTAGGTGTACAAGTACTTATTTCTCATGATTAATGCTTGATTTAAGTTGTGATATGTTGTGTTCTGTTTTGTCATAGCGTCCATTTGACCTTTTGTTGTTATGGGGGATCATTTAGTTACTTTTTTGTTAGAAGTACAAGATCTTAGTTCTGATCTTAGTATGACGTAACATGTTAAAGTTTGATTTTTCATAGCAGCTATTCAACTTTCTAATGTTGCGGGGTATTATTTTGGTTAATTTTAGGTCATCATCGTAAGATAGATATTATGGTTTTTATTTACCGTTTAGTGACGTAGATGCAATGCTGAATGTAGTCATAGCCTTGGGAGTTAGCTTTCATTACTTAACATAACTATAGCTATTTCCCATGCGTTGCAACATGGGCATAAATATTCTAGTGGTTCAACATCAATCATGTCAGACGTATACCTTACACTCACCGTATTATAGATTTTGATAAGATTCAATTTGATTTGAGTAAGGGTAGGGGAAGGCAAGGAAAGCTTTGGTTAGTTGAGGTTTTGGTAAGCTTTGATTTGATTTGGGTATTGGTAGGAGAAGGCAAAGAAAGTTTTGATTGAGTTGAGATTTGGTAAGAATTGATTTTATTTGATTTGATTGAGTTAATGCATGATGTGGTTTTGGAAAGTACCGATTTTATTTTGATTATTTCAAGTTACTATATTTATGTTGGTTTTTTATTTTATGCGGCATTTGTTGAGATTAACAAAACCCAAAAGGAAACCAAAGTGGAGGGGGAGGCGTGGGAGAAAAAAAACCGGGGGAGGAGGTGGAGGTGACGCTACCGATTACCCTTTAATAGTAAAGATTGTTCTGGCATTTATGGTGTGTTTATGTTTTCATGGTTTTGTAGTTATACTTAAGATCGGTATATTTAGCATAGTCTCTTAGCATTTGATTTGTCTGGCAGGGGAGCCAACCTTCTTTTTTCCATACAATAAGAGATCTGCATCTGGAGGCCTACAGCTAGCATTTTATTTATGCCAATATGTTAAAATTAAGGTCTTCCAAAATAGTCTGCCTTTATGCATTACTTCAATTAGATACAAATGTAACAAAGCTATTTGTGTATCATTAATAGTGGTGTAGCTATCATTTTCCTATATAAAGTTCATTTGTTGGTCCTTTTCATTTCTATCTTATCCATTCATATTAATCCTTGTAAGGACAACAAATCTATTTTTTCTACTAGGAAAGTTGTAAGAATCATACTGAGTTGGATGTAGATTTCCTGCTTCAGTTGTATATTCCTGTTGCCTTTTTGGCAATGGTGCAATTTTCATCCACAATAATGGAAGGATTGATCTGCAGGTTTCTTTGTCACAATTTGGATTGCCGCTGTAATGTTCAAGTCAAATGATATATTGAAGAAGCAAACAGCATTGAAGGTATGATATTATATATACCAAATTTAGCATATCATAAGAAACTCAGTTCTAGTATGAAATATGTGGAAGTCTACTAAGACAGCCCTTCCTTTCTATCATCCTCATGAATTTGAACGGACCATGATGACTGTCTGAAATAAAGCGAGGTTCCACTGATGGTCTGTATTACTAGCTTCATGAACATAAAAGCATTTTCAAATAATGAATTTCCTGAGGCCATCATTCATAAACTCTTGTAGTTAAAAAAAGTCTAGGCTTAATTGTGCGTTTTGTAATTGCTTTGCGCTTTTCTGATCAAAGCACACACTTACACACACAGATTAAGCGCTAGGTGTTTTGCTATTGCCTAGAGCCTTAGGTGCACTTAAACCCCACCTAGGCATGCCTTCTTTTTTAAATATGTAGACTCTCGAGAGCTTTTAGTCATAATGGCCTCCCTTTTATCCTCTGTTTAGTGCGGAAATTTTTATAAGAAATGAAGATTTCAATGCATTTGATGTTGATTTATATTTTGGCCATTACATTAGGTCATCAAATAGCATGTGGCTCGGATTGTGCTATACCTTTTGTGGTCAAACATGTTGGAAACCCATTAGCTAGATCATGAAAACATTTGCCAGTGTCAGCATCTTGATATACCTAACTCTTATTTTAACTCTTTTACAGGGTGAGAGAAAAGTTGCTATGCTTGTTGGAATCACCATAATCTTCATGGTCCATGTTTTTGGCGTCTATTGGTGGTACAGGAACGATTATCTTCTTAGACCTCTGTTCATGGTTCCTCCAAAAGATATACCACCATTCTGGCATGCAATTTTTATCATCATGGTTAACGGTATTGCTACTGCCTAAAACACTTGTAAAATTTTGTTCTCACATATTCGCAATGCTATCTAGTGTACAATAGCTGAATCTTGTCCAAGCTGCATAGAATTGTCTTCCTTTGAGTCGTTGCTCTTCTGTCCTATTTGAACCATTTTTATATTTCTTATTTAATCTAGGTAATTTCATTTTGGAACTGCCAATTGACTTATTCAGCTTGTTACTTCGACTGGCTAGACTGACGAACAGGAACAATAGCATTTTGAGGGGATGACTCCGCTCCGCTCTCCTTCCCTCCCTCGCTCCTAGCCTAGCCCCTCCACCAGCTTCGCCGCCGTCGAGCCCTCGCCGGTAGCCCTCCTCTCCTGCAGTTGTCCTCCCCACCCGTGCCCGCCCCTGTAGCCATGCCTTCCGCCGGCACCTACTCCGGGGACTCCAGCCCCGACGGACAATCTCCAGCCCCGACGGCCGCATCCGCTGGCGCGGTTATGTGGGTGAGTCCTCCGGCTCGCGCTCCTTCCGCGACGTCGTGAGGACCCCGCCGATCCCGCGTAGCCCCACGACAGCCGCGCCAAGCCCCGCCCCCGCACCCGCGGCCCTGGTGCGACACCGCTCGACCGCGCGGGCCGCTCGCGTTCCCTCCTTTGCTCGCCTGGGCCCTCGCTCGGAGGTCCACCACGTCAATGGAGGACCCGTGCTGGACGCCGAAGGCTTTTAGCAGCCGCGGCGCGGGAACCGCCACCAGCACGAGCGGCGCCCGGCCGTCCCAACCCCCCACGCCGCCGTCACAGTCCCTCCCCCAAAGAAGTCGTTGGCCTCTGCTTTCGATGTCTCGACATGCGGCATCGGGTGCGGGACTGCACCAACCCCGTGCGCTGTCGCCGCTGCCTCATCTCCGGCCACGAGTCCAGCGGCTGCGAAACGCTGCTGCTTGGTCAGGATGGGAACGGGCCGACCCGGCCCTGGCCTTGGACCTGGCTCTCATGGTCTCAAGGCCAATTTATGAGGCCACGGGTCGACCTATTTTTAAAATGCCAGTGGCCTTGCTGGCCCGACGGGTATCTCGGGTCGGCCCAAATTTTAGTTGGTTATCTAGTATCGCAGGTAATCAGATATGTCGATTCAAAAAAAAAAAGAAGATAATCAGATACGGGGTATGTTGCAGCTATGAGTGCATGTATACGCAAGGCCGTGGCTATGTCCATGCGCACGCCTGCCATCAGATCCTACATGCGTGCACGTTACAGGTTCAAAGGAATTAGCTAGCTACGCCCGTGGGCACTAACGAACTAACGACTCAACAAAACACATGCATGCCCGAGTAACTAGCTGCCAACTCACGCCTCGGAGGTGGGTCGACCCTGCTGACCCATTGGGTCAGTCGGTGCCGGCTCCACTGACCCAACTATGGTTTGAGGTCGATCCACACGACCCATTGGCCTTGATTTTTTGGGCCGGGTCAGCGACCCGGCGGGCCGACCCGGCCCATTCCCATTCTGCCCCGCGACCGCCGCGCGCTGCCTCTGGCAACCTAGGCCTCGGACCCTGCCGCCGCCCTTCAGTGCCCGCGTGTGACTCCGCCGGGCAACACCCCGCCTCCGCCCCCACCGCGCCGGTGCGGGTCACCACCTACATGCCCCTGAAGATTTCCTCATCTTCTCCTCACGACAGATTATGGACAGTATGGCCGGCGACCATCTCATGAATGCCGACAACTTCACCCTGCTCCATCGCCTGGTGCAAGCTCGCCCACGCCACCGCCGAAAGCTTCGCGTATTCTGTGCAGCTCGAGCTTCGCGGCATCCCAACGCAGACATGGCATCTGTCCATCGCCGAGCACATTCTGGGGGATGGCTGCTGATTTGAGCGGCTGCATCCGGATAAGCGCTGACCTCGCCATGTTCCGGCTCGCTGGGAGCGTGCGAGACTTGGCCACCATTCGCCAGGCGGCCATCCTGGAGATTGTGGAGCAAGTCCCCGTTGCCCGCCCTGGTCTGCCCCCTGTCGTCCGCACCCTCAATTACCCCATCTCCGTCCGGCTCACTAGGTCTGAACCCCTCCCCCGCACGGCTGATGGAGCTGCCAACAACGGCGGCAACACTAACAACAACGACAATGATGCCGCAGGCCATGGCCCTTGGCGCGGTCATCAGCGACGGCGTGGTCGGAAGCGCCGCCACACGGCCACCGCACCCGATGGACGCGCGGACGGCATGGCGGTCGACTCGGCTGACTGGACGCGCTCCAACGCTTGCCAGCGCGCTGGCGGTGTGGCGCTAGACCGCGGCTGGCTTGCATCCCGCGCCGCCACGACTGCGCTTGCGCCACCGCCCGTGTAGGGGTCTGCGAGATGCATGGATGCATGGCCCACTCAGGAGGGGGCTCGCCTCCCTCGTCGCAGAGCCAAAAGAGGAAAGCGAGGGGGAAGAAAAAGCGTGCAAGGACTTAGGCCGCGCTCGCAGAAGCTGCAGCCGCGGTGGATCCGAGGCCGACCGAGACGCCCACTCAAGCGCTGGTGCTTGCCAACTCGCCAGCTGGCCCCAGCCCATTGGTGCCAAACCGCAACTCTCCTGCTGCCGGGCCCGCTCAGAGCCAGTCTCGCGTGTCGCCGTGGGCGTAGGGGGGTAACCCAACCAGGGCAGGGCCACCAACGACTAGTCCACGCACTTGGGGATCAAGATGACCTGTCGTCCATGAGGTCCTAGATTCGCTTCCAGAGGAGCGCCCAACCGCCCCAGATGCTGATCCGCTGTCGGGACAAAGCAGTGCTTTGCCCTCGTCAGCCCTTGCTGCTGTTGCGGACCCGGCTGACCTGCGATCCAGCCCCACTTGTGCGCCATGGGAAAATGTGCTGGAAATTCAAAATGCCGCGCACTCGACCCCTGCGGCCGCCAACGATGCCCTGAAACGGGCCGTGTTTCCCCCTCGGCCCAGGAACCTAGGCGCCTTCTGCAGTGCACAAGCTGCCACGTTGACGGGCCCGCCTCCGCAGGCCCATCGTCGCCTGCTCCAACCCCAGCATCCCACGCACCGCAGCTGGGCAACGCTGCACGTTTCGCCTTGCCGCCAGTCACCTTGTGTCGATCTCGCTAGCGCGTCAACCCCGTCAGCTCCTGGACCTTGGGAGACTTCCTCGCCGCCGCCACAAAGCAAACTTGCTCTGCCCTCCCCAATCCAGGACGCAAACATCGCTGGCAGCACCTGAACTTCTCGCCGCGACGTGGACGCTCCGCCACCATCGCAAAAGCAAAGACTAGTGCCCCACCTACTGCTGGGCGCCGCACACAAGTCTAGCTTCTGCGCACCTTGGGCATCATCGGCATCGACCAGGTGATCCCCGCCTAAGCCATGATGGGTTTTTTGCCGCGCCCCTCCGCATGCCGTCTTGGTGGCCATCGCCATGCTCATCGGCCGCGAGCTGCCATCTGATCCATCCATGGCGCCGATCACCACGGTGATCGCTGGCAGCCCGATCGCGACATAGCCGCTTTGCTGCGTGCCCAACCGTTGACCTTTGTCCAATGGATCACGGCCTTCGAATCATTAACTGGAACGTCCGCGGCCTAAAGGCCCGCGCCAGGCGTACTGCCATCCGCTCACTTGTTGTAACCTCCAGCGCTACGATCGCTTGCTTCCAGGAAACAAACGTGGAGTTTATCTACTCGTCAACGGTCCTCGAGACGTTGGGGTCAGAGTTTGACGACTACGTCTACCTCCCTGCGAGCGGCACCCATGGCGGGATCTTGTTGGCTTGGAAGAGTCGGACGTGTCGATCACGGACCCGATGTTGACCACCAACACTCTCTCCGCCCGGGTGGCGACTCCTGATGGCTCCAGCGTGCCCTGGTGGCTCACCATTTTCTACGGGCCCCAAGATGACCATGGCAAGACCGCGTTCCTTCAGGAAATTCGTGACGCGCGTGTCGCCTGCACCGGACATGGCTCGTCTGCGGCGACTTCAACCTCAACAGACGCATGACGGGGATTTCAGCGTGTGCTCAATGACCTCGCGCTCAAGGAGGTCTACCTAACGGCCGGCACTATACTTGGTCGAACGAGCAGAACCTGCCTACCTTGGTCCATCTCGATCGGGTGATGTGCTCCGCATACTGGGAGGAGCTACACGGTGAATGCCACCTACGTTGTTTGGCCACGGTCGTCTCGGACCACTCACCCCTCATGCTTGACTGCTTGCCAATGCCTTCGGTGCATCGCCGGTTCCACTTCGAGGAGTATTGGACGCGTCTCGCCGGTTTCCAAGAGGTTGTGGCAAGCGCATGGAACTCGGTGGAGGATGCTGACCCTTTTCGGTGCTTCATGCAGGCCACTGCGCGCAAGCTCACCAGCTAGAACGCGCGCTCAGTTGGCAACGTGCGCGACCAACTCGTGATCTCCCGTGAGCAGCTCCTCCGCTTCGACGCCGCGGAGGAGCATAGGACGCTATCGTCACATGAAGACTGGTTACGTCGATAGATAAAGCTCTCCTACTTGGGCCTTGCCTCCCTTGAGCGTACGGTTGCCCGCCAGCGCGCGCGCATCGCGTCTCTTAGAGACGATGATGCAAACACGTCATTCTACCATCGTCAGTGTACCTACCGCAAGCAGAAGAACTGGATCCATTCCCTGACGGTTGATGGCGCCGTGCTCACCGACCCTTGCGACATGGCAGCGGCGACCTTTGAGCACTTTGACACCTTGATTGGGACTGACGTGCCCCGGGACTACACCATCGACTTGTCACAACTCATCCCTCATGCCTGGATGACCTTGACGTGCCCTTCAGCGAGGATGAGATCTGGCAAGCTATCAAGCGCTTGCCGTCGCGCAAGGCACCCGGCCTCGACTGATTCACCGCGGAATTCCTCTGTTCCAGTTGGCATCATCAAGCAGGACCTCCTGAATGTCTTTGAGCAAGTATACGCGCTCCGCGGACGAGGCTTCAGCTGCCTTAACCAGGCGCTAATCACGCTTCTCCCTAAGCGCGTTGATGCTAGCAGCCTTGGCGACTACAGGCCCACAAGTCTCATCCATCTTGTCGCCAAGATCCTCGCCAAACTGTTGTCACTCCACCTTGCGCCCAAGCTCAATAGCCTCGTTAGCAACGTCCAGAATGCCTTTATCCCTGGACGAAGCCTTCATGACAATTTCATCTTGGCGCGTTAGTCCGCTCGACTCCTACACCAACTTGGTGCCCCACGCGTGCTACTCAAGCTCTACTTGGCGCGCGCCTTCGACTCCGTCTCGTGGTCGTTCCTGTTCGACGTACTGCGGTGCCACGGCTTCGGCAACCACTTCCTCGACTGGATCGCCCTTCTGTTGTCGCTGACCAGCACCAAGATTCTCCTAAACGGCGCCCTAGGACCTGCGATCTGGCACATATGTGGGCTGTGTCAAGGCGACCCCGTGTCCCCACAGCTCTTCGTCTTGGCTGTCGACACATTGGGCAGGCTCTTCCACCGCACCATCGAGCTTCGCGTAATGCAACAGCTCCATCCTCGCCGTGCCATACCAGCCATCTCCTATACGCAGATGATGTAATCCTCCTCTGCCACCCCTCGCCTGGCGTCACAGCGGTGAAGGAAATCCTGGACCTTTTTGGGCGCGCATCTGGACTCCAAGTGAACTTCCAGAAGAGTGCCGTGGCTCTGATCCAATGCGACATCGAAGATGCTGCCCATGTTGTCGAGCACCTGGGGTGCCCCATCGTTGATTTACCTATCACCTATTTGGGCATCCCACTCACGCTGCGTTGCCCTACCACCGCCCAGCTCCAGCCCGTCGTCGACAAAGTGGCCGAGAAGCTGCCCTCCTGGAAGGCTTGGCTCATGAACAAGGCTGGCAGCCTGGCCTTCGTCAAAGCTGTCCTGAGTGTGATCCCCATCCGCCAGCTCCTTGTGCTCGCTGCCAAATTAGACCCTCAAACTACTAGAAAAAATCAAGAGAATTCCTCTGGGCAGGCCGCGCTGAGGCCAATGGCGGCAACTGCCATGTTAACTGGCGACGCGTCTGTTGGCCAATCCCTCTTGGCGGCCTTGGCGTGCACGACCTCGAGTACACTGGACTCGCCCTGCGCATGCGCTGGCTATGGCTCAGCCACGTCGGCGACGGGAGGGCCTGGAACGGCATTGACCTGCAGTTCTCCCGCGAGGAACGCGCGTTCTTCGTGTCCACAACAACGACGTTCGGGAATGGCCTGCGCGCCCTCTTTTGGGAAGACCGATGGATTAACGGCCGCGCCGCCGGTGAGGTCGCGGCTCTCCTCTACGCTTGCATCCCCAAACGACGCCGCAAGACTAGAACAGTCGTTGACGGCCTACATGAAAACCAATGGGCTACCGACATCCATGGCACGGTTGGCATCCCGGAGATCGTCGAATACCTCTGCCTTTGGCACCTTGATCAGCCTATGCTGGAAGTGGACTGCGAATGGAATGTACTCTGCCAAGTCCGCATACCTCTCCACCTTCCACGGCTCCATCCATTGCCAGGCTTGGAGGCTAGCTTGGAAGTGTTGGGCGTCGCCACGGGTGCGTTTCTTCCACTAGCTTGCAAACCTTGACAGCTGTTGGACTGTTGACCGCCTCGCGTGCCGCAACCTGCCACACCCACCATGTTGTCCGCTTTGTGAGCAGGCCCCGGAGACACTACATCACCTTCTCCTGGGATGCCCCTTCACTGGGATGCCCCTTCACTAGACGGGTGTGGCACGCGATCCTCTCATGGCTGCGCCTCGCTTGTCCGCCGCCCGACAACGACGCCACACTCCACGATTGTCGTGGCAATCGGAAAGACAGAACACGCCCAAGCCTATGCACAAGGGTCTTGCTTCCACTACCCTGCTCGTGCCATGGCTCATTTGTAAGCATCGCAATGGCTGCGTCTTTGAGGGGGCTCGCCCTTCGGTTACCTCACTGATCGCTTCGATCAAGGCTGAGGCTGCACTTTGGGCCAGAGCCGGGGCCCTAGGCCTCCGCGTCATCCTACCACGAACCTGGGATGTTCACTAATGTTCATGTACTTGCCTTGTGACTGGCATCCTAGGAGGATTGTACCAAACTCCCTCTTTTGAATACAATGAAATGCAAAGCTTTTGCGTTTTTTCGAAAAAAAACTTTGACTGGCTACTAAAAGGGGCAGCCCCAGTGCATGTAGCTCCCGCTTGCGCAGGGTCTGGGGAAGGGTCCGACCACTTTGGGTCTATTGTACGCAGCCTTTCCCTACATTTCTGCAAGAGGCTGTTTCCAGGACTTGAACCCGTGACCTCATGGTCACAAGGCAGCAGCTTTGACTGGCTACTATATAGTATAAACTAGATGATGCCCCGCGCGTTGCTGCGGGAACCTTGCTAAAAGGTAAATAAATAATTGCTACGGAAACATCTAAAACTAATGGAAAGCAAATGTAAGCTTAAAGACAATTAAAAATACAAACGTATAAAAAGAAGAAAAAATGAATTGGAGTTAAAAGAATGTCATGTCCAGCAAACTGTGAAAGGTGGGTGAACTCTAATGCAACAAAATAACTTACGACTAACATGAACAAATTGATGATATGGCATCATTGCATACATAGAGTAATGCAAAAAAAGAAGTAATTATGGCTTGCATGATTAGTTGTTTATGTGGCATGGTTACATAGCTAGGAAAAATAGGTAGTGGGTTGCAGCTATTTAAAAATAGAAGATTAATTATGATGTGAGGCAAATGATTTGGCAGCCATGCATAATTGGTTGATGTGAAAGGCTTACATGCATGGAAAAATATAGTTAGTGGGACAGTAGATTAATGACATGGCGAACATGTGTGGTTCGTTGATTTGGAAGCCTTGCATGCTTAGCAAAATTAGTCAGTGGGTTGCAACTATTAAGAATAGGAGATGTATAATTGGAGTTAGCATTGTTGTTTTGTCCCGTTAGCTTGTTAGAACTTTATGTGGTGCAACAGAAATAATGCTCTTGTTGTGCTTTCATTCCTTTGAGTTTGTCAACTTCTCTCGATTGATATTCAGCTTCAGAGCAATTGTAAAAAGTTTCAGTAAAATACACAAAAGAAAAATAAGTATGCCGGAAAACTTATTTCTGTATTTATCTGCACCAGAAATCTGGGAATGCTAGAAATACGGCATTAACTTGATTGTGTCCAGCAATTTCAGTGTGGAGTTTGAGACGACTACACTTATTGGCAACTCATATTTTTTCTAAAGCCAAAAGGAACTCTTCATAGCTATTAGCATAGTTGGTTCTGCCGCATCCACATTCATAAACAAGAATTACCTGCAGATACAATGGTCCGCCAGGCAGCGATGACGGTCAAGTGCATGCTACTTATGTACTACAAGAACAGCAGAGGCCGTAACTACCGTAGGCAGGTGATAAATCTCTTCTGTGTCTGTGTTCTTAAACTTCTTATTTAGTGATGCTCTTTTAGTCATCATATTTATAACATCCTGTGTGTAGTTTTCTGCAAAAGAATAAAAATAAAAAAATCCTGTGTGTAGTGTTACACCCCGTGGAGCGTGAAGCTATACCGTTGGCATGAAATTCCCTTCTGTCCCCAAACTGCAGTCTTTGTTGTAAGAGAAATTTTGTCCATGTCCATAATAGTACTGGTCTTCCCTCAGATACTACCCTCTGTACTGGTACTTTAGTCGTCTGGTCATCCTAGATATTCCTGCAGTGCAAGTCGGGCAAGAGTTGCGAGTCGACGAGTCGAGCCGAGGTTGATACTCATAGACTAATCATGACTAGTCTAGACTACTGCTGGACTAGTCGACATGGTACTGCAGTACTCAACTTACAGTACTCAACTAATACCTATGTACTCCCTCTGTAAACATATATAAGACGTTTTAGATCACTATTTTAGTGATCTCAAACGTCTTACATTTATTTACAGAGGAAGTATTATATACTAGTATATATTACAGTACAATATGCAATAAAATTTGAGTTGATTTAGAGGAGGATCACATCAGCATAGGAGAACAGCCAGGGGAGGAGCACAACAGCAGAGGGGTGGATCCAGGGGAGGAGCAGAACCAGCGGAGGGAGAGCGTCGTAATGCTCCTGGCCACTGCTGGTGGTGGTGGTGGGTGGCAGCGGTGGCGGCGGCCTAGTCCCAGGTGCGGTGGCTCGTTGTGGAGCGAGCCTGGAAAGCTAGGGCTACAATTTTTTCCCTCCCGTGGGCTAAGCTCTCACTTACCCCTCCCAAATTGAGTCGATTGACTCAAACACCCAGATTAGTCTGGACTAGTCGATGACTAGTTGCTCCACTGTTCGACTCAACAGACTAGTCTATACGAAGAAGCTAGTCGACAATCAGATTGAGACTACTAGACTAGTCTAAATAGTCGTTATACTCGTAATCATTGAAGTCGGGTGCCTAATTAACTGTAAGGGCCAAAACTGCATGCCCTCATTTCTAGCCTGTATGCCCTCCTTTCCAGCCCTTGTAGAACGTCTAGCCAATGCATGCTTCGGTTTCTACTCGATGATAGCGCTGCATGGGAAGGCCAACAAGCGTGCAATAATGATGGCAATTAACCGCTAAATTCTGATTCAGTTAGGGAGGATATTTAATATGCATCTTGATCGTGGAGCCATGGTCCTGCCGACTTACAATCCCCCCGGAGGGAGTACCAAAAATCTCTACTGAATTAGTGTGCGCAGCTGCTGAATGCTTCATGTGTTCTCACAATATGAAAATTTTAGTACCAGATAGTTTTTAACATTCTCACACCTAGGAATAATTGCAAGCATCTCTCACAAGTTTCTAACGGTATGCCGCTTACTGAATAATGTTGAAAATTCATCATTTGTTATTCTGCTGTTGGCTTCATCCGCTATTTGTTCTGGAGTAAGAGTAACATGGACCGAACTGTCATGTTTAGAACAACTGGTTATGGGGGCTTCATTCACGCATAAATGGGATAATGCTTCCAAATGTTGGATTTTCAATCATTGTGATTTTGGTGCTATGGAACTTCCTTTGATCCTTTGTTTAAGTACTGATGGGCTTTTACCTGGTTCTGAGGATTTTCCTATTTTTATTTTAGGGACAAATGCTAACACTTGTGGAGTACCTTCTGCTTCTATATCGTGCTTTATTGCCAACTCCTGTTTGGTACCGTTTCTTTCTGAACAAGGAATATGGGAGTCTGTTCTCATCTTTAACTACTGGGCTATACCTGACTTTCAAGTTGACTTCAGTAGTTGAGAAGGTACTTTTGCTTCTTGCTTATTGCATTTTGCATGCTGATGCAGGTGGTCAAAACCGTAAAAACTTGTCTTGTGCATGTGACATTTTTACCATCTCTCATTTTTGGCCATGTGTCCTCCAGGTTCAATCATTCTTATCTGCAGTGAAAGCATTGTCACGTAAAGATGTGCACTATGGGTCTTATGCAACAGCAGAACAGGTGAAAAGATCATTTGTTCTCAAGTGCCTGAACTAAAAATGCAGTATGCTGTGAATACTCATTACATTGAGGATACTATCGTTCCGAGAATAATGTTGATAACTCCCTGCGTTCAACTGTGTAATGATGTTCCCTAATGTTGGCGCGCTTCTTACAAGTCGTCTTTTGCAATGGCGTTTTTCGAATATGCGAAGTTGGCAGTGTCATATATCGGATTAACCCAACTCTTGCCTGTTGTGATTAGTTTTTTTTTCTGTCTCCTTTGTGGAGTTAAAAACGACTGCTAACAGGAGTTTCATTGTCACTTAACTCTGGTTTTTTTTAATTGCATACTAAAACCTGAGGAAGTTTCTAATTCTGTGTTGCTATTCTTATATTATTTAAAGATGACTACATCACATTATTATTTTGTTATTTACCTTCTACTCCAGTATATAAGTTCTCAGTTGTACACAATCTAGTGAATATGGATAAGATTAGTTCTCTCTGTTTTGCCATTTCAGTTAGGAGCTAAGAATTTAAAGACCGCTAATGTATATGTGTGTTGGTGGAACTCACTGCAGGCAATCGCTGCCGGTGATATGTGTGCCATCTGCCAGGAAAAGATGCACGTTCCTGTTCTCCTTCGCTGTAAACATATTTTCTGCGAGGACTGTGTCTCTGAATGGTAACTTTCTCCTCTTATATGTTCTTTTATTGTGCTTTATTTTGTTGGTTGAATGCGTAATGCATCTAGTTTGTTGTACAATTGATTCTTGCATCTTGTTTACATTTGGCAATGTGTTCTTGCATATTCGTTGCGCTTGAATGAACTTGCAAGGGGTATGGTTTACAGGATAATGAACCACTTTGTAACTCTTAGTACGACCAGGGGTTCTAGAGCTCATATGAGCAAGACCTTTTCATGGCAGTGCAGATGTTCTATTGATTTTGTATAATTAGGAGTGCAATGGGATTTTCTTTTCTTTCTTTTCAGTACCGTGTTTCAATGTATAGGTTTATGCCTTAATTTACCTTTATCCACATCTGGAAATTTCAACTAATGATAGTTTTTATCTGTTTATGTTCTAGGTTTGAGCAAGAACGAACTTGCCCTTTGTGTAGAGCATTAGTAAAGCCTGCTGACATTCGGTCATTTGGTGATGGTTCTACAAGTCTCTTCTTCCAGTTGTTTTAGAGCCCAAATGGCAAACCCTAACACATAACAATCGATCACAAGCAATTGGCTATAAGAAAAGTCCAGGTGGAAGTCCTTTGTTCTTTATGATGTGGCACCATCTTCCCTGTGTGGAATGAGGATACTGAGAATGTTTGTGAAAATTATCTCATTGCAACTATCCCGTTCATGCATATGTTCAAGCAATGGTTCGGGTCAGTTGCAGCATCTGCATAAGTTTGCAATAGAAGGAAATATAGCTGGAGGAATCTGCTCCTGCGAATCCTGAAGTGCCGGACCACATCTTGCTATCGACTTGCGTAATGTAAATTTGGTAACATTTTTTTACAAAAGTAAATGCGTTTTGGTTTAATTCGAGCTTGCAAGTTTTGCATGCTAGCAGAATTCTGTTTGAGAAAGGGGTAGAAATGTAACCTGTAAAGCTGTGATATATGAAATGTTGAGGGCCTATACATTGTACTATTTACAAACAGTAAATATTACGAGGACCACAATGTTAACACATGTCTTGTTCTGATAATCAGATATGTTTCCGGTATTGCGTGTAATCCTGAAGCGTTGGTACTCTTTTCATTTTTATATACAAGGTCACAAACTCAAACTACAAGTATCAAAATTTAATACATGTTTTGTAAGCCAGCTTTTCTTTTCGTTTACTGGGATCATCAATACACCGTGTGCTTGCAATAAAACTGAGTGGAGAAAGTAGCTGCATGCAAGTACTACTAAAAAAGTTGTTAATATGAGAAAACTTGCCTTGATACCTTGTATAGATGTAAAATATATATTTCATAGTGGCCTTGTATAAGTAAATGGAGAAAATACGTCCTCTAGTACTGAACAGTTGATTTAATCATGTACTCACAACTGTATTCTCATGTGCTACTAATGATAAAACTTGCCTCGATACCTTGTATAGATATAAAATATATATTTTACAGTGACCTTGTATAAGTAAATGGAGGAAGTACGTCCTCTAGTACTACTGAACAGCTGATTTAATCATGTACTCGCAACTGTATTCTCATGTGCTACTAATGATACTATGCACGGACCTATGTCAATTTTGTTTTGTATTTATTAACTTATTTTCTTCAACTAAGATCCATACACACACATTGACATACATTGGACGATAAATAAGTCCGCTAATCTCATACAGTTTCTAGAGATAGGCATACACACATGGGTGTGTGTAATGTAGCTATCATCATTAAAGCTATGATGAGCGTTTTCATGGAAAATATTATTTAATTAATGATCAACTATAAAAACTTCTAAAAAATTATAGCAGTGCATTATTGGCTTTGCACATTTTAAAGTACCAAGGAAAAAAAATCTTGATAAAATTTAGTAAGTTCTAGATGAGCATTGTAGAGAGATTAAGTTTCTTATTTATCACTATAAAATAGTTGGTTATTTGAACGACAACATATGTTTGATTAATTTTGTTACTAAAAAATTGTTGATAGAACAAAGGAAAAACCATGCCACAACATTTGTAGAACAATCTATAAGTAAAGGTAGAAGATATTTAGTTCTCTAAAAAAAGATATTTAGTTACACCATATATCACATTCATACTCAATCGGATCCCTTTTACTCTGCATATACGATTTGTCTGAGGTCAAACTTTAAAGTTTGACCAACTTTATAGAAAAATATCAATATTCACAATATAAAGTCAATATCGTATCATGGATTTAATTTCGATAACTTTATATTATAGATGTTGATATTTTTAATATAAATATGGTCAAATTTCAGTTTTATGAAATTTGACTTCAAATAAATCTTATGTGGAGTAAAAAGATTGGAGGGAGTACTTCTATTTTGCATATGGTTTTCTAATTTGGTAAAATTTTCAAAGGCTGTACCGCTGCATGCCTTCATGTCATTTTTTTTACTCCCTTCGTTCCTAAATACTTGTCTTTCTAGAGATTTCAACAAGTGACCACATACGAAGCAAAATGAATGAACCTACACTCTAAAATATGTCTACATACATCCGTATGTTGTAACCATTTAAGATGACTAGAAAGACAAGTATTTGAGAACGGAGGGAGTATCTGATACGTATCTCCTACCGTGAACATGTTAGAAATTTCTATGCTAGTAGCCTAGTAGTAGTAGTAATCCTCACGTGAGAATGCCAGAGCTCCCTCCATCTCTTTCTCTCTCCTGTTGCTAGTCGTACTAATCACTAATTACGTGAGCATGCGAGAACTTTCTACACAGAGATGGAAGAATCACGTCGTGCGTACAAGCCTGCTCAGAGGCATGCTGCCACATTGGCGGGGTCGCCGCGAATCCCTGCAATATGAACCGCTGGATTAGTCTATCCAATGGTGTAGCTGCAGCCACATTGTCTTCTAGTTAATGACATTAAATCTGAGCCATTGGATAAGAAAGATCCAACGGTTCATATGAGTTGATATTCATACACTATATAGGAGTATAGACTAGAGATATTTAGATATTTTTTTGAGCCAAAACCGTAGAACAATTGTTCTACGGTATATTTTCATTAATTAAAAAAGTACATTTACATATGCAACAAAAAAGTGAAAATCAGCCAATGCCAGCTCTAGGGAACACCATGATCAAATTAAGTGTTCTGTTCTCTCGAAATTCTGATCTTCTCTGCCTTAGATGTATTGGCTCTGAGCTCTGTAACTTGAAGTCCTTCTTTCAGGTAGTGTTTCCATGTGTCCACAGAGGGTGCAACCCTTCTAAAGATTTTATCGTTTCTGCTCATTCAGATGCCCCAGCAACCCATGATAATGATATCCATGGCAATGTCTGATGTGAGGTGGTTCATGGAAAGATGAATTTCATCATAAACAGAGATGCCTCTTAACTTGTTTGGAACTATGGAGTGCCACATCCCCTAGCGAACTGGCAATCCCAGAAAAGATGGACAACTGTTTCTTCGGTGGCATCAGAACATAGGGCACAATTGTAATCTTCCAAATGCATGTCCCTCCTATGAATTAAGTTCCTGGTGCTGAGGCTATCACAAAGTAATAGCCAGAAGAAGATCTTATGTCTGAGTCTGGAAGGTGTTTTCCAAAGATATCTGAATATGTCATGAGCTGTGTTCTCCCCCTTGATAGCTTTGTACATTTTCATGGATGAGTAGTTAGGTGCTGTCCATGTGTATGACCATCTGTCTTGGTTTGTGGATGATGCCCATTCAGTATAATTTGCAAGGAGTTGAATTGTCCAAATGCTAGCTGAGATAGTGGCCTGTGGAATAGTTGACTGATGTCATTGTGCTCCAGCACTGTATTCAAAGAGATTGCCTGATTGATTGCAAATGAGTGTAATTCAGGGAATTTGGTGTGTAGTGGTAACACTTGCCACTTGCCAGACCAGAAGTGCACCGAATCACAAATGCCTGCTTTACATATGGCGTGTTTCTTGAATACAGGGAGAAGCTTCAGAACATCTCTCCACCAGAAAGATCCCACCTTTTGTTCACTGGCAGTCTGTTCTGATAGTGTCTCTCCCAAATGATATTCACCCATGGTGTATCAGTCTTGTTGAAGCACTTATGCAGGAACTTTAGGAGAAGGGCCTTGTTGTGCATGTGAAGGTCTAAAACCCCAATGCCGCCATGGTTCTTTGGTCTGCTGACTTTGTCCCATGAAATAAGCACAGTACCCCTGTCCATTGAGCCATACTTTCTCCAAAAACAGTTCATAAGGTATGAGTTGATTTGCTTGATGACTGTTTTGGGTATCATCAGTGTACTCATGAAGAAAGTAGGCATACTTGTGAAAATGGATTTTATAAGGGTCAATTTATCTCCAGAGGATAACATTGTAGAGCAGCTCAGCAATCTATTCTCAATTCTGTTTAGCAAGGGAATGAAATCTTCCAGTATAGGTTTTGTGAGACACAGTGGCAGGCCCAGATAGGTGTGTGGAAATGTACCAATGTTGCATCCTAAAAGATTTGATAGTGCATTCATTTTATCAGCAGGAGTGTTGATTGAGATCATTATGGACTTAGCATAGTTCACCCTGAGTCCAGTGTATTGAGCATAGTGCAAGAGGAGATTTTTGATGTGCTGGATATGTCTGTGATCAACCTTGGCCACTAAGAGGGTATCATCTGCATATTGTATAACTGGATAATCTGGAAAAGAAGTGTGGATGAGTGAGGACTCAATCAAGGAGGCATTGCAGGCTTCATTGAAAATTGACTATAGCAGATCAGCAGCAATCACAAAAATCAGAGGGGACGGTGGGTCTCCTTGCCTCACACCATTGTTGCAAATGAATTGTTTACCAGGAACTCCATTAAGCAGAATAGATGAAAACCCAGAGCCATATATCATTTTAATTCAGTGGATCCATTTCTCACCAAAACCTTTAGCTTGTAGAATCTCAATAATGGTGTTATGGTTCAACATGTCAAATGCTTTCTCAAAGTCCAACTTGAGTAATATGATTTCCTTTCTGCTTTGTAGACATTGGTGGATATATTCATATGACCATGCCATGCAATCTTGGATACATCTGTGGTTAAGAAAATGTAAGTGCATCTAGTGCCCCTTAGTGATTTTGGTGTATTGAAGACTTATAGGTTAAGGGACTAATGTGTTTATGAGTGTACACAGGTCTATAAGTCTATGAGGAGTTTGATATTTACAGAGAAAGTCGACCCCTAAAAATGAATATCTTCGAAGGAAGATTTTGGTTTTCTGAAGACTTTCTAAAGACTGTGCAAGTGAAGAAATTGGTGTAACCCTGAAGACTTGGTATTCATTCAAGGAACATGAAGCGTGAAGACTTTTGTTTTCGTAGTTTATTTTCTCTTTCTTGAGTCATAGGAAACACCGTACTGTTAAAGGGGGTCGAGGAAATACTAAGGAAAAATTTCCAAGTGATGCTCAACTCAAAATCCTACACCTATCAATCCCTTCGAGTGAAGCCATTGGAAATCTTATACAGTTCAGTCATATTCTTCAGTGACAGAGACGAAGTTCTTCTGGTCTCTGAGGAATTGTTCTGACTGAGGAGTTAGGAATTCGCCAGTGCGGATTGCCTACACAGTGAGGAACATGATAGCCCTGAGGAATTTGAGCCTCAAATATTCGACCACTGCTGTGCTGCGCGCCAGTTGTCCCAAAATATCTACCCACCTAACGGTCATATCATTGAAGGACATTTATGTCTTATCATGTCGGGCTGCTCCCTAGGCTATAAATAGCCGCCCCCTACAACCACTAGCTGGTTGGCTGCTCCGAGAGAAACTGACACTTGTCATTTGAGAGCATCCCATCCTCCGAGGACTTTGAGCGAAAATCATCAAGTGAGGAAAAACCCAAACCCAAACACCTACAAACCCAAAGTGATTGAGCATCACTGAAGAGATTGATCTTGCGTAGATTCGACGCTTGTTACCTTTGAAGACTGTGCTTCTTCCAGACGGTTAGGCGTCATGGTCTAGAGCATCCAAGAGGAAATTGTGGATCGCCGAGTGACCGAGTTTGTGAAGGTTCGGAAGTCACCTGAAGACTTACCACGAGTGATTGGACGAGGTCTGTGTGACCTTAGCTCAAGGAGAATACGGTGAGGACTGTGTGTCCGGGACTGTGTGTCCTCAGGTTTAAATACCTAGCCGCTCCAACCAGATGTACAACTGAGACATCAGTTGGAACTGGTCTACCAAATCATTGTCTTCACCAAGCTAACTGGTTCTATTTCCTCAACTCTTTCATTTCCTCATTACAGTTGTCGTGTGCTTGTTCATATCTGTTTGAAGACTTTGACTGAAGATTTTCTCAATTTTCTCAGTTCAATTTCTTCAGTCTGTTTGTCTTCATCCTGTGTTATCCTGTGTTTACGCTTTCTGTACTCTGTGCTTGTCTTCATTTCATCATGATGACTATGCTTGTGTTCTGTTATGTTTACTTTTGAGTACTTGTTCCGCTGCAAGTAGTTCTTCGCTAAGGAATTTCCTCACCCGCAAATTCCTCAGTGAAGAATTCATAAAAATCGCCTATTCACCCCCCTCTAGTCGATATAACGCACTTTCAATTGGTATCAGAGCAAGGTACTCCCTTGTTCTGTGTGATTTTGGTTTAACCGCCTGGAGTTTTAGTTATGTCGACCGCAGGTATGATCAAGGTCTCTGTTGGGTGTCCTACCTTCGATGGGACGGACTACCCCTACTAAAAGAATAAGATGCGGATGCATCTTGAGGCAATTGATAGCGATCTCTGGTATGTTGTGGAAAATGGTGTTCCGTCAGTCACACCTTCACTGAATGCTACTGATGTGAAGAGATTCAAGCAACTCGACTCCCAAGCGAAGAACATCATGTGTGGCCATCTGAGCAAAGGGCAGTATGGAAGAGTGAGTGCTTTGGAAACTGCCAAGTTTATCTGGGATAGGCTGTCCAAAGTCAATGAAGGAGTCTCAATACAGCATGACTCTCGAGTTGACGTTCTTCGCAATCTCTTCAACCGCTTCAAAAGACTCGGCAATGAAAATGTTCAACAAACCTTCGATCGCCTCACTGACATCTCAAATGAGCTTCAAGCACTTGGTGCCACTGACATCACCGACCATGAGGTGGTGAAGAAATTGCTGAGATCGCTTGATTCCTCATTTGATACTTTGGCACTGATGATACAAGAACGTGCTGATTACAAGTCACTTGATCCCGCTGATATCCTCGAGAGGCTAAATACTCATGAGTTCCAGCTTGCTGAGAAGAGAGATCTCTACGGTTCGAGCTATGGCAGATCACGTGCCCTGAAGGCCAAGGTCGTCTCTGAATCTGAAGGTGAAGATTCTAGTAGTAGCCTTGGTGACCCTAAAGAACTGAGCCAGGAGCTAGCACTGTTCGTGAAGAAATTCCAAAGGTTCTCAAGATGTGGTCGCTTTGGAAAATCCTCAAGGAGCAATGATTCCTCATCCAGTGACTACAAGAAGAGGCTATGCCACAAATACAAGAAACCTGGTCACTACATTCAAGATTGTCCTCAATGGGAAAAGGAATCAGAGAAGAAGAAATACAAGGAGTACAGTTCTGATGACTTGAAGAAGAAGAAATCTTCAAAGTCTTCATCATCAAAATCTTCAAAGTCTTCATCTCACAAGAAAAGCAGCTCCAAGAAGTCTCGGGCATTCTTTGGCAAGGAAATGGACTCTGAGGAACATGAGGAAGAGGAGGCATCCGAGGATTTAGAGTCTGGTGTGGCGACTCTAGCTCTCGCTACTGCATTCGTCAGCAAGTCTATCTTCAACTCTGAAGAAAATGGCTCCACCAACAAGGCTGATGAAGGCAATGATGACTACGCTCCCACCTATTGCTTCATGGTAAAGGGTGCCAAGGTACTCAAATATACCTCCTCTGAATCAAGTGAGGATGAATCTGATGAAAACCTCAAGCCCAGCTACTCTAAACTTGCTAAGATTGTAGTGAAACAACAAAAGGCTTTTGAAAAGGTTCAAAACATGCTAGACAAAAGTGATGATATGTTGGGTGAAGAAATGGATCACACTAAAACCTTGACTGAAAATCTTCAGAGACTTCAGTCTAGGTTTGACAACCTTCAAGGTCATCATAACACTCTCTTATCTGATCATGAGAAGCTTTCTTGTGAATTTCTTCAGAGAAAGCAAATCTTGAAAAGCTAAGAGTGAGTTATGATGATCTTCAGAAGGAGCGTGATTCATTACTTGCTCAACAAATCAGCGCTACTCAGGAAGAATTTGTTCCTCCATGTTTGAAGTGCATTGAACGTGAATATGCTAATTCTTCACCTGAATGTTCAAATGCTTCTAATGCTACAAATTCTTCAACTGTCTCTGCTATCACTAATTCCTCATCTGAGGACATTGCTAGTATCACTGATGATGCAGGGCTGAAGGAATTGTACATGACAGGCATGTACAAAAGCCTCAAAGGGCATCAGACTCTTTGTGATGTGCTTAAAAAGCAGATCCTCAACAGGAACCCTAGGAAAGAGGGTATTGCCTTTGAGAGGAAACTCAATGCTGATGGTACATATTGGAAGCCTGAGCAGTACCCCAAAACCTCATGGGTTGCTGCAAAGGGACCTCCAGTTGATCCATCCAATTTATCTGGCTTTACATGTGAATAACCTCATTCTTCTGATGAGTCAAGGTGCCTTGAAAATCTTCAGGTGAATGTCATCATGACACCACCCATGAAGAATAGGAAACCTAGATCAAATTCTTCATATGGACCAAATTCTTCATATGGATCCAAGTCCTCATACGGACCAAATTCCTCACGTGGATCATGTCGGCGTTCTGGGAACGGGGGTCTCCAGACTTGCTTGCCTGTGGCGTGGCTCAAAGGGGGGGCCCAGCACAACCCATCTTCATCAACACAGACCCAAGACCCTCGTGAGGGGCCAAGCCTCGCGGGGCGGATGACACGAAGCTTCCTCAGGCACGGCCTCATCAGGCTGGCTCGCGAGGAGGCGGAGAGATCAAGGCGGGGTATCTCACGAGGTGCCCGTGACGCAAGCCATGACGACCAAGGGCGCCAGGCGGGCGCCAGCCCGCGCAGTGTCCTCCTTTCCTCTTTGGTGCAAAGGGAGCAAGCACAGGCAAGAGCATCAAGCAAAGGCACCCGTTTCGGTGCAACAAGACCAAGACCAGCCCAACGGCAGGGAGGAAGTCATTGTGGAGCCCAAGCCAGCGTCACCACCAGAGCCTTTGGCAGGCGAGGATCAACTTTAGTCAGGATAAGTGTACCAGATGTTCCCCTTCAGAATGGCCAATTGTTGGCGCCCTTCCCGCTCAATATTTGGGAAGAGGCCCAGGGCCTTTTCCTATAAATAGGACTAACCACCCCCAGGGTAGAGCAGATCGGAGACAGAGAGAGAGAGAGAGAGAGAGAGAGAGAGAGAGAGAGAGAGAGAGAGAGAGAGAAGGGTGACTGAACTCCTCCTAGCAGTTCATCACCCCAGCCAAGAACAGACCCTCGCGAGGCTGTTCTTCCTTGTATTGCTCATCATCATCAGCCCAAGAGGCAATCCACCACATCACAAACTGGAGTAGGGTATTACACCACAATGGTGGCCCGAACCAGTATAAACCCTGTGTCTCTTGTGCTGTTCTTTCCATAGCTTAGATCTTAGCGAGGCGGTGGGGTGCAGGTAGGTAGAAGGCGAAATCTCCGCGCGCACCCCAGTGTCCGAACCTCAAGGGTCTGCTGGAACCCGAAATCCGACATTTGGCGCGCCAGGTAGGGGTGCACCAGAGTTTTCCCTTCCGCCACCGCCATGACCTGCCTCGCGATGAGTAGCGCGTCGCCTGCTCTGGCCGCCGGCGCCAGCACGGGGGCCAGGGGGCTCCGAGCCCTGGCCCCAGCCTTGCAACGGGTACGGTGGCCGGACAAGTTCAAGCCAATGACGCCGCCGCGCTACAGCGGCGCGACTGATCCGCTGGCCTTCTTGCTGGCGTACGAGGAGGCCATCCACGAAGCTGGAGGTGGTGATAGGGTCATGGCCAACTGGCTTCCCATGGCCCTCACCGGCGCTCCGCGCGCATGGCTGCTCCGCCTGCCGGCAGCCTCCGTGGCCTCTTGGGAAGAGCTCCGCGGCCTCTTCCTCGCCCACCATGCTACACCAATACCCCCGGTCGCCGTGGCCCTCCTGGGCGGCTCGCAGGCGCCGCCTACAAGTCACCACGTCAAGACGTTCATCCGCGGGGTCAGCGCCGCTTCCATGCGGCAGGGGGCTCTCCTGGACCGGGCGGCGCCCAAGGCCGGCCTGACCTTTAGCTCGGAGGACCACCCCTCCAACTCGGCCTCCTCGGGTGCGCTCCCCATGCTGTGCACCCCCACCATCTGCCAGGTGGCCGTCACCAGAACTCTCATCAATGGCGGCGCGGGCCTCAACGTGCTCTCGGTTGAGGCCTTCAACCTCCTGTGCATACCCCTGGAACGGCTGCAACCCAGCCGATCCTTCTCAGGCGTTGGGGGCGGGTCATCCAGCTCCTTGGGACAGATCCGGCTCCCAGTAACCTTCGGCATCTACGACAACTTCTGCACGGAGCTGGTCAACTTCGACATCGCCCCCATCGGCCTCCCCTACAACGCCATCCTCGGCTATCCAGCGCTGGCCCAGTTCATGGCCGCGACGCACCCGGCGTACCCCCTCATGAAGATGCCCGGGAGCAGCGGTGTCCTCACCGTGCACGAGGACACCGAAGACGCGTTGCGAGTGCTCAAGCTTGCCTTCAAGACGGCGGCGTCGGCACAGCCCGTCGACTCGGAGACCCCCGAGCCCAAGGGGGCTGCACCCGCCAAGAAGAAACAGTTGTTCACCCAAGACAAGGCAGAAACCAAGTAGATACCCGTCGATGAGGACGGGTCCACCAACGCCACTTTCACATAGGCGCCAACCTCGAGCCCGAGCAGGAGGAGGCCCTGGTCAAGTTCCTGTGTGCGAACAAGAAGGTCTTCGCTTGGGAGCCTGACCAGTTGGCGGGGATCCCTAGGAGCATAATCGAGCATCACCTCAACGTGTGCCCCAACGTGCGCCCTGTGAAGCAGAAGGCAAGGCGGCAGTCCATAGAAAAGCAGGCCTTCATCGTCCAAGAGACCCGCAAACTGGAAGCCGCTGGGGTCATTCTCGAGGTCCGAGACCCGGATTGGTTGGCCAACCCTGTCGTTGTGCCAAAGAAGGGAGGGAAGGAGCGCATGTGTGTCGACTTCACCAACCTCAACAAGGCATGCCCGCAAGATCCGTTCCCGCTCCCCCGCATCGACCAGATCGTCGATTCCACCGCAGAATGCGACCTGCTGTGCTTCTTGGATGCCTTCTCTGGGTATCACCAGATCAAGATGGCGGTAGAAGACGTCGAAAAGACAGCCTTCCTAACCCCGTGTGGGGTGTACTGCTACACATGCATGCCATTTGCGTTGCGTAACGCAGGGGCGACCTTTCAGCGGCTGATGCACATCACCTTGGGCCCGCAGCTCGGGAAGAATGTTGAGGCTTACGTCAATGACATTGTGGTGAAGTCTCGGGAGGCCAGGACCCTGATACAAGACCTGGAGGAAACCTTCGCGAGCCTCAACGTAGTGAACCTGCAGCTCAACCCAGAGAAGTGTGTGTTCGGAGTCCCCTCGGGCAAGCTCTTGGGTTTCCTCGTGTCCCACCGAGGCATCGAGGCTAACCCGAAAAAGGTCAGGGCGGTCGAGGACATGAGCCCGCCAAAGACCCTCAGAGAAATGCAGAAGCTCAGTGGGCGCGTGACCGCGCTAGGGCGCTTCATCTCCAAGTTGGGGGAGCGAGCGCTGCCCTTCTTCCAGCTAATGAAGAAAAAAGGCCCTTTGAATGGACTGAAGAGGCCGACAAGGCGTTCCAAGATCTCAAGAGATACCTGACCAGCCTCCGGTCATGGTGGCTCCGCGCCCTCAAGAGCCCCTGGTGCTTTACCTCGCCGCCACTCCCTACTCCGCTAGCGCAGCCCTGGTGGCGGTTAGGGAGGAGCGTCGAATCAAAACCACAGCAGCAGCCCAGGACAAGGCAAAACAGGAACAAGGAAGGCCCATAGAAACCGCCACCGCGGCTGAGGAGGATCAGCCGCCGCAGAGGAGTGCACCGGAGGCGGAAGAGGCCCCTCTCCCAGATGGCCAGCCTCCGGAGGCCTCATCGCCTCAGGAGGCGCCATGGTCTCCGGAGGGCGCCACCAGCACTGACGCACCCAACCTCGTTGAGCACCCGGTGTACTTCGTCAGCACGGTGTTGCGGGACACGAGGGCACGGTACCCCATGCCTCAAAAGCTCCTCCTCGCGCTACTGGTGGCCTCGCGCAAGCTGCGGCACTATTTTCAGGGTCACCCCATCAAGGTCGTCATATCATACCCCTTGGAGAGATGCTCAGGAGCCCTAACTCAGCCGGAAGGGTTGCTGAGTGGAACATAGAACTGCAAGCGTTTCAGCTCGAATTCAGCACGACCAGAGTCATCAAGGGAGCGGCATTAGCGGATTTTATGGCAGAATGGATGGAGGCACCAGGCCTCAAGGCCGACGAGGATCGATCCCCTTCCCCGGGAAGCGAGGCGCCAGAAGGCTGGGTCATGTACTTCGATGGGGCGTTCTCCAGGCATGGCGCTGGGGCTGGGGCGGTGCTTATATCGCCCACTCAGGACAAGCTCTACTACGCTGTACAACTCTGTTTCCAGCAAGGTGAAAAGGTCTCCAACAACATAGTGGAGTATGAAGGTCTAATAGCGGGCTTGAAGGCCGCAACTGCCCTGGGGGTGAAACGCCTCACCATCAAGGGCGATTCGCAGCTCCTCGTCAATTTCTCCAACAAGGTGTACGAGCCGAAAGATGAGCACATGGAAGCCTACCTTGCGGAGGTTCGCAGGATGGAGAAGCAATTCTGGGGGTTGGAGTTGCAGCATGTGCCCCGCGACACTAATCAGGAGGCCGACGACATTGCCAAACGGGCGTCCAGGCGGTTACCTCAGGAGCCTGGCGTCTTCGAGGAGTGGCTCTTCAAGCCCTCAGCCCGGCCGTCATTGTCAAGCACGGCTCAGCCTCAGGAGGAGCTCCCCCAGCCACCTGCCTCAGGCGCCCCGGTCTGTGGCCCGGCCTCAGGAGCACGCCTGCTCCTGACGATTGAGCCTCAGGAGGGGTGCTGGATCACGGAGCTCCGGAGTTACTTAACACTAGGGACCCTGCCGGAGAAGGAGGAGGAAGCGGAGCGTGTGGCACGGCAGGCCACGGCATACTGCATCAAGGATGGAGAGCTCTACCGGAAGCGACCGAACGATGTATCCCTGCGCTGCATCTCCAGGGAGCAAGGAAAGGAACTACTGGAAGATATACACGGCGGAGACTGTGGACATCATTCATCATCACGGACCCTCGTCGGCAAGGCGTTCCGCAGTGGGTTTTATTGGCCCACCGCACCCAATGATGCCGCCGAACTGGTGAAGGCTTGTGAGGCCTGCCAGTTCCACGCCAAGCAGATCCATCAGCCGGCAGGAGGCCTGCAGACTATACCCCTTTCGTGGCCATTCGCAGTCTGGGGGCTAGACATCCTGGGCCCGTTTCCTCAGGCGCCAGGGGGCTACCGCTACCTCTACATCGCCGTGGACAAGTTCACCAAGTGGGCTGAAGTAGAGGCCTTCCGCACCATCCCCGCGGGTTCCGTGGTCAAGTTCATCAGGGGCATCATGAGCCGGTTCGGGGTGCCGAACCGCATCATCACAAACAACGGTTCGCAGTTCACCAGTAACCTCTTCAAAACATACTGTGCTAACCTTGGAACGCAGATATGCTACGCTTTGGTGGCGCACCCCCGAAGCAACGTCCAGGCCGAGCGAGCCAACGCAGAGATCCTGAGGGGCCTCAAGACCAGGACGTTCAAGAAGAAGCTGGAGGCCTGCGGCAGAGGTTGGTACGATGAGTTTCAGTCCGTGTTGTGGTCCATCCGCACGACCGCGAGCAAGCCAACTGGAGAGACCCCGTTCTTCCTGGTCTACAAAGCCGAAGCGGTCCTCCCTCACGAGGTCAGACGTCGCCCCGCACGGGTCCTGGCGTTCGACGAGGCGCAGCAGGACGCCATGCGGGGGATGGACCTCGTGCTGGGGGAGGAACGTCGCCGAGAATCCGCGCTGCGAGCGGCGAGGTACCAACAAGCGTTGCGACGATATCACTGCCGCAACATCCGCCCCAGAACTCTCGAGGTAGGAGACCTCGTGCTCAGGCGGGTTCTCTCCAGTGAGGGACTGCACAAGCTCTCTCCCATGTGGGAGGGCCCGTTCAAGGTTGTTCATGTTTCCAGGCCTGGCTCCACGCGCTTGGAGACTCAGGAGGGCGTGCCGGTCCAGAACGCATGGAACATCCAGCACCTCCGGAGGTTCTACCCCTAAAAAGGCCCAGAGCCTGTGAAGAAGGGAATGCCTGTGAAGATTATCCTTTTTGGAAAAGGCCCAGAGCCTGTAAAGAAGGCGAATGCCTGTGAAGATTATCCTTTTTGGAAAAGGCCTGGAGCCTGTGAAGAAGGCGAATGCCTGTGAAGCTGTCGCGTTTTGGAAAAGGCCCAGAGCCTGTGAAGAAGGAAAATGCCTGTGAAGATTATCCTTTTTTGAAAAGGCCCGGAGCCTGTGAAGAAGGTGAATGCCTGTGAAGCTGTCGCGTTTTGGAAAAGGCCTAGAGCCTGTGAAGAGGGCAAATGCCCGTGAAGCTTGCTTCCCCCAAGAAAGGCCCGGAGCCTGTGAAGAAGGCCAATGCCTGTGAAGCTCGCCGCCCGTGACACTCTCACGTAATAATGAGTTGGGGCTGTACACGCCCCGGAGTCTCAGGAGCGCCGGCCTCAGGCCCTGGGGCTCCCTCCCACGCCCAGTGGCAGCACTTAGCTCCGCGCTGGTGAGAAGACGTTGAAGACTAGATTAGGTGCCGGACGCGGCTTTTTCATTTGCTTTCCGTAGTTGTCTTGTTCATTCTCATTCAAAGTTTTGTTGAAGCTGTTACCGTCTTTGACTTGTGGTTCTTCGACTTTTCACTCTCCTGCCTCGATTTCTCTTATGCGAAGCCTCGCGAGGGGGGCAGCCGAGCGCCCTCGTGAGTGTTTCTGTCCTAGTCATTCAAAGGTTCCGCGACCTGGGTCCATTACAGGAGCACCCCTCCAGTCCGTGCCCCACGGGCACTGCGACACGAACACAGGGCCTGGGTCGGTCGCCCCCCCACGGCTGGGGCCGGGAACTATCCACGCGCATGCACGTAGCCGGAAGGCACGATAACGGAAGCAAAGTGATGATTAACATCAATAACCCAAACACGCCCCCGCGGGGCTCCACGCTACTGTCTTTTTACGCAGGAAAAAGGAAAAGAAAGAGCAAATCAGGCGCAACTCGCCTCACACCGGCCTGCAGGGAAGACTCGAGCTGCCTCCGGGGCTCAAGCAGACTCCCTCTCACGCTTCACTGAGGCGCGACGGCGGGCAGACGCGCTACCACCTCCCAAGTAGGTACGACGACGTGGAGGCTGACCGTGGCCACTGCTAGAAGATTCGCCGCCTGAAGAAGAACCAGTGAAGCTTGGGGAACCCTGAGCACCGCCAATCACGCGAGCGCTGTCCTCTCCGTCATCGCCGGGGCTGGGTCCCCGGCCGCGGTCGTGGTCCTCAGGGCAGCACCCTGTGCGGTGACCATCTTCCCCAAACACCCTCACGTAGAGGGTGGCATCGCCGTCAAACTTGAAGTGCAGGGTGCACCAACGGCACAGGCCAGCGCGCGGGCAAACATCTGCCAACCGCGGATCAAGGCCAGGCTCCCGGCTGCGGAGACCTCCAGTGAAGCCCATGAGGCCCGGCTGCAGCAGCCATCTGCCTGAAGGCAGAGGCCGCCCGGGGCGCCGTCCGGGAGCTCGCCAAGGAGGAAGCGAGGAAGTTGAAGCCGGGCGTTGGTCGGCTCCGCCGACCACACAACGAACTCCGGCAGCACCTCTGCAGCGTGAAAGCGCGGCCTAGGGGGACGCACGACCGAAGCGCACCCCCCGGCCGCAGCTGTCCGCCCGTCACCGTGCTGGAAATCATCTCCACGGCCGTGGGGAGCTGCCGTGGTGGCCACAGGATGTTTGCGAGGGCGCCCTCGGCCGCGCTTGGGCGGGGGAGAGGCAGGCTCAACCTGGCGAGCCTTCCCCTTCTCTGCGGCCGAGAACCTCCTCGACGGAGCCATCACAGCAAGACGGAGCAAGGACCGGGGAGAAGGAGAAGCAAGAAGAGATGGATGGAAGGGCGCGTGCCGTTCCGTACTTATGGCCGGCGAAGGCCAACCGCCGACCTCCAGGATCGTAGGTAATCATGACCCGCTTTGCATACAGGGACTTGTCCAATCCGTGTAGTTACCGAGGCATCGTGGGGAAGTGGAGACGCCACATCCAATCAACCGCCACGAGGCGCCCAAGGCTGCAGGCTGATAGGGCCCGCGGCGCTTCGCCCTTGCCCTTTCGCCTCCCTGCACGGCCAAGTCCGGGGGCGCCTTGGGCCCGGGGGCTACTGTCGGTGTTCTGGGAACGGGGGTCGCCAGACTTGCCTGCCTGCGGCCTGCGGCGTGGCTCAAAGGGGGGGCCCCAGCACGACCCATCTTCATCAACACATACCCAAGACCCTCGCGGGGCGGTCGACACGGAGCTTCCTCAGGCACGGCCTCATCAGGCTGGCTCGCGAGGAGGCGGAGAGATCAAGGCGGGGTACCTCACGAGGTGCCCGTGACGCAAGCCATGACGACCAAGGGCGCCAGGCGGGCGCCAGCCCGCGCAGTGTCCTCCTTTCCTCTTTGGTGCAAAGGGAGCAAGCGCAGGCGAGAGCATCAAGCAAAGGCACCCGTTTCGATGCAACGAGACCAAGACCAGCCCAACGACAGGGAGGAAGTCATTGTGGAGCCCAAGCCAGCGTCACCACCAGAGCCTTTGGCAGGCGAGGACCAACTTTAGTCAGGATAAGTGTACCAGATGTTCCCCTTCAAAATGGCCAATTGTTGGCGCCCTTCCCGCTCAATATTTAGGAAGAGGCCCAGGGCCTTTGCCTATAAATAGGACTAACCACCCCCAGGGTAGAGCAGATCGGAGACAGAGAGAGAGAGAGAGAGAGAGAGAGAGAGAGAGAGAGAGAGATAGAGAAGGGTGACTGAACTCCTCCTAGCAGTTCATCACCCCAGCCAAGAACAGACCCTCGCGAGGCTGTTCTTCCTTGTATTGCTCATCATCATCAGCCCAAGAGGCAATCCACCACACCACAAATTGGAGTAGAGTATTACACCACAATGGTGGCCCGAACCAGTATAAACCCTGTGTCTCTTGTGCTGTTCTTTCCATAGCTTAGATCTTAGCGAGGCGGTGGGGTGCAGGTAGGTAGAAGGCGAAATCTCTGCGCGCACCCCAGTGTTCGAACCTCAAGGGTCTGCCAGAACCCGAAATCCGACAGATCGAATTCCTCAAAAGGATCAAAGTCCTCATATGATTATCATCGTGCTAACACCTCTGTTTCGCAGGGAAGAGCAAAGGGCTATGAATATGAGCATTATTCTTCTAACCATTATGTTCATAAGTCCTCAAAGAATTTCTCTGCTTATTCATATGCTTACCCTAACTCCTCTTATGTGAAACGAAATGGATTGGCTTCTATGCCACCTTTCTTGTATGGAGCTCTCAGAGTGATGAACTCTTTGCCACCCCTTCAGATGTGGGTGGTGAAGAAAAAGAACTAATCTCTTATGCAGGGTCAAGCTCCAGACGTGCTAAAATGTATGAAGAATTTGCTGGAGACCTGAAATTGCCTGAAAGGACGCACGCTAATCATGAAGAAATGAACTTTCATTTCTCACGTCCTCATACTGCTTTATCTGTTCTATTGCTTGATGAAATTGATCTGATTAATTGATGTCATATTCTTCACTGATGAAGTATATGAGTTCGTAAGATGCACTAATTCATCTGCAGGATGATCAACCCAAAGCCAATGAGTGGGTCTTCGATAGTGGATGTACAAATCACATGACTGGTGACAAGAATCTATTGATGGATGCTCCCTTATCTCCATCGCATCTGAAGCATATCATCTTCGCTGACAAAGGCAAAATTCTGGTATTGGGTCTAGGTAAGGTTGCGATCTCAAACGATCGACACATGGACAAAGTCATGCTTGTCGAGTCCTTATGATACAACCTCATGTCTGTATCAATGCTTTGTGAACTTGATATGGTTGTTGTATTTGGCTAGTATCGTTGTGTTGTGATCATGGAAGCTGACCATTCCAAAGTCTTTGAAGGCTTTAGGAGAGGAGACTTGTATATTGTTGACTTCTCTACAGGACCACAACCAGCCGTCTGCCTACTTGCAAAAGCTTCAGAAGGCTGGCTATGGCATCGATGACTTGGTCATGCAAGCATGAGGAATTTGCACACGCTCGCGAAGAAGAAGCATGTCATTGGCATTGATAATGTCAAATTCCTCAAGGACCACTTATGCGGAGCCTGTGAAGCTAGAAAGATGACCAAGGCCAAACATCCAGCGAAGACAATTATGACTACCACTCGTCCATTTGAATTGCTTCACATGGATCTCTTTGGTCCTAACCATTATTCTGCCGTCACAAATGATGCATCTCTCTATGGCTTTGTTATTGTTGATGATTACTCTCGTTACACATGGGTGCATTGTTGGAAATATGCCCCAGAGGCAATAATAAATGGATTATTATATTTCCTTGTTCATGATAATTGTCTATTGTTCATGCTATAATTGTATTGTTCGGAAATCATAATACATGTGTGAATACATAGACCATAATGTGTCCCTAGTAAGCCTCTAGTTGACTAGCTCGTTGATCAATAGATAGTCATGGTTTCCTGACTATGGACATGGGGATGTCATTGATAACGGGATCACATCATTAGGGGAATGATGTGATGGACAAGACCCAAACCTAAGCATAGCACAAAAAGATCGTATAGTTCGTTTGCTAGAGCTTTTCTGAATGTCAAGTATCATTCCTTAGACCATGAGATTATGCAACTCCCGGATACCGTAGGAGTGCTTTGGGTGTATCAAACGTCACAACGTAACTGGGTGACTATAAAGGTGCACTACAGGTATCTCCAAAAGTATCTGTTGGGTTGGCATGAATCGAGACTGGGATTTGTCACTCCGTGTGACGAAGAGGTATCTCTGGGCCCACTCGGTAAGACATCATCATAATGAGCTCAAAGTGATCAATGTGTTGTTCACGGGATGATGTGTTACGGGAACGAGTAAAGAGACTTGCCGGTAACGAGATTGAACAAGGTATCAGTATACCGACGATCGAATCTCGGGCAAGTATCGTACCGATGGGCAAAGGGAATTGAGTACGGGATTGATTAAGTCCTCGACATCGTGGTTCATCCGATGAGATCATCGAGGAGCATGTGGGAGCCAACATGGGTATCCAGATCCCGCTGTTGGTTATTGACCGGAGATCGTCTTGGTCATGTCTGCATGTCTCCCGAACCCGTAGGGTCTACACACTTAAGGTTCGGTGATGCTAGGGTTGTTAAATATATTAGTATGCAGCAAACCGAAGGTTGTTCGGAGTCCCGGATGAGATCCCGGACGTCACGAGAGGTTCCGGAATGGTTCAGAGGTAAAGATTTATATATGGGAAGTTGTTGTACGGACACCGGAAAGTCTCGGGGGCGTATCGGTATTGTACCGGGGCCACCGGAGAGGCACCGGGGGTCCACCTTGAGGGGCCAGCCCTCTCGGAGGGCCTCATGGGCCACAAGGGGCAGGGAACCAGCCCCTGGAGGGCTTGGCGCACCCCCTTCCCTTGGGCCCATGCGCCTAGGGTTGGGGGGAAACCCTAGTGGGGGCGCCCCCCTTGCTTGGGGGGCAAGCCCCCCACCCTTGGCCGCCGCCCCCCTGGAGATCCATCTCCAAGGCTGTGCCCCCCCTAGGGGGCCTATATAAAGGGGGGAGAGGGAGGGAAGCCGCACCCCTGCTGCATTGGCGCCTCCCTCTCCCCGTTACACCTCTCCCTCTTTCCACAAAAGCTTGGCGAAGCCCTGCTGGAACTCTGCTGCATCCACCACCACGCCGTCGTGCTGCTGGATCTTCATCAACCTCTCCTTCCCCCTTGCTGGATCAAGAAGGAGGAGACGTCGATTGTCCCATACGTGTGTTGAACGCGGAGGTGCCGTCCTTTCGGCGCTGGTCATCGGTGATTCGGATCACGGCGAGTACGACTCCATCATCCACGTTCTCCTTGAACGCTTCCGTTGTGATCTACAAGTGGTATGTAGATGCTCTCCTATCCCCTCGTTGCTAGAATACTCCATGGATAGATCTTGGTGATGCGTAGGAAAATTTTAATTTCTGCTTCGATCCCCAACAGTGGCATCATGAGCTAGGTCTATACGTAGTTTCTATGCACGAGTAGAACACAAAGTAGTTGTGGGCGTCGAATTGTCAATTCTTCTTGCCGTTACTAGTCCTATCTTGGTTCTGCGGTATTGTGGGATGAAGCGTCCCGGACCAACCTTACACGTACACTTACGTGAGACCGGTTCCACCGACTGACATGCACTAGTTGCATAAGGTGGCTGGCGGGTGTCTGTCTCTCCCACTTTAGTTGGATCGGATTCAATGAACAGGGTCCTTATGAAGGGTAAATAGAGATTGACAATTCACATTGTGGTTTTAACGTAGGTAAGAAACGTTCTTGCTAGCAACCTATAACAGCCACGTAAAAACTTGCAACAACAATTAGAGGACGTCTAACTTGTTTTTGCAGCAAGTGCTTTGTGATGTGATATGGCCAGAAGTTGTGATGAATCATGTATGTGATGTATGAGATGATCTTGTTATTGTAATAAGAATCACGACTTGCATGTCGATGAGTATGACAACCGGCAGGAGCCATAGGAGTTGTCTTTATTTATTTATGACCTGCGTGTCAACTTAAATCGTCATGTAATTACTTTACTTTATTGCTAAAGCGTTAGCCATAGTAGTAGAAGTAATAGTTGACGTGATAACTTCACGAAGACACGATGATGGAGATCATGATGATGGAGATCATGGTGTCATGCCGGTGACGACGATGAACATGGCGCCCCAAAGATGGAGATCAAAGGAGCGAAATGATGTTGGCCATATCATGTCACTATTTGATTGCATGTGATGTTTATCATGTTTTACATCTTATTTGCTTAGAACGACGGTAGCATAAATAAGATGATCCCTCATTAAAATATCAAAAATGTGTTCTCCCTAACTGTGCACCATTGCTAAGGTTCGTCGTTCTGAAGCACCACGTGATGATCGGGTGTGATAGGTCCTTACGTTCGCATACAACGGGTGTAAGCCAGATTTACACACGCAATACACTTAGGTTGGATTGACGAGCCTAGCATGTACAGACATGGCCTCGGAACACGGAGGACCGAAAGGTCGAACATGAGTCGTATAGAAGATACGATCAACATGGAGATGTTCACCGATGATGACTAGTCCGTCTCACGTGATGATCGGACACGGCCTAGTTGACTCGGATCATGTATCACTTAGATGACTAGAGGGATGTCAAATCTGAGTGGGAGTTCATTCATTAATTTGATTAGATGAACTTAATTATCATGAACTTAGTCTAAATCTTTACAATATGTCTTGTAGATCAAATGGCCCACGCTAATGTCACCCTCAACTTCAACGCGTTCCTAGAGAAAACCAAGCTGAAAGATGATGGCAGCAACTATGCGGACTGGGTCCGGAACCTGAGGATCATCCTCATAGCTGACAAGAAAGATTATGTCCTAGAAGCACCGCTAGGTGATGCACCATTCCCAGCAAACCAGGACGTTATGAACGCCCATCAGTCTCGTGTTGATGATTACTCCCTCGTTCAGTGCGGCATGCTTTACAGCTTAGAACCGGGGCTCCAAAAGCGTTTTGAGCAACACGGAGCATATGAGATGTTCGAGGAGCTGAAATTGATTTTCCAAGCTCATGCCCGGGTCGAGAGATATGATGTCTCCGACAAGTTCTTTAGCTGTAAGATGGAGGAGAATAGCTCTGTCAGTGAACACATACTCAAGATGTCTGGGTTGCACAACCGCTTGACTCAGCTGGAAGTTAATCTCCCGGATGAGGCGGTCATTGACAGAATCCTTCAGTCACTCCCACCTAGCTACAAGAGCTTCGTGATGAACTACAATATGCAGGGGATGGAAAAGACCATTCCCGAGTTGTATTCAATGCTGAAATCTGTGGAGGTGGAGATCAAAAAGGAACATCAAGTGTTGATGGTGAATAAAACCACTAAGTTCAAGAAAGGCAAGGGTAAGAAGAACTTCAAGAAGGACGGCAAGGAGGTTGCCGCACCTGGTAAATCAGTTGCCAGGAAGAAGTCAAAGAATGGACCCAAACCTGAAACTGAGTGCTTTTATTGCAAGGGAAGTGGTCACTGGAAGCGGAATTGCCCCAAGTACTTAGCAGATAAGAAGGCTGGCAACACTAAAGGTATATGTGATATACATGTAATTGATGTGTACCTTACCAGTGCTTGTAGTAGCTCCTGGGTATTTGATACCGGTGCCGTTGCTCATATTTGTAACTCAAAACAGGAGCTGCGGAATAAACGGAGACTGGCGAAGGACGAGGTGACGATGCGCGTCGGGAATGGTTCTAGGGTCGATGTGATCGCCGTCGGCACGCTACCTCTACATTTACCTACGGGATTAGTTTTAAACCTCAATAATTGTTATTTAGTGCCAAGTTTGAGCATGAACATTGTATCTGGATCTCGTTTAATACGAGATGGCTACTCATTTAAATCCGAGAATAATGGTTGTTCTATTTATATGAGTGATATGTTTTATGGTCATGCTCCAATGGTTAATGGTTTATTCTTAATGAATCTCGTACGTGATGTTACACATATTCATAGTGTGAATACCAAAAGATGTAAAGTTAATAACGATAGTCCCACATACTTGTGGCACTGTCGCCTTGGTCACATTGGTGTCAAGCGCATGAAGAAGCTCCATGCTGATGGACTTTTAGAGTCTCTCGATTATGAATCATTTGACACGTGCGAACCATGCCTCATGGGCAAAATGACCAAGACTCCATTCTCAGGGACAATGGAGCGAGCAACCAACTTGTTGGAAATCATACATTCAGATGTGTGTGGTCCAATGAGCGTTGAGGCTCGCGGAGGCTATCATTATGTTCTCGCTCTCACTGATGATTTGAGTAGATATGGGTATGTCTACTTAATGAAACACAAGTCTGAGACCTTTGAAAAGTTCAAGGAGTTTCAGAGTGAGGTTGAGAATCATCGTGACAGGAAAATAAAGTTCTTACGATCAGATCGTGGGGGAGAATATTTAAGTCACGAATTTGGCACACACTTAAGAAAATGTGGAATCGTTTCACAACTCATGCCGCCTGGAACACCTCAGCGTAACGGTGTGTCCGAACATCGTAATCGCACTCTATTGGATATGGTGCGGTCTATGATGTCTCTTACAGATCTACCGCTATCATTTTGGGGATACGCTCTAGAGACAGCCGCATTCAATTTAAATAGGGCTCCGTCAAAATCCGTTGAGACGACACCGTATGAATTATGGTTTGGGAAGAAACCTAAGCTGTCGTTTCTGAAAGTTTGGGGTTGCGATGTTTATGTCAAGAAACTTCAACCTGAAAAACTCGAACCCAAATCGAAAAAATGTGTCTTCATAGGATATCCCAAGGAAACAGTTGGGTATACCTTCTACCTCAGATCCGAAGGCAAGATCTTTGTTGCCAAGAACGGGTCCTTTATAGAGAAAGAGTTTCTCGCGAAAGAAGTAAGTGGGAGGAAAGTAGAGCTTGATGAAGTACTACCTCTTGAGAATCAAAGTAGCACAGCTCAGGAAAATGTTCCTGTGGTGCCTGCACCGATTAGAGAGGAGGTTAATGATGATGACCAAGATACTTCTGATCAAGATCCTATTGAACTTCGTAGGTCCACAAGGACGCGTTCCGCACCAGAGTGGTACGGCAACCCTGTCCTGGAAATCATGTTGTTGGACAACGGTGAACCTTCGAACTATGAAGAAGCGATGGCGGGCCCAGATTCCAGCAAATGGCTAGAAGCCATGAAATCCGAGATAGAATCCATGTATGAAAACAAAGTGTGGACTTTGAATGACTTGCCCGATGGTCGGCGAGCCATAGAAAATAAATGGATCTTTAAGAAGAAGACAAACGCGGATGGTAATGTGACCATCTATAAAGCTCGACTTGTCGCTAAGGGTTATCGGCAAGTTCAAGGGGTTGACTACGATGAGACTTTCTCTCCCGTAGCGAAGCTGAAGTCCGTCCGAATCATGTTAGCAATTGCCGCATACTATGATTATGAGATATGGCAAATGGACGTCAAAACGGCATTCCTTAACGGCTTCCTTAAGGAAGAATTGTATATGATGCAGCCGGAAGGTTTTGTCGATCCTAAGAATGCTAACAAAGTATGCAAGCTCCAGCGCTCTATCTATGGGCTGGTGCAAGCATCTCAGAGTTGGAACATTCGCTTTGATGAGATGATCAAAGCGTTTGGGTTTATGCAGACTTATGGAGAAGCCTGCGTTTACAAGAAAGTGAGTGGGAGCTCCGTAGCATTTCTCATATTATATGTGGATGACATACTATTGATGGGAACTGATATAGAATTCTTGGAAAGCATAAAGGCCTATTTGAACAAGTGTTTTTCAACGAAGGACCTTGGAGAAGCTGCTTATATATTAGGCATCAAGATCTATAGGGATAGATCAAGACGCCTCATCGGTCTTTCACAAAGTACGTACCTTGACAAGATTTTGAAGAAGTTCAAAATGGATCAGTCCAAGAAGGGGTTCTTGCCTGTATTGCAAGGTGTGCGATTGAGCATGGCTCAATGCCCGACCACGGCAAAAGATATAGAAGAGATGAGTGTCATCCCCTATGCCTCAGCTATAGGGTCTATTATGTATGCCATGCTGTGTACCAGACCCGATGTAAACCTTGCCGTAAGTTTGGTAGGTAGGTACCAAAGTAATCCCGGCAAGGAACACTAGACAGCGGTCAAAAACATCCTGAAGTACCTGAAAAGGACCAAGGATATGTTTCTTGTTTATGGAGGTGCCGAAGAGCTCGTCGTAAAGGGTTACGTCGACGCTAGCTTCGACACAGATCTGGATGACTCCAAGTCACAAACCGGATACGTGTATATTTTGAATGGAGGGGCAGTAAGCTGGTGCAGTTGCAAGCAAAGCGTCGTGGCGGGATCTACGTGTGAAGCAGAGTATATGGCAGCCTCGGAGGCAGCACAAGAAGCAGTCTGGGTGAAGGAGTTCATTACCGACCTAGGAGTCATACCCACTGCGTCGGACCCGATGACTCTCTTCTGTGACAACACTGGAGCAATTGCCCTTGCGAAGGGGCCCAGGTTTCACAGGAAGACCAGGCATATCAAGCGTCGCTTCAACTCCATTCGTGAAAGTGTTCAAAATGGAGACATAGAGATTTGTAAAGTACATACGGACCTGAATGTGGCAGATCCGTTGACTAAACCTCTCCCTAGAGCAAAACATGATCAACACCAAAATTCCATGGGTGTGCGATTCATCACAATGTAACTAGACTATTGTCTCTAGTGCAAGTGGGAGACTGTTGGAAATATGCCCTAGAGGCAATAATAAATGGATTATTATATTTCCTTGTTCATGATAATTGTCTATTGTTCATGCTATAATTGTATTGTTCGGAAATCATATTACATGTGTGAATACATAGACCACAATGTGTCCCTAGTAAGCCTCTAGTTGACTAGCTCGTTGATCAATAGATAGTCATGGTTTCCTGACTATGGACATGGGGATGTCATTGATAACGGGATCACATCATTAGGGGAATGATGTGATGGACAAGACCCAAACCTAAGCATAGCACAAAAAGATCGTATAGTTCGTTTGCTAGAGCTTTTCTGAATGTCAAGTATCATTCCTTAGACCATGAGATTATGCAACTCCCGGATACAGTAGGAGTGCTTTGGGTGTATCAAATGTCACAACGTAACTGGGTGACTATAAAGGTGCACTACAGGTATCTCCGAAAGTATCTGTTGGGTTGGCATGAATCGAGACTGGGATTTGTCACTCCGTGTGACGGAGAGGTATCTCTGGGCCCACTCGGTAAGACATCATCATAATGAGCTCAAAGTGATCAAGGTGTTGTTCACGGGATGATGTGTTACGGGAACGAGTAAAGAGACTTGCCGGTAACGAGATTTAACAAGGTATCGGTATACCGACGATCGAATCTCGGGCAAGTATCATACCGATAGGCAAAGGGAATTGAGTATGGGATTGATTAAGTCCTCGACATCGTGGTTCATCCGATGAGATCATCGAGGAGCATGTGGGAGCCAACATGGGTATCCAGATCCCGCTGTTGGTTATTGACCGGAGATCGTCTTGGTCATGTCTGCATGTCTCCCGAACCCGTAGGGTCTACACACTTAAGGTTCGGTGATGCTAGGGTTGTTAAATATATTAGTATGCAGCAAACCGAAGGTTGTTCGGAGTCCCGGATGAGATCCCGGACATCACGAGAGGTTCCGGAATGGTTCAGAGGTAAAGATTTATATATGGGAAGTTGTTGTACGGACACCGGAAAGTCTCGGGGGCGTATCGGTATTGTACCGGGGCCACCGGAGAGGCACCGGGGGTCCACCTTGAGGGACCAGCCCTCTCGGAGGGCCTCATGGGCCACAAGGGGCAGGGAACCAGCCCCTGGAGGGCTTGGCGCACCCCCTTCCCTTGGGCCCATGCGCCTAGGGTTGGGGGGAAACCCTAGTGGGGGCGCCCACCTTGCTTGGGGGGCAAGCCCCCCACCCTTGGCCGCCGCCCCCCTGGAGATCCATCTCCAGGGCTGCGCCCCCCCTAGGGGGCCTATATAAAGGGGGGAGAGGGAGGGCAGCCGCACCCCTGCTGCATTGGCGCCTCCCTCTCCCCGTTACACCTCTCCCTCTCTCCATAGAAGCTTGGCGAAGCCCTGCTGGAACTCTGCTGCATCCACCACCACGCCGTCGTGCTGCTGGATCTTCATCAACCTCTCCTTCCCCCTTGCTGGATCAAGAAGGAGGAGACATCGATCGTCCCGTACGTGTGTTGAACGCGGAGGTGCCGTCCTTTCGGCGCTGGTCATCGGTGAGTACGACTCCATCATCCACGTTCTCCTTGAACGCTTCCGTTGTGATCTACAAGTGGTATGTAGATGCTCTCCTATCCCCTCGTTGCTAGAATACTCCATGGATAGATCTTGGTGATGCGTAGGAAAATTTTAATTTCTGCTTCGATCCCCAACATGCATATTGTCACTTACAAACATGAAGTGCGGGAAGACTTCAAACGATTTTCCTCGAGGGCTTCAACCAACTTTGGTGTGAAGATCAAGCACATCAGGAGTGAAAATGGAACTGAGTTCAAGAATTCTGGTCTTGATGACTAACTTGATGAACTTGGTATTACTCATGAGTTATCTGCTCCTTATACTCCTCAGCAGAATGGCGTCGTGGAGCGCAAGAACAGGACTCTTGTTGAGATGGCTTGCACTATGCTTGATGAGTACAAGACGCCTCGTCACTTCTGGATTGAGGCAATTTATACTGCGTTCCACATCATCAACAGAGTATATCTTCACAAATTCTTCAAGAAGACTGCCTATGAACTCCTCACTGACAAGAAACCCAATGTGAGTTATTTCAAAGTCTTCGGTGCTAAATGTTGGATCAGAGATCCTCATCACAACTCTAAATTTGCACCGAAAGCACATGAAGGTTTTATGCTTGGTTACAGAAAGGACTCGCACACCTACAGAGTCTTCAACAACGTTCACCACAAAGTTGTTGAAACTGTAGATGTGCGGTTCGATGAAACTAATGGCTCGCAAAGAGAGCACCTACCTTCTGTGATAGATGAACCAGCACCTGAGGAAACTATCAAGTTCAAAGCTACTGAGGATGTCATTCCGACCAAAGAATCTGGTGAAGAACTCATTCCAGAACGTGAAGAACGCCGAGCTAATGCACCTGAAGAAAATGGTGCCGAAGAAAATTGTGCTAAAGAAAATGCTGATCAAATTCCTCGACGACAACCAGCTTATCCTCGCGTTGCAAACGAAGTGCAAATTGAGAGAATCATTGATGACATTGAAGCACCAGGTCCTCTCACACGCTCAAAAGCTTCACATTTATCTAACTTTTGTGGGCACTTTACTTTCGTGTCCATCACAGAGCCCACTAAGGTAGATGAAGCATTTCTGGAGCCTGAATGGATTCAAGCTATCCAAGAAGAATTACATCAGTTCGAGCTCAACAACGTCTATTAACTGGTCAAGCGTCCAGATCCTCGCAAGCACAATATCATTGGCACAAAGTGGATCTACCGCAACAAGCAAGATGAAAATGGCCTTATGGTGAGGAATAAGGCACGACTTGTAGCTCAAGGCTACACACAGGTTGAAGGAATCGATTTCGATGAAACTTTTGCACCTGTTGCCAGACTTGAGGCTATTCGCATATTACTTGCTTATGCTAACCATCATGATATCACTTTATATCAAATGGATGTGAAAAGTGCATTCCTCAATGGTAAGCTTGAGGAAGAAGTATATGTAGCTCAACCCCCAGGTTTTGAAGATCCAAAGCATCCTGACAAAGTCTTCAGACTCAATAAGGCCCTCTATGGCCTCAAGCAGGCCCCTCGGGCGTGGTATGATACTTTGAAGGAATTCCTTATGAAGAAAGGCTTCAAACCCGGTTCACTCGACCCTACTCTTTTCACTAAACCTTATGATGGTGAATTGTTCGTGTGCCAAATTTATGTTGATGATATTATCTTTGGCTGTACTGACCAACGTTATAGTGATGAATTTGCCTATATGATGAGTGAAGAATATCAAATGTCTATGATGGGAGAATTGAAATTCTTCTTAGGTCTTCAAATTCGTCAACGGCGCAATGTCATATTCATATCTCAGGAGAAATACCTCAAGGATGTACTGAGCAAATTCGGCATGCAAGATTGCAAAGGGGTCAACATTCCAATGCCCATAAATGGCCATCTATGCACTGATGAAAATGGTATTGACTTCGATCAAAACGTATACCGCTCCATGTTTGGTTCTTTATTGTACTTATGTGCATCTAGGCCAGATATTATGCGTAGTGTTTGCATGTGTGTCCGATTTCAAGCTACACCGAAGGAATCACACTATAAGGCTGTGAAGCATATTCTTCGATATCTAGCTCACACACCAACACTTGGATTATGGTACCCCAAGGGCTTGGCTTTTGATCTCATTGGATATTCAGACTCTGACTATGCTGGTGATCATGTGGAACGCAAGTCAACATCTGGCACATGTCATTTCCTCGGACGTTCTTTGGTCTGTTGGTCCTAGAAGAAATAGAACTGCGTATCACTGTCTACTGCTGAAACTGAGTACATTGCTGCTGGTTCTTGCTGTGCTCAATTGTTGTGGATGAAGCAAACTCTCAAGGACTACGGTGTCAACATGAAGAATGTGCTTCTCTACTATGACAATGAGAGTGAATCAAGATTGCTCACAACCCAGTTCAGCACTCGAAGACAAAGCACATTCAGATTCGTCATCATTTTCTTCATGATCATGTGTTGAAGGGCGACATTTCTATCGAGCATGTGAAGACTGAAGAACAACTAGCCGATGTCTTCACAAAGCCCTTGGATGAGAAGAGATTTAGCAAGCTGTGCTGTGAGCTAAATATCTTAGAATCTTCGAATGTTCTTTGAAAAGGACACTCATCCTAACACTTATGCAAAATTGATGACTTAGATGTGCAACACATGAAGAAACGTTTTTCTTCAATCAATGAAGAATAACACTCTAAGTGTGAAGAAATTAACAAAAAATTTGATTCTCAGAACCCTACGACAACTGTACGCAGTGTCTGAAATCATCATTCTTATACGGTGGGTCACGCCACCACCAAAAATTGAAAATCTTCAATTTGAGTTTTTTCTTAGTTTTTGAAATTCCTCAGTTGTTCAATTTCTTTAACTTTGCATTGTGTTCATTGTTTCCGTTGTTTTTCTTCATAGGCTATATATATATATATATATATATATATATATATATATATATATATATATATATATTTGAGTTTATGTCCTCTACAACATTCACTTATTGCTAATTCTTCATGTTGCTTGTTTTGCTAAGTGAATGTGATCAGACCCTTCCCCCCTATGCTAAACTCAACCCAATCTATTCACAAATTCTTCATGTGCGTTCTATTTGAAACTCGTTCAAAATCTTCACTGTGTCCTTGTCAGCTGAAGAATCTGTGAACGGAACTTTTAACTTATCTTATCTAAATTTTTGGCTATGCCGCTCAAACCGTTCCGCATCTCATGAAAATAATTATCTATTCACCCATGATCTCACACGATCGCCACCTCTCAGTACATGGGTGACACATTTCAAGTGAATGAGAAGGGTCAGGGGCACGTTCGTCCAATTTCTTCGGGCGAACAGTTTTTTCACCGTGGCTATATATACCCCTCCCCTTCCTCACTTCACTTTTACTCCGCTCGATCTCTGTCCTGCTCGAGCTTCTCAAACCCTAGCACCACCGCTACTTCATCGCCGGTGAGGAAGAGCTTCACTGACTCGACCTCGTCGCCGTCGTACTCGCACTGGCTGCGGATTTCTTCACTCCGCCGCCGTCGTATCCGTCTTCCTCAGCCAAGTTAGGGCGTGGAAGATTTGAACTAACGAACTTCACATCTACACTTCCCAGTTCGTCGTGTTCTTCGTCCAGGGTAATTAAAAGTTACTTTTGCTGCCCTCTTTGATTCGAATGATTTCTACAAAATCTTCAAAGGTGTTATTCTTCAAATCCTCACACACTAAAACACCTCACATGTCATCTGTTCTTGATCCATTTCTCTAAGCAATATTTTTTCTTCAAGAATCCTCAATTGCGTGGATTTTTGATCTATACAACTCTGGAACCTAAGACAAAGAACGCTTAGTGAAATTCTTCAAGACTCATCTGGTCAAATTCCTCAAACTTGTTCTTTTTGAAAAAATCTCTGAGAACGCATATGACCTTTCCAAATTCCTCGCAACTATACTCTGTTCACAGGTACACATGTCCGCTGCTGAATCACTAGGTTCTCATCAACTTAACTCATTTGCAGCGTTCCTCAAAGAAAAGTTGCACACCTCTTCAGAAAATTCTATTGTTCAATTTTTTTAGCTGAAGAAAATGGCTGATGGTAAGAAGCCACAGAAAGGAGGAAAGAGGCCTGAAATCAATACTGCTTTTGAGATCCCTGATGACATATACAAGGATTACTGCACTCCTGATGAGGCCAAGTTTGGCAAGGAGGACAAAAATCAGCGCAAGGTGCGCATCCAAAGGATAGAGAGGAGATGGGCAAGGGAGTGGAGGGAGTACAGGTATGTCACTCCCAAGTATATGAAGAAATTCGCTCTAAATCCTCCATGCCCAAGACCTCCATTGGCATCTGGCCAAGAAGAAGATCCCACCAGCCTCAAGCGCGGTGAGGACTATCCTGACGAATGGGCCAAGCGCCAGGCCAAATTGGCCAGACAAGCAAGAGAAGCAGTGAGGAAATTTAACAAAGACTCTGCTGCTGCTGCCACTACTGAGGCCTCTGCTATCAAGCCAAAGAAGGCCATGTCAAAGAAGCCTGCTCATAAGCCAAGTGCTTCATCTTCAGTGCCGTCACGACCAAGTTCCTCAGCAATGCCCTCATGTCCAGAAACTTCAAAGCCCTCACGGCCAACTCCTCATGCTGCTCCCGCTCCTCCAAAGTCCTCAGATCCTCCGCCAATGTCCTCAGCTTCTCCAACCAAATCCTCAGCACCTGTGCATCTCGCCATGTGCCAAAGGACTACAGACATCTCTATTGCCTCAGGAACTTCTGCTAGTTCCTCAACTGCACCAAATTCTTCAACTGGACCCTCTCTGCTGAAGACAAAGGCCACTACTGGACGAGGCTCTCGCCCAAGTCCTCACAAGAAGAAGGTCGCCTTCCAAGTGCCGTCTGATGAAGACGAAGCTGATGATGAGGAACTTGCTGAAATCATTAGAGACAAGCAGCTCAGGGCCGCTAGAGCCAAAGGCACAAATGTGCCTCTGCTTTTGGATCCTAAGTTGATCCTTGATTACATTGATCTCTGGCACAAGGACCCAAACACTCCTATGCCTGATTTCAAGCTGACTCCTGGCCAAAGTCATATGCTGACTGCCTTCATCCAAGAAGAAAAATGGAAGTTTGAGAAGGCCAGGCAGATCAAGAAAGCGCAGTACAAGAAGGAGCGCTTCCTGAAGAAACACGTTGTCTCAATGACAACTGAAGAACTTGTCAATATTCAATCTGAGATCAAGAAACTCAGTGATGAATTTGACGTATACAGAGCCGACTGGCTTGGAGCCAAAGTCAGGTTTGTGAAATTGACTGAAAAGTTCACTCCCAATGCTGCAGCCCCAATGCAAGCAGAAAATCCTCAAGATGAAGCATCTGCTCAGCCGACTGAAGAAAATGCTAGCACCGCTGATGACATTCAGGCTGCTGAAAAAACTCAAAGTACCAGGGCTGATGACTGCATTCCAGCCGCTGATGAAATTGCCAGGGCATCCACTAGTGGTGCGCCTGAAGAAAATGAAAATTCAACCAAATTCCTCTGCTCCTCCTGCGCCTACACCAACTCCGATCCTTCCATCTGCAATAGGATGTGAAGAAAACCAAGGCTGCAGAGCGTGCATCAGTGAAGAAAAGGAAGGCATCAACTTCAGATTCTTCAGCTCCGAAGAAGATGAAGCCATTGGCTAGCTCATTCGACAACCCAATTGATGATGTTCCTATCACAACCATGCCGTCAAAGGACCTTGTTCCTTTTGATGAAGAATATGTGATTCCAAGCGAATCATATGAAGAGATTCCGTTTGCTGCTTCGTCAGAGCAGTTGGATGAAGAAATTGAAGCGGACGCAATCCCTTCAACACCAATTGTCTCCTCGCCCATGCCTCAGTTCACTGCTGAAGAGGCTGGCGTTGAAGAATTGGAAGAAGAAGAAGATGTGGACAATGAGTGTACAACACCAGTGCTGAATGATGACTTTTGGGAAAGTCAGCACCCCAACTCTCCTCTGTTCACACCACTGCAACAAATTCCTCAGTCCCCTGTCAACACTGAAGTTCAAATGGGATCTGAAGAACCTCATGCCACTCCATCTGTCCATGAAGAGATTCCAGCCACTAGTGCTGAAGAAAATGTAAATGAAGAACTGAAGACCCAGGCTGCCACTGAACAAGAAGCTAAAATTCCTTAGCCTGTGGAACCTGAGATTGCGATTCCTGAAGTGGTGATGCAATTGACTGACACTCCTTAGCCCAAGCCAAAGGATCCATTCTCGAAGAAGCAGAAATTCAAGGCTGATGACTTCTTCGGTGAGCACGTGTTCTTCACTGACTATCATCCCTATGACTCTGCTCGTCTTAGAAGGAAGCGCTTCTGGACTGCCAGCCAGGCCAATTTCTATTCTTCACTACTCTTCAACAAGGATAAAGTCTTCGACCACTAGCATATTCCTCACGTGGACATGGAATCACTGCCTTGCTTCACCCCTGTCCTCATTGTGCTTCATGACGCATGCCTTCTCAACTTTTGCACATACATTGTTGATTGGAATGAAGAACTTATTCTTCAGTTCTATGCAACCCTGCACATCACAAGCAATGCTGATGACATCAACACCTGGGTTTTGCACTGGATGACCGAAAACACTCATTTCAAAGCACCGGCCTCTGAATTACTTCATGCCCTGCCAATCAGTCCTCCCCTTGAAGGAGCTCGTTGCCTCTACCAAGAGCCTGATCTCACTGCTCACTATATGCAAGTGCTTATGAAGCCTCTGAAGCCTGGTCAAGCCCCAAGGACCAAATTCCTCGTGAAGGAATTGCTCTATGTGCCAAGAACAGTCTATCGCATTCTAACGAAGATTATGAGTCCAATCAAAGGCCATGACTCGTCTGACGAGGAAATTGTTGGCATCATGAAGAATCTGCTATTCAACGTCATACATGGCATTCCTGTCAACTATCACGATTTATTCATGAGGACTCAGGCAAATATTGCACTCTCTCCATTTGAGCTGAAGCCTTATGCTCCTTGGATTATGAGATTCCTCAGAACAAGGTCTTCACTCAACTACAAAGCTGATTTTCAGAATCACCTGAGCTACTTGCCCCCAATCGAAGTCCTCAAGCGGACATATTACTCAGCTGATGAAAAGGGCAAGGCACCTGCTGTCATTGATGAAGGTGTTCGTCCATTGGATGGTCAGTTTCGCAAAGCTGCATCTTATTCCACCAATGATGACTCTGCCACTCATGATTCTGCTGCTAATGCATCCAAGCCAAATCCTCAAGCCACTGCTCCTCGAGTGATGACTGACCGTGAGCTTCTGCTTAGTCTTCACTAGAAGGTGGATCAAAACCATAAATGGGTTAAGCGTCAGTTTGGTTCTATTCTTCACAACATGACTGCTACACATAATGCAGTGAAGAAAAACCATTACTACCTCCATGAAGTCTTCGGTCGCACCTGGGCTATTCTGTCAAATCTATATGGTGAAGAAGATTTAAAGCAAATGGGTCTCAAGGAGGACTTTGACTGGTCTGCACCTCCACCGAAGAAATACAAGAAGGTCAAGGCTCTTTCCTTGGTGGCCAGCTCATATTCTTCATCACGCGAAACCGACGAGCATGAAGACTTGGACGACACTGTGACAGGCCCTACAACAACAAACGACCCCAACAACGCTGGTGCTCCTCCATCAACATGATATTCTTCAGGGCGTTAGTCCTCATTTTCGATCCTTTTGGTCATTCGATGACAAAGGGGGAGAAATTTGAGTTAGTCTTCAAGCGGGTCTACCTATATGGGCATTTTTTTTGCTAAGTTACAACTCTCGTTCTTCTGATGACTTTGCTGGATCGAGTTGTAAACTTAAACTCTATGGCGGCCTGATACTTTTGCTGAGATTTTCTCTCCATGCTTATTCCTCATTAATATTAATGCACGCATGCTGAATTACATCAGTCACCATATTTCATCATGCATTTCAAATTCTTCATATCCTATGTTAAATGCGTGTATGAATTACAAGATATAGGGGGAGACTTCCATGATTCTACTCTTCAAGTGTGGATTGCTTCAAAAGCAAAATCCTCACTATGCACATCTTCAGGGAGAGTTCTTCTATATCTTGCAATCAAATTCCTCAATATCCGTATTTACACTTAATATGTTTATCCCTGTTGAAAACTTAACCTATATTGTCATCAATCGCCAAAAGGGGGAGATTGTAAGTGCATCCAATGCCCCTTAGTGATTTTGGTGTATTGAAGACTTATAGGTTAAGGGACTAATGTGTTTATGAGTGTACATAGGTCTATAAGTCTATGAGGAGTTTGATATTTACAGAGAAAGTCGACCCCTAAAAATGAATATCTTCGACTGAAGATTTTGGTTTTCTGAAGACTTTCTGAAGACTGTGCAAGTGAAGAAATTGGTGTAACCCTGAAGACTTGGTATTCATTCGAGGAACATGAAGCGTGAAGACTTTTGTTTTTGTATTTTCATTTTCTCTTTCTTGATTCATAGGAAACACCATACTGTTAAAGGGGGTCGAGGAAATACTAAGGAAAAATTTCCAAGTGATGCTCAACTCAAAATCCTACACCTACCAATCCCTTCGAGTGAAGCCATTGGAAATATCATACAGTTCAGTCATATTCTTCCGTGACAGAGACGAAGTTCTTCTGGTCTATGAGGAATTTGTTCTGACTGAGGAGTTAGGAATTCGCCAGTGCGGATTGCCTACACAGTGAGGAACATGATAGCCCTGAGGAATTTGAGCCTCAAATATCTGACCGTTGCTGTGCTACGCGCCAGCTGTCCCAAAATATCTACCTACCTAACGGTCATATCATTGAAGGGCATTTATGTCTTATCATGTCGGGCTGCTCCCTAGGCTATAAATAGCCGCCCCCTACAACCACTAGCTGGTTGGCTGCTCCGAGAGTAACTGACACTTGTCATTTGAGAGCATCCCATCCTCCGAGGACTTTGAGCGAAAATCATCAAGTGAGGAAAAACCCAAACCCAAACACCTACAAACCCAAAGTGATTGAGCATCACTGAAGAGATTGATCTTGCATAGATCCGACGCTTGTTACCTTTGAAGATTGTGCTTCTTCCAGATGGTTAGGCGTCATGGTCTAGAGCATCCAAGAGGAAATTGTGGATCGCCGAGTGACCGAGTTTGTGAAGGTTCATAAGTCACCTGAAGACTTACCACGAGTGATTGGGCGAGGTCTGTGTGACCTTAGATCAAGGAGAATACGGTGAGGACTGTGTGTCCTCAGGTTTAAATACTTAGCCGCTCCAACCAGATGTACAACTGAGACATTAGTTGGAACTAGTCTACCAAATCATTGTCTTCACCAAGCTAATTGGTTCTATTTCCTTAACTCTTTCATTTCCTCATCATAGTTGTTGTGTGCTTGTTCATATCTGTTTGAAGACTTTGACCGAAGACTTTCTCAATTTCCTTAATTCAATTTCTTCAGTCTGTTTGTCTTCATCCTGTGTTATCCTGTGTTTACGCTTTCTGTACTCTGTGCTTGTCTTTATTTCATCATGATGACTATGCTTGTGTTCTATTATGTTTACTTTTGAGTACTTATTTCACTGCAAGTAGTTCTTCGCTAAGGAATTTCCTCACCCGAAAATTCCTTAGTGAAGAATTCATAAAAATCGCCTATTCACCCCCCTCTAGTCGATATAACGCACTTTCAGAAAACCATGTTGATTTTTGTGAACCATGCTTAGAATGAGCTTCTGGAGTCTGTTGGCCAATAGTTTGGTTATGATTTTGAGTGTACAATTCAGCAATGAAATAGGTCTAAAATCTGCTGGGGTAGCTGCACGGTCCTTCTTTGGGATGAGGGTAATGAAGGAGTAGTTGATACTCTAAATGTTAACATGACCTGAGTGGAAGTCTGCAATCAGCTTATAAAAATCAGGAGTATTGATATCCCAGCAGTTTTTCAGAAATGCAGCATTGAAACTGTCGGGGGATATCGGCCTCCACGAGCACCTATGGGGACGGAGCCCCTTGTCGGTTCGGCGGGGGGCGGAGGTTGCACAAAGAGCAGATCGAGGCGACACACACACACAACGATTTTACCCAGCTTCGGGCCGCATGGATGCGTAAAACCCTACTGCTGCTTGTCTGGTTTATTCGAGTTCTTGCTCTGGAGCGCAAGAAGCTACAGTAAGTTGGAGCTGGACGTAGACGAGGGTCTACTGGGTGTCCTCCCTCCGGTCTGGATCCCTTCTCTGGTCTCCCCCCTCTCACTACGTGCGCATGGGCCTCCTTTTACATGCTAAAGGGGTTTTCCACAGGTAGCGACGCAGGTGAGGGTAAAAATGGCAAGGAACTGTACGAACAGTGGCCGCACAGTGCTATCGCACCTAACTCTGACGGCGGGGGACAAAGGCATTAAATGCCCGTCTGGATCGCCTGAACAGTGCCGAGGCGGACCGTTAGGGGCGCCTCCGCTTGCCACGGGGGCGACTCCGCCAACGTCGCATGCCATGCGCGCGCCCCAGGCTGCGCGGCGCCCCGCCACGTGTCTCTGGGGAAGCTCCAGAGTGACGCGTGGGCAGGTGAGCTGGAGCGCACGCCTGAGGTAGTGGTTCGCCGCGGCAAGTGGCTTGCCGCGGTGGTTGTCTTGCCGCACCTGAGAGCTTGCCGCTCGTCAGGCCTTGCCGGGGCACGCGGCGCGCCGCAGCGGGCTTCTCTTGGGGTGCCTTGGTTTGGCCGTCCCGGCGAGCTCCTCCCCCCGGGGCCTTGGTGCTTCGGCTTAGTCGTCCCGGCAAGCTCCTCTTGCCGGGGCCTTGTCGCCTTGGCCCGGCAAGCTCCTCTTGCCGGACCTCGCCTTCTTGGCCCGGCAAGCTCCTCTTGCCGGGGCTTGGTCTTCTAGGCTCGATCACTTGGCCTCCGTCCGGCCCAGAAAGGGTCGTGGAGACTCTTGTCGCTCCCCTGGCAAGCCTTGCCGCGGGACGCTACTACCGCCCGTGCACAAGTTCGGGGTACTAAGGTACCCCTACTTTAGTACACCGACAGGAGCCCCCGGGTCTGGGCCATACACGGTGTCGAGCGTTGTTGGGCCAGGCCCTAACAGTGCACGGGCACGTGTGGCCTGGGTTGCGCTGCTCCTTAACTCCGTGCCCGTCGCGCCCTCCCCAAGTGGCGCGCACTTATCGCGGCGTCGTGGGGGGCGAGGCATGCGAGACGTGCGTGACGTGGGTGGCGTGCGCGGGGCTTGAGGCCCGCAGGCATGCGTCACGTCGGGCACGATTCCTTTATTTGGAAAGGCGAAACGTCCGCTCCCACTTTCGAGTGGGGGGGGGGGAGAGGTCGCCTCATCTGTCGCCTCGGCCCTGCTCGCCCGCCACGCGTCCTCCATGCGCTTGGGGTTGCGGTGGTGGAGGCAGGAAGCCGGGCCGACGCGGGTCGAAGTAGAGGGCCGGCCCCGTCGCCTGCCCTTCCTCTGCTTTGATTGGTCGGGCGGGGCGGCCGAGCCCCCACTCCGCCCCTTTATAAGGAGCGGAAGGGGATGATGAGGGTCCACACTCCTTCCTTCTTTCTTCTCTTAGATCCCTGGTCCCCTCTCCCCAACCGTCATGGAGAAAGGGAACCCTGGTCCTTCTTCGGTGGCGGCAAGGGTTGCCGCCAGGCAGCGCGCCCCTCCTCCCCTTGCACCCTCGGCGGCGGAGCTAACCGTAAGGGGAAGGGGGAGGGGGCGAGGTCGTGGACGAGGCCGAGGCGCTCGAGGCGGGCGGGGCGGCGCGCCGGCCTCGCCTCCGCCGGCGGCTCCGTTTCCCCCGGCGCTTCATCTCGGGGAAGACCCCTGGGAGTTCATCATCAGGCTGCGCCGGGCGCCTCGCCGTCGCCTCCGCCTCCCGGCTCCCTTCGCGGACGTCCTGGAAGTGGAGCAACACGAGACGCTGAGACTGCGCATGAGGGGCTGCGGGATCAGTGGTATGCGAGTCCACGTCGAATCCCGAGCCCCCGGCGTGATGTGTCTTGGCCGAGGGTGGAAGTCGTTCGCCCGGATCCACAGCTTGATGGAGGGGTTCACCCTCCATTTTAAGCTGATGGAGGGTGATCTCCTCTCCGTCAAGGCCTTCGGGGACCTCAGCACCCGAGCCCGGTGCTGCGTGGATAGCTCCTCCGACAGCGAAGGCTCCTCCTCGAGCGAGAGTGGCGAGGAGGGGAGCGACAGCGACGACGAGGGGAGCGATCGCCGGGATGACGGGTCCGACTAGGTGCCGGTCGCAGCTCCGCGTGGCACCGGCGGCCCCCATCGTCCGCGTCGCTGGCGCCGTGAACTCCCCGGGGTCGTCTCCTTGGGCGGCTGGCGTAGGGAGGCTGCGGAAGAGGAAGAGGGCGGGCGGCAAGGCCGCTGCCTCATCTTCCAGCTTCGCCCCAGACGCCGTCACCACCCCTGCTCGCGGCGACGACCACCGGGGTCTTCTCTCCGGCCCGGCAAGCTCCTCTTGCCGGGGATTCGTCTTCTCGGGCGGCCGGAGTGGCGAGGCTGCGGAAGAGGCTGGCGGCAAGGCCGTCAACTCGGAGTACGAGGGCTAGATGCCCTCGACAGTGTGCTGACGTCCCGCCACCTCCTTCTCGAGCTCCGCTTCCGGCGTCGCCGTCTCCACCCAGCCTCCGGAGCCCCCCGGGCGGAGCCCCGGATGCTCTCTTGGCGTCTTCTGCCACCCGTAGCTCGTTTAGGCGCCCCTTTTGCCCTTCTCGCCTCCTTGGCCTACCTCCTGAGGAGAGAGACAAGAAGGGATTACGGGCACCTTATCTCTTTTTATCTTGTAAGCCCTCGGGCCTTAATTGTGTTTAAATCTTGTAATCCCATCTTTCATGTTTTTCATTCTCTCTGAGCTGTACCTGAGTGGAATGTTTTTAATGAAAAGGGAGTGTTTGCCGGACCATTTGTCTCGCGGGTACATCCCGCGGCAAGGAGCGAACCCTTTGCATCGTTAAGATAGACACTTCCCCGCCCGGCAACGGACCCTGCCGTCTCCCCGCGCCCCTTGGCCCTCCTCACGCTCTTGGCGGAGGCAGGGAGAAGGCGGGTTCTGGCCCCTTGCTTCCTCTTCTTGCCGCTGCGGCTACTATCAGAAATGGGCCCCGGGAACGCGCTCTGGGGTTTGTCGCTTAAGAGAGTATGACAGCTTTTAGGAGGAAGCAAGGTTTTCGCATTCCGCAGCTCACGAGAGAATGCATGATAAGGGATGTAAAGACTTATCTGAGGTTGCCGCCCCCGGCAACTCTGGCTTGCCGGGGCGCGGGTGCTGGCTCGCCCTTCTCCCCTTCTTCGTCCTTGAGCGGCTCGGCAAGGGTATGCAACTCCTGCGAGCCAAAGGGAAAGGACGGGAAAAAGACGCGGACTCGACCTCTAAGTTAGGGGTTAGCGACTGTTAGGCACTATCAACCCTAACCAAGGACGAGACTCGACTCAGCATGCATGCTAAAACTTGGGGGCGCCAGCGCTTCATTGCTGCCAGGGTCTGCGCCTGGCTTTGTACAAAGGATTACATGCAACTGCGGCAAGACTTTTGTACAAAGAGTTGGTTTCCGGACGGGGTCCGACAACCGCGCCTTACGGGTAAAACTTGCGAAGATGCTCAATGTTCCAGGAATTGCTCACCGGAGTACCATCTTCGGTCTCGAGGCGGACGACGCCGGGCCTCGTGACTCGTTTCACCCGGTAAGGGCCTTCCCACTTTGGCGTCAACTTGTTGTGTATCTTGGCCGACTGAACGCGCCGAAGAACAAGGTCGCCTTCCTCGAGGCTCCTGGCTTTAACTTTGCGGCTATGATAGCGACGCAGAGCTTGCTGGTAGCGAGCGGATCGCACAGCAGCCTGGAGACGATCCTCCTCGAGGAGCAGTGCGTCATCTTCACGCGACCGCTCTTGCTCAAGCTCATCATAAGCGAGCACTCGAGGTGACCCGTATACGAGTTCCGTGGGGGTAACTGCTTCTGCTCCATAGACTAGAGCAAATGGTGTCTGGCCGGTGGCTCGATTTGGTGTCATTCTGACCGACCAAAGAACCGCCGGCAGCTCCTCGATCCAGTTCCGTCCGCGCTTGAGCAGCTTGTCAAAACTTCTGGTCTTGTGCCCGCGCAGTACCTCGACGTTGGCCCTTTCCGCTTGACTGTTGCTCCGGGGATGAGCAACAGAAGCGAAGCAGACCTTGGTGCCGAGGTTTTGGGTGTACTGCATGAAAGCGTGGCTTGTGAACTGCGTACCGTTGTCGGTGATGATCCTGTTGGGGATCCCAAAGCGGCAAACAATCGACCTAAAGAATTTGATCGCGGACTGGGCAGTCACCTTCCTCACCGGTTCCACTTTTGGCCACTTTGTGAACTTGTCGATGGCAACGAACAAGTACTCAAAGCCCCCGACGGATCGGGGGAAGGGGCCGAGGATATCGAGCCCCCAGACCGAGAAGGGCCAGGACAAAGGGATCATCTGGAGAGCTTGAGCTGGCTGGTGTATCTTCTTGGAATGGAACTGGCACGCTTCACACTTGGTTACTTGTGCAGTTGCATCCTGGAGGGCTGTGGGCCAGAAGAAACCTTGCCGGAACGCTTTGCCGGCAAGTGCTCTGGCGCCAATGTGGTGTCCACATATGCCTCCGTGTATCTCCGCCAACAGCTCCTGTCCGTCTTCCCGGTGAATGCACTTCAATTTCACCCCATTGCGTCCTCTTTTGTACAGTGCGCCGTCGACGAACTGGTACATACTGGACTGCCGGGCTACTCTTTCCGCGTCTTCTTGTTCTTCGGGAAGTTCTCCGGTCTGGAGGAAACGGACGATCTGCTGTGCCCACGTCGGAGCCTGTGGCTCGACGACGAGGACCAAAGGCATGTCGGCGGCTGCGGGAACATCAGCTTCTACAGCGAGGATTTGGGGCTCAGCCGGAGCTTGACGTTCCCCGGCAAGCTTGCCGGGGCATGACTTGCCGGGAGCGCCTGCTTCGTCGGGACAAACCCTGGGGCTTGCCGGAGCGGGCAGCTCCTCAGCACTCTTGGCGTCGACCTTGGGGACTCTCTTGGCGGCGGCTTCGGGAAGCTCTGCCGGGAGATAGTCACCGGAGACCGATTTTCTCTTCTTGCTTGGCCCAGTCGATGGTGTCACGGATGGCTGAGTCAGCTTGAGCACAAAAGTCCCTGGTTCCACAGGTAGCTTTAGTGCGGCGCATTTTGACAGGCCGTCGGCGATGTCGTTCTCTGCTCTTGGAACGTATTCCATTTGCAGGCCGTCAAAGCGCTCTTCCAGCTTCCTCACTTCATCAACGTAAGCCTCCATCAACGGGCACTGGTAATCTGGCGGACGACGAGCTGCGAGTCACCCCTGACAATGAGCTTCTTGATCCCAAGTTCCGCCGCGATCCTGAGACCGGCGAGCAAACCTTCATACTCTGTCGTATTGTTGGTTGCTTGCTCCTTGGGAAAGTGCATCTGGACGATGTACTTGGGGTGCTCTCCGGTGGGCGCGATGAGCAGCACGCCGGCACCGGCGCCTTCCAGCGAAAAGGCACCATCAAAGTACATCAGCCACTCTTTGGTTGCTTCCTTGCCGGGGATGCTCGTCTCTGGAATTTCTTCGTCCGGTGTCGGCGTCCACTCTGCTATGAACTCTGCCAATGCTCTGCTCTGGATGGTCGATGTGCTCTCGTACTTGAGGCCAAAGCTTGATAGTTCTAGTGCCCACTCGACAATCCTGCCTGTTGCTTCGGGATTCTGCAGTATCCTCTTAAGCGGAAAGCGAGTGACCACTGTGATCTCGTGTGCTTGGAAGTAATGGCGCAGCTTCCTCGAGGCCATGAGAAGGCCGAAGAGCAATTTCTGCACACCAGAGTACCTCGACCTAGCCCTCTGCAGGAGGGAACTGACGAAGTAAACTGGGCGCTGCACCATCCTCTTCTTCTGCACTTCCCCTTGCGCTTGCGCGGATTCGCCTTTGCCGGGGCCAGAGCTTGTCGGGGAAGCCCCCTGCTTGTTGCCGGACGCGCTTGCCGTGGTTGCGGGCTCGTCATCAGCTTCCCTCTCCGCTACTAACGCAGCACTAGCCACTTGATTGGTTGCCGCTAGGTAGAGCAGCAACTTCTCTTGCGGTCTAGGCGCGACAAGTATAGGAGCGGAGGACAGGTATTTCTTCAAGTCTTGCAGCGCAGCCTCCGCTTCCGGAGTCCATTTTACTGGACCTGCCTTTTCCAAGATTTTGAAAAATGGCAGGGTGCGTTCCGCTGACCTGGAAATAAACCTGCTGAGAGCCGCCACGCAGCCGGCAAGTCTTCGCACGTCCTTGACACGCGTTGGTGCTTCAATCTGCTCGATGGCCTTGATCTTGTCGGGGTTGGCTTCGATCCCACGCTGAGACACGAAGAACCCGAGAAGCTTGCCGGAGGGAACTCCGAACACGCACTTCTCGGGGTTGAGCTTGAGGCTGATCTTGCGCAAGTTCGCAAAGGTCTCTTCCAAGTCTTGAACCAAGGTTGCCTTGTCTCTGCTCTTGACCACAATATCGTCCATGTAGGCCTCCACATTTCTGTGGATCTGTGGCTCGAAAGCAGTGTGGACAACCCTCGCAAACGTCGAGCCTGCGTTCTTTAGTCCAAAAGGCATCCGCACAAAATAGTACGTGCCGCATGGAGTGATGAACGCAGTCTTCTCTTCGTCTTCTTCAGCCATGAAGACCTGGTGGTACCCGGAGTAGGCGTCAAGGAATGAAAGCAGGTCGCATCCGGCCGTGGAGTCAACAATCTGGTCGATGCGCGGCAAGGGAAATGGATCTTTAGGGCAAGCTCTGTTGACATCGGTGAAATCGATGCAAAGCCTCCACTTCCCGTTCGCTTTGCGCACGACAACAGGATTGGCCAACCACGTCGTATGGAGCACGCCTCTGACGAGGCCTGCCGCTTCCAACTTCCTGATCTCCTCCGCGATAAACTCTTGGCGCTCCACCGCTTGTTTCCTGACCTTTTGCTTGACGGGCCGCGCATGAGGACAGACGGCAAGGTGGTGCTCAATCACTTCCCTGGGAACGCCGAGGATGTCAGATGGTTGCCAGGAAAACACATCGACATTCGCCCGCAGGAAAGCAACGAGCGCGCCTTCCTATTTGGGGTCGAGAGTGGCACTGATGGTGAAGGTACCACCAGTGCCGTCCTCCTTGGCGGGCACCTTCTTGGTCGCTGGTGGAGCAGCCGTCGTCTCCTTGCGTTTACTGGCGGGGCTCGATGGTGCATCCTCAACGGCAGCGCAGCGCTCCGGAGAGGCGCGCTTGCCGGAGTGGGCACCAGAGCATTCGCCGGGCTTGGCCTTCTTGCCGGCGGGGCTCGATGGCACGTCCTCGACGGCAGCGCAGCACTCCGAAGAGACGCGCTCGCCAGAGTGGGCGCCAGAGCATTCGCCGGACTTGGTCTTCTTGCCGGCGGGGCTCGATGGCACGTCCTCGACGGCAGCGCGGCACTCCGAAGAGGCGCGCTTGCCGGAGTGGGCGCCAGAGCACTTGCCGGACTTGGTCTTCTTGCCGGCGGGGCTCGATGGCACGTCCTCGACGGCAGCGCAGCACTCCGAAGAGGCGCGCTTGCCGGAGTGGGCGCCAGAGCACTTGCCGGACTTGGTCTTCTTGCCGGCGGGGCTCGATGGCACGTCCTCGACGGCAGCGCAACACTCTGAAGAGGCGCGCTTGCCGGAGTGGGCGCTAGAGCACTTGCCGGACTTGGTCTTCTTGCCGGCGGGGCTCGATGGCACGTCCTCGACGGCAGCGCAGCACTCCGAAGAGGCGCGCTTGCCGGAGTGGGCGCCAGAGCACTTGCCGGACTTCTTCTTCCCCCCGGAAGTTCCAGCGGCGAGTGGGCCGCGGGCCGTTGCTGCTGTCGCGTCCCGGTATATTTGGTCGGCGCAGATAAGGGCATCTTTCTTGTCGCTGCGGACAGAAATGACACTTATCGGGCCACGCATCTTAAGCATGTTATACGCGTAGTGAGAGGCCGCCATGAACTTGGCGAGCGCTGGTCGGCCGAGGATCCCGTTGTAAGGCAACTGAAAGTCGGCGACGTCAAAGGTGACCTTCTCAGTCCTGAAATTCAGCTCGCTGCCAAATGTTACCGGCAGCGTGATCTTTCCCTTCGGCTTGCTCCTTCCCGGGTTGATTCCTTGGAATGTGCCGGTTTCTTCGAGCTCGCTATCGGGAACTTGGAGTCTCCGGAGAACAGCAGAGGAGATCAGATTCAAGCCGGCCCCGCCGTCAACTAGCATCTTAGTGACCTTGAGGTTGCGGATTGTTGGGGAAACCAACATCGGCAAGCACCCGACCGCAGTTGTGCGATCAGGGTGGTCCTCAATGTCAAAGATGATAGGCGTGCTGGACCATCTCAGGGGTCTGCGTGACTCGACGGGTGGCTCCGCTGCATTGACCTCCCGCACCCACCGTTTAAGCTGGTGGTGGGAAGCGTGCAGGGAGGCACCGCCGTCCACACACAAGACCTCAGTGGCTTTCTGAAACTCCTGCTCGCTGGTCTCGGGGTCTTCCATGTCTTCGTCGTCGTCATCGTCTTCGCTCTTGTCGCGTCCCCGGGGAGGTCTGTCTGCTTGCCGCTGCTTGTCCTTGCCGCGGCGCTCCCCCGGGCCGGGACGCTTCGTGCCGGATCCCCCGCCGCCTGCTTGGGCTCTCTCCTTGTCGCGTCGTGCGTACTCGGCCTTCTGCAGGTCGACGAGCCGCTCGACTTGCTTGCAACTCTGGAGGTCGTGGCCCCTGGTACGGTGGATCTTGCAGTACTTCTTGTCGGTACCGTCTCGCTTATCGGCAGCGGCCACCGCCCGGCAGTTGGCGCACCCGACAACCTCCTTGCCGGGGCCTCCCGCCTGGGCTTTCTTGGCGGAGCCCTCGCTGCCGGACTTCTCGACAACCAGTACCTCTGGGTTTTTTCTTCTTTTTGCCGTTCCGCCGCCGGCCTCTCCTTGCCGGGGCGGTACCTTCACTGTCGGATTCTACTTCTCCAACACTTTCTCCGGGGAGCTTCCTCCCCTCCTCAGCGCGTGCACACTTGTCGGCCAGGGCGTAAAGCTCGCTAACCTCCTTGATTTTGCACATCGCCATCTCCTCCCGCATCCTGCGGTTGCGCACGTTCTGATGGAACGCGCTGATCACCGCGACGGGGTGGATGTCTGGGATGTTGTAGTGCACACGGCTGAACCTCTGGATGAACTTGCGCAAAGGCTCTCCCTCCTTCTGAACAAGCAGATGAAGGTCGCTTGCCTGGCCATGGGGTTTGTGGCCGCCCGTGAAGGCGCCAACGAACTGATGGCATAGATCTGGCCAGGAGGAGATGGAGCCGTCCGGCAAGTGCATGAGCCAGGATCTGACGTTGGGCTTGAGTACCAGCGGGAAGTAGTTGGCAAGGATCTTGTCATCCCGTCCCCCGGCAGCCTGCACCGCAATGGTGTAGATGCTGACGAACTCCGACGGATGCGACTTGCCGTCGTACTTCTCGGGCACGTCGGGCTTGAAGTTCTTCGTGCTGGGCCACTGGACTTGCCGCAGCTCGCGGGTGAACACGGGGCAGCCTACCGAATACGGCAGTTCGCCTGGTTCCCCCGGTGCGTGCATGTTTCCAGAGGGCTCAACGCGCTGGTCTGATTGACGCCGCGCCTCTCTTCTGCGCTCGATGCGGGTTCGAGCGTCTTCTTCCCTTCGTTCGTGAAGGACTTGGCGTTGGTCGCGGCGAGTTCGCAGGTTCGACGACGCGGTGGAGTCGTTGTCGAGGTGAGCCCGGCGAGTCGGCGACCGCGGCTTCTGGGGCGGGGAGTGCACGGTGGTTGCACCCCCGCCATTCTTGGCGCCATCAGTTCTCGCCTGGGTGACTGGCCGCGGCTGCGACGCGCTGTGCTGCCGCGGAGTGTCGCCGTTGGCGAAACCGATGAGGCTCTGGATGGTTGCCCTCCAGTCGTCGAGCTTGTCCGCCGTCGGAGGGTAGTCTAGGAGTAGCTGAGCTCGCGCGAGAGCTTCCGCTGGGGTGGCGGGTAGAGGCGGCGAACGGCGCGAGGAGCGGGATGTGCTCGAACTCCTAACCATGTTAGAAGGAGCAGCACCCGGTCCAGGCAGCCGCGCGATGCTCGTTCCGGCACGCTGGATCGCATGCTGGTCCTGAGCGCCTTGGGACCCACCAGCTCGGTCTGGGTCCAGCGAGCGTATGGTACCATGGGTACCATGACGCTGCTGGTTTCGCGCCTCCTGAGAGGGGCGTGGGGCGAGCTCGGACGTCGCGGGACCAAGAACTGGTTCGACGGTGCCCGTTCCTCCGACGGCGTCCTCCCCACCACCCGTCCGCTCCATGGGCGGTGGGTTCGACGCTGACGGACCGGTCACCTCCGGAGCTTTCTTCTTCGGCGCCATGCCGGCGCAAACAATGAGAGTCTGGCTCGCGCGGACGCCGGATCTGGTTCACACAACCTCGACGCGCCCCCTACCTGGCGCGCCAAAGATGTCGGGGGATATCGGCCTCCACGAGCACCAATGGGGACGGAGCCCCTTGTCGATTCGGCGGGGGGCGGAGGTTGCACAAAGAGCAGATCGAGGCGACACACACACACAACGATTTTACCCAGCTTCGGGCCGCATGGATGTGTAAAACCCTACTGCTGCTTGTCTGGTTGATTCGAGTTCTTGCTCTGGAGCGCAAGAAGCTACAGTAAGTTGGAGCTGGACGTAGACGAGGGTCTACTGGGTGTCCTTCCTCCGGTCTGGATCCCTTCTCCGGTCTCCCCCCTCTCACTACGTGCGCATGGGCCTCCTTTTATATGCTAAAGGGGTTTTCCACAGGTAGCGACGCAGGTGAGGGTAAAAATGGCAAGGAACTGTGCGAACAGTGGCCGCACAGTGCTATCGCACCTAACTCTGACGGCGGGGGACAAAGGCATTAAATGCCCGTCTGGATCGCCTGAACAGTGCCGAGGCGGACCGTTAGGGGCGCCTCCGCTTGCCACGGGGGCGACTCCGCCAACGTCGCATGCCATGCGCGCGCCCCAGGCTGCGCGGCGCCCCGCCATGTGTCTCTGGGGAAGCTCCAGAGTGACGCGTGGGCAGGTGAGCTGGAGCGCACGCCTGAGGTAGTGGTTCGCCGCGGCAAGTGGCTTGCCGCGGTGGTTGTCTTGCCGCACCTGAGAGCTTGCCGCTCGTCAGGCCTTGTCGGGGCGCGCGGCGCGCCGCGGCGGGCTTCTCTTGGGGTGCCTTGGTTTGGCCGTCCCGGCGAGCTCCTCCCGCCGGGGCCTTGGTGCTTCGGCTTAGTCGTCCCGGCAAGCTCCTCTTGCCGGGGCCTTGTCGCCTTGGCCCGGCAAGCTCCTCTTGCCGGACCTCGCCTTCTTGGCCCGGCAGGCTCCTCTTGCCGGGGCTTGGTCTTCTAGGCTCGATCACTTGGCCTCCGTCCGGCCCAGAAAGGGCCATGGAGACTCTTGTCGCTTCCCTGGCAAGCCTTGCCGCGGGACGCTACTACCGCCCGTGCACAAGTCCGTGAAAGCTCTATATAGTATAGCAGCTTTAGCCTCATGATCCTGATGTTCATGTCCTTGTTCATCTTTCAACATTGCAATACAATTATTTCCGAATTTAATAGTAGCTTTGGCTTGAAAGTACTTGGTATTAGCTTCACCCACTTTGATTTTCCTGATTGTTGCTCTATGTTTCCAATATTGTCTTTGGTGGTCCAGAGTTATTTCAAGATGCATCTTGAGGATGTCCCCGCCATTGTTTCTTTTGTTGATAATGCTTTGAATTCCTCTATAGTGTCAAAACATAATATCATGAAGTTGGTGTTTTCAATAATGTTCTTCAGATCAGAAAGCCCTTTTGCCCACACTTTTAAACCTTTTTCTCAGTCTCTTGAATTTGGCTGCAATCACTTTTGCACTGTCTGTTTCTGCTAATGGTTGTGACCAAATGGAGCTAACCACATCTTTGAATTGAGGGTGTTCAAGCCAGGAATTTTCAAATCTGAAGATGTTGGTTTTGGGGATGGAAGAGCCTATCTGAATTTGGATAGGCACATGATCAGATGTGGTTTTAGCAAGGGGATAAGCAAAAGTTGCAGGATATTTAAGTGTCCAAGCTTCTGATGTGAAACACCAATCTAGCTTTTCTAGCAATGGTGCATCCTTCATATTACTCCAGGTAAATCTTCTACCTTTGAGCGGTATCTCAACCAGGGCCTGTTTGTTTATGGCTTCATTGAATAGAAGCATATCATCAATGTTACCTCCTTCTCTGCTTCTATTGTGGGGGTATCTAATAAAGTTGAAATCACCCACAACTAGCCAATTAACATCATCTGGCATTTGGAAGTTCTGGAACCAATTGAGGAAGATAATTCTTTCATTTTGTTGGCAAGGACCATAAACATTTGTTAAGATCCATGTATCCCCATTGTGGGTGGAGGTGAATTGAATAGATAGAGAGAATTCATTCACATGATAAATCTGACCAAAAAATACATGCTCATTCCAAGCAATTAGGAGGCCACCTACAGCTCCAATAGATGGGAGATAAGCAAACTTTGAGATTCTTTTGGGGCAGAAGTTTCTGATAAATGAGCTATGAAAACTTTCTTTCTTAGTTTCTTGTAGGTAGAGGATGGAGCATTGTGATTCATCAATCTTATTAGCAATGACAGGCCATTTCTTGGGGTCATTGGTCCCTCTATTGTTCCAGTTAAGCACATTCCAATTCTGGTTCAGGATGTGATTGGATACTGTGACTAGCTAAGATAAAAATACTGCATGACATAGAGATGATGCAACAGAACTTAGAGCTGTTAGAGTAGGAACTAGGCATAGCAGCAAAAGTCAACACTATCCCACTAAGATCATTACATGATAGAGTCTCAATCAGGTCACATGACAAGTTTTCAAAGCATAACAATTTCAAAATGCCCATGGCAAGAGGACTGACTACTACTTGTAATGCTGGTTGGTGGATTAAATCCACTTCTTGTTCAGTTCCTTGCTTCCTTTACTTGCTTCCACCCCTGGATTTCCTCCTTTAGCTTTCTTGGCCTTCTTGCTGATCACTGCTTCAGATGTGTCCTTCTCAGCTACCTTGCAAAAAGATGTGTTCAAACTTCTAATGATTTTGGCAGGGATATGAGGTGGGATAGCATGACATGCCAGACATTCTTTGTCTCTACAGACTGCTTTTTAAAAACCTTTAGATAGTTTTTGGAGTCTACAACTCCTCCTTACCTCAGTTTGAACCAGGGGTACTTTCTCTTTTCTTTTGTTGTTGTGGTGGAGGGCAGATGTGGATGATGCAGATATAACTTCAGTGGAAGTATTGCCTGTGGGAGAGAGTTATCCTGATCATGTGTCACCTGAAATCCAAGTGACAGAGAACATGCAAGTGATGTCTCATTAGGGCAGGTCTCAGGCACAACAAATGGGAGAGTGACAATAGATGCTGCTCCATGGGTGATGATTTCCCAAACAGATGATGTAATGAACTTTTTCACCCAATCAAATTTATCTGGTGATAGAAATGTAACAGATAGGAAGTTGAGCCATTCGACTGGTACCTGAATGATGTCTTTGCTATTCTCCTTGGGAGCAAATTGCTCCCTCCAAACTCTTGCCCCTTCCACCCCTAGATGTTGCTCTGCTAGAGACTGATTGCATGAGGTGATGTTTGTCAGAACTGTAGCCCTGTTTTGCACTTGCAAGCACTCCATTCCTGAAGTATGAGCTTGATTAGCAAAAATAGGATTAGGGAATCCTGGTGGAGCAGTCAGGTCAGAGTCATCTCTCTCACCTTCATCAGTTGCATCAGGTTGGGCACTGTCATCATGGGCAGGTAACATGTGGTTATCCTGAGGTGGTTGTACAACTGGAGCAGTGATATTCAGATTATCTTCTAGTGTGAGTACAGTCCCAGTGGCAACATTCTCTTTGTCTTTTGTTTCTTCAGTTGCATAGTTCTCAGATTGAGGAGGTGCATGTGGCACACTGTCAGGCATAATTACTTGAGCCCTGCTGCTAGATGCATATTCTCCAGTAACTAACTGTAACATTGGAGTGGCTGGTAACTGAACTATAGGAGCAATGTCAGGGTGTGCAAGGAGTTCAAACTGCATAGGTTCAACCATTCTCTCCTCCCCCTGATGAGAATCTTGTGCCATGATAGCATCCAGACTTGGATCATAGTGGGCCTGGTCCATAGGCAAAACTATAGGATCAACTATATGGGCCTGAGGCTCCGGCCCATGGGGAGCAGCCAACATATTTAAATCTGGGAGTGCTGGTTCAATTGGCGCCAAAGGACCATTGGCAGAGGCAGCAGAATTAACACTGTTATCTGATGGCACCAGTGAGAGAGTAATACTGCTCTGATCATTAATGTTCAAGTCTTCCTCTAGTGGTTCAAAGATTTCCTCCATAGCTAAGAATTCACCAGCCTCATTTTCCGGATCCACTTCTTGGGGCATAGCCCAGTGCCCCCATCCAGGCATGTCTTCTTGGTTCTCTTCCTCCTCTATGTCATCATCTATCTCCATGTTCTGGGCTGCATTATTACCAACATGGAGTGCTAGCTGAAGATTCAACTATGGGCCAACAAATGGATCATGATGCTCATCATGTTCATGCTGTTGCAGAGGTCCAAGAAAATGGTTGTCTTGGTTGGGGTGATAGTTTGCTTGGGGGGGGGGAATAGGATGAGTGAGGGAGTCCTGGATTAGGGGGTATCCGGACAGCCGGACTATATCCTTTGGCCGGACTGTTGGACTATGAAGATACAAGATTGAAGACTTCGTCCCGTGTCCATATGGGACTCTCCTTGGCGTGGAAGGCAAGCTTGGCAATACAGATATGTAGATCTCCTTCCTTGTAACCGACTCTGTGTAACCCTAGCCCCCTCTGGTGTCTATATAAACCGGAGGGTTTAGTCCGTAGGACCAAGATCAACAATCATACCATAGGCTAGCTTCTAGGGTTTAGCCTCTTTGATCTCGTGGTAGATCAACTCTTGTAATACCCATATCATCAAGATCAATCAAGCAGGAGTAGGGTTTTACCTCCATCGAGAGGGCCCGAACCTGGGTAAAAACATCGTGTCCCCCGTCTCATATTACCATCCGCCTAGACGCACAGTTCGGGACCCCCTACCCGAGATCCGCCGGTTTTGACACCGACATTGGTGCTTTCATTGAGAGTTCCTCTGTGTCGTCATCGTTAGGCTTGATGGCTCCTTCGATCATCAATAGCGATGTAGTCCAGGGTGAGACTTTTCTCCCCGAACAGTTTTTTGTATCCGGCGGCTTCGCACTGTGGGCCAACTCGCTTGGCCATCTGGAGCAGATCGAGAGTTACACCCCTGGCCACCAGGTCAGGTTTGGAAGCTTAAACTACACGGACGACATCCACAGAGACTTGGTCTTCGATGGATTTGAGCCCCTGCCGAGTGCTCCACACGGTCGTGATGAGTATGATTTAGCTCTACCATCAGACAGTGTCCAGGAGACCGCACCGACAATCGCTCCGACCCTTGATTCGGAGCCAATTATGCCATCCATGAACGGGTGGATAGACCCCGCAACGGAAGCCGCATTCTCAGCGGTGATCGAGCCGAGTATCGACCTTACCCTTCACGAGAGCCGTGACGCCAAACTGCCAGATTCTTCCCCGGCCACGGACTCCAAACCGCCTGCGCCCGTGCCTATCGAATCTGAATGGGCGCCAATCATGGAGTTCACCTCCGTGGGTATCTTTCAGCACTCGCCCTTTGGCTACATACTGAATTCATTAAAGTCTCTCTCCTTGTCAGGAGAGTCCTGGCCGAACTATGTCCGGCAGGATTGGGATGCAGATGATGAAGAAATTCGCCGCCCACCCACCACCCACTTAGTAGCCACTGTCGACGATTTGACCGACATGCTCGACTTCGACTCCGAAGACATCGACGGTATGGACGACGATGCAGGAGACGAACAAGAACCACTAGCCATAGGGCATGGGACAGCCACCTCATCCCATGATGTATACATGGTGGACACACCCAAAGAAAACGACGACGAGGAACTGAAGGATGCAGCGAAGGATCATTCCTTCGAGAAGAAGTCAAAGCGGCGGCGTAAACGCCACTCCAAATCCCGCCTCGGCAGAAACAATGATCATATAGGCCCAACGATACAGCAGGGTGAGCCAGCGGACGACGAACACGACGTTGAACCACCATCCGACCATGGCAACACAGAGAATCAAACCGAACAACCCGTCTCCGGCGAAGATAACAGCCCGGATGACATCACACCGGACAGGCACCTGGAGCAACAGAATCTCCATCAAAGGCTCGTCGCCTGTCGGTGTCAAAACCGGCGGATCTCGGGTAGGGGGTCCCGAACTATGCGTCTAGGATCGATGGTAACATGTACACGGGGTTTTACCCAGCTTCGGGCTCTCTTGATGAGATAATACCCTACATGCTGCTTTTGATTGTATTCATATGGGTGTAGTACAGAGTTGATCTACCTCGAGATCATATGTTGTGGTCTAAACCCTAGAGGTATGATGAGTCATCTCATAATAATCTATCGACTAGTCTGGCCTCGGTTTATATAATGCACCAGAGGCCCAGGATAACAAGAGTCCTAGCCGAATACGCCGGTGGGGGAGGAGTCCTTGTCTTGATCGCCAAGTCTTGTGGAATCTTCCTTGTATGCGGCACCTGTCCGGACTGGCCCATGAGTATGTGGCCCTGGGGGTCCTCGGCCCAATCTAACCGATTGGGGGACGACATGGTGAGTACCCCCTAATCCAGGACACCGTCAGTAGCCCCCTGAACCGGTCTTCAAGTTAGGGACGCTCCTCGATTCTTCCAAACTATTCTTCATCTTCGGTCGCCGGTCTTGAAAACTGGTTCAACGAATCTTCTTTATCTTCGATCTTGAGGATCGCCGAAATGGATTCGACGGGTTTACACGTCGGGTATCCGAGGAGCCCCTTTAAGTTTCCGGCCTTTATCAATGCCTTGTTATTTTTATGCCACACCTCGGGTTTGAAGTTGTTCCCGGGAGGCAGTTCCCTCTTGCGTCCGAGCTCTAACGCCGGTACTGCATTCGAGGTATTTTTTGTAGCCGAGCACCAATGCCGGACTGCTTCCCAGCTCTAACGCCGGACTATGTATCTGAGCTCCAACGCCGGACTATGTATTCGAGCTCCAACGCCGGACTGTATCCGAGGTGTCGTAAATCACCTTGGTTCAAAGAAGTTTGAAGGAGTTTAGCCGAGCTTAATGCCGGAAATGCCCTCTGTGGAGCCAGCCACTAGCGCCCGAGCTTTATGCCGGACTGCTTTCGAGGTGGTGCACCACCCCGAATGTGGGCCGGTTTTTGTCAATATTTTTTATTGGTGCAATTTATTCTCTGCCGAGATATATAGCCAGTAGCCCTCAAGGTGGGTATCGGTCTAAAACCCGAGATGCACATGAAGGATGACATAAGACCGCTGATCCCCATAGCCGCTGAGACTCAGGTTGATTTGCAAAATCGGCCTGAGGATCAAGTCCAAGCTCGGCAGAATACTCCGGGACACTAAAAGCGGCGTGCTCAGTCCTCGAGACTCAGGTTGGGTGCGGCCAACCAACCTGAGGATCAAAATCTCCTCAGAAACTATATTGCACATAAAATTTTCTGTATTGGACAAAAAATGCAGTAGCCCCCGAGACACTGGCCGGGTGGCAACAACAGATCAGGGGATCGATGTGCCCCTTTAATATGTTTAAATAATAAGCCCAAAGCCCAGTAGCCCCCGAGCCTTAATGCGGGCACGGGTGACCGAATTAAGGATCAATATCCATAGTAAAATCACAAATTATGTGTAATGACTCTATGTATCCAAGTACTTTATGTCATTAATGCTCGGATCCGCATTGAATAAAACTTTGTTGACCGACCATCGGCTTCCACCTCCTCGGCCAGTAGCCGAGGAGTGTTTGTCTTATTTAATAAAGCCTTCATGAGGGCAAAGATTTACGACAAACAAGGCAATCTGGCCATACGGTTTTATAAACAAAGGTACGCGGAGAGATATGGTATATTACTGTTTAACAGAAGAAATGTCTTCCAAAGAAAATAGTCCCGCTATCGGTTCCTTTCTTTGGGTTGTCATGCTAAGCATGATCATAAAACCTCAGCTCCAATGTAAGAGCAAAATATCGAGGATTTAGTTTGGGAGGCTAGTTAATAGCCCCCGGTAGTGTTCGGCGACAGTCGAGGTCAAGCCGTAAACACTTCGGCCAATGTTATGAACGGCCTGTTATTTAACATAGTCATCGGATCGCTGACCAGTTTACGCTTATTGTGACAGTCAGTTTTCGGCTTTCTCCACTGAGGTGCTTAATCGTGTGAGCTGGAAGCACAATCGCAGTGGTTCTCCCTTTGCACGCTTAGCCGAACAAAACGAAACGTAGGAAGCAAGTGCGGGAGCCGGGCAACCCAACTATTGACTGAAGACACAATTTGAAACCGATGCATATATAGCAATATCTGAGAATGTTTTTGCCGAATCCCTAAAAGGTGTCCGGCGTTGCACTGCGAGACTAATGCTGGAAAAGCACAAATAGTTTAAAAGTGCCAAAAAGCTTGGAAAACCAAGAAACGTCAGTAAAAACATGACGTCCGAACAATATCAAGTGTTCGGTGCCAACCCGAAAACTGGTCTTAGAAAAAAGAAGTGCTTCTGTCGTGCTTTAACATGATACATCCTATCTCAAGACTTCGAGCGGGTCAGCCTACGACTTCAACCTCCTATCCCGAGGGCGGAGTACTTCTCATCAGGCCAGTTTAGCAAACTAAACTCTAGCGGCTTTTGAGAGAGAAATTAGGCTCCCCGGCTAGTGACCGCACACTCGTGTCGAAAAAAGGAGTGATAAATAATAATAACTTTGCAACGACTAAGAAGAAAAACACTTAGTATGAAACGACTCAAATAAACATAAGAGCCCCCCAAGTGACTTGGGTAAAAGTTGACTATATAATGTAAGGTGACATGTAGAATGCCTTCTAGCCGGATTGTAGATCGTTTGTCGTAGCGGACCATTTCGCTTCAACCTCTGGACCCAATAGTCCGGAGTGTGTCCGAATACCCTCGCGGTTATAAGAACCGGGGCATGGGTGGAGACCAGGTGTAGGGGTCATTAGTGCTTTATCAGACAAGTGCCCAACTAGTTATGTTATATTACATGGTTAGTAAGAAACATCTTCCAGGGAGAATAGTTCCGTTAGGGGTTCCTTTCCCTAGGAGGCATGCCCTAAAGTGCATGTCCGGACTGCGAAAAGAGCAGAAAAGCATCTGGGGGCAGGTAAATAAATAGGTAAGAAATCATCTTTTAGTTCACCGACCGAGTATTCCCTTAAGAACGCTAGCTTTCGGCTTCACCTAGTCTGAGGTACACATCCGGCTGACCCGGCAGTAACAATCGCAGAGGTGCTCCCTTTACCACCTAGCCGAACAATCGGAAACATAGGGGTAAGCACAGGAGCCAGGCAACCCAGCTTGGCCAAAACTTAAGTCATATCGATGCATATAATGGTGAATAAAAGGTACATGCGGAAGTGTGACATATGTGTTGGGCATAAAGCCCGTATTAATAAGCTTCTGTTAAAGAAGCCCCTAGGTATAATGAGCGCGGGTAGCGCGTCAAGTACGTGTGAACAAAGTTTGGACAAATTTTTTTTTACAAGCAACTTTTTTCTTTCAAAAAAGTATAACGCTTGATCGAACCGAACACAAGTTAGAAATTAAAGCTTTGAGCATGAAAGCGACTTAGCTGGTTAATGTGTTCGCAGTCCGAGCTTGATGCGGGACAAGGTTCTATCCCCCAAGCTAGTCCTGAGGTGGCGGAGCGAAGAGCTCGACACGCCGAAGTGGTGACATAGCACGGTCGATGCAGACCGGCAGAGTGATGCCGAAGTCCCCGGATCATTTTCCTATGCACAAAAAATAGTGCAAACGGGAGATAATGGTAATAATGATAAATAAAAAATCGTTGCATAATGAATAATTTATGCAAAGTGAGTAATAAAAGAAATATGACCTGGCGCCAAAGTCGATGTCGATGCAGGGCGTCGGCGTGATGCGGTAAAGGCGTGGCAAAGCCTGAATTCACAGGTCGGTCCGCGCTCCGGATGCGGCGTTCGCCGGACTATGTACGGAGACTGACCGAACCAGCATGCGACCGTCGTTAATGCGGCCACCATTTGATAGACCTGTGAACATATGATGGACAAACCAGAGTAATAATTCCTTGGAAAAAATGAACCCAAACATGCAAAAAATATTAGGATTAATAGCACCTGGTTTATTTGTTGTATTAATCCAAAGGAAGATGATGCTGGCAAAGGTTGGCTCGCCGAGGCGAAGCCCTCGGTCCGGCCAATCGTGATGAAGCTGGTCGGCTAGTGACGCCGAAGTGTCTGGAGTAGGTTGATGAAGAGATGATGAATCCTCCGATCCAGCCGAGATGTCGAAGCCTCGAGGCCAGTCGATGAGTCGAAGTAGTCCGGCGTGATGGACATCGGCTTGAAGGGGCAACAGTGCGGCCCTGGGGATGCAGGTCGTGACGTGGTAGATGCCGGCTTGATGAAGCGACCGTGCGGTGATGCCGGTATGCCCGCTCCGTGTAATCCGTGGGGCGGCGATGTTGGTGATGATTTGTCCTTCGCGATGCCGGACTCTTGTTCGGCTTGCCGAGATGATGATCCGAAGAAGTTGAGCTCGGCTCAACAAAGTGACGACGTGTCTAGCACAGGTCGGCAGCCGTGGAGCAATATTGTCGGACTGGTTTGACACCAGCAATGATGTTGAAGATCATGTTCAAAAGATTTTAAAGTTAGTGGGGTGTGTTCGGGAACAATACACAATATCCCATACAAAACTTCCTTCAAAAAGGATGTCCGAAATCCCGTTCATAAAAAAGATGAATTCGGGTCGGATTCGTTCTCGCGCAGAAAACATATCCGAAAAGTGATGCACTAATCGGAAGGTTCCCGGAGTTTGGACGGTCGGATCGAGCTGAAATTTTGAAGGGTGGTAGATATAGTAATTCCGCAGCCGATCAACGGTTGGATCTTTGAAGCTGGACACCACGCCCTAAACTCGTCCAGATTCCCGTCCAGATTTGACAGGGCTCCGGTATATTATGGATTGTCGGAGATTCCTCCATCTGAACTCGACGAAATTTTCCAGGGTTGTTGTAGACTCAATTCTGCACAATTCCACCAAAGCGATCGTCAAAGCGATACTCGAGGAGGTGGCGGCAGAAGATACGAGTTCGCTGTCCAGAAAACAGCACGGTCACTTGAGGGCAATGTTGACGTTGAGCCCCCGAGCTTCATGGATGATTCCTCCGTGATCTTGATAGAGATCAGAGTTGATGTTTGATGAAGGCCTTCATCCGAACATGGTGATCCGAACATGGGGCGCAATTCTTGGTCGAACCAAGGTGACCAGTCGAGCTGGTGACGAAGATGCCGAAGTCGCAGTTGATCTGCAGGCGAGCCATCGATCCTTTTGTCGATCACACAGCGGATCTCTCAATGAAAGCACCAATGTCGGTGTCAAAACCGGCGGATCTCGGGTAGGGGGTCCCGAACTATGCGTCTAGGATCGATGGTAACATGTACACGGGGTTTTACCCAGCTTCGGGCTCTCTTGATGAGATAATACCCTACATGCTGCTTTTGATTGTATTCATATGGGTGTAGTACAGAGTTGATCTACCTCGAGATCATATGTTGTGGTCTAAACCCTAGAGGTATGATGAGTCATCTCATAATAATCTATCGACTAGTCTGGCCTCGATTTATATAATGCACCAGAGGCCCAGGATAACAAGAGTCCTAGCCGAATACGCCGGTGGGGGAGGAGTCCTTGTCTTGATCGCCAAGTCTTGTGGAATCTTCCTTGTATGCGGCACCTGTCCGGACTGGCCCATGAGTATGCGGCCCTGGGGGTCCTCGGCCCAATCTAACCGATTGGGGGACGACGTGGTGAGTACCCACTAGTCCAGGACACCGTCATCGCCACTGAGCGGAGTCTGAAAAAGCAGAAGTGAAGGCTCAAGGCTGCGCAAGATACACTCAGAATTAGATGGAGTAAAGTACTCAACACCGCAGAAAAGTACGGCGGCAGTCGCCACACAAAGAGCTACCCGAAGCGAAAGCTACTACCTGAATTCGATGATGAGGCCTTAGAGCCCCCACAATCAAAAAACAAAACAACCACCCGGTCGGATAGACAACCTCGTGGCCAACATAGAGCGGCAAACGACGCCGCACACAAGCCAGTACGCGATCCACGTGAGGATTTGCATCAAAAGGACGACGCAACCAGATCCATCTACGGGCCAAGATAGCGCGCTCCAGCACGCAAAGCCACACAACAAAAATCCGAACGCCACGGTACACTCAAATACAGGGGTGCCGCACACCCCTTATGTTTCACCGATGAGGTGCTGGACCATGAATTTCCAGAGGGATTCAAACCCGTAAACATAGAGGCATACGACGGAACGACAGACCCTGGGGTCTGGATTGAGGATTACATCCTCCATATCCACATGGCTCGAGGAGACGATCTCCATGCCATCAAGTACTTACCCCTCAAGCTCAAAGGGCTAGCTCGGCACTGGCTTAAAGGCCTCCCCGAAAACACCATCGGAAGTTGGGAAGAGCTCGAGGACGCTTTTCGGGCAAATTTTCAAGGGACCTATGTTCGACCACCAGACGCAGACGATTTAAGTCATATAACTCAACAGCCCGGAGAGTCAGCCCGAAAGCTTTGGAACAGGTTTCTCACTAAAAAGAACCAAATAGTCGACTGTCCGGACGCCGAAGCCTTAGCAGCTTTCAAGCACAGCGTCCGAGATGAATGGCTTGCCAGACACCTCAGCCAAGAAAAGCCGAGAACAATGGCAGCATTAACAAGCCTCATGACCCGCTTTTGCGCGGGTGAGGACAGCTGGTTAGCCCGATGTAGCACGAGCGACCCAAGTACATCCGAAGTCAGGGACGGAAACGAGAAGCCACGACGCAACAAAAACAAGCGCTGGAATAAAGAAGACAGCCCGAAGAGCATGGCGGTAAACGCCGGATTCATAAGCTCTCGGCCAGGTCAACAAAAGCTGCCCTCCAAAGGGAACAGAGACGAACTGTCCAGCCTAAACAAGATTCTGGACAAACTATGTCAGATCCACAGCACCCCGACAAACCGGCAAATCATACCCATAGAGAATGTTAGGTCTTCAAGCAGTCCGGCAAGCTCAACGCCGAACACAAGGGGCAGGATACACCAAGCGAGGACGAGGACGAGCCTCACAAGCAAAGCACAGGGGAACAGAAGAAATTCCCACCAGAAGTCAAAACAGTAAACGTGTTACACGTGATGAAGAAAAACGACACGGCACTCATAGAGACACGTGCCCCAGGGCCTATCACCGCGGAGTTCCTCCACTGGTCGTCCCAACCGATCACCTTCGACCATCGGGATTACTCGGCAAGTATCCAACATGCAGGATGGGCTGCCTTGGTGTTAGACCCGATACTTGACGGATACCACTTCACACGAGTCCTGATGGACGGCGGCAGTAGTTTAAACCTGATATATCAGGACACAGTCCGCAAAATGGGGATAGAGCCAACAAAAATCAGCCACAACAATACTACCTTTAAAGGAGTAACGCCAGGCCCAGAAGCCCGTTGCATGGGCTCCATGCTACTGGAAGTTATATTCGGCTTTCCCGATAACTTCCGCAGCGAAAAGTTAACCTTCCACATCGCTCCGTTTCAAAGTGGCTATCAAGCACTACTCGGACGCGAAGGTTTCACTCGCTTTAACGCAATACCACATTACGCTTCTCTCATGCTTAAGATGCCCGGTCCATGTGGCATCATTACAGTGAATGGAAATATAGAGTGCTCCTTGCGTGCGGAAGACCGTGCGGCTGCTTTGGCAGCCGCACACTAAACGACCTCACCAGCTAGAACATCGGATAGGTCGTTAAGACCACGGACACGGTTAGACGAGTCCGGCATAGCTATATAATTGACACAGGTTCGATGGCTATACCCCTATAACAATACAAGGGGCTCAACGCGTGTAAACAAGTGACAATTAGGCTCAATTTTACTCATCTTGAACTGTACTTGGTTTATTTAGTATAACCTACCTTTTGCACGACAACTTTTCAGCTAAGTTCTTCTCTTTTACAGATGACTATCGTGCTACACCCGTCCAGGATACGGCACAACGGAGACACAGGCGCAGACATGCAGCAAGGACCCGTTCCAAGGATTCTCTTTAGATTAAGACCCTGCATAAACCTTTTTTACTGTCTCTTGTTGATACACATCCCCCAGATTCTCAGTACAACTAAGATGGATGCTGACGTATTGGCATGTGGCCACGCTAGATTATTGCACGTACTTGGACACCAGGGGCTTATTACAAAGGGCACCACTTAGCTCGGTTTACATCATAAAGACCGAATACCTTAGGGAGTGTTCGGCGTCGCGAGTTTGGCCTTATATGCATCAGCTCCGAATCATGTCTTTGGTTAAATGTTGGGTTTGCCCAGATCCTGTGTTTTGTTGCCTTACGTTCCGCTCTATTGGCTAAGGCGGCACCAGGAGAACTACTGCGATTGTACACTGGTTCATCCGGACGAGCACCTCAGTAGAGAAAGCCGAAAACAGACTGTCATGATATAGCGTGATACTGGTCAACCACTCGATGACCTAGCGGAATCTTTGGGATTCCTCCGCCTTAACGAAGGGCCGTTTCCAGGCCAGGCATGTACGCGCCCCGAATTCGGTTGAGCGTGGAGCCACCAGGGGCTATATAGTAGCCCCACTGTCAAACTCCTCTGGCTAAGTGAAAGTGTTAAAGCATTATAGTCCGATTGCCTAGTTTGCTGCGCTATCACCTCCTTAATGGACCAAGACGTTGGATCAAGTGTGAACATGCGTCTTCTGCGAACACCCCCGCATCATATGCGTGGGGGCTGAAGTCGACGACTACCATCTTTCAGGTTATATACATACATAAACGGCCGCACAGGAGGTATTATAATTCTTGTAGGCACAAGTATAAAATAGCCTTCATAATTCAGTAAAACATTGTTTTTCAATGGGAATACATGTCATTAGAACATAATATTCTTCGAGCATTGCGCCTCTATGGAGCGAGCGCCCTCAAGAACTTCTCAAAAGTAGTGCTCGGCAGGTACTCGGCTCTCGTCCGAATCTTGGGCTGCAATGGCGATGGCCTCCATCTCCACCCAGTATGTCTTCACACGGGCAAGGGCCATCCGCGCACCCTCTACGCATGCCGACCTCTTCATCGCGTTGATATGCGACACTGCACCAAGGAACTGCTGCAACAAACTAAAATAGTTGTTTGGCTTTGGCCTTTCCGGCCACAGATGATCCACAACAGACCTCATGGCGAGTCCGGAAAATCTATTCAGCTCGGCCCATTCGGCCAACCGATCAGTCAATGGAAGCGGACGCTCTGGAACGTGAAATTGTGACCAGAACAGCTTTTCCACTTCACGATCTTTTTGATCTCGGAAGTATTCGGCCGCATCGGCAGCACGCGCCGCCAAGTCCAGATATGCGTCCGCAGAACTCCACAGCCGGTCCAAAGGGGCGTACTTAGGATCTCCGAACTTCATCCATAGCATAAAGGGCTTCCCAGCCATAATATCCCCGGCTTGGCGCAGCTCCTCCTTTACCGCTCTCATTGCAGAGCGGGTGTCTTTGGCTGCCATCGTGGCCTTCTCCAGGTCCGTCCTCTTCGCTCGATCTTCCTTTTCAAGAATCTCGTAACGGTTAGCGGCATTCTTCAATTCCACAGCCATTCTGGCTACTTCTTCCTTGCTTTGGCAGTGAGCAGCCTGTTCGGCTTTCAGCTCCTCGATTGCCTTTAGGGCAGCCACATCGCTTTTCCTGGCTTGTTCTTTGGCTCAGGCAAGTTCCGCCCGAAGGTTCTCCATGGCCGCAACTCCATCTGCATTCAAAAACATGTTATAAATACTGGCATCATGCTCCTCTTATCATGTGCCACTGGAGAAATTGCATACCCTGTGCCTCGTCAAGTCGCTTGTTGACAAGTACAATGTCGGCGTCTGCCACATCGAGCTGCCGCTTTAGATCGGCAAACTCATTAGTCCAGCTGGCCACCGGACCCTCCGCCACCTGCATATCAAGGCGGCACGATTATTCCTGGGACTATGATCCTCTGTGCGCCGTTGTCTTCGACGACACCCAGAGTCTCAGGCGCTACTATCTACACAGGGCACATCTAAAAATGTGCGGTACTGTAAAAAATGCACATCATTTCGCATACCTCAAAACCCGTCAGTAGACTCATAACATGATTGATGAGGACATCAATACCATTGTTACACCCACAACCCCTGCTGCTATACATATTGGACCAATTACTAGAGCTCGCGCATGCCAATTGAATTATCAGGTACTTTCGTTTCTTGGTAACGATTCCAATGTTCATGAGAATATGATGCTGCCTAAATTGGATACATTTGTTTTGATTACAAATGAAGGGCCTACCATGGACAAGAAAGATGAACCTTGGAGCAAGTTCAAGCATGCAGATGTTGGCATGCGCAAGGGGAACAAGAACGGAGTTACAAGTGATGACTCCAGGACTTTGAAGCCACCATAATGAGTGCATGAAGCCTTGGACAAAATATACAAGATGCCACTTCATAATATTCGTCCATAGGCAATTCTAGGTGCTGCGTCACCTTATTATTGGGCCAGGCCCATGTGATTTCGAAATACTTAAGTATAGGCTGTTTTTAGAGTCCGTATGTGTGGGGAAACAAGAGTTAGGGTTGGTTTCGGACCCCTCCCTCAAGGGCCACAAAATTCCCTCCTCTTCCTCCATATATACAGCCCTTAGGGCGTCGTTTAGACTTTGGGTTTTGTTTAGATTAAAAGTTCGCCATAGCTGCAACTTCGCGTACTTTGTTTGTGTTCAACGACCAGACCAAGGCGTCACAGAACCCCACCTTGATCAATAAAGCTTTCCTCTTATATTCGCAATATCCAGATTGCAATCTTAGTTTCTTGCTTGTTCTTCGTTTGCCTGCAGGAAACAGACCTTCGTGGTCAGGTTGATCATGCTCCGGCGTGGTCAATAACCTCCCGGAGTTGGTTTAGCGATTGCTAAGGCGCGACGTCCTCGCACGTTCATAGTCGGATCATCAAAGTCGACTTCCTCCAAAACGATAACCACCATCTCATCGAAAGACGGGACACCTTTGCCTCTATCAAGTGGTATCAAATTTCCAGGTTGCTCGGTGAGATTTTATAGTTTTCCATAGTTTAGATCGAGTCTGTTCTTCATACCTATAGTCCACGAAAAAGCCAGAAAAAATTAGGGTTAGTTCACCCCATCCGAACCAATCTGAGCCTTTGCATAATCTTTTTTGTATTTGCTTTGTTGAATTTGCGGTTGCATTGTCGTGTCAACTTGCTGGTCTTAGCGTCTAGTCCTTTAGAGTTTCGAGTTCTGTTCACAGGTTGTCACGTCGCCGCTGCCATATATCACCACCGCATCATCATCATCACCGCTGCCATATACGCCACCACATATCTGCCGCCATCACGCCAATCCGAGTACACCTGCAACATATATCCGCCACCAGTCCGAGTTCCACCAGATTCATCTCTGCCACCAGTCCGAGTTCCACCAGATTCATCTCCGCCACCAGTCCAAGTTCCACCAGATTCATCTCCGCCACCAGTCCTATTCCGAGTCCAGTATTTTGTTACTCTGTTTTGGATTTCCAGATCACGCCATACTCCGAGTCGTGACAGACAAGGACTCCCCAACATCCGTGCTACCCGCAGTAGAAAAATAGTTCCAAACTCAAAAAAAATACTAAGTCTGGAAAATTCTGGCTAGGCAGTTTTTAGACCATTTGTAGACTTTTTCGAAAAAAATTGTTGCGGACCAAAAAAAAGAAAAAAAGAGGAAAAAGTGCAAAAAAAGTGAAAAAAAGAATTTTTTTTCAGAGTGTGCTCCTCCCTTGTTTACGTGTAGCGCCGTGATTTTGTTAGTGTTCTAGGCTCGCGTCTCTAGTACAGTCTAGCCTAGGACCAGCACAGTACCGTCGTTGAGCGTTTATTCAACTTTGCATCTCTAAATTGATTATTGCTGACCCTTTTTGCTACCATACTATAAGCCTTCCCAGCTCCACATACATCTACGTCGTGCGTTTGACTCTCCCTGGCAATCGCTCTATCCAAGCTTTTGAGAGTTTTGACTACAACGTTTGCCGATCACCGCCTGCTGCTGGGTAAGAACTGGTAAGAATTTGAGATTTGCTTGAAGGATTTGTGACTGTCCACCACACCACCACCACCACTTCCTAGTAGTCTGTAGAATCATATTCTTGTGTGTTTCTATTGCTGCTCACCATGGCAGGATCACAAGCCGACGAGACTGACTGGGAGAACATGACAAACAAAGAGTTACATGATAAGTTTCAGCAAATGATGAGTGGACAGGTGGAAGATGTGCTAAATAGATTTGAAGAGGCCATGGAGAATATAGATGGCATTGAGAAGGCATTCGAAACAAAGCTCGATAACAAGTTTAATGAATTTCTCGCACGTCTTGCACCACCACCACCGGCTGCACCTGACGCACCTCTACAACAACAACAACGACTACCTCCACGTCGCGAAACAGCCCTCCGCCGAGCGAGCCGTGTCCCTCTTCAGCCTGGCCAAGCTGCTGGTGCTGCTGTTGATACTTCTGTGGCTCCTGCTGCTGATGTGGAGGAGGATGATTATGTGGGAGATTACGAGGATGAGGTTGATCTACATCAGAACTACGTGCAACCACCAGCACCACAACCACCAGGTCGTCCACATGCAAATAATGGCAATGTTAGGGCTCCTCCTCAGGTACGAGATCATGACCATCTCCCTAAACTGAAATTGAATAATGCACATCATTTCGCGTACCTCAAAACCCGTTAATAGATTCATAACATGATAGAGGCAAAGGTGTCCCGTCTTTCCATGAGATGGTGGTTATCGTTTTGGACGAAGTCGACTTTGACGATCCGACTACGAACGTGCGAGGACGTCGCGCCTTAGCCATCGCTAAACCAACTCCGAGAGGTTATTGACCACGCCGGAGCACGATCAACCTGACCACGAAGGTCTGTTTCCTACTGGCAAACGAAGAACAAGCAAGAAACTAAGATTGCAATATGGATATTGCGAATATAAGAGGAAAGCTTGATTGATCAAGGTGGAGTTCTGTGACGCCTTGGTCTGGTCGTTGAACACAAACAAAGTACACGAAGTTGCAGCTATGGCGAACTTTTAATCTAAACAAAACCCAAAGTCTAAACGGTGCCCTAAGGGCTGTATATATGGAGGAAGAGGGGGGAATTTCGTGGCCCTTGGGGAAGGGGTCCGAAACCAACCCTATCTCTTGTTTCCCCACACATACGGACTCTAAAAACAGCCTATATTTATGTATTTCGAAATTACATGGGTCTGGCCCAATAATAAGGTGACGCAGCACCTAGAATAGCCTCTAGACGAAGTTTATGAGGTGGCATCTTGTATATTTCGTCCAAGGCTTCATGCACTCATTATGGTGGCTTCAAAGTCCTGAAATCATCACTTGTAACTTCGTTCTTGTTCCCCTTGCGCATGCCATCAACTCCATGCTTGTTCTTGCTCCAATGTTCATCCCTCTTATCCATGCCAGGCCCTTCATTTGTAAGCAAAACAAATGTATCCAATTTAGGCAGCATCATATTCTCATGAACATTAGAATCATTACCAAGAAACGAAAGTACCTCATAATTTAATTGGCGTGCGCGAGCTCTAGTAATTGGTCCAGTATATGTAGTAGTAGGAGCTGTGGGTGTAACAATGGTATTGATGTCCTCATCATCCTCCCCTTCTTGAAATGAAGTCGACCTCGACGGAAGCTCATCTTCCTCACCCAAATAAGGCTTCAAATCTGCAATGTTAAAAGTGGGACTAACCCCAAAATCTGCAGGCAGCTCAAGTTTATATGCATTATCATTTATTTTCTCTAACACCTTAAAAGGACCATCAGTACGTGGCATTAGCTTTGATTTGCGCAAATTAGGAAACCTATCCTTACGCAAATGTAACCAAACAAGATCTCCAGGTGCAAAGACAACATGCTTTCTACCCTTATCTCCAGCAAGTTTATATTTAGCATTCATACGCTCAATGTTGTCCTTAGTTAACTCATGCATTTTTAATATCAATTCAGCACGTTGTTTAGCATCAAAATTAACCTTCTCCGAAGATGGAAGAGGCAACAAATCAATAGGTGCACGAGGTAGGAAACCATACACAATTTCAAAAGGGCACATCTTAGTAGTAGAATGCAATGAACGATTATAAGCAAATTCAATATGAGGCAACCATTCTTCCCACGTTTTGTTATTATTCTTCAAAACAACCCTAAGCATAGTAGACAATGTTCTATTGATTACTTTAGTTTGTCCATCAGTTTGGGGGGTGACAAGTAGTACTAAAAAGCAATTTAGTCCCCAACTTAGCTCATAAACATCTCCAGAAGTAGCTAAGAAATTTAGTATCACGATCTGAAACAATAGTATTTGGCACACCATGCAAGCGAATAATTTCACGAAAGAACAAATCAGCAACATTAACAGCATCATCGCTTTTATGACATGGTATAAAGTGTGCCATTTTCGAGAACCTATCCACGACAACAAATATGTTATCCCTCCCCTTCTTTGTTCGAGGTAAACCTAAAACAAAGTCCATAGATATATCCTCCCAAGGAACACTAGGTATAGCCAAGGCATATATAAACCATGAGGATTGAGTCGTGACTTAGCTTTTTGACATGTAGTGCAACGAGCAAAAAAACGCTCAACATCCCGTCTCATCTTTGGCCAAAAGAAATGTGTAGCAAGTACGTCCTCCGTCTTCTTCACACCAAAGTGTCCCATTAATCCTCCTCCATGCGCCTCCTGCAACAACAAAAGACGAACAGAGCTAGCAGGAATGCATAGCTTGTTAGCACGGAACACAAAGCCATCATTAATAACGAACTTGTTCCATGTTCTTCCTTCTTTACAATTCTGCATTACATCTTTAAAATCAGCATCATGCACATATTGATCTTTGATGGTCTCCAAACCAAATATTTTGAAGTCAAGTTGTGAAAGCATAGTATAACGACGAGACAAAGCATCAGCAATAACATTTTCTTTACCCTTCTCGTGTTTAATGACATAAGGGAAAGTCTCAATGAATTCAACCCATTTAGCATGTCTACGATTCAGTTTAGCTTGACTTTTAATATGTTTCAAAGATTCATGATCAGAATGTATAACAAATTCTTTGGGCCATAAATAATGTTGCCATGTCTCTAAAGTCCGAACAAGAGCATATAATTCTTTATCATAAGTAGAATAGTTCAGACTAGGCCCACTTAATTTTTCAGAAAAGTATGCAACAGGTTTGCCATCTTGTAATAACACACCTCCTAATCCAATTCCACTAGCATCACATTCAAGCTCAAAAGTCTTATTAAAATCAGGAAGTTGGAGTAAAGGAGCATGTGTCAACTTATCTTTCAATACCGTGAAGGCTTCTTCCTGTGCGGTACCCCAAACAAAAGGCACATCCTTCTTTGTAAGCTCATTGAGAGGTGCAGCAATGGTGCTAAAATCTCTCACAAAACGCCTATAGAAACCAGCAAGTCCAAGAAAACTCCTCACTTGTGTGACCGTTTTGGGCTTCAGCCAACTCTCAATAGCTTCAATCTTGGCTTTATCAACTTCAGTTCCCTGTGGAGTAACAACATAGCCAAGAAAAGATACTCGGTCGGTGCAAAAGGTGCACTTCCCAAGGTTACCAAACAAACATGCATCACGTAGAGCAATAAAAACAGCACGTAAATGTTCCAAATGTTCTTCCAAAGATTTGCTATAAATCAGTATATCATCAAAATAGACTACCACAAATCGTCCAATGAAAGCACGTAAAACTTCGTTCATTAGTCTCATGAAAGTACTAGGTGCATTAGTTAACCCAAAAGGCATGACTAACCACTCATATAAACCAAACTTAGTTTTAAATGTTTTTTTTCCATTCATCTCCCAATTTCATACGAATTTGATGGTATCCACTACGCAAATCAACTTTGGAGAATATTGTAGAGCCACTCAATTCATCAAGCATATCATTTAGCCTAGGAATAGGATGACGATAACGAATAGTAATATTATTGATGCCTCTACAATCAACACACATACACGACGTACCATCCTTTTTAGGCACTAGTATAATAGGAACAACACAAGGACTAAGAGATTCGTGTATATAACCTTTGTCGAGCAGCTCCTGTACTTGACGCATAATCTCCTTCGTCTCCTCTGGATTGGTACGGTATGGTGCACGGTTGGGTAGCGATGCACCGGGAATTAAGTCAATTTGATGCTCAATCCCTCGAATAGGTGGTAATCCCGGTGGCACGTCTTGTGGGAAGACGTCAGCGAACTCCTGCAATATGTTAGTGACAGCAGGGGGCAAAGAGGAAGGCACGTCCTCGAATGAAAATAATGCCTCTTTGCACACAAAAGCATAGCAAACAGATTTGCTAAAATCTAGCTCATCAATATCAGATTTGGTGGCAAGTAAACATGCACTTTTCAATTTAATTTCAGAAGCAACACTAGATGGTTTATTATTAGACTTCATTTGTTGCTCAAATTCTTTTGCCTCAATCTGATTTTCACTCTTAGTTTTCTCCTATTTTGCTTTATTAGCTCTATGAATATCATCTGTCAAAATGGAATCAGGAGTCATAGGAAGCAATGTAATATTTGTATCCTTATGAACAAGAGTATACTGATTGTTTCTACCATGCTGTACAGAATTTTTATCAAATTGCCATGGTCTACCAAGTAATAAGGAACATGCTTGCATAGGTACCACATCACAATCAGCACAATCAACATATGTAGAGATACTAAAATGCACCCGAACAGTACGTGTTACCTTAACCTTGCCGCTGTTGTTGAACCATTGGATGTAGTAAGGATGTGGATGTGGTCTTGTGGTGAGAGATAGCTTCTCCACCATCTCCATGCTAGCCAAGTTGTTGCAGCTCCCTCCATCTATGATGATGCGAATAGAACGTTCCTTCACAACTCCCTTTGTATGGAACAAATTATGCCTCTGATTTTGCTCAACTTGTGTAACCTGCACACTCAAAACACGTTGAGCAACTAAACATTCATACCTGTCAGCATCTTCAGCAGCCATGTATTGCGTCTCATGATCAGAATCATCTCCACCGTGTTCTTCATGTGTAAGAAGAGCCAAAGTCTCCTCATCATAGTCACTAGCGGACTCATACCCACCATCCTCAGTAGCAATCATCACACGCTGAGATTTGCATTCTCTCGCAAAATGTCCTCTTCCCTTACAACGACGACAAATAATATCACTGGTGTGCCCTGTAGACGCCATGGAAGAAGAAGAGCTCTGTGCAGGCCCAGCAGGTGTGCTCTTGGCAGATAGTGGTGGTTGTGCCTGCTTTCTTGTATCACGGTTGGAGGTGGAACCTGAAGGAGGTGATGGTGCAGTGGAAGTAGATGATGCACGTGGTGTCCATGATGAAGGTCGACCTGCAGAAAAGTTAGTTAGCGCCAATGCCTGTCGATCCTGCACTTCACGTTCAGCTTTACAAGCAAGATGGAATAAACGAGTGATATTATTATAATCCTTGTAGTCTAGAATGGTCTGAATCTGTAGGATCGAAAGTATGTCTAGAGGGGGGATGATTAGACTACTTGACCAATTAAAAGTCTATCCTTTTCCCAATTTTAGTCTTTGGCAGATTTTAGCTATCTTAGCACAAGTCAAGCAATCTTAACACAATTCAAGCAAGCATGCAAAGAGTATATGAGCAGCGGAAAGTAAAGCATGCAACTTGCAAGAATGTAAAGGGAAGGGTTTGGAGAATTCAAACGCAACTGGAGACACGGATGTTTTTGTCGTGGTTCCGATAGGTGGTGCTATCGTACATCCACGTTGATGGAGACTTCAACCCACGGAGGGTAACGGTTGCGCGAGTCCACGGAGGGCTCCACCCACGAAGGGTCCACGAAGAAGCAACCTTGTCTATTCCATCATGGCCATCGCCCACGAAGGACTTGCCTCACTAGCGGTAGATCTTCACGAAGTAGGCGATCTCCTTGCCCTTACAAATTCCTTGGTTCAACTCCACAATCTTGTCGGAGGCTCCCAAGTGACACCTAGCCAATCTAGGAGACACCACTCTCCAAGAAGTAACAAATGGTGTGTTGATGATGAACTCCTTGCTCTTGTACTTCAAATGATAGTCTCCCCAACACTCAACTCTCTCTCACAGGATTTGGATTTGGTGGAAAGAAGATTTGAGTGGAAAGCAACTTGGGGAAGGCTAATGGAATATCTTGGCCTCAACACATGAGTAGGTGGTTCTCTCTCAGAAAATGTGTATTGGAAGTGTAGATATGTTCTGATGGCTCTCTCCATGAATGAAGAGTAGGTGGAGGGGTATATATAGCCTCCACACAAAATCTAACCGTTACACACAATTTACCAACCTCGATGAGACCGAATTGAGAAACTCGGTCGGACCGATTTAGTAAACCTAGTGACAGTTAGGATTTTTGGTGGGACTGAGATGCAACTCGGTAGAACCGATATGGTTAGGGTTAGGGCATAACATAATCTTAGTGAGACCGATTACACAAACTCGGTGGGACCGATTTTGGTAATAAGCTAACCAGAGAGTTGGTCACGTAAACTCGGTGGGACTGATTCGCTCATCTCGGTGAGACCGAAATGTTACAAAAGGGAAACGGAGAGTTTACATTGCAATCTCGGTGGGACCGATGGCTCATCTCAGTAGGACCGAAACGTTACGAAGGGAAACAGAGAGATTACAATCCCATGTCGGTGAGACCGAGATCCCTATCGGTGAAACCGATTTGCCTAGGGTTTGTGGTAGTGGCTATGACATCTGAACTCAGTGGCGCCGGATAGAAAGAATCGGTGGGGCCGAGTTTGACTTTTGGTTTAGGTCATATGTGGATGTGGGAAGATAGTTGAGGGTTTTAGAGCATATCACTAAGCACTTAGAAGCAAGAACCTCATTAAGCAACACCTCATCCCTCCTTGATAGTATTGGCTTTTCCTATAGACTCAATGTGATCTTGGATCACTAAAATATAAAATGTAGAGTCTTGAGCTTTAATCTTGAGCCAAACTTTTTGTCCTTAGTATTTTGAGGGGTCCACTTTACTCATCCATGCCATGCCATTCATTGAGCTTTTCGTGAAATATTAATCTTGGAATAATGTTAGCTCAATGAGCTATATGTTGTTAGGAATTACCGAAACCACCCAGGGATAGTTGCACTTTCAATCTCCCCCTTTTTGGTAATGGATGACAACATATAGATCAAAGCTTCGACAAATTATAATAAGAGTGAAAAAAAATATTGTCGCTTTGAGAAGTATGTGAAAAGAAAGAGCTCCCCCTTAATTTATGCATATATTAGGATTTGCTTTGGACTGCAAATGCACAATTAGTTAGGATCATGGGTTACTCTTCCATGTCACATACATCTTGGTGGAGCGCTCAAAATGATAATAGTTAAATACATGCACTCATCACCTGGCAAAGTGAATGATCATATAGGGATAAAATGATAGTGTCATCCAACAAGCAAGGCATTAATGTAGCATATGATCAAACACATGATCATCCAAGTTTCACACACAAGCATAAAGTATCTCAATCAAGCAAATAAAGTTCAACCACCAAAGCAAGAGAGAATAAAAAGCAACACTCTCTCTCGAAGCCTATGATTTATACATTTTTTCTCCCCCTTTGGCAACAAGTTACCAAAAAGTTCATAGAAAATGCATAGCACTAAAACGTCTCTCAAGCTTGGTCTTCACGAGGTGGTGTCCGGAGAACTCCAAGAACGAAGGCTTCTGTCGAAGTAGATGGAGCTGTTGGAGTAGATGCTGGAGCTGGTGGCACTGAAGCTGTAGCAGGTGCAGATGAAGTGGCTCTGGTGTCTGTTACTGGCACTGCAGTTGACCTCTGAGCTCTAGGCACTCTGGCAAATGCCTCAGTTGTTGTCTTGCCCTTCCTCTCCTGCATGTCATCCTGAAGTTGCTCCACAATATACTGGATCTCAGTTGCCTTAGAGTGGCTGCAATCAAGTAGCCAAGCTGATCTTGCTTGCTTTTTAGAAGATACTGAGATGCCTCCTCCTGGGTTGGCATCTTTGCAGCTTTCTCTACCTTTGCCTTCTCCCTCTTGGCTTGTGCTTGTACTGAGGATGGTTCATCTTCATCCATAACCACTTGGTTGTCCTCAAAATCTGGATAGATGGCCAAGTGTTCCTTGTCCAATAAGTATGTGCCAGTCCCCATCTTTGAGTTAATCAACTCCTGGATCTGTGGGGCATACCCACAGCTTCTCTTTTGGTCTGCAGCAGTTCTCTTGATAGTTTCAACAATGAGACTCATGACCTTGAACTTCTGTGGCACATCAAATATATGTAGCAGATTTATGGAGTGGCCTCTGATCATCCTGTGATCTCCAGACTTGGGCAGAAGAGTATGCCTTAGTATCCAATTGATAGTAGGCAGTCCTGACAGCAGATGTTTCACTAACCCAAACTGGTGAGTCTCAAGGTCTGCATCTGGAATTTCCTTGTACATGCTAGCCATGGAGTTGTGATCCTTCTTCTTCTTGGCATAGACATCCAAGTCATCTTCTTGCTCTTCTGGGGCATTGATCAACTGAGCCCATTCTGCAACTGTAGACTGGTATCTAGTGCCTTTAGACATCCAGACAATTCTTCCATCTGGGTAGAAGTGAGCTGTGGAGTAGAATTGCATGATAAGCTCATCATTCCACTTAGTGAGCTTTTGAGCCACAAACTCATCCACTCCACAAGCCTTGAAGCTGTCATACACACCAGGATAGTGTTCCTCATTCTCCTTCATGTAGGTCCAGTCGACCCACCTCATGTCACACACTATAGGTTTTCTTGTCAAGCAGCACTGTCTCATAGAAATCCTGCTGTTCCTTGGTGTGGAACCTGTAATCCACAACAGTTCTCCTTCTGGTTGCATATGGATCTGCCTCTCTCCATTTTCTCAGTCCTGAGTCTCTCCTAATCTTCATGTTCTCAGCCACATGATGAGCATCATTGTGGTCAGGAATTTTTGGCTTCAATTTTCTCAGAACATGCTCTTCATCTTGTTCTTCAGCTACAGTCTCAGGCACTGGGGCCTTGTTCTTCTCAGTAGCATATATATTTCTAGTATTCCTCTTTGGTGCAATCTTGGGCTTGGAGGCAGCTTTGGGTGCTTCTTTGGGCTTTGATGATGCAGCCCCTGTCCTGATAGCATCACCCATAAGCTTCTGGGCTTTAGGTGCTGGTGCAACAACCTCTTCCTCTTCTTCTTCTTCTTCCTCACAAGAGTGCTTCTCAAATTCTGCCATTGGATCAACTTTCTTGCACCATCTGCCCCTCTTTCTTTCCTTCTTCTCTTTTGCAGCCTCATCTCCGATAGTTGACTTGGAGGGTTTTTGAGAGGATTCCCTGGCTTTGGACATTGGCTGTCTTCCTGCTGTCCTTTTGGTCTTCAGACCTGGCTTAGTGGCTGCAGCTGAGCCATATTCCTTTTTTAGCACTTTCTTCTTTGATGTGGCATCATCCTCAACTGCCACATAGTCTTCATCCTCAGACTCTGAAGTTTTCTTCTTCCTTGTTCTGGTGGCAGCTTCGGGCAAGTTGCTGGGAGTGCTCCTGCTTCCTTCATCTGAGCTGCTAGAGGGACTAGTGCCCTCACTCATGTGAACCTGCTCCTCTGATTTGTTTTGACTGTCACTCTGATCAGACATGATGCAAACACTGACAGCTGACCCTGTGAATAGGTTGTAGATGAGGTAGAGTAGATAAGCATCACAAAATACAATGGTTTTTGCAAAAGAATTGATCAAAAACTTAGTTTTAGTTTTCCTCAAAAAGCATTCCGGATCAACCGATTTGTAAACTCGGTGATACCGAAGCAGCTGTTGGAACCTAAACTAGTGAACTCGGTCAGACCTAGTCATAGTTCGGTGGCACCAAGACTGCTAGGGTTTCAGAAAGTCCTGAACTCGGTCACACCGATTTTCAATTCTCGGTCAGACCGAGAATCTCATGTGCAATGGCCTGAGCCGTATCGGTGGTACCGAGTTCCACAACTCGGATGGTCCGAGATGGTTTCGGCGGAAACCTAACCCTAAATTTTCAATTCATCTCTAATCTATGGAGTGTTTTGACTGGATAAGATCGTTTCAATCGTGGCAAGATCATGGCGAACACAATGTGCTAGGAATCGGATAAGGATAGCACACTGATCAAGTTCATACCCTAGTTCGGTGTTGAACTCGCTACGGCGGCAACGGCGGGGTTGATTTCAGTAGACGGCGGCGGAGACCATCAGCAGGAGGCAACTGGCGACAAGGAGGACGATTCGGAGACCCTGGAGGCAGAGCGGGCTAAGCGCGGGCGAAAGAGTTCGGAGAAAAATTTCCAAAATTTTGCCCGTGGGTATATATAGCCCGACCCTGTCGGTTTGACCGAGTGGAACAACTCGGTGGCACCGAGATGCATAACTGCAAGCAGTTGCTGCAACTCGGTGTGATCGAAAAGTTAAAATCAGTTGCACCCAGATTGAAAACCTAGATCGACTTAGTGATCTCGGTATGACCGAAATGGGTGAATCGGTCAGACCGAAACGCACAAAGAAGTTTTGGAAGTTTAAGTCTATGACGAATTGGGGACTCCGAGTGCTCCTCACACAGAGTGGTTCGAATCTGACTTGATCAAAATTTGTGATGTAGCATGAATAGAGTTTGAGACGAGAAAAGCATGGATAGCTAGAGAAGATTCTTAGGCATTCTTGTCCATCCACTTGGCAAAATAAAAGAAACCAATCAATCAAAACAACAAGTGGATGTCCTCGAATGAGTAAAATATGCAATCAACATGCTCATACAATAAAATGGCAATTGAAATATGTGGCAAAGCATGCAAAACCAATTCTAGCATCTATCAAGCAATTGGCGATGACTAGGTCATCTATATATGAGTATATTGACTTAGGAGTCAAGTGAGAACACTTGATCATAGGTCATACTCATTGTTTAAGCACAAGTGGGGTTACCACTTTTACATAAAGCATTGTTGTGTTCACACCATTAGAGTTGCTTTAGCTCAATTTTTAGAGTAAAGCTCCCCCTAGATGTGAGATCCCCCCTGAGAGGGATGAACTAACCTTGGGTTTTGTCGATGATGACTTCATGTAGATGTTGAAGATGTGATGCTCAAAGTTGATGTTGATCATTTGGAGCTATCCTACGGAGTGAGTTGCACTTTCAATACCTACACGGGTTAGTCCCACAAGGAACAAACAAGGATATCCATAGACATAGAGTGATGCACACACAAGATGATATCTATGAAAGCTTTAGGTTACCTTGTCCCTTCTCTTACCAACAAGAGGGTTTGTGACTCCTTGAACTAGTGCAAGATGTGGAAGTTGATTACACTTGTTCTTGCCAAAATGATAAGAGTGAAGTATGTTGGCGGAGTCACCCTCAAGAACTCTCTAGTTCTTCTTTGGGATCCACACCATCTTGATGGGAATCCTCGGAGTTGTAGTTGTACTTGATGAAGTGGAACTTGAAGTAGTCTTGGGAACCCACTTGACCAAGGCCTTAGGAGCTTCTTCAAATGCATCAATTTCCTCTTGAAGCTTGTCCTTCCCTTTTTGCTCGTGGTCTTGTGGTGGAAGATCATCTTGAGCTTGTGTCCCTTTGAAAGAAGTAGGATCATACTTCCCTTGTTGAGGAACAAACTTCGTCTTGGGGTATTGATCTTCTTTCCATTCAACTCCATTGGCATTGAACTTTCGTTCAAAACCAACACCTTGGTTCTTCCGATGCCTTCCTTGCTTGCGTACAATTTCCTCGAATTGCTTACTCCTGGCAAGGCTCTTGTAGACACCTTTCTCTATAATTCCCTTCAGTAAGCTATTTTCTTGCTCAAGTGTAACTTGGCTAAGAGAATCATTAGTGGAATCAAGAGAACTACTAGAAGCAAGAACATTGGATTTAGCATGATTATTGTTACTACTAGAGGAAGAATCTTTCTTGTTCCTGTTACTAGACTTGACTTGAGGCATGTAAGTGGATAAGAGTAAACGCTTGGCAATGTAAGAAGAACTTTTCTTACGAAGATCATCATTGATTGCTTTTAAGAACTCATGCTCTTGCTCAAGGTTTAGCTTTTCAAAGCGTAATTTCTCATGGGTCCTTAAAAGTTCTCGATGATTTCCTAAGATAGTTTCATGAGCTAACTTAAGAGTGTTTAGTTCTTTAGTTAGATACTCAATCTTCTTCTTGTCATTGTCATTCGTTTCATCTTGATTAGCATGATTAATTGACGTTTCATCATAGTATTCATCACTAGAGTTGTCAACAAGTAAACCATCATCACCTAACAAGTCATGTTCGTCACTATTGAAATCAACATACTCGGGGTGTGATACATTTGGACCTTTGGCCATGAAGCATCTCCCAATTCCTTCATTTGGTGAATCAAATATGTCGTAGGAGTTGGTTGACACAAGTGCTAGACCGGCAACACCTTCATCTTGAGTATATTCGGAGTCAGAGTGATAGCTTCTCTCGGAGTGGTTGTCGGAGTCGGAGCCGGATAACCATTCACCAACATGAGCTTGATGTCTTCGTTTTGCGTAGCTCCTTGATGACTTGTACTTTCTTTCCGAATCCTTGCTTCTCCATGAGGGTCTTCGTTCATAACGATCATCTCTACTCCTTCTCTCTCTAGGTGGTGATTCTTCTCTTCTACTTCTTCTCTTGGGAGAATCCTCTCTTTTCTTGTAGGGGGCCGTACACTCATTGGAATAGTGTCCGGGCCTTCCACAATTGTAGCAGTTTCGCTCTCGACTAGAGGATCTTTTGTCATTGTAGGACCTTGACTTGGAGCTTGTCACTTTGCTTCTAATCTTGTAGAACTTGTTGAAGTTCTTCACCATTAAGCTCAATTCTTCATTGAAGGTTTGTTTCTCATTTTATGATGTGGGGGATTCACATGAGGCTTTGTAAGCACCACTTGATTTGTTGTGAAGTTCCTCTTTATCCTTGAGTGACATCTCATGAGCAACAATTCTTCCAATGACTTCCGTTGGCTTGAGATCTTTGTAAGTGAGCATCATCTGAATCAATGTGCACACCGTATCATATTTTCCATCCAAGGCTCTTAGGATTTTCTTGATGATGAATTTGTCGGTCATCTCTTCACTTCCTAAGCCGGCAATCTCATTTGTGATAAGAGCAATCCTAGAGTACATTTCAGCGACACCTTCACCATCCTTCATTTTGAACTTGTCAAGATGACTTTGAAGCACATCCAACTTGGATTCCTTGACGGAGTTGGTACCTTCATGCATGTCAATCAAAGTATCCCAAATTACCTTTGCATTCTCAAGACGGCTGATTTTGTTGAATTCTTTGGGGCACAATCCGTTGAAGAGGATATCACAAGCTTGAGCGTTGTACTGCAGCATTTTCAACTCTTCCGCGGTGGCTTCACGGCTCGACTCTTTCCCATCAAAGAATTCACCTTGCAAGCCAATACACACAATAGCCCAAATGGCGGGGTTATGTCCAAGAATATGCATTTTCATCCTATGCTTCCAACTAGCAAAATTAGTACCATCAAAGTAAGGACCTCTACGGTGATAATTTCCCTCGCTAGACGCCATACTCTCCTAGGTTGTGAAACCAAGGCTATGACCACCAAAAGCTATGGAAATCAAAGCAAATGGAGACCAAAGCTCTGATACCACTTCTAGGATCGAAAGTATGTCTAGAGGGGGGGTGATTAGACTACTTGACCAATTAAAAATCTATCCTTTTCCCAATTTTATTCTTTGGCAGATTTTAGCTATCTTAGCACAAGTCAAGCAACCTTAACACAATTCAAGCAAGCATGCAAAGAGTATATGAGCAGCGGAAAGTAAAGCATGCAACTTGCAAGAATGTAAAGGGAATGGTTTGGAGAATTCAAACGCAATTGGAGACACAGATGTTTTTGTCGTGGTTTCGATAGTTGGTGCTATCGTACATCCACGTTGATGGAGACTTCAACCCATGGAGGGTAACGGTTGCGCGAGTCCATGGAGGGCTCCACCCACGAAGGGTCCATGAAGAAGCAACCTTGTCTATTCCATCATGTCCATCGCCCACGAAGGACTTGCCTCACTAGCGGTAGATCTTCACGAAGTAGGCGATCTCCTTGCCCTTACAAATTCCTTGGTTCAACTCCACAATCTTGTCGGAGGCTCCCAAGTGACACCTAGCCAATCTAGGAGACACCACTCTCGAAGAAGTAACAAATGGTGTGTTGATGATGAACTCCTTGCTCTTGTGCTTCAAATGATAGTCTCCCCAACACTCAACTCTCTCTCACAGGATTTGGATTTGGTGGAAAGAAGATTTGAGTGGAAATCAACTTGGGAAGGCTAGAGATCAAGATTCATATGGTAGGAATGGAATATCTTGAGCTCAACACAAGTGTAGGTGGTTCTCTCTCAGAAAATGTGTATTGGAAGCAAAGATCTGTTCTGATGGCTCTCTCCACGAATGAAGAGTGGGTGGAGGGGTATATATAGCCTCCACACAAAATCTAACAGTTACACACAATTTGCCAAACTCGATGGGACCGAATCGTTAAACTCGGTCGGACCGATCCAGCAAACCTAGTGACTGTTAGGATTTTCGGTGGGACTGAGATGCAACTCGGTAGGACCGATATGGTTAGGGTAGGGCATAACGTAATCTCGGTGTGACCGATTACACAAACTTGGTGGGACCGATTTTGGTAATAAGCTAACCAGAGAGTTGGTCACGAAAACTCGGTGGGACCGATTCGCTCATCTCGGTGAGACCGAAATGTTACAAAAGGGAAACATAGAGTTTACATTGCAATCTCGGTGGGACCGATCGCTCATCTCAGTAGGACCGAAACGTTACGAAGGGAAACAGAGAGATTACAATCCCATCTCGGTGAGACCGAGATCCCTATCGGTGAAACCGATTTGCCTAGGGTTTGTGGCAGTGGCTATGACATCTGAACTTGGTGGTGCCGGATAGAAAGAATCGGTGGGGCCGAGTTTGACTTTTGGTTTAGGTCATATGTGGATGTGGGAAGATAGTTGAGGGTTTTGGAGCATATCACTAAGCACTTAGAAGCAAGAACCTCATTAAGCAACACCTCATCCCTCCTTGATAGTATTGGCTTTTCCTATAGACTCAAGGTGATCTCGGATCACTAAAATATAAAATGTAGAGTCTTGAGCTTTGAGCTTGAGCCAAACTTTTTATCCTTAGTATTTTGAGGGGTCCACTTTCCTCATCCATGCCATGCCATTCATTGAGCTTTTCCTTAAATATTAATCTTGGAATATTATTAGCTCAATGAGCTATATGTTGTTAGGAATTACCAAAACCACCCAGGGATAGTTGCACTTTCAGAATCTCTCTATTTAATCCACCCAGAAAACATGCAAGCATAGCTTCATTCTCCTCAACAATACCACATCTAATCAAGCTAGTTTGTAATTCCTGATAATATTCTTCTACCGAATTTTTTCCTTGTCTTAAGCGCTGCAATTTTTGAAGTAATTCACGTTGATAATATGGTGGAACCCAACGAGTACGCATAGCAGTTTTCAAAGCAGCCCAAGTAGCTGGAACAGGATATAATCAACAATGTTCAGACCACCAAACACATGCAAAGCTAGTGAAAGCACAAACAGCAGCAGTAACACGTCTCTCCTCAGGATATTGTAAACATGTAAATCGTTGTTCAGTTTCTAACTCCCAAGTAAGATATATATCAGGAACATATCTACCCTGAGATGGTGGAATATTCAATTTCAGCTTAGGAAGATGGTCATGATCTCGTACCTAAGGGGGAGCCCTAACATTGCCATTATTTGCATGTGGACGACTTGGTGGTTGTGGTGCTGGTGGTTGCACGTAGTTCTAATTTTCATCGACCTCATCCTCGTAATCTCCCGCATAATCATCCTCCTCCACATCAGCAGCGGGAGCCACAGAAGTATCAACAGCAACACCAGCAGTTTGGCCAGGCTGAAGAGGGACACGGCTCGTTCGGCGGAGGGCTATTTCCCGACGTGGAGGTAGTCCTTGTTGTTGTTGCTGCAGAGGTGCGGCAGGTGCAGCCGGTGGTGGTGGTGGAAAACGCGAAAGCAATTCAGCAAACTTATTATCGAGCTTTGTTTCAAATGTCTTCTCCATGCCATCTATCTTCTCCATGGCCTCGTCAAATCTGTTTAGCACATCTTGCACCTGTCCACTCATCATTTGCTGAAACTTATCATGAAGCTCCTTCTTCGTCAAGTTCTCCCAGTCAGTCTCGTCGGCTTGTGATCCTGGCATGGTTAGCAGCCATAGAAACACACAAGAATATGATCCTACAAACTACTAATAAGTGTTGGTGGTGGCGGGTGTCACAAATCCGTCAAGCAAATCTCAAATTCTTACCAGTTCTTACCCAGCAACAGGCGATGATCGGCAACCGATGTAGTCAAAACTCTCAAAGCTTGGATAGAGCGATTACCAGGGAGAGTCAAACGCACGATGTAGATATGTGGAGCTGGGAAGGCTTATAATATGGTAGCAAAAAGGGTCAGCAATAATCAATTCAGAGATGCAAAGTTGAATAAACGCTCAAGGACGGTACTGTGCTGGTCCTAGGCTAGACCGTGCTAGAGACGCGAGCCTAGAACACTAACAAAATCACAGCGCTGCACGTAAACAATGGAGGAGCACACTCCGAATCTTTTTTTCTCTCTTTTTTCTTTTTTTCCTCTTTTTTTTATTTTTTTGTCCTTTTTTTTGCTCCGCAACAATTTTTTTTTCGAAAAAGTCTACAAATGGTCTAAAAACTGCTTAGCCAGAATTTTCCAGACTTAGTTTTTTTTTTGAGTTTGGAACTATTTTTCTACTACGGGTAGCACGGAAGTTGGGGAGTCCTTCTGTGTCACGACTTAGAGTATGGCGTGATCTGGAAATCCAAACCAAAGCAGCAATTACTGGACTCGGACTGGTGGCGGAGAGGAATCTGGTGGAATCTCGGACTGGTGGCGGAGATGAATCTGGTGGAACTTGGACTGGTGGCGGATTTATGTTGCAGGTGGACTTGGATTGGTGTTAGGGCGGCGGATATGTGGTGGCGTATATGGACTCGGATTAGCGGTGAATATGTGGTGGTGGTATATGGCAGCGGTGATGAAGTTGGTGCGGTGGTGGTATATGGCATCGACGATGATGATGCGGTGGTGATATATGGCAGCGGCGACATGACAACCTGTGAACAGAACTCGAAACTCTAAAGGACTAGACGCTAAGACCAGCAACTTGACACGATGATGCAACCGCAAATTCAACAAAGAAAATACAGAAAAGATTATGCAAAGACTCAGATTGGTTCAGATAGGATGAACTAACCCTATTTTTTTTGGCTTTTTCATGTACTGTAGGTATGAAAAACAGACTTGATCTAAACTATGAAAAACTGTAAAATCTCACCAAACAACCTGAAAATCTGATACCACTTGATAGAGGCAAAGGTGTCCCGTCTTTCGATGGGATGGTGGTTATCGTTTTGGACGAAGTCGACTTTGACGATCTGACTACGAACGTGCGAGGACGTCGCGCCTTAGCAATCGCTAAACCAACTCCGAGAGGTTATTGACCACGCCGGAGCACGATCAACCTGACCACGAAGGTCTGTTTCCTGCAGGCAAACGAAGAACAAGCAAGAAACTAAGATTGCAATCTGGATATTGCGAATATAAGAGGAAAGCTTGATTGATCAAGGTGGGGTTCTATGACGCCTTGGTCTGGTCGTTGAACACAAACGAAGTACGCGAAGTTACAGCTATGGCGAACTTTTAATCTAAACAAAGCCCAAAGTCTAAACGGTTCCCTAAGGGTTGTATATATGGAGGAAGAGGGGGGAATTTCATGGCCCTTGGGGAAGGGGTCCGAAACCAACCATATCTCTTGTTTCCCCACACATACGCACTCTAAAAATATCCTATATTTATGTATTTCAAAATTACATGGGCCTGGCCCAATAATAAGGTGACGCAGCACCTAGAATAGCCTCTGGACGAAGTTTATGAAGTGGCATCTTGTATATTTCGTCCAAGGCTTCATGCACTTATTATGGTGGCTTCAAAGTCCTGAAATCATCACTTGTAACTTCGTTCTTGTTCCCCTTGCGCATGCCATCAACTCCATGCTTGTTCTTGCTCCAATGTTCATCCCTCTTATCCGTGCCAGGCCCTTCATTTGTAAGCAAAACAAATGTATCCAATTTAAGCAGCATCATATTCTCATGAACATTAGAATCGTTACCAAGAAACGAAAGTACTTGATAATTTAATTGGCCTGCGCGAGCTCTAGTAATTGGTCCAGTATATGTAGTAGTAGGGGCTGTGGGTGTAACAATGGTATTGATGTCCTCATCATAACAGCTTCATGCAACCCGCTTTCGGCGGACGAAATTCTTTCAATCACCGCACTCATCAACGCGCGGTGCTCTTCTGAGATAGCCGATCGCTCTAGCAGATCCCTCAGTACGTCCGACCGCACACCAGACGGAGCCGGACTCTTTCGATTGCTCTCTTCGAAAGCCGGATACCGAGGACTTCGGGTGGCCATATGATTACCTTCTGGCCTTGCCGGATCAGGAGAAACCCCCCGCGACGACACCTCGGGGTCGCCCGCCTCATGAGGCGGTATGGCAGGGGGAGGCGTTTCGCTCCCCATCATCTCTGGAAGAAGATCCCCCGAAGACGAGCTCTGCTGAGACGGGCTAAGATCCGAACTGCAAGATAAATGCTTCGGTTATTTTCCTCAGGAGTAAAGCAAGGTTTTTTCATTATTAAGTACCCTTTTACTTACAGCTCGGTGGAGGGCTGATCCCCTTGAGGGCATAGTGCGGCCGGGGTATCCCCCGGTACAGGACCCTCTGGCGAAGATTTCTTCCCCCGTTTGGAGACCATTGTCTCCGGGTCCTCAAAGGTGGTTCTCTTCCTTCCCTAGGGAGAGGAAGTTTCGGTTCCTCCCCTCCGGCTCACCTCCTTCACGGAGGCGCTAGCCTCCTTGTTCCCCCCCCCCTTTATCTTCTCCTGAGGGCGCTTGATAAGGCGCGATCTCCAGCATCCTGGTTAGCACGGGATTTGGTGAGGTCTCAGGGAGGGGGGGCGGACACCTGATCAACTTTGCCTTCGCTATCCAGTCCTGGTCAAAGAGCGGCTTTTTTAGGGCGACGTTGTGATAAATAAACGGACAGTGTGTTCAGATGTGGGGCTACTTACTTGGGTATCCGGGCGATTGCAGCTCAGACCTGCATCCTTAGTGATGTTTGGACACATTATTCGTGGTCCGAAGAACAATTTGTACATCTCCTTGGGCGTCATGCCGAGGAAGTGTTGAATAGCTCGCGGTCCCTCCGGGTTGAACTCCCACATGCGGAGGGTACGACGTTTGCAGGGCAGGACTCGGCGAGTTAACATAACTTGCATTACCATGATCAGACTGATATCTCTCTCAAGGAGATCTCGGATGCGGCTCTGAAATGTGGGCACGTCCTTTACTGGCTCCCAGTCCACGTCCTTTACTGGCACCCAGTCCAACCCCTTGCTGACCCATGACATTAGTCGTGGCGGAGGACCCGAGCGAAAGACAGGGGGAGCCACCCACTTGGTACCTCTGGGAGCTGTGATATAAAACCACTCTTGTTGCCATAAGCTGGACACCTCCTGGAAAGATCCCTCGGGCCATGGGGCATCGGCGTTTTTGCTTATTACGGCGCCTCCGCACTCTGTGTGCCGCCCCTCGATCATCTTCGGCACCACTTCGAAAGTCTTGAGCCATTGTCCGAAGTGAGGGGTAATACGGAGGAAAGCTTCACACACGACGATGAATGATGAGATGTGGAGGATGGACTTCGGAGCTAAATCGTGTAAGTCCAGCCCATAATAGAATATAAGCCCCCTCACGAAGGGATCTGGCGCGAAGCCTAGCCCTCGGAGGAAGTGAGATATGAACGCGACGCTCTCACCGGGTTGGGGAGTGGGAATAACCTGCCCTTGGGCAGGCAGCCTATGCGGGATTTCGCCGGTCAAGTATCTGGCCTCCCTTAGCTTTATTACGTCTCCCTCCGTGACGGTGGAAGGCATCCACCGACCTTGAAGGTTGGATCCGGACATAATCGGAGGTCCGAAGCGCCTAAACCTGAGCTTTGGGTGTCAGAACTCGAGGCGGGAGGCGGATTCGATTAAGATCGAGAGGAAAAAGAATAGGCCTTGGTCTCTTTATAAACAGGTTGAATACGAAGAGCCCTCCTCGTGACCGTTTGGGACTTACCTTCAATCGAGGGGTCATACCAACAGGCACGATTGGGTTACCCACGTCCGTATTGATGAGAAACCCGTAATAAAGGGAACATGATCTCTGCTTCGACAAGACGTGCCGAGGAAATCGCCCCGCGGAACACGCTGAGATTGGTTATAAAAAACGATTCGAATAAAGACCTGGTTGTGGTGTGACGTCACACTACGGGGTACGTCAGCAGATTAGATTTGTGGAAATATTATTCTCTCTATGGTTGTATGTGGAACTTGTTTTGCAGAGCCGGACATGTTACTTGTGTTCAAAATCTTTTATGAAGTATTCGGAGGAGGAACCCGCCTTGCAATGCCGAAGACAATCTGCGCGCCGAACTCATCGTCATTGAAGACTGGTTCAGGGGCTACTGAGGGAGTCCTGGATTAGGGGGTATCCGGACAGCCGGACTATATCCTTTGGTCGGACTGTTGGACTATGAAGATACAAGATTGAAGACTTCGTCCCATGTCCGGATGGGACTCTCGTTGGCGTGGAAGGCAAGCTTGGCAATACGAATATATAGATCTCCTTCCTTGTAACCGACTCTATGTAACCCTAGCCCCCCTCCGGTGTCTATATAAACCGGAGGGTTTAGTCCGTAGGACCAAGATCAACAATCATACCATAGGCTAGCTTCTAGGGTTTAGCCTCTTCGATCTCGTGGTAGATCAACTCTTGTAATACCAATATCATCAAGATCAATCAAGCAGGAGTAGGGTTTTACCTCCATCGAGAGGGCCCGAACCTGGGTAAAAACATCGTGTCTCCCGTCTCCTGTTACCATCCGACTAGACGCACAGTTCGGGACCCCCTACCCGAGATCCGCCGATTTTGACACCGACAATGAGGGTTTCCATTTGGATCAATAGGGTCCTCATCAGGTGCTTCCATACCCAGAATTTACTGCTATAGAATCACAACCGGGACTATGAGAGATTCAGTCTGAAAATCATAGCCTTCCCCAAATACAACCGGGATGTCTCTGAGCTCTTCCACTCTGACTTTCACCATAAGATTAGCTCTAGTGCTCCTAATTTTGTCCCATTGTAAGAACTTACCAAATTTACTAACAACATTGCTCACTTCTTGTATGTTCCTCCTGTCAAATGGATAACCACATAACAGAATCCATGCATCTCTGTTCAAAACCAACCTCCTACAATTCAAGCCTCTGTTGTGCTTCTCAAATATGACATGGACATATGTAAACATGTGCTGCTACTGGTGACCAGAGAATCTCTATTGAACATGCTGTGTAGCTTGACATAAGCCTGACCAAATGGGCAGGGCTCTATATCTGAAAACCCCAACTGCCTATCAGTGAAGAAATCAGCAAGTACCTCTCTGATGGTGTCGAATGCCACCGGAAGATCAGGCATCGACACAATGGACGCAATCGCTCATTCTTCATGTGTGGCCGGCGCGGCGCCAGTGATGACTCAGACCCTAGCAGGCGGCCGGCGACTTCGATGCTCTGGTGATTTGGTGGAAGGAATGGAGCGGGATTGAAAGGGAATGAAGCCATGGTCGCATGATTGGGGGTTCTGGCTGATGGAGCGGCAGTCAATTGCCATCGGGGAGGGTTTGGTGGGATTGTGGCCTAGCGCAACCGATGAGCAATGGAGTTTTGGGAAGTGCAAAGATTGAGGCTACCTCCCCGGAGAGATAGAGGAGGAGCATTAACTGGGTTGCTGTGGTTGGCCTGCTGACTAGACGCTCGATTAGTCTCTGTCCCGGGAATAGTGGCGACCTGCCTCGGAATTGCGATCGCCGGTGCTGGGCTTGGTCTCCTCACAGTGTGAGGCGTGGGCCTGTTGAGTGTGTAGCTATCCCTCACGATATGGCCCCATCTGTTGCAGGCCCTGCATTTGATTTTGTTGTGACAATTGGGCCGAGTATGGCCCGTCATAAGGCATCGCACACAGAAAGCCTCTTATGGGCCTTTTTGAAAATGCGAAGATCCCGCCTGGTAGGAGTGATTAGAGTGATCAAAGGCATTAATGCCCTAATGAGTAATGTTTCCCTGTGATTGTGTGTGGTTTGAATTGGTCCCTATTGATCGGGTAGATCTAAGATTGGATCTAGCTTGATCATGAAATGATGTTGGTGATCTAAGTGCTTGAAGGTAAGATTTTCTGGGATGATCTTTGAAAATGTGAGTCCAAGTGTCGGTGTCAAAACCGGCGGATCTCGGGTAGGGGGTCCCGAACTGTGCGTCAAGGTCGGATGGTAACAGGAGACAAGGGACACTTTATTTTACCCAGGTTCAGGCCCTCTCGATGGAGGTAAAACCCTACTCCTGCTAGATTAATATTGATGATATGGGTAGTACAAGAGTAGATCTACCACGAGATCAAGGAGGCTAAACCCTAGAAGCTAGCCTATGGTATGATTGTGTATGATGATGGTTGTCCTACGGACTACAACCCTCCGGTTTATATAGACACGGGATAGGGTTAGGGTTACACAGAGTCGGTTACAATGGTAGGAGATCTTGAATATCCGCACGCCTAGCTTGCCTTCCACGCCAAGAAAAGATCCTTCCGGACACGGGACGAAGTCTTCAATCTTGTATCTTCATAGTCCTGGAGTCCAGCTGAAGGTATAGTCCGGCTATCCGAACACCCCCTAATCCAGGACTCCCTCAGTAGCCCCTGAACCAGGGTTCAATGACGACGAGTCCGGCGCACAGATTGTCTTCGGCATTGCAAGGCGGGTTCCTCCTCCAAGTTCTTCAAGAATATTACAAACACCAAAAATAGTGTCCGGCTCTGCAAAATAAGTTTCCACATATTGCCATATAGAGAATAATATTAACACAAATCAAATCTGCAGACGTATTCCGCAGTGCATCATAACACTGTGGCCAAGCTCTTTATATCAATTGTTTTCATTGTTCCACCTCAGCGTGTTCAGCGAGGCGGTTTCCTTGGCACGTCTTGTAAAAGTAGAGATCGTGTGCCCCTTTTAACGGGATTCTCATTAATACGGACGTGGGTAACCCAGTCGTGCCCGTTAGCACGTTTTGCCTTAATTAAAGGCTAGTCCAAGACGGTTATGGGGAGGGCTCTTGGTATTCTGCCTCTTATAAAGAGACCAAGACCCTATTCCCCTTTTCTATTCTCAAAACGAGCTCGCCCGTCGCCTCGAGTTCCAACACCCTAGGCTTCCAGATTCCAGGCGCACCGGACCTTCGACAATGTCCGGCTCCGACCTCCAAGGCCGATGGATGCCCTCCTCCATTACGGAGGAGGACGTATTAATGTTGAGGGAAGCTAAATTCCTGACCGGCGAGATTTCGCACAGGTTGCCTGTTCAAGGACAGGTGATCCCTAGCCCTCAGCCTGGTGAGAGTGTGGTATTCATATCCCACTTCCTTCGGGGATTAGGCTTCCCAATGGATCCCTTTGTAAGGGGGCTGATGTTTTATTATGGGCTGGAATTCCACGACTTAGCTCCGGAGTCCATCCTCCATATCTCCTCGTTCGTTGTTGTGTGCGAAGCGTTCCTCCGTGTTACCCCTCACTTCGGATTATGGCTCAAGACCTTCAAAGTAGAACCGAAGATGATCGAGGGGCGCCACGCAGAGTGCGGAGGCGCTGCTATAAAAAGAAATGCCGATGCTCCATGGCCCGAGGGCGCTTTTCAAGAGGAGCTTGGCTTATGGCAACAGGAGTGGTTCTATATCACCACTCCTCGGGGCACCGCATGGGTGGCGCCTCCTGCCTTTCGCTCGGGTCCCCCACCGCGGTTAGCGTCGTGGATCAACGCAGGGTTAGATCGGGGCTTGCCCAAAGACGTACCTCTGCTGCAGGGCCACATTAAGGATCTCTTGGAAGGAGACCTCAACCTGGTCAAGGTGACACAAGTCATGCTGATTCGCTGGACACTGCCCGGCCAACGTCGCCCCCTTCACCTGTGGGAGTTCAATCCAGAGGGACCGCGAGTTCTTCGGGATTTTATGGGCGTGACGCCCGCGGAGATGTATAAACTGTTCTTCGGATCACAAGAAGTGAGTCCGGATTTGACCGAGGATGTGGGTTTAAGCCGCAATCGCCCGGATACTCAAGTAAGTGACCTTGTGCCCGGACCTTCTATCCGCATAATTGACTTGCTCTTAACAGCGCTTCTCCTTTTAAGCAGGAGTGGATAGCGAAGGCGAAGCTGATCAGGTGTCCGGCTCCCCTTCCTGAAACCAGGCTGGATCCCGTGCTAGTCAGGATGCTGGAGGTAGTGCCTTTGGAGGGAATTAAGGGGGAGGACAAGGAAACCATGGCCTCCTCGAAAGAGGCCATTCCGAAGGGGGGAATCGATAATTCCTCTCCTAAGGGAAAGAAAAGGGCCGCCTCTGATGACCCGAAGACCGTAGCCTCGAAGCGGGGGAAAGAGTCCTTGTCAGAGGGCTCGACACCGGGGAGCCCCTCGGCTGAACTAAACCCTCAAAGGGACCAGCTCTCCAGCGAGCCGTAAGTAGAAGAAGAGTTTTTCTTTTAAGAGAAATCCTTGATTTATATCTGAGAAATTTTAACCTAAACCTTACTTTTTATTTCGGACCTCAGCCCTTCTCAGCAGAACTCGTCCTCGGGGGATCTTCTTCCGGAGATGATGGAGAGCGGAACGCCTCCTCCTTCTGTATCGCCTAGCAAGGCAGGCGACGCTGAAGTGTCGTCGCGGAGGATTTCTCCGGATCCGACAGGGGCGGAAGGTGGCCATGTGGCCCCCTGAGGTTCTCCGCGTCCGGCCTTTAAGGGAGGCCATGGGACGAGTCCGGCACCATCTGGGGTTCGGCCGGAGGAGCTAAAGATTCTGCTGGAGCGAGCCTCTGTCTCAGAGGAGCATCGTGCATTGATGAACACGGTGATTGAAAGGATTTCATCCGCAGAAAGCGGATTGCACGAGGCCGTCAAAAGTTTACTGGCAGGCCTTGAGGTACGTTAAATAATGTACACTTGTGTTAGTTGCGCATAAATAAAGTGCGCCCTGTGTAGATAGTAGCCCCTGAGACTCTGCGCGTCGTTAGAATTGACGGCGCGCAGAGGATCTTAATCCCAGGTCCTTTAAGTGGCACCTTTATATGTAGGTGGCGGATTGTCCGGAGTCAAGCCGGACTCGTGAATTTGCCGAACTGAGGCGACAACTTGATGAGGCAGAAGCTGACATCGCGCTTGTTAACAAGCGGCTTGATGATGATCAAGGTATTGAAATCATTAGGCGATGGTTAGTAAGAGGATCTTTATGTCAATATCTTACCGTGTGTGTGCTTGACGCAGATGGTGCGGCCGCCGTGGAGGGTCTTAGGGCCGAACTCGCCCGAGCAAAGGAACAAGCCAGGAAAAGCGATGCGGCTGCCGTGAAAGCCCTTGAAGAGCTGAAAGCCGAACAGGCTGCCCATTGCCGAAGCAAGGAGAAGATGGCTGATATGGCCGTAAAGTTAAAGAGTGCTACTGACCGTTGCAAGCTTCTTGAAGAAGAGGGTCGAGCGAGGCAAACGAGCTTAGAGAAGGCTGTTGCTGACGCCAAGGACGCCCACTCTATAATGAGAGCGGCAAGGGAAGAGCTGCGTCAAGCCGGACAAATTGCGGATGGAAAGCCCTTCTCGCTGCGGAGAAAATTTTGTGATCCGAAGTTTGCCCCGTTAGGCCGGATGTGGAGTGTAGAGGACACCTATATGGATTTGGCGGCTAGTGCTGCTGATGCGACCGAACACTTTCGAGATAAAAAGGATCATGAAGTGGAGAAGCTCTTTTGGTCGCAATTCATCAATCCAGAGCGTCCACTGGCGGTGGACGATCGCCTGGCCCAATGGGCCGAACTGAATAGGTTGTCCGGACTCGCCATGAAGTACGTCATGGATCATCTGTGTCCGGGGAGATTGAAGCCGAAGAGTTATTTCAGCTTGGTGCAACAATTTCTAGACGTGGTGCCACGTGTCGATGCTATGAAGAGGTCAGCGTGCATAAATGGCGCTCGGCTGGCTCTTGCCCGTGTCAAGACATACTGCGCAGATATGGATCCCACCATTGTTGCGTCCCGGGATTCGGATAAAAGCAGAATACCTTCCGAGCACTATTTTAAGGAAGTCCTCGAAGGCGCTCGCGTAATAGAGACGCAGTGCTCGAAGGATGCTATATTATGATAGCATATGTAATCATAAAACAGTATTTTGATAAATTGTAGTGGCATTTTTTAGACTTGTGCCTTCAAGTATTAAGAACACCTCCTGTGCGGCCGTTTTAATATATAAATTCTGAAAGATTGCAGTCATTGGCTTCAGCCCCCACGCACATAGTGCGGGGGTGCGCGCAGAAGACGCATTTTCACACTTAACCCAACGTCTTGGTCCTACAAAGGAGGTGATAGCGCAGCGGGCTAGGCAACCGGACTATAATGCTTTAACACTTTCACTTAGCCATAGGAGCTTGACAGTGGGACTCTTTAGGTAGCCCCTTAGTGGCGACTGCGCTTGCCCGAATTCGGGGCGCATACGTGCCTGACTGGGAAACGGCCCTTCGTCAAAGCGGAGGAATCCGATAAATTCCTATAAGTCATTGAGTGGCGACCAGTCTCGCGCTACATCATGACAGTCGGTTTTCGGCTTTCTCTACTGAGGTGCTCACCCGGCCGAACCGGGGCACAATCGCAGTAGTTCTCCTGGTGCTACCTTAGCCGATAGAGCGGAATGTAAGGTAGCCGAACTCAGGAGCCGGGCAACCCAACATTTGACCAAAGACATGATTCGGAGCTGATGCATATAGTGCCAAAACTCGCGACGCCGAACACTCCCTAAGGTGTTCGGTCTTTATGAGTGCGGGTGAAACAACACCCTTAAAAAAAAGAGCCCCTAGTGTCCAGGTACGAGCAAAAATTCTGGCGTGGCCACATGCCAAAACGCCAGCCTCCTCCTTGGTTATAGTAGAAAAAACCAGGGGATGTATAGCAGAAAGAGACAGTAAAAAAGGTTTACGCAGGGTCTTAATCGAAAAAGAATCCTTAGGACGGGTCCATACTGCACGTCTGCGCCTGTGTCTCCATTGTGCCGTGTCCTGGACGGGCGCCGCACGACGTTCATCTGTAAAAGAGAGGAACTGAATTGAAAATGGGTCGTGCGGAACAAAAAGATAATAAACAAAATATAAAGTAAAAAATATATAAAGTTGAGCTTTATTGTCTCTGCGTATAGCCCCCGGTACGGGGGTGTATGGCGTTTTAGGCCTGCGTTGATGATGGACTTGTGCCGAACTCATTTAGTCCGGGTCCGTGGCCTTTAATGACTTATATCGAAAATGTCTTTTGGCTGGCGAGGCCACTTTATTGTGCGGCTGTTTAAGCGGCCGCGCAATCCTCCGTTTGGAGGAGGCGTATTTTAGTGCGCTCCCTTTAAAGAGATGATGCCTCGTGGACCAGGCATCTTAAGCGTGAGAGATGCATAGTGCGGTATTGCGTTAAAGCGAGCGAAAGCTCCGCGTCCCATTAGTGCTTGATAGCGACTTGAAAACGGGACGACATGGAAGGTCAGCTTTTCGCGACGGAAGTTATTGGTAGAGCCAAATATGACTGCAAGCCGGAGAAAACCCATACAATGGGTGTCCGGGCCCGGTGCTACCCCTTGAAAGGAGGTTTTGCTGTGGTGGATTCTTGCTGGGTTTATGCCCATGCGGTGGATTGTATCCTGATATATCAGGTTTAGTCCACTGCCGCCGTCCATAAGGACATTGGTAAACTGGAATCCGTCAATTATTGGATCGAGTATCAGGGCAGTCCGGCCTGCGTTTTTGATATTTCTAGAATAATCTAGCTGATAAAAAATGATTGGTTTTAATAACCAGTGGCGGGACCCCTGAGGGATAGGTTTTATTGTGCGTACCTTTATGGGTGCCACACATTTTGTTACGTGAAGTGAGTTCACTGTTTTAACTTCTTGTGGGAAGTTCTTTTGTTTCCTGGTGTTCTGCATCTGGGGTTCGTCCTCGTCTTCGCTTGGTGTATCGAGCCCCTTGTGTTCGGTGTTAAGCCTTCCGGATTGTTTAAAAACCCAACAATCTCTGTGGGTGTGATTGGCAGGCTTCCCAGGAGTACCGTGTATCTGACATATTCTGTCCAGGATTCTGTTTAAGCTGGACGGATCATCCCTATTATCCTGAAGGGGTGGTTTTGTCTGATTTTGCCGTGAGCTTTTGAATCCGGCATTGACTGCCGTGCTCTTCGGACTTTTTTCTTTGGTTCGGCAACGGTCCTTATTTCGTCGCGGTTTTCCGTTTCCATCCCTGATTTCGGATGTACATGGGTCGCTGGGGCTGCATCGTGCCAACCAGCTGTCCTCTCCTGCGCAAAAGCGGGTCATGAGGCTTGTGAGTGCGGCCATTGTTCTTGGCTTTTCCTGGCCGATGATGAGGACATGACTACCTTGGATACGACCAAACATATTGCATACATGCATATTTGTCAGGTGATTTCTAGTGCAAACTATTCAATACTCTATTTTTGTTATCCAGAACAAAAATACTTCACACACTTTTGTGTTTTGTCTAATTGCAGGTGTATGGGACATTTGTACAACACACATATGAAGATAAGGGAGAAAGAGATGTTTACTTGCTGTTCAAAAAGTTCTTTCACGTCACTTTTGGTCCAAGAGAAGATAGAGTCCAAGTCTCTCACGTTCTGGATTCAGATTCGGACTGCACAGACATACCTGACTCAAAACGGCAATAACTTTTTCATACGGACTCCAAATTGGGTGATTCTTTATTTTTTGGAAACTAGATTTCGTCCTCTTTCCACTCCAATTGGAATCACCTTTAAATTCGTTCGGAGCATTGAGATATGGACGAAACAATCTGACGCTGCAGCAGAATCCGAATCAAACAACAAGTCCAAAGGTGTTGCACCACCTCCACTTGGGCCCATGAGCCTTGTACGACCTAGGGTTGGTTTTAGGCTGCCTTGGGACGTCCTCCCACCTCCTTGGCCGCCACCCCTTGCTCCTATATAAGTAGATCCATCTAGTAGCTTTTTCCTTGGGATTTGTTTAGTTAAAAGTTAGCCATTGCAACTTCGTGTACTTTGTTTGTGTCCAACGACCAGACCAAGACCGCTTCCGGATCCCCACCTTTATCAATACTTCATCTATATTCGCAATATTCAGATTGCATTATCATATTCTTGCTTGTTCTTCGATTGCGTGCAGGAATAGACCTTCGTGGTCAGGTTGATTGTGCTCCGGCGTGGTCAATAACCTCTCGGAGTTGGTTTAGCGATTGCTAAGGCGCGACGTTGTGCACGTTTGTAGTCGGATCGTCCAAGTCGACTCCACCAAATCGATAGTTATCATCTCATCGAAAGATCGGGACAACCCCGCCTCTATCAAGTGGTATCAGTTTAGGGACAAAAAAAAGTTAGATCTATTCATCCTTTTGTCCAAGCCAGTCTGAGCCTTTGCAATTTTCTTTTCATTGTTTGCATTATTGAATTATCGGTTGCATCGTCGTGTCGAGTTGCTGGTCTTAGTGTCTAGTCCTTTAGAGTTTCGAGTTCTGTTCACAGTTTGTCACGCCACAACCGCACCATCTTCATTGTCGTTGCCATATACCACCACCGCGTCATTATTGTATCCGCTGTCCACCACCGCCATCCATCAATTTCCACCACGTACTCCCCATCATTCATTGTCATAATCATACTTGAGCTCGTTCGCGTCATCTCTAGATCCAATCTGCATCTTATCTAGCTTGTTTGTGAAAAAAAAGAGAAAGAAAAAAAAAAGAAAAAAAAGTGAGAGAAAAAAAAGAAAAAAAAAAGGAAAAAAAAGAGAAAAAAAAGTGAAAAAAATTCCGTGAAAAAAAGGAGAAAAAAAAGATATTCAGAGTGTGCTCCGCCTTTGTTACGCGTCGCGCCGTGATTTTTTAGTGTTCTAGGCTCGCGTCTCTAGCACGGTCTAGCCTAGGACCAGCACAGTACCGTCGGTGAGCGTTTATTCAACATTGCATCTCTGAATTGATTATTGCTGATATTTTGCTACCATATATTGGCCTTCCAAGCTCCACATATTTCTACACTGTGTATACATACGCTCACCTGGCAATCGCTTTTCTCAATCTTCGGAGTTATTTGACACCGCTGGTTGCCGGTCACCACCTGCTGCATGGTAAGAACTTGTAAGACTTTGATATTTGCTATACTGTGAGCGTTTTACCACCACATCCTAGTAGTTCATAGGAACATTATTCTCGGATTTTGTTTCTTGTTTTTCTACTAATCATGACAGGTTCCGGAGACAGAAGTTCTTGGACGACGGACACAACAACACCATCACGAGAGTTGGGACAACACACACAAGCACATGTTCAGGTTATCTCTTTATCGTCATTTGAGGGTAGATTTAATCCTGCTATTTATCTAGCTTGGGAGCTTGAAGTTGAACAAGTTTTTAGTCACCATGACTTTTCTGAACTTGAGCGAGTACGAGCTGCCACTAGAGCATTTACTGGTTTTGCTTCTGTTTGGTGGAATGTGCATTGTAAGAAAAACATTGATAACCAACCCACAACTTGGAAAGATTTGAAAGATGTAATGAGACAACATTTTTTCCCTCCTTACTATCGTCGTGAATTGCTTCGCAAATTTGAACAATTTAAACAAGGCAACAACACTGTTCATGCTTACTACCAAGAGTTCAAATCTTATATGCATCATTGTGACATAGAAGAATCTAAGGATGATACAATGAATAGATTTTTTGGTGGTTTGAACCATGATATTCAGGCAAGATTTCAGTATATTCCCCGTTGCATTACTGGTATGTATGTTCGTGCTTGTACCTTTGAGAGACAGATGCAGGAGGATGCATTGGGTGACTACAACGACTACTATTCCAGTTCATGCTCACCGCCGCCGGTTGGTTCCTCCACAGTTGCACCTACTAGAGCAGCCCCACCTCGGATTGTGAGCGCGACATCATCTCAAGAGTATGGTGCATTGTCAACGTCCGTACCTACATCAGCTACGTCTTTGCGACAAGGTAACAGTAAAGATATTGATGATATAACTTCACATGAGAATGATGCATCCCTAGTTAACTTAAATGCATCATGTGTTCAGTTACCTGGTGATTTGAGCACAACACCTATTTTAGAGAATCTTGATACTGTCATGAATGCGTCATGTGATCAAACAACTGAAATACCAACAATTTTGAGTGCACCCATTGAGTTAACTGTTGATGCAAAAGAATCAATGTTTAATCATTTTGATATGACCTCTAATCTTGGTGATGATTCTGTGACCAAAGACTTATTGCATGTTTGCCTATTTAAGCATGTTGTAGCATGTAAATTAGATGCAAGTAAGGTTTATTCACCAATGTTGGGATGGTTTAATGATGAACATTGTCAATCTTTTGATATGAATAAGAGCATCACTTATATGTGCAAATTGAGTTGCAATATTTTCATGTCTTCTACTTCTAGTGATAATATTTTGGCTTCAGATTTTATGAACTATGCAAGTTACTCATCTATACATGTGTCATATGTGCAAAAACCAAGGGAAGTAAAAATGGATGACATATACATATACAACATGTACACCTTGTCTCTTTTGTTAGCCACATTTCAGATTAAGCAACGCCGAGGACGGCTTTGTTTTCAAAAAGGGGAGGATGATGAGGACATGACTACCTTGGATACGACCAAACATATTGCATACATGCATATTTGTCAGGTGATTTCTAGTGCAAACTATTCAATACTCTATTTTTGTTATCCAGAACAAAAATACTTCACACACTTTTGTGTTTTGTCTAATTGCAGGTGTATGGGACATTTGTACAACACACATATGAAGATAAGGGAGAAAGAGATGTTTACTTGCTGTTCAAAAAGTTCTTTCACGTCACTTTTGGTCCAAGAGAAGATAGAGTCCAAGTCTCTCACGTTCTGGATTCAGATTCGGACTGCACAGACATACCTGACTCAAAACGGCAATAACTTTTTCATACGGACTCCAAATTGGGTGATTCTTTATTTTTTGGAAACTAGATTTCGTCCTCTTTCCACTCCAATTGGAATCACCTTTAAATTCGTTCGGAGCATTGAGATATGGACGAAACAATCTGACGCTGCAGCAGAATCCGAATCAAACAACAAGTCCAAAGGTGTTGCACCACCTCCACTTGGGCCCATGAGCCTTGTACGACCTAGGGTTGGTTTTAGGCTGCCTTGGGACGTCCTCCCACCTCCTTGGCCGCCACCCCTTGCTCCTATATAAGTAGATCCATCTAGTAGCTTTTTCCTTGGGATTTGTTTAGTTAAAAGTTAGCCATTGCAACTTCGTGTACTTTGTTTGTGTCCAACGACCAGACCAAGACCGCTTCCGGATCCCCACCTTTATCAATACTTCATCTATATTCGCAATATTCAGATTGCATTATCATATTCTTGCTTGTTCTTCGATTGCGTGCAGGAATAGACCTTCGTGGTCAGGTTGATTGTGCTCCGGCGTGGTCAATAACCTCTCGGAGTTGGTTTAGCGATTGCTAAGGCGCGACGTTGTGCACGTTTGTAGTCGGATCGTCCAAGTCGACTCCACCAAATCGATAGTTATCATCTCATCGAAAGATCGGGACAACCCCGCCTCTAGCAAGGTGTCTGGCGAGCCATTCATCTCGGACATTATGCTTGAAAGCTGCTAAGGCTTCGGCGTCCGGACAATCCATTATCTGATTCTTTTTAGTAAGGAATTCGTTCCAGAACTGTCGAGCTGATTCTTCGGGCTGTTGAGTTATGTGACTGAGATCGTCTGCATCTGGGGGGCGGACATAGGTCCCTTGAAAATTTGCTCGGAAAGCATCCTCGAGCTCTTCCCAACTTCCAATTGTGTTTTCGGGAAGGCTTTTAAGCCAGTGCCGGGCTGGCCCTTTAAGCTTAAGGGGTAAATATTTGATGGCGTGGAGATCATCCCCTCTAGCCATATGTATGTGGAGGATATAATCCTCGATCCAGACTCCGGGGTCTGTTGTTCCATCACACGCCTCTATGTTGACGGGTTTGAATCCCTCTGGAAATTCATATTCCAGGACCTCATCGGTGAAACATAGGGGGTGTGCGGCGCCCTGTATTTGGGTGTGCCGGATTCTGATAATGGCTTTTTTGCATTGCTTGTGAGAGCTTGCTTTCTTGGCCCGTAAATGGACCTGGCTGGGCCATGATGCGAGTCTTTAATTGGGTCGCATGCCGCAATGAGTGCGGCGCCGCTTGCCGTTTTATGGTGGCCGTGGGGTCGTCTATCCGACCGTGTGGATTTTTTATTTTTTGAATGCAAGGGCTCTAGGGCCTCTTGGTCGAATTCGGGCAGTAGTTTTCTCTTCAGATAGCTTTTAGTGCGGCGGCTGCCGCCGTATTTGTCCGCAGTCTTGATTACCTTGCTCCATCTTATTCTGAGTGCGTCTTCCGCCATCTTTAGCTTCCGCTTCTGCTTTTTCAGGCTGCGTGCTGTGGCAACGAGCCTTTCGTGGAGATTCTTCTGCTCCGTGGTTTTATCCGGCGTGAGATCGTCCGGAGTTCTGTTATGGCCGGGGAAGGGCTGTCTGTCCTCTCTATCCGCGTTGCCCTGTTCGGACGGTTGCTCTGAGGCATGCTCGTCGTCTACCGGCTCATCCTACTCTATGGCTAGGTCTTGATCGAGGCGGGGCTTGGCTCGGCATTTTCGTCGCCGCTTTGATTGCTTTTCGGAGGGTTTATCCCTTTTTTCGTCCCCTTTTTCCTCATTGTCGTTTCCTTTAGGGGTATCCACCATGAATACATCGTTAGGTGGGGTGGCGGTCCAGCGCCCTATAGGTGCTGGTTCCTGTTCGTCTCCATCTTCGTCGTCCATACCGTCGAAGTCTTCGGATCCAAAGTCAAGTATGTTGGTTAAATCATCGACAGTGGCTATTAAGTGGGTGGTGGGTGGGCTTTGAATTTCTTCGTCGTCCGAATCCCAACCTCGCAGACCATAGTCCGGCCTGGGTTCTCCTAATAGAGAGAGAGAGACTTGAGAGAATTCAGGATATCACCGAAAGGTGAGTACTGAAAGATGTCCGCGGCGGTGAACTCCATTATAGGCACCCAATCGGATTCGATCGGCAGGGGCACGGGAGGCCCGGAGTTCGGAGAAGAATCCGACTCCTTGGAGTCATGGGCCGTGCGGAGTGCGGGGCTGGCGTTCGGCTCGATCGCCTTCAAGATCGCAGCCCTCGAGGTGACGTCCAACCGTTCATCCTCAAAGAACGCAGCGGGCTCCGAGTCGAGGATCGGGGCCGGTGCGTGTGCGGCCTCCAGGGCACTATTCGGAGGCAGAGCTATATCCTGCCCCTCGAGGTAGTGCGGTGCGCTTGGCTGTGGCTCGAACCCATCGAAGATCAAATCTCCGCGGATATCTGCCGTGTAGTTTAAGCTTCCAAACCTGACTTGATGGCCAGGGGTGTAGCTTCCGATCTACTCCAGACGACCAAGCGAATTGGCCCGCAGAGCGAAGCCGCCGAAGACGAAGATTTGTCCAGGGAGGAAAGTCTCACCCTGGACCTCATCATTGTTGATGATCAAAGGAGCCATCGGGCCTAAAAGCGACGACACAGAGGAACTCACAATGAAAGCACCAATGTCGGTGTCAAAACCGGCGGATCTCGGGTAGGGGGTCCCGAACTGTGCGTCAAGGTCGGATGGTAACAGGAGACAAGGGACACTTTATTTTACCCAGGTTCGGGCCCTCTCGATGGAGGTAAAACGCTACTCCTGCTAGATTAATATTGATGATATGGGTAGTACAAGAGTAGATCTACCACGAGATCAAGGAGGCTAAACCCTAGAAGCTAGCCTATGGTATGATTGTGTATGATGATGGTTGTCCTACGGACTACAACCCTCCGGTTTATATAGACACCGGATAGGGTTAGGGTTACACAGAGTCGGTTACAATGGTAGGAGATCTTGAATATCCGCACGCCTAGCTTGCCTTCCACGCCAAGAAAAGATCCTTTCGGACACAGGACGAAGTCTTCAATTTTGTATCTTCATAGTCCTGGAGTCCGGCTGAAGGTATAGTCCAGCTATCCGAACACCCCCTAATCTAGGACTCCCTCACCAAGCGTCCTCTTTTTCTTGGAGATACTGATCAAGTTCCCAGCTAGAGTTGGGCCCCCCTTTCCTCAAAGCAAGAAATTGACATTGAGGAGTGGGAGGGTAATGTTATCTTCCTTGATGATTGAGAAGCCAACATCTTTGGATGAAATAGAGAACTTGAAGGACCAGTTTTGGAGCAATTTGATTTTGTAAAGAGATGCACGACCACCAAAACATGAGAGGAGAATAGTGCTTACAGATTCTTCTGTAAGCCTAATCCTTGATCTTGTGAATTCAGCCACAAGGAGGAATTCCTCCATGTCCTTGCCTTCCTCATGGTTGATTGGGACACCCCATTTCCTCCATACTTCCGCAGCGAAATCTTGCCCGACGTTGAAGTTGAGATCTGGAAGTGACATGGTTGGGTTGGTGGAGAGTTTATGGATGAGTGGGTGGCCACTGACGCCGGAGTGGCGGCCGGTGGGGAGGGTGGCCGCCACGGCTGGAGTGGCCTACGACGCTAGGAGAGGAGGGCGCTAGGAGGTGTGAACGTTGTAAATTGTTTTTTAGCCAAGCTTACAGATATTTAGATATTTGTGAGGATACTAATAATGGGGCAATGTTTCCAGCAAAATTTAAATAAGAACCACAAATATAGTATTTCCACATAATCAAACATCGTCCATCGTCCAAATTAACACCCTGTTCTTTCACTGTGTGCAAATTCAGGTGGTCGACGTACATTCCAGAACCGGAATACCTCCAACTCCGATCATCTATCCCACGCATATCTCTACTCCTAATGGAGCAGTTGGTAGCCTGGTACTCCGGTTTTATTTTCGTCCAGTTTTATTTCCTCCCACCTCCCACCATCCCGTACCACTGGTTTTAATCTACATATCGACAAAAAACTAGATCAACACTCCTGTACGGAACGAGGACCCGATCCGCTCCTCGTTTCCCACATCCGTCCTAGATCACGAGAACGCCGCCACCGCTGCCGCCCCACATACGTCGCCCGTGGCAGATCACGAACATTACCGTCGCGGATTAGTAGTCCACCACCGCCGCCGCCTCAGGTACCCACACACGATGATACCGTCGCGGGTCAGCAAGACACCGCCGCCGCCGCCAAGTCGGGTACCCGCACACCACGATCTCGTCGCGGATCAGCAAGACACCACCGCCGCCTCCTCGGGCAGCCACACGACACAGATCTCCGACGACGACGCCTACGGCGGCAAGCTGTGCAGGGCGTCTTCACTGATCAGTTTTCAACCTTGCTTTCTTAAAGGTACGTACGCTCATGATCTCTTAAAGATCACGCAACGCTATAGAAGACAATTGTCACTAGATGGAGCCACCAGATGGAGCCATATACAATGGAGCCATACGAATAAATGTTCCCCATGTTCCCAATTCAAACACCAAAAATACATCCCAAGACAATAAATGTTTAACAGATGTATACAGTGTAGTCATTTCTTCCCCATGTTCCCAGTTGGAACACCAAAAATACATGGCAATCCAATTGTTCACTATACATGCCACATCAATACTAATGCTGTTGAAAAATGATAGGTACGAATGGGAAATGCAAATAGCAAGGCGCCGGAAGATAAAAAGGTGTCAGATGTGCATGTACCCTCTCTTGCTGACCTACATTCACAAGGGAGCCAAGGTACGTTAGAATAACATAACATAAATGAGTCAGATGTCAATGGTGCCCAACAATCATTGTATCTTGCTAATGTGTTCCAGGCCATAATGTTGACGGAAATGGTTATGAATACAACCCAGCAATCATTCCCGTAGCTGACAATGTTGACAATTATCAAATGACTCCAGGTATTGGAGTGTGTAAATACCCCTAACCGTTGTATCATATGGTTTTAACATGATCATTCGTGCCTAACAGACTTGGAAACACACAAGGAAACAGATGGAACTGGCATGCCACGGTTAGAGCAGGGCAAGCTTGCAAACCTAACCAAACACCCTCTTTCAGAGATAACAATTGTTGATCAGCCTGGGCATGCGAGTTTACGTACGTGGGTTCCATATTTAAACACACTTTCTACCCTATTCGGTTAGCAGGAAACTGCCTCATTATGTACTGGTTTTGTTATGTAGACAACCCATCAATCTCCTTCTGTAGCCCTGATGTTTCTTCGTTCCCTGGTATGAGTACTCTCACAGATATTTTTGCCTGCGGCCTTGCAGGAAGTTCATTTGGTATGATCCGACACGTGCATCATGGACAGTGATCAAACGTCTCTATGAATGTACATGTTGACTAATTCTCATCTAGATTTGTTGTTTATACATCGTGTAGACAATAATGTGCCTTCGTTCCCGGATCGGAGTACTCTTGCATCACTTTATGCCGCAGGTCACACAGAAGGCTCAAGTGGTGTGAGCCGATATGCCTTTCATATGGCCAGATTTGTGCTTAAAGGAATGCATGTTCATGTATTAGCCTAACCAACATGTTTTCTTTTGTTCCTGCAGCCAGAGAATCTGCCCACAATGATGTGTGTCTTAATGCCCTTGGTTGTGGTAGTTCAGAGCTTGTGACATCGTCTACCCCAACATGTGATGTATACCCAACTCATTCCCAAACAACATGTGATGTTGTGAATGACCAAGTGAGTTATAGCATAACAGACGACAAAAGGGAGCAGAGAAACGCACGACGGCGAGCAACTTATCGAATGAAAAAGGATGAACAGGTCAAGCTCCAAAATGAAAAGCAGATTGTTTCTCGACCCCCTCTTGGTGATATCACTAATATTGATCAGCCTTCCGGTTCAATGCCAGGTACGGGGGTTTAAAGTTATGAGCTTACGGCGCTGACAAACCAAATTTGGGAACCAAATATTAGAATACGCACTTTAAGCTTTGACTTACAATAATTGATTCAATATGAAGTTAAAAACTGGAGTTTGATATATGAACGGTCAAGAAATATCATATATCGGAACGCTTAAAAAAACATCTGCGGTCTTAGAAAGACGTAAATGGATTTAAAAAATTAAATTATATTGACCGGCACTCAAAGACAGAAAGTAGCTTTTCTAAAAAAATAAAAGAAATTTGCAAGAAGGTGAATAATATGATAGATGGTTCTCGCTTTGTCAGAAAAAGAAACAAATGTGGAGTATGAAACATTAACTATCACATCGTCAGTAGCAAACATTGATATGAAATAGTGGTATAGTGCCCAAGATGGGTATATTATCAATTGGGCCAAGTTCTCCATTGGCACTGCATGTATATATTTTTTTCTCTCGTTGCAATGGCAAAAAAGAAGAATTTATGTAAGCGGACTTGCCAATGTTCAGTATACATATGGTTCTAAACTTCTTCAGATTAGCATAAAGAGCAATCAATCATAGTTTGCTAACCTGAAGAATATACTGACACTAATAACTGTATTCTGAAAGAGCATTTTACTTCTACGTGCAAGAACAAGTATTAGACGAATTTGATGTTACCTCAGCAGTGAGCTACACATTAGTGTATTTCTTGCCAATAACAGAGGTCCAGCACTGAATGGCACGGTTGTGTATTTCTTGCCAAAAGTTCCTTTAACAAACCTGCAAGTAAATGCCACTCAAAATTAGATGATCATTACAAAATACCGCAGGATTTCACATCAACTCACTGTAGTACGAAATACATGCTGGCTAGCTAGACAAGAAATATTAGGGCATTTACAAAAGAAGTATATGGAACAAAAAATGGGAAGAAAAGAGTAGACGTGTTGGCTTAGTTTGGGATCTTCATGATTGTTGAGCATTGATGAGATGATTATGTTTTAACTTTATTGTTGAACCAGCCAACCCATCAAACCGGAACTATACATCCCGACCCCCTCTTGGTGATATCACTAATGTTGATCAACCTTCCGGTTCGATGCCAGGTACGGGTGTTCAAAGTTTTTAACATAACAATGATAATATAGATTCATTTATTGTACCCATCGAGCTTGAACTATACATCCTTGTCGCATGATGATGCTCCAGAAGATGGGTCCGCATCAGCCATTGCTGAATTCAATCATGAAAAAGAGTTGGCTAGGAGGCAATGTGCAAGAGACCGCAGTAGTAATATGGCAGACGAACAAAGGGATCGGAGAAACGCACAGAGACGGGCATCTTATCGGAAGAAAAAGGAAGAGGGTACGATCAACCTCCAAAACAATAATCAAGTGCAACATGAGCGACGAAAGGAACAACGAAACAGCTGGACCCCTGATGAGCAGGGGGAGTCAAGTGCGAAGAGAAAGGCAGATTATGCTAGAAGGAAAAACACCCCGTGTGCTGAATCGATCGCAATGCCACGTCCAGATCTAACTAGCGCATTGTCCAACTCTCCCTCTTTCAACACTCACGCCAATTGTCCGACCCTCACACTTCCAACCATCACGCAACAATCCGGTAGTGAACAGATAAATCGTGCTACAACTGTCAAGTCGGCCCCCACATACATTCGCAACACCGAAACCGATGGTAGTTATCCCATGAACGATCATCTTTCATTTTGTAATCATTCATCGGTTATTTATACCAAATTCGATAATGTTGTAGGTGCATACCTAAGCAGAACCTTAGGTGATGGTGCTGTAGATGGCGACCTCATCGAAATCAATGAGCACCTACAAAGTGCCGACCAGCAAACCAGTGATCCGCGAACAATTGCGGATAATGGAGTTGACGAGCAGAGTCATGAGTCCAGAGCTCGGCGTAGGACAAGAGAGCGAGCTTGCAAGGGAAGTATGGCGGCGATGAAGCGTCAGGAGAAAATTGGCAAGCGAAAAACATGTACGCAGGTGCCACGTGGTGAGAGGAATGCTCTGCTAGATCATCGTAATGAAAGGTTTGCAGGTAGGGTTAATACCCCAACCGTCAGGTCCATCTCCATTCCGAAAATGAGCTCAACGGGACAACCTACCATAGTTGAAGCACACAGTGCCTCAACATCATCTAGCACGCCGGAGTACACGATCAGAAGTGATGGTAACACCCATATCCTTACTCTACTTGCGTCCCTTGAGACTGAACCCTCATTTGTGTTGTTTTGCACCTGGGCAGACGACATGGACACTTACCTCGATGGTCTCATGAATGATGATGTCAATCCTGACGACCTCTTTGACGATGAATATTACATGTTTGCTGGTGAAGGTATGTACAATCGCTTGAGAGTGATCCACATGTTGGGGGTATCACACTAATTGGAAACATTGTTTGCAGGCTCAGTTGCTGATGACTTGGAGCACGACGATTTGGAAGACTCAAGACTCAAGAACTATGTCGACCATGATCCATTTGACTATGTGTACTCAAACCTACCAGCCAACACACACATCCTGAAGCACGCCGCAAACTGCGACCACTGCAAGGCCAAAAAGTTTGTCAGCGAGGCCCTGGGATTCTGCTGTCGCAGTGGGCAGATCGAGCTAAAGCAACCGGAGCCCATCCCGGAGCTCATGAGGCTTTGGTCTAGCATTGATGCGGACGCTAGGCATTTTCGGGAGAACATACGGTTCTTCAACGGACACTTCTCCTTCACAACCCTCGGCGTCAGCCTCGATGAAACATACGCAAACATGAAGTCTGGGGTGTACACGTTCCGGGCGCACGGCACCATCTACCACAACGTTCATTCCTTCGGGCCAACATCCCGTCCAGATCATCTACAGTTGTACTTCTACGACGACGACCCAGGCCTAACCCATCGCAAGGCTGCCACCGAGCAATTAGACCAGGATGTCGTCAGAAAGTTGGTGCACATACTCAGGGAAAACCCGTACTCTCAGCAATTTAGGAGTTTGGGTGCGCACAGGGACAACCTCGACGATTACAGGATAGACCTCAACACTGACCAGAGACTAGACCAACGGAAGTATAATAGATCTCTGTCATCCGAGGTCGCTGCAATTTGGGTGCAGGGCACTGACCTAGCGAAGAGGTTCGATCGTAGGATTACACTTTGTGGGAACGACAAACATAGGCACAGTATACATGTGACGGCTGGCTCGTATGACCCGCTCTCTTGCCCACTCTTCTACCCAAGGGGGGAGCTCGGTTGGCACCCGAAACTACCTAAACGTAATGTCCCTTGGCCGGTTGTGCAACAACCAAGAGGTGGACGTGATGATGATGATGATGAGGATGCAGGTAAGCCTTATGTGTATTCTGTCGTGTTGATGTATTGTGTAGTTCTCATATGAATTCTAACTTCCGCGTTACTCATCCATGTGCAGAGGGGAATAGCAGGTTATGCGTCTCCGTGAGAGATTACTATCGTTACATGCTGCAGACACGACCTGGGATATTCAATCCCATACTCTGTGGAGCACGATTGCTCCAGCAATGGGGGGTGGACATGTACATCAAGATTGAGAGTTGTAGGTTGAAATGGTACAGGAAGAACCAGACAAAGATCTGTGTCGAGCTGTATAAAGGAGTTGTTGATGCAATTACATCCGGGGAGACCCGGGCAAGCGCTGTTGGAGTAAGGATAGTGCTCCCTGGAACGTACCCAGGTGGTGACCGCGACATGAAGCGGAGGCATATGGATGCCATGGCAATTGTCCATACGTACGGGAAGCCTGACATCTTCTTGACCATGACCTGCAACCCTAACTGGGAAGAGATAACGAATGAGTTGTTTCCTGGTCAGACAGCGCAAGATCGACCTGATCTTGTGGCTCGTGTGTTCCATGGCAAGCTAGAGGCTATGAAAGAGCTCATGTTCAAGAAGAATATACTGGGTGTTGTTGTCGCACATGTATACGTAGTCGAGTTCCAGAAGAGGGGCCTCCCCCACGCACACTTTTTGTTGATCATGGATTCTGCCTATAAGCTTGTCGTTCCGGAGCAGTACGACCGACTCATTTCTGCCGAGCTCCCAGACAAGCAGAAGTATCCTGAACTCCACGCCTTGGTGGTGAAACATATGATGCACGGACCATGCGGTGCTCTCAACCCCAAAAAAGTGTGCATGCAACAGAATGAGTGCAAGTGCAGATACCCACGTCCGTTCAATGAAAACACGGCACAGGGCAAGGACTCATACCCAGTTTATCGTCGTCGAGATGATGGTCGGGAGGCTAAGGTCCGTGGTAAAATGTTGGACAACAGATGGGTTGTGCCGTATAACCCTTACCTTCTGCGGATGTTCAATTGCCACATCAACGTTGAGGTTTGCTCCAGCATAAAGGCCGTCAAATACCTTTACAACTACATATACAAGGGCCATGATAGGGCTTCTTTCAGCATCGACCAGCCCGACGCCGATGGTAACATTGATGAGATCAAAAGATACGTAGACGCGAGGTGGGTTACTCCTCTAGAGGCGATGTGGAGGATATTTGGCTTCCCCTTGTGTGCCAATGACCCGCCTGTCCTACAGTTGCCTCTTCATCTCCCGAATATGCACAGGGTGGCCTTCAATGAGCAAGCTCGCTTGACCGACGTAGTCGCCTCTGAGAATGCTTCCAAATCCATGTTGACAGAGTATTTCAAAGCTAACCAAAACCACCCCTGGGCTAGGAATATATTGTACAAGGATTTTCCTGGAAGGTTCACATGGCAGAAGGGTAAGAAGTATTGGAAAGAGCGGGTGGAGCGTTATCAGATAGGTCGAATTGTGTCTGCCAATCCTGCCGAGGGGGAGCGATACTATCTGCGTGTGCTGCTAAACCATGTTGCTGGCAAGACATCCTATGAGGACCTGCTCACCGTGGACGGTAGGCTATGCGGGAGCTTTAGAGAGGCTGCTGAAAGGTTGGGACTCATCGAGGCAGATAACACGCTCGACGACTGTCTTACCGAGGCAGAGCAATGGGCGATGCCATGTTCGCTCAGGAGGCTCTTTGCAACAATTTTGGTGCACTGTGAGCCAGGCGACGTGCGTGGTTTATGGGATAGGCACCTCGAGCCTATGTCTGATGACTATCGGCGATCACACACATGCCCGATTGAGGTGGAACAGATGGTGTTGCTTGACATTAGGGGTATGTTGCAGTCCATGGGCAAAGACATAGCTGATTTCGCTCTTCCATGCATTGACGATGCGTTCGACCCAACCGAGGGCGAGGCCAGAGAAGTGATCGAGGAATCCAACATCGATTTTGACATCACCGACACTAAATTGGCATCGTCGCTAAACTTCGAGCAGAGGGTTGCATATGACGAGATACTAGCTGCCGTTGATGGCGGTGATGGGGGTGTGTTCTTTGTTGATGGCCCGGGAGGTACAGGGAAGACCTTCCTGTACAGGGCGCTGCTCGCCAAGGTTCGAAGCGAGGGAAACATCGCTATCGCTACCGCGACGTCAGGCGTCGCGGCTTCTATCATGCCTGGAGGCAGGACTGCCCACTCGAGGTTCAAGATCCCATTGAGTTGCGACGATGGCACCTCCTGCACCTTCACGAAGCAGAGTGGTACCGCCAAGCTACTGAGGATGTCCTCATTGATACTGTGGGACGAGGCCACCATGACTAAGCGACAGGCGGTCGAGGCACTGGACAACAGCATGCGCGACATCATGGGAAGACGGGACCGACCCTTTGGAGGAAAAACTGTTGTGTTTGGCGGGGACTTCAGGCAGGTGCTTCCGGTCGTCCGGAGGGGGTCCCGGGGTCAGATAATCAATGCGACCCTCCGAAGTTCACATCTCTGGAAGGGTATGCGCCAGCTAAGGCTCGTCACCAACATGAGGGCTCATAATGACACCTGGTTTGTGGATTACTTGCTAAGGGTAGGCAATGGCACTGAGGAAGTTGACGATCAAGGAAACATACGACTCCCTGAAGATATTTGTGTGCCATCTACAGGCGAGGGTGATGACCTAGAGAAGCTGATTGACCATGTGTTTCCGAGACTAGATGACAACATGTCCGATCCAAATTACATGACTTCACGTGCAATCCTCTCCACCACAAACGATAATGTCGACAAGATAAACATACGCGTGGTAGAGCGTTTTCGGGGAGAAGAAGTAGTCTACCATAGCTTTGACAGTGCAGAAGACGTCCCATATGGCTACTACGCTCCCGAGTTCCTGAATGGGTTGACTCCCAACGGTCTGCCTCCGCATGCACTCAAACTGAAGCTCAACTGCCCTGTCATACTTCTGAGGAACATTGATCCGGCTAATGGTCTGTGTAACGGGACGAGGCTTGTGGTCCGAGGTTTCGAGAGGAACGCCATCGACGCAGAAATCGTGATCGGACAACACGCAGGTAGGAGGGTATTCCTTCCTCGAATACCCCTATGCCCGTCTGACAATGACATGTTTCCATTCAAGTTCAAGACGAAGCAATTTCCTGTAAGGCTCAGCTTTGCTATGACGATTAACAAGGCTCAAGGACAGACGATTCCGATTGTTAGCGTGTACCTACCTAATCCGGTGTTCTCTCATGGTCAACTCTATGTCGCGTTGTCTCGAGCCACCGCGAAGAGGAACATAAAGATCCTCATTGAGAAGGAGAAGGAGAAGGATAATGGCAAGAAGCAAAGTGGTAAATCAAAGAAGCGAAAAAGACCTTCCTTGTCCTTACAAACCTCGATGAAGAACATCGTCTATAAGGAAGTCCTTATAGGCTGAAGTCCGCACTTACGAAACCGGCGGGTTTTGAATATGGCAATAGCATTTACTCTTATTCTACAGATAATTTGTTGCTCTGGAGCGCTTTTGTACAAATGTTTATCTTTGTTTTCTATTTGACTGCAATCTTTATTTAAACATGCACGACCACTATCAGATTAAGAATGCCCAGCTTCAGTGGCGTTGCTACGGGCCAGTGCACTTCATCTTCAATTTTATCACGTTTTGCTCAGACTCGGAGGATTTAGAGTATGCATCTATACAGTTTTGGCATCCAGTACACCTATGATTTGAACGTCTTGAGATGTAGGTATAGCCAATATGACCTGTTAGATAATAACATGAGATGACCGCCCCCTGTTTTAAGTCTATATGTTTCAGTTCAGTTAGTATACACTAGAAAGATTTAATTATTGTGGCATTTTTTTCTACCAATAATGTGTGTGCATGTTTTCCTTAAGGAAACAACATATAGTTGTCTTCATCACCGGGAACACACTTTAGGTGCAGATCATTATATTTCAGTTGGGCAGTTTTGACATGGTACATTTTTTCAGTCAATATTTGTTTATCTTAAGCAGCAGTACTTCTCTCTTCAAATGACACTACGACACCATATAGAAGTTGCATACATTTCAGCCGTTACTCATGTGACTACCATTGAAAATGTCGTGTCAGACTCGAATCACATCCTAATAGTTTTTATAAAAAAACGTACTATTGCTTGCCCACACATTGAAGTACTACATTTTTTATTACCCTGTATTTCTAAAAACTTTGCTACCATGCCGGTTTATTGCTAAACTCGTAAAGGTTTTCAGAATTAAAACTGTGGTTCCTAAACCCTGTTCTGCTTTTGTTTGCATCACAATATGGAGATGCACAGTTACCACTTACCAGTAAAAGTAGTTCATGTTTTAATTTTGAGTGAACTGTTTGTTTTGGCCACGAGATACTTTTAAGTTTAAGGCATTAATTAGTTTTTCTTGAATAACTTGTGAGTGCATCCAAAAAACACATACTTCAGCATTTAATTGAAAAGGCTACTATTCTTAAACAGTAGTCTCTGTTGTTTCTCTTAAATAGAGAGCTCATAGAATGAATAAACATAAGTGTAGATGTGATGAATAGAGTAGATAGAAGTAATGATCTTACAATTCTGTCACGTGAAGTGCATCATCGATTACGTGGCAGAAAACTCCTGTCCAATTGAAGTGCATGGATTTTCTCAAGGTAATCACGTCTGAATGCAAACAAAAATAAGAAGGAATGTCAGGATGTAGTTTGTTAATTGTAAACATAAATAATATGGTAGCAGCCACTTCTTGTTTTGAAAATTGCAGTGCTCGGTTGACTGTATCAGATTAAGAATGCCCTTTCGACTAATCCAAAATTCGTGGCTGTAATTTCAAATTGCAGTGCTCGGTGACTATAGCCAAGAAGTAAAATTTCATATCGCCTAGCTAGCCTGATTCATAATGAGTCATTTGAAATGCAGATGATGAAGGCAAACAAGTATTCGTCTGTTAGTAAGTAATAATTCTGTTAAGAACAGAACTAAAGGCAAGAAGAGTGCAGGTCAGAAAAAATTCAGATAACTGCAGGATAACGTAGCATGCATCTCTACTACGCCATATGTGCATAAAGTTCGGCAACCATTAAATCCCTAGCCGGAAACTAATGTGTGTCCCTAAACTTACATGTGGTAGTTTACTTCGGCATCGACTGAAACTGGCCTTGATTTCAGGTAACTGAAACTTAGGGTGCGCATTGAAACTTAGTATTCCCAATAGACTGCTCAGCTTCGATAGATGAAGGTTCTCCATCATTAGCCTTGTTCTCATCATCATATTTGGTTGATTCTTGCCTTTGATCTTGAACTACAGAAACCTGTAGTGTGGATATACTCAGTACATACTGACTGACAAGGTATCAGGAAAATAAAGGAGTAGAATACCAGATTTTCAGAGGTAAATATTGACAGTAGCAGATTATATTATATGCTTATGAACAACTAACACTTGTAGGAATAACTAATACTAATTTAGTACTATGGAAAACACCACGGCTAAAAAAACAATTACCTAACTCGCAAACAAATAAAACATTCTACTATATATGAAGATCGATCCGACCATAAGGTCTCTGATTATGTTGGATATCCCTGTACTACCTCGATGATATATACTCCCTGTTTATAAGTATTAAAAAATACAGTAGTCAAATGTTTTATACTCCCATTCTGTCCCTCCCCTAAAAACTGAATAACAGGGATGTCATTGTTCTGCTCCAACAGAACAATTATTCCAATAGAACAATTATTCCAACAGAAAAACTAATCTAACAGAACTTGTAATCAGGATGTCACATTACATATGAATCAACTTACCATCATTTGTTCAGATGATGCAAAATATTTGTGAGTATAGGCCATGTTACAAGCAGAAGAAAGTAAACATGAAGAGCCTCACCAGCACGATTGCGTGCAAGTGCCGGCGGCAGAGACGATTGCAGGGGGAAGCTGGAGCTAGCAATGCCACACTGACGCCTCGTGGGCGACTTGTTGGACATGGAGCAGCAGAAGGCCAGCGTTGACTTTCTGTGCGGCAGCGGCGGCGGCTCACAGGATCCAAAACCGTCTTCCACGCCCATGGCTGTTGTCTCCGCGTCCGCCACGGCAAGCGTCTCCTCATGGCCAGCGCTGCTCCATCATTGGCCGGCTCTGCTTGCTGCTCGTGGACGTTGTGTGCTCCCCTGATGCCACCGGAATGGAACCACTGCTGCGGTGACGCCAGGATTGCAGGAGCCACCTCCCGGACCGAACCACCGTCGCGTACCAATGGTTGGAGAAGCACGTCGTGGACGATAGCGTATCAGATGAGGGCTTCCTTGGTTCAGGGAAGACGGCGGCAGCAGGGATGAGGTCGAGGCGGAGCTCAAATTGGAAGGCAGTGGGCGTCGTAAATCCGAGCCCGGGGTGGGGAAGGTGGTGGCGGAGGGTGGGATGGGGCAGGGCCGGTGGCGTGCAAGTGCCAGAGCGTGGGCGGTACTTGGGTGCCGACGACCTCCAGCCGCCAGCGGCGGCAAGCGGTGGACCACGACGCCCAGGCTGCATAGCAAGCAATCGAGAGGGGGGGAGGTGGCGAGCGGCGGACCTCCAGCGGCGGCGAGCGGCGGACCACTACACCGGCGGGGCACCCTAATTCTTTTGAACGGATCGGGGAAGACAGGAGAGGCGCGAGTGGGAGGAGATGGGAGCGATTCCGTCGATCCACGACTCCCCAGCAGGCGTGGCTCGAGGATGGCGTAGCTCTCGGCGAGGCGGAGTTCCTGATCTCCTCGGGGAGGAGGTGGTCCAGCTGTGGGCCGCGGTGGGCGAGGTAGGTCGGCGGTTGTTGATCGGGCAGCGGTGGTTGCCTCCTTCGTAGCAGCGCAGGAGGGCGGCAGCAGCGGCGGCGGCGGCGTAGTTGGGAGACGCATGTGGTGGGCGGCGCGGTGGGGAGAGGAGGGGGAGAGACTGAGAGGGACATCGGCCAACGCCATCGCGTGGGAGAGGAGGGGGATAGAGTGAGTGGCTAGGAGGGGGAGAGAGTGGGTGGGGAGAGGTTTTTTTTTCTAAGCATCGGGTGGGGAGAGGTGGCCCGTTTAACTCAGGCCGGACTGTGCCGTTGCGGGCCGACCCGTTTGGCCAGGTCTGGCTGTGAGAGGAGGAGAGGAGTTAGGGGAGGTCCGCATAAGGATTTCTAAAAAAAGGTCCGGATAAGATTGTAGGGTGAATAAAATGCAATTGAAAATATATGTGTTAGTCTCACTTTTGTTTTTATTATATATTATAGATGTTTATATAATACAGTATAAAATATCATTATATTTTATATGTTTCACCTTTGTCCATCAGAGATTAACAGTGATGGACTCGAATGATGTTTCAAATATATCAACTGGCATATGCAATTATGTAACGATGACGGCCCGGACCGAAACACCACGAGAAGAGGTGCTACACATGTTAACGCAAAAGGTGCATTATTTTATATTATTGTTTTTCAGAATATATGAGACATAGATATGGATTTTTGGAGATGCACAAAAAGAACCTATTGACAATGGTTCCGAAGCGACGTCGCTGAAAGGGACCACCGGGTTTTTTACAATATAATGATATGAAAGCGGTGATATCTCATAAAAAACAAAAAATGTCAAATTAAACTTCAATTATTATGCAATTATGACTGTGTTATATTGTCTCTACCTGTAAAATTTTGCATGCATTATCTTTATATAACTTCATCAAACCGTTTTATATAACTTCATTAAACTATTTAAGAAGCCCGTGGCAACGCACGGGCATTCTACTAGTAGTTTCAGTAGGGATCGAACCACCCATCACGCATGATGGGATCGATAACGCACACATGCATGATGTGGTTGGATGAACGGCTATCTAAAATTGCATTTTCCTGCCAATTGTTAATAATGTAAGTACACCATATATGTGTGTGTATAGAAAAGCGAAATGCCAGGATCCTATAATATGCCAAAGCGTGACGCCGATGGTGCGATGTGCCCCTTAAAGCTAACCATGCATCGCCTTGTCCTTTGGTGTCGCCCACCTGCTGGACTACCTAGCTACTCAAACTAAAACTCAAAATCATGACTGATTACAGATCGAGAAGGACATAGAGCACAATGCAAGTGGCCGGTAGACCGTGCGGTCCATCTAGCTACTCATTGCCTCTAGCGCCAATTCCATCGCACACGGCGCAATACGTACATGAAGGTACATTTAGGGCGCGTTTGGTTACCTCCATCGTTTTTTGCCCTTTTGCATATTTGTCCCAGTTGAGTATGGTTGAGCATATGCAGACAAAATACCAATATCTGCATGTTGATTGGTTGCCTGCATGTCCTCTCCCTGCATCGTAACAATGCCTCTATGCATCATGTTTGGTTGCTCGCATTGTACGTGGTTAGATGAGTGCATGTTGTCTGGTTACTTGCACGGAATATGATTAAGACTTAACAACTACCCATAACACACAGTGTTACACTAGAGTGCCTCTGCGACAGCGGTGGGCGGTGGTCACGGCGCCGCGTTCGACACGACGAGCACGGAGTCACGGGCGAGCGATCTCATCGGCGGCATGGTGAGCTATTTGCTAGCGGTGTCGCCGCAAAGAAAGTCCTGTGGAGTAACGATTAGGAAGGCATTGCATTGAGGCAGAGGATGATGGTGAAAATATGTAGTGTGCCTGCCATGGCATCGTCAGTGTAGTAGGACGTGGAGGAGGAGGCCAAAAAGAATGATGATGACGACGACGTCAGTGTAGTAGGACACAGAGGAGGAGATTGAAAAGAACGCGATGATGACGACGCCATTGCAGTAGGATGCGAGCGAGGAGGCCGAGAGGAACCACGTCGGTGGTGGTTCAGTGTAGCAGGACATGAGAGAGGAAACGGAGAGGAACGACGACTGCGCGAGTGTAGTAGGACATGTGAGAGGAGGTTGAGATGAACAACGTCGGCGGTGGTTTCAGTGTAGCAGGACATGGAGACAGAGAGGAACGACGACCACGCGATTGTAGTAGGACATGTGAGAGGAGGTTGAGAGGAATGACGTCGGGGGTGGTTTCAGTGTAGTAGGACATGAGAGAGGAGACGGAGAGGAACGACGACCGCGCGAGTGTAGTAGGACATGGGAGAGGAGGTTGAGAGGAACGACGTCGGCGGTGGTATCAGTGTAGCGTGAGTGTAGTAGGACATGTGAGAGGAGGTTGAGAGGAATGACACCGGCGGTGGCACTAGTGTAACAACACGCGGGCGAGGAGGCCGAAAGGTGACACCGGTGTAGCAGGACAGAGGAGAGGAGACCGAGCTTCAGGAGTGTCATTAACACAAATCACACATATGCGTATATTCTTCACGAGGAAGAAGTCAGGTTTAATCGTCTACGACCATTGAAACAGAAAATATGCAACATGAAAGTCGTGTCAAGATGTAAGGTGAAGCTACTGATCAAAGGAGAATCCAAATGGTCAACCATGCACGACGAATTTGACAAAATTCATCCAAAATAGCTCCAAGAAACTAAACATTTACGGTCGACGAAACTATGAACTGATCACAAAAATGGAACCATAACATTGATGCTCATTTTTTTCATGTAGAGCTTAGCTCAAATTGATCCACCGTTGTGTGGATTAGAAGGGACCTAAGAAAGGAGATTAAAGAAGGAGGTGGAAGAAGAAACAAAGCACAGGGTGTATACTTCTCCCATTCTCTCATGCAAGAGGGCCCATCATGTGCGCTCGAAGGTGGCTCGCCTCAGCCTGGCCCGGTAGAAACGACCGATTTGAGCGTTCCTCCAGATGCAGTCTAAGAGGTGCTTTTTTTTCGACATTCAACACCTCCTCTATTGATTAGCTGCAATAGTAGCATCAGAAACAATCAGGGGGATAACCGCCCCCGGGGCTGTATCCAGCCAAACTCCAGGAGGATTGAATTTAACTACTCTAGCTAACTCATGAGCTACTTTATTGTTTTCTCTACAACAGTGTTCATAGATAATATGAGTAAATCTAAGGACATAAAAAACAGTCATCAAAGATGGCATTGGCAACCGAAGAAGAACTCCCTTCTTTAAGCGCGTTGACGACCTGAAGACTATCTGAATTTAACTCGATCTTGTCACATCCAGTGGCACGGGCTAGATTCAAGCCAAATCTTACTACAATTGCTTCTACGGTAATTGCATCATAACATATGTCTAGTTTTTCATTCACCGCTCCCACAAAATTACTATTGCGGTCTCTAATGATAGCCCCCACAGATCCTTCCAGCGAATCATGGTCGAACCCCGCATCCACATTCAGCTTAACGTACCCATTCCTCATCCTCATCTAGCCACCCTGTCGAATCTCTGGTTTCAGAGAATAAGCATTAATATAGTTAGCAGCAAGTGATCTTACCCCTACATTGATCTGTGATGCATTAAGATTTACTCCTCCATGTGTTAACTTCCTTCTTTCCCACCACAAGAACCAGCAACAAGTGACAATTGTTTCTCTGAATTTGGGGAGTCCCAACACATGAATATGATTATCTGGTAGATTGAGAAGGAACTCTAAGGTTACTTCGCCAGATCTGTCCAATAACAGGACGTTAGTGATTACCTCATGCAATCCTAGCAGCTTCCGAACCTCGGTGGCCGCTGGCCACTCAAACAATAAGTGTCGGATGGTCTCATGACCTAGGTTGCATGAAGGGCAGTGGGCTTTAATCTTGACATGTCTATCCGCCAATAACGCCCGGCATGGAATAGCGTTGTGGATCACTCTCCAAGCAAGTTTTTAAATTTTTGCAGGACAAGTCAGCCCCCAAAGAGATCTCCAAGAAGGTCTAGTCGTTGATGAGCTACAACCAGACTGCAAATGGTGACCAAATTGGGCCTCCCAAATAACATGATATGCAGATCTTACTGAGAAGCCCCCTGTCTTTGTCAACCTCCTGGCCAAGAAGTCTGACATTTCATATATAGGTAGTGGGATAGCAAGTATTCTCTGGACATCAACATGACAAAAGGTTTGGTACACAAGCTGCCCATCCCACTCCCTCGATGCAGGATCAATTAGCTCAGATACACGGGATAATAAGTGGTTACCTCTAGGAGAGATAACTTTTTTAGATGGTGACTGCGGGATCCAACAATCTTCCCAAATATTAATTTTTTGTCCATCACCCACACTCCAGATTAGGCCATGCTTCAAGGTGTCCACTCCTGCCATTATACTTTTCCATGTGTAGGAGGCCTTCTTCCTCAGCCCAACATTCATAAGATCATCATTAGGGTAATACTTGCTTTGAGAATCTTTGCACATAGTGAGTCAGGATCATCAATAAGCCTCCATGGTTGTTTTGCCAATAGTGCCAGATTGAAACAATGAATGTCTCGGAATCCCATACCTCCTTTGCTCTTTGGTATGCACATCTTCCACCAAGCAAACCAGTGCATTCTCTTGTGTGACGCATCATCACCCCAACAAAAACATGATATCCCATCTGTGATTCCTTTGTAACTTTTTTTAGAATTTTGAAGACTGACATCGCATAAGGTGGTATGGCTTGTGCAACAGACTTAATAAGCACTTCCTTACCTCCATAAGACAGACACTTTTCTTTCCATCCAGTAAATCTCAAGATTAAACGATCAATCAAATACCTCCAGAAGCTGTTGAAGGAAATATGCCCTAGAGGCAATAATAAAGTTGTTATTTATATTTCCTTATATCATGATAAATGTTTATTATTCATGCTAGAATTGTATTAACTGGAAACTTAGTACATGTGTGAATACATAGACAAACAGAGTGTCCCTAGTATGCCTCTACTAGACTAGCTCGTTAATCAAAGATGGTTAAGTTTCCTAGCCATAGACATGTGTTGTCATTTGATGAACGAGATCACATCATTAGAGAATGATGTGATGGACAAGACCCGTCCGTTAGCTTAGCACTATGATCGTTTAGTTTATTGTTATTGCTTTCTTCATGACTTATACATGTTCCTATGACTATGAGATTATGCAACTCCCGAATACCGGAGGAACACTTAGTGTGCTATCAAATGTCACAGCGTAACTGGGTGACTATAAAGATGCTCTACAGGTGTCTCCGATGGTGTTTGTTGAGTTGGCATAGATCGAGACTAGGATTTGTCACTCCGAATGTAACCTTCCTATATATGAATCTTTATGTCTCGACCATTTCGAGACTCCTAGTCATGTCTGTGATCTCATCCGGGACTCTGAACAAACTTCGGTACATCAAATCACATAACTCATAATACAAATCGTCATCGAGCGTTAAGCGCTTTAGAGTGCCTAGAAGATCCAACAAACGGGGGTGCCAATGTTGTCCCAAGACCAGATCACAACCCTACGGGTTCGAGAACTATGTAGACATGACCGAGACACATCTCCAGTCAATAACCAATAGCAGAACCTGGATGCTCATCTTGGCTCCCACATATTCTACAAAGATCTTTATCGGTCAAACCGCATAACAACATACGTTGTTCCCTTTGTGATCGGTATGTTACTTGCCCGAGATTCGATCGTCGGTATCATCATACCTAGTTCAATCTCATTACTGGCAAGTCTCTTTACTCGTTCCGTAATGCATCATCCCGCAACTAAACCATTAGTCACATTGCTTGCAAGGCTTATAGTGATGAGCATTACCGAGAGGGCCCAAAGATACCTCTCCGACAATCGGAGTGAAAAATCCTAATCTCGATCTATGCCAACTCAACAAACACCATCGGAGACACCTGTAGAGCATCTTTATAATCACCCAGTTATGTTGTGACATTTGATAGCACACTAAGTGTTCCTCCGGTATTTGGGAGTTGCATAATCTCATAGTCATAGGAACATGTATAAGTCATGAAGAAAGAAATAGCAATAAACTAAACGATCATAGTGCTAAGCTAACGGATGGGTCTTGTCCATCACATCATTCTCTAATGATGTGATCCCGTTCATCAAATGACAACACATGTCTATGGCTAGGAAACTTAACCATCTTTGATTAACGAGCTAGTCTAGTAGAGCCATACTAGGGACACTCTGTTTGTCTATGTATTCACACATGTACAAGTTTCCGGTTAATACAATTCTAGCATGAATAATAAACATTTATCATGATATAAGGAAATATAAATAACAACTTTATTATTGCCTCTAGGGCATATTTCCTTCAGTCTCCCACTTGCACTAGAGTCAATAATCTAGATTACACAGTAATGATTCTAACACCCATGGAGTCTTGGTACTGATCCTGTTTTTCTCGTGAGAGAGGCTTAGTCAACGGGTCTGCAACATTCAGATCCGTATGTATCTTGCAAATCTCTATGTCTCCCTCCTTGACTTGATCGCGGATGGAATTGAAGCTCTCTTAATTTGCTTGGTTCTCTTATGAAATCTGGATTCCTTTGCCAAGGCAATTGCACCAGTATTATAACAAAAGATTTTTCATTGGACCCGATGCACTATGTACGACACCTAAATCGGATATGAACTCCTTCATCCAGACTCCTTCATTTGCAGCTTCTGAAGCAGCTATGTACTCCGCTTCACACGTAGATCCCGCCATGATGCTCTGCTTGGAACTGCACCAACTTACAGCTCCACCATTCAATATAAATACGTATCCGGTTTGTGACTTAGAGTCATCCGGATCAGTGTCAAAGCTTGCATCGATGTAACCGTTTACGACGAGCTCTTTGTCACCTCCATAAACAAGAAACATATCCTTAGTCCTTTTCAGGTATTTCAGGATGTTCTTGACCGCTGTCTAGTGATCCACTCCTAGATTACTTTGGTACCTCCCTGCTAAACTAATATCAAGGCACACATCAGGTCTGGTACACAACATTGCATACATGATAGAACTTATGGATGAGGCATAGGGAATGACTTTCATTTTCTCTCTATCTTCTGAGTGGTCGGACATTGAGTCTGACTCAACTTCACACCCTGTAACACAGGAAAGAACCCTTTCTTTGCTTGATCCATTTTGAACTTCTTCAAAACTTTATCAAGGTATGTGCTTTGTGAAAGTCCAATTAAGCGTCTTGATCTCTCTCTATAGATCTTGATGCCCAATATATAAGCGGCCTCACCGAGGTCTTTCATTGAATTTTTTTTATTCAAGTATCCTTTTATGCTATCGAGAAATTCAGTATCATTTCCAATCAACAATATGTCATCCACATATGATATCAGAAATGCTACAGAGCTCCCACTCACTTTCTTGTAAATACAGGCTTCTCCATAAGTCTGTATAAAACCATATGCTTTGATCACACTATCAAAGCGTATATTCCAACTCTGAGATGCTTGCACCAGTCCATAAATGGATCGCTGGAGCTTGCACACTTTGTTAGCATCTTTTGGATCGACAAAACCTTCTGGTTGCATCATATACAACTCTTCTTTAAGATATACATTAAGGAATGCAGTTTTGACATCCATTTGCCAAATTTCATAATCAAAAAATGCGGCAATTGATAACATGATTCGGCCAAACTTAAGCATCGCTACGGGTGAGAAGGTCTCATCGTAGTCAACTCCTTGAACTTGTCGAAAACCTTTCGCAACAAGTCGAGCTTTGTAGACAGTAACATTACCGTCAGCGTCAGTCTTCTTCTTGAAGATCCATTTATTCTCTATGGCTTGCCGATTATTGGGCAAGTCAACCAAAGTCCACACTTTGTTCTCATACATGGATCCCATCTCAGATTTCATGGCCCCGAGCCATTTTACGGAATCTTGGCTCATCATCGCTTCCTAATAGTTCGTAGGTTCGTCATGGTCAAGTAACATGACCTCCAGAACAGGATTACCGTACCACTCTAGTGCGGATCTTACTCTGGTTGACCTACAAGGTTCGGTAGTAACTTGATCAGAAGTTTCATGATCATCATCATTAGCTTCCTTGCTAATTGGTGTAGGAATCACTGGAACTGATTTCTGTGATGAAGTACTTTCCAATTTGTGAGAAGGTACAGTTACCTCATCAAGTTCTACTTTCCTCCCACTCACTTCTTTCGAGAGAAACTCCTTCTCTAGAAAGGATCCATTCTTAGCAACGAATATCTTGCCTTCGGATCTGTAATAGAAGGTGTACCCAACAGTTTCTTTTGGGTATCCTATGAAGACACATTTCTCCGATTTGGGTTCGAGCTTATCAGGTTGAAGCTTTTTCACATAAGCATCACAGACGCAAACTTTAAGAAACGACAACTTGGGTTTCTTGCCAAACCACAGTTCATATGGTGTCGTCTCAACGGATTTAGATGGTGCCCTATTTGACGTGAATGCAGCCGTCTCTAAAGCATAACCCTAAAAGGATAGCGGTAAATCAGTAAGAGACATTATAGATCGCACCATATCTAATAAAGTGCGGTTACGACGTTCGGATACACCATTACATTGTGGTGTTCCAGGTGGCGTGAGTTGCGAAACTATTCCGCATTGTTTCAAATGAAGACCAAACTCATAACTCGAATATTCACCTCCACGATCAGATCATAGAAACTTTATTTTCTTGTTATGATGATTTTCCACTTCACTCTGAAATTCTTTGAACTTCAAAAGTAGATATACCCATATCTGCTCAAATCATCTATGGAGGTCAGAAAATAACGATACCCGTCGCGAGCATCAACACTCATCGGACCGCATACATCAGTATGCATTATTTCCAATAAGTCTGTTTCTCGCTCCATTGTTCCGGAGAACGGAGTCTTAGTCATCTTGCCCATGAGGCATGGTTCGCAAGCATCAAGTGATTCCAAAAGCCCATCAGCATGGAGTTTCTTCATGCGTTTTATACCAATATGACCTAAACGGCAGTGCCACAAATAAGTTGCACTATCATTATTAAACTTATATCTTTTGGCATCAATACTATGAATATGTGTATCACTACTATCGAGATTCAATAAAAATAGACCACTCATCAAGGGTGCATGACCATAAAAGATATTACTCATATAAATAGAACAACCATTATTCTCTGATTTAAATGAATAACCATCTCGCATCAAACAAGATCCAGATATAATGTTCATGCTTAACGCTGGCACCAAATAACAATTATTCAGGTCCAAAACTAATCCCGAAGGTAGATGTAGAGGTAGCGTGCCGACGGCGATAACATCGACTTTGGAACCATTTCCCACGCGCATCGTCACCTCGTCCTTAGCCAATCTTCTCTTAATCCGTAGCCCCTGTTTCGAGTTGCAAATATGAGTAACAGAACCAGTATCAAATACCCAGGCGCAACTACGAGCATTAGTAAGGTACACATCAATAACATGTATATCAAATATACCTTTCACTTTTCCATCCTTCTTATCCGCCAAATACTTGGGGCAGTTCCGCTTCCAGTGACCAGTCCCTTTGCAATAGAAGCACTCAGTCTCAGGCTTAGGTCCAGACTTGGGCTTCTTCACTTGAGCAGTAACTTGCTTGTCGTTCTTTTTGAAGTTCCCCTTCTTCCCTTTGACCTTCTTCTTGAAACTAGTGGTCTTGTTAACCATCAACACTTGATGCTACTTCTTGATTTCTACCTCCGTAGCCTTTAGCATCGTGAAGAGCTCGTGAATTGTCTTATCCACCCCTTGCATATTATAGTTCATCATGAAGCTTTTGTAGCTTGGTGGCAGTGATTGAAGAACTCTGTCAATGGCACTATCAACCGGAAGATTAACTCCCAGTTGAGTCAAGTGATTGTGGTACCCAGACATTCTGAGTATATGCTCACTGACAGAACTATTCTCCTCCATTTTGCAGCTGTAGAACTTATTGGAGACTTCATATCTCTCAATCCGGGCATTTGCTTGAAATATTAACTTGAACTCCTGGAACATCTCATATGCTCCATGAAGTTCAAAACGTCGTTGAAGTCCCGGTTCTAAGCCGTAAAGCATGGCACACTGAACTATTGAGTAGTCATCAGCTTTGCTCTGCCAGGCGTTCACAACGTTTGGTGTTGCTCCTGCAGCGGGTCTTGCACCTAGCGGTGCTTCCAGGACGTAATTCTTCTATGTAGCAATGAGGATAATCCTCAAGTTATGGACCCAGTCCGTGTAGCTACCATCATCTTTCAACTTAGCTTTCTCTGGGAACGCATTAAAATTCAAAGGAACAGTAGGACGGGCTATTAATCTACAACAACATAGACATGCAAAATAATATCAGGTACTAAGTTCATGATAAATTAAAGTTCAATTAATCATAGTACTTAAGAACTCCCACTTAGATAGACATCCTTCTAATCTTCTAAGTGATCACATGATCCAAATAAACTAAACCATGTCTGATCATCACGTGAGATGGAGTAGTTTTCAATGGTGAACATCACTATGTTGATCGTATCTACTATATGACTCACGCTCGACCTTTCGGTCTCAGTGTTCCAGGGCCATATCTGCATATGCTAGGATCGTCAAGTTTAACCCGAGTATTCTGCGTGTGCAAAACTGGCTTGCACCCATTGTATGTGAACATAGAGCTTATCACACCCGATCATCACGTGGTGTCTCGGCACGACGAATTGTAGCAACGGTGCATACTCAGGGAGAACACTTATACCTTGAAATTTAGTGAGAGATCATCTTATAATGCTACCGCCGTACTAAGCAAAATAAGATGCATAAAGGATAAACATCACATGCAATCAATATAAGTGATATGATATGGCCATCATCATCTTGTGCCTTTGATATCCATCTCCAAAGCACCGTCATGACCACCAACGTCACTGGCTTGACACCTTGATCTCCATCGAAGCATCGTTGTCGTCTCGCCAACTATTGCTTCTACGACTATCGCTACCGCTTAGTGATAAAGTAAAGCAATTACATGGCGATTGCATTTCATACAATAAAGCGACAACCATAAGGCTCCTGCCAGTTGCTGATAACTTTTACAAAACATGATCATCTCATACAACAATTTATATATCATCACGTCTTGACCATATCACATCACAACAAGTCGTGCAAAAATAAGTTAGACGTCCTCTACTTTGTTGTTGCAAGTTTTAAATGGCTGATATGGGCTTCTAGCAAGAACCGTTCTTACCTACGCATCAAAACCACAACGATTTTTTGTCAAGTGTGTTGTTTTAACTTTCAACAAGGACCGGGCGTAGTCAAACTCGATTCAACTAAAGATGGAGAAACAGACACCCACTAGCCACCTGTGTGCGAAGCACGTCGGTAGAACCAGTCTCATGAATGCAGTCATGTATGTCGGTCTGGGCCGCTTCATCCAACAATACCACCGAATCAAAGTAAGACATGCTGGTAAGCAGTATGACTATTACCGCCCACAACTCATTGTGTTCCACTCGTGCATATAACATCTACGCATAGACCTGACTCTGATGCCATTATTGGGGAACGTAGTATTTCAAAAAAAATCCACGACCATGCAAGATCTATCTAGGAGAAGCATAGCAACGAGCGGGGAGAGTGTGTCCACGTACCCTCATAGGCCGAAAGCGGAAGCGTTTATCAACGTGTTTGATGTAGTCGTACGTCTTCACGATCCGACCGATCTTAGCACCAAACGTACGGCACCTCCGTGTTCAGCACACGTTCAGCTCGATGATGTCCCTCGTACACTTGATCCAGTTGAGGCTGAGGGAGAGTTCCATCAGCATGACGGCATGGTGACGGTGATGATGAAGTTACCGGTGTAGGGCTTCGCCTAAGCACTATGACGATATGACCGAGGTGTGTTTCTGTGGAGGGGGCACCGCACACGGCTAAGAGAAACTTTGGTGTGCCCTTGGGGTGCCCCCTCCCACGTATATAAAGGGGGAAGGGAGGAGGAGGCTAGCCAAGGTGTGGCGCGCCCAAGGGGTGGAGTCCTACTCCAAGTAGGATTCGCCCCCCCCCCCCTTTCCTATTTCCACAAGGAGAAGGGGGAAGGAGGAGGGGAAGAGAAGGAAAGGGGGGCCGCCCCCCCAACCCTAGTCCAATTCGGTTTGGGCTAGGGGGTGCGCGGCACTCCTTGGCCTGCCTCCTCTCTTCCACCACTAAGCCCATGAGGCCCAATAACTTCCCGGGGGGTTCCGGGAACCCCCGGTACTCCGAAACTCATCCGAAAGGACCCAAACCATTCTGGTGTCCGAATGTAACCTTCCAGTATATGAATCTTTATGTCTCGACCATTTTGAGACTCCTCGTCATGTCTGTGATCTCATCCGGGACTCTGAACAAACTTAAGTACATAAAATCACATAACTCATAATACAAATCATCATCGAACGTTAAGCGTGCGGACCCTACGGGTTCGAGAACTATGTAGACATGACTGAGACACATCTCCGATCAATAGCCAATAGCAGAACCTAGATGCTCCTATTGGCTCCCACATATTCTACAAAGATCTTTATTGGTCAAACGGCATAACAACATACGTTGTTCCCTTTGTCATCGGTATGTTACTTGCCCGAGATTGGATCGTCGGAATCATCGTACCTAGTTCAATCTTGTTACCGGCAAGTCTCTTTACTCGTTCTGTAATGCATCATCCCGCAACTAAACCATTAGTCACATTGCTTGCAAGGCTTGTAATGATGAGCATTACCGAGAGGGCCCAGAGATACCTCTCCGACAATCGGAGCATCGGAATGGTTCAGGTCGTTTTGGATGAGTTTCGGAGTACTGGGGGTTACAGGAACTCTCCCGCGAAGTTATTGGGCCTCATGGGCCTAGTGGTGGAAGAGAGGAGGCAGGCCGAGGAGTGGTGCGCGCCCCCTAGCCCAAACCGAATTGGACTAGGGTTGGGGGCCCGCCCCCCTTTCCTTCTCTTCTCATCCTCCTTCCCCCTTCTCCTTGTGGAAATAGGAAAGGGGGCAGGCGAATCCTACTTGGAGTAGGACTCCACCCCTTGGGCGCGCCACACCTTGGCCGGCCTCCTCCTCCCTTCCCCCTTTATATACGTGGGAGGGGCACCCCAAGGGCACACCAAAGTTTCTCTTAGCCGTGTGCGGTGTCCCCCTCCACAGAAACACACCTCGGTCATATCGTCGTAGTGCTTAGGCGAAGCCCTGCGTTGGTAACTTCATCATCACCGTCACTACGCCGTCGTGCTGACAGAACTCTCCCTCAGCGTCAACTGGATCAAGAGTACGAGGGACGTCATCAAGCTAAATATGTGCTGAACACGGAGGTGCCGTATGTTCGGTGCTAAGATCGGTCGGATCGTGAAGACGTACGACTACATCAACCGCGTTGATAAACGCTTCCGCTTTCGGTCTATGAGGGTACGTGGACACACTCTCCCCGCTCGTTGCTATGCTTCTCCTAGATAGACCTTGCGTGATCGTAGGTTTTTTTTTAAATACTACGTTCCCCAATAGCTGTGACTTTTATCCAACCCCAGGGTAGCAAGCAAACCCAAGTACTTATCATTGATGGCCTCTGTCATTATATTAAGTGTGCCAAAAACCCGAGCTTTCATGTTAACATCTATGCTAGGACTGAAGAAAATGCTCTATTTATCCACACTTACCAGCTGACCTGAGGCCCCACAGTATAAATCTAATAGTGACTTCAAACAAGTGGTGTTTTGTACATTAGCTTTCATTAGAATTAACGTATCATCAGCAAATAAAAGGTTGGTAACAGACGGTGCATCACGACAAACCTTAACTCGCACTAACTCTCCTGACTGCTCTGCATGATTTAACAAGGTTGTAAGTCCCTCTGTACATAGCAGGAATAGATATGGTGAGAAGGGATCTCCCTGTCGAAGTCGACGAGAAGGTTTGATCGTCTCTGATTCAACTGAATTATATCTCACTTTGTACTCCACAGAAGACACACATGCCATTATCTTTCTTACCCAATCAGGGTTGAAACCCAATTTCAACAAGATTGCTTCCAAGAACATCCACTCAACACGGTCATAGGCTTTGTGCATATCTAGTTTTACCGCACACCAGCCCTCCTTGCCTGCTCTTCTCTGTTTAATAGCATGGAGACTTTCATATGCAATCAGAACATTATCAGCAATAAGCCTCCCTGGGACAAAGGCACTTTGTGTAGGACTACTAATTTCTGGAAGTAATTTTTTAGCCTAGCAGCAATCATCTTAGAGATAGTTTTGTAGACCACGTTGCATAAGCTAATTGGTCTAAACTATGAGACTTTCTCAGGTGTGTTTACCTTAGGGATCATTACAATGATAGTGTCATTACAACCATGTGGCACCTCCTGAGAGTTGACTACATTTAACACCTCCATGACTAGATCATCCCCAAGCATTGGCTAGAATCTTTTGTAAAAGACTGCATGTAAACCATCCGTCCCCGGTGCTTTAAAATCACCAATGGAGAATAGAGCTTTCCTAACCTCCTCAGCCATGTATGGTGCCATAAGAGCCTCACTCATAGGATCTTTTACTCTTCATTGCACTAGAGACATCACATTATGGTCCGGATTTTGAACCCGCAAAGTAAATAAATAAGTGAAGTATTAGGATATAATGGCCTTTATATCATCATCATTTTCTTTCCACACTCATGTATCATCTAGTAGTTTTTTAATGCAGTTCCTTTTCTTCCATGCTGTTGCTGCTCTATGAAAGAAAGATGTGTTCCGGTTGCCATGAAGTAGCCAGTTAGCGCGCCCACGCTGGAGCCATATCATCTCCTCCTGATCCAACAAGTTCTCAGCAAGAACCTGTAGCTCTTTCATTTTTTGCCGCGCTTCAAAAGTATTAGGTCCACGCCTTAGTTTCTCTATTTCCTTCTTAAGCTTATTTATTCTCTTTTTTGGGCTTTTGAGTGTCTCTCGATCCCATTCATGCAGGCCAGTGAGAACTGTGTTAGTTTGGCCAGCAAGTGTGGTACTATCCCTGCCAACTTGGCCCGTTCCCACGCTGAACTGATGATCTCACTTACCGTCCCTTCGTCCAGCCAGCGCGCTTCAAACATATGGTTGTGCTTTTGCTGTTGCGCCATCATTTGTTTATAATATTCAGTATTGAGAAGAACCGGTCTGTGATCTGAATGTATATGATGCTCATGTACCAAACCTGCATACATAAATTTTCCTGCCCATAACTCGTTGCATAAGGCCCTGTTGAGCCTCTCTCTAATAGCCCCCTGACTCGAAGTGAACATGTCTCCTATCACCATGACCTCTTGCAAGCCACAATCATCAATACAATCTCTAAACTCTTGCATGTAGTGTTGAGGCCGGAAATTACCTCCTTCTTTCTCACTCGTAGTGGTTATTTCATTAAAATCGCCAAGCACTAACCAAGGCCCCGTACTGTTATTATGAAGATCAAGCAAGCATGTCCACGAGAGGTGCCTCCTTTCCCAAATTGGTTCCCCATAGAAACCAGTTAGCCGCCATGATGGATTGTTACCATCCATCACTATGCAGTCTATAAAATTGTCGGAAGAGTAATTCAAGACCACTTCATTACCTGAATTATAAAGAGCACAAGTCCACTAGAACGTCCATCACTTCCCACTAAGTGAAATAAATCAAAACCTAGCTTAACCCTCAATCCTTCTGCCTTATCCTTGTTTAAATGTGATTCCGACAAAAAGATTACATCTGCTTTCACACGCCCTTGGAGCTCCAAGAGCTCTCGAACTGCCGTGCACGAAAGCATTCCAAGACAGTTCCATGCTAAGGCTTTCATTACATCCGGCGACCACCCTGCTCGGAGGTCGCTGATGTATTACCAGATTTTCTTGTAACTGCCTCTCCATCTGTTCCTTTTAGCTTCTTCCTATTCAGAATTTTCTATGGTGTGCCCCCGTCAACCAAGGGCTCTTCTTCACTTCCCTCAAAATGATGAGCAATCCCAGCTGTATTACCCACCAGAACTAGCTCCGTACTCCGATCCAGAGGATCATTCGCCAAGACCCTCGATATCAAATCATGAGCATCCCTCTTCCCCAACACAAGGGGATCTTCATGTTGTTGTTCAGTCATCAGTGATGATGTCCCTATATTGGCTGTCGGGTCCATTTGGGCATTAAACCTCCAGCTTCTACTGGGACCATAATCTGACAGTATACCTTCGCCCAAAACAGGTGCCTTAGATTGATTCACCACGTTCTCTTATCCTGTGTCCCTTGGATTTTGTCCATGGTCACCGTAGTTATTCTCCCTCCTCCCACGACCTCAGCCTCGACCACCCGACATTTCAGGCACTTCACCACGATTAGCAGTACCAGGTCTACCTCCTCTAGCCCCTCTTTCTAGAAGCAACAATGAACGTCCCCCACTCAAACTTCGTGGTATCATGCTCTCCTGATCCACACTCTTCTTACCAGTGTCCCATCATGCCGCACTCATAACAAAAGGTTGGGAGCTTCTCAAACTTCACACTGCAGGATTCAGTTTCACCCGCCTTGGTAAATCTGACAACTCTTGTTAGTTTTTTTTTGCTTACATCCAACCTTATCTAACTCTTATAAACTCGCCAACAAAACCATTACGGAGCGTGACTTGGACCTCTTGTACATCGCCAATGCGTCTTGCTAGATTTTCCAGAAAACTTTTGTTTTTCAAAACTCCATCTGGCAGTTTGTGGATTTGCGCCCAAGTTTCCAACCGATCAAGCTTTACCTTTTCTGGCTTGGAGAAGCCATCATACTCAGCAAGAATTAAAGCATGTCTATTGAAATCCTAGGGGGCCTGATGCATGGCCATGTTCTAATCACCCAAGCAGTTGAATTGGATAGAAAAGAGGTTAGGGTTTATCCTCCTCCAAACTACTTGATTTGCTGAATCCCATGTTGCACGCATGTCACCAATTAGGGCGCTCTGACTACATGTTTTGGTCGTCAGTATACGTCCAATCGCAAGCCACTTTGGTCTGACCTCCTCTGTGCCAATCTCATCTTCCCAAACCAGATCATCAAGTTCATCCTCCTGCAGGGTTAGGCGATCTAGTAGATCGGTGATACTATCAACTCCCGGCCCCTTGGGCGCTTCTTCGTCCACCTGACTAGCCATGCCTCCCAGCGAACCAGCAAAACAAACAACGAAGACTCTTCTCAAACCCTAGCAACACCCTGCTCCCCACCAAGGCCGGGTAGGTAATCCAGTCGCCCCCTGGTTCAGCCCGAGCGGGAAGGGAGAATGTAGCGTGGGAGTGAAGGGAGAGACATCGGCTTTCCGGAAGAAACGAGACTCACGCCGCAGATCGCCATAGGACTAGAAAACCCTAGGCCGCCGCCGTAGGGGACTGGAAACACTATTGCACGTCAGTCCGAGAGGTACTTTGAGTTTCGTGCGGGCCAAATTTTTCATACGACCCAGGTAACCAAACAACCCAAAAATAATCCGCCCGGGCCTGGCTGGGCCTAATGCGACCAACCAAACACATCTTTAGTGGCCTGCCGTTTCAAGAAGCAGACGCAGCAACCATTTTTATGTTCGGTCAATCGAGCTGAGCTAGACGATGGAATCCAACCAATGCATCATCGATCCACCAACCGGATGGGTACCCTGGTCCCAGGCCAGGGCTACTAGATCGCGGATTGAACTGATTAAAACTAAGCAGCTAATGATCGAAATAACTCTTGGTTGGATGGATCGGAGCTTGCATATGGAACGAGCAGATCTGGAACGGGACCGGTGGATGCTCGAGGACCCCGGCCTGGCCGGGAGATCGATGGTTGCTTTGGTCCCTCCATATCTCGCTCGCGTAACGCACACCCACGTCCACACAAGGAAGGAAGGTGCAGGAGTACGTACGTTTGTGTATGTATATATGCTACTACTGTTGCGGGGATCTTGTCCAAGTTGCGGCAAGGGGTGGGGTGCGGTGCAGTGGGGTTGTTGATAGATCATCGTCGATTCATTCGATCGGGTCGCACTTCCCCGGGTGGCGGTCGCTCGCGAGCTTGAGCGTGAGTGAGCTCCAACCCGCTTTTGCATGCATGCAGGCATGCAGCTCGAGATAGCATCTTCTGGTCGCACTTGTCGACCTACTGGGGCGTACACGTGCGTGCGCATGCAACAACGTACTGGCCGAACCCAAGGTGATTAAACTAGGTGTTTGCCTGGTGTTTTCAATTTCTATCTTTTTTTGCAGGTGTCTTTCAGTTATTTCAGTTAAAAAATGTGTCTATCTTGCAAAACGTTATTCTTAACATTTTTTGATCCGTAATTAATTAAGTCAGTGCATGGCCGGTGTAGTATTCTAACATCGTCCTTAGTTTGATTGGAGAGCGAGACAAGGTACGTGCTCACGGAAATTTATATGTATGCCTATATTATGATTGAATGGAGTTGAAACACTATAGACCATGCAAATTTACTCAAAATATTAAAATACATCCAACTGCTGCTGAAATGAGTAGATTATTTTTTGTTTCACCGTCAACCTACAGGCAAACTAGACATTATCAATCGCTGTATACTACTCTCTCTGTTTCATATGGTGCGTAAAATTTTCCTCCGTTTCATATTGTGGTGCGTATAATTTTATTTTTTAAAAAGTCAAATTTTACAAACTTTGATCATGTTTATAGACAAAATTATTGAATAAGGAAGTACACATAAACCTATATACTAGCAGTGAAAAAGCAGTTCTTTCCCGTCCACACCAACAGTTTTGCGTCTTGACCTGTACGTCAAGAACAAAGATCAAGTCCCCTTCAACCAAAATAAACAATACTCCTACTCCTACCTGCAGTACCGTAAAAACTCCACGGGCTGGAGAGAAATTAAAACTACTCCTATATAAAGAGTTGGACACACACGTATAGGTTCGCGTGCAATCACTCCACACATGTGTGCCTGGTGGTGGATTCTGTTCATACTTGTTCTGAAAAAAAAACTGTTCCTGAGATTATTTCCTGGTAGATTGATACAGGGCAACCAGCCGAAAACAATAATCTCTGAACCGATGGGATATATAGTAGGGCACGCATGATGGTCTGCCCACGGACGCCTCTTTCCGTCATCCAGCCCAACCCAGCGTCCCCACTTTCCTCTCGCTCCAGCGTCCAATTTAATTTGGGAGCTTGAACGCTAACCTTCTCCGCTTCATCTCCCTGATCATCGCCTAATATAATCTTCTCCCTTCCCCTTCCTTTTCTCCCTGCGGCTTTCCCCAAACACAGGGAATCTTCTTCACTTCTATCCTCACCCACTTCATCTCCAGCGGTCGATGGGACTCGGATCCAGCTGCCCGACCACATCTGTCGTTCGAGTGCAATGGGTGAAACTCGAATCAAGTGCCAGCACCAAGCGGAGGAGAAGCCGTCGAATTGTGTACATGGCCCAAGAGGAAGCCCGTAATATGCATGCACCAAGTCGCGGCTTCGGTGATGTCAAGTGACGCCTCACGCCTCCTTCTAGGAGGAAAGACTCAACGGTGGACAGCCGGACACCATCAGATGGGAAAGGGTGGGAACAGATGTGGGGGTGGCAGCGCCGCCGCACCGGGAGCTGAGGGTTGGGAGCGGAGGCACCAATGGAAGGTGTCGTGATCCCAACCCACCACTTCGTGCGCATCCACCCTCGCCTCGCTCGGTCGCTTCGTCGTTCGCATCCAGGCGCCACCGCCACTGCTTTCACATGTACGGGCATACATCAGGGCCTAATCGCCTGATGGCAAAGGTGCACGGCTGCAGGGCACCTACGAGGAGAGCCAGAGGTCGAGCTGTCGGGCTGCCGGTCGCACCGTGGCAGCGAGTAGCAACGCCGAGCAGTGCCGAGGCCTGAGCAACCCATCCCCATGCTGCCATCGCGCGGTGTTGCCCCAGGCGGCAGCTAGAGTGACGACCCAGCACTACTGTGCAGCCACAACTACTTTTCTCCCAAATTCTGATTACTCGGTCTATTACCATTTTCCTTTAGACTAGCCACAATGAAGAGTAACATACACTAGTAACATACACATATCCCTAGACTATGTTACTAACTTCATAGTGGGTAGTAACATAAGTGTGGTAACATGCAGAGCTTCATTTATTATGCTATAGACTCATATTACATTGGGACATGTGATGTTACAGTAACTAGCTAAGTTACTACTACTACCTCTTTCCTCGTTAACTCATTGCCACATAAGCAAAATTGCTGAGTTGGACTCGATGTTACTACTTAAGTTACTCCCACTGTGGCTAGTCTTAGGCTGTATACTATAGCATTCTGAATAATACGAGTAAATTCAATCGCATGTAGTATGGTTTGGAATCTGAACTTTTTGTTCACTCTTTTGGCTGCCCGCCCAATTTTTTCTTGGTACCTCAGCCGTAGGGGTTGGCTCGCCCGATGCTCTCCTCTGCTTCTCATGTTTTTCCAGAGGCCGACTGACGAGGAGCTGTACGTGGATTTTGATATGGCATGTACACATGGGGACCTCATCGTAAATGATGGTGATGGACATTTTAGAGGGGTCGGCATCAAGGTACATGTATACAGTCGGTGGACCTATGGTAGAGGAGCATGCCAGGTTGATGAGGAAGTAGCATTGCAATGAACGCAAGAAAAATTGCTTTACCGCAGAAGTATCTCTCTCTCTCCCTCTCATTTTTATTTTTCTATTCAATCTTCCATTATTTGATTACGTGATAGCTGTTATTGGTGCAAATCTTAAATCTAAATTGAATTATATTTTGAGATACCAAAATAAACTTAGATCACATAAATTGTATTGATATATTTTTAGATATCATGTTGGTCTCGCTCCATTTACTTCTCTTAGGATTATTACAAAGAGAAAAATTCACTGTAGGTCACAAAACTTGAGCCGGCTGACACTTAAGTACCACTACTTCAAAATACCTGAATTACAGTCCATGTACTTGCGCAGGGGGTTCACTTTGGTTCGTATATACGAATTGAGCTACGTATTTGCTGACTTGGCCGAGTCAGCCGTTGCCAGCTATGCTTTGACCGCCACATGTGCAGCACCTGTCGGGGGGGGGGGGCGTTAATACTAAATGGCTGGAGGTTTTTTTTGCAAATGCGCGCACACCTGGTCAGATCGCACATGGTCGGACCGCACCGGGTCGCTCTGCCTTATCCCCTCCCGCTCTCCGCTTCCTCTCCTCCGAACCCTAGCCAACTCCCGTCCGCGCCGCCGCAGCCATTGTCGACGTCATCGCCTTCCGCCGCCGCCGCAGCCATTGCCGACGCCCTCCTCCGCCTCCTCTGTCTCCTCCTTCATGTCGTTTTCCAGCTCCATCCGCTCAGCGTTGCGTGGCCGCTCCGTTGCTGTACCACTGATCGGGTGCCCGGATTGCGGCGAGCAGGTGAGGTTCTACCGGTCTAGCACCGATGAGCACGATGGATGGATCTTCTACAAGTGCGTGAACCACCATGTAAGTGCCAGTTCAGTAGATTCATGCCGTGTCAACTCACTGTAGTAATGCAGTAGTTTAGAGCAATGCAGTAGTTGATTCATTAAATCTGTAATTTTGTGGAGTTGGTTAACAAGGTTAACTAATTTTGCCACTGATTAATCAGGTCACTTGTGATTTCTGGCACTGGGAGCTTGAGTATGTGCAGCATCTGGTTGAAACAAGGCGTTTGGTTGGTGATGCTGTTGTAGATGCAATTGGTGCAGCTGAGGACAGGAGGGAAGAGCTTGAGAGGCAGAGGACTGAATCAATGGCAGGCAGAGGCACAGCTGGAAGGGTCATGGCTGGGAGAGGCAGCGCTGGAACAGATAATTATGGCAGCTCCAGTGAGAATAAGTATGCTACCAAGTAGCAAATTGCTATGCTTTTAGGGTTAGGCAGAGAGATTTTGATGCTGCTGAAGCTGATGATTGGTTTGTTATAGTGCTTTGTGTGATGTGTTTCACCTTAATTATGAAGAAGTGAAGTGTTGTTAATTCAGTAGGTGCAGGTGTGTAAACTGAGCATACTAAAATGGTTGCTTTTGTTTGCTCAGTAATGCTTAGTTGTAATGCTTGTTGTAATGGATAATATGTCAGTAATGTGAAGCCTGCTTGACCTATTTGCTTTAAAATGCTAGACCTAATTGCTTTGAAAAAACTGACAGATGTATTTCATGTCAGAAGTGTAGTTAAACTAATTCTGACAGAAAGTTTGCAGTTCACTGAATTTTTATAGTTAACTGAATTTAGTTTGCAAAGTTAACTGGATTGTACTTAACCTCATTGCTTTCAAATTAATTGCTGTACTGAACTAACTTTGCAAACTTTGCAAACTAATTGTTGTACTAAATGAAGTAAGTGAATCTCAGCACAACTGAACTCAAAAGCAAGCATGCACTTGCACCTGCTGCAAACACCCACCCAACAACTTGCACTCTACATGTAGCCTTGGTCCACCACCAGTCCACCACCAGTCCACCACCACCACCAGATCCCCTTCTTCTTCCTCATCTTTCATCTTCAACTTCGTGCACCACCAGATCCCTTCTCTCCTTTGTCCAAAGCAGTACAACAGATCCCCTTGTCATCTTCAGCTAGCAGCAACCATGGTGTCCTGGGATGATCTTCCCAGTTCTTCTGAAGATGACTCTGTGACCAGCAAGGTTAGTGTGCTCCTCAATCTCACACAAATCCAGTCTAGGGTTTCTCAGCCAGGGTTTCTCTCTCAATTGATTCCAAATGTCTCTTTTGTTTAGCCACCTGCCACAATATCCTGCGAGGAATGGAGTGGCTTGGCTACAGATCTGCCTAGCTTTAGATATGGGCATGGATCTTTGTTGAGAAGAATGTGGCATTTGAATCTGTTGATACTGGCAGAAGGTTTCTAGCTTGTGCACAGAAGGTTAGTAATTTTTTTTGCATTTGGCACTGTTAAACATGAAGTGATTTGTAGTATGTTTTAAGTTCCATCATCAGGCACAGTACTGAATACTGGCAGTTAACTGAATATCTTTTTTGTATGTTCTAAATTGTTAGGAAGTACCTAAATGCAGATATGTTGAGTGGGTTGACCCTGAGTGGCCTGATGCTCTAAAGATGAGCCTAGCTACTATATGGACCATGTATGAAGAGGAGAAAAAACAGAGGCTCAGACAGAATGTTGTGAGTGCTGAAGAAAATTTGAAGGTTCTTGAAGAGAAGAAGAAGATGGAGAATGAGTTGAGGCATTTCAGGCTTGATTTTGCTAAGATGGTGGCTGAGAAGGAGCAGGCAATGAGGCAACTAGGCAGCACACAACTTACTCTGACTGATCTAAAGGAAGAACTTGAGAAGAAGAAGATTGAAGACAAGTCAGTAACCAACATTCATCAGGTATTCAGGGTTAAAGCAGAGAAAGAGAGGGACCAAGCAGTGCAGGAGAGGGACCAAGTGACTCAAGAGAGGGATGACTTGAAGCATGAGAAAAGGAAGTTTGAGTACATGATTGGTGACCTATTCAAACACAAAGAGGCCACCAAGGAGAAGATAAGGAAGCTGAAGGGCATGCTGAATGAATTTGATTGAATCTGTGTCATTGTAAAAAAAACCACTTTGTATCTTTCCTCCTGGATTTGTGTCAACTAAATTGTGTTAAGATAAGATATTGAAGTTGAAGTGGGTTAAGATAAGAAACTAAAGTTGGTTCAGATAAGAAAATGAAGTTAACTGTCTCTGTCTTATATGACTGAATTTTCCTGAATTTATATGCCTGCAGTTGCTGTTTTATATGACTGAATTTGTCTGAATTTATATGCCTGCAGTTGCTGTTTTATATGACTGAATTTTTCTAAATTTATATGCCTGCAGTTGCTGTTTTATATGACTGAATTTGTCTGAATTTATATGTCTACAGTAGCTGTTTTATATGACTGAATTTGTATGCCTGTAACAATTTTTTCTTAAAGAAAAAAATTACGCAAAAAGAGTTTTGCCTAGGTCTCGAACCCAGGACCTGTGGTATTGAACGTTGGTGGCAATGCCAGTGTGGTAAGTAGTAGTGCTTTGATCAAGGGCAGGTACTAACCTACCTATTTAGCAGTTGCTAGTGGCCCAATGGCTCACGCCTCTTCCGTTTCCTTGTCTGCTCTTTAAGCCCACCCACCCACCGCTCCACTCTCCACTCTCCACTCAGTCCACCGCGTTGCCTCAGTTACCCCGCACGAAACCCCCACGCAGCCATCAAGAAAACCCTCACTGCCGACCACCACACCGCCACCGCGGACATGGAGAACAACCCCGCCTGGAAGCGGGTCATCGATGACCTTGCAGGCGACGACAAGGCGATGCGCGCAGACCTGACGGAGATCGGGAAGTGGTTCCCCAGCATTGGGATGCTGCGTCGCCATGTGCGTGGCCTCCTGAAGGTGATGACTGACGATGAGCTGGATCGCACCTGCGACGACCCCAAGGTATCCCTCCTGCGCTCGTCCTCCGCTTTGCGATGCAGGAGACGCGCTCCGATGACCCGGGGCAGCGAGCCCGGTGGTGGATGTACCGGTCCGCCACCGCGCCGCGCCAGCCGGATCCGTTGCGCGTTGGATCGCGAACGGAGCGCGTCCACAATGTCGACCTGGCCGTCCCCGCGCCTGTCAACATGGCGTACTGGGACCACTACAAGCCCGACCTCCTCGGGTGCGACGACGTCTCGAAGTACATCTCGTCCGAGTCGGAGTACGACTCTGGCTCCGACGAAGACTCTGGCTACGCCGCCGACTCGTCCTGGTCGACTGGCTGGGAGGAGCCGGAGGTGATTTTCCTCTCTGACGATGAGCCGGAGGTCAAGGTGGCGGCGCCCGTCGTCCCCGAGCAGGAGGTACAGATGGTGGTGCCGTCGCCAGGGAGGGTGACAAGCACCACCCCATTGACGTCGAGCTTCTTCCAGATGTTCCTGACATCGTCAAGCAGGAGGTGGAGGTGGTCTTGGCCCTTCAAGCACAGGTGGACGTCGTAGCGTAGCCAGAAAGGAAGAAGAAGTGGAAGGTGGCAGCTTACATGGAGGTTCGCCGCTCGGAGCGCCTCCAGAAGTTGAAGAACTGAAGATGAAGATGCAGTAGAAGGCATGAAGAAGATGCAGTTGCAGTAGTTAGGTATGCTGAAATATACCGATTTTCCACATATAAGTTATAAAATATTAGTTTGTTAGGTGTGCTTGTATATTAAGCACATAAGTTATTTGTAATTTCTGTCTGTTGATCTCTGTTGAACTGGCTGTTGATGCTATAGAAGTGTTGAACTGGCTGTGATGCTATATATGTGTTGAACTGTGTTGATGCAAAAGTGGCAGTAATCCAAAAGTGTTTTGTTGGTATGTAATGGTGTTGATGCAGTCTTGTTGCTATATAAGGCAACAATCCAAAATTCTCTTGTTGCTATATAAGGCAATAATTCCAAAAAAGTAGCTGCTAAGGTTTTGAATCTTAACTGAATTTTTGTCTGAATCTTTGTCTTAACTGAATTCTGTCTTAACTAAATTCAGACAACTGTTAAGATTCACTTAACTATAATCAAATCAGTTAGCTTTTCAAACTAAATTGAGACAACTCTAAAAAAAATCTGTTAGCTTTTCAAACTAAACTCAGATATCTTTGCAAACTACATTCGGACAACTGTAAAAATTCAGATAACTTTGAATTCAGTGAACTGTAAAAATTCAGTTAAGTAGGTTGGAGGGGAGTGTAAATATAATAAGTAGGTTGTCAAGTAACACTTGAGCAAAGCACCGTTCCTATCACACTGGCATTGCACGCTGTTTATCACACCACAGGTCCTGGGTTCGACACCCAGGCCAACCTTTTTTGTTTTAATTTTTTTAATTTTGTGCAGTTAATTATCTATACTCCAACAGTGAATAGATCAATGAACTCCAACTGAATAATAAAGCCACTGAACTCCAACAGTTTTCATTTGAGATCTCTTTTCATTTTGAACTCCAACAGTTTTCATTTTGAATGGTGACATGGAACTCCACTAAGATCCCACCTCTTGCATGTACAACTTTCTTCCTTCAGGTCACCAATGTATGTCCTGTTCCTGTTGTCAACCTGAAAGATGCCATCACCAGCCCCTGAGATCATGCATGTAGCTGACAGCTCTATATTCTTCTCAATTCTTTTCCTAATTTTTGGGCTTATTGAGCCAGGCCAGGTCTCTGCCTCTTTTCTTTTGTTGTAGAACCTGAGCATGAGCTGTGTTTTGATCTTGTCAATCATTGATCTGAGATGCATCTCCCTAGCCTCAAGAATATATTTGTTGAAAACCTCACAGTTGTTGTTCAGAAGGATATCACACTTGACCAATTCTCTTTGGAAGCCCCTAACCCAAGTGTTGGGTGGTAGCTGCTCAAGCCACTTGTATGCTTCTAGGCTTATGACCTTCATTTCCTCCATGCTTGCAGCCCACAGTTCTGGTGTTGTGCTCCTAGCACACTTCCATAGCTGGGTTTTAAGAACATCTCCTTTGTGTGTTTCCTGAAAGTTCTGCCATATATGCCTAACACAATGTCTGTGCTCTGCATCAGGAAAGTGCTGCCTCACTCCCTTGATCTGGCCCTTTTGCTTTTCTGACATTGTAGTCCATGGGTCTGTGTTTACAATTCCCAAGTCACTCTTTAGATTTGACAAAAACCATTTCCATGTGTCAGTGTTCTCTACCTCAACAACTGCAAAAGCTAGAGGGTAAATGCAGTCATTAGGATCCATGCCAACAACACACAACATAACACCTCCATACTGTCTTCAGGTGGCATCCATCCAAACAAATGACAGGCCTACAAGCTTGCATGAAACCCCTTTTGCAGGCATCCAGAGAGAAATAACAACTTGCAAATATGCCATTACTGACACCCACATAGAAAGAACTCCCTGGGTTTGATCTTCTGAATTCTTGTGCATAATCCCACATGCTGTTGTACTGCTCGAACTCATCTCCTTCAATAACTTTCTTCACTAACCTCTTAGCCCTTCTAAGCTTGCTTCTTTTTGCTGTCATGTTCCAATCTTTCTGAACCACCCTTGCAAAAAAATTCATGTTCATGTTTTCATCTGCTCTGAAAGAATCAAGATATTTTCCAACCATAAAAGGAGCAGTGAATGACTTAACACACCATTTCTTTATGCATGTATGCTTTGGGTTGTTTCTTGATCATGAAGCAGTTGATTCTCCCATCAAATGATGCAGACAAGGTCCAAGGGCACCCATCTTCACAAATGGCATTCAGTCTTTTCCTATCATTTCTAGGGCATCTAATGTCAACTCTCTCCTGACAGCTGTACTCTTTGATAGCTTTCCTCAGGAACTCAACAGATCCAAAGGTCTGGCCAACTTGAAACTGTGGTTTAGTCAGGTCTTCCTCTCTAAAACTTTTGAAATTCAGCTTTACCTTATTTTCATCAGAGGATGGCAGACAAATATCCACATCTTCAGTAGGATCATCAACTTCTTCTTGGACTGCTGGTCCTTTGCCCTTCTCACAATCAACATGTTTGTCAAACAAGTCATCATCATCCTGCAGATCAATGTCTAAATCAACAATTTGTGGAATATAATCTTCATCTGAATCCTGCACTACTGTGTCTGCTGCATCCATGTTCAAAAACCTACAGGATTTCCTTGCCCTAAACCCAAACTGAGATGAAAGGTAAGTAGTTCCAGGCTGGGTGGACTTGGTATGAAATCATGTTCTTCTGACTCTGCTCCACTTTCTGACTCCGCTTCATCTTGCTCATGCTCTTGATCAGAATCATGCTCTTGATCACGCTGAGCCAGCTCATGTCCCATGCTACCTCTTGAGCTTGCGTTGGTTTTCCCCGAAGAGGAAAGGATGATGCAGCAGAGTAGCGTAAGTACTTCCCTCAGTTTTTGAGAACCAAGGTATCAATCCAGTAGGAGGCCACGCGCAAGTCCCTCATACCTACACAACACAAAGAGCTCAACGCAACCAATGCGATTAGGGGTTGTCAATCCCTTCACGGTCACTTACGAAAGTGAGATCCGATAGATAATATTTTTTGGTATTTTTGATATAAAGATGCAAAGAGAAAAGTAAAAGATAAAGTAAAAACAAAGCAAGATTAAAGTGATAGAGATTGATATGATGAGAATAGACCCAGGGGCCATAGGTTTCACTAGTGGCTTCTCTCAAGAGCATAAGTTTTCTACGGTGGGTGAACAAATTACTGTTGAGCAATTGACAGAATTGAGCATAGTTATGAGAATATCTAGGCATGATCATGTATATAGGAATCACGTCCGTGACAAGTAGATCGAAACGATTCTGCATCTACTACTATTACTCCACTCATCGACCGCTATCCAGCATGCATCTAGAGTATTAAGTTAAAAACAGAGTAACGCTTTAAGCAATATGACATGATGTAGAGAGATAAATTCATGCAATATGAAATAAACCCCGTCTTGTTATCCTCGATGGCAACGATACAATACGTGTCTTGCTGCCCCTTCTGTCACTGGGAAAGAACACCGCAAGATCGAACCCAAAGCTAAGCACTTCTCCCATGGCAAGAACTACCAATCTAGTTGGCCAAACCAAACGGATAATTCGAAGAGACATGCAAAGATAACCAATCATACATAAAAGAATTCAGAGAAGATTCAAATATTGTTCATAGATAGACTTGATCATAAACCCACAATTCATCGATCTCAACAAACACACCACAAAAGAAGAAGATTACATCGAATAGATCTCCACAAGAGAGGGGGAGAACATTGTATTGAGATCCAAAAAGATAGAAGAAGCCATCTAGCTAATAACTATGGACCCGAAGGTCTGAGGTAAACTACTCACACTTCATCGGAGAGGCTATGATGATGTGGAAGCCCTCAGTGATGACGAACCTCTCCGGCGGAGCTCCGGAACAGGCCCCAAGATGGGATCTTGTGGATACAGAAAGTTGCGGCGGTGGAATTAGGTTTTTGGCTCCTGTTCTGATCGTTTGGGGGTATGTGGGTATATATAGGAGGAAGGAGTACGTCGGTGGAGCACCAAGGGACCCACGAGGCAGGGGGCGCGCCCTGTAGAGGGGGGGGGCTACCCTCGTGACCGCCTCCGGTACTTCTTGGAGTAGGGTCCAAGTCTCCTGGGTCTTATCCGAGAAGAAAATCACGTTCCAAAAAGGATTTTTCTGTTTGGACTCCGTTTGATATTCTGTTTCTTCGAAACACTGAAATAGGCAAAAAAAATAGCAATTCTGGGCTGGGCCTCCAGTTAATAGGTTAGTCCCAAAAATAATATTAAAGTGGAAAATAAGGCCCAATATAGTCCAAAACAGTAGATAATATATTATGGAGCAATAAAAATTATAGATACGTTGGAGACGTATCAGGCATCCCCAAGCTTAATTCCTGCTCGTCCTCGAGTAGGTAAATGATAAAAAGAGAATTTTTGATGCGGAGTGCTACTTGGCATAATTTCAATGCAAAATTTCTTAATTATGGTATGAATATTCAGATTAGAAAGATTCAAGACAAAAGTTCATATTGACATAGAGAATAATAACACTTCAAGCAAACCAACAAAGCAATTATGTCTTCTCAAAGTAACATGGCCAAAGAAAGTTCATCCCTACAAAATCATATAGTTTAGTCATGCTCCATTTTCGTCACACAAGAATGCTCTCATCATGCACAACCCCGATGACAAGCCAAGCAATCGTTTCATACCTTAATAATTTCAAACTCATAAACTTTCACGCAATACATGAGCGTGAGCCATGGATATAGCACTATGGGTGGAATAGAATATAATGATGGGGGTTCTGTGGAGAAGACAAAAAAGGAGAAATTCTCACATCAACGAGGCTAATCAATGGGCTAGGGAGATGCCCATCGATTGATGTTAATGCAAGGAGTAGGGATTGCCATGCAACAGATGCACTAGATCTATAAATGTATGAAAGCTCAACAAAAGAAACTAAGTGGGTGTGCATCCAACTTGCTTGCTCACGAAGACCTAGGGCACTTGAGGAGGCCCATTGTTGGAATATACAAGCCAAGTTCTATAATGAAAAATTCCCACTAGTATATGAAAGTGATAACTCAAGAGACTCTCTATATGAAGAACATGGTGCTAATTTGAAGCACAATATATGAGACTCGCTATATCATGGTGCTACTTTGAAGCACAAGTGTGGAAAAAAGGATAGTAACATTGCCCTTTTTTTCTTTTTTTTAGCCTTCTTTTTTTTTGGCCTTTCTCTTTTTTTTTGGGACAATGCTCTATGGAATGATGATCATCACACTTCTATTTATTTACAACTCAATGATTACAACTCGATACTAGAACAAAGTATGACTCTATATGAATGCCTCCGGTGGTGTATCGGGATATGCAATGAATCAAGAGTGACAAGTATGAAAAAATTATGAACGGTGGCTTTGCCACAAATACTATGTCAACTACATGATCATGCTAAGCAATATGACAATGATGAATGTGTCATGATAAACTGGATGGTAGAAAGTTGCATTATATCTCGGAATGGCTATGGAAATGCCATAATAGGTAGGTATGGTGGCTGTTTTGAGGAAGATATAAGGAGGTTTATGTGTGAAAGAGCGTATCATATCACGGGGTTTGGATGTACCGGCGAAGTTTGCACCAACTCTCAATGTGAGAAAGGGCAATGCACGGTACCGTAGAGGCTAGCAATGATGGAAGGGTGAGAGTGCGTATAATCCATGGACTCAACATTAGTCATAAAGAACTCATATACTTATTGAAAAAATCTACAAGCCATCAAAAACCAAAGTATTACGCGCATGCTCCTAGGGGGATAGATTGGTAGGAAAAGACCATCGCTCGTCCCCGACCGCCACTCATAAGGAGGACAATCAAATAACACCTCATGTTTCAAATTTGTTGCATAATGTTAACCATACGTGCATGCTACGGGACTTGCAAATTTTAACTCAAGCACTTCTCAAATTCACAATTACTCTACTAGCATGACTTTAATATTACTACCTCCATATCTCAAAACAATTATCAATCATCCAACTTTTCTTAGTATTCAACGCACTCAAAAGAAAGTTTCACAAATCTTGAATACCAAGCAAGTTATTATTAAGCAAATTACCATGCTATTACGACTCTCAAAATAATTTAAGTGAACCATGAGAGATCAGTAGTTTCTTTAAAACAAACCACCACCGTGCTCTAAAAGATCTAAGTGAAGCACATAGAGTAAAATTATAACGCTCAAAAGATATAAGCGAAGCACATAGAGCAAAACTACATAGCTCAAAAGATATAAGTGAAGCGCAAAGAGTATTCTAACAAATTTTAATTCATAGATGACTCTCTCAAAAGGTGTGTACATCGAGGATGATTGTGGCACACTAACAAACAAAGACACAAATAATACAATACGCTCCAAGCAAAACACATACCATGTTGGTGAATAAAAATATAGCTCCAAGTAAATTACCGATGGAAGTGGACGAAAGAGGGGATGCCTTCCGGGGCATCCCCAAGCTTTGACTTTTTGGTGTCCTTGGATTATCTTGGGGGTGCAATGGGCATCCCCAATCTTAGGCTCTTGACACTCCTTGTTTCATAATCCATCAAAAGAATCCATCCAAAACTTGAAAACTTCACAACACAAAACTCAATAGAAATCTCGTGAGCTCCGTTAGAGAAAGAAAACATAAAACCACTTCAAGGTACTGTAATGAACTCATTCTTTATTTATTTTGGTGTTAAACCTACTGTATTACAACTTCTCTATGGATTATAAACTATTTTACTAACCATAGATTCATCAAAATAAGCAAACAACACACGAAAAACAGAATCTGTCAAAAACAGAACAGTCTGTAGTAATCTGTAACTAATGCAAACTTATGGAACTCCAAAAAATCTACCAAAATTGGAAGAGCTAGACAATTTGTTTATTGATCAGCAGAAATTGGAATCAATATTTTATCACGTTCTGATGATTTTTAATAATTCGGGCACTGAACGCAAAGTTTCTGGAAATTACAGCAAGATCAAATAACTATCATCCAAGAATATCCAATAGGTCTAGCTTGACACAAACACTAATTAAAACACAAAACCACATCCAAACAAAAGGTAGATGAGTTATTTATTCCCTAACAGAAGAAAAACACAAAAAACTAAAAATAAATTCGGGGTGCCTCCCAATAAGCGCTATCGTTTAACGCCCCTAGCTAGGCATAAAAACGAGGATATATCTAGGTATTGCCATCTTTGGAAGGCAATCCATAAGTGGCTCTCATGATGGTTTCATATGGCAAATTTACTTTCTTCCTTGGAAAGTGTTCCGTGCCCTTTTTTAATGGAAATTGGAATCTAATATTCTCTTCCTTCATATCAATAATCGCACCAACCGTTCTAAGGAAAGGTCTACCAAGAATAATAGGGCAAGAAGGATTGCAATCTACATTAAGAACAATGAAATCTACGGGCACATAATTCCTATTTGCAACAATAAGAACATCGTTAATCCTTCCCATAGGTTTCTTAATAGTAAAATCCGTGAGATGCAAGTTTAAAGAGCAATCATCAAGATCACGGAAATCTAGCAAATCACACAAAGTTTTGGGGATTGTGGAGACACTAGCACCCAAATCACACAAAGCATAAAACTCATGATCTTTAATTTTAATTTTAATGGTTGGTTCCCACTCATCATAGAGTTTTCTAGGGATAGAAACTTTCAACTCAAGTTTTTCTTCATAAGATTGCATCAAGGCATCAACAATATGTTCGGTGAAGGCTTTCTTTTGACTATAAGCATGTGGAGAATTTAGCACGGATTGCAACAAGGAAATACAATCAATCAAAGAGCAACTTTCATAATTAAATTCCTTGAAATCCAATATAGTGGGTTTAGCGACATCTAAGTTTTTATTTCTTTCAATCCAACTTTCATCAATTTCATCATAAAGATCTAAATACTCCGAATTTATGGAACGCCTTCTAGGTAAAGGAAGATCATATTCAGTTTCATCAAGACTCATATTGCAAAACAAAGATTTGATAGGGGACACATCAATAACTTTTAGAACTTCATCTTGATTTTCATAGGTATTGGAAGAACACGCTTTAATAAAGGCATCTTTTGAAGCACGCATCCTAGCGGTTCTTTCCTTGCACTCATCAATGGAAATTCTCATAGCTTTGAGAGACTCATTGATATCATGCTTAGGAGGAATAGATCTAAGCTTTAAAGAATCAATCTCAAGACAAATTCTATCAACGTTCATAGCCAAATCATCAACTTTAAGCAATTTCTCTTCTAGCAAAGCATTAAAATTCTTTTGTGAATTCATAAACTCTTTAACACTATTCTGAAATTCAGAGGGCATCTTATTATAATTTCCATAAGAGTTGTTGTAGGATTTTCCATAATTATTAGAAGGATTACTAGGATATGGCCTGGGATTAAAATTCCCTCTATAAGCGTTGTTACCAAAATTATTCCTACCAACAAAATTCACATCCATAGATTCATTATTATTCTCAATCAAAGTAGACAAAGGCATATCATTAGGATCAGAGGTAACACTCTTAGTAGCAAATAATTTCATAAGTTCATCCATCTTTCCACTCAAAACATTGTTTTCTTCTATCGCATGCACTTTTTTGGTAGAAGATCTTTCAGTGTGCCATTGAGAATAATTAACCATAATATCATCTAGGAGTTTAGTAGCATATCCTAAAGTGATTTCCATAAAAGTGCCTCCCGTGGCCGAATCTAAAAGATTTCTAGAAGCAAAATTCAATCCGGCATAAAAATTTTGTATAATCATCCACAAATTTAAACCATGAGTGGGGCAATTACGTATCATTAATTTCATTTTATCCCAAGCTTGTACAACATGTTCGTGATCAAGTTGCTTAAAATTCATAATATCGTTTCTAAGAGAGATGATCTTAGCGGGAGGAAAATACTTAGAGATAAAAGCATCTCTGCACTTGTTCTAAGAATCAATACTATTTTTAGGCAAAGACGAAAACCAAGCTTTAACACGATCTCTAAGCGAAAAAGGAAATAGCTTCAATTTAACGACATCATTATTGACATCTTTTTTCTTTTGCATATCACATAAATCAACGAAGCTATTCAGATGAGTAGCGGCATCTTCACTAGGAAGGCCGGCGAATTGATCTTTCATAACAAGATTCAACAAAGCAGCATTGATTTCACAAGATTCAGTATTGGCAAGAGGAGAAATCGGAGTGCTAAGGAAATCATTATTGTTGGTATTGGTGAAGTCACACAATTTGGTAGTATCTTGAGCCATCGCGACAAACAAGCAATCCAACACACAAGCAAACAAAAGGCAAGCGAGAAAAAGGCAAACGGAGAAGGAGAAGGAGAAGGAGAAAGAGAGGGCGAATAAAACGGCAAGGGTGAAGTGGGGGAGAGGAAAACGAGAGGCAAATGGCAACTAATGTAATGCGGGAGATAGGGATTGTGATGGGTACTTGGTATGTTGACTTTTGCGTAGACTCCCCGGCAACGGCGCCAGAAATTCTTCTTGATACCTCTTGAGCTTGCATTGGTTTTCCCCGAAGAGGAAAGGATGATGCAGCAGAGTAGCGTAAGTATTTCCCTCAGTTTTTGAGAACCAAGGTATCGATCCAGTAGGAGGCCACGCGCAAGTCCCTCGTACCTACACAACACAAAGAGCTCAACGCAACCAACGCGATTAGGGGTTGTCAATCCTTTCACGGTCACTTACGAAAGTGAGATCCGATAGATAATATTTTTTGGTATTTTTGATATAAAGATGCAAAGAGAAAAGTAAAAGATAAAGTAAAAACAAAGCAAGATTAAAGTGATAGAGATTGATATGATGAGAATAGACCCGGGGGCCATAGGTTTCACTAGTGGCTTCTCTCAAGAGCATAAGTTTTCTACGGTGGGTGAACAAATTATTGTTGAGCAATTGACAGAATTGAGCATAGTTATGAGAATATCTAGGCATGATCATGTATATAAGCATCACGTCTGTGACAAGTAGATCGAAACAATTCTGCATCTACTACTATTACTCCACTCATCGACCGCTATCCAGCATGCATCTAGAGTATTAAGTTAAAAATAGAGTAACGCTTTAAGCAAGATGACATGATGTAGAGAGATAAATTCATGCAATATGAAATAAACCCCATCTTGTTATCCTCGATGGCAACGATACAATACGTGTCTTGCTGCCCCTTCTGTCACTGGGAAAGAACACCACAAGATCGAACCCAAAGCTAAGCACTTCTCCCATGGCAAGAACTATCAATCTAGTTGGCCAAACCAAACGGATAATTCGAAGAGACTTGCAAAGATAACCAATCATACATAAAAGAATTCAGAGAAGATTCAAATATTGTTCATAGATAGACTTGATCATAAACCCACAATTCATTGGTCTCAACAAACACACCGCAAAAGAAGAAGATTACATCGAATAGATCTCCACAAGAGAGGGGGAGAACATTGTATTGAGATCCAAAAAGAGAGAAGAAGCCATCTAGCTAATAACTATGGACCCGAAGGTCTGAGGTAAACTACTCACACTTCATAGGAGAGGCTATGATGATGTAGAAGCCCTCCATGATGACGGCCCTCTCTGGCGGAGCTCTGGAACAGGCCCCAAGATGGGATCTCGTGGATACAGAAAGTTGCGGCGGTGGAATTAGGTTTTTGGCTCCTGTTCTGATCGTTTGGGGGTACGTGGGTATATATAGGAGGAAGGAGTACGTCGGTGGAGCACCGAGGGGCCCACGAGGCAGGGGGGCGCGCCCTGTAGGGGGGGCGCCCCCTACCCTCGTGACCGCCTCCGGTACTTCTTGGAGTAGGGTCCAAGTCTCCTGGGTCTTATCCGAGAAGAAAATCACGTTCCAAAAAGGATTTTTCTGTTTGGACTCCGTTTGATATTCTGTTTCTTCGAAACACTGAGATAGGCAAAAAACAGCAATTCTGGGCTGGGCCTCCGGTTAATTGGTTAGTCCCAAAAATAATATAAAAGTGGAAAATAAAGCCCAATATAGTCCAAAACAGTAGATAATATAGCATGGAGCAATCAAAAATTATAGATACGTTGGAGACGTATCATTCCACTAGAGTGAGCTGATCCTGCTCCTCTTGCTGCTGTTGTGTCTGCTTTGCTTGCTGGTGGTGGGCATTCTCCTTCTTTGGCCTAATGACACTGAACTTGACAATTGGTGGATCCTCATCATCAGAGTGGACTTGAACAATAGAAATATATGATCTCATGCTCTCATCATGATCATGAAATATCTGTTGGAAGTGGTTGCCATTTAGAACGCAATCCTTCATGTTTTCAGTCATAGTGTTGTCCCCTATCTTGATCTCTCTTAATCCATTCTTATACACTGACAATCCCGGAACACACCAATAAGCCCTGATCCTGCCCTCAAACTCATATCCAATTTCCTCCACTAGACTGGCAACAACATTAGGTGTCCAATTATCTATGTCACAGTAATCATACCAAATGGAGTGACCTTTGTGATAACCCCTATGCTTGCCAGCACACAGAAAGTAGCCACCATGTATGACCACAACAGAGAAGTGGTTGCTTAAGTGTCCTGCAAAACAATCAAGTTGAAAAAGTTCAAACATTTCAGACTACAGAGAGATTCAGACATTTCAAACTACAGTTCAAACATTCATACTTTTTTACCTTTTCAGAAAGAAAGACAGAGATTCATGGCTCCAATTAACAAATGTATGATCTTACAGGTCGAAAAGCAACCATCTTTGGTCAATCTGACACAATGTAATTGCAAATTACAACAATTTTTGGTCCAATTAACACTCTGACACTAAAAGCAAACTTTACTGCTTAAACCCTAGACCCATGGACCGCTGAAAAATTGGGTAGAGAAAAAACCATAACCACTCCAGATCTCTACAAACATGGCCATCTACTGCAAACCCCCCATGACACAGCCCTATTTTTGGCCTGTCAAAAAGATCTTCACAAACTGCTTAAACCCTACCATGCCACACCCAATCCGTCAGAGAGTAGAACGAACGGCCAAACCCTAGCTCGTACGCGCAATTGATGCGGCCAAGAACTCTTTACGAGAGCTAAATTGCACAGATCGAGCAAAGGAGCTGCTGGCGACGGCGATGTAGCGTACAGGGATGGCGAGGCATCATCACGGCGACGCGAAGGAGCAAGAGGCACGTCGCGCAGGCCCCTCCCAAACGGCGCGGACGGCGGCGGCTCAGCGTCCGACGACGTGCTCATGGAGCCATCGTCGACGCCGACGAGCACACACACTACCTCGGCAGCGACGATGAGCAGAGAGGGTGCGGGAGCAGAGAGGTTGCGGGAGGGAGGAGACAGGTGCGGTAGGGAGCGACCCGGTGCGGTCTGACCAGGTGCGGGACGTTTAATGACCAGGTGTGCACGCATTTGCAAAAAAAACCTCTAGCCATCTAGTATTAACGCCCCCCTGACAGGTTCTGCACATGTGGCGGTCAAAGCATAGCTGGCAACGGCTGACTCGGCCAAGTCAGCAAATACGTAGCTCAATTCGTATATACGAACCAAAGTGAACCCGCTGCGCAAGTACATGGACTGTATTTCGGGTATTTTGAAGTAGTGGTACTTAAGTGTCAGCCAGCTCAAGTTTTGTGACCTATGATGAATTTTTGTGTATTACAAACATAATTGTTCCTTTCTGAATTTAGGCCCAGTAGAGCCTATGAGCACAGGGCTTTCTACCCGTTACCACTTTCATCGCCACACCCACTCCCCAATTTAGCCAACTAAAATGCTCCACCATACATTAACCGTGCATTGTGCCCTTTCAATTTCTTTTGAACTTTAAAAAAAACAAAGGTTCAAATAAACATATGTTTGTATGTTCTTTCAGGTTTTACTGATTCTGATGCCATCGATCTTCCTCCTATATAGTGCTATGAATTCCAGCCGCAACACGCGGGGAATCATCTAGTAATATGTATGGGTGGTGCATGAAAACTACAGTGGATGGCCTGCCCAGGATCTGCGTGTCTCGTTTGGAGGGGGCTCCCATGTCCACCTGAGTGCAGTCGATCATGAGACTATCGTGGCGTTGTTTTCCATCTCATCTCGGCCTGGTGGAATTTTAGTCCACTGACTGATGAGATTGTCGTCTGACCCAACGATATGTTGGGACGAGTTTCCCTTTTTGTTGTACGTGCCTGTAAGACAATGATTTATGGTAGGAATTGGCTCAACCCTTTAGGGGTGGCCTATCACACACACACAAATATATATATATATATATATATATATATATATATATATATATTATGTATATATATAATGGATGTGTTACAATATATGTACACAAATACAGAAGCTATACATAGTCTAACATCCTCCCTCAATCTTAGCCACTTCCTGAAGAATTGAGAAGGGTAAGATTGCGCCTACAGGCCTCGAACTGCGGTAGAGGCAACGGCTTGGTGAAGATGTCTGCAAGTTGATACTTAGAAGAGATGAACCTGATATGTAGTTGCTTCTGTGAAACACGTTCCTGTACAAAGTGATAGTCAACTTCAATGTGTTCCGTTCGGGCATGGAATACCGGATTTGCAGAAAGGTACGTAGCACCGATGTTATCACACCAAAGAATAGGAGGCTGTGGTTAGGACATACCCAACTCCTGAAGCAAAGACTGTACCCAGATAATCTCTGTAGTAGCATTAGCCACAGCCTTATACTCAGCTTCAGTACTACTACGTGATACAATAGGCTGTTTCCGAGCACTCCAGGTGATCAAGTTAGAGACAAAGAACACAACATAGCCCCACGTGGATCGCCTTTCATCCGGACTGCCAGCCCAGTCCGCATCAGAATACGCCGAGAGAACCCTAGAGAGGTTCGGCCGAATATGCAGCCCAAGAGACACTGTGAGTTGGACATAGCGCAGGATGTGCTTAACAACAGACCAATGAGTGTCTCGAGGCGCCTATAGATACTGACAAACTCTGTTGACAACATAAGAAATATCTGGTCTGGTGATCGTCAACTACTGGAGACCACCAACAATACTTCTGTACTCCGTTGCATCCGTAGAAGACAGAAGCTCACCATCAACAGTACTGACCTTGTTAGTGGTAGACATAGGTGTGGTAGTCGTCTTGCACTTAGGCATCCCAGCCCACTACAATAAATCCAATGAATACTTCTTCTGTGTCATAACAAGTCCATCAGCACGAGAAGTAACCTCACACCAAGAAAGTAGTGAAGCTTCCCAAGGTCTTTGACAGCAAAATCAGCACCAAGAGAACGAACAAGAGCACCGACAGCTGACTAAGAGGAGCTGACTAGAATAATATCGTCCACATAGACCAACAGGTACATAGTGACCTCGGGCTTCTTGAGAAGAAATAATGACGAGTCAGCAGTAGACGACGCAAAACCATGAGCACGAAGAGCTATTGCAAGACGAGCATGCCAGGCACGAGGAGCTTGCTTCGGACCATAGAGTGCTTTGGTGAGACAACATATGTGATCAGGACGGTCAGGATCCGAAAAACAAGGCGGCTGTCGCATATAAACCTCCTCCTCTTGTAAGCCATGAAGAAAGGCATTCTGCACATCAAGCTGACGAAGAGACCAACCGCGAGTGACTGCAATAGAGAGAAGAAGCCGAATGGTGGTAGGCTTGACCATTGGACTGAAGGTGTCTTCATAGTCAAGACCATAGCGCTGCCGGAATCCTCTGACAACAAGACACGCTTTATAGCGCTCAATAGACCCGTCAGAATGCTTCTTCACTTTGAAGACTCATTTAGAATCAATAACGTTGGCCCGCGGTGGTGGCGGAACAAGAGTCCACGTCTTATTGCGAAGAAGAGCGTGGTACTCCTGCTCCATAGCCTCTCTCCGGTGAGGAATGCTCATAGTAGCCTGATATGTGCGGGGCTCAGAGGTCGGATCCGCAATAGCAGCAGTCAGACACACAGCAAGCCAAGCAATAGTACCATCGGTGCTCTCCTTAGGGCGAAAAATGCCACTGCGACTGCGCGTATGTGGACGCAGAATATGAGCCGTCGAGGGCAAGGGTGCAGCCGGCGAGGGACTGGGCGATAGTGACGGAGAGGACCCAACCGGTGATGGACTAAGCGATGGTGACATAAACAGCCGAGGCGGCGAAGAGCTAGGCGATGTAGCCGGCATCGGCGAGGCCGATCCAGAGGCCGCCAGTGGGCTGCTCAGCGAGGGAGACATCCCGGGAGTGACTGGTGACGATGGTGAAGCGGGCGTGGCAGGCCAAGCCCCAGGCAACGACGAGTCGGGCATGGCAGGCCGGTCGCATGATGAGGCCGACCCAGAGCCGGGGGGGGGGGGGGGGGACGACCCACGCGGCATCGCAGGCGCGTTATCCGGGCGTGCATGGGCACGCGAACTGAGGCCATGCAGAGGCGCGACACGATCGACGTGCTCGTCGGATGGCGTCGGCGAGGGAGATGCTGGTGCCTCCAAACTTTCCAAATGAGCCCACGTCCAGTGCCTGCACCATGGTCAGGCAATAATACATGAGAGTATGCAACATCATCAAATTGGTCAGAGGCAATAGAGGATGAATGCATGGAGGGAGGTTCACCGGTGGACACAGGGAGGTTGGCAAAGGGAAAAACATGCTCATCAAACAAGACATGATTAGTGGGAACATGAAGACATTTTTAACCTTTATGAAGGGAACTATAGCCAAGAAAGACACACTTTTTGCACCTAAATTCCAGCTTGTGTTTGTTATATGGGCGGAGATGCGGCCAGCAAGCACACCCGAACACTTTAAAGAAAGTATAGTTAGGTTGTTCATTATGGAGAAGTTCAATGGGATTCTTCATGTGTATAACACGTGTAGGAGTATGGTTGATAAGAAAACATGCAGTGGTAAAGGCATCACTCCAAAACCGAAAAGGAACTGATGCATGGGCCAAAAGAGTAAGACCAGTTTCGACAATATGATGATAGCTTACGTTCGACGAAACCATTCTGTTGATGTGTATGTGGACATGCTAAACGGTGAGCGATCCCAAGCGACTAGAAGAAGGAGTTGAGGTTGCGATACTCACCACCCCAATCCAACTGAACATGAACAATTTTATGCTTGAGAAGACGTTCGACATGTTTTTGAAACTGAACGACAATATCAAATGCATCAGATTTACGCTTAATAAGATAAAGCCAAGTAAAGCGACTGTAAGCATCAAGAAAACTGATGTAATAGTTATGACCACTAACAGAAGTTTGGCCAGGACCCCATACATCCGAAAAAACAAGTTATAGAGGATGTTTCACCTCACGACTAGACTCTGAAAAAGGAAGTTGATGACTGTTCCCCTGCTGACAAGCATCACACACTGCTACATCTTTATTACTAGACATGCTAGGAAGCTCATGACGACGCAAAACATGGCGAACGATAGGCGTGGCAGGATGACCAAGGCTTGCATGCCACTATGACGATGAGACACGAACTCCACTGAAAACCCGAGAGACTCCAGGATGCTCCAGATGATAGAGGCCCTGGTACAGACGCCCACTAGGAAGAACGTCCCTCGTGTTCCGATCCTTAATAAAAAGATCAAAAGGGTGAAATTCACAAAACACATTATTGTCATAAGTGAGTTTAGGAACTGAAAGGAGATTACGCGTCACAGATGGTACTCTAAGGACATCACGAAGCTGAAGAGTCCTATCTACATGACTAGTGAGAAGAGATGCTTGACCAATATGGGAGATGTGCATACCTGCTCCATTGGCGGTGTGGATCTTATCGGAGCCGCGATAGGGCTCACGAGGGTGAAGCTTCCCCATCTCGCTCGTCAGGTGCTCCGTTGCCCCAGAGTCCATGTACCAGTGCGGGTCGATGGAGTAGGACTGAGTATGTCCCTAAGGCTTCTGCGGCACCGGACGATCAACCATGGCAACCTGACGTGCATTATTTCGCGCATCCTTGCCATCATTGCCGAGATCGAGGAAGCTCTTCTGGAAGCGGCGTGGCACTTAGAGGCCCAGTGCCCCTCAATTCCTCATAGCTGGCACACACGCCGACCCCCATCTGATGGCAGGGTCTATGTGGGGGTGGTCGAGGACGATGGCAGCGATCCAGCCCCCCTGCCCGTGGCGGACGACGAGCCGCCCGAGGAGGGGCGACCACCCTTGTAGGCAGCGGTTGGCACGGCGCTCCTCAACGCGCTGCTCGGTGAGAAGGAGGCGAGAGTAGACCTCATGCACCATCAGGGGAGTCGAGTTGCCCCGCTCATTGATGATCTTGAGCAAGCCACATACTCCTCGTCGAGGCCGTTGACGATAAAGGAGTTGAACTCGGAGTCGGTGAGCGGCTATCCAATGGACGCCAGCGTGTCAGCATGGGCCTTGACCTTATTGTAGAACTCCGTGGCCGTGGAGTCAAGCTTCTCACAAGAGCCAAGCTCGTGGCGGAGAGCACTGACATGGGCCTGCGACTGTGACACGAAGGAGCACTCAAGGATTGTCCATGCCTCAGGAGACGTCTTTGCAAAGACGATGAGCCCGGCAACAGCCGGAGTGAGCGACCCCTGGATGGAGGAGAGGTTCGCCTAGTCCTGCCCCGTCCAGACACGGTGCGTCGGGTTATAAACCGGGCTATTCATGTTGTCCACCAACGAGCGCGGGGGGGGGGGGGGCAAGAAAAAGTACCGTCAACGTAGCCAAGCAGGTAGTGGCTCCCAAGGAGCGGAAGAACCTACGCACGCCAGAAGATGTAGTTGTCGGGCGATAGCTTGACGATGATGGGGTTGCCGAAGTGGAACGGTGGAGGCAACGAGCCCGTTGGAAGGACTGCCAGGGGCACGTACACCATAGGGGCAGAGGCGGGCGGTGCGAGCGGCGCATACGCCCCGTAGGCGGGAACAACCGTCGCGGGGGTGGACCTGCCGGAGGTGCGGACGCCATGAGGGCAGGGTAGATTAGCGCAAGACCCGTCGTGCCGGCCGACGAGGTAGCTGCGGGTGCAAAAGCCAGAGGCGGGATGGCGGAGGCCGATGAGGCGGGTGAGGGGGCGCTGGACGTGTGGATCGTCAGCGCATGCCCCGGTGACGAAGAAGCCGAGGGCTGGTTGGAGAAGAATGAGCCGACGCTCCTTGTCCCGATCAGAGACGGCCGCATGGCGGCAGATTTGACCGGCAGGGAGAGGAGAGCAACGAGCGAGGCCGGGAGAAAGCCGGCGACGGTGGCGGTGGAGGAGCCGAAGGCGGCGGCGCCCGACATGGCAGCGGCGACGGCGCGATCTAGGGTTTGGCAGCGGAAGCGGAAGACGTAACCAACTCTGATACCATGTAAAACAATGATTTAGGGTAGGAACCGGCTCAACCCTCTAGGGATGGCCTATCACATATATATATAGTGGGTGTGTTACAATTGGTACAATATACGTACACAAATACAGAAGCTATACATAGTCTAATAGTGCCAAAGCAAAAGATCAATGGTCCTCCTTTCCTCTCTCTGTAGTAAACAGTATTGTGGCTGTTATGTTACAGAGGTTCCACAGCTCGAAACCAGGTGACACTCTAGCATTTTAAGTGGCCAAGTAATATTGTGAGTCCCATCCAATACACTCATACACATGGATACGTAGCTCTAAGAAACGGATGGCTCACGCATGCACGCTTGTTGTTACAGGCCGCAGGACGGGGAGTGATTTGTTGTCGTGCAGGACACCACAATTTCTCGACCGTCTCCTTTCGTTTCATGCTCACGCTTATTAGTGCGTACGTGCGTGCACGCACATACATATGGTGAGGTCGCTGTTTGACGTGACATGGATTTGCCTTCCCACCATCGAACTGCACGTCGATTAAATGTCTATTCCGCTGCTTTCAGAGAGTACAGTGACTGATCCAGACATATGGGCTCGACCGGCGTATGGCATGCACGGCGAGATTTGCTTGAAGGTGATATCGCCATCCTAGAAAATGTTGATTTTCTTTTAGCAATCATAGTTGCCCTATTTAGATCTTTTACTCAGGAAAATTTGAGTAACCAAATGAGTGTTCCTTTGGAAAATACTACACCCTCTATCCCATAGTGTAAGACGTTTTTTGATACTACATTAGTATCAAAAAGTTTCTTACATTACGGGACGGAAGGAGTACATTTTTGTGCAGCATTTATGTATCGTGTGTTTCGAGGGATACATACATGCTACCGGCCGCAGTTCCATGCAAACTTAAGTTCCAGATTTTACGATGGTACTAAGAAATATCCCATTCACAAGGCTGGACTACGGCCAAGGCAAGTCGGTACGACTGCCAGGGAGAAATCAACTGCGTAGTGGTTTGCTCCAGGGTCCATGTGCGCTTGGCCGGCACCAAGATGGGGGATTCTGCAGCGCTACTGCTCGCACTCACTCGCTTGGGCAGGGAGAGGACTGCAGCACTGTCCCAGAAGTCGGCTGGCCGGACTCGCATGATCCAACAACAAGGGGACAAGAGTACCTTATGATTACCCTGTCCGCGTGCGATCGAGCACGCACGCACGCATGCAGCGGCACTGTTTGGCGGAATGCTACCTCTGCGGTTTGCCTTCTCGTGACCTCGCGGGGACAGAGGATTCGATCTGGAGCAAGTAGCGATGGAGACTAGCATGCCGAATTCGAAACAACCAAGATCGATCGAATCGACTGGGAGCTTTCTTCTCCCTCTTTCATTGCCTCGTTTCATCTCCACCTTGTAGAGACCGATCAATGTGATCTGACCTTATTTTTTCTACATATCCTTCTTTTAACCGATTGTTCTACGGAAATTGCATTAGAAAACAGTGTACAATATATACAAAGTCAACCCACTGAAATGATCAACCCACTCCCGTTTTGTTGAATCCTGAGGCCAACATGGATACTAATTCAAATTCTGTTCAATACAACTAGAAAACTGATCTCTGAATTTAGTCTTCACTCCGTGCAGAAGCAGAAGCAGGTCTGTCTTGAGGGAGATTTTCCACGCTTGGACTGTTGCCTCTTTCGCCTTGAATATTTTCCCATTTCTTTGCATCCAGATATTCCAGCAGCCCATAATCATGATTTCCATGGCAATAGGGACAGGCAATGCTTGAATGGCAAGCGAGACTTCATAAAAAAATGAGATACCTCTGTGTCTAGGACCCAAGATGGACTGCGAACAATTCATCGCAAAGTCACAATCCCAGAAAAGATATCGAGATGTTTCATCCGTGTTCGTTCGACAGAGTGCACAATTATAGGATGGCAAGTAAAATGTCCTTTGGAGCAAATTCCTGGTATTGACTCTATCATGCAGTAAGAGCCAGAAAAGGATCTTGTATCTTAGCATAGATGCATTCTTCCAGAGCTTTTTGAATATCAATGTGGCTGGTTCACCCTTTGTCAGCTCCTTATACATTTTGGTAGAAGAATAAGTGTTTCCCATGGATGTGTCAATCTGTCAGCCTGGTTAGTGATCTGAAGTGACTGAGTGATGTCTTGAAATTCAAGGAATTGTTGATGAGCTTGAGCTGAGAGTGGGTGGAAGATTCACTCATGTCTGGTGCTTGCAAAAAATCTTTAATAGTCAAACTGTCCTTAGTGGCAAAGGAGAAAAGCTCTGGAAATTTATCTCTTGTAATTCCATGCCCCCAGTTGTCTAGCCAGAAATCAAGTGTTACCTGTTCCAAGATGTCCTTTGGTCACTAATTTGAATTCAGATAGCAGCCTAAAGATACTTTTTCACCAGAAGGAACCAACAGGTATATCAGTAATCACTCCTTCAGGATAGTAAGATTCCCAAATTAGATTTACCCATGGAAGATTCTCCTTGTGTAGGAATTTATGCAGATGTTTCATGAGGAGACATTTATTGTGCATTTCAATGTTGAGGACTCCCAATCCTCCTTGGTCTTTGGGCAAGCAGACCTTATCCCATGATATAAGTGCCGTACCTCTGTCTTCCATGCCATACTTCCTCCAAAAGCAATGTTTCAAAGCCTTGTTAATTTGCTCAATGATTCCCTTGGGCAATTCAAGTGTGCACATGAAAAATATTGGAAGATGTGCAAAGACATACTTGATCAAAGTAAGCTTGTCTCCATATGATAGAAAGGTTGAACAACCAGTCAATCTCTTGTCAATCCTCTTTCTAACAGGAAAAAAGTCTTCCAACTTTGGCTTGGAGAGGAACAATGGCAGACCTTGATATGTGAAAGGGAAGCTCCCAATAGAACATTCTAGTCTTGCAACCAAAGTTTGCATGATTTCATTTCTTGTTTTGATAGGCACCATGGCAGATTTGTCAAAGTTAACTCTCAAGGCAGTAAATACTGTAAAGTGGAGAATGAGGTTTTTGAGTTGTTCCACTTGCGTTTCAGAAGCTGGCATTATCAGTACAGTGTCGCCAGCATACTGAATGACTGGGAAATCAAGGCAATGATGAGTTTCAAGTGGCCTTTTGATTAGGTTATTATGCATGGCCTCATTCATGATATACTGTAATAGGTCTGCAACTAGCACAAAAAGCAAAGGATAAAGCGGATCCCCCTACATTACTCCTCTCTTGCACAGGAACTGTTTCCCTGGCACACCATTAAGCAATACAGCAGAATAACCAGAGGAGAAAAGCATGTCCATCCACATTAGCAACCTGGTGCCAAAGCCTCTTGCAATGAGAATGTCTTTGATCGGCTGATGCTCAATAAGATCAAAATCCTTCTCAAAATCCAGTTTTAAGACAATGATCTCCTTGCCAGACATTTTACACTGATGAATGAATTCATAGGACCAAGCTAGACAGTCCTGAATAGACCTTACTTTTAGGAAACCATACTGATTGGTGTGAACCAGCTTCAGAATGACATCTTGAAGTCTATTTTCCAAAAGCTTTGTTTTGATCTTAATTGAGCAATTTAGCAATGAGATAGGTCTGAAGTCATTGGGTGAAGATGGGACATCTTTCTTGGGAAGGAGAGTTATGAATGAAGAGTTGATGCTCTGCAGGCTAATTCTTCCATGATAGAAATCATCAATCAAAGTGTAGAAATCATGTGCTAAAATATCCCAGCAATGCTTGCTGAAGTTTGTGTTGAAACCATCTGGCCCTAGTGCCTTGTCATTTGGCAGATTTTTGACCACTGCATCAATTTCTTCTTGAAAAGGTTATTTCAAGCAGAGAGAGATCGACGTCTTTGCAAGAAGGCTACCCAAATTGAGAGGGTTAAATGTTGGCACTGAAGTGTTCAACCTTTGTTTGAAAGCTTTTAGGAGAATATTGGCTCTGACATTGTGCTCTCTATGTGTGTTGCCCAAATCATCATGTAAACTTGCAACGTGATTAACCCTGTAATTGATGGTAGCTTTGGCCTGAAAATACTTGGAGTTGGGTTCTCCAAATTTAACCCACCTAATTGTAGCTCTTTGCTGTCAATAGATCTTTTGCGGTTCTAGAAGTTTAAGGTGGTGTTGTTGCTTGAGAATCTCTCTTCCATTCCATTCTGTCAGAGTGAGAGTTTTGAATTCTTCCAAAGAGGCAAGGAAAATATGACTTCATTGGTGGCTGTAACGGATATGCTGAGCTGAGAGATTGATTTTGACCAAATTTTCAAACATATCCTGAGCCTTTTGAATTTGGCAGTTATTCTTTTTGCACTACCTTGAATGTGGATGTCTTGTTCCCAATTCTGTTTAACAACATCTTTAAAACCCTAAATTTGTAGCCAAAAGTTTTCAAACCTGAATATTTTAGCCTTGCGGATGTGGGTACCAATATGCACTTGACAAGGTATGTGATCTGAGACAGGTTTGGACAAAGGCAGAACTAAAGTGTTAGGGTATTAGGAAGTCCAAGCTTCAGAAGTGAACACCCAATCCAACTTCTCAAGCAATGGGGCTTGTTGCATATTGCTCCAAGTGAAGCTCCTCCCCTTGAGTGGTATTTCCACCAAAGCCAGACTACTGATGTCATCATTAAATTTCATCACATCAGAGAAATTGCCTCCTGGCCTGCTCCTGTTGTTTGGGTATCTGATGTAATTTAAATCTCCCATGATCATCCAGTTGGTGTCATCAGGCATTTGAATATTTTGAACCAGTTTAGGAAATCATCTCTAGCTTCACCTTGACATGGGCCATCATTGTTGGTTAGAATCCAGGAATCACCAGTTAAATTTGAAATGAATCCGATGGAGAGGGAGAAGTCATCATGAAAGAGAGATTCTTCTTCAAATAGAGTGCCATTCCATGCAATAAGAAGACCACTAGAAGCTCCAACTGAGGGAAAAAAATCAGCACAGTCTATCCTCTTTGGGCAGAAAATTTTGAGATATCTTGTCGCGGGATATCCGCGGCCACCTATGGGACCAGGAGACCCCATGCTGGTTCGACAGGGGGACGTCGTGTTGTGAAAAGAGCAGACCAGCGCACGGCAGCACGACAGAGAGCACACAAGCAATTTACCTAGGTTCGGGCCGCCGCGAGGGGTAAGACCCTACTCCTGCTTTAGTGGATTGATGGTGGAATGGGGATGGACGAATGCAATACACTTGCCCGGCACGGGATGCCGTAGGGCAGCAGTGACTACGCGCGTATGGGGGTGTGGGTTCATCAACTTTCCAACCCTTCCTACGGGTGCCATGGGCCTCCTTTTATAGATTAAGGGGTCACCACAATGGCAAAGTAGTCATTATCCACTGATATGATAGCAAATAGTGCTACCATACCTAACTCTGCGAGCTGACAGGGTGCATTAAATGCACCGCTTAGTGTCACATCACTGGTTGCCCGGCAAGGCTTGTCAGGCTATCTTGCCAGCTCCGCGCCTGTTCTCTTGACACGTCGTAGGACGGGTGTCATCTGTGGGTTTCTTCTGTAGGAAATGGCTGCCATGTGGCGAATGGCTGCCACTTAATCATCTTGCGGCTTGACACCGCACTAATTGACGACATGGGTCGTGCTTGAGTGGTTGGTGGGGTGGTTCTGCCACCACGAGCCCCGGCATACCTTGCCGGGGTGCCTGGGTTGCCAGCTTTTGGCGGTGGCCTCGCCCTTGCCGGGCTCGCCTGCCCGGCAAGTAGGCCCTTCTCTTGCCGATGTATTGCTCATCTGGCTTGATCTTGGTCCCTCTGAACTACATGTTGGTTCTTCAAATCTCTTGGTCCCTCAATCTCTGACTTAAGTTGGTGCCTCAATTTTGTTCTTGTGCCTATGCACAGTCTGAGCAACGGACCCAGGGTTTGTTGCACCGGCAGAAGCCCCCGGGCTTGCCCCGAACGCGCTGCTGAGCGTCGTCGGGGTAGGGCCTAATAAGTACACAGGCAGGGTTGCTGAAGGGGTTGGCCCCTTGAGGTTTCCATTGCTGCTTCATTAGCCTTAATTTCAGGCCAGTTTCCGGTTTCCCCACGCGTGGTGTAAATCCAATAGTGGTCGGGCCACTCCAGTGATGACCCGTGAATGACTTTAACGCACGGGGTAGAAACTGCCAATTTACTCTTCCCACAGCGTGCCCTTATCCTTGGCCATGTATGCTGCATGCATCGCGCGGGATAGCTAACGAAGGCGCGTGGCACGGGAGTGCATCTTGGAGAGGGTCCGCCTGCTTTGAATTGGCGGAGGAGGGCGGTGGTCACCCGTTGATGGAGCAACTGCCCTTCCCCGCCCAGCCTATAAAAGGGAGGGGCGGAGGAGTGCGGAGTCATCCATCTTTGCATTCTCCCTCTTCTTCCCTTGTTCTCTGCTTTTGCGGCATCGGAGAAGAGCCGTAGGAGAGATTTGCCGCTAGGCTCCCGGGGACGACCATGCTTTCTGTGGAAGGGTTTAGAGAGCATGGTGTCCGACATGGTGGTCGTGCCGAGGTCTTCGGGTGGTAGTGATGCGGACGACAGCGGCAACCCACGACACGTCAAGAACGGGGACGACTGTTCCGATGGGTCGTGTTTGCCAGTGACTCCGTGCCTCCCATCTGGTCCTCCGATAGCGTCACCATCCACGCCTGCCCTCCGATTTCTTCCTCCTTCCCGAGGAGGCGCTGAATCCCAGTGGTGCCCGCCTCCGGCCCCTTCGATCTCTTCCTGTAGGAGATGGACAGGGGCAAAGGCGTATGTCGGTGTCCTTGGATCGGGGGTGCCCAGACTTGCTTGCCTGCGGCCCGTGGCGTGGCTCCACCAGCGGCCCGGTACGACCCAGCTTCAGCAGAAATAGCTCAAGACCCTCGCAAGGGGCCAAGCCTCGCGAGGCGGACGACACCAAGACCTCCCTAGGGGCGGCCTCACTAGGCTAGCTCCCGAGGAGAGGAGATATCGATGCAAGGTGCACCTCGCGAGGTTCACATGACGTGAGCCATGACGACCAAGGCCAGGCGGGCACCAGCGGGCGCAGTGTACCAATTTCCTCTTTGGTGCTAAGGAGGCAAGTGCAGGCGCGGGGTCCCGAGGCATGAGGCAAAGTTTTCCATATCGGTGCAACAAGACCAAGACCGCCAGGACGGCAGGACGAAGGTCATCGCGGAGCCCACGGTAGTGTCACCACCAGAGCCTTTTGCAAGCGAAGACTACTTTTGTTAGGATAGCTTGTACTAGTTGTCTCCCTTCAAATCTGGCCAGTGTGGGAACCCTTCCCGCCTAACATTTGGGAGGAGGACCAAGGCCACTATAAATAGGACCTAACCACCACCATGGGAAGGAGGTCGGATCATCCTCACATTAACCAGCTCATCGAGCTCAAGAACACCTCACCTCCTGAGGCTATTCACCCAATGTACTAGTTCATCCTCAGCCCCTCGAGGCAATCCACCACAAAGCTGGAGTAGGGTATTACACCAGAAGGTGGCACGAACCAGGATAAATCTCTGTGTCTCTCTATTCTTTGGGTTCGTTGAGCTAGGCCGTGAGATCGTTTAGCGAGCAAGCTAGGGAGAGAGTGTTCTTCGTGCGCACCCCAGAGTTTGAACCTTTCAAGGGTTTGTCGGAACCCGTAATCCGACATTTGGTGAGCCAGATACGGGTGCGCCGAAGCTTCGCCTCTCCGTCCACCTAGCCCGCGTCGCTCCCCCGTTCAACCCTCATGGCGAGCGAAGCTCCACTGACCGGACCGACGGGCCCGCGCGGAGGCGCTGTGGGGCTCGGAGCCTTCGCCCCCGCCTTGCGGCAGGTGCGGTGGCCGCACAAGTTCAAGCCGGAGATGCCACCTCGCTACTTCGGCGCCGCGGGTCCAGCGGCCTTCTTCCACGCGTACGAGGAGGCCGTTCGGGTGGCCGAAGGCGACGACAAGGTCATGGCCAACTGGTTCCCCATGGCCCTCGCTGGCGTGCCATGCGCCTAGATGCTCAACCTGCCGGAGTCCTCTATGGCCTCCTGGGAGGAGCTGCGCGATCTCTTCGTCACGCGCTTCGCGGCGCCGGCGCCCCTCGCCGTCGCAGCCCTCCTTGGTGGTTCGCAGGCGCCACCCTCGGATCGCCACGTCAAGCAGTTCATCCACCAGATGGGCGCCGCCCGTGTGCAGCAGGGGCTCCACCGGGATGGGCAGCACCTAAGGCCGATCTCACCTTTGACTCGGGGGACCATCCGACAACCACCGCGGGCTCGGGCGTGCTCCCGATGCTCTCCACACCCACCATCTGCAACGTAGCGGTTACCAAGACCCTCATCGACGGCAGAGCTGGCCTCAACGTGCTCTTTGTGGAAGCTTTCAGCTTGCTCCATGTGCCTCTTGGCCGACTCCATCCCACCAAGCCCTTCTCCGGAGTTGGTGATGGTTCCACCAGCCCCCTGGGGAAAATCTGCCTCCCTGTCACCTTCGGTACCCGTGACAACTACTGCATCGAGCTTATCGACTTCGAAATCGCCCGCATCGGTCTCCCGTATAACGCCATCCAAGGGTACCCTGCCCTAGCCAAGTTCATGGCGGCAACCCATCCTGCTTACAACCTCATGAAGATGCCGGGGAGCAGCGGCGCCTCACTGTGGCCGGAGACACCAAGGAGGCCATGACAGCCCTCAGTCTCGTCTTCAGGGCCACAGTGACAGCACGCCTCACGGACAAAGCAGCGTCTGGGGCCCAGGGGGTTGCGTCGGTGAAGAAGAAGCAGTTATTCTCACAAGATCGGGCCAAGACAAAGCAAGGATGGGGCCTCAGGAGCCACCTTCACCATAGGTGCCGACCTCGCCTTGGACCAAGAAGAGGCACTGGTGAAATTCCTGCGCGCGAACAAGGAGGTATTCGCTTGGGAGCCCAAGCAGCTGGTGGGGGTCCCAAGGGGAGGGGGGTAATCGAGCACCACTTGAGGGTGTGCCCTAACGAGCGTCCGGTGAAGCAGAGGGCGCGACGACAGTCCATAGAGAATCAATCCTTCATCGTCCAGGAGACCCGCAAGCTACAAGAAGCGAATGTCATCCACGAGGTCTACTACCCGGAGTGGCTGACGAACCTAGTCGTCGTGCCAAGAAGGGCGGGAAGGAACACATGTGTGTCGACTTCACCAACCTCAACAAGGCCTGCCCTCAGGACCCGTTCACGCTTTCACGCATTGATCAAGTCGTCGACTCCACCGCCGAGTGCGACCTGTTATGCTTTCTAGATGCCTTTTCAGGCTACCACCAATCAAGATGGCGGTACAAGACATCGAGAAAACGACCTTCTTGACCCCATGTGGGGTGTACTGTCACACCTGCATGCCGTTCGGGCTGCGTAATGCTGGGGCAACCTTCCAGCGGCTGATGCACATCGCCCTAGGCCAGCAGCTCGGGAGGAACGGTGAGGCCTACATCGACGACATCATGGTGAAGTCTCGGGAGGCAAAAACCCTCATCCAGGATCTGGAGGAAACATTCGCCAGCCTTCGCAAGGTGGACCTGCGGCTCAACCCAGAGAAATGCATGTTTGGCGTCCCCTCGGGTAAGATGCTGGGGTTTCTTGTGTCGCACAGGGGAATCGAGGCGAACCCAGAGAAGGTCAAGGCAATAGAAGAAATGAGCCCGCCGCAGACTCTCAAGGAAATGCAAATACTGGCGGGCTGCGTGACCTCATTAGGGCGCTCCATCTCCAAGCTGGGTGTGCGCGCCCTCCCATTCTTCAAGCTGATGAAAAGGAAGGGCCCGTTCGAGTAGTGATAGAGGCGAGGGTGTCCCGATCTTTCGATGAGACGATAACTATCGATTTGGTGGATACGACTTTGACAATCCGACTACAAACGTGCAGGACGTTGCGCCTTAGCAATCGCTAAATCAACTCCGAGAGGTTATTGACCACGCCGGAGCACGATCAACCTGACCACGAAGGTCTATTCCTGCAAGCAATCGAAGAACAAGCAAGAATATGATAAAGCAATCTGAATATTGCGAATATATATGAAGTCTTGATAATGGTGGGGATCCGGAAGCGGTCTTGGTCTGGTCGTTGGACACAAACGAAGTACAAGAAGTTGCAATGGCTAACCTTTAACTAAACAAATCTCAAGTCTAAGTGATGCCTTAAGGGCTATATTTATAGGGAAAATAAAGGGTATTTCGTCCACCCTTGGCAAGGTGGGACTAAAACACCTCCTAAGTCGTTTCCCCTACAAAACGGAATCTAAAAAATAGATTACTTAGGCCGGGCCCAAAATAAGGTGGAGCAACACCAATAATAAGCTATGGACGAAATTTATGATAGGCCATCTTGTATATTTCATCCATCTTCTCGTATGTCATCATGGTGGCTTCAAAGTCCGGAAATCTCCACTAGAACCTTTGTTCTTGTTCTCTTCGCACGCACCTTCATCTCCGTACTTGCTCATGCTCCAATGTTCATCCTTCTTGTGTGTGCTAGGCCCTTCAATTGCAAGCAACACAAATGTATTTAAGTTAGGCAGCATCATATTCTCATGAACACTAGAAACATTACCAAGAAACGAGAGTACCTGGTAATTTAACTGGCATATGCAATCTCTAGCAATTGTTCCAAGAGGTAAAACAATAGGGGATATGGGTGTAGCTGTGGTAGCCATTTCCTCACCATCCTCCCCTTCTTGAAAACAAAGCCGTCCTCGGCGTTGCTTAATCTGAAATGTGGCTAACAAAAGAGACAAGGTGTACACGTTGTATATGTGTATGTCATCCATTTTGACTGATCTCAGTTGTGGCACATGTGAGACAGTTATGCAAGAGCACCCTTCTAAAGTCGTGAAATATAAAGCCAATATATTATCACAAGAAGTCAAATGCATGAAAATATTGCAACTCAGTTTGCACATATAAGTGAAGCTCTTAATCGTACCAAAAGATTGGCAATGCTCATCACTAAACCATCCCAACCTTGATGAACCATCATCAAGATTAGAGGTCATATCAAAACGATTAAACATTGACACAAGTATTTTCAAACGTATTGATCCAAATCTGATTTATTCCCTGATTCACATGGTTCTTTCGCATCAATAGTTAATTCAATGGGTTCACTCAAAATTGTTTGATCACATGGCAAAGTCAAATCATGAACATAGCCTTCTAAAATAGCTGGTGTGATCATAGTACTGGGTAGCTCATCGTATGGTTCATTGAAATTGACAAGGCATTCATCATACTCATGTGGAGGTGGGAGATCAGTACCTTTGTCATTACCTCTTATGATCAACTCAGATGTAGGCACTGTCGATGGTGCTGTGTTACATGGTGGAGGTGATGCAGTCCTCACAACAACGGATGTGGTTGTCATAGCATGCCTAGTAGTTGAAGGAACAACCGTATCATCTCTTGGAATGTGCACCTTGTGCTTGTTCTCTTTGAGGGCAACACGTCGTTTTATTTCCTGTTAAGCTTTACAAGCAAGACGAAACAAAAGATCCATAGGATAACACTCTTCATGAATTAGTATCTCCAAAATCTATCCATAAAATCTTCTTCACTTTCTTCTAAACAGGAATGCAACAAGGTAGTTTGTAAAGCATCATAATATTTTGTTACGGTGTCACTACCTTGTTTTAAATGTTGCAACTTTTAATCATGTCACGAGTATAATAAGCGGAAACGAATGTATGTCGCATGGCAAGTTTCAAATCATCCCAAGTAGAAGGTATATCATTAGGGTGTAACCGACAATATTCACTCCACCAAACTAAAGCATAACCAGTGAAAGAACCAACCGCAACCTTAACTTTTTTACGTTCATCAAAATTATGGGAAGCAAATATATTATTTATGTCGAACTCCCATTCAATATATAAAGCAGGTCTAAAACGGCCATTAAATGGTGGCATAGAAACACTAACCTGATCATGTGCATTTGGATGTTTGTGCACCTCTCGTGATCGTTGTGGAATTTGCATAGGTGGTGGCACGTCTCCCGCGATCGACAAAGCCCATGAATTGACTCTAGATCCTGTCATGATTAGTAGAAACAAGAAACAAAATCCAAAAATAATGTTCCTATAACTACTAGGATGTGGTGGCAAAATGCTCACAGTAAAGCAAATATCAATGTCTTACAAGTTCTTACCATGCAACAGGTGGTGATCGGCAACCAGCGGTGTCAAGTAACTCCAAAAGTTGGGTAAAGCGATTGCTAAGTGAACGTATGGATACACGGTGTAGAAATATGTGGAGCTGGGTTGGTTTTATATATGTGGAAAAAAATGCTACAACCACGTTAATTAATGCAAGCTGAAAATTTGTTCAAAGTGGTCGAGTGCTGGTCTTAGGCTAGACTGTATTAGAGACGCGAGCCTAAGACACAGACGAATTCACGACCGGAACCAAAATGAAAATACTGAGTGCTAGATCAAAAGAGGATATACAAACAAGTAGTGCTAGCAAGCCACTTAACCTTTTTTTTCTCCTTTTTACCTCACCACGATCCAAGTAGTAGCACTACAAGCCACATGTTCTTTTTTTTGAAAGTCCACTCTCCAACCGAACCAAAAATATTTCCCTTCCAAACACCTGTTCTTTTTTTCTATCCAATATCCAACGTGGGCTCCAGCCAACACACACGTTGGTGCAAACCTCCTCGTACTACTCTTTTTTTATTAGTCACAAGGGATGCACAACGAATAGCTACAATGATCACTTCCCTAACGTGAATCAATGGATGGGACCCACAGCCAGAATAACCGAGAAATAAAATACCAAATATATCTCCACCAAAATTATGCGTTGCCTAAAATGTATTCATGATAGAAGGAAACTAGCGTGGACTTCCAAAGAGCGACACTTCCTCCTTTTTTTCTGAAATATTCTTATATCTCTCCCGGATGCACACTTGCCAAAACAATTCTCCTTCTTTCCTTGTTTAAATCTCTCTCTCTTCCCAACAGAAAATCCCACCACGTATGTTTTTTTTCAAGGGCAGGTCCAGACTTGGAAACCTCCAACAAAATCTTGTTTTTTTGTGTTGATCAAACGAATCTGGACTTTATCACTTCAAAGAACCACAACCAACCTTGCTTTTTTTTTCAAGCGCCGGAACAAACATGCCTATTATTTCTCCTACAAGTTATCTGACCATGACTGCGGGCGACAACTTTTTTTTTCCTCCAAACGAGCAAGGAAAATCTGATTTTCCTCCTTTCCTTTTACCTCCTTTCTTTCCAATAACTCACGTTATTTCCTTCCGAACTCTACCAATTAAGTCTTGGCGGAAGAGAGCTTGCCAAAACCGAATCTGGTAGTATTAGTACTCCTCACAGTTTCCAAAACAAATCAATCCCAACAAGGCAATAATCCTTTAGATCGTCCTCTCTCTTTTTATTCCGATTCTTTCCAAAGTCAACCAACACACGTGGCAAGGATCAAGTCCCAAATCCCAACAGATCTGGCCCCTCCTCTTTTTTTTTGCTATTTTACCACGGAAAGAAACAGGGCTCCAAAGCAAAAATGAATCTGCAATCAACTCTCTTTCCTATTGAATGCTTTTCTTTCCTTATTATCTCTCAAAAACTTGTGGATCCACATGGGCTGCTATTTTTTTTGGTAAACTCCAACCGCATCAACACTTTCCTTCTTTCCCAAACTCCAATGGACTCAAGTTATAGGAGAGAATCCAAACGTATCACAACTTCCTCACGTGGTCTTCTCTACTTTTTCTTTTTGCTTCAAAATAAATCTATCTTTGATTTTCTTCTCATGTAACCAATCTATTTCTTCTTCTTCTTGAAAACTCTGTCCTTTCTCTTTTACGGCAAACAACCGCAATAATTTTTTCTCTCTTCAATATGAATCAAGATGGAACGACAACAATGGATGGATGGTGGTGATGGCGGCAATGGCAGCGGAATATGACAATGAGGTGGATGACGGTGTTTGTGGACGCGGCTTGAACAAAACGTGACTGGAACTCGAAACTCTAAAAGATTAGACACTAGAAACCAACAACTTGACTCATGATGCAATCGAAAATTCAACAATGCAAAATCTAAGTGGCAATGGCGGAAAGGCTTAGACTGTTTGGGACACGGATGAACTAATCTAACCTTTTTTTGGCCTTTTCTTGGACTATAGGTATGAAGAACAGATGCAAACTAAGACTGAAAAACTAGAAATTCTCACTGAGCAACCTGAAAACTGATACCACTTGATAGAGGCAAGGGTGTCCCGATCTTTCGATGAGATGATAACTATCGATTTGGTGGATACGACTTTGACGATCCGACTACAAACGTGCAGGATGTTGCGCCTTAGCAATCGCTAAACCAACTCCGAGAGGTTATTGACCACACCGGAGCACGATCAACCTGACCACGAAGGTCTATTCCTGCAAGCAATCGAAGAACAAGCAAGAATATGATAAAGCAATCTGAATATTGCGAATATATATGAAGTCTTGATAATTGTGGGGATCCGGAAGCGGTCTTGGTCTGGTCGTTGGACACAAAAGAAGTACACGAAGTTGCAATGGCTAACTTTTAACTAAACAAATCCCAAGTCTAAGTGATGCCTTAAGGGCTATATTTATAGGGAAAAGAAAGGGGATTTCGTCCACCCTTGACAAGGTGGGACTAAAACACCTCCTAAGTCGTTTCCCCTACAAAACGGACTCAAAAAATAGATTACTTAGGCCTGGCCCGAAATAAGGTGGCGCAACACCAATAATAAGCTATGGACGAAATTTATGAAAGGCCATCTTGTATATTTCGTCCATCTTCTCGTATGTCATCATGGTGGCTTCAAAGTCCGGAAATCTCCACTAGAACCTTTGTTCTTGTTCTCTTCGCACGCACCTTCATCTCCGTACTTTCTCATGCTCCAATGTTCATCCTTCTTGTGTGTGCTAGGCCCTTCAATTGCAAGCAACACAAATGTATTTAAGTTAGGCAGCATCATATTCTCATGAACACTAGAAACATTACCAAGAAACGAGAGTACCTGGTAATTTAACTGGCATATGCAATCTCTAGCAATTGTTCCAAGAGGTAAAACAATAGGGGATATGGGTGTAACTGTGGTAGCCATGTCCTCATCAAGTGGACTCCGGAGGCTGACACGGCGTTTGGAGACCTCAAGAGATACCTAACCAGCCCACCGATGATGGTGGCGCTGCGTCCTCTCGAGCCCCTGGTGCTTTACCTGGCCGCCACGCCTCATTCTGTTAGCGTAGCGCTGGTGGCCGTCCAGGAGGAGCGCCAGGCTAAGAGCCCATCACACGACGCCGCACGTTCGGTCGGGATGACGCAACAACAGGACGGCGCCCCTGAAGCCACAACTACGCTAGCAGAGGACAAGGCCCCACAAGACAGCGCTCCTGAGGTTGAGGTTGCCTCGACAGGCGACCGAGCTCCTGAGATCCCCCAGCCTGAGGAAGTTCCCCAACCTCAGGAAATCTCAGACTCCACCAACACTTCCGCCCTCGTCAAACACCCGGTGTACTTTGTCAGCACGATACTGCGTGACGCGCGGGTGCGCTACCCCATGCCCCAAAAGTTTCTGCTCACGCTTCTCGTTGCCTCGCGCAAGTTGCGCCACTACTTCCTAGGCCAGCCCATCAAGGTCGTCTCAGCTCACCCACTGGAGAGGGTACTCCGGAGCCCCAACGCTACGGGGAGGGTCGCTGAGTGGAACATCAAGCTGCAGGCATTCCAGCTGGAGTTCAGCACCACCAGGGTCATCAAGGGAGCCGCGCTCACCGACTTCGTGGGAGAGTGGACTGACGCTCTAGGGCCCGAGGCAGGAGATGATCGGTCCCTTTCATCGGGAAGCGAAGCACCGGACGGCTGGGTCATGTACTTTGACGGCGCCTTCGTGCATGAGGGCGCGGGGGCTGGAGCCGTGCTCATCTTACCCACCCATAACAAACTCTACTACGCCATGCAACTCTACTTCCAACACGGCGAGAAGGTCTCCAATAAGATCGCAGAGTACGAAGGTTTGATCACCGGCCTCAAGGCCGCAACCGCCATAGGCGTGAAGCGCCTCACCATCAAGGCCGACTCCCAGCTCCTCGTCAACTTCTACAACAAGGTGTATGAACCAAATGACGAGCACATGGAGGCATACCTGGTAGAGGTACGCAAAATGGAAAAACAATTCTTGGGCCTCGAGCTGTAGCACGTCCCTCGCGGTACAAACAAGGAAGCTGACGATATCGCCAAGAGAGCATCCAGACGCTAGCCGCAGGAGCCCGGCGTCTTCGAGGAGCGACTCTTCAAGCCCTCGGCAGCCCCCCGGGCTGCGGAGCCAGCACTACCTCAGGAGGAGCTCCCCCTATAATCAACCTCGAGAGCCCCAGACTGCGGTCTGACCTCAGGGGCACGATTGCTCCTCACACTTGAACCTCAGGAGGGATGCTTGACTGAGGAGTACAAGGCATACCTGTTGTGGGGAACCTTGCCGGAGAAGGAGGACGACACAGAGCGCGTGACCCCGCAGGCCACATCCTACTGCATTTAGGACGGTGAGCTATACCGAAAGCGACCAAATGATGTTTCCTTGCGATGTATCTCCAGGGAGCAGGGGCACGAGCTGTTAACCGACATACATGGAGGGGACTGTGGGCATCACTCGTCATCACCCACCTTGGTGGGCAAGATGTTCCACAGCGGATTCTACTGGCCCACGACACTCAACGATGCAACCGAGCTGGTGAGGTCATGTGAAGCCTGCCAGTTCCATGCCAAGCAAATCCACCAGCCTGCCCAGGGCCTCCAGACTATCCCGCTCTTGTGGCCGTTCGCGGTCTGGGGGCTGGACATCTTGGGACCGTTCCCTCGAGTGCCCGGGGGCTACCCCTACCTCTACGTTGCCATCAACAAGTTCACCAAGTGGGCGGAGGTGGAGGCCGTCCGCACCATCCCAGCCGGCTCGGCAGTCAAGTTCATCACGGGCCTCGTGAGCCGGTTCAGGGTCCCTAATCGCATCATCACCGACAATCGCGGTTCACGAGCAACCTTTTCAAAATGTATTTGTGCTAACCTTGGAACGCAGATATGCTATGCCTCAGTGGCACACCCCAAGAGCAACGGCCAGGCCGAGCGCGCCAATGTGGAGGTCCTGAGAGGCCTCAAGGCAAGGACCTTCAAGAAGAAACTCGAGGCCTGCGGTAGGGACTGGCTGGACGAGCTCCAGTCCATGCCGTGGTCCATCCGCACCACCGCCACCAAGCCTACGGGCGAAACTCCATTCTTCCTCGTCTATGGAGCCGAAGCGGTTCTCCCACACGAGGTCAGGTATCGCTCTGCACGGGACTTGGCGTTTGACGAGGCACGCCAGGACGCCACACGGGGGATGGATCTCGTGCTAGGGAGGAACGCCGCCGTCAAGCCTCCCTCCGAGCGGCAAGGTACCAGCCGGCGATGCGGCGGTACCACTGCCGTAGCGTCTGCTCCAGGACGCTCGAGCTGGGCGATCTTGTCCTACGATGGGTGCTCTCCAGGGAAGGGCTGCATAAGCTTTCACCCATGTGGGAGGGCCCGTTTAGGGTCGCCCGCATCTCCAGGCGTGGCGCCGTGCGCCTGGAGACGCAGGACGGGATCCCCATCCAGAACGCCTGGAACATCCAGCACCTCCAGAAGTTCTACCCATGAAGCAAGGCCTAGTGCCTGTGTAGGTCTTCGCTCATGACACTCTCACACAATAATGAGTGGGGCTTGAAAGTGCGTTATATCGACTAGAGGGGGGTGAATAGGCGATTTTTATGAAATTCTTCACTGAGGAATTTGCTCGTGAGGAAATTCCTTAGCGAAGAAATATTAGCAGCGGAATAAGTACTCAGAAGTAAACATAACAGATTACATGCATGGTCATCATGATGAAATGAAGACAAACACAGAGTACAGAAAGCGTAGGCACAGGATAACTCTAGATGAAGACAAACAGACTGAAGAAATTGAACTGAGGAATTTGTGAAAGTCTTCAGTCAGAGTCTTCAAACACAGATATGAACAAACAGACCACACAGTAATGAGGAAATGAAGTAGTTGAGGAAATGGAACCAGTAAGCTTGGTGAAGACAATGATTTGGTAGACCAGTTCCAACTGTTGTCTCAGTTGTACGTCTGGTTGGAGCGGCTGAGTATTTAAACTCGAGGACACACAGTCCCGGACACCCAGTCCTGAGCACGCAGCTCGGGACACCAAGTCCTCACCGTATTCTCCTTGAACTAAGGACACACAGTCCTCGTCCAATCACTCGCGGTAAGTCTTCAGGTGACTTCCAAACCTTCACAGACTTGGTCACTCGGCGATCCACAATTCCTCTTGGATGCTCTAGACCTTGACGCCTAGCCGTCTGGAAGAAGCACAGTCTTCAAAGGTAACAAGCGTCGGATCCACGCAGGATCAATTTCTTCAGTGATGCTCAATCACTTTGGGTTTGTAGGTGTTCTGGGTTTGGGTTTGGTTTTTCCTCACTTGATGATTTTCGCTCAAAGTCCTCGGAGGATGGGTTGCTCTCAAATGACAAGTGTCAAGTTCACACGGAGCAGCCAACCAGCTAGTGGTTGAAGGGGGCGGCTATTTATAGCCTAGGGAGTAGCCCGACATGATAAGACATAAATGCCCTTCAATGATATGACCGTTAGGTGGACAAGATATTTTAGGACAACTGGCGCGTGGCACAGCAACGGTCGGAAATTTGGAGTACAAATTCCTCAGGGCTATCATGTTCCTCACTGTGTAGGCAATTCGCACTGGCGAATTCCTAACTCCTCAGTCAGAGCAAAGTCCTCAGTGACCAGAAGAACTGCGTCTCTGTCACTGAAGAAATTGACTGAACTGTATGAGATTTCCAATGGCTTCACTCGAAGGGATTGGTAGGTGTAGGATTTGAGTTGAGCATCACATGGAAATTTTCTCCTTAGTATTTCCTCGACCCCCTTTAATAGTACGGTGTTTCCTATGACTCAAGAAGGAGAAAAATGAAACTACGAAAACACAGTCTTTATGCTTCATGTTCCTCGAACGAATACCATGTCTTCAAGGTCACACCAATTTCTTCACTTTCAAAGTCTTCAGAAAGTCTTCAGAATATCAAAGTCTTCAGTCGAAGAACTTCATTTTTAGGGGTCGACTTTTACTGTAAATATCAAATTCCTCATTGACCTATAGACCTGTGTACACTCATAAACACATCAGATGCTTAACCTATAAGTCTTCAATACACCAAAATCACTAAGGGGCACTAGATGCACTTACAATCTCCCCCTTTTTGGTGATTGATGACAACATAGGTTAAGTTTTCAACGGGGATAAATATATGAAGTGTAGAACCTGATATTTAGGAATTTGATTGCAAGATATAGAAGAACTTCCCCTGAAGTTGTGCACAGTGAGGAATTTGCTTTTGAAGCAATGCACACTTGAAGAGTTAAATCATGGAGATCTCCCCCTATATCTTGTAATTCATACACGCATTTGATATATGATATGAAGAATTTGAAATGCATGATGAAATATGGTGCCTGATGCAATTCAGCATGCGTTCGATAACATTAAAGAGGAATAAGCATGCAGAATAGCGCATCAAAAGTATCAGAGCTCAAGCATGTATCAAAGTATCAGAGCACCGAGCACCATAGGGTTTAAGATTACAACTCGATCCAATAAAAGTTTCGGAAGAACGAGAGTTGCAACTTAAAAAAATATGCCCTTATTATAGACCCGCTTGAAGACTAACTCAGATTTCTCCCCCTTTGTCATCAAATGACCAAAAGGATCGAAACTGAGGACTAACGCCCCCGAAGATATTCAATTTGATGGAGGAGCGCGAGTGTTGTTGGGGTCGGTTGTTGAAGTAGGGCCTGCTGCAGTGTCGTCCAAGTCTTCATTTTCATCAGTGTCGCGTGATGAAGAATATGAACTGGCCACCAGAGAAGGAACCTTGACCTTCTTGAATTTCTTCGGCGGAGGTGCCGACCAGGCAAATTCTTCTTTGAGGCCCATGATCTCTAAATCTTCAGCACTATATACTCGAGACAGAACAGCCCAGGTGCGGTTGAAGGTTTCATGAAGGTAGTAATGGTTTTTCTTCACTGCATTATATGTGGCAGTCATGTTGTGAAGAATTGAACCAAACTGACGCTTGACCCATTTGTGATTGCGATCAACCTTTTGATGAAGACTGAGGAGTAACTCACGATCAGTCATCACCCTGGGTGCTGTGGCTTGAGGATTTGTCTTGGCAGTATTAGCAGCAGAGTCATGTGTGGCAGAGTCATCATTGGTGGAATAAGAAGCAGCCTTGCGAAATTGACCATCCAATGGACGAATGCCTTCATCTATCACAGCAGTGGCCTTGCCCTTTTCATCAGCTGAGGAAAATGTCCTTTTGAGGACTTCAATAGGAGGCAAGTAGCTGCAGTGGTTGAGAGTTTCAGCCTTGTAGTTGAGTGAAGACCTTGTCCTGATGAATCTCATAATCCAAGGTGCATAAGGCTTCAGCTCAAATGGTGACATAACAATGTTGGCCAGAGTCCTCATGAAGAAATCATGGAAGTTTATGGGAACGCCATGTATGATATTGAAAAGCATATTCTTCACGATGCCAACTATTTCTTCATCAGAAGAATCGTGTCCTTTGATGGGACATATTGTCTTCGTCAGAATGCGATAGACAGTCCTAGGCACATACAACAATTCCTTGACGAGGAATTTGGTATGAGGTGATTGCCCTGGCTTCAGAGGCTTCATGATCACTTGCTCCTTGCCAATCAGCATAGTACGAGTCAAAGTTGTCGCTGAGGGCTTTGATCTCAGCCTGCATCTTGACAAGTTCCTCATGCTTCATTTTGAGAACATTTTTCTTCAGCAGCTTCTCTTTGCGGTACTGGGATTTCTTGATCTCTCTGGCCCTATCATATTTCCACTTCTCCTCTTGGATGAAGTGAGTCAGCATGTGACTTTGGCCAGGTGTCAGCTTGAAATCAGGCATAGGAGTGTTGGGATCCTTGTGCCAGAGATCAATATAGTCTAGGATCGCCCTTGGATCCAAAAGCATGGGCACAGGTGTGCCTTTGGCTTTAGCAGCCCTTTCTTGGCGGTCTCTGATGATTTCAGCGAGTTCTTCTTCATCAGCTTCATCATCATCAGAGGGCATAGTGAAGACCACTTGCTTCTTTGGACTTGGGCGAGTGCCGCGTCCAGCGGTAGCCTTTTTCTTCAGTAACGAGGGTCCAGCTGAAGATTTTGGTGCATCTGAGGAACTAGCTGAGACACCAGAGGCAATAGAGATGCCAGTTGTCCTTTGGCATGAGGCCAGATGCACAGGAGCAGAGGACTTTGTGGGAGCAGGAGCAACATGAGGAATTTTCTTTGAAGATTTTGAAGATTCTGGCCGTGAGGGCGCAGCTGAGGAACTTGGCCGTGAGGGTATTGAAGGTGAAGCACTTGGCTTATGAGCAGGCTTCTTCATCATTGATTTCCTCGGCTTGGCTGAAGCCTCAGTGGCAGCAGCAACAGCAGATTCTTCATTGAATTTCCTCACTGCTTCTTTTGCTTGCTTTTGCAGTTTATGCTGGCGCTTAGCCCATTCTTGAGGAAATTCCTCACCTCTTCTGATGCTAGAGGGATCAGCCACTTGGCCAGGTGCCAGTGGAGGGCGTTGACATGGAGGGTTTACGGCGAATTTCTTCATGTACTTAGGAGTAACATATCTGTACTCCCTCCATTCTCTTGCCCATCTCCTTTCAATCCTCTGTATGCGCACCTTGTGCTAATTTCTATCTTCTTCAGGAGGTGTGCAGTACCCAGCATAAATGTCCTCAGGGATTTCAAATGCAGTCATGACCTCTGGTCTCTTTCCTCCTTTCTATGGCCTTTTACCTTCAGCCATTTTCTTCAGATGAGGAATTTGAACAATGGAATTCTCTGAAGAAGTATGCAACTTTTCTTTGAGGAACGCTGCAAATGAGTTAAGTTGATGAGAACCTAAGGATTCAGCAGCGGACATGTGTACCTGTGAACAGAGTATAGTTGCGAGGAATTTGAAGAGGTCATATGCGTTCTCAGAGTTTTTTTTATATAAAGAACAAGTTTTGAGGATTTTGACCAGATTCGTCTTGAGGAATTTCACTAAGCTCCATATATATCTTAGGTTCCAGAGTTGTATAGATTGAGAATCCACACAATTGAGGAATCTTGAAGAAATTTAGACTTAGGGAAATGAATCAAGAACAGAGAATAAGTGAGGTGTTTTGTGTGTGAGGATTTGAAGAATAAAAACACCTTTGAAGATTTTGTAGAAAACTTCAAATCAAAGAGGGCAGTAAAAATAGCTTTTAATTACCCTGAATGAAGAACACGACGAACTGTGAGTTGGAACAGAGAAGTTCGTCAATGCAGATCTTCCACGCCCTAACTTGGCGGAGGAAGACGTCTACGGCGGCGGCGGAGGTGAAGATTTCCGCTGTCGGCGCGGGTACATTGGCGATGAGGTCGAGGCAGTGAAGCTTTTCCTCACCGACGACGATGGAGTAGCGACGGCGCTAGGGTTTGGAGAGCTTGAGCGAGGTAAAGGAAGTGAGGATGGCAACGGAGGGGTATTTATAGCCACAGTAAAAACTGCTCGTCCGAAGATTTAGGACTAACATGCCCCTGGCCGTTCTCCTTCACTTGACATGTGTCACCCACGTACCGTGTAGTGGAGATCGTGTAAGATCGTGGGTGAGTAAAATAATCCATTGTGGGAAGTGGAACGGATTGCGCGGCAAAACCGAAGGTTTGGATAAGATTAGTTTTAACGTTTCGTTCGCAATTTCTTTAGCTGACAGGACACAGTGAAGAATTTGAACGAGTTTCAAATAGAACGCACATGAAGAATTTGTGAATAGACTGGATTGAGTATAGCATAGAGGGGAAGGGTCTGATCACATTCACTTAGCAAAAAAAAATTCCAACTTGAAGAAATAGTTATAAGTGAATGCTGTAGAGGACATAAACTCATATATATATATATATATATATATATATATATATATATAGCGAATGAAGAAAAACGACGGCACAAGTGAAGACTTTGTAAAGTTTGAAAATTTTGAAAAACTGAAGAATTTCAAAAGTTGAGGAAAAACTTAAATTGAAGATTTTCAACTTTTGTGGTGGCGTGACCCACCGTGTAAGAATGATGATTCCAGACACCGCGTACAATTGTCGTAGGGTTCTGAGAATCAAATTCTTCATTAATTTCTTCACACTTAGAGTGTTATTCTTCATTGATTGAAGAAAAACGTTTCTTCATGTGTTGCACATCTAAGTCATCAATTTTGCATAAGTGTTAGGATGAGTGCATTTTCAAAGTATATTCGAAGATTCTAAGATATTTAGCTCACACCGCAACTTGCTAAATCTCTTCTCATCCAAGGGCTTAGTGAAGATATCGGCTAGCTGTTCTTCAGTCTTCACATGCTCAATAGAAATGTCGCCCTTCAACACATGAGCACGAAGAAAATGATGACGAATCTGAATGTGCTTTGTCTTCGAGTGCTGAACTGGGTTGTGAGCAATCTTGATGGCACTCTCATTGTCACAGAGGAGAGGCACATTCTTCACGTTGACTCCATAGTCCTTGAGTGTTTGCTTCATCCATAGTAGTTGAGCACAGCAGGAACCAGCAGCAATGTACTCAGCTTCAGCAGTAGACAGTGATACGCAGTTCTGTTTCTTCGAGGACCAACAGACCAAGGATCGTCCGAGGAAATGACAAGTACTAGATGTTGACTTGCGATCCACACGGTCACCAGCATAGTCAGAATCAGAATATCCAATGAGGTCAAAGTCTGAGCCCTTGGGGTACCATAATCCTAGTGTTGGTGTGTGAGCTAGATATCGAAGAATATGCTTCACAGCCATATGGTGTGATTCCTTCGGTGCAGCTTGAAATCGTGCACACATGCAAACACTAAGCATTATATCTGGCCTAGATGCACATAAGTACAATAAAGAGCCAATCATGGAGCGGTATACCTTGTGATCGAAGTCAGTACCATTTTCATCAGTGCATTGATGACCATTTGTGGGCATAGGAATTTTGAGACCTTTGCAATCTTGATGCCGAATTTCTTCAGGACATCCTTGAGGTATTTCTCCTGAGATATGAATATCCCATTGTGCTGTTGACGAATTTGTAAACCTAAGAAGAATTTCAGTTCTCCCAGCATAGACATTTGATATTCTTCACTCATCATATAGGCAAATTCATCACTATAACGTTGGTCAGTAAAGCCAAAGATGATATCATCAACATATATTTGGCACACAAACAGTTCACCATCATATGATTTTGTAAAAAGAGTGGGATCGAGTGAACCGGGTGTGAAGCCTTTCTTCATGAAGAATTCCTTCAATGTGTCATACCACGCCCGTGGGGCCTGCTTGAGGCCATAGAGGGCCTTGTTAAGTCTGAAGACTTTGTCAGGATGTTTTGGATCTTCAAAACCTGGTGGTTGAGCAACATATACTTCTTCCTCAATCTTACCATTGAGGAATGCACTTTTCACATCCATTTGGTATAAGATGATATCATGATGGTTAGCATAAGCAAGTAATATGCGAATAGCTTCAAGTCTAGCAACAGGTGCAAAAGTTTCATCGAAATCAATTCCTTCAACCTGTGTGTAGCCTTGAGCTACTAGTCGTGCCTTATTCCTCACCACAACACCATTTTCATCTTGCTTGTTGCGGTAGATCCACTTTGTACCAATGATGTTATGCTTGCGAGGATCGGGACGATTGACCAGTTCCCATACGTTGTTGAGCTTGAACTGATGTAATTCTTCTTGCATGGCCTGAATCCACTCAGGCTCCAGAAATGCTTCATCTACCTTAGTGGGCTCTGTGATAGAGACAAAAGCAAAGTGCCCACAAAAGTTAGATAGATGTGAAGCTTTTGAGCGTGTGAGAGGACCTGGTGCTCTAATGTCATCGATGATCTTCTCCACTTGCACTTCTTTTGCAATGCGAGGGTGAGTTGGTTGCCGTTGAGGAATTTGATCAACATTTTCTTCAGCATCAATTTCCTCAGCATTTTCTTCAGGTGAATTAGTTCGACGTTCTTCACGTTCTGGAACGAATTCTTCAGCAGATTCTTCAGTAGGAATGATATCTTTAGTAGCCTTGTGCTTGATCGATTCCTCAGGTGCTGGTTCATCTAACACAGAAGGTAGGTGCTCTCTTTGCAAGCCATTAGTTTCATCGAACCGCACATCTACAGTTTCAACAATCTTGTGAAGAACATTGTTGAAGACTCTGTAGGTGTGCGAGTCCTTTCCGTAACCAAGCATGAAACCTTCATGTGCTTTCGGTGCAAATTTAGAGTTGTGATGAGGATCTCTAATCCAGCATTTAGCACCGAAGACTTTGAAATAACTCACATTGGGTTTCTTGTCAGTGAGGAGTTCATAGGCAGTCTTCTTGAAGAATTTGTGAAGATACACTCTGTTGATGATATGGCACGCAGTATCAATTGCATCAACCCAGAAACGACGAGGGGTTTTGTACTCATCGAGCATAGTGCGAGCCATCTCAGCAAGAGTCCTGTTCTTGCGCTCCATGACGCCATTCTGTTGAGGAGTATAAGGAGCAGATAATTCATGAGTAATACCAAGTTCATCAAGATAGTCATTGAGACCCGAATTCTTGAACTCAGTGCCATTGTCACTTCTGATGTGCTTGATCTTCACACCAAAGTTAGTTGAAGCCCTCGAGGAAAATCGTTTGAAGACTTCCTGCACTTCAGTTTTGTAAGAGACAAGGTGCACCCATGTGTAACGAGAGTAATCATCAACAATAACAAAACCATATTGAGATGCTTCATTAGAGACAGAGGAATAATGGTTAGGACCGAAGAGATCCATGTGAAGCAATTCAAATGGACGAGTAGTGGTCATGATAGTCTTCGCTGGATGCTTGGCCTTGGTCATCTTTCTAGCTTCACAGGCACCGCAGAAGTGATCCTTGAGGAATTTGACATTCTCAATGCCAATGACATGCTTCTTCTTCGCAAGCGTGTGTAGATTCCTCATGCCTGCATGACCAAGTCGTCGATGCCATAGCCATCCTTCTGAAGTTTTTGCAAGTAGGCACACGGCAGGTTGTGAATCTGCAGAGAAATCAACAATATACAAGTCTCCTCTCCTAAAGCCTTCGAAGACTTTGGATTTGTCAAATTCCATAATCACAACACAATGATACTTGCCGAAGACAACAACCATATCTAGATCACAAAGCATTGAGACAGACATAAGATTGTATCCTAAGGACTCAACAAGCATGACTTTGTCCATGTGTCGATCCTTTGTGATAGCAACCTTACCTAGACCCAATACCTGACTTTTGCTTTTATCAGCGAAGATGATATGCTTCATGTGTGATGCTGATAAGGGAGCATCCATCAACAGATTCTTGTCACCGGTCATGTGATTTGTACATCCACTATCAAGTACCCATTCAGTGGCTTTGGGTTGATCATCCTGCAGATGAATTAGTGCAACTTGCGAACCTCATATACTTCAGTAGTGAAGAATATGACATCACAATTCATCAGATCAATTTCATCAAGTAGTAGAACCGATAAAACAGAGGGAGGACGTGTGAAATGAAAGTTCATTTCATCATGGTTAGCCTGCGTCCTTTCAGGCATTTCTGTCAAGTCCCCAGCAAATTCTTCAGACGTTACAGCACGACTGGAGACCTGACCCTGCAGAAGAGATTAGTTCTTTTTCTTCACCACCCACATCTGAAGGGGTGGCAAAGAGTTCATCACTCTGCGAGCTCCATATGAGAATGGTGGCAAAGCAGCCAAACCATTTCGTTTCACATAAGAGGGGTTAGGATAAGCATATGAATAAGCAGAAAAATTCTTCGAGGACTTATGAACATAATAATTTGAAGAATAATGCTCATATTCATAGCCCTTGGCTCTTCCCTGTGAAACAGAGTTGTTAGCACGATGATGTTCATATGAGGACTTTGATCCATGTGAGGAATTTGATCCTCTTGAGGAATTTAGTCTGTATGAGGACTTGGATCCATATGAAGAATTTGGTCCATATGAAGAATTAGATCTGGGGTTCCTTTTCTTCACAGGTGGTGTCATAAGGACATTCACCTGAAGACTTTCAAGGCAGCTCTTGGGAACCCAGATTTTCTTCATAGGGGAACCGTTCCTGCAGTTAGTGCCAACATATCTAGCAAATACTTCACCATTTTGATTTTTGAACAGTTTATAGTTGGAGTCAAATGACTCATCAGAAGAATGAGAAGATTCACATGTATAGCCAGATAAATCAGATGGATCAACTGGAGGTCCCTTTGCAGCAACCCATGAGGTTTTGGGGTACTGCTGAGGCTTCCAATAAGTACCATCCGCATTGAGTTTCCTCTCAAAGGCAATACCCTCTTTCCTAGGGTTCCTGTTGAGGATCTGCTTTTTAAGCACATCACAAAGAGCCTGATGCCCTTTGAGGCTTTTGTACATGCCTGTCATGTACAATTCCTTCAGCCCTGCATCGTTAGTGATACTAGCAATGTCTTCAGATGAGGAATTAGTGATAGGAGAGACAGGTGAAGAATTTGTAACATTTGAAGCATTTGAACATTCAGGTGAAGAATTAGCAGATTTTCGTTCAATGCATTTTAAACATGGAGGAATAAATTCTTCCTGAGCAGCGCTGATTTGTTGAGCAAGTAATGAATCGCGCTCCTTCTGAAGATCTTCATAACTCACTCTTAGCTTCTCAAGATCTTGCTTCTTTTGAAGATATTCATAAGAAAGCTTCTCATGATCAGATAAGAGAGTGTTATGATGATTTTGAAGGTTTTCAAGCTTAGTCTGAAGTCTCTGAAGATTTTCAGTCAAGGCCTTAGTGCGATCCATTTCTTCATCCAACATATCATCACTTCTGTCTTAGCATGTTTTGAACCTTTTCAAAAGCCTTGTGTTGTTGCACAACAATCTTAGCAAGTTTAGAGTAGCTAGGCTTAAGATTTTCATCAGATTCATCATCACTAGATTCAGAGGAGGCGTATTTGAGTACCTTGGCACCCTTTTCCATGAAGCAATAGGTGGGAGCGTAGTCATCACTGCCTTCGTCAGCCTTGTTGGTGACATCACTTTCTTCAGCGTTGAAGATGGATTTGCTGACGAATGCAGTAGCGAGGGCTAGGCTCGCCACACCAGACTCAGAGTCTTCAGATTGTTCCTCTTCCTCGTTTTCTTTAGATTCAGCCTCAGAGTCCATTTCCTTGCCAATGAATGCCCGAGCCTTCTTGGAGCTGCTCTTCTTGTGAGACGAAGACTTCGAGGATTTTGATGATGAAGATTTTGAGGATTTCTTCTTTTTCTTTGCATCATCAGAACTGTAATCCTTGTATTTCTTCTTCTTTGATTCCTTTTCCGACTGAGGACAATCTTGAATGTAATGTCCTGGTTTCTTGCACTTGTGACAAAGCCTTTTCTTATAGTCACTGGTTGAGGAATCGTTACTTCTTGAGGATTTTCCAAAACGACCACGTCTTGAGAACTTCTGGAATTTCTTCACAAGCAGTGCCAGATCATGACTTAGTTCTTCAGGATCACCAAGGCTGCTATCAGAGTCTTCATCTTCGGACTCAGATACTACCTTGGCCTTCAGTGCACGTGATCTGCCATAGCTCGAACCGTAGAGATCTCTCTTCTCAGCAAGCTGGAACTCATGAGTGTTTAGCCTTTCGAGGATATCAGCGGGGTCAAGTGACTTGTAATCACCACGCTCTTGAATCATCAGTGCCAGAGTGTCAAATGAGGAATCAAGCGATCTCAGCAATTTCTTCACCACCTCATGGTCGGTGATGTCAGTGGCACCAAGTGCTTGAAGCTCATTTGAGATGTCAGTGAGGCGATCGAAGGTTTGCTGAACATTTTCATTGTCGAGTCTTTTGAAGCGGTTGAAGAGATTGCGAAGAACATCAACTCGAGAATCACGCTGAGTTGAAACTCCTTCATTGACTTTGGACAGCCTATCCCAGATAAGCTTAGCAGTTTCCAAAGCACTCACTCTACCATACTGTCCTTTGCTCAGATGGCCACATATGATATTCTTCGCTTGGGAATCGAGTTGCTTGAATCTCTTCACATCGGTAGCGTTCAGTGAGGGTGAGACAGAGGGAACACCATTTTCCACAACATACCAGAGATCGTTATCAATTGCCTCAAGATGCATGCGCATCTTGTTCTTCCAGTAGGGATAGTCCGTCCCATCAAAGGTAGGACACCCAGCAGAGACCTTGATCATACCTGCGGTCGACATAACTAAAACTCTAGGCGGTTAAACCAAAATCACACAGAACAAGGGAGAACCTTGCTCTGATACCAATTGAAAGTGCGTTATATCGACTAGAGGGGGGGTGAATAGGCGATTTTTATGAAATTCTTCACTGAGGAATTTGCTCGTGAGGAAATTCCTTAGCGAAGAAATACTAGCAGCGGAATAAGTACTCAGAAGTAAACATAACAGATTACATGCATGGTCATCATGATGAAATGAAGACAAACACAGAGTACAGAAAGCGTAGGCACAGGATAACTCTAGATGAAGACAAACAGACTGAAGAAATTGAACTGAGGAATTTGTGAAAGTCTTCAGTCAGAGTCTTCAAACACAGATATGAACAAACAGACTACACAGTAATGAGGAAATGAAGGTGTTGAGGAAATGGAACCAGTAAGCTTGGTGAAGACAATGATTTGGTAGACCAGTTCCAACTGTTGTCTCAGTTGTACGTATGGTTGGAGCGGCTGAGTATTTAAACTCGAGGACACACAGTCCCGGACACCCAGTCCTGAGCACGCAGCTCGAGACACCAAGTCCTCACCGTATTCTCCTTGAACTAAGGACACACAGTCCTCGTCCAATCACTCGCGGTAAGTCTTCAGGTGACTTCCAAACCTTCACAGACTTGGTCACTCGGCGATCCACAATTCCTCTTGAATGCTCTAGACCTTGACGCCTAACCATCTGGAAGAAGCACAGTCTTCAAAGGTAACAAGCGTCGGATCCACACAGGATCAATTTCTTCAGTGATGCTCAATCACTTTGGGTTTGTAGGTGTTCTGGGTTTGGGTTTGGTTTTTCCTCACTTGATGATTTTCGCTCAAAGTCCTCGGAGGATGGGTTGCTCTCAAATGACAAGTGTCAAGTTCACACGGAGCAGCCAACCAGCTAGTGGTTGAAGGGGGCAGCTATTTATAGCCTAGGGAGCAGCCCGACATGATAAGACATAAATGCCCTTCAATGATATGACCGTTAGGTGGACAAGATATTTTAGGACAGCTGGCGCGTGGCACAGCAACGGTCGGAAATTTGGAGTACAAATTCCTCAGGGCTATCATGTTCCTCACTGTGTAGGCAATTCGCACTGGCGAATTCCTAACTCCTCAGTCAGAGCAAAGTCCTCGGTGACCAGAAGAACTGCGTCTCTGTCACTGAAGAAATTGACTGAACTGTATGAGATTTCCAATGGCTTCACTCGAAGGGATTGGTAGGTGTAGGATTTGAGTTGAGCATCACATGGAAATTTTCTCCTTAGTATTTCCTCGACCCCCTTTAACAGTACGGTGTTTCCTATGACTCAAGAAGGAGAAAAATGAAACTACGAAAACACAGTCTTCATGCTTCATGTTCCTTGAACGAATACCATGTCTTCAAGGTCACACCAATTTCTTCACTTTCAAAGTCTTCAGAAAGTCTTCAGAATATCAAAGTCTTCAGTCGAAGAACTTCATTTTTAGGGGTCGACTTTTACTATAAATATCAAATTCCTCATTGACCTATAAACTTGTGTACACTCATAAACACATCAGATGCTTAACCTATAAGTCTTCAATACACCAAAATCACTAAGGGGCACTAGATGCACTTACAGGGCTGTACACGCCCCAGAGTCTCCAGAGTGCCGCCCTCCAGCCTCGTGGGCTCCCTCCCACGTCCTAGTGGCATCACTTAGCTCCGCGCTAGCGAGAAGACTAGACTAGGTGCCGGACGCGGCTGTTCATTCGCTTTCTGTAGCTGGTTTGCAATCTTTTAATGAAATTTGGAGTTCGCTTGCTTTCAGTTGCCTGACTGATTTCCCCATTCTTTTTCTCTTTTGCGTCTTAATCTTGGTTCGGGAGGGGCGGCAGTTGCCCGTCGCTCCCTCTCGCGCGTCCCACGCGCGGGGGCTGGGCAGGTGTGTGCGTGCGACGGGCTCCCCCCGCGCCGCAAACACACTTCACCGTAGCCCCGCTCCCTCAGAGCTCCTGCTTTTTTCTATTCCTGCGAGGCGCCCTCGGGCAAGCTCATGATTTACGCACCCTCTTGATGTCCATGCCCCGGGTACTTCGACGCGGTGCACTAAGCCACGACGAGCCCACACCTGAGGGCTCGTGCAAAGAAGGATAAGGCGCCCGACAGGGTTTCTAACGACTCCGCAGCTTCGTGACACCTCCTGAGGTCAGGGACCCCCGAGCCAACAGCAAGAAGGGCATCAATAGGTAGCAGAGCGCGCACTCTCGCGAGGAGGAGAACTACCGCAAGCTTATCTATTTGGAGACTGAGCACCGCGACATAACATCCGAGCAATAAGCATAACATAGTGGCATAAACACCCTATTTCATTACATGCCCCCGCACGGCCCCATGCTTGTTTTTTGCAGGAAAAATAAGGATAAAAAAGCGGCACACACAGCTGCAGCAGGTCACGAGGGATGGCTCCAAGGGCCCCCGATTCAGCCGGAGCCTTCCTCGTGCTTCACCGAAGCACGGCGGGAGGACCTGCCTCCGTCCTCGAAGCGAGCCCCGCGGCGCGGTGGCTCGTCGTAGCCGCCGCTGCTGGTGGTCTTGCTGGAGGAGGAGCCGCCGCCGTTGGACGAGCCGCGGCCATCGCCGAGGGCGAGCTCGCTTCCCGTGCCGTAGCGGCTGTTGTCAAGGCCAAGCCCACCGTCGTCGTCGCTGTCCTCGGGGCAGCACCCTGCACGGTGACCATCTTCCCCAAACACCCTCACGTAGAGGGCCGCGACACCGTTGTATTTGAAGTGGAGGGTGCAGCTCCTGCTCAGGCCGCGCGCGTGGGCAAACGCCTGCCAGCCGCGGGCCAGGACCACATTGCTCGCGGGAGAAACCTCCACCACGGCCCACGAGGCCTTGCTGCAGCAGCCGTCGGCTTGTAGCGAGAAGCCGCCGAGACCTGTGACCTGCAGCTCGCCAGCAAAGGAGGACGGGAGCTGGAGCCAGGTGTCGACTGGCCTCTCTGACCACATGACGAACTCCGGGAGCACCTCCGCCGAATGGAAGCACGGCCGAGGAGGCTGGGCGACCACCGCGTGCCTCTGCTTGGTGCAAGGGCTGCCCCACCTTGGGTGGCCCCTGCCGCGAGAGGAGGCACCGCCGCGGCCACCAAGGGCGACACTGGCCCCCAAAGGATTACGCCCGCACCCCCGAGGAGCCACAGCAGGAGTCGCGACGTGCTTGTGGGGGCGGCCCCGCCCCCTCTTCGGCGGCGGTGAGCCGGGCCCCTCCTGGCGAGCCTTCCCCTTCTCCGCGGCCGAGAACCTCTTCGTCGGTGCCATGGGAGCTGCAGCAAGGTGGCGAGGCTAGGAGGAATAAGAAGGAGCAAGCGGCGAGAAGACAGAGATGAGCGAGGCGGGCTCTGCCCCTTCCCTCATTTATAGCTGGAGGGAGGCCAATCGCCGACCTCCACGATCGCACGTAATGATGATTTTATTCTGCATGCAACAGGGTCTCATCAAGTCGAACGGTTGCCGAGGTAGCATGGGGAAGCGGAGGCGCCCATGTCCCATCAATCGCCATGTGTCGTCAGAGGCTACAGGCGGTTGGGGCCCGCGGTGCTCCGCACTTGCCCTTTGGCTTCGCCTCAAAGCCAAGTTCGAACGCCCTTGGGCCCGGGGGCTACTATCGGCGTTGTGGGACCGGGGGTGCCCAGACTTGCCTGCCTACGGCCCGTGGCGTGGCTCCACCAGCGGCCCGGTACGACCCAGCTTCAGCAGCAATAGCTCAAGACCCTCGCGAGGGGCCAAGCCTCGCGAGGCGGACAACACCAAGACCTCCCTGGGGGCGCCCTCACTAGGTTGGCTCCCGAGTAGCGGAGATATCTATGCAAGATGCACCTCGCGAGGTTCACATGACATGAGCCATGACGACCAAGGCCAGGCGGGCGCCAGCGGGTGCAGTGTACCAGTTTCCTCTTTGGTGCTAAGGAGGCAAGTGCAGGCACGGGGTCCCGAGGCATCAGGCAAAGGTTTCCATATTGGTGCAACAAGACCAAGACTGCCAGGACGGCAGGACGGAGGTCATCACGGAACCCAGGGCAGCGTCACCACAAGAGCCTTTTGCAGGCGAAGACTACTTTTGTCAGGATAGCTTATACTAGTTGTCTCCCTTCAAATCTGGCCATTGTGGGAACCCTTCCCGCCTAACATTTGTGAAGAGGACCAAGGCCACTATAAATAGGACCTATCTATCACCATGGGAAGGAGGTCGTATCATCCTCACATCCTCACCTCCTGAGGATTCCTCACCAGCTCATCGAGCTCAAGAACACCTCACCTCCTGAGGCTGTTCACCCACTGTACTAGTTCATCCTCAGCCCCTCGAGGCAATCCACCACAAAGCTGGAGTAGGGTATTACACTACAAGGTGGCCCGAACCAGGATAAATCTCTGTGTCTCTCTGTTCTTTGGGTCGTCGAGCTAGGCCGTGAGATCGTATAGCGAGCGAGCTAGGGAGAGAGTGTTCTTCGTGCTCACCCCAGAGTTCAAACCTTTCAAGGGTTTGCCGGAACCCGTAATCCGACAGCGTAACGGAGCACTTATGTTTTTTTTATCTTAAACTTGTAGGCAATCGCCAAATTTTAATTGAAATAATGTAATCTCTCGAGTCCATCTTTGTGTTCCGTAATGCTTGTACTTGTATTAGCATATAAATGAAAAAGATGAACCTTGTCGGAAACCCGTGCATGTGTATGTCCATGTGGAGGTGGAGTGCCTCTTTAATGAAAATAAACGAGTTTTCCCCGGCAGGATATCCTGCCGGCACCCTCTTTGTCTGCCGGAGAGCTACGTCTGCCGGGGGACAGACGGAGGGGCCAGCCCCTCGCCAGCTCCTTTTTAGTAAAGGCCACTGCGACCATCCTGTCTGAAGCAACGTTCGAGTCATGGATGGGAGCACCTAAGTTTCAAAAGAGAGGCGAGGTTTTCTCATGCAAACTTATTTGCAATCTCCTCGTGCCTTGTCGAAGCCAAGTTCGCGATAGGAACCTGCAACTCCATGTAGATGAGAATGAATGCAGGATGCGATACTATCTATATGCATATGCAAATGCTCATGAAATGCTTATGCAGTGATCTTGGTGTGCTCATGCATGCATGCAATCTTAGTTGGGGCCCCCCTACAATGCATCTTTATTTTCTCTTGCACGGGGCCATTGCCCCGGCTTTGTACAAGGGTTTACATGCAGCAGAGGCAAGGCCTGTACAAAAGGGTGGCTGTCGGGCATTGCTCGACAGCCTTGCGCCTTACGGGTAGTACTTGCAGAGATGCTCAATATTCTATGAGTTTGCAACTGAGTGCCATCTCCAGTCTCCAGACGGACTATGCCGGGTCTGGTGACTCGTACCACCCGGTAAAGGCCTTCCCACTTTGGTGATAGCTTGTTTGTACCCTTGGCGGACTGAACACGCCTAAGGACAAGGTCACCTTCCTCAAAATAACGGGCATGAACCTTGCGAATGTGAGAGCGATGCAGGGCTTGCTGGTAGCGTGCAGCATGCATAGCATCCCGGAGACAGTTCTCCTCGAGTAGCACAGTGTCGTCACACAGGTGTTGATCTTGCGCTACTTCACAATAGGCAAGCACTCGAGGGGACCCGTAAATGAGTTCCGTGGGGATAACTCCTTCTGCCCTGTAGACCAGGGACAAGGGAGTCTGCCCGGTAGCTGGGTTAGGTGTCGTTCTGAGGGACCAGAGAGCTACCAGCGGCTCCTCGATCCACCGCCTGCCGTGCTTCTGCAGCGTATCGAAAGTTCTTGTCTTGAGTCCACGTAGCACTTCAGTGTTCGCCCTCTCAGCTTGTGCATTGCTCCGGGGGTGTGCCACAGAGGCGAATGCGATCTTGCATCCGAGGGTACGAACATATTGCATGAAGGCGTGGCTCGTGAATTGGGTGCCGTTGTCGGTGATGATCCTTGCCGGAACTCCAAAATGACACACCAATTCTTTCAAGAACTTGATAGCTGACTGAGCAGTCACCTTTCTCACGGCATTCATTTCTGGCCACTTTGTAAACTTGTCGATGGCGACGAACAAGAATTCAAAGCCCCGATTTCTCGGGGGAAGGCGCCGAGGATATCGAGCCCCCAGACCAAAAATGGCCATGATAAAGGGATTGTGAAGGACTTGGGCAAGTAGGTGTGTTCTCTTGGAATTGAACTGGTAGGCTTTACATGTTGTGATGAGCTCGACTGCATCTTGGAGGGCTGTGGGCCAATAGAATCCTTGCTGGAATGCTTTCCCAACTAATGCCCTTGATCCAATGTGTGAGTTGCACATTCCTCTATGAATCTCAGCCAGCAGTTCCTTTCCATCCTCCCGGCAAACACACTTCAATTTCACACCGTTGGCCCTCCTTCTGTATAGAGTTTCATCAACAAACTGATACATACCGGCCCTCCGGGCTACTTTCTCAGCTTCATCTTGGTCGCCGGGAAGTTCTCCAGTTTGGAGGAAGCGGACGATGTGCCTTGCCTAAGTTGCAGCCTGGGGCTCGGCAACAAGGACTAGCGGCACCTCCTCTACTGCGGGAGCACCAACCTCGTTCGCGGGGTCCATGGGCCCGGCTGGAGGGGTGGTCCGGCAGGCTGTGAGGAGTTGTTTCTGGCAGGGTCTCTGCCGGGAGCGGACGGCTCGACCGGGAGAGGCTTACCGTAGTCCAACTTTCTCCTTTTCCAGGACATTGTGGCTGGTGATACGGAGGGCTAAGAGAGACGGAGAACAAAAGTTCTTGGTTCCACAGGAAGCTTCTGCACATCGCACTTTGACAGGTGATTAGATATGCTGTTTTCCGCATGGGGTACGTGCGTTGTTTGCAACCCGTCAAAGTGCTCCTCCAATCTCCTCACTTCTTCGACGTATGCTTCCATCAATGGGATTTTATAATCCTTGTTGACTTGTCTAACCACAAGCTGTGAATCTCCTCGTACGATCAGCTTCTTGATTCCCAATTCTGCTGCAATTCTGAGAGCGGCAAGGAGCCCTTCATACTCAGCTGTATTGTTGGTGGCTTCTTCCTGGGCAAAGTGCATTTGGACGACGTACTTCAAGTGCTCCCCGGAGGGGGCAACAAGAAGCACGTCGGCCCCTGCACCTTGTAGGGAGAAAGCACCATCAAAATACAAAATCCATTCTTGGGGCGATTCCTTGCCGGGGATAGCTGTCTCTGTCACTTCCTCATCAGGGGTTGGCACCCATTCTGCAATAAACTCTGCCAGCGCCCTGCTCTGAATAGTTGATGTGCTCTCAAACTTCAAACCAAAGCTGGATAACTCCAAAGCCCACTCCACTATTGTTGTAGGGTGGAACCCTAAGAGGAGACCTTTCACGAATTGGAGGGGGAATCCCCAAGAACAAGATGAACACAAGAGGGAAAACAAGAGGAACACTCAAGAACAAGTCCAATCACACATCCCCTAGACCAACAAACACACAAGATCCACAAGGTACATGAACAATCAAAGGGAAATAAGATACATGGTAGAGTTCATCCCAAATCCTATGAAGGAGATGAGGGCTTGATGATCCTATGATGGGGATCCTTCCCCAAGAAGGAGGGCTTGAGTTTGGTCACTCCAAGAGGAGGTCTTGATCTCCTAGTGGAGTGGATCCATGGAGCAAAGCTCACAAATTTCTATCATATACTTTGCTACCCCCTCTAATGAGCTAGGGGAGGAGTTTATATAGCCTAGGGACGAAATAGAGGGAGAGAGGGATACAAAGGTCGAAAATGACCCTAATGCACGCAGGCATCCATGGAAGGGTCCGGGCACCCGGGGTGTCCAGAGCCTCCTCGTCTTCGCGCCCTTCTTTCCCCTCCTCTTTCGAAGTTGCTTGTACCTTCGTCCTTGCCTATTCATGTTCTTCTTCTTGATACCTAAGAATGCGCAACACTTCGGTATGAGGTAGGACCCAACTCTTGTGTGAAACCGAATGGAGTTCGAAGAGGAAAGAGTCAACCTCAGTTTTGGTGGCACGTGCGTGTGCTCTTGTCGTCGGTCCTCTCCATGCTTGCGGTGGCGGTGTGACGTCCATGGTGATGGTCGAGGGATGCTCCACATCATCTCCCCCCCCTTGAGAGAGATCCGTCCACGGATCGTGATCTTCACCACCATGGTAACGAGATGGCATCGCCGTGTAGAAGTAGACAACCACCAAGCACTTGTCATGTGGAAGCTCAAAATGGTCACTCTCCAATGTTGCACCGTCTTGTAATTCCTTCAAAAGGAGCAAAGATAACAAGCACTTGGAACAACAAATGTGGTTGGCATTAAAGCAAAACCGAGCATTCAAGAGGTGATTCACCCAACAAGTGTTGTCATCAAGCATAGTATACGGTTTGACAAAGAAGTGTGTCATGGCATTTAAGCATACAAATGGAGCACAATCAAGGACATCATGGAAACAGGCATGTAAATGGGAGGTGGAGATGCAAATATGTTTGACAAGAGAACAAGCATCAACCTCAAGATCATAGCAAGCACGCATAAGACTCTCAATGAATGGTCTATGGTAGGCATAAGAGTCATTCGCAACACCAAAAGAAATGAAATGTCTAAACACGTGGGGCAAGTGCAAGACAATCCAAGCATAATGTGCATATGGTGTGGTGAAGATAGTGGGGCACTCAACACAAATGATATAGCAATTTTGCAACATGTGCGAGGCAATCAAATCATTCGAGCTAGTAGTGCAAAGATGCAACATGCTATAGGAAATCATGTCAATCATGTCATGTGAGCAAATAATAGATATAGGAAATGCACATGACATATCGCAAGCATGAGCACAAAGCAAGATCATAGTATCATCATAGGCATGGGGCACATAGCAAACATGGCAATAACAAGCAATGTCTCCACCAAGCTTGCAAATACACATACACGTAGTAGAATCAATCATCATGTGTAATGCAAAGCATGGGTCACAAATGCATGGAAAAGGCATAGGAATGAGCATATCATGCAAAGTGAACACGGCAAGATGGGCATATAATATGTAATGGACGATAACCCATAACCATGTGAGAGCCATGTAGAAGGAATGTGCGAAGTCATTGCGTGAAGAGAGCGGTGGGAAAGGCAATCCATGGGATCCCAAGTCATCATTGCTCTCTAGAGCTCGTTTTGTCAACTCATGTGATTGTGAGGTTGACAAGTATTCATGGGTACCTACACAAAAGAGACACAAACCAAAGAAAGTGTGTGCATGGTAAATGTACACATCATCCATCATGATGTGTATGTGCATGTGTGAGTTAGCACAAGATAAGCATCGCTCAAATAAATTTGATGCATGGTATAAGAACATGTCATCCATCATGAAAGAATAGTTGTTATGTATGACACGATGGGGACACAAATTGAGAATGCAAGTATATGGCACATCAATAGCATTTTTATTCATGGGGAGCATATGGTGCACACACGTAGTGGGATCATGCAATGGATAGGATGAATCAAAATCTCTTAACATGAATGAGGAAACTATGGGGGTCTCCTCATGAGCATTACAGGAAACATCACATGGAGAATATTGACAACATCCAAAATAATGCATATTTGGAACAATGTGATCATGGCATGGCATAGTAGATGAATTGCACAAATCATGTAAAGGAAGCATGGCAATATCATCACAAGAAAAACAAATGCCAATAACCATGGGCTTGTCATCTATGCCATAAGTGCAAATTGGGTTTATGTTGATGGCATATGCATAATTACTACGATGAGATTGCAAATATGACATATTGTTGATCTCATGCATAGCATATGAAAAGTCAAGCGGATTGTCAAACATGATGTGACCAAAAGAATTAACACAAGAAATCCTATGTAACATGGCATCACAACTAATAGACTCCTCAAGGCAATCATCAAACTCATCATAAATGGGTAAATCATCGCATGGAGAAATCATACTAGCATGAAGCATGGTAATAGATGGAGCAACATCATGCAAGCAATCAATGTCAAGAACATCCACTAGTGGGACAAGAGCATCACCTTCACCTATGTTACCTTTCTCGTTCCACTCAAGTGGTGTAAGTGAGGTGGGAAAGACCAAATGGTGGTCATCATCTTCATCTTGATGGAAACATGTGGGGGTGCATCATCGTCCACCATGGCCATCGTCTTGTCCAAAGGGAGGACGAAGTCGTCGAAGATCGGCGCATCATCATATATGGGACCTAGCACCAAATGGGAAGACACCATAGAGGTAGAGGTTAAGTTAGAAATCGAAATGACCTCACTCTCTCTATGTGGTGGTGGCTCACTCACTCCCTCAACGTAGGTGCACTCAATGTCACATATGGTGGAGTCGCTCGTCTCACTCAAGTGGTGGAAGTTGTGGCTCTCCTCACATGGGAATCGTGGCAACTCATCATATAAGGGGCTAGTGGTGAAGTCACTCTCACTCTCAATATGGTGGCACAAGTCACTCAAGTCATCATACGTCGCCGTGGTCGAAGGGAAAATCCCCTGCTCAACCATCTCGTCGTCGTCGCCGTGGATGAAGGCCGAAGATGGCACATCATCGCTCTCCTCCAAGACCGAGGGGAAAATCCTCGATCATCTCATGGAGCTTGGTCGTCGTGAAGTGAGCTTGGGGTGGAGAAACCTTGGCCTTAATGAGTTCTTGTTCCGCCTTGAGAGCACCAATGTAGTTGTCGTCGAGGGACTTGTCCAATGCGCTTAGACTGAAGAAACTCAAGGAGGATCTCTCAAACATTGATAAAACTCACTTCACCTTGTGGCATGGGGATGATTGTTGCAATGGGAAGATCTTCATTGGCTGGAACTAGATTGGCATGGAGCACACGGTGGCGCGTGGGCCGACCTTCAACCTCAATCGCATGAAAGCCTTCAGGGAGGAATGGCACTGGGTCGAAGGGGAACGTTGCCATTGCCGACGACCTTCTACATATCTTCTCCCGGCCGGAGGTGATAGACGTTGCTCCATGCACTCGATCAGCTGCGCTGCTGGCCCAGCCCATCATCGTAGGAGCAATTCTAACACGCCGACACAAATGGACGACGTTTTTGTCCATTTTTATCCGTTTGGGTCGGTCGCCCGCTTGACGTCCGCTTTGTCTAAGATTTGGGTCGGCAGTGTGGCCAACGTGTCGACCCATTTCATGTCCGCGCACAAATTTGAAAGACTCGCGGCCGTAGCGGCTATGCCGTTGTACAAAGTTCATGTCGTCACCATGCCAGCGGCCGGCATACGATGCCAGCTCCAAAAAAACATGACACAGTTCATGCTGGCGCACTAGCCAGCAGCTGGCACACATGCCAGCACACAAAGGGGGCGAGAAATTCAACGACGCCATCTTGGACATGGTCATGCCCGCACACTTGCCCGACATATAAAAAAAGGATGGCGTTCGCCGCCATAGATCACTCGCGGTCGAATTTGAGCATGTCGGCCTGCGTCTTCTCGAACCACGACCTCTTCCTGGGTGACACGGTGTTGAGGTCCACCTTCATGATCTCCACCCCCGCCACCATGTTAGCGAGAGCCAATTCTTTCGCCTTGGTCTTGGCATTGACGGCCTCGATCTCTAGCATCTTGGCTTGCTTCTCTGGACACACTGAAATTTGGTGAAAAAGAAAGAGAGGGGTAGAGAGGGAAATTAATGAGGTTAGATATTTCTCGGGACACATTGAAACTTGGAATTTAATAAAAATGGTTTGGGGATTTTTAGAGAAAATTAAATTCAAACAATTTGAATTTAATTCAATATGTTTGAATTGTGAAACTCATTCAAATGAATTTCAAATGGGCCAGAACTTTAGGAGGTGGCCCTACACATTAAATGTGAATTATGGGCAAATATGGAACATTTATAGTGGAAGTAAAATGGAACTCAAATTTAGTCAAAAAAAGATTTTGTGAAGTTTGATAGTTGAGGCTTGGGAAAATTGGATAGTTGTGCAATGGCTTGGTCAAAGTTGACAAGGCTTGAAGTTTGGTTTGATACAAGAGGTCACATGACCAAAGGAAAATAAAACATACCATTCCATAGACATCCATAACATAAATATAAATTACAGATATATCCTTAGCAAAAAATTAAGTTTGGGTTGTACATAGCATCAACAACATAGGATGACAGAAGATAAACCTTCGCATTTATCACAGCCGACTTTTTTGGAATGCGCTTTACAAAGCCGAATCCCCAAATCCAAATCTGAGCCTAGCTCGACCCGAAACTATATGAACACCACGATTCTCCCTATTATTATTGCTATATATATTTTGTAATTTTTTTAAAAAGTAATCCAGGCTTTTTTGGAGCTTTTGGGCCGATCCTTTGTGATGAGGACATCAATACCATTGTTACATCCATAGCCCCTGCTGCTTACATACTGGACCAATTACTAGAGCTCACGCATGACAATTAAATTACCAGGTACTTTTATTTCTTGGTAACGATTCTAATGTTTATGAGAATATGATGCTGCCTAAATTGCGTACATTTGTCTTGCTTACAAATGTAGGGCCAAGCCTGGACAAGAAGGATGAACATTGGAGCAAGATCAAGCATGGAGATGATGGCATGCGCAAGGGGAACAAGAACGGAGTTACAAGTGATGATTTCAGGACTTTGCAGCCACCATAATGAGTGCATGAAGCCTTGGACGAAATATAGAAGATGCCACTTCATAAATTTCGTCCAGAGGCTATTATAGGTGTTGCGTCACCTTATTATTGGGCCAAGCCCATGTAACTTCGAAATACTTGAGTATAGGCTGTTTTAGAGTCTTTATGTGCGGGAAACAAGAGATAGGGTTGGTTTCGGACCCCTCCTCCAAGGGCCACGAAAATCCCGCCTCTTCCTCCATATTTACAACCCTTAGGGCACCGTATAGACTTTGGGTTTTGTTTAGTTTAAAAGTTCGCTATAGCTGCAACTTCGCATACTTCGTTTGTGTTCAATAACCAGACCAAGACGTTACAGAACCCACCTTGATCAATAAAACTTTCATCTTTTATTCGCAATATCAAGATTGCAATCTCAGTTTCTTGCTTGTTCTTCGTTTGCTTGCAGGAAATATACCCTCGTAGTCAGGTTGATCATGCTCCGGCGTGGTCAACAACCCCTCAGAAGTTGGTTTAGCGATTGCTAAGGCACGACGTCTTTGCACGTTCGTAGTCGGATCGTCAAAGTCAACTCCCACAGAAAACGATAGCTATCTCATCGAAACATCGGGACACCTTCACCTCTATCAAGTGGTATCAAATTTCCAGGTTGCTCGGTGAGATTTTACAATTTGTCGTAGTTTAGATCGAGTCTGTTCTTCATACCTACAGTCCACGAAAAAGCCACAAAAAATAGGGTTAGTTCATCATATCCGAACCAGTTTGAGCATAGTCTTTTTAGTAATTTTGCTTTGTTGAATTTGCGGGTGCATCGTCATGTCAAGTTGCTGGTCTTAGTGTCTAGTCTTTTAGAGTTTCGAGTTCCAGTCACAAGTACCCACGTCGTTGCCGCACCATCATCATCGCCCCTGCCATATACCACCACCGCTTATCCGCCACCTCTCTGAGTCCATGTACCAGCACCGATCCAAGTTGGTATACCACCACCCACCCGAGTCCATATACCACCACTACTCCGAAGTCCATATACCACTACCGATCCGAGTCCATATACCATCACCCACTGGTACAACGAGGTGTTATATAAATGGTTTTTAACCCCTTTCCGCGACGGTGTTTGGAACCGTCGCCAAGTGAGTGACTACGATAGGGGGGTCCTTCCCAAACGACCCAGAAACCATCGGGGATAGGGAGCCTTGATGCATACAGTTGTCCCTATAAAACCGTTTCTGATATCTCGAATATCCCAAACGCTTCATCCTTGCTACTCATTTGTGCATGCATTGCCATCACAGACAGAGTTTTGTGGTTTTACCTGAAACCAGGCACATTCCAGGCACGTACCAAACTAGCTCTACATTTACGATGCCAGGCACATCACAAACATTTCAAGATTTTAAACCATGTACGATAGGTCGACAATCACACACATTTAGTTTTCCCGCACCATTTGTGATATTGTCTGACATCACACATGCTTTGCAAACGGCAACTGTGTGCACTATTACACACATTTCCTCTCCATGAACCGTGTCGGATTATAATGTATATTGCACACATTTGCTTTATAGACCGTGTGCATCGTAATGGCCCGCAGACCGTAATTTCACCCTAATTTAATTGCCGCTATTTAAAATTGTACCTAATTTGAACTTGAAAGTGGGCTATAGCTTTATTCATATCCATCAGGTTCAAACAACCAATGCATTATTCGAATCACAGTACATATGTTCAAGAATTACATAAGCACCAAATAAAGAATGATGAACCAGGGTTTTATACTTGTACTATTACAGATGGTAAAGAAAGAGGCGACAAACATTCTGGTTGCTGAACAAGGTGAAGCGGAATGGCCTATTGTGCTCTCCTGGATGAAGAAGGCACACACGACTCTAGTCCAACCCCTTTTGATGGCCGACCGCCAATCATGTAGTTTGAGAGGTAATCTTAAGTAAACTACTTCAGCATCCACTGCAAAGGAAAAAAGATTCATACATTGTCATCTAACACAACTCATCACGGGCAGTAAAAAGAAGGCTACAGAGTTCTTACTTACCATCCTGCAGTTCACTGTTGTCGTGCATAAAGTGTAAAGAAATAGTTCGATTGACATCTTTTGACCCATTTTAATAACAATCTTTATCAGTTTCCTCACTTGATGCTGGTTGATGAATATCTCATTGCCCCATACATAGAAAGGGTCAAAGTGTGGATCTTTGGCAATGACATATGTACCTAAAAGCACGAAGTTAATATTAGAAGCTAAACAACAATTGCAAAATGATGTAGTACAACACTCCCTCTATCCCATTATATAAGATTTTATTACATGTATATCTAGACATCATCATAACATTAAGGTAACACTCTTCCTTGTTGCTATGTATCCTAGGATTGCATAATTAGTCATTCAGTACAATGCATGTTGCTATGTTGCCTCAGATATATTAAATATGGCCCTAGTTAACCTACTGATAAATGGGTTATAGATATATTCAGTGAAATGTACGATTTGACGATTAATCCCTTATCATCCCCCAGGTTATATGATACCAGCTACCGATATCCTGAAAGTGAGTACATATAAGCAATGCGATGAAACTAACCTCGATGGAAAACAACAATTTTCTCAATATTGTCCTGTATGAGTACATATAAAGGCATGTTAAGCACAACAAGCTAAACATGAAGTGGCAAGATGCGTTAACTGCATCAGGCATAACATTTAAAAACAAGCAAATAGTCATTCAAACTGGTATTGTGCAGGTCTAAAGTACACTAGTTATTGTTAAAAAAATGAAAAGGCATGTTAACTGCAATATCCTTAACAACAACCAAATATCGTAATTCATAGTGGTATTGTTGAAACTGTTAATGATGATATTGAACTGCACAACAAATAGTTGCACATATAGAGCATCACATTGTGAAGAACTGAAATAAACAAGGCAGGAGGCCATTTCTAGCCGATCCTTTAAAAGTTAACGGACAAAATCCCTATATATATATATATATATATATAAACACTATTCTGATCACGGGTTCAGAATAATATTCTGATCACAACCTGACATGCCCCGGTAGTAGTACGTTGAACTTCCATGTGAACTAGGTTGAACTTCCGCCAACATTGCCCAAATGAGGCTTGCGATAAACCGTTAGAAAGTTATTGACACCAATATCATGACCCAACTTAAATTTTTGAAAAAATATAAGCGGTTTAAGAGCAGTTTTGAAAACCGTTTTTTCTTCGCACAAAAAACGTGAATCGTATTTTCGATCGCATTTCTAAACTGTTTATCGGAATGAGGCATATAATATTGCGTTGGAAAGCTGCCGCAAAACCGCTCCTTCCCTATGGTTAAAGAGTAATTTAGAAAAACGTAAAATTTCGTAAACCGAAGAGCTGAGTTCATTTTTTCGATGTCATTTCTAAATGGCTAATCCAGTCGAGGCATATGATACGGTGCTGGAAAGCTTATGAAAATGCGCTACTTTTTCATCTTGAAAGTTTTTTTCTAATTTTGAATGGTTTAAGAGTAATTTAGAAAATGGTCCAAGTCCTACCGAGTTCGTATTTTCGAGCTAATTTTTTAACCATGCGTCTGAATGCAGCAAATGATATGACGTTGGAAAGCTTGAACAAATGCGAAACATTTTGGTATGTATTGTTTCTCCCAATTCTTTACGGTTTTAAGTCAGTTTCGAAAATGGCGAAAAACGTATTTCCGCTGTAATTTCTACAAATTTTATCGGAATGGGGCAAATAATATACCGCTGAAAAGCTATGGAAAATGTGAAACTTTTTCTTGTTGATGGTTTTCTCTGGTTCCTAGCCGTTTTCAAGTAATTTCGAAAATGGCGGGATCATGCGTTCTGCCTTTGTCGCGAAACAGATTCTTCGAAAATGCACCGCGTGAAGATCCTGAACTTCTCGGCACGTGTACCTAAACTTCACTCTGTTTTTCATGTGATTTTTTTGCTCGTAGGTCTCCATCCACTGCTCGTAACTCTCCATCCATTCACCGGAATTGAGCAGGTGATATACTGATGGAAAGCTGCTGTAAGCACGCAAGTTTCCCGTGTTGATCGTTTTTTCATACTCGCGGCGATTTTAAAAGTTTTTCATCAAAAATTCATTCAGCGTAGTAGTTGAACTTCCTGCTGTTTTCACGTTGAACTTCTGTGACGTATTTTTGTTTGTAATTTTCTCATCCATTCGTTAGTGTTACACAAATGATATTTCTTTTGTATAAACCTATCTCACAATTTTTTTAACTTTCTCCGATGGAGGACTTGAACTTATATCAACAAACTTTTAGTCTTTTCTTTATTATTATTTTTAATACAAAATGCACACCATGTAGTATGTGAACTTCTAGCAGTTATCAATCTGAACTTCTCTCGGTTACGTGAAAATATCTGAGTTTTTTCATGAATTTTTAATCTGATTTTATTAATCTTTTTTTTATGAATTTTGAAGCGCTCTATTTTCAAAAGTTGACCTTCTTGATATTTTATTTTTGAACTTCTTGTTTCCATTCTTTAATAACGAGGAAAATCTAAGTTTTTTTATAATCATCGAACTTCTCCATCTTTTAATATGGACTTCCTGGTTTTATTTATTGATCCTTTTTTATGAATTTTGAAGCGCTCTATTTTCAAAAGTTGAACTTCTTGCTATTTTATTTTTGAACTTCTTGTTTCCAACTTTAATAACGAGGAAAATCTGAGTTTTTTATAATCATCGAACTTCTCCATCTTTTTAATATGGACTTACTGGTTTTTTTCTTAATCTTTTTTATGACATTTTGAAGCGCTCTTTTAAAAAAAATGAACTTCTTGTTATTTAATTTTTGAACTTCTTGTTTTCCATTCTTTTAATAACGAGGGAAATCTGAGTTTTCTACAATCATCGAACTTCTCCATCTTTCTAATTTGGACTTCCTGGTTTTATTTATTTCAGTAACAGAAAAAATCCTACTTTTTGATAGACATCAAACCGCTTCGTTCAATTTGAACTTCTAGGTTTATTTTTAATAGAACTCCTTCATTATTTGAATAGAACTTATTGGTCTTATTCTTTAGTAACCGAAATAAACTGAGTTTTTCAAATAAATATCAAACGCTCTGCTTTTAAAAGTTGAACTTCTTTGGTTTTATTATTTAGTAAAGAGAAAAAACTGAGTTTTTAATATCCATTGAACTACTCCATTTTTTAAAACTGAACTTCATGGTTTTAATCTTTAGTATCGGGGAAAATCTAAGATTTTTATAAACATCAAACAACTTATTTTTATAAACATCGAACCACTCACTTATTTAATTTTGAACTTCCATATCTTTTTAGACTTTAAATTTGTATTCCTTTTGTCGTATATGAAACACACTCCATGTAGGAGGAACTATTTTCAGATAGAGCATTTTTTGTTTCAAATTTGTAATGGAATGAGAGAATTATTTTAAAAGACCCAACATTTTCTTTGATCTACCCATTTTACTTAAATCTCAACGTCTAGAGTTAACATTTTATCGATGAGGTTTTTTTTTTCTTCTTGGTTTATAAAGATCGAACTTCTCCATTATTTTAAATTGAACTTATTACTTTTTCCTATTTTTTAATGCAATTTAATATCACACCTTTTCATGTTTCTCTCCAAATGTTGCAAATTCATCCGAAAACAAATGAGCTTCAACCAAAATTATATCAACCTTTTTTTGTGCGAGCGAGTATGATGTGTTTTTTCTTAGTTCCATGTTTTTGTTGTGTTTGTTAAATTTTTTCTTCCAACGTTTTGTCCGAACTTCTCTTGTCAACATGTCTGAACTTCCAGAATTATTTTAGAAACAGGGAAATCCCTTTTGGTAGAATCTTGTTGGATTGCTCTATTATTTTTAATGTGTTTACTTTTTCTCATTTCGAACTTCGATGATCATAATCTTTGAACTCCGTTAATTTTATGTCTTGTTTTGTGAACTAACCATCTTCTCCTATTTAATTCCATACTTTTTGTTTATTGTATGTTCTTTTGTTTCTAATCTCCCTGCTTCTCATTTCTTTTTTTGCTGAACAAATAATAATACGTGAACTTAGAATAGTTACTAAACATTTTTTGCAGCATATATATTTAATTGATCTTTTCCAATAAAAATGATCTTTTCTTTGTCTTCGGACAGTTTTCATTTTTTGCAACAGTACTGCTAGAGATAATTTGTTCTCACGGGCATTGCAACGACGACCTTGAGAATACCAAATTGCAAGAAGAAGAAAAATCATTTTTTTCCTTTTGCGCAAACTACTGTATGAAGAATTATCACACTTCAGAAAGGTCATTTTACCACAAGATTGTGGGCACACAGACTTAAAGACAGGAGGTGCGCCATATTTTTTTATGAACACCAAGTTTGATTCATAAACTAAAGAGTATACCGGTCAAAATGTTTTAAGTACACACAATAGTCCATAAGCTTTCCAGATAACAACATGTTGCATCAGAAATTACAATTATGAAGAAGTTAAGAAACAAAAAAACAAGAGGAAAAAACATGTCTGAATGCACTTAAAAACATCTCTGAACCTTCCATCCACATAACTATGAAACTTCAGTCTTCATTCAAACTGTGTGATCTACTGCTGCAAAAAAGGATGAGTAATACTGGAGGTTCTACACCACCGTGTAATGCAGTTTTTTCATCCGGTAGGGGAGGAGGGAGCAGCAGAAGGAAGAAGGTCAGCACACGTGTGGAGAGAAGGCCATCTTTGGTCCAAGACGAAGGTCGGGAAGAGGATGGCGGGCGACACATGTACAGACCAGGATGCTAGCTTAGCTCTTTTTGCCTATCCTTTAATTCCCAGCCACGTGTTCCTTCTTACCTCTTCAACGCTTCTTCCTTGTGTGCAGCAAGATCCAGCCACTTTTTTATTTCAGCGAGTGAGCGGACTAGAAAACTACGTAAAATGCCCTCCTTTTTGTAGCTGAATGGACACATCAGGTGAAGCCGGCCTGCAACAATGGCCATTTTTCATCAGAGGATAAACACAAAAACATATGTCATGCACTGATGTTTTTCCCGCACACAAAGGAGTAAACATCGGTTATTCAAAAATCAAAATAACACAAGTATGAAGCAAGTGATTACACATTTTGCACATGCAACAACGTGTAGATGTTTAGTTATTTAGCTTCACTTACATCATGCATCTCTCCTTTCCGTCAGTTAACTCAGTATCCATCAAGTGTTGTTTCTGTTCGTCAGTTTAACTCTTGTGTCCATGGGCGTCAGTGCACACAACACACAGAAGGCCAGTAGCGGCATGCTCGGGTAAGCCTGTGGCAGCATGCAGGGGATTCAATGTTGAGGTGCATGGCGAGTGTCGGTGTGCTCCAGGTGTGCAGCGGCCAGCTGCAGGTTACAAGTGTGTGGCGACTTAGATGAACTGCCTCTAGTGGCATCGGTGAACAACCGAACACTGTACTAGCAGATCCCCACCGGGAATAGGAGACATGGTGGCAGGGGATCCTCGCTGATGTATCTGCCCAGAGGAGGTCCTTCTTGCACCAAACGGGAGACGGCGCCTATGGCGCATGGGGTGTGGAGACGTCATCGTTGGTTTCTCGTAGCTCGGAAGTGTCGTACGATAGCAGCACATGAGGAGCCAGGGGCAAGGGAAGGTGACGAGCTGGAGGATACAACCATACATGGAAGCTCGCCAGAGGTAGAGAAGGAGAAGAGAAAGGCATAGGACGGGAGGAGGCTCATCGGAGGGAAGGGATGCGGGCTTGACCGGATCTGCGCCAGCAGCAATCGGGGGACTGCGAGGGCAGGCGGACGAGGACTGTCGGATCACGGGTTCTGGCAGACCCTTAAGGTTCGAACTCTCGGGTGCGCGCGGAGATCAGGCCCTCTACCTCTCCGTCTCGTAAGGATCTAACTACTGCAAGAACAACACAAGAGACACAAGATTTATACTGGTTCGGGCCACCATGGTGGTGTAATACCCTACTCCAGTGTGGTGGGTGGATTGCCTCTAGGGCTGATGAGGAAGAACAGTACAGGCGAACGGCCTCGCGAGGGCCTGTTCTTGGCTAGGGGATGAACTGCTAAGGAGAGTTCAATCACCCTTCTCTCTCTCCCTGTGCGGGATTCTACCTTAAGTTCAGGATGCCTAGATCTCTGGATGTCTAGCTGATGCCTCTACCCTGGGGGTGGATGGCCCTATTTATAGGCAAAGGCCCTGGGCCTCTTCCCAAATATTGAGCGGGAAGGGCGCCAACAATTGGCCAAATTGAAGGGGAACATCGGGTACACTTATCCTGACTAAAGTTGGTCTTCGTCTGCCAAAGGCTCTGGTGATGACGCCGGCTTGGGCTCCACAGTGACTTCCTCCTTGTCGTGGAGCTGGTCTTGGTCTCGTTGCACCGAAATGGGTGCCTTTGCTTGATCCTCTCGCATGCGCTTGCCCCCTTTGCACCAAAGAGGAAAGGGAGGACGTTGCGCGGGCTGGCGCCCGCCTGGCACCTTTGATCGTCATGGCTTGCATCATGGGCACCTCGTGAGGTACCCTACCTTGATCTCCCCGCCTCCTCGCGAGCAAGCCTAAGGAGGCCATGCCGGAGGAAGCGCCGTGTCGTCTGCCTCGCGAGGCTTGGCCCCTCGCGAGGGTCTTGAGCCTTGTGTTGATGAAGATGGGCCACGTTGGTCCCCCACTCGAGCCACGCCGCAGGCCGCAGGCAGGCAAGTCTGGGGACCCCCGTTCCCAGAACGCCGACAGTAGCCCCCGGGCCCAAGGTGCGCATGGACTTGGCCGTGCCGAGAGGCGAAAGGGCAAGGGCGAAGCGCCGCGGGCCCTAACAGCCTGCGGCCTTGGGCGCCGCGTGGCGGTTGATTGGACGTGGGCGCTTTTGCAACAGCACAGGATACTAAAGGCATGGCATCTGCTCGGGCTTTGTTCCTCTCCTTCTTCATCCGCTGCTCAGATTCCCTTCCTCGCGCTTCTTCTTCCTTCCTCCAAGCTTCCAGATCTGCTCCTCGGCTCGTCCCGGGTAGCCATGGTGCCTCGCCGAACCCCGGCTGAAGCTTGGTTCTCGCCCGCTTTGGATTCGCCCAACGTGTCAAAGGCGAGCTTCGCCCTACTGCACCGGATGGCCGCGGCGCAGGGCATTGACGGGGCGCAGATGTTCAAGGCCGGCTCCGATGTCCCTGAAGGCCAAGGAAGCACCTTCTATCCTTTCTACGTGAGCTCCATTGCAGCGGGCCTGGTGCCTCCTTTCTCTGAGTTCTTCCTCGCTGTCCTCCGCTATTACAACATGCAAGCTTTGCATCTCCACCCCAACTCCATTCTTCTCCTGGCGATCTTCGCCTACTACTGCGAGGCGCATGTGGGGGTGCAACCTTCAGTGGCCTTGCTGCGCCACTACTTCTACCTCCGGACCTCCAAGGGTTCTCCTTCTGCGTGCGCGGGCTTCGTCGCGTGCGGCAACTCCATGGCCATCTCGAATCCAGGGAAGAGGATCGAGGGCTTCCGGAGCAAGTGGGTATTGGTTGACGTCGGGTGCGTCGATCCTCGGTTGGCCCTTCCCACGGAGCCGGCCGTGAGCTCGGAAGACTGGAGCCGGGTGGAGCTCACGGATCCCCGCGCGAAGTCGGTGCTGGCGAGGATGGACGCCGATCTGAAGCCGGCCAACTTGGCGGCGGCGAAGCTAACCGGGGCGTCGTTGCTGAGGGAGTTCCTGGAGCACCAACTGGCTCCGCTTCGGCGGTATTCTCCTCCGATGTGGAGGCCTCACCCGAGTCCCGCAGCCGTGGGTGAAGGGGATGTGACTGCGGTTCTCCAGTCCCTGGTCGGGGGCGAGGCAGCAATGCCGGAGGGCGCGCCTTCGCCCTTGTTCCTCCGCGACGACTGGGAGCAAGTTGTGGAGTCCATGCCCGTCTTCGACGGAGACGGGCTCGTGCCCGCGGTGGCTCCCGAGGATCTGGTGAATGTGTCTTCCGGCGACTCCAGCGGAGGTGGGGGCGAGGAGGAGGAGGAGGGAGGCCCCAACTCTGAGGCGACCGACGGAGAGTCTAGGACTCCCTCGCTCCAGCGCAAGCCCCGTGCTCTCCGGCTTTCGCTGAGTGATGATGATGACGATGATGACGTGCTGGGCAGCGGGAGCTCGCCTCCGGTCCCGAAGAAGGGCAGGACCGGGTTGATTCCCCGCGGGTCCGCCCTGACTCCGGGGCGAACCGCGGACGCGCCTTCTGCTTCCGAGGTCGACCCCTCCAGCCAGCTCTCCGGCTTCAAGTTTGGCAGGAGACCGCCGGAGCTTTCTGCCGACGACCTGTAAGCGCTTGATTCTTGATTCCTGGTTTCTTGTTCCGCTGACGAGGCTTGACGATCACTTCTCCTGAGCTGGCTGACGCCCGCGACGAAGAAGCTGAAGGGGGCTCCTGAGGCCCCGGCTGCGACGACACCCCCACCTGCAGGGGAGGGCGACCGCGACGCCCAGGCTCCCCCTGCCCACTCGCCCTTGCGGGGCTTGGCTGATCTGGCTGGGGCCGCAGCCCCCATGGCTCAGTCGACCCCAGAGGTGCCCTTGTCTGGTGCTGCTGCTACGGCTGGGGAGGTGCAGCAGACTCCGCCTCAGGATACTGCAGCCTCGCCGCCGCTACCTTCTCCTCCCGTTCCGCCGACTGCTGGTTCCGGGACTCCTCCTGCTGCCCCGAAGCGCCCTGATGCTTCCCCGCCTTCTTCTTCCATCCTGGAGCGAGCTGCTGCTGGACTGGACCGGCTGCGGCAGGATCTCCTAGGCGCCGACCCTCGCCTGGTGGCCGGGCGCCTGGAGCTGGCCTCGGGGTGGATTCGCTCCGACGCCTCGATCCGGGCAGCGCTGGTTTAGGCCTCGACGGCCTGTGACGAGGAGAAGGAGGCTACCCTCAAGGCGAAGGCTGCCCGTGACGCGGCCCTGGGAGAGGCGGTTAGACTCCGCGACCGCTGCAAGGAGATGGAGGACGAGTTGCAAGGCCTGCGTGGTCAGCTTGCAGAGGAGACCCGCCTTCGCCAAGAGCAGGAGAAGGAAGCGAAGGCTCGCGAGGCGGCACTCGAGGACCAGGAGGCGAAGCTCAAGAAGCGCCGCAGCCACCTAGGTGCGCTGAAGAAGGAGCTGGAGACGATGAAGGCCGAGCTGGACGCCAAGGCCCGGGTCCTTGCCGAGGATCGCGTGGCCTTCACGGACATGGAGAAGGATGTCCGCGCTTCGTTGAAGACGCTTTACGAGAGTGGCCTGGGTTGCCCGCTGGCTGGCGACGGGGACGACCCTGCCAAACTGCTTCCCTTCTTGGTGAAGGCTCTTGGAGATGTCGCCCTCGGACTCGTCCCCACGGTCGAAGCCGAGGCGCGTGTCCTGTCTTCCGCCGCGCTGACGCGGGTCTTCGCCCATGTCTACCTTCGCGACCCCAGTGCCGACCTTGACAGCCTGCTGGAGCCGGTGAGCGGCGAAGGCGCCGCTGCTGCTGTCGAGGCCGTGAAGGGGCGCGCGGAGGCGCTGCTGGGGAAGTTCCGGGCCTTCAGCACCAAGCCGAAGCGAGGCGCTGCCGGCCCTACTACCCCGCAAGGTGAAGCCACTCCACGCGACTCCGCTGCCGACAAGTGACTCCGCTATCGTTCCTGTTCTTCTTCTGATTCCTGCACATGCACGATGCCTCGAGGAGGTGTTGGAAATATGCCCTAGAGGCAATAATAAATTGATTATTATTATATTTCCTTGTTCATGATAATCGTTTATTATCCATGCTAGAATTGTATTGATAGGAAACTCAGATACATGATTGAATACATAGACAACACCATGTCCCTAGTAAGCCTCTAGTTGACTAGCTCGTTGATCAATAGATGGTTACAGTTTCCTGACCATGGACATTGGATGTCATTGATAACGGGATCACATCATTAGGAGAATGATGTGATGGACAAGACCCAATCCTAAGCCTAGCACAAGATCATGTAGTTCGTATGCTAAAGCTTTTATAATGTCAAGTATCATTTCCTTAGACCATGAGATTGTGCAACTCCCGGATACCGTAGGAATGCTTTGGGTGTGCCAAACGTCACAACGTAACTGGGTGGCTATAAAGGTGCACTACGGGTATCTCCAAAAGTGTCTGTTGGGTTGGCACGAATCGAGACTGGGATTTGTCACTCCGTGTGACGGAGAGGTATCTCTGGGCCCACTCGGTAGGACATCATCATAATGTGCACAATGTGATCAAGGAGTTGGTCACGGGATGATGTGTTGCGGAATGAGTAAAAGAGACTTGCCGGTAACGAGATTGAACAAGGTATCGGGATACCGACGATCGAATCTCGAGCAAGTATCGTACCGATAGACAAAGGGAATTGTATACGGGATTGATTAAGTCCTTGACATCGTGGTTCATCCGATGAGATCATCATGGAACATGTGGGAGCCAACATGGGTATCCAGATCCCGCTGTTGGTTATTGACCGGAGAACATCTCGGTCATGTCTGCATGTCTCCCGAACCCGTAGGGTCTACACACTTAAGGTTCGATGATGCTAGGGTTATAAAGGAAGCTTGTATGTGGTTACCGAATGTTGTTCGGAGTTCCGGATGAGATCCCGGACGTCACGAGGAGTTCCGGAATGGTCCGGAGGTAAAGATTTATATATAGGAAGTATGGTTTTGGCCACCGGAAGTGTTCTGGGCATCACCGGTAGTGTACCGGGACCACCGGAGGGGTCCGGGGGGTCCACCGGGAGGGGCCACGGGCCTCGAAGGCATACATGGGCCAAGTGTGAGAAGGCACCAGCCCCTAGGTGGGCTGGGGCGCCTCCCCACCAAGGCCCATGCGCCTGGAGAGAAGAGGGGGCAAACCCTAGGGCAGATGGGCCCTAAAGGCCCATGCCTGGTGCGCCTCCCTCTCCTCCCCTCTTGGCCGCCTCCCCCTTCCCCATCTAGGGCTGCCGCCCCCCTAGGGGTGGGAAACCTAGAGGGGGCGCACCCTCCTCCCTCTCCCCTATATATAGTGAGGCCTAGGGCTGCCCATAACACACATGATTCGATCTCTCTCTCGTTGGTGCAGCCCTGCGTCTCTTCTTCCTCCTCTCTTGCGGTGCTTGGCGAAGCCCTGCTGGATTGCCACGCTCCTCCATCATCACCACGCCGTTGTGCTGCTGCTGGATGGAGTCTTCCTCAACCTCTCCCTCTCTCCTTGCTGGATCAAGGCATGGGAGACGTCACTGGGCTGTACGTGTGTTGAACGCGGAGGTGCCGTCCGTTCGGCACTTGGTCATCGGTGATCTGAATCACGACGAATACGACTCCATCAACCCCGTTCACTTGAACGCTTCCGCTTAGCGATCTACAAGGGTATGTAGATGCACTCTCCTTCCCCTCGTTGCTGGTTTCTCCATAGATAGATCTTGGTGACACGTAGGAAAATTTTGAATTTATGCTACGTTCCCCAACAGGAGGCATTTAAATTTGCGTTTGGAACCAAGGCGACATTATGGGTTGTAATATTCATTTTTAAGTTCCCTGAATTTTATGTTCCTCTTCCCTACTTGCTTATGCTCTACGCCGGCAGAGCCCGGCCACGCGCATGCCTCACCCAGCATCAGCCCCGACCGAAAACCAGGACGGGACCAAAGGAATGAGGGGCCACGTGACAAGTTAGGCTCCTGAGTCGCGATGCTCAGGAGTCCCCCTTAGCGCACGAGCAACAAGTAGGGAAGCGCGATGTAGGTGCGTTTCCGTTCTACGTCTGCAGAGCCCGACCCCGCGCGTACCTCACCCAGCATAGCCTTTCGGAACTAAGGAGTGAGGGGCTATGGAGCCAGTTAGGCTCCTAAGTCACGATGCTCAGGAGTCCCCCTTGACGCGCGAATAACAGGTGGCGAGATGAAATGCAGGCGGGGCTACCGTTCTACGTCTGCAGAGCCCGACCCCGCGCGTACCTCACCCAGCATAGCCTTTCAGAACTAAGGAGTGAGGGGCTACGGAGCCAGTTAGGCTCCTGAGTCGCGATGCTCAGGAGTCCCCCTTGACGTGCGATGAACCAGGCCTGAGGGGCCTGGCTGGGGCGTACGGCTGGGCGCGACCCAATCGTAGCCCCCGTGCCCAGCCCCCTCGCGCGGCGCTCCCGGGGGGGAGGCGTTGCGATGAGGCCGGCCACTGAGCTCGGGGCTCCCTGAGGTTAACGCGGCCCGGAGGCCACCCTCAGTTGTTTATCACCAGCGCGGAGCATAGCGCTTCCGTATGTGTCGTCAGCCAGCGCGGAGCATGGTGCTTCCACTGGTACGTGGGAGGGGGCTCCCCTCCGGGAGGAGCCCCCGGGGCATGTACAGCCCCGCCCTGACACGTGGCTGGCATGGTAGAGCTAGGTGAGGTGTATCTGGGCACCCGTGAGCCAGCGCGGGACTCACGAGGCCCTACCTCTAGGCGGATTGCGCCTGGCACTGGGCCATATGTTAAGATGTGTTCCTGCAAAATCTGGTTAGATGTCGGCACTCTACGTCCTCGGGTCCCGACCCTCGAGCTTGTCTCAGCCGTCGCTGGTATGCCAGGTCGCGATGCCGTGGACAAGGCCAGAGGGTGAGGGCTGGAGAGCCAGTAAGAGCCCTGAGTCGCGATGCTCAGGCACCCCCCCTTTAACGTGCAAGTGTTCGAGTAAGGGCATCGAGTAATGATGCATAACTGGAAATAAACGCGGAAGGGATACACGCCGCTGGGTCTAACCCGAGCGGCCTGGGGATGATGCAGCCTGAGGGGCGCCCCCAGCAAAACAAGCTAGCGATTGAAAAGATAAAAAGGGATACATGCCACAGGGACGGACCCACGCGGCCTGGGAATGACGCAACCCTGGGAGGGCGCTCCCAGCTGAGAATGAAACTTAAAAGATGTCACCTGAAGATGTCGTTGATGCAGTGGCGCTGGTGCGGCAGACTCGGTAGGCTGCGGAAGCTGATCCTCACGAGCCCCCAGGCCCGGGGGCCTCGAGAGGCTCCGGAGGCACTGGCGGCTCCTCGTGAGCGGCCTCCATCTCCGCCAGGGCTGCGGACCGCCTGCCTTCTTGTGCCTCCAAGATGCCCCTCATGATGCCCTGGTACACCGCAGCCACGCTCGGCAGGCCATAAGGCATGCGAACATAGCTGTGGGGTGGCCCTCCGCAGCGCCCCACTTGTGAGGGCCAGAGGCGCTCCGTCGTGGCGATCTGATTGAGCCCTGGTATGTCGACGTAGACGCGCAACCCACCATCCTCGCCTGGATGGGGAGCCACAGCTGGTGGGCGATGGCAACCCCTCATGATCCTTGACTCCTATAGTTCTTGTATGGCCTTGCTAACAAACTCCTGCTGGTCTGACCTTCCTTCCCTGGCTTCATTCCGAGGGAAGCGTGTTTCGAAACACGCCTCCACATGGTGCCCCAGCGCCTCCCTCGTGACCTTGGCGAGGTCGGTGGCTCTCCAGGTGAGAGCTCCCGAGCCCTGCCTGAGGAGGGCGCCGGGCGCGCTTCCCTATGCGATTGAAGGAGGGTCCCCCTGGGCGAACGCGGGCGTTGAAGGGCCTGCCTCCTGAGGGTCTGAGCCTTACGTTGTCTTCTTCTTCTTGGGGGTGGTCTCAGGAAGCCTCCTGCTTCCGCGATCTGGGTCTTCTAGTGACGCGGCCTGAAAGGCTCGCTCCAAGGCACACACTGCATCCTTCTCTTGACCTGGCACCGTGATGACGCCGCCGCTTCCTGGCATCTTGAGGACGTTGTAGCCATGGTGAGTCACGGCCAGGAACTTGGCCAGCGCCGGGTACCCGAGGATGGCGTTGTACGGCAGGCGGATGTGGGCGACGTCAAAGTCGATGAGCTCGGTGCGGTAGTTGTCGTAGGTGCCGAAGGTGACTGGGAGGCGGACCTGCCCGATCGGGATCGTGGAACCGTCGGTGACTCCGGAGAAGGGCTTGGTTGGCTGAAGCTGGTCATAGGGCACTTGGAGGCTGTTGAGCGTTTCCATGGACAAGAAATTGAGCCCTGCCCCTCCGTCGATGAGGGTCCTGGTGACCAGAACATTGCTGATGACTGGGGAACAAAGCATTGGGAGGACTCTAGCTGTGGCTGCGCATTTGAGCTGGTCTGCTGAGCTGAACGTGATGGTGCAGGCCGACCACCTGAGGGGACGCGTTGCTTCAAGCTTGGGGAGGACTGCATTCACTTCGCGAGCAAACTGCTTGAAGATGCGTTGGGAGGTTGGGGCTTGAGCCCCGCCCAGGATGCAGGCAATGGCGCGAGGCTCCTGGAAGCCCCTAGCCCCCTCGTCTTGGTGGCGTTCTTCAATCCTTCTCGGCTGAGGCGGCAACGGCGGCAGGCCTGGGTTGCCGTGGGGGCGATCCTCACGAGGCTGATCCCTCCAGTCCCCCTCATGAGGCGGGTCGCGCCAGCGGTCCTCGCTAGGTTGGTCGCGCCAGCCTGGACGTGGGCCGCGGTCTTCCCAGCGTCCCGGGTTCCTTCCTCCTCGGCCGTAGCCCCGGTCAGCACGGTCAGGGCGTCGGTCGACTCTTCCTTCTCGCACGGCACGGAGTTCTTGGCATTCATTGGTGTTGTGGGTGTGGAGGTCGTGGTACACACAGTACCGGCTGCCCCTGGAGGATTCAGGCAGATCCTTGCCCCGCTTGGTGTCCGGTTCTGCCGCGAGCACGGCAGCCCCCTTGCGCTTCACGTCCTTGGCCTTGGGCTTCTTCTCTTCTAGGTCTGCGGCAGGCAGCTCGAGGAGGGAGAGACGTCCCTCCTCAGCTCTGGCGCACGTGGTCGCCAGGTTGAACAGCTCCAGGGAGGTGCAGAGGTCTTCATGCATCGTCAGCTCCTCCTTCATCTTGACGTCGCGCACGCCATCAGAGAAGGCTGAAATGATGGCTTCTTCGGACACCCTGGGGATCTTGAGGCGCGCACTATTGAAGCGCTGGATGTACTTCTGCAGGGTCTCTCCAGGTTGCTGCTTGATGCGGCGCATGTTGCTCACGGCGGGAGGCCGGTCGCGGGTACCTTGGAAGTTGGCGATGAAGCGGGTACGCATCTGGTCCTAGGAGGAGATCGTGCCTGGGGCCAGGTTCAGGAGCCAAGTGCGAGCACCTTCCTTCAGTGCCATGGGGAACCAGTTTGCCATGACCTTCTCGTCCCCGCTGGCAGCTTCGATTCCCAGCTCGTAGAGCTGGAGGAACTCCGTGGGATCGGTTGTGCCGTCGTAGCGACGAGGCAGGTCCGGCTTGAACTTGCCGGGCCACGCGACACTACGCAGCTCGGGGGTGTAGACGCGGCAGCCAGTGGTGGCCGCGGGAGGTTTTGGTTGAGGGAGAGCTTGGCCTTGTGGGTCCCCTTGCGCCGTAGCTGGGAGCAGCGCGGGGTCTTGACGTGCAGGAGCTGGAGCAGGGTCTCGGTGAGCCGGGGCCAGGAGCGCCCGGGCGGCCTCTTGCGGTCGCGGGACTTCTTGGCAGCTCCGTTCTTGCTGGGCCGGCGCAAGGCGGAGTGGGTTCCGCCCAGGAGCTGCGCGCCTTGGGGCCATGACATCTTCTTGAATAGGTGGTGGCTGGAACGCCCCCGGGGCTTCATTGCTCATGCGGGGCGGAGTGCGGCGAAGTGGTGCGGAAGGCGCGGGAGAGCCCCCTGCGGCGCGGACGAGCTCGGCGACGCGGTCGAGCCACTCCTCGTAGACGTCGTCGACAGGGCGGTAGCGCAGGAGCTCGTTCGCCGCGATGAGCGCAGCTCGAGCCTCCAAGGGTGCGCGCAGCGCGTGCGACGAAGAACCGGCTGGGGTGAGCGACGGAGTGGCGGTGCGGCCATCCCGCCGCACAGACGGGTGTTGAGAGGACGCTTGCTGCTCGTTCCCCACCGGGCCGGTGGCGGCGTTGACGGCGGGCGACAGGGAACGACGAGGACGCCCCCTGACAGGGGCCATCTGGACGGCGCGGGAGGCGATGGCGGCCCGGCGCTCAGCGCGGGCCCGACGAGCGTCAGACATGGATGCGGTGGTCGGAGGAGAGCGAAGCGGTGGAAGACTGATTCCGGCGCACCCCTACCTGGCGCGCCAAATGTCGGATCATGGGTTCCGGCAGACCCTTAAGGTTCAAACTCTGGGGTGCGCGCGGAGATCAGGCCCTCTACCTATCCGTCTCGTAAGGATCTAACTACTGCAAGAACAACACAAGAGACACAAGATTTATACTGGTTCGGGCCACCATGGTGGTGTAATACCCTACTCCAGTGTGGTGGGTGGATTGCCTCTAGGGCTGATGAGGAAGAACAGTACAGGCAGATGGCCTCGCGAGGGCCTGTTCTTGGCTAGGGGATGAACTGCTAAGGAGAGTTCAATCACCCTTCTCTCTCTCCCTGTGCGGGATTCTACCTTAAGTTCAGGATGCCTAGATCTCTGGATGTCTAGCTGATGCCTCTACCCTGGGGGTGGCTGGCCCTATTTATAGGCAAAGGCCCTGGGCCTCTTCCCAAATATTGAGCGGGAAGGGCGCCAACAATTGGCCAAATTGAAGGGGAACATCGGGTACACTTATCCTGACTAAAGTTGGTCTTCGTCTGCCAAAGGCTCTGGTGATGACGCCGGCTTGGGCTCCACAGTGACTTCCTCCTTGTCGTGGAACTGGTCTTGGTCTTGTTGCACCGAAATGGGTGCCTTTGCTTGATCCTCTCGCCTGCGCTTGCCCCCTTTGCACCAAAGAGGAAAGGGAGGACGTTGCGCGGGCTGGCGCCCGCCTGGCACCTTTGATCGTCATGGCTTGCGTCATGGGCACCTCGTGAGGTACCCTACCTTGATCTCTCCGCCTCCTCGCGAGCCAGCCTAAGGAGGCCGTGCCGGAGGAAGCGCCGTGTCGTCCGCCTTGCGAGGCTTGGCCCCTCGCGAGGGTCTTGAGCCTTGTGTTGATGAAGATGGGCCACGTTGGGCCCCCACTTGAGCCACGCCACAGGCCGCAGGCAGGCAAGTCTGGGGACCCCCGTTCCCAGAACGCCGACAAGGACTGCACAACGGTTGATGATGGTCGGTGATCCCCAGCGACGGCGGTTAGGGCGCATAGCCGCGCGCAGCCAGGGTAGAAGTTCGGCGGCAGGATCTTGGTGGCGCGCAAAGAAGGCGGGCGGCGCACAGGGAACCAACACTAGTAGGTCCGGGGGCGGCGGCGCGCTGGGTTGACCGGGCGGCGGCGGCGCGCTGGGTTGACCAGCCGGCGGCGGCGTGCTTGGATGTTTGGGCAGGGGTAGATCGGGGATGCGGGGATCGTGGGCGGGGGTACACTGGTTTTTTTGTCGCTCCGATTCGGGAGTTCGGGAGCATCTCCTCACGCCTATATATAGACTGCACCGTGATCCGAATAATCATTCTAATCCTGGGATTAGAATAGTGTTGTCCTATATATATATACACACACACACACACACACACACACACACACACACACACACACACACACACACACACACACACACACACACACACACACACATATATATATATATATATATATACTCCAGCAATTTTTGGCCGTTTCTAGTCGATCCCCTAAACTTAACGTTGTAAACCTCAATTTGATCAAGTTCAAAGAAGGTTCAACCGAAAGTAGCATGCATTCAAAGATTAACATAGATAGTTTTGCATTACCGAACATAAAACATAAATTTAAACTAAGTTGAACTACTTTCAGTCGAAGTGGAGGTCGAGCCAATCCTTCCTGGTCAGGTACAGTGTGTCGCGAGCCGGATCCGGGCTGGTGCCGTCGCGGGGTCATTGGGGAAGACACTCCTCCACTCGTCGATGTCGATCTCCTCATCCTCGCTGCCCACCTCGACGCCCTCCATGCTGCCGTCCTTGCCTCCTTCGACCTCGTCATCGTAGGAGAGCACGATAACCTCGTCGCTCTCCGTGCCGGCAAAGATCACCCGCTCCGCCTCCATGAGCTCCGGGTGTTGCCGGTGGAGCTGTTGCATGTAGGCTTCATCCGCGGCCTCGGCCTCGAGGCGCTCCCACGCCTCGTGGTCCTTCCGTGCCATAGCGGAGCTCACCACCCTGGCTCTGGCAGAACAAGGCCAAATTGACGTCTATTGAAGGGGAAATTGAGCCTAGCCGCCACGCCATGGTAGCGGACCTGGCAACGGTCGTACTGCATGGCCGCGAGATCGGTCGTGTGGAAGCAACCGAGCCACCGGTGGGTGTGGGTCTCCCGATCCGTAATCCCGACGACCCATGTCCCCCACCACTGCTGCCGGACCCCGAGGTAGGACCAAGTCAGCGGCCGGGCCCGAGGGAGGACGAGGAAGTCCTCGAACCGGCATAGGGGCGTGGCGGCGGGCGGATAAGGCGACCGGCGACGGCAGATCGATAAATAGCCCGCGGAGGACGACGGGGACACCTCGGCGGCCACCTCGCCGGCATCGGGCGAAGAGGTCACGATAAACCTCTTTTTGGCCATTGGCTCCTCGAGCTCCCCGGCACACAGGCAGAGGTTGAGGATGGAGGCGGCGGCGACGACCTACCAATGGTTTTGAGCGAGGGAGGGGTGGTGTGTGTCTGTTTGAGAGGAGGTTTTGGGGAGTGTGTGGTGTGTGTGGAGGGGGGCAAGGTGGTGTTTGAGGAAATACCGCGACAACTAAAAATTTTACTAGCTGGGAGTGAAATGCCGGGCTACTGAAAACTTGGATCAAGGGCGAGCAAAATATTTTTGAGATTGTGAGGGATGCAGAGCGGGAGCAAAATGCCGGGGAAACAAAAAATTTGAATAAAGGGCGAGCAGATATTTTTGAGATTGCGAGGGATGCAGAGGTGGGAGTAACAAGGCGGGACTACTGAAAATTTGAATCAAGGGCGAGCAAATATTTTTGAGATTACGAGGGATGCAGATGCGGGATTAAAATGCCGGGGCTATTGAAAATTTGAATCAAGGGATTAAAGCAGAGCGGGAGTAACAGACATCGCACACGGTCCTCACATACTAATCGTGTGCTATACAAATACTAAAACCTTCCAAGCGGTATATATTTTCGATATTATGAGGCAGTAGATATTTTTGAGACCGGGAGGCAAGCCTCATGGAGCCCAATATACCATGCGGATATGAGTGACTGCAGGGCACGGGCATGGCACATAGGTAGTCTGATGGAACCGAGTCTATTGCGTACCCAATCACAGACGGTTTCTACATCCAACTCATGTGTCGTTTATATATTTTGCAAAAAGAATAACGCGGGAGAGGGTCAGAACACGAACACACTTGCATGTGAACCAAATATATGTATGAAAAGGGTGGTTTGATGTCTGAATACCCATTGCACAACTTTGATGTGGCACCTGTCGCACAAAAGCACAGTATTGCTAGTCAGCCACCCCCTACGAACCCCACTTCTTGTCGACGGTATAGGAATCCTAGCTACGAATGCATGCCCCCAAATAGCTAGGTCTGAAATCTCACCCTACCATAACACCCATGGAGCCCAATAGCTAGGTCCTAGCTACGAATATATATATATATATATATATATATATATATATATATATATATAGGGAAAATGCATCCTACTACCGAGTGTAGTTACACCCATTTTTCATATACTACCATGTGGTAGTATATACTCCACTTTATTATTTTTATTATATTCATATACTATATCTAAGATACTTCAAAGTGATTTTTATGAAAAAATTGCAAATGAGCTCATAGTTTTATTGTATTTATGAAATACGTACATATTTGTACGCGAGATGGAGTATGCATAAAATATGATACATACTACCTAAAAAGTAGTATATATACTACCTAAACATTCTTATATACTACATACTACGCGTACATATTCTCCGATATGATAGATACTACCTAGAACGTACGAAACGAAAGTGGGAGTAACTACACCAGGTAGTAGGAAAAACGTTTCCTATATATATAGTGTTATTATTCATCACCCAGGATGCAAAATAAGTAATTCTTCATCCGAGGTAATCTTACGATCGCTTCATAAATATATTACGTTTGGAATACAAATAGTTACATTCATATTGATTCACTACGTAAAATTTGGTATAAGAAAATGAAAAAATAGGTTATAAGACCAGAGATATCGTATTTTATGTATGTTTTTACGTTCATAACTTTACGTAACATAAAATATTTTTTACGATGAGTATATATTTTCTTACGTTCTCTATTTACGTATGAAATAAGACAAAATTTACGAAATCTAAAAATACGGAGTATTGACGTCAAAATAGAGAGGGGGTGAAGAATAACTATTCCTGACCCAGAATGACGAATAGCGCGAGTATATATAGTGTTACTATTCATCACCCATATGGTGGATCACAACCAGCCCTATAAGGGCCAGACTGCCCCTCCCGAACTTCCGAAACTCCCGAATCCATGTAGCAAAAAAAATTGCCACCCACGATCTCTAGTCCACCACTTCTTCCCTCGATCCCCAACGTCCCCCGATCCTATCGCCGCCGCTGCCTACCACGCCTCGTACCGACGCGCCAGCATCCCTGCCTCCTTCCCGGCGCGCCATCATCCCCGCCTCCTCCCGGCACGAGGCCGCCACCAGACTCCTCCTGGGACGCCGTCGCCCCCGCCTTCCTCCTGGCGAGCCACCGTCCCTGCCTTATTCTAACTGCCACCATGGACCACCACCTTTTCCCTGATCCACCTTGGTAGTGGATCCTGCACGCCGTCGCCGACCATGGATCCTGGGCGCCATCGCCTGTATTTGGATCCTGCCCGCCGCCGCCGTCGGGGTCCCCGACTGAAGACGACCAAGCCGTGGATCCTGGGTGCCATCGCGGGCTGTGGATCCCGGGGCACCACTGCCTAGCTCTGATCCCGCCGGCCGCCGCCGAGGTTCCCGACTGAAGATGTCCTACGCCGCGGCACTCAGGCTGTTCGTCAGCGCCACCTCTTGCAGTTCACCGCCACCATCCAGCGCGCCCTCGGTCGCCCCCAATTCTTCCCTGAGCGGCGCCAGGAACCACCTGACTCCCCTGGTTCGCCTCCATCATGGGATCACTTCGCGTCGGTTCGCGAGGCCACAACCCCTGCCCTACAATTTCATCACTTTTCTGTGTTTGTCCTCCGAAAAAATTGGCCATCGTTGCAGGCCGGCTTCACCAGATTATTCAGTTCGGCTCTAAACAAATGAGCACTATACTTTGTTGTCCAAAGTTTTGGGAAGGTAGAAATTGTTCGGTTGTTCCAGAAGGTGAAAAATATGTCCAAGTATATCAGCAGCTTTGGGAAGGTAGAAATTGTTCCAGAAGGTGAAAAATACGTCCAAGTATTTTTTTCTAGAACACCGACACTCTCTGGACATGATTGGTGTATGCATGCCAATGTTCTCAACCAACTTTGACATATATGCTACAATTATCCCTCGAGATCGATGCTATCAACCACTATAAAAAATTCCCTGGACATCATTGGTACTACTAATCTCCACATATATGCACAACTAAGTGCAATCAGTTTGTTCTGAACACCTGCAGCAGGCATGGCCTCATGCTACAGTTCAACTTTCAAGTAAATTCTACTACTCCGTTCAGGGAATATTTGATATCAGTAATCAGTTAGTAACTAACATGAGTTTGTTAGTTACCTGTTACAGAGAGCCTGACAGGACTTCCTCCGCCGACAGACACTGCACGCCATGAGAAAGTTCAGGGAATATTTGATAGTGGAAGCTACACTGTCACCGTGCACCACAGCTAATAAAGTTTCTCCAATAATGCTGCACCTTTTATTTCCTCATCATCTACCTTTCTCCCAAGATTTTAGTATTTCATTTGCATGCCAGAATGGCTGGAGCGTAGAGTGAAGCCTGAAGCCAACCTGTGTTGTGAGCATCAGTAGCTAGTCACGTGCTGCGCTGGGCCAACAAAATAGCTTGCAGTTTTGTTCATTTCAAGGCGGTTTGGTGGGGTGGGAATCCTATTTATTCAGATGCGCTTGTACCAACACTAATCATTTTGATTGATGTGATAGTACTAATCTACTGACATGATCCGGGAAAGGCGACTACAGTGACTAAATTTAACCAGGGATTCACACTTTTGTGGCGCTGCAGAGATCACATCGTTTTTTCTATGTTCATCGTCAGAGTGCGCATGGTAACTCCCACATGTAAAGTTAGTACACAAGCACCGTGTAGTGTTAAAAACGCTTTTACACTATAAGACGGAGGGAGAGAGTAAGAAAGTTGCTTAGAAGAGATGCTTAAAAGAATAAATCATTGGTATATTTTCTAGAACACTCACACTCTGTGGACATCATTGGTATATGCATGCCGATGTTATCAACCAACTTTGACATATATGCTACAATTATCCCTCGAGACGGAACTGTTGTAGTAGACTTGTATCCATGCTGGATGTAAAAAAAATAAATGTTCATGTTACTGAATATTGATAAAAGTTGGGAAGAGGTTCTCTCCTTTTGTTTTTTGTCTAGAATTGTTGTTTTATAGAGTGTTGTTTCAAAGAGTGTTCACTTTTAAAAGAAAGCACTTTCCATGTTTCCAAAAGAAATTAGAGGTTCAAATTTCACAAACATAGAGGTTCAATGTTTATTACAGGACCAAGAAAGTCAAATTAAAAATACAAAGAAGTTCAACTTTTTAATAATAAAGGGGTTATATAAAAACCTAGAGTTTCAAATTTAAATAACTAAGAAGTTCAATTTTTAGTACAAAACCAAGATGATCAAGTTAGTGTGACGCCATCGCCGCCAGTGTGGTGCCTCAACCCGCGATTCCTCTATTCTGGCCATGTGCGGTCATTCAACAAAGTCGTCTGGCGCAGTCAAACTCTAATGCTCCTTGCTGCTGCTGCCTACATCTTATCATATGGCCAAACATGTCCAATTGTATTTTTCTTGTGTACAAACAACGATGGTTTTGTTATCTTTGTGTGTCGGTTTGATTTTTGTGAGAAGTTCACACTAATATAACAACATGTCGTTGTATAAGTAGACGCATGGCAATTTCATCTTTCATAAACTTTTAGAAAAAAACTACATAGAGAAGTTCATGTTTCAGAAAATCTGATGTTCAAGTGTACTACATACAGAAGAAATTCATCAAATGAAAAAAGGGGACCACCTAGGACATTTCACCGACAGAAAAAATGCCTAAAAATGTCGCGAGACAAAAAAAACTTCAAATGATATAACATAGCAGGTTCGTAGAAAGTGGAAAAGACCATAATTTGTTTTGTAAGTTTAACCATTTCTAAAAAATACCTTGAAGTTCAAATTTAAATAATAGGGCGATTTAATGTTTATTACAAAGCCATGATTTCCCCCATTACTTTCGAATAAACAAATAAGTTCAAAAATAAAAAATTGGAGTAGTTCGAACAGTTTATAGAAAATGGTGTTTCTTCATTTTACTAAAAAATTGGAGAAGTTCAAATCTAAATAACATAGAAGCTCAAAAATGTTTATTCCAAAACCAAGAAGGTCAAATTAAAAAAACCGAGCAGTTTAAAAAGATTGTTAAACATATATTTGCCCCAGTTTTTTTAAGATCTAGAAGTTCAACTTTAATTACTTGAGCAGTTCGATATTTATTACATAACTAGGACTTTCCTGTTACTAATGAATAACACCAAGAAGTACAAAATTAAAAAAATATGAAGTTGTTTAATGTTTATAAAAACTTAGATTTTCCCCAGTGCTAAAGATTAAAACCAATAAAAAAGTAGAGCGGTTCAATGTCTATAAAACTTAGATATTTTCACATAACCAAGAGAAGTTCAGATTGACAACTGCGAGAAGGTCACGTACTACACGGTGTGCATTTTGTATTAAAAAAAGAATGAAAAAAACAAAGGCTGAAAGTTTTGTTGCTAGAAGTCCAAGTGCTCAGCCTGAGAAAATTAAAAAATTCGCGTGAGAGAGGTTGAACAAAAAATCTGTGACATAAGTTCAAGGTGAAAACAACGGGAAGTCCAACTACTACATGAAATGCGTTTCAGATAAGAATATAAGAATAGAAAATGGAAGTCTTAAAAGGTTTGTTGTAAGAAGTTCATGTGCTCCTCCTAGCATAGTTCAAAATTCATGTGTGAGACGTCCGTCGTTCATTTACATGTTGAAAAAAGGGCAAAAACAACGTTGTTTTGCCATTTTAAAAACTTCTCTCAAATGGAAACGAATTTGTAACACCAGTCTACATGAAAAACTTGCTGCTATTCATAAGCTTTCCACCGGTATATTAAGTGCCACATTTCGATGAATAGTTTAAAAATTTCATGTATACCACTTAAAACACGTTTTTATGTATTCAATAAATTCTTATCTGTTGTAAGAAGTTCATAGTGAAAACAACGGTAAGTTCAAGTACTACAAGGAATGCATTTCAGGTGAGAGTAAAAGTATAGAAAAACAAAAGCTTGAAAGGTTTATTGAAAGAAGTTCAAGTGCTCTGTCCGGGGAAGTTCAAAAATTCTTGCGAGAGAGGTTCACCTTGTATTTCCATGTTCAAAAACACAAAAAAGAAATTATTTTTTGCGTTTTGAAACAATTCTCTCAATCCACAAAGAAGTTCAGTTATTATTTAGGAGCAATTTGATTTCAAAAAGAAAACAAAAATTCACATTATAAAAACGGAAAAAGTTCATGTACTACATGGTGTGTGTTTAATATGAGAAAAATAAATAAAAAGGCAAGGTTTTCCTCGTTATTAAAGAATGGAAACAAGAAATTCAAAAATTAAATAACAAAGAAGTTCAACTTTTAATAATAAAGCGCTTCAAAATTTCATAAAATGATTAAGACATAAAACTAGGAAGTCCATATTAAAAAGATGGAGAAGTTCGATGATTATATAAAACTCAGATTTTCCACGTTATTAAAGAATGGAAACAAGAAGTTCAACTTTTAATAATAGAGCTCTTCAAAATTTCATAAAAAGATTATCAAATAAAACAAGGAAGTCCATATTAAAAAGATGGAGAAGTTCGATGATTATATAAAACTCAGATTTTCCACGTTATTAAAGAATGGAAACAAGAAGTTCAACTTTTAATAATAGAGCTCTTCAAAATTTCATAAAAAGATTATCAAATAAAACAAGGAAGTCCATATTAAAAAGATGGAGAAGTTCGATGTTTATAGGAAATTCAGATTTTCCTCGTTATTAATGAATGGAAACAAGAAGTTCAAAAATTAAATAAGAAGAACCTCAATTTTTAATAATAGAGCGCTTCAAAATTTCATAAAAATATTAAGAAATAAAACCAGGAAGTCCATATTAAAAAGATGGAGAATTTTGATGATTATAGAAAACTTAGATTTTCCTCGTTATTAAAGAGTGGAAACAAGAAGTTCAAAAATTAAATAACAAGAGGTTCAACTTTTAATAATAGAGCGCTTCAAAATTTCATAAAAAAGATTAAGAAATTCAAATTAATATTCATAAAAAACTTAGATATTTTGATGTAACCAAGAGAAGTTTAGATTGATAACTGCCAGTAGTTCACGTACTACATGGTGTGCATTTTTTATTAAAAAAGAATAAAAACGCAAATACTAAAAGTTTTGTTGTTATAAGTTAAAGTCCTCAGTCCGATAAAGTTAGAAAAATTATTATGAGAGAGGTTTGTACAAAAGGAATATCAATTGTGTAACAGATGAGAAAATTACAAACGAAAATACGTCACAGAAGTTCAACGTGAAAACAGCAAGAAGTTCAACTACTACAGTGAATGAATTTTATATGAAAAACTTTTAAAATCGCCGCGAGTATGAAAAAACGATCAACACGGGAAAGTTGCGTGTTTACAACAGCTTTCCACCGGTATATCATTTGCTTAATTCCGGCGAGTGTTCCAGTGAGTGGATGGAGAGCTACGAGCAAAAAAAGCACGTGAAAAACAGAGTGAAGTTCGAGTAAACATGTCGAGAAGTTCAAGTTCTTCACGCGGTGCATTTTTGAAGAATCTGTTTCGCGATAAAGGCAGAACGAATGATCCTGCCATTTTTGAAATTACTTTAAAATGGTTAGGAATCAGAGAAAACCATCAACATGAAAAGGTTTATTATTTTTCATAGCTTTTGAACGGTATATTATTTGCCCCATTCCGATAAAAGTTGTAAAAATTACAGTGAAAATACGTTTTTAGCCTTTTTCAAAATTGACATAAAACCATAGTGAATTGGGAGAAATAATATATACCAAAAAGTTTCGCATTTCCTCAAGCTTTCCAACGCCATATCATTTGCTGCATTCGGACGTAAGATTAAAAAATTAGCTCGAAAATATAAACTCGGTGGAACTTGTACCGTTTTCTAAATTACTTTTAGACTGTTCAAAACTAGGAAAAACTTTCAACAAGAGAAAGTAGCGCATTTTCATAAGCTTTCCAATGCCATATCATTTGCCTCAATTGGATTAGCCGTTTAGAAATGACACTGAAAAATATGAACTCGGCTGTTTGGTTTGCGAAATTTTACGATTTTCCAAATAACTCTTTAACCATAAGTAATTAGAGAAAACTTTCAACACGTGGAAGGAGTGGTTTTACAGCAGCTTTCCAACGCCATATTATTTTCCTCATTCCGACAAACGATTTAGAAATGCGATCGAAAATACGAGTCACGTTTTTTGTGTGAAGAAAAAACGGTTTTCAAAACTGCTCTTAAACCGCTTACATTTTGCCAAAAATGCAACTTGGGTGATGATACTGGTGTCCATAGCTTTCCAACGGTATACCGCAAGCCCCATTTGGACAATGTTGGCGGAAGTTCAACCTAGCACTTGGAGAAGTTCAGGTCAAACAACTCAGGCAGTAAAATTGCAAAAAACGCAATTTCATCACAACTAGAGAGCAAAATCCGCCAACGAGCGAGATTCCTATTTAAAACGGGTATTTAGTTGCTAAAAAATATTTCTAGATTACACTAATATCATATAGAACACAACTAACCAGAATAATTCGCACGGGAAGACACGGTTGCGATGATAGCCCGAAGGTTGGGTTCGTACAAAGGGAAGTTCAGGCGCGTTACTCAGGCAGTTCATATTGTGATCAGAATATTATTCTGATCCTGTGATTAGAATATATAGGGTTGGACTATTCTGTTACTAGTAACAGAATAATATTCTATTACCCCCCGGCCCTATATAGGCGCGACGCGCCTACACCATAGAGTCCCCCCGAGTCAGCCCATACCCAACCCGCCTTCTTCCGCTGGAGACAACCGTTGCGGGCGAGCGAGCGACGGGGGCAGCCGGAGCGAGGGAGCCCGCGGCGCCATGACTGGCCGGTGACAGATCCACCGCCACCATCCCCTTCCTCGGTGACGGCTCCTTCGCCGGGGCCGTGATCCGTGCCAGCCGCCTTCCTCCCTCGCCGAGATCCTTCGCTGGGGCCGTGATCCGTGCCAGCCGCCTCCCTCCCTCGCCAGGATCCTTTGCCGGTGCCTTGATCCGCACCAGCCGCCTACCTCCCTCACCGGGGCTCGTTCGTCGGGCCCGTGATCCGCGCCTCCTGTCTCCCTCCCTCGCCGGGGCTCCTTCGTCGGGGCCGTGATCCCGCCAGCAACTGCCTCCCCAGACCTCATCGCTGGACATCCACCACAAGCAGGAGCGCCGTCGTCTCCCCAGGCTCCTTGCCTACATCAATGGCGCCGCCTCCCAAGAACATGCCAGTACGTCGCCCACGAGAGGAAGAAGAAGTTAGATCCAAGAACATGCCACTAGAGGTGATGTCTGCTTCCCACACTGATTTTCCTCAAAAATTGAATCAGTTCAAAAAATGTTTTCACATCTGGGTTTGCCTGAAGAAAAATACCACGTTTGTGTCAGTTCATCAGTCCTGCTATGAAGAAGATTCAGTTGAAAAATTGCACACACTCTCTGCCTAAATGTTACACTATCAGATTCATCAGTACTACATGTGTGCTGCATCAATGACACATGTTCCTATGGTGCAGAAGCAGATAGTACATTGCAAAATGCTTGCATCAGTTCATTACACCCCTGCCACTTGATGCACAGTTTGGATGTCGAGGTTACTGTCAGTACCTCTAATATGCTAGCTTCAGTTCAAGCCAAAAAAACATAAACTTATGCATCAGTACAAGTAGCTACTATGCTTTATATAAGGTTCAGCTACCACTGCAAGTTGTATGATGTTATTTCTACTAGTGCATGCCGTGTAGTTGCGTCAGTTCGAACTAGTAAATGAATGTTGTTGAAAAAAATAAACACTTATTACACAGTAAGTTGAATGATACATAAACTAGGAGTACTTCTAGTGTAGTTGCATAAGTTATAGATGAAAAAAAAGAGAAGACATGCATCCGTTTTATATATATGCATATCCATACATATCTGAAGTTCAATGTTCAGTTTGCAAGGAGTGCACCAAATGTTTGTGAATCAGTTATAGGGAAAAAGATAGAAAAAACTTTCCATAACAGATAACTGCAAGCTCCCATCAACATTCTGTGACTGAGTAACAGACAACTGCAAGCTCCCATGACCATCATCAACGTTAAAAGAATACATTCCATCATTAATATCTTTGACAACATCAGCAATGTCCCCAGGAGCACCATGGTTGTCATTAACTGCATAAACCAATAAAATAAGCACGCACATATAAAATTAAAACACAATTAACATTGCAGAGACAAGATAAATAAAGCGCATAGCATCAGACACAAACAAAAGGAGCAACTGATGTAGCTAAGCATATTTATATATTCAAGGCTGATAAAAAAAGAGCAAATATAAGGGAAACACCAGGACCACTCGCAAGTTTTGCTGGAGGATTTGGTGTCTCAAAAATAACATTCAAAAGATCTTGAAAGCGTTCTGGTTTGTCAGAATCAGGAGGCACCGGCACTCCAACATCTACAACAACATCATAATCAGCAAAATAGTACATGAACAAGCAATCAGTTCAACTATATGAACACTACAAGTGCACCCAATAAAACAATATCAACCCACCACTGGCACAACAAACTTCAAAATGACAACTCTTTCAACATCATAGTAGTTCTTCACTGACTACTACAAACTATTCAAATGCCAGGACAGTAGTTCAAACTACACATGGTGATCAGTACTACAACCTGTCTGCAGGTCACATCAACCTAAAAACTATACACACCACACATTCCAGGGCAAAATTAACAGCTATCAAAATCCATACAACTTATAAAGTCGATGCGACAACACCTATACAACCTAAAAACCAGATCTATTAAAACATCATCAAAATTACAGGGAAAATTACCTGCATTCAACATGTCCAGACTGGATGATGTACCCATTGAGTTCTATAGACCTAAAATCCGCCGAACCAGATCTGCAAGACACATGAAAAAAATTAGGGCTCTAACGTATTTCAGAAACAAAGGACGCCATACAAAGCAAAACTCTTTCCAGCAAACACAAAATCCGCCACAGAATCCAGTATCACTGTCGCGAACCCCTCGTTCAAGAGCAAAGAAACCCTAGCGAATCCAGCCCGAGATAGCAACAGAGCAATAGTTTAGAAATACAGGGAAAATCTGTACATAAGAGGACGCAAGGGCAGTCGATGGCAGAGCAAAAGGAGCAAACAGAGCACACAAACCTCCACCCCTGGGGTTCAACCCGCCGGCCAACGCTCCCACGGCGAAACAGGAGAAGCAACTTCTATGCAAGAAGAGAAGAGGAGAGGAACGAAGAAGGAATCAATTTGTGGAGGGGAGCGGAGCGGAACGGGCAGAGCGGAGGTTAAAAGGTGAGTGGAAAACCGACGGCTAAAACCCACAATCGTGGCAAAGCCCACTATCTATGCGCAGTTACTAAAGATAATAGAAAAAAATTAAAATACAATAAAAAAATTAGTAACAATAAAAAAATAATATAGAGGGAGAAAACAAATGGCTAAAGTACAAATAATAACTCACAACAGTACAACAAAAATTATCAAAAAAGTACAAATGAAATCATACTTCATAACTGTGCTGGTTTTTCCACTAAAAAAAGATAAGATAATGGGGGCAAGTCATGTTACGGACTCGCCTCCGCATGCGACGCCGTGGCACGCCGCGTCGTCGCCTGCTATGGCTAGTTCCTGGCTCGGCCTCACTGGGATGGGGAAGGGGGCGTCCCGACCCCCTCCCCCCGGCTCGGCCTCGCTCTAACGCAGCAGTGCGCTCGTTTGACAGATGTAGTGCGGTTATTCTATTTCCCCCCCACACGCACCCACACACCCTAAGATAGATAATGGGGGCAAGTCCATACAAGGAAGATGTGTCAGTACAACTATGCCCCTCGGTGCGGTGCTGGTTTTTTCCCTAAAAAAGATACGATAATGGGGGCAAGTCCATACAAGGATGATGTGTTAGTACAACTATGCCCCTCGGTGCGGTGCCGTGCGGGGGCAAGTCATGTTATGGACTCGCCTCCGCATGCGATGCCACGACACACCGCGTCATCACCTGCTATAGCTCGTTCCTGGCTCGGCCTCGCCGGGATGGGGACCCCCCTTGACTCGGCCTCGCACTAACGCGGCAGTGCGCTCGTTTGATAGACGCAATGCAGTTCTTCTATCCCCCCCACGGGCACCCACACACCCTAAGATAGATAATGGGTCAAGTCCATACAAGGAAGATGTGTCAGTACAACTATGCCCCTCGGTGCGGTGCTGGATTTTCCCCTAAAAATGATGAGATAATGGGGGCAAGTCCATACAAGGAAGATGTGTGAGTACAACTATGCCCCTCGGTGCGGTGCGGTGCAGGGGTAAGTCATGTTACGGACTCGCCTCCGCATGCGACGCCGCGGCACGCCGCGTTGTCGCCTGCTACGGCTCATTCCTGGCTCGGCCTCCCCGGGATGGGGGAGGCGGGGTCCCGCCCCCCTCCCCCCGGCACGGCCTCGCGCTAACGCGGCAGTGCGCTCGTTTGACAGGCGCAGTGCAGTTATTCTGTTTACCCCCCACACGCACCCACACACCCTAAGATAGATAATGGGGGCAAGTCCATACAAGGAAGATGTGTCAGTAAAACTATGCCCCTCGGTGCAGTGCAGTGCAGGGGCAAGTCATGTTACGGACTCGCCTACGCATGCGGCGCCGCGGCACGCCGCGTCGTCGCCTGCTATGGCTCGTTCCTGGGTCAGCCTCACCAGGATGGGGGAGGGGGGGTCCCTCCCCCTCCCCCCCGGCTCGGCCTCGCGCTAACGGGGCAGTGCACTCGTTTGACAGGCGCAGTGCGGTTATTTTGTTCCCTCCCACACGCACCCACACACCCTAAGATAGATAATGGGGGCAAGTCCATACAAGGAAGATGTGTCAGTACAACTATGCCCCTCGGTGCGGTGTGGTGCGGGGGCAAGTCATTACGGACTGGCCTCCGCATGCGACGCCGCGGCACGCCGTGTCGTCGCCTGCTACGGCTCGTTCGTGGCTTGGCCTCGCGCTAACGCGGCAGTGCGCTTGTTTGACAGGCGCAGTGTGGTTATTCTGCTACCCCCCACACGCACCCACACACCCTAAGATAGATAATGGGGGCAAGTTCATACAAGGAAGATGTGTTAGTACAACCATGCCCCTTGGTGCGGTGAGGTGCGCGGGCAAGTCATGTTACGGACTCACCTCCGCATGCGACGCCGCGGCATGCCACGTCATCGCCTGCTACGGTTGTTCCTGGCTCGGCCTCACCGGGATGGGGGAGGGGGGTCCCGACCCCCCTCCCCCCGGCTCGGCCTCGCGCTAACGCGGTAGTGCGCTCGTTTGACAAGCGCAGTGCGGTTATTCTGTTTCCCCCCACACAAGCACCACGCCATGCACCCACACACCCTAAAAAAGATAGATGTTCTTCAGTCCATACAAAAAAATCTATCAGTACAACTATGCCACTCGGTGCGGTCCCTATATATCTTACCCATATATTCATTAAATATCCAAAAAATGCCAAGAAAGAATGACAACAAAGAGAAAGCAAGGGAAACACACTATAAAAAGAGATGTCAGTTGAAGTAGAGGACAACATTCAGTACTTAAAAAATGCTTATATTAGGCAAAAAAATCATAAAAACTAGAAAGAAAAAATGCTAAGAATCAAAAATATTGACCGCCCCAAGGGATAGGCCGGCCCAACGCAGGTCGGTACTAGGACTCAAGCCAACCACGAAACAACCGGCAAATCCTTTGTAAACCAGACTGCGGGGGCCACCCCACCAGGGCCCCCAGGTCATGATAGAGGGCGAGTGCCCTATATAAGCGCTCAGGTAAGTATTCAGAGGAGTTCGACCAGTGAACCTCGGATGCGCTTATAAACAGGTCTAGAGCCCCCTCAACTAGCAACGTGGGACTAAATGTATAGCGCACACGCATGCCGCACTTCACAGCTGCGCGGACGAGCTATCTGGGCCGAAAACAATGACTCCGGCGGATGGCCCAACACAGTAGTTTGCCCCATAACAAAATTCTAGCCGATCACGCACGACCAAATAAAAAAACAAATGCAGATAATTAAAAAAAACCTCATAAGAAATCAGTTCAAAACAAATAATGTAAAAAGTTCAAACACATGTTAATTGTAAGAACTAAAAAGTAAAAAAAATATTTTTTTTGGAAATTAAACGTAGAATATTGTAATAAAAATTTCAGAAACAAATTTATAAAAAGTTCAACTACTACAATTCATAAGGTTCAAGTAAAATTAGTACTGTGCAGCAAAGATTAAATTCTTTTTATTTAAGAAATACTAGAACCATCACTATTCAACTGGAAAAAGAAAAATTGTGCTACAAAATTCATGTAAAAAAGTAATAAAAAATGCTATACAACAAACAAATGCGATTGGCCATTGACAACCTAAATAGTTCAGTACTATCATTAACAGCATGTAAGTTCAGCAAACTCAAAACCCAGAAGGGGTCCTATAAACATCATTAGCGTATTTTTTCCGTCTGCGAGCTATGTACATGAATATATCCCAGTCAAAACAAAGCATGCCCATCAGTTCAACTATAATTGTTCCAGTTCAAATATAAAGAATATATAAAAAATAGTTATGCTTCAGCAAAAAAATAGGAAAGCATTACATAAATTGTTCCAAACCATCTGATAATACCATAGAATTCAACCATCTCACATGCATTGTTTCAAAGAAAAAATACTGCAACATAGTCAAACACACACAAATCTCACAACCAACGTCATTTGCCACATTTAAACCTACATCACATAAATTCTAAACGTCAGAGAGTAATCTTCCCTGGAGAACATAACCATAACCAAATCAGCATTCTCAAATCCAGACTCTGCCACAAACTCCTTCCACCCAGTAGTTAGGTTGATGCAACCATCAAAGTCGATGTGGTAGGCAACTTCCATCAACTAATACCCGTTTTTGTCTGAAGTCTCCATCTTCAGTATCCCGGAACTAGGAGCAACAATCCTGATTCTGGGTGACATTTTCTGCGAGTGGGCATGGGAGTAGAAAACAAAGTGAACACCTGACATAACTAAATTTTTACACAGATCTAGGAACGGTTGCATAACAAACTGAAAATAAAATATCCGAACCAAAACAAAAACACCAAACTAACTAGTCATATGAACTGACTAAACTGAAGAAATATACATATCAATACACCTACAGTAAAAACATCTGACGAAAACAGATCAAGGATTATACAAAAATGGATAAAATATTGTTAAGTAATGAACAAATACACACACAAATCCCTACTGTTAAATTCTGACAAAACCAAATAAAAGTTATAGACAAACTAGTGATAAAATTAAACTACAGATTCAGTCCATATGGGATTCGAAATGAGACCTACAAAAAGAAGAAAACAAAACGAATAGAAACACATACCCATGATTCCTTCATGTCCCCAACCGTCAGACGACAAACATAGGGTGCACGAAACCCATGGTTCCTGCACAACAGACAAGAAAGTTGCGCCACGACACTGAGTCTCGGTGAGATCCAAACCAGATTCGTACACACAACCATCAGCTATGCGCACCATCTTTGCCAGACATCCGCATGAACAATCCTCCATGGAAAACACAGGAGCAGGGAGGAAAACAACAGAGAGAAGAGGGATGAACCTATATCTGATTCTAGAAGAAGGAACAAAAGGGAGGGGGAGACTAAGCCACACACCACACATAGATGGATAGAACTTATAGCGAGGGAGACTCGCAGATTATAAAAATAATAAATAGGCAGGTGGGCAGCCAGCTGGTAGGAAATAGTTATTGTACAAGCCATGCAACATTTGACCACAAAATAGTTCAACTTCAGATAAACCAGCAGTTCAAAAGTGCACATAACAAACATATGCAGATAAAACAACACATTCAGAGGTAGACAGTTGAATTCATTTAGTCATTCAAACATCTGCTCCCTCACAACACAATCTTAAAAGCATAATATTCAGTATTTCAGCCAGAACAATCAAAGAAACGACGCCGTTTGGCCCTGGTGGATAGATGTGGAGCCGTGGCTGCTCTCGCCCTAGCCCAACTGATGATCTGAATATGGTTCCTTCCCCTGCCCTCTAGGAAAAGAAGCTCCAGTTCATTGGAGTTGCAAGTATCCATCACCTCGCGCGCAAGGCGTCTGTTGAACTCTGCCTCCACTTCCTCCTCGGCACCACGTCGTGCCATCTGCCTGTGCATGCGCCTCCTCCTCCTCCTTTGCTCCGCTACTGCATCCCTCACATCGATGGCATCCCCTCTTCCTCTGTGACCTCTCCCAGCTCAGGATCCAGCTCGCTTTTCTTTGGTTGCACCTGGTGGAATGAAAGTGACAGAGGGCTCGGGCCTTATACTCAAAGTAGAGAGGTATGGGTAGGCTGCCAGTAGAAAATACTTACTCCGATGTCAACGCACAATAATACAACTTTGACACGGAGCATTCCAACTACACATACGGCAACAATTGAAACAACACTGAAAAATACGCAACTTAAATACACAATTTGACCAGATTACAAGAAATCGCACGCTACAGTGAGCCGCCGTACACCACCTCCGCCAACGACCAATATAACATGGGAATCCGGGGTAGAAACAACTCAAAGAAGCAAAATTGACAACGCAAATCTTTTCATACAATCCTCATATCTCTCCCTGCAACGCCAATTCAAAAGTAAAACAATAGAAGAAGAAGAACACATTTGCATGGTGGACGTGGAAAATGACCAAGAACACCAAAACTTGTAATCAGAAATTACAGATGAAATTAATCTCCAAAAACTCTAACACACTGATACTTCTCACATACAAAACAACAAACTAGACTTAAAATTGAGGCCTACGAACACCACGGTAAACACCAACGCCCAAAACACGTCCGCCGCCAAATGCCCACGCCATCACCTCCGGTGACTTGAGATCGCAAAACGCGACCAGGTGAGCGTGCGCACGTGCGGAACCCCTTACATGTCTCCTCTGGCAACGAATGGCCTGGAGCACCGCGCCAGAGAACGCCCAGAAGCTCCACGTTGCATCCCCTATTTCCGCCCGTCGTACAGGCAGGAAGCTCAGTTCAAGTAGAAAACCACGTCAGTCCAACCTGTAAACTACGTCAGTTCAAGTAGGGTTACATAATAATATTCTGTTACGCGAAACAGAATCGCCCAGATATATATATGGTCAAACTTCCCCTTTCGCTTCGCGACAAAGGTGGACCATGTGCCGACCCACAAATGTGTGCTTGTGGCGCGAGATGGGTGACACCACATACGAACCACATGTGGGGGGCCCTACTATATGTATGGAAAGGGTGTGGTGTGATATTTAACTACCATTCACAACTTTGATGTGGCACATGTGGCTCGCAAATTAACCAGACTTCCCCGACCCCACGGAGGCTGCAGGTAGTGCGAAGTAGCCTCCCCCACACACACGTCTGGGGTAGGGCATCCCACCAAGACATATTGTAACACGGACCAAGCAGAATCCAACTTCGTCGTACAATCTCTCCTGCTCGTTGTTGGTCAAAGTGATGGACGTCCACACGGCCCCGCAGAATGGGCTAGCTTGTCGCCGATAACCTCGTGAGGGAGTACTGTATGAAGACAAACCCACTCTGTGCATGTGGCCCAAGTATGTATATGGAAGTGGTGCGTGTGGTGTTTAAATACGCAATGTGCAAATTTGATGTGCACCATGCTTTCGAGCCGTAAAATCCCCACACTGAGCGAGGGTTCAGGACACGTAGCATGTGCTCAAATTTAATTAGGCTTGGAACGATCGACCTATTATACAGTAAATCAAAGCAAAGAAGAAGAATCCACCCTGGTTGCTTTTCTCGTCGTTGGTTGAAATGATGGACGTCTACGCGGGCCCACGGATATATATATATAGGCTTGCCACCCATAACCAAGCGAGTGAGAGTGTGTCCAAAGACAACCATTGCATGCGTGTGTCTCGAACATATTTATGGATGTGTGTGATGCATGCATATGTGTTGAATACCCGACCCAATGCACAACATTGCTATGGTGCATGCGTTGAAAATCGCAGAGGTCCCCACACAGAGCAAGAGGTCATTCATGATGTGTCGTGTGCTCGCCCCCTTCAATCCAGCGGGATGGATTCATGTGTACACATGCACTGTTATATATATGTAATTAATCTCACATCATGATCTATATCATGAGACAAACAAAAAATTAATCCCCACCTAAGTCAATTTAGTTAAGCTCTCTAGATGTCGGTGAAAGTGATGGACCAAGCGGGCCGACAGATGGAAGCATCGCCAATAACCGCGTTAGTGAGTGCCATATGTAGGACAACAACCATCGCGCTTGCATGTGTGCCAGAACATATATATAGAGAGGTGTGTGGTTGTGATGTTTTGAATACCTAATGCACAACTTTGATGTGGCATTTGCCTAAAAAACCGCAAGGTCCCCACACAGAGTGAGGTTCATGTGACATAGTATATATATGCCGGTCACCCCTCCCTTCGACTCGTACTATACACCTAGTAACATAGCCATCAAAGAATTAATCCTCCTTGTTCGTCAAACGTACCTGATAGAGGCAAAGGTGTCCCATCTTTCGATGAGATGGTGGCTATCGTTTATGGTGGAGTAGACTTTGATGATCCGACTACAAACGTGCGAGGACGTCGCGCCTTAGCAATCGCTAAAACAACTCCGAGAGGTTACTGACCACGCCGGAGCACGATCAATCTGACCACGAGGGTCTATTTCCTGCAAGCAAACGAAGAACAAGCAAGAAATTGAAATTGCAATCTGGATAGTGCGAATATAAGAGGAAATATTTATTGATCAAGTGGGGTTCTGTGATGTCTTGGTCCGGTCGTTGAACACAAACGAAGTAAGCGAAGTTGCAGCTATGGTGAACTTTTAATCTAAACAAAACCCCAAAGTCTAAACGACGCCCTTGTAGGAGGGGTCCGAAACCAACCCTAACTTTGTTTCCACACACATACGGACTCTAACAACAGCCTATACTTATGTATTTCAAAATTACATAGGCCTGGCCCAATAATAAGGTGAAGCAACACCTATAATAGCCTCCGGACAAATTTGTGAAGTGGCATCTTGTATATTTCGTCCAAGCCTTCATGCACTCATTACGGTGGCTTCAAAGTCCTGAAATCATCACTTGGAACTCCGTTCTTGTTTCCCTTGCGCATGCCATCATCTCCATGCTTGTTCTTGCTCCAATGTTCATCCTTCTCCAAGATAGGCCCTTCATTTGTAAGCAAAACAAATGTATCCAATTTAGGCAGCATCATATTCTCATGAACACTAGAATCATTACCAAGAAACGAAAGTACCTGGTAATTTAATTGGCGTGCGCGAGCTCTAGTAATTGGTCCAGTATGTATAGTAGCAAGGGTTGTGGGTGTAACAATGGTATTGATGTCCTCATCATCCTCCCCTTCTTGAAATGAAGTCGTCCTTGACAGAAGCTCATCTTCCTCACCCAATTAAGGTTTCAAATCTGCAGTGTTAAAAGTGGGACTAACCCAGAATCTGCAGGCAGCTCAAGTTTATATGCATTATCATTTATTTTCTCTAAGACCTTAAAAGGACCATCAGCACGTGGCATTAGCTTTGATTTGCGCAAATCAGGAAATCTATCCTTACGCAAATGTAACCAAACAAGATCTCCAGGTGCAAACACAATATGTTTTCTACCCTTATCTCCATCAAGTTTATATTTAGCATTCATACGCTCTATGTTTTCCTTAGTTAACTCATGCATTTTAAGATCAATTCATCATGTTGTTTAGCATCAAAATTAACCTTCTTTGAAGATGGAAGAGGCAACAAATCAATAGGTGCACGAGGTAGGAAACCATACACAATTTCAAAAGGGCACATCTTAGTAGTAGAATGCAATGAACGATTATAAGCAAATTCAATATGAGGCAAGCATTCTTCCCACATTTTCTTATTATTCTTCAAAACAACCCTAAGCATAGTAGACAATGTTCTATTGACTACTTCAGTTTGTCCATCAGTTTGGGGGTGACAAGTAGTACTAAAAAGCAGTTTAGTCCCCAACTTAGCCCATACACACTTCCAAAAGTGGCTAAGAAATTTAGTATCACGATATGAAACAATAGTATTTGGAACACCATGCAAGCAATAATTTCATGAAAGAACAAAAAGCAACATTAACAACATCATCACTTTTATGACATGGTATAAAGTGTACCATTTTCGAGAATCTATCCACGACAACAAATATGCTATCCCTCCCCTTCTTTGTTCGAGGTAAACCTAAAACAAAGTCCATAGATATATCCTCCAAGGAACACTAGGTACATACAAAGGCATATATAAACCATAAGGATTGGGTCGTGACTTAGCTTTTTGACATGTAGTGCAGGGAGCAACAAAATGCTCAACATCCCGTCTCATCTTTGGCCAAAAGAATTGTGTAGCCAGTACGTCCTCTGTCTTCTTCACGCCAAAGTGTCCCATTAATCCTCCTCCATGCGCCTCCTGCAACAACAAAGGACGAACATAGATAGCTGGAATGCAGAGCTTGTTAGCACGGAACACAAATCCATCATTAACGACGAACTTGTTCCACATTCTTCCTTCTTTACAATTCCGCATTACATCTTTAAAATCAGCATCACGCACATATTGATATTTGATGGTCTCCAAACCGAATATTTTGAAGTCAAGTTGTGAAAGCATAGTATAGCGACGAGACAATGCATCAGCAATAACATTTTCTTTACCCTTCTTGTGTTTAATGACATAAGGGAAAGTCTCAATGAATTAAACCCATTTAGCATGTCTACGATTTAGTTTAGCTTGACTTTTAATATGTTTCAAAGAATCATGATCAGAATGTATACCAAATTCTTGGGCCATAAATAATGTTGCCATGTTTCTAAAGTCCGAACAAGAGCATATAATTTTTTACCATAAGTAGAATAATTCAGAGTAGGCCAACTCAATTTTTCATAAAAGTATGCAATAGGTTTGCCATCTTGTAATAACACACCTCCTAATCCAATTCCACTAGCATTACATTCAAGCGCAAAAGTCTTACTAAAATCAGGAAGTTGGAGTAAAGGAGCATGTGCCAACTTATCTTTCAATACCGTGAATGCTTCTTCCTGTGCGGTACCCCAAACAAAAGGCACATCCTTCTTTGTAAGCTCATTGAGAGGTGCTACAATGGTGCTGGAATCTCTCACAAAACGCCTATAGAATCCAGCGAGGCCTAGAAAATTCCTCACTTGTGTGACCGTTTTGGGCTGCGGCCAACTCCCAATAGCTTTAATCTTGGCTTTATCAACTTCAATTCCCTGTGGAGTAACAACATAGCCCAGAAAAGATACTCGATCGGTGCAAAAGGTGAACTTCCCAAGATTACCAAACAAACGTGCATAACATAGAGCAATAAAAACATCATGTAAATGTTCCTCCAAAGATCTGCTATAAATCAGTATATCATCAAAATAGACTACCACAAATCGTCCAATGAAAGCACATAAAACTTCATTCATTAATGTCATGAAAGTACTAGGTGCATTAGTTAACCCAAAAGGCATGAATAACCACTCACATAATCCAAACTTAGTTTTAAATGTTGTTTCCATTCGTCTCCCAATTTCATACGAATTTGATGGTATCCACTATGCAAATCAACTTTGGAGAATATTGTAGAGCCACTCAATTCATCAAGCATGTCATCTAGCCTAGGAATAGGATGACGATAACAAATAGTAATATTAGTTATGCCTCTACAATTAACACACATACACGACATACCATCCTTTTTTGGCACTAGTATAATAGGAACACCACAAGGACTAAGAGATTTGCCTATATAACCTTTGTCGAGCAGCTCCTGTACTTGACGCATAATCTCCTTCGTCTCCTCTAGATTGGTATGGTATGGAGCACGGTTTGGCAGTGAAGCACCGGGAATTAAGTCAATCTGATGCTCAATCCCTCGAATAGGTGGTAATCCCGGTGTCACGTCTTGTGGAAAGACGTCAGCGAACTACTGCAAAATGTTAGTGATAGCAGGAGGGAAAGAGGAAGGTACATCCTCGAAAGAAAATAATGCCCGTTTGCACACAAAAGCGTAGCAAACAGATTTGCTGAAATCTAGATGATCAATATTAGATTTGGTGGCAAGTAAACATGCACTTTTCAATTTAATTTCAGAAGCAACACTAGATGGTTTATTATTAGGCTTCATTTGTTGCTTAAATTCTTTTGCCACAATCTGATTTTCACTCTTATTTCTCTTGTTTTGCTTTATTAGCTCTATTAATATCATCTTTCAAAATAGAATCAGGAGTCATAGGAAGGAAAGTAATATTTCTATCCTTATGAATAAGAGTATACTAATTGTTTCTACCATGGTGTACATAGTTTTTATCAAATTGCCATGGTCTACCAAGTAATAAGGAACATGCTTGCATAGGTACCACATCACAATGAACATAATCAGCATATGTAGAGATACTAAAATGCACACGAACAATACATGTTACCTTAACCTTGCCGCTGTTGTTGAACCATTGGATGAAGTAAGGATGTGGATGTGGTCATGTGGTGAGAGATAGCTTCTCCACTATCTCCATGCTAGCCAAGTTGTTGTCGCTCCCTCCATCTATGATGACACGAACAGAACGTTCCTTCACAACTCCCTTTGTATGGAACAAATTATGCCTCTGATTTTGCTCAGCTTGTGTGACCTGCACACTCAAAACACGTTGAGCAACTAAACATTCATACCTGTCAGCGTCTTCAGGAGCCATGTATTGTGTCTCATGATTAGAATCATCTCCACCGTGGTCTTCACTTGTAATAAGAGCCAAAGTCTCCTCATCATAGTCACTAGCGGACTCATACCCACCATCCTCAGTAGCAATCATCACACACTTAGATGGGCATTCTCTCGCGTAATAATCTCCACTGTTGCAACGACGACAAATAATATCATGTGTTTGCCCTGTTGATGTCATGTATGAAGAAGAGCTCTATGCGAAACCGGAAGGTGTACTCCTGGTAGATGGTGGTGGTGGTGCCTGTTTTATTGTATCTCGATTGGAATTGGTGGCTGAAGTCAGTGGTGCTGCAGTAGGACGTGTGGGAGTAGAGGATGCACGTGGTGTCCATGATGAAGGTCGAGCTCCAGAAAAGTTAGTTCGTGCCAATGCCTGTCGATCCTGCACTTCACGTTGAGCTTTGCAAGCAAGATGGAATAAGCGAGTGATATTATTATACTCCTTATACTCTAGAATGGTCTGAATCTCTTTATTTAATCCACCCATAAAACGTGCAAGCATAGCTTCATTATCCTCAACAATACCACATCTAATCATTCTAGTTTGTAATTCCAGATAATATTCTTCTACATAATTTTTTCCTTGTCTTAAACGCTGCAATTTTTGAAGTAATTCACGTTGACAATATGGTGGAACCCAACGAGTACACATAGCAGTTTTCAAAGCAGCCCAAGTAGCTGGAATAGGATATAATCTACAATGTTCGGACCACCAAACACATGCAAAACTAGTGAAAGCACAAACAGCAGCAGGAACACGTCTCTCCTCAGGATATTGTAAACATGTAAAACGTTGTTCAGTTTCTAACTCCCAAGTAAGATATATATCAGGAACATATCTACCCTTAGATGGTGGAATGTTCAAATTTAGTTTAGGAAGATGGTCATGATCTCGTACCTTAGGTGGTGGTGCAGCCCTAGCTTGCGATGATATGCATGAGGACGACCTGGTGGTGGTGGTGCTGGTGGTTGAACGTAGTTCTGATTTTGATCAATCTCATCCTCGTAATGGTCCTCCACCTCTGCAGTAGCAGCATGAGCTATAGAAGCATCAACAGTAGGTACAATGGCCCCAGAATTTTGACCAGGCTCAAGGGGAACGCGCAGTGCTCGTCCCACTTGATTTGGAAGGCGCAGTGTTGTTGTTGTTGTTGTTGTTGTTGTTGTTGTTGTTGTTGTTGTTGTTGTTGTTGTTGTTGTTGTTGTTGTTGTTGTTGTTGTTGTTGTTGTTGTTGTTGTTGTTGTTGTTGTTGTTGTTGTTGTTGTTGTTGTTGTTGTTGTTGTTGTTGTAGAGGCGCTGTTGTTGTTGTTGTTGTTGTTGTTGTTGTTGTTGTTGTTGTTGTTGTTGTTGTTGTTGTTGTTGTTGTTGTTGTTGTTGTTGTTGTTGTTGTTGTTGTTGTTGTTGTTGTTGTTGTTGTTGTTGTTGTAGAGGCGCGACAGGTGCAGCGGGCGGTGGTTGTGGAACACGCGCAAGCAATTCAGTAAACTTGTTATCGATCTTTGTTTGGAACGCCTTCTCAATGCCATCTATCTTCTCCATGGACTCTTAAATTTTTTAGCACATATTCCACCTGTCCACTCATCATTTGCTGAAATTTATCATGTAGCTATTTGTTCGTCATGTTCTCCCAATCAGTCTCATCGGCTTGTGATCCTACCATGGTTAGCAGCAATAGAAACACACAAGAATATGATCCTACGGACTACTAGGAAGTGGTGGTGCTGGTGGTGTGTCACAAATCCGTCAAGCGAATCTCAAATTCTTACCAGTTCTTACCCAGAAGAAGGTGGTGGTCGGCAACTGTTGTAGTCAAAACTCTCAAAGAGTGGACAGAGCGATTGCTAGGTGGTGTCAAATGCACGATGTAGATGTATGTGGAGCTGGGAAGGCTTATGGTATGGTAGCAAAAATGTCAGCAATAATCAATTCAGAGATGCAAAGTTGAATAAACGCTCAACGACGGTACTGTGCTGGTCCTAGGCTAGACCATGCTAGAGATGCGAGCCTAGAACACTAACAAAATCACGAGGCTGCATGTAAACAAGGGAAAAGCACACTCTGGGAATTTTTTCACTCTTTTTTTTGGCGCTCCTTTTTTTTTGTGAAAAATCACTATAATGGCGAGTGTCTCAAAACTCTTCCCAAGTCAAAATAACAGGATAGGCACGAAATTTTTTTGACTATTTTTTTGGTAATTAGGGCGGTGATGATGAAAAAGTGCGACAAAAAATCACTATCATGGCGAGTGTCTCAAAACGCTCCCTGGGACCTAAAAAAGGATAGGAAAAAATATTTTCGACTGCTGAAATTTTGGCCAAAAAACTGCCCGGGGGTCTCCAGACTCTCTTTTTTTAGAAACCTACTCAGGAAAGGAAACACGAATCAAAAAACAGATGGATCTTGAAAACAAACCTAATATGAAAAGAACTCAGATTGGTAGTGGATATATGGTGGTAGGATATAGCAGCGGTGGTGGTATATGGTAGCAGTGGTGGTATATGGATACAAATCGGTGGTGGTATATGGATACAGATCGGTGGTGGTATATGGATACGGATCGGTGGTGGTATATGGTAGCAGTGGTGGTATATGGATACAGATCAGTGCTGGTATATGGTAGCGGTGGTGGTATATGGATATGGATCGGTGGTGGTATATGATTCAGAGTAGTGGCGGATAAGCGGTGATGGTAGAATGCTGGGGCGATGATGATGGTGCGGCGGCGGCATGACAACTTATGACCAGAACTCGAAACTCTAAAAGACTAGAGCTATGACTAGCAACTTGACACGACGATGCAACCGCAAATTCAACAAAGCAAAATACTAAAAAGACTATGCAAAGGATCAGACTGGTTCGGATATGATGAACTAACCCTAAATTTTTTTGGGAACTTTTTCGTGGACTGTAGGTATGAAGAACAAACTCAATCTAAACTATGAAAAACTATAAAATCTCACCGAGCAACCTAGAAATCTGATACCACTTGATAGAGGCAAAGGTGTCCCATCTTTCGATGAGATGGTGGCTATCGTTTATGGTGGAGTAGACTTTGACGATCCGACTACGAACGTGCGAGGACGTCGCGCCTTAGCAAACGTTAAACCAACTCCGAGAGGTTATTGACCACGCCGGAGCACGATCAACCTGACCACGAGTGTCTATTTCCTGCAAGCAAACGAGGAACAGGCAAGAAATTGAAATTGCAATATGGATATTGCGAATATAAGGGGAAATATTTATTGATCAAGTGGGGTTCTGTGACATCTTGGTCTGGTCGTTGAACACAAACGAAGTATGCAAAGTTGCAGCTATGGCAAACTTTGAATCTAAACAAAAACACAAAGTCTAAACGATGCCCTAAGGGCTGTATATATGGAGGAGTAGGGGAATTTCCTGACCCCTTGTAGGAGGGGTCTGAAACCAACCCTAACTTTGTTTCCCCACACATACGAACTCTAAAAACAGCCTATACTTATGTATTTCGAAGTTACATGGGCCTGGCCCAATAATAAGGTGACGCAGCACCTACAATAGCCTCTGGACGAAATTTGTGAAGTGGCATCTTGTATATTTTGTCCAAGCCTTCATGCACTCATTACGGTGGCTTCAAAGTCCTAAAATCATTACTTGAAACTCCGTTCTTTTTTCCCTTGCGCATGCCACCATCTCCATGCTTGTTCTTGCTCCAATGTTCATCCTTCTCCAAGCTAGGCCCTTCATTTATAAGAAAAACAAATGTATCCAATTTAGGTAGCATCATATTCTCATGAACATTAGAATCATTACCAAGAAAGGAAAGTACCTAGTAATTTAATTGGCGTGCACGAGCTCTACTAATCCGTCCAGTTTGTATAGTAGCAGGGGTTGTGGGTGTAACAATGGTATTGATGTCCTCATCAGTACCTCTCTCTCGTTGGTTCAAACAAGATGGACGCTGAACTCATAGGCCCAGCATAGAAGCGAAGCGTACGTCACACGTGAGTGATCATCCTATATAGTACTACGTACAACCGTCTGCATGTGGCCCAAAGAGGTGTTTGTGTGATGTTTGAATACGCAATGCACAACTTTGGTGTGGCACCACATACATAGGAAACCAAAAAGTCCCCATAGAGAGCGCGAGGTTCATGATGCATGGTATGTGCTATATGTATGCTCCCACTCGACGCGTGGTATATATGTACTTCTACTGTATAGCACAAACCAAAAAAGAATCATTCCTTGATGGTCAAATTAACCTCTCTCGTTTTGGGTCAAAGTGATGTAGGACAACCTCGCATGCCCACGGATGGAAGCGCCACATGCGAGTGAGTTCCTATAGGGCAACCACCGCCTGCATGGTATTGCGTGATGTTTGAATACCAATATAATGTACAACTTTGATGTGGCACCTGCCTCGGGAACTGGAAAGTCCCCACATGGAGCGAGGTTATGACACACACACACACACACACACACACACACACACACACATATATATATATATATAGAGAGAGAGAGAGGGAGAGAGAGAGTATTCATGTTGCCCCCTCTTTGAGATGTACATACTCCTACGTGCATATACGTAACACAAATCAAAAAAGACCACCCTTGTTGGTCAAATTAACCTCTCTCTCATTGTACGTTCAACTGATCGATGATGACCTCGTGGGCCCATAGAGAGAGTCACAAGTGAGTGGGTGTCATAGGACAAAACCACCGCGTGCATGTGTGTCGGTGTACAAAAGTAGGGGCTCTCCTTTTAACCCCTTTACTTGTGCATGGGCAGTCGGAGCCGCGCCCGCAGCCACACTTAGCAGGGCAGAGGAGGGAAGCCGGAGCACAAGATGGTCGAGGCAACGCCAAGACCAAAAACACCAAAGAGCAAGAGGGCGAGGTGGACTCCCCCGGCAAGGCCCTTGCCGGGGTGGCCTCCGCGGCCCCGACAAGAGCTTTGCCGGGGCAACTTGCCCATTACCAGCAGAGCGAGCCACCCTCGAGCCCAAGAGCTCCAAACACCGCCGACGACTATGTTGGAACCAAGGCTCGGGAGGCACCTCGGTGGTGGCATGCAGATCTTTGTCAAGATCATAAACACACGAGATCAGATGAGGACCAGAAGACGACGACCCTCGGCGAGATCCTAGCCGAGGAAATCCACAAGACCCCCGGCAAGATCCTTGTCGGGGACGACCACGATGTCACGACAAGACCCTTGCCGGGGCCCCGACAAGACCCTTGCCGAGGGCATCAGCAGGGCCACAGCCAGGCCCGCGCCTGACAAGACACCACTGCCGTCCCCATGCAGCTGCCAGCTCAACCAGTTGGGCAGGCACCTGTGTGGCGACAAGTAGCCTCTACACTGACCCAGCAAGCACATGCGTGGTGGCATGCAGATCTTCGTGAAGGCTCCACCACCGCGCCAGCCCAGCAGCCAGCCAACATGGCGCCACGACGCCTCGTCGGCCCGGACGTGTGTCGAAACCAGGCGAGGCGGCGACAGCTGGGACGTGCTTCCTTGCCGTCCCCGATAAAGCAAGAGGGGCACGTCGACAGCGCATTAAATGCGTTTGTCCAACAGTGCCAGAGGATAGACTCATCTACTGTACACCTTTCCACCTCATGTGTGCCACTGTGGCAGCCCCTTTTCCTATAAAAGGAGGCCCGAGGCGACCAGGAGAAGGATTCGGATCTTTTGGGCAAGTCACACCCGCAGCTAGCTCAAGAACGCAAGAACACTCAAATACATCCACCAAAGCAGGACTAGGGTATTACGCATCTCCGGGGCCCGAACCTGGGTAAACGTTCTGTGTGCTTCCTGCTAGACCTACTCTTTCCACAACCCCGCACCCGCCAACCGTAGAAGGGATCCCAGTGATTCCATAGGTGTCGATTTCCCCCGATATCTTTGGCGCGCCAGGTAGGGGGCGCACAGTTGTGGAAATCTGGTGTGGTTGGAGTAGCGGCTTCATCATGGTCGTCATTCCAAGGAAGAAGACGACCAAGCTTGACGACACCATCTGCAGATACAGCGGACACCCGTGCAACGACAGGAAAGCTAAGTCATGCGGAACTTTAAACAATTTCTTCTTATATATAAGGTTATCGTCCTCGAAGGTCCTGCCCTATGTATGGAAAACCTGCACGCAAAGGGGCCCTCTCGCTATTGGAAACACCCTTGCTCTGTTTCGAGTTTGCTCAACAGCCCAAGCGGCCGCGTCGAGAATGGCAAGGTAGCCTTCTGCGATTGGCAACACTCTCGATTTTGACTCAAGTCAAGCTCGACAGTTCGAGCGGCCGCGTTCAGAGCAGTAAGGTGGCTCGCCTGGCAGCAAGCACACTCGGCAGACCACTAGGGATCCGTCCTAAAGACGTTGTGACCTGGGTTTACGCGCCGACAAGCCTACCCGATTGACGTAGGGGGAACATACAAAGGGGGGATTGAACGAGAAAGTAACATTCATAATATTAAAAGTGCTGCAGATTTATATTACATCAATTGTTGCTGCGGTTCTAACTAAAGATAAAAATTGTCTTCGTCATGAACCTACCGCGGAGGTGAGAAACGGGGTGCCTAGTCCCAGCGCAGGCCCTCCACCCTCTGGATTCCGTCGATACGGCTGATGATGGGCTCGATATGCTCCTTGAGCACCGTGAGGTTCGCATCCTCCGGCAAGCGCTCCAGCGCGTAGTCGAAGTTGAGGTTGGGATTCCAGTGTGCCACCTTGGTGAGAACCTTGGTCATGGCACCCCGGCAAAGCCTCCGAGCCTCATCAGCCAGGGAGGCCGCCCGGTTGGAGTGAAGATGCTCCAGGGCTCCAAGAATACCCTCGAAGAATAGGGTCAGCTTGGCGTCGGGGCTCATGTTGCGCTCCAGGGTGTACCTCACATTTGGCATCCCCATGGTAGCCAGTTGCATGGTGATCCTGCCGTCGGCATCTTCGAGGCGGCCGATCCAGCAGGTCTCGCCCTCCACAAAATCCTTGTGGTTGGCGACTTCATTCTTCCATTGCTGCTTCTCAGCATCCAGATCCCTGGCCAGGGTCTCCTCCCGGGCCTTGGCCTCCGAAAGCATCTTCTTAAGACCCTCCAGCTTCAGCTTCAGGTATTTAATAGAGTCTTTGGCCTTGGAGAGCTGCCCAGCCTTGCTGAGGACTGCGCCCTATGCCTCAACCAGGGCACCGTTGAGCGTGTCCTTCTCCTTGGCCAGCTTCAGGGCCTGATCCTTCAGCTCATCCCGCTCCACCTCCAGCTCCTTCACCTTGCCGGCGTGAACCAGAGCCTGGGCATTGTGTGCCTCCTTGTGCCTCTGCTCTAGCTCCTAGGTCCGCTGCACGATGATCTTCTCCACCTCCTCGTCCTTGCCATGAAGCGTGTTGCGGCGAGCTTCTCCTCACGCGCGGCAAGGTCCTCCTCCTGGGTGTTCAGCGCGGCCTGCTGCGGGTGCCGGGCGGCCTCGGCCTGGGCGGCCTGCTGCTCCGCCAGTTCTCGGGACTTCTCGATGTCGGCCTGCTTCATTTCAAGCTCCAACTGGCGCTCGGCCAGCACGTCCTTGGCGGCCTCCAGGTCCTCGTGGGCCTGGCGGAACCAATCTTGCGCCTCGAAACACGCCCCTCGAGGTCCGTCTCCGCCTTTTCCACCACCGCCATCCTGGACTTGGCCTTGTCCAGGCGAGCGCGGTGAAGCGCCCGGAGCTTCTGGAAGTTGGCGCCCATGGCCTGGAGGAGCCGCTCTTCCTTGGTACCACCGCCACTGGCGCTCGGCTCGTCAACGACCTCAAGCCCGATGGTGGCGAACACTTCTCCATCAAACACCTCCCCCTTGATGGGCGCCCCAGTGCTCGCCGTCCCTGGGAGGTGGACAAACAGGTCGTCGCTCACCCTCAGGTACCTGCCCGAGCCAGAGGCAGCAGAGGAGGAAGGTTGGTCGTCAACCACCTTCTCCTCGGCAGCGGCCTTGCCGGCCTCCTCGGCAGTAGCTCTGCCAGGCTCCCCGGCAGACCCCTTGGTGGCGTCCCCAGCAGCATCCTTGGCAGCCTCCTTGGTGGTGATCTTCTCGGCCTCCGCCGCGGCATCCTTAGCGACATCCTCGATGACGGTGTCTATGTCCTCCCGGTCCGCTAAGGGAGGGTCTGGATACCGAGAAGGGGATGAGTCGAGGCCAAGACCAAGATTCAAAGAGAAAAAGAGCAGGGACGGAAGGCGAGTGACTTACCCGTGCCGGGCTGGGAAGCAGAGGCCCCCTCCCCGCCAACCTCTGGCGCCGAGGCACTGCTTCACCACTTCTTCGGCCTCCGAAACAAGGATGGCCACTACTCGGGGTGTGCCAACTTCGTCGCTGCCACCGGGACCAACGCGATCTCGAAGGCCGGGAAGAAGGCCAAGAGCTTCAGGAGCAAGTGGGTCCTCATGGACGCCAAGTGCTCCCACCCTCGGTTGGTGCTGCCAACGGAGATGCCCACACCTCAAGACGGGTGGCTCCGCGCGAGGCTCACCGACCCCGAGGCGAAGCAGGTGCGGGAGAAGATGACTGATGACCTGAAGCATGACGATCCAAAGGCAGCAAAGCTAATGGGGGCCATGATCGTCAAGGAATTCCTGACGCAGCGCGTGGCTCCACTCCAGCCGCGCTCGCGCCCCTTGTGGAAGCTCGGGGACAAGGAGGACGACCTCCCTCTACACCGGGACGCCTTGTCGGACAAGGAGCTGGACGCGGCTCTCCGCCTCTTGGTTGGGGACTCTCGGTGTCAAAACCGGCGGATCTCGGGTAGGGGGTCCCGAACTGTGCGTCTAGGCGGATGGTAACAGGAGACAAGGGACACGAAGTTTTACCCAGGTTCGGGCCCTCTCGATGGAGGTAAAACCCTACGTCCTGCTTGATTAATGTTGATGATATGGGTAGTACAAGAGTAGATCTACCACGAGATCAAGGAGGCTAAACCCTAGAAGCTAGCCTATGGTATGATTGTTGAATATTCTGTCTTCCTACGGACTAAAACCCTCCGGTTTATATAGACACCGGAGAGGGTTAGGGTTACACAAAGTCGGTTACAATGGTAGGAGATCTAAACGTCCGCATTGCCAAGCTTGCCTTCCACGCCAAGGAAAGTCCCTTCCGGACACGAGACGAAGTCTTCAATCTTGTATCTTCATAATCCAGGAGTCCGGCTAAAGGTATAGTCCGGCTATCCGGACACCCCCTAATCCAGGACTCCCTCAGTAGCCCCTGAACCAGGCTTCAATGACGACGAGTCCGGCATGCAGATTGTCTCCGGCATTGCAATGCGGGTTCCTCCTCCAAGTACTTCATAAAAGATTGTCAACACTAAGGATAGTGTCCGGCTCTGCAAAATAAATTTCCACATATTGCCATAGAGAGAATAATATTTACACAAATCTAATCTGCTGACGTATTCCGTAGCGTGACATCATACTACGGCCAAGCCTTTATCCGAATCGTTTCCACTTCCCACCTCAGCGCATTTTGCGAGGCGGTTTCCCTGGCACGTCTTGTCGAAGCAAAGATCGTGTCCCCTTTATTTACGGGATTCTCATCAATACGGACGTGGGTAACCCAATCGTGCCCGTTAGCACGTTTTCTCGATTAAAGGCGAGTCCCAAACGGTTATGGGGAGGGCCTTGGTATTCAACCTGTTATAAAGAGACTAAGGCCTTACCCCTTTCTTTCAATCTCAAACGAGTTCGCCCGTCACCTTGAGTTCCAACACCCTAGGCTCTAGATTTCAGGCGCTTCGGACCTTCGACAATGTCCGGTTCCGACCATCAAGGCCGATGGATGCCCTCCTCCGGCACGGAGGAGGACGTGCTAAAGTTGAGAGAGGCCAAGTTCTTGACCGGCGAAATTTTGCATAGGCTGCCTGCTCAAGGGCAGGCTATTCCCAGTCCCTAGCCCGGTGAGAGCGTGGTGTTCGTGTCTCACTTCCTTCGGGGGATAGGCTTCCCCATGGACCCCTTTGTGAGGGGGTTGATGTTCTATTATGGGCTGGAATTTCACGACTTAGCTCCGGAGTCCATCCTCCATGTTTCCTCATTCATTGTCGTGTGCGAAGCATTCCTCCGCGTTACTCCTCCCTTTGGATTATGGCTCAAGACCTTTAAGGTAGAGCCAAAGATGATTGAGGGACGACATGCAGAGTGCGGAGGCACTGTTATAAGCAAGAAGGTTGATGCTCCATGGCCCGAGGGCCCTTTTCAAGAGGAGCTCGGCTTGTGGCAACGAGAGTGGTTCTACATCACCGCTCCCAGGGGCACCAAGTGGGTGGCGCCACCTGCCTTTCGCTCGGGTCCCCCAAAGCAGCTAGGGTCGTGGGTCAATAAAGGCCTATATTGGGGGCCACCCCAGGACGTGTCTTTGTTGCGGGGCCGCATCAGGGATCTCTTAGAAAGAGGTCTCAGCTTGGTCAAAGTGACGCAAGTCATGCTGATCCGCCGAACACTGCCCGGCAAACGTCACTCCCTTCGTTTGTGGGAGTTTAATCCGGAGGGACCACGAGCTCTCCAGCATTTTATGGGCGCAACGCCCGCGGAGATGTATAAACTGTTCTTCGGATCACAAGCAATATGTCCGGATTTGACCGAGGACGCAGGTCTGAGCTGCAATCGCCCAGATACTCAAGTAAGTAGCCTTGTGCCCGGAATCGTTATCCGTATATTTGTCACAAACTTGCCCCTAAAAGAGCTGTCCTTTTGAACAGGAGTGGATAGCGAAAGCAAAGCTGATCAGGTGTCCGGCTCCCCTCCCCGAGACCAGGCCGGATCCCGTGCTAGTCAGGATGCTGAAGATTGTGCCTTTGGGGGAAATTGAAGGAGGGGACAAGGAAACTACGGCCTCCTCGAAGGAGGCTGTTCGGAAGGGAGGAACCGAAAATTCCTCTCCTCAGGGGAAGAAGAGGACTGCCTCTCAAAACCCGGAGACTATGGCCTCCAAGCGGGGAAAAAAATCCTTGTCAGAGGGTCCTACGCCAGGGGATACCTCGGCGGAACTATGCCCTCAAGGGGGCCAGCCCTCCAGCGAGCCGTAAGTAGAGAAAGATTATATTTTTGAGAGAGAAATCCTTGCTTTATATCTGAGAAGATTAACCGAAATTTTACCTTGTAGCTCGGACCTCAGCCCTTCTCAGCAGAGCTCGTCTTCGGGGGACCTTGTTCCGGAGATGATGGAGAGCGGGACGCCTCCCCCTGCCATACCACCTAGCGAGGCGGGCGACCCTGAGGTGTCATCGTGGAGGGCTTCTCCGAATCCGGCAGGGGTGGAAGGTAGCTATATGGCCCCCAAGGTTCTCCGCGTCCGGCCTTCGAAGGAGGCCATAGGACGAATCCGGCACCGTCCGGTGCTTGGTCGGAGGAGCTGAAGAATCTGCTAGGGCGAGCTTCTATCTCAGAGGAGCACCGTGCGTTGATGGGCACGGTGATTGAAAGGATTTCGTCCGCGGAAAGCGGTTTGCACGAGGCTGTCAGAAGTTTACTGATAGGTTTTGAGGTACGTGAAATAATGTACATTTTCTGACAGTTGCGCATAAATAAGATGCGCCCTGTGTAGATAGTAGCCCCTGAGACTCTGTGCGTTGTCAAAAAGTGACGGCGTACAGAGGATCATAATCCCAGGTCTAAAATGTCGCCTTTAAATGTAGGTGGCGAAGTGTCCGAAATCCAGCCGGACTGATGATTTTGCCGAGCTAAAGCGGCAACTTGACGTGGCAGATGCCGACATCGCACTCGTCAACAAGTGGCTTGATGAGGCTCAAGGTATGTAATTCCTCGGGCGGCACCTGGTAAGAGGAGCTTTATGCCAGTATCTTACAATGTGTGTGCTTGACGCAGATGGTGCGGCCGCCGTGGAGAGTCTTCGGGCGGAACTTGCCCGAGCTAAGGAGCAAGCCAGAAAAAGTGATGCGGCTGCCGAGAAGGCCCTTGAAGAGCTGAGAGCCGAATAGGCTGCTCACTGCCGAAGCAAGAAAGAGATGGCCGAGATGGCCGTGAAGCTAAAGAGTGCTGCTGACCATTGCAAGCTTCTGGAAAAAGAAGATCGGGCATAACAGACGGACTTGAAGAAGGCCGTTGCCGATGCCAAGGATGCTCGGTCTGCGATGAGAGCTGCGAGGGAGGAGCTTTGTGAAGCCGGAGACATCGTGGCTGGAAAGCCCTTTATGCTACGGAGGAAGTTTTGTGATCCTAAGCATGCTCCGTTGGACCGGCTGTGGAGTACGACGAACACCTATCTGGATTTGGCGCCAAGTGCTGCTGATGCGACCTAACACTTTCGAGATCAAGGGGATCGCGAAGTGGAGAAACTCTTCTGGTCGCAGTTCCACAACCCCAAGCGTCCACTGTCAGTGGCCGACCGTCTGACCGAATGGGCCGAGCTGAATAGGTTGTCCGGACTCGCCATGAAGTGCGTCATGAGTCATCTGTGGCCGGGGAGATCAGAGCCGAAGAGTTATTTCAGCTTGGTGCAGCAATTCCTTGGTGTGGTGCCATGTATCGATGCAATGAAGAGGTCAGCATGCATAGAGGGTGCACGGATGGCTCTTGCCCGTGTCAAGACATACTGGGCGGGGATGGAGACCACCGTTGTTGCATCCCGAGATTCGGACAAAAGCCGAGTACCCTCCGAGCACTATTTTCAGGAAGTTCTTGAAGGCGCTCCTGTAATAGAGACGCAGTGCTCAAAGGATGCTATGTTCTAATAGCATATTTAATTGTAAAGCAATATTTTGATAAATTGTAGTAGCCTTTTATACTTGTGCCTTCAAGTATTTGAAACACCTCCTGTGCGGCCGTTTTAATATACATATATATATATATATATATATATATATATATATATATATATATATATATAATCTGAAAGATGGCAGTCATTGGCTTCAGCCCCCACACACATAGTGCGAGGCTGCTCGCAGAAGGCGCATTTTCACACTTAATCCAACATCTTGGTCCTACAAAGGAGGTGATAGCGCAGCGGGCTAGGCAAGCAGACTATAATGCTTCAACACTTTCACTTAGCCATAGGAGCTTGATAGTGAGGCTATTTAAATAGCCCCTGCTGGCGCCTACGCTCGCCCGAAGTCGGGGCGCATATGTGCCTGGCCGGGAAACGGCCCTTCGTTAATGCGGAGGAATCCTATAGATTCCGGTGAGTCATCGAGTGGTTGACCAGTCTCACGCTATATCATGATAGTCAGTTTTCGTCTTTCTCTACTGAGGTGCTCGCCTGGCCGAACCGGGGCAGAATCGCAGTAGTTCTCCTGGTGTCGCCTTAGCCGTTAGTGCGGAACGTAAGACAGCCAAACACAGGAGCTGGGCAACCCAACATTTGACCAAAGACATGATTCGGAGCTGATGCATATAAGGCCAAACTCGCGACGCCGAACACTCCCTAAGGTATTCGGTCTTTATAAGTGTAGGCGGGACAACACGCTTGGTTATAAGCCCCTAGTGTCCACGTACGCTGTCAGGACCCCGATCCTAAGTCACACCGATCCAGCATGTAACACATCATATCACTTTGTGGCCTCACGCACGGTGTTCCCACGGTGCCACCTTACCTGGCCCGGGACCGTTTGCGCCTTTTGGCTCACGTATATGATAGTGTCGCTAGCATCCATATGACAGAGAACCCGGGCCGACATGGCTAGTCGTGAACCCAAAGCGGCGCTAACCTATGAGGACAGGCATACATGAATCACATCGAGCATGTCGGTCATCAACGTGTGAATCCGGGCTGTAGCACTGGGCTAACAGGACTCCGGTAACCCGGGCTGTAGCAGGCTAGGCAGGACTCCGGATGTCACCGCGTGACATTTCCCCGAAGGGACAGACACAGGAACGAAGTGAATCACATGCCGGCCAGTCAAGTGTTCCGAGCAGTAGTGCTGGGCCAGCAGGACTCCGGTGAACCGGGCTGTAGCGGACTACTATCGCTCCGAAGCACTAGACTACATTTCCCCATATGATAGGCTGCCAAGGATACCACAGACCTCGATGACTATCACAAAGGTTACTAATGTCCTGAAGGAACTAGCAAGCACTATCAACATGACGTAAGTAGGGTGAATCACGGGTTCAAAACCCAGGAGTAGAATACCTACTACTAAACGGCATCACGGGATGCTTTCGAGAATGGTGGCCAGAATCATCACACCGGAAACACATAGCATTGCTAGATTACTAGATGTACCCCTAAGACACCTAGGGTCATAATAATAGCTCCAACATATATGTCGAGGTAATAGAATACCTCAACTCACCGATTAGTGTGCTTATTCTGACCAAAAGGGCATCGGGAATGGAAGGAAAGGATTTGCAAATGCATCAGACTAGTTAGAAACCTGGGATGACTCGGGCAGCATAACGGCTGTAAATGCTCAGAAAAAGATTTGAGACATTCGCAACAGTTTGCATAGACACTCAAGAACATCATATCAAAGTTCTGAGGCCAGTTATCAACATATGGAAGTAGTAGAAACTGAACTGAGGTTTGAACTCAACAATCATAGGCAACTACAGTTTAGTAACACGTCATCCTGAAAGATAGATGAGAAGGCCTAGTTCTTAATCCCCGTAGAAGAGAAGAGGATGACTCAGATCAGAAGGCCATGAGGTATAAGGAGTAAAAAGAGCCTTACGTTCCCTTCCACAATCAATTCCCTTATATAACTAAAGCATTTCTAGACTCAACTTCGACCAGTTTGGCTTGGTAATCCTACAGGTAGTCAGGCTCTGATACCAACGCTGTTAGGACCCCGATCCTAAGTCACACCGATCCAGCATGTAACACATCATATCACTTTGTGGCCTCACGCACGGTGTTCCCACGGTGCCACCTTACCTGGCCCGGGACCGTTTGCGCCTTTTGGCTCACGTATATGATAGTGTCGCTAGCATCCATATGACAGAGAACCCGGGCCGACATGGCTAGTCGTGAACCCAAAGCGGCGCTAACCTATGAGGACAGGCATACATGAATCACATCGAGCATGTCGGTCATCAACGTGTGAATCCGGGCTGTAGCACTGGGCTAACAGGACTCCGGTAACCCGGGCTGTAGCAGGCTAGGCAGGACTCCGGATGTCACCGCGTGACATTTCCCCGAAGGGACAGACACAGGAACGAAGTGAATCACATGCCGGCCAGTCAAGTGTTCCGAGCAGTAGTGCTGGGCCAGCAGGACTCCGGTGAACCGGGCTGTAGCGGACTACTATCGCTCCGAAGCACTAGACTACATTTCCCCATATGATAGGCTGCCAAGGATAAACAACTAGATAGTCGGATCCCACCCATACCAAGCATTTCAATCATACACACAATATGCCCGATATGAGTAGATACAACATGGCATCACAACAAGACTCTACGACTCCAAATATTTATTCATTAGGCTCCGAGGAGCGAGATATTACAAACATGGGTCTCATGACCCAACATTCAGAGCATACAAGTCAAACACATGCGGAAGCTTAACATGTCTGAGTACAGACATCTACAAATGAAAAAGGCTGAGAAGCCTGACTATCCACTAGATCCTGCCGAGGGCACAAGATCGTAGCTGAGGTATCAAGCTAAACGTCGAAGTCCACACGGAACTACTAGCGAGACTGACGTCTCTCTGCAAAACATAAAATAGGCAAACGTGAGTACAAATGTACTCAGCAAGACTTACATCAGAACTATCTACACATGCATCAGTATCAAAAGGGGGTGGTGGAGTTTAACTGCAGCAAGCCAGCTTTGACTCGGTGGCTATCCTGAACTACGACTGCAAGTAACTCTTTTGAGGTGGCGCACACGAGTCCACATATTCACCATATCAATACACCACTATGGATCCGCTCCCGTCTCCCTACGGGGACGCCATCCATAGCACTCACGCTTATCTTGCGCATTTTAGAGTATCCACTTTCACTTGTCTATGAACTATGCAAGGGGTCCAAGTTTCCATATCCGAGGAATCCGGCTATTCGAATAGATAATGATAACCCTGCAGGGGTGTACTTCTTCACACACGCTCTCGCCACTTATCGCCCTGTACACGTCATGTACCTCGGCAACCTTCAAGCGGAAGCCGGGCGAGGGAGTCGGCCACGACCTGACTAATCACACAAGTCTCTCGTCCAGGTTTATCGCCTATTCGGGTTCCATCCGCAAGGAGATCCGGCCGGGGTGTCGCTCACGGCCCCAAACGATGTGTACAGGGTTCCAAGCCCACCAAACGGGCGGCGCTTGGTTTACCCGGCCACGGTGCCTAGTCTGTCCCAAGCCCACCTATACCGGGTGCCACTTGGTAGACTACTAACACTACCTACAAACACCAGAAACTAGTTGCAACTCCTGGACAGAGATCATGTTGATTAATAAGTCGAGAGGGGTCGAGTTACCGGAACCCAATGTGTGGTAGTAACTGTTCATGGATCACAAACACAGAACTCAGTTCCTGAGGACAGCTGCAATGAGACAACCCACCATGTACTCCTACATGGCCTCTCACCGCTACCTTTACCAAATCGTGTTCACACACTTAGCTCTCAACAGTAGGACATGTTCACCACATTTCAATTCATTCCCGATGAATCAGACCCGACTCAACTCTAAGCAGTAGCAGGCATGACAACAAGCATGAATGAGTAGGCACATCAGGGCTCAAACAACTCCTACTCATGCTAGTGGGTTTCATCTATTTACTGTGGAATGACAGGTCATGCAAAGGATAAAGGGGTTCAGCTACCGCAGCAAGTAACACATGAATCGTTGTTGTCCTAATGCAATAAAAGAGAGCAGGAGCGAGAGAGTGGGATTGTATCGGAATGAACAAGGGGGTTTTGCTTGCCTGGCACTTCTGAAGATAATATAGCTCTTCATCAGTGTCGTCGATCTCATCGTCGGCACATCATCTATCGAGAGGGGACAATTACCGGCAACAGAGAAGGAAACACAATCAATGCAATGCGACAATATGATGCATGATCATGACATGGCAATATGTTGTGATTTGAGCTAATGCAGCTATCAAGAGAAGGGTTTGAGTTGATTTGAACCAAAGGTTCAAATTCAAAATCAAACTATGAATTTATAAAGTGTATTATCATGTTTTCACCTAAACAGCAAGGTTGCAGTGTTCTTACATGCATGAAAATGGTACAGATGGATAGATTGGATTTTTCTGATCATTTTTCATATATAACTTATTTCATTTGGAGTTATGGTTGATTTTATATGATTTTTAGAAGTTTGCATCATTTTCTAAAATTTCCTGAATTAAAATAAATCCAGAAAATAGCTTATTGCGTCAGCATGACATCTGAGTGACGTCAGCAGGTCAACACGCCAGGTCCAGGTCAAACTGACCGGTGGGACCCGCACGTCAGTGACTGGGTTAATTAACAGAGACTGTTAGTGCTAATTTAATCCTAACTAAAAGTGTCAGTGGGGCATGGCCCACATGTCAGTGACTCCGGGGTTAAATAGGTTAATTAACCACTAATTAAGCTAATAGCAATTAGACAGGGCCTGGGCCCACACGTCAGTGACCCTGGGGTCAAACAAGGTCAAAAGGGGTCAAACTCGCCGGCGGTTAGCCGCCGGCGAGGCCAAACGCGGCGGGGCAGGTGCGGGTTTCACCTACAGGGCACCATTCGGGGCGCCGTTGGGCTCTATGGCTAGCTGGGAGTGAGCTGCGACGGGTGGTGCAGGCAGTTGGGCTCGGGGTCGCCGGAAAAGGCGCCGGCGACGTGTTTGGCGGCGGCCGGAGCTCGGGTGGGTGCGGGGTTAGCGCTGCGGCTTGCAAACGAGCTGGCTGTCACGCTAGCGTTGCTCCAGGGGTTGTTGCGAGTGCAACGGACGCACGCGCGGGGCCATTTGGTCACCGGGGCTTCGCCGGCGACGAGCCCGTGCGGCTACGGCTACGATAAGCAAGGGGGCGGCGGCTACGGCGACCAAACGAGGGCAGGGTTAGGGGGGAAAAGACCGGGGGCTCACCGCGGTAACGAAGAGCTTCTCGGCGAGCTCGGGGAGGCACGGACGGCGGCGGATTTGACGGCGGCGAGCCGCGGCACCGACGAGGAAGACGACGTCAGGGGCAGCTCTGCAGGGCGTCCCGGCTTGCGTGGGTCGTCGTAGAGGTCGATGGCGAGTAGGCGGAGCTCTCAAGCATGTTGGATGGGAGAGTGAGGGCCGGTGGCTGTGGCAACAGCGAGCGGCGGCGACGGCTGCGTTCGGTGCGCGCGTGAGAGAGAGCAGGGGAGGGAAAAGAGATCCAGGGAGAGAGGGGAGAGGACGAGGGGGTCGGGGGTGTGCGTGGCGTCGACCAGAGCGTCCAGAGGGGAGAAGGGGCAGCCAGGCAGGGAGGAGGTGGCCGGCGCGTGGGCGCGCGCGGCGGGCACACGCCCGTCCTCCTGGCAGAGGAGGAAGACGACAGGGGAAGGAGGCGGTGGTGGGCTGGGCCGCCAGCTGGAGTTGGGCCAGGTGGGCTGCCAGGTAAACTCCCTTTCCTATTTATTATTTCCTGTTTTCTATTATTCTGCAACTTTGTGGCTTTAATTAAAATATTAAAACAATCCCAAAAATCATGAAACTGCTCAAGGCTGCTGTTTGGAATATTTCCAACAGTAAATATTTTAGTTCATGATTATCTGAGCATTTAAAATATTTTATAGCATTTAAATGCCCAAATTCAAAAGCATATGATTTAATTCAAAAAATCCAGAATAGCCTAGAATATGTGCATGACTTTTGGCAGAGGTTTTCACCTTTAACAAAAATCATGAGCTTTTCTAAAGGCATTTGGGATTATTGAAAATATTTTTATTTGATCCTAATTTCATTCCATTTGGTGCTAGGGTTTGTCATCCCCATTTCAAATTCCTTTGAAAACAAACATGATGCATGAAAGCAGATGCCACTAACTACAAACAAATCTGGGGCTATGACAACTCACCCCCACTAAACAAGAATCTCGCCCCGAGATTCAAGACGTGAGGTAAGAAGACAGAGGGGGCACAAGACCAACACAATCTTCACGATCCAGGTTGCACCTCATAAGAGCGTTGATTCTATCATCATCCTTGCCTTGATGTCTTGCTCTAAGAACTCCAACTAACATGACAATGAGAGGAGAGGGAAAACTCCAGAAGGATCGATCTTCTCGAAGATCGGACAACTCAGGATCAACTCTTCGAGAGAGACATTGAAACATCTCTCGAACTGAGAGGCAAAACATGCATGAGGGGGGGGGGACGGAGGAAACAATTTGACGAGGTGACAGGGTAGCGAGGAAAAATTGCCATGATCCATAACGGGGCACCTCAAGGAAGGTGACTCAAAGAACTATTCCCTTAAGTGGCAAAAAGAATTACTTTTGATACAGAGATTATTGAAACTCTTCATACCAGCTTAAGGCAATTAACAATTGATCGCTTGAAAGGACTCGAAGAAATGACATACTCGGGCTAGAATGGATGATGTGAACTACCTTGTTGAAGGCAACGCAATGGATGATTTGCATACACGTGCTCACAAGAACTTGAGCATTGCCATAGCCATCAAGGTCTTACCAACATCCGTGTCAAGGATCTTGGCAACACAACATACCACCATGATGAATAGTGATGGACGATGCAGACGCAAAGAAGGATAACACCTTCTCAGATTTCACCTTAGCGAGGCCAAGGAAACAAAATCTGGATGATCGACCGAGAGACATTTAGCCCTCCGCTTCTAATGTTCTCCTTGATGTACTAAGTACCACGGTCAATGCCTAGAAGCATCAATAAGGTAATCAAGTAAAGGTCGGACTTCGGGAGCACAAAAATCCATAAGGAAAACTACGGAAGCAAATCCTACGAAATCCTTATGGGGAGGTGGGCAACTTTCTCAATCAGGATACTACAATAATAGGTCTTCCAGCTGGGTGTGTTGGCCACGACATCCACCTACCGGGTTACAGAGAGACCAATAGTATAGTTCTTGGGAAAACGTTTCAACCATCATATCTGCCTGAGATTCAGATCTAGTTGGCGTCAGGACATTCCAGACTCATCGAATCTAGAAAGAAAGTGAAAGTTTGCAACACAAATCGACGAGATGGCGTTGCGAGATTCTCAGGAAATGAACTACGATAGCAAGCTCCAAAACATGAATGGGTTTTGCTACAAACCTGTGAACATGTTGTCGAAGACAAACATGGCCATGTAGTAGTCTTTCAATAAAACACTATCGAGTTCAGGTGGGGAACCATCATCGAGGATAACGAAGTCTTGTGCATGTCCGTCTGGGCCCTTCGGGAATAGCATTTGAACTTCTTATCATTGAACAAATCAATCAGTGGCTTGGTGTGCTAGGGATACCTATGGAATGGAGATGATCAGTCTACCAAACCATAGAATACTTCGCACATGCGTGAATGACTTGGGATGATTCCGAAGGAAGCAAAACAATCTTTCTCGAACTCACGGCGGCAACTTACACCTAATGCACGTGAATTCGAGGAAGTCACTTCTTCCATCCAAGCATAAGCTTCATGAACGGAACACGAAAGCAATGCTTACAAAGTTTCCAACACTAACTTAGATGTTCAACATGAATCATGGGGAAGACAAAATGCTGCTGATGGGCTCAACAACACCTCATCGGAATTTCCATATCAATGGACTTCCATCATCATGTGAACACGGTGATAGCATTGGTCAGACCAAAAGATGTAATGGTGTATGCTCGAGGGATCAACCACGAGTAAGACAACATTATGAATATCGTTGGTTCTAATTTGACTTGACGATAGCCCATACTCAAGTCTAAGTTTTGACAAGGTAGTAGATCCAGCAACTGATCACGAGGACCAATCGATGGAGATATCATCTTTCTTCCACACACAATCAAAAGGATATCCCTTAGAAATGAACTAAGTCGGACAAGCTTTTATCTTCCAACTCTCCAAGTTGTTGTTTAGCTCAACCAACTAGCTCAGGGGTATCCAACACAGATTCTTGGAGAAGGGGTGGTTTATAGGAAACCAACTTGATCACGAACTCAACATAGCGGTCAGGTGACAACCTGGTAACACTTCCGAGAAGATATTCGGAACATCACGAACCACCGATATGATACTAAGCTCGAGATCAATCTTGCTTTTCAGGGCAAGACGATATGATCAAAAGAGCAAGGTTTGGCGAAATCTCAACTCGTTGATCGAAGAGTGCACCAGGAATAAGGACTAGGTAGCACGATTAATCTTAGGATGATGAGTTGATAACCAACACGCTAAGAATGAGGATTTGTCCATCTACTACCAGGCAACACGGTTGCTAGGAGTATTGATTTCACACATCATGGCTCACTTGTCGGCATTCCGGTTGTGACAACACGGAACCGAGGAATGAACAGTGATGGCAAGAAGTATTACTGCGTCAAAAATTCATGAGAGATGGTGCAATTCTCATGACCATCCTGACATAAAGGGGGTAATACTCCGAGGTAGAACAGAACAAAAGCTGGATTGGCATTTTGATCTGCGAAGTACAATTGCTTTGACCCAATCCTAGATATGGATGAGGTACTGGAGTTTGTTTCTCCTAGTCATTCCAGAACAGAATGGCTTGACGAACCATAAGAATACTAAGATCGATGAACACGAATGCACGACCACTCCTGACTATCAATTGATAGACGAGGGTCAGAAGATGACTAAGGGGAACAACTCAAGGAGCATATAATTTCCTGAGTTGTGGATTCATGGGTTAGTATGTCAAACGAGTTCAACAAATTTCTTCCGGATAATCCATGCGGAGAGGTAGGACGGGCAGATTCACAGTTATGGATGGAGAACTCCTCAAGAGTACGCTGGTTGTGATCTTTTGGTTCAGCAGAACTTCTGCCATAAGCAGTTCATGGTATTTGGAAGAATGAAATACCACAGACCTCGATGACTATCACAAAGGTTACTAATGTCCTGAAGGAACTAGCAAGCACTATCAACATGACGTAAGTAGGGTGAATCACGGGTTCAAAACCCAGGAGTAGAATACCTACTACTAAACGGCATCACGGGATGCTTTCGAGAATGGTGGCCAGAATCATCACACCGGAAACACATAGCATTGCTAGATTACTAGATGTACCCCTAAGACACCTAGGGTCATAATAATAGCTCCAACATATATGTCGAGGTAATAGAATACCTCAACTCACCGATTAGTGTGCTTATTCTGACCAAAAGGGCATCGGGAATGGAAGGAAAGGATTTGCAAATGCATCAGACTAGTTAGAAACCTGGGATGACTCGGGCAGCATAACGGCTGTAAATGCTCAGAAAAAGATTTGAGACATTCGCAACAGTTTGCATAGACACTCAAGAACATCATATCAAAGTTCTGAGGCCAGTTATCAACATATGGAAGTAGTAGAAACTGAACTGAGGTTTGAACTCAACAATCATAGGCAACTACAGTTTAGTAACACGTCATCCTGAAAGATAGATGAGAAGGCCTAGTTCTTAATCCCCGTAGAAGAGAAGAGGATGACTCAGATCAGAAGGCCATGAGGTATAAGGAGTAAAAAGAGCCTTACGTTCCCTTCCACAATCAATTCCCTTATATAACTAAAGCATTTCTAGACTCAACTTCGACCAGTTTGGCTTGGTAATCCTACAGGTAGTCAGGCTCTGATACCAACGCTGTTAGGACCCCGATCCTAAGTCACACCGATCCAGCATGTAACACATCATATCACTTTGTGGCCTCACGCACGGTGTTCCCACGGTGCCACCTTACCTGGCCCGGGACCGTTTGCGCCTTTTGGCTCACGTATATGATAGTGTCGCTAGCATCCATATGACAGAGAACCCGGGCCGACATGGCTAGTCGTGAACCCAAAGCGGCGCTAACCTATGAGGACAGGCATACATGAATCACATCGAGCATGTCGGTCATCAACGTGTGAATCCGGGCTGTAGCACTGGGCTAACAGGACTCCGGTAACCCGGGCTGTAGCAGGCTAGGCAGGACTCCGGATGTCACCGCGTGACATTTCCCCGAAGGGACAGACACAGGAACGAAGTGAATCACATGCCGGCCAGTCAAGTGTTCCGAGCAGTAGTGCTGGGCCAGCAGGACTCCGGTGAACCGGGCTGTAGCGGACTACTATCGCTCCGAAGCACTAGACTACATTTCCCCATATGATAGGCTGCCAAGGATAAACAACTAGATAGTCGGATCCCACCCATACCAAGCATTTCAATCATACACACAATATGCCCGATATGAGTAGATACAACATGGCATCACAACAAGACTCTACGACTCCAAATATTTATTCATTAGGCTCCGAGGAGCGAGATATTACAAACATGGGTCTCATGACCCAACATTCAGAGCATACAAGTCAAACACATGCGGAAGCTTAACATGTCTGAGTACAGACATCTACAAATGAAAAAGGCTGAGAAGCCTGACTATCCACTAGATCCTGCCGAGGGCACAAGATCGTAGCTGAGGTATCAAGCTAAACGTCGAAGTCCACACGGAACTACTAGCGAGACTGACGTCTCTCTGCAAAACATAAAATAGGCAAACGTGAGTACAAATGTACTCAGCAAGACTTACATCAGAACTATCTACACATGCATCAGTATCAAAAGGGGGTGGTGGAGTTTAACTGCAGCAAGCCAGCTTTGACTCGGTGGCTATCCTGAACTACGACTGCAAGTAACTCTTTTGAGGTGGCGCACACGAGTCCACATATTCACCATATCAATACACCACTATGGATCCGCTCCCGTCTCCCTACGGGGACGCCATCCATAGCACTCACGCTTATCTTGCGCATTTTAGAGTATCCACTTTCACTTGTCTATGAACTATGCAAGGGGTCCAAGTTTCCATATCCGAGGAATCCGGCTATTCGAATAGATAATGATAACCCTGCAGGGGTGTACTTCTTCACACACGCTCTCGCCACTTATCGCCCTGTACACGTCATGTACCTCGGCAACCTTCAAGCGGAAGCCGGGCGAGGGAGTCGGCCACGACCTGACTAATCACACAAGTCTCTCGTCCAGGTTTATCGCCTATTCGGGTTCCATCCGCAAGGAGATCCGGCCGGGGTGTCGCTCACGGCCCCAAACGATGTGTACAGGGTTCCAAGCCCACCAAACGGGCGGCGCTTGGTTTACCCGGCCACGGTGCCTAGTCTGTCCCAAGCCCACCTATACCGGGTGCCACTTGGTAGACTACTAACACTACCTACAAACACCAGAAACTAGTTGCAACTCCTGGACAGAGATCATGTTGATTAATAAGTCGAGAGGGGTCGAGTTACCGGAACCCAATGTGTGGTAGTAACTGTTCATGGATCACAAACACAGAACTCAGTTCCTGAGGACGGCTGCAATGAGACAACCCACCATGTACTCCTACATGGCCTCTCACCGCTACCTTTACCAAATCGTGTTCACACACTTAGCTCTCAACAGTAGGACATGTTCACCACATTTCAATTCATTCCCGATGAATCAGACCCGACTCAACTCTAAGCAGTAGCAGGCATGACAACAAGCATGAATGAGTAGGCACATCAGGGCTCAAACAACTCCTACTCATGCTAGTGGGTTTCATCTATTTACTGTGGAATGACAGGTCATGCAAAGGATAAAGGGGTTCAGCTACCGCAGCAAGTAACACATGAATCGTTGTTGTCCTAATGCAATAAAAGAGAGCAGGAGCGAGAGAGTGGGATTGTATCGGAATGAACAAGGGGGTTTTGCTTGCCTGGCACTTCTGAAGATAATATAGCTCTTCATCAGTGTCATCGATCTCATCGTCGGCACATCATCTATCGAGAGGGGACAATTACCGGCAACAGAGAAGGAAACACAATCAATGCAATGCGACAATATGATGCATGATCATGACATGGCAATATGTTGTGATTTGAGCTAATGCAGCTATCAAGAGAAGGGTTTGAGTTGATTTGAACCAAAGGTTCAAATTCAAAATCAAACTATGAATTTATAAAGTGTATTATCATGTTTTCACCTAAACAGCAAGGTTGCAGTGTTCTTACATGCATGAAAATGGTACAGATGGATAGATTGGATTTTTCTGATCATTTTTCATATATAACTTATTTCATTTGGAGTTATGGTTGATTTTATATGATTTTTAGAAGTTTGCATCATTTTCTGAAATTTCCTGAATTAAAATAAATCCAGAAAATAGCTTATTGCGTCAGCATGACATCTGAGTGACGTCAGCAGGTCAACACGCCAGGTCCAGGTCAAACTGACCGGTGGGACCCGCACGTCAGTGACTGGGTTAATTAACAGAGACTGTTAGTGCTAATTTAATCCTAACTAAAAGTGTCAGTGGGGCATGGCCCACATGTCAGTGACTCCGGGGTTAAATAGGTTAATTAACCACTAATTAAGCTAATAGCAATTAGACAGGGCCTAGGCCCACACGTCAGTGACCCTGGGGTCAAACAAGGTCAAAAGGGGTCAAACTCGCCGGCGGTTAGCCGCCGGCGAGGCCAAACGCGGCGGGGCAGGTGCGGGTTTCACCTACAGGGCACCATTCGGGGCGCCGTTGGGCTCTATGGCTAGCTGGGAGTGAGCCGCGACGGGTGGTGCAGGCAGTTGGGCTCGGGGTCGCCGGAAAAGGCGCCGGCGACGTGTTTGGCGGTGGCCGGAGCTCGGGTGGGTGCGGGGTTAGCGCTGCGGCTTGCAAACGAGCTGGCTGTCACGCTAGCGTTGCTCCACGGGTCGTTGCGAGTGCAACGGACGCACGCGCGGGGCCATTTGGTCACCGGGGCTTCGCCGGCGACGAGCCCGTGCGGCGACGGCTACGATAAGCAAGGGGGCGGCGGCTACGGCGACCAAACGAGGGCAGGGTTAGGGGGGAAAAGACCGGGGCTTACCGCGGTAACGAAGAGCTTCTCGGCGAGCTCGGGGAGGCACGGACGGCGGCGGATTTGACGGCGGCGAGCCGCGGCACCGACGAGGAAGACGACGTCAGGGGCAGCTCTGCAGGGCGTCCCGGCTTGCGTGGGTCGTCGTAGAGGTCGATGGCGAGTAGGCGGAGCTCTCAAGCATGTTGGATGGGAGAGTGAGGGCCGGTGGCTGTGGCAACAGCGAGCGGCGGCGACGGCTGCGTTCGGTGCGCGCGTGAGAGAGAGCAGGGGAGGGAAAAGAGATCCAGGGAGAGAGGGGAGAGGACGAGGGGGTCGGGGGTGTGCGTGGCGTCGACCAGAGCGTCCAGAGGGGAGAAGGGGCAGCCAGGCAGGAAGGAGGTGGCCGGCGCGTGGGCGCGCGCGGCGGGCACACGCCCGTCCTCCTGGCAGAGGAGGAAGACGACAGGGGAAGGAGGCGGTGGTGGGCTGGGCCGCCAGCTGGAGTTGGGCCAGGTGGGCTGCCAGGTAAACTCCCTTTCCTATTTATTATTTCCTGTTTTCTATTATTCTGCAACTTTGTGGCTTTAATTAAAATATTAAAACAATCCCAAAAATCATGAAACTGCTCAAGGCTGCTGTTTGGAATATTTCCAACAGTAAATATTTTAGTTCATGATTATCTGAGCATTTAAAATATTTTATAGCATTTAAATGCCCAAATTCAAAAGCATATGATTTAATTCAAAAAATCCAGAATAGCCTAGAATATGCGCATGACTTTTGGCAGAGGTTTTCACCTTTAACAAAAATCATGAGCTTTTCTAAAGGCATTTGGGATTATTGAAAATATTTTTATTTGATCCTAATTTCATTCCATTTGGTGCTAGGGTTTGTCATCCCCATTTCAAATTCCTTTGAAAACAAACATGATGCATGAAAGCAGATGCCACTAACTACAAACAAATCTGGGGCTGTGACATACGCGCAAAATTCTTGACGTGGCCACATGCCAAGACGTCAGTCCCCTCCTTGATTATAACGAAAAACCGGAGGGTGTGTATCAACAAGAGACAGTAAAAAAGGTTTACGCAGGGTCTTAATCTAAAAAGAATCCTTGGAACGGGTCCCTGCTGCACGTCTGCGCCTGTGTCTCCGTTGTGCCGTATCCTGGACGCGCACAGCACGATGTTCATCTGTAAAAGAGAGGTACTTAGTTGAACAAGAAAAAAGGGTCGTGCCGAACAAAAGTTATACTAAATAATCAAAGTATAGATTGAAATGTGTAAAATTGAGCTTGATTGTCTCATATTGTATATGCGCGGAGCCCCTAGCGCAGGGGTATATGGTTTATTAAGCCTTTATTAATGGTATGGTTACGCCGGACTCGTCCAGCCGTGTCCGTGGTCTTAACAACCTGTTTGGATGTTTTTGGCTGATGGAGCCGTATTATTGTGGGACTGTTAAGGCAGCCGCACGATCCTCCGCGGGGGGCGCACTCAATGTTTTCCCTTTAAAGAGATGATGCCTCGTGGACCGGGCATTTTGAGCGTAAGAGATGCGTAATGCGGTATTGCGTTAAAGCGGGCGAATGCTTCACGTCCCAGCAGTGCTTGATAGCGACTTGAGAATGGGATGATGTGGAAAGTTAGCTTTTCGCGGCGGGAGTTATCGAGGGAGTCGAATATGACTTCAAGCCGGAGAAAGCCCATGCAATGGGTATCCAGACCTGGCGCTACCCCTTGAAAGAAGGTTTTGCTGTGGCGAATTCTTGTTGGGTCTATCCCCATGTGGCGGATTGTGTCCTGATATATCAGGTTTAGACCGCTGCCGCTGTCCATCAGGACATTTGTAAACTGGAGTCCGCCAATCATTGGATTGAGTACCAAGGCAGTCCAGCCTGTGCTCCTGATACTTCTAGAGTAATCCCGATGATCAAAGACGATCGGTTTTGTCAGCCAGTGGCGGGACTCCTTTGGGACAGGCCGTATGGCGCGTATCTTTATGGGTGCCGCACGTTTTGTTATCTGAAGTAAGTTTACTGTTTTTACTTCTTGTGGAAAATTCTTTTGTTTCCTGGTGCTCTGCTTGTGGGGTTCGTCATCGTCTTCGCTTGGTGTGTCGAGCCCCTTGTGTTCGGCGTTGAGTCTGCCGGATTGTTTGAAGATCCAACAATCTCTGTGGGTATGGTTAGCAGGCTTCCCGGGAGTACTGTGTATTTGACATATCCTGTCCAAGATTTTGGTTAGCTTGGATAGCTCGTCCCTGTTCTCCTAGAGGGGCGGCTTTTTTTGATTCTGTCATGAGCTTTTGAATCCGGCGTTGACTGCCGTGCTCTTCGGACTGTTTTCCTTAGTCCGGCAACGATCCTTGTTGCGTCGCAGTTTTCTATTTCCATCCCTAGTTTCGGATGTACTTGGGTCACTGGTGCTACATCTTGCCAACCATCTGTCCTCTCCTGCGCAAAAGCGGGTCATGAGGCTTGTTAATGCGGCCATTGTTCTTGGCTTTTCTTGGTCGAGGTGTCTGGCTAGCCATTCGTCTTGAATGTTATGCCTAAAAGCTGCTAGTGCTTCGGCATCCGGACAGTCGACTATCTGATTCTTTTCAGTAAGAAATTTGTTCCAGAATTGTTGAGCTGACTCTCCGGGCTGTTGAGTTATGTGACTGAGATCGTCTGCATCCGGAGGGCGAACATAAGTCCCTTGAAAATTTTCTCGGAAAGCGTCCTCGAGCTCTTCCCAACTTCCAATTGTGTTTTCAGGAAGGCTTTTAAGCCAATGCCGGGCTGGCCCGTTAAGCTTGAGGGGTAAGTATTTTATGGCGTGGAGGTCATCTCCTCTGGCCATATGTATGTGGAGGATGTAATCCTTGATCCAGACTCCAGGGTCTGTTGTTCCATCATATGCCTCTATGTTTACGGGTTTAAATCCTGCTGGAAATTCATAATCCAGGACCTCATCGATGAAACATAGGGGGTGTGCGGCACCCCTGTATTTGGGTGTGCCGTGGCGTTCGGATACTGGTTTTGTTGCATTGCTTTCGAGAGCTTGCTTTCTTGGCCCATAAATAGACCTGGCTGGGCCATCTTTTTGATGCGAGTCCTTGAGTGGGTCGCATGCCGGCTTGAGTGCGGCGCCGCTTGCCGTTTTATGCTGACCATGGGGTCGTCTATCCGACCGGGTGGCTTTCTTACTTTTTGCATGCGAGGGCTCTAAGGCCTCTTCGTCGAATTCAGGCAGTAGCTTTCGCTTCGGGTAGATTTTAGTGCGGCGACTGTCGCCGTATTTGTCTGCGGTATTGATTACTTTGCTGCATCTGATTCTGAGTGCATCTTCCGCAGTTTTTAGCTTTCGCTTCTGCTTTTTCAGGCTACGCGTGGTTGCAACGAGCCTTTTGTGGAGGTTCTTCTGCTCCGTGGCCTTATCCGGCGTAAGGGCGTCCGGAATGCCATTTTCGCCGGGGACGGGTTGTTCGGTTTCTTTATCCGAGTTGCCCTGTTCAGACGGTTTCTCTAAGGCATGCTCGTCGTCTGCCGGCTCGCCCTGCTCTATGGCTGGGTCTGTGTCGAGGCGGGGCTTGGGGCGACGTTTATGCCGCCGCTTTGATTGCTTTTCGAGAGATCGATCCCTCGTTGCATCCCCGTGTTCTCGTTGTCGCTTCTTTTAGGTGTATCCACCATGTACACATCATGAGATGAGGTGGTTGTCCAATGCCCTATACGCGTTGGTTCATATGTGTCTCCAGCATCGTCGTCCGTACCGTCAATGTCTTCGGAGTCGCAATTGAGCACGTCGTTTAAATTATCGACGGTTGCTATTAGATGGGTGGTGCGTGGGCTTTGAATTTCTTCGTCGTCCGTATCCCAACCTTGCTGACCGTAGTCCGGCCAGGGCTCTCCTGATAAAGAGAGAGACTTTAGTGACTTCAGGATGTCGCCGAAGGGCGAGTACTGGAAGATGTCCGTAGCGGTGAACTCCATGATCGACGCCCAATCGGATTCGATCGGCAGGCGCGCGGAGGGCTTGGAGTCTGGGGAGGATTCCGGCCCATCGGAGTCACGGGCGTTGCGGAGTACGGGGCTGGTGTTCGGCTCAATCGCCTTTGAGATCGCAGCCCCCGAGGCGGCATCCAACCGCTCATCCTCGATCGGCGCAGCCGGCTCCGAATTAAGGGTCGGAACCGAAGCGTGTGCGGCCTCCAGGGCACTGTTCGGCGGCAGAGCTAGATCAAGCCCATCGTGACAGTGCGGCGCGCTCGGCTGTGGCTCGAATCCATCGAAGATCAAGTCCCCGCAGATGTCCGCCGTGTAGTTTAAACTTCCAAATCTGACCTGATAGCCAGGGGCGTAGCTTTCGATCTGCTCCAGATGGCCAAGCGAATTGGCCCGCAGTATGAAGCCGCCGAAGACGAAGATCTGTCCGGGGAGAAAAATCTCACCCTAGACTGCATCATCGTTGATGATCGAAGGAGCCATCGGGCCTAAAAGCGACGACACAGAGGAACTCTCAATGAAATCACCAATGTCGGTGTCAAAACCGGCGGATCTCGGGTAGGGGGTCCCGAACTGTGCGTCTAGGCGGATGGTAACAGGAGACAAGGGACACGAAGTTTTACCCAGGTTCGGGCCCTCTCGATGGAGGTAAAACCCTACGTCCTGCTTGATTAATATTGATGATATGGGTAGTACAAGAGTAGATCTACCACGAGATCAAGGAGGCTAAACCCTAGAAGCTAGCCTATGGTACGGTTGTTGAATATTCTGTCTTCCTACGGACTAAAACCCTCTGGTTTATATAGACACCGGAGAGGGTTAGGGTTACACAAAGTCGGTTACAATGGTAGAAGATCTAAATGTCCGCATCGCCAAGCTTGCCTTCCACGCCAAGGAAAGTCCCTTCCGGACACGGGACGAAGTCTTCAATCTTGTATCTTCATAATCCAGGAGTTCGGCTGAAGGTATAGTCCGGCTATCCGGACACCCCCTAATCCAGGACTCCCTCATGGACGATCTGGGGTATCCGCCTGACACCCACGTTCCCTTGTACCGCCGCCTAGATGGGGCGAAGGATGCTGCCGCCATGCCCGCCTTCGACGGACGTGGGCTCGTGCCGCCTACGCCTTTCGAGGCCCCGGTGGTGCCGGCCCCGATGGTGGTGTCCTCCGATGACTCCGTCGAGGAGGAGGAGCGGGACTCGGAGGCGACCCGGGAGGGGGCAGGTATCGGTGGGAAACGACACCTATGGGATCACAAGAATCCCTACTACGGTTGCGGGGCGTGGGGTCGCGAGAAGAGCGGATCAAACAGATAGCACACGGTTCCTTTATCCAGGTTCGGGCCGCGAGGATGCGTAAAACCCTACTCCTACTTTGGTGGATTGTTTATCTGTGTTCTTGAGATAGCAATGGGCGTGAAGAGCTCCAAAAAGCCGAATCCTCCTCCTGGTCGCCTCGGGCCTCCTTTTATAGGAAAGGGGTTGCCACAGTGGCACACAGGAGGTGGAAAGGGTACAGTAATGCGAGGCTATCCCTCGCATTACATGACAAGGCGCATTTAATGCGCCTTGCTTAGGTGTCCTTTGCTTTATCGGGGACGGGGGAGAGCCTCATCTCGTCCGTCGCCGCTCCCTCTTGCGTCGACACGCGCCCTGGCCAGCGGTGCTTGTGGTGCCATGTAGGCAGGCAGGCAGCTGAGGTGGCGCAGTGGTGGGTCTCCACGAAGATCTGTTCGCCACCACGCAGGTGCCTGCCCAACTGGTTGGGTCGGCCGCTGCATGCGAACGACGGTGGGGGTGTGACTGGTGCGGGCCAGATGTTAGCCCCACGGGCGTCCTTGGCAAGGGCCTTGCCGGGGCCCCGACAAGGGTCTTGCCGTGGCGCCCGCTGTCATCCCCGGAAAGGCTCTTGCCGGGGCCTTGTGGTCCTCCTTGGCTGGGATCCCGCAAAGGATCATCTCCTTCTTAAGTGGGTATCTGGTCTTGAATGTCTTCACAAAGATCTGGATGCCACCACGGGGATGTCTCCCGAATCCTTGCCCCATGGGGGCAGTGGACTCGAGGGTGACTTCGCTCCGTAGGTGTGGGGGCAAGGATCTTGCCGGGTTAGCTAAAGCTTCCCCCCGGCAAGGATCTTGCCGGGCGGGTCTACTCTGTCCCCTTTGCTCTTTGTGGTCTTGGTCTTGGCGTACTTCTGCTTCTCTTTAGCTTTGGCCTTACCTTGGCTTACCTCCCTCGTCGCGCTCGGTGTGGCGGCGCCCGTGGCTCAGACTGCCCGTGCATAGTTATAGGGGTACAAAAAGTGTACCCCCCTTTTTGTTTTTGATTCTGTCATGAGCTTTTGAATCCGGCGTTGACTGCCGTGCTCTTCGGACTGTTTTCCTTAGTCCGGCAACGATCCTTGTTGCGTCGCGGTTTTCTATTTCCGTCCCTAGTTTCGGATGTACTTGGGTCACTGGTGCTACATCTTGCCAACCATCTGTCCTCTCCTGCGCAAAAGCGGGTCATGAGGCTTGTTAATGCGGCCATTGTTCTTGGCTTTTCTTGGCCGAGGTGTCTGGCTAGCCATTCGTATTGAATGTTATGCCTAAAAGCTGCTAGTGCTTCGGCATCCGGACAGTCGACTATCTGATTCTTTTCAGTAAGAAATTTGTTCCAGAATTGTTGAGCTGACTCTCCGGGCTGTTGAGTTATGTGACTGAGATCGTCTGCATCCGGAGGGCGAACATAAGTCCCTTGAAAATTTTCTCGGAAAGCGTCCTCGAGCTCTTCCCAACTTCCAATTGTGTTTTCAGGAAGGCTTTTAAGCCAATGCCGGGCTGGCCCGTTAAGCTTGAGGGGTAAGTATTTTATGGCGTGGAGGTCATCTCCTCTGGCCATATGTATGTGGAGGATGTAATCCTTGATCCAGACTCCAGGGTCTGTTGTTCCATCATATGCCTCTATGTTTACGGGTTTAAATCCCGCTGGAAATTCATAATCCAGGACCTCATCGATGAAACATAGGGGGTGTGCGGCACCCCTGTATTTGGGTGTGCCGTGGCGTTCGGATACTGGTTTTGTTGCATTGCTTTCGAGAGCTTGCTTTCTTGGCCCATAAATAGACCTGGCTGGGCCATCTTTTTGATGCGAGTCCTTGAGTGGGTCGCATGCCGGCTTGAGTGCGGCGCCGCTTGCCGTTTTATGCTGACCATGGGGTCGTCTATCCGACCGGGTGGCTTTCTTACTTTTTGCATGCGAGGGCTCTAAGGCCTCTTCGTCGAATTCAGGCAGTAGCTTTCGCTTCGGGTAGATTTTAGTGCGGCGACTGTCGCCGTATTTGTCTGCGGTATTGATTACTTTGCTGCATCTGATTCTGAGTGCATCTTCCGCAGTTTTTAGCTTTCGCTTCTGCTTTTTCAGGCTACGCGTGGTTGCAACGAGCCTTTTGTGGAGGTTCTTCTGCTCCGTGGCCTTATCCGGCGTAAGGGCGTCCGGAATGCCATTTTCGCCGGGGACGGGTTGTTCGGTTTCTTTATCCGAGTTGCCCTGTTCAGACGGTTGCTCTAAGGCATGCTCGTCGTCTGCCGGCTCGCCCTGCTCTATGGCTGGGTCTGTGTCGAGGCGGGGCTTGGGGCGACGTTTATGCCGCCGCTTTGATTGCTTTTCGAGAGATCGATCCCTCGTTGCATCCCCGTGTTCTCGTTGTCGCTTCTTTTAGGTGTATCCACCATGTACACATCATGAGATGAGGTGGTTGTCCAATGCCCTATACGCGTTGGTTCATATGTGTCTCCAGCATCGTCGTCCGTACCGTCAATGTCTTCGGAGTCGCAATTGAGCACGTCGTTTAAATTATCGACGGTTGCTATTAGATGGGTGGTGCGTGGGCTTTGAATTTCTTCGTCGTCCGTATCCCAACCTTGCTGACCGTAGTCCGGCCAGGGCTCTCCTGATAAAGAGAGAGACTTTAGTGACTTCAGGATGTCGCCGAAGGGCGAGTACTGGAAGATGTCCGTAGCGGTGAACTCCATGATCGACGCCCAATCGGATTCGATTGGCAGGCGCGCGGAGGGCTTGGAGTCTGGGGAGGATTCCGGCCCATCGGAGTCACGGGCCTTGCGGAGTACGGGGCTGGTGTTCGGCTCAATCGCCTTTGAGATCGCAGCCCCCGAGGTGGCATCCAACCGCTCATCCTCGATCGGCGCAGCCGGCTCCGAATTAAGGGTCGGAACCGAAGCGTGTGCGGCCTCCAGGGCACTGTTCGGCGGTAGAGCTAGATCAAGCCCATCGTGACAGTGCGGCACGCTCGGCTGTGGCTCGAATCCATCGAAGATCAAGTCCCCGCGGATGTCCGCCGTGTAGTTTAAACTTCCAAATCTGACCTGATAGCCAGGGGCGTAGCTTTTGATCTGCTCCAGATGGCCAAGTGAATTGGCCCGCAGTATGAAGCCGCCGAAGACGAAGATCTGTCCGGGGAGAAAAATCTCACCCTAGACTGCATCATCGTTGATGATCGAAGGAGCCATCGGGCCTAAAAGCGACGACACAGAGGAACTCTCAATGAAATCACCAATGTCGGTGTCAAAACCGGCGGATCTCGGGTAGGGGGTCCCGAACTGTGCGTCTAGGCGGATGGTAACAGGAGACAAGGGACACGAAGTTTTACCCAGGTTCGGGCCCTCTCGATGGAGGTAAAACCCTACGTCCTGCTTGATTAATATTGATGATATGGGTAGTACAAGAGTAGATCTACCACGAGATCAAGGAGGCTAAACCCTAGAAGCTAGCCTATGGTACGGTTGTTGAATATTCTGTCTTCCTACGGACTAAAACCCTCTGGTTTATATAGACACCGGAGAGGGTTAGGGTTACACAAAGTCGGTTACAATGGTAGAAGATCTAAATGTCCGCATCGCCAAGCTTGCCTTCCACGCCAAGGAAAGTCCCTTCCGGACACGGGACGAAGTCTTCAATCTTGTATCTTCATAATCCAGGAGTTCGGCTGAAGGTATAGTCCGGCTATCCGGACACCCCCTAATCCAGGACTCCCTCATGGACGATTTGGGGTATCCGCCTGACACCCACGTTCCCTTGTACCGCCGCCTAGATGGGGCGAAGGATGCTGCCGCCATGCCCGCCTTCGACGGACGTGGGCTCGTGCCGCCTACGCCTTTCGAGGCCCCGGTGGTGCCGGCCCCGATGGTGGTGTCCTCCGATGACTCCGTCGAGGAGGAGGAGCGGGACTCGGAGGCGACCCGGGAGGGGGCAGGTATCAGTGGGAAACGACACCTATGGGATCACAAGAATCCCTACTACGGTTGCGGGGCGTGGGGTCGCGAGAAGAGCGGATCAAACAGATAGCACACGGTTCCTTTATCCAGGTTCGGGCCGCGAGGATGCGTAAAACCCTACTCCTGCTTTGGTGGATTGTTTATCTGTGTTCTTGAGATAGCAATGGGCGTGAAGAGCTCCAAAAAGCCGAATCCTCCTCCTGGTCGCCTCGGGCCTCCTTTTATAGGAAAGGGGTTGCCACAGTGGCACACAGGAGGTGGAAAGGGTACAGTAATGCGAGGCTATCCCTCGCATTACATGACAAGGCGCATTTAATGCGCCTTGCTTAGGTGTCCTTTGCTTTATCGGGGACGGCGGAGAGCCTCGTCTCGTCCGTCGCCGCTCCCTCTTGCGTCGACACGCGCCCTGGCCAGCGGTGCTTGTGGTGCCATGTAGGCAGGCAGGCAGCTGAGGTGGCGCAGTGGTGGGTCTCCACGAAGATCTGTTCGCCACCACGCAGGTGCCTGCCCAACTGGTTGGGTCGGCCGCTGCATGCGAACGACGGTGGGGGTGTGACTGGTGCGGGCCAGATGTTAGCCCCACGGGCGTCCTTGGCAAGGGCCTTGCCGGGGCCCCGACAAGGGTCTTGCCGTGGCGCCCGCTGTCATCCCCGGAAAGGCTCTTGCCGGGGCCTTGTGGTCCTCCTTGGCTGGGATCCCGCAAAGGATCATCTCCTTCTTAAGTGGGTATCTGGTCTTGAATGTCTTCACAAAGATCTGGATGCCACCACGGGGATGTCTCCCGAATCCTTGCCCCATGGGGGCAGTGGACTCGAGGGTGACTTCGCTCCGTAGGTGTGGGGGCAAGGATCTTGCCGGGTTAGCTAAAGCTTCCCCCCGGCAAGGATCTTGCCGGGCGGGTCTACTCTGTCCCCTTTGCTCTTTGTGGTCTTGGTCTTGGCGTACTTCTGCTTCTCTTTAGCTTTGGCCTTACCTTGGCTTACCTCCCTCGTCGCGCTCGGTGTGGCGGCGCCCGTGGCTCAGACTGCCCGTGCATAGTTATAGGGGTACAAAAAGTGTACCCCCCTTTTTGTTTTTGATTCTGTCATGAGCTTTTGAATCCGGCGTTGACTGCCGTGCTCTTCGGACTGTTTTCCTTAGTCCGGCAACGATCCTTGTTGCGTCGCGGTTTTCTATTTCCGTCCCTAGTTTCGGATGTACTTGGGTCACTGGTGCTACATCTTGCCAACCATCTGTCCTCTCCTGCGCAAAAGCGGGTCATGAGGCTTGTTAATGCGGCCATTGTTCTTGGCTTTTCTTGGCCGAGGTGTCTGGCTAGCCATTCGTATTGAATGTTATGCCTAAAAGCTGCTAGTGCTTCGGCATCCGGACAGTCGACTATCTGATTCTTTTCAGTAAGAAATTTGTTCCAGAATTGTTGAGCTGACTCTCCGGGCTGTTGAGTTATGTGACTGAGATCGTCTGCATCCGGAGGGCGAACATAAGTCCCTTGAAAATTTTCTCGGAAAGCGTCCTCGAGCTCTTCCCAACTTCCAATTGTGTTTTCAGGAAGGCTTTTAAGCCAATGCCGGGCTGGCCCGTTAAGCTTGAGGGGTAAGTATTTTATGGCGTGGAGGTCATCTCCTCTGGCCATATGTATGTGGAGGATGTAATCCTTGATCCAGACTCCAGGGTCTGTTGTTCCATCATATGCCTCTATGTTTACGGGTTTAAATCCCGCTGGAAATTCATAATCCAGGACCTCATCGATGAAACATAGGGGGTGTGCGGCACCCCTGTATTTGGGTGTGCCGTGGCGTTCGGATACTGGTTTTGTTGCATTGCTTTCGAGAGCTTGCTTTCTTGGCCCATAAATAGACCTGGCTGGGCCATCTTTTTGATGCGAGTCCTTGAGTGGGTCGCATGCCGGCTTGAGTGCGGCGCCGCTTGCCGTTTTATGCTGACCATGGGGTCGTCTATCCGACCGGGTGGCTTTCTTACTTTTTGCATGCGAGGGCTCTAAGGCCTCTTCGTCGAATTCAGGCAGTAGCTTTCGCTTCGGGTAGATTTTAGTGCGGCGACTGTCGCCGTATTTGTCTGCGGTATTGATTACTTTGCTGCATCTGATTCTGAGTGCATCTTCCGCAGTTTTTAGCTTTCGCTTCTGCTTTTTCAGGCTACGCGTGGTTGCAACGAGCCTTTTGTGGAGGTTCTTCTGCTCCGTGGCCTTATCCGGCGTAAGCGCGTCTGGAATGCCATTTTCGCCGGGGACGGGTTGTTCGGTTTCTTTATCCGAGTTGCCCTGTTCAGACGGTTGCTCTAAGGCATGCTCGTCGTCTGCCGGCTCGCCCTGCTCTATGGCTGGGTCTGTGTCGAGGCGGGGCTTGGGGCGACGTTTATGCCGCCGCTTTGATTGCTTTTCGAGAGATCGATCCCTCGTTGCATCCCCGTGTTCTCGTTGTCGCTTCTTTTAGGTGTATCCACCATGTACACATCATGAGATGAGGTGGTTGTCCAATGCCCTATACGCGTTGGTTCATATGTGTCTCCAGCATCGTCGTCTGTACCGTCAATGTCTTCGGAGTCGCAATTGAGCACGTCGTTTAAATTATCGACGGTTGCTATTAGATGGGTGGTGCATGGGCTTTGAATTTCTTCGTCGTCCGTATCCCAACCTTGCTGACCGTAGTCCGGCCAGGGCTCTCCTGATAAAGAGAGAGACTTTAGTGACTGCAGGATGTCGCCGAAGGGCGAGTACTGGAAGATGTCCGTAGCGGTGAACTCCATGATCGACGCCCAATCGGATTCGATCGGCAGGCGCGCGGAGGGCTTGGAGTGTGGGGAGGATTCCGGCCCATCGGAGTCACGGGCCTTGCGGAGTACGGGGCTGGTGTTCGGCTCAATCGCCTTTGAGATCGCAGCCCCCGAGGCGGCATCCAACCGCTCATCCTCGATCGGCGCAGCCGGCTCCGAATTAAGGGTCGGAACCGAAGCGTGTGCGGCCTCCAAGGCACTGTTCGGCGGCAGAGCTAGATCAAGCCCATCGTGACAGTGCGGCGCGCTCGGCTGTGGCTCGAATCCATCGAAGATCAAGTCCCCGCGGATGTCCGCCGTGTAGTTTAAACTTCCAAATCTGACCTGATAGCCAGGGGCGTAGCTTTCGATCTGCTCCAGATGGCCAAGCGAATTGGCCCGCAGTATGAAGCCGCCGAAGACGAAGATCTGTCCGGGGAGAAAAATCTCACCCTAGACTGCATCATCGTTGATGATCGAAGGAGCCATCGGGCCTAAAAGCGACGACACAGAGGAACTCTCAATGAAATCACCAATGTCGGTGTCAAAACCGGCGGATCTCGGGTAGGGGGTCCCGAACTGTGCGTCTAGGCGGATGGTAACAGGAGATAAGGGACACGAAGTTTTACCCAGGTACGGGCCCTCTCGATGGAGGTAAAACCCTACGTCCTGCTTGATTAATATTGATGATATGGGTAGTACAAGAGTAGATCTACCACGAGATCAAGGAGGCTAAACCCTAGAAGCTAGCCTATGGTACGGTTGTTGAATATTCTGTCTTCCTACGGACTAAAACCCTCCGGTTTATATAGACACCGGAGAGGGTTAGGGTTACACAAAGTCGGTTACAATGGTAGAAGATCTAAATGTCCGCATCGCCAAGCTTGCCTTCCACGCCAAGGAAAGTCCCTTCCGGACACGGGATGAAGTCTTCAATCTTGTATCTTCATAATCCAGGAGTTCGGCTGAAGGTATAGTCCGGCTATCCGGACACCCCCTAATCCAGGACTCCCTCATGGACGATCTGGGGTATCCGCCTGACACCCACGTTCCCTTGTACCGCCGCCTAGATGGGGCGAAGGATGCTGCCGCCATGCCCGCCTTCGACGGACGTGGGCTCGTGCCGCCTACGCCTTTCGAGGCCCCGGTGGTGCCGGCCCCGATGGTGGTGTCCTCCGATGACTCCGTCGAGGAGGAGGAGCGGGACTCGGAGGCGACCCGGGAGGGGGCAGGTATCGGTGGGAAACGACACCTATGGGATCACAAGAATCCCTACTACGGTTGCGGGGCGCGGGGTCGCGAGAAGAGCGGATCAAACAGATAGCACACGGTTCCTTTATCCAGGTTCGGGCCGCGAGGATGCGTAAAACCCTACTCCTGCTTTGGTGGATTGTTTATCTGTGTTCTTGAGATAGCAATGGGCGTGAAGAGCTCCAAAAAGCCGAATCCTCCTCCTGGTCGCCTCGGGCCTCCTTTTATAGGAAAGGGGTTGCCACAGTGGCACACAGGAGGTGGAAAGGGTACAGTAATGCGAGGCTATCCCTCGCATTACATGACAAGGCGCATTTAATGCGCCTTGCTTAGGTGTCCTTTGCTTTATCGGGGACGGGGGAGAGCCTCGTCTCGTCCGTCGCCGCTCCCTCTTGCGTCGACACGCGCCCTGGCCAGCGGTGCTTGTGGTGCCATGTAGGCAGGCAGGCAGCTGAGGTGGCGCAGTGGTGGGTCTCCACGAAGATCTGTTCGCCACCACGCAGGTGCCTGCCCAACTGGTTGGGTCGGCCGCTGCATGCGAACGACGGTGGGGGTGTGACTGGTGCGGGCCAGATGTTAGCCCCACGGGCGTCCTTGGCAAGGGCCTTGCCGGGGCCCCGACAAGGGTCTTGCCGTGGCGCCCGCTGTCATCCCCGGAAAGGCTCTTGCCGGGGCCTTGTGGTCCTCCTTGGCTGGGATCCCGCAAAGGATCATCTCCTTCTTAAGTGGGTATCTGGTCTTGAATGTCTTCACAAAGATCAGGATGCCACCACGGGGATGTCTCCCGAATCCTTGCCCCATGGGGGCAGTGGACTCGAGGGTGACTTCGCTCCGTAGGTGTGGGGCGAGCTGCCACGGCAAGGATCTTGCCGGGTTAGCTAAAGCTTCCCCCCGGCAAGGATCTTGCCGGGCGGGTCTACTCTGTCCCCTTTGCTCTTTGTGGTCTTGGTCTTGGCGTACTTCTGCTTCTCTTTAGCTTTGGCCTTACCTTGGCTTACCTCCCTCGTCGCGCTCGGTGTGGCGGCGCCCGTGGCTCAGACTGCCCGTGCATAGTTATAGGGGTACAAAAAGTGTACCCCCCTTTTTGTTTTTGATTCTGTCATGAGCTTTTGAATCCGGCGTTGACTGCCGTGCTCTTCGGACTGTTTTCCTTAGTCCGGCAACGATCCTTGTTGCGTCGCGGTTTTCTATTTCCGTCCCTAGTTTCGGATGTACTTGGGTCACTGGTGCTACATCTTGCCAACCATCTGTCCTCTCCTGCGCAAAAGCGGGTCATGAGGCTTGTTAATGCGGCCATTGTTCTTGGCTTTTCTTGGCCGAGGTGTCTGGCTAGCCATTCGTATTGAATGTTATGCCTAAAAGCTGCTAGTGCTTCGGCATCCAGACAGTCGACTATCTGATTCTTTTCAGTAAGAAATTTGTTCCAGAATTGCTGAGCTGACTCTCCGGGCTGTTGAGTTATGTGACTGAGATCGTCTGCATCCGGAGGGCGAACATAAGTCCCTTGAAAATTTTCTCGGAAAGCGTCCTCGAGCTCTTCCCAACTTCCAATTGTGTTTTTAGGAAGGCTTTTAAGCCAATGCCGGGCTGGCCCGTTAAGCTTGAGGGGTAAGTATTTTATGGCGTGGAGGTCATCTCCTCTCGCCATATGTATGTGGAGGATGTAATCCTTGATCCAGACTCCAGGGTCTGTTGTTCCATCATATGCCTCTATGTTTACGGGTTTAAATCCCGCTGGAAATTCATAATCCAGGACCTCATCGATGAAACATAGGGGGTGTGCGGCACCCCTCTATTTGGGTGTGCCGTGGCGTTCGGATACTGGTTTTGTTGCATTGCTTTCGAGAGCTTGCTTTCTTGGCCCATAAATAGACCTGGCTGGGCCATCTTTTTGATGCGAGTCCTTGAGTGGGTCGCATGCCGGCTTGAGTGCGGCGCCGCTTGCCGTTTTATGCTGACCATGGGGTCATCTATCCGACCGGGTGGCTTTCTTACTTTTTGCATGCGAGGGCTCTAAGGCCTCTTCGTCGAATTCAGGCAGTAGCTTTCGCTTCGGGTAGATTTTAGTGCGGCGACTGTCGCCGTATTTGTCTGCGGTATTGATTACTTTGCTGCATCTGATTCTGAGTGCATCTTCCGCAGTTTTTAGCTTTCGCTTCTACTTTTTCAGGCTACGCGTGGTTGCAACGAGCCTTTTGTGGAGGTTCTTCTGCTCCGTGGCCTTATCCGGCGTAAGCGCGTCCGGAATGCCATTTTCGCCGGGGACGGGTTGTTCGGTTTCTTTATCCGAGTTGCCCTGTTCAGACGGTTGCTCTAAGGCATGCTCGTCGTCTGCCGGCTCGCCCTGCTCTATGGTTTGGTCTGTGTCGAGGCGGGGCTTGGGGCGACGTTTATGCCGCCGCTTTGATTGCTTTTCGAGAGATCGATCCCTCGTTGCATCCCCGTGTTCTCGTTGTCGCTTCTTTTAGGTGTATCCACCATGTACACATCATGAGATGAGGTGGTTGTCCAATGCCCTATACGCGTTGGTTCATATGTGTCTCCAGCATCGTCGTCCGTACCGTCAATGTCTTCGGAGTCGCAATTGAGCACGTCGTTTAAATTATCGACGGTTGCTATTAGATGGGTGGTGCGTGGGCTTTGAATTTCTTCGTCGTCCGTATCCCAACCTTGCTGACCGTAGTCCGGCCAGGGCTCTCCTGATAAAGAGAGAGACTTTAGTGACTTCAGGATGTCGCCGAAGGGCGAGTACTGGAAGATGTCCGTAGCGGTGAACTCCATGATCGACGCCCAATCGGATTCGATCGGCAGGCGCGCGGAGGGCTTGGAGTCTGGGGAGGATTCCGGCCCATCGGAGTCACGGGCCTTGCGGAGTACGGGGCTGGTGTTCGGCTCAATCGCCTTTGAGATCGCAGCCCCCGAGGCGGCATCCAACCGCTCATCCTCGATCGGCGCAGCCGGCTCCGAATTAAGGGTCGGAACTGAAGCGTGTGCGGCCTCCAAGGCACTGTTCGGCGGCAGAGCTAGATCAAGCCCATCGTGACAGTGCGGCGCGCTCGGCTGTGGCTCGAATCCATCGAAGATCAAGTCCCCGCGGATGTCCGCCGTGTAGTTTAAACTTCCAAATCTGACCTGATAGCCAGGGGCGTAGCTTTCGATCTGCTCCAGATGGCCAAGCGAATTGGCCCGCAGTATGAAGCCGCCGAAGACGAAGATCTGTCCGGGGAGAAAAATCTCACCCTAGACTGCATCATCGTTGATGATCGAAGGAGCCATCGGGCCTAAAAGCGACGACACAGAGGAACTCTCAATGAAATCACCAATGTCGGTGTCAAAACCGGCGGATCTCGGGTAGGGGGTCCCGAACTGTGCGTCTAGGCGGATGGTAACAGGAGACAAGGGACACGAAGTTTTACCCAGGTTCGGGCCCTCTCGATGGAGGTAAAACCCTATGTCCTGCTTGATTAATATTGATGATATGGGTAGTACAAGAGTAGATCTACCACGAGATCAAGGAGGCTAAACCCTAGAAGCTAGCCTATGGTACGGTTGTTGAATATTCTGTCTTCCTACGGACTAAAACCTCCGGTTTATATAGACACCGGAGAGGGTTAGGGTTACACAAAGTCGGTTACAATGGTAGAAGATCTAAATGTCCGCATCGCCAAGCTTGCCTTCCACGCCAAGGAAAGTCCCTTCCGGACACGGGACGAAGTCTTCAATCTTGTATCTTCATAATCCAGGAGTTCGGCTGAAGGTATAGTCCGGCTATCCGGACACCCCCTAATCCAGGACTCCCTCATGGACGATCTGGGGTATCCGCCTGACACCCACGTTCCCTTGTACCGCCGCCTAGATGGGGCGAAGGATGCTGCCGCCATGCCCGCCTTCGACGGACGTGGGCTCGTGCCGCCTACGCCTTTCGAGGCCCCGGTGGTGCCGGCCCCGATGGTGGTGTCCTCCGATGACTCCGTCGAGGAGGAGGAGCGGGACTCGGAGGCGACCCGGGAGGGGGCAGGTATCGGTGGGAAACGACACCTATGGGATCACAAGAATCCCTACTACGGTTGCGGGGCGCGGGGTCGCGAGAAGATCGGATCAAACAGATAGCACACGGTTCCTTTATCCAGGTTCGGGCCGCGAGGATGCGTAAAACCCTACTCCTGCTTTGGTGGATTGTTTATCTGTGTTCTTGAGATAGCAATGGGCATGAAGAGCTCCAAAAAGCCGAATCCTCCTCCTGGTCGCCTCGGGCCTCCTTTTATAGGAAAGGGGTTGCCACAGTGGCACACAGGAGGTGGAAAGGGTACAGTAATGCGAGGCTATCCCTCGCATTACATGACAAGGCGCATTTAATGCGCCTTGCTTAGGTGTCCTTTGCTTTATCGGGGACGGGGGAGAGCCTCGTCTCGTCCGTCGCCGCTCCCTCTTGCGTCGACACGCGCCCTGGCCAGCGGTGCTTGTGGTGCCATGTAGGCAGGCAGGCAGCTGAGGTGGCGCAGTGGTGGGTCTCCACGAAGATCTGTTCGCCACCACGCAGGTGCCTGCCCAACTGGTTGGGTCGGCCGCTGCATGCGAACGACGGTGGGGGTGTGACTGGTGCGGGCCAGATGTTAGCCCCACGGGCGTCCTTGGCAAGGGCCTTGCCGGGGCCCCGACAAGGGTCTTGCCGTGGCGCCCGCTGTCATCCCCGGAAAGGCTCTTGCCGGGGGCCTTGTGGTCCTCCTTGGCTGGGATCCCGCAAAGGATCATCTCCTTCTTAAGTGGGTATCTGGTCTTGAATGTCTTCACAAAGATCTGGATGCCACCACGGGGATGTCTCCCGAATCCTTGCCCCATGGGGGCAGTGGACTCGAGGACGACTTCGCTCCGTAGGTGTGGGGCGAGCTGCCACGACAAGGATCTTGCCGGGTTAGCTAAAGCTTCCCCCCGGCAAGGATCTTGCTGGGCGGGTCTACTCTGCCCCCTTTGCTCTTTGTGGTCTTGGTCTTGGCGTACTTCTGCTTCTCTTTAGCTTTGGCCTTACCTTGGCTTACCTCCCTCGTCGCGCTCGGTGTGGCGGCGCCCGTGGCTCAGACTGCCCGTGCATAGTTATAGGGGTACAAAAAGTGTACCCCCATTTTTGTACACCGACAGGAGCCCCCGGGCCTGGGCCACACATAAGCGCAACGCGTTGTTGGGCTAGGCCCAAACACGGTGCGCGGGCAGGCGGGGCGGTTTTTACCGCGGTAAGTTCCTTCGCGCGCTGCGCTTCCCACGCTTCCCGCGCGTGGCGCGGCGTGGGTGACGTGGGCGGCATGCGTGGGGTAGCTTCCCACGGGCATGCGTCACATCACAGTTAATGTGAAAGGAGGCGGCCCGCGTTCTCCCCCATAAGAAGGAATAACCGCGGGCGCGCTGCTCACTTTCTCCTCTTCCTTCGTGCCCTTTCCAATCTCAGAGCTGCCGTTCCCTTTCTTCCTTCCCTTGCAAGCTTTCGCCGCCGCCCGCCGTCGCTGCTTCGCCACCCCCCTTCCTCAACCCTCTAGACTCCTTGGCCGCCATGGCGCCTAAATCTGCCAAGGGCAAGGGGGTGGCTAAGGGCTCTGGGACCATGGAGCCGCCGGAGAGCGCGCTGTTGGGGGACAAGACGAAGTCCGCCTTGTTCTTCCCCTCGACGGTTGACGTTCATGAGCTCCGGGCCGCCTTCAAGCCCCTGTGGGGAGTGAAGACGGGGGGAGAGAACTCGGGACACCCGGCGACGCACGTCATTCCTGCCGCTTGCGTCGATCCTGCCCCAAATCGGTACCCCTTCTTTGTTGACTACTTTTCTTGCGGGTTATGCCCTCCTTTCTTCGATTTCTTCTGCGACATCATGCACACCTTCCGTTTTCGCCTCTTGGATTTTACTCCGAACGCGGTGGCATGCATGTCTTGCTTTGCTCATCTTTGCGAGGGCTTTGCCGGAGTGCATCCCAACACGGCGCTCTTCCGCCATTACTTCTATCCTCGAATCCAAACAGGAGGTGTCGTCGCTGGTTGCGTCACCCGGATCCCAAGATCCAAGGAGGCGTACCCGGATGGTGCCGTGAGGGAGAGGTGGGACGAATGTCGTGACCGGTGGTGCTAGATTGAAGACGAAGACCCGCCGGAATTTTGCAAGGTCCGCCGAGTGCCGCCGGTCCGCGGCAATGATAGGGGTGATGTCGACGCCGCCGACGGGAGGCTTACTGTCGCCACCACCAGGATTCTCCGGCTGACCCGGGCTGGGCTCACCCTCGAGATGATCGGGGTGGATTTCATTCGCCGCCGGATCGCCCCGCTGCACAATAAGGGGAGGCCAGCTTGGCTCTTTACGAATCCGGCTGACATTATGCGGCTCCGCTCTGGCCTTGACCACAACTTCACGGTGATGGGGCATGCCCACTTCTGCCAGCGACTCTTCCAGCTGGATGTGGATCGCGATGGCGAGGTCGAGCTGACCGGTAAGGCCGCAAGGGTTGCCGTGAAGGCCGGCAAGGCCGTCAAGGGGCCGCTCTTCAAGTTGCCAGCGGGGGTGGTCCCATTGTACAATAACTTTCACCGGTCTGAGATTATCGCCATGATGCCGGACTGCAACGCGCATGGCCCCGTTCCGAGCTGGAGGGAGCCGACGGCCGCAGATGTGCAGCAATTCTTCGACACCTTGATTGAGGTGTACGTCAATGCTGACGCCAAGCGGTGGCTTGTCATGGACACCACCCAGGCAGAGCTGGACTACATCGCCACCAAGGCGAGGGAGGCACAACTTGCTCTAGAGGCCGGCAGCGCCGGGGGCGTGGAGGACGAGGTCGCCGCGGCCGCGGAGGAGGAGCAGTTCACCCTGTGGGCGGCGGCCACTGGGCAGGCCAGCGGCACCGACACCGGACCTCCGCTCGTCTAGGACGCGGTCGACGAGTCGTCGGAGGAGGAGGGCGTGGCGGCGGGCTCGACGCCAGCCAGGGGAAGAGGGCGAGTCCTGCGGCGGGCTGGCTCCAGCGAGCCGGTCCGGCCTGGCAGGGCCACGTGGTCTCAATTGACCCTGGAAGGGTCCGGGAGTCACACGAGGGCCTCGGCAGCGAAGAGGCTGACGAAGGCCACTGAGAAGAAGAAGGCGACAGCCCCTTCCTCATCTGGGCGCACAGAGAGCCCACCGCCTTCTTTGCCTCCTCCGGCAGGCGTCGAATCAGATGATGATGCGGAGCTCCCTTTTGATCTCGGGCCTCTCAGCCCAGAGAGGAAAAGGAAACTGGCGGAAGAGGAGGAGACGGATGACGAGTAAGTACTCCGTTCCTTACTGTCATTTCCATTTCCCTGAATTGGGTCGCTTGTCTTGATCCATTCTTGCTTTCGTAGGGATGCAGAGACGTTGGCCCAGAGGGCGAAGAGGGCGAGGACCTCGGCGAGCAGCCAGCCCCCGGCTGGGGTTTCAAAGACACCACTGGTGGTGCTGAGCAGCCCGGACAGCAGCCCCCGACGCAGCCCCTAGCGTATGTTCGTCACCCTTATCTTACTCAACATGCGGTAGGCGCTCGATGCCACGATGCTGACCTTGCCGGGTTTGCAGGAGGGGAGCGGCAGCAGGAGGAGCCACAGAGGGCTACTCCCAACACACCTCCCCCATCGACTACGCCGCCGCGGGGGCGTCCCCGGCAAGGGCATCAGGCACAGAGTCCACACCCATGGAGGAAGAGGGGAACTTAGGCGCTGGTGGCTCTGCCTCGGCGCTAAATGCTGGCGGAGAGGGGACTTCTGCTTCACAGCCCGGCACTGGTGAGTCGCCCGTCCTTCGTCTCTGTTCTTTTCCCTTATATTTTTTCTTGGCTTCATTGCTCCCGCTGTCGCCCAGGCCCTCCTTCAACAGACACGGACGACGTGGACACCGTTGTCAGAGATATTGCCGAAGAGGCCGCGGCTGAGGCTGACAAAATTGCCGCCGAGGAGGCCACCACGAATGCTGACGAGGCCGCTGCTGATGAGGCCACCAAGGGCGCGGCCGAGGATGCCGCCGCGGGGGCTGCCAAGGCTACCGGCGAGGCTTCCGCCAAGGGCGCCAGCGGTGGTCCTGCCGGGGAGGCCGGCAAGGACTCCGTCGAGGAAGAGGTGATGGATGATCAGCCTCCCTCCTCCTCAACCTCGGGCCCCGGCAGGTATCTGAAGGTGGGCGATGATCTTTTCGTCCACCTCCCAGGGGCGTCGAGCCGAGCGCCCGCCAAATGGGAATTTTTTGACGGCGAGGTGCTTGCTGCCATCGGGTTCGAGGTTGTCGACGCGCCGGGCGTTGGCGGCGACGGTTCTCCAGAAGAGCATCTCTTTCGCACCATGGGGGCCAATTTCCGGAAGCTCCAAGTGCTCTACCGCGCCCGCCTGGACAAAGTCAAGTCCAGGGCGACAGCAGTGGACAACGTGGAGGTGGACTTCAAGGCTCGCGTCGCCGAGACGCAGACCTGGTTCCACCAGTCTCGCGAGGAGCAGAGGGCCTTTTAGGAGAAATTGGCCCAGCGCGATGTGGAGCTCACCATGAAGCTGGCCGATATCGAGAAGGCCTAGGAGAAGGCGGCGAACTTGGCTGCCGCGGCCGAAGCCACCCGGAACCAGCATCAAGCCGCCTTGGACTCCCAGGAGGAGGACCTCTCCGCGCGTGAGGCGAAGCTTGCCGCAACGCTCCGCGGCAAGGACGAGGAGCTCGAGGCCCTTGTTGTGCGACGGACTCGCGAGCTGGAGCAGAGGCATAGAGAGGCACTCGATGCCCAAGCCCTGGCCCATGCCGGCAAGGTGAAGGAGCTGGAAGCAGAGCGAGACGAGCTGAAGGAGCAGGCCCTCAAGCTGTCCGGCGAGAAGAACACGCTAGAGAGCTCTCCGAGGTGCGGAATTCCATCAGAGACCTCAAGTTGAAGCTGGAGGATCTCAAGAAGCTGTTGTCGGAGAGCAAGGCTCGGGAGGAGACCTTGACCAGGAGCCTGAAGGAGGAGAAACATCTGTGGGCAAACGAGGCCGCCTCCCACCAAGAATACGTGGCGGGCGAGAACAGGTGGATCAGCCATCTGGAGGTCATCGCCGGCAGGGTCACCTCGCAATTGGCCACCATGGGGATGCCAAATGTGAGGTACGCCCCTCAGTGCAGCGGGACCGTCAACGCCAAGCTGACCCAGTTCTTCGAAGGCGTCCTTGGAGCCTTGGCCTATCTTCACTCCAACAGGACGGCCACACTGGCCGAGGAGGCCCGGCGGCTTTGCCGGAGGGTCGTGACCAAGGTCCTCACCAAGGTGGCGCACTGGAACCCCGACCTTTACTTCGCGGTCGCGATGACGAGCTTGCCGGATGGTGTTGACCTCACGGTGCTCAAGGAACGCATCAAGCCCATCACCGACTGCATCGATGAAATCAAGAGGGTGGAAGGCCAGCGCCGGGACTAGACAAATTTTATCTTTAGTTAGAACCGCAGCAATGATGTGATGTAATATAACATTGAAGTACTCTTAATTTTCATGCATGTTATTTCCCCGTTCAATTCCTCTTTGTATGTGTGCCCTACGCCGATCGGGAAGGCTCGCCGGTGCGGAAGCCCCAAGCGGCGTCTTGGGGACGGATCCCCATGGCCTGCCGGGTACGCGTGCTGCCGGACGAGCCACCTCCCGTTCCGAACGCGGCCGCTCGAACTCTTGAGCTTGACTCGAGTCAGAATCGAGGGCGTTGTTGATCGCGGAAGGCTACTCTGCCACTCTTGACGCAGCCGCTTGAGCTGTTGAGCGGACACGAAACAGGGCAAGGGCGTTGCCGATCGTGGTAGAGCCCCCTGGCATGCAGGTTTTTCATACAAAGGCGCAACATCTCTGAGGGGGAATAGCCTCAAATAAAAAGGGTAGTATAAGCAAGGGTTCAGTGCAACTTAGCTTCTATTTGCGATCACTCGAGTGTCGATCTTCTGGCCTCCTTACTTCTTCAAGGGTCACGAAGATGAAGGAGCGCCGGGCTGACTGCCAAAGCCGATTCTCACAACTGTGCTGCCCCCTACCTGACGCGCCAAAGATGTCGGTGGGAAACGACACCTATGGGATCATAAGAATCCCTACTACGGTTGCGGGGCGCGGGGTCGCGAGAAGAGCGGATCAAACAGATAGCACATGGTTCCTTTATCCAGGTTCGGGCCGCGAGGATGCGTAAAACCCTACTCCTGCTTTGGTGGATTGTTTATCTGTGTTCTTGAGCTAGCAATGGGCGTGAAGAGCTCCAAAAAGCTGAATCCTTCTCCTGGTCGCCTCGGGCCTCCTTTTATAGGAAAGGGGTTGCCACAGTGGCACACAGGAGGTCGAAAGGGTACAGTAATGCGAGGCTATCCCTCGCATTACATGACAAGGCGCATTTAATGCGCCTTGCTTAGGTGTCCTTTGCTTTATCGGGGACGGGGGAGAGCCTCGTCTCGCCCGTCACCGCTCCCTCTTGCGTCGACACGCGCCCTGGCCAGCGGTGCTTGTGGTGCCATGTAGGCAGGCAGGCAGCTAAGGTGGCGCAGTGGTGGGTCTCCACGACGATCTGTTCGCCGCCACGCAGGTGCCTGCCCAACTGGTTGGGTCGGCCGCTGCATGCGAACGGCGGTGGGGGTGCGACTGGTGCGGGACTGATGGTGGCCCCACGGGCGTCCTTGGCAAGGGCCTTGCCGGGGCCCCGGCAAGGGTCTTGCCGTGGCGCCCGCTGTCATCCCCGGCAAGGCTCTTGTCGGGGGCCTTGTGGTCCTCCTTGGCTGGGATCCCGCCAAGGATCATCTCCTTCTTAAGTGGGTATTTGATCTTGAATGTCTTCACAAAGATCTGCATGCCACCACGGGGATGTGTCCCGAATCCTTGCCCCATGGGGGCAGTGGACTCGAGGGTTACTTCACTCCGTAGGTGTGGGGCGAGCTGCCACGGCAAGGATCTTGACGGGTTAGCTAAAGCTACCCCCCGGCAAGGATCTTGCCGGGGGGGGGTCTGCTCTGTCCCCATTGCTCTTTGTGGTCTTGGTCTTGGCATCGTTCTGCTTCTCTTTAGCTTCGGCCTTACCTTGGCTTACCTCCCTCGCTGCGCTCGGTGTGGCGGCGTCCGCGGCTCAGACTGCCCGTGCACAGTTATAGGGGTACAAAAAGTGTACCCCCCTTTTGGTACACCGACAGCAGGGAGACTTCCCCACCGCGCAAGGCTGACCTCCTCCGCGCCTTGCCCGACGACGACGTCGGCGACCATCTGGTGAAGCAGCTCACGCCCCCTGCCGGGGTCACCACGAGGTCCAAGGTCACACCCTTGAAGAAGTCGTCGGCCGGGGTCCCGACGAAGAGCAGATCGACGCTGATCTCACGAGGCGATGCTCCTGCTCTGACGTTGTCTGGTGCTGCCGCCGGGCTGGTGGCGGCGGCATCATATGCTCCGGGAGCTCGTGCATCGGTGCCCCAGGCTGCGAGGCCCCCGGGCTCCGTGCTTCTGAAGAGGCTGTGGAACTACGTCACCGTGGACCAGTAAGCACCTAGCCCTGACTTTGTCCTTATTCCTACTTCTGTCGCTGCTTCCTGACATTCTCCTCTTGCGTTGTCAGGCCGATGCCGGTGGCGAAGAAGAAGAGAGAGGGGACAGCCGCATCCTTGAGGGCCCAGCATCCTGGCCTGGCCGCACCCCCTCCGGCGTAGAAGGGCGGCGAAGGCGCCCATACTTCCCCCGCTCGGTCGTCCTCGCGAGGCCCAGTGGACCATCCTCGGGAGAAGGCGACCTCCTCGGCCAAGCCGGCTCCGGAGGTGTCTCTCCCCAGCTCACCCGTTGATGTTGCAAAGGTTCATGAGCCCCCAGTTTCTCTTCCTGCCACCATCAGCTCGCAGGTCCTGGCGACGATGCAGCCTCCTCCTCTGGTTGCGCCGCTGGCTCACGATCCTTCCGCTTCGCCCGACACTCTGGAGGAGGCTCTTTCCGCACTGATGCGGCTTCGAGGTGACCTTCAAGGCGCCGATCATTGCCTGGTGGCAGGGCGCCTGGAGCTGATCTCAGGTTGGTTGCACTCCGACTCGTCTGTCAGGGCGGCATTGGGCCAGGACGTGGCAGCTTCTGAGGAGGACAAGCGGACCATCGACCAAGCCGCGGCCACCCGCGAGGTGGCACTGAAGGATGTCGAGGCCGCCAGGGAGCTGCTAGTCCGTGGGGGCTGAGCTGGACACCATGCGCAATGAGCGCGCGGCCGAGGCTCAGGATCGCAAGGTGGAGGAGGAGAAGATGAAGGCCCGAGAAGAAGCAGTCAACGGTCGTGACGCCGAGTTGGAGCTGTCGGCAAGGGCGCAGGCTGCAGAACGCAACTCCCTGGAGGAGCTGGAGAAGAAGGTGGAGGCGGGGAAGGCCCAACTGGACGCCAAGGCGAAGGTACTTGCTGAGAATCGCGCGGCCTTCGAGTCTCTTGAGGAGAGGTCCCGTGAGGCGCTGCGGGGACTCTATGAGAAGGGCTTGGAGCAGCCTTTGGTGACTGACGATGACGACCCCGCCCAGCTACTTCCTCAACTCGTCGAGGCGCTTGAGGACGTCATCGACGGAATTGGCCCCATGGTGGAGGGGGAATCGCCCGCGCTTTCCTGATCGACCTTGACGCACGTCCTCAGCCATCTTTACCTTTGTGATCCCAACGCTGACCTTGGTGTCCTGCTCGAGCCTGTTGACGAGGGACGCTGCGAAGCCGCCGCGGAAGCCATGAAGGGCTAGGTGGAAGCATTGCTGAAGAAGTTCCTTGCCATCGACCCCGCTCCTCCAGCTGATAGCGCCGCTGATCCCGCGACCAAGGCCAACGACGCGGTGACCGCAGTGCTGCCGACGAGCAGGCACTTCCTGGTGACGGTGCTCGAGACTGAAGAGGAGGCCTGCTGGCGAGCGATAGTTCTCCTTCCTGCTTTTACTTTCCTGTGAAATTTCCTGAACCATGCGACGTGCCTCGTGGAGGCGTTAAAACTACCGGTTGATGTTAGGGAACATTATGCTGTGTAATATTTTATTTGGATTCCGTGATCTCCTTTCCGTTTGCTTGATGTTCTACGTCGGCAGGGCCCGACCCCACGCATACCTCAGCCGCCGTTGGGCCATCCGGATCACCAGGACGGGACCAACGGGTGAGGGGATACGTGGCCAGTTAGGCTCCTGAGTCGCGATACTCAGGAGTCCCCCTTGACGTGCAAACAACCCGCGGGAAGGAGATGCAGAAATAGGCCTTAGGGTTCTACGTCGGCAGGGCCCGACCCCGCGCATACCTCAGCCGTCGTTGGGTTGTCTGGATCACCAGGACGGGACCAAGGGGTGAGGGGCTACGTGGCCAGTTAGGCTCCTGAGTCGCGATGCTCAGCAGTCCCCCTTGACGTGCAAACGACCCGCGGGAAGGAGATGCAGAAATAGGCCTTAGGGTTCTACGTCGGCAAGGCCCGACCCCGCGCATACCTCAGCCGTCGTTGGGTTGTCTGGATCACCAGGACGGGACCAAGGGGTGAGGGGCTACGTGGCCACTTAGGCTCATGAGTAGCGACGCTTAGGAGTCCCCCTTGACGCTCAAACAGACCTTCATACCTGTCCTCGCCGAGGTCCCGCTCGGGAGGGGCGGGCGACGGCCAGGGACCTGGCAGGGCGGTGTATGCTAGGCGTGACTTGAGCGTAGGCCCGTGCCCAGCCCCCTCTCGTGTCTCTCCCGAGGGGAGGTGTTGGGACGAGGCTGGACACTGAGCCCGGAGGCTCCCTGAGGTTGGTATGGCCATGGGGTCGCCCTTAGTTGTTTATCACCAGCATGGAGCGTAGCGCTTCCGCACTTGCACAGGCATTGCCGCTCCTCGACCGTGTCGACTGTCAGCGCGGAGCATGGTGCTTCCACTGGTGCGTGGGTGAGGGCTCCCTCTGAGTGGAGCCCCCGGGGCGTGTACAGCCCCGCTCTGAAACATGGCTTGTATGGCAGGGCTAGACGAGGTGTGTCTGGGCACTCGTGAGCCAGCGCGGGACTCACGAGGCCCTACGTCAAGGCGGGTTGCGCATGGTCTTGATTCTTGGCAGCTTCAGTGGTCCTGCGTGATGGTTAGGCAACCTGCGCCGGACGAATCTCCTGAGGCGATCACATGAGAAGGCCAGACACCAACGACCCCAGGAGGTGACATGAACGGGGCCGGCCCGCCAGACGAAGCTTAGTCGTTGGGTTTATCGACGCTGCAGGGACGGACCCGAGCACAGATGCCGTGCCTAGCCTACCATGCGAAGAATCCTAAAGAAAGACGACCGGTGCGCGACTCCCGTGGTGACGAGGGCGGTCACGGGTGGGGCATCGAAGTACCGGACAGGCAGGTGACAATCACAAAATGACTCAAGCAATGAAGTAGGTTAGCTCAGATAGATGCACGAACGATACACACCACTGGGACAAACCCGAGCGGTCTGGGGAAGATGCAGCCCGAGGGCTGCTCCCAACAGAGTAAGCTAAAGATGCAAAAGGATGCACATCGCAGGGACAGACCCATGCGACATGGGGATAATGCTGCCCGAGGGGCGCCCCCAACTGAGTGAACTGGAAAGAGTCACCTGATACCGTACTGGAGCAATGTGAGAGTAGCCGAAGATGCGTGCCGAAGAGTTGTTCCTCATGAGCCGCTAGGGTCCTGAGCCTCGGGAGGCTCCGCAGACCCAGGTCGCTCCTGGAGAACCGTCGCGATTTCCTCCAGGACGGTGTGATGCTTGGCCTCCTGAGCCGCCAGGATGCTCCGCAGATGGCGCTGGAAGGTGACAGCCACGTTCGGCAAGCCGAATGGCATGCGAACGTAGCTGTGAGGTGGACCCTCGCATCATCCAGCGCGCAAAGGCCAGAAACGTCCCTGAGATGAGGCCCTGTTGAGCCCTGAAATGTTGCTGCAGATGCCCAGCCCGCCGTCCTCATCAGGATAGGGGGCTATGCCAGGCGGTGGGCGGTGATCGCCGCGTATGGTCCTTGCCTCTTGGAGCTCCTTAGTCGCCTTGGTGATGAACTCCTGATCACTAGGCGCTCCACGCCTTGTGCCTTCTTAAGGGAAATGTGCAGTGAAGCACGCCTCCATGTGGTGCCCGAGCACCTCCCTCGTGATGTTGGCTAGGTCTGAGGCCCTCCAGAAGAGAGCCCCCGAGCCCAGCCTAAGGAGGGCACTGGGCGCGCCTTCCTATGCGAGGGAGGGAGGCTCCCCAGCTGCCGGCGTAGATCCTGAGGTGGTGCCGCTGGAAACGCCGCTCTCCTGAGGCCTTGGGTGGAATAGTTGCTTCTTCTTCTTGGGGATGGCCTCAGGAGGGTACAAGGTGCCTTCGTTGTCAGGGTCTTCAGCCGCTGCAGCTTGGTAGGCGCGCTTGAGGGAGCACACCGCATCTCTTTCTTCACATGGAACCGTGATGATGCCACCACTCCCTGGCATCTTGAGGACGTTGTAGCCATGGTGGGTTGCTGCCATAAACTTGGCCAAAGCTGGATACCCAAGAATGGCTTGTACGGTAGGCGGATGTGGCGATGTGAAGTCGATGAGCTCGGTGCGGTAGTTGTTACGTTGGCTGAAGGTGACAGGGAGGCGGACCTGCCCTATTGGGGTGGTGGAGCCGTCAGTCACTCCTGAGAAGGGCTCGGTAGGCTGCAGCTGATTGTATGGCACTTGGAGGCTGTCGAATGTCTCCACAGACAAGACATTGAGCCCTGCGCCACTGTCGATGAGGGTCTTGGTGACTTGGATGTTGCTGATGATGGGTGAGCACAGCATCGGGAGGGCGCTGGCTGTTGCTGCGCACTTGAACTGGCCTGACGAGCTGAAGGTGATGGCGCACTTGGACCACCTGAGCGGGCGCGTGGCCTCGAGGCTGGGAAGGGCCGCGTTCACCTCACGAGCAAACTTCTTGAAGATACGCTGAGAGGCCGGGGCTTGAGCGCCACCCAACATGCAGGTGATGGCACGAGGCTCTTGGAAGCCCCCATCCCCCTCGTCCTGATGATGGTCATCGTTCCTCCTGGGTGGTGGCGGCAGCGGAGGGAGCCATGCGTTGCCCTGAGGGCGATCCTCACGAGGCTGGTCTCTCCAGGCACCCTTGCTAGGCGGGTCCTTGTGGGGACCCCGACTCATAAGTCGTGATCACCGAATGCACATGTACAGTGATCCCAGAGATCAATGCTCACTGAACACACAGAAGCTGAATAACAAGAGTCTTACATCCATACATATCGTATTACACAAGTAGGACCATTATGGTCAAGTCTTGAGTATAACATTGCAGCGGAAATCTTCGTCGATAACTTGGACCCATGCCATCTGCCTTAACCCTACAGGCATTCTGACTGGGAAGCGTCCTAGCTCGCATGTTCGTCATGAAGTATTCTTCATCATATCCTATTCTTTCATGCCTGGCCAATAAAACAACCAGTGGCAAGCCAATGAGTACTTTGAATGTACTCGCAAGCAACCCATGTTTTGGTTCAAGGTACAACAATGCATGATATAGGTAATTTTTTGCGGAAAGCTAGTTTTGAGTGCAATGACATGTTCAACAACTTGTAAGACATGCATCAGGAGAATTCAAGTAACCAAGAGGACAGGTAACAGATATCAACATAAATAGAGTGGGCACCAACCCAACTCAATCATGTCAAGTCCTTGACTTGACCCAAGTAGTTCTTCCCACTCACATTGGTTTGTAAACAAGTGGACGTAGCCCAAGAGCGGTTACCCAACTTTCCTTTACCGTGGACATGGCTATTCGAATAGTTTTACACTCTGTAGAGGTTGCACACTTTACCCACAAGATCCGGGGAACTTCCGTGTCATCCACGACCCGCGGTACCTCAAGTACCCGGGGTAAGCACCCGATCACTACCTTTCCCTAGACGACACTAACAAGGAGTCCACTCGTTGTTCCGTATCCTCACGATGTACATCATACGAGACTCACTCGAGATCGTAACATCCGAGAGGGGACACAGCGGTGTATCCGGTGCCCTGTGAAAACAGTCATGGCTGCCCTACCTGGCACGACCCCGTCCCGAGAGAGAGCACCAACTCTCCCCCGTCACTAGTAATGCGGGCTCCAAGCTAGTATCGGCCTAGGTAATCAATAATGCCCTTTCCCATATAAGGGTAGAGTGGTTGCGCATGTAAGGCTGGAATAACGGTCGCAACTTAAACCAATCCGTTTTGAAAAACAACACACACACTTGCCTCGGTACACCACTTCGTCATCAAGTGGTTACCCAACTCATCATCTCCCTCGGGCATAAGTGGCACCCGACGGGTTTTTTGAAAAGTTCTTTGAAAATACTTTGTCTCCATCACCATGCATATTCCCGTCCCTTTTTGCGTAGCAACTACTTTAGCATCCTATCTACTCCCACCGGCATAACCCTCATAAGAAGGTAGGGTCATGCATAATGCAGGTATCAACGAGGAAGTAACGAAGGCAACCCACCAAAGTGGTTACCATCTCATCATGATTTTGAAGCAACACTAATAAAGTGCTATATGACATGCATAAAAAGGGTTTCATAGACATGGTCAAAGGGCTGCTTGCCTGGTTCATCTGAGTCTTCAAGTCTTCTGGTCCTTCTCCAAGTACTCCGTCTACTTCGTCAACTAACGTCGGAAACAATCATAATAAGCAACACCACAAGGAAAAAATAAAAGTGCTCTAAAAATATTGATTTGACTTTTCTAGGACATCTCTGGTTATATGAAAATTAACCAGAGTGGTTTCATTGGAATTGGGTCAGTGGATATTTCTAAACATTTTGATATGACGGAATCAAGGGGTTTATGGAATTGCAAGAAGTGTACAGAAACTTATTTTTGAAAAATGAGCAAAGGCACCCATTTAACAAAGGATGATTTTAGAAGCATCTAGGAATTGGTTTCACTGGATTTGGAGTTGAAATGATTTTCCTATGGATTTGCAAAGTTGACAAATATGAAGAAATAGACCATTATTTTATGTGGTACAGAAAGTATTAGTAAAAATGTTCAAAAACTAAGTTTTGAACTTAGGAACACCTAGGAATTTGAATCATGGCATTTGGATCAAATTTGAGCCCTCTGTGATTTTCCAAAGTTTATGATAGAAATGGAAAAAATGGGATTAGATAATTATTTGTGAAAGAAATATTTCTGGGAAAATGTGCAAATAGCACCATGAGATAAGGCATGAATTTAGAAACATTTAGAAATTTGAATCATCAAATTTGGAGTTAATTTGAATCGTCTATGAATTTTTGAAGCTCACTGGAAAAAGAAAAGGAAAATGTTTAGGTTTATACCTAAAGCGCGCACCGACGTAGGATAGTTGCTGGGCCGGCCCAGTAGCTCAGCTATGCGGGAGATCGGGCCACGTCGAAGGCGTACTGCCGGAGTCCGCGTTCCTGCGGGGTAGGCGGTTTGCCCCGAAGACGTCTCCACTTGCCAGCGTGGCCTGGAGGCTGGGCCACCGACGAGAGGGCCCCGCCCGCAGGTCGTCTTCTTCCTCGCGCCAGTAGCAGAGGAGGTCGACCGAGCAGGGCGCCGGCGTGCTCCCCGGCGGTTCCGGCCGTCCCCGACGGCGTCCGGCATACCGTGGACTCGGGAGGCCGAGCCGCGCCCATTTATGGGTCTCTCGCAGGCTGGGGAGGACCGGGGCAACGACGACCTTGGCGCCGGCGGGCGGCTTCGGGAGCGGACGAGCGCGACGCGATGGGCACCGGAGCAGAGGAAATAAGGATCGGGAAGGATCCCATGGCATGCTGCGCTTCCCCTGGTGGTCAAAGGAGAGGAGGGGATGCCCTGGTTCGCCGGAGCCGGGTGGAGGCCGACGGCGACCATGGCAGCCATGGAGGGGGCAGGAGGGCGCGAGGGGTAGAGGTGTCTTGTCTGGGAGATTGCTGGGGAAGAGGGAGAGCGGGAAGAAGCCGCAGGAGAGCTCAGGAGGGCCTCTAAATAGAGGGGCCGTGGTGCACCGTGGACGCGGCCTACGACGCACTTGGGCGAGCTCCAGGGAGGAGAGAGGGGAGAGGTTTAGGAGGGGACCGGCAGCTTGCCGTGTCCCAGACACCGAGGCTGCCTCGTGAGACACGCTGGGGAGGCCCGAGGTGGACGGAGGCGGTTGGCAGGGGGCGGCTACAGTGCGGGAGCGCACTGTAGCGCGCTCCAGAGCGTGCAAATGGCCAACATGACATTTTTTTGGCAAAGTGGGCACGGCCAAGCATGTCTGGTACCTCTAGAGAGGAGTAAATAATGTGGGGAAAGCCTTGGATGCCTTGGGTGGCCACTAGAGTGAGGAGGGAGGTGAGTAAGAGGGGTGCAAGGGCTGTCCAAAGAGGTAAAAGAGGTGGTTTCACCCCTCAATTATTGATCTGAGATGCAGCCATTGCTACTGGAGGTAGAAGAGGTCTAGGAGGGGCTGTGGTAAAAAGTGGAGGCCATGGAGAAGAGTGGAAGAGGTCAAAACAGGGGTTTTAGTAAAATGACAGAAGGTGTTTGATGCTTGTTTGGTTAAGCAAATGAACTCCATTTGGCATGATACTTCACAGAGTGAAATGTCACATATAATTAGGGTGTTCCACCAAATTTGAGCTCATTTGGGCAAAGTTGCCAATGTAACTTTGGTAAACCCTAGAAATCAGCAGAAATGGCTTTACCAAGATTTAGTCATGCAAATCTATTCTCCTTGATGCACCACTTGGTGTAGTGTCATCATTTGAGGATTTGAACATGTCCACAAAAGTTGGGGTCAAGGAGAAAAAGTTGGCAGTACAAACTTGTTCAAGTTTGATTCTGGTCAGAGAGGGTTTTGGGGTACTTTGATGAATATAAAATTCTCTCCAACTTGTTCCATTTGGTCTAGATGCATTATTAAACTATTTGATAGTGTGCACCAAGTTTGAGAGCATTTGGACATGTTTGACAGTGCAAAGCTGTTCAAACTTCAAAAAGGACAGAAGTGGTTTTGAGGGTTTCATGGGTTTATACTATTCTCCATGACATGAGACTTGGCAAGATCATGAAACATGTCATATGTGACATGATAGAATTTTCTTGGATTTTTATGAAAATAGTTCCTGTAGAAATATTTCAAATCCTTGAAATGAGCAGAAATGGTTTTGCGAGGTTTTGTCCAATATTTTGATCATGACCATATGTTGAAACTCATATATATGGAAAATATATGCCCATTGAGTCTCCCTAATTTTTCTCAAATATTTTTAAAGCTTTAAAATAATTTTAACCTATTAAAGACCATTTCTGGCCTTAAGACAAATCCTTAAAATAAAATAGGTAAATAACTTTTAAAATTATATTTTTGTGGTTTCTAGGTAACCTATATCTAATAGGAATCAAAAATATTTTTGGAAAGATTTTTACTGCCCTTAATTAAGTACTTGCAGTGCAATCCTCAATCAAGGGGTTTTTGGAAAACTAATTTTTGAAAATACTATTTGGCCAAATTATTTTTGTAAGAAAATACTATATTGCACTATACACATGGCATGATCATTGGGAAAAGGTTTTGGATCAAGGAGAAGGAGTATAAGAGTTGGAGGATTTATTTGATTTTTAGAGCACTTGCAAACAACTCACAAAAATCAAATCAAGCAAAGTCCAAAACACTCAAAAGTTTTTGCCAAACCACGTTTTATCATGATTTATTAGCTTAAGTGTTGTGGCATGAAAATCAGGGTGTGACAGACCTACCCCCCCTTACAAGAATCTCGTCCCCGAGATTCCCAGACTAGGCGCGGGAAGGAATACGGAAACTTGGGTCTGGGGTAGTCTTCACGTCCTCATACTGCTTTTGCTTCCGAGTGGTGCCCCAATGAACCTTGAAGTACTTGATGCTGGGGCTTCGTGTATGACGTTCTTGCTTGATCCAGGTTGCTAAGGGGTATTTTGCGTTAGGTCAGGTTGAGCTGGGGGTCAATGGTTTGGTGATTGATGCCCTGGTAGGGATCGGGCTAGTTAGGAAGTTGGAAACACTTTCGGGGGTGTGTCTCGTGGAAAACGCTGTGCACAGTGGGTAACTCAGGTGGTAACTCTAACTGGTAGTCATCTATTCTTCGTCTTGCGGTGATCTTGGAGAGGGTTGTTGAACCTTGGAGTGATCTCGAAGAGGGCCAATGAATCTTGGCGTGGGTTTCCTTGTCATGAAAATGCTTGGTTCCCTTGAGAGAAGTGGCTTGTAGATATGCACAGTCTTTGACAAGGAAGTTCACTTCTTGACTATGATGATTGGTATAGTTCTTCCTCCTTGACATGGCGGTCTTCAGATGTTCCCTAACCGGCTGAACGGTTCTTCTTCCGTCTTCAGGTAGGCAAGTATATCACCCAAGAAAGATGGCAACTAACTTGTCCGAGTACTCCATGAAGACTTGCCCACGGGGTACATAGGGTATAGGTTGGGGTATCGGTGGTGTGGTCATGGTTGGGTATTGGCCAAGGTTTCCTTGTCCTAGAGCCAAAGCCCATGGTTGTGATTCCTACCATATCGTGGCTAGGTGGGGCTCAAGGGTTTCAAGGATTCTAGTGTGCGAGTGAACGTTTATCATCTTATCCTTGAGCACAGTTTCTGAGATGCCAATCGTTCTATCTAGTCTTCCAAACAATCACATCATGTTACCGAAAGAATCATCCCGTATAGGTCAACTCCAATCATCACTCATGTTATTCATATCCTCATGACTCTCGAGAGGAGGTCTAACAAAATCATATATGTCTACGATCCCCAAACTCATATGTATGGCTACCCCTAAAAATCCATGGGTAGAGCATATAAGCTGCTAAGCTTGAATTTAATCATCACAATCCAAGTGCTCGGTCTATTGATCTGAGGTCCATGATAAAGCATCTCTATCCTAAGGAAACACGTCGTAAGCCACTCCAAGATCTTGTTTCCTTCCTATGAATCAACCAACAGCCCATTAGCTTTCATCGATCACTACATAATCCATTAATTCTACAAATCCAATGTCTATGGTGTCCCACATGATCTCCTAAAGTCCATGTAATTCCCCAAATACTTGAAAGGGCTGTCTCTACTATGGTAAGTCCATCAATTTCCATTATCATGATCAGGTAAACTCCAAGATCAAGCTCATACATATCCCTAGACAAACTCCAACAATTAATCCAATCTCCTAGTTTATTGTCCTCCAAGAAACATGGTATCATAATCGAGATCATCAGTCTAAATCCAATTTACTCCAAACCATGTAGACTTACTCAACATCTATACTCAAGTAGGATCACCTACTTAAATCCAAATCTCTTGTCCAACGAGAATTCCTACATGTTTCCACCAAGTCATTATCATAATGCCAACTACCTCCTATCAATATCCCCTGGCTAAGTCAAATCCTTATACTTCCAAGAATTTCATCTTGCGATTATAATCCCACAAAATCCGATTTACTCCAGGGGTAATGAAAGCTATGCTAACCTATACTCATGATCCCACCAAGTTCATCTACCAACATCAAAGCCTCATAATCCACCAAATATTCTCATATAATCCCTCAAGTCACTGATATAAACTCATCAAGTCATTTGTCCTTTGTTCCTATATCCTCAAACTGGTCTTGCCTATGTCATCGTCAGTTCTGGTGCTATATTAGGATGATAGTGTGCTCATTCACTATGTCCACTAGTTCCATAATGAACCCAGTGTTGTGCGAGGTTTACAGAGGCTTAACTGGTTCTCTTGCAATTCTGTGGGTTAAGCACATGGTTAAGGATTCGAGCTGGGGTATCTTATGAAGTCTCGAAGGGTCTAGGAATGGATTTCTAGTTTGGAGGGTTAAACATAACTCTACGGGGTTTCACTTGGTCGAGGAGGCTGCAACAAAAGTCTTCAGTGCTAGTTGGCTGCCGAGGCAGAATTCTTGGTGCATCTTGTCTTGCTAGCCTTCAGTTGATGAGAGGGATGAGAGGGAGAAGTAGCATAGAGGAGGGGATGCTTAAAGGGGGTTCTATAGTGTAGGTGCAAACAAACAAGTGCCAAAAAGGGCCAAACACAAACAACAAAATAAGGCAGGTGATATAGTCACGTACTTGTTGCCTAGGGCAAAAGTTGTGACCTATCTTAAAACACAAACAAATAAAAACAAGCAACACACAGTCATGGTTCTATTCGAACCATCATATGGACTCGACTGCGCATAGGGGGTACACGACTCATCCTACCCTAGGGGTTCTCGGACTAAGTAGTCGTGCTTTACTTCGTGCCTCATGCAGTCTTCTGGATTTTTCCTCAGGTGTCGCTACGTCTTTTGTAGTTGTTTGATGAAATGATCCGGGTTGGCCTGAAGAATCTTCAACACTTCTCGCCTGATGAGATGATGGGGTGAAGGTGGCTCCTCGTAGCTGGCATTGACTTGGTCTTCTCTTGTCCTCTTAATCATGACGATCGCGTTTGCCTTTTTAAGGTGTCGGCGGTACCATGTAGGTAATCCTTTATGCAATGACATTAACAAGGCATAATAGAGGTCCAATCCGTCGAACACATTGTTGACAATATCGTTACCGAGAGCGGGGGATGAAGAGAACCGTTTTCCTGCTCACTATAGTGAGGCGGACCAAATGGCTAGGTTCTCATCCACCGGTGGTCGCCGATACAACAACGGTAGTGACAGGGTTACCCTATTAGCGATGTATATCATGATCTTGCATATCCTATGTCCTGATCGTCGTAGGCTAAGGTTGCATCATCTTGGGGCAGTGTCAAGGGTGTCACCATCTCCTGGGCCTTCAGGTCCTCATCCCTCGAGGATGTATCTTCTATTGGTATCGTCTTGTTGTGATGTCGCCAATCTTGTGTTCATGAGATGTGGGTGACTGTCTGGCAAGGCATCTTCCTTCTAGATTATCCACGAGGATTACAAGGAATCCAATGGTCAGGGGCATAAGGGTTCTAGCGACCAAAGGTTTTGAAGGGGAAGAGATCAATAAGGAAAGTATACCTTAGTTTTCGAAAAACTGAGAAGGGAAGAGAAGTATAGATAGTTTTGAAAACTAGTAATAGTTTTGGAAATAGTTTTACCCTAACTAACGACCATGCTAACTAAGGCTTCCTACAGTCAGGATGGCTCTGATACCAGCTCTGTGAGGACCCCGACTGATAAGTCATGATCACCGAATGCTTGTGTACAGTGATCCCAGAGATCAATGCTCACTGAACACACAGAAGCTGAATAACAAGAGTCTTACATCCATACATACCGTATTACACAAGTAGGACCATTATGGTCAAGTCTTGAGTATAACATTGCAGCGGAAATCTTCGTCGATAACTTGGACCCTTGCCATCTGCCTTAACCCTACAGGCATTCTGACTGGGAAGCGTCCTAGCTCGCATGTTCGTCACGAAGTATTCTTCATCATATCCTGTTCTTTCATGCCTGGCCAATAAAATAACCAGTGGCAAGCCAATGAGTACTTTGAATGTACTCGCAAGCAACCCATGTTTTGGTTCAAGGTACAACAATGCATGATATAGGTAATTTTTTGCGGAAAGCTAGTTTTGAGTGCAATGACATGTTCAACAACTTGTAAGACATGCATCAGGAGAATTCAAGTAACCAAGAGGACAGGTAACAGATATCAACATAAATAGAGTGGGCACCAACCCAACTCAATCATGTCAAGTCCTTGACTTGACCCAAGTAGTTCTTCCCACTCACATTGGTTTGTAAACAAGTGGACGTAGCCCAAGAGCGGTTACCCAACTTTCCTTTACCGTGGACATGGCTATTCGAATAGTTTTACACTCTGTAGAGGTTGCACACTTTACCCACAAGATCCGGGGAACTTCCGTGTCATCCACGACCCGCGGTACCTCAAGTACCCGGGGTAAGCACCCGATCACTACCTTTCCCTAGACGACACTAACAAGGAGTCCACTCGTTGTTCCGTATCCTCACGATGTACATCATACGAGACTCACTCGAGATCGTAACATCCGAGAGGGGACACAACGGTGTATCCGGTGCCCTGTGAAAACAGTCATGGCTGCCCTACCTGGCACGACCCCGTCCCGAGAGAGAGCACCAACTCTCCCCCGTCACTAGTAATGCGGGCTCCAAGCTAGTATCGGCCTAGGTAATCAATAATGCCCTTTCCCATATAAGGGTAGAGTGGTTGCGCATGTAAGGCTGGAATAACGGTCGCAACTTAAACCAATCCATTTTGAAAAACAACACACACACTTGCCTCGGTACACCACTTCGTCATCAAGTGGTTACCCAACTCATCATCTCCCTCGGGCATAAGTGGCACCCGACGGGTTTTTTGAAAAGTTCTTTGAAAATACTTTGTCTCCATCACCATGCATATTCCCGTCCCTTTTTGCGTAGCAACTACTTTAGCATCCTATCTACTCCCACCGGCATAACCCTCATAAGAAGGTAGGGTCATGCATAATGCAGGTATCAACGAGGAAGTAACGAAGGCAACCCACCAAAGTGGTTACCATCTCATCATGATTTTGAAGCAACACTAATAAAGTGCTATATGACATGCATAAAAAGGGTTTCATAGACATGGTCAAAGGGCTGCTTGCCTGGTTCATCTGAGTCTTCAAGTCTTCTGGTCCTTCTCCAAGTACTCCGTCTACTTCGTCAACTAACGTCGGAAACAATCATAATAAGCAACACCACAAGGAAAAAATAAAAGTGCTCTAAAAATATTGATTTGACTTTTCTAGGACATCTCTGGTTATATGAAAATTAACCAGAGTGGTTTCATTGGAATTGGGTCAGTGGATATTTCTAAACATTTTGATATGACGGAATCAAGGGGTTTATGGAATTGCAAGAAGTGTACAGAAACTTATTTTTGAAAAATGAGCAAAGGCACCCATTTAACAAAGGATGATTTTAGAAGCATCTAGGAATTGGTTTCACTGGATTTGGAGTTGAAATGATTTTCCTATGGATTTGCAAAGTTGACAAATATGAAGAAATAGACCATTATTTTATGTGGTACAGAAAGTATTAGTAAAAATGTTCAAAAACTAAGTTTTGAACTTAGGAACACCTAGGAATTTGAATCATGGCATTTGGATCAAATTTGAGCCCTCTGTGATTTTCCAAAGTTTATGATAGAAATGGAAAAAATGGGATTAGATAATTATTTGTGAAAGAAATATTTCTGGGAAAATGTGCAAATAGCACCATGAGATAAGGCATGGATTTAGAAACATTTAGAAATTTGAATCATCAAATTTGGAGTTAATTTGAATCGTCTATGAATTTTTGAAGCTCACTGGAAAAAGAAAAGGAAAATGTTTAGGTTTATACCTAAAGCGCGCACCGGCGTAGGATAGTTGCTGGGCCGGCCCAGTAGCTCAGCTATGCGGGAGATCGGGCCACGTCGAAGGCGTACTGCCGGAGTCCGCGTTCCTGCGGGGTAGGCGGTTTGCCCCGAAGACGTCTCCACTTGCCAGCGTGGCCTGGAGGCTGGGCCACCGACGAGAGGGCCCCGCCCGCAGGTCGTCTCCTTCCTCGCGCCAGTAGCAGAGGAGGTCGACCGAGCAGGGCGCCGGCGTGCTCCCCGGCGGTTCCGGCCGTCCCCGACGGCGTCCGGCATACCGTGGACTCGGGAGGCCGAGCCGCGCCCATTTATGGGTCTCTCGCAGGCTGGGGAGGACCGGGGCAACGACGACCTTGGCGCCGGCGGGCGGCTTCGGGAGCGGACGAGCGCGACGCGATGGGCACCGGAGCAGAGGAAATAAGGATCGGGAAGGATCCCATGGCATGCTGCGCTTCCCCTGGTGGTCAAAGGAGAGGAGGGGATGCCCTGGTTCGCCGGAGCCGGGTGGAGGCCGACGGCGACCATGGCAGCCATGGAGGGGGCAGGAGGGCGCGAGGGGGTGTCTTGTCTGGGAGATTGCTGGGGAAGAGGGAGAGCGGGAAGAAGCCGCAGGAGAGCTCAGGAGGGCCTCTAAATAGAGGGGCCGTGGTGCACCGTGGACGCGGCCTACGACGCACTTGGGCGAGCTCCAGGGAGGAGAGAGGGGAGAGGTTTAGGAGGGGACCGGCAGCTTGCCATGTCCTAGACGACGAGGCTGCCTCGTGAGACACGCTGGGGAGGCCCGAGGTGGACGGAGGCGGTTGGCAGGGGGCGGCTACAGTGCGGGAGCGCACTGTAGCGCGCTCCAGAGCGTGCAAATGGCCAACATGACATTTTTTTGGCAAAGTGGGCACGGCCAAGCATGTCTGGTACCTCTAGAGAGGAGTAAATAATGTGGGGAAAGCCTTGGATGCCTTGGGTGGCCACTAGAGTGAGGAGGGAGGTGAGTAAGAGGGGTGCAAGGGCTGTCCAGAGAGGTAAAAGAGGTGGTTTCACCCCTCAATTATTGATCTGAGATGCAGCCATTGCTACTGGAGGTAGAAGAGGTCTAGGAGGGGCTGTGGTAAAAAGTGGAGGCCATGGAGAAGAGTGGAAGAGGTCAAAACAGGGGTTTTAGTAAAATGACAGAAGGTGTTTGATGCTTGTTTGGTTAAGCAAATGAACTCCATTTGACATGATACTTCACAGAGTGAAATGTCACATATAATTAGGGTGTTACACCAAATTTGAGCTCATTTGGGCAAAGTTGCCAATGTAACTTTGGTAAACCCTAGAAATCAGCAGAAATGGCTTTACCAAGATTTAGTCATGCAAATCTATTCTCCTTGATGCACCACTTGGTGTAGTGTCATCATTTGAGGATTTGAACATGTCCACAAAAGTTGGGGTCAAGGAGAAAAAGTTGGCAGTACAAACTTGTTCAAGTTTGATTCTGGTCAGAGAGGGTTTTGGGGTACTTTGATCAATATAAAATTCTCTCCAACTTGTTCCATTTGGTATAGATGCATTATTAAACTATTTGAGAGTGTGCACCAAGTTTGAGAGCATTTGGACATGTTTGACAGTGCAAAGCTGTTCAAACTTCAAAAAGGACAGAAGTGGTTTTGAGGGTTTCATGGGGTTATACTATTCTCCATGACATGAGACTTGGCAAGATCATGAAACATGTCATATGTGACATGATAGAATTTTCTTGGATTTTTATGAAAATAGTTCCTGTAGAAATATTTCAAATCCTTGAAATGAGCAGAAATGGTTTTGCGAGGTTTTGTCCAATATTTTGATCATGACCATATGTTGAAACTCATATATATGGAAAATATATGCCCATTGAGTCTCCCTAATTTTTCTCAAATATTTTTAAAGCTTTAAAATAATTTTAACCTATTAAAGACCATTTCTGGCCTTAAGACAAATCCTTAAAATAAAATAGGTAAATAACTTTTAAAATTATATTTTTGTGGTTTCTAGGTAACCTATATCTAATAGGAATCAAAAATATTTTTGGAAAGATTTTTACTGCCCTTAATTAAGTACTTGCAGTGCAATCCTCAATCAAGGGGTTTTTGGAAAACTAATTTTTGAAAATACTATTTGGCCAAATTATTTTTGTAAGAAAATACTATATTGCACTATACACATGGCATGATCATTGGGAAAAGGTTTTGGATCAAGGAGAAGGAGTATAAGAGTTGGAGGATTTATTTGATTTTTAGAGCACTTGCAAACAACTCACAAAAATCAAATCAAGCAAAGTCCAAAACACTCAAAAGTTTTTGCCAAACCACGTTTTATCATGATTTATTAGCTTAAGTGTTGTGGCATGAAAATCAGGGTGTGACAGTCCTGCCAGCGGTTCTCACGAGGCCGGCCGCGCCACTCCTGGCGGGGGCCGCGGTCGTCCCAGCGTCCCCCACTCCATCCTCCTCCTCTGTCGTAGCCTCGGTCGTTGCGCTCGGGGCGTCGACCGAAGCGCCCATCGCGGATGGCCCTAAGCTCCTGATACTTGCTGGTGCTGTGGCTGTGAATGTTGTGGAAGGCGCAGAACGGGCAGCTGGCCTTGGACGACTCGGGGTGGTCGCGACCGCATTTCATCTCTGGCTCTGCCGCGAGCACGGCAACCCCCTTGCGCTTCACGTCCTTAACCTTGGCCTTCTTGTCCTCTTGATCGGCAGCTGGGAGCTCAAGGAGGTAAAGGCGCCATTCCTCAGCCCTTGTGCACTTGGTCACCATGTTGAACATCTCCATTGTCGTGCATAGTTCCTCATGAATGGTGAGCTCCTCCTTCTTCTTGACGTCGCGGACACCATCTGAGAACGTGGAGATGATGGCCTCGTCCATCACCTTGGGGATCTTGGGCAAACGTTGTTGAAGCGCTCGATGTACTTCTGCATAGTTTCCCCTGGTTGCTTCGTGATGCGCCGCAGGTCACCCACGGCCGGCGAGCGGTCGCGAGTACCCTGGAAGTTAGCGAAAAAACGCTCGCGCATCTCGCCCCAGGAGGAGATCGATCCCGCGGGCAGGTTCAGGAGCCACGAGCGTGCGCCATCCTTGAGGGCCATGGGGAACCAATTCGCAATGACCTTCTCGTCGCCGTTGGTCGCCTCGATGCTTTGCTCGTAGAGCTGCAGGAACTCCGCGGGGTCGGGAGTGAAGGCACGACAACCTGCTGTGGTCACTAGCGCTTGTCGTGGAGGCGGGGCCTGATCTTGATATCCACGTGCCGCCGTAGCAGACGGCGCGCGGTCTTGAAGCGGTTGTGCTGGGAGCGCAGGAGCGTTTTCTTGCGGCTGAGGGACTTCTTAGCAGCTTCCTTCTTCGTGTGCGGGTACCCGGCATGGAGGGTCATGCCGCGAGGCCGCGCAACTGGGTGCGAGGGCATCATCTTGGTGCAGAGGTGGTGGAGGCGCTCCGTGGGCGACGTCGCCCACTGCTGGAGGTGGTCGAGGTAGCGAAAGGGACGGTGCAGGAGAGCCCCCAATAGCGCTGACGAGCTCGGCAATGCGGTCAAGCCGGTCGTCATAGAGGTCGTCGACTTGACGGTAATGGAGGAGCTCGCGTGCCATGAGCAGCGCAGCCTGCGTGTCCGTCTGCGCGTGACGAGTGTGGTACGACGAGCCGGCCGGGGTCAGCGACGGGGTGGCGGTGCATCCGTCTCGCCGCATGGAGGGGTGCAGCGATGAAGCTTGCTGCTCATTCCCTGTCGGGCCGGTGGCGGCGTTGGCAGCTGGTGATGGAGAACGGCGGGGAGGTCCGCCGACGGGCGTCGTATGTGCGACGCGAACGGCAAGAGCAGCGCGGTGCTCAGCACGGGCTCGACGAGTGTCAGCCATGGATCCGGTGGAGCAGTGGAGCGCGGATCGACGGAAGAAGGGCTTCAGCGCACCCCTACCTAGCATGCCAAATGTCGGATTCTGGGTTCCGGCAAACCCTTGAAGTTCAAATGACTGGGGTGCGCATGAAGATCTCTCCCTTCCTAGCTCGCTCTCACAATGATCTCAAGGCCTAGCTCATCGAACCCAAGGGACAAGAGACACGAGAGTTTATACTGGTTCGGGCCACCGTTGTGGTGTAATACCCTACTCCAGTGTGGTGTGGTGGATTGCCTCGGGGGCTGAGGATCAACAGTACAAGGGATGAACAACCTCCCAAGGAGAGGTGTTCTTGAGCTTGGTGAGCCTGTGTGTGCGAGGATGGTCCAAATGATCCGTCCCCTACTAGGGTGGTGGCTAGTCCTATTTATAGAGGCCCTGGTCCTCTTCCCAAATATTAGGCGGGAAGGGATCCCACAACGGAAAATTTCGAAGGGAGACAACTAGTACAAGCTATCCTGACAAAAGGTGGTCTTCGCCTGCCAAAGGCTCTGGTGGTGACGCCATTGTGGGATCCGCGGTGACCTCCGTCCTGCCGTGCTGCTGGTCTTGGTCTTGTTGCTCCAATATGGAAACCTTTGCCTAACGCCTTGGGACTCCTCGGTTGTGCTAGCCCCTTTAGCACCAAAGAGGCAACTAGTACTCTGCGCCCATTGGCGCCCGCCTGGCCTTGGTCGTCATGGCTCATGTCATGCGGACTTCACGAGGTGTCCCTTGCATAGAGATCTCCGCTCCTCGGGAGCCAGCCTAGCGAGGCTGCACCTGAGGAGATCTTGTGTCGTCCGCCTCGCGATGCTTGGCCCCTCGCGAGGGTCTTGAGTGGTTGCTGATGAAGATGGGCCATACCGGGTCGTTGGTTGAGCCACGCCCCGGGCCGCAGGCAGGCAAGTCTGGGTACCCCCATTCCCAAGACGCCGACATAGTGTAGTAGATGCTTACTAGGGACACGGTGTTTTGTCTATGTATCCACACATGTATCAAGTTTCCGGTTAATACAATTCTAGCATGAATAAGAAAAATTTATCATGAATAAGGAAATATAAAATAACAACTTTATTATTATCTCTAGGGCATATTTCCTTCATCCGCCCCCGGTCCAAAGTGGTCACCAACGTCTGGACTCTAGAGTGTACGAGGATGCCGCCGAAGCGCACCATCGGAGGGAGTGGCGACGCCGGGGTTGGTGAAGCACCAGCGCAACTTGTGAAGATGGGCATAGAGGTTGCCGTCACTGCTGACGAGGTCTCGCGCGGGCAGCAGCACGACCTTGACTTTGTCAGCACCGTCCTGTCCCCCCAGCCAGAGCTGGAGGTCCACAATAACTCCGGCAACGACTGCGGCTCCGATGGGAAACCGGTTAGTCACCTATATACTCATTTGTGCGGCAAACATATCATGTATTTTCTTTGGTTACTCCCTCCCCTCTCTAATTTTTTTGGAATACAAATCCTATAGTTATGTTCTCTCAGTCCATGAAATCAGAGTAATTAAGATCCGTTAGATGCATGTAGTGTATTGATTGTTTGAATGGCATCCATATAGGGTTAGTGATTATTGTTTGTTTTCTACAAATGCTTTTTGCTAATAATCCGACTAGGGTTAGCGTGCGTGCTAATAATTCATATCCAGATCTTGAGAATTGATTTTGAATGTCCTACATATATGTTTGTGCCTTTTTTTCTTCCATACCTTGAGTATTGATTTTGAATGTCACACATGTAGGTTTCTGCCATTTTTTCTTTCAGATTGATATGTACATAGATGAGGGTCCGGCCAGTGCCGCCACCGGATGTAGATCTAGGACCCGGCCGCGCGACCAGAAAGCGACCATGCCCCTGGACTTGAGGAACCAGTAGAATCTCCGGCAGACCGCATCATCGATCTCCGAACGGCATCCTTGGGGAGATCGTCTCCCTTCTCCCCACCAAGAATGGTTACCGCACACAAGTCCTTGCATCTCGGTGGCGCACTCCATGGCGCGCCGCGCCTCTTAATCTCGACCATCGTCAGCTATCTGTCGATGATGATTCTGAACTCCCCGGAGCCATCATCTCCTCCCACCAGGGCTCCGTTCAATGCATCTGCATCCCGACATGCTACCTGCTGGACATACCCTGCACGATGGCCACCTGGCTACTATAGCAGCTTGAGTTCTACCATTACTATAATGATAGGTTACCACCAAGAGCTGCATCTGTGCCCTCACCACTGATGCCCATCTCATGGTTTTGCTCCTCTCTCCACACTGCCACCTTGACCCGGTGTCATCAATCAGACAATCTAGTACAAATGCTTCGACTCCCACTGCTGAAAAAACTTGCGCTTGTGTTGGTTCATCTGTCGGAGGTCTCACTGCGCAACATCATCCACTCCAGTTGCCTTGCCCTGGAGCGTTTGGTGCTTGTTTTTGGAAATGGAATACATATTCCTGGTCTGAAAATAAAGTCGCCTCACCTTGTAAGCATTGGAATTCATTTTGCTCCTTGATTGTTGTTATAAACCTTTGTAAATAACTGTGGTCTCTGCGCCTAAATGGAGACCTTGGGTGCAATTAGTGTTCCGTTTAAATGGTTCGGGATGGCGTTTGCCTCCACACCTATTGAGGTACTGTATATTATTATGTACACTTTTGTAATTTGCATTTTTCGTTTGTGCGCATAAGTTAAGTATCATCTTGGAGTACACTTTCAGTGTTATATTATGTTCTATGCTCAATGAAGAGCTTGTCCATCCTATCAGTGATGGTGGATTCTGTCAAGACCTTATATATATATATATCTGTATGTGGTGTTTTGACCTCAACATCGTTATTGCCTTGCTGCAATGCTTTCCATGTCTGGAGAATTTGTATATAAAGGTTACGATTTCACGCACATTGAAAGCCCATATATAATGTACTATAATTAATCATTCAACTATCGCTCTTTCAACATAATCTTTTTTAGACATTAACTGTTTTCAATCTTCATCTCTATATAGGCACTAACACATGGAGAAAAAGGTATAACCAATCGATGGTTCAAGAAGCACCGGGATTTTCTCATATCTCATGACATTCGTTTGAAGACAGTAACGTTGGAAGGATATGCATCCAACAGTGCAAACACTAGCTTTGTCACATTCTTCATGTTGAATGCGAGGGCACTATTGTCCATGAGGATTAAGTTTTTCAAGAAGAAATTTCTCACGAAACTGTATGTGGAACATCGTAAAAAGAAGTTTCAGGTGGACCTAAGGGCTTCTGATCATGCTCGGCTTATATTTACAACAACTTGTCATCATCATGGACCAGTAGATCTTTTGTATCGGGATCTTGATTTTATGGATCGGACCGATCCATTCGATTGTGACTGCAAAAACTTTGGTTGAGTTAGATGTTATTGCCCTGTTCAATCCGGGTTATGTGTAAACTTGATGAATAATTAATCCTCGTGCTTTTGTACCTTTTGTAAGCTGGAGTTAGACATTGTTGCCCTTTTAAACTAGGGTTTGACCCACATTTCCTTTCATACTGGGCGTCTGTGTTCGTATAGGTACTACCTCTGACGTGGTTTATTCTTTATTGGCCCCCTTCATAGTTTGTAGTACCAAACTTCGACCTTAGATTTAACTAAGAATATATTTAATGCATGTCATCGAGAATAATATTGTTGGACGGCTATTCCCGCCTATGTTCATCTGCTATATGCAATAATTATGCATGTGCTTTCTCACCGTTTAGGCGGCCGTGGCGCACTCTGCTTGCTTGCCTCCGCGTGCTCTGCTCACGTTCCTCTGCGCGCTCAGCTTGCGTGCCTCTGCGCGCTCTACTTGCGTGCCTCCGTGCGCTCTACTCACCATTTAGGCGCCCTTGGGTCGCGTTCCTCTGCATGCTCTGCTCGTCGTTTAGGCGCCAAGTCTCGCTCGGGTCACGTCGTCCCTCCACGCGCGCTCTGCTAGTGGTTGGGGCTGGCGCACGATCATGTTGGGGAAGCTTTAGTTATTTGATCTTAGATTATGTTAATTAATTATACCTCCAGAGCCGGAATCATCCGGCTCTGCAGGTATAATTAATTAACCTAAAGTATGATCTCCGGCACCCGTTCCCGTCGCACAACTCCATTCTGTCGTCAGCTGTTGGGGGATATGCCGGTATGTGTGGGTAACGAGCTAGCAAGTGGATCAGTAGCAATCGCCGCTAGCAGCCATTTTTGTGGTTATTTATAGCTAGCAGCTGGCTAGGGCATTGGGGATTTTACAATTCACCCCTATGGAGTGTGGGAAGGCTTGGCTGGTGCGCGGGAAGCCTTCACTGGAGCGCGGGAAGACTTGAGCACACAACCCGACAACCATATGCGGTGTCACGTGTTACCGAACACGTGTTAACATAAGGAAGCATATGTGTAACTTACTAATCATCACACACGAGTGCTCGCACACGCATCGTGTGTGATACTCCTGGCCATCCCAAGCAACTAGTATGAATTTTCAAAGTTTTCAGTACACACAAAATCACACACGAATTAACTCTAGTAACCGTCTGTGTTATATTTTATCATCGCAAACAGTTCATCCGAGTGGGTTGTTTGCCGCATATCACACACATCTTATTTACACGAATCGTTTGTGTTTTTTTGGCTCATCGCAAACAGTTCATCTATGTGAACTGTCTGTCACATATCACACACATCTTGTAAAGTTGAACCGTTTCTGTTGTGATCCCTAATCGAAAACAGTTCGTACGAGTCAACCGTATGCCGTATATCACACACACCTTGATCTGGCTAACCATTTCTGTTGCATTCCGTAATAGCTAACAGTTCATCGGAGCAAACTGTATGCCGTATATCCTACACACATTGATATGGTTGCCCGTTTCTGTTATTCCGTCTAATCACAAACAGTTCGTATGGATCAACCGTATGCCCCGCATCGCACACGTAACTAAAATCTAAACCGTGTTTGATGTCTCTGCCATCGCAAATGTTTTGCATCTTTTTTGATTGTTTTTTTGCATCCCCGTTTGCAATAATGCATCGCACACAGTTTCGACTAAGGGCCTCTAATCGTAGTGTCACATTAGCAGCATCCTGAAGTAGTGACCACTCCGAGTCCATATACGACCACCGATTTGAGTCCATATACCACCACCAATCCGAGTTCTATTCATATTAGGTTTGTTTTCGAGATCCATCTATTTTCCGGTTCGTGTTTCATTGCCTGTGTAGGTTTTGAAAAAAAAGTCTGGAGACCCATGGGCAGTATTTAGGCCAAATTTTTGGCGACTGGAAAATATTTTTTCCCTATCCTATTTTTAGGTCCCATGGAGCGTTTTGAGACACTCGCCACCATAGTGACTTTTTGTCGCACTTTTTGGTCGTCGCTGCCCTGATTTCTGGAAAAAAAATTGTCAAAAAAATTTTGTGCCCATTCTGTTATTTTGACTTGGGAAGAGTTTTGAGATCCTCGCCTTTATAGTGATTTTCGGCAAAAAAAAAAGAGTGCAAAAAAGAGCGAAAAAATGCAGAGTGTGCTTTTCCCTTGTTTTTGTGCAGCGTCGTGATTTTGTTAGTGTTCTAGGCTCACGTGTCTAGCACGGTCTAGCCTAGGACCAGCACAGTACCGTCATTGAGCGTTTATTCAACTTTGCATCTCTGAATTGATTATTGCTGACACTTTGGCTACCATATCGTAAGCCTCCCAGCTCCACATACATCTACATCATGCGTTTGGCACCACCTAGCAATCGCTCTGTCCAAGCTTTGATAGTTTTGACTACAACGGTTGCCGATCACCACCTGCTGCTGGGTAAGAAATTGTAAGAATTTGAGATTTTCTTGACGGATTTGTGACACACCACCACCACCACTTTCTAGTAGTCGGTAGGATCATATTATTATGTGTTTCTATCCCTGCTATCCATGGCAGGACCACAAGCCGACGAGATTGACACGGAGAACATGACGAAGAAGGAGCTTCATGATAAATTTCAGCAAATGTTGGGTCAACAGGTGGAAGACGTGATGGCCAGCTTTGGAAAGGCACTGGATAGGATTGATGATACTGAGAAGACAATTGACACCAAGTTGGACGCCAAGTTCAATGCAGTACTCGCGCGTCTACCACAACCACCACCCGCGTCTGCTGCACCATTGCAACAACAACAACAACCACCTCCATGTCGTGATCTAGCAGGGCGAGCGCAACATGTTCCTCTTCAGCCAGGACAAACTTCTAGTGCCGCTGCTACTGCTACTGATGCTTCTATAGCTCCTGCTGCTACTGCAGAGGTGGAGGAGTATTATGAGGACGAGGTGGATCAAAATCAGAACTATGTGCAACCACCAGCACCACCAGCACCAGGTCAACCTCATGTATATAATCGCAATGGTAGGGCTGCAGCAGCACCTCCAGTACAAGATTATGACCATATCCCTAAACTAAAATTGAATATTCCACCGTTTCAAGGTAGATACATTCCTGATGAATATCTTACTTGGGAGTTAGAAACTAAACAACGTTTCACATGCTTACAATATCCTGTTTGTGAATTCACTAGTTTTGCTTCTGTTTGGTGGTATGAACATTGTAAATTATATCATGATAGTAGCCCTACTACTTGGGCTGCTTTGAAAACTGCTATGTGTACTCGTTGGGTTCCACCATATTATCAACATGAATTACTTCAAAAATTGCAGCGTTAAAGATAAGGAAAAAAATTATGTAGAAGAGTATTATCAGGAATTACAAACTGGCATGATTAGATGTGGTATCGTTGTGGATAACAAAGCTATGCTTGCATGTTTTATGGGTGGATTAAATAAAGAGATTCAGACCATTCTAGAGTATAAGGAGTATAATCATATCGCTCGTTTATTCCATCTTGCTTGCAAAGCTGAACGTGAAGTGCAGGATCGACATGCATTGGCGCGAACTAATTTTTCTGCATGTCGATCTTCATCATGGACACCATGTACATCCTCTACTTCCACACGTCCTACTGCAGCACCACTGACTTCAGCTGCCAATTCCAACCGAGATACAAGAAAACAGGCACCACCACCACCATCTGCCAGAAGCACGCCTTCTGGTCCCGCACAGAGCTCTTCTTCATCTGTGGCATCAACAAGCCAAACACATTAGGTTATATGCCGTCATTGCAAGGGTGGAGGTCACTATGCGAGAAAATGTCCATCTCCACATGTGATGATTGTTACTGAGGATGGTGGGTTTGAGTTCGCTAGTGACTATGATGCGGAGACTTTGGCCCTTATTTCAAGTGAAGAACACGTTGAAGATGATTCTGAACATGAGACGCAATGCATGGATGCTAAAGATGCTGATAGGTATGAAACTTTAGTTGCTCAACCTGTTTGGAGTGTGCATGTAACACAAGCCGAGCAAAATCAGAGGCATAATTTGTTTCATACAAAGGGAGTTGTGAAGGAACGTTCTGTCTGCGTCATCATTGATGGAGGGAATTGCAACAACTTGGCTACCATGGAGATGGTAGAGAAGCTGTCTCTCACGACAAGACCCCATCTGCATCCTTACCACATCCAGTGGTTCAACAATAGCGACAAGGTTAAGGTAACATGTACTGTTCGTGTGCATTTTAGTATCGCTACACATGTTGATTATGCTGATTGTGATGTGGTACCCATGCAAGCATGTTCCTTATTACTTGGTAGACCATGGCAATTCGATAAAAAATTTGTACACCATGGTGGAAACAATCAATATACTCTTGTTCATAAGGATAAACATATTACTTTGCTTCCTATGTCTCCTGATTCCATTTTGAAAGATGATATTAATAGAGCTAGTAAAGCAAAGCAGGAGCAAAATGAGAGTGAAAATCATATTGTGGCAAAAGAATTTTAGCAGCAAATGAAGCCTAATAATAAACCATCATCTAGTGTTGCATCTTAAATTAAAAGTAAAAGTGGATGTTTACTTGCCACCAAAACTCATATTGATGATCTAGATTTTAGCAAATTTTTTTGCTATGCTTTCATGTGCAAAGAGGCATTATTTTCATTTGAGGACGTGCCTCGCTCTTTTCCTCTTGCTGCCACTAACATTTTGCAGGAGTTTGCTGACGTCTTTCCACAAGACGTGCCACCGGGATTACAGCCTATTCAAGGGTTTGAGCATCAGATTGACTTAATTCCCAGTGCTATGCTGCCAAACCGTGCACCATACCATAGCAATCCAGAGGAGACAAAGGAGATTATGCGTCAATTATAGGAACTTCCCGACAAAGGTTAGATACGCAAATCTCTTACTCCTTGTGTTGCGCTCAGAGAGTGGCCGCCCCGCTCCTCCTATACGGCATCCCTGCTCCTTCGGTAGCCCAGGGAATCAGGCCGACCATCTGCTCCAACTAATGACGCCCGATTTTCTGCCATGGCACTCGCCACCGCGCTCTCCGCATCCACCACCTACCCTACCCAGTGCATGGAGTACACGTGGTGAGTGCGCATGAAGCAGGGAGCAAGTGGGATGTCAGTTCCCGCCCCGTGATCGTAGGACGTGGGCAATCCATGGTTCACGATCTGAGTTTCTCCGTAACGTCGCACACAACACGCGGGAAAACCGGAAGCTGGCCCGGCTCAAGATTAATGAAGAAGCAAAGAAGATATCAAGGGGCCAGCCACTTCCATGCCCCTGCCTGTGCACCTATTAGAGCCTACCCCGACAACACTCGGCAGCGCCGTTCGGGACAGGCCCGGGGGCTTCTGTCGGTGTGACAAACCCTGGGTCCGTTGCCCAGACTGTGCACAGGAGCGCGAGCTAGATTACAACACCAAGGTCAGAGCAGAGAACAAGGGATCAACTCTTCGAAGGACCAACATGCAGCATAAGAAGGCCAAGACAAGCCAGAGGAGCAAGATACCGCCAAGGGAGAAACATCCCTTGCTGGGCTGGCGAGCCTGGCAAGGACGGGGTAACCCCCGGAAGCGAGCCCTCCAAGTCATCCTAGCAGGCCTGCCGGGACTCGCGGGGGCAGAACCAGCTCACCAACCACCGCAGCACGACGCGCATCGTCGATCGGTGCGGTGTTAAGCTCCAAAGTGACTAAGTGGCTGCTATTTGCCACATGGCAGCCACTTCCTACAGAAAATGCCTCCAAATGACACTCGTCCTATGTCGTGTCGAGCGAGCAGATGCGAAGTTGGCAAAACAACCCGACAAGGCTTGCCGGGCAAGCTACGATGTGATGTGGAGCGGCGCATTTAATGCGCTCTATCAGCGTGCAGAGTTAGGTATGATAGCACTGTTTGCTATCTAAACAGTGCATAATGACTGATTTGCCACTGCGGTACCCCTTTGTCTATAAAAGGAGGCCCAGGGCAACCGTAGAAAGGGTTGGACCCTTAGTTGGCGAATCCACCCCCACGCATATTCATACGCATGTAGCCTCTTCACTCAAATCAACCCTGTCGGGCAAGCGTGTTACGCTCATCACCACTTTTCGCACCATCAATCCACCAAAGCAAGAGTACGGTTTTACGCCACACGGTGGCCCGAACCTGGGTAAAAATGGCATGTATGATCTCTGTCGTGTTGTCCCACGCTCCTATGCTCTTTGTGCAATGTGACATCCCCCTGCTGAACCAGCAAGGGACTCTTGGTCCCATAGGTGGTTGTGGTTTCCCGCGATAGCGTGGTACGGTGGTCAAAACCTTCGGGAGATTATATAATGAAGTTCTACGGACCAAAAGAAGTATTGTGCAAGAAAATAGAGTCCAGAGGGCACACGGGGTGTCCACAAGGCAGGGGCGCGCCCTCCACCCTTATGGATGCCTCGTGCGCTCTTCAGGCTACTTTTAATTTTCCTAATTTTTTAGATATTCCAAAACGGAGAAAAAATGCTATTGGAAATGTTTTGGAGTCGGTTTACGTACCGTACCACATACCTATTCCTTTTCGGAGTTTGAAATGTTGTGGAAAGTGTCACTTATGTACTCCTCCGGTGTTACGGTGTCAATTATATTGGTCTCAACATTTATGGGATTACCTGAGATATAATGTTTTATTCTTTGACCGTTTACCACCTTCGGATTTGAACCTTCTGTGTTGTTGATTTTGATGGCACCGGAATGATAGACCTCCTCGATAATGTCAACCATAGAATTGCATCTAAATCCTAAACGACAGTTGTATTGCAAAACAAGATCACCTTCATCAAATGCATGCTTTTGTATCCTCTTATCATGCCCCCTTTTAACCTTTTCTTCAAACAACTTGGCATTCTCGTAGGCTTGGGTCATCCATTCATTGAGTGAGCTAATGTGAAATAGCCTCTTCTCACCAGCAAGTTTGAAATCATAATTGAGCTTTTTAATTGCCCAATATTCCTTATGTTCTAGTTCGAGAGGTAAGTGACATGCTTTTCCATAAACCATTTTATACGGAGACATGCCCATAGGATTTTTATAAGCAGTTTCTTAGACCAATTCTTCCTAGATCTATTAACATTCTTTTGCAAAATCGATTTAATCTCTCTATTGCTCAATATTACTTGACCACTAGACTGAGGATGATATGGAGATGCAATTCTATAGTTGACATCACATTTAGCAAGCATTTTACGGAAAGCACCATGAATAAAATGTGAACCACCATTAGTCATCAAATATCTAGGGACTCCAAACCTCGGAAAAATAACTTGTTTAAGCATCTTAATAGAAGTGTTATGATCAAAATTACTAGTTGGAATAGCTTCTACCCACTTAGTAACATAATCAACAACAACTAAAATATGTGTATACCCATTAGAGAAAGAAAAAGGTCTGATATAATCAAAGCCCCAAACATCAAATTGTTTAATAACAAGTGAATAATTCATAGGCATTTCCTGACGTCTACTAATATTGCCAATTCTCTTGCATTCATCCCAAGACAATACAAACTTACGAGCATCCTTGAAGAGAGCAGGTAAAAAAACTGGATTGCAATACAGTTCTATCTCCAAGTGCCACTTAGAGTCTTATGGAGATGATTGCAATACAACCGCTAAAAATTCTTATTCAGTAGTAGCATAATTTCTCTAGGCACTGTCTAGAGTTTTACTAGCATAATGAATAACATTCAATTTCTTATCAACTATTTGCCCTCGAACAACACCAACAGCATCACACATAATTTCAAAGGGTAAATTCCAATCAGGTGGCTGGAAAATAGGAGCAGAAATCAAGGCTTTATTAAGTATTTCAAATGCTTCTACACAATCATCATAAAAAAGGAACATCCTTTTGGAAGACATTAGTGAGAGTCCTAGAAATTTTAGAGAAGTCTTTAATAAATCTCCTATAGAAACCAGCATGACCAAGGATACTTCTTATAGCTTTGATATCTTTAGGGCACGACATCTTTTCAATAGCATCTACTTTAGCTTTATCAACTTCAATACCTCTTTCAGAAATTTTATGCCCCAAGACAATGCCTTCATTAACCATAAAGTGGCACTTCTCCGAATTCAAGACAAGATTAGTTTCTTCACATCTCTGCAAAACTCGATCAAGGTTGCTTAAGCAATGATCAAAAGAAGTTCCGTAAAGGTAGAAATCATCCATGAAAACCTCAACAATCTTTTCACAAAAATCAGAGAATATAGGAGTCATACATCTTTGAAAGGTAGGAGGTGCATTGCATAAACCAAAAGGCATACGTCTATAAGCGAAGGTACCAAAAGGGCAAGTAAAAGTGGTCTTTTAATAATCATCTTTTGATACAGGTATTTGAGAAAAACCAGAATAACCATCTAGAAAGCAAAAAATGTCTATGTTTGGATAATCTTTCTAGCATTTGATCAATAAAAGCTAGAGGGTAATGATCTTTTCTAGTACCTTTGTTTAATTTGCTAAAATCAATTACCATTCTATAACCTGTAGCAAATCTTTGTGGGATCAGTTCATTCTTATCATTAGGAACAACAATAATACCTCCCTTCTACTATCAATAGTGAACATGACTTACCCATCTACTATCAGCAATATGGTAAATTATACCTGCCTCCAGAAGCTTTAGTATTTCACTTCTTACCACTTCTTTCATCTTAGGATTCAACCATCATTGATGATCAACAACTGGTTTAGCATCGTGCTCGAAATTAATTTTGTGCTGACATAGAGTGGGACTGATGTACTATCAATGCAGGGAATGTACACATGCATAGTGGGTACTCTCCGTGCTCTATTTAAGCGCGTAGCTGGCCTACTCAGCCGCTCCTCTCACGCACACAATAGCAGCCTGTTTATCAGTGACGGTTACTGCGGGGGCAGAAAAATTGAGTTCTTTGATATAGCGAGACTAGGCTTTTCACTTCCATTTGTGGAGGTGTAATGGATCTCGTCGAACTTTGTTAGTAGTTCCTTCTTTATGATTGAGATGAGGCCAAGCTTTTGCCTCCATTACAAAACAAAAAAATCACGTCAAGAGGAATTTCTTTTATAGAGCCGATAATGGAGTGAAGTCCATGCGTGCAACGCCACAAGCTACAGAGTAGTAGAGTACTAGCACTTTATGTACAGAGCCATATTGCACAGTTCCCAATGCCGCGCCAGGCTTTTCTGGCTCCTCAGGCTTAATTTGGTGGCGCAAGTTTAAATATGTTAGCTTATGAGGAAGCAGCAAGCGAGGTGTGCGGCTAGGGCGAGCACGCAGGCGAGAAACTTTGCATGGTGTGAATTGATATATAGGAGTACTACTCTAGTATGCGAGCCACGAGATGATGGGAGGGAAAACTCGTTCAGGTGGCTGGGCTATCCAGTGCACCCAGATTGTAGTGCGACACGTCCGTTTGACTTCAAACTCAAACTACCAGTGTACAATGTTGGCTCGCAGTAAGGTTACTATTAAAAAAAAGGCCGCCGTGCGTTCGGCCGGGATCGAACACACAGAACGAGCTATACACTCCCGCGACCACTAGTAGTACTCGTTGTAGTACAACTGTGACACCCCGATAATTACGCTACAGTAAACCTCTGCTAATGTTGCCAAGTCACCTCGGTTACTGTTGATAAACCCGTGTTGATTCGAAACCGTTCCAAATTCAAATTCAAAAGTCAAGTCAAACGATAAAGGTTTTCAAACTTTAAAACGAAAATGTTTGGGTTGTGCCAAATAAAGCAAAGGTAATTTTGGTGAAGAGACAACACTTTTATAAATTGTTTAAATACTCTAAAATATATAAAACGCAGCGAGAACAATTATTTAAATGCTTTTAAAATAATAAACAATTACAAACTAATTTATTTTAGGTGCCAAGTTAATTGTGGTGGTGGCATATCTTGTAACACTAATTTAGGTAGTACTTGTATATTTTATAAAACAAAAATATATAGAAAACAAAATAGAAAACTAATAAAAAGAAAACAAATAAAAAAAGAAACATAACCTCCCCCTGGGCCTTTCGGCCCAGCTAGCCAGGCCGGCCACAAGCCCAACAGGGCCAAAGACCACCGCCGCTCACATAACCCCCCACCCCTCCTGAAACCCTAGCCCCCACGCACCACTCCCCCCGTCGCCCCACTCGCTCCCCGCACGCCTCTCCCCTTCCCCGCCTGGATCGGGGCAGAGGGCCCCGACCCCCCCTCGCCTGGCCGCCGCTGCTGCCTAGTGCCTCCGGCCACCCCCCCCCCCCGCTGGCGTCCGCCTCCCCATCTTCCCCCGCTTGGCGCCCGCCCCACCTCGACCTGAGCTAGATCGGATCGACCCCATCGCCCTTGATGCCAAACGCCGCCCCGCCGCTCGATGCCGGAGCCACCACGTCGGCCTGGCTCCGACGCCGTCGCCCTGGGCATCGCCGCCTCGACGCGTCGGGCCTCGTCACCGTCACCTCCCCGCCTCGCCCCTGACGCCCGCGGCGCCCCGAGGCCGACGTCGTCACCCATCGCCACTCGCCGGACCTCCTAGCGCCTCTCCCTCGCCGGACCTCCCCGCGCCTCATCGCCCGTCTTCGTACTCCTCCACGAACGGAGCTCCTCCGCCTCATCGCGCCTCGCCGACTCCACCTCAACGGACTGCCTCCTCGACGCTGACGTCCCCGACCCCCACCTCACGCCCCGCTGCTAAGACCCTACATCCCGCCGTGAGCGCCTCCCCCATCTCCCTCTCTGACCCCGCGCCGGAGTCGTCCTCGACGGGACTCGCTCGCCGGCGTGGTCCCGCAGCTCCCCCTCTCCTCGTCCGGTCACTTCACGCCCGTGCCGTCCCGTGCCCGTGCACGCACCGTGGCCGCGCCCTGCTCCCTACGCACGGCGCGCCCGCTGCGGGGCCGAGCCCCCGCATGCTCCGCTCAACGCCGGCACCCCAGCAGCCCACCTCCAGCAGCCCCCACGGCCGCCATCCGGTGCCCCTCGCCGCGATGCGCCTCCCGAGCCCACCCACAGCTCCAGCCGTCGCCGGAGATGGCCGGCCGACGAGCTCTGCCGCCCCTGTTTTGCGTCGGCGGTTAGCCGTCGTGAAGTGCTGACGTGGCCTCGTGGTTAAGCCACTAATGGCCCTAATTAATCTAACCCTAGCCCTATGACAACGAGGCCCGTGCCCCAGAACGTTTTTATATATAAAAAAATAATTAAAATAAATAAATAATTAAAGAAATAAATAATTAAAATATTAATTAATTAATTAGCTTAATTAATTAGCTTAACTAATTGTGTCTAGTTAACCTAATCATTTAACTAATCTAATTAACCCTGTTTAGTTAGCCTTAGTCTATGACATGTGGGTCCGCTGGACCCACAGGCCAGCTTTGACTCTGGTCAGCTGGGTTTGACCTGCAGACGTCATGGTGATGTCATGCTGATCACCTTTCACTGTTCTGGATAATGTTTAGTTTAAATAATAAAATAAATTTCAAAATGCCTAAAACTTTGATAATTCATAGAAATTTATCCGTAACTCGGATTAAAATATTTTCAACATGAAAGTTACTCAGAACGACGAGACGAACCCGGATACGTAGCCCGTTCACCCGCCGCACACCCCTAACATATCAAACTCGCAACTTTCCCCCTCCGGCTCCTCCGCCCGAAAACGCGAAACACCGGGGATACTTTCCCGGATGTTTCCCCCTTCACCGGTATCATCCCATACCGCGTTAGGGCACCTCTAACGCCGTTATTTGTCATGTCATGCATCACTATGCATCTGCTTGCTTAAATATTTATTGTTTCTCCCCCCTCTTCTCTCGATAGACCCCGAGACCGACGTTGCTGCTGCCCCGTTCGACTACGGAGTTGACGATCCCTCTCTCTTGCCAGAGCAAACAGGCAAGCCCCCCCCTTGATCACCAGATATCGCCTACTCTTCCCTATACTGCTTGCATTAGAGTAGTGTAGCTTGTTACTGCTTTCGTTATTCCTATCCTGATGCATAGCCTGTCTTTGATACTGCTGTTGATACCTTTACCTGCAATCCTACTGCTTAGTATAGGATGCTAGTGTTCCATCAGTGCCCCTACACTCTTGTCCGTCTGCCATGCTATACTATCGGGCCGTGATCACTCGGGGGTGATCACGGGCATATACTATATACTATACACTGTTACATTATATGTGATACTGTTCGGAGATGGGGGCTGAAGGGGCAGGTGGCTCCATCCCGGTAGAGGTGGGCCTGGGTTCCCGACGGCCCCCGACTGTTACTTTGAGGCGGAGCGACAGGGCAGGTTCAGACCACCTAGGAGAGAGGTGGGCCTGGCCCTAGTCGGCGTTCGCGATAATTAACACACTTAACGAGATCTGGGTATTTGATCTGAGTCTGGCCATTTGGTCTATACGCACTAACCACCTACGCGGGAGTAGTTATGGGTATCCCGACGTCGTGGTATCAGCCGAAGCACTTCGTGACGTCAGCGACTGAGCGGCGCGCGCCGGGTTGGACCGCGTAACGTGACTTCCTTTGAAATGGAGGTTGCTAGGTCTGCTCTCCGGCCGCGTACGCAACGTGCAGGTGTGCTCAGGGCGATGGGCCCAGACCCCTGCGCGCTTAGGTTTAGACCGGCGTGCTGACCTCTCTGTTGTGCCTAGGTGGGGCTGCGACATGTTGATCTTCCGAGGCCGGGCATGACCCAGGAAAGTGTGTCCGGCCAAATGGGATCAAGCGTGTTGGGCTATGTGGTGCACCCCTGCAGGGAAGTTATCTATTCGAATAGCCGTGTCCCTCGGTAAAAGGACGACCCGGAGTTGTACCTTGACCTTATGACAACTAGAACCAGATACTTAATAAAACACACCCTTCCAAGTGCCAGATACAACCCGGTGATCGCTCTCTAACAGGGCATCGAGGAGGGGATCGCCGGGTAGGATTATGCTATACGATGCTACTTGGAGGACTTCAGTCTACTCTCTTCTTTATGTTGCAAGACGGAGGTGACCAGAAGCGTAGTCTTCGATAAGACTAGCTATCCCCCTCTTATTCTGGCATTCTGCAGTTCAGTCCACTGATATGGCCCTTTACACATATATCCATGCATATGTAGTGTAGCTCCTTGGTTGCGAGTACTTTGGATGAGTACTCACGATTGCTTTTCTCCCCCTTTTCCCCCTTTCCCTTCTACCCGGTTGCCGCAACCAGACGATGGAGCCCAGGATCCAGACGCCACCTTCGACAACGACTCCTACTACTTTGGAGGTGCCTACTACTACGTGCAGCCCGCTGACGACCAAGAGTAGTTAGGAGGATCCCAGGCAGGAGGCCTGCGCCTCGTTCGATCTGTATCCCCGTTTGTGCTAGCCTTCTTAAGGCAAACTTGTTTAACTTATGTCTGTACTCAGATATTGTTGCTTCCGCTGACTCGTCTATGATCGAGCACTTGTATTCGAGCCCTCGAGGCCCCTGGCTTGTATTATGATGCTTGTATGACTTATTTTATTTGAAGAGTTGTGTTGTGATATCTTCCCGTGAGTCCCTGATCTTGATCTTACACATTTGCATGCATGATTAGTGTACGATTGAATCGGGGGTGTCACAAGTTGGTATCAGAGCCGACTGCCTGTAGGAATCCCCCTTCCACACTCCTTGACCGAAGTCGAGTCTAGACCTTGCAAAAACTTTTACTAACATGGTTGTGTGCCTTACGGGCCCAAGTCGCCATTGGGTGGTATTAGGATCTTTTACTCCTCGACCTTTACTATGGGACTCCGATCTCTCCTCTATTCGGGTTAAATGAATTTTGCTAAATCTAACATTAGGATCTCGTTATCACTTCACCCGGAGAGCCCCTTATTATTGATGATCGTCTGCTGCACCAGAAGACCCTGAAGATACTCTCCGCTGTTAACCCGAGGACTTGTGTCCATTGCGTTTGCAATTCCCTTCCACCGTAAACCCTTATGGATAACTACTTGCAGTTGTTATTCTTACATTCATCCCAGTTGGTCTTGTTATTACAAGATACCCTGAAAAACTCGTCGTTGTTTCGTTAGTCCTTTGAGCTTACTGCATTGCTGTTCTTTGTCACCTGAATACCCCTACGGATAATTCTCGCACTTATCGAGTATCCGCTCATCCCCCAGTTGTTCATGTGTTTCACAAAATTCTTCCAAATACTATCCGATCTTTCGAGGACCCTCATTAGCCTATTGCTCTTGAAATGCTTGTCTGCTTGCATTTTGGTTAATTCCAAATGGCTAACAATATTCATGGATGTCCTTTGCCTTTATCATCTTGGGTCCCTTGATCCAATATGTTGCGAATGCTCGCATCCCTCAATCGAATCCTAGAATTCAACCTTCCGGCTCAGTGTTAGTTTGAACATTAGCTGGTTCTCAACCAATTAAATTGCCGTCTATTCAACTATTCCATCCTTAATCAGAGCATTTGCTTCTGATCCCTTGAATTGGAAATCATAAATCCTTTGCGATTGAGCTTTGAATTAGTCAGTTGTTTCTATCCTATGATCTCCTTGCATTCTTTCTTCTTCTGGTTGAGTACCGATGCTCACATCAGATCACTTATGGACCACCTGATCCGTTATTGGATTTTATCTGACGACGCCCTTCATATTCAATAACCTTGTGAGCCTTTCCTCGGATACATAATGCCTTTGGTAAATTGTATCCTCTGCTTTCTCAACCATGCTCTGCCTTCGAGCTTGAGTTAAATTACTCCTAAAGATTGTGGTATATGATTCTAAGATGCCCCGATGGGTTGGACCAATGCCTTCCCTAAACTGTGAGAACCCGAAAGATTTCACGGGTCATACTTAGCTGGTATTGCACCAGGTAAAACTTTCAGCAACTAATGACACTTTTGAACCATGAGAAGTGAATGAAAGGTTATGCATTGGAGAAGTGGGAGTCGACCTTGAACTTTGTGTTCATGCCCAGGGACACGATGTATAAATTATCATGGAAGCTGCTCGTAAAAATAATTACCCCTTGTTATAAGTTCATCTTGTATCCGTGGTTCGATCCTTTATGATCGTGGATTCCGACCATGTTCTCCTTTAAATACCATTTCTCGTGCAAGTTTAAGCACTTGTCTTCTGCAGAGCAATACCCCCAGTCCAACCTCTACTTTGGTCTGTCATCGAGTATTACCCCTCTGGTATCTCGAGATTATCACGGAACTGCATAACTTCTTATGAGTTCTTCTTCAAGTTCTGTCTCTCACTGATTCCAAATTTTTCCCCGGGTTCTGAGTTGTTAGACACTCAAGGACACCGACAGTGAATCAAGTCTGTACTCCGATTCAATAACTATAAGTAATTTTTATTGCTTATGAGTTTAATAATCCTTCAAGTCCTTCCTAGCCCGGTTGGCTATATCATTATCGTGCTAAATTTTAACTGTGCTACCTGGTCCTTCTTCCCGGAACACAATTTTCGACGCTGAGCTAAGCTTACGTTGATTTCCTTGTCTTATCATTCCACCTCAGACAACAAGCTTGGTTTCGAGTTTGTGTCGTACCCTTGGTTCCATTTACCTCTTGATTCATCATTCCTTTGACTTGATGTCATCGCTGATCGACTACATCCTCATGAAATCTCTCGACAAAATTTGTCGTGATCATCATCAACATTTGACTCCTTTCAGGATATCGATCGAATTCATGATGATAAGTACCATCCTCGTCCCTTGGTAATTTGAGTTGCCACCGACAACATCCTTAATCCCTTTCATCACAAACTTGTTCATGTTATGGATGCAATTTGCTTTCCAGCTTGTAATTTGTTCTACCTTGAAGTAGTACTGTCTTTTATGTCAAGGATGTTGTGAGGATTGCTCCACCACTTAAGAATTCTTGGTATAGGGATACTTCTCCCCATCACCATTCTTTCTTGGTCCTCGTGTTGATTCCAACCGGGGTACCAACAAGTGAACGGTGCTGTTTGGATTCTGCACTTCTAGCAACCCTATTGCTTTGAAGTTAATGGTCGGCCGTTCATTCTTAGACTATTGATTATTGAATCACCATTCTGACATTGGTCGTGCAACCCAACCCATATTTCGGGCGCACCTTTCAACCAATGTTTAATTGTGTATATTTTCCTCGGGCATACTTCCTTATATCATTTGATCTGCCAAAGGTTATCTCCTTATCCACATAATTGTGGAGATCCATCTTTTTGGATACCTCGTTGAATTATCGCTGAGTCCATCAACCACCTCCTCATCCTCTTCTTGATTTAATGATGAACTCTTGTTTCGGAACTCGCTTCCATAGTTCATTTCCCGAGGACCTTCGATGTCATCTCGTCATTGTGTGTCGCACCTTTTCTCCTCGGGCATCATGAGTCTAAGTTATCCTAACACCAATCAGATCTGAATCTCAGTCAGATATGATGGTTGGAACATATTTCCAAGAGTTATAACATTGGTCGTTATATGATCCGGTAAGGTGTTGATGTGCCTAGCACGCCTGGCTGGAGGACCTATTGCTATAGTTTACTCTTAGCAAGGTTATCTATTCTTCCATGAGGAAATGGTAAGACTTATTCTATAAGTTGTTCCTGATGAATTCTTTGTGTATCCAAAGTCCGACTTTTGCTTGAAGACCATGTCAATGCTATCTCGAAGCATGTTTGTGGTACTTCGATTTTCAACAAGAACGTTTGGAATCCAATGCTAAATGTTTCTTCCTCAATTATCCAGACACCGTTGTATGGGTAATGTCATGAAATTTCTCTCTCCCCTTACCTAAAAGGGTTTTCTACTTTATATCCTGTCTTGGATATCATGCTCTGCTTGACCTTGGGAAGGATATACCCCTGACATATGTGTTTAAACACGTTTTTCTTTCCATTGTTCTGCTTAAATCTAATGATCACATTTTCCTTTCCATTGTCTTGTTTAACCTTTCTCGTGGTTTATATGATCTAAGCAGTAACGATTCGCTGCTTATATAAACACCTCGGTTGTACGACTCTGTCAATAAGACCCTGTTACTATTGTTGATGACATTCTGGTAACCACCGATGGACGAGAACTTTGCCTATTGGTCCGCCTCGTTGCAACGAGCAGGAAAATGGTTCTCTTCGTCCCTCGCCCTTGGTACCAACGTTGTTGCCGACATAACTGACATGGTACTCTCTGACATGCCTTGCTATCATGTCCGTGCAAGATGTCACTGCTCCTATTAAAAAAAAACCACATGGTGGGCCCATAACCCACAGTTCCATAGGATCGAAACCTGACTCTCCTGTACATCCCCCGTTCCCAAGGTGGTTCCTCACGCATGGCCTCATATGTAATTCATGAGCCACCTTCCGAGAGATCCTCAATTCTGGTATCAGACGCAATACTCGTTGCTCTGAACCCCTATTCACACTCCGTTTCAGGCATCGAACGATTGCCTACGCGTTTGAAACTTGGTACCATCGTATATTGCACTCAGCGAATTCACTGAAATACAACTCGTGGGGTACCTTATGTATTTCCCATTGAGTTCACCGTCAGATGCCCAGCTTTGTGGAGATGCATTCTTCCGGAGTTTTTCCCCTTGGTCGCGTTCATAGGGCGATGGAGATCCCGAAGAAAGGATGACGACTTGATCATGATGAATAAAGACGTCAATGTAAGGGATCGACCTCTTCGAGAAGAGCAACCAAGGCCGAGAAGATCCATTAGAATTTCGTAACTAGACCTTTCCCCCCTTCTCTACCTCTTAAATCTCGGGACGAGATTTCTTGTAGTGGAGGAGAATTGTGACACCCCGATAATTACGCTACAGTAAACCTCTGCTAATGTTGCCACGTCACCTCGGTTACTGTTGATAAACCCGCGTTGATTCGAAACCGTTCCAAATTCAAATTCAAAAGTCAAGTCAAATGATAAAGGTTTTCAAACTTTAAAACGAAAATGTTTGGGTTGTGCCAAATAAAGCAAAGGTAATTTAGGTGAAGAGACAACACTTTTATAAATTGTTTAAATACTCTAAAATATATAAAACGCAGCGAGAACAATTATTTAAATGCTTTTAAAATAATAAACAATTACAAACTAATTTATTTTAGGTGCCAAGTTAATTGTGGTGGTGGCATATCTTGTAACACTAATTTAGGTAGTACTTGTATATTTTATAAAACAAAAATATATAGAAAATAAAATAGAAAACTAATAAAAAGAAAACAAATAAAAAAAAGAAACAGAACCTCCCCCTGGGCCTTTCGGCCCAGCTAGCCAGGCCGGCCACAAGCCCAACAGGGCCAAAGCCCACCGCCGCTCACTTAACCCCCCACCCCTCCTGAAACCCTAGCCCCCACGCACCACTCCCCCCCGTCGCCCCACTCGCTCCCCGCACGCCTCTCCCCTTCCCCGCCTGGATCGGGGCAGAGGGCCCCGACCCCCCCTCGCCTGGCCGCCGCCGCTGCCCAGTGCCTCCGGCCACCCCCCCTCGCCGGCGTCCGCCTCCCCATCTTGCCCCGCTTGGCGCCCGCCCCACCTCGACCTGAGCTAGATCGGATCGACCCCATCGCCCTTGATGCCAAACGCTGCCCCGCCGCTCGATGCCGGAGCCACCACGTTGGCCTGGCTCCGACGCCGTCGCCCTGGGCATCGCCGCCTCGACGCGTCGGGCCTCGTCACCGTCACCTCCCCGCCTCGCCCCTGACGCCCGCGGCGCCCCGAGGCCGACGTCGTCACCCATCGCCACTCGCCGGACCTCCCAGCGCCTCTCCCTCTCCGGACCTCCCCGCGCCTCGTCGCCCGTCTTCGTCCTCCTCCACGAACGGAGCTCCTCCGCCTCATCGCGCCTCGCCGACTCCACCTCAATGGACTGCCTCCTCGACGCTGACGTCCCCGACCCCCACCTCACGCCCCGCTGCTAAGACCCTACATCCCGCCGTGAGCGCCTCTACCATCTCCCTCTCTGACCCCGCGCCGGAGTCGTCCTCGACGGGACTCGCTCGCCGGCGTGCTCCCGCAGCTCCCCCTCTCCTCGTCCGGTCACTTCACGCCCGTGCCGTCCCGTGCCCGTGCACGCACCGTGGCCGCGCCCTGCTCCCTATGCACGGCGTGCCCGCTGCGGGGCCGAGCCCCCGCATGCTCCGCTCAACGCCGGCGCCCCTGCAGCCCACCTCCAGCAGCCCCCACGGCCACCATCCGGTGCCCCTCGCCGCGATGCGCCTCCCGAGCCCACCCACAGCTCCAGCCGTCGCCGGAGATGGCCGGCCGACGAGCTCTGCCGCCCCTGTTTTGCGTCGGCGGTTAGCCGCCGTGAAGTGCTGACGTGGCCTCGTGGTTAAGCCACTAATGGCCCTAATTAATCTAACCCTAGCAATATGACAACGAGGCCCGTGCCCCAGAACGTTTTTATATATAAAAAAATAATTAAAAAATAAATAAGTAAAGAAATAAATAATTAAAAATATTAATTAATTAATTAATTAGCTTAATTAATTAGCTTAACTAATTGTGTCTCGTTAACCTAATCATTTAACTAATCTAATTAACCCTGTTTAGTTAGCCTTAGTCTATGACAGGTGGGTCCCGCTGGACCCACAGGCCAGCTTTGACTCTGGTCAGCTGGGTTTGACCTGCTGACGTCATGGTGATGTCATGCTGACATCACCTTTCACTGTTCTGGATAATGTTTAGTTTAAATAATAAAATAAATTTCAAAATGCCTAAAACTTTGATAATTCATAGAAATTTATCCGTAACTCGGATTAAAATATTTTCAACATGAAAGTTGCTCAGAACGACGAGACGAACCCGGATACGTAGCCCGTTCACCCGCCGCACACCCCTAACATATCAAACTCGCAACTTTCCCCCTCTGGCTCCTCCGCCCGAAAACGCGAAACACCGGGGATACTTTCCCGGATGTTCCCCCCTTCACCGGTATCATCCCATACCGCGTTAGGGCACCTCTAACACCGTTACTTGTCATGTCATGCATCACTATGCATCTGCTTGCTTAAATATTTATTGTTTCTCCCCCCTCTTCTCTCGATAGACCCCGAGACCGACGTTGTTGCTGCCCCGTTCGACTACGGAGTTGACGATCCCTCTCTCTTGCCAGAGCAACGAGGAAAGCCCCCCCCTTGATCACCAGATATCGCCTACTCTTCCCTATACTGCTTGCATTAGAGTAGTGTAGCTTGTTACTGCTTTCGTTATTCCTATCCTGATGCATAGCCTGTCTTTGATACTGCTGTTGATACCTTTACCTGCAATCCTACTGCTTAGTATAGGATGCTAGTGTTCCATCAGTGCCCCTACACTCTTGTCCGTCTGCCATGCTATACTATCGGGCCGTGATCACTCGGGGGTGATCACGGGCATATACTATATACTATACACTGTTACATTATATGTGATACTGTTCGGAGATGGGGGCTGAAGGGGCAGGTGGCTCCATCCCGGTAGAGGTGGGCCTGGGTTCCCGACGGCCCCCGACTGTTACTTTGAGGCGGAGCGACAGGGCAGGTTCAGACCACCTAGGAGAGAGGTGGGCCTGGCCCTAGTCGGCGTTCGCGATAATTAACACACTTAACGAGATCTGGGTATTTGATCTGAGTCTGGCCATTTGGTCTATACGCACTAACCACCTACGCGGGAGTAGTTATGGGTATCCCGACGTCGTGGTATCAGCCGAAGCACTTCGTGACGTCAGCGACTGAGCGGCGCGCGCCGGGTTGGACCGCGTAACGTGACTTCCTTTGAAATGGAGGTTGCTAGGTCTGCTCTCCGGCCGCGTACGCAACGTGCAGGTGTGCTCAGGGCGATGGGCCCAGACCCCTGCGCGCTTAGGTTTAGACCGGCGTGCTGACCTCTCTGTTGTGCCTAGGTGGGGCTGCGACGTGTTGATCTTCCGAGGCCGGGCATGACCCAGGAAAGTGTGTCCGGCCAAATGGGATCAAGCGTGTTGGGCTATGTGGTGCACCCCTGCAGGGAAGTTATCTATTCGAATAGCCGTGTCCCTCGGTAAAAGGACGACCCGGAGTTGTACCTTGACCTTATGACAACTAGAACCGGATACTTAATAAAACACACCCTTCCAAGTGCCAGATACAACCCGGTGATCGCTCTCTAACAGGGCATCGAGGAGGGGATCGCCGGGTAGGATTATGCTATACAATGCTACTTGGAGGACTTCAGTCTACTCTCTTCTTTATGCTGCAAGACGGAGGCGACCAGAAGCGTAGTCTTCGATAAGACTAGCTATCCCCCTCTTATTCTGGCATTCTGCAGTTCAGTCCACTGATATGGCCCTTTACACATATATCCATGCATATGTAGTGTAGCTCCTTGCTTGCGAGTACTTTGGATGAGTACTCACGGTTGCTTTTCTCCCCCTTTTCCCCCTTTCCCTTCTACCCGGTTGCCGCAACCAGACGATGGAGCCCAGGATCCAGACGCCACCTTCGACAATGACTCCTACTACTCTGGAGGTGCCTACTACTACGTGCAGCCCGCTGACGACCAAGAGTAGTTAGGAGGGTCCCATGCAGGAGGCCTGCGCCTCGTTCGATCTGTATCCCCGTTTGTGCTAGCCTTCTTAAGGCAAACTTGTTTAACTTATGTCTGTACTCAGATATTGTTGCTTCCGCTGACTCGTCTATGATCGAGCACTTGTATTCGAGCCCTCGAGGCCCCTGGCTTGTATTATGATGCTTGTATGACTTATTTTATTTGAAGAGTTGTGTTGTGATATCTTCCCGTGAGTCCCTGATCTTGATCGTACACATTTGCGTGCATGATTAGTGTACGATTGAATCGGGGGTGTCACAACAACGCAACCTAGAATTGCCTTTTGTCGCTAGTACATTGTTCCATACTAGAAACCACTAATAATGCCAAGAAACTACTACCACTTACCAACCAGCCGTACCAAGAAACAACTACTCTACAAAGTGCCTTTATAGGCATGTTTTAACCCATGTCGCCCCTTAAGTCAACGCCTTCTATTCGACTGGCAAGTTAGGCATTATGATTTGTGGGACCTACATGTCAGTCTGGACAAAAATCCGCGAGGGACCTCCTACCTCCGGCCCGTCCACCAAGTCATCCTCGGCCATGGGACGCAGCTACCGCCACCGGCAGAAGGCGAGGTCAAAACTGCCGGCGGTGCGGAGCCCATCTTCCGATAGCCCGGATGCCAGCTCCGTCTGGCGCTCGCGGCCGCTAGCTAGCCAAGATAGCACACACCCTGCTGGATGCATCCAACTGCTTGTCTGCAAGGTTTGCTAGCTAGGTTGGCATGGCGGTGCGGCGGCTTGCTCGCGGGCGCCGCGCTAAGGCCAGCCATCTGGATCGAAGAACGCCAGCGCAGCGGCTTGCCCGCGTGTGAGTCGCGCTTGGGCCAGCCAGCCAACCCTTGCGGAGGCCAGCGCGGCTTCTGGCCCATCCGGCGGAGCGGCGGCCAACTCGCTCATCACCGGCGCGACCGACGAACACGCATCAGTACTGTTTGAATTAATGTTCAGGAAACATAATGATTGGAGGAGGAAGAACAGGATAGAAGGTCAGATGTGGGTCCCCCGTGTCAACAGTCAAACAAAATGTGTTGGTTTAAGCTGCCTCCTCAATGGGATTAAACGAGCCTAATCGACACTAGGTAGTATTTTTTGGCGTGGATTAAGAAATTTTGGGTATGTTTTTGCTATTTTTTGTACAATAGTTTCTTCCTAGGGCTGGTTGAAAGTGGTAGTTTTTTGTTAAATACTCTACATACTGTAAGTAGGAGTCAAAGTTAAGCTTTGGAAGCCAATTAGCACGCCTAGTTACATAGTGCCTCTGTGTACGTAATTCAAACTAAATATCAACCATGAGTGACTAATATCTTGATGGAAAACTCGAAACTATGGAAATACTAGCATTTTTTGCATGGATGGAAATACTGGCAATGTTCACGTGCGTTGCAACAGATCATAATTAGAATAATACTTATTCACAAACTTGATAGAGAACACTGTAAGTTTGATATACATATATCACTAGAGATATATTATGTTTCATTCAGAATATATTCCTTGGGCTGTTTTGGTGAGGTGAGGGAGGGGTGTGGTTGGTTTTAAGATACTAATTAAGGGTTTTCTTTTGCAAATTGGTAGAGAAGTGGGATGTTGTTGAGAAAAGGCAACAACTTACCGCACAGTCATTAGATGTAGATCTAATGGTCAGAAACGACGGATGGAAGACACACCATAATCACCAACTAAGTCTTCTGTAGGAGTACTAGCAAGATGTTCATGCATTGCACGGAACATCAAGATGCATTTTTTTTCCATAAAACACCTGTTGTGATGGACCCATGCCAGAGTAATCCCATGTGTAAAAACTAATGATATCTCGAGAAAGAGGAGAGATAAGGTGAGGAGGAGTGGGGCGTGGTGGTGATTGGTGGTCGGATGAGCGGAGGCATGGGGATGGACGACGTTGGCAGCGACCACCATGCCAGTTTGTTCCAGAGGCTTCCTTTTTTAATTGCTCAACAATGAGGTTGTTGGAGATAAGGATGAACGAGGGAAGGCCTTGTCTGCAAATGTGGAGGGAGGTGCGGGTATCTTTTAGTTTAATTTCTATCCGTCAGATATAGATCGGATGGTCTATATTGCAAGATGGCAGGCGTATGTACCATCATCACCAACTCGGTTTTTATAAGAGAAGAAATATAAGTATGGAGATACAAACGTATTATCGATACTTTTTTCTGTAAACTTGGATCTACATTCTATTCAGCGGCTCAGCATGTGGGGCCTTAGCACAATCACTTCTCGACTATGTAAAACAAAGGTTTTCCCGTCGCCGATAAGGAGGGGGTGATGGCGGCACACTTTCGACTTGCTCTAGTCCTAGTAGTCATACTAGGTGGTCTACGCCCGTGTAGATTTATTCTTTTTCATGTCTCATGTTCGCCGTTCTGCCACGACTGTTGATGAATAGATGATAAGTTATTCACGGGAAAACCTTTGTTGAGCGTGTGTGCGAGAGAGAGAGAGAGAGAGATCATGCGTGTATGATATGTGTAGAGACTGAGGCAACGATAATAGATTTTTTGTGTCTATGTGTGTGGAGGATAGAGAGAGACATTCACATGGGGCTTTGTTGTGTGACATGGAGACACATAGACATATCAGAGAGTGTGTGAGATACACATGCGGACATGCGGAGAGATGTGTGAGTTAGAGAGATGGAGAATTTTGGTGTGCATATGAGGTAGTGAGAGGGGGTATATACATACCTAGATTTGGAGAGAATATGCAAGGGTGTGTGTCTTAAAAGAAGGATCCAAATAGATAGGTGTTTATGCGTGTTTGTGTGTGTTTGTGCGTGTGTGTGTGTGTGAGAGGGAGTGTGTGTATGTGGAGAAGAGAGACCACTAATGATGTAAACCTAGTATATGGAAGGGGGAATGGTGTGACATGTGTGTCAAAGAGAGACAAAGGCATGTGTAGTAGCGGGATATCATGGGTGCGGGCGGGGAGCAAACTATTTGGAAGAGACACCCAATGTGTGTGGGAGAGGGATGTGAGAGCAAGAGAGAGAGCTAGCAAGGGAGAGAGATGAAGAGAGGGGGAGAGAGAGAGGGGTCGTTTGTGTGCAGAAGTGGCGTATAGATAGGTAGACAATGTTGATGATGTCCGAAAGTGGCCTATGTACGGAGACGCAAGGGAAGCGAGTCATCGTGTGTGTGATAGAGACTTCATGAGAGATCTAGAATAGATGGTGTAGAGAACAACATGTGAGATATAGAATGATGATACATTAGGGATCAATGGAAAGAGTTACGACATATATGTATATAGGGAAGGAGCTAGGGCGGGTCCGCATGTGGGAGAGATGGAAAGAGGAGAGTGGTGCACATGGAGACAAAGTGTGCTTGTTTGCAGTGGGGGTGGTGTGTGAGGTGAGTGTGCGAGAACCACATAACTAGGGGGATAGACGGTTGGGGGAGATGTTTTGTGTGTATGGGAAAGATACACTCTATATAGTGCTTGTGCTTGGGAAAGAGAGATGCCGGGAGACCTAGAGAGTGGGGGAACAGATGTGTGCATGCCCGAGAGACAAAGTGATAGATACCTATATTTGGGTCCGGACTTTAGAAGAGAGGGGGGTGTTAATGTGCTTGTGTGTTCGTGTCTGGGGAGAGAATGAGTTGTGTGTGTGGGGGGGGGCTTCAGATAAAGAGTGAGGTGTCTATATTTGAGGGACTTTAGCGTAATTGAGAGATATATGGTCAATAGTGTGTGCACTCATGGTTGATGAATTTGTTTCACAGTTTGGACTGTAAGATAATGGTACTTTTGAACATGTGTGATATACCTTGAAGTACCAGAATTACAAACCTAAGATTGGAATTTTGGAATTCGACTCCATCATTAGCTTTTGTAATTCATTTGAACGGAGGTACATTTTTAAGACGGGATTTCGTGATTTCAAATTCATATATCAAACCTAGAGATATACACATACGGGCATGTTCAAACTTTATAATCATCCACTTTATTCATACACATACACATTTTTGTCATCATATTAAGGATAAACACATTTGGAATTTCATTTGAATTGGACAGTATGATGGTATTTGCTTGCACTAGCTCAATGATCCATATTTGAATTGAATGGACAATCTAAGATTCGAGTTGGCAACATTGATTTTTGAAACTTGCACTTTTTTCGTGCAAAACAAATAAATTCTCGGCCATGATATCATAGTCTGCCGTACAAAGGAAAAACACTTAATTTCAGGCGCCAAAAGCTTTCAAACTTACCGCTCACATCGAAATATCTGACGCTCAAAAGTTTAGCCCTGTGATATTCCTTTTTTACCCCTGCCACATAGACGGAAAAGAGCTGCTTTGGTAACTCCATTGTTTTCCCCTCTTTGCCCCCAACATTCTTCCCTAGAGCCCCTCCCGTTCCCCTCCCCGACCCCCAACCACGCCAAGTCGCCGAATCTAGTCCTCCGCCGCAGCGGTGGACCTCACACCCCGCCAGATCTACCTTCCGCACCTTGGAACCCCCAACTGCCAGCTCACCACTTCACTGGAGCTGCTTCAATGACTGGCTTGTCCACCGCTCCAGATATCCTTGACCGCCATCATGGTCCACTGCACCGGATCTGCTTAACCGGCGCCCTCATCCACCACAGTGTAGGCCCTTCACTGACTCCCTCGTCCGCCCCATCGCTGGCCCTTCATACAAGCCTTCGTCCGCCGCAACAGATCCGCCTCACCGAAAGCACTGTACACCGCGCCGAATGTGCTTCGCCGACGCCTTCGTCCACTGCACCAGACCTGCTCCACAGATGCCATATTCAACTCCACCGGCCCCGCTTTACTGACGCCGCATCCTCATCAGGTTGTTTCAATTTGTACTCCTTCGGTTTTTTCTTCTTTATCGTGGAACTGTTCACTTACCACAGATGAGCTTTCTTCTATGTTGATAGGCGCCACAACTGAAGCACCGAGGCTGCCTCAGCAACTGCGACAGCCAGCCAAAACTCAACCGCAACACGAGCACCATCTTCGATCCTTAGCTATCAAGTATGACAACGATACCCATACGCCGCCGAGAATCAGGTGCTATTATCCAACGGCCGGCGCCTACGTTCACTTTCTTAGCATAAGCACCGCACCTTTGAATTTCTTCAGGGCATCATTCAATTTTTCATGAGACACGTTATTCTTCTTGCACCTGTAGGGCCATACTTTTGGCAGTGAACATGTTACATGTGCTAAATTACAAACCAATGCACATATAGTTACAATGCTTTAGTTTTGTCCTAAGTATTACTGTACTTCCTAGATGTCACTTCCTACTATTTTACTTCTTGCATGCTATATTTATGATAATGGTGTTGTTCTGATGCCACCTATTGGTTCCATCAGACTGCTTCATGTTCTCTACGCTTAATTACACAACAACAAACTAGCATGTGGTTCCGCTACTTTTTGTTCGTTTTACCCTACATTTTCTGATGCTAGCTATTACATCACTGCTCTGAGCGTCTGTCCATTACTTTTTTATGCATTCTTGATCTTCCCAAGTTGCATGTCTAATTTGATGCTTCCATTAATTATGGAGCTCCCAACCCCATCAAGGAAAATATTTGCTCTTTTGTGGCTGGCACCTCGAACAAGCATAAAAGTAAAGTGAAGCACATATATTGTTGTGTATGCACACACACCCTTCTTTCATTAGATTAGATGAACCATTGGTGATCAATTCAAACGAATGCATGCGATTAAAATTAATTTTACCTAAATAGAGGGTGCAGAATACACTACAACAACTAGATTTGCAACCACGGGATGCTGACGATATCTTCAAAGAACATTGCAACAGAAGCGAGGCTTCATAGCAACATATGGTAAGCCAGTGTGTTTTAGTACATGTGAAATGTAATGGGTGTGGGCTGCTTACTTGGCTTGTTCCCTCAACCTGTAACCCTATAGAATTGCAAATAGTTCAGTTGTCTGCTTTGCTGTATTGCTTGATTCGAATGCTTGTTTGTTACTTGTTAGGCTATACCTGAGTTGGCCAATATGTCAGTAGTGCCTACTGTACTATCTCAAAGAAATGCATGCCTAGTTCATTTGAGTCCTTAACTTTTCCCATGAACTTCATCACAAGACTGTCTTCGTAGTTTATATGAGGCCACACTGTTAAGTGCTTTCTCAGATTATTTCAACTTCTTAGATGCCTTGGCAACTTAAATTTGGTGGTGGTACACTCCCTTTCAACTAGGGATGTCAACTGGGTCCCGTTTAATCCCGATTGAAGTTAACTAGTGGTATGATAGTTCAAAAGAGTTTCTGTTTTTTGAGGAAAATGAACTAGGGAGCTAGCAAAAACTAACTAGATGGGACTGGCGGATGTCGTTTATTTGCCACTTACATCCCTAGTTTCATCTTACCATTTTAATTTCTTTTTGGCTGATGCTGCTTCGAACCATTTAATTATAGGTTGCCATGCTCGGCAATAATTCATATGTCGTTTACAATGTAAGCTTACTGCCTGGATCATGTAATAACTATCTCTTATTATGTCCAGCGGAAACCTTTCAGGATGCCGTTCACGCTAAGACGCAACGTACAACCCCAGAATCTATTTGTGGAAGCAGTGCGCCATCCATGTTACCAGATGGTAGCAGTTCAGAGGCAACACCGCCGGAGAGCAGTCTGTGATAGAGGCAAAGGTGTCCCGATGTTTCGATGAGATGGTGGCTATCGTTTCTGTGGGAGTCGACCTTGATGATCCGACTACGAACATGCGAGACGTCGCGCCTTAGCAATCGCTAAACCAACTTCCGAGGGTTATTGACCACGCCGGAGCACGATCAACCTGACCACGAGGGCCTGTTTCCTGCGAGCAAACGAAGAACAAGCAAGAAACTAAGATTGCAATCTGGATATTGCGAATATAAGAGGAAAGCTTTATTAATGAAGGTGGGGTTCTATGACGCCTTGGTCTGGTCGTTGAACACAAACGAAGTACGCGAAGTTGCAGCTATGGCGAACTTTTGATCTAAACAAAACCCCCAAAGTCTAAACGACGCCCTAGGGCTGTATATATGGAGGAGGAGGAGGGAATTTCGTGGCCCTTGAGGGTGGGGTCCGAAACCAACCCTATCTCTTGTTTCCCCACACATACGGACTCTAAAAATAGCCTATACTTAAGTATTTCGAAATTACATGGGCCTGGCCCAATAATAAGGTGACGCAGCACCTAAAATAGCCTATGGACGAATATTATGAAGTGGCATCTTGTATATTTCGTCCAAGGCTTCATGCACTCCTTATGGTGGCTTCAAAGTCCTGAAATCATCACTTGTAACTCCGTTCTTGATCCCCTTGCGCATGCCATCAAGTCCATGCGTGTTCTTGCTCCAATGTTCATCCTTCTCCAAGCTAGGCCCTTCATTTGTAAGCAAAACAAATGTATCCAATTTAGGCAGCATCATATTCTCATGAACATTAGAAGCATTACCAAGAAACGAAAGTACCTGGTAATTTATTTGGCGTGCGCGAGCTCTAGTAATTGGTCCAGTATATGTAACAGTAGGGGCTGTGGGTGTAACAATGGTATTGATGTCCTCATCATCCTCCCCTTCTTGAAATGAAGTCGTCCTCGACGGAAGCTCATCTTCCTCACCCAAATAAGGCTTCAAATCTGCAATGTTAAAAGTGGGACTAACCCCAAAATCTGCAGGTAGCTCAAGTTTATATGCATTATCATTTATTTTCTCTAACACCTTAAAAGGGCCATCAGCACATGGCATTAGCTTTGATTTGCGCAAATTAGGAAATCTATCTTTACGCAAATGTAACCAAACAAGATCTCCATGTGCAAACACAACATGTTTTCTACCCTTATCTCCAGCAAGTTTATATTTAGCATTCATACGCTCAATGTTTTCCTTAGTTAACTCATGCATTTTTAAAATCAATTTAGAACGTTCTTTAGCATCAAAATTAACCTTCTCCGAAGATGGAAGAGGCAACAAATCAATAGGTGCACGAGGTAGGAAACCATACACAATTTCAAAAGGGCACATCTTAGTAGTAGAATGCAATGAACGATTATAAGCAAATTCAATATGAGGCAAGCATTCTTCCCACATTTTCTTATTATTCTTCAAAACAGCCCTAAGCATAGTAGACAATGTTCTATTGACTACTTCAGTTTGTCCATCAGTTTGGGGGTGACAAGTAGTACTAAAAAGCAGTTTAGTCCCCAACTTAGCCCATAAACATCTCCAAAAGTGGCTAAGAAATTTAGTATCACGATCTGAAACAATAGTATTTGGCACACCATGCAAGCGAATAATTTCACGAAAGAACAAATCAGCAACATTAACAGCATCATCGCTTTTATGACATGGTATAAAGTGTGCCATTTTCGAGAATCTATCCACGACAACAAATATGCTATCCCTCCCCTTCTTTGTTCGAGGTAAACCTAAAACAAAGTCCATAGATATATCCTCCCAAGGAACACTAGGTACAGGCAAAGGCATATATAAACCATGAGGATTGAGTCGTGACTTAGCTTTTTGACATGTAGTGCAACGAGCAACAAAACGCTCAACATCCCGTCTCATCTTTGGCCAAAAGAAATGTGTAGCAAGTATATCCTCCGTCTTCTTCACGCCAAAGTGTCCCATTAGTCCTCCTCCATGCGTCTCCTGCAACAACAAAAGACGAACGGAGCTAGCTGGAATGCATAGCTTGTTAGCACGAAACACAAATCCATCGTTAACGGCGAACTTGTTCCATGTTCTACCTTCTTTACAATTCTGCAATACATCTTTAAATTCAGCATCATGCACATATTGATCTTTGATGGTCTCCAAACCAAATATTTTAAAATCAAGTTGTGAAAGCATAGTATAACGACGAGACAATGCATCAACAATAACATTTTCTTTACCCTTCTTGTGTTTAATGACATAAGGGAAAGTCTCAATGAATTCAACCCATTTAGCATGTCGACGGTTCAGTTTTGCTTGACTTTTAATCTGCTTCAAAGATTCATGATCAGAATGTATAACAAATTCTTTGGGCCATAAATAATGTTGCCATGTTTCTAAAGTCCGAACAAGAGCATATAATTCTTTATCATAAGTAGAATAGTTCAGACTAGGCCCACTCAATTTTTCAGAAAAGTATGCAACATATTTGCCATCTTGTAATAACACACCTCCTAATCCAATTCCACTAGCATCACATTCAAGCTCAAAAGTCTTATTAAAATCAGGAAGTTGGAGTAAAGGAGCATGTGTCAACTTATCTTTCAATACCGTGAAGGCTTCTTCCTGTGTGGTACCCCAAACAAAAGGCACATCCTTCTTTGTAAGCTCATTGAGAGGTGCAGCAATGGTGCTAAAATCTCTCACAAAACGCCTATAGAAACCAGCGAGTCCAAGAAAACTCCTTACTTGTGTGACCGTTTTGGGCTGCGGCCAACTCTCAATAGCTTCAATCTTGGCTTTATCAACTTCAATTCCCTGTGGAGTAACAACATAGCCAAGAAAAGATACTCGGTCGGCGCAAAAGGTGCACTTCCCAAGGTTACCAAACAAACGTGCATCACGTAGAGCATTAAAAACAGCACGTAAATGTTCCAAATGTTCTTCCAAAGATTTGCTATAAATCAGTATATCATCAAAATAGACTACCACAAATCGTCCAATGAAAGCACGTAAAACTTCGTTCATTAGTCTCATGAAAGTACTAGGTGCATTAGTTAACCCAAAAGGCATGACTAACCACTCATATAAACCAAACTTAGTTTTAAATGTTGTTTTCCATTCATCTCCCAATTTCATACGAATTTGATGGTATCCACTATGCAAATCAACTTTGGAGAATATTGTAGAGCCACTCAATTCATCAAGCATATCATCTAGCCTAGGAATAGGATGACGATAACGAATAGTAATATTATTAATGCCTCTACAATCAACACACATATGCGACGTACCATCCTTTTTAGGCACTAGTATAATAGGAACAGCACAAGGACTAAGAGATTCGCGTATATAACCTTTGTCGAGCAGCTCCTGTACTTGACGGATAATCTCCTTCGTCTCCTCTGGATTGGTACGGTATGGTGCACGGTTGGGTAGCGATGCACCGGGAATTAAGTCAATTTGATGCTCAATCACTCGAATAGGTGGTAATCCTGGTGGCACGTCTTGTGGGAAGACGTCAGCGAACTCCTGCAAAATGTTAGTGACAGCAGGGGGCAAAGAGGAAGGCACGTCCTCGAATGAAAATAATACCTCTTTGCACACAAAAGCATAGCAAACAGATTTGCTAGAATCTAGCTCATCAATATCAGATTTGGTGGCAAGTAAACATGGACTTTTCAGTTTAATTTCAGAAGCAACATTAGATGGTTTATTATTAGGCTTCATTTGTTGCTCAAATTCTTTTGCCACAATCTGATTTTCACTCTTATTTTTCTCCTGTTTTGCTTTATTAGCTCTATTAATATCATCTTTCAAAATGGAATCAGGAGTCATAGGAAGCAAAGTAATATTTTTATCCTTATGAACAAGAGTATACTGATTGTTTCTACCATGGTGTACAGAATTTTTATCAAATTGCCATGGTCTACCAAGTAATAAGGAACATGCTTGCATAGGTACCACATCACAATCAACATAATCAGCATATGTAGAGATACTAAAATGCACACGAACAGTACGTGTTACCTTAACCTTGCCGCTGTTGTTGAACCATTGGATGTAGTAAGGATGTGGATGTGGTCTTGTGGTGAGAGAAAGCTTCTCCACCATCTCCATGCTAGCCAAGTTGTTGCAGCTCCCTCCATCTATAATGACGCGAATAGAACGTTCCTTCACAACTCCCTTTGTATGGAACAAATTATGCCTTTGATTTTGCTCAGCTTGTGTAACCTGCACACTCAAAACACGTTGAGCAACTAAACATTCATACCTGTCAGCATCTTCAGCAGCCATGTATTGCGTCTCATGATCAGAATCATCTCCACCGTGTTCTTCATGTGTAATAAGAGCCAAAGTCTCCTCATCATAGTCACTAGCGGACTCATACCCACCATCCTCAGTAACAATCATCACACGCTTAGATGGGCATTCTCTCGCATAATGACCTCCACCCTTGCAACATCGACAAATAATATCATGTGTTTGCCCTGTTGATGCCATGGATGAAGAAGAGCTCTTTGCAGGCCCAGAAGGTGTGCTCTTGGCAGATAGTGGTGATTGTGCCTGCTTTACTATATCACGGTTGGAGGTGGCAGCCGACGGAGGTGCCGGTGTAGCAGAACGTGTGGAAGTAGATGATGCACGTGGTGTCCATGATGAAGGTCGACCTGCAGAAAAGTTAGTTCGCGCCAATGCCTGTCGATCCTGCACTTCACGTTCAGCTTTACAAGCAAGATGGAATAAACGAGTGATATTATTATAATCCTTATAGTCTAGAATGGTTTGAATCTCTCTATTTAATCCACCCAGAAAACGTGCAAGCATAGCTTCATTCTCCTCAACAATACCACATCTACTCAAGCCAGTTTGTAATTCCTGATAATATTCTTCTACAGAATTTTTTCCTTGTCTTAAGCGCTGCAATTTTTGAAGTAATTCACGTTGATAATATGGTGGAACCCAACGAGTATGCATAGCAGTTTTCAAAGCAGCCCAAGTAGCTGGAACAGGATATAATCTACAATGTTCAGACCACCAAACACATGCAAAGCTAGTGAAAGCACAAACAGCAGCAGGAACACGTCTCTCCTCAGGATATTGTAAACATGTAAATCGTTGTTCAGTTTCTAACTCCCAAGTAAGATATATATCAGGAACATATCTACCCTCAAATGGTGGAATATTCAATTTCAGTTTAGGGAGATGGTCATGATCTCGTACCTGAGGGGGAGCCCTAACGTTGCCATTATTTGCATGTGGACGACCTGGTGGTTGTGGTGCTGCTGGTTGCACGTAGTTCTGATTTTGATCAACCTCATCCTCGTAATATCCCACATGGTCATCCTCCTCCGCATCAGCAGCAGGAGCCGCAGAAGTATCAACAGCAGCACCAACAGGTTGGCCAAGCGCAAGAGGAACACGGGTCGCTCGGCGGAGGGCTGTTTCGCGATGTGGAGGTAGTCGTTGTTGTAGTTGTTGTAGAGGTGCGTTAGGTGCAGCCGGTGGTGGAAGACGCGTGAGCAATTCATTAAACTTGTTATCGAGCTTTGTTTCAAATGTCTTCTCCATGCCATCTATCTTCTCCATGGCCTCTTCAAATCTGTTTAGCTCATCTTGCACCTGTCCACTCATCATTTGCTGAAACTTATCATGAAGCTCCTTGTTCGTCAAGTTCTCCCAGTCAGTCTCGTCGGCTTGTGATCCTGGCATGGTTAGCAGCAATAGAAACACACAAGAATATGATCCTACAAACTACTAACAAGTGGTGGTGGTGGCAGGTGTCACAAATCCGTCAAGCAAATCTCAAATTCTTACCAGTTCTTACCCAGCAGCAGGCGGTGATCGGCAACTGTTGTAGTCAAAACTCTCAAAAGCTTGGATAGAGCAATTGCCAGGGAAAGTCAAACGCACGACATAGATGTATGTGGAGCTGGGAAGGCTTATAGTATGGTAGCAAAAAGGGTCAGCAATAATCAATTCAGAGATGCAAAGTTGAATAAACGCTCAACGACGGTACTGTGCTGGTCCTAGGCTAGACCGTGCTAGAGACGCGATCCTAGAACACTAACAAAATCACGGCGCTGCATGGAAACAAGGGAAAAGCACACTCTGGATTTTTTTTTCGCTCTTTTTTTTGCGCTCTTCTTTTTTTTGCGAAAAATCACTATAATGGCGAGTGTCTCAAAACTCTTCCGAGGTCAAACTGACAAGATGGGTACGGAATTTTTTTGACAAATTTTTTTTTGGAAATCAGGGCAGCGACGACGAAAAAGTGTGACCAAAAATCACTATGATGGCGAGTGTCTCAAAAGACTCAGAACAGCCTAAATATAGGATAGGAAAAAAATATTTTCGGTCGCCGAAATTTTGGCCTAAAAACTGCCCGGGGGTCTCCAGACTCTTTTTTTTCGAGACCTACGCAGGCAAGGAAACACGAATCGGAATTGAGATGGATCTCGAAAACAAACCTAATATGAAAAGAACTCAGATTGGTGGTGGATATATGGTGGTAGGATATGGCAGCGGGGGTGGTAAATGGTAGCGGTGGTGGTATATGGACACAGATCGGTGGTCGTATATGGACACGGATCGGTGGTGGTGTATGGACATGGATTGGTGGTGGTATATGGATACGGATTCAGAACGGTGGCGGATAAGCGGTGGTGGTAGATGGCAAGGCGATGATGATGGTGCGGCGGCGGCGTGACAACTTATGACCAGAACTCGAAACTCTAAAAGACTAGACTCTAAGACCAGCAACTTGACACGACGATGCAACCGCAAATTCAACAAAGCAAAACCCTAAAAAGATTATGCAAAGGCTCAGATTGGTTCGGATATGATGAACTAACCCTAATTTTTTTTGTGTGGCTTTTTCGTGGACTGTAGGTATGAAGAACAGACTCGATCTAATCTATGAAAAACTGTAAAATCTCACCGAGCAACCTGGAAATCTGATACCACTTGATAGAGGCAAAGGTGTCCCGATGTTTCGATGAGATGGTGGCTATCGTTTCTGTGGGAGTCGACCTTGACGATCCGACTACGAACGTGCGAGACGTCGCGCCTTAGCAATCGCTAAACCAACTTCCGAGGGTTATTGACCACGCCGGAGCACGATCAACCTGACCACGAGGGCCTGTTTCCTGCGAGCAAACGAAGAACAAGCAAGAAACTAAAATTGCAATCTGGATATTGCGAATATAAGAGGAAAGCTTTATTAATGAAGGTGGGGTTCTGTGACGCCTTGGTCTGGTCGTTGAACACAAACGAAGTACGCGAAGTTGCAGCTATGGCGAACTTTTGATCTAAACAAAACCCCCAAAGTCTAAACGACGCCCTAAGGGCTGTATATATGGAGGAAGAGGAGGGAATTTCGTGGCCCTTGAGGGTGGGGTCAGAAACCAACCCTATCTCTTGTTTCCCCACACATACGGACTCTAAAAATAGCCTATACGTAAGTATTTCGAAATTACATGGGCCTGGCCCAATAATAAGGTGACGCAGCACCTAAAATAGCCTATGGACGAATATTATGAAGTGGCATCTTGTATATTTCGTCCAAGGCTTCATGCACTCCTTATGGTGGCTTCAAAGTTCTGAAATCATCACTTGTAACTCCGTTCTTGATCCCCTTGCACATGCCATCAAGTCCATGCGTGTTCTTGCTCCAATGTTCATCCTTCTCCAAGCTAGGCCCTTCATTTGTAAGCAAAACAAATGTATCCAATTTAGGCAGCATCATATTCTCATGAACATTAGAAGCATTACCAAGAAACGAAAGTACCTGGTAATTTATTTGGCATGCGCGAGCTCTAGTAATTGGTCCAGTATATGTAACAGTAGGGGCTGTGGGTGTAACAATGGTATTGATGTCCTCATCAGTCTGAGCACATATATTATAGTTCTTGAGGCTCTACTAGAGGCAGAAAGAGATGGCGTGGATGACATGAATGAGGTAATCTTGATCTTGAAACTAGAAATTATGCAATTAGCTGCACGCATTATGCAAGCAACCCAAGAATTGGAGGAAGTAAGAATGTTGCTTTTGAAGACGAGGGAGGTCCTGCTGGTTCTGCTATCTGAAGCCCAGGATAATCCCAGTTCTTCTTTATATACAAGTTGAAATTGTCATTAGATTATTATACTTGCATGTTGTGTCATGTCTCTGAATGGATTATGTTGTAAGACCCCCTATGTTGTCCATGTGTTGTAATGGTCCAAAGTTTTAAGGCGAGGTAATCCTCAGTACTTGTATGATTGACATAAGGTGAACTGTTTTTGGTGTGAGCATATTGTATTGGACGAAATAAATGTTTGACTCAAAGTGTATCCAAACTACGAAATTCGAAGATCACGACATTTCTAAATCATAATCATATATCAAGGTGGAATAAATCTTTGTTGTGGTTTTGAAGAAATGAATAACAACACGTAGAATTATGTATGGATATTCATATTGAATACAAATTGGATTTAAATTTAGTTACCAGGGCCCAGGGTAAACGTGAATGCTAATTCTCCCAAATTTTGAACGAAGCGGCTAAACACCCACTATCATTTGTGGGATACCCGAAGCAAGTGTTTGGGAGATTGAAATTACAGTCTACCCCTGACACTTGACATCCTAATCGATCGGATTTACACTGTTGTCGATAGGGGTAGACTAGTAACTTCAATCAGAAGTGACACGGCCGCCTCTGAGCCCATTCAAATATGGTGAGTGCCAAACGTGGGCGGCAAAACACATTTGATTCAAGCTCGTCTAAAAGACATGTGTCTCTCCCTCCATTTCCCCATTCATACAAGCTGGGTGGCAAAACAAACTCTCCTTGTCCGAAATCGATGTAGGCAAATATTTTAAATAGGGGCAGATGTGTAACTTCCCTCAGACGTGACACAACCGCCCTACCTGTTAGCCCCGTTCATACACCGTGGCCGCCAACTGTGGGCGGAAAAACACCCTCTCCGCGCCCTAAATCGCTACCGACAAATATTGGGCAGATGCGAGATTACCATCCTATCCCCAACTGACGTGATGTCCAAAATTTTAAACAGGGGATACGCCCATAACTTTCCCACATTTCAGACAAGCGCGTCCCAAAGTTTGAGACCACCCCCCTCCATTAACCCATTCCTACACCGTCGGCACCATAACAACCTCCCTACTGTGGCTAGCCTCCTCCGTCTGCCACCCCATCCTCCACCTTGCCGCAGCCGCTACCCCTACCCCGTCGTCCACTACAAGAGATGGACGTCTCTCATCCACGTCGCCGGACCAGGATCCTTTCATCACATCCTATCGCTTCATCGGCGCCGTCATCCACCTTGCTGTTGCCGCTCCTACGAGCGCCTCGTCCCCAGCAACAGGACTTATCCCCCGACCCGGCCGTCTGTCGTCTAAAGTCTTCTTCCGCTCCATCGATAGCCATTGTTATAACGCCCATGATGCGGCTATATCTCCCACGTGTCTAGGCATGACTTAGAGGCATAACCGCATGGTGGTTTTGTCGCAAGAGGGGTAATCTTCACACAATCCCATGTACTGAATAAGAAAGGGATAAAGAGTTGGCTTACAATCTTCACTTCACACAAATAACAAGTTAAACATACATCATCCAGAATACAACCAAGGTCCGACTACAGAACCAAAATAAAAGAAGACAACCCCAAATGCTAGATCCCCGATCATGCCAACTGGGCTCCACTACTAATCATCAAGAAATGAAACATAGTAACGGCCAAGTTCCTCGTCGAACTCCCACTTGAGTTCGGTAGCATCGCCTACACTGGCATCATCGACACCTGCAACTATTTTGGTAGAATCTGTGAGTCACGAGGACTCAGCAATCTCAAAACCCGCGAGATCAAGACTATTTAAGCTTATGGGTAGGAAAGGGGTAATGGGGTGGAGCTGCAGCAAGGACTAAGCATATATGGTGGCTAACATACGCAACTAAGAGAGAGAAGGGAAGCAACTCAACGGTCGAGAAGCTAGAAGTGATCAAGAAGTGATCCTACAACTACTTACGTTCATACATAACCCAAACCGTGTTCACTTCCCGGGCTACGCTGAAAAGAGACCATCACGGCTACACACGCGGTTGATGCATTTCAATTAAGTCAAGTGTCAAGTTCTCTACAACCGGACATTAACAAATTCCCATCTGCCACATAACCGTGGGCACGTCCTTTGAAAGATAATACCCTGCAGGGGTGTCCCAACTTAGCCCATCACAAGCTCTCACGATCAACGAAGGATATTCCTTCTCCCGGGAAGACCCGATTAGACTCGGAATCCCGGTTACAAGACATTTCGACAATGGTAAAACAAGACCAGCAAGACCACCTGACTGTGCCGACAAATCCCGATAGGAGATGCACATATCTCATTCTCAGGGCACAACGGATGAGCAATCCGTACAACTAAAACTAGGCCTCAAGTTTCCTCGAGGTGGCGCTGCAAAGGGCACTAGTTTGGACCAGCACTCAGAGGAGCACTAGCCTGGGGGGGGGGGGGGTTAAATAAGATGACCCTCGGGCTCGCGAAAATCCAAGGGAAAGGCTTAGGTGAGGCAAATGTAAAACCAAGGTTGGGCCTTGCTGGAGGAGTTTTATTCAAGGCGAACTGTCAAGGGGGTCCCATAACCCCAACCGCGTAAGGAACGCAAAATCAAGGAACATAACACCGGTATGACGGAAACTACGGCGGCAAGAGTGAAACAAAACACTAGGAAGAAGGCCGAGCCTTGCACCCTTTACCAAGTATATAGATGCATGGGAGGCATGATAAACAGGTGGTAGGTAGCGTAAACATAGCGATAGAGCGAACAACTAGCAAGCAAAGATAGAAGTGATATCGAGGGTAATGGTCATCTTGCCTGCAAAGTTCTCAGAGTTGTCGAAAGCTTGCTCCTTGTTAGTGTACTCGACAGGTTCCTTGTTCACATACTCGTCTCCCAGATCTACCCAAAGCACGAACACAAGCAATGGAACTACAATCAATCACGGTGCAATGCACAAGCAACATGATGCAATACAAGGCATGGGATGCAAGGTATGATGTGGAATGCATATGAGAACTCTTGAAGGGAAAGGATGATCAAGGAATCAACTTGGCAAGCCAAGTATGCCGCTGGAAAGATGAGATGATTTCAGTCTAAATCGATATAAGGATCACCAGAAATGGATGCACGGTTTGCAAATGACAAGCAAAAAAAGATATGATGCAAACTGCTTAAAACAACAACATGGCCACTTAGAAGCAAGGTTTAATTATGCTACAACACCCAAACATGAAAAATAAATAAATGACAGTAAAGTACGTGTGAAGGTATACATAACATTAACACTGAGCTACTGCTAAAACTCACTAGAATAGGTTCAAACAAGCATGGAAAAAGTGCAAAAGGTATCAACTTCACAGACTTGGTGAAAATACTAACATGGCATAAACAACATCAAGTAGCAATGTTTAGAACTAGCAAACAACATGCTACATGAATATAACATAGCAAAAAAAAGGCATGGCATGCTTCTACTAAATGCACTTAACAAAACTCCCTTACTGAATATGAGCCAAAAGGGCACAGAAAATATGATTACACCCATGCAAACATAGCAAGTTTTATAAATAGATTCAGACTGAAATTTTAGGACATGGCAAAACAGATTCATGTTGGCATGTTAACAAGCTTGATTAACTCACTACATAGCATATCATGGCATGAAATAAATCTAGCATGGAGTAGGCATGAAAATGAAGCTATCCATGTGCAAAATCACCTCATAGCATGCCTGAATTAAAGCACACAAAAATGACAAGACAACATCATGATGTAAATTGACATGTTCATGAACTTGCTCAAATGCAAAAAACAATGCCACCACTGGATTGGCGGGGATTTTCTACCCCGAAAACGTATATAATATGTTGGGGTTGCGGTAGAAATTTCAACACAAGTGCAATAAGTTAAAAATTGCCCTAAATGGAATATGACAGAAGTGGCATTTTCCTTATTTGGAAACGTCCAGAAATGGACTTGCCTGAAATGGAAATGGCATCTTTCCAGAAAATGGAAATTCGCTGGGGTGTAAAAGAAAAAGGAAAACGGGGGCTTATTGGGGGATGGCCAGTGGGCCTAGGTGCGTGTGTGACTGACCAAAGGGGTCTACCTGTTAGTGTCACGAAAGAAAATAAAAGCCAAAAGGTAGCAAGGTTTAGAACTAGCAAACAACATTCTACATGAATATAACATAGCAAACAAAGGCATGGTATGCTTCTAATAAATGCACTTAACAAAACTCCCTTACTGAACATGAGCCAAAAGGGCACAGAAAATATGATTACACCCATGCAAACATAGCAAGTTTTATAAACAGATTCAGACTTGATGAAATTTCAGGACATGGAAAAACAGATTCATGTTGGCATGTTAACAAGCTTGATTAACTCACTACATAGCATATCATGGCATGAAATAAATCTAGCATGGAGTAGGAACGAAAATGAAGCTATCCATGTGCAAAATCACCTCATAGCATGCCTGAATTAAAACACACAAAAATGACAAGACAACATCATGATGTAAAATGACATGTTCATGAACTTGCTCAAATGCAAAAAACAATGCCACCACTGGATTGGTGGGGATTTCTACCCCAAAAACGTATATAATATATTGGGGTTGCTGTAGAAATTTCAACACAAGTGCAATAAGTTAAAAATTGCCCTAAATGGAATATGACAGAAATGGCATCCTTATTTCGAAACGTCCAGAAATGGACTTGCCTGAAATGGAAATGGCATCTTTCCAGAAAATGGAAATTCGCTGGGGTGTAAAAGAAAAAGGAAAACATGGGCTTATTGGGGGATGGCCAGTGGGCCTTGGTGCGTGTGTGACTGACCAAAGGGGTCTACCTGTGAGTGTCACGAAAGAAAATAAAAGCCAAAAGGTAGCATGCCTGGGATTCGAACAGCGACCTCCTGCATCAGAGTGCGCGGGAGCAACCAGTGGGCTACGAGGCCGTTTGTGAACATGTAGGGGCGCGTCTCCCTTTGAACAGAGAGAGGCCTGGTCCTGGAAATCAACATGGGCGCGCAACAAAGTTCTGGCGTTGACGGCAAGCAAAGGCGGCAACATCTGCAGCTGCAGAGCACCGGCGGGCGGGCGGGGTTGCAGTAAGAGCGCGGGAGCGCGTGGCTGCTGCTCGTGGTGTCGCGCGTGCGCGTGTGCTCGGGTACGAGCGAAACAGAGAAGGTGCCGGGCGTAGCGAGCGGCAGAGGAGCTCATCGGAGCCGCGGGAGGCATGAACGGTGCGCGCAAGACGCGAACGTGTGGCGCGAGCGCGACACAGGGGATCCAGAGAGGGTACACACATGCATGCTACGACAACAACAACATCTTCAAAACAACAATAAAGAATGCACACTTTGCCGGAGCACCGAGAACACGACGAAGGCACGACCCTAGCAAATCCCACGGGGATCGTTTGGCGACAATAAAGAGCAGGGAGTGAGTTGGGTATACCTAGTATACCTATGGCAAGAATATACGGCCGGGGATGCGGTAGATCGACGGCGCGAGACGAAGAACTATGGTGGACTTGATGTCCGTGAAGAAGAGGAAGAAGATGGGTCGAGGAGGTCAATCCAGGGGCCGTGGCGTCACGTGCGTCGTGGTAGGAGACGTAGAGGTACTCAGCGAACCCTCCCACGGTAGCAAGAGAGGTTGGACGTGGTCGGAGAGACTACCCCGAGCTCGAGCTCGAGCTCGACCGGAGCATGGTGGGAAGGGTGATGGCGTGGCGTGGCTAGCCTTACCTGGCGGCGGCGAGGGAAGGAGAGGAGGGGGATCGGTCGAGTAGGAACCCTAGGGCACCGGTGACATGATATATAGTGGCTAGGGATGCCGGATGTCCATCAAATCAACGGGTTTGTCGACGTGGACATTGCTGATGCGCTGCCGTATAGGAGGACGAAGGCACTGTCGCTAGCAGGTCACGATGGGCTACTACTGCTGCTTGAGTTGGGCTGCAGGCGCTGGTTTATGGGCTGCTAACCTTGGCTGCTCTCTCTCACACTCTCTCTTTGGCTCTTTTCTATTTCTTCAAACAGAAATAAAAGGGCGAAAAGCATAGAAGGATTGGAGGGGTTTGTGAGAGATATGAAAATATCCTCATGACCCTGGATTTAAGATGAATTTGCATAAATTGAGTTGGACTTTTTTAGAGGTAGAAAAATAAAACAAGTTTGAATAAAATTCAAACTTGATGCATTTTTGAACCTAACCAAATCAACTCCAATTGCGGTGAAATTTGGCAGAGAGGTTCTGGACATGTAGCAAGATTTATAATGAGAAGATGAACATTTATCGAGGAGGGAAAGATGGCACTTCCAAAAAGAAAGAAAAGAGGAGGACATGTGGTGATGCATGGAGGTGGTCATGTATGGATCAAGCAACAATATAACATGCATGAAACACACAATGCACATGAAGAGGATGATGAAATGCAACATGACAAGAAGCACAAATGCAACACTAAGATGAGGCCATGATGCGACATAAGATGGCAAGTGCATAAAAAGATGACAAGTAAAGACAAGACAATGCAATAAGTACAAACCAACAAACAAAACAAAAGAGACCAAAAAGGATTGAACCCAAATGGAATTGGATGAAGAACAAGGTTGGATACATTGTCAAATATGGAAGTTTACATCCGGGGTGTTACAACACTCCACCACTACAAGAGGATCTCGTCCCGAGATCTAGGACTGAAAGAACTCCGGATATTCGAAATGGAGGTGATCCTCTCGCTCCCAGGTGGCTTCTCGGTCGGAATGGTGTGACCACTTCACTTTCAGGAATTTGATTGACTTTTTGCGAGTCTTGCGCTCGGTTTCTTCAAGAATTGCAATGGGATGCTCATGGTAAGACAGATCTTCTTGGAGATTGATCTCTTCAAAGTTGATAGTGTGCTCAGGTATCTTGAAGCATTTGCGAAGCTGTGACACGTGAAACACATCGTGCACATTTGCGAAGTTGGACGGAAGCTCAAGTTAATAGTCGAGGTCACCTCTTTTGCTAATGATCTTGAAAGGACCCACGTATATAGGGGCAAGCTTCCCTTTGATACCGAAGCGATGAGTGCCTTCCATTGGAGAGACGCGGAGGTAGACATGGTCTCCGATCTCGAAAGCCAAGTCACAGTGCTTGTCATCATAATAGCTCTTCTCGTGCGATTGCGCGGCTTTGAGATTCTCACGAATGACTCTGCACATTTCTTCGGCTTCTGTGATCAAGTCGTTGCCAAGAAGTTGGCGTTCACCTGTCTCGGACCAATTGAGAGGAGTACGACACTTCCTGCCATAGAGAATTTCAAATGGGGCCTTGCCCGAACTCGCTTGGAAGTTGTTGTTGTAGGAGAACTCAGCATATGGGAGACAATCTTCCCACTTCATACCAAAGGAAATGACACAAGCCTTGAGCATATCTTCAAGGATTTGATTGACTCGCTCGACTTGGCCACTTGTTTGAGGATGGAAAGTTGTGCCGAAGCGAATGTTGGTGCGCATGGCCTTCTGGAAGGAGTCCAAAAACTTAGAGGTGAAAATGCTTCCGCGGTCTGAAGAGATCAATTGCTGAATACCTTGTAAGGAAACAATTCTGGAGGTGTATAGCTCTGCCAACTGAGCTGCCGTGATAGATTCTTTGATTGGAAGGAAATGAGCCACTTTTGTAAGCTAGTCAATGACAACGAAGATAGCATCATTCCCACGCTTGGACTTGGGAAATCCAGTAACGAAGTCCATTTCGATACGATCAAACTTCCATTCTGGAATAGCAAGAGGTTGGAGGAGATCAGCTGGTCGTTGGTGTTCTACTTTCACCCTTCGGCAGACATCACATTCGTTCACGAATTAAGCAATTTCTCGCTTCATTCGAGTCCACCAATACGACTGTCTGAGGTCATGGTACATCTTCGTATTTCCAGGATGGATGGAAAGAAGAGAATTGTGCGCTTCGTTCATTATGACCTTCCTTAGATCACCTTTAGGAACCACAATCCGGTCCTCGAAGAATAAGGTGTCTCTGTCATCAACACGATAGCACTTGTATTTGGGTAGGCCCTTGGCAATACCATGTCTCGCTCTCTTCACCATGGTGTCAAGGAGTTGTGCCTCACGAATTTGATCTTCCAAAGTTGGAGTGACTTGAAGGTTGGCAACAAAACCTTGAGGAACAACTTGGAGGTTGAGTTTGCGGAAAGCTTCACAAAGATCAGGTTGGAAGGGCTTGAGAATTAAGCTGTTGCAGTAAGCCTTTCTTCTCAAAGCATCTGCAATCACATTTGCCTTGCCTGGAGTATATTCAATACTTGGATTATACTCTTGAATCATTTCGACCCAACGAGTTTGCCTGAGGTTGAGGTTGGGTTGAGTAAAGATATACTTGAGGCTCTTGTGATCGGTGAAAATGTCCACTTTCCTTCCCAACAAGGGGTGTCTCCATGTTATTAATGCATGGACAACTGCCGCCAACTCAAGATCGTGAGTGGGGTAGTTCCTTTGGTTGGGCTTCAACTGATGAGAGGTATAGGCCACAACTTTCTTCTCTTGCATTAACACAACACCGAGACCTTGCAGAGAGGCATCACAGAAAACTTCGAATGGTTTGGATTCATCAGGAGGAGTTAAGACAGGAGCTGAGACTAGCTTCTCTTTAAGAGTGTTGAAAGCAACGTCACACTCAGGAGTCCAGGCATACCTGACATGCTTCTGGAGGAGGTTGGAAAGAGGCTTTGCAATCTTAGATAAATTCCCAACGAATCTTCGGCAATAGCTTGCAAGTCCAAGGAAACTGCGGAGCTGCTTGACATTATGAGGAGGTTCCCAATTCACAACTGCAGACACCTTCTCGGGATTAACAGCGATGCCCTTGGCGGAGACTGTATGACCAAGGTAAAGAACTTCATCAAGCCAAAACTCACACTTGGAGAATTTTGCATAGAACTGATACTCTCTGAGCTTGTCGAGCACCAATCGCAAGTGTTTGGCATGGTCCTTCTTATTCTTGGAGAAGACCAAGATATCATCGAGATACACTAGGACGAATTCATTTTCGAAGGGGTTGAAGATGAAGTTCATCATGCGGGTGAACGTTGGAGGAGCATTGACAAGACCGAAAGACATGACAGTGTATTCATAAGAGACAAAGCTAGTTCTGAAAGCAGTCTTGGGGATATCTTGTTCACGAATGCGAATCCGATGATAACACATACGGAGATCAAGCTTGGAAAACACCTTTGCACCTTTAAGTTGCTCGAAAAGCTCATTGATGTTGGGAAGTGGGTACTTGTTCTTGATTGTCCTCTTGTTCAATGGATGGTAGTCGACACAAAGTTGGTCCATGCCATCCTTCTTCTGGACAAAAAGAACACCACAACCCCATGGAGATGAACTCGGCCTGATCAAACCCAGATGCTCTTGTTCATCGAGTTGTTTCTTCAATTCGTTCAGCTCGTCTGGCCCAATCTTGTATGGACGCTTGCAAACGGGTTTCGTACCTGGATCAAGATCGATAACAAACTCAACTGGCCGGTGAGGAGGCATACCCGGAAGCTCTTCTGCAAAGACATCTTGGTACTCACAAATGACTGGAATCTGAGAGATTGCATCTAACTCGCCCTTCTCACTGAGAGAGAATAACTGAATGGTTTCATCACGAGCGGCATAGATGATCACATCCTCAGAAGAGTGTGTCAATTGAATCTCCCTGGCAGCATAATCAAGTTGAGCCTTGTGCTTAGAAAGCCAGTCCATGCCGAGAATTAGATCAATATCCGAGTCGCCAAGAACAATTGGTGAAGACAAAAATTTATAGTCTCCCATCTTGATAACGGAATCAACAAATACTCGAGAAGTCACTTGCCGAGCCGGGGAAACAATAGACAATGGTCTCGGCAATACTTGAGTAACCAAATCATGCATAGCCACAAAAGGTCTTGAAATGAGAGAATGCGATGCACCAGTATCAAATAAGACTTTTGCAGGAATATCATTAACTGAGAGATTACCCATGATCACTTCTGAAGAATCCTCTGCTTGAGCTGCATTCATCATGTTCACCTTAGCATGCTTGGGATTATGCTTGACCACTGCATTGCTTGTTGATCGAACAGGAGGAGGAGGCGGAAGGCGCCTTTGGTTGAAGCACTTGTTCGCATAGTGACCTTTCTGCTGACATTTTTTTCAAGTCACCTCTAAGAGTGGACGATGATAAGGAGCACTTGCCCTTGGATCTAGAGTCTGTGACTTGTTCTGATAGCCTGGGTTGGGTGGGTGGGAAGATCCACGACCAGCTTTGTTCTTCTGCTGGTAAGGCTGACGAAACAGAGGAGGAGGAAGCCAGAACTTCTGTTGCTTAGCTGCCACTTGTGAGGAAGAAGAAGACTGAACTGCATCCCTGATTCTTTTCTTAGAAGCCTCACACTTGAGCTGAGCACCTTCTTGCTTGAGGGCCATGTTATAGAATTGATCAAACTTAGTCGGCTCAATAAGAACGAAAGCTAATTGCAGATCCTCTCTGAGGCCACCTCTGAATTGATAGATCATGCTCTTTACATCAGGAACGTCTTGTTTAGCGAAGCGAGCAAGTTTCTGAAACTGGATATTGTATTGATACACGGACATGCTGCCTTGCTTGAGATTGCAGAATTCCTCACGCTTGCTCTCAACAACACTTGTAGGAATGTGGTGAGCTTTAAAGTCCCGACAGAAGTCGGTCCAAGTAATCACTCGACCTCCTCTGGAATCTTTGTATTGTTGATACCAATCAGCAGCTTGGTCCTTGAGTTGAAATGAAGCAAACTTGAAAAAGTCCTCAGGCCTGACATTGCTACATTCAAAATGCTTGTTGATGTCCACGAGCCAATCATCGGCGTTTGTGGCCTCGGCACAGTAGCTGAAAGACTTCGGCTAATTTGCAAGGAACTGGTTGAGGGTAGCAAACTGAGGCTGATGGTTGAACTGCCGTTGACCTTGATTCCCTTGGTTGCCTTGGCCTTGGTTGCGCTCTTGCAAGAGTTGGAAAAGCATCTGGGCATTGGCGTTGGTGGCTGCCATGACAGCTTGCCATGCCTCCAGAGGCGGAGGTGGAGGTGGAGGGTTCGCCTGTTCCCCATCATTGCGGTCCGGATTCAGGCGTGTTGGAGGAGCCATCCTGAAGAGGGCGACATCCGTTAGAAAACTTGATAGACAGATAGACAAGCTGAATCAACGAATGGAAATTTGCAACACATAGTCTTCACAATAAACATTCGAACAAGGATTGAACAAATGAATTCCAAAGTTAACATCACATGTCCATTAAGGTGAGAAGCCACTTGATAAGAGATTGATGAATGAAATAACGAGGTATGGCTGGAACAAATAAGTGGTAAGGATTACCCAATCACAAACCAAATATATGTGGGAAGAAATGCTAGAGCTACTTGAATTCCCACCTATAAACTCTCGAAACTTTCTGCTTATGCAATCTGGTGTTGGGGATACAGGGGAAGCATAATATCTCACCCAAACTAACAATCCCTACATCCAGCTATATCCATCCGTCAACATATAACCAAGAAACCTTCGGAAATCGTGTCCTTAACCTTCGAAAAGCATCCATTATACGAGTTATGGCAATACTCCCGAACTCCCGCCCCAGTACTGGGTGGCGTCGAGGTTATCTCATCAACAACTGCATAAAAGAGATTTTCGATGTCGACGAAACTCAGGTATTCCAGAACTGCAACGCTAAAATTTTGACGACAACACCTCAGAGCTCAACTCCCCGGGACACTGCCACAACCCCTAAATGTCAGGAGGCACCAAGAACAATGCTCTCGTCACAAGAATATCGGAACGATCCCAAGATACCCGCGTGATCCTAAATTTTTTTAGTGAAATTTGAGGAGAGGAAAGACAAAACATCTATGTCAGGAGGCCTCACCAGAGCGACGAAGGGACTGAGGAGTAAAAAGAATCCTACTCTCCGATATATATAATCCTAAGACTCAAAACATTTTTGTTGTAGAGTCAACAACGTCAGCGATTCGATCAAGCAAGGGGCTCCTAAGTCGGGGATGGCTCTGATTACCAACTTCTAACGCCCACGATGCGGCTATATCTCCCATGTGTCGAGGCACGACTTAGAGGCATAACCGCATGGTGGTTTTGTCGCAAGAGGGGTAATCTTCACACAATCCCATGTACTGAATAAGAAAGGAATAAAGTGTTGGCTTACAATCACCACTTCACACAAATAACAAGTTAAACATACATCATCCAGAATACAACCAAGGTCCGAGTACGGAACCAAAATAAAAGAAGACAACCCCAAATGCTAGATCCTCGATCGTCCCAACTGGGCTCCACTACTAATCATCAGGAATTGAAACATAGTAACGACCAAGTTCCTCGTTGAACTCCCACTTGAGTTCGGTAGCATCGCCTGCACTGGCATCATCGACACCTGCAACTATTTTGGTAGAATCTGTGAGTCACGAGGACTCAACAATCTCAAAACCCGCGAGATCAAGACTATTTAAGCTTCTGGGTAGGAAAGGGGTAATGGGGTGGAGCTTCAGCAAGCACTAAGCATATATGGTGGCTAAAATACACAAATAAGAGCGAGAAGGGAAGCAACACAGCGGTCGAGAAGCTAGAAGTGATCAAGAAGTGATCCTGAAACTACTTACGTTCATACATAACCCAAACCGTGTTCACTTCCCGGGCTACGCCGAGAAGAGACCATCACGTTTACACACGCGATTGATGCATTTTAATTAAGTCAAGTGTCAAGTTCTCTACAACCGGACATTAACAAATTCTCATCTGCCACATAACCGCGGGCATGGCTTTCAAAAGACAATACCCTGCAGGGGTGTCCCAACTTGGCCCATCACAAGCTCTCACGATCAACGAAGGATATTCCTTCTCCCGGGAAGACCCGATCAGACTCGGAATCCCGGTTACAAGACATTTCGACAATGGTAAAACAAGACCAGCAAGACCACCCGACTATGCCGACAAATCCTGATAGGAGCTGCACATATCTCGTTCTCAGGGCACAACGGATGAGAAATATGTACAACTAAAACCAGGCCTCAAATTTCCCCGAGGTGGCGCTGCAAAGGGCTCTAGTTTCGACCAGCACTCAGAGGAGCACTGGCCCGGGGGGTTTAAATATGATGACCCTCGGGCTCGCGAAAACCCAAGGGAAAGGCTTAGGTGAGGCAAATGTAAAACCAAGGTTGGGCCTTGCGGGAGGAGTTTTATTCAAGGCAAATTGTCAAGGGGGTCCCATAACCCCAACCGCGTAAGGAACGCAAAATCAAGGAACATAACATCGGTATGACGGAAACTAGGGCGACAAGAGTGAAGCAAAACTCCAGGCAAAAGGCCAAGCCTTCCACCCTTTACCAAGTATATAGATGTATTAATTAAATAAGATATATTGTGATATCCCAGAATATCCATGTTCCAACATGGAACCAACTTCATCTTCACCTGCAACTAGCAACGCTATATGAGGGGTTGAGCAAAAGCGGCAACTTAGCCAAACAACGGTTTGCTAGGATAGGATGCTTAGAGGCTTGACATGACAATGTGGGAGGCATGATAAACATGTGGTAGGTAGCGCAAACATAGCGATTGAGAGAAAAACTAGCAAGCAAACATAGAAGTGATATTGAGGGTAATGGTCATCTTGCCTGCAAAGTTCTCAGACTTGTCAAAAGCTTGCTCCTCATTAGTGTACTCAACAGGTTCCTCGTTCACGTACTCATCTCCCGGATCTACCCAAAGCAAGAACACAAGCAATGGAACAACAATCAATCACGGTGCAATGCGCAAGCAACATGATGCAATACAAGGCATGGGATGCAATGCATATGAGAACTCCGGAAGGGAAAGGATGATCAAGGAATCAACTTGGCAAACCAAGTATGCCACTGGAAAGATGAGATGATTTCAGTTGAAATCGATATAAGGATCACCGGAAATGGATGCACGATTTGCAAATGACAAGCAAAACAAGATATGATGCAAACTGCTTAAAACAGCAACATGGCCACTTAGAAGCAAGGCTTAAATATGCTACATCACCCAAACAAGAAAACTAAATACATGGCAGTGAAGTACATGTGAAGCTCTACATAACATTAACACTGAGCTACTTCTATAACTCACTAGAACAGGTTCAAACAAGCATGGCAAAAGTGCAAAAGATATCAGCTTCACGGACTTAGGGAAAATACTAACATGGCATAAACAACATCAGGTAGCAATGTTTAGAGCTAGCAAACAACATTCTACGGGAACATAAAATAGCAAAAAATGGCATGGCATGCTTCTACTAAATGCAGTTAACAAAACTCCCTTACTAAACATGAGCCAAAGGGGCACAGAAAATATGATTACACCCATGCAAACACAGCAAGTTTTATAAACCGATTCAGACAGTCAAATTTCAGGACATGGCAAAACAGATTCATGTTGGCATGTTAACAAGCTTGATTAACTCACTACATAGCATATCATGGCATGAAATCAATCTAGCATGGAGTAGGCATGAAATGAAGCTATCCATGTGCAAAATCACCTCAAAGCATGCCTGAATTAAACAACACAAAAATGACAAGACAACATCATGATGTAAAATGACATGTTCATGAACTTGCTCAAATGCAAAAAACTATGCCACCACTGGATTGGTGGGATTTTTGTACCCCAAAAACATACTCCCTCCGTCCCAAAATTCTTGTCTTAAATTTGTCTAAATACAGATGTATCAAGTCACGTTTTAGTAATAGATACGTCCGTATCTAGACAAATCTAAGACAAGAATTTTGGGACGAAGGGAGTATATAATATGTTGGGGTTGCTGTAGAAAATTCAACACAAGTACAATAAGTTAAAAACTGCCCTAAATGGAATATGACAGAAATGGCATTTTCCATATTTGGAAACGTCCAGAGATGGACTTGCCTGAAATGGAAATGGCATCTTTCCAGAAATTGGAAATTCGCTGGGGTGTAAAAGAAAAAGGAAAACAGGGGCTTATTGGAGGATGGCCAGTGGGCCTAGGTGCGTGTGTGACTAACCAACCAGTGGGCTACGAGGCCGTTTGTGGACATGTAGGGGCGCGTCTCCCTTTGAACAGAGAGAGGCTTGGTCCTGGAAATTACCATGGGCACGCATCAAAGTTTTGGCGTTGACGGCAAGCAAGGGCGGCGACATCTGCAGCTGCAGAGCACCAGAGGGCGTGCGGGATTGCTGTGAGAGCGCGGGAGCACGTGGCTGCTTCTCGTGGTGTCGCGCGTGCGCGTGTGCTCGGGTACGAGCGGAACAGAGAAGGTGCCGGGCGTAGCAAGCGGCAGAGGAGCACATTAGAGCTGCGGGAGGCTTGAAGGGTGCGCGCAAGACGCGAACGTGTGGCGCGAGCGCGACAGAGGGGATCCAGAGCGGCGACACACAGGCATGCTACAGCAGCAACGACATCTTCGAAACAACAAGAAAAAATGCAGACTTTGCCGGAGCACCGAGAACACGATGAAGGCACGACCCTAGCAACTCCTACGGGGATCGTTTGGCGACAATAAAGAGCAGGGAGTGAGTTGGGTATACCTAGTATACCTATGGCAAGAATATACGGCCGGGGATGCGGTAGATCGACAGCGCGAGACGAAGAACTCTGGTGGACTTGATGTCCGTGAAGAAGAGGAAGAAGATGGGTCGAGGATCAGGTCAATCCAGGGGCCGTGGTGTCGCGTGCGTTGTGGTAGGAGACATAGAGGTACTCAGCGAACCCTCCCACGGTAGCAGGAGAGGTTGGACGCGGTCAGAGAGAGTACCCCGAGCTCGAGCTAGAGCTCGGGCGGAGCATGGTGGGCAGGGCAACGGCGTGGCGTGGCTAGCCTTACCTGGCGGTGGCGAGGGAAGGAGAGGAGGGGGATCGGTCGAGTATGAACCCTAGGGCACCGATGACATGATATATAGAGGCTAGGGACGCCGGACGTCCATCAAATCAAAGGGTTTGTCGATGTGGACATGGACGACGAGCTGTCGTACAGGAGGACGAAGGCACTATCGCTAGCGGATCACGATGGGCTGCTACTGTTGCGTCAGTTGGGCTGCAGGCGCTGGTTGATGAGCTACTAACCTAGGCTGCTACTCTCTCTCTCTCCCTCTGGCTCTTCTATTTCTTCAAACAGAAATAGAAGGGCGAAAAGCACAGAAGGATTGGAGGGGTTTGTGAGAGATATGAAAATATCCTCAGGACCCTGGATTTAAGATGAATTTGCATAAATTGAGTTAGACATTTTTAGAGTTAGAAAAATAAAACAAGTTTGAATAAAATTCAAACTTGAGGCATTTTTGAACCTAACCAAATCAACTCAAATTGCGATGAAATCTGGCAGAGAGGTTCTGGACATGTAGCAAGATTTATAGGGAGAAGATGAACATTTATGGAGGATGGCAAGATGGCACTTCCAAAAAGAAAGAAAAGAGGCGGAGAGGTGGTGACGCATGGAGGTGGTCATGTATGGATCACACATGGATCAAGCAACAATATAACATGCATGAAACACACAATGCACATGAAGAGGATGATGAAATGCAACATGACAAGAAGCACAAACGCAACACTAAGATGAGGCCATGATGCAACATAAGATGGCAAGTGCATAAGAAGATGACAAGTAAAGACAAGACAATGCAACAAGTACAAACCAACAAACAAAACAAAAGAGACCCAAAAGGATTGAACCCAAATGGAATTGGAGGAAGAACAAGGTTGGATACATTGTCAAATATGGAAGTTTACATCCGGGGTGTTACAATCGCACCCGTAGCACCCTCAATGTATCAGCAGGGGCCTACACGGCATCGCAAGAGAGGTGGTACTCTTTCATATCTTCTTAAGTTGTTGATCCCACCCGGAAAATAGATCGTAACTTGTTTACTATACTTTTCTTGTCCGTACCAAATCGTAGTGGCTAGTTGAAAGCAAACATTGGTTGTGAAGTAGCTTTGTCCAGTTTGCACCTTCAGATCCGCCATGGCACAGTCACTGTACTCGTAAAGCTTATGGTTTCTTCCTTTATATTCACTACCATCATCATAGGTGCTTCATGTCGTGCTACCACTGCTCCTCAAGACCTCAACGCATCAAGCGAAACAACATGCCACTCATAATTCCAAAGCTTAGTTGTCGAAATACGAATCTGATATGATGCTCATATTACTAAAACAGAGAATGTTTAATTGGTCACCTATTGTTCCTATATTCATTTCGAAAAGCATGTGCGCCATCCACTGGTCCAACTAGTTCCCCTTTCCAGATTTTACTCTTAATGCTTAGGGTTTTTCCTTTTTATCTACTCTACTATGATCTACGTAGGTGCTTTCTGTCATACTAGTAGTACCCCACCCTTCAAGCTAAACAACACAACACCCATAATACCAAAGCTTAGTTGTTCAAATATGATTGTGATATGATACTGATATTAGTTAATAGATACATATAGAGAGACAACATAATTGCATTTCTTTGTCACTTGTTGACTGTAATATCTTGTCCATACCAAATCTTAGTTGTTATTTAAAAGCAAACATTGGTTTCTAACTACCCTTTGCGCGGATTGCAGCTTCAGATTTGCCATCCCACTCCCACGGTCAACACTATACTCATCATGCTTATGGTTTCCCCATTTTATGACGACCACGATCAGCCTACATGGTTCGTGTCATATTAGCACTGCTCCACCCATCGAGCTAAACAAGCTTAGTTGTACAAATTCAAATATGATATTATGCTGATATTAGTAAAACTGAGACATGTTCAATTGGCCAGCTAAATGTTCCTACTTTAGTTTCGAAATGCATGTGAGCCACATATGGAGAGACCAGAAGGAATAGTATTTCTCTGTGCACACTGGTTCATCATGGGTAGGCAATAGATATTGTATAGAAAGACTTGTAATATCTTCAATCTGCTTGCTCTTCTGCTCTTCTTTAACATGATCCTCTTCTCTTCTTTAATAAGTATGTTCCTTGTTGGGAAGAATAGTAGAGACATTTGCGGTTGACTGGTAAGGTCGAGTTGTTCTCCCTTAATATATTTTGAATCCGTCAGGTCAGGTCGGCTTGTTCTTCTGTACTATATGTTGAAGCTGTCATCTGCGAAGTATCATCACTTCTGGAGCTCTCATATTTTGAGTAGTAGGCCACATTATATTAATGCACACAACAAATTACAATATGCATGTCATCTCTCAGAAGAAGTGCAGAGATAACACAAAGGGGTTTACAGGGAGGCCGTATTGGATTAGAATCACTTCTGCATTACAAAGATAATCTCACTTGTTTTTATATTTTTCATGCATGTCAGGTATTGAACATGATCAAAATGAATATGATAATGGGCGCACGAGAGGAATATTGCAGAACAATCCACTGGCTAACAAACTTGGCATGGTGGAGGATGGCCTATCTTATTCACCCATCAAGGTGCTTGCTATAACTTCGCAAGGTTGTATTGGTCGCACATATTTTGCATATGACCTCTTGCATTACTTCTACTTTGTTACACCACCATCTGCTTAGTTTAAGGATCATATATGAGTATATGCCATAACTATCCTTTTTCTGTACCTATTCCATGTGTCATCATACTATGATTTTCCAGGCAAATGTTGTTCTTTCGTAATAGATATCCAAACGGAAGAGGGTGAGTGCAGATCCTCAAGGAGTACAAACTAGGTATTTGGAAAAGGTAGTGATACCTGTTAAATGAGATAGATCAGCAACCACAGAAAACACAGGCCCAACTGTACAACACTTTACCCCTACTCCACTGGCCAAACCCCTATTAGAACTACTGAAAGCCCAGCGTCATGTACTGTTTACGATATCAATTCAAAATTTGAACTCCAAAATTTCTGCATGTGCCTTACCTTCTCTCTTGTATGAAAACTATTTTTAGATGAATCTTGCTCAAAGGATCATAGGATCTCACAACAATACTGGGCACTGCATTGCTCTTGTCAGTACCTCTTACCCTTTGTCAGCATACTTACACTCATTGCTGTTTGATTATGTAGCATCACTGTAAATGTTCGCTTCTTTATCCTCCCTTTTCTAGAAATTATAAGATCTATATTTACTATTGGATAAATTAGCATTAACACAATGGTTATGAAGTTTGAGATTAGTCATGTAAGTAGTTGTTGCCGTGTACTCCCTCTGCATCAAATTAATTGTTGATCAATTGGACGTATCTAGAACTTAATAGTGCTAGATACATCCATTTGAGTGACAAGTAATAACGGACGATGGTGGTATTACTGTACTTGCGTCGCGAGATAGTTAATTGTCTAGCATTACTCTGCATCTTATCTGCCCTGCCCTCCACTTTCTACAAATTATCAGATCTTCGTTTACTCTTACCAAAATGTTGAATAAAGCCAATGCCACTTCACACGTTGATGTCTGCATTCCTCTTGTGTAACATCCCAAATTTTCAATTTGGAATGTTATGCATTAGATCATCATTGCATATCATATTTTATTGCATTTTGGTTTGATCCTAGAAATTCTATGCAACTCAAGGACCCACGGAGAGAGTTGGGGATTTCGTTATTTTCATATTTGAGTTCTCTTGAATTTTGAAATGAGGATCGTTTTATTTTTAATTATTTTCTCTTCAAATATTTCTTTTATGAAAATAAAAGAGAGAGGATAAAATGACTTCCCCAAAATAAAGAAATATGGGAGATTTAATATTAAAATCAAATAAGAATTTTATTCGGAGTTTTATCGCTATTTTATTTGAATTAGGAAAATATGCGTTTTTCAAAATTGCATTAGAGTCCAAATAAATGTTCACCTTGTCCAGTAGATTTTTAGAGGACAGGGAAAATTTATTTCAGAATTTTTGGAGTCCGTTTAGTATTTCTTTTCTTTGTTTTTCTGCGCGGAATATTATTAAAAAAAGAACCGACCTAACCGGGCCGTGTCCGACCTGGACACTAGCCCGACCGGCCCTTTTAAAGCCGCGGAAGCCCGAGCCGCCAGCCCCCGCACCCAAAACCCTAGCTGCCGCCCAAGTCCCATCGCCGCAGCCGGAGCCTAGCCGCGCCGCCGAACCGCCCGCGCCACCCCGTAGCCCCGCCGCCACCCCGCAGCACCCCGCCGCTGCCGGATCCCCTCGCTGCCGCTGCCCGACCCATCTGGAGGAGCCTCCCGCCGCCGCCTCCGTCTCGCCGGACCTCTCCGGAGGTAGCCGCCGCCGCCTCGGTTTTCGCGAGAAAACCGATCGTTTTTTTCGAAACCCTAGATCCCGTTTTTTTAATTTTTAGATCAGTTTTTTTCAGTTTATTTATTTAGCGAACGCCCATTCGTTCGTTCGTTTTAACAAACGGTTTTCAGCATTTAGCCGCAGACAGTGAACGTTCGTTCGTTAGCCTGTTCGTCAGTTTTTCTTTTTCTCGGATTTTCCGCGATTATTTTCAATCGCGATTTCTGATCCGATTTTCATATTTGTTTATCTTTTCACTCGTTTATCAGAATCAGGCGATTCAAGCGCCTAGAGTTTCATCTCGAAGCCGTATTTCTGTTTTATCAACTTAAACAAGTTTTTGCTACTGTAAAATTTAATTTTAGTCCATATTAGTAAACGAAGCTTGTTTCTTTCGCAGTTTGAGTTTTGTTGCTTCATTTGATTTGATTCTTTTTGCAAACCGGAGTTCTTAAGTTGAACTTTCTGGTTAGATCTTATTATTTGAGGTTTACCTGTGCACCTTGCTTGATTGCTTATCGTATGCATGTTTGTTTGCGATAGAGTACCCGGAGTGTGAAGCGTGCTACAACGAGTCTCTAGGTTTCACGGATCATCGGCAAGGCAAGTAACACTTTGATCATACCTCTTTACTACCCAGGTTTATTGCATTAGGTCAATCCTCAAACAATTGCATGGTTAGGATCTGATTAAATTGTGGGTTTTGGAAGTAGATGATGTAGTACCTATTCACCTGTTTATTATCAAACCTTTGGGAGTTACTTCTATGTTGCTTATATTGCTATGCTATGCTCGTAGACGTGGTTTGGGTTTGAGCGTATTCATGACATATGTGAGTATTGTTAACTAATGGTTAATTTAAGGTGGCAACTTTAATACACATATGGGTGGATTGAGGCACCTGGGGAACCCAGTGTTGTCTGTATTTTTGGAAATCCCGGGGTACCGTGTGATTCTCCTATGGACTGCCACCCAGGCTCAAAGGGATCATAATATTATTCATGGTAGAAACTTTCGTGTGCAGCCACATGCCATTATGGGCTCTGGCATAGTTGAGTAAGTTGTGGGAAACCTTTCCATGGTGGGCTAGCAGATGTAGGGGATTGTAGGTGTACAAGCCTATCTATCAGTTAAGGGGACCTCTTCGGAAAGACTATGTCCCGGTCATCCGTTTCTCAAACATCATGTAGTGCGACAAATAAACGGAGGAGATCGAGTCTTGTGAGTAAAAGTGCACAAACCTCTGCAGAGTGTACAAACTAATCATAGTTAGCCGCGTCCCCGGTTATGGACAACTTGAGTATCTGGTTCTTGGATTATCATGTGGATCTCATCACTCTTAATATAATTTGATTGGGTTTAATGATGATGCTTAATTGGGATTGAGTTGGGTGAACCTTCTCAATGTTTAACAACTACCGTGATAGTTAAGTAAAATGTATTCCTTTGTTGTAGGAAAAAATTGCCTTTCCGCAAAACATATTAACCATACAGCCTCCACCAACCATATATGCATATAGTGATAGCTTTATTTTGTTCATTACTCTCTTGTGTTACATTGCCAGCATATTCCATGTGCTGGCCCATTTTCGGGATGCAACGTATCATGTTGCAGACTTTTCAGACGACGAGTAAGGAGCCTTAGGTCGTGGTCTTTCACTCAGTGATGTCGTTGGAGTTGATGGACTCACTTTATCTTCCAAGCCTTCCGCTGTTATCATATTAGATGGCCTTAAGCCATATTTATTGTAATATATTTCTCTTTTGAGACATTCGATGTAATAAGTGTGTGATTGCCACTCTGTTATAAATCCTCAAGTACTGTGCGTGTTAGCATTACTGATCCAGGGATGACACTGATGCACAGAGATCAGACTGTTTGAGGTCTGGTCGCTACAAGATGGTATCAGAGCACACGCTGAATGTAGGACATGACCACTAAGCTAAAGCCCTAGATCACTACTCTCTTCTCATTTCTGACTCCTCTCCATTTTCTACTCTTCAGGATGGCGGATGAAAGGATCAAGTTCACGCAATCGGATGAAGACACCCCTGTTGGATGCCGCTTGAAGGAAGTCACTAGGTACATGAACATCGGAATACCAAGCTTCACCGGGACTTACAATGCCACTTTACCAGAAGAGGAGTGCTGGATGATTCAAGTTCAAGTTCTAGGAAGGACATTCACGCCAGTCACTGAGCCCATAGAGTTTTCCTTTGATGCACCAACCTGGAGTCTAGGAAAGAGTATGGCAGCCCACATCACCATGGGACGCATTGGAGAAGTTTACCACAAGGATCTCAAGGATACTATCTACCAGATTTGTGGGCGCCAGATGAGCAATGGGAGATGATCAGCACCAGGAAGGATAGATCAATTGCAGCTTTCATCCAGGAGTTAAACCAGCACATTCGATGCTAGGAGAACCAGATGTGCATAGGCATGATAGATTTAAAGAAGGCGATGACAAGGATCACAGAGCTGGAGGAAGAAATCAAGGCCACACGTGAAGATTATGAGGAGGAAATTATCGTACTAGTGGAGAAGAATGACGACCTGAAAAGGAAGATCGGAGTATTCATGGGAGAACCCGCGCCAGAAGGAGAAGATGACGGGCCACTTGCCCGGAGAACTACATCATCATCGACGACACCGACTCGGACCCCGATGATAGCGATGATGACCATTTTGATGAAGCTGGAGAGGATATCATGGAGTCTTCGACCGATCAATTTTTCTAGTCGACCACCATATCAGTAGTAGTATTCCACCATGTATATAGTATAGTCCGAGCACTTTTTTAACGATAGTTCTAGACGGATTGTATGCCCTTGTTTGATTGATTGAGTGATATGTTTGTGTTTGTCTCATGCGCATATGGGTAGTGTTTTCCCCTAGGCCTCATTCTACTCTGTTTTCTCACCTTTTCTAAACCCAGCATATGCCTCCGAGACGCGACAATGGATTTGCTTTCCCACCGGAGCTCACTTAGTTGATCCAGCTGCAGAATGCATTGATGCAGATACTAGTCTAGAATCAGAATCAGGGGAACAACAGCAACAACAACCCACCACCACCACCACCTGTTGATCACTTAGCCCATTTTCTAAGGCTGAACCCGCCGATGTTCTCCAGTAGCACCGAGCCGATAGTTGCAGATGATTGGCTCCGCAAGACTGAGAGTGTTGGGGATATTACTACTGGGCGTAAACCGGCCAAGAGAGGCCAGTTTAACTTCATCAGTAGTTCATTATACTTGAAGCCCATGAAGGCAGACGGGGACGCTGTGTAAAGGCCCAGGGCCCAGAACTGGTTTAAGGCCTGTAGCTATAAACCTACATTGATATGTAACTTGCATTGTAAGGTAGAAAGAGCGGAGACCGAGCCGGACATGTTTATGAGACGGCCTCGGGACTCTGTAAACCGACGGGTGTCAACCCATATAAATAAGGGAACGACCCGACGGCGGTTCAGGATAACAGACAACAACTCGAGACTCAGGCAAAGCGTATTCGCTCCCTGGTCATCGAAACCTCATCAATTCCATCACAACTAGACGTAGGCTTTTACCTTCATCGTAAGGGGCCGAACTAGTATAGAACTCTCTTGCGTGCCTTGTCCGCTTTAACCCCTTTATGCTAACCCGTTGCGATGGCTCCACGACTAAGTCCTTTCACGAGGACATCTGCCGTGACAAACCCACGACAGTTGGTGCCCACCGCGGGGCTATCACGTGATGGTTTCAAGTTCTTGGAGGGCAGCTTTGAAGGACTCAAGGGTTACGTTGTGGGCTGGATGACCAAGAGTCATCGCGGCAAGCTCTACATCGACGATGCATGCTGGGGCCCCGAGGCCGGCTCAATCGAGTAAGGGTACCGGGTCCCCTTTGGTGGCATACACATTTTCGTTGGCAAGATTGGCGAACCGGGCGCTGAGCCGGACATCTGCACTGACCTCGTCGAAACGGCTCAGCATGCGAGATCTGCCCGGGTCAAGCCTATCATGATGCCTTCGTGGGAGTCATCCATGGAGAGAAATACGAGGACAGATCGGAATCTGGTGGTGAAACCATCGTTTATTCCGACGACGAGTCATCAACCAGAGAGACCGAGTCATTATATCAGCTACAAGATGACCGGATTGGGGGCTGTTCCGATGGCGACAGTATTCCGGACCCCTCTGATCTGCCAAACCGGGTTGCAATTTTCATGGCCGGTACACAGTCGGCGCTTCATTCTAGAGCTCGCGCACCCCAATTAAATTACCAGGTACTTTCATTTATTGGTAATGATTCTAATGTTTGTGAGAATATGATGCTGCCTAAATTGGATACATTTGTCTTGCTTACAAATGAAGGGCCTAGCTTGGACAAGAAGGATGATCATTGGAGCAAGATCAAGCATGGAGATGATGGCATGCACAAGGGAACAAGAACGGAGTTACAAGTGATGATTTCAGGACTTTGAAGCCACCATAAAGAGTGTGTGAAGCCTTGGATGAAATATACAAGATGCCACTTCATAAATTTCATCCTGAGGCTATTCTAGGTGCTGTGTCACCTTATTATTGGGCCAGGCCCATGTAATTTCGAAATACTTAAGTATAGGCTGTTTTTAGAGTCCGTATGTGTGGGGAAACAAGAGTTAGGGTTGGTTTCGGACCCCTTCCTCAAGGGCCACGAAATTCCCCCCTCTTCCTCCATATATACAGCCCTTAGGGCATCGTTTAGACTTTGGGTTTTATTTAGATTAAAGTTCGCCATAGCTGCAACTTTGCGTACTTCGTTTGTGTTCAACGACGAGACAAAGGCGTCACAGAACCCCACCTTGATCAATAAAGCTTTCCTCTTATATTCGCAATATCCAGATTGCAATCATAGTTTCTTGCTTGTTCTTCATTTGCCTGCAATAAACAGACCTTCGTGGTCAGGTTGATCATGCTCCGGCGTTGTCAATAACCTCTCGGAGTTGGTGTAGCCATTGCTAAGGCGCGACGTCCTCACACGTTCGTAGTCGGATCGTCAAAGTCGACTTCCTCCAAAACAATAGCCACCATCTCATCGAAAGACAGGACACCTTTACTTCTATCAGGTGGTATCAGATTTCCAGGTTGCTCGGTGAGATTTTACAGTTTTTTCGTAGTTTAGATCGAGTCTATTCTTCATACCTATAGTCCACGAAAAAGCCAAAAAAATTAGGGTTAGTTCACCCTATTTGAACCAATTTAAGCCTTTGCATAATCTTTTCTGTATTTGCTTTGTTGAATTTGCAGTTGCATCGCCTTGTCAAGTTGATGGTCTTAGCGTCTAGTCCTTTAGAGTTTCGAGTTCTATTCACACATTTTCACGTCGCCGCTGCCATATATCACCACCGCATCATCATCATCGTTGTTGCCGCATACCACCACCGCCAACTTCATCGCTGCTACCATATACCACCACCACATATTCACCGCCAATCCGAGTCCATATACGCCACCACCTATCCGCCGCCATCATGCCAATTCGAGTCCACCTGCAACATATATCCTCCACCAGTCCGAGTTCCACCAGATTCATCGCTACCGCCAGTCCGAGTTCCACAAGATTCATCGGCGCCACCAGTCCTAGTCCGAGTACAGTATTTTGTTACTCTGTTTTGGATTTCCATATCACGCCATACTCCGAGTTGTGACAGAGTAGGACTCCCGAACTTTCGTGATACCCGCAGTAGAAAAATAGTTCCAGTTTCAGAAAAAAATTGTTTGGGGTACTGATGAAGCTATGTACCTAGGATAGGGCACGGACCTGTCCTAAGTACCCTACCTAAGGACATCCCAAGAAGAAGTCGCCTTTCAATCGACTTGAAAGTATCCCACTCGACGGATTCAAGACACTCGACCACGAAGCTATCACTCGACCACGAGATCAACCACTCGACTGCCAGGAGATCTAAAGTCACTCGCACACAAACGGTCGGTCATTAAGTAGCTTTTATGGTCATCATAGCACTTTATTAGGGGCGTTACCAGTAACTCCCTGTCTTAATGTACTTTAAACCCTACATTACTGAGGGCTGGAGGGGCCTGGCGAACTCTATATAAGCCACCCCCCCTCCTCAATATCAAGGGTTCGCACCCCTGTTATTCAGACACATACAATCCAATCGACCGCCTTCGGGCACCGAGACGTAGGGTTGTTACTTCCTCCGCGAAAGGCCTGAACTCGTAAACCTCGTGTGCTTACAACTCTTCCATAGCTAAGATCTAGCCTCTCCATTCATACCCCCCTACATCACTGTCAGAGTTAGAACCACGACAGTTGGCACCCACCGTGGGGCTACGAGTCTTGGCGCCTAGTTGGAGAAGTTGCAATTTTTCCGATCTCTTTGATCATGGTTTCGGGCGGAGCTTTGGTGGAGGGCCGCGAGATCCGTCTTGGCGCACTCACGTTCATCGCCGACGACTCCTCTTGGCTTCAGGAGGCCCCACTCGACGTCATTGGGCTCCCCGTCCGCGGGGCGACGCACTTTCGCGCGCTCGTCCGTGGTGTCCTCCTGCGGCAGCCGTCGACCCAGTATCGGTCGGCTCCAGTGACGTCCCCCCGCCCTGTCTCTCACCGGTGCAAGCGCTCCGATCGGTCGAGGCTTCAGAGGTGGGTGAGACATGCGGTGGCCCGCCAGTCAGCCACCCCACAAGTCGCGGCGATCGAGCCCGATGAATCCCTCTACGGCCTGTTCGACCTGTCGACTAGCTCCGCAGAGACTGCATCCGAATGCGACAGCAGTGACCCAGCGGCGGAGGTTCTGGTGATCGATGGGACACGCAGTCCTCCCGGTTTTCCCTGTACCGACGGAGGCGCGGGTGGGGGCGACCCGTCGCATCCCCACAAGGAGTATCTCCCCGAGCCTCTTACGTCCGTGCAGCGAGAGGAGCTTCGCCGCCAAAACATGGATGCACTCCACACTCCTATCGTTGGAGAAACCCCCGAGGCCCGGGCCTTGGAGGATGCGCGCTTGGCTAACTTGGCCGAGCGCACTCGACTGGAGAATCTCCAGCGAGTACTCGACGAGCGAGCACGTCAACGGGCTCCAGAATCCAGTCGACGCCAGCTTTTTCTGCCCCCGCAGGTATATCGAACTCCGATTCAGAATTTGGCGGCTGAGGCCCGTATAGCAGAGTCGATTCAACCCTCCTAGTCAGAGGCTAGCAGAGGCTTGTTGCAAATCAGAGCGTTGCTCTGGGCAGCGGGAAATCAGAATTCCGTTGTTTCTCAGCCGCTGAACAGGATCCATAGTCGATCCGTTGCAGCGGATACAGTCCAGTCGGCTCACAGCCCAAGATCGCCCCCGAGGCGTGAGGGACGTGGAGACCGGCATGATCAGATCAGAAGGAATGAGCAGTATGATCACCGATCCGATCGTGATGATCGACGTAGAGTGCCGACCCCTCCCTCGAGGAGTGGATCATATGTGCCTCGACAGCAGGATGACAGACGCCCTGATAGCATTGGGCGGAGAGTTCCAGTCGACCCCAGAGAACCTGGCTTTGATGCGAGATCCATTCTCGTGCAAGGTCTGGTCGACAGGAACATAGCTCACACGGAAGGTTACGACAGAGATGCGCCTACCAGTAGCAGAGTACATGTTTCAGGACCAGAGTGTTTCAGTCGAGCCATCAGAGCTGCTGTGATTCCACCCAACTTCAGGTTGGCGACTGGAGTTAGTAAGTTCACCGATGAATCTAAGCCCGACACTTGGCTCGAGGATTACCGAGTAGCTGTCCAGATTGGCGGTGGCAATGATGAGGTAGCTATGAAGCATCTGCCTCTCATGTTAGAGGGCTCAGCCAGAGCGTGGCTGAATCAGCTATGGGTGCTTGCTGCCCCAGTCAGCAAAGAGCCTTTGCTGCTTTACATTGCAGCCCCAGTCAGCAGCACATTACTTCTCTGACCACACTATTACAGTCGTCAGCGACGCCCCACTATCAGAGATTCTTCACAACAGAGATGCAACTGGTCGAGTGGCAAAATGGGCGATTGAACTCCTTCCCCTAGATATCCAGTTTGAGGCAAAGAAGGCTATCAAGTCCCAAGCAATTGCAGATTTCGTCGCCGAGTGGATTGAACAGCAGCTGCCGACTCAAGTTCACTCGGAACACTAGACCATGTTCTTCGATGGGTCTAAGATGCTGAATGGTTTCGGTGCAGGGGTAGTATTGGTTTCCCCTCGAGGAGATAATCTCAGATATGTTCTCCAGATTCACTTCGATTCCTCCAATAACGAAGCAGAATACGAAGCACTTTTGTATGGGTTACGCATGACCATTTCACTCGGCGTCCGTCGCCTCATGGTCTATGGCGACTCAGATTTGGTGGTTAATCAGGTGATGAAGGAGTGGGACGTCAGGAGCCCAGCTATGATTGGTTATTGCAATGCAGTGAGAAAGCTAGAAAAGAAATTCGAGGGGTTAGAACTTCATCACATACCCCGACTGAAAAATCAAGCAGCTGATGATTTGGCAAAGATAGGTTCCAAGAGAGAAGCCATTCCTAGCAATGTGTTTCTGGAACACATCCACTCGCCTTCAGTTCAGGAAGATCCATTCACAGATGAAGCTTCCCAACCAAAGAGTGCCTCAGATCCGACTGAAGTCAAAATTCCAGCAGTGGTCGACCTAATCATGGAAGTCTTGACGATCACCCCCGACTGGACGATACCCTACATCGCGTATATCCTGAGGAAAGAACTCCCGGAGGACGAAGAGGAGGCTCGAGAGGTCGTCCGTCGATCCAAAGCCTTCACAGTCATAAAGGGACAGTTGTATAGAGAAAGCGCGACTGGAATCAGTCAGAAGTGTATAACACCAGAAGAAGGTCAAATAATCCTTGATGATATCCACTCGGGGACCTGTGGTCACCATGCGTCCTCTTGGACCATCGTGGCTAAAGCATACCGAGCGGGATTTTACTGGCCAAGAGCAAACGAAATGGCAAAAGAGATAGTCGACAAGTGTGAAGGGTGCCAGTTCTACTCCAACATGTCCCACAAACCCGCATCAGCTCTGAAGACCATCCCACTCGTCTGGCCCTCGCTGTTTGGGGACTGGATATGGTTGGTCCACTAAGAACAGGCAGGAGCGGTTTCACACATGTGCTTGTGGCAGTCGACAAGTTTACCAAATGGATTGAAGCTAAGCCTATCAAGAATCTTGATGCTTGCACTACTATCGGTTTTATCAGGGAGATAACATTCAGATATGGAGTCCCGCATAGCATCATCACTGATAACGGGTCAAACTTTGATTCAGACAAGTTCAGAGGTTTTTGCGCCTCGCAAGGCACGCGAGTCGACTACTCGTCGGTCGCTCACCCCTAGTCGAATGGACAAGCAAAAAGGGCAAATGGTCTAATTCTCAAAGGGCTGAAACCTCGGCTAATGCGCGACCTCAAGCATGCAGCAGGCGCATGGGTCGACGAGCTTCCATCAGTTCTTTGGGGATTGAAGACCACCCCGAATCGGTCGACTGGAAGAACCCCGTTCTTTCTGGTCTATGGAGCGGAAGCCGTCTTGCCGAGTGATCTGCTTCACAATGCACCCCGAGTCGAGCTTTACTCCGAAGTTGAAGCAGAACAAGCCCGGCAAGACGCAGTTGATCTCCTGGAGGAAGAAAGAGAAATGGCTATGATCCGATCGACCATCTACCAACAAGACTTGCGTCGATTACATGCCAGAAACATGAAGAGTCGAGCCTTCAAGAAGGAGATGTGGTCCTCCAGTGGATCAACAGAAACCACACAAACTCGCTCCTACCTGGGAAGGCCCCTTCATCGTCACCAGAGTCCTCCACAATGGAGCGTATCACCTTTACAATGTCGATCGCCAGATTGACGAGCCACGAGCTTGGAATGCGGACCTGCTCCGCCCCTTTTACACTTGAATCCTCACTCGGGTGAGATGTAATAAGAAAAACTTCTGTAGTCTGTTTATCAAAGACAAGTGTGTTACAATTTTTACAGTAATTGTTGTTACTTCTGTTTGCGTGTGAAATCCCCTAGTGGGTGGCTCAGCTGCGAATCCGTTTCGCCTAAGTCTACATGTATAAAAAATCCTACCGAGTGGGGAGCCAGCCTCTCACTCGGGGGCTTAGCTGTGAATCCGTTTCGCCTAAGTGTTTAAAAATCCTACCGAGTGGAGAGCCAGCCTCCCACTCGGGGGCTTAGCTGCAGTCCAGTACTCGCCTAAGTTCCAAAAAATCATACCGAGTGGAGAGCAGACCTCCCACTCGGGGGCTTAGCTACAGCCCAGTGCTCGCCTAAGTTTGAAAAAAATCCTACTGGGTGGAGAGCCAGCCTCCCACTCGGGGTCTTAGCTGCAGTCCAGTACTCGCCTAAGTTCCAAAAAATCCTACCGAGTGGAGAGCAGACATCCCACTCGGGGGCTTAGCTGCAGCCCAGTGCTCGCCTAAGGTTGAAAAAAATCCTACCGAGTGGAGAGCCAGCCTCCCACTCGGGGGCTTAGCTGCAGTCCAGTACTCGCCTAAGTTTCAAAAAATCCTACCGAGTGATGAGCAAACCTCCCACTCGGGGGCTTAGCTGCACTCCAGTACTCGCCTAAGTTTGAAAAAATCCTACCGAGTGGTGAGCCAGCCTCCCACTCGGGGGCTTAGCTGCAGTCCAGTACTCGCCTAAGTTTCAAAAAATCCTACCGAGTGGTGAGCAAACCTCCCACTCGGGGGCTTAGCTGCAGTCCAGTACTCGCCTAAGTTTCAAAAAATCCTACCGAGTGGTGAGCAAACCTCCCACTCGGGGGCTTAGCTGCAGTCCAGTACTCGCCTAAGTTTGAAAAAATCCTACCGAGTGGTGAGCAAACCTCCCAATCGGGGGCTTAGCTGCAGCCCAGTGCTCGCCTAAGTTTGAAAAAATCCTACCGAGTGGTGAGCAAACCTCCCGATGGGGGGCTTAGCTGCAGTCCAGTACTCGCCTAAGTTTGAAAAAATCCTACCGAGTGGTGAGCAAACCTCCCACTCGGGGGCTTAGCTGCAGCCCAGTGCTCGCCTAAGTTTGAAAAAATCCTACCGAGTGGCGAGCAAACCTCCCACTTGGGGGCTTAGCTGCAGCCCAGTGCTCGCCTAAGTTTGAAAAAATCCTACCGAGTGGCGAGCAAACCTCCCACTCGGGGGCTTAGCTGCAGCCCAGTGCTCGCCTAAGTTTGAAAAAATCCTACCGAGTGGTGAGCAAACCTCCCACTCGGGGGCTTAGCTGCAGCTTAGTGCTCGCCTAAGTTGGAAAAATCCTACCGAGTGGAGAGCAGACCTCCCACTCGGAGGCTTAGCTGCAGCCCAGTGCTCGCCTAAGTTGGAAAAATCCTACCGAGTGGAGAGCAGACCTCCCACTCGGAGGCTTAGCTACAGCCCAGTGCTCGCCTAAGTACGAAATACATCGACTGCTACCTTCTCCTTCGGAGCTACACCACAAATACGAAGTTGTTACGAGTGAGGAACAAGTTCCACTCGATAGATAATTCATGAGGATATTCGACGATAAATCAAGTTCACATAAGACCCAAAGGTCCCAGACCTCAGATCAAAGTACTCGAGCCTTTAGCTCGATAGAGTTTAACGGTTACAAAATCCACTTGGCATTCCGAGGCAAATTTAAAGTGAAGCATCAAAGTCTCATTCCTCTGGCGGAGGACTGGAAGGGGCGACAAATTCGTCCAAATCGATCCCGTCTGCAATACGAGTGGCCGCAGCAATGAAAGTCTCCATGAAGTCTTGAAAGTTGTGCTTCCTGGTATTGGCAACTTGGATAGCAGCTAGCTTTTCCTCTCGCGCCTCCTTGCAATGGAAGCGGACCAGGGACAGAGCGACATCAGCACCACACCTTGCGGAGGATTTCTTCCATTCCGTCACTCGACCATGAACGTCATTCAGTCGAGTCATCGGAGACTTGAGGTCATTCGGAAGCGTCGTCCTGGGCCAGAGCGACGTGTCGATCCGCGACACCGCAACCTTCAGTCGGGCCAGATAATCAACCACACTTGCAACACGAGACTCCAGTCGGAGCACGTTCATAGCAGCTTCATCTTTCACCGGGGAGTTCATGGGATCCAAATCTTTGTCCACTCGACTGGTCTCCTCCTCGAAGTTCTGGCAGAATTCTGTAAACACAAGTCAAAGATAAGACAGCGACCCTACATGAGCTTAGTGACGACAAGCCAGTCAGGTGAAAATTGTTACCCTCAAGCATGACGAACAGCTTCTTGGCGAGTCCCCCGAGATAAGCCTCCAGATCGTTCTTCTTCCCCACCAATTCACTGGCCTTGTCACCTAGAGCTATCTTATCATTTTTCAGACGGCTGACTTCTTGGTTAGCCGCATCAAGTGCGGTTTTCAGTCTGGAGTTCTCCTTTTCAAGAGTTCCGACTGAAGTCAGTTTTTCTTCAGCAAGCTTGGTCTTGTTCAAAGCTTCCTTCTGTGCTTCGGCGAGGTAATGGTCCTTCTTCTTCAGAGCCTCTTCCAGTTTGTCTATGGAACGACAAGTGAGATCAACATCGAGAAAGGCCAGAGAGAAAGGACAGTCAAAAGCTCACCAGCCATACCTTTCGCCTCATCTCTCGCCTTCTGCAAGTTCTCCTGAGAAAGCTTCAGATCAAGGTTGAGCTGGATCTTTTGGTTCTCCAACTCGGTGAAGCGAGCCACAAGTTCACAGGATTTCTGCGAAAAACCAGTCGACAAACGTCAAAGATAGGTTGCTGCCGAGTAACCAAGAGACAATGGTGGCATTTCTAAGACTACAACCGAATCAAAACATTCGACTGCAGTCTCGGGGACTACACCTAGTGGGTGCACTCAGCGTGACCCCGCTGGTTCATCCAAAAAAACGACTGCCCGCAGTCGACCATGTACAGTTCCACTCGACATGGCCGGACCAGACCGAGTGAAGAAGTTCAACAAAAGCAACACAATATAAAGACTACAGTCGACTGCCAGTAGTCCACCGTAGTCTCGGGGACTACACCCAGTGGGTGCACTTAGCGTGCCCCCACTCGACTGAAAAGCAGTCCACCGTAGTCTCGGGGACTACACCCAGTGGGTGCACTTAGCGTGCCCCCACTCGACTGAAAAGATTGATCGACACACCCAGTGGGTGTACAGGTCTAAAGATCTTCGGAAAAGAGATTCTTCAGATATCATATCCAAACAAAACAAGTGGCGATCAACTGACCTAGACGTTACTCTGAAGAGCTGAACTCGCGTCATAAGCTGCCTGGCTGGCTTCCCGAACCACCTTCACTTGCTCCATCAAGATCCCCGCCTGGCGTATAGCTTCTTTAGCGGCACCCACTTGGTCCTCAGGGACGTGGTGTGTGGCGAAAAGTGAAGGCGGATCAGCAGTCGACTTTGAAGGCCGGACACTCGTCAGAGGCTCAGCAAAGGTCACGGAAGCCCGAGTGGTATCACCACCCTCACGAACTACGGCCTCAGACGCCGGAGTAGTTTGTGGGGTCTTGCCAGCCGACGCCCTTTTGTTCCTTCTCGCCCTCAGCGGCACTTCGTCGTCGTCGTCAGGGAGGTCAATGACATGAGGAGGAGCTACAAGAAAAATCCAATCGACCGGAGTTATGAGAAATCGCCAGTCGATTAAAAGCAGAGCATCAGCAATCGTACCGAGGTTGGAAGTAACATCATCTTCCATCTCTTGATCGTCGTCCTTGGCGGAGATCTCAGAGGTAGCAGCACTGCAAGTTTCGAAAGACATTCAGCTTATCAATGAGTCAACCAAGAGCCCGTCACGTTCAACAATGGAAAACAAGTGCAACTTTTACCCAGAAATGGTGGGGATAGTCATCTTCATCTTAAGCAAGGCCTTGGGTGGCTTGGACGGCGTCGCGCGTGGGTGCTTGGGAGCTTTTTTTGTCGGCGCTGGGGAAGAGGTTCGAGGTCGCTTCGACGACTGCCCAACGGGGGCAGTCGCCTTACCGCGTTCCCGTGCAGGGTCGTGTGTAAGCTTGGATCGCCTTTCCGAGCGGGGAGGTTCGACTTCTTCCTCATCTTCTTCCCTGGAGTCGTCGTCGTCATCCCCCTCTCCCTCACCGTCAGATTCCCACTCTTCGTTCTCGTCTCCACTTTCGCCTACACTCGCCTCTCCTTCCTCGGTCTGCTCCTGTGCACCATTGGATGTTGAGTACATCTCAGTAATGGCCTAGAGAACAGCAAACAAGATAAAAGTCAATCGACTGATCCAAAGAAGAACAATTAAAGAAAGCAAGATTTCAATCGGAAACACGAGGTCAGACCTTGTCCACTTCGTATGAGTGGTCGAGTGGAGGAATCCTCCTGGCTCCTCGGGGGTTGTCCTTGTTCCCTGTGATACTCGACAGCCATCCTTCCAGCATCTCATCAGTGACCTCCTCTAGGTGAATCCGATTGGTGTCTTCGAGACCCGAGTACAGCCACATCGGATGGTCACGAGCCTGAAGCAGTTGGATGCGCCTCCGAAGGAAGACTTCCAACAAGTCCATGCCAGTCACACCCTCGCGGACAAGCTGAACCACTCGACCGACTAGCACCTTGACTTGCGCCTTTTCCTCCGGCGTCACTTTCAGAGAGGCAGGTTTTTGTGCTCGGTTCATAGAGAAAGGGGGAAGCCCAGTCGACTGTCTTGGAGTCACCTAGTCTTTGCAGTAAAACCAGGTCGACTGCCACCCAGGGACTGACTCGGGAAAAGTGATAGACGGAAAAGAACTTTTTCCTCTCATCTGGATCGCCAGGCCCCCGCACAGCTGGATCACCTGCGTCTGTTCGTCACTCGACTTGGCCTTCTTGACCGACTGAGAACGGCAAGTGAAGATGTGCTTGAAGAGTCCCCAGTGAGGGTGGCAACCCAAGAAGTTTTCACACAAGGAAACGAAAGCAGCAAGATACACAATAGAGTTGGGAGTAGAGTGATGGAGCTGTGCTCCGAAGAAGTTCAGGAAGCTCTGGAAAAAGGGATGAGGAGGTAGAGAGAATCCGCGGTCGATATGGGTGGCGAGGAGGACGCACTCACCATCAAGAGGCTGGGGTTCGATTTCTTTCCCCGGAAGACGCGCAGATTCGTGGGGAATGAATCCCCCCTCGACTAGATCATCAAGATCATCCTGTCGAATCACCGACGGCATCCAGTCGCCATGGATCCAATCCTGGGGCAGAGCACTCCTCGAGGAAGATCCGCCCCGAGCGGACTTCTTCCCCTTCCCCTGCACCGCCGCCTTCTTCGCGCGCTCCAGAGCCGACGTCTTTTCCTTCCCCATCGTCGCCGGCGAAGCTCGAACAGACCTACTGCACGGAGGTGAGAGCGGAAGTGGCGGAGGATCTTGTGAAGGGAGGGGGAAAAGTGAAGGCGCACTGTTCGGGGGTTCCGAGACAACGGCTTATAAGAGATTGCTTCCAAGTGACTGACTAGTAGGCCCGGGCAATCCCGTCAAATCCCGCAACAGGCGCGCGCACTGTACGTGGCAAAAAAGGTGGCGCAGGAATTGAGGAGGTTCCGCCCTGTCCCATCTGATTACTGCGGCCGTCCCCGTCCCGCGTGCTTCCCGAAATTCAAATCCCGCAAAATCCGCGGGCTACAGAACTACCTGTCAAGCAGAAGATCCTTCTCACACCATCATTCGGGACTTCACAAGTGCAGAAGTTCACTCGACAAGAGGCCAAGAATGGATCAAGGCGACTGAGAGAAGTTGACGACGTCATCCGTGATGATTGATCCGAAACAAGGCATTCATATAACACGAAGAATCAGGCGGAAAGATCCATCAACTCCTTTCCCACTCAAACCTCGATCCATTCGGGGGCTAATGATGAAGCTATGTACCTAGGGTAGGGGCACAGACCTGTCCTAAGTACCCTACCTAAGGACATGCCAAGAAGAAGTCGCCTTTCAATAGACTTGAAGGTATCCCACTCGACGGATTCAAGACACTCGACCATGAAGCTATCACTCGACCACGAGATCAACCACTCGACTGCCAGGAGATCTAAAATCACTCCGCACACAAACGGTCAGTCATTAAGTAGCTTTTATGGTCATCATAGCACTTTATTAGGGGCGTTACCAGGAACTCCCTGTCTTAATGTACTTTAAACCCTACATTACTGAGGGCTGGAGGGGCCTGGCGAACTCTATATAAGCCACCCCCCTCCTCAGTATCAAGGGTTCGCACCCCTGTTATTCACACACATACAATCCAATCGACTGCCTCCGGGCACCGAGACATAGGGCTGTTACTTCCTCCGCGAAGGGCCTGAACTCGTAAACCTCGTGTGCTTACAACTCTTCCATAGCTAAGATCTAGCCTCTCCATTCATACCCCCCTACATCACTGTCAGAGTTAGAACCACGACAGGTACCGCACAGCAAGAAGCCTTCACAGTATTGAAAGATAAGTTGACACATGCTCCTTTACTCCAACTTCCTGATTTTAATAAGACTTTTGAGCTTGAATGTGATGCTAGTGGAATTGGATTAGGAGGTGTGTTATTACAAGATGGCAAACCTATTGCATACTTTTCTGAAAAATTGAGTGGGCCTAGTCTGAATTGTTCTACTTATGATAAATAATTATATGCTCTTGTTCAAACCTTAGAAACATGGCAACATTATTTATGGCCCAACAAATTTATTATACATTCTGATCATGAATCTTTGAAACACATTAAAGTCAAGCAAAACTGAACCATAGACATGCTAAATGGGTTGAATTCATTGAGACTTTCCCTTATGTCATTAAACACAAGAAGGGTAAAGAAAATGTTATTGCTGATGCATTGTCTCGTCGTTATACTATGCTTTCAAAACTTGACTTTAAAATATTTGGTTCGAAGACCATCAAAGATCAAATATGTGCATGATGCTGAATTTAAAGATGCATTGCAGAATTGTAAGGAAGGGAGAACTTGGAACAAGTTTGCTACTTGAGTGCTTACCGCCAGTAATGGTCGTCAGCTTCCTTGGCGATGTCGGGCGAAGAGACCGCTATACACCTCTTTTGGGCCAGTCGCTCCTCGAGCTCCACGGGAAGCATAGCCGGGCTTAGGCTGTGACGGGTATGGAGATTGGTGAGGAAGCTGGGGGGCAAACCGGCAGATGTTGACAATGGAGGCCTTGCGGTGGTGGCGGTGGCAGTGGCGGCGGTGGCGGTGGCGGCGGCGGCGGGGACGTTGCTAGGGTTTCGAGCGAGGGAGGGTGTGTGTGTGTGCGCGCGCGCTCACGCCCGGGGAGGTTTTGGTGTGTGTGTTTGTGTGTGTGTGTGTGTGTGTGTGGAGGGGGCGGGGGGTGTTTGTGGAAATGACGTGGGTACTGAAAATTTTACTACGCGGGAGTCAAAACCGGGAGTGAAATGTCGGGGCTATTGAAAATTTTGATGATAGTTCATCGCACACGGTCCGAAGATAACAACCGTGTGTTATGAAACGGAAAAACCCTCGAGGTGGGCAGATGTTTTCTAGGGATGCAGGTGGGATTGGGAACAAGAAACATCGCACACAGTCCAGAGATAACAACCGTGTGTTATGAAACAGAAAAACCCTTGAGGCGGGTAGATATTTTCTAAGGACGCAGGCGGGATTGGGAACAAGAAACATCGTAGACGGTCCGGAGATAACAACAGAAAAACCCTCGAGGCGGGCAGATATTTTTGAGAGGGGGAGTCTCGTGGAGCCCAATGTACTGTGCGGATTTGTGCGTGACAGGAGCACCGGCATGGCACATGGTTAGTTTGAGTGAACTGTGTCTGTTGCGTCAGCCGACTTGTCTAATGTTCATAAATTTGGCGAAAAATGATGTGGGAGAGGGTCAGAACACGAACACACTTGCATGTGGACCAAATTTATGTGTCGAAAGGGTGGTTTGATTTTCAAATACCAAATGCAACTTCGATGTGGCACCTCTCTTGCAAAGCGCATGGTATTGCTTGCCCCCACCCCCTCATGTCGGCACGAAGAGAATCCTAAGCTATGAATGCATGCCCCTCCCCCCAACCGAGGTTCACCGAGAAAAGTGTGAAGTAGCTAGCAGCCCCCTCCTCCCTCGTGTCGGCACGAAGGGAATCCTAAGCTATGAATGCATGCCCCCCCCCAACCGAGGTTCACCTAGCAAAGTGCAAAGTCGCTAGCAGCCCCCTCCTCCGTCGTGTAGGCACGAAGGGAATCCTAAGCTATTTATGCATGCCCCCCAACCGAGGTTCACCTAGCAAAGTGTGAAGTAGCTTGCAGCCCCACTCCCTCTCCCTCGTGTCGGCACGAAGGGAATCCTAAGCTATGAATGCATACCCTCCCCCAACCGAGGTTCACCCTAGCAAAGTGTGAAGTAGCTAGCAGTCCTCCCTCCCTCGTGTCGGCACGAAGGGAATCTTAAGCTATGAATGCATGCCCCCCCCCCCCCCAATCGAGGTTCACCTAGCAAAGTGCAAAGTAGCTAGCAGCCCCCCTCCCTCGTGTCGACACGAAGGGAATCCTAAGCTATGAATGCATGCCCCCCCAACTGTGGTTCACCTAGCAAAGCGCGAAGTAGCTAGCAGCTCTCCTTCCCTCGTGTCGGCATGAAGGGAATCCTAAGCTATGAATGCATGCCCCCCAACCGAGGTTCACCTAGCAAAGTGCGAAGTAGCTAGCAGCCCCCCTTGTGTTGTCATGAAGGGAATCCTAAGCTATGAATGCATGCCCCCCCAACTGAGGTTCACCTAGCAAAGTGCGAAGTAGCAACTCCCCCCTCCCCCCCCCCACACACACACTTTCAGTCGGCGGGCCAGAGAGGCATATCTCACCAAGATGGATCGTAAAACAGACCAAGAATAATCCACCTTGGTCGTACAACCTCTCTGTTGTTGTTGATCAAAGTGATGGCCGTCCAAGCGACCCCGGAGATGGGCTAGCTCGCCAATAATCACGCAAGTAGCTAGTCCCCAAAGACAACCACTGCATGCGTGTGGCCCAAACATATGTATGGAGAGGTGTGTTTTTGAGTAACAATGGAACAACTTTGATGTGGCATCGTGATTTCGAACTAGAAATCCCCACACTGAGTGAGGGTTAGGTTGACAATGCATATGTATGTTACACCACACTTCAAGCCAACGACGGGGATCCATGCATGCATGTGTGCATAGTATATGCGCTCAAACTTAGGATGTGTTTGGTTTCTGTCATTGGATGGAATGTAATGGGTCGGTCCCATCCCTAGGACCCGTTCCCGTGTTTAGTTATCGAAGGAATCGGAACCCACTAGTTCCATGAAACAGCATATTCACTGATTATGCTGAACCGAGGCGTTCCTCGAAAATGAGCGGACCATGCGGAACCACCTCTCTCACGTGCCTTTCCCCCTCAGCCACTACAAGAAATATGTCAACTTGTGACCACCACTATTGGTCACTGAAAGGTCATTGTTTGTCATTTGCGACCTTTTTGTGACCAAAAACAGAAGGTCAAAAGTTGGCGGTCATAAACTGACTATAGCGACCTTTCTTCTGGAATGGTCGAAGACGTTTACGACCAAAATGTGCCTACTGTTCTGTTTTGGTCACTAGCATCCTCCCCAGGCCACGTAGGCATCCAGGGTGGCAAGCTGATGTGGCACAAGATTCAGCCCGGTCCATTTCGGTGCTTTAGATGGGCCGAGCCCATTAATTCAGCCTTTTTAATATTTTTTCCTCTCAATTTTTCTTCGATTTCATGGGCCTAGCCCAACATTATAGCCTTTTTATTTTCTGGGCCATGGCCTTTTTGGCTCAACAATTCCAGATTTTTTTTATAATTACATTTTTCTTTTCTTGTTTGAAGATGGGTCAATTGAGATGGGTCCCAATTGTAAGTTCTGGTAATTGGTCCCAGTTGTCAGGTTCTAGTAAGTGGGTCCCAATTGTCAAGGTCATATTCTTCAGATTTCAATTTCATAGTAAAAAATAGCCAATGTTTAAATTGGCATAGACAAAAAAATACAAGTAGCACTTAAAGTAACAGCAGCCAAAATCAGTATGGAGCTACTACTCTATAAATAACACATAATACATCTTCAATCACTGTTTTACAAGCTCTATGTGTAACAACAACAGAATTAGTATGGAGCTCTATGTGTAACAGCTACAGAATTTACAAGCTCTATGTGTCTCCAATCTTCTTCAACATGGAGCTCCTTCGGCACAAACTGGGCACCTGCAACATCACAGGAAGGCAATTTTAGTGCTCCATCAAAGAACCAAGTAAATTGCCCTCAATCATACAAACAAAGTAATACCGTTGAAGAATAGGTTCAAATGAGAAGGAAGCATGAAACTAGTGATACAACATGCAGAAAACACTACAATGTAATACTGTTGTAAGTTCATATCAGCGCAAAATCAACACTATTATATAGAGAAAATGATATGCCCCCCGTTTAATAAAACTGTAGTGTATGCTAGTGACAAAACAAGGGATAGGACTAATATGATGTGCCAGATTGCCAGCAACAGTGCATGCATCTTCATATTTCAAAACGACCAATAGACTATTTAGCTGGCAAAATACTAAAGAAGGCATAGACATAAACGAAGGTAACATGCATCACATCAAAAAATTGTAAGCATTGAACCTACATCATATCTACAGTAACATCACCAATCAGGTTGCATGTGTATGCTAGAAATCAAGAATCAAAAGGACTTCAGCTTGTTTCGAATATCTTGCCTTTGTAGCGGCCCGACCCGAATGGGACAAGTCTCTGTGCTTACGTGTCATCTCTGGATCGGTATGCTGACACACACAGTACTCGAAGGATTTATAACAGAGGTAAATCACATGTATAAAGTAACGTAAATACTATTACCTCAATCCAATATAGCGGAAGCAACAAGGTTGTGGATTCCCATCAACACCAACGGCAAAGTTGAGTGTAGAAATCGTAACCCTAACGTATCACTTACTCGTCGTAAGAAAACTTGCAACATGAGACGTTGCAGCCCGAAACGGGTCAGTACATTGAATGTACTGGCAAATTCACACCATAGAGAAAATGATGAACAATGGCTATCACTACATGCATATATGGCTGGTGGAAAAGCTCTATGGTTACAGTTTTGCGCAAAGCCAATTTTTCCCTACTGCAAAGGAACAATTTTATTTAACTATCATGGTGGTTGTTAAACATTGAGAATGGTTGACAGCATTCTCAATCCCAATTAAGCATCATCATTAAAACCCAACAAAATTAATTATAGTAACATGATGAGATCAACAGGATAATCCAAGAACTAGATACTCAAAACGTCCATAACCGGGGACACGGCTAACCATGATTAGTTTGTACACTCTGCAGAGGTTTGCGCACTTTTCCCCACAAGACTCGATCGCCTCCGTTTGATTTCTCGCACTACATGGTGTTTGAGAAACGGATGACCGAGACATAGTCTTTCAGAAGCGCTAGCACCTTACGTTGGATAGACCGGTACACCTACTTTCCCCTACATCTGCTAGTCTACCCTATAAGAGTTCGCACGACTTAATCAACTATGCCAGAGCCCATAATGGCTTGTGGCTGCACACGGAAATTTCTAGCATGAATAATCTCATGATCCCTTTGAGCCTGGGTGGCGGTCCAAAAGAAAAACAGGCAAGTCCTGGAATACCCAGGTGCCTAGACAGGCAAGTCCTGGAATACCCAGGTGCCTCAATCCACCCAGATGTGTGTTTAAGTTGCCACCTTAAGTAAATCATTAATTAACAATCTCACATCTGTCATGGATACTCTCAAAACCCAATCCACGTCTACGAGCATAGCATAGCAGTATAAGCATAACGTAATAGTAACTCCCAAGGGTTTGATAATAGAACAGGTAATAGGTACTACCTCATCTACTTCCCATCCCACAATTTAATTAGATCCTAATCATGCAATGTTTGAGGATTGATCTAATGCAATAAAACTGGGTAGTAAAAGAGGTATGATCAAAGTGTGAACTTGCCTTGCTGATGATCCGCGAAACTTAGAGATTCGAAGTAACAGGCGGCGCACTCCGGGTATTCTATCGCAGACAAACAAACAAGCATATAATAAGTACTCATCTAATGCACAGGTAAAACTCAAATAAGAGATCTAACCAGAAAGTTCAACTTAAGAACCCTGGTTTGCAAAAAGAATCAAATCGAACGAAGCAAAAGAAATCAAACGGCGAAAGAAATCAACTTCGTTCTAGTACTCTGAATCTAAGTCAAATTTTACAGTCGCAAAAACTTGTTTAAGTTGATTATTCGGAAAGAGGGTTTCGAGACGAAACTCCAGGCGCTTGAATCACCTGATTCCGATAAACGAGCGAAAAGTTATACTAAAACGAAAATTGGATCAGAAATCGCGATCAGAAAATAACCGCGGAAAATCCGACGAAAAAGAAAAACGACAAACAGATTAATCGTTAATTAATCTTAATCTGAAAATTAATTTTAAAAATAATTAAAATTAATAAAATAAAATAATAATAAAAAATCGAAAATAATTTCGTCCAAAAAATATATTATTTAAAAAAAAAATTGGCACGGATTACGAGGCGGCGGCGAACCTCGTTGGTGGCGGCGAACTCCGGCGGCGGCGGCGGCGAACTCCGGCGGCGGCGGCGGCTCCTAGGGTTTGGGGCGCGGGCGCGGGCTCGGGTGGGCTGGTGGGGGGGCTCGCGGCGGTATATAAAGGCGTCCCGGGCGGAGTCCCGCTCGGGTACGGCCCGTAGGTTGGTTTCCCTTTTTTTTTAACATTTAGCCGCACAAACCAAAATAAAACAAAATAAACAGAAACATTATATAGGCATATAATATATCAAAATTTTCAGAAAAAGATTTTCTACAACGTGAACATTTTTGTAATGCCAAATAAAATCCACATAAATTCAGATAATTCAAAGAGTGCTACTGATCTATTAAAATCCAACAAAAATCATTTTAAAAATACCAAAATGATTTCAAATTAATTTTTCTCCAATTTTCTGTTGCAGGGAATCATGTTACCCTAATTTCCATGTATTTTATTTTTGGAGAAAAATAAATTGAATAAAACTCAAATAACTCCAAATTGAAAATAAATTCAAAAGAACTTTGAATTTAATTCTTTGAAACTCCCAACTCATATTTCATATAATTTGAAGAAGTCATTTTATCTTCTCTCATGAAAATCATTGAGCTGCATGAAGTTTATGAATTGAAATATTTCCAAATGAAATTCAATTATTTTCAAATACCCTTTCATTTAATTTAAATGGAAGAAGTCATATCATCTTCGCTCAAGGGTTTTGTATTTGAAAAGAATTTGAATTCATGGAGGTCAGAAAGCAAATATGAAAGTTTGGGAAAGTCCTTTTATTCCCTCTCATTTAACTTTCAAAAAGTTTCGACTTCACTCACTTTCAGACAATCAATCAAGTCTATCTATTTATTATAACATTCCAAAATTTAGAATTTTGGGATGTTACAGCCTTTGTTGCTCCCAGTTCAGTAAAGAAATAGTCGAGCAGTGAGCGTTTCGCCTCATGGACTTGGCAGTGCACAATAGATTTCATAATGGAGCATAAATAGAATACCTGGAAAAGAAAAATAAAGAGCTATACCGTTAAGTAAGCATCCTTGGCTGTACAAATAAGTGGAGAGAACAATAAAAAGCTAGAGTCTAGAATTTCTGTTAAGAAACAGTAACTTGATGTAAAGTCGCTTGAAAATAGGAAACACCTTACAAGCTTGTGAAGCTTACCATGATTTCAAAAGCATGGGTTATCTAATCTTTTATGCCATCCTCCCAAAATTTGGCTAGATGATTCTACAACTTTAGTTGTACCCAGCTGCTCAAAATATTTACATATAGATGAGTGCTTCTCACATGTCACCAGAGGTAAATAGCAATACACATAAATGAATGAGCAGGGGCATATTCTACAGCAAGATGAACCAACAGAGATATATCTTGTAGCCTACAACAATCAAGTTAGAAATCACATCCACTTTCTAATTAACCAGCACCTAAATATATACATGCACTACTTCAGGAAATTTATGACTAGGAGATGTATTAATAGCATATTACGAACTAATGTACTTGTACTTGATCTAGTTGAATAAATGCAGATTAAGTTCCAGGTACAGCCAGCTCCAACTTATGCTACTAGCTATTGACAGAAAAACACGCAGAGAGAGAGAGGGGGGAGGAGATCCAGCGACAGTATGTCTACAGCAGGTGACCCTGAGGGAAGATCTGGCGCCTCGTGGATTGGTCAACCCCAGGATCTCACGCGCGCCTCCATTGCCGAGGCCGTCCATCTCGCCAGCGAGCTTGATGGTCCAGGCCCCCACGACGATAAGTGTGCTTCCTTCATTAATTAGTAGTAATTGTTCCATGCTAATACAAGCACAAGCCCTGGCCTATCAAAGTCTGAATCTAATTAAATCGCACCATGGACGTGTCATATCACCAAGGCAAGTACTAGTAAATCTTTGCATCATTTTTTAGATAGATAAAAATGTAGTTGTACTCATCCTAACAGAAACAATGGATCAATATGCATTAGCAGCAGCAGAAATTGACCCTAGCTAATAATCTTTCACATACCCAGTAACATAATAATATGTGCATTCGACAACAGTAACAGTCCAAAAAATATGAACCTTAGGAACAACAATCTGTCCAAAAGAATCACATCGGGAGGGGAACTGGAAGATGGACCTTAGGAAGTGCGCCAGGGTAGAGCTCGTGCAAGGCCACTTGGTTCTCCAACACCCACGTCCTGCAGCAAGGGAAACCACATCCATCCGGCTGCTGCTGCTCGTCCATGGCTGGGCGTCCTACATCCATCCGGCTGTAGCTGCTCATGCATGGCAGGAAATCACATCACATGTCAGTCAAGGGAAGTATTTGTGAAGTCAGCCTTGCAATATTTTGTAATGCAGAAAACATAAGAGCCTTTTAGAGATTTCATGTGTTGGATTAGGAAGCAAGTGAACATAAGATTCAGTGTTCCTAATGCTGGCTAGCTGCCGCTGTAACTAGCTTTTATGGTCAAGGTAACTAGACTAACAGTAGGGCAATTCATTGTTTCGACTAACAGTTATACTGCCTGTGTACTAAATTAAATTAAATCAGTACACACTTGAGCTTTTATGTTTGGAGGATCAGGTTGGTTAAACGGATACAGTGGATGGAACATAGCAGAGATAGGCTAGTATAGCTCCAGTTTTAGTCATCCCAAAGGAATATTCATAGCAAAGCAAGATAGGTTTAAGCTAGACAAGCGGATTTCGAGTGTTGATAAGCACCAGAATGCTAGCAAATTGGCCTATATTTATATGCTCACTTCTCTTTATAATTCACTAATGCAAAGGTGCAAATCTTCATCCTTCTTTAATGACGACACAGATAAACAAGTTTTATCCAAAAAAGGTGTCTAAACAATTCAATCACTGATCCCTGACCTGCATGGATCAGGCGCATGTAGAAAACTGAGTGAACAAGGCCATGCGAGCTCACCTGATCGAGCTAGTGTTGCACACGAGGATGCCTTGGACGAGGGCGGCAGGGTCGGTTGAGGACCGCAGCGGCAGAGGCGACTGTGCCTGCAGCGGCGGAGGCCCCGCCTTCGTCTGACGCTGTCGAGGGCGGCAGATCTGTCGAGGTACACGACGGCGGTAGTTGCTGCGTGGGGGGGGGGGAGCTGTGGCCGGCGTGTATCTTGGGTGGGTCCTCCTTGAGGAGCTTGGCCTTGGCGCGGCGGATCTCGGCGTTGAGCACGCACCATTGATGGTGGGAGAGGCGGCCGCCCGAGCAAATCAATGAGAAGGGGTCAGAGGTCATGGCCATGCGAGGCAAATCGCTAGTAAAACGACTCAGCTGCGGGAGGAGACGGACCTGATTTGACCGGCGGGTGAGTGGTGGCATTCGTCCACTGATAGGTGGGCCCGCAAGGTATTAGGCCCACAATTAAGTGTCCTCAACGACGTGTGGTGTAGGTGAGGGGAGCTGCTTTCGGGTGGGTGTGGGTGGGGAGAGGATGAGGGTGTGGGCCGTTGGATCTGGCAGTATCTGACGGTCTCTAATGCTTGATCCGCGTGACATGCGCATAGACCAATCAGAATGAAGTGCGGGCTTATGACCATCTAAAATTGTCGTAATTGATTAACAATAGGAGCTACCAACACAGCACCACAGCGCCCGACGAAACTCCATTGCAGCGTGAGCTCCAACGCATCACCATGATGCCCGATGGTAAGTTTCCTTATCTTTTTATGACAATGTTAGTTAAGTTTTCAAATAATTAGTAGAGTTATTCCTTGAATAACGAAAAAAACAATTTTCCATTTTTGGAGTGCCCAAAATGAGTTTTTTTGTGAAGGACCTACCATATATTTGTTGCAAAATTGGACCAAATCAATTTTCTAAAATACTAGGACATATTTAATGCATAATTGACCAAATGGTTGGGTGTCAAAAGCTTTTATCCACCTCTCGTGAAAAAGACAAACTTCTGCCGATTCAGCTGGAAGCGGGTCAAATTTAAACTGCGACTGCCTAGTAGTTTGTTATTTATTTTTCCCAAAAATCATTTTTAGGTACAAAAGTATCTATTTAATCAGAGAAACACCAAAAGTTTTCCAAGATTCAAAAAATTGGAAAACCTTCACATTGTGTCATTATATATGACCAAGTTTCCAGGAAAAATAATAAACTTGTAATGCGGAAATTATTTTAAAAAGTGTTCTCAGAAATGAGCTATCATGTGTGAAGATTCATGGCTTTCAAGCCAAATGATCAATCTTATGGCCACATTCATGGCATAGTTTGTTCAAATGATCTCATATTATGCACAAGGGTGCATCTTGGAATTCCAAACAATGTTTCCTAAGGAAGTTTTCATTTTCTTTGCACGGAAAATTCATTTTCCATTTTTCGAGTGCCCAAAAGGAGGTTTTTTGTGAAGGACCTACCAAATAATTGGTGCAAAAATGGACCAAATTAATTTTATAAAATACTAGGACATATAAAATGCACAATTGACCAAATGGTTGGGTGAAAAGAGTTTTGATCCACCTCTGGTGAAAAAGACAAATTGCCGTCGATTCAGTTGGAAACGGGTCAAATTTGAACTATAGCTGCCTCATAGTTTGCTCTTTATTTTTTACAAAAATCATTTCTAGGTACATAAGTATCTATTTAATCAGAGAAACACCAAAAAAATTCCAAGATTCAACCACTAGCTAGGAACGGTCAAGCCCGTCGTTTTGACCGCATTTTTAAACGGGCATAAAAAATTCAAAAAAAACAAGAAATTGGAAAACCTTCGCATTGTGTCATTATATGTGACCAAATTTCCAGGAAAAATAATAAACTTGTAATACGATAATTATTTTAGAAAAGTGTTCTCAGAAATGAGCTATCATGTGTGAAGATTCATGTATTTTATCCCAAACGATCAATCTTATGGCCACATTCATGGCACAGTTTGTTCAAATGATCTCATATTGTGCACAAGGGTGCATCTTGGAATTCCAAACAATGTTGCCAAAGGGATATTTCATTTTCTTTGCACGGAAAATTCATTTTCCATTTTTCGAGTGCCCGAAATGAGGTTTTTTTGTGAAGGACCTACCATATATTTGTTGCAAAATTGTACCAAATCATTTTTATAAAATACTTGGACATATTTAATGCACAATTGACAAAATGGTTGGGTGTCAAAAGTTTTGATCCACCTCTGGTGAAAAAGACAAATTCCCGCCGATACAGATGGAAGCGGGTCAAATTTGAACTGCAGCTGCCTCATAGTTTGCTATTTATTTTTTCCAAAAATAATTTCTAGGTACATAAGTATCTATTTAATCAGAGAAACACCAAAAAAATTCCAATATTCAACCACTAGCTAGGAACGGTCAAGCACGCCATTTTGACCGCATTTTGAAACGGGCATAAAAAATTCAAAAAAAAATCAAAAAATTGGAAAACCTTCGCATTGTGTCATTATATGTGAACAAGTTTCCAGGAAAAATAATAAAATTGTAATACAATAATTATTTTTAAAAGTGTTCTCAGAAATGAGTTATCAAGTGTGAAGATTCATGGCTTTCAAGCCAAATGATCAATCTTATGGCCACATTCATGGCATAGTTTGTTCAAATGATCTCATATTATGCACAAGGGTGCATATTGAAATGGCAAACAATGTTGCCTAAGGAAGTTTTCATTTTCTTTGGACGAAAAAACCATTTTCCATTTTCCGAGTGCTTGAAATGAGTTTTTTTGTGAAGGACCTACCATATATTTGTTGCAAAATTGGACCTAATCAATTTTATAAAATACTAGGCCATATTTAATGCACAATTGACAAAATGGTTGGGTGTCAAAACTTTTGATCCACCTCTGGTGAAAAAGACAAATTCCCGTCGATTCAGCTGGAAGCGGGTCAAATTTGAACTCCAGCTGCCTCATAGTTTGCTCTTTATTTTTTTCAAAAATAATTTCTAGGTAAATAAGTATCTATTTAATCAGAAATACATGGTTTGATGGAGAGACATCGAGGTTTGGATGGTGGCCGAGGGCCCCAACTCTAGAGCCCGTAAGCTCGCATGCCCGCCGCGTGGTCACCGCGTGACCGTGGCGTTGCCATGTGTTCTGGGCGTCCTAGGCATGTCTAGTGGGTTGGGCACTCCCCAGGTAGGTGCTAGGAAGAAAATCACAACATAAGATTCTCACGAGGAGACCGATCGATGCTCAAACATGAATAAGCAGACAAGTGTTTGATTAGCGGTATGGGAAATGTACATGGCTAATAGGCGTGAGTTTTGGCTGAGGATGATCCGTTACCAAGAAGACCGTATTCACAAATTTTCAGCTCAAAAGGGGGATCCTAGGTGGTACTTGCTTTACAAACCACCACACTGGACATAAATACGAATGTTGAAGCTCGGCTCAAAATAATGAATGGATTGAGCTGGCATTTGGTGGAGGATGGTTATTTGGGCATAGGAAAGCACTGTAGAAAATGGATACTAATTGGACATGCCAAAGTGGTACTTCCTTCACAAACTGTTACTCTAAACAGAGTAGGAAAATGAATATTTTTGAATTATTTTTGATCTAGGCAAGGAAGGTTTTTACATATTTGACGAAGATATGACCCAAAGAATTTATGAGATTTTTTCGGGAATTTTGGGAATGACAGAAATATAGGTTGCTTCACAACCTAGGGCAAAAACTGCCACATGGACATGACACATAGGCAAAACTGATGAGGTGGCGCCTAGTCATAGCAACCCACCACAATTTACAAGGCTATGACCATCTATATTGGTCGTTAACAACTAGAAATAAGGTAGCGGACTAGCGCTGTTTGCTTTATGACCATTTCGTGTAAGGAAATTACGACCTTTTTGACCAAAATGGTCGCAATGGTTTAGGGTTTGGAGCCCCCCGAACAACTTTTGAGCAATTGGTCTGCAATGGTCATAGATCTATGACCAATTCTTCCAGGGTCACTGACAGAAGGTCACAAGTTGACATATTTCTTGTAGTGAGCGCTGCGTCCCTCCCGCACCTCTCCCTCTCTCTATCTGAGCTGCCGCCGCCGCCCAAAACACCTCTCATGCTCTCCGGCGCCGGCTGTACCTCGCGTCCCAGTCGTCTAACCTCTCCCATGGCGTGCAGCAACAGCTTGGAGGCGATCTAGCAGCAGGCGGCAGGCTAGTAGCCAGCGGAGCAACATAAAAGAGAGCAGGACGCGGTTGCCTGTTCCTGTCGTCGTCGGTGGCCGCCGCGTCGTCCCGACGGACTCATGGGTCTTCTTTTCCCGCGCCTTGTTCCTATCATCGCTGCTGTTGGTGCCTGTCGCCACAACGAGCGAAGCAGAGCACAAGCAGGCGACAACGCCTCGCCGCTATTGGTGCCTGACACCGCTCGGTTGGAGCGATTTGCCTGACTTCAGATTGATTTCCGGGAGCACCTACCTTGATACTAGTTGATACATTCGAATTGATTTCCGTGAGCAGCAATCTTCATACTACTTGATACTTCTGAATTTGACGGCGAGAGCAGCAATCTTCACCTGGTCGGAGACGGAAGAAATCTATTTCCCTTCCACCCTGCTCGATGTTACTAGTTGATGCGCTGTTGTTGATGCTCAGTACCAGTACTAGTTGATACGTATTTAATCACCGTACTAGCACTTGGAGAAAATAATTCTTTGTGACATGTATCTTATCCTATTCCTCTATCTAAATGCTGAGACGGAACCATTCCGTTCCATCTCATTAGCTCTACTAAACACTAAGACGGAACCATTCCGTTCTAGCGGAATGGAACCATTCCATTCCATTCCACTTGGTTCTACAACTAAACACACCCTTAAGGTCTGAATCTCACCATGACCTGTACTACGATAACATGAACCAAATGAAGAATCCGCCATGGTAACCTATCTTGTTGTTGGTCAAGGTGATCATAGATGTCCACATGGGCCCACGAATATATAGGCTTGTCGCCGATAACCACGCGAGGGAGTGTACCGTTCGAAGGCAACCACTACATGCATATGTATGGAGGTGATGCGTGCATGCATGTTTGAATACCATTTCACAACATTGATGTGGCGCGTGCGTCAAAAATCGTACACTAGCTCCCCACACACAGCGAGATCGGTTCTTGATGTGTCGTTGTACTAGCCACTTTGACCCGATGGGAGGGATTCATGCATGAATACACATGCATGTGTGTGTGCTCAAACTGTATCATCCATGTCATCCCAGAGCAAAAATAATAATCCCCTCCTAAGTCAAATTAACCTCTCTTGTTGTCAGGCAAAAAGTAGTGATGGACCAAGCGGACCCACAGATGGAAAGCATCGATATCGCTGATAACCGCTTAAGTGGGTGCGAGAGGACAACCACCACCACTTTGCATGTGGGCCAAACATATATATGTTGAATACCCAAAATGCACAGCTTTGATGTGCCACATGCCTCAAAAACCATAAACCATGCACCCACACAGAGCGAGATTTCATGAAGCGTACTACATATGATGGTCCCCATCCCCCTCTTCACTGCATACTATATGCTCCTACCGCAATATATGTATAGCCCAAAAGAATCCTCATCGATGGTGAAATTAATTAACCTCTCCCGATGTAGGTCAACGTGATGCATACATGCATCGACCATGGCCTCGTGGGCCCACAGATGGAAGTGTCACACGTGAGTGTCCTAGCTAGGATAACCACCGCGTGCATGCATGTGGCCCAAAAAGGCTTTGTGTGATGTTTGAATAGCCAATTTCACAATTTTGATGTGGCACGTGCCTCGGAAACCAAAAAGTCCCGACACTGAGTTAGGTGTACTTGTTCACGGACGCGTACGTAGAGTATATATGCTAGTCCCCTCCCACCTCTTCGACGTGTACTATATACCACCATAACACAAACAAAAAAGATTCTACCTTGCTGGTCAAATTAACCTCACTGCCGGCTGTTCGTCAAAGTGATGTACGACGAACTCGTGGGCCCACAGAAAGCGTCACACGCGAGTATCAAGTGTCGTGTAGGACAACCATCAACTGCATGTGGCCAAAACATGTATGTATGAAAGGGTTGTATAATGTTTTAAATAATGATTTCACGACTCTGATGTGGCACCGGCCTACCTAACAAAACGGCCAACCCATACGGTGGCTCACAACTTGTCGTGTACTGCGAGCCACCCGCCACCCCCGAAAGTGCACACCCACCCACACACCGTGAATCCCCCGCAACTATGATGCATGTTAAATTAATTATCCCGCGGTAAACATATGTTACCAAAGGAGGGACGTTTTAATTTCAAGAAAATCACAGAGATCATTAAGACGTTTTAGTACATTAATTGATCGATTTTCTATGGGTATAATGTGCAAAAATCAAGTTTGAGCTACATGCACGCGTGACAGTGCACCTAAATGGATTGCAAAAACAAATGTGTCTCACTGGGTGCATGTTTACTCCCTGTGCAACAAATTTCAAACATTGAGATTCTTGATTTCTAAATTCTAGTACATCCAAAACTTATTTAAAGTTCATGAAACTTATCGTGTTGTCATATGGACACCAATACAAAGTGACATTGTACTTTTTTTGTCAAATTTGAGACCAGTTTCGATGTAATCATTATCTAATTACAAACGGGAGATTATTAATATTTGGGAACCAATATCCCAAATGGATTATTTATTTGAACCGTGATTGTTAGACCAACAATGGATATGTGCCATGCTTCAGTTAAGCAATAAAGCGGCATCATTAATCATCCAAATAGAAAACAATATACGTGCCGCCACGTGACGCGTGTGCCGCGCGAGCAGGCATGAGTTGACGGGACACATGCAAGCAATCCGCCGCGCAGGCAGACAAGGAGGCGTGTGTGCAGGTGTGTGAATTGACGGAGGCGTGCTCGCTGCACAGTGTCATCGGGAGGCGTGCGAGTAGCTATGTGATACTTTGGTAGGCATGCCAGCAGTTTGGTGCGGAGGCTCGCCGGGAGGCAAGCCATCGGTTTGGCCGCCGCCCGCCTCTCTCCCACAACTCCCACTACTCCATATTAATGGTGCGCCCGAGCGGCCGCACCCCCATCCTTGCCACACACACACAATTCTCTCTCTCCACTTGCATCCTCGACACCGCTCTCATCCTCAAAGCTATCAGTGTATGACGATGCTGCCGAAGTGCCCCATCGGAGGGAGTGGCGACGCCGGGGCTGCTAAAGCACCGGAGCACGGCGTGGAGATGGAGACAGAGGTTGTCGTCACCGTCGGTGAGTTATCGCTGCACCCTGACGTCATCGGCGGTGTCGAGCTTCCACAGCCAGAGGCAGAGTTCCACAACGACTCTGGTGACGACCCCAGCGACGACTCCGACGCCACTCCGGCGATGACTCCGACGACGACGGGCATCTGGTTAGTCATCTATACCCATTTATGTGTCAAATAGATCATAGGGTTTCTCTGGTTACTCCTGCCTCCCCCTTTCTGGAATAGAAATCCTATGGTTATGTTCTCCCATTGCATGAAATCTGAGTAAGTTTCTTTAGATCCGTGTAGTGTATTGATTGTTTGAATGGTACAATTGATAAGTGATTAGTTGTTTCATCTGTGCAAATGATTTCGGCTAGTAATCCGACTAGGTTTAGTGTCCGTGCTAATAATTCCTAACCAGGACTTGACAATTGATTTTGAATGACCTACATATGTTTGTGCCATTATTTTCTTCAAGATTGGTCTGTACATAGACGACTTTGCTTAAAAATCGTACCATAATCTCTGGATATGTATAAATAAATAGCCATAAATTCCTAATCCTACTTCACGGCCTGTAGTCATTCATTTGATGCCATTTTTTTTACTATTTCTATAGGTGTCCTCTGACGACGTGGACAGCGAGGATGAATATGGCCAGAGGAGGTACAAGAGGCAAATCCCGAGGGAGCTTTATGCGGGAATGCATAACAGGCGTATTAGGACCTGGAACGGAGGCTATGGATGCCCATTTTTCAACCAGAAGCTTCATGGCGCGTATCTAAGTGTTCTGGCGCAGGCAAGAGGACGGGCCGTTGGCTCCTTCAAGCAGAAGTATTCTTGCAGGGTGGCGCACGGCGCGTACGCCGAGTACCCGGAGAAGCTTCAGGATCGTGCCGGCATGTGAAATGAGATGTGGGATGGATCGAACTATGTACGCTTGAGTATGCTTAATGATGGTTGAACTATGTACTTATGGTTGAACGATGCTTATGCACGTGTACGCTTATTATCTATGCGTGAGTATGTTAAATATTTGGTCAAAATTTGGTAAAAATTACAAAGTGGGACCAATAAACCAGGATGAAGGTAGTACGTCAATCACACACGGTTCCCAAATTTGGAACCGTGTGCAATGACTTTCATTTTGCCTGTTGCGTCAATCACACATGGTTCGCTCTAGCAAACCGTCGCCCCCAAAATTCTTTGTGGGACAAAAAACCCTCACCACTCAATTCAAAAAGAAAAAAAGAATACCCTCACCATCCCCAGTCACAAAAACCCTCACCCCGCCCGCCACCCCCACCGGTACGTTCCCCATTCGCACCTGCACAAGCTACTCCGTGTCTATGCCATGGCACCGCCTATCGTGGCGGTAAACACTTAGCTCGACGCCTGCCGCCACCGCCAGCCTACCGGCAAAGCCCACCGCATTTCGCCACTTCCGCTTGCCGCCGCCTATCGCCATCGACTTTCTTGACGCTGCTCGCAGTCGAGCCAGCTCCGCTCGGTTGGGGAATCTGCCATACATAGGGTTCTTTCTCATGGATGACAAGGTAACTAATTTAATGAGATATTATCTCATCTCTTATCCCAGTTCATCTGCCTCCTTTAATCACCCGGTGAAAATCCCTGTGAATTCATTTTTATTCGAGCTGACTTGAGGGTTTTCTTTCATTCATAGAATGTAAAGTGCGCCGACACTTCAGGACTTTGTGACCTCCGCCAAAGATTCCATCTCACCGTACCATATAACTTGAGGACGCGCGCGGTATGTTCAATCTCACCCTAAATCGGTTGGCATGGCCTACTTTCTTGAACATATTCTAAATATTGCTACATTTGAATAAAAGGTGCCACATGTACCATATACGTCAGAGGGGATTTTCCCCCTCTCCTTTCTATATTAGGCAAATTAATGATGTATTGTTCTTTCGATTACTCTCATATTTCCATGACATCATGTTTACCCTATCTGTTTAATTATAGATTTTTGTCCTTCGATTTCAAGTGTTGTACAGTTCTTTCAATTTGGGCCCATATTTGCATGTTACCATATTTTCTTTAATAATCCTACCATTTTCTGCAGCACATCCCTTGCTATGCAATAGATTATGTAGTGCACAATTTTTCCCTTTACATAGATCAAGGCTCCACGGATGTCATACTGCACACAAACCATGGATTTACAATTGTTGCTACTATAAGACTTGATGAACATGGTGACTCCTATTTTTCCACTGGCTTTTGGAAAGAAATTTCTAAGTTTTATGTATTGAAAGCTGGCATCAAAATTGCACTGCACATAAAAGGGCCTGGTCATGAGATATATGCTAACTTCCCCGACAAAATCATCCATCCAGACTTTGTTCGAATTAAGTTTTCTTTTCAACTATCTGCATGTTGACTTACCCGGCAATGTCAAATGAATTGTGTAGTATTTAAGCAACCAATTGTCGATGGAAACAACACCTATGAATCACTGGGATCCCTTCTACGGTTGGCGGGTGCAGGGTTGTGCAAAGAGCGGGTCTGGTGGTCAGCACAAGGATCGTTTACCCAGGTTCGGGTCGCGAAGATGCGTAATACCATAGTCCTTCTTTGATGTATATTTGAGTGTTCTTGAACTCTTGAACTAGCTACGGGGCGTGCATAGTCCAAAAGATCCGAATCCCTTCTCAGTATGCCTCGGGCCTCTTTTTATAGACAAAAGGGGTTGCCACAGTGGCACACAGGAGGTGGAAAGGTATACAGTGTACAAGCTCATCGTCTGTCATTACAGGACAAGGCGCGTTAAATGCGCCCCTTAGGTGTCCCGTTGCTTTATTGGAGACGGCAACGAGGCCCGTACCGTCCGTCGCCGCTCCGCCTTGCTCCAACATGCGTCCAGGCCAACGAGGCATGCGGCGCCATGTAGGCTGGCTAGCTGCTGAGATGGCGCGGTGGTAGGGTCTTCACGAAGATCTGCATGCCACCACGCAGGTGCTTGCTAAGTTGGCCTGGAGGCCGCACATTGCCATGCAGCTGTCTGCCCAACTGGTTGGGCTGGCAGCTGTATGGGAACGGCGGTCGAGTCTTGGCAGACGTGGGTCTAGCTGTGGCCTCGCAGGTGTCCTCAGCAAGGGCCTTGCCGAGGCCTCGGCAAGGGTCTTGCCGTGGCGTTGCGGTTGTCCCCGGCAAGGATCTTGCCGGGGTGTCTCGTGGATTTCCTCGGCAAGGATCTCGCCGAGGGTCGTCGTCTTCTGGTCCTCATCTGATCTCGTGTGCTTATGATCTTCACAAAGATCTGCATGCCACCACGGAGGTGCCTCCCGAGCCTTGGTTCCAATGTGGCTGATGGTGTTGGAACCCTTGGGCTCAAGGGTGGTGCGCTCTGCTCGCGTTGGGCAAGTTGCCGCGGCAAGGCTCTTGCCGGGGCCGCGAAGGCCGCCCCAGCAAGGGTCTTGCCAGGGGAGTCCGCCTCGCCCTCTTGCTCTTTGTGTCTCTGGTCTTGGCGTTGCTTTGCATGTCTTGTGCTTTTGGCTGGAGCGCTGCTCTGGTATTCTTGTGGGTCTGCTCCCTCCCTTTGCCCTGCTAAGTTTGGCCGCAGGTGTGGCTCGGACTGCCCGTGCACAAGTAGAGGGGTACAAAAGGACAGTCCCTACTTTTGTACACCGACAGGAGCCCCCGGTCCTGGGCCACACATAAGCGTAACGCGTTGTTGGGCTAGGCCCAGAATGGTGCGCGGGCAGGCGGGGCGGATTTTTACCGCAGTAACTTCTTCGCTCGCTGCGCTTCCCCATGACTGGTGCTGAATGCGCGACGTGGAGGGTCGTGCATGACGTGGGGGTCGTGCGTGGGGCGGCTGCTGCCCTCATGCGTCACATCGCGGTAAATGGTAATGAAGCGGCCCGTGCTCTCCCCATAAAAAAGGAGAAACCACAAGCGCGATGCCCATTTGCCCTCTATGCCTTCTCCAATCTCGGAACCGCTGCCCCTCCCTTCTCTTTTCTCAAGCTCTTACTTTTGCTCACCGCCACCGCCGTGCCTTTGCTGCCCCTCATCCTTCGTCTCTCTCAGCCGCCATGGCACCCAAAACCAGCAAAGGCAAGGGAGTGGCCAAAGACGTCAGGGGGAAGGAGGCGCCGGAGAGCGAGTTGGCGGCAAGGCAGACGCAGCTCGCCTACTTTCCTTCGATGGTCGATGCGGTCCACCTCCGGGACTACTTCAAGCCCCTGTGAGGGTGCAAGACGAAGGGGCACCCTGCCACACGCATCATCCCCGCCGGCTTCACCGAGGCCGGCCCGAATCGGTACCCCTTTTTCGTTGACTACTTTTCCTGCTGGCTCTGCCCCTCTTTCTCCGATTTCTTCAATGACGTCATGCACACCTACGGCTTCCACCTTCTAGATTTCACTCCGAATGCCGTGGCGTGCATGGCCCTTTTCGCCCATCTTTGCGAGGGTTTTGCCAGAGTGCATCCCAGCACAGCGCTTTTCCGCCACTACTTCTATCCTCGTATCCAAAAAGGAGGCGCGATTTCCGGTTGTGTCGCCTGGATCCCAAGGAGTCAGGGAAGGAGACATATTCGGAGGGCGCTCAGAAGGAGAGATGCGAGGAGTGGAGGGGCCGATGGTGCTGGATTGTGGAAGACCCGCAGGAATTTTGCCGGGTTTGCCAGGCGCCGCCGGTCCGGAGAGATGATTGGGGCAAAGTCGACGCCAAGGATGAGAGGCTCATGATCACCACCACCAGGATTCATCGCCTTACCGTGGCCGGGCTCACCCTTGAGATGATTGGGGCTAATTTCCTCCATCGCCAAATCTCCCCACTGCATAACAAGGGGAGGCTGGCCTGGCTTTTCAGGTACGCGGCCGACATCATGAGGCTTCGCCCCGGCTTGAACCACAACTTCACGGTGATGGGGCACGGCCACTTTTGCCAGAGGCTTTTCCAGCTCGACGTGTACCGCGACTGCAGGGTAGAGAGGTCCGGCAAGGCCGCGAAGGCCGGCAAGGTCGTCAAGGGGCCCCTATTTGGGTTGTCGGTGGGGGTGGTCTCGCTGAGCAATAATTCTCGCCGAACCAACATTATCACCATGATGCCGGACTTCAACGCGCACGGCCTCAACCCAAATTGGGCCGAGCCGGGGGCAGATCAGGTGCAGGAGTTCTTAGACAAGCTGTCGGAGAAGTACGTCCATGTTGAGCCATTGCTCGTCCAGGACACCACCCAGGAGGAGCTGGACTAGGTCGCCGCCAGGGCGGCGGAGGCTCGCCAAGGAGGCTTGCAGTGCCGGCCACATGGAGGACGAGGCCGAGGCTGCCGCAGAGGAGAAGGAGCTTGCCCGATGGAGGGAGTCTGCCGGGGAGGCCAGCAGTGCCGACACCGGGGCCCCTCTCATTGAAGATGTGGTCGACGAGTCGACCGGGGAAGACGCCGAGGCTGACGATCCTCCGGCCTTGGAAAAAAGGCGTGTCCTGCGGCAGGCCACCTCTGGCGAGCCGGTCCGGCCCGGGAGGACCGAGCAGCGGCAGGAGATCCAGGGGGAGTCCATGCGCCTGACAAGGGCCGCGACAGCAAGGAAAGTGGTGAAGGCCGCGGTGGCAAAGAGGAAAGCTTGCCCGGACTCCACCCGCTTCCCCTCCTCCTGCGAATGTCGACATGGAGGTCGTCTTCGACCTTGGGTCTCTCAGCCCAAGGAGGAAGAGGAAGGCAGCGGAAGAGGAGGCCGAGGATGAGTAAGTATCTTGTCTTTTGTCATCTCCGTCCCCCCAGACCGTGCCGCTTTTCTCGAATTGTCTTCACACTACTAGGAAAAAGCCTACTAATGGCGCACTGGTTTTGCCTACTAATGGCGCATTACCAGTGCGCCATTAGTAGCACGCCACTAGTATATCTTAATAATGGCGCACCACAGGTGCGCCATTAGTATCTGGTATACTAATGGCGCACCCACTAATGCGCCATTAGTACGTAACAGCATGCGCCATTAGTGTGCCTCCAGGGGGGCCATACGTAAGCATGGCTTTGTCATACTAATGGCGCATTCTCCTCTGATGCGCCATTAGTATCCTTTGGCATACTAATGGCGCACCTGGTGGTGATGCACCATTAGTATGAATATTTGGTTTATTTTTTTCCCTTTTCTGATTTTTGCGCAGGTTACAAAATATATTATTAGACAGAATATAAAATATATTATTAGACAAAATATAGACAGCAGCACACAGCAACATCAGTTTCATCGAATACAATAGAAGATTAGTCTCCGAATACAATTCATCATATTAGTCTCCGAATTCAAAATACCGAACAAAGATAAAACATTACAAGTCTCAAGACCGCGAGTATCGAGTTTGTCTTCACATTACAAGTCGATATCGATCATCTAAACTACCATCACATAGAAGAGAGTTGTGGTCATCACGATGAGCATCATCGCGATCAAACTGGTCTTCATCCGGTTCCTCCAACGCTCCCTCCTCTCTCCCACTAGATAGCGTGCGTATCTAGATTCGGCCTCCGCCCTAGTGGTGTACCCTTTGTAACTGTTACCGCTGAAATGGTGAACCTGTCTCCGACACTCCTCCCAGTCATCGTAGACTCCGGGAACCTTACCCTTGTACACGACATACGACGGCATCTCTATGCACAAGCCAAACAACAGACAATACATAAGCAATATGTAAGTATGCAACAAAAGGATCGGAAGAGAAAAGCAAGACATTAATAGCACGATTCATAGTCCTACTAATAAATAGCATCGATTACATCTAAGTTGAACAACTGTCCAAACCAAAGAGACATATGAATTCATTAAAGTTTAATTACAACAAGAGCCAATCAATGTTTCAAAACTACACATCACTACTTTCGACTCGACTCATCGGATAGGAGCGTGGGTGAAGCCGCCGTCTGTCGTGATGGTCATGAAATCACGGTCGTTGTCACCCTGCATTTGTAGCGTTTCATCTATCTCACTGTTGGACGGTTGATATCTGAGGAAGAACTGCCCCGCGGTATGAAGGACATCTTGATGGATGATGTCCGCAAACTCCGACTGGATGCGAAAGAATTCTTGTCTGAGGTCCGCGTCCTGGACTGCCGACAAGCTCGCGGCCCAATCTTTGAGATTATCTGGTAGCAGAAGTTGATGATGGTCCCTTACGATCGCCCGCATGTGATGGAGGGCGTAGTAGGCATCCTTCTGACCGCCAGGCGGCAGCTTGACGCAGCAGAACTTCGTATTGTGTGAGAACATGTGCTTGCCGTACTTATGAACTGACCTCGTGAAGGTGCCTCCAGATTTGGCATAGCCGGGGAGAACATCATCAAGAACTTTCTTGACATTTGTGTAGTCTATGTTGGAGTTACGGTTCGGGTCTAAATACGTGGCCATGGAATATTTCGGGCTTAAGAGGATGAGTGTGCAATGTGTGTCACTGCATAGAACACGGAATGTTAGAAAAAACAGAACGATCGAAATCTAAGAAATCATATGTTACGGGGCGGTTAAGGGATGACTTACTCGGGAAAGGAAGGCACAAGGAAGTTATCCTTATCTGCGTTTGCCAGAATGACGCCTTCGAGGCGTGAACTCGCAACTTGGCAGTCCCCAGCCTTGCTCAAGTGCTTGGCACGCATGTTGAAGGGGTCGACTATCACGATGTCTGGGGTCTTGTCTCTAATGATCCGCATCTGCATGCTCAGCGAAAACAGCTGAACGAAGGTGTAGTGCAGCGGATGAAGGTTAAACATAGCAAAGATGTCATCAAACCGCAAGACGATCGTACCCCCGATGTCGCCATCCACAAAGCCCTTGCTCTCTGGCACCTTGGCCACGAAAACCGGGTATGCCACATCCTTCTCTCTGAGACGCCGCTTCTCCAAAGAAAGAACACTGTCGTGCAGACTCCGCATAGCACCGGTTGCAGCATTCAACATATTTGGCGGTAGCATCGCCCTACCCGCCACATGCGCCCTCCTTGACATATCCTCAGGTGAAGGTGGCCCGTCCTGAGCACGGATCGAACTCGGTGCCGGCTGGCTTGCACTGGTGCCCTTGTTAGTCTTTCGTTTCCGTCCCTTCTTCTTGATCTCCTGTAATGGGACCGAGTTCTGCTCACAGACCGCCTTCTTGAGCGTGTTGGGGCTGATAATATTTCGCACCTCAGCTCTCCGAGGCTCGGTGAAGGCGGGAGCTGGAGGCGTGTCCCGAGAACTGAACGCCAGACGACGCCTGTTGCAATTGGATTTCTCCGCCGTACCAGCTAGATCGCGGTCGTCTTGGTTGGGTTCTTGAGAAAGAGGCCCGCAGAACTCGTCATCGTACCCATGTTCGGCAAAGTACTTATCAACTTTGGTAAATGTACCGTCGTCGTTGTCGTCGCCGTCCGGATCCTGTGCCATAGGGCTGTCCGGATCCTGTGCCATAGGGATGTCCGGCAGGTCCGGTAGCGTTGCGGCGTTCTTGCCATGGCTTGGCGCCAGCACGACTGGCGGTCTTGTCTGTGGGGTGGTGTCCCCCGCCCAGAAACGAATCTGGCTCTTCGGCCAAAGCAGGGGCCAGTTTACGCAAGTGCTGAGGGTCATCTCATCTTCTTCGTCGGCCCCAGCGGGTCGAATCGGAGGTAACAACTCATCGTAGCCTGGCAGCACCCGAACCACTTCAACCCTATACATTGTGGGTGGCATCGGATTACCGTGGAACATGGGGTTGCCCAGTTGAACGATTCTGCCCTTGGCGACATCGACCAACTCGGCGCCCACGAAGTGCAGAAGAGTGCAAGGAACGTCGGCGGTGCCCTGCGAAAACATGTACAAGGCGTCAGGGATGCCCAGTCAAAGGCAAGGAGATGAAGTCATCGGCCGAGAGGCTTAGTTACCGTGATGCCGTCGAGCTCGGCTAATGTCGAGGCACCGCCAACGGCGGGCGTGCAGCTGATGGAGGGGGAGCTTGATGGCGAGGTGCCGGCCGGCGTACACCCGGGTGCATTAAGCTACAATGCCCGTGCCGGCGCCGGAGACACGAATACCGCCTCCACCGGAGACACCAATGGCGCCGCCGGAGACACCAATGGCGCCGCCTGCGCGCTGTGCGAGTTGCTGGCCGTGAAGCTGGGAACCGAGGGAGGCCCCTGTTGGCCGCCCGCAATCCACGTCGTCAGCCCATGAATCAACGTAGGCACCATGGCGTTGAGCGTCGTTCCAAGTTGTTGTTGCACTTGCTCTTGGACAAGCTCCAGAATCCGCGCCACTTGTGCCTTGAGTTCTTCAACCTCGCGCGTCTGGCTTTCCGAGCTGGTCTTTTTCTCCTTCCGCACACCAGCGGTATAGTATGACCCCCATTTTGTGGACAAGCCTTTGCCGGCCACACGACCAGCTGACGTCGGCTTAGTGAGCTTATCCTTGTTTTTTATTATGTTCAACGCCCTATTTAAAGGGGTGTCGAAAGGGGAGCTCTTAGACGACCCCGCGCTAGTGCTTTCAGTGTCCTGCGAAAGGAACGTGAACCATTTAGAAATATTGGGGATTAATTAGAGTGCAACCATATGGAGCTAATTACGCGGGGGTGTATCCCTTACCAGAAGAAGCTCAAGCGCCCTGGTCTTCGGATCCGTGGTAAGCTCCTTTGTTATCGGGTCCTCCTTGTACCGGGCCCTGACATAGTTCCTAGTCTGCTTGTCACCGCTGTATTTCTCGAAGCGGGGCGGTAGGCCTTGCTCGGCACGCTCCGCGTCCTCCTTGTCCCATATAGGCTCCGCCACTCTGTAACCGACGGGACCGAGTTTGTGTTCCCCTAAGTTCAACTCCCGCATTTCTTTCCCCCACTGACTTGATTCGGAGGTTGCGGGGCTCTCGCACTTGATCTTGAACTCCTTGTAGTCATCTTCGCTCATCAAAGGATATTTCACCTTGATCTTGTCATAACTATCACCTTTATCAATCATTCTCTTCACCGCGCTTTTCCAAGTAGACAGGGCCGTGCTCATCTTCGTGAGGGCGGCATTGTTCACTTTATTCCCTGAGAGGCGTGTGTTTTCAAATTCGGCGGGGAACTTGTATCGTTCATGCAGCTTCATGAAGAGGAGGTTGCGCAAATTCCCTCGGTCCTTATGCCTAAGGTTCTCGGTGTTGATCGAGACGGTGCTCCGGAGAATGCACCTGAGCTGAAGCGAGTACCCCTTGACTATATGTTTGGGCTCCGTTGGATTCCCGTCGGAGTCCACTTGAGTGAATTCCTCCTTGAGGGCGCGGAGTGCATTCGGGCGCCGGTCCTTCTTTTGCTTCTTCGGTTGGCTGCCATCTGTGTGTGCGCCGCCATCATCAGTGGTGGCATCCTCGGCGGCACCATCAGTGGTGTCATCCCCGACGCCACTAGGGGTTGTGTAATCAGGATCGGTGTCTTCCGCGGCGTCCTCATAGCGGTGAGGTTGTTCCTCCATCTCCTGGGACAGCTCCCAGAATGGCTTGCCGCCCGAACCACCGGCGTCATTGTTGTGGGCCATGTTTCGCTCTAAATAGGAAAAAGGTTTGGTCAAAAAGTTGGTTATTGTCAAGGAACAAGATCATGGTCTCACCATTTAGGGTTTGTCGACACCGAGGCACCCTAAAAGCCTAAGCTTTCATCATTTAGGGTTTGTCGATACCGAGGCGGCACCCTAAAATCCTAAGCGTACATCATTTAGGTTCTCATCGACACCGAGGCATCCGGGGCAGCCAAGTTAAGTTTTCATCATTTAGGGTTTATCGATGCCGAGGCACCCTAGGTTGGGCCTAATCACTTGGCACTAATCACTTGGTTCTATTGCCACCTATGGTTGAATACAGCAAGAATAAAGGGGCAGTTGATCCTACTTAATTAAGTACTAAGATACCCCGGCCCATGCATTAGTAGCAAGTACCTCATATGTCCGATTTTTAGCAAAGTCAGGCTAAAATTCACAGAAAATTTCAGCATGACCTTTGCTGAAAATAGGACATATGGAGTACCCGAATTTGCCGGAACGGAAGTTAATCGACATTCCGGCTAACTCAAGGGCCTCTTGGTGTACCTGCAAATTCATTATCCCCGCGCAATGAAGTCCCCAATGGGTCATTTCAGAAGATCACAAGTAGCATCATCACAAGTACAACATCATCACAAGTACAACAGCAGCAGCAGTGAATACAGGCATAACAGCAGCAGCAGTAGCTTTATTCTTGTTATTCATAAAGACTAATTGTCTAATTGAGCAATACAACGATAGTGTGAACAAATAAAAACACAAACTACACCTACATATTTGGGTACCTATATGGTATTAACATGCCATTCTCTGTCAACAGAAGTAGCACAAAATCATTCAAGTACCAGTGTTTAACTAAAACTTGGTGTGAATAAGATCCTCTGTCAGTACTTCATACCAATAATCAAAACCCCAAAACCTGACCCCAACTAGTTACCATAAGGTCAAATACTGTCCACAAAACCATAACAGAAATAGCACAATTTTTTTTCTCCGGATACAACACACAGACCCTTTGGTTAGTTAGTTCAAAATGATCTACATTTATATGTTTGCCCCCCTTTAATCTTTTATCCCTTCATTGGCCCTCTTTATACAATATTCCTGGCTTGTACAATGATATAGCATGCATATTCTTACATAAAAAACAGTAACCAAGTCTCACCCGACTGAGATTTAGTAGGACTGATCATATATTGCTCTTTGTTGACTAGATTCACTTGTGTAGAGTTCTGAAGGATCCATCTTTTTATATAGTTCCCCTAAATTCAAACAAATTCCAGGCTGGTTCATTGGCAATACTTTTAGTGTACTATGAGTGTACTTTGTTTGGTTGAATATTAATATATGCCTAGCTCCGGCTAGCTATAAAATTTCCATGCAAAACTATTAGGATTTAACAATTTGACAAATTGGCATGAATTTGCAAGATGCTTCCTACAGCAGTTCCTCTGTTACTGTGAGCTCATGAATCAAGTAGCACACATGGCTCTTTCCTCATTGCAGTTCCTTGCTAGAGCCCTTACTCCGCAACAGCCCGACGGCGGCACGACGGGGCGGCGGCGGCGAGCTCCTGCTCCTAACCCTAGGTGGCCTCCCCGTGGGGGCATGGGGATGAGCGGGGGAGAGAGGGAGGGAGGGACAGAGACTAACCGTCGTCGATGAGTAGCAGCCGCACGGGGAGGCTCGTGCCGCCGTCGAGGAGCGCGTCCGACGAGGCTAGCCATCGTCCGTCCGTCCGTCGAGGAGCCCGTCCGTCGAGGAGCGCGGGGAGGCTCGCGCCGCCGTCCGTCCGAGGAGGTCGCGGGCTCGAGGGGGAGGAAGGGGAGAGGGAGGCGGCGGGGGCGCGTGGGCGGCTGCGGCGCAGTGGGTCGGGGCAGCGGCGGCGGCGTCGCGGTGGAGGGAGGGAAGGAGCGGCGCGGTGGATCGAGGGAGAGGGAACTGGCGAGGGGGAGAGGGAAGGGGGGATCGATCGGGCGAAGGGGTATCCTACAGCAATGGCGCACCACCTCGTGGTGCGCCATTAGTAGTTCTTTTTTCTTATAGCAATGGCGCACCCACCTCTGGTGCGCCATTAGTTTTATTACAGTTGCAGCACAGGGTGCTCGTCGGCGGTGGTGGAGGGGGATCGAGATCGAGTGTCCTCATGAATTCAAAAAGTGCCCGTGAAATTTAAAAATATTCATGATATGAAAAAGTGCCCATGAAATACAATCGAGAAATGAAGACTACGATTTAAATACAATCGATCTTAGCTAGCTATCTGTTCACAATCTTCTCCCTTCTTTTTCGCAAATGGAGTTCTTCTGTGGAACGGATGTCCTTTAGGTAGGGTGGTCCTGCTTCTTCTTGTGGTGTGTGCTGCTACGTCATCGTCGTCGTCATGTTCGATCTTCGGGTCACCGTACTTGTCGAAGTCTTGCTCATTGGCTACTCCATCCATTCCGATGATCTTTCTTTTGCCTCTCCTCACAACAACACGACTGGGCTTTGGCGGGTCGGTAATGAAGAAGCATTGGTCCACTTGGGAAGCCAGTACCCATGGCTCATTTTTCGCGTGACGTTTGCGCCCGTGGTCTTGGATTTGGCTTCGGGTATAACCATGGTGGTGAAATACCGGTCTTCTTTTAGGACGCTCTTGGCCCATCTGACACGGAACATCGGGACCTTCTCTCCAGTGTAGCTCAGCTCCCAGATCTCCTCGATCCTTCCGTAGTATCTGTCCTTGTCGTTGCCGGTGTAGGATTCCATCATTTCCCCGGAGTTCTGATAACCATCGCTCTTCATGTCCTTGTCCTCGGTGTAGAATGTGTAGCTGTTGATATCGTACGCCTCATAGGTCACCAGGTTGTGCTCGGCGCCTTGTGACAAGGCGAATATGAGTTGTTCTTTCGTGGAAGAATCCTCATGTAATGGGTACGACAGAAGCTTCTGCTTGAACCAACGCGTGAAACATGAGTTGTGCTCTTTGAGTATATCTCCGTCCGTCCACTGTTGGCCTCGGTCATTGTACATCTTCTCAATAAAGGTTTTGTGCTCTACCACCCAAGGATCGACCATGTCTATGTGTTGTAGCGCGACTAGGTTTGCTCTTTCAAAGTCGGCGAGTCACCCCTCGAAGTCGACATGCATTTCACGGCGACCCTCACGGTGACCCCATCCAGCGAGCCTGCCGAGGTGCCTGTTGACGGGCAGACCAACGGGGTTCTCGATGCCTAGATAATTCGTGCAGTAGGAGATGCACTCTTCAGTCAGAAAGCCCATGGCTATACTTCCCTCTGAACGTGACATGTTGTGAACGTATCCTTTGATGACACCATTCATCCTTTCGAACGGCATCATGCTGTGCAGGAACGTCGGCCCGAGTTGGATGATATCCTCCACGATATGGACCAGCAGATGCACCATAACATCGAAGAATGCGGGCGGGAAGTACATCTCAAGCTCGCATAGTATCACCACGATCTCTTCCTGTAGCCTTCTGACTTGCCTCACGCCAATCGACTTCCGAGAGATGACGTCGAAAAACTTGCATAGGCCAAATAGCATTTCACGGATGTGCGCGTCCACGATCCCACGGATTGCAACTGGAAGTATCTGCGTCATCAGCACGTGACAGTCGTGAGACTTCATCCCGCTGAACTTCTGCTTCGTTGGATCTAGGTATCTGCTTATCTTCCCCGCGTAACCGTAAGGAAGTTTTACTCCTAGGAGGCAGGTGAAAAACTGCTCGATCTCCTCCTGACTGAGAGTGAAGCACGCGGGAGGGTAGTCATTTCCGGTCTACTTGGCCTTTTTGCCTTTGCGACGACTTTCTGTGTCCTGCTTCGCCTCATCATCATCATCATCATCATCATCATCATCATCATCATCATCATCATCATCATTAGCGTGAAGCTCCTGCCTGATGCCCATTGATTTCATGTTTGCCCTTGCTTTCGGCCCATCTTTGGTACTCTCTGGCATGTTGAGTAGGGTACCAAGCAGACTCTCGCACACGTTCTTCGTGATATGCATGACATCAAGGTTGTGAGGCACACGGTGGATCTTCTAGTACGGCAAGTCCCAGAAAATAGACCTCGTTTTCCATACCTTTAGCAGCGGCTCTGGCGCCTTTCGCTTCTTTCCCGGCTCTGGCGACTTTTGCTTCTTTCCCGGCAGTGGGCAGTCTTTCCAATTTTTCAACAGCTTGTCTATTTCCTCGCCGCTCCTCATACACGGGCGTTTTCGGGGTTCGGTTTCACCATCGAACAGATCCTTGCGTTTCCTCCACGGGTCATCGTCGCGAAGCCACCTTCGATGTCCCATGAACACGGTTTTCGAAGACCCCGGATCTCTATCTACCTGGCGATACGTTGTGTCATCCATGCACCTTACGCATCCAGAAAATCCGTGGACTACCTGCCCCGCGAGATATCCATAACCGAGATAGTCGTGCACCGTCGTGAGCAGTGCGGCTCTCATAGGGAAATATTCTTTCTCTACGGCGTCCCACGTATTGGCTGGCGTTTTCCACAGCGTGTCTAGCTCCTCCTTCAGCAGCCCCAGATACAGATTGATGTCGTTCCCTAGTTGTTTCGGCCCTTCAATTAGCATACTCATGTGAATGTACTTCCTCTTCATGCATAACCAGGGGGAAGGTTGTACATCCACACAAACACAGGCCAGGTGCTATGTGTGCTTCTCTGGCTGCCAAACGGACTGACTCCATCGGTGCTCGCGCCCAGCACGATGTTCCTTGGATCCTTTTCAAATTTTGGGTATTCGAAGTTCAACGCTTGCCACTGCTCGCATCCTTAGGGTGACTCAGCATCTTGTCTTTTTTATTTATCTCCGGATCATTTCCGTCATCTTCCCGCTTCTTCTCCTCCCTATCCGCGTGCCAACGCAGGAGCTTTGCTACCTTAGGGTCTGCGAAATACCGCTGCAGACGAGGAGTGATCGGAAAGTACCACACTGATTTTTGAGGAGCTTTCTTCCTCTTCTTGTATCGAGTGACGCCGCACACCGGACATATGGTAGAATCCGCGTGCTCGTCCCGATAAATGATACAATTGTTCATGCACACATGGTATTTCACGTGCGGTAAATCCAGAGGACACACGATTTTCTTCGCCTTCTCGAAATTGGTCGGGCACTTGTTCCCCTTGGGAAGACGTTCGTGCCAGAATGACATGTTCTCGTCGAAGCATGCGTCGGTCATTTTGTGTTTTACCTTCATCTCCAGAGCCATGAGCGTTACTTTCAGGCGGGTATCCTCGGGCCTGCATCCTTCATACAATGGAGTAACCGCGTCTATCTCCAGTTGATCCAGCTTGGCTTTCTCTCGGGCGGCAGCTCTTGCGTTATCCGTCTGCTTGAGAAGAAGCTCTTGAATATGAGGGTCCTGCACCCAGCCTCCATCGTCGTCTGCTCCGGCATCTTCATCTTCATGATCATGCCCTTCGTCTTGATCTTCCTCATCATCATGTACAACATCACCGGCGTGATCGTGTCCTGGAGGTTCTTCGTCTTCTCGCCCGCCCTCGCCGCGGTGGTACTTGTCTTGTTGCCCTTCCTCAGTTCTTGCCCGGCACCGGCCATGGACGACTTCATAGTCATCTTCATCACCTTGCCACCGATAGCCATCCATGAAACCACGCAAGAGCAGGTGGTCCCGCACCTGCCCGGAATCCGGGTCCGCAATAAGGTTCTTCAGCTTGCATCTTCGACACGGACATCTTATCTCCATCTCGTTCTTTTGAAGCATCTAGGCCTTCGCGGAGCTCAAAAACCTATTCACGATGCCTTCAGTCATCGTGCGGACCATGGTCGCCTGCAGAGTAGAGCAAAACGATATTTTAGAACCAAGAAAAAATTTGGCATGACCTTCCCTAAAAATAGGACCAAAAAGAATGCATAGTGCCAAAATTCTCGCCGAAATGGAAATGAATCAAAACATTCCGGCAAAATATTGGCAACTATCGCATTTCAAATACCGGTACCTTCAAACACAAACATATATGCAACACCACAAACACATGCAACACCACAAACATACATAGATCTAGCTAGGCCACAAAAAGTGCATGTGCACGTTGTTGGAGCGAGCTAGGGAGAAAAAAAGTAGATCTACATCATGAAGATAGCTTTCCCTTACTTACCTATCAAAAAAAAGGTAATTTCACCACTTAATTTTGATGAATCTATGGTGAAAATGAGGTGAGGAGGAGGAGATGGCCGAAAGCTTGGAGAAGGAGGTGTGGATGGAGTGAAGTGGAGAAAGTGAGTGGGTAGGTGTGGGCTGTCCAAAATATCTTGTTGGGGTCCCAGGTTACTAATGGCGCACCACAAGCAAATGCGCCATTAGTAACCATGGTTACTAATGGCGCACCAGCAGGTGGTGCGCCATTAGTTGTTTTGCAAAAAAGTAAAAAAATAAATATATATACTAATGGCGCATCTCCCCAGAGTGCACCATTACTAGTTTAAACTAGTAATGACGCACTATGAGAAGATGCGCCATTAGTAGTTTTGCAAAAAAAGAATAAAACAAAATTTGCAGTAATGGCGCACTGTCTGCTTAGTGCGCCATTAGTAGTTATAACTAGTAATGGCGCATTATGAACCAGATGCGCCATTAGTATGTATGGGAAAATGGAAAAAAATTCATACTAGTGGCGCACCCAGTTTCCGGTGCACCATTAGTGTCTTCCACACTAATGGCGTATCACAAACAGGTGCGCCATTAGTATATAGTAGTGGCGCACTACTTTCCTGGTGCGCCATTAGTACCAATCCTATCTATAGCCCTTTTCCTAGTAGTGTCATCTTTGCAGGGATGTGGAGACGCTGGCCCAGAGGGTGGCGAAGAGAGCTAGGGCCTCGACGGGTGGCCAGCCCCCGGCGGGCACCTTGAGTACGCCGCTGGTGGTGGAGAGTAGCCCGGACAATAGCCCCCGGCACAACCCCCAAAGTGCGTTCATCTCTCGCTCCCTATCAACGTGTGTTGGGGTATGATCTCTTGATGCTGACCTTGCCGTGGTTGCAGGAGGAGGACGGCAGCAGGAGGAGCCACTGAGGGCCACCCCCAACACGCTGCACCCATCAACCATACTGCCCCGAGGGGCGTCCCCGGCAAGGGCGGCAAGCACCGAGCCCATGCGCACGGAGGAGGAGGAGGAGGAGGAGGAGGAGTCGAACCCGGGCAACGGCGGCTCTGTCCCGGCACCAAACGTTGGTGGGGAGGGGGCCATTTCTTCCCAGCCTGGCACGGGTGAGTTTGTTTGCTTTCTGTCCCCGTTCTTGTTTCTTCTTTTTGAACCTTGGTCTTGGCTTTGCCTCATCCTCCTTGGCATCTAGGCGCTCCCTCGGCGGACCAGGAGAACATCGGTACTGTCATCAAGGAGGTCGCCAGGGAGCCGGTCGGGGAGACCGGCAAGGCCGCTGCCAAGGAGGCCGGCAAGGCCGCTGCCGAGGAGGGGCGGTTGACGATCAACCTTCCTCCTCCGTTGCCTTTGGCTCAGGCAGTAATCTGAAGGTGAGCGACGACATGTTCGTCCACCTCCCAGGGACGGCGAGCACCGGGGCGCCCATCGAGGGGGAGGTGTTTGATGACGAGGTGCCCGCCGCTGCCGGGCTTGAGGTTGTTGATGAACCAAGCACCGATGGCGGCGGTTCCTAGGAAGAGCAACTCCTTCGGGGTATGAGCGCCAACTTACAGAAGCTCCAGACGCTTCACCGTGCCCGCCTGGACCAGGCCAAGTCTAGGATGGCGATGGTGGACAAGGCGGAGGCGGACCTCAAGGAGCGCGTCGCCGAGAGGCAGGCTTGGTTCCGCCAGGCCCGCCAGGAACTAAAGGCCGCCCAGGATGTGCTGGCTGAGCGCAAGCTGGAGCTTGTCATGAAGCAGGCCGACATCGAGAAGGCCCAGGAGCTGTCGAAGGAGCAGGCCGCCAAGGACGAGGCCGCTCGGCACCAGCACTAGGCCTTGCTAAACTCCCAGGAGGAGAGCCTTCCTACTCGTGAGGAGAAGCTCGCCGCAACACTCGGCGGCAAGGATAAGGAGGTGGAGAAGCTTGTCATGCAGCAGACCCAGGAGCTGGAGTAGAGGCACGAGGAGGCACTCAATGCTCAGGCCCAGGTCCAGGACAGCAAGGTGAAAGAGCTGGAGGTGGAGCGGGATGGGATGAAGGACCATGCCTAGAAGCTGGCGAAGGAGAAGGACACGCTCAACGGTGCTCTGATTGAGGCACATGTCATAGTCCTTGGCAAGGCTGAGCAGCTCTCCAAGGATGAACACACAAGATGAACACACAAGAGAAAATGGGACACACACAACCCAAAGTCAACAACTGACTATACAGGGTAGCTAGTTTGTCCCAATCCATGATGAAAGATATCTTGTATCCACTAGGGGGATCTTCTCTGTGAGGAGGTCTTGAATCCACTTGGAAATCTTCTCCTTGAGGAGGCCTTGATCTCCAAAGGAGTAGAGGGTAAGTGGATGAACAAAGCTTTATCTCAGAGAGGATCTATCACAATGCTAATCCTTAAATGTTGGGGGAGAAGGAGTATATATAGTGTAGGAGGGCAAAGGGGTACATTGGTCTCAGCCCGCCACACTGTGCACAGACATGTGTCGGTCGTTCGAGAGTTACCGGTCGTTCGGTGTCTCAAGAGGGACCGGTCGTCCGGTAAGGCTCGGACTTCCGACGTTTCGGCTCGGTGTAGTCGGTGTATGATTTTTGGATGTTGTCGAGTGTCCGGTGTGTCGGTCTTCCGGAAGGCTGCTATCTTCTGGTGTTCTGGCACTGTTCGGGTGGCATTGGATTTTCGGTGACGGTCGGATATCTGGTTGCTGGAGAGTGTCAGACTTCTGGTAGTTGTCAGTCATCCGGCCGTTGTAGCGTCTGTTGACTGGGCCTTCTGGCTGGTGGAACCTCCAAGCGTCGGACATCCGATCGACGTCAGTCGTCCAAAGCCTATAGCTTTCTGGCAGCTCCTTGGTCCTCGCACTTGGTGTGCTCGCCATCTTCTCCATGGGATGTAGGTGCTCCGTGGCCTTCCTCTAAGTACCCGATCACACACAAGGTTTCCACTTAAGGTGGTAGCCATGTCTCACATATGGAATATATTAGTTCAGAGAGGAGTGTGTTAACCTTAGCTTCGATAGCCCTTGTTCATTGTCTAGTCATTGATCCATGTGGTGTCGTAGGAGACAAAGGTAGGTCCATGGGAATGAGCGTAGGATGCTCCGCGTCACAGTCTTGTCGGCTTGTAATCCAGTCATGGTTAGCAGCAATAGAAACACACAAGAATATGTCCTAAGACTACTAAGAGGATGTGGAGTTGTGGAAAGTCACAAATTCATCAAGTGAATCACAAATTCTTACCCGTTCTTAACAAGCAGCAGGTGGTGATCGGCAACCATTGTAGACAGAGTGATTTCTAGGTGGTGTCAAACGGATGATGTAGATGTGTGTGGAGCTGGGAAAGGCTTATAGTATTGAAAGTGCGTTATATCGACTAGAGGGGGGTGAATAGGCGATTTTTATGAAATTCTTCACCGAGGAATTTGCTAGTGAGGAAATTCCTTAGCGAAGAACTACTAGCAGCGGAATAAGTACTCAGATGAAAACAAAGCAGAACACAAGCATGGTCATCATGATGAAATGAAGACTAGCATAGAGTACAGAAAGCGTAATCACAGGATAACACAAGATGAGGACAAACAGACTGAAGAAATTGAACTGAGGAAATAGAGAAAGTCTTCAATCACAGTCTTCAAACACAGATATGATAAATGAACAACACAATACCGAGGAAATGAAAGAGTTCAGGAAATGGAACCGGTAAGCTTGGTGAAGACAATGATTTGGTAGACCAGTTCCAACTGCTGTCTCAGTTGTACATCTAGTTGGAGCGGCTGAGTATTTAATCTCGAGGACACACAGTCCCGGACACCCAGAGCACGCAGCTCGGGACACCAAGTCCTCACCGTATTCTCCTTCAAATAAGGACACACAGTCCTCGTCCAATCACTCGTGGTAAGTCTTCAGGTGACTTCCGAACCTTCACAAACTCAGTCACTCGGCGATCCACAATTCCTCTTGGATGCTCTAGACCATGACGCCTAACCGTCTGGAAGAAGCACAGTCTTCAAAGGTAACAAGCGTCGGATCCACGCATGATCAATCTCTTTAGTGATGCTCAATTACTTTGGGTTTGTTGGTGTTTGGGTTTTGGGTTTTGGATTTTTCTCACTTGATGATTTTCACTCAAAGTCCTCGGAGGATGGGTTGCTCTCAAATGACAAGTGTCAGTTTCTCTCGGAGCAACCAACCAGCTAGTGGTTGTAGGGGGCGGCTATTTATAGTCTAGGGAGCAGCCCGACATGATAAGACATTGCCCTTAAATGATACGACCGTTAGGTGGATAAGATATTTTGGGACAGATGGCGCGTAGCACAGCAACGGTCAGAAATTTGAGGTACAAATTCCTCAGGGCTAACATGTTCCTAACTCCTCAGTCAGAGAAAAGTCCTTAGTGACCAGAAGAACTGCATCTCTGTCACTGAAGAAATTGACTGAACTGCATGAGATTTCCAATGGCTTCACTCGAAGGGATTGATAGGTGTAGGATTTTGAGTTGAGCATCACATGGAAATTTTTCCTTAGTATTTCCTCGACCCCCTTTAACAGTACGGTGTTTCCTATGACTCAAGAAAGAGAAAATGAAACTACGAAAACAAAAGTCTTCACGCTTCATGTTCCTCGAATGAATACCAAGTCTTCAAGGTCACACCAATTTCTTCACTTTCAAAGTCTTCGGGAAGTCTTCAGAATACCAAAGTCTTCAGATGAAGAACTTCATTTTCAGGGGTCGACTTTCTCTGTAAATATCAAACTCCTCATAGACATATAGACATGTGTACACTTATAAACGCATTAGATCCTTAACCTATAAGACTTGAATACACCAAAATCACTAAGGGGCACTAGATGCACTTACAATCTCCCCCTTTTTGGTGATTGATGACAAAATAGGTTAAGTTTTCAACGGGGATAAACATATGAAGTGTAAGTACTGATATTGAGGAATTTGATTGCAAGATATAGAAGAACTCCCCCTGAATATGTGCATAGTGAGGAATTTGCTTTTGAAGCAATGCACACTTGAAGAGTTGAATCATGGAGATCTCCCCCTATATCTTGTAATTCATAGACGCATTTGACATATAATATGAAGAATTTGAAATGCATGATGAAATACTATGACTGATGTAATTCAGCATGCGTGCAATAATATTAACGAGGAATAAGCATGCAGAATAACGTAGCAGAAGTATTAGACCACCATCGGGTTTAAGTTTACAACTCGATCCAATAAAAGTTTCAAAAGAACGAGAGTTGTAACTTAGCAAAAAAAGCGCCCATATAGTAGACCCGCTTGAAGACTAACTCAAATTTCTCCGCCTTTGTCATCGAATGACCAAAAGGATCGAAACTGAGGACTAACGCCCCTGAAGATAATCAGGTTGATGAAGGGGCGCCAGCGTTGTCGGTATCGGTTGTTGTAGTAGGGCATGCCGCTGTGTCGTCCAAGTCTTCATGTTCATCACTGGCACGCGATGAAGAATAGGAGCTGGACACCAAGGAAGGAACCTTGACCTTCTTGAATTTCTTCGGTGGAGGTGAAGACCAGTCAAATTCTTCCTTGAGACCCATTTTCTTCAGATCTTCAGCGCTGTAGACATGAGAGAGGACAGCCCAGGTGCGGTTGAGGGTTTCATGGAGGTAGTATTGGTTTTTCTTCACTTCATTGTGTGTTGAAGTCATGTTGTGAAGAATTGAACCAAACTGACGCTTGATCCATTTATGATTGCGATCAACCTTCTGATGAAGACTGAGGAGTAACTCACGATCAGTCATCACCCTGGGTGCTGTGGCTTGAGGATTTTGCTTGGCATTGTTGGCGGCAGAGTCATGTGTGGCAGAGTCATCATTGGTGGAGTAGGATGCAGCCTTGAGAAATTGACCATCCAATGGACGAATGCCTTCATCTATCACAGCAGCAGCCTTGCCTTTGTCATCAGCTGAGGAAAATGTCCTTTTGAGGACTTCAATTGGAGGCAATTAGCTGCAGTGGTTTAGAGTGTCAACTTTGTAGTTGAGTGAAGACCTTGTCCTGATGAATCTCGTAATCCATGGCGCATAAGGCTTCAGCTCAAATGATGACATTGCAATATTTGCCAGAGTCCTCATGAAGAAATCATGGAAGTTGACGGGAACGCCATGAATGATATTGAAAAGCAGATTCTTCATGATGCCAACGACTTCTTCATCAGTTGAGTCATGGCCTTTGATAGGACTCATTGTCTTTGTCAGAATGCGATAGACAGTCCGAGGCACATATTGTAATTCCTTGACGAGGAAATTGGTAGGGGCCTGCCCTGGCTTCAAAGGCTTCATCAAAACTTGCATGTAGTGATTTGAAAGCTCAGGTTCACTATAGACACAGTGTGCATCTTCAAGGGGAGGACTTAGTGGTAGGGCACGAAGCAATTCAGATGCTGGTGCCTTGAGGTGAGTGTTCTCTGTCATCCAGTCCAGAATCCATGAATTCACATCTTCAGAGTCGCCTGTGATGTGCAATGTCACATAGAACTGAACAATGAGTTCTTCATTCCAGTTGCAGATGTCAGTACAGAAGTTGAGTAGCCCAGCGTCGTGAAGAACACTGAGGACTGGCTCGAAGCACGACAGAGACTCCATATCCATGTGAGGAATATGTGCATGATCGAAGACTTTGTCTTTGTTGAACAACACTGAGGAATAAAAGTTGGCTTGACTAGCAGTCCATAAACGCCTCTTCCTTATGCGAGCAGAGTCATAAGGATTGTAATCAGTGAAGAATACGTGCTCGCCAAAGAAGTATTCAGCCTTGAACTTTTGCTTCCTTGAGAACGCATCCTTTGGATTTGGCAATGGAGTGTCAGTGAGTTGCATCACGACCTCAGGAATCGCGATCTCAGGTTCCATAGGCTGAGGAATTTTTGGTTCCTCTTCAGTTGCAGTCTTAGGATCAGCAGCAGTTGTTTCTTCAGCACTAGTGGCTGGAATTTCTTCATGCATAGATGTAGTGGGATGAGTTTCGTTAGAGCCCATTTGAACAGTTGGTGCAGGGGACTGAGGAATTTGCTGTAGTGGGGTGAAGAGTGGAGAGTTGGGATGCCGACTTTCCCAAAAATCATCATTCATCACTAGTGTTGTGCTTCCAATGTCCACGTCTTCATCTTCTAATTCTTCAACACCAGCCTCTTCAGCTGTGAACTGAGGCATTGGTGAGGACACAACAGGTGTTGAAGGGATAGCATCCACTTCAATTTCTTCATCAATCTGCTCTGACGAAGAAGCAGATTGAGTTTCTTCATCTGATCCGCTTGGGATCTCATATTCTTCACCAAAAGGAACAAGGTCCTTTGATGGCATGGTTGAAATTGGAACAACATCGATCGGATTTGCAAAAGAGCTGGTCATAGGCTTCATCTTCTTTGGAGCTGAAGATTCTGAAGCGCTTGATGCTTTCCTTTTCTTCACTGCAGCTCGCTCTGCAGCCTTGGTCTACTTCACATCTGATGCAGATGGAAGGATAGGAGTTGGTGTAGGCGCGGGAGGAGCTGAGGAATCTATTTGAATTTCTTCAGGCGCAGCTGATGCAGTTGCCCTGACTTCTTCAGTTTCTTCAGGAGCACCACTAGTGGATGCCCTGGCAATTTCTTCAGCGGCTGGAATGGAATCATCAGCCCTGGAACTAGCATTTTCTTCAGCAGCCTGAAAATCATCAGCGGTGCTGGCATGTTCTTCAGTTGGCTGAGCTGAAGCTTCAGCCTGAGGAACTTCTTGTTGCGGTGGGGCTGCAACATTTGTGAACTTCTCAGTCAGTTTCACAAACCTGACTTTAGCTCCTTTCCAATCAGCATAGTAAGCATCAAATTCATCGCTGAGGGTTTTGATGTCAGCCTGCATCTTGACGAGTTCTTCAGGTGTCATCTTGACAACATTTTTCTTCAGCAGTTTCTCTTTTCTGTACTGCAATTTCTTTATCTGTCTGGCCCTATCATACTTCCATTTTTCTTCTTGAATGAAAGCAGTCAAGACGTGACTTTGACCAGGAGTGAGGTTCATCTCCGGCACAGGTGTATTTGGATCTTTGTGCCATAGATCAATGAAATCCAGGATCAACCTTGGATCAATAAGCATTGGCACATTGCTGTCTTTGGCACTAGCGGCCTTAGCTTGCTTATCTCTGATGATTTCGGCAAGTTCTTCTTCATCAGCCTCATCATCGTCAGAGGGAACTTGGAAAGCCACCTGCTTTTTCTTCGGACTAGGGCGAGGACCTCGTCCAGCAATAGCCTTTTTCTTCAGCAGAGAGGGTCCAGCTGAGGAACTTGCAGAGACACCAGAGGCAACGGAGATGCCTGTAGTCCTTTGTCATGAGGCCAGATGCGCAGGTGCTGAGGACTTTGTCAGGACAGCTGAGAAATTTGGAGGAGCAGGAGCAGCTTGAGGAATTGGTCGTGAAGAATTTGAAGTTCCTGGCCGTGAGGGCGCAGCTGAGGAACTTGGCTGTGAGGGCACTGTTGGTGAAGCACTTGGCTTACGAGCAGGCTTCTTAGGCATAGATTTCCTCGGCTTGACAGAGGCCTCAGTGGCAGCAGCAGCAGCAGAATCTTCGTTGAATTTGCTCACTGCTTCTTTGGCTTGTCTTGCCAATTTGGCTTGCCGTCTGGCCCATTCTTCAGGAAAGTCCTCACCGTGTTTGATGCTAGTGGGATTAGCCACTTGGCCAGGTGCCAATGGGGCTCTTGGGCATGGAGGATTGAGAGCGAATTTCTTCATATATTTTGGAGTAACGTATCTGTACTCCCTCCATTCTCTTGCCCCTCTCCGTTCAATCCTCTGAATGCGCACCTTGCGCTGATTTTTGTTTTCTTTGCCAAACTTGGCTTCATCAGGCATGTAGTACTCTTTGTAAATGTCCTCAGGGATTTCAAACGCAGTCATAACCTCATGTTTCTTTCCTCCTTTCTGCGGCTTCTTACCATCTGCCATATTCTTCAGCTGAGGAATTTGAACAATTGAATTTTCGGAGGAAGTATGCAGTTTTTCTTCGAGGAACGCTGCAAATGAGTTAAGGTGATGAGAACCTAGTGATTCAGCAGCGGACATGTGTACCTGTGAATAGAGTATAGTTGCGAGGAATTTGGAGAGGTCATATGCGTTCTCAGAGGGTCTTTCAAAAAGAACTAGTTTGAGGAACTTGACCAGATGTGTCTTGAAGAATTTCACTAAGCGTGCTTTGTCTTAGGTTCCAGAGTTGTATAGATCGAAGATCCACACAATTAAGGAATCTTGAAGAAAATAATGCTTAGAGAAATGAGTTAAGAACAGATGACTTGTAAGGTGTTTTGTGTGTGAGGATTTGAAGAATAAAACACCTTTGAAGATTTTGTAGAAAACTTTCGAATCAAAGAGGGCAGTAAAAGTAACTTTTAATTACCCTGAATGAAGAACAGACGAACACAGAGATGGAGAAGTGAAGTTCGTCGCTATAGATCTTCCACGCCCTAACTTGGCGGAGGAAGACGTCTACGGCGGCGGCGGAGGTGAAGATTTCCGCGGTCGGCGTGAGTACGACGGCGACGAGGTCGAGGCAGTGAAGCTCTTCCTCACCGGCGACGATGGAGTAGCGGCGGCACTAGGGTTTGGGAAGCTCGAGCGGGAGACAGAGATCTAGCAGAGTAAAGGAAGTGAGGAAGGGGTGAGGGGGTATTTATAGTGGCAGTGAAAAACTGTTCGCCTGAAGATTTGGGACGAACGTGCCCCTGACCCTTCTCCTTCGCATGACATGTGTCACCCATGTACATAGAGGTGGAGATCGTGTATGATCGTGGGTGAATAAAAAATGCATCATGGGACGCGGAACGGTTTAAGCGGCAAAACCGAAAATTTTGGATAAGATTAGTTTTAAAGTTCTGTTCGCAATTTCTTTAGCTGACAAGGACACAGTGAACATTTTGAACGAGTTTCAAATAGAACGCACATGAAGAATTTGTGAATAGATTGGATTGAGTATAACATAGAGGGGGAAGGGTCCGATCACATTCACTTAGCAGAAAAACTAACTTGAAGAAATAGCCATAAGTGAATGCTGTAGAGGACATAAACTCATATATATATAGCCAATGAAGAAAAACAACGGAACAAGTGAAGATTTTGCAAAGTTGAAGAATTTCAACAACTGAGGAATTTTCAAAAATGAGGAAAAACTCAAATTGAAGATTTTCAACTTTTGTGGTGGCGTGACCCACCGTATAAGAATGCTGATTTCAGACACCGCGTACAATTATCGTAGGGTTCTGGAATCAAATTCTTCGTTAATTTCTTCCACTTAGAGTGTTATTCTTCATTGATTGAAGAAAAACGTTTCTTCATGTGTTGCACATCTAAGTCATCAATTTTGCATAAGTGTTAGGATGAGTGCCTTTTCAAAGTACATTCGAAGACTCTAAGATATTTAGCTCACACCGCAACTTGCTAAATCTCTTCTCATCCAAGGGCTTAGTGAAGATATCGGCTAGCTGTTCTTCAGTCTTCACATGCTCAATAGAAATGTCGCCCTTCAACACATGATCACGAAGAAAATGATGACGAATCTGAATGTGCTTTGTCTTCGAGTGCTGAACTGGGTTGTGAGCAATCTTGATGGCACTCTCATTGTCACAGAGGAGAGGCACATTCTTCATGTTGATGCCATAGTCCTTGAGCGTTTGCTTCATCCATAGCAGTTGAGCACAGCAAGAACCAGCAGCAACGTACTCAGATTCAGCAGTAGACAGTGATACGCAGTTCTGTTTCTTCGAGGACCAACAGACCAAAGATCATACGAGGAAATGACATGTACCAGATGTTGACTTGCGGTCCACACGACCACCAGCATAGTCAGAGTCAGAATATCCAACGAGATCAAAATCCGAGCCCTTGGGATACCATAATCCTAGTGTTGGTGTGTGAGCTAGATATCGAAGAATATGCTTCACAGCCTTATGGTGTGATTCCTTTGGTGCAGCTTGAAATCGGGCACACATGCAAACACTAAGCATTATATCTGGCCTAGATGCACATAAGTACAATAAAGAGCCAATGATGGAGCAGTATACCTTATGATCGAAGTCAATACCATTTTCATCAGTGCATAGTTGACCATTTGTGGGCATAGGAATTTTGATGCCTTTGCAATCTTGCATGCCGAATTTCTTCAGGACATCCTTGAGGTATTTCTCCTGAGATATGAATATGCCATTGCACTGTTGACGAATTTGAAGACCTATGAAGAATTTCAACTCTCCCATCATAGACATTTGATATTCTTCACTCATAATATAGGCAAATTCATCACTATAACGTTGGTCAGTACAGCCAAAGATGATGTCATCAACATATATTTGGCACACAAACAGTTCACAATCATAAGATTTAGTAAAGAGAGTAGGATCGAGTGGACCGGGTGTGAAGCCGTTCTTCATGAAGAATTCCTTCAAGGTATCATACCACGCCCGTGGGGCTTGCTTGAGGCCATAGAGGGCCTTATTGAGTCTGAAGACTTGGCCAGGTTTCTTTGGATCTTCAAAACCTGGGGGTTGAGAAACATATACTTCTTCCTCAAGCTTACCATTGAGTAATGCACTTTTCACATCCATTTGATATAAGATGATATCATGATGGTTAGCATAAGCAAGTAATATGCGAATAGCCTCAAGTCTAGCAACAGGTGCAAAAGTTTCATCGAAATCAATTCCTTCAACCTGTGTGTAGCCTTGAGCTACTAGACGTGCCTTATTCCTCACCACAAGGTCGTTTTCATCTTGCTTGTTGCGGTAGATCCATTTTGTGCCAATGATATTATGCTTGCGAGGATCTGGATGGTTGACCAGTTCCCAGACGTTGTTGAGCTTGAATTGATGTAATTCTTCTTCCATGGCTTGAATCCACTCAGGCTCCAGAAATGCTTCATCTACCTTAGTGGGCTCTGTGATAGAGAAAAAAACAAAGTGCCCACAAAAGTTAGATAGATGTGAAGCTTTTGAGCGGGTGAGAGGACCTAGTGCTCTAATGTCATCGATGATCTTCTCCACTTGCACTTCTTTTGCAACGCGAGGATGAGCTGGTTGTCGTTGAGGAATTTGATCAACATTTTCTTCAGCGTCAATTTCCTCAGCGTTTTCCTCAGGTGCGTCAGCTCGACGTTCTTCACGTTCTGGAATGAATTCTTCAGCAGATTCTTCAGTAGGAATGACATCTTTAGTAGCCTTGTGCTTGATAGAATCCTCAGATGCTGGTTCATCTATCATAGAAGGTAGGTGCTCTCTTTGTGAGCCATCAGTTTCATCAACCGCACATCTATAGTTTCAACAATCTTGTGAAGAACATTGTTGAAGACTCTGTAGGTGTGCGAGTCCTTTCCGTAACCAAGCATAAAACCTTCATGTGCTTTCGGTGCAAATTTAGAGTTGTGATGAGGATCTCTAATCCAACATTTAGCACCGAAGACTTTGAAATAAATAACATTTGGTTTATTGTCAGTGAGGAGTTCATAGGCAGTCTTCTTGAAGAATTTGTGAAGATATACTTTGTTTATGATGTGGCACGCAGTATCAATTGCATCAACCCGGAAACGACGAGGTGTTTTGTACTCATCAAGCATGGTGCGAGCCATCTCAGCAAGAGTCATGTTATTGCGCTCCACGACGCCATTCTGTTGAGGAGTATAAGGAGCAGATAACTCATGAGTAATACCAAGTTCATCATGATAATCATCGAGACCCAAATTCTTGAACTCGGTGCCATTGTCACTTCTGATGTGCTTGATCTTCACACCAAAGTTGGTTGAAGCCCTCGAGGAAAATCGTTTGAAGACTTCCTGCACTTCATGTTTGTAAGTAACAAGGTGTACCCATGTGTAACGAGAGTAATAATCAACAATAACAAAGCCATATTAAGATGCTTCATTTGAAACGGCAGAATAGTGATTAGGACCGAAAAGATCCATGTGAAGCAATTCAAATGGACGAGTAGTAGTCATGATAGTCTTAGCTGGATGCTTAGCCTTTGTCATCTTTCCAGCTTCACAGGCACCGCATAAGTGATCCTTGAGGAATTTGACATTCTCAATGCCAATGACATGCTTCTTCTTTGCAAGCGTGTGCAAATTCCTCATGCCTGCATGACCAAGTCGTCGATGTCATAGCCATCCTTCTAAAACTTTTGCAAGTAGGCACACAGCTGGTTGAGGTCCTGTAGAGAAATCAACAATATACAAATCTCCTATCCTAAAGCCTTCAAAGACTTTGGAATTGTTAGCTTCCATAATCACAACACACCGATATTTGCCAAAGACAACAACCATATCAAGATCACAAAGCATTGAGATAGACATAAGGTTGTATCCTAAGGACTCAACAAGCATGACTTTGTCCATGTGTCGATCCTTTGAGATCACAACCTTACCTAGACCCAATACCTGACTTTTGCCTTTGTCGGCGAAGATGATATGCTTCAGATGTGATGGTGATAAGGGACCGTGCATCAATAGATTCTTGTCACCAGTCATGTGATTTGTACATCCACTATCGAGGACACACTCAGTGGCTTTGGGTTGATCATCCTGCAGATGAATTTGTGCAACTTACGAACTTCATATACTTCATTAGTGAAGAATATGATATCACAATTCACCAGATCAATTTCATCAAGTAGTAGGACAAATAAAGTAGTAGGAGGACGTGTGAAATGAAAGTTCATTTCTTCACGATTAGACTGCGTCCTTTCAGGCATTTTTCAGGTCTCCAGCAAATTCTTCAGACGTTTGAGCACGTCTGGAGACCTGACCCTGCAGAAGAGATTAGTTCTTTTTCTTCACCACCCACATCTGAATGGGTGGCAAAGAGTTCATCATTCTGCGAGCTCCATACAAGAAAGGTGGCATGGATGCCAAACTAGTTCGTTTCACATAAGAGGGGTTAGGATAAGCATATGAATAAGCAGAGAAATTTTTCAAGGACTTATGAACATAATAATTTTAAGAATAATGCTCATATTCATAGCCCTTGGCTCTTCCCTGCGAAACAGAGTTGTTAACACAACGATGTTCATATGAGGACTTTGATCCATATGAGGAATTTGGTCCGTATGAGGACTTGGATCCATATGAAGAATTTGGTCCATATGAAGAATTTGATCTAGGGTTCCTATTCTTAATAGGTGGTGTCATGAGGACATTCACCTGAAGACTTTCAAGGCACTATTTGGGAACCCAGATTTTCTTCATAGGGGAACCGTTCCTGCAGTTAGTGCCAACATATCTAGCAAATACTTCACCATTCTGATTTTTGAATTGTTTAAATTGGAGTCAATTGACTCATCAAAAGAATGAGAAGATTCACATGTATAGCCAGATAAATTAGATGGATCAACTGGAGGTCCCTTTGCAGCAACCCATGAGGTTTTGGGGTACTTCTCAGGCTTCCAATATGTACCATCAGCATTGAGTTTCCTCTCAAAGGAAATACCCTCTTTCCTAGGGTTCCTATTGAGGATCTGCTTTTTAAGCACATCAGAAAGAGTCTGATGCCCTTTGAGGCTTTTGTACATGCCTGTCATCTACAATTTCTTTAGCCCTGCATTGTCATTGATACTAGCAATGTCCTCAGATGAGGAATTAGTGATAGCAGAGGCAGGTGAAGAATTTGCAACATTAGAAGCATTTGAACATTCAGGTGAGGAATTAGCAAATTCACGTTCAATGCATTTCAAACATGGAGGAACAAATTCTTCCTAAGCAGCGCTGATTTGTTGAGCAAGTAATGAATCACGCTCCTTCTGAAGATCTTCATAACTCACCCTTCCTTTGAAGAAATTCATAAGAAAGCTTCTCATGATCAGATAAGGGAGTGTTATGATGACCTTGAAGGTTGTCAAACCTGGTCTGAAGTCTCTGAAGATTTTCAGTCAAGGCTTTAGTGCGATCCATTTCTTCACCCAACATATCATCACTTTTGTCTAGCATGTTTTGAACCTTTTCAAAAGCCTTTTGTTGTTTCACAGCAATCTTAGCAAGTTTAGAGTAGCTAGGCTTAAGATTTTCATCAGATTCATCCTCACTGGATTCAGAGGAGGCATATTTGAGTACCTTGGCACATTTTGCCATGAAGCAATAGGTGGGAGCGTAGTCATCATTGTCTTCATCAGCATTGTTGGTGAGGTCATTTTCTTCAGAGTTGAAGATAGACTTGCTGACGAAAGCAGTAGCAAAAGCTAGGCTCGCCACACCAGACTCGGAGTCCTCAGATGCCTCTTCTTCCTCATTTTCTTCAAATTCAGCCTCAGAGTCCATTTCCTTGCCAATGAATGCCCGAGCCTTCTTGGAGCTGCTCTTCTTGTGAGACTAAGACTTCGAGGATTTTGATGATGAAGATTTTGAGGATTTCTTCTTTTTCTTCGCATCATCAGAACTGTAATCCTTGTATTTCTTCTTCTTTGATTCCTTTTCCCACTGAGGACAATCTTGAATGTAGTGTCCAGGCTTCTTGCACTTGTGACAAAGCCTTCTCTTGTAGTCACTTGATGAGGAATCATTGCTCTTTGAGGGTCTTAAAAAGTGACCACGTCTTGAGAACTTCTGGAATTTCTTCACGAGCAGTGCTAGGTCATGACTCAGTTCTTCAGGTTCACCAAGGCTGCTACCAGAGTCTTCATCTTCGGACTCAGATACTGCCTTGGCCTTCAGTGCACGTGATCTGCCATAGCTCGAACCATAGAGATCTCTCTTTTCAGCAAGCTGGAACTCATGAGTATTTAGCCTCTCGAGGATATCAGCGGGGTCAAGTGACTTGTAATCAGCACGCTCTTGTATCATCAATGCCAGAGTATCAAATGAGGAATCAAGCAACGTCAGCAATTTCTTCACCACTTCATGGTCGGTGATGTCAGTGGCACCAAGTGCTTGAAGCTCATTTGAGATGTCAGTGAGGCGATCGAAGGTTTGCTGAACATTTTCATTGTCGAGTCTTTTGAAGCGGTTGAAGAGATTGCGAAGAACATCAACTCGAGAGTCACGCTGATTTGAAACTCCTTCATTGACTTTGGACAGCCTATCCCATATAAGCTTACCAGTTTCCAAAGCACTCACTCTTCCATACTGTCCTTTGCTCAGATGGCCACATATGATATTCTTCGCTTGAGAATCGAGTTGCTTGAATCCCTTCACATCAGCAGCATTCAGAGAAGGTGTGACTGAGGGAACACCATTTTCCACAACATACCAGAGATCCTTATCAATTGCCTCAAGATGCATTCGCATCTTATTCTTCCAGTAGGGGTAGTCCGTCCATCGAAGGTAGGACACCCAGCAGAGACCTTGATCATACCTGTGGTCGAAATAACTAAAACTCCAGGCGGTTAAACCAAAATCACACAGAACAAGGGAGTACCTTGCTTTGATACCAATTGAAAGTGAGTTATATCGACTAGAGGGGGTGAATAGGCGATTTTTATGAAATTCTTCACTGAGGAATTTGCTAGTGAGGAAATTCCTTAGCGAAGAACTACTAGCAGCGGAATAAGTACTCAGGTGAAAACAAAGTAGAACACAAGCATGGTCATCATGATGAAATGAAGACTAGCACAGAGTACAGAAAGCATAATCACAGGATAACACAAGATGAGGACAAACAGACTGAAGAAATTGAACTGAGGAAATTGAGAAAGTCTTCAGTCAAAGTCTTGAAACACATATATGATAAACGAACAGCACAATACTGAGGAAATGAAAGAGTTGAGGAAATGGAACCAGTAAGCTTGGTGAAGACAATGATTTGGTAGACCAGTTCCAACTGTTGTCTCAGTTGTACATCTGGTTGGAGCGGCTGAGTATTTAAACTCGAGGATACATAGTCCCGGACACCCAGTCCTGAGCACGCAGCTCGGGACACCAAGTCCTCACCGTATTCTCCTTAAACTAAGGACACACAGTCCTCGTCCAATCACTCGTGGTAAGTCTTCAGGTGACTTCCGAACCTTCACAAACTCGGTCACTCGGCGATCCACAATTCCTCTTGGATGCTCTAGACCATGGCGCCTAACCGTCTGGAAGAAGCACAGTCTTCAAAGGTAACAAGCGTCGGATCCACGCAGGATCAATCTCTTCAGTGATGCTCAATCACTTTGGGTTTGTAGGTGTTTGGGTTTTGGATTTTCCTCACTTGATGATTTTCACTCAAAGTCCTCGGAGGATGGGTTGCTCTCAAATGACAAGTGTCAGTTTCTCTTGGAGCAGCCAACCAGCTAGTGGTTGTAGGGGGCGGCTATTTATAGCCTCGGGAGCAGCCTGACATGATAAGACATAAATGCCCTTCAATGATACGACCGTTAGGTGGATAAGATATTTTGGGACAGCTGGCGCGTAGCACAGCAACGGTCGGAAATTTGAGGTACAGATTCCTCAAGGCAATCATGTTCCTCACTGTGTAGGCAATCTGCACTGGCGAATTCCTAACTCCTCAGTCAGAGCAAAGTCCTCAGTGACCAGAAGAACTGCATCTCTGTCACTGAAGAAATTGACTGAACTGTATGAGATTTCCAATGGCTTCACTCGAAGGGATTAACAGGTGTAGGATTTTGAGTTGAGCATCACACGAGTCGACCCCCTTTAATAGTACGGTGTTTCCTATGACTCAAGAAAGAGAAAATGAAACTACGAAAACAAAATTCTTCACGCTTAATGTTCCTCAAATGAATACCAAGTCTTCAAGGTCACACCAATTTTCTTCACTTTCAAAGTCTTCAGAAAGTCTTCAGAATACCAAAGTCTTCAGACGAAGAACTTCATTTTTAGGGGTCGACTTTCTCTGTAAATATCAAACTCCTCATAGACTTATAGACCTGTGTACACTTATAAACGAATTAGATCCTTAACCTATAAGACTTCAATACACCAAAATCACTAACGGGCACTAGATGCACTTACAAGTATGGTAGAAAAAAGGGTCACCAATAATCAATTCAGAGATGCAAAATTGAATAAATGCTCAACATTGGTACTATGCGGGTCCTAGGCTAGACCATGCTAGAGAAGTGAGCCTAGAATATTAAGAAAATCACAGCACGACACGTAAACAAGGGCCAGTGAGGGAGTCCTGGATTAGGGGGTATCCGGATGGCCGACTATATACTTTAGCCGGACTGTTGGACAATGAAGATACAAGATTGAAGACTTCGTCCCGTGTCCGGATGGGACTCTCCTTGGCGTGGAAGGCAAGCTTGGCAATACGGATATGTAGATCTCCTTCCTTGTAATCGACTTTGTGTAACCCTAGCCCCCTCCGGTGTCTATATAAAGCGGAGGGTTTAGTCCGTAGGACCAAGAATAACAATCATACCATAGGCTAGCTTCTAGGGTTTAGCCTCTTCGATCTCGTGGTAGATCAACTCTTGTAATACCCATATCATCAAGATCAATCAAGCAGGAGTAGGGTTTTACCTCCATCAAGAGGGCCCGAACCTGGGTAAAAACATCGTGTCCCCTGTCTCCTGTTACTATCCGCCTAGACGCATAGTTCGGGACCCCCTACCCGAGATCCGCCGGTTTTGACACCGACATTGGTGCTTTCATTGAGAGTTCCTCTGTGTTTGAAAGTGCTAGTTATCGACTAGAGGGGGGGGGGTGAATAGGATTTTTTTTGGAAGTCTTCAAAACATGGAAGTTTCAAAGACAAACAATAGGAATGACCCTATTGATATGCAGCGGAAGATAAACTACACTAGGCAAGCCATAGTCAAGTCTGCAATAGCGTGAGAGTACGAAGACAAATAGCAGCTAGGTAGTGAGGATCAGGATGGAAGATGGTATGAAGCCAAACTAAGATATTGGTCAGGCAGTGAAGACAAATAGGTAATGCAAACAGGCAATGACTTCACGAAGACAAACTCTAAGTAAAGAGAGGGAGAGGATAGAACCAGTCACTTGTTGAGGACACAGGATTTGTTGGACCAGTTCCAGTTGCTGAGACAACTGTACGTCTGGTTAGGGAGGCTGAGATTCAACTCAGAAGACCGCATCTTCACCTTCTTCCCCTTGAGCTAAGGACACACAGTCCTTGCCCAATTACTCTAGTAAGTCTTGAAGGTAGACTTCCAAACCTTCACAGACTTCATTCACCGACAATCCACAATGACTCTTGGATGCTCAGAACGCGACGCCTAACCGGCTGGAGGATTCACAGTCCTCAAGTGTAATAAGTCTTCAGGTCACGCAGACAAAAAGACTTCAGTGATGCCTAACACTCTTTGGCTCTAGGTGTTTGGGCTTTGTCCTCGCAAGGATTGCTCTCTCTCAAAGGCTTCGAGGTGGGTTGCTCTCAATACGACAAAAGCCATGCACTAACTCTGAGCAGCCACCAATTTATGGTGTAGGGGGTGGGCTATTTATAGCCACTAGGCAACCCGACCTGATATGTCCGAAATGACCCTAGGTCACTAAGGAACTGACACGTGTTCCAACGGTCAGATTTCAAACACACACCACAACTTTACTTGGGCTACAAGCAAAGCTGACTCATCCAGCTCTAGATAAGATTTTCTCTCACTGTCTTCGCTCGAAGACATAGGATTTTGGTTGAGCATCAGTTCAGTCACTCTGACTTTGTTCACTTGGACCCCACTTAACAGTACGGTGGTTCCTATGACTCAACAAATAATAAAAGGAAACAACGAAATGACTAAGTCTTCGCGCTCCATAGTCTTCACTCAATGTCTTCTCATATCATAGTCTTCAATGTGAATATCTTCACATACCACCATTGTCGTCAATGTCTTCATACATTTTTAGGGGTCATCTTCGGTAGGTAAACCGAATCAATGAGGGACTACTACCTGTGTTATCCTGCAATTCTCACAAACACATTAGTCCCTCAACCAGGTTTGTCGTCAATACTCCAAAACTACTAGGGGTGGCACTAGATGCACTTACAATCTCCCCCTTTTTGGTGATTGATGACAAACTGGTTGAAGTTTTCAACAGGAATAAAGTATGTGAAATGTAAAGGATAGGGTATTGTCTTCATAAGTGGCAAAGGCTCCCCCTGAAGATGTGCATATAAGTAATTTACTTTTGGAATGCAAATGCACATGGTAGGTTGTACTTGTGGAGATCCTCTTCAACATATGAAGACAATTCATCATGCATGATAAGATATAATGAAGATAATAACATGCATAATGAAAAATGGATGTCTGCAAGATGACCTAAGTGCGGAAGTTATCATCGCACATGCGGAATTTATCATCGCATCACAGAATAGCAAATAAGTGGCAGACGACCATCGAGTTTAAGTGTTACAACTCAAAGAACCAAATTTATCAAAACGAGAGTTGTAAACACTAGGCAAATTATAAAACCACCGCCCATATGGACCCGCTTGAAGACTATCAAACTCATATGCTTCTCCCCCTTTTGTCAGTAAGGACCAAAAAGGTTTGAAGACATAGAGCATCTACTAGTTCCCATGAGGAGTAGGTGAAGCAGCAGGGTCGTCGGTGTTGGTTGGCGCTGCAGACGAACTTGGTGCAGTGTCGATACGCGCTGAAGGTGGTGAAGTAGCATCGTTTTCATCATCGATGACACGTGCATTCACAGTTGCAGTAGAGGAAGAATAGTCAGAGTCTTCAAGGGATGGAGTTCAACATAGGACAACATTCCGTGGAGGAGTGGAGTCAAACTTGAATTTTTCAGTGAAGCCATCGTCTTGAAGATCTACTTCAGCACTGAGCAGTGTCAAACTCTTCCATGATCGTCGATAGGTCTCATGAGTGACAAACGCATTCTTGGTAGCAAGATTGCGAATGCGATTGACGTCCACCAATAGACTTTGCATCTGTCGCTTGAGCCAGTCATGATGCTTATCTTGTTTCTGATGCAGTGCCACAAGAAGTTCTCGGTCATTCAAAACACGAGAGCGCTTGCAAGGCCTTTGGGCAATGGTGCTATCAGTAGCTTCAGTTTGCGCACGATGAGGCAAGCGAGTAATTCCAGCTAACAGATAGACACGTGCAACAGCTTGAACTCCTTCAATGTTTTGCGAGAAGCTTTGGTGATCAGCATTCTGAAGACTAAGAGGCTCCTTGGCAGGCTCTGGGTATATGGCTTCAACAGACAGATCAACTTCTGGCAAAAAGATGATATGATTGCGTGCAGAGGGTTGATAGTTGAAGGTAGAATGGAGCTTGATCAGACGCATGACCCAGGGAGCATAGAACTTCAGACCAAAAATGTCAGATCCTGATGCAGCAAGTTGGCGGATAAAGAATTCTTGTGCATTGAAGCTTTTTCCATGAAGAATATGGAAGACCAAAGTCTTCATTGCACCTTCAAGCTTGGCATGTGGAGAATGTCCTTTGATGGGCCAAAGAGTTTGCCGTATGATATGATAGATGGTGCGTGGCAGATACTCAAGGTCTTCAACAAAGAACTCCTTAGGATATTCTGCATCTGGAGGCAAAGGCTTCATCATGCTGAGCATCTGACTCATATTGGGTTTAGGCTTGTGAAAGATGCTCTCCATAGCAGCACTGTGAAGCTGACAACCACGTTCATAAAGATCACCTGGAGTGGGCAGGCCTATAAGTTCAATGACATCAAAGGCTTTGGCTTCATGATGATCATTAACTGTCATCTACTCAAGGATCCAAGTCTTCGGATCCCTGTTGTAGCCACGAATATGGAGAGTGGCATAGAATTGGAGCAGCAATTCTTTGTTCCAGTGCTCCTTGTCAGTGACGAACTGCAGCAAACCAGACTCTCTAAAGCAATCCAGCGCTTCTTCCAAGAAGGGCAGAACAGTTATGGCTTCAGTGTGAAGACGCATATGTGGGAAAATGCGACCTTGATTGTATAAGATGCATGAGTAATAACTGCACTGCTGATAGCTCCAGAACCGATCAGAAGATATTCTTGCCTTGGAGTAGGGGTTCTTGGAGATATCAAAGAAGGTGTTGTGTGCCTTGAAGCCATTGATATTGAAAGATCTGGGTGCTGATGCAGTACCTGGAAACCTAGGCAACCTTGGCATTGGCTTCTGAACGTGAGGCCTGTGCTCAACGTGGTAGTCAAACTGAGGACCAGCAGCAGGCGGAGGAGTCAGAAAAGGCCATTTGACTGTGATAAGCTGGCCATAGTTGAATGCTTGCTTGATAGTGTGTGGCCTTGGTGGCGGAACAGGAGCAGTGGCATCAACAGAGGCGTCAGGCCGCACAACAGAGGCTTCAGGAGCAGGTGCATCATTGGCTTCATTTGCTTCTGGCACAGTGTTTGGTGCAGGCTCCACATTAGCATCAGCCATGACCACGTCATTGGCTTCAGTCGTGTTAGTGGTGGCAGCCTCATGATTCTCAATCTCCACTCGCGGAGCTGGAGGGTCGGGCACAGATACGTTCACTTCAGGAACAGCTTCTTCAGTAATGGGGGGAGTAGGGACACGTTCATCTTCTGCTTGTTTGTCTTCGGCTGATGCAGCCGGATTGTCTTCAACAGCTTTAGCTTCAGACTCGGAGACATTCACAGTAGGAGTGGCTTCTGGAAACACTTGACGTGAAACAGATTGGTGGTGCACTTCTCCTTCTGGAACGCTCGAAAGAGGGACTTGAGGCCTTGGTCCTTTGCGAAGCCTACGTAGCGCTGGCGACGCTTGTGGAGATGGAGTTGGCTGGGCCTCAAAGTCTTCTTCTTCATCTTGCACAGGTGGTGTGACTTGTTGTTGTTGGGGAGTACTCGGGGTGTCTTGTTGTTGTGGGTGATAAGCCCATGATGCATCCTGAGCAATTGGCGTCAGAGGACGACCAATGCTGATGAGTTCGTTGTTCGTGAGAACAGGCGATGATACCAAGTTGTGCTTGATCTGAGAAAGAACTACATCATCTTCAACATTGTCATGGTGACCAATGTCTTCAGCAGCGGTGGGATCAACTGCTGGAACATCTTCAGCTTCAGGAGCCTCTGGGGAAGCAGGCTCATGAACTACCATCTGTCGTTCTTGAAGCGAAGAGTCAGGACGAGCAACGAAGATGGGTTCTACAACAAGGGGCTCTGTGGGAGCAGCCCGATCTTTCTTGGTTTTGCGCTTCTTCTTGAGGGGAGCGACATCATAAGCATCAGGATTTTTCCTCTTTCTGGCTTCAGCCTCGGCAGCCCTTGTCTTCTTCAGTTCTGAAGCAGTTGACTTGACTTTTGGCTTCGAGCCGGTCATGCTGCTTGGGAAGATAATGTGTGGCTCTTCCCGCCTAGATGGTGCAGATGGGTCAGTCGATGGCTTCTTCTTCTTCGCAGCCATTCTGGGGTCGATTCCAGGACGACCAAGAGCCTTGCACTTCTCAGCCTCATTGTAGGCCTGCACGCACTTGTCAGCCAGACTTTTCATGCGCTCGCGAGAACCTCTAGCTTCTTCGTGTTTCTTGAGAAAGGCTTCCTTGAGCTCGTGCATCATAACTTTGAAGTTTTTGACATCTTCCACGCTGAGCTTTGCCATGTGCTTCTTGAATTGAACTTTCTCATAGTCGATCTTGTGCTTCAGTTCAACGATTCCCTGAGCTAGAGCTAGCTCAGAAGCAATGGCGCCATTGAAAGAGACGCTGAGGCCAATGGGAAGTTGCAGATCTTTGAAGCTGAGATTGGGGGTTTCAAACCACTCATCAATGAAGTTGTGGATGATTGACACATAGAGAGGCAAATCATTGAAGATTTCTGCTTCTTCCTTGCTCTTAATCAGTTGCTCAAGAGCGTCATCTGCAAGATCTTCATCGCTGGACAGATCAATGTGCTCTTCTCGCAGAATGGCAACAGGGGTCAAAACCTGATCAGTATTCTTGACGTTTTTCTTTTTCATATCCGTCTTCTTGGAGATACGAGAGAGATCTTCAGACTGCACACTGTCTTCAGGAGGTGCAGTAGCCAATGGCTTCACACGTAAAGCTTTTGGACGAGTAGCTGACTTTGAAGCTTTAGCCTTCTTTTGCTTCTGCGGCTTTGGAGTAGGAGAAGGGGCTTCATCAGTGTCAGCATCATCATCAGAATGATCCACTTTGGCACCTTGAACAGAAATGTGAGTGATGAGGCCATCAAGGTTGTAGAATGGTCCGATGATATTGGGTTCAGCCTCGCGTGAGCCGTCAGCCCTAGGAGCAGAAGGACCAGCGTTGAAGTCCAACCCCAAGGAGTCTTTGTTCTTCTTTGCTGAGGCTTTGGCAAACTGCAAGTTGTGCTTGAAGAGATTATCGTCACGACACCAGAGCAGTGATGATGGGTCGGCATTGTTAGGCTGTGGTCCACGGACCATACAGGGATAGAAACCCTGAGCAAAAGCTTCAGCTCTGGTCTTGGGTTGAAGGCTTCGGAAGAGAATGTCACCCCAAGGTTTCTTTATGGCATTATTTTCTGCATACTCCTGGGTTACAAACTTGTATTTAAACCATTTGTCGGCCCAATATCTTCGAATCCATTGGATTCGTGTCTTGCGCTGATTGTAATCCTCCTCTGGATCTGTCTTGTACAGCTCTGAGAGGTCATCAGGAAAATCTCTTGATGTTCCCCCACGACGCTGTCTTCCACCCTTCCTAGCTGATTTCTCGGTAGCCATGAACTTGAAACTGAATGGCTTCAATACGTTCAAAGGCTTCAAAGGCTTCCGTTTGCTGGACAAACAGGAACTTGCTTCGGGAGAGTTAATGTGATGCCGTAAGAATTTTGCAAACGAATGCAGACTATGATAACCAAGGGATTCTCCCACGGACATGTACCTGTGGCAGCATTAGAGATGCGAGGGAAGGGGAGAGGTCATATGCATTCTCAGAAGATTTTGAAGATAAATCAGTTTGAAGACATTGACCTCATGATGCGAAGACATTCACTTACGTGCTGAGAGTTGGTTCTAGATTTGTACGAATCCACAAATAAGTACAAGTGAGGAATCTAACTAGATGTGAAGCTTAAGTGAATATACTAGGCACTATATGAGATGCAGACAGGATAGATCTAACATTGAGTAGGAAGAAATAACTTTCGGTAAACATGATGAATCTTTCAGGATCAAAAAGATGGTAAAAAAGAGAGTTCTATTTACCACACGATGAACTGCTAGATGGTAAGAGTAGGAGACCGAGCAGTTCGATCCACCGTGCCCTAACTTGGTGAAGGAGGACACCTACGGCAATGGCGGAGAGGACGATGTCCGTGGCCGGCGTCGGTGAAGTCGCAGCAGCTAAGCGCTTCGTCGCTGGCGTCGTCGAGAGCTAGCGGTGGCGCTAGGGTTTTGACGAGGTGGAGAGGTGGAAGAAGGTTTTCTTTACCGCAAGGGACATGTATTTATAAGGAAATATGCGGCACAGTGCAATTACGCAGGTGCCCCTGGCGGTTCACATCTGAAGGACACGTGGCAAGCATGCAACACACTCGGAGTTCTCCCACGTTCCCACGCCCACCCGAACTGTCGGATGGTCGTTCCGGCTTCTCTGGATTTCAGGCAATTAGGACAGAGCATTTAAAAACAGACTTAATGTTTGTCTCTGTATCTTCTGCTGACAAGGACGCAGAGAAGACATTTGACTGTTTCAATAGAATGCATATGATTTGGACAGATAGAGTTTGAGATAGAAAGCATAGAGAGGTTAGGGTCCGATCACATTCACTTAGTTCAAAAGATTCAACAATGGAAGACATAACTATAAGTGAATGTTGTAGAGGACAGAACACTAATATGTATATATGAGAAGATAGTCAAATCAACATAGTGAAGATAATCATGAAAACAGGTTGAAATTTAAGACAAACCAAATGTGAAGACATAGCAAATGTTACGCCATGAGTAAAACACGTCAACCCGAAAATTTTGGTGGTGGCGTTACCCACCGTATAGGAAGTATTAGACCCAGACACGGCGCACAATTATCGTGGCGCTCCGAAGTCAAATTCCACGTTAATGTATTCACACTCAGAATGTAATTCTTCATTGATTGAAGACATACTTTACTTCGTGTGTTGCACAACTAAGTCATCAACATGCATAAGTGTTAGGATGTGTGCCTGATCACAGGACATTTTAGGATTCCAAGATAATAGCTCACACCGTAACTTGCAAAACCGTTTCTCATCCAAGGGCTTTGTGAAGACATCTGCTAGTTGCTCTTCAGTGTTGACGTGAATGATATCAATATCTTCCTTCATGACATGATCTTTGAGAAAATGATGATGAATTTCAATGTGCTTTGTCTTCGAGTACTGAACTGGGTTGTTGGCAATCTTGATGGCGCTTTCGTTGTCACAGAAGAGAGGTACTCGTTTCAGATGGATGCCATAGTCATTGAGAGTTTGCTTCATCCATAGAAGCTGAGCGCAGCAAGATCCAGCAACAATGTATTCAGATTCAGCAGTGGAGAGTGATACGCAGTTCTGCTTCTTTGAAGACCAACAGACAAGTGATCGTCCCAGAAAGTGACATGTGCCCGATGTAGACTTGCGATCCACCTTGTTACCAGCATAATCAGCATCCGAGAATCCAACCAGATCAAATTCTGAGCCCTTTGGATACCATAATCCTAATGTTGGGGTGTAAGCCAAATATCGAAGAATTCGCTTCACAGCTAAGTGATGCGATTCCTTTGGTGCCGCTTGGAATCGAGCACACATGCAAACACTAAGCATAATATCTGGCCTAGTTGCACATAGATAAAGTAAATAACCAATCATGGAGCGGTATACCTTTTGATCAAACTCTTTACCATTGTCGTCGGGACCCAGATGGTGTTTGGCTGGCATTGGCGTCGTGTAACCTTTGCAATCTTGCATTCCAAACTTCTTCAGGCAATCTTTGAGGTATTTCTCTTGAGATATGAAGATGCCATTTCTTTGCTGACGAATTTTAAGACCAAGGAAGAACTTCAGCTCTCCCATCATGGACATCTAATATTGCTCTTGCATCATGTATCCAAACTCATCACTATACTTCTGGTTGGTGCAGCCAAAGATAATGTCATCCACATATATTTGGCACACAAACAGTTCACCATCATATGTCTTCGTGAAGAGTGTGGGGTCGACGGATCCAGGTTTGAAACCTTTGCTCTTCGGGAAGTCTTTGATCGTATCATACCAGGCGCGAGGAGCTTGTTTGAGGCCATACAGTGCTTTGTTTAGCTTGTACACCATATCAGGGTGTTTTGGATCTTCAAAGCCAGGTGGTTGTGCGACGTATACTTCTTCAATCTTGCCGTTGAGAAATGCACTCTTCACATCCATTTGATACAGCAAGATGTTGTGATGGTTTGCATAGGCTAGCAGTATTCGAATAGCTTCAAGCCTAGCCACAGGAGCAAATGTTTCATCGAAGTCAATCCCTTCAACTTGAGTATATCCTTGAGCGTCGAGACGTGCTTTGTTTCCGATGACTTGACCATGCTCATCTTGCTTGTTTCGATATATCCATTTTGTGCCAATTATGTTATGCTTGCGAGGGTCAGGACACTTGACAAGTTCCCAAACATTGTTCAGATTGAACTGTTGAAGCTCTTCCTGCATAGCTTGAATCCATTCAGGTTCCATAAAGGCTTCAGCAACTTTCTTGGGTTCTGATATTGACAAAATGAAAAGTGCCCACATAAATTTGCTAACTGTGTTGCTCTTGAGCGAGTAAGTGGACCAGGTGCATTGATGCTATCAATTATCTTCTCAATCTGTACTTCGTTTACAACACGAGGATGAACTCGATGAAGATTTTGCTCTTGCTCATCATTATCAATATTGGAAGGATTGTCTTCAGGCTGAGCATTGTCTTCAGGTTGGTGAGGCGCAGAGATGATAATTTCCTCTTCAGGCTGTGCTTCAGAAGGCATGATTTCACCAGTTCCCATTAGCTTGATAGATTCACTGGGTGAAGCTTCGTCTAGTGTACTTGGCAGGAGCTCTCTTTGTGAACCATTGGTTTCATCAAACCGTACGTCCAACATTTCGACGATTTTGTAGAGATAGAGGTTGAAGACTCTGTAAGAGTGGGATTCCTTTCCGTAACCGAGCATGAAGCCTTCGTGAGCTTTAGGTGCAAATTTTGATTTGTGATGTGGATCCTTGATCCAGCACCTAGCTCCAAATACTCTGAAGTAACTGACATTTGGCTTCTTGCCAGTGAGTAGCTCATAGGATGTTTTATTCAGAAGCTTATGGATGTAAACACGGTTGATGACATGACATGCTGTATCAATAGATTCAGGCCAGAACTTTCTTGGTGTCTTGTACTCATCTAGCATTGTTCGAGCCATCTCAATGAGGGTTCTGTTCTTGCGCTCCACGATGCCATTTTGCTGAGGTGTGTACGGAGCGGAGAACTCATGAGTGATTCCCATTGTATCCAGATACAGATAAAGTCCAGTGTTCTTGAACTCAGTGCCGCTGTCACTTCTGATATGCTTGATCTTAACGCCATAATTGTTCATGGCTCGGTTGGCGAAGCATCTGAAGACATCTTGCACTTCAGTCTTGTAGAGAATTATGTGCACCCACGTATATCTTGAATAATCATCAACAATGACGAAGCCATAGAGACAAGCAGTTGCAGTGAGGGTAGAGTAGTGAGTAGGGCCAAATAAGTCCATGTGTAGCAGCTCGAAGGGTTGAGATGTCGTTATGATTGTCTTCGAGGGATGCTTGGCCCTAGTCATCTTTCGTGCTTCGCAGGCACCGCACAAATTATCCTTCTTGAACTTGACGCCCTTGATTCCTATGACATGCTTCTTCTTGGCGAGAGTGTGTAAGTTCCTCATACCAGCATGCCCCAGCTTCCGATGCCATAGCCAGCACTCTGAAGCTTTTGCAAGAAGACATACGGCAAGCTGTGGACATGCTGAGAAATCTACCATGTACAGATCATCTTTCCGGTACCCTTCAAAGACTAGAGTTTTGTCAGATTCCGTAAGTACAAGGCAACGATATTTTCCAAATATCACTATCATGTTCAAGTCGCAAAGCATCGAGACAGACATTAAGTTGAAACCAAGGGATTCAACAAGCATCACTTTGTCCATGTGCTGATCCCTTGAGATTGCAACTCTACCTAGACCCAATACCTTGCTTTTACCAGTGTCAGCAAATGTGATGTGACTCTTATCAGATGGACGTAAAGTTGAGTCCATGAGAAGACTTCGATCACCAGTCATGTGATTAGTGCATCTGCTGTCCATAATCCATTCTGAAGCACGAGGTGTCATACCCTACAGTATAGTTAGGGGGATAGGCTTCACCAAGAGCATTGTGAAGCATAAACATTTGATGGGCAAGAGGATTATTGAAGCTCAGATCAAGATTAGGACTGATAGGATAAATGGCAAACGATTCAGGAACAAAATACATAGTAAGACCATTTGGGCATTTGATCTTGCGGCCTACAAGATGTTTTATGTCCCCAGCAATAGCATCAGACGCCCATGATTTTTGGCTGGAGACCTTTCCCTGCAAAGAAAGTTAATTCTTCTTAACCACACATATCTTCAGGGGTGGCTTAGAAGCAATGAGTCTAAGAGCAGCATCTGAGAATTTCGGCTTTGGAGCCCTAGAAAATAGCCTTGCAGGAGATGAATGATACTCATATGAATACGTAGAAAAGTTCTTAGTTCTATGAACATAGCGGTTTGAAGACACACGCTCATATTCATAAGTCTGAGTATGGTTTCCCTGCAAAACATTGGTGTTAGGGTGACTCAGGTGAGTCCTCTGTCTGTATGAAGCCTTTGGACCATATGAAGCCTTAGGTCTGGGGTTTGTCTTCTTCCTAGGTGGTGTCATGATGACATTCACTGGAAGATTCTCAAGACAGCATTTGGGAACCCAGATCTTCTTCATAGGTGGCCCATTCCTGCAGTTAGTAACAATATACCTGGCAAACACTTCACCATTCTGATTCTTAAACAGTTTATAGTTTGCATCAAAGGATTCATCAATGACAACAGGGTTAGCACAGGTAAAGCCAGATAAGGTGGACGGGTCCACTGAAGGTCCCTTTGCAGCAACCCATGTAGTTTTGGGGTACTGCTCAGGCTTCCAGTAGGAACCATCAACATTCACTTTCCTCTCGAACCCAACACCCTCTTTCCTAGGGTTTCGGTTCAGAATCTGCTTTTTAAGGACATCGCACAGTGTCTGATGCCCTTTCAGACTTTTGTACATCCCTGTTTGAAGCAATGTCTTCAACCTAGCATTTTCATCAGCAATAGTAGTGGTACCCTCAGTAGAGGGGTTAGTTACCACATCAGTAGTTGAAGACAATGCAACAGTAGCAGAAGTAGAACATTCATAGCGTTGTCACGCTCAAGGCATTTTAGACATGGTGGTTCAAATCCATCCTGAGCGGAACTGGTCCATTGAGCGCGAAGTGACTCATTCTCTTTTTGAAGATCTTCATGAGCCGCTCTCAATTTCTCGAGCTCTTGCTTCCTTTGACGATAATCATAGGAGAACTTTTCATGAGTGGTTGAGAGCGTTTCATGATGACTTTCAAGTTCTTGGTACTTAGCATGAAGATTTTTTATGTCTTCAACTAAGGACTGTGAACGGGTCATTTCTGCGTCCAACAGGTCATTGCTTTTGTCTAACAGTTTTTAAGTATGTTCCATAGCCTTTTGTTGTTCAATTGCAATTTTAGCAAGTGTTTTGTAGCTAGGCTTGGATTCACAATCAGAGTCATCTTCACTGGATGTTTGAAAGTAAGCATCACGTGATTTTACCTTGGAAACACATGCCATGAAGCAGTAGGTGGGAGCAGGGTCGTCCTTGTCATCAGCTTCAGAGACTTGATCTTCGACGGATTCGAGCCCCTGCCGAGTGCGCCGCACGGTCACGATGAGCATGATTTAGCTCTACCATCGGACAGTGTTTAGGAGACCACACCGACAACTGCTCCGACCCTCAATCCGGAGACTATTGCGCCATCTATGGACGGGTGGATAGACCCCGCCACGGAGCCTGCGTTCTCAGCGGCGATCGAGCCGAGTACCGACCTTACCCTTCACGAGAGCCGTGATGCCAAATTACTGGATTCTTCTCCGTCCACCGACTCCGAATCGCCTGCGCCCGTGCCTATCGAATCCGACTGGGCGCTGATAATGGAGTTCATCTCCGCGGATATCTTTCAGCACTCGCCCTTCGGCGACATACTGAACTGATTAAGGTCCCTCTCCTTGTCAGGAGAAACCTGGCCGAACTACGTCTGGCAGGATTGGGATGCGGATGACGAAGAAATTCGCCGCCCATCCACCACCCACTTAGTAGCCACTATCGATGATTTGACCGACATGCTCGACTTCGACTCCGAAGACCTGGACAGTATGGACGATGATGCAGGAGACGAACAGGAACCACTGCCCACAGGGCATTGGACAGCCACCTCATCATATGATATATATATGGTGGACACACCCAAAGAAGGCAATGGTGACGGGACAGCGGGGGATGACCCCTCCAAAAAGCAACCCAAGCTCCGACATCAGTGGCGCCGCTCTAAGTCTCGCCAAAGCAAAAGCGGTGATATCGGCACAGGAGATAATAACACTTCGGACAGTGCCGAAGATAACGACAATCTCCTCCAGCAAAATTCAGAGCAGGAGGATGGAGAAGCCAGCCCTCCTGAGAGAGCGGCCGATGGAGAGGCGGAGGATGATAATTACATGCCTCCCTCCGAAGACGAGGCAAGCCTCGACTATGATGAATTCGTCGTGCCTGAGGATCCCGTCGAACAAGAGCACTTCAAGTGCCGACTTATAGCCACGACAAATAGCCTTAAGAAAAAGCAACAGCAGCTTCGAGTTGATCAAGATTTGCTAGCTGACAGATGGACTGAAGTCCTTGCGGCCGAGGAATATGAACTCGAACGCCCCTCCAAGAGTTACCCAAAGCGTAGGTTGCTACCCCGACTGGAGGAGGAAGCATTAAAACCTACATCTGCAGTGTATGACTCAGCTGATCGGCCACCTCGTGGTCGCGACAGAGCGCCATTTCTGCCAAAGGTCCAGCCCGCACCCCGGCGCCACTCGAATAAAAACGTCAAGGCACGGGGAAATACGCTAGACTTGCGAGAAGTATTGGAGGACAAAGCAAAACACGCAAGATCGATCTACGGATCACGAGGGCGCACCACTACGCGAGACGATAACCGTCATGCCGGATACAGTAAAATTAAATTCGGCCAGGCTGAACACAGCGGACAAGACTCATATGAGCTGCATCATGATATAGCCCAGTACAGAGGCGCCGCACACCCCCTATGCTTCACAAACGAAGTAATGGATCACCAAATCCCAGAGGGTTTCAAACCCGTAAATATCGAATCATACGATGGTACAACAGATCCTGCGGTGTGGATCGAGGACTACCTCCTGCACATCTACATGGCCCGCGGTGACGATCTACACGCCATCAAATACCTTCCACTCAAACTCAAAGGACCAGCTCGACATTGGCTGAACAACTTGCCATCAGAATCCATTGGCTGTTGGGAAGATCTGGAAGCCACATTCCTCGACAACTTCTAGGGCACTTATGTGCGACCACCAGACGCCGATGACTTGAGCCACATAATTCAGCAGCCGGAGGAATCGGCCAGGCAATTCTGGACACGGTTCCTAACCAAGAAAAACCAAATCATCGACTGTCCGGATGCAGAGTCCCTAGCAGCTTTTAAGCATAACATCCGCGACGAGTGGCTCGCCCAGCACCTGGGCTAGGAAAAGCCGAAATCTATTGCAGCCCTCATGACACTCATGACCCGCTTTTGCGCGGGGAGGACAGCTAGCTGGCTTGTGCTCTACAGGTGTCTCCAAAGGTACTTGTTGGGTTGGCGTATTTCGAGATTAGGATTTGTCACTCCGATTGTCGGAGAAGGTATTTCTGGGCCCACTCGGTAATGCACATCACTATAAGCCTTGCAAGCATTGTAACTAATAAGTTAATTGCGAGACGATGTATTACGGAACGAGTAAAGAGACTTGCCGGTAACGAGATTGAACTAGGTATTGAGATACCGATGATCGAATCTCGAGCAAGTAATATACCGATGACAAAGGGAACAAACGTATGTTGTTATGCGGTTTGACCGATAAAGACCTTCGTAGAATATGTAGGAGCCAATATGGGCATCCAGGTTCCGCTATTGGTTATTGACCAGAGAGGTGTCTTGGTCATGTCTACATAGTTCTCGAACCCATAGGGTCCGCACACTTAAACATTCATTGACAATATAGTATTATATGAGTTATGTATGTTGGTGACCGAATGTTGTTCGAGTCCCGGATGAGATCATGGACATGACGAGGAGCTCCGGAATGGTTCGGAGGTAAAGATTCATATATTGGATGATATCGTTAGGCCAAGGGGTCAGGCCCACGGGGCTATAAGTCGGTGCAAAAGGAGTTTTGCGGAGGCCAGGGGGCCAAACGCCGGAGACCCTGGCGTCTGGCCCTGGGCCAGACGCCGAGGCCCATGGATTCTAGGCCAAACGCCAAGGAGTCTGGCGTTTGGTCCTGGAGTTCGAGTGGGACTCTTTCCTTTCAGGCAAAACCGACTTTGAGGAGGCTTCTGCTCCAAGTTTCTACCCCAGGGCTCAACATATAAATAGAGGGGCAGGGCTAGCACCAAAGACACATTAAGAAACACCAAGCCGTGTGCCGGCAACCCTGTCCCCTCTAGTTTATCCTCCGTCATAGTTTTTGTAGTGCTTAGGCGAAGCCCTGCGGAGACTGTTCTTCACCAACACTGTCACCACGCCGTCGTGCTACCATAACTCATCTACTACTTCGCCCATCTTGCTGGATCAAGAAGGCGAGGACGTCATTGAGCTGAACGTGTGCAGAAGTCGAAGGTGTCGTGCGTTCTGTACTTGGATCGGTCGGATCATGAAGACGTATGACTACATCAACCGCGTTGATAAACGCTTCCGCTTACGATCTGCGAGGGTACGTAGACTACACTCTCCCCTCTCGTTGCTATGCATCACCATGGTCTTGCGTGTGCGTAGGAATTTTTTTTTAAATTACTATGTTCCCCAACATTCCTTCCACTCATTTGAATCATGCCGGCCCTGCCCCGAAGATTGTGAAAAATGAGGACTTTGATTCTTGGGTCTATCGCTTTAAGCGTCATTGAAATCATGTGAATACTAATCTTTGGAGATTCATTGAAGAAGGTTTCTATCCGCATGACCGAAGCAACTTCACTCCTAGAGAAGCCGCGGATAATCAATTCAATGAGAATGCTCTCTTCATCATCCAATAAGGAATTCCACCCGAAGATCTTCCTCATCTCCGGCCCTACTCCATGGCCAAAGATGCTTGGCACCAACTTGTTTCCCTCTATAGGGGAAGCGCAAGCATTCAATGCTCCAACTATGAAGTGGTGCAAGATGAAGCCGATGAGTTTGCAATGAAAGAAGATGAAGAACCTCGTTAGCTTTATCGGAGAGTAACCAAACTCGCGGTCTCACTCCGAGATCATGGAAGCAAGGACACATATGACAATTGGATGAAGCGCAAATTCCTCAAGGCAATGATGCCTTACCACAAGGCCATGTCCTCCGTCATTCTTCAAAGGCCGGACTTCCACACCTTGTCCTCAAGTGAAGTGTTGGATGAGTTCGTGGCTATGAGCATCTTGGACAAGACTGCCGACAATGCGGTGCTACATTCTCAAAGAGCCAAGAAGCCCAACCTTGCACTAAAGGCCAAGGTTAATGTGGAAGAAGAGGATGAAGAGGAAGAGGAGGAAAGCAACCCCGAAGATACAAAGTATGCCTATCATGAACACATGGCTCTTGCTTCAAGGCAATTTTGGAGCAGGAAGAACTCTAGGCCCAACTTCAACAAGAACAATTCAAGAGGCGCAAAGGTCAAGCAACGTGTGAGGACTTGCTATAATTGTGGCAATGTGAGCCATTTTGTTGCGGAGTGCCCTTATGAGAAGAGGGAAGGCAATGGTGGCAAGCTCATCCGAAGGACAAGGCCAAGTATTTCCCGAACAAGAGCAACTTCACCAATAAGACTCCTCCCAAGGCATTGGTGGTACAAGAAGGGTACAATGAGGATGATGATGATGATGATGGTGAGTCGGGAGCCATGGCCTCCGTTGCCATTGCGACGACTCCATGGGTGTCTCTGATAGAGGCAAAGGTGTCCCGTCTTTTGATGAGATGGTGGCTATCGTTTTGGAGGAAGTCAACTTTGACGATCCGACTACGAACGTGCGAGGACGTCGCACCTTAGCAATCGCTAAACCAACTCCGAGAGGTTATTGACCATGCCAGAGCACGATCAACCTGACCACGAAGGTCTGTTTCCTGTAGGCAAACGAAGAACAAGCAAGAAACTAAGATTGCAATTTGGATATTGCGAATATAAGAGGAAAGCTTTATTGATCAAGGTGGGGTTCTGTGATGCCTTTGTCTGGTCGTTGAACACAAACGAAGTACGCGAAGTTGCAGCTATGGAGAACTTTTAATCTAAACAAAACCCAAAGTCTAAACGACGTCCTAAGGGCTGTATATATGGAGGAAGAGGAGGGAATTTCGTGGACCTTGAGGGAGGGGTCCGAAACCAACCCTAACTCTTGTTTCCCCACACATACGGACTCTAAAAACAGCCTATACTTAAGTATTTCGAAATTACATGGGCCTGGCCCAATAATAAGGTGACGCAGCACCTAGAATAGCCTATGGATGAATATTATGAAGTGGCATCTTGTATATTTCATCCAAGGCTTCATGCACTCATTATGGTGGCTTCAAAGTCCTGGAATCATCACTTGTAACTCCGTTCTTGTTCCCCTTGCGCATGCCAACATCTCCATGCTTGAACTTGCTCCAAGGTTCATCTTTCTTGTCCATGGTAGGACCTTCATTTGTAAGCAAAACAAATGTATCCAATTTAGGCAGCATCATATTCTCATGAACATTGGAATCGTTACCAAGAAACGAAAGTACCTGATAATTCAATTGGCGTGCGCGAGCTCTAGTAATTGGTCCAGTATGTATAGCAGCAGGGGTTGTGGGTGTAACAATGGTATTGATGTCCTCATCAGTCTCTCTTTGACTCACCCAATGAGAGCATCACCGCCAAGTGCCTCATGGCTAAAGCCACCAACAAGGTAACCAACAACATCAAAACTACCATCATTAATCATCCTTCTTTGACGGATTGCATTTATGATCATGAGGGATCTAATGTGGAGGAGAATGAGTTTGAGTCCTTTATGGGTAAACTCAAGGGTAAATCTAGGAAGCACTTCGTTGCTCTCTTGGAACAACTTGGTGAAGCCAATGACATGATCGAGGCTCACAAAGATACCATCTCTAAGATGGAGGGGCATAGTCGTGACTACGCCGATGAGATTTCGGATCTTTCCAATGCTCTTGAGGAAAAGCGTGGTCTTGGTTTGGCTCTTGAGGAGTCATACAACGATGATCATGCTAAACTAAAGAAAGATCTTGATCATGCTCTTGTTATATCTTGTGTGCTAAATTCCGAGAAGGCCAAACTTGGGATTGATCTTGCTAGACTCAAGGAGGAGTTTGATATACTTGACAAGGCTCAGAAGGCCTTGAAGGGTATTCATGCTAGTATTAAAGAGTCTCATGATCAAATTCAAGTGAAGCTAACCAAGGAGAAAGCCACCTTTCCTCATATGGTTTTAATTGATAATGCAAATGCTACTAACCCTTGTTGTGAGCATGTGCATCTTATTGAGGAGAATGCAAAGTTGAAGGAGCAACTTGAGAAAGGCCTTGTGTCGTGCATACAAGGTGAGAAGAACCTCAACGACCTTTTTAGTAATCAAAAGGATGTTCTAGCCAAGGAGGGGATTGGGTTCGCACCCAATCCCAAGAACACAAAGAAGAATGACAAGACCAAACGACCTCCTCCTCTCAAGCAAACTTTTGTGAAGGAGGGAGAGGGTGCTTCCAAGGAGAAGAAGAACAATGCGAAGGGTGGTGGTGTAAAGAAGGGCAATGCCACCCCTTCCAACAAAGCCGGCGACTTTAACCCTTCTTATGTGTTGTGTCGTGCTAGTGATGGGCATGTTTATGCCAAATTTGTTGGTTCTCCATATGAGTACATTGAATGGTCTATTTGGGTTCCTAAGACCCTTGTCACTAACACCAAAGGACCCATTACAAAATGGGTACCTAAAACCAAGCATTGATCTCTTGTAGGTGTTTGCTTCCGGTGGGGGATCATGGTTGCTCGATAGTGGAGCTACAAATCATATGACCGGAAGCAAGGACTTGGTGGTGGACGTGCACAAGATTCCATCTATGCCCACCAATGTCGAGTGGGGTGATGCCTCGTTTTCTAAGGTATTGGGACTCGGAAAGGTTGTCATTTCTAGATCCGGGGCGTCCGTCCATTCCGCCACGAAGTCGGCGAGCGCAGCTCCCTTGATGACCCTGGTTGTGCTGAACTTCAGCTGGAACGCCTGCAGCTCGATATTCCACTCGGCGACTCTTCCAGCAGCGTTAGGGTTCCTGAGCACCCTCTCTAGTGGGTAGGCCGAGACGACCTTGATTGGGTGACCTGGGAATTAGTGTCATAGCTTATGCGAGGCCACCAAAAGCGCGAGGAAGAGCTTCTAAGGCATGGGGTACCGTGCCCTTGCATCCCACAGTACCGTGCTGACGAAATACACTGGATGCTCAATGAGGGCGGGCGCATCAATGGGAGCCATGTCTGTCGGAGGTTGGGGCGCCTTCTGAGGCGACCGGACCTCCGGAGCCTGGTCGCCCGTTGGGGCCTCGGCAGGCCTAAGGTCACCATCCTGCTGAGCCGGGCCATCCGTTGGTGTTGCTGCAGCCCCCGCGGTCTCCTTCGGGTCTTGTGTCGCCCCGGCTAGGGGCGCGGTTCGGCGCGATGTGTCCTTGGCCTGACACTCTTCCCGAACCGCCACCAGAGCTGCACTGGCCGAGTGAGGGGTGGCGGCGAGGTAAAGCACTAGGGGCTTGAGAGGGTGGGGCGCCACCATCACCGGAGGGCTGGTCAGACATCTCTTGAGGTCTTCAAACGCTTGGTCAGCCTCCGGAGTCCACTCGAACGGACCCTTCTTCTTCATCAGCTTGAAGAACGACAGGCCGCGCTCTCCCAACTTGGAGATGAAGCATCCCAGCGAAGTTACGCAGCCGGCAAGCTTCTGCATCTCCTTGAGGGTGTGTGGTGGGCTCATGTCTTCAATTGCCTTGACCTTCTCTAGGTTGGCCTCGATCCCCCTGTCGGACATGATGAAGCCCAGCAGCTTGCCGGAGGGGACACCAAATACACACGTTTCCGGGTTGAACTACAAGTCCACCTGGAGTAGGCTCGCGAAGGTCTCCTCTAGGTCCTGAATCAAGGTTCTCGCCTCCCGCGACTTCACCACAATGTCGTCGACGTAGGCTTCTGCGTTCCTCCCAAGCTGCTGGCCCAGGGCGATGTGCATTAGCCGTTGGAAGGTCGCGCCTGTGTTGCGCAGCCGAATGTCATGCAAGTGTAGCAGTACACCCCGCAAGGGGTCAGGAAGGCCGTCTTCTCCACATCCTCCACTGCCATCTTGATCTGCTGATAGCCTGAAAACGCATCCAGAAAGCATAGCAGGTCGCACTCGGCGGTGGAATTAACGATCTGGTCAATGCGCGGAAGCGGGAACGGATCTTGGGGACAGGCTCTGTTGAGGTTGGTGAAGTCGACACACATGCGCTCCTTCCCGCCTTTCTTTTGCACAACGACGAGGTTTGCCAGCCACTCGGGGTACCGAACCTCGCGAATGACACCTGTTGCCTCCAGCTTGCGGGTTTCTTGGATGATGAAGGACTGCTTCTCCGTGGATTGTCGCCGTGCCTTCTGCTTCACGGGGCGCAGATTGGGGCACACCCTTAAGTGATGCTCGATCACCCCTCTCGGGACCCCTACCAGCTGATCGGGCTCCCAGGCGTATACTTCCTTGTTTGCGCGCAAGAACTTTACCAATGATTCCTCTTGATCTGAGTCGAGGTTGGCACCTATGGTGAAGGTGGATCCAGAACACCCATCTTCCTCGACCGGTACCTGCTTGGTTTCCACCTGATCTTGAGTGAAAAACTCCTTCTTGGCAGGCGTGGCCCCCTTAACTCCAGAGGGGGCCTTGTCGGCCGGTCGCGCCGCCGCGGCGGTTTTGAGGGAAAGCTTGAGCGCCACCAGAGCTTCCTTGGTATCTCCGACTATGGTGAGGACGTCCTTGCTCCCAGGCATCTTCATGAGGTTGTAGGCTGGATGGGTCGCCACCATGAACTGAGCTAGAGCCGGATATCCGAGGATGGTGTTGTACGGAAGGCCAATGCGGGCGATGTCGAAGTCGATCAGCTTAGTGCGGTAGTTGTCGCGGGTGCCGAAGGTCACGGGAAGATGGATCTGCCCAGGGAGCTTGAGGAGCCGCCGCCAACTCCTGAGAAGGGCTTACTGGGGCGGAGCCGCTCGAGTGGTATGTGAAGGAGGCTGAAGACCTCCAGTGAGAGCACGTTGAGGCTGGCGCCACCGTCGATGAGGGTCTTGGTGACGGCTACGTTGTTGCAGATGGTGGGCATGCAAAGCATTGGCAGCATGCCCGAGCTGACGGTGGTGACGGGGTGATCTCCCGAGTCGAAGGTCAGGTCGGCCTTGGGCACCACCCAACCCGGGGCAGCCCCCTGCCACGTGGAAGCGGCGCTGATCTGGCGAAAGAATGGCTTGGCGTGACGGTCCAAGGGTGGCGCTTGCGAGCCGCTAAGGAGGGATGCGATAGCAAGGGGCGTCGGTGCCGTGAACCGCGCGGCGAAGAGGCTGCGCAGCTCCTCCCAAGATGCCACCACGGATCCGGGGAGGTTGAGCAGCCAGGCACGCGGTGCGCCAATGAGGGCCATGGGAAGCCAGTTGGCCATGACCTTGTCATCTCCCCCAACCTTAAGGATGGCCTCCTCGTATGCCAGCAAGAAGGCTGACGGGTCTGCTGCGCCGTCGTAGCGCGGCGACATCTCTAGCTTTAACTTGGGTTTCCACTGCACCTGCCATAAGGCGGGGTGAGGGAGTCCTGGACTAAGGCGTCCTCAGACGTCTGGCCTGTTGGGCATGGGCCGGACTAGTGGGCTATGAAGATACGAGACCGAAGACTCTTTCCCATGTCCGGTTAGGACTCTCCTTGGCGTGGAAGGCAAGCTTGGCGTCCACGTATGAAGATTCCTTTCTCTGTAACCGACTTTGTACAACCCTAGTCCCCTCCGGTGTCTATATAAACTGGAGGGCTAGGTCCGTAGAGGATAATAATCATAATCACAGTCATACAGGCTTGATTTCTAGGGTTTTAGCCATTACGATCTCGTGGTAGATCAACTCTTGTAATACTCATATTCATCAAGAACAATCAAGCAGGAAGTAGGGTATTACCTACATAGAGAGGGCCCGAACCTGGGTAAACATTGTGTCCCCTGTCTCCTGTTACCATCGACCTTAGACACACAGTTCGGGACCCCCTACCCGAGATCCGTCGGTTTTGACACCGACACGGGGGCCAAGGCTCGGAGCCCCCTGGCCCCACCACGGGCATCAGTCGCCGCAGCCGGAAGAGCAGCGCCGGCCATGAGGGTGAGGCGCGGTGATGGCGAGGCGCAGATCGGCGGAAGGAAAGCTCCGGCACACTCCTACCTGGCGCGCCAAATGTCGGATTACGGGTTCCAGCAAAACCCTTGAGGTTCGAACACTCGGGTGCACACGAAGATCTCTCCCTACCTAATCACACCCTCACCCTCATCGTGATCTCAAAGCTTAGCGTGTCGAACCCACAGGAAGAGAGACACGAGAGTTTATACTGGTTCGGGCCATCGATGTTGTGTAATATCCTACTCTAGTGTGGTGTGGTGGATTGCCTCTTGGGCTGAGGATGAACGGTTACAAGGGAAGAACAGGTTCCTAAGGAGAGGTGCTCTTGTGCTTGGTGAACTTGTGTGGTTGAGGGTGATCTGGATGATCCGTTTCCCTCTATGGTGGTGGGTACTCCTATTTATAGAGGCGCTGGTCCTCTCCCCAAATATTGAGCGGGAAGGGACCCAACAACGGCCAAATTCGAAGGGAAACAACTAGTACAAGTTATCCTGACTAAAGGTGGTCTTCGCCTGCAAAAGGCTCTGGTGGTGACGCCACCTTGGGCTCCACGGTGACCTCCGTCCTGTCATCCTTCTGGTCTTGGTCTTGTTGCACTGATATGGAAACCTTTGCCTGATGCCTCGGGAGTCCTCGCCTACGCTTGCCCCTTTATCACCAAAGAGGAAATGAGGACACTGCACGCGCTGGCGCCTGCCTGGCTCCAGTCGTCATGGCTTGCGTCACAACACCTTGCGAGGTGTACCTTGCCTTGATCTCTCCGCCCCTCGCGAGCCAGCCTGGTGGGACTACCCCTGAGGAGGTCTTGCATCGTCTGCCTCGCGAGTGTCTTGGTTGTTTGTTGGTGAAGATGGGCCGTGCAGGGCCACTAGTGGAGCCACGCCGTGGGCCGCAGGCAGGCAAGTTTGGGGACCCCCGTTCCCAGGACGCCGACAGTAGCCCCCGGGCCCAAGGCGCGCTCGGGCTTGGCTTCGAGGCAAAGCCAAAGGGCAAGTGCGGAGAGCCGCGGGCCCCAACAGCCTATGGCCTCGCTTGATGCGTGCCAATTGATTGTACATGGGTGTCTTCGCTTCCCCATGCCGCCTCGGCAACTTCCCGACTTGACGAGTCCCTGCTTCATGCAGAGAAAAATCATCATTACCTGTGATCGTGGGGTTCGCCGGTTGGCCCTCTCCTGCTATAAATGAGGAGGCGGCAGAGGCCCCGTCGCTCATCTCTTCTTGCTCCGCTCGCTTCTCCTTCCTTGCTCCATTGCTAGTAGCGACCCCCATGGCGCCTACGAAGAGGTTCTTGGCCGCGGAGAAGGGGAAGGCCATCATGTATTCCTTCCAACTAGAACCTTAAGTCTAGAAGCGCAGCTCTAGTCTCAACTTTTAAGTCCACCAAACACTCCTCTGAAGTTTCTGTCCAGAACTAAATTCTGGTAAAACTTGCACTAGCAAGTTTCTAATCTTACCAAACTAACTCCACCACAATCTTTATCATCTAAAGAGACCTCATCGTGCCAAATTTCATCATCAACAGAATCCTCTAGCTTGCTCTAGCATTCTGTCGAACACCTCATGTGCATGACAGAATTCCGCAAGTTCATAAACTTGCATTGGGCACCTGCTCATATGATCACACCACCATATCTACTAGCTCTATCACACCCTAATTCAACTCTCTGGAAAGTTTCATTACCATCAGAGGCTCCTAGACCTCGAAGGCATTTTGTCGAGCACTCTGTGCACATGCTCCAGGCGCGGCCAGAGCGTGCGTTTTGCACGCGCCGGCACCAAGCTCCTGCCATGTCTCTGCTGCCTCGCCCTCTCATCCTGATCCTTCTCTGGATCAGGTCGACCACCTGGAAGCTCGCCGACACCCTCGCTTGGCCACTAGCACCGTCCATCACCGTCTACGACGACCAAGACCGCCGCCCGACGAGTCCCACTAGGCCACGTCTCCGCCCAACCCGTGTGGTGCATCCCGAGCAGCCCAGCCCCTCCCAGGAGTAACTACGGGCGGCCACCGTACTCACCGGGAGGTCTGCCGACCTCAACGGCCTCACCTTCTGCCGTAATGATCGTCGTTGCCGTGCTTATCCTAGGGACACCATGGAGCCGACCCGCATGTGCTATAAAGGCCACCCCGAGCCCTCTCAGTCCATCACAACTCCCCTTCCCCCCTCTGTGAGCCTCCCCGAACATCAGAACGACCTAGGATGGCCGTCTTCCCGTACTCCGGCAACCGCAGCCGCCGCCTCTATCTCGTTCATTCCGACGCCACCAGGGCCACCCCCTCTCCACACTCTTCACCACTATCCTCCTGGACCTCCCTCTGATCCACTCCCCTTCCAATTTAGCGGGGGATCCACTGGAGGCATGAGCCCCACCCCACCCTATGGCCGCCGTCTGCTCCGGAGCTCGCCACCGACGACTCCGTCCACCCCGGGGACCATGGCGACCACCGAAGGGACCGCCTCGACCCCTTGAGCCCACATATGGCCTCGGTTTTCCAAATGGAGCCGCCAATCACTGGCGAGCCTCGCCGGAGCTCCACCTCTGTTCGGCCAGAGGAGATGGCGCGCACGTGGATTTGTCAAACCTGACCAGTGGGCCAGGCGGGCCGATTGCCAGTGACCCAGCGTCGCGGCAGCTTGTCTTAAGTGGAGACAGGTTCCATTGGAGTTGCTTTCCGGCAAGGAAAACATATTCCATGGAATACGTCTTCGACATCGCAGCCCTCCCACGCGGCCATCGATTGGGCTCGGCCCAGTAGCGCCAAACGGCTAAGTCCCGCCCAGGGCGTGTTTCTGCTCAGCCCATCACAGTAATATATGTTTCCTTTTTTCTTTTCCAGCAGATTTCAAATAATTCCACAACATCCATTTCGCATCCAAATCTGACGATTCGAATTTCTTCCTGCTCCTAAATTCATGCTCTATTTATCTAGATAGGATGAACATTTTTTCTAAGCTTGGTTTTTGCTGGATCTATTAAATAGTCCATTTCCTTGATTATTCCAGTTTAGTAAATCCATAGGAAAATCATATGAACTCAAAATGACTTGATTCTTTTTCTGTTATTTCTCAAATTTCATCTAGTTTATTTTAGTATTTATTTAAAAAAATTCCAAACAACTTTTGTGTACTGGTTGGAATTATGTGGTAATTATAATATTTTGAAAATAGGAAATGGAGGGGAGATATAATTTTCAAAGTTTTGGAGCGCACCCAGTCTTTCTGCATGCTCAAGGCAAGCATCTTGAACACATGATATGGTGAATGCATAGTTGTTTGTTTGCATGTAGAATTGAATTATGAATATGTTGAATTCATATAGAATTTTCATAGTATTAGTCATACATGCGTGACCCCCCTTGATGGTATTTTATATTCACTTAAGCATGAGGTATAAGTGAATACAGTTACTTTCATCTGCCATATGTACCTGTGTTGGTCCAGGCTAATTTGCAGGAAGAATCAGTCACGAGAAAAGTGACCGTGAGACTGAAATCTCGTTGTGACGAGAATGATCGGTGTGGGTATGTTGAGACATACCAGGTGGTGATCCGGTTGGGTACTGCCAAGGAGTTATATTGTGCTAACCACTACAGGAAAACTTAAACCTCCTGATTTGACCATAGATCGAGTCTTGGTCCGGTAACCCCCATACTGATTCGTGCTACCACTTGTCCCCGCCACAGGCAGGGTACGGTTCACTAAGTTATTAACCCCTTTCCTTGCGCACACCGTACAGAGAGGCCACGATGAGGGTTTCCAGGTACCGGCGGCAATGCCAGTCATCGGGCCAGCGAGCATGGGTTTATCCGAGAGGGGGCACCCCTTGTAATCCGCGCATGTTAATAGTGATCCCATGCTACTCAAGACGATGGTCTCCCCGCCTTAGAGTTTTTCTTGAACGATGCTTTGGGTGATTCGTGGCATCCGGAAAGATAATCTGGTGTGTGCTGGTCAGGTGTGTTTTCAATCCAAAGGCCGTAATGGGAATTAGTCAGCGTCTCGGTGCTGGCTAAAGAAATCCTATACACGTGGGTAAAGAGTACACCCTCTGCAGAGTCATATCTATTCGAATAGCCCTGTCCATGGTTAAGGACTACAGTTTGGGTTGGTCAAGTGCCGGTCTTAGTGTCAGTCTCTAAAGGAAATAATTAAATTGATCATGGTTCGTTCGGCACCGTTGGATTCTCCTTGATCGAACGGCGATCCTCATCCCTTTCGACAACACATGTACATGTTTTCAAATAGCCCATCCAAAAAAATGTTTTCAAATAGCACACGGTTCACACACGAAAGTTGTGTGCCTACCAAACCGTGGTCGATGCCCCCCTCGCTGTGCGTACGATCTGAGTCGTGCGTTCTGATTGGCCAGAACCCAAACCCCACGGATCGTATGTCTGCACCGTTGGATGCTCCCAGATCGAATGGCAATCCTCATCCCTTTCGATAGGAAATGCAGTCCGGCTAGGAATTGATATATATGCAAACATGCACGGTAAATGCCAAAAAATGTCTTACATATAGCACAAAAGACCTCACGTACCAGCAAATCAAACCCGTGGTAAAATTGTGATTGGTTTACGTGCGAAAAATTTAGATGAGAAACGATGAAGTCACGTCTTCATTTTAAACGAAATTATACTGTTTGTGCACACGAGCGCTTAGAGGCAATCGTTTGCATATGCCTTTTCGCGCGCGCGGCGACCGGGGATATTTTTCACCCTTTTCACCTAGGCCGCCAACAGCCCCCCACCATCCGCCCACATTTCAGTCAACTAGTCCACCCAATCTCCTTCGCCAGCTCCCCCCTCCCCCAGATCCACAACAGAACCCTCTCCGGTGCTGCCATGCTCACCCCGGCCGTGTGCCCGCTCTTCGGCGTCAAGCCTACCTCCACTGCCGTTACCAACATGCAGCGGCCCGCTCCTAGCCGTCTTCGTTTGCTCGCCAGCCACCCTCGAGCATATCGATGCAGTAACCCTCGCCTCTCCTGTGGTCCGGCCGGGTTTGCATTAAGAAGCTTGTTAGTTACTGCTCTACATCGCGGTGAGCCATATTTTCTCGCAATCCCTCTTCCAATTCCGTTCCGTATGTTCCCAAATTGGCTATAAAATAACAGAGAGCATATATATGTTCATTATCTACCTTCCTTACTACATATAAGTTGTATTTGTTCCAATAAGTTACTGCCTATTTACAGATCGCGGGCGCCCGAGTCACACAAACTTAACAAATTAGCCGTACATTTTATAAATTATTACATGGCATGTTTAGAAAGCTTGATACCAAGTTATTAGTTTTATCATTGTCCTCCTTTCCTGAGTTTCGGATGTGTTCCCTGTAGATGCCGAGTAGCAGTGACAACACTCATTCAGGCCATGTATCTTTATCTGATTCGGACAACCCTAGGTCTTCAGTAGATTGTGAGGGATCAAGTAGTCTTGAACGGGATAGAGCTGCAGCAATTACCCTCCGGTCAGGACACGGAGGAACGCTCCAAGGAAGCCCACACACCAGCCTAAAGGTGTATATGAAGTAACCGAGATTGATTTAAAGTCCTGGGCTCCAACTAAACCAGATAAAGCACGCATGAGGTTCAGGAGTGTGTGTGGATTTGTTGGCAGGGTAAGGCTCAACATTAATCTGCCAGGGTTTCGGAAGGCTGACACAGAAACACGGCCAATGATAGTCCGGGAGATCATGGACACTTCAATGTTCCAGAGCAGTGGAGAATGCAGGTGGAACACGCTGCACTGAAGAAGGCTATGGATGCTTGGAGAAACTGGAAGCACGTTTTGTACAAGAAGTACTTGAGTGAAGGCAAGGACCCAATCCCCGCATACCCCCAAATTACAAAGGCAAACTGGGCATAATTCAAAAGGATCATAGCAACTCCAGAGTTTGCTGTGAAGAGTTTCAAGCAATCGGAACTTCAGAAGAAGAACATACACCCCCACTGTATGGGTGTGGCAGGATACTACGGCATGAAACTGATATGGGAACAGCAGGACAAAGAAGCAGTAGCGGCGGGTGGGAGTCCAGCCTTTAGTGAAATCAAGGGCGAAAGCGCCAGAGATTACTTGCGGGCACGTGCAAAGAGGCGTGATGACATAACTTATTACTTCGAAAACGCACGTGACGCCAAACTGTATGAAGTGACATTCTGTCCATTGCTCTAGAGACAAAAGAGCCCCCTGGCCGTGCAAGGGGTATAGGTGTTAATGTCCCGCACAAGAGGGCTTTCACACTCAGCAAAGAAGAGAGGATCAGCATGAAAAAAGCGAGGAGTGAAATGAAGCAGAATGCATTGTTTGAAAAGTTGAAGAAGGAGATATATTCGGCTGTTCGAAAGGATGTTGAGGACTCAATGATGATGATGCAGAAGACTCTAACACTAATAGATAGCCAGCAGATGGGAGGGGAGGCGGGCATGGATGCTGCTGCTTATTGCGTGACAACACTGCATAAGAGTATATGTGCATCAGCTGACCCCAGCGACACTGACACTGCAGCTGCTCGTGATGATGCTATATCTGATCTATCTGGAATGAAAGACAAACTGAAGGGCGTGCTTACACATTATGAAGGTACATTAAAATGTGCAAAAGTCTGGGTTTGCCCACCCTTCTTGGAAGATGTTCTCTTCTTGGACAATGTGCCATTGAAGTCGGGTTGTGTGAAGTGCTACATGACTGAAGTAAAGCCTGGATTCAATGAATTTGCCCTGAAGAATGTCCTAGGAGACTTCGATGAGCAAAGGACCTTGGGAGAAACACTGTCACATCACATCCAGTGGCCACGAAAGGAAATAGAGTTCATCAATGAGATTCCTGAAGCCCCGCCAAGAGCAACCACTATTGCCCCTCAACCAGTGATGCTCTCCTTGCCAGAGCAGCTCTCGCGGGTTGATGCATCAACCTGTGATCAGCCGGACCGACTTTGTGGCGTACAGACCATGCCATCCTCTGCCCCAAAGCAGCCAGTGGCAAGGCCTACAACTTCTGATGACGCACCACCAGTTCAGATGCCGGCCGCTGAAGTAGCAGGGGGAGACCTGGCTGCAGCACATGCTCATCGGACCAACCTGGTGGAACAGACTGCTAAGCAGTCTGATGCTTCGGAACCTCCTGCTAAGCAGTCTATAGGTCCAGATCCAACTACTCATCAGTCCGTCGGTCCGCAGGCGCGTGAGCATACCAATGCGTCAGCACTTCCTGCTCAGCAAACCAACGTGTTACATGGCCTCCTCAGCACACCGACAAGTTGGCACCACCTGCGCAGAAACCCGACATAGCTTCAACGCATGGTCAGCAGTCCGATGCCTCTGCTCCTACAACCCAGGAGTCTGTCACTCCAGCACCGCCAGCTCTCAGCTCTGGCATAGATAAACAGTCTGCTAAGAAGTCTGTCCAAGCTTCACCATCTGCTCGGCAGTCTACCGTGCAGGCAACCAGATGTTCTGCGAGAAATGCTTCAAGTACCAAGAAGGAAGTGGCCAAAAAGGCTACACCCACGACCACGAGGAAGCGCAGCGGGAAAGTGAAGAGGAAAGAGAACGATTGCCTCTTACTTAAAGCACTCATCGCCCAGAACCAAATTATAAGCAGCTTGTTCGAATCGGGGAGTAATATTATTTCTGACGCCATGGATGATGAACAAGTAGAATTGTTGCTTGCTAAAAGAATAGCAGGCGTACTTGAAGCACACAATTACGTCCATGGCCAGCCATTTCTTGTTGGCGAATACTTTGATGAGTGCAGCTCCAGTTGCCGCGAGTTACATGAATATTGCATGGATCAAATGTCAGAAGGTCATCACCATTTGCTAGTCCACTACAACAGAGATCATTTCCGACACGATGCTGGTTCCATCATTGTGAGTTTCGAGGAATTACATCTCTTCTTCAACTTCAACATGCTCGATGCCACTCTTGTTAGATGCGTGATTTTGTAAGTACTTAACAAACTCTGATAAACTTCTCCATACAAGGTTGTAAATGATAAACAGCTAAGTGCATTTTATTCCTCTCAGGGGATTGAACGCGCAGAGAAGACAAAGCAAGAGTGTGTATTTCATAGATCCTGCATTAGCAAATGGCAAAACATTACATGAAAAGGACCGACGGGACTGGGCCGTTAACACGGTCGTCCATATCTTCAAAAACACGTCCCATGCAGAATCATTTCTCTGGCCATATCATGAAGGGTAAGTCAAGTAAACAACCAAACATACACCGATTGTCTTTCAGATTAAGACATCATTCGTAAGTTCATGGCTTTCTTAATATGTAGCAATCACTGGATATTGGTATTCATTGTTCCAAACAAGAACACAGTTTACTACATCGATTCTCTTAGAGAGTCAACAAATGCTCTGGATCTGACGCATCTTCAACAATTCTTGGATAGGTATTGAATTCTATGGTGCTGAAATTAATTTGCATTCATATCTGGTTCAATAATTGATGTTGTCAAAATTCATCATCATTTGAAGTGTGCTCGCATTGTGGGAAACTACCTCTGCATCACGAGATCGTTTCTTCGGTAACACACCAAAATCCATTATTTTCGGAAAATTTATCCAACGCTTGTCAAATGTTCAAGCTTCTAAATAAACATCTTTCTATTTTGTCCAAAGAAAAAATAATACATCTAACACCGGTTAGGTTGTTCCTAACAGGACAAATACATGACTAATTTTGTACAAAAATTTCAGTGTCCTCAGCAAGAAGCAGGGACCAACCTTTGTGGATACTATGTTTGCAGACACATGATCTCCATCTGCAAATCTGCTGATAGTTGTGACGATCCTTGTGAATTAGTACTAGTAAGTCTATCTTAATTAATATCTTCTACTCCACTCATATGGCACATTCTGATCTTAAAAATACTGCAGCTCATCCTAAAACTGAGGACCCCTGAACCGCTCTCGGCTGGTGAATTGCTGATGGTTCGAAGATTTATCAGCGACTTCTTCCTGGATCACTACATCAATCCCACTGGTGATAATGAAGATTTCAGCATGCCTTCTCTTGAAACATTGAGTAAGAGTTAGCCGCTAAACATATAATGCATGGATCCATTGTTTTCCATCTAATGAGGTCTTCGTATTTCGTACACTATGATTAATTATGTAATGCATATATGTGTGGACAAATCGTTGGAATTTAGCTACCATATGTTCAACTGCAATTGTTGTGAAATCTGATGAATGTTCTTCCTGTGGACACTATTTGTTCAATTGAATATTATGGCGAATTTGCCTTTTGCGTGCCGATTCAAAATGGGATATTTATGTTTATTTGTTCAATTGAATATTGTGGCGAATTTGCTTTTTGCGTTCCGATTCAAAATGGGATATTTTTGTTTTAACCTGGCAATTGCTCTGCACACGGTTCAACTAAATGAGTGTGTGCGATCCACATCGGAAAGCATACGTCAACCATATTGGAACCGTCGGTGATACACAGCAGACCGCAAATGATTCGCAGCGCTACTATGTGTGCTTAGGTTCTCCGGAACCATTTGTGATATCGCGTTATCGCACACGAGAACTGGGAGTAAACCGTGCCCAATGCAAAATACAATCCCAGTCGTATTTTTTTCAGGAAACGTGTGGGATCCCAAATGAAAAGCACACGTCACTCTTGCGGCAACCGTCAGTGATACCTAACAAATCACAAACGGTCTGTGGCACTTGTATGTGTGCGAAGGGGCTCCTGAACCGTTTGTGATAGAACATTATCACAGACGGTAATTGTTGGAAAACGTGTGCGATGGATTCTAGCATGCCAAATGGGCTACGCAGAAAACTCATGTGCGATAGGGCACTAATCACACACAGTTCATATGTTGGCCCATCTGCCTTACATACTGTTTCCCAAACGGTTCGTTATGACAGACTGTATGGTTTCACTGCGTCATTAGAAACACTTAATCACTGATACCACACGTGCGAAAGAATTTAGTGTGTGCTGCAGCGCACACGATTACATTTTGGAAGGTCTCTGGATCACTGTTCCATATCCCCGACGGTTTCTGGGTCGTGTGGGAAGGACCCCCTATCGCACACACTCACTTGGCGACGGTTTCGAAGGCCGTCGTGGAAAGGGGTAAAAAACCATTTGTTTAGGACCTACGCGCACCAGTGATGGTGATATTAGAGTCATGCTAGTGAGTAATTTTGGATTCAAGAAATACATGTGTTAAAGTTTGTGATTCCCGTAGCATGCACGTATGGTGAACTGTTATGTGATGAAGTCAAAGCATGATTGATTTATTGATTGTGTTACTTATGAGTGGCAGTCGGGGACGAGCAATGGTCTTTTCCTACCAATCTATCCCCCTAGGAGCATGCGTGTAGTACTTTGTTTCAATGACTAAGAGATTTTTACAATAAGTATGTGACTTCTTTATGACTAATGTTGACTCCATGGATTATACGCACCCTCACCCTTCACCATTGCTAGCCTCTCTAGTACCGCGCAACTTTCGCCGGTTCCATACACCCACCTTTTACCTTCCTCAAAACAGCCACCATACCTAACTATTATGGCATTTCTATAGCCATTCCGAGATATATTGCCATGCAACTTCCACCGTTCCTTTTTACTATGACATGTTCCATCATTGTCATATTGCTTTGCATGATCATGTAGTTGACATAGTATTCATGGCAAAGCCACCGTTCATAATCTTTATACATGTCACTCTTGAGTCATTGCACATCCCGGTACACCGCCGGAGCATTTATATAGAGTCATATTTTGTTCTAAGTATCGAGTTGTAATTCTTAAGTTGTAACTAAATAAAAGTGTGATGATCATCATTACTAGAGCATTGTCCCATGTGAGGAAAGGATGATGGAAGCTATGATTCCCTCACAAGTTGGGATGAGTCTCTAGACTTTACAAAAAAAATAAAAGAGGCCAAATAAGCTCACAAAAAAATAAAAGAGGCCAAAGAAGCCCACCAAAAAATGATAGAAAAGAGAGAAGGGGCAATGTTACTATCCTTTTTCCACACTTGTGCTTCAAACTAGAACCATGATCTTCATGATAGAGAGTCTCCTATGTTGCCATTTTCATATACTAGTGGGAATTTTCCATTATAGAACTTGTCTTGTATAATCCAATGATGGGCTTCCTAAAATTGCCCTAGGTCTTCGCGAGCAATCGAGTTTGATGCACACCCACTTAGTTTTCTTTCTGAAGTTTCATAAACTTATAGCTCTAGTGCATCCGTTGCATGGCAATCCCTACTCACTCACATTGATATATATTGATGAGCATCTCCATAGCCCGTTGATACGCCTAGTGATGTGAGACTATCTCCTTCTTTTTGTCTTCTCAACAACCACCATATTCTATTCCACCTATAGTGCTATGTCCATGGGTCATGCTCATGTATTGTGTGAAAGTTGAAAAAGTTTGAGAACATCAAAAGTATGAAAAAATTGCTTGGCTTGTCATCGGGGTTGTGCATGATCTGAATACTTTGTGTGATGAAGATGGAGCATAGCCAGACAATATGATTTTGTAGCGATAGCTTTCTTTGGCCATGTTATTTTGAGAAGACACACTTGCTTTACTAGTATCCTTGAAGTATTATTGTTTTATGTCAATATCAAACATTTGTGTTGAATCTTATGGTTCTGAAAATTCATGCCACAATAAAGAAAATTACATGGATGAATATGTTAGGTAGCAATCCACATCAAAAAAATTGTTTTTATCATTTACCTACTCGAGGTTGAGCAGGAATTACTTGCCTATCAAGACTAGTCTTTGAGTGTTGCCGGCAATGTTACTTGTGCACATTATTGATCATCGCATATACACCATATCATATCAATATACGTATCTTGGTATCATCTTATCATCACTAGCGCAATACCTTGCTCCCACATATACACAATTGCTATCTTGGTTCATGAAGTTTCGCATAAGTGGCAAAAGAAAGAGATCGAAACATAAAGAGCCAAAAGCTTTTAGTCAAAAGAAAGATAAGCAAAGAGCTTGTAAGAAAGAACCATAGGATCATACTACGTTGCACTTAAGATTGTCATACTCGATCATCTTGGATCATAACTCCGGAACATCATACATATATAGCATACTTGGAATAGAAGTCATTGCGTTTTTGCTTTGTAGGTCGTGCACTAGTACTGTATCCTCCTATTGAGCAATCGTGCTAGCGTCTCTCTAGAGTTGTGCAACAAGAACATTTTCCATGGATTCCACATTTTGATCTCATTCCTTGGTTGCACGACCCCATTTATCTATCTGTGTGTGTGTTTCTGTGTGCCACATATTACTATTGGTCTACTTGTTTCACATGCATATTTGTTAATCTTTTGCAACATTATTCAAATCTCCCTAACATTCACTTAAGATTTTGTGCCACCATCCTCAACAAGCTACTCCAAAAGCCTTACTTGTGTAGGTGTGAGAATCGACAAGATCCGGTACCAATTATGCTATTTCCTTGCTACATTTTGAGTGATCATTATTCCATCTCCAACATTGGATAAGGTACATTTGGTCTAGTTCTTTCCATTCTTCCACTTAGATATTTGCTTGCGATGATGGATAGGCCAACCACTTCTTCAAATCCACTCTTCATCGAGCAAGATGAGGACCGGAATTACTACGTCACCAAGAACCACCTATTTGTCATGCAATGAGCTTTGCATCAAGAGAATGAAGTGTTGAACAATCGCATCACCGGCTTACGAGACTACCTCGGCCACAAGCTTTCCACAAATGGAGGAGATTGACGAAAGATTGTCTACTCAAAAGGCGGAGACCGATGCAAGAATGGAGGAGATTCGTGCCTTGTTGGTCAACTTTTTCTATGACATCATCAACATCAAGTCGGCACCACTCAAGTCGACATTCTTCACACTCTTCCCAGATGCAAGTTTTCCACGAGCTTGTTTGCATCATCGCCAAGAACATCAAGATCATCATGCTCGACACAAGCCATCTCGTGGCGACGGTTTACAAGACCGGCTTCAGGAACGTGAATGACTACATCGCCAAGCTAGTGATCCTCTAGTCCAAGAACAATCTCCAATATGCCAAGATCAACAAGAACATCAAGATGGCGATGCCCCTCCACAAGCGCACAACGTCATGAGGAAGAAGCACTTGTGATGCGGAGCATCCTACAGACATCACCGTGTCAAGAGTCTATTTGGCGAGTGACACGTGCGACATCCACTTCACATACACAAAGGTGAACCATCTCCTTTACACGTGTTCACCTGAATCCATCGAGGATGGTATACTACTTGACACTCCTCTGGTGTGCAATCATAGGTATCATCAGAGAACCATGGATGATGCGGAGGAGTGCAAGCGCAAGTGTACGCCTACACCACCCGCGAGAGAAGCTTGGAAGCGACGACGGAATAAGACCGTGCAAAATTTGCACTACCACACTGTCTGGTCGCCTGAGGGAGTCCTGGATTAAGGGGTCCTCGGGCGTCCGGCCAATTGGACATGGGCCAGACTAATGGGCTGTGAAGATACAAGAACGAAGACTCTCTCCCGTGTCCGGATGGGACTCTCCTTGCGTGGAAGGCAAGCTTGGCGACCAAATATGAAGATTCCTTTCTCTGTAACCGACTTTGTACAACCCTAGTCCCCTCCGGTGTCTATATAAACCAGAGGGCTTAGTTCGCAAAGATATACAGTCATATAGGCTAGACTTCTAGGGTTTTAGCCATTACGATCTCGTGGTAGATCAACTCTTGTAATACTCATATCATCAAGATCAATCAAGCAGGAAGTAGGGTATTACCTCCATAGAGAGGGCCCGAACCTGGGTAAACATTGTGTCCCCTGTCTCCTGTTACCATCGACCTTAGACGCGCAGTTCGGGACCCCCTACCCCAGATCCGCCGGTTTTGACACCGACATTGGTGCTTTCATTGAGAGTTCCACTCTGTCGTCCTCAAAAAGGTTTGATGGCTCCTTCGATCATCTACAACAATGCTGTCCAAGGAAAGGTCTTCCTCCCCGGACAGATCTTCATGTTCGACGGCTTCGCACTGCGGGCCAACTCGCTTGGCCATCTGGAGCAGATCGATAGCTACGCCCCTGGCTGTTAGGTCAGATTCGGGAGCTTGAACTATGTCGCGGACATCTGTAGAGACTGGATCTTCGACAGATTCGAGACCACGGCAGTCGTTCCCACCACCACGATGAACATGACTTAAATCTGTCATCGGGCCATACCCAGGAAATTGCACCTGTAACCGCTCTGGCCTTAGATCCTGAGTAGATCACGCCATCCAAGGACGGGAAGCCTAACCCCGCCATGGAAGCCGCTGATTCTGCGGCATTGGAGCCGCACACAGACCTAAGCTCGGATGATGTCTGTGTCATCGAAACCTTGAACTCGTTTCCGGCTATAAGTTCCGAACTATGTGCGTCCGCGTATGTTGAGCAGGATCAGTCATCGATCGCTGAATTCAGCGCCGCGGACATCTTCCGGTACTCTCCTTTAGGCAACTATGCTGAACTCATAAAAAATCTGTCCTTAGCGGGGGACTCACAGCCAAACTCTATCTGGTTCGAACTGGAGGCTGATGATGGGGAATTTTGCTTCCCACCCGGCACCCATTACATAGCCACTGTCGAGGACTTAACCGACATGCTCGATTACGGCTCCGAAGACATTGACGGTATGGACGACGATGCAGATGAGGAGCACGACCAAAACCCACCGTTCACCGGATGCTGGACGGCCACATCTTCGTATGACGTATACATGGTGGATACACCTGAAGAGAATAACAGCGAGGACAAGGAAAATCCAGTGGAGGATGAGCCTCCCAAGACACAACCAAAGCGTCGGCGTCAGTGGCGCCGCTCTAAATCCCGCCGCCGCAAGGATAGCAACACTGGCATAGGAGACAATAACACTCCGGACGGTGCCGATGACAGAAAATCCCGACGAACAAACGGCCGAACAGGATGATCGGGAAGATGGGCAAGTTAGCCCTGATGAACAGGCCATACACGACGACTTGGAGGGCAGCACTTATCTTCCACCCTCCGAGGATGAGGTGAGCCTTGGCAACGAATATTTTATCATCCCTGAGGAACCTCTAGGCCAGGAGCGCTTTAAGCGCTAGCTAATAGCCACTACAAGGAGCCTGAAAAAGAAGCAGCAGCAGCTCCAAGCTGACCAAGATCTGCTCAACGATAGATGGAATGATGTCCTGGCAGCCGAAGAATACGACCTCAAGCGCCCAGCCAAAAGTTACCCGAAGCGCAAATTGCTACCTCAGTTCGACAATGAGGCACCGGAGCCCGTACCATCATCGCGCAATGCGGCTGACCGACCACCACGCGGTCGGGATAAAGCAGCAACTCAAGACGAACACCAGCTCGCCCCACCTTGCCGTAAATCCAAAGATAAAACAGCTCGGGGCTATACATATGACCTTTGGCAGAACCTGGATAGTAGAGTAGGACATACCAGATCGATCTACGGATCGCGAGGACGTGCCCCAACACGTTACGACGGCTATCTATTCGGGCGTGACAAGCCTAGTCACGCCCAGGCCGAAAACCGCAGACAGACTCCATCGGAGCTACGTCGCGATGTGGCCCGATATAGAGGCGCCGCACACCCTCTTTGCTTCACTAACGAAGTAATGGATCATGAATTCCCAGAAGGGTTTAAACCCGTAAATATCGAATCATATGATGGAATAACTGATCCCGCGGTTTGGATCGAGGATTTTATTCTCGACATCCATATGGCCCGCGGAGATGACCTTCACGCCATCAAATACCTCCCACTCAAACTCAAAGGGCCAGCTCGACATTGGTTAAATAGTCTGCCAGAAAATTCTATTGGCAGCTGGGAGGACTTGGAAGAAGCCTTTCTTGACAACTTCCAAGGTACATATGTCCGGCCACCAGATGCCGACGACTTAAGTCACATAGTTCAACAGCCTGGAGAGTCAGCCGGGAAATTCTGGACTAGGTTCCTAACTAAAAAGAACCAGACCGTCGGTTATCCGGATGCCGAAGCCCTAGCGGACTTTAAACATAGCATCCGTGACGAATGGTTCGCCCGCCACCTCGGCCAGGAAAAGCCGAAGTCCATGGCAGCACTCACGACACTCATGACCCGCTTTTGTGCGGGTGAGGATAGTTGGCTGGCCCGTAGCAAAAACACAACAAGTGAAACGGGCACCTCCGAGGTCAAAAATAGCAACGGCAAGCTCTGACGCAGCAGAAACAAACGCCGAAGCAATGGTGAAAACACCGATGACATGACAATCAACGCCGGATCCAGTGGCTCCAAGTCCGGTCAGTGGAAGAAGCCATACAAAAGAAACAACTCGGGGCAATCTAGCTTGGACCGCATACTGGACCGTCCGTGCCAGATCCATGGCACCCCAGACAAACCAGCCAATCATACCAACAAAGATTGTTGGGTTTTCAAATAGGCCGGCAAGTTAAGCACCGAGAACAAGGAAAAGGGATCACAAAGCAAGGATGATCACGAGGAGCCCTGGCAACCGAACACAGGGGGACAGAAGAAGTTTCCCCCTCAGGTCAAAATGGTGAACATGATATATGCTACACACATCCCCAAAAGGGAGCGCAAGTGCGCACTCAGGGACATCTATGCGATAGAGCCAGTCGCCCCAAAATTCAATCCATGGTCGTCATGCCCGATCACTTTTGATCGTCGGGATCATTCGACCAGTATCCTCCATGGCGGTTCAGCCGCACTGGTCCTCGACCCAATCATTGATGGATTCCACCTGACGCAAGTCCTCATGGACGGTGGCAGCAGCCTCAATCTGCTATATCAGGATACAGTGCCCAAAATGGGCATTAACCCATCACGGATCAAGCCCTCAAAGACTACCTTTAAAGGAGTCATACCAGGTGTAGAGGCCTGCTATACGGGCTCAATCACACTCAATGTTGTCTTCGGATCTCCGGATAACTTCCGAATCGAAGAGTTAATCTTCGATATCGTCCCCTTTCTTAGTGGCTACCACGCACTGCTGGGACGAATGGCATTTGCTTGATTTAATGCGGTGCCACATTATGCTTATCTCAAGCTCAAGATGCCTGAACCATGCGGCGTCATAACAGTTAATGGAAACACGGAACGCTCCCTCCATACTGAGGAGCACACCGCTGCCTTAGCAGCAGAAGTACAGAGCGGCCTTCTCAAGCAGAACCTCAATGCAGCAGCCGAACTCCCGGACACTGTCAAGAGAGTCCAGACTATTCTGCAGCAGGATAGCTTGGCTCGTCGAGATCTCGATTAGCAATTTGGCCTCCATCCCAGTCCCGATCAAGTGGCAGCATTCACACCGCGCGTACATAACTACGCACTCAAAATACCATGGGCATAGACGGAGGCATACCTACCTTGTGATCCACAATATGGCTCGACCGCTCCCGGACAGATATACTTTCACTATTTCCTTTTTCTCCTCTTCAGGTTTCTTTTCGTAGACCTCCTCTGACGGCCTGATCCGCGGTCCTTTTGAAGGATAAATACACCAAGATGGCAAGAAGCACAAACGTACAGGGGAATCTCTAGGTGGTTTCTCTAACGATCACTCTACCTGTTTTCAGGACCCACGCGCAGCTCTCCCTTGGTTGTGGCATGTTAAATAGCCTGTTGCTTATCGCATTACTTGTATCAATGCGCTTTGACGTATTAATCAAATTATAATGGAAACAGTTTGCGGCCCAAATTTTAGGGCCCCGGCTCATTACCTTTGCCCCATTTCTGTTTTCCTTTTTCTATTGATAACCTTATAAGATAGCACCCGTACACTTTGGTACATTTGACATTTGCCAGGGGCTTCATAGCACCCCACACTATGGCAACAAAGTCCGAACACTTTTTTATAGTATAGTTCGGCACCCCTAATTTAGCACTATATGCATTGGCTCCGAATCATTTCTTTTGTCAATAGTTGGGTTGCCCGGCTCCTGTGCTTGCTACCTTACATTCCGCTATATCGACTAAGGTAGTAAAGGGAGAACTACTGCGATTGTGCCCTGGTTTACCCAAAGGAGCACCTCAGTAGAGAAAGCCAAAAACTGACTGTCATGATGCGGCGAGAGCCGATCAGCTCTTCGGAGGTCTCAAATCCTTAGAGATTTCTTCCGCATTACGCGAGGGATCGGTACTTGCCCGATCAGGTATTTACAGCTTCCTAGTTCGGATACCAGGGGCTGCGCCTAAATTTCTATCGTCAAACTCCTATGGCTAAGTGAGGGTGTTCAAGCTGAATAGTCTGATTGCCTGGTTCGTTGCGCTAAACACCTCATTCAAGGACCAAATAATTGGATCAAGAGTGTTTAGATTATATCCCGAACACCCTCGTACTACCTACGTGGGGGCAGCAGCTGACGACTGGCCAACTCTCAGATTTCATACACCACGGCCGCACAGGAGGTGAAATTTTTAAAAACAAACATTATATTACATAACAACTTTGTTTCATCATACAAACCAAAGACAACATGAATGTATTCATTCAAAGATAATGTCTTGCGCACATTGCGTCGCCACAATGCGAGCCCCTCTAGGACGTCTTCAAAATATCGCTCGGGTGTGCGGTGCTCCTTGCCCTCAGGCGGCCCCTCGGTCACAAGCTTGACGGCATCCATCTTTGCCCACCACACCTTGACACGGGCGAAGGCCATGCGCGCGCCCTCGATGCAGGCTGACCGCTTGACGACGGCCAGCTGAGGACAGGTGCTCACCAGCTGCTTCACGAGCCCGAAGTAGCTATTGGGTATAGCTTCGGCAGGCCACAGCCGGATTATCAAATCCTTCATGGCTAGCTCGGAAACCCTATGCAGCTCGACCAGCTGTTTTAGCTGATCGCTAAAGGGCATTGGATGTTCTGGCGCAAGATATTGCGACCAGAACATCTTCTCCGTAGGGCTCCCTTCTTCGGCTTGGAAGAACTCCACAGCGTTAGACACACTGCGCGGCAGATCCACAAACGCCCCTGGAGAACTCTAAATCCGGGTTAGTAAGAAATACTTCTTCTTCACATACTTGCTTTGCATACTAGACACCTTACCCGCGATCTTCTTGGCCTCCTGGATCTCCTGGAGGGCGCCCTGGGCTTCAACCCGGGCCTCTTCCGCGCTTTGGTGAGCCTTGGTGAGTTCGGTCTCTCGAGCCGTAACATCGCACTCCAAGGCATCGCATATTTTCATAGCGTCTTGGAGCTCTTGCTGGACCTCGTTAAGCCTGGCCTTGAGCTTCTTGCGGGCGACTTGCTCCTTGGCAGCTTTCTCCTCGGCTTCGGCCAGGGCCTTTTTAAGGGCCTCGACCTCGGTCGTCGCCCTACACATATCATGACACTACGGTCAATACACATCATTTATCCTTTCCGAATATATAGCGAGTCATTGCATACCTTGCTGGTCTTCTGGCTGCTTCCTCGCTTGGCCGAGCTCTTCCTCGGCCTGCTCTAGTCTCTGCTTTAGTTCGGAGACTTCGGCAGTGTGTGAGGTCGCGGCCAGCAACGACGCCTGCTTATTCACATCAGGCATATTTAGTTAGTTTCCTATGAAATTTAATTGATCCTCTGTCCGGCTTTTCTTCCCGAACACCGGACAGTGTCTCAGGGGCTACTGTCTGTATTGGGGTTTTTTCTTTTGCCTCGCTTACCTCAAAGCCGGTCAGCAGGCTACTTTAGGCTTCGGTCAGTCCGCTCTTGAGGGACTGAACCCTCTCAATCAACGTACCCATAAGGATACGGTGTTCCTCCACAATGGAAGCGCCTCGTAGCGCTTCCAGAAGATTGTCCGGTGCCCCTGGTTGGATAGGGGTCACCGGTGGGATAGGCACACCTCCTTCTTTCAAAGGAGGTTGCACGCCGGACTCCGGAGCTGTATAGGTCTCCGGAAACGTATTCGGATGGGGGCCGAACTGAACATGGCCCCCATCGCCAGTCTCCATGGGGATCTGCTCCCCCATGTGACCAGTGGTCGAGTTTTCGCCCTCTGGCGTCGCCCTGACGGCCTCCCGCGACTCTCCCTTGCCTAGGAAAATCCTTCGCGACAGCACCTCGGCGTCGCCCTTGGCCATGGGAGAGTAAGCGGCCGGCGGTGACTTGTTGGCCATCACCTTTGAATCCAACGAGCCTCTTGATGAGGATCGCTGGGAGCTGTCGTGAGTCGGACTGCAATAACATGATTAACCATATTAATACCATAAAGAGGAGAGGCCGGATACAGGGACGCATTAGGGCTTTTTCAGTACTTACAATGCAGCCAGGGGCTTGCTTCGGGGGGCGGGGTCGCTCTGGGCTGCTGTCGACATCCCACGCGAAGTTATCCGCGAGGGGGCCTTTCCCCCAGTTGGGCTCCTCCGCCTCCAGATTCGTGGAGGCCGCCCTCTTCTTTCTCCCCCCATTAGGGGAGAGTTTCTTTCCTCCTCCTCATCATCATCTTCGGCGGAAGAGGAGTGAGTCTTGTCTTCGGACATCACGTCCGAAGCGCCCTTGCGGCGGGGGCCACCTCGCCCCCCCTTGGCCTTCTTGTTGGCCTTCTTCTCCGGTGGCTGACAGGGCGCCAGGACCAGCATCTTCGCCAGGAGCGGGATGACTGGTTCTTCGGGCAGCGGAGCCAAACATTGAATCCGGTCCGCTTTTCTCTGTCCATACCTAAAAGGATGAATTAGTAAAGTTTAGTTACCCTCCTTGGACAAGCAAGTAGAGGGTATGCCTTGAGATGTGAAGGACTTACCGCATTGGCGGGATGGGCAAGATCGTGCCCACGGTCCGAGTCTATGGCCCGCGGCTTCTCTTCGCCCTTGAAGAGCAGCTTCCCGGCATCTTTGTGAGTGATTCCAAAGAGCTCCACCAAGGTCTGGTGCTCCTCCGGATCGAATTCCCATAAAGGGGAGGTTCGGCTTTGGCAGGGGAGGATCCGGTGAACTAGCATCACCTGGATCATGTCAACGAGTTTCATGTTTCTGTCCACCATGCTTTGGATGCGCGTTTGCAGCGCCATCAGCTCATTCGACGAAGACCAATTTGGGACCTTCTCTATCCAGGAGGTCAGCCGCATTGGAGCTCCGGACTTGAATTCGGGATCCGCGACCCAGGTGGCGTCGTGGGGCTCTGTGATATAGAACCACAGTTTCTTCCATTCCTTGACAGTCTCCACAAAAGTACCTTTGGGCCATGTGACGTTGGGCATCTTGCTCACCATGGCTCCTTGATACGACTCCAACGTATCTATAGTTTTTGATTGCTCCATGCAATATAATCTACTGTTTTGAACTATATTGGGCTTTATTTTCCACTTTTATATTATTTTTGGGACTAACCTATTAACCGGAGGCCTAGCCCAGAATTGATGTTTTTTCCTATTTCAGTGTTTCGAAGAAACATAATATCAAACGGAGTCCAAACGGAATGAAATCTTCGGGAATGTGATTTTCTCATCAGATAAGACCCAGGAGACTTGGACCCTCCGTCAAGAAAGCCACGAGCCGGTCACGAGGGTGGGGGGCGCGCCCACCCCCCTAGGGCGCGCCCCTGCCTCGTGGGCCCCTCGAAGCTCCACCGACGTACTTCTTCCTCCTATATATACCTATGTACCCCCAAACGATCAGAAACGGAGCCAAAAACCTAATTCCACCGCCGCAACCTTATGGGCCCACGAGATCCCATCTTGGGGCCTGTTCCGGAGCTCCGCCGGAGAGGGCCATCATCACGGAGGGCTTCTACATCATCCTCGCCCCTCCAATGAAGTGTGAGTAGTTCACCTCCGACCTACGGGTCCATAGTTATTAGCTAGATGGCTTCTTCTCTCCTTTTGTATCTCAATACAATGTTCTCCCCCTCTCTCGTGGAGATCTATTCGATGTAATCTTCTTTTTGCGGTGTGTTTGTTGAGACCGATGAATTGTGTGTTTATGATCAAGTCTATTTATGAACAATATTTGAATCTTTTTTGAATTCTTTTATGTATGATTGGTTATCTTTGCAAGTCTCTTCAAATTATCAATTTGGTTTGGCCTACTAGATTGGTCTTTATTGCAATGGGAGAAGTGCTTAGCTTTGGGTTCAATCTTGCGGTGTCCTTGTTCAATCTTGCGGTGTCCTTACCCAGTGACAGAAGGGGAAGCAAGGCAACGTATTGTATTGTTGCCATCGAGGATAACAAGATGGGGTTTTTATCATATTGCATGAAACTATCCCTCTACATCATGTCATCTTGCTTAAGGCATTACTTTGTTTTTAACTTAATACTCTAGATGAATGCTGGATAGCGGTCGATGAGTGGAGTAATAGTAGTAGATGCAGGCAGGAGTCGGTCTACTTGTCTCGGACGTGATGCCTATATACATGATCATACCTAGATATTCTCATAACTATGCTCAATTATGTCAATTGCTCAACAGTAATTTGTTCACCCACCGTAGAATACTTATGCTCTTGAGAGAAGCCACTAGTGAAACCTATGGCCCCCGGGTCTATTTTCATCATATCAATCTCCATCACTTTAATCTTGCTTGCTTTTTACTTTGCCTTTTACTTTTCACTTTGCATCTCTATACCAAAAATACCAAAAATATTCTCTATCAGATCTCACTCCCGTAAGTGACCGGGAAGGGATTGACAACCCCTAATCGCGTTGGTTGCGTTGAGCTATTGTTTTTGTGTAGGTACGAGGGACTCTAGCATAGCCTCCTACTGGTTTGATACCTTGGTTCTCAAAAACTGAGGGAAATACTTACGCGACTTTTCTGCATCATCCTCTCCTCTTCGGGGAAATCCAACGCAGTGCTCAAGAGGTAGCAAGAAGAATTTCTGGCACCGTTGCCGAGGAGTCTGCGCAAAAGTCAACATACCAAGTACCCATCACAATCCCTATCTCTCGCATTACATTAGTTGCCATTTGCCTCTCGTTTTCCTGTCCCCCACTTCACCCTTGCCGTTTTATTCGCCCTCTCTTTTCCGTTTGCCTTTTTCTCGCTCGTCTTTTGTTTGCTCATGTGTTGGATTGCTTGTTTGTCGCGATGGCTCAAGATAATACCAAATTGTGTGACTTCACCAATACCAACAATAATGAAAACCTTAGCACTCCGATTACTCCTCTTACCAATACTGAATCTTGTGAAATCAATACTACTTTGTTGAATCTTGTTATGAAAGATCAATTCGTCGGCCTTCCTAGTGAAGATGCCGCTACTCATTTGAATAGCTTCGTTGATTTATGTGATATGCAAAAGAAGAAACATGTCCATAATGATATTGTTAAATTGAAGCTATTTCCTTTTTCGCTTATAGATCATGCTAAAGCTTGGTTTTCGTCTTTGCCTAAAAGTAGTATTGATTCTTGGAACAAGTGCAAAGATGCTTTTATCTCTAAGTGTTTTCCTCCCGCTAAGATCATCTATCTTAGAAACGACATTATGAATTTTAAGCAACTTGATCATGAACATGTTGCACAATCTTGGGAGAGAATGAAATTAATGATACGTAATTGTCCTACTCATGGTTTGAACTTGTGGATGATTATACAAAATTGTTATGCCGGATTGAATTTTGCTTCTAGAAATCTTTTAGATTCAGCCGCGGGAGGCACTTTTATGGAAATCACTTTTGGAGATGCTACTAAACTCCTAGATAATATTATGCTTAATTATTCTCAATGGCACACTGAAATATGTACTAATAAAAAAGTGCATGCTATAGAAGAAATCAATGTTTTGAGTGGAAAGATGGATGAACTTATGAAATTATTTACTACTAAGAGTGTTTCTTCTGATCCTAATGACATGCCTTTGTCTACCTTGATTGAGAATAATAATGAATCTATGGATGTGAATTTTGTTGGTAGGAATAATTTTGGTAACAACGCGTATAGAGGGAATTTTAATCCTAGGCCTTATCCTAGTAATCCTTCTAATAATTATGGAAATTCCTACAACAACTCTTATGGAAATTTTAATAAGATGCCCTCTGAATTTGAGAATAGTGTTAAAGAGTTTATGAATTCACAAAAGAATTTTAATGCTTTGCTTGAAGAGAAATTGCTTAAAGTTGATGATTTGGCTAGGAACGTTGATAGAATTTCTCTTGAGGTTGATTCTTTAAAGCTTAGATCTATTCCTCCTAAGCATGATATCAATGAGTCTCTGAAAGCCATGAGAATTTCCATTGATGAGTGCAAGGAAAGAACCGCTAGGATGCGTGCTACGAAAGATGCCTTTATTAAAGTGTGTTCTTCCAATTCCTATGAAAATCAAGATGAAGATCTAAAAGTTATTGTTGTGTCCCCTATTAAATATTTGTTTTGCAATATAAATCTTGATGAAACTGAATATGCTCTTCCTTTACCTATAAGGCGTTCCAAAAATTCAAAGTATTTAGATCTTGATGATGAAATTGATAAGCGTGGGATTGAAAGAAATAAAACCCTAGATGTTACTAAACCCACTATATTGGATTTCAAGGAATTTAATTATGAAAGTTGCTCTTTAATTGATTGTATTTCCTTGTTGCAATCCGTGCTAAATTCTCCTCATGCTTATAGTCAAAATAAAGCCTTTACCGAACATATCGTTGATGCCTTGATGCAATCTTATGAAGAAAAACTTGAGTTGAAAGTTTCTATCCCTAAATATCTTTATGATGAGTGGGAACCTACTATTAAAATTAAAATTAAAGATTATGAGTTTTATTCTTTGTGTGATTTGGGTGCTAGTGTCTCCACTATTCCCAAAACTTTGTGTGATTTACTATATTTCCGTGATTTTGATGATTGCTCTCTAAACTTGCATCTTGGGGATTCCACTATTAAGAAACCTATGGGAAGAATTAATGATGTTATTATTGTTGCAAATAGGAATTATGTGCCCGTAGATTTCATCGTTCTTGATATAGATTCCAATCCTTCTTGCCCCATTATTCTCGGTAGACCTTTCCTTAGAACGGTTGGTGCAATTATTGATATGAAGGAAGGGAACATTAGATTTCTATTTCCGTTAAAAAAGGGCATGGAACACTTCCATAGAAAGAAAATAAAATTTCCATATGAATCTATCATGAGAGCCACTTCTGGATTGCCTACCAAAGATGGCAATACCTAGATCTATCCTCGCTTTTATGCCTAGCTAGGGGCGTTAAACGATAGCGCTGGTTGGGAGGCAACCCAATTTTATTTTATTTTATTGTTTTTGCTTATGTTTAGGAATAAATAATCCATCTACCTTGTTTTTAGAAGTGCTTTTGTGTTTTAATTAGTGTTTGTGCCAAGTTAGACCTATAGGATCTTGTTGGATGATAGTTATTTGATCTTGCTGTAATTTCTAGAAACTTTCTGTTCACGAAAACAATTGTTAAAAATCACCAGAACGTGATAAAATACTGATTCCAATTGCTGTTGATCAATAAACCAATTTTATAGGTCTTCCTATTTTGGTAGATTTTTTGGAGTTCCAGAAGTTTGCGTTAGTTACAGATTACTACAGACTGTTCCGTTTTTGACAGATTCTGTTTTTCGTGTGTTGTTTGCTTATTTTGATGAACCTATGGCTAGTAAAATAGTTTATAATCCATAGATAAGTTGGAATACAGTGGGTTTAACACCAATATAAATAAAGAATGAGTTCATTACAGTACCTTGAAGTGGTCTTTTGTTTTCTTTCGCTAACGGAGCTCACGATATTTCTATTGAGTTTTGTGTTGTGAAGTTTTCAAGTTTTGGGTGAAATATTTTGATGGATTATGTAACAAGGAGTGGCAAGAGCCTAAGCTTGGGGATGCCCATGGCACCCCCAAGATAATCCAAGGACACCAAAAAGTCAAAGCTTGGGGATGCCCCGGAAGGCATCCCCTCTTTCGTCTACTTCCATCGGTAATTTTACTTGGAGCTATATTTTTATTCACCACATGATATGTGTTTTCCTTGGAGCGTCTTTGTCGGTGTACTAAAGTAGGGGTACCTTAGTACCCCGAACTTATGCACGGGAAGTAGTAGCCTCCCGCGGCAAGGCCTGCCAGGGGAGCGACAAGAGTCTCCACGGCCCGTTACGGGCCGGACGAAGGCCAAGTGATCGAGCCTAGAAGACCAAGCCCCGGCAAGAGGAGCTTGTCGGGTCGAGAAGGCAAGGTCCGGCAAGAGGAGCTTGCCGGGCCAAGGCGACAAGGCCCCGGCAAGAGGAGCTTGCCGGGACGACTAAGCCGAAGCACCAAGGCCCCGGCGGGAGGAGCTCGTCGGGACGGCCAAGCCAAGGCACCCCAAGAGAAGCCCGCCGCGGCGCACCGCGCGCCCCAGCAAGGCCTGGCGAGCGGCAAGCTCCCAGGTGCGGCAAGGCAACTACCGCAGCAAGCCACTTGCCGCGGCAAACCACCATATCAGGCCCGCGCTCCAGCTCACCTGCCCACGCGTCGCTCTGGGGCTTCCCCGGAGGCACGTGGCGGGGCGCCGCGCAACCTGAGACGCGCGGTGGCATGCGACGTTGGCAGAGTCACCCCCGTGGCGAGCGGAGGCGCTCCTAACTGTCCGCCTCGGCACTGTTCAGGCGATCCAGACGGGCATTTAATGCCTTTGTCCCCCGCCGTCAGAGTTAGGTGCGATAGCACTGTGCGGCCACTATTCACACAATCCCTTGCCATTTTTACCCTCACCTGCGTCGCTCCCTGTGGGAAACCCCTTGGCATATAAAAGGAGGCCCATGCGCACGTAGAGAAGGGATCGGACCCAATAGGCCCTCGCCTACGTCCAGCTCCAACTTACTGTAGCTTCTTGCGCTCCAGAGCAAGAACCCGAATCAACCAGACATGCAGCAGTAGGGTTTTACGCATCCATGCGGCCCGAAGCTGGGTAAAATCGTTGTGTGTGTGTGTCGCCTCGATCTTCTCTTTGTGCATCCTCCGCCCCCGCCGAACCGACAAGGGGCTCCGTCCCCATAGGTGCTCGTGGAGGCCAGATATCCCCCGACATCTTTGGCGCGCCAGGTAGGGGGTGCGTCGAGGTTGTGTGAATCAGATCCGGCGTCCGCGCGAGCCAGACTCTCGTCGTTTGCGCCAGCATGGCGCCGAAGAAGAAAGCTCCGGAGGTGACCGGCCCGTCAGCGTCGAACCCACCGCGCATGGAGCAGACGGGTGGTGGGGAGGACGCCGGCGGAGGGACGGGCACCGTCGAGCCAGTTCTTGCTCCCGCGGCGTCCGAGCTCGCCCCGCGCCCCGCTCAGGAGGCGCGAAACCAGCAGCGTCATGGTACCCATGGTACCATACGCTCGCTGGACCCGAGCCACGCTGGTGGATCCCAGGGCGCTCAGGACCGGCATGCGATCCAGCGTACCGGGACGAGCGTCACGCGGCTGCCTGGACCGGGTGCTGCTCCTTCTAACGTGGTTAGGAGTTTGAGCACATCCCGCTCCTCGCGCCGCTCGCCGCCTCTGCCCGCCACCCCAGCGGAAGCTCTCGCGCGAGCTCAGCCGCTCCTAGACTACCCTCCAACGGCGAGCAAGCTCGACGGCTGGAGGGCAACCATCCAGAGCCTCATCGGTTTCGCCAACGGTGACACTCCGCGGCAGCACAGCGCGTCGCAGCCGTGGCCAGTCACCCAGGCGAGAACCGATGGCGCCAAGCATGGCGGGGGTGCGACCACCGTGCACTCCCCGCCCAGAAGCCACGGTCGCCGACTCGCCGGGCTCACCTCGACGACGATTCTACCGCGTCGTCGAACCCGCGAACTCGCCGCGACCAACGCCAAGTCCTTCACGAACGAAGGGAAGAAGACGCTCGAACCCGCATCGAGCGCAGAAGAGAGGCGCGGCGTCAATCAGACCAGCGCGTTGGGCCCACTGGAGACATGCACGCGCCGGGGGAACCAGGCAAACTGTCGTATTCGGTAGGTTGCCCTGCGTTCACCCGCGAGCTGCGGCAAGTCCAGTGGCCCAGCACAAAGAACTTCAAGCCCGACGTGCCCGAGAAGTACGACGGCAAGTCGCATCCGTCTGAGTTCCTCAGCATCTACACCATTGCGGTGCAGGCTGCCGGGGGACGGGACGATAAGATCCTTGCCAACTACTTCTCGCTGGTACTCAAACCCAACGTCAGATCCTGGCTCATGACCCTGCCGGACGGCTCCATCTCCTCCTGGCCAAATCTATGCCATCAGTTCGTGGGCGCCTTCACGGGCGGCCACAAACCCCATGGCCAGGCGAGCGACCTTCATCTGCTTGTTCAGAAGGAGGGGGAGCCTTTGCGCAAGTTCATCCAGAGGTTCAGCCGTGTGCACTACAACATCCCAGACGTCCACCCCGCCGCGGTGATCAGCGCGTTCCACCAGAACGTGCGTAACCGCAGGATGCGGGAGGAGATGGCGATGTGCAAAATCAAGGAGGTCAGCGAGCTTTACGCCCTGGCCGACAAGTGTGCACGCGCTGAGGAGGGGAGGCGGCTCCCCGGAGAAAGTGTTGGAGAAGGAGACTCCGACAGTGAAGGTACCGCCCCGACGAGGAGAGGCCGGCGGCGGAACGGCAAGAAGAAGAAAAACCCAGAGGTACTGGTTGTCGAGAAGTCCGGCAGCGAGGGCTCCGCCAAGAAAGCCCAGGCGGGAGGCCCCGGCAAGGAGGTTGCCGGGTGCGCCAACTGCCGGGCGGTGGCGGCTGCCGATAAGCGGGACGGTACCAACAAGAAGTACTGCAAGATCCACCGCACCAGGGGCCACGACCTCCAGAGTTGCAAGCAAGTCGAGCGACTCGTCGACCTGCAAAAGGCCGAGTACGCACGACGCGACAAGGAGAGGGCCCAAGCAGGTGGCGGGGGATCCGGCACGAAGCGTCCCGGCCCGGGGGAGCGCCGCGGCAAGGACAAGCAGCGGCAAGCACACAGGCCTCCCCGGGGCCGCGACAAGAGCGAAGACGAAGACGACGACGAAGACATGGAAGACCCCGAGACCAGCGAGCAGGAGTTTCAGAAAGCCACTGAGGTCTTGTGTGTGGATGGCGGTGCCTCCCTGCACGCTTCCCACCACCATCTTAAACGGTGGGTGCGGGAGGCCAATGCAGTGGAGCCACCCGTCGAGTCACGCAGACCCCTGAGATGGTCCAGCACGCCTATCATCTTCGACATTGAGGACCACCCTGATCGCACAACCGCGGTCGGGTGCTTGCCGATGTTGGTTTCCCCAACGATCCGCAACCTCAAGGTCACTAAGATGCTAGTTGACGGCGGGGCCGGCTTGAATCTGATCTCCTCTGCTGTTCTCCGGAGACTCCAAGTTCCCGACAGCGAGCTCGAAGAAACCGGCACATTCCAAGGAATCAACCCGGGAAGGAGCAAGCCGAAGGGAAAGATCACGCTCCCGGTAACATTTGGCAGCGAGCTGAATTTCAGAACTGAGAAGGTCACCTTTGACGTCGCCGACCTTCCGTTGCCTTACAACGGGATCCTCGGCCGACCAGCACTCGCCAAGTTCATGGCGGCCTCTCACTATGCGTATAACATGCTCAAGATGCCCGGCCCGATAAGCGTCATTTCTGTCCCCGGCGACAAGAAGGATGCCCTTATCTGCGCCGACCAATTATACCGGGACGCAACAGCGGCAACGGTCCGCGGTCCGCTCGCCGCTGGAGCTTCCGGGGGAAAGAAGAAGTCCGGCAAGTGCTCTGGCGCCCACTCCGGCAAGCGCGCCTCTTCGGAGTGCTGCGCTGCCGTCGAGGACGTGCCATCGAGCCCCGCCGGCAAGAAGAAGTCCGGCGAATGCTCTGGCGCCCACTCCGGCAAGTGCGCCTCTTCGGAGTGCTGCGCTGCCGTCGAGGACGTGCCATCGAGCCCCGCCGGCAAGAAGAAGTCCGGCAAGTGCTCTGGCGCCCACTCCGGCAAGCGCGCCACTTCGGAGTGCTGCGCTGCCGTCGAGGACGTGCCATCGAGCCCCGCCGGCAAGAAGACCAATCCCGGCGAATGCTCTGGCGCCCACTCCGGCAAGCGCGCCACTTCGGAGTGCTGCGCTGCCGTCAAGGACGTGCCATCGAGCCCCGCCGGCAAGAATACCAAGCCCGGCAAATGCTCTGGCGCCCACTCCGGCAAGCGCGCCTCTTCGGAGTGCTGCGCTGCCGTCGAGGACGTGCCATCGAGCCCCGCCGGCAAGAAGGCCAAGCCCGGCGAATGCTCTGGTGCCCACTCCGGCAAGCGCGCCTCTTCGGAGTGCTGCGCTGCCGTCGAGGACGTGTCATCGAGCCCCGCCGGCGAACACGAGAAGACGACGGCTGCTCCACCCGCGACCAAGAAGGTGCCCGCCAAGGAGGACGGCACTAGTGGTACCTTCACCATCAGTGCCACTCTCGGCCCCAAATAGGAAGGCGCGCTCGTTGCTTTCCTGCGGGCGAATGTCGATGTGTTTGCCTGGCAACCATCAGACATCCCCGGCGTTCCCAGGGAAGTGATTGAGCACCACCTTGACGTCTGTCCTCATGCGCGGCCCGTCAAGCAAAAGGTCAGGAAACAAGCGGTGGAGCGCTAAGAGTTTATCGCGGAGGAAATCAAGAGGTTGGAAGCGGCAGGCCTCGTCAGAGGCGTGCTCCATCCGACGTGGTTGGCCAATCCTGTCGTCGTGCGCAAGGCAAACGGGAAGTGGAGGCTTTGCATCGATTTCACCGATGTCAACAGAGCTGGCCCTAAAGATCCATTTCCCTTGCCGCGCATCGACCAGATTGTTGACTCCACAGCCGGATGCGACCTGCTTTCATTCCTTGACGCCTACTCCGGGTACCACCAGGTCTTTATGGCCGAAGAAGACGAAGAGAAGACTGCGTTCATCACTCCGTGCGGCACGTACTGTTTTGTGCGGATGCCTTTTGGACTGAAGAACGCGGGCTCGACATTTGCGAGGGTTGTCCACACTGCTTTTGAGCCACAGATCCACAGAAATGTGGAGGCCTACATGGACGACATTGTGGTCAAGAGCAGAAACAAGGCAACCTTGGTACAAGACTTGGAAGAGACCTTTGCAAACTTGCGCAAGATCAGCCTCAAGCTCAACCCCGAGAAGTGCATGTTCGGAGTTCCCTCCGGCAAGCTTCTCGGGTTCTTCGTGTCTCAGCGTGGGATCGAAGCCAACCCCGACAAGATCAAGGCCATCGAGCAGATTGAAGCACCAACGCGTGTCAAGGACGTGCGAAAACTTGCCGGCTGCGTGGCGGCTCTCAGCAGATTTATTTCCAGGTCCGCGGAACGCGCCCTGCCGTTTTTCAAAATCTTGAAAAAGGCAGGTCCAGTAAAATGGACTCCGGAAGCAGAGGCTGCGCTGCAAGACTTGAAGAAATACCTGTCCTCCGCCCCTCTACTTGTCGCGCCTAGACCACAAGAGAAGTTGCTGCTCTACCTAGCGGCAACCAATCAAGTGGCTAGTGCTGCATTAGTTGCGGAGAGGGAAGCTGATGACGAGCCAGCAGCCACGGCAAGCGCGTCCGACGGCAAGCAGGGGGCTTCCCCGACAAGCTCTGGCCCCGGCAAGGGCGGATCCGCGCAAGCGCAAGGGGAAGTGTAGAGGAAGAGGATGGTGCAGCGCCCGGTTTACTTCGTCAGTTCCCTCTTGCAGGGGGCTAGGTCGAGGTACTCTGGTGTGCAGAAATTGCTCTTCGGCCTCCTCATGGCCTCGAGGAAGCTGCGCCATTACTTCCAAGCACACAAGATCACCGTGGTCACTCGCTTTCCGCTTAAGAGGATACTGCAGAATCCCGATGCAACAGGCAGGATTGTCGAGTGGGCACTAGAACTGTCAAGCTTTGGCCTCAAGTTCGAGAGCACATCGACCATCCAGAGCAGAGCATTGGCAGAGTTCATAGCAGAGTGGACGCCGACACCGGACGAAGAAATTCCCGAGACGAGCATCCCCGGCAAGGAAGCAACCAAAGAGTGGCTGATGTACTTTGATGGTGCCTTTTCGCTGGAAGGCGCCGGTGCCGGCGTGCTGCTCATCGCGCCCACCGGAGAGCACCTCAAGTACGTCGTCCAGATGCACTTTCCCAAGGAGCAAGCAACCAACAATACGTCAGAGTATGAAGGTTTGCTCGCCGGTCTCAGGATCGCGGCGGAACTTGGGATCAAGAAGCTCATTGTTAGGGGTGACTCGCAGCTCGTCGTCCGCCAAGTGAACAAGGATTACCAGTGCCCGTTGATGGAAGCTTACGTTGATGGAGTGAGGAAGCTGGAAGAGCGCTTTGACGGCCTGCAAATGGAATACGTTCCAAGAGCAGAGAACGACATCGCCGACGGCCTGTCCAAATGCGCCGCACTAAAGCTACCTATGGAACCAGGGACTTTTGTGCTCAAGCTGACTCAACCATCCGTGACACCATCGACTGGGCCAAGCAAGAAGAGGAAATCGGTCTCCAGCGACTACCTTCCGGCAGAGCTTCCTGAAGCCGCCGCTAAGGGAGTCCCCGGGATCGACGCCAAGAGTGCTGAGGAGCTGCCCGCTCCGGCAAGCCCCAGGGTTTGTCCCGGCGAAGCAGGCGCTCCCGGCAAGCCACGCCCCGGCAAGCTTGCCGAGGAACGTCAAGCTCCGGCTGATCCCCGAGTCCTCGCCGTAGAAGCTGATGTTCCCGCAGCCGCCGACATGCCTCTAGTCCTCGTCGTCGAGCCACAGGCTCCGACGTGGGCACAGCAGATCGTCCGTTTCCTCCAGACAGGAGAACTTCCCGAAGAACAAGAAGAAGCTGAAAGAGTAGCCTGGCAGTCCAGTATGTACCAGTTCGTCGACAGCGCACTGTACAGAAGAGGACGCAATGGGGTGAAATTGAAGTGCATCCACCGGGAAGACGGACAGAAGCTGTTGGCGGAGATACACGGAGGCATACGTGGGCACCACATTGGCGCCAGAGCGCTTGCCGGAAAGGCGTTCCGGCAGGGCTTCTTCTGGCCCATAGCCCTCCAGGATGCAACTGCACAAGTAACCAAGTGTGAAGCGTGCCGGTTCCATTCCAAGAAGATACACCAGCCAGCTCAAGCTCTCCAGACGATCCCTTTATCCTGGCCCTTCTCGGTCTGGGGGCTCGATATCCTCGGCCCCTTCCCCCGATCCGTCGGGGGCTTTGAGTACTTGTTCGTTGCCATCGACAAGTTCACAAAGTGGCCAGAAGTGGAACCAGTGAGGAAGGTGATCGCCCAGTCCGCGATCAAATTCTTCAGGTCGATTGTTTGCCGCTTCGGGATCCCCAACAGGATCATCACCGACAACGGTACGCAGTTCACAAGCCACGCCTTCATACAGTACACCCAAGATCTCGGCACCAAGGTCTGCTTCGCTTCTGTAGCTCATCCCCGGAGCAACGGTCAAGCGGAAAGGGCCAACGCCTAGGTACTGCGCGGGCTCAAGACCAGAAGTTTTGACAAGCTGCTCAAGCGCGGACGGAACTGGATCGAGGAGCTGCCGGCGGTTCTTTGGTCGGTCAGAACGACGCCAAATTGAGCCACCGGCCAGACACCATTTGCTCTAATCTATGGAGCAGAAGCAGTTACCCCCACGGAACTCGTATATGGGTCACCTCGAGTGCTCGCTTATGATGAGCTTGAGCAAGAGCGGTCGCGTGAAGATGACGCACTGCTCCTCGAGGAAGATCGTCTCCAGGCCGCTGTGCGATCCGCTCGCTACCAGCAAGCTCTGCGTCGCTATCATAGCCGCAAAGTTAAGGCCAGGAGCCTCGAGGAAGGCGACCTTGTTCTTCGGCGCGTTCAGTCGGCCAAGATACACAACAAGTTGACGCCAAAGTGGGAAGGCCCTTACCGGGTGAAACGAGTCACGAGGCCCGGCGCCGTCCACCTCGAGACCGAGGATGGTACTCCGGTGAGCAATTCCTGGAAAATTGAGCATCTTCGCAAGTTTTACCCGTAAGGCGCGGTTGTCGGACCCCGTCCGGCAACCAACTCTTTGTACAAAAGTCTTGCCGCAGACGCATGTAATCCTTTGTACAAAGCCAGGCGCAGACCCTGGCCGCAATTACGCGCTGGGGCCCCCCAAGTTTTAGCATGCATGCTGAGTCGAGTCTCGTCCTTGGTTAGGGTTGATAGTGCCTAACAGTTGCTAACCCCTAACTTAGAGGTCGAGTCCGCGTCTTTTTCCCGTCCTTTCCCTTTGGCTCGCGGGAACTGCCTACCCTTGCCGAGCCGCTCAAGGACGAAGAAAGGGAGAAGGACGAGCCAGCACCCGCCTCCCGACAAGCCAGAGTTGCCGGGGGCTGCAACCTCAGATAAGTCTTTACATCCCTTATCATGCATTCTCTCGTGAGCTGCGGAATGTGAAAACCTTGCTTCCTCCTAAAAAGCTGTCGTGCTCTCTTAAGCGGCAAATCCCGGAGCGCGTTCCCGGGGCCCGCTTTGGATAGTAGCCGCGGCGGCAAGGGGAGGAAGCGAGGGGCCAGAACCCGCCTTTTCCCTACCTCCGCCTAGAGCGGGAGGAGGGCCAAGGGGCGCGGGGGACGGCAGGGTCCGTTGCCGGGCGGGGAAGTGTCTATCTTAACGGTGCAAAGGGTCCGCCCCTTGCCGCCGGATGTACCCGCGAGACAAATGATCCGGCAAACAACCCCTTTTCATTAAAAACATTCCACTCAGGTACAGTTCAGAGAGAATGAAAAACATGAAAGATGGGATTACAAGATTTTAATGCAACTAAGGCCCGAGGGCTTACAAGATAAAAAGAGATAAGGTGACCGTAATCCCTTTCTTGTCTCTCTCGTCAGGAGGTACGGCAAGGAGGCGAGAAGGGCAAAAGGGGCGCCTAGACGAGCTACGGGTGGCAGAAGACGCCAAGAGAGCGTCCGAGGCCCCACCCCGGAGCTCCGGAGGCCGGAAGAAGACGGCAACGCCAGAAGCGGAGCTCGAGAAGGAGGCGGCGAGACGTCAACACGCTGTCGAGGGCATCTAGCCCTCGTACTCCGAGTTGACGGCCTTGCCGCCAGCCTCTTCCGCAGCCTTGCCACTCCGGCCGAGAAGACGAAGCCCCGGCAAGAGGAGCTTGCCGGGCCGGAGAGGAGACCCCGGTGGTCGTCGCCGCGAGCAGGGGTGGTGACGGCGTCTGGGGCGAGGTTGGAAGACGAGGCAGCGGCCTTGCCGCCCGTCCTCTTCCTCTTCCGCATCCTCCCTACGCCAGCCGCCCAAGGAGACGACCCCGGGGAGTTCACGGCGCCAGCGACGCGGACGATGGGGGCCGCCGGTGCCACGCGGAGCTGCGACTAGCGCCTAGTCGTGCCCGTCACCCCGACGACCGCCCGCCCTCGTCGTCGCTGTCGCTCCCCTCCTCGTCACTCTCGCTCGAGGAGGAGCCTTCGCTGTCGGAGGAGCTATCCACGCAGCACCGGGCCCGGGTGCCGAGGTCCCCGAAGACCTTGACGGAGAGCAGATCGCCCTCCATCAGCTTGAAATGGAGGGTGAACCCCGCCGTCAAGCTGTGGATCCGGGCGAACGACTTCCACCCTCGGCCCAGACACATCACACCGGGGGCTCGGGATTCGACGTGGACTCGCGTACCACTGATCCCGCAGCCCCTCATGCGCAGCCTCAGCGTCTCGTGTTGTTCCGCCTCCAAGACGTCCGCGAAGGGGGCCGGGAGGCGGAGGCGACGGCGAGGCGCCCGACACAGCCTGATGATGAACTCGCAGGGGTCGTCCCCGAGATGAACCGCCGGGGGAAACGGAGCCGCCGGCGGAGGCGAGACCGGCGCGCCGTCCTGCCCGCCTCGAGCGCCTCGGCCCCGTCCACGGCCTCGTCCGCGACCTCGCCCCCTCCCCCTTCCCCTTACGGTTGGCTCCGCCGCCGCGGGTGCAAGGGGAGGAGGGGCTCGCTGCCTGGCGGCAACCCTTGCCGCCACCGAAGAAGGACCAGGGTTCCCTTCCTCCATGACAGCTGGGGAGAGGGGACCAGGGATCTAAGAGAAGGAAGAAGGAAGGAGTGCGGACCCTCGTCATCCCCTTCCGCTCCTTATAAAGGGGCGGAGTGGGGGCTCGGCCGCCCCGCCCAACCAATCAAAGCAGAGGAAGGGCAGGCGACGGGGCCGACCCTCTACTTCGACCCGCATCGGCCCGGCTTCCTGCCTCCACCACCGCGACCCCGAGCGCATGGAGGACGCGTGGCGGGCGAGCAGGGCCGAGGCGACTGATGAGGCGACCTCTCTCCCCCCCACTTGAAAGTGGGGGCGGACGTTTCGCTTCTCCAAATAAAAGAGATCGTGCCCGACGTGACGCATGCCTGCGGGCCTCAAGCCCCGCGCACGCCACCCACGTCACGCACGCCTCGCACGCCTCGCCTCCCCCACGACGCCGCGATAAGCGCGCGCCACTTGGGGAGGGCACGACGAGCACGGAGTTAAGGAGCAGCGCAACCCAGGGCACCCGTGCCCGTGCACTGTTAGGGCCTGGCCCAACAACGCTCGGCACCGTGTATGGCCCAGACCCGGGGGCTCCTGTCGGTGTACTAAAGTAGGGGTACCTTAGTACCCCGAACTTGTGCACGGGCAGTAGTAGCCTCCCGCGGCAAGGCCTGCCAGGGGAGCGACAAGAGTCTCCACGGCCCGTTCCGGGCCAGACGAAGGCCAAGTGATCGAGCCTAGAAGACCAAGCCCCGGCAAGAGGAGCTTGCCGGGTCGAGAAGGCAAGGTCCGGCAAGAGGAGCTTGCCGGGCCAAGGCGACAAGGCCCCGGCAAGAGGAGCTTGCCGGGACGACTAAGCCGAAGCACCAAGGCCCCGGCGGGAGGAGCTCGCCGGGACGGCCAAGCCAAGGCACCCCAAGAGAAGCCCGCCGTGGCGCACCGCGCGCCCCGGCAAGGCCTGGCGAGCGGCAAGCTCCCAGGTGCGGCAAGGCAACTACCGCAGCAAGCCACTTGCCGTGGCAAACCACCATATCAGGCCCGCGCTCCAGCTCACCTGCCCACGCGTCGCTCTGGGGCTTCCCCGGAGGCACGTGGCGGGGCGCCGCGCAACCTGAGACGCGCGGTGGCATGCGACGTTGGCAGAGTCGCCCCCGTGGCGAGCGGAGGCGCTCCTAACTGTCCGCCTCGGCACTGTTCAGGCGATCCAGACGGGCATTTAATGCCTTTGTCCCCCGCCGTCAGAGTTAGGTGCGATAGCACTGTGCGGCCACTATTCACACAATCCCTTGCCATTTTTACCCTCACCTGCGTCGCTCCCTGTGGGAAACCCCTTGGCATATAAAAGGAGGCCCATGCGCACGTAGAGAAGGGATCGGACCCAATAGGCCCTCGCCTACGTCCAGCTCCAACTTACTGTAGCTTCTTGCGCTCCAGAGCAAGAACCCGAATCAACCAGACATGCAGCAGTAGGGTTTTACGCATCCATGCGGCCCGAAGCTGGGTAAAATCGTTGTGTGTGTGTGTCGCCTCGATCTGCTCTTTGTGCATCCTCCGCCCCCGCTGAACCGACAAGGGGCTCCGTCCCCATAGGTGCTCGTGGAGGCCAGATATCCCCCGACAGTCTTGTATTATTTGTGTCTTTGTTTGTTAGTGTGCCACAATCATTCTTCCTGTACACATCTTTTGAGAGAGCCATACATGAATTGTAATTTGATAGAATACTCTATGTGCTTCACTTATATCTTTTGAGCTTTATAGTTTTGCTCTATGTGCTTCACTTATATCTTTTGAGCTTTATAGTTTTGCTCTATGTGCTTCACTTATATCTTTTAGAGCACGGTGGTGGATTTTTTAAAGAAACTATTGATCTCTCATGCTTCACTTAGATTATTTTGAGAGTCTTTATTAGCATGGTAATTTGCTTAATAATAATAAACTTGCTATTCAAGATTTGTAAAACTTTCTTTTGAGTGCGTTGAATACTAAGAAAAGATTGATACTTGATAATTGTTTTGAGATATGAAGATGGTGATATTAGAGTCATGCTAGTTGAGTAGTTGTGAATTTGAAGAATACTTGCGTTAAAGTTTGTGATTCCCGTAGCATGCACGTATGGTGAACCATTATGTGATGAAGTCGGAGCATGATTTATTTATTGATTGTCTTCCTTATGAGTGGCGGTCGGGGACGAGCGATGGTCTTTTCCTACCAATCTATCCCCCTAGGAGCATGCACGTAATACTTAGCTTTGATAACTTCTAGATTTTTGCAATAAGTATATGAGTTCTTTATGACTAATGTTGAGTCCATGGATTCTATGCATTTTTTCCTTCCTTCCACCATTGCTAGCCTCTCTAATAACGCGCACTTTTCGCCGGTATCATACACCCACCATATACCTTCCTCAAAACAGCCACCATACCTACCTATCATGGCATTTCCATAACCATTCCGAGATATATTGCCATGCAACTTTCCACCTTTCCCTTTATTATGACACGCTCCATCATTGTCATATTGCTAGCATGATCATGTAGTTGACATCGTATTTGTGGCAAAGCCACCGTTCATAATTCTTTCATACATGTCACTCTTGAATCATTGCATATCCCGGTACACCGCCGGAGTCATTCACATAGAGTCATATTTTGTTCTAAGTTTCGAGTTGTAATTGTTGAGTTGTAAGAAAAATAAAAGTGTGATGATCATTATTTTTAGAGCATTGTGCCAAGTGAGGAAAGGATGATGGAGACTATGATTCCCCCACAAGTCGGGATGAGACTCCGGACGAAAAATAAAAAGAAATAAAAAAAGAGGCTATAAAAAAGAAGAAGAAAAGGCCCAAATAGAAAAAGAGAGAAAAAGAGAGAAGGGACAATGTCACTATCCTTTTACCACACTTGTGCTACAAATTAGCACCAAGATCTTCATGATAGAGAGTCTCTCATTTTGTCACTTTCATATACTAGTGGGAATTTTTCATTATAAAACTTGGCTTGTATATTCCAATGATGGGCTTCCTCAAAATGCCCTAGGTCTTCGTGAGCAAGCGAGTTGGATGCACAACCACTTAGTTTCTTTTGTTGAGCTTTCATATACTTATAGCTCTAGTGCATCCGTTGCATGGCAATCCCTACTCACTCACATTGATATCTATTGATGGGCATATCCATATTCCGTTGTTACGCCTAGTTGATGTGAGACTATCTGCCCCTCTTTTTGTCTTCTCCACAACCACCATTCTATTCCACATATAGTGCTATATCCATGGCTCACGCTCATGTATTGCGTGAAGATTGAAAAAGTTTTGAAAATGTTAAAGTATGAAACAATTCCTTGGCTTGTCATCGAGGTTGTGCATGATTTAAATACTTTGTGTGGTGAAGATGGAGCATAGCCAGACTATATGATTTTGTAGGGATAACTTTCTTTTGCCATGTTATGTTGAGAAGACATAATTGCTTTGTTAGTATGCTTGAAGTATTATCATTTTTATGTCAATATAAACTTTTGTCTTGAATCTTTTGGATCTGAATATTCATACAACAATTAAGAAGATTTACATTGAAATTATGCCAAGTAGCACTCCGCATCAAAAATTCTCTTTTTATCATTTACCTACTCGAGGACGAGCAGGAATTAAGCTTGGGGATGCCTGATACGTCTCCAACGTATCTATAATTTTTGATTGCTCCATGCTATATTATCTACTGTTTTGGACTATATTGGGCTTTATTTTTCACTTTTATATTATTTTTGGGACTAACCTATTAACCAGAGGCCCAGCCCAGAATTGTTGTTTTTTGCCTATTTCAGTGTTTCGAAGAAACAGAATATCAAACGGAGTCCAAACGGAATGAAACCTTCGGGAACATGATTTTCTCATCAGATAAGACCCAGGAGACTTGGAGCCTCCATCAAGAAAGCCATGAGGCGGTCACGAGGGTGGGGGGTGCGCCCACCCCCCTAGGGCATGCCCCCCTGCCTTGTGGGCCCCTCAAAGCTCCACCGACGTACTTCTTCCTCCTATATATACCTACGTACCCCCAAACGATCAGAAACGGAGCCAAAAACCTAATTCCACCGCCGCAACCTTCTGTACCCACAAGATCCCATCTCGGGGCCTGTTCCGGAGCTCCGCCGGAGAGGGCCATCATCACGGAGGGCTTCTACATCATCCTCTCCCCTCCGATGAAGTGTGAGTAGTTCACCTCAGACCTACGGGGCCATAGTTATTAGCTAGATGGCTTCTTCTCTCTTTTTGGACCTCAATACAATGTTCCCCCCTCTCTCGTGGAGATCTATTCGATGTAATCTTCTTTTTGCGGTGTGTTTGTTGAGACAGGTGAATTGTCGGTTTATGATCAAGTCTATCTATGAACAATATTTGAATCTTTTCTGAATTCTTTTATGTATGATTGGTTATCTTTGCAAGTCTCTTTGAATTATCAATTTGGTTTGGCCTACTAGATTGGTCTTTCTTGCAATGGGAGAAGTGCTTAGCTTTGGGTTCAATCTTGCGGTGTCCTTACCCAGTGACAGAAGGGGCAGCAAGGCATGTATTGTATTGTTGCATGAAACTATCCCTCTACATCATGTCATCTTGCTTAAGACGTTACTCTGTTTTTAACTTAATACTCTAGATGCAAGCTGGATAGCGGTCGATGAGTGGAGTAATAGTAGTAGATGCAGTCAGGAGTCGGTTTACTTGTCTCGGACGTGATGCCTATATACATGATCATACCTAGATATTCTCATAACTATGCTCAATTCTGTCAATTGCTCAACAGTAATTTGTTCACCCATCGTAGAATACTTATGCTCTTGAGAGAAGCCACTAGTGAAACCTATGGCCCCCGGGTCGATTCTCATCATATCTCCATCACTTTAATCTTTCTTGTTTTTTTTACTTTGCCTTTTACTTTTCACTTGGCATCTCTATACCGAAAATACCAAAAATATTCTCTATCATATCTCACTCCCGTAAGTGACCGTGAAGGGATTGACAACCCCTAATTGTGTTGGTTGCGTTGAGCTATTGTTTTTGTGTAGGTACTAGGGACTCGAGCGTAGCCTCCTACTGGATTGATATCTTGGTTCTCAAAATCTGAGGGAAATGCTTACGATACTTTGTGAAAGCACAAGTGCTCCCTGGGTGGTTTTGGTAATTAATGTCAACATATCTCTTGTTGGACTAACACCTTTACCTAGTATGTTTCAGATAAGTTCAACAATTCGGTCTCACCGAGATTGGTAAATTGTGTGTAACGGTTAGTTTTTGTGTGGAGGCTATATATACCCCTCCACCCACTCTTCATTCATGGAGAGAGCCATCAGAACATACCTACACTTCCAATACACATTTTCTGAGAGAGAACCACCTACTCATGTGTTGAGGCCAAGATATTCCATTCCCACCATATGAATCTTGATCTCTAGCCTTCCCCAAGTTGCTTTCCACTCAAATCTTCTTTCCACCAAATCCATATCTTGTGAGAGAGAGAGTTGAGTGTTGGGGAGACTATCATTTGAAGCACAAGAGCAAGGAGTTCATCATCAACACACCATTTGTTACTTCTTGGAGAGTGGTGTCTCGTAGATTGGCTAGGTGTCACTTGGGAGTCTCCGACAAGATTGTGGAGTTGAACCAAGGAGTTTGTAAGGGCAAGGAGATCGCCTACTTCGTGAAGATCTACCGCTAGTGAGGCAAGTCCTTCGTGGGCAATGGCCGTGATGGAATAGACAAGGTTGCTTCTTCGTGGACCCTTCATGGGCGGAGCCCTCCGTGGACTCGCGCAACCGTTACCCTTCGTGGGTTGAAGTCTCCATCAACGTGGATGCACGATAGCACCACCTACCGGAACCACGACAAAAACATCCGTGTCTCCAATTGCGTTTGAATACTCCAAACCCTTCTCTTTACATTCTTGCAAGTTGCATGCTTTACTTTCCGCTGCTCATATAGTCATTGCATGCTTGGTTGATATGTACTGTGTTTGTTAAACTTGTGCTTAATCTCCACTCAAACTTAAGAATATTAAAAACTACAACTTTTGGTACTTAGTGTCTAATCACCCCCCCTCTAGACACCTCTTCTCGATCCTTTCAATTGGTATCAGAGCTTTGGTCTCCATTGCCTTGGTTTAAACACCTTTGGAGGAAGATGGATGTGTCTAATTTGGGGAGTGTTAGACATAGAGTGCCTATTCTTGATGGAGAGTATTTTCATGAGTGGAAAAATGAAATGCTTGAGATTTTCAATGTATATCACTTGAACAAGTTCATTGCTAGTCCTTGTGCACCTCATATTGATCCCTTGCATCCACACCCGAAGAGGATCTTGACATGATTCGCAATCTTAGAACCATCAATCTTATCATAAGAGGATTGCCCAAAAATTTGATTGCTAGTTTGCCTACTCTTGATTGTGCCTATACTATATGGAAATTTCTCGAGGAACGATTTCCAGATTATTCCTTGAAAATTTTAGATGAAATTCTCCATAAGTCTATTGCCTTGAGTAAGATGAACTCTAGTGATCCCAGCTCTGGTGATTGTCTATTTGAGCTTACCAATCTCATGCGTGCTAAAGGAAATGTTGGAATCATTAGCAATATCATATCCGAAGCTATTAGAATTCATAAAGGTAACCATTTTGGTGATCATTTATCTAATGAATTACCCTCTCTAGGAATTGATCAATCACAAGATGATGTTGAACATGGATACTATGATGAGGATGATGATAGTGACTATGATCTCGATGATGCGATGAGACATTTTGGTCTTATGGCAAATATTCGCGGCTACATGGCTGGAGGAAAGGAATGGGTCCTTGATAGTGGATGTACTGATCATATGACCGGAGATGAAGATATGTTCCGTGAGCTTGCTGAAAACGACGGCCCTCGAAAATATGTCACTTTTGGTGATAATTCAAAGGGTAAGGTGGTTGGCCTTAGTAAGGTGGCCATCTCACATGATAGCTCCATACAAAATGTCATGCTCGTTGAATACCCTGGATACAGTTTACTTTCAGTTTCTAGACTTGCGGATTTCGATTTCAATGTCTTATTCATTGAAGTAGATTGCCAAGTGTTTCATAGAGACAATCATAGAATGGTCTTTACCGGTATACGTAGAGGAGATCTTTACATTGTTGATTTCACTAAAAAGGCTCAACCTAGAACTTGCTTAATTGCTAAATCTCTAAAGGCTGGTTGTGGCATAGAAGACTAGGTCATGTTGGTATGTGAAATCTTGATAAGCTTATTAAAGGTGATCATATCCTTGTAATAAAAGATGTCATATTTAACAAGGACAGACTTTGTAGTGCTTGTCAAGCAGGGAAACAAGTTGGAGGAAGTCACCGCGCGAAGAACATCATGACCACAAGAAGACCACTCGAGCTACTTCATATGGATCTCTTTGGTCCAAATGCCTACAAGAGTCTCGGTGGTAACTCATTTGGTATAGTCATAGTTGATGATTTTTCAAGATTTACGTGGGTGTTCTTTCTTGATGACAAATGGCAGGTCCAAAAGATCTTCAAAAACTTCGCTAGGAAGGCCCGAAATCAGTTTGACATGAAGATCAAGAAGGTTCGGAGCGACAATGGAACGGAGTTCAAGAACACAAATGTGGACACCTTTCTTGACGAAGAAGGGATTTCACACGATTTCTCGGCTACATACACACCTCAACAAAATGGAGATGTTGAAAGGAAGAACCGGACTCTTATCGAGATGGCAAGAACGATGCTTGATGAGTACAAAACGCCAAAGCACTTTTGGGCGGAAGCGATTGAGACAGCTTGCCATGCAACAAATCGCATGTATCTTCACAAGCTACTCGGCAAGACGGCATACGAGCTCCTCACCGGTAACAAACCCCAAGTTGGATACTTTCGAGTATTCGGCTCAAAGTGCTACATTCTTGATAAGCATCGTCGTTCTAAATTTGCTCCTAAATCTCATGAAGGTTTCCTACTTGGTTATGGCTCAAACTCTCACACTTACCGTGTCTACAACAATTTCACCCGAAAGGTTGAAGAGACGGTAGATGTGAAGTTTGATGAATCTAACGGCTCGCAAGTAGAGCAATTGCCAATTGATGTAGGAGACAAAGACCCTTCGGAAGCAATTCAAGACTTGTCCATTGGCAAGATTCGTCCAACAGAAGTGAAGGAGAGTACCTCGTCCATCCAAGTGGAAGCTTCTACCTCACGACAAGGTGAACCAAGAGTTGATACGGAAGCATCCACAAGTGGGACACGCTAAGATGAAGAAAACGAAAAAGCGCACCAAGATGAACATCAACAACCTCCTTCTCCACCACGACAAGAGAACGACAATGTCAACAATGAAGAAGGCCAAGAAGAAGCACAAGATGAAGAGGATGTTCCACCCCGACCCAAGCAAAAGCTTTCACGAGTTCGAGCAAGAATTGCCAAAGATCATACCGTCGAGCAAATCTACAATGATATCCAAACCGGGAGAATCACTCGCTCTAAAACTCGTTTAGCTAACTTTTGTGAACATCACTCATTCATCTCTAGCATTGAACCTATGAAGGTTGAAGAAGCATTGGAGGATCCGGACTGGATAAACGCTATGCATGAAGAGCTACACAACTTTGAGAGAAATCAAGTGTGGACATTGGTCGAGAAGCCCGACAACAACCACAACATCATTGGTACCAAATGGGTGTTTCGCAACAAGCAAGATGAAGATGGACAAGTGGTTCCCAACAAAGCACGTCTCGTCGCCCAAGGCTACACACAAGTTGAAGGTATGGGCTATGGTGAGACATATGCTCCCGTTGCTAGACTTGAGTCTATTCGCATCTTACTTGCTTATGCTAATCACCATGATATCACCTTGTACCAAATGGACATTAAAAGTGCTTCGCTGAATGGCGAAGTTGAGGAGGAAGCTTATGTTAAGCAACCTCCTGGCTTCATCAATCTTCAGAAACCTAATCATGTTTACAAACTTCACAAAGCCCTTTTTGGTATTAAACACGCTCGTAGAGCATGGTATCAATGCTTGACCAAGTTCCTTATTAAAAAAAGCTTTGAAATTGGTAAAATTGATTCTACTCTTTTTACTAAAAGGGTTAATGGAGAACTATTTGTGTGCCAAATTTATGTTGATGATATCATATTTGGTTCAACTAACCCTCATTTTTAGTGAGAAGTTTGGAAAGCTAATGTCGGAGAAGTTTGAGATGTCTATGATGAGTGAACTCAAATTCTTTCTCGGTTTGCAAATCAAGCAAACTAAGGAAGGTACCTTTGTCTCTCAAACGAAGTACACCAAGGACTTATTCAATAAGTTCAATATGTAAGAATGCAAAGGTATGACTACACCCATGCCTATTAGTGGACATCTTGATTTGACCAAAGATGGTGAACCGCTTGATCAAAAGGTTTATCGCTCTATGATTGGTTCATTGTTATATCTATGTGCCTCTCGTCCCGACATTATGCTAAGTGTGTGCATGTGTGCACGATATCAAGCTGCTCCTAAAGAGTGTCATCTTAAGGCTGTGAAAAGGATAGTGAGATACCTAATCCATACACCAAATTTTGGCATTTGGTATCCTAAGAGGTCCTCTTTTGATCTTGTTGACTACTCCGATTCGGACTATGCTAGAGACAAGGTTGACAGAAAATCCACTTCGGGTACTTGTCAATTCCTTGGTAGATCTCTTGTGTCTTGATCTTCCAAGAAACAAAACTCGGTATCCTTATCCACCGCAGAAGCAGAATTCATTGCCGTTGGTTCATGTTGTGCTCAATTACTTTGGATGACCCAAACTCTTAAAGATTATGGGATATATGTGAAACATGTTCCATTGCTATGTGACAATGAAAGTGCTATTAAGATTGCTCACAATCCCGTGCAACATTCTCGAACTAAGCATATTGAAGTTCGTCATCATTTCATTTGAGATCATGTTGCAAAAGGGGACATTAACCTTAAGCATGTTCGCATCGATAAGCAATTGGCGGATATATTCACTAAACCACTTGATGAGAAAGTGTTTTGCAGGTTGAGAGGTGAATTGAACATCATTGATGCTTCAAACTTGGAGTAGGAACTCCATTTGATACATGCGGGGCATTAGCCTATGACTAATCCTCGATATTTCTCTTATGATGCTATTCATATGTCTTGGATATATTTGTACCTTGCATGTTATCTAACCCGTGTAGGTACTTGGTTGAATCTAAATCTATGAGATTGCAACTCACTCACATCTTGAGCAATCTCTACATCACCAAGTCTCTACACAATGGTGGTTGAAGACAAGGAAGCACGAAACCATTCAAACATATCCTTTGGCAAATTCTATGTTGAGTCTCATGATTGTCATTTTGGATACACAAGTGCTCTTCCTTGCAAAGCTAACCCATGTAGGTAGATGAACTCAAACTCCAAGTGGTGCTCCCAACTCTTGATGAACTACATCAACCTTGAGCAACCCACACAAGTTCAACTACATGATCAAGATCAATACCACCACCCAAGGTAATGTTATTCCATCTTAGAGAAGCTTTACTCCAAGTCATGAGTCAAAGCAACTCGACAAGATGTGAATACATCAAAAGGCTTAAACAAAAAATGGTAACCCCATTTTGAGCTTAAACGATGATTATGACCTATGATCAAGTGCTCTCACTTGACTCCTAAGTCAATATTATCTAACATAGGTGACTTTGTCACCGACCATCTCTAGATGAAGTTCTCTTGTGTCTCTCTGTGCTTTTGTCTCTTGCATATTTGTTTCCCCTTTCAAAAAAACTTCATCTAGATCTTTTAGTTTCTTTTCTTTCCTTTTTGTTCTGCATTTTCTGCATCCAATTCATTGCAAATCTTTCAGTTAATTCCTTGCATATCCTTGTGAGATTTTACTTGTCTAGTGAGCTGAGGTGACAAGCGGTTTCACTCTGATGAACTCGGTCACACCGATTTGTTTTCTTCGGCTCAACCGAAACCTTTCGGTGCAACCGAAGCACACAACTCGGAGTCACCGATTCCACCACAGGAAAACCAACTTGCCACTTATTCCTGATTTCTGTTTGCTCCAGCTCCACGCAATGATTCTTGTCCTCTACCAGCATCATAGTAGCCATGTTGCTTTGCTCTGTGACTCAAGGACCAACCCATTTGTATCACATGTCCAGAAGAGCCCTTCTTCGAAATTGATGTCAAAGGGGGGGAGAGAGATCACATCAAAGCTTAATCTTTCCTATAGGGGGAGAAAGAGAGAATACTCAGGGGGAGAGAGTTTCTCAACAAGGAGAAAGTAATATCATCAAAGACCCCAGATGCTTGGTGTTCAAGAGGAGAGATGTCACATGTCTTTAAGAGGGGAAAGACATGTTTGTTTGCTTGCTTTAGCTCAAGCTCTGTTGTTTCTTTTCTGTTGCTCTGATTTTCTGTTCCCAATCTTCTCCCAATATCCCATGCAGATTCAGGGGGAGCAAGACATCTAAGGGAAGGAAATCTCTGATTTTATTGCATATCTTTACCTTTGGGGACATGTCTATATCCAATGTGGTACTTAGTACTCACTCTACATGTGATCCCAGTCTTGGTTCTCTTGTGGTTTCTCTTGTTTGCTCTGGTCAGTAGGTGTATCTGTGTTATTTAACCTTGTTCGCGCAGGTTCATCCCATCCTAAGCCAACTCAAGACCACAAGGTAAGTATATGCATCACAGTCATTTTAATGAGAAGTTCTTGCTGATGTACATACTGTTTGCAAGAAGGACTCATGAGAATGAAGGTACATTTCTCACATTCACATCATTTGCTCTGATGCATATAGCCAAGATACATGTAACACATTGCTTACTCTGACATGTTTACGCATTCACATGCTCCTATATTCAATATTCACATGATTGCATACATGTAGGGGGAGCCTATGCATGTTACATGTCTTTCCAAAGCTTTACTTGCTATTCTCTATATCTTTATCTAAAGCTTTGATGTATGTTGTCATCAATTACCAAAAAGGGGGAGATTGAAAGCACAAGTGCTCCCTGGGTGGTTTTGGTAATTAATGTCAACATATCTCTTATTGGACTAACACCTTTACCTAGTATGTTTCAGATAAGTTCAACAATGGAGTGGCATGGACTAGAGGATGTGGAACCCCTTCAAGATGCTAAGGACAAAGGATTGGCTCAAGATTCAAGATCAAGACTCTACATTTTCTATTTTAGTGATCCAAGATCACATTGAGTCTATAGAAAAAGCCAATACTGTCAAGAGGGGATGAGGTGTTGCTTAATGGCTTGCTTGCTCAAAGTGCTTAGTGATATGATCCAAAACCCTCAACTACCTTCCCACATCCACATATGACCTAAACCAAAAGTCAAACTCGGCCCCACCGATTCTTTTTATCCGGCGCCCCCGAGTTTCAGATGTCATAGCCACTGCCACAAACACTAGCAAATCGGTTTCACCGATAGGGATCTCAGTCTCACCGAGATGGGATTGTAATCTCTCTGTGTATGTCCATTACCAAAATCGGTCTCACCGAGTTTGAGCAATCGGTACTACCGAGATTACAATGCAAACCCTCTGGTTAGCTTATTACCAAAATCGGTCCCACCGAGTTTGTGTAATCGGTCTCACCGAGTTTGCCTGACCAACTCTCTGGTTAGCTTATTACCAAAATTGGTCCTACCGAGTTTGTGCAATCGGTCACACCGAGATTATGTTATGCCCTAACCCTAACCATATCGGTCCTACCGAGTTGCATCTCAGTCCCACCGAAAATCCTAACGGTCACTAGGTTTGTTGAATAAGTCCGACCGAGCTTAACTATTCAGCCCACCGAGTTTGGCAAACTGTGTGTAACGGTTAGATTTTGTGTGGAGGCTATATATACCCCTCCACCCACTCTTCATTCATCGAGAGAGCCATCAGAACATACCTACACTTCCAATACACATTTTCTGAGAGAGAACCACCTACACTTGTGTTGAGGTCAAGATATTCGATTCCAACCATATGAATCTTGATCTCTAGCCTTCCCCAAGTTGCTTTCCACTCAAATCTTCTTTCCACCATATCCAAATCCTGTGAGAGAGAGAGTTGAGTGTTGGGGAGACTATCATTTGAAGCACAAGAGCAAGGAGTTCATCATCAACACACCATTTGTTACTTCTTGGAGAGTGGTGTCTCCTAGATTGGTAGGTGTCACTTGGGAGCCTTCGACTAGATTGTGGAGTTGAACCAAGGAGTTTGTAAGGGCAAGGAGATCGCCTACTTCATGAAGATCTACAGCTAGTGAGGCAAGTCCTTCGTGGGCGACGGCCATGATGGAATAGACAAGGTTGCTTCTTCGTTGACCCTTCATGGGTTGAGCCCTCCATGGACTCGCGCAACCGTTACCCTCTGTGGGTTGAAGTATCCATCAACGTGGATGTACGATAGCACCACCTATCGGAACCATGACAAAAACATCCGTGTCTCCAATTGCGTTTGAATACTCCAAACCCTTATCTTTACATTCTTGCAAGTTGCATGCTTTACTTTCCGCTGCTCATATACTCATTGCATGCTTGCTTGATATGTATTGTGTTTGTTAAACTCGTTCTTAATCTCCACTCAAACTTAAGAATATTAAAAACAAGCACTTTTGACACTTATTGTCTAATCACCCCCCCTCTAGACACCTCTTCTCGATCCTTTCACTTTGCTGCATCATCCTCTCCTCTTCGGGGAAATCCAACGCAGTGCTCAAGAGGTAGCACTCCTCCGCACTCCGCGTGTAGGCCGTCCACCACCTTCGGCTTCACGTTGAAGATCTTGAGCCACAGTATGAAGTGGGGTCGGATGCGAAGGAAAGCCTCGCACACAACAATGAATGCCGAGATGTAGAGGAAAGAGTTTGGAGCTAGATCATGGAAATCTAGCCCGTAGTAAAACATCAGTCCACAAACGAAAGGGTGGAGTGGAAACCCTAACCCGCAGACGAAAGGAGGGATGAACACCACCCTCTCATTGGGCTTCGGTGTGGGGATGACTTGCCCCTTTGCTGGAAGACGGTGGGCAATTTCCTTTTCCAGATACCCGGTCGCCCGAAGCTCGGTGATGTCCTTCTCCTTGATAAAGGAGGCCATCCACTTGCCTTGTCCTCCAGATCCGAACATGGTTGAGTGCTTGCTCGAGGTGGAAAAGATGATAACTTGGGCGCTGGATCTCGAGAATGGAAGGGCAGAGGAAGAAAGAAGGCATGGGTGAAGAAAGGGAATCCTTATCCCCTTATAAAGGCAGTGAATATCGAACGCCTCCCCACTCGCCTTAAAACTCGCCTATTCCCAAGGGTTGTGCAAACGGCACGATTGGATTACCCACGCCCGTATTGATGAGAATCCCGCAATAAGGGGACATGATCACTGCTTTGATAAGACGTGCCAATGGAAACTGGATCTCAAAACGTGGAACGGAAGATGAAAATGGTTCGAAATAATGACCGGACAGACGTGATGTCGCGTTACGAAAAGTTGTCACCGGATGGGACTCGTGAAATATTATATTCTCTATGGCTGTATGTGTAGTACTTGTGTTGCTGTAACATCCCAAATTTCCAATTTGGAATGTTATACATTAGATCATAATTGCATATCATATTTTATTGCATTTTGGCTAGATCCTAGAAATCCTACGCAACTCAAGGACCCATGGAGAGAGTTGGGGTTTTCGTTATTTTCATATTTGGGTTTTCTCAAATTTTGGAAATAGGATCATTTGACTTTATTTATTTTATCTTCAATTATTTCAATTATAAAAATAAGAGAGAGGGAATAAAATGACTTTCCCAAAATAAATAAATATTGAGGATTTAATAAAAAAATCGGAGAAAACCGCCGCCAAGGTTGACCACCACCGCCGCCGCCGGTTTCCTCGAGAAAACTGCCCGGTTTTCGTTTGGTTTTTTTAAAACCCTAGATCTGTTTTCTTATAGATCTTTTTTTTCAATTTAGTTTAGCGAACGCCCGTTCATTCGTTCGTTTTAACGAACGGTTTTCGCTTTTAGCCGCGGTTAGCGAAATTTCGTTAGTTAGCCTGTTCGTCCGTTTTTCTTTTTCTCGGATTTTCCGCGATTATTTCTGATCGCGATTTCCGATCTATTTTTCGTTTTAGTATAATTTTTCGCTCGTTTATTGGAATCAGGCGATTCAAGCGCCTAGAGTTTCGACTCGAAACCCTCTTTTCGTTTAACCAACTCAAACAAGTTTTTGCTTCTATAAAATTTGACTTAGGTCCAGATTAGTAAATGAAGCTTGTTTCTTTTGCCGTTTGACTTCCGTTGTTTCGTTCGAATTGTTTCTTTTTGCAAACCGGAGTTCTTAAGTTGAACTTTCTGGTTAGATCTCTTATTTGAGTTTTACCTGTGCATTAGATGCGTGCTTATTGTTTGCTTGTTTGTTTGCGATAGAGTAACCGGAGTGCGCCGCTTGCTTCTTCGAATCTCTAGGTTTCACGGATTATCAGAAAGGCAAGTAACACTTTGATCATACCTCTTACTACCCAGTTTTCTTGCATTAGATAAATCCTCAAACAATTGCATGGTTAGGATCTGAATTAAATTGTGGATTTGGGAAGTAGATGAGGTAGTACTTATTCACCTGTTTATTATCAAACCCCGGGAGTTACTTCTACGTTATGCTTATATTGCTATGCTATGCTCGTAGACGTGGATTGGGTTTGAGTGTATTCATGACAGATGTGAGATTGTTTAATTAATGGTTAACTTAAGGTGGCAACTCTAATACACATGTGGGTGGATTGAGGCACCTGGGTATTCCAGCGATTGCCTCTTTTTCTTTATGGACCTCCACCCAGGCTCAAAGGGATCGTGAGATTATTCATAGTAGAAACTTCTGTGTGCAGCCACAAGCTACTATGGGCTCTAGCATAGTTGATTAAATCATGCGAACTCTTACAGTGGTAGACTAGCAGATGTAGGGGAAAGTAGGTGTAACGGTCTACCCGATCGTAAGGTGCTAGCGCTTCTGAAAAACTATGTCTTGGTCATCCGTTTCTCAAACACCATGTAGTGCGAGAATCCCAACGGAGGAGATCAAGTCTTGTGGGGAAAAGTGTGCAAACCTCTGCAGCGTGTATAAACTAATCATGGTTAGCCGTGTCCACGGTTATGGACAACCTGAGTATCTAGTACTTGGATTATCATGTGAATCTCATCATGTGACTTTAATTAATTTTGTTGGATTTTAATGAAGATGTTTAATTGGGATTGAGAGGGTGTCTACGCTCTCAATGTTTAACAACCACCATGCTAGTTAAATAAAATTTATTCCTTTGTAGTAGGGAAAAATTGGCTTTACGCAAAATTGTAACCATAGAGCTTTCCACCAGCCATATATGCATGTTGTATAGTCTATTCTGTTCACTACTCTCTATGTGTTACATTGCCAGCATATTCCATGTGCTGACCCATTTTCGGGCTGCAACATTCATGTTCCAGACTTTTCAGACGATGAATAAGGAGCCTTAGGTCGTGGTTCTATACTCAGTGATGCCGTTGGAGTTGATGGACTCACTTATCTTCCAAGTCTTCCACTGTTATCGTTATTAGATGGCCTTAAGCCATATTATTTGTAATAAGTTCTCTATTGAGACATTCGATGTAATAAGTGTATGATTGCTACTCTGTTATAAATCCTTCAAGTACTGTGTGTGTCAGTATTACTGATCCAGGGATGACACTGAAGCACAGAGATCAGACTGTTTGAGGTCTGGTCGCTACAAGATGGTATCAGAGCACACGCTGATTGTAGGACACGACCACTACGATAAAGACCTAGATCACTACTCTCTTCTCATTTCTGACTCCTCATCTTTTCTACCCTTTTAGGATGGTAGATGCAAGGAACAAGTTCACGCAACCGGATGAAGATACACCCTTTAGACGCCACCTGAAGGAAGTCACTAATTACCTGAACATCGGAGTACCAAGCTTCACCGGGACCTACAACGCCACTTTACCCGAGGAGGAGCGTTGGATGATTCATGTTCAAGTTCCCGGAAGGACGTTCGCGCCAGTCACTGAGCCCATAGAGTTTTCCATTGATGCACCAACCTGGAGTCTAGGAAAGAGCATGGCAGCCCACATCACCATGGGACGTATTGGAGAAGTTTACCGCAATGATCTCAAGGATACTATCTGTCAGATTTGTGGGCGCCAAGATGAGCAATGGGAGATGATCAGCACCAAGAAGGATAGATCGATCACAACTTTTATCCAGGAGTTAAATCAGCACATTCGACGTCAGGAGAACCAGATGTGCGCATGCATGATAGATCTGAAGAAGGCAATGACAAGAATCACGGAGTTGGCGGAAGAACTCAAAGCTACACGCAAAGATTATATGGAGAAAATCGAAGTATTAGTGGAGAAGAATGACGACCTAACTAGGAAGCTAGGAGTTTACATGGGAGATCCCGCGCCAGGAGGAGAAGATGACGTTTCCACTTGCCCGGGGAACTACATCATCTTCGACGACACCGACTCGGACCCAGATGACAGCGATGATGACTATGTTGATGAAGCTGGAGCGGATATCATGGAGTCTTCACCGGAGCAGATTTTCTAGTAGACCACCATAACAGTAGTAGTATTCCACCATATATATAGCATAGTCCAAGCACTTTTATAGCGATAGTTCTAGGCCGATTGTACGCCCTTGTTTGAATTGAATGAAGTGATTTTTTTTGCATTTGCCTCATGTGCATATGGGTAGTGTTTTCTCTCTAGAGCTCAGTCTATTCTATATTCTCATCTTTTCTAAACCCTCAGATGCCTCCGAGACGTGACAATGGATTTGCTTTTCCACCGAAGCTCACTCAGTTGATCCAGCAGCAGAATGCATTGATGAAGTTGCTAGTCTAGAATCAGAAGCAGGGGAACAACAACAACAAAAACCCACCACCACCACCACCACCTGTTGATCACTTAACCCGTTTCCTTAGACTGAATCCGCCGGTGTTCTCCAGTAGCACCGAGCCGATAGTAGCAGATGATTGGCTCCGCAAGACAGGGAGGGAATTGACCACAGCAGGATGCACAGATGCGGAAAAGGTGCGTTTTGCCGCACATCAGCTTGAAGGACCCGCAGCATCATGGTGGGAGAATTTCACAGCCACTTATCCTATCGACACTGTCACATGGGATCAGTTTCAGCAGGCTTTCCGTACTGCCCATGTTTCAGCAGGAGCTATGGCCATGAAGAAGCGTGAGTTTCGCAACTTGCGCCAAGGAGGACTGGCAGTTGGCCAATATGTGGATGACTTTAGTAAGTTAGAACGTTATGCCCCAGATGACGTTGCTACGGATGCACCTAAGCAGGAGAAATTTCTGGAAGGACAGAATGATGAGTTGAGCATGCAGTTGATGGTAGCAACTTTCAACAACTACCAGGAATTGGTAGATCATGCTCTTATGATTGAAGGGAAGCATCAACAGATTGAGAACCGCAAGAGGAAGTATGGACAAGAGAAATACAATTCAGGAGCTCAGCAGAAGCCATGTTTTACCTCGAAATCGGGAGGACATTTTCAGCATACCCATGGAGGAGGGAGTTCACATAATCATAATGGCCCCAAGGATGGTAATGGGAATGGGGGAAGCAATGGTCAGAACCGTACCAACCCATCAACCCCAGCCAAGAGAGACCTGAGCCAAGTGACTTGTTATAAGTGTTAGAAGACCGGACATTACGCCAATGAATGTCCTGAAGCCTACAATGGAAATGGCAATGGAAGCTCAGGGAAGAAACCAAACCCTTTCAACAGCGGACAGGTGAACCACGTTAACGTGGAGGAGGTTGAAGCCCAGCCAGATGCAGTAATAGGTAAGTTTTTGGTTAAGTCATTTACTGCAATCGTTCTTTTTGATACTGGTGCATCGCATTCATACATATCAAGGGGATTTGTGGATAAGTATAAACTACCCACCAAGGTTCTTAGAACACCTATGTTAGTAAGCTCACCAGGAGCGGAGTATATGGCCAGTAGAGGATGTTTTCAAGTGCCATTGAGTATAGGTAGACATGTGTTTCCCTCGGATTTAATCATTTTGGAATCGCAAGGTTTGGATGTAATTCTGGGTATGGATTGGCTATCGATGTATGGAGGAAACATCGATTGCGCCAGTAAGTCGATTTTGCTTACCACCCCAGAGGGAAGAAGGATCAAGTATGTATCACGGCATGTGCCGAATAGGACTCAAGTAAATTCCTTAACAGGAGTTGTGCAGGAGGAAGTACCGGTGGTAAAGGATTTTCTAAATGTATTTCCAGAAGAGTTGCCAGGCATGCCACCGGATAGAGACATTGAGTTTTTGATGGAGCTTTTGCCAGGCATAGGGCCAATATCTAAGAGACCGTACAGAATGCCTGCAAAGGATTTATAGGATATTAAGAAGCAGATTAAGGAGTTCCTGGATAAGGGTTATATTCGCCCACGTTCGTCACCTTGGGGATCACCAGTACTTCTAGTGGAAAAGGAGGATGGATCGTTAAGGATGGTTGTTGATTATCGAGGATTGAATGAAGTGACGATCAAGAATAAGTACCCACTGCCAATGATTAATGATTTGTTTGACCAATTGGAAGGAGCTAAGGTATTTTCCAAGATCGATTTGCAATCAGGATACCACCAGTTGAAGATTCGAGAGCAGGACATACCTAAGACAGCTTTTACCACAAGGTACGGGCTGTATGAGTATACCTTTATGTCATTTGGTCTGACTAACGCACCTGCCTATTTTATGAACATGATGAACAAAGTGTTTATGGAGTTTTTGGATAAGTTCGTCGTAGTATTCATTGATGATATTCTGGTTTACTCGAAGAATGAAGAAGAACATAAAGAACATTTGTGTTTGGTACTTGGTAAGCTCAGATAACATCAGTTATACGCCAAGTTCAGCAAATGTGAGTTTTGGTTGAAGGAAGTTGGATTCCTCAGACATGTTATATCCGGAGAAGGAATAGTAGTAGATCCCACCAAGGTTGTCACTGTGACAAATTGGGAAGCCCCAACAACAGTTGGAGAGATCCGGAGTCTTCTTGGACTCGCAGGATACTACTGGAGATTCATTGAAAATTTCTCGAAGATTGCAAAACCTATGACGGAGTTGTTGAAGAAGGATACCAAGTTCAAATGGACTGAGGAATGTGAGGCCAGTTTCCAGGAATTGAAGAAACGTTTGGTTACCTTGCCAGTGTTGATTCTTCCAGATTAGCGCAAGGATTATGAGGTATATTGCGACGCTTCACGCTGAGGACTTGGAGCAGTGCTTATGCAGGAGGGTAGAGTTGTTTCATATGCCTCACGACAGCTTAAGCCCCATGAGTTGAATTATGCTACTCACGACTTGGAGTTAGCAGCCGAAGTGCATGCTTTGAAGACGTGGAGACATTTTCTCATCGGAAACCACTGTGGGGTGTACACGGATCACAAGAGTTTGAAGTACATCTTCACGCAGGAGGAGTTGAATCTCAGGCAAAGGAGATGGTTGGAGCTCATCAAGGATTATGATATGAGATTGCATTATCACCCCGGGAAGGCTAACGTAGTAGCCGATGCGTTGAGCCACAAGAGCCATGTCAACACACTCATAACCGGAGAGTTACCGAAGGAATTAGCCGAGGATCTTCGCAAATTATGTTTGAGATAGTTCCGAGAGGCTATGTGGCAGCATTGGAGATTCAGTCTACTCTGATGGATAAGATCAGAGAAGCTCAGAAGATCGACAAGGAGATTGCCACCATAAAGGAGAAGGTGAGCAAAGGAAAAGTTAAAGGATTTCGTGAGGATGAACATGATACCTTATGGTTTGAGGACCGCGTTTATGTGCCTAATGACCCGGAGATCAGGAAGTTAATTTTGCAAGAGGCCCATGATTCGCCGTACTCGATTCACCCAGGAAACACCAAGATGTATTTGGATTTGAAAGACACTTTCTGGTGGACCGGAATGAAGAAGGATATTGCGGCGTATGTAGCAGTCTGTGATGTATGTCAGAGAGTGAAGGCAGAGCATCAGAAGCCAGCAGGATTGCTACAGCCATTGCCGATACCCGAATGGAAGTGGGATAAGCTAGGCATGGATTTTATCACGGGATTACCCAGGACCCATTCAGGCTATGACTCGATATGGGTTATAGTCGATCGCTTGACGAAGGTAGCCCATTTCATCCCAGTGAAGACCACTTACACCAGTGCTAAGTTGGCAAAGATATACATGACCAGGATTGTATGTCTGCATGGAGTTCCGAGGAGCATTGTATCAGATAGAGGAACCCAGTTTACCTAAAAGTTCTGGAATCAGTTGCACGAAACTTTGGGTACCAGGCTAGAGTTCAGTACAGCTTTTCATCCGCAGACCGATGGACAGACCGAGAGAGTCAATCAGATTTTGGAGGATATGCTGAGAGCTTGTGTGCTAGATTATGGATCTAGTTGGGATGACAACTTGCCATATGCGGAGTTCTCTTACAACAATATTTATCAATCTAGTTTGAAGATGGCCCCTTTTGAAGCCTTGTACGGAAGAAGGTGCAGAACATCATTGTCGTGGGATGAAGTTGGAGACCGCCAGTTATTTGGACCAGATCTGATTAAGGAGTCTGAACAGAAGGTGAAGTTGATTCACGATAGGCTCAAGGTAGCCCAATCCAGGCAGAAGAGCTATGCATATTCTAAACGCAAGGAGACAGTTTACGAAGCCGGAGATAGAGTTTATCTTCGTGTATCTCCACTTCGAGGAGTTAAGTGCTTTGGAGTTAAGGAAAAGTTAGCGCCACGTTTTGTGGGACCATACAAAGTTTTGGAATGCATGGGAGAAGTTACTTATAAATTGGAACTACCTGAGGGATTGTCGGGAGTCCACGACGCAGAGATGGCGGATATACCGTTGAGAGATACAGTTCTGCTAGAAGCGACTCAGTTGGATAGTGATTTGACTTATGAGGAGAAACCAGTCAAGATTCTCGAGTATGCCAGCTGAGTCACCCGCAGCAAGGTTATCAAGTTTTGCAAAGTTCAGTGGAGCCACCGCACCGAGGATGAAGCCACCTGGGAGCGAGAGGAAGATCTGCTGAAGGATCACCCTCACCTATTTGCTAGCCAATCCGAATCTCGAGGGTGAGATTCATTTTAAGGGGGGTAGGTTTGTAACATCCCAAATTTCCAATTTGGAATGTTATACATTAGATCATCATTGCATATCATATTTTATTGCATTTTGGCTAGATCCTAGAAATCCTACGCAACTCAAGGACCCATGGAGAGAGTTGGGGATTTCATTATTTTCATATTTGGGTTTTCTCAAATTTTGAAAATAGGATCATTTGATTTTATTTATTTTATCTTCAATTATTTCAATTATAAAAATAAGAGAGAGGGAATAAAATGACTTTCCCAAAATAAAGAAATATTGAGGATTTAATAAAAAAATCAAATAAGATTTTATTTTAGAGTTTTCTCGCTATTTTATTTCAATTAGGAAAAATACGTGTTTTTTCCAAATTGCATTTAGGCCCCAAATAAATGTTCACCTTGTCCGGCTTGGTTTTTGAAGTCAGGGAAAATTTATTTCGGGATTTTTGGAGTCCGTTTAGTATTTCTTTTATTTGTTTTTCTGCGCGAAATTATTATAAAAAAAGAACCGACCTAACCGGGCCGTGTCCGACTAGGACTCTGGCCCGGCCGGCCCTTATAAGCCGGGGAAGCCGCCCCGCAGCCCAGCCCGAGCCGCCCCGCCGCCCCAAACCCTAGCGCTGCCGCCACCGCCGCCGCCCGGAGCCCGACATCGCCGCCCTCGTCCCGCCGCTGCCCGGAGTCCCGCCGCCGCCCGGAGCCGCTCCGCCGCCGATCCCGTCGCCCACCGGAGCCCCCGCCAAATGCCGGAGCCGCCCCGCCGCCGCCGTCCCGTCGTCGCCAGTTTCCTCGAGAAAACCGCCCGGTTTTCGTTCGTTTTTCAAAAAAAAAACTAGATCTATTTCTTTTATAGATCGGTTTTTTTCGGTTTAGTTTATTTAGCGAACGCCCGTTCGTTCGATCATTTTAACGAACGGTTTTCGTCTTTTAGCCGTAGTTAGTGAACGTTCGTTCGTTAGCCTATTCGTCCGTTTTTCTTTTTCTCGGATTTTCCACGATTATTTCTGATCGCGATTTCCGATCTGTTTTTCGTTTTAGTATAACTTTTCGCTCGTTTATCGGAATCAGGCGATTCAAGCGCCTAGAGTTTCGTCTCGAAACCCTCTTTCCGTTTAAGCAACTCAAACAAGTTTTTGCTTCTATAAAATTCGACCTAGGTCCAGATTAGTAAATGAAGCTTGTTTCTTTCACCGTTTGCCTTTCGTTGTTTCGTTCGAATTGTTTCTTTTTGCAAACCGGAGTTCTTAAGTTGAACTTTCTGGTTAGATCTCTTATTTGAGTTTTACCTGTGCATTTGACGAGTGCTTATTGTGTCCTTGTTTGTTTGCGATAGAGTACCCGGAGTGCGCCGCTTGCTACTTCGAATCTCTAGGTTTCACGGATCATCAGCAAGGCAAGTAACACTTGGATCATACCTCTTACTACCCAGTTTTATTGCATTAGATAAATCCTCAAACAATTGCATGGTTAGGATCTGAATTAAATTGTGGGTTTGGGAAGTATATGATGTAGTACCTATTCACCTGTTTATTATCAAACCATGGGAGTTACTTCTACGTTATGCTTATATTGCTATGCTATGCTCGTAGACGTGGATTGGGTTTGAGTATATTCATGACAGATGTGAAATTGTTTAATTAATGGTTCACTTAAGGTGGCAACTCTAATACACATCTGGGTCGATTGAGGCACCTGGGTATTCCAGCGATTGCCTGTTTTTCTTTATGGACCGCCACCCGGGCTCAAAGGATCATGAGATTATTCATACTAGAAACTTCCGTGTGCAGCCACAAGCTACAATGGGCTCTAGCATAGTTGATTAAGTCGTGCGAACTCTTACAGTGGTAGACTAGTAGATGTAGGGGAAAGTAGGTGTAACGGTCTACCCGATCGTAAGGTGCTAACGCTACTGAAAAACTATGTCTCGGTCATCTGTTTCTCAAACACCATGTAGTGCGAGAATCCCAACGGAGGAGATCGAGTCTTGTGGGGAGAAGTGCGCAAACCTCTGCAGAGTGTATAAACTAATCATGGTTAGTCATGTCCCCGGTTATGGAGAACTTGAGTATCTAGTACTTGGATTATCATGTGAATCTCATCATGTGACTTTAATTAATTTTGTTGGGTTTTAATGAAGATGCTTAATTGGGATTGAGAGGGTGTCTACGCTCTCAATGTTTAACAACCACCATGATAGTTAAATAAAATTTATTCCTTTGTAGTAGGGAAAAACTGGCTTTACGCAAAACTGTAACCATATAGCTTTCCACCAGCCATATATGCATGTAGTATAGCCTATTCTGTTCACTACTCTCTATGTGTTACATTGCCAGCATATTCCATGTGCTGACCCGTTTTTGGGCTGCAACATTCATGTTGCAGACTTTTCAGACGACGAATAAGGAGCCTTAAGTCGTGGTTCTATACTCGTGATACCGTTGGAGTTGATGGACTTACTTATCTTTCAAGTCTTCCGCTATTATTGTTATTAGATGGCCTTAAGCCATACTATTTGTAATAAGTTCTCTTTTGACACATTCGATGTAATAAGTGTGTGATTGCTACTCTGTTATAAATCCTTCAAGTACTGTGCTTGTCAGCATTACTAATCCAGGGATGACACTGAAGCACAGAGATCAGACTATTTGAGGTCTGGTCCCTACAGTTACAGATCCGGACATGTTCGTTGCGTCCGAAGACTATCCGGGGGTATTCGGAAAGGAGAACCCGCCTAGCAATGTCGAAGACAATCTGCGCGTCGGACACCTCGTCATTGAAGCCTGATTTAGGGGATACTAAGGGAGTCCTGGATTAAGGGGTCCTCGAGCGTCCGGCCTGTTGGACATGGGCCGGACTAGTGGGCTGTGAAGATACAAGACCGAAGACTCTCTCCCGTGTCCGGATGGGACTCTCTTTGGCGTGGAAGGCAAGCCTTGCGACCAAATATGAAGATTCTTTCTCTGTAACCGACTTTGTACAACCCTAGTCCCCTCCAGTGTCTATATAAACCGAAGGGCTTAGTCCAGAAAGATATACAGTCATATAGGCTAGACTTCTAGGGTTTTAGCCATTACGATCTCGTGGTAGATCAACTCTTGTAATACTTATATTCATCAAGATCAATCAAGCAGGAAGTAGGGTATTACCTCCATAGAGAGGGCCCGAACCTGGGTAAACATTGTGTCCCATGTATCCTGTTACCATCGACCTTAGACGCGCAGTTCGAGACCCCCTACCCGAGATCTGCCGGTTTTGACACTAACATGGCCCAACCGGACTGTCTGGTCCATCAAGAGAGTAGTTTTGGTCTGTGTAGAAATTGCTCTATCGGACTGTCCGGTCCCCCAAGCGGACAGTCTGGTAGTACAATTTGTGGACGCCCAAAAGTTTCTATTTCCACTAGACTGTCCGGTAGTGCATCTGGGGGGCAAATTTGGTCAAGGCCCATGTAACTTTACCCTTTCGCCCTCACTTACCCGTTATTTGCCTTGGACCTACATATATCCCTCCTTCTCCTCCATTTTAGGGTTAGCTAAGATTAGAACTACACATTTGAGCTTAGCTCATGTACCTTCTCTTGTGGGATTCCTCTTGAGGGAGAAGACTCAATTGGAGTTCAAGGCCTCCATTGGAGAAGATCCTTAGGGATTGAAGACCCCCTTGTGGGAAAGATCTATCTAGATCATCAAGACCTCATCGCCTTCATAGGATTTGGGATGAACTTTACCTTGTATCTTTCCCTTTGTTGTTCTTCTACCTTTGTGGATCTTGTGTGATTGTAAGTCTAGTGGATGTGTGATTGGACTTGTTCTTGAGTGTTTTCCTCTTGTGATTTCCCCTCTCGTTCTTTGTGTTCTTTGTAGATCCCCTCCAATTCGTGAAAGATCTCCGCTTAGAGTCTCCACCCTACAACATCTTGGTATCATGAGCCACGTTGATCATGAATTTGGAGTCTCCCCCACCATTTTCTAGCCTTGTTTTGCTTGATTTCGTCCTAAAATCCGAAAATCCCCACCAAAAATTGCCCCCATTTTTTTTTGTGATTTGTTGGTTTTATGATGTTTAGTTGATTTTGATCCATGGATTCGTTGTGTTTCGAGTGGATTTATCTTCCCCACAAGTTTTCCCACCTTACATCCATGAAATCTTCTCAATTTCCCCCCAAAATCATCCATTTCCGCTTAAAGTTTCGAGTTCGTCCTTTCCCAGCCCGCACCGGACTGTCTGCACCCCCGTAGCGGACTGTACGCTCGCATCAGGACCAAAATCGCTCTTGGACCAGACCGCTCGCTCCCCAGTACCAGATAACTGCTCAAATCAGATGGTTTTTGGATGAAGACCAGACTGTCCGCTACCCGGGACCGGACTGTCCACTAGTTCAAAAACTTCTTCGGTTGATTTCTTGTTTCGGTCATATCTTCCATATCCGGAGCCCGATTTTGACGTTCTTTAGCTCATTGAGTAGCTATTGGCATTCCCCATCCATCTAGATATGTACCAACATCATTTGACTCTATAAATGTTTTGACATTTTGACATCTTAGACTAGGCCATCCACCATATCACCCCAAAACCACCATAGCTTTCCGCAACCAAACCCGTTTTGATCCATATAGCATTTGTGGTTGCTTGAGTGGTGACTTGAGTATCCTAAGGTGTTTTGGCTACTTAGGGATGGTTTCTTCTTCATTTTCAACTCCGGAACCACCATCGCATTCCGCTACCACCATTTGACATTTGACCTTTGAGATTTTGAGTTCGCGGTTTTTCCGTTTTCTAAGGTGTTTCGGCTAATTAGGAACGGTTCTACATCGAGAACACCGCAACTCATCATAGCCATGAGGTCGTCATCGACATTGACCACTTCACCATTTTGACAACCTAACCATAAGAAAAAATGGTAACATCTATATCATCTCGGTATCGTGATATCCCATCATTGTACATTTATTCTTACCATTGCTTTGTTAACCCCTAGCCATTTTGCGTCACTTGCCTATCGAGACTAACCATTTGAGTATTGCCAGCAACTTTACTTGTGCACATTAGTGATCTGCACCTTCCACTGCATACCATATCATCTTGGTATCCTTGTATTGGTATCATCATATCATATCTTGTGTCACAAGATTGTTCCCGCATATACACAATTGCTATCTTGGTTTGTACATTTCGCATAGTGGCCATAACAAAAAAACAAGAATAAGCTTTTAAGCAAAGAGAATACAAAGAGCTTGTAAGCAATAGCCATAGCATTGCCATATTGCATATCCTACTACCATATTGATCATCTTGGATCATCGTGTGCGAAACACCGGGAACCATACATAAATAGCATACTTGGGATAGAAACTTTATCCATTTTGCATCTTATAGGTTGTGCACAAGTGTCGTATCCGCCTATTGAGAAATCGTACTAGCGTCTCTCTTGAGTTGTTCAACACGAGCCTTCTCCGTGGATTCCACATTTTGTGCTCACTCCTTGGTTGCACGACCCCATTTATCTATCTGTTTGTGCGTTTACGTGTGACATTCATTGCTATTGGTCTAGTTGTTTCACTTGCGAATTTGTGAATCTCTTTCAACATTACTGACTCTTGCTAACATTTTGCATCAAAATTTTGTGTCACCTGTCCTAACCAAGCCACTCGATAAGCTTTACTTTGTAGGTGTGAGTGAGCAAGTCCGGTACCAATTCCACTATTCTTTGATTTCACATTGAGTGAAACGGGATACACCCTCAACTTTGGGAAAAGGTAGCTTGGTATTGTTTATCACATTTCCTACTCACCTTTGCTCGAGTCTCGTGATGGATAGGCAAAGCACACCTCCTTCGGACTACAACAACAACGACGAGTTCGATGCCACGAAAAACTTCATCGACACCAAGATTCAAGCTCAAATGGAGGAGATCAAAGCCCTCATCAAGTCCTACAAGAGGTCTTCCTCATCTTCGAGAAGACGCTCAGGTGCACATGCTTTCGAGCTACCATCTTCGGCAAGGTCACATCAGCATCGACACCATCAACAACAAGTACGTGAAGGTCAAGAGCTCAACACCAACAACCGCTCAATGACTTCACCATATACCTTGGCATCTTCGCCAAGCGAATTCAAGGCATCTTAGCCTTTGGACATGCGGCATCTTCACCTTGGACATGCGGCATCTTCGCCAACAAGCACATCAAGACTATGCTCAAGAGAAGCTCCCCAAGCTCAAGTCCGCGACTTCCACGAGCTACTACGACCTCAACACCGAACATGAGCTTCCTTTCTATGGGACTCAAGACCCCGAGGAGTATCTCGAGTGGGAGCGCAAGATGGACGACTACCTCAAGCTACATCAAGTCCCTTCTGAAGATCAGGTGAATTGCGCCACAAGTAACTTCCATGACTACACGTCGACATGGTGGCTTCACACACCTTCGAAGAACTTCGACATGAGTTTGGCCAAGATGAAGAAATCTATGTGGCGAGAGTTTTTGCCTTCGACCTACACGGAACAACTTCAATGCCAATTGGAGAACACCATCCAAGGATCCAAGTCCATCGACGAGTACTTCAAGGAGATGAAGAAATTCTTGCGACGAGCCGGTGTGGATGACCCCATTTGGATGAAGTTCCACTTCACGATGGGATTGAACAAAGACATCTCCAAGATTATCTTCCATGAGAACTTCAAGTCCCTCGACGACAACTACATTGGTGCTCTCAAGGCGGAACAAGAACTCATGAAGGCCAGGGCTTCTCCGCCCCAAGCACACGTCTTGACGACCAAGCTCCATGACAATGAGCATGAGGATAGTACCACCAAGATGTCCAAGCCCGACGAGCTCCAAGATGACGCTCCCAATTTCGACTTCACCGCCATCCCTCTTTGTGGCATTGATGATGCCGAGTCTCCCACGACTCTTTTTGAAGACGGTGCGGCAACGACTACGACCATGGAGACTCTCAAGGACCAAGTTTTAGAGGCGAGCGACAAGGTGGCGAGTAAGTATGATGCTTCCATCTTTGGAGGCGAGAGTGATGATGTGCCATCTTCGGCCTTCATCCATGGCGACGGTGACAAGATGGTTGAGCATGGGATTTTCCCTTTGACCATGACGACGTATGATGACTTATTTTGCCACCATATTGAGAGTGAGAGTGTCTTCACCACTAGCCCCATATATGATGAGTTGCCCCAATTCCCATGTGAGAAAATCCACAACCCCCACCACTTGACTGAGATGAGTGACTCCACCATATGTGACTTTGAGTGCACCTATTTTGAGGGAGTGAGCGAGCCACCACATAGAGAAAGTGAGATAGTTGATAGGTCATGTGAGGCCACCTTCAAAACTAATGACTTAACCTCTACCTCTCTTGTCTTATCATTTGGTGCTAGATCCCATCTATGATGACGCGCCGATACTCGACAACTTCGTCCTCCCTTTGGACAAGAGGATGGCCATGGTGGAATATGATGCACACACCACATGGTTCCATCAAGATGAATAAGATGACCACAATTCATTCTTTACCACCTCACCTACACCACTTGAGTGGAATGACAAAGGTTATATAGGCGAAGGTGAGCTCTAGTCCCACTAGTGGACATTCTTGACATTCATTGCTTGCATGATGTTGATCCACCTATTGCCATGCTTCATGCTAGTGCGTCTTCCCCATGCGATGATTTACCCATTTATGATGAGCTTGATGATTGCCATGTGGATTCTATTAGTTGTGATGCCATGTTGCATAGGATTTCTTGTGATAATTCTCTTGGTCACATCATGTTTGACTATTCGCTTGACTTGTCATATGCTATGCATGAGATCAACCATATGTCATATTTGCAATCTCTTCGTAGTAACTATGCATATGCCATTAAAATGAACCCAATTTGCACTTATGGCATAGATGACAAGCCCATGGTTATTCGCATTTGTTTTTCTTGTGATGATATTGACATGCTACCTTTGCATCATTTATCTCATATTCCATGCCATGACCATCTAGCTTCGGATATGCATTGTTTTGGATGTTGTTCATTTTATCCATATGATGTTTCCGATATTGCTCATGAGGAGACCCCCATAGTTTCCTCATACATGTTAGGAGATTTTGATCACTCCCATCCATTGCATAATCCCAATTATTATGTGCACAATATGCTTCCCATGAATAAAAATGCAATTGATGTGACATATAATTCCATGCTCAATTTGAGTCCCGATTGTGTTATACACAATAACTATTCTTTCATGATGGATGACATGTTCTTATACCATGCATCAAATTTCTTTGAGCGATGTTTATTTTGTGCTAACTCACACGTGCACATACACATCATGATGGATGATGTGTACATTTACCACTGCTACCTCTTGAGCACTGCGTTGGACTTCCCCGCAGAGGAGAGGATGATGCAGTAAAGTAGCGTAAGTATTTCCCTCAGTTTTTGAGAACCAACGTATCAATCCAGTAGGAGGCTACGCGCAAGTCCCTCGTACCTGCACAAAACAATAGCTCCTCGCAACCAACGCGATTAGGGGTTGTCAATCCCTTCACGGTCACTTACGAGAGTGAGATCTGATAGAGATGATAGATAATATTTTTGGTATTTTTGGTATAGAGATGCAAAGTGAAAAGTAAAAGGCAAAGTAAAAAAGAAAAGCAAGATTAAAGTGATGGAGATTGATATGATGAGAATAGACCCGGGGGACATAGGTTTCACTAGTGGCTTCTCTCAAGAGCATAAGTATTCTATGGTGGGTGAACAAATTACTGTTGAGCAATTGACAGAATTGAGCATAGTTATGAGAATATCTAGGTATGATCATGTATATAGGCGTCATGTCCGAGACAAGTAGACCGACTCCTGCCTGCATCTACTACTATTACTCCACTCATCGACCTCTATCCAGCATGCATCTAGAGTATTAAGTTAAAAACAGAGTAACGCCTTAAGCAAGATGACATGATGTAGAGGGATATTTCATGCAATATTATAAAAACCCCATCTTGTTATCCTCGATGGCCACAATACAATACGTGCCTTGCTGCCCCTTCTGTCACTGGGTAAGGACACCGCAAGATTGAACCCAAAGCTAAGCACTTCTCCCATTGCAAGAAAGACCAATCTAGTAGGCCAAACCAAATTGATAATTCGAAGAGACTTGCAAAGATAACCAATCATACATAAAAGAATTCAGAAAAGATTCAAATATTGTTCATAGATAGACTTGATCACAAACCCACAATTCATCTGTCTCAACAAACACACCGCAAAAAGAAGATTACATCGAATAGATCTCCACGAGAGAGGGGGAGAACATTGTATTGAGATCCAAAAAGAGAGAAGAAGCCATCTAGCTAATAACTATGGACCCGTAGGTCTAAGCTGAACTACTCACACTTCATCAGAGAGACTATGATGATGTAGAAGCCCTCCGTGATGACGGCCCTCTCCGGGGGAGCTCCGGAACAGGCCCCAAGATGGGATCTCGTGGGTATAGTGAAGGAAATATGCCCTAGAGGCAATAATAAAGTTATTATTTATTTCCTTATATCATGATAAAGGTTTATTATTCATGCTAGAATTGTATTAACCGGAAACATAATGCATGTGTGAATACATAGACAAACAGAGTGTCACTAGTATGCCTCTACTAGACTAGCTCGTTAATCAAAGATGGTTATGTTTCCTAACCATGAACAAAGAGTTGTTATTTGATTAACGGGGTCACATCATTGGTTGAATGATCTGATTGACATGACCCATTATATTAGCTTAGCACCCGATCGTTTAGTATGTTGCTATTGCTTTATTCATGACTTATACATGTTCCTATGACTATGAGATTATGCAACTCCCATTTGCCAGAGGAACACTTTGGGTACTACCAAACGTCACAACGTAACTGGGTGATTATAAAGGAGTATTACAGGTGTCTCCAATGGTAGATGTTGGGTTGGCGTATTTCGAGATTAGGATTTGTCACTCTGATTGTCGGAGAGGTATCTCTGGGCCCTCTCGGTAATGCACATCACTTAAGCCTTGCAAGCATTGCAACTAATGAGTTAGTTGCGGGATGATGTATTACGGAACGAGTAAAGAGACTTGCCGGTAACGAGATTGAACTAAGTATTGGATACTGACGATCGAATCTCGGACAAGTAACATACCGATGACAAAGGGAACAACGTATGTTGTTATGCGGTCTGACCGATAAAGATCTTCGTAGAATATGTAGGAGCCAATATGGGCATCCAGGTCCCGCTATTGGTTATTGACCGGAGACGTGTCTCGGTCATGTCTACATTGTTCTCGAACCGTAGGGTCCGCACGCTTAACGTTACGATGACAGTTATTATGAGTTTATGCATTTTGATGTCCCGAAGGAGTTCGGAGTCCCGGATGTGATCACGGACATGATGAGGAGTCTCGAAATGGTCGAGACATAAAGATTGATATATTGGAAGCCTATGTTTGGACATCGGAAGTGTTCCAGGTGAAATCAGGATTTTACCGGAATACCGGGAGGGTTACCGGAACCCCCCGGGAGCCTAATGGGCCATAGTGGGCCTTAGTGGAAAGGAGAAAAGGGGCTGCCCTAGGTGGCCGCGCGCCTCCCCCCTTCCCCTAGTCCTATTAGGACTAGGAGAGGTGGCCGGCCCCCTCTCTCCCTCTCACCCTTGAGGAATCCTATTCCAACTAGGATTTGGGGGGGGGGATCCTACTCCCGGAGGGAGTAGGACTCCCTGGCGCGCCACCCCTTAGCCGGCCAGCCCCTCCCACTTGGCTCCTTTATGTACGGGGGTAGGGGAGCACCCTAGAACACACAAGTTGATCTACGGATTGTTCCTTAGCCGTGTGCGGTGCCCCCTTCCACCAAATTCCACCTCGGTCATATCGTTGCAGTGCTTAGGCGAAGCCCTGCGCCGGTAACACATCAAGATCGTCACCATGCCGTCGTGCTGACGGAACTCTTCCCTGACGCTTTGCTGGATCGGAGCCCGGGGATCATCATCGAGCTGAACGTGTGCCAAGAACTCGGAGGTGCCGGAGTAACGGTGCTGTGATCGGTCGGATCGTGAGGAGAACGTACGACTACTTCCTCTACGTTGAGTCAACGCTTCCGCTTCAGTCTACAAGGGTATATAGACAACACTCTCCCCTCTCGTTGCTATGCATCACCATGATCTTGCGTGTGCGTAGGAATTTTTTTGAAATTACTACGTTCCCCAACAGTGGCATCCGAGCCTAGATTTTTATGGTTTGATGTTATTTGCACGAGTAGAACACAAGTAAGTTGTGGACGATACAAGTCATACTGCCTACCAGCATGTCATACTTTGGTTCAGCGGTATTGTTGGACGAGACGATCCGGACCAACCTTACGCGTACGCTTACGCGAGACCGGTTCCCTCGACGTGCTTTGCACATAGATGGCTTGCGGAAGACTGTCTCTCCAACTTTAGTTGAACCGAGTGTGGCTACGCCCGGTCCTTGAGAAGGTTAAAACGGAGTCTATTTGACAAACTATCGTTGTGGTTTTGATGCGTAGGTAAGATGAGTTCTTGCTTAAGCCCGTAGCAGCCACGTAAAACTTGCAACAACAAAGTAGAGGACGTCTAACTTGTTTTTGCAGGGCATGTTGTGATGTGATATGGTCAAGACATGATGCTAAATTTTATTGTATGAGATGATCATGTTTTGTAATCGAGTTATCGGCAACTGGCAGGAGCCATATGGTTGTCGCTTTATTGTATGCAATGCAATCGCGATGTAATGCTTTACTTTATTACTAAGCAGTAGTGATAGTCGTGGAAGCGTAAGATTGGCGAGACAACAACGATGCTATGATGGAGATCAAGGTGTCGCGCCGGTGACGATGGTGATCATGACGGTGCTTCGGAGATGGAGATCACAAGCACAAGATGATGATGACCATATCATATCACTTATATTGATTGCATGTGATGTTTATCTTTTTATGCATCTTATCTTGCTTTGATTGACGGTAGCATTATAAGATGATCCCTCACTAAATTATCAAGAAGTGTTCTCCCTGAGTATGCACCGTTGCAAAAGTTCTTCGTGCTTAGACACCACGTGATAATCGGGTGTGATAGGCTCTACGTTCAAATACAACGGGTGCAAAACAGTTGCACACGCGGAATACTCAGGTTATACTTGACGAGCTATGCATATAAGATATGACCTCGGAACACAGAGACCGAAAGGTCGAGCGTGAATCATATAGTAGATATGATCAACATAAAGATGTTCACCATTGAAAACTACTCCATATCACGTGATGATCGGTTATGGTTTAGTTGATTTGGATCACGTGATCACTTAGAGGATTAGAGGGATGTCTATCTAAGTGGGAGTTCTTAATTAATTTAATTAACTGAACTTAAACTTATCATGAACTTAGTATCTGATAGTATCTTGCTTGTTTATGTTGATTGTAGATAGATGGCTCGTGCTGTTGTTCTGTTAAATTTTAATGCGTTCCTTGAGAAAGCAAAGTTGAAAGATGATGGTAGCAATTACACGGACTGGGTCCGTAACTTGAGGATTATCCTCATTGCTGCACAGAAGAATTACGTCCTGGAAGCACCGCTAGGTGCCAGGCCTGCTGCTAGAGCAACACCAGAAGTTATGAACGTCTGGCAGAGCAAAGCTGATGACTACTCGATAGTTCAGTGTGCCATGCTTTACGGCTTAGAACCGGGACTTCAACGACGTTTTGAACGTCATGGAGCATATGAGATGTGCCAGGAGTTGAAGTTAATATTTCAAGCAAATGCCCGGATTGAGAGATATGAAGTCTCCAATAAGTTCTATAGCTGCAAAATGGAGGAGAACAGTTCTGTCAGTGAGCATATACTCAAAATGTCTGGGTATAATAATCACTTGATTCAATTGGCAGTTACTCTTCCAGATGATTGCGTCATTGACAGAATTCTCCAATCACTGCCACCAAGCTACAAGAGCTTCGTGATGAACTATAATATGCAAGGGATGACCAAGACTATTCCCGAGCTCTTCGCAATGCTAAAAGCTGCGGAGGTAGAAATCAAGAAGGAGCATCAAGTGTTGATGGTTAACAAAACCACTAGTTTCAAGAAGAAGGGCAAAGGGAAGAAAAAGGGGAACTTCAAGAAGAACGGCAAGCGAGTTGCTGCTCAAGAGAAGAAACCCAAGTCTGGACCTAAGCCTGAAACTGAGTGCTTCTACTGCAAGCAGACTGGTCACTGGAAGCGGAACTGCCCCAAGTATTTGGCGGATAAGAAGGATGGCAAGGTGAACAAAGGTATATGTGATATACATGTTATTGATGTGTACCTTACTAATGTTCGCATTAGCACCTGGGTATTTGATACTGGTTATGTTGCTAATATTTGCAACTCAAAACAGGGACTACAGAATAAGCGGACACTAGCAAAGGATGAGGTGACGATGCGCGTGGGAAATGGTTCCAAAGTCTATGTGATCGCAGTTGGCACGCTACCTCTACATCTACATTCGGGATTAGTATTAGACCTAAATAATTGTTATTTGGTGCCAGCGCTGAGCATGAACATTATATCTGGATCTTGTTTGATGCGAGACGGTTATTCATTTAAATCAGAGAATAATGGTTGTTCTATTTATATGAGTAATATCTTTTATGGTCATGCACCATTGAAGAGTGGTCTATTTTTGATGAATCTCGATAGTAGTGATACACATATTCATAATGTTGAAGCCAAAAGATGCAGAGTTGATAATGATAGTGCAACTTATTTGTGGCACTGCCGTTTAGGTCATATCGGTATAAAGCGCATGAAGAAACTCTATACTGATGGACTTTTGGAGTCACTTGATTATGAATCACTTGGCACTTGCGAACCGTGCCTCATGGGCAAGATGACTAAAACACCGTTCTCCGGAACTATGGAGAGAGCAACAGATTTGTTGGAAATCATACATACGGATGTATGTGGTCCGATGAATGTTGAGGCTCGTGGCGGATATCGTTATTTTCTCACCTTCACAGATGATTTGAGCAGATATGGGTATATCTACTTAATGAAACACAAGTCTGAAACATTTGAAAAGTTCAAATAATTTCAGAGTGAAGTTGAAAATCATCGTAACAAGAAAATAAAGTTTCTACGATCAGATCGTGGAGGAGAATATTTGAGTTACGAGTTTGGTGTACATTTGAAAAATTGTGGAATAGTTTCGCAATTCACGCCACCCGGAACACCACAGCCTAATGGTGTGTCCGAACGTCGTAATCGTACTTTACTAGATATGGTGCGATCTATGATGTCTCTTACTGATTTACCGCTATCGTTCTGGGGATACACTCTAGAGACGGCCGCATTCACGTTAAATAGGGCACCATCTAAATCCGTTGAGACGACGCCTTATGAACTATGGTTTGGCAAGAAACCAAAGTTGTCGTTTCTTAGAGTTTGGGGCTGCGATGCTTATGTGAAAAAGCTTCAACCAGATAAGCTCGAACCCAAATCGGAGAAATGTGTCTTCATAGGATATCCAAAGGAAACTGTTGGATACACCTTCTATCACAGATCCGAAGGCAAGACTTTTGTTGCTAAGTTCGGAAACTTTCTAGAGAAGGAGTTTCTTTCGAAAGAAGTGAGTGGGAGGAAAGTAGAACTTGACGAGGTAACTGTACCTACTCCTTTATTGAGAAGTAGTACATCACAGAAAACTGTTTCTGCGACACCTACACCAATAAATGAGGAAGCTAATGATGATGATCATGAAACTTTAGATCAAGATACTACTGAACCTCGTAGATCAACCAGAGTGAGATCCGCACCAGAGTGGTACGATAACCCTATTCTGGAAGTCATGTTACTAGACCATGATGAACCTACGAACTATGAAGAAGCAATGGTGAGCCAAGATTCCGCAAAGTGGCTTGAAGCCATGAAATCTGAGATGGGATCCATGTATGAGAACAAAGTATGGACTTTGGTTGACTTGCCTGATGATCGGCAAGCAATTGAGAACAAATGGATCTTTAAGAAGAAGACTGACGCTGATGGTAATGTTACTGTCTACAAAGCTCGACTTGTTGCAAAAGGTTTTTGACAAGTTCAAGGGATTGACTATGATGAGACTTTCTCACCCGTAGCGATGCTTAAGTCTGTCCGAATCATGTTAGCAATTGCCGCATTTTATGATTATGAAATTTCGCAGATGGATGTCAAAACTGCATTCCTGAATGGATTTCTGGAAGAAGAATTGTATATGATGCAACCGGAAGGTTTTGTCGATCCAAAGGGAGCTAACAAAGTGTGCAAGCTCCAGCGATCCATTTATGGACTGGTGCAAGCCTCTCGGAGTTGGAATAAACGCTTTGATAGTGTGATCAAAGCATTTGGTTTTATACAGACTTTCGGAGAAGCCTGTATTTACAAGAAAGTGAGTGGGAGCTCTGTAGCATTTCTAATATTATATGTGGATGACATATTACTGATTGGAAATGATATAGAATTTCTGGATAGCATAAAGGGATACTTGAATAAAAGTTTTTCAATGAAAGACCTCGGAGAAGCTGCTTACATATTAGGCATAAATATCTATAGAGATAGATCAAAACGCTTAATTGGACTTTCACAAAGCACATACCTTGACAAGATTTTGAAGAAGTTCAAAATGGATCAAGCAAAGAAAGGGTTCTTGCCTATGTTACAAGGTGTGAGATTGAGTAAGACTCAAAGCCCGACCACTGCAGAAGATAGAGAGAAAATGAAAGATGTTCCCTATGCTTCAGCCATAGGCTCTATCATGTATGCAATGCTGTGTACCAGACCTGATGTGTGCCTTGCTATAAGTTTAGCAGGGAGGTACCAAAGTAATCCAGGAGTGGATCACTGGACAGCGGTCAAGAACATCCTGAAATACCTGAAAAGGACTAAGGATATGTTTCTCATATATGGAGGTGACAAAGAGCTCACCGTAAGAGGTTACGTTGATGCAAGCTTTGACACTGATCCGGACGATTCTAAATCGCAAACCGGATACGTGTTTACATTAAACGGTGGAGCTGTCAGTTGGTGCAGTTCTAAACAAAGCGTCGTAGCGGGATCTACATGTGAAGCGGAGTACATAGCTGCTTCGGAAGCAGCAAATGAAGGAGTCTGGATGAAGGAGTTCATATCCGATCTAGGTGTCATACCTAGTGCATCGGGTCCAATGAAAATCTTTTGTGACAATACTGGTGCAATTGCCTTGGCAAAGGAATCCAGATTTCACAAAAGGACCAAACACATCAAGAGACGCTTCAACTCCATCCGGGATCTAGTCCAGGTGGGAGACATAGAGATTTGCAAGATACATACGGATCTGAATGTTGCAGACCCGTTGACTAAGCCTCTTCCACGAGCAAAACATGATCAACACCAAAACTCCATGGGTGTTTGATGCGGAGCATCCCAAGGTCATCCCCATGGATCTACCATCGTCTCACCAAGTGCCTAAAGGACCCATGACTCGAGCACGTGCAGGAGCTCTCGAAACCGAGGTGACATCTCTCCTCTCACAATTCCACTTCGATACACATGAGACATGGATACTACCTCAAACGGAGACGTTGTGTGTACTCAGGTACCGAGGAGTAAGCCATGGAGACGCTGTGGAGCAAGGAGAACCCGAAGAGGAAGATGGACGTCAAGAGATGGAAGAGAATCCGGCCGCTCCAGAACCAGCGGTACTACCGCTCCCTACAGCGGTACTACCGCTCCCTCCCGTGGTACTACCGCTCCCCACTGCCGCGCCACTTCCGCTGACGAGCAGTACTACCGCCATGCGCCCGGTACAAAAAAACTTCCGGAGCGGTACTACCGCTCAACCTAAGCGGTACTACCGCTGACGAGCGGTACTACCGCTCAGCCTAAGCGGTATTACCGCTGACCATGGTACTACCACCCTCTGGCCGGTACTACCGTCCTGCCTGCGCGCAGAGAGCGGGCCTAGGGCCCATGTACCCCACTTCCACTTACCCTTTCGTGGATTTAGACTATAGATACTCCCCCACCTCATTCGAGCTGAGGTTAGCGTTGATTTAGCTCATATGTGAGATAGAGCTTCGCTCATCCATCCCGGATCATCTCTTCGAGTGACCGCGGCCCCTCTACGGAGAAGATCCTCGTGGATTCAAGACCTCCTCACGGAGACGACCCCCATCAAGACCTCCTCACGGAGAAGAACCGGTTACTTTGTATCGTCCTTTGTTGACCTTGGATCATCGTGTATCTCTTTGTGTTCATCGATCTAGCATATGTGTGATCTATTTCTTGTTGGTTGAGTGTTTCTCTCGTGTTTTCCCCTCGTTCTTCCCCGTGTTCGTCGTGTTCTTCGAGGGATCTCGCTCCTTTCGTGAAAGATCGGCCATCTAGGGTTCCACCCTACATCATCTTGGTATCATGAGCCACGTTGATCACGATTTCGGAGCCCCCTCTCTTTGTTTTCTAGCTTGATTTTGTTGTTTTTCGTCCTAATTCGAAAATCCCCACCAAAAATAGCCCCAAAATTTTTTGTGATTTGTTAGTGTGATGAAGTTTTGTTGGATTTGATCCATGGATTTGTTTGCTTTCGAGTGGATCTAGCATCTCCCCAAGTTTCCCCACTTTCCATCCACGAAATCTCTCCAATTTTGACCTCGAAATCATCCATTTCCGCCCCAAAATCGCCTCCCGTTTCGATCTACAAAAATTCCCGACCCGAGCGGTACTACCGCACGTCAGAGCGGTACTACCGTAACTTGCACGGTACAAAAAAAAAGTCCGGAGCGGTACTACCGTCCCATCGGAGCGGTACTACCGTGCCTGGCGCGGAACAAAAAAATTGCCACGCGGTACTACCGCCCCTGACAGTTTCAACCCTTCGAGTTTCACCGTTTTGTCCATAACTTCCACATCCGGAGTCCGATTTTCGCGTTCTTTAGCTCGTTGAGTAGCTATTGACATCCTCTATCCACCTAGATAGGTTTCACCAACATTTGACTCCACCAAATGTTTCGAACTTTGGCATCTTTTCCTAGGGTTACCACCACATCCTCCGCATAACCACCACCGACTTCCGCAACCACCAACGCTTTCCGTTACCACCATTTGACCTTTGCTTTGAGAATTTGAGTTGTGGTTTCCGTATCCTTTTGTGTTTCGGCTATCTAGGTATGGTTCGACATCAACACCACCACCGCTCATCTTCGCCAAGGACTACTACGAACGGCTACTTCCATTTGGTATCACCTTCACCTTGGATATCATCTTGGTATCGTGATATCGTTATACTCTCTTGCTATTGCATTGATAACCACATGGCCTTACTTTTGCGTCACTTACCCATCGATACTAGCCATTGAGTATTGCCGGCAACGTGACTTGTGCACATTAGTGTTCATTACTTCCCATTATCATCTTGTTGCATATCTCGGCATCATCACTTGTGTCACAAAGTTGTTGTCGCATACACAATTGCTATCTTGGTTCGTGAAGCATTGCATGAGAAAGGAGCTCAAACATCAAAGAGCCAAACAAGCTTTTAAGCAAAAGAGGAAAGATAAGCAAAGAGCTCATAAGCAAGAACCATAGCATCATCCAACATTAAGATTGTCATACCCGATCATCTTGGATCAAAGCATAGGAACATCATACATATGGCATACTTGGGATAGAAGTCGTTGCATCTTTGCTTAGTAGGTTGTGCACAAGTTCGTATCCGCCTATTGTGCAATCGTGCTAGCGTCTCTCTAGTGTTGTGCAACAAGAGCATCTTGGTGAATTCCACGTTTTGGCTCATCCTTGGTTGCATAACCCCATCTTATCTATTTGCGTGTGTGTTTCCGTGTACCATATCTTGCTATTGGTCTACTTGTTGCATTTGCAAATTTGTGAATCTTTTCCAACATTATTGAGTCTCACTTACAATTGCATCAAATTTTTGTGCCACCATCCTAACCGAGCTCCACCATAAGCTTTTACTTGTGTAGGTGTGAGAACCGACAAGAATTGGTACCAATTGTGCTATTTCCTTGCTACACATTGGAGTCATCGTTGATCCATTGTCAACATTGGTCAAGGTACATTGGATATTGGTTCTTTCCTTTCTCCCTCTCACATATCTTTGTTTGGAATGATGGATAGGCCAAGTACTTCTACCAATCCACTCTTAATGGAGCAAGACGACGACATGTCTTCCTTCGTCACCAAGAATCAACTATTTGGTGCACAACGGGCTTTGCATCAAGAACAACTTTCTTTGGGCGACCGCATCGACAATCTCGCCACCGACCTACGACAATCTGAGAATCGTACAAGGGACTACTTCGACAACAAGCTCGACGAGCACAAGGTTGAGAACGACGCAAGAATGGACGAGATTCGAGCCTTGTTGCTTCGTTCTACTCCGTCAACTTCGTCAAGAAGGAGTCGCTCAAGTCGAAACTCCGACGACACCATCTCCGGTTCAAGTACACCGACATCGAACACTCTTCGTCGTGCCGTGCGTCAAGATCGTCAAGCAAATCGCAATCCTCTACACGACACCGACTCTCAAGAGCATCGACATCGCCAAAACCAAGACGCTTTTGCTCAAGCACAAGAACGGCAACGTCAACGACAACAAGAACAAGAGGAGCGTGCGCGACAACATCAAGATGCACAAGACGCCGAGGCGGAACGTCAAGAACAACGACTACGTGAAGCTCAAGAACTTGAGGCGCAACGTGCACTTCGTGATTCAAGTCGTGCCGTAGCCGATCGAGGCCGACAAGCTCGTCTCCAACAAGAAGCACTTCGTGATGAAGCTCAAGAACGACTTTACCAAGGCCACGTGCATCGCCAAGTTCCTCGTCAAGATAGACAAGCTCATCCTCAAGCGCGACAAGAACGTCAAGTCCATCGAGAGCAAGAAGACAATGGACCCAATCATCGCCAAGAGCAACATGAGGAAGTGAACCAACTTCGCCAAGAGCGCCATGACAATGTCAATCCTCAACGACATGGACGTCATCATCCCCAACACAATGAAGAGCAACGATATGGCAAGCTCAAGTTCACCATGCCCAAGTTCAATGGAAGCAACGACCCCGAAGAGTACATCTCATGGGCATTGAAGGTTGACAAAATCTTCCGCTTGCACAACTACGAAGAAGAGAAGAAGATCACAATGGCATCCCTCGAATTCCAAGACTACGTCCTCATTTGGTGGGAACAAGTCATTGAGCGCCGAGCGGCAAGAGGTGAACCACCCATCACCACTTGGAGACAAATGAAGGATGTCATGCGAGCATGGTTCGTGCCAAACTACTACAACCGTGACCTCTTCAAGAAGCTTCAACAACTCAAGCAAGGAACCAAGAGCGTTGAAGAGTACTACAAGGAAATGGAGATTGCCATGATACGAGCCAACGTCAAGGAAGATGATGAGCAAACTATGGCACGGTTCTTGAATGGACTCAATCATCCTATCAAGAAGATTGCCGATTTCCAACCTTACTCGAACCTCGTCGAGTTAGTGCACCAAGCTACCAAAGCGGAACGGCAAGTACAAGAAGACTTCAAGTACGCCAAGTTCTCATCCAAGTCCTATGGTCTCGCCAACAATCAAGCTTGGACGACTCCAACACCTTCTACAAAGCCTTGTACAAGCAACGGCGACAAGTCAAGTTACAAGAAAGCTTCAACAAGCTCAAGTCGTCCTTCTACTACAAGCAACTCCAAGAAAGCTTCATCATCATCTACTCCAACCGATGAGACCATCAAGACGAGTTCTATCAAATGCTTCACATGCGGCGGCCGAGGCCACAAGTCCTTCGAGTGCACAAACAAGCGCACCATGATCCTCAACGATGACGGAACCTATGACTCCATGAGTGAAGGCGAAATGGAAGCTCTTGAGCAAGTGGCCATGCACCGACAAGTGAACAATGAGGATGAAGATGAACAAGTCTTTTGTGATGAAGATTCAAGTCCCGCTCTTGTTGTCTCCAAGGTCTTGACTCTTCAACATCAACAAGACGAGGATCAACGATGCCATATTTTCCACACAAAGGCCGGCATCAATGGACGTTCCATCAAGGTCATCATCGATGGAGGTAGTTGCCACAACTTAGCAAGTGAAGAACTTTGCTCCAAGCTCCGATTGGTCAAGATGAAGCACCCTCACCCCTACAAGGTCCAATGGCTAAGCGACACCGGCACCATACAAGTCGAGCATAGAGTACAAGTCTCTTTCAAGATCGGTGCCTATGAAGACACATTGGAATGTGATGTCCTCCCAATGACCGTTTGCCACCTCCTCCTTGGACGACCATGGCAATTTGACCGAGGTGTCATTCACAATGGGCGTACAAATCACTATAGCTTCAAGATGAAAGGGAAAGAGTTCGTGCTACGTCCTATGTCTCCAAGCCAAGTACTCGCCGACAAGCAAGCCACCCATCGTGGAGAAAATAGTGAGAGAGCGAACCACCAAAAAGAGAGTGAGAGACACAAGCCCAAATTGAGTGCCTCCACGATGAGCGACATGAAAAACTTAGTTCTCTTTGCCACCAAACGTGAGATGAGAGAAGTGTGTGAGAACCCATCGAGTGTCCTACACTATGTCCTATTGTGCAAGGACGAGGTCACAAAAACTAACAACTCTCACGATCTACCTTTGGTGTTATCTTCTCTATTGCAGGATTCCAAGATGTTTTCCCCGATGAGCTACCTCCGGGTCTTCCTCCACTACGAGGCATTGAGCACCGAATTGATCTCATCCTCGGAGCACCGCTTCCCAACAAAGCTCCATACCGCGTCAACCCCGAAGAAACCAAACAAATACAAAGGCAAGTAAAGCATCTCATAGACTATGGACATGTGCGTGAAAGTTTGAGTCCTTGTGCCGTACCGGTCATTCTTGTTCCAAAACGTGACGGTAGCTCTCGCATGTGCTCCGATTGTAGACCTATCAATGCTATCACCGTTAGATATAGGTACCCCATTCCACGCCTTGATGACATGCTTGATGAACTTAGTGGTGCCACTATCTTTTCCAAAATCGATCTTAAAAGTGGTTACTATCAAATCCGCATACAAGAGGGTGATGAATGGAAAACCGCTTTCAAAACAAAGTTTGGTCTCTATGAGTGGTTAGTCATGCCTATGGGTTTATCGGAAGCACCCGGTACTTTCATGCGTCTTATGCATTACGTCTTTCGTCCTTATCTTGGTGAATTTGTTGTTGTCTACTTTGATGATATACTTGTTTTTAGCAAATCTCTCAAAGAGCATGTCACCCACCTTCGCACCGTGCTACAAACTCTTCGAAAAGAGAAACTTTATGCTAATATGGAAAAATGCCTATTTGGTGTTGACAAGCTTGTTTTCTTGGGTTTCGTAGTTTCTTCTAAGGGTGTTCATGTTGATGAAACTAAGATCAATGCTATTAAAACTTGGCCCCAACCAACCAATTTGCAACAAGTGCGTAGTTTTCTTGGTTTAGCCGGTTTCTACCGTAGATTTGTGAAGGATTTTAGCACCATTGATTCACCTTTGCATGCTTTGAGTAAGAAAAATGCACCATTTGTTTGGGGACCATCTCAAGATATTGCTTTCAATGAGCTTAAGAATTTTCTTACTCATGCCCCCGTGCTTGCATTACCCAACTTTGACAAACCTTTCGAAATACATTGCGATGCTAGTGGTAATGGCATAGGAGGTGTGTTAACGCAAGAGAAGCGCCCCATTGCATACTTTAGTGAGAAACCCTCCGGAGCGCAACTCAATTACCCCATCTATGACAAAGAGCTTTATGCTTTAGTGCGAGTTTTGCATGAATGGGAACATTACCTTCGCCCTCATGAGTTCATCATCCATACCGACCATGAAACACTTAAATACCTTAAGGGTCAAACTAAGTTGAACAAGCGTCATGCTAAATGGAGTGAATTTATTGAATCATTTCCTTATGTCATCAAGTATATTAAGGGAAAGGAAAATGTTGTGGCGGATGCGCTTTCCCGTATATGCATGCTTGTCACTACTCTTGAGTTGAATGTCATTGGTTTCGAGCATATCAAAGAATTATATGAACATGATCCTACATTTGCAATACCTTATGCCAAGTGTTTGATGCATACTTCTTGGGAGCGATACTATATCAAAGACGGATATCTTATGAGAGCTAACAAACTTTGCATTCCCGAGTCCTCTTTGCGTTTGTTGCTTTTGCAGGAATCTCATGGTGGTGGACTCATGGGACACTTTGGACGCGACAAGACATTTGCTACGCTCTCTAAGAACTACTTTTGGCCCAAGATGCATCGGGACGTCAATCGCTTCACCAACCGGTGTTATACATGCCGCAAAGCTAAGTCCAAAGCCCAATCTCATGGCCTCTATATGCCACTTCCAATTCCATATCAACCATGGGAAGATATTAGTATGGACTTTGTGCTCGGTTTGCCTAGAACTCGAAATGGCAAGGATTCCGTTTTTGTTGTTGTGGACCGATTCTCCAAAATGGCTCATTTCATTCCTTGCAACAAGATAGACGATGCTTCACATGTTGCAAATTTGTTTTGTAGGGAAATCTTGCGCCTTCATGGAGTGCCAAAGACGATTGTCTCGGACCGCGACATCAAATTCTTGAGTTACTTTTGGAAGACCTTGTGCGCCAAGCTCGGAATCAAGCTTCTCTTCTCCTCGGCATAACATCCTCAAACTGACGGCCAAACGGAGGTGACCAACCGTACGCTCTCCACCCTCCTACGCGTGTTGATAAAGAAGAACATCAAGGAGTGGGAAGAGTGCCTACCAATCGCCGAGTACGCCTACAACCGTGCAAGACATTCGACTACCGGCAAGTCCCCCTTCGAGGTCGTCTATGGCTTCAACCCATTGTCCCCATTGGACATTCTACCTCTACCGCTTCAAGAGCGCACAAACATGGACGCGAGTGCCCGAGTCAACTTCCTCAAGAAGATGCATGAAGATACAAGGAACAACATCGAGCGCCAAGTACAACGACTCGCGACCAAGCTCAACGTCAACAAGCAACCCATGATGTTCCATGTTGGAGATCTTGTGTGGCTACACCTTCGCAAGGATTGCTTCCCCAATGAACGCAAGTCCAAGCTACTACCTCGAGCGGACGGACCTTTCAAGGTGCTTTCACGCTACAACAACAATGCTTACAAGATCGGCATCCCACGCGACAAGTACTCCGTGAGCGACATCTTCAACATCAAAGATCTCTCCCCGTACCATGGTGATGAGGATTTCGATCCGAGGTCGGATCTTTCCCAAGGGAGGGGAGATGATGCGGAGCATCCCAAGGTCATCCCCATGGATCTACCATCGTCTCACCAAGTGCCTAAAGGACCCATGACTCGAGCACGTGCAAGAGCTCTCGAAACCGAGGTGACATCTCTCCTCTCACAATTCCACTTCGATACACATGAGACATGGATACTACCTCAAACGGAGACGTTGTGTGTACTCAGGTACCGAGGAGTAAGCCATGGAGACGCTGTGGAGCAAGGAGAACCCGAAGAGGAAGATGGACGTCAAGAGATGGAAGAGAATCCGGCCGCTCCAGAACCAGCGGTACTACCGCTCCCTACAGCGGTACTACTGCTCCCTCCCGCGGTACTACCGCTCCCCACTGCCGCGCCACTTCCGCTGACGAGCAGTACTACCACCATGCGCCCGGTACAAAAAAACTTCCGGAGCGGTACTACCGCTCAACCTAAGCGGTACTACCGCTGACGAGCGGTACTACCGCTCAGCCTAAGCGGTACTACCGCTGACCATGGTACTACCGCCCTCTGGCCGGTACTACCGTCCTGCCTGCGCGCAGAGAGCGGGCCTAGGGCCCATGTACCCCACTTTCACTTACCCTTTCGTGGATTTAGACTATAGATACTTCCCCACCTCATTCGAGCTGAGGTTAGCGTTGATTTAGCTCATATGTGAGATAGAGCTTCGCTCATCCATCCCGGATCATCTCTTCGAGTGACCGCGGCCCCTCTACGGAGAAGATCCTCATGGATTCAAGACCTCACGGAGACGACCCCCATCAAGACCTCCTCACGGAGAAGAACCGGTTACTTTGTATCGTCCTTTGTTGACCTTGGATCATCGTGTATCTCTTTGTGTTCATCGATCTAGCATATGTGTGATCTATTTCTTGTTGGTTGAGTGTTTCTCTCGTGTTTTCCCCTCGTTCTTCCCCGTGTTCGTCGTGTTCTTCGAGGGATCTCGCTCCTTTCGTGAACGATCGGCCATCTAGGGTTCCACCCTACATCAGTGTTAGGATCATTACAGTGTAATCTAGATTATTGACTCTAGTGCAAGTGGGAGACTGAAGGAAATATGCCCTAGAGGCAATAATAAAGTTATTATTTATTTCCTTATATCATGATAAAGGTTTATTATTCATGCTAGAATTGTATTAACCGGAAACATAATGCATGTGTGAATACATAGACAAACAGAGTGTCACTAGTATGCCTCTACTAGACTAGCTCGTTAATCAAAGATGGTTATGTTTCCTAACCATGAACAAAGAGTTGTTATTTGATTAACGAGGTCACATCATTGGTTGAATGATCTGATTGACATGACCCATTATATTAGCTTAGCACCCGATCGTTTAGTATGTTGCTATTGCTTTATTCATGACTTATACATGTTCCTATGACTATGAGATTATGCAACTCCCGTTTGCCAGAGGAACACTTTGGGTACTACCAAACGTCACAACGTAACTGGGTGATTATAAAGGAGTATTACAGGTGTCTCCAATGGTAGATGTTGGGTTGGCGTATTTCGATATTAGGATTTGTCACTCCGATTGTCGGAGAGGTATCTCTGGGCCCTCTCGGTAATGCACATCACTTAAGCCTTGCAAGCATTGCAACTAATGAGTTAGTTGCGGGATGATGTATTACGGAACGAGTAAAGAGACTTGCCGGTAACGAGATTGAACTAAGTATTGGATACTGACGATCGAATCTCGGACAAGTAACATACCGATGACAAAGGGAACAACGTATGTTGTTATGCGGTCTGACCGATAAAGATCTTCGTAGAATATGTAGGACCCAATATGGGCATCCAGGTCCCGCTATTGGTTATTGACCGGAGACGTGTCTCGGTCATGTCTACATTGTTCTCGAACCGTAGGGTCCGCACGCTTAACGTTACGATGACAGTTATTATGAGTTTATGCATTTTGATGTACCGAAGGAGTTCGGAGTCCCGGATGTGACCACGGACATGACGAGGAGTCTTGAAATGGTCGAGACATAAAGATTGATATATTGGAAGCCTATGTTTGGACATCGGAAGTGTTCCAGGTGAAATCAGGATTTTACCGGAATACCGGGAGGGTTAACGGAACCCCCCGGGAGCCTAATGGGCCATAGTGGGCCTTAGTGGAAAGGAGAAAAGGGGCTGCCGTAGGTGGCCGCGCGCCTCCCCCCTTCCCCTAGTCCTATTAGGACTAGGAGAGGTGGCCGGCCCCCTCTCCCCCTCTCCCCCTTGAGGAATCCTATTCCAACTAGGATTGGGGGGGGATCCTACTCCCGGAGGGAGTAGGACTCCCTGGCGCGCCACCCCTTGGCCGGCCAGCCCCTCCCCCTTGGATCCTTTATATACGGGGGCAGGGGAGCACCCTAGAACACACAAGTTGATCTACGGATCGTTCCTTAGCCGTGTGCGGTGCCCCCTTCCACCAAATTCCACCTCGGTCATATCGTTGCAGTGCTTAGGCGAAGCCCTGCGCCGGTAACACATCAAGATCGTCACCACGCCGTCGTGCTGATGGAACTCTTCCCCGACGCTTTGCTGGATCGGAGCCCGGGGATCATCATCGAGCTGAACGTGTGCCAAGAACTCGGAGGTGCCGGAGTAACGGTGCTGTGATCGGTCGGATCGTGAGGAGAACGTACGACTACTTCCTCTACGTTGAGTCAACGCTTCCGCTTCAGTCTACAAGGGTATGTAGACAACACTCTCCCCTCTCGTTGCTATGCATCACCATGATCTTGCGTGTGCGTAGGAAATTTTTTGAAATTACTACGTTTCCCAACATATAGAAGGTTACGACAGTGGAATTAGGTTTTTGGCTCAGTATCTGATCGTTTTGGGGTACGTACGTATATATAGGAGGAAGGAGTACGTCGGTGGAGCAACAAGGGGCCCACGAGGTAGGGGGGCGTGCCCCAGGGGGGCGCCCCCACCCTCGTGACCGCCTCTGTTGTTCCTTGGAGTAGGGTCCAAGTCTCCTGGATCACGTTCCGTGAGAAAATCACGTTCCCGAAGGTTTCATTCCGTTTGGACTCCGTTTGATATTCTGTTTCTCCGAAACTTTGAAATAGGCAAAAAACAGCAATTCTGGACCGGGCCTCCGGTTAATAGGTTAGTCCCAAAAATAATATAAAAGTGGAAAATAAAGCCCAATATAGTCCAAAACAGTAGATAATATAGCATGGAGCAATCAGAAATTATAGATACGTTGGAGACGTATCAGGCATCCCCAAGTTTAATTCCTGCTCGTCCTCGGGTAGGTAAATGATAAAAAGAGAATTTTCGATGCGGAGTGCTACTTGGCATAATTTCAATGCAAATCTTCTTAATTGTGGTATGAATATTCAGATTCGAAAGATTCAAGACAAAAGTTCATATTGACATAAAATAATAATACTTCAAGCATACTAATAAAGCAATTATGTCTTCTCAAAATAACATGGCCAAAGAAAGTTATCCCTACAAAATCATATAGTCTGGCTATGCTCTATCTTCACCACACAAAGTATTTAAATCATGCACAACCCCGATGACAAGCCAAGCAATTGTTTCATACTTTAGCATTTTCAAAACTTTTTCAATCTTCACGCAATACATGAGCGTGAGCCATGGATATAGCACTATATATGGAATAGAATGGTGGTTGTGGAGAAGACAAAAAGAGGGGAAGATAGTCTCACATCAACTAGGCGTATCAACGGGCTATGGAGATGCCCATTAATAGATATCAATGTGAGTGAGTAGGGATTGTCATGAAACGATGCACTAGAGCTATAAGTATATGAAAGCTCAACAAAAGAAACTAAGTGGGTGTGTATCCAACTCGCTTGCTCACGAAGACCTAGGGCATTTTGAGGAAGCCCATCATTGGAATATACAAGCCAAGTTCTATAATGAAAAATTCCCACTAGTATATGAAAGTGATATCATAGGAGACTCTCTATCATGAAGATCATGGTGCTATTTTGAAGAAAAAGTGTGGTAAAAGGATAGCAACATTGTCCCTTCTCTCTTTTTCTCTCATTTTTTATTTGGGCCTTTTCTCTTTTTTTATGGTCTCTATTTTTTCGTCCAGAGTCTCATCCCGACTTGTGGGGGAATCATAGTCTCCATCATCCTTTCCTCACTTGGGACAATGCTCTAAAAAATGATGATCATCACACTTTTATTTTTCTTACAACTCAACAATTACAACTCGATTCTTAGAACAAAGTATGACTCTATATGAATGCCTCCGGCGGTGTACCGGGATATGCAATGAATCAAGAGTGACATGTATGAAAGAATTATGAACGGTGGCTTTGCCACAAATACGATGTCAACTACATGATCATGCTAGCAATATGACAATGATGGAGCATGTCATAATAAACGGAACGGTGGAAAGTTGCATGGCAATATATCTCGGAGTGGCTATGGAAATGCCATGATAGGTAGGTATGGTGGTTGTTTTGAGGAAGATATATGGTGGGTGTATGATACCGGCGAAAAGTGCACGGTATTAGAGAGGCTAGCAATGATGGAAGGAAAGGGAAAGTGCATATAATCCATGGACTCAACATTAGTCATAAAGAACTCATATACTTATTGCAAAAATCTAGAAGTTATCAAAGCAAAGTATTACGCGCATGCTCCTAGGGGGATAGATTGGTAGGAAAAGACCATCGCTCGTCCCCGACCGCCACTCATAAGGAAGACAATCAATAAATAAATCATGCTCCGACTTCATCACATAACGGTTCACCATACGTGCATGCTATGGGAATCACAAACTTTAACGCAAGTATTCTTTAAATTCACAACTACTCAACTAGCATGACTCTAATATCACCATCTTCATATCTCAAAACTGATAGAGGCGAGGGTGTCCCGATCTTTCGATTAGATGATAACTATCGATTTGGTGGAGTCGACTTTGACGATCCGACTACAAACGTCCACGACGTTGCGCCTTAGCAATCCCTAAACTAACTTCGAGAGGTTATTGACCACACCGGAGCACAATCAACCTGACCACGAAGGTCTATTCCTGCAAGCAATCGAAGAACAAGCAAGAATATGATAAAAGCAATCTGAATATTGCGAGTATATATGAAGTATTGATAAAGGTGGGGATCCATAAGTGGTCTTGGTCTGGTCGTTGGACACAAACGAAGTACGCGAAGTTGCAATGGCTAACTTTTAACTAAACAAATCCCAAGGAAAAAGCTACTAGATGGATTTACTTATATAGGAGTAAGGGGTGGCGGCCAAGGAGGTGGGAGGACGTCCCAAGGCAGCCTAAAACCAACCTTATGTCGTACAAGGCTCATGGGCCCAAGTGGAGGTGATGCAACACCTTTGGACTTGTTGTTTGACTCGGATTCTGCTGCAGCGTCAGATTGTTTCGTCCATATCTCAATGCTCCAGACGAATTTAAAGGTGATTCCAATTGGTTTGTAAAGAGGATGAAGTCTACTATCCAAAAAAAAAGAATCACCCAATTCGGAGTCCGTATGAAAAAGTTCTTGCCGTTTTGAGTCAGGTATGCCTGTGCAGTCCGAATCTGAATCCAGAACGTGAGAGACTTGGACTCTATCTTCTCTTGGCCCAAAAGTGACGTGAGGGGACTTTTTGAACAGCACCTAAACTTCTCTTTTTCCCTTATCTTCATATGTGGATTGTACAAATGTCCCATACACCTGCAATTAGACATGACACAAAAATGTGTGAAGTATTTTTGTTCTGGATAATATAAATAGATTATTAAATAGTTTGCACTAGAAATCACCTGACAAATATGCATGTATGCATTATTTTTGGTTGTATCTAAGGTATTCATGTCCTCATCATCCTCCTCTTCTTGAAAACAAAGCCGTCCTCGGCGTTGCTTAATCTGAAAAGTGGCTAGCAAAAGAGACAAGGTGTACGTGTTGTATATGTATATGTCATCAATTTTTATTTCCCGTGGATTTTGCACATATGACACATGTATACATGAGTAACTTTTATAGTGAATAAAATTTAAAGCCAAAATATTATCACAAGAAGTAGAAGGCATGAAAGTATTGCAACTCAGTTTGCACATATAAGTGAAGCTCTTATTCATATGAAAAGATTGACAATATTCATCATTAAACCATCCCAATATTGGTGAATAAACCTTACTTGCATCAAATTTACATGCTACAACATGCTTAAATAAGCAAACATGCAATAAGTCATTTGACACAGAATCATCACCAAGATTAGAGGTCATATCAAAATGATTAAACATTGGTTCTTTTGCATCAAAAGTTAATTCATTGGGTGCACTCAAAATTGTTGGTATTTCAGTTGTTTGATCACATGACGCATTCATGACAGTAACATGATTCTCTAAAATAGGTGATGCGCTCAAATCAATAGGTAACTCAACACATAATATATTCAAGTTAACTAGGCATGCATCATTCTCATGTGAAGTTATATCATCAATACCTTTACAGTTACCTTGTCGCAAAAATGTAGCTGATGTAGGTACGGATGATGGCAATGTACCATACTCTTGAGATGATGTCGCGCTCATAATTTGAGGTGTGGCTGCTCTAGTAGGTGCAACGGTGGAGGAACCAAGCGGTGGTGGTGAGCATGAACTAGAATAGTATTTATTGTAGTCACCCAATGCATCCTCCTGTAACTGTCTCTCAAAGGTACAAGCACGAACATACATACCAGTAATGCAACGAGGAATATACTGAAATCGTGCCTGAATATCATGGTTCAAACCACCAAAAAATCTATTCATTGTGTCATCCTCAGATTCTTGTATGTCACAATGATGCATATAAGATTTGAATTCTTGGTAGTAAGCATGAACAGTGTTGTTGCCTTGTTTAAATTGTTCAAATTTGCGAAGCAATTCACGACGATAGTAAGGAGGGAAAAATTGTTGTCTCATTACATCTTTCAAATCTTTCCAAGTTGTGGGTTGGTTATCAATGTTTTTCTTACAATTCACACTCCACCAAACAGAAGCAAAACCAGTAAATGCTCTAGTGACAGCTTGTACTCGCTCAAGTTCAGAAAAGTCATGGTGACTAAAAACTTGTTCTACTTCAAGCTCCCAAGCTAGATAAATAACAGGATTAAATCTACCCTCAAATGACGGTAAAGAGATAACCTGACCATGTGCTTGCGTGTGTTGTCCCAACTCTCGTGATGGTGATAATGTGTCCGTCGTCCAAGAACTTTTGTCTCCGGAACCTGTCATGATTAGTAGAAACAAGAAACAAAATTCGAGAATAATGTTCCTATGAACTACTAGGATGTGGTTGTAAAGTGCTCACAGTAAAGCAAATATCAATATCTTACAAGTTCTTACCATGCGGCAGGTGGTGACAGGCAAACAGTGGTGTGAAATAACTCTGAAGATTGTGTAAAACGATTGCCAGGGGAACATACGTATACACGGTGTAGAAATATGTGGAGCTGCGTCGGCTATATATGGTAGCAAAAGATTAGCAATAATCAATTCAAAGATACAATGTTGAATAAACGCTCAACAACGATACTGTGCAGGTCCTAGGCTAGACCGGACTAGAGACGTGAGCCTAGAACACTAATGAGGTCACGGCGTAGCACAACTAGCATCAATGAAGAATACTAAGTAGCTCTGGACAGCAAGATATAAGTGAAGATCACAACGGCAGTAAAGATAATGATGAAAAACAACTGCCAAGTAGGATATACAACAACTCTCTCTCTCCAACTTTCCTCTTGAAAAGTTTGAGCCAATTTTCTGATAACTTTTTTCAAAAAATGCTACTAACTCAAGCTTTCCAATGCAAAAAAAACACTCAATTCTGAATTGATATGAGGAGTCAAAGAATTCTAAAACTGGCCTGAAAAACTGGAATAAGATGTGTCCGCGAACTTCGAAGGGCAAAAAGGCCTAATTAGAAGCCGATTTTGAGGTGTCAAATATTGAACTAGCCTCTGCAACTATTTAGATGCGACTTGTTGCTAGTTTTCATTTGAGTACTCGTGGAGCCAGAACGGGCTTCGTATGAGGAAGTTATGCCTATTTTACTGAACAGTGCACAAAATAGATTCCAATCCGAATTCAACTACGAGATTGAGTCTAGATAGATCCGAATTTTGTTTTTTTCTTCTCTTTTTTTCTCACACTTTTTTCTTTTTCTTTCTCTCTTTTTTTCTCTGACTTTTTTTTCTTTTTTTCTTTTTTCTCTTTTTTTCTCTGTCTTTTTTTCTCTCCCTCTTTCCAAGACAAACTAGATAAGATGCAGATTGGATCAAGCGAAGATGTGAACGGCCTCAACTATGATTGTGACAATGAACTATGGGTAACATGTGGTGGAAATTGATGGATGATGTGGTGGACAACGGAATGGATAACGATGCAGCGGTGACGTGACTAATGTGAACAGAACTCGAAACTCTAAACGAACTAGACACTAAGACCAGCAACTCGACACGGCGATGCAACCGATAATTCAATAATGCAAATAATGAAAAGAAAATTGCAAAGGCTCAGACTGGCTTGGATAAAAAGGATGAATAGATCTAACTTTTTTGTGGCTTTTTCTTGGACAATAGGTAAGAAAATAATCTAATCTAGGGATAACTGGAAATTCTCACCGAGCAACCTGAAAACTGATACCACTAGATACCACTTGATAGAGGCGAGGGTGTCCCGATCTTTCGATTAGATGATAACTATCGATTTGGTGGAGTCGACTTTGACGATCCGACTACAAACGTGCACGACATTGCACCTTAGCAATCGCTAAACCAACTTCGAGAGGTTATTGACCACACCGGAGCACAATCAACCTAACCACGAAGGTCTATTCCTGCAAGCAATCGAAGAACAAGCAAGAATATGATAAAAGCAATCTGAATATTGCGAGTATATATGAAGTATTGATAAAGGTGGGGATCCGTAAGTGGTCTTGGTCTGGTCGTTGGACACAAACGAAGTACACGAAGTTGCAATGGCTAACTTTTAACTAAACAAATCCCAAGGAAAAAGCTACTAGATGGATTTACTTATATAGGAGTAAGGGGTGGCGGCCAAGGAGGTGGGAGGACGTCCCAAGGCAGCCTAAAACCAACCCTACGTCATACAAGGCTCATGGGCCCAAGTGGAGGTGATGCAACACCTTTGGACTTGTTGTTTGACTCGGATTCTGCTGCAGCATCAGATTGTTTCGTCCATATCTCAACGCTCCGGACGAATTTAAAGGTGATTACAATTGTTTTGTAAAGAGGATGATATCTACTTTCCAACAAAAAAAGAATCACCCAATTCGGAGTCCGTATGAAAAAGTTCTTTCCGTTTTGAGTCAGGTATGCCTGTGCAGTCCGAATCTGAATCCAGAACGTGAGAGACTTGGACTCTATCTTCTCTTGGCCCAAAAGTGACGTGAGGGGACTTTTTGAACAGCACCTAAACTTCTCTTTTTCCCTTATCTTCATATGTGGATTTTACAAATGTCCCATACACCTGCAATTAGACATGACACAAAAATGTGTGAAGTATTTTTGTTCTGGATAACATAAATAGATTATTAAATAGTTTGCACTAGAAATCACCTGACAAATATGCATGTATGCAATATTTTTGGTTGTATCTAAGGTAGTCATGTCCTCATCAAAAACAATTATCAAGCTCCAATCTTTTCTTAGTATTCAACGCACTCAAAAGAAAGTTTCACATATCTTGAATACCAAGCATACTAATATTAAGCAAATTACCATGATATTAACGACTCTCAAAATGATCTAAGTGAAGCATGAGAGATCAATAGTTTCGTTAAAACAAATCCACCACCGTGCTCTAAAAGATCTAAGTGAAGCACTAGAGCAAAAATTATAAGGCTCAAAAGACATAAGTGAAGCACATAGAGCAAAACTATCAAGCTCAAAAGATATAAGTGAAGCACATAGAGTATTCTATCAAATTCCAATTCATATATGGCTCTCTCAAAAGGTGTGTATAGCAAGGATGCGTGTGGCACACTAACAAACAAAGTCACAAATAGTACAAGACGCTCCAAGCAAAACACATATCATGTGGTGAATAAAAATATAGCTCCAAGTAAAATTACCGATGGAAGTAGACGAAAGAGGGGATGCCTTCCGGGGCATCCCCAAGCTTTGACTTTTTGGTGTCCTTGGATTATCTTAGGGGTGCCATGGGCATCGCTAAGCTTAGGCTCTTGCCACTCCTTGTTCCATAATCCATCAAAAGAATTTACCCAAAACTTGAGAACTTCAGAACACAAAACTCAACAGAAATCTCGTGAGCTCCGTTAGAAAAAGAACACAAAAGACTACTTCAAGGTACTGTAATTAACTCATTCTTTATTTATATTGGTGTTAAACCTACTGTATTCCAACTTCTCTATGGATTATAAACTATTTTACTAGCCATAGATTCATCAAAATAAGCAAACAACACACAAAAAACATAATCTGTCAAAAACAGAACAGTCTGTAGTAATCTGTAAACGCAAACTTCTGGAACTCCAAAATATCTACCAAAATAGGACGACCTAGACAATTTGTTTATTGATCAGAAGCAATTGGAATCAGTATTTTATCACGTTTTGGTGATTTTTAACAATTGTTTTCGTGAACAGAAAGATTCTGGAAATTACAGCTAGATCAAATAACTATCATGCAAGAAGATCCTATAGGTCTAACTTGGCACAAACACTAATAAAACACAAAACCACATCTAAACATAAGGTAGATGGATTATTTATTCCTAAACAGAAGCGAAGAAAACAAAAAAAATATTGGGTTGCCTCCCAACAAGCGCTATCGTTTAACGCCCCTAGCTAGGCATAAAAGCGAGGATAGATCTAGGTATTGCCATATTTGGTAGGCAATTCTTCAATGAGGCATCGATCTTTCTTAGAAATTTCTTTCTTTCTAGTGATTATCAAACTTTTAGGCAAAAGATCGAAAAATTCATTTTGTAGCAAATGGTTCCTTAATGATAGCAAAAAGATTGGGATGAATACTTATAGATTTAAGATCTGCAGTTTCCTTACTAGATGATTCACCCTTATTCTTAGGAACATACATAAGCTTGGCTATTTTAGTGGGAGGACTTGGAGTATTTTTTACAGAAGAAAAAGCAGTTCCCAAGTTGGTAATGATACCCTCATGTTTATCGATTCTAGTGGAATCTAGATTTATTTTCTCGTTAACCATGGGTTCCTTCTCCTTAATATTTTTCAAAGTTATTCCTACCTTAGATCCATATTGGGTAGTTTGATTATGGATCTTTTTATCTAGATTTTCAATTGATTCAATGGTAGCAACTTTGTTTTCAATAACTTCAAGCCTTTGCATAACATGCTCCAAAGTTATCAGAGTTCCATTAACCAAGAGAGGTGGTGAGCCAAATAAATCTATCGTAGCATTATAAGAATCAAAAGTATGGCTACCCAAGAAATTTCTGCCGGTAATGGTATCAAGAATATATCTATACCACGGACTAGCACCTACATAAAAATTGCGAAGAAGAACGGAAGTAGATCGCTTCCTAGTAAATGTTTTGAGCATTGCAAATTCTATACCAAGCGTCTTTCAGATTTTCTCCGTCCCTTTGCTTAAAATTTAAGACTTCATTCTCAGGGGATAACGGAGAAGATATAAGACTAGACATGACGACAAGGCAGGCGAGAAAAAGGCAAACGGGAAAAGAAGAGGATATTGGGAAAGAGAGGGCAAATAAAATGGCAAGGGTGAAGTGGGGGAGAGGAAAACGAGAGGCAAATGACAACTAATGTAATGCGGGAGATAGGGATTGTGATGGGTACTTGGTATGTTGGCTTTATGCATAGACAACGGCGCCAGAAGTGACTCGTTGTTAGGAGTCCAAATCTTGACTTGCTCTTGCGTAAGCCTCCCCGGCAACGGCGCCAGAAATTCTTCTTGCTACCTCTTGAGCACTGCGTTGGATTTCCCCGAAGAGGAGAGGATGATGCAGCAAAGTAGCGTAAGTATTTCCCTCAGTTTTTGAGAACCAAGGTATCAATCCAGTAGGAGGCTACACGCAAGTCCCTTGTACCTGCACAAAACAATAGCTCCTCGCAACCAACGCGATTAGGGGTTGGTTGTCAATCCCTTCACGGTCACTTACGAGAGTGAGATCTGATAGAGATGATAGATAATATTTTTAGTATTTTTGGCATAGAGATGCAAAGTGAAAAGTAAAAGGCAAAGTAAAAAGAAAAGCAAGATTAAAGTGATGGAGATTGATATGATGAGAATAGACCCGGGGGCCATAGATTTCACTAGTGGCTTCTCTCAAGAGCATAAGTATTCTATGGTGGGTGAACAAATTACTGTTGAGCAATTGACAGAATTGAGTATAGTTATGAGAATATCTAGGTATGATCATGTATATAGGCATCACGTCCGAGACAAGTAGACTGACTCCTGCCTGCATCTACTACTATTACTCCACTCATCGACCGCAATCCAGCATGCATCTAGAGTATTAAGTTAAAAACAGAGTAACACCTTAAGCAATATGACATGATGTAGAGGGATAATTTCATGGAATATGATAAAAACCCCATCTTGCTATCCTTGATGGCAACAATACAATACGTGCCTCGCTGCCCCTTCTGTCACTGGGAAAGGACACCGCAAGATTGAACCCAAAGCTAAGCACTTCTCCCATGGCAAGAAAAACCAATCAAGTAGGCCAAACCAAACTGATAATTCAAAGAGACTTGCAAAGATAACCAATCATACATAAAAGAATTCAGAGAAGATTCAAAAATTATTCATAGATAGACTTGATCATAAACCCACAATTCATCGGTCTCAACAAACACACCGCAAAAAGAAGATTACATCGAATAGATCTCCACGAGAGAGGGGGAGAACATTGTATTGAGATCCAAAAAGAGAGAAGAAGCCATCTAGCTAATAACTATGGACCCGTAGGTCTGAGGTGAATTACTCACACTTCATCAGAGAGACTATGATGATGTAGAAGCCCTCCGTGATGACGGCCCTCCCCGGCGGAGCTCCGGAACAGGCCCCAAGATGGGATCTCGTGGGTACAGAAGGTTGCGGTGGTGGAATTAGGTTTTTGGCTCCGTATTTGATCGTCTAGGGGTGCGTAGGTATATGTAGGAGGAAGGAGTACGTTGGTGGAGCAACAGGGGGGCACAAGGTAGGGGGGCGCGCCCCCCACCCTCATGACCGCCTTTGTTGTTCCTTGGAGTATGGTCCAGGTCTCTTGGATCATGTCGGTGAGAAAATCACGTTCGCGAAGGTTTCATTCTGTTTGGACTCCGTTTGATATTCTGTTTCTCCGAAACTCTGAAATAGGCAAAAAAACAACAATTCTGGGCTGGGCCTCCGGTTAATAGGTTAGTCCCAAAAATAATATAAAAGTGGAAAATAAAGCCCAATTTAGTCCAAAACAGTAGATAATATAGCATGGAGCAATCAAAAATTATAGATATGTTGGAGATTTATCAACCATGCACACACTTTCTTTGGTTTGTGTCTCTTTTGTGTAGGTACCCATGAATATTTGTCAACCTCACAATCCCATGAGTTGACAAAACAAGCTCTAGAGAGCAATGATGACTTGGGATCCCATGGATTGTCTTTCCCACCGGTCTCTTCGCGCAAAGAATTTGCGCAATTCTTCTACGTGGTCCTCACATGGTTATGGTTCATTATATATTACATATTCTATTCCCATCTTTCCATGTTCACTTTGCATGATATGATCATTACTATGCCTTTGACATGCATTTGTGACCCATGCTTTGCATTACACATGATGATTGATTCTCGTACTTGTATGTGTATTTGCAAGCTTAGTGGATATATCACTTGTTATTGCCATGTTTGCTTTGTTCCCCATTCCTATGATGATACTATGATCTTGCTTTGTGTCCATGCTTGCGATATGTCATGTGCATTTCCTATATCCATTATTTGCCCACATCACACGATTGCCTTGTTTACCCCTAGTGTGTCGCATCTTCGCTCCACTAGTTTTCACAACTTGATTTCCATGGTTTCTTATGTTGCATCACCCATGATTCATACTTGCTCGTTTCATACGGTTGATGACAACCATCTACATGCTTTGCATATGATTGTTGTCGCTTCTTGTCATATGTCTCCATATGTTGCCTCTCTCATGCTAGATGATTTGCCATGCATTGAGTGCAACAATGCTTTTAGTCTTGCTTATGAGATTGCCCCCATGGCATTCTCCCATATATTTGGAGATTTTGACATATTTCTTGTGAAGCATGCTTGTCTTACTTCTTTGCACCATACACCTAGTGCCATGAATATCATCGTTGTTGCATCATATTATCCGTGCACTTGTGCTTCTAATGGTTATGTGCAAAAGAAGAGAACCATCATGATGGATGATGTGTTTATCTACCATGCACATACGCTGTTTGCTTTTTGTGCATGTATAGGATACTTTGACTTGGTTCAACTTCCACTTCCCGTGAGTTGACCATTCGAGCTCTTGAGAGCGAACCACTTGTGACTGACTCGCTTCTACATCGCACTTGCTTGGGCTTCGGCATTGTGAAGGAAGCACAAGGACATGCTTTCAAGGTGATAGCCTTCTCTTTTGAGAACCCCCAAACTATGAGCATGAATATTGTGCAAACTACTTCATGTGTTGCTTGGACCTTGACATATTGCACACATGCTAGAGATATTGCTTTGACTTATCATTGCCACATTGCCATGCCTCATGACATATATACCTTGTGTGTTGCATCCAATTCTTGGATTACTTGCCCATATAATATGCTTGGTTGCAACAATGTAACCACTTCACATATGCCATGCCCCATTGACCGCTACATGCTTGACTTGATTACCTCACACATGATGAACAATTGCCCTTTCTATTGTGTTGAGTGCCACACTGTCTTCACTACACCCTATGCTCGTTATGCTTGGATTGTCTTGCACTTGACCATGTGTTTAGACACTTCATTTATGTTGGTGTTGTGAATGATTCTTATGCCTATCATCGACCATTTGTCGAGCGCTTTATGCATGATTGCTATGGCCATGAGCTAGATGCTTATTCTCTTGTCCCAAATATTTGCATCACTACCTGACATTTACATGCTTGTTTCCATGTTGACCTTGATTGTGCTCAATTCATATTCTTACATGCCATGTCACAATCCTTTGTCACGCCTTATGCTATGCATGATGACGACACTTGTTCGGTGAATCACCACTTGAATGCTTGGTTTTGCACTAACGCTAACCGCATTTATTTTTCCAAGTGTTTGTTGTCCTTGCTACTTTTGAAGGAACCACACGATGGTGTGACATTGGAGAGTGACCACTATGAGTTTTAAGATGATGACTACTTGGTGAACGTCCACTTCTACACAACGACGCCATCTCTTTCCCATGGTGATTTGGTTTTCGATCCAAGGTGGGATCTTTCCCAAGGGGGAGGGGACGATGCAGAGAATCCTACAGACATCACCATGTCAAGAGTCCGTTTGGCGAGTGAAACGTGCGACATCCACCTCACATACACAAAGGTGAATCATCTCCTTTACACGTGTACACTTGACCCCATCGAGGATGGTATACTACTTGACACTCCTCTCGTGTGCATTCATAGGTATCATCGGAGCACCACGGATGACGAGGAGGAGTGCAAGCGCAAGTGTACGCCTACACCGTCTACGAGGGAAGCTTGGAAGCGACGATGGAAGAAGACGGTGCAAAATTTTCACTACCAGACTATCTGGTCGCCCAACCGGACTGTCCGGTCCATCCAGAGAGCAGTTTTGGTCTGTGCATAAATTGCACTACCGGACACTCCGGTCCACCAAGCAGATAGTCCGGTAGTACAATTTCTGGACGCCCAAAAGTTTTTGTTTCCACCGGACTGTCCGGTCCCTCGTACCGGACTGTCCGATAGTGCATCTGCGGGCTGAATTTGGGCAAGGCCCATGTAACTTTACCCTTTCGCCTTCACTTACCCCTTCCTCGCCTTGGACCTATATATATGTCCCTCCTTCTCCCGCATTTTCGGGTTAGCTAAGATTAGAACTACACATTGGAGCTTAGCTCATGTACCTCCCCTTGTGGGATTCCTCTTGAGGGAGAAGACTCCATTGGAGTTCAAGGCCTCCATTGGACAAGATCCTTAGGGATTCAAGACCCCCTTGTGGGAAGGATCTATCTAGATCATCAATACCTCATCTCCTTCACAGGATTTGGGATGAACTTTGCCTTTTATCTTTCCCTTTGTTGTTCTTTTACTTTTCTGGATCTTGTGTGATTGTGAGTCTAGTGGATGTGTAATTGGACTTGTTCTTGAGTGTTTTCCTCTTGTGATTTCCCCTCTTGTTCTCCGTGTTCTTCGTGGATTCCCCTCCAATTCATGAAAGATCCCCACTTAGGTCTCCACTCTACAACAACTTGAAGCCCAACGTGCTCTACGCGAATCAACACAAGTCGTCAATGAGCGCAACCGCCAAGCACAACTATAAGAAGAGGCCCTCTATCATGAGCGACAAGAAATAGCTGCACACCTTGAGGGGAGCCAAGAGATGAGGAACCGTGCAATAATTCCACATCCTCAACGTCAAGATAATCAACTAGAGCCCGAGGAACAAGCGGTTCAAGAGCCTCCACCATGGCAAGAGCGTCATCACCATCGACCCACATGCATTGAAGAGCAACACTATGGAAAGCTCAAGTTCGACATGCCTAAATTCTCCGGTGGCTCCAACCCCAAAGACTACCTTTCTACAAGAAATCTTCATCGTCTTCGACACCTTCAAGTCGTTCTTCCTCTACAAGCAACTTGAAGCCGAGAGATTCATCGTTAACAACTCCAACCGATGAGACCGAAAAGGCAAGTTACATCAAGTGTTTTAGTTGCCAAGGCTGAGGCCACAAGACACAAATGTCCCACTCGGTGCACCATGATTGCCAACGACGATGGCACCTACAACTCTATGAGTGAGGAAGAAATGGAAGCCCTTGAGCACGTGGCCATGCACCGGCAAGTGAACGACGATGAAGATGACCAAGTCTTTTGTGACAATGATTCAAGCCCCGCTCTTGTTTTCTCCAAGGTCTTGACACTTCAACATCAACAAGACGAAGACCAATGTTGCCACGTCTTCCACACCAAAGCGGGCACCAATGGTCGTTCCGTGAAGGTCATCATCGATGGAGGAAGTCGCCACAACTTGGCAAGTGAAGAACTATGCTCCAAGCTACAATTGATCAAGATGAAGCATCCTCATCCCTACAAGGTCCAATGGCTTAGCAAGTCCGGCACCATCAAGTGGAGCACACCGTTCAAGCTCCTCAAGATTGGCACATACGAAGACACCTTGTAGTGTGATGTTGTTCCCATGTCTGTTTGCCACCTCCTACTTGGATGACCTTGGCAATTCGACCTTGGCGTCATCCACAACGGAAGAACCAAGCAATATAGCTTCTAGATTAAGCGAAAAGAGTACGTGCTATGACCTATGTCACCAAGCCAAGTGATTGCCGACAAGCAAGCATCCACCCATCATGGAGAGAATAGTGAGAGACTGAGCCAACAAAAAGGTAGTGAGTGACACAAGCAAAAACTGAGTGCCTCCATGATGAGCAACAAGAAAAACTTAGTGCTTTTAGCTAGTAAACGGGACATGAGATAAGTGTGTGAGAACCCATCGACTGTTACTCATTATGTCCTAGTGTGCAAGGATGAAGCGGCAAGGACTAACAACTCTCACCATCTACCTTTAGTGTTGTCTCGTTTGTTGCAGGAATTCCAGGGCGTCTTCCCAGATGAGCTACCTCCAGGACTACCTCCTCTACGCGACATCGAACACTGAATCGACCTCATTCCCAACACACCTTTACTGAACAAGGCACCCTACCGTGTCAACCCCGAAGAAACCAAGGAAATACAAAGGCAGGTACAACACCTCATTGACAATGGGCATGTACCTGAAAGCATAAGTCCTTGTGTCATTCTGGCTATTCCTGTGCCTAAGAAAGATGGTAGTTTTCACATGTGTTCCGATTGCCGTCCCTTTAATGATATCACTTTTCGTTATAGACATCCCATTCCATGCCTTGATGATATGCTAGATGAGCTTAGCGGATCCACCATTTTCTCAAAAGTTGATATTAAAAGCGGCTATTACCAAATCCTCATTCAAGAAGGTGATGAATGGAAAACTGCTTTCAAACCAAATTTGGCTTGTATGAATGGCTAGTTATGCCTATGGGCTTATCCGAAGCACTCAGAACTTTCATGCGCGTCATGCATTATGTTCTTCGCCCATACATTGGCATATTTTTTGTGGTCTACCTTGATGTTATACTTATTGTCGGTGTCAAAACAGGCGGATCTCGGGTAGGGGGTCCCGAACTGTGCGTCTAGGCGGATGGTAACAGGAGACAAGGGACACGATGTTTTTACCCAGGTTCGGGCCCTCTCGATGGAGGTAAAACCCTACTCCTGCTTGATTAATATTGATGATATGGGTAGTACAAGAGTAGATCTACCACGAGATCAGAGAGGCTAAACCCTAGAAGCTAGCCTATGGTATGATTGTTATTCTTCTTGGTCCTACGGACTAAACCCTCCGGTTTATATAGACACCGGAGTGGGATAGGGTTACGCAGAGTCGGTTACAAGGAAGGAGATCTACATATCCATATTGCCAAGCTTGCCTTCCACGCCAAGGAAAGTCCCATCCGGACACGGGACAAAGTCTTCAATCTTGTATCTTCATAGTCCAACAGTCCGGCTGTCCAGACACCCCCTAATCCAGGACTCCCTCAGTAGCCCCTGAACCAGGCTTCAATGACGATGAGTCCGGCGCGCAGATTGTCTTCGACATTGCAAGGCGGGTTCCTCCTCCCAATACTTCATAGAAGATTTTGAACACGAGGATCGTGTCCGGCTCTGCAAAACAAGTCCCACATACCACCGTAGAGAGAATAGCATTTCCACAAATCTAATCTGCTGACGTATTCCGCAGTGTGACATCACACCACAGCCAAGCCATTATACGAACCATTTTTTACAGCCAATCTCAGCACAATTTGCGAGGCGGTTTCCCTGGCACGTCTTGTCGAAGTAGATATCGTGTCCCCTTATTGCGGGATTCCCATCAATACAGACGTGGGTAACCCAACCGCGCCATCAATTACGGCGCTTGAAGGATGAGCGGGTTTTACCAGGCTGGTGGGGACGCATAGTTTCGTCCGTCCATATAAAGGGACAAGGGTTCACCCTTCTCCGCCCACGCCTTCTTCCTCCTTTGCCCATCCATTCTCGCACACACGAGCTCCAGCGCCCAAGTCCACATTTCCTTCCTCGACCTTCTCCAACCATGTCCGGAGCGGGAGGCAAGTGGATGGTTTCCTCCGTCACGGAGGGAAACATCAAGAAACTGAGGAGAGCCGGATACTTGTCCGCGGACATCGCGCATCGGTTCCCAGATGCGGGGCAGCTCATCCCCACCCCCAGGCCCCATGAGAGGGTAGTGTTCCTCACCCATTTCCTCTGCGGACTGGGCTTCCCTCTCCACCCATTCGTCCGGGGGCTCATGTTCTACTACGGCCTGGACTTCCACGATCTGGCCCCGAACTTCATCCTCAACGTCCGACGAACCGACGGGAGCGCCTGGGGACAATACCTCGGCATTTGTCCCAAGGCCGAGGTATTGTCCCAAGGGGTTCCAAACCGAGGGGAGGTAGTCCTGGGGGCGCCTCAAGGCGACATCCCAGACTCCAGGCGCAAAGGGGGAAAGACTCCCAAGGGATCCAAGCCCGGCCCTGGGCTAAACACCACACCGGAACCTTCAGCGGTTCCGGAGTCCGGCAGGCGGCCCCCACTAAGAAGGGCAAGCCTACCGCGCCTGTGACCTCCGTCCAACCGGAGGCACCGGATAACTTGTTGGAGGTGCTTAATGGCGCCTCCATTGACGAGGAGCACCGCACTATTATGAGTGCGGTGATCCAGAAAGTTCAGTCCGCCAAAAGGGGGCTGACTGAAGCTTGTGCCAGCCTTCTGACAGGCTTTGAGGTATGTAAAAAATATATGAAAATATTACCGCATAGACGGTAGCCCCTGATGCTCTGTTTGGTGTTCACAAAGAAAAGACGGATAGAGGACCTAATAATATTCGCAGGAGTCTAACATAATTATGTCGATATGCGTGTGTAGGCTTCGGTGCTGACCTCTGCCGCACTGACTGCGAAGGTTGATGCGTTGAAGCAGAACCTCGAGCGGTCCGAGAAAGAGCTCAGCCTTGCCAAGAAGCAGCTCGAGGATAACCAAGGTACGTAATGCCTTGTCTATGTGTGTGTATAAAAAAGATGCAGTTGCAAAAAATGATAGGATCGTTATTGATGTGCTAGGGGCCACGACCGAGGTGGCTACCCTGAAGCAAGCACTATCCGAGTCCGAAGATAAAGCGGCCACGGAGTGCAGCGAGCGGGGGAAGCAAGAGGTGCGGGTGAACACAACCGGACTGGCCTGGACATCTGGCCCGACTGGCCTGGACATACGGCGCCAGCCCGGAAATCCGACCCGTCCATCACAAAACACAACCGGAGCCTGACCACACTGGCCCTAGACATCCGCCCCCCAAGGTGCAGACATCCCGCCCCCTCGAAGGCCCGCACATATGGCCCCATGCCCAGACATTCGGCCCCCTCTATCCATGCTCAGTAACAGGCTGAAGCCCATGTGTCCCTTCGCCCCCTAGACTATATATACACCTCCTCCTCCACAATTTTAGTGCTAGCATTGTGATAGCTCATTTTAGAGATAGAGCTTTGCTCATCCACTTGTACCCATACTCCTTTGGAGATCAAGGCGTCCTAGGAGAAGATCCCCCAATTGGATTCAAGACCCTATCTAGGGAAGATCCCCTCATGGATTCCAGACCCCATCTCCTCACGGATTCGGAAGAACTAGCTATCGTGTATCCCCCTTTGTTGGATTTGGACCTTTGTTTCCCTCTTGTGTACTTGGATCTAGCACATGTGTAATCGAATCTCGTTGATTTTAGTGTTTCCTCTTGTTTCCCTCTTGTTTGTTCATCGTGTTCTCAGGGAATCCTCCTCCAACTCGTGAAACATGGGCCATTAGGGTTCCACCCTACATCAAAGGTGGTGCTCAATCACCTCCCTGGGAATGTCGGTTATATCAAATGGTTTCCATGCAAACACATCAATATTCCCCCATAGGAAGGCAACGAGTGCGCTTTCCTATTTGCTATCCACGACAGCACTCACGGTAATGGTACCACCAGTGCCATCCTCCCTTGCAAATACCTGCTTCATAGCAGGTGGTGAAGCTTTGGTCTTCTTGCTCTTGCCGGCACAGCTCTCTGACATGTCCTCAATAGGTGCGCTACTCTTCGAAGGGGTGTGCTTCCTAGAGTCCTTGTCATAGGTATTGCCGGTCTTCTTCTTCTTTCCTTGCGCCATAGATGTTGGGGTACGACAATCTATGGGACCAGCTTGGCTCCTTTGCATCTCAGCTGGGGAGATCGATGAACACAGAGAGCAAATCCAAGAGTACACGCATGAGTTTGTCTCACGTTCGGGCCGCCGTAGAGGCGTACAACCCTTTTCTCCTGGGTGGATTGACTTGGGGCTCATGTTACAAGCAAAGGTTGCCGGAAATGTGTGAGCAAGGTGCTGCAACTGCGTAAGAGTGAGCAAGGTATCGACTCATGCCAAGGTAGCCATGGGCCTCCTTTTATAGACAAAAAGGATTCACCATAGTGGCAACAAGGTCATTACATGTATGTGAATAGCGGTCCTGATGCTATCGAACCTAATCCCGCCGGACTAGGACAGGGGCATATAATGCGCCGTGAACTAATAGCAATCCTTTAGCACAAAGCATCTCTCCTTCTGTGCCATCGATGTGGACGAGCCTATCTCCTTGACGAGTCCACTACACGGGTGTCAATAAAGTTGATCTGCATGCGACATGCTGACACATGTCCTGATGATCTTCCCCAAGTCACTCGCCCGCTCGACACCTAATCTTGAAAAGCCATCAGCTGGTTAATGGGGTGGAGCGGTCGAGAAGCAAGAGGGGGGAAGCTTTCAAGCAAGGAGCTTGCCGGTTCTTGGCTTGCCGATGCGGAGCTTGCTGGTAACTGAAGTCTTGATCTTCAGTACCAACTTAGTACTTCTCGATCACCTGCCTAGAGGTCTTTTACATGGTCTTGGTGCCCAAGTGTTGAGGCTTGGGTCGAGTTATCCTCCAGCAAGCCCGTGCCATCTGGAGGGCTCCAACTTCCTGTGCACGAGTCTGGGATACTAAGGGACCCCTAATTTAGTACATCGATAATTTCCATGAGAGCCCCTCATGATCATGGTTACTCAAACTTTGCCACGAGAGCCGCTCAGGATTGTGGTTAATCAAACATTGCCATGAGAGCCCCTCAAGATCATGGTTACTCAAACATTACCATGAGAGACTCTCAGGATCATGGTTAAACAAATGTTGCAATGAGAGCCCCTTAGGATCATGGTTATTTAAGCATTGTTATGAGATCCCCTCAGCATCGTGGTTAAACAAATATTGCCATAAGAGCCCCTCAGGATCATGGATACTCAAACATTGCCCGAGAGCCCCTCGGGATCGTGGTTAAACAAACATTGTCACGGGAGCTTCTCAAAATCATGGTTACTTGATCACAACGTGGATGGACACTCTTGCCCACGTTTTGCACAAAAGCTGAACGACCAAATTAACGTAAGTCTCAACATGTGGCTATCATGTAGTGGTTTCATAAATGGTAAAGTAAAAGTAGGGTAGAGCAATTTAAAGAGTGCAAATTTCCTAGTAACCGACAAAGTTCTTCACTTAACCACAATATTGGTAAAGCTACTCTTCACTCTCCGAACAATCTATTGTAAATAAAGAGTACTCATGAACAACCATGCAAAGCAATCTAACAAACAACAATGTAGTGCATGGTGTGAGTGTAGATTGTGCTGCGAGATCATGTGTCAAGTGTTAACTCACAAAGAGCTTGGAAAACAACATAGTGCTTGTCACTTGGATTACATGTGACACCAGGGTTCACATACAAGTTTCAATTGTAAAAGGGTTCATCATGTAACGAGTATGTGATGCAAAGTTGTATTGCCAGATTTAGCCATAAGGAGTCATGCAACTAGATTCAGGGTATATGAGCGATGGATAACCAAGCTCATGTTTAAGTTTACATGACAATTCAAACTTCTTGACCTTTCATGAGCTTTAATACGTACTAGGCTTAGCTAGGTTTGATTTTGAGATTCACAATTCATCTTGACTTAAGTTGATTTCATATTTAAGACTAAATTTGCTTGGACTTTTGAACTTAATAATTGACTTTGAATTAGTTCATATAATTTGAATTAGGTTCATTAATTTAAATAAGTTCATCTAGATTCATCAATTCTGTTTGGTCTACTTGAATTATGGTTCATCTTATTTGGATTCAAACTGAATTGAGTTGAATATGAATTCAAATTAAGTTTGAATTTGTAAGCTAGGTTCAAGTTCAGGTGATTTCATAATTAACTAAGGTTGGTTCATGAATTTATTTGCCTAAGATTTCATTTAGTTTGTGCTAATAAAATAACTTTAAGTTTGACTAAGTTCAAATTATGTTTATATCCTCAAGTCAAGTTAATCTCCAAAATATTTACTACAGTTTAATTCGGGTTCCTCAATTGTTATGCAAAAGGTTTCATCTAAATTGAGTTTGGGATTTTAAGGTTATACCGAATTTAATTTTGAATTGAATTCAAATTATATTTGAATTTCCTAAAGTCAAATATAAATCAATAACTCTTTAATTGAGTTTATTTGAAGTCTTATTCAAGTTTGAACTAAAGTCAAGTTAAATCCAAGTTGTTCACTATGGTTCAATTGTTCTTAAATCCCGTTCAAGCTTGTACTGAATTCAAATTGGGTTTGAATTTCCTAAAGTCAAATATAAATCTAATAATTATGTACTAAAATTTAATTTCCGTTTCTGAACTATGCGAGAAGAATTATTCCATTTAAACCTTTTATTTTGAAGTCATAACTTAATTGGTTTTAAATTCAAGTTGAATTTCAGCTTCAGGTGAACTATATTTAAATTCAAAATACAAAATTATCCCAAATTTTAATTGTGGTGAGCTAAGTTGAAACTATGATTCTCTAGTTTTATTGCATAGAAAGGATAAATTTAATTGGATTTATAATTTGTAAGTTAGGCCCTATTGAAGTTTGAATTCATTCTGTTTGAATTTGAATTTGAAATTATTTAAAAACTAAATATTTTGTTCACGGTGAAGGTGTATTGCCAAAGGTTTAATTTGCAAAAAGTTTCACTAACTTCATATTTACAGAATGAAGGTGATGATGGTTTAATGTTGTAGGTTTTTTTTGTAAAACTCCCGCTTTGTAGTATTTCTCTTTATTCTAATTCAAAAAATTAGGGGACATGTGCATGTATCCTATTGGTCGATATCGGTTCAGCTCAGAAATAACAGGAGCCGTGTGATTTAAAGTGTCGTGGATGGTCGTGAAGTAGCCACATGGCGAGGGTTAGGGTCCTCACTTGAGTCCCACCAAAAAATGCGTGCATGTCGGTGCTTCACTCGAGACTCATCAGATCTGGTGCTTTGGTGGTTTATTTTGTTGAGGAAGTGGACAACATGGTGCGGCTCGACACGACGGTCCTTCGGGTGACTCTTGTGGTCCTTGGAGCAATGGTAATGATGACAATAGCTCACTAGAGAAGATCAAAATGACGGTTGCTTCATGTGTGGACACGGGAAATAATTTGGTTCTCATCTGGAAAAATTGATGGGTTAGGGGGATGCATACATGGCTAAATCAAACACAATGGACAAGGTCCTAGGGTTGGGCTCTTATGGTGCTCCAGGTATCATCAGAAGCTGTCCTCAGGGGGGGTTTCGTATGGCTGATAATGTCCATGGGGTTTGGATAGGCATGGGTAAGATATTGATGGCACAATCCTTTCTAGGCGGTGGATGTATTTGACAGAATCGCCGCCAAAGTTTCTAGGACAGAGCAACAAAGGTGGGGTCGTGGCGAGGAAGATTGACAACGATGTCTGTCGCGGTGTTGGGGCTTTCGCAGAGGGAGGTGATGGGTATTTATAGGGCATGGAGGCAGTAGAGGACGTGCATGATGGCTGTGAAGACGTGGGGGTTGTGCACATCGTACGCTTGGTCATGGGCGTGTGCATGGTTGCGGCAGTTGCGGGAAGTTGAGGGTGACCCTGACAGGTGGGGCCTATCAGTTTGTGAGAGAGAGGGAGTTGTGGGTCTACTTTGTTGTGCGGGTCCTTGAACCCTCCTAAGTGGTTAATCAGGGTCTGACAACACACAAACCTAGGCAATGTTAGTGGACTAGCAAGCACACAAATGATTTTCTAGCAATTTACTAATCCTCTAAATTTTTAAACATTCCAAATTTGGGAAAAATATGGGATGTGACAATAACACAAATGAAAGAATCCAATATCTCAAGAATTAATAGGAAAACGGAATAGTGCAATGTCTTAATAAGTACCATAAAAATTAAAAAAAATCACCAGTAGTTAAAAGTGCCATCTCATACTACCTACATTTTAAATTCCGTACTTGCTTTTGCATACTAGGCCATGCAGACGTAGAGTGTTGATGAATAGCTAATAGAGTATATGTGACATTTTCTAATAAAGATATCATACATATCGTCATGTATCATCTCTGATAGTTGGAAGCTTAGGTTATGCAACTTGTAGCAACCACATTGGAAGTTTCTATCTACTTTTGACACTACATAATCCATTCATTTCCTATTATAATGCAACATCAAAACTCCCATATTCCGAATATGTACCTTACAGCTTGGATAGTCAAAATTAATTTTGAGGCCCAAATGAGAGAAGGAGGCATCGACAATACTGGTTGTAGGGAGAATAGAGGTTGACATCATTACAATAAAGATTGAGCACATACGATAGGTTCTAAACATGTGTGTGTGAGAGAGAGATGTCATGTTGTTTATCTTGTGAGGTCCAAAGGAAATAAGCGGTATCAACCATGCATGCCAATATTAGCCTCTCATCCCTAAGACACCGCCATACTATTCTAAAATAACACAATGACATCACCACCACAAGAAGAATTGACAAAAATAGAGAACAACACAAGAAAAACTAAATTGGGGGAGCCAAAAGAGAGGAACAAGGGACAAAGGGGGATAAAATCTTCTCAACGGTAATCCTCTCTGTACTATGTTTCCAGCTTGTGTTTCCACATGATACCAACGAAGATCGGTGACAACATCTTTGATTTCTCCACGCCATTTTCTCCCCCATCCCCACATCACAAGTTCCGCTATTTGTAGATCATTTGGGTGAAGGCAAACAATGAGTCTCTTCGGCTTGGGAAGCAAGTATGAATTATGTTTATGTTCTTGTTTTCCTTAAGTATTTGCATTTTTCATGGTTTTACATATCATTTTGTGCTCTGCAATTTATGTGTTTTTCTCTAAGGTCATTAGAGAAATAATACTAGCTAGTTGGTTAAGATTCAGACTTGTCACACAACTTGGCCAACTATAGGGACATATGTACTATCCATAGAATACTATTGTTTCGAAAGAATGGTCATAGCCCGGTGGCCGCAAATATGCTCCTCCAACGGATATGTGTCTAAGTCCCAAGTTTGTTATACTCCGCATTTATACAAACAGATGAAAGCACGCACATTGTTATACGAATTTCCTATAATATATTTCAATGATATATGGTAGTATACAACATGAGTACTTTGATTAAAAATATGAGAACAGAACTACAAATGCATTAAACTAATTGTATTTGATCGTTGGGTAATTTTTGAATATATGTAGCATCATATACTCGAATGCATACTTGCTTATGGAGGTGGGTTTCTTCCATGCATGTGGTCGTATGTATGCATGTTAGAGAAATAAGTTAAGGGGGATCACGTATTTAGTTATACTAGCGGGTGCCAAGCATGTTGCCATTGGAAGAGATAAAAAATGTATAAATCAGTGCTTAATAATAACTAAAACTAATGGAAAATAATGGAAGGGTCTTCTCGGTTTTACACTTTAAATGATAAAATCGACAAAGTATGTGACCAAATGATATATAAGAGACATAGTTTTGAACAAAAATTAATGCGACACCATCTTTTAACAAAAATGTGAAGCATATCATATATAGGTTTTCTCCAAGCATCCAAAACATATACCACACAAAAATTACGGGCAAAACATTTAAATTTGGATTGAGATGCATGACTTGATTCCTCCAAAAAAAGACATGCATGACTTGATGAGGTGGCAATATTTGCATGGTAGATTAATACAAAAAATCTGAATGATGAATAAATGCATAACTTCTTAATTTCACCCAATTCCAACCAAATGACTAACAATATGACATCGAGGTATGCATGTGCAAAGAATAGGAAACATACTATAATGGCCTGCATTTTTGTGTATTGAGGTCCAAAAATGATCTACATATGACATGTATATAGCACGTGTTTGACATTCTGATCCAACTTTCCCTTAATGTACTGATTAAACTAAGGATGATTAGCCGAAATCGTACAAACCTCGTGTAAAAATTTGTCCTACGTGTAGCATTGTTCTGATGAGGTGACCCTTTTACCAAGCATGCTATCATATTTATGTGCTTTGTCTGCATACTGAGAGAAATAAGATAGTGGGTACCACCTATCTAGTTAAAATAGATGATGTCTTACACGTTGTCATCGTTATAGTCTTAGAAAAAATGCATAAATAGGTGTCTAAAAATAACTAACAATTGGCAAACAAACATCAGAGAGTTTTTGGTTTACATTTTAAAACAGTAAAACCTATGAAATATCCGAAAAATGATGTAAAGCAAAAAAAACTTTGAACTGAACTTACTGCAATATCACCATTTAGCAAGAAAACTAAAGCATATGCTCCAAGCATCAAACACATATGCCGCACAAAAATTACAAAAGTATATTAACATCTGAGTGACATGCATTACTTGATTACCCACGGAAAAGAAAGACATGTATGACTGATAGAGGCGAAGGTGTCTCGATGTTTCGATGAGATAACTATCGTGTTCTGTGGGAGTTGACTTTGATGATCCGTCTATGAACGTGTGAGACGTCGTGCCTTAGGATTCGCTAAACCAACTTGCAAGGGTTATTGACCACGCCGGAGCACGATCAACCTTACCATGAGGGTCTATTTCCTGCGAGCAAACGAAGAACACGCAAGAAGCTGAGATTGCAATCTCGATATTGTGAATATAAGAGAAAGCTTTATTGACGAAAGTGGGGTTATATGACCTCTTGGTCTAGTCATTGAACACAAAGGAAGTATGTGAGTTGGAGCAATGGCAAACTTTAATCTAAACAAAACCAAAGTCTAAATGATTCCCTAAGGTTTGTATATATGGAAGAATAGGGGGATTTTGTGACCCCTTGGAGGAGGGGTCCGAAACCAACCCTAACTCTGTTTCCACAAACATATGGACTCTAAAACAACCTATACTGAAGTATTTCAAAATTACAAGGGCCTTGGCCGATAATAAGGTGACACAACACCTATAATAGCCTCTAGACGAAATTTATGAAGTAGCATCTTGTATATATCGTCCAAGTCTTCATGCAGTCATGATGGTGGCTTCAAAGTCTTGAAATCAGTTCTTATTCCCCTTGCGCATGCCATCATCTCCATGCTTGTCCTTGCTCCAATGTTCATCCTTCTTGTCCAATCCAGGACCTTCAATTGTAAGCAAAACAAATGTCCAATTTAGGCAACATCTTATTCTCATGAACATTAGAATCGTTACCAAGAAATAAAGTACATGCTAATTAAATGGCGTGTGCGAGCTCTAGTAATTTGTCCAGTATATGTAGCTGCAGGGATCTTGGGTGTAACTTTAGTATTGTTGTCCTCATCATCCTCCCCTTCTTGAATTGAGGTTGTCCTCGACGGAACCTCATATTCCTCACCCAAATGAAGCTTCAAATCTGCAATGTTAAAAATGGGACTGACCCAAAAATCTGCTAGCAGCTCAAGTTTATATGCATTATCATTTATTTTCTCTAACACCTTAAAAGGACCATGAACACGTGGCATTAGCTTATATTTGCGTAAATCAGGAAACCTATCCTTACGCAAATGTAACCCAACAAGATCGCCAGGTGCAAAGACAACAGGTTTTCTACCCTTATCTCCAGCAAGTTTATATTTAGCATTCATATGCTAAATGTTTTCCTTAGTTAACTCTTGCATTTTTAAGATCAATTCAACACGTTTTTTAACATCAAAATTAACTTCCCCGAAGATGGAAGAGACAACAAATCAATGGGTGCAGAAGGTAGGAAACCATACACAATTTCAAAAGGGAACCTTTTAGTAGTAGAATGCAGCGAGCGATTATAAGCAAATTCAAAATGAGGCAAGCATTCTTCCCACATTTTCAAGTTATTCTTCAAAATATCCCTAAGCATAGTAGACAATGTTCTATTGACTAATATAGTTTGTCCATCAATTTGTGGGTGACCTGTTGTACTAAAAAGCAGTTTAGTCCCCAACTTAGCCGATAAACATCTCCAAAAGTGGCTAAGAAACTTAGTATCATGATTTGAAACAATAGTATTTGGCACACCATGCAAGCGGTTAATTTCATGAAAGAACAAATCAGCAATATTAGCAGCAACATCACATTTATGACATGGTATAAAGTGTGCCATTTTGGAAAACCTATCCATGACAAAAAATATGCTACCCCCCTTCTTTGTTCGAGGTAAACCTAAAACAAAGTCCATAATTATATCCTCCCATGGAAAACCAGGTATAGGCAAAGGCATATATAAACCATGAGGATTGAGTCATGACTTAGCTTTCACGATGAACTTCTTTGGCCAAGGTATAGGCAAAGGCATATATAAACATGTATAGGCAAAGGCATATATAAACTAGGTATAGGCAAAGGCATATATAAACATGTAGTGGAGCAAGCAACAAAACGTTTCAACATCCCATCTCATCTTTGGCCAAAAGAATTGTGTAGCAAGTACATCCTCCTTCTTTTTCATGCCACAGTGTCCCATTAATCCTCCTCCATGCGCCTCCCGCAACAACAAAAGAGGAATGGAGCTAGCTTGAATTTATAGCTTGTTAGAACGATACACAAATCCATCATTCACGATGAACTTCTTCCATGTTCTACCTTCTTTACAATTATGTAATACATCTTTAAATTCAGCATCATGCACATATTGATCTTTGATGGTCTCCAAACCAAATATTTTAAAGTCAAGTTGTGAAAGTATAGTATAATGACGAGACTGTGCATCAGCAATAACATTTTATTTACCCTTCTTGTATTTTATAACATAAGGGGAAGTCTCAATGAATTCAACCCATTTAGCATGTCCACGGTTTAGTTTTGCTTTACTTTTAATATGTTTCAATGATTCATGATCAGAAGTTATAAAAAATTCTTTGGGCCATAAATAATGTTGCCATGTTTCTAAAGTCCGAACAAGAGCATATAATTCTTTATCATAAGTAGAATAGTTCAGACTAGGCCAACTCAGTTTTTCAGAAAAGTATGCAATAGGTTTACCATCTTGTAATAGCACACCTCCTAATCCAATTCCACTAGTATCACATCACAGAAGTCTTATTAAAAATAGGAAGTTGGAGTAAAGGAGCACGTGTCAACTATCTTTTAATACTATGCATGCTTCTTCCTATGTGGTACCCCAAACAAAAGGCACATCCTTCTTTGTAAGCTCATCGAGAGGTGCAACAATGGTGTTGAAATCACTCACAAAACGCATATAGAAACCAGCGAGGACAAGAAAACTCCTCACTTGTGTGACCGTTTTGGGTTGCGGCCAACTATCGATAGCTTCAGTCATGGCTTTATCAACCTCAATTCCCTGCGGAGTAACAACATAGCAAATAAAAGATACTCGATCTGTGCAAAAGGTGCACTTCCCAAGGTTACCAAACAAATGTTCATCACGGAGAACAATAAAGACAACACATAAATATTCTAAATGTTCCTCGAAAGATCTACTATAAATCAGTATATCATGAAAGTAAACAACCACAAATCATCCAATAAAATCACGTAAAACTTTGTTCATTAATCTCGTGAAAGTACTAGGTGCATTAGGTAACCCAAAAGGCATAACTAACCACTCATATAATCCAAACTTAGTTCTAAATGTTGTTTTCTATTCATCTACCAATTTCATACGAATTTGATGGTATCCACTAAACAAATCAACTTTGGAGAAAATAGTAGAGCCACTCAATTCATCAAGCATATCATCTAGCCTAGGAATAGGATGACGATAACCAACAGTAATATTATTAATGCCTCTACAATCAACACATGTATGCGGTGTACCATCCTTATTCGGCATTAGTATAATAGGAACAACACAAGGACTAAGGGATTCACGTAGATAACCTTTATCAAGCAGCTCCTATACTTGATGCATCATCTCCTTCATCTCCCCTGGATTGTTACGGTATGGTGCACGGTTGGGCAACGATGCACTAGGTATTAAGTCAATTTGATGCTCAATCCCTCGAATAGGTGGTAATCCCAGTGGCACGTCTTGTGGAAAGACATCAGTGAACTCCTACAAAATGTAAGTGACAGTAGGAGGCAGAGAGGCACCTCCTCGAATGCAAATAATGCTTCTTTGGACACAAAAGCATAGCAAACAGATTTGTTGAAATTTATATCATCAATATCGGGTTCGGTGGCAAGTAAACATCCAATTTTCAATTTAATTTCAGAAGCAACATGAGATGATGGTTTGTTATTAGGCTTCATTTGATGCTCAAATTCTTTTGCCACAATCTGATTTTCACTCCCTATTGATATCATCTTTCAAAATGTGTTCAGGACTCATAAGAAGCAAAGCCATATGTTTATCCTTATGAACAAGAGTATACTAATTATTTCTACTATGGAGTACATAATTTTATCGAATTGCCATGGTCTACCAAGTAATAAGGAACATGCTTGCATGGATACCGCATCATAATCAACATAATCAGCATATGTAGCGATACTAAAATGCACACAAACATCATGTGTTACATTAACCTAGCCACTGTTGTTGAACCATTGGATGTAGTAAGGATGCGAATGTGGTCTTGTGGTGAGGGACAACTTCTCCACCATCTCCATGCTAGCCAAGTTTTGGTAGCTCCCTCCATCTATGATGACACGAACAGAACGTTCCTTCACAACTCCCTTTGTATGGAACAAATTGTGCCACTGATTTTGCTCACCTTGTGTGACTTGCATACTCAAAACACATTGAGCAACTAAACTTTCAAACCTGTCAGCGTCTTCACCAGCCATGTATTGTGTCTCTTGTTCATAATCATGTCCACCCTGCTCTTCGCTAGCAATAAGAGCCAAAGTCCCCTCATCATAGTCACTAGCGGACTCATACCCACCATCCTCAGTAACAATCTTCAGACGCGGAGATGGACATTTGCTCGCATAGTGACCTCCACCCTTGCAACGATGGCATATAACCTCATGTGTTTGCCCTCTTGATGCCATGGATTAAGAAGAGCTACGTGTAGGACTAGAAGCTGTGCTCTTGGCGGATGCTGGTGGTGGTGCCTATTTTCTTGTATCTCGACAAGACTTGGAGGGTGAAGTAGGCGGTGCTAGAGCAAGACGTGTGGAAGTAGAAGATGTACGTGACGCCCATGATGAAGATCGTCCTACAGAAAAATTAGTTCGCTCCAATGCATGTCGATCCTGCACTTCACGTTCAGCTTTGCAAGCAAGATGGAATAAACGAGTGATACTATTATACTCCTTATACTCTAAAATGGTTTGAATCTCTCTATTTAATCCATCCATAAAACCTGCAAGCATAGCTTCATTATCCTCAACAATACCACATCTAATCATGCTAGTTTGCAATGCCTAATAATATTCCTCTACATAATTATTTCCTTGTCTTAAACACTACAATTTTTGGAATAATTCACACTGATAATATGGTGGAACCCAGCGAGTGCGCATAGCACTTTTCAAAGCAGCCCAGGTAGCAGGGATATTATCATGATATAATCTACAATGTTCAGACCATCACACACAAGGAAAACTAGTGAATGCACAAACAACAGCAACAACACGTCGCTCCTTAGGATATTGTAAGCATGTAAAACATTGTTTAGTTTCTAACTCCCAAGTAAGATATATATCAGCAACATATCTAGCCTAAAATGGAGGAATATTCAATTTTAGTTTAGGAAGATGGTCATGAACTCGTACCTAAGGTGGTGGTGGAGCCCTACCATTGTGATTATTTTCATGTGGACGACCTGGTAGTGGTGCTGGTGGTTGCATGTAGTTCTGATTTTGATCAACCTCATCCTCGCAATCGCCCTTGTAATCGTCCTCCTCGGTAGTAGTAGCAGACACAGAAGCATCAACTGTAGGTGCAGTGACACCTGAAGTTTGACCAAGCTCAAGGGGAACATGCATTTCTCGTCCCACTTGATTTGGAAGGCGACATTGTTGTTGTTGTAGAGGTGCGATAGGTGCAGCCGGTGGTGGCTGTGGAAGATGCGTGAGTAGTTCCTTAAACTTAGGTGCAGCCAGTGGTGGCTGTGGAAGATGCGTGAGTAGTTCCTTAAACTTGTTATCGAGCTTTGTTTCGCACGTCCTCTCAGTGCCAGCTATCTTATACATGGCCTCTTCCAAACTAGTTAGCACGTCTTGCACCTCACCACTCATAATTTACTGAAATTTATCATGTAGCTCCTTGTTTGTCATGTTCTCCCAGTCAGTCTCGTCGGCTTGTGATCCTCCCATGGTTAGAAGCAATATAAACACACAAGAATATGTCCTATAGACTACTAAGAGGATGTGGAGTTGTGGAGAGTCACAAATCCATCAAGAGAATCACAAATTCTAACCTGTTCTTACCAAGCATCAGGTGGTGATCGACAACTTTTGTGGTAAAAAACTCCTCAAAGCTTGGACAGAGCGAGTACCAGGTGGTGTGAATGCATGATGTAGATGTATGTGGAGCTGGGAAGGCTTATAATATGGTAGCAAATAGGGTCAGCAATAATCAGCTCGGAGATGCAAAATTGAATAAACGCTCAATGACATTACTATGCTGGTCCTAGACTAGCCGTGCTAGAGACGTGAGCCTAGAACAATAAGAAAATCACGGCACTGAATGGAAACAAGGGAAAAGCACACTCTGAAAACATTCTCTCTTTTTTTGGCGCTCTATTTTTTGCGCTCTTTTCTTTTCAGAAAATCACTATAATGGCTAGTGTATCAAAACTCTTCCCAAGTCGAAATAACAGGATAGGCACAAAAAAATTGACTATTTTTTTTGGAAATCAGGGCAACGACGGCCAAAAAGTGCGACAAAAAATCACTATGATGGCGAGTGTCTCAATATGCTCCCCAGGGCCTAAATACAAGATAGGCCAAAAATTGAACCGCCAAACTTTAGGCCTAAAAAGTGTCCGGGGTCTGAAAACTTTTTTTGGAATCACCCCTGTTCTACGGATGGAGAAAGATTGATGAAACCCTAAACCTACTCAGACAAGGCAACACGAATCTAGAAATAGATGGATGTCGGACCAAACCTAATATGGAAAGAACTCGGATTGGTGGCGAAAATGCGGTCGTATATGAGGACTCACATTGGTGGACAGGCGGTTGTATATGTGGATCGGATTGGTGGTGCTATTTGGAGGTGGTATATATCGAGTTAGATTGTATATGGTGGGGGTGGTGGTATATGGCAGCGGCGATATATATGGTGGGGTGGTGGTATATGGCAGCGATGAAGGTGGTGCACCGGCGGCGCAACAACTTGTCAGCAGAACTCAAAACTCTAAAGGACTAAAAGCTAAGACCAACAACTTGACACGATGATGCAACCGCAAATTTAACAAAGCAAAACACTAAAAGATTATGCAATGGCTCGGACTAGTTCGGATATGACGAACTAACCCTAATTTTTCAGCTTTTTCGTGGACTCTGGGTATGAAGAATAGATACAATCTAGACTATGAAAAATTGGTAAAATCTTACTGAGTAACCTGGAAATATGGTACCACTTGATAGAGGAAGGTGTCCTTATGTTCCGATGAGATAGCTAACATTTTCTATGGGAGTCGACTTTGACGATCCGACTACGAACATACGAGAAGTCATGCCTTAGCAATCGCCAAACCAACTTCCAAGGGTTATTGACCACGCCGGAGCATGATCAACCTGACCATGAGAGTCTATTTCCTTCGAAAAACAAAGAACAAGCAAGAAACTAAGATTGCAATCTTGATATTGCGAATATAAGAGGAAAGCTTTATTGACTAAAGTTGGGTTCCGTGACGTCTTTGTCTGGTCATTGAAAACAAACGAAGTACGCGAGTTGCAGCAATGGTGAACTTTAATCTAAACAAAACCCAAAGTATAAATGATGCCCTAAGGGCTGTATATATGGAGGAATATGGGGGAATTTCGTCACCCATTGGAGGAGGGGTCCGAAACCAACCCTAAGTCTATTTCCCCACACATACATACTCTAAAAGTAGCCTATACTAAAGTATTTCAAAATTACATGGGCCTAGCCAAATAATAAGGTGATGCAACTCCTATAATATTCTCTGGATGAAATTTATGAAGTAGCATCTAATATATTTCGTCCAAGCCTTCATGCACTCATTATGGTGGCTTCAAAGTCCTGAAATCATCACTTGAAACTCGGTTCTTGTACCCCTTGCGCATGCCATCATCTCCATGCTTGTTCTTACTCCAATGTTCATCCTTCTTGTCCAAGCTAGTCCCTTCATTTGTAAGAAAAACAAATGTTTCCAATTTAGGCAACATCATTTTCTCATTAACATTAGAATCATTACCTAGAAACGAAAGTACGTGATAATTTAATTGGCATGCACGAGGTCTAGTAATTGGTCCAGTATATGTAGCTGCAGAGATCGTGGGTGTAACTGTAGTATTGATGTCCTCATCAATGACTTTATTAGGTGGCATTGTTTGTGTTCTTACTTTAAGCCAAACAAATCCACTTATGAGTGCATTGAGGATTTGCTGATGTCGCAATTTTCAGTCAGATAACCAAAAATAATTAAGATGATGTAGAAGCATTCATGTGTACAAAATAGAAGAATGCGAGATAGATATTTAGATTGATAATATTTAGGAGTCAATGGAGGATATTGAATTGGGAACCAATGAGGTTTTAGAAACTACTATCATTATTGTCTATATTTTTTAGTACACAGAGAGGCTAACTTCAAGGATCCAACTCTCCATGTGAAGCATTTGCTCGTGCATGTAGAAAGCGTGTTTTCAAATGTCAAAGAATATGAAATTTTAGAAATGCACATATTCATGTCCAAATGTTATACGAAATCTTTTTAGGGATGCAATTTTTTAGAGGGGATGCCGAATAATTTGTCCATGTGAAAAAAGTTGAGTTCCACGAACATTAATAGACCACCAATTTTTTTCATTTTATAGCTAATGGAACACAATTTGTTTTACATGAAAATTATCAAGCACACCTTTAAAATTATCAATGTTTATTTGAATTTATTGTTAATCGCATGCTAGAATAAATTTGTGGATTGTTCATCACCACTATATGGTTACTTCTTTATCTAACTTTTTATTTTGAGTTCGGCTGATGGCAACAGGAACCAAAGGACATTTAGGCCCAAGAAGAATGCACCATCTGGTAATAAGGTAGTGGTATCTCCATTACTACAAATATTTTTTTAAATTTCATAATTGCATAATTCCATCGTTTTGGCCATAAGAGAAAACAAAGGATTCAACAACTCAAAATATTATTTTGAAATTGGATTACTTTGTCAAAAATTATAATTATACTAGGATTATACATGAGAATACGATGTGAAAATATCCAAAACATCATTCAACTAGCTTAACATTATTTTTTTCAATTGAGTTTGAGGCTATGCATTCATAGTTTGGTGTTTTGCTGCCTCTATCCTTCAATCTAAGCTCTTTAGAGTTGCCTCTATACACTACAAATGTCGCCTCTTATCGTGGAGACTGCTTCTATCTACTAAATTAATGAGCTGACCCACATTTCATATTATTTTCTTACCAGTTCCCTATGATAATGCCTTATTCACCAAAAAAATACATATTTTACTTGTTATGGGTAGACCTTAGAGGCTTGGATTTAGAGCTTTCACATTGCATGGTTTTGTATAAGCAGTTGGAGGGTCCTAGCTTTAGGGCCAGGGTTGCCTCTAAGCATTGCTGATGCTTAGGCATATCCCATCTTTTGCATTATTTGGTTATGCAGGGCGTACAGTTGAAGAAACACATTGATGCGACATTAGGAAATGGTAATTTGAGAGATGCTGTACGGTTGCCTCCTGGAGAGGATCTCAATGAATGGTTGGCTGTTAATAGTAAGTTCTTTATTGCAACATGTTCATAAGAAAATTAAGTTTTCCATATTACTAAAAATCATCTTCTTTTTCACAGCTGTTGATTTCTTCAATCAGGTGAACATATTGTACGGTACTCTGATGGAGTTCTGCACGCCTTCCACATGCCCAACGATGACAGCCGGATCGAAGTAAGATGCTAGCCTTCTTGGGAACATTAATTTATATATCATTTTAGATCTATCTGTTGATTTATTATACCAGGGTAACTTTGATTAGAGAAAAATAAGCATTTCAGGTTTGAGTATAGATGGGCCGACGGAGTGCAAATCAAGAAACCTATCGAGGTTTCGGCACCAAAATATGTGGAGTATTTGATGGACTGGATTGAGGTCCAACTTGATGATGAGTCCATATTCCCTCAAAAACTTGGTAGTTACAACTTATAACATACTGCCTAGTTTAGAACCGACATTAACCATTTTAATTTTGTGTTAGGACTTAGGAGGGGTGCATTTTGTCAATCGATTGAATTGAACTATTTGTGCAGGAACACCTTTCCCACAAAATTTTCGAGATGTTGTGAAGACAATATTCAAGCGCCTTTTCCGTGTTTATGCTCATATTTACCACACTCATTTTCAGAAAATTGTGAGCCTCAAGGAAGAAGCCCATCTTAACACATGCTTCAAGCATTTTACCTTGTTCACCTGTGTAAGTTGCATCCTGATCTATGTACTAGCCCATTCTACATGACCATATTGGAACACACCATCTTATGATGCATTTTGTTCAATATTTGTTGTTGACCCTTTTTCTAACATCTGGATTTTTGAATTATACATAGATGTAAACATATCCCTATTAGATCTAGCTAGTAGTGATTGGACCGATTCCATGTGATAGAGAATGTTCAACACATGATTTTTTTTCTCGCCAATGATAAATTAATGAGTTACTTGTTAATGCTAGTTCCTAATTTTGTTCCTTCTGTAGGAGTTCAAATTGATCGACAAGGCTGAACTTGCACCACTTATTGATCTTATTGAATCCATCGTGACTGTTTGCTAAGATGTCAACAAGGAGAGTGGAACATTTTCCCTTGTTTATTTGGGCATTTTCTAGGGTACAATGAGCTGTGCATGAGAGTGAGACTGAGGCAAAAATTTCCAAAGAAAACATATTTTGCATTTATTGTTTTTCTCATCTACATGACTTTGAGTAACATTGTCGTACTTACATATGAACCCCTGGTCCAACCAGTTAGAGGACACATTATCTACTGTGTTTGTGGAACAATATTATTCCTTTTTAACTATGGACTTATGTAACATAATTAGAGATAATAACGAATTTCTTGACACAAAAGTAAAAATCATAGATGAATGTAAACGGGAGTAAAAGAAGTGTTTCCTTTTATACCAGAATATTGTATTTTATCTCAAGTACTACCTCTATCCCGGTTTATTAGGCCCTTCTTATTTTGGTCTAAAGTTTGACTTAAAAATTTAACTAAAAATATGTAAACTAATGTCACAAAAATTATCTTGTCGGAATGCTCTTTCAAATACAAATCCAAAAGTATAATTTTTTATAGCATATACTTTATATTTTATTAGTCTATAGATGGCCGAAGTCTGGCCCAAAATACGAAGGGGCCTAATAAACACAGACGGAGCTAGTAGTAGCTTCCACTTATCAAAGATATTTGTTGTAGTCTTTTTATTAAGGGGTCCAAAGTTGTCTTTGGAAACCACGGCCACCCATAGGACCAAGGGCCCCTTGCTGGTTCGGCAGGGGGACGTCGCGTTGCACAAAGAGCAGAAGAACATGCAGCAGCGCGGCAGCGATCACACAAGCACTTTTACCCATGTTCGGGCCGCTGTGAGTTGTAAAACCCTACTCCTGCTTTGGTGGATTGATGGTGGAAGAACAGTGGTTGAGTGTAGTACACTTGCCTGGCAGGGGTGGCAGTGGCTACGCGCGTATGGGTGTGTGTGTTGTCCAACCTTCTAACCCTTTCTACAGTTGCCATGGGCCTCCTTTTATAGATTAAGGGGTCACCACAATGGCAAAACAGTCACTATGGACTGATAAGATAGCAAACAGTGCTATCATACCTAACTCTGCAGGCTGACAGGGCGCATTAGATGCGTCGCTCAACATCACATCATTGCTTGCCCGGAAAGCCTTGCCGGGCTCGTCTTGCCAGCTTCACGCCTGCTCGCTTGACACATCGCAGGACGGGTGTCATCTGTAGGAATTTCCCATAGAGAAAGGCTGCCATTTGGCAAATGGCTACCACTTAGTCACTTTGCGGCTTGACACCGCACTGATTGACGAAGTGGATCATGGCGGAGTGTTTGGGTGAGGTGGTTTTGCCTCCATGAGCCCCGACAAGCTCTGTCGGGGCGTCTTGGACGTCTTCTTCCAGTGGTGACCCCGTCCTTGTCGAGCTCGCCTGCTTGGCAAGGGAGGCTTTTCTCCTGGTGGTATCTTGTTTTCTGTGTCTTGATCTTGGTCCTCTTGATCTACATGTTGGTCCTTTGAAGCTCTTGTTCTCTAATACTCTGGCACCGCCTGGTGCTGTAATCTTGCTCCCGTGCCTGTGCATAGTCTGGGCAATAGACCCGAGGTTTGTTGCACTGACAGAATCCCCCGGGCCTGCCCTGATCGCGCTTCCGAGCGTCCTCGTGATAGGCCCTAATAAGTGCATAGGTAGGGGCGCTGAAGAGGCTGGCCTCTTGAGGTCATCTTTGCTTCTTCATTAGCCGTGATTCTAGGCCAGTTTTCGGTTCCCCGCGCGTCGTGTAGAGCCAATGGTGGTGGGTCCACCCTTGTAATAGCCCGTGAAGGACTTCAATGCTAGGGGTAGAAACTACCAATTCACTCTTCCCATCACGCCCTTATCCTCATCCACGTATGCAGCATGCATCGCGCGGGGTAGGTAACGGAGGTGCATGGCACGGGAGAGCGTCAAGGCGACGGCCCGGTCTTCTTGAATTGCGGAGGAGGACGGAGGTTGCTCGTTGATGGAGCGGCCCCCCTCCTCGGCCCGCCTATAAAAGGAGGGGCAAACGAGGAGCTGAGCCATCTATCTTCGCGTCCATTCTCCCCTATCTTCTACCTCTTGCTGGCCATGCTAAAGAGAAGGGCCCGGGGCTAGCCCCCAGGCCTTAGTCTTGAACTTCTCTTAGATCTGAAGATGATATCCGAGCAGCACGGTGGTAGCACCGGGGGTGGCGACTCCGGTGCGCTCGTCACCTGGTCGCCCGTAGCCTTGATTCTAGTGGGAGGGGATGTGAACAACACCATGTCGAGGCCCGCAGTAGGCACGGGGCATGGTAGTCGGTCGCTCCCCATTCTTCATCCCTTCACGGTATTGAGGAGGAGCCTCGGAAAGTGTTTGCCGCTGACGAAGGTGAATCTGATCTCCCACAGGCGTCATCCTCTCGCCGTGCAAGAGGGCTTCTTGCTCGCATACACGTCTTCGAAACATGCAGTGCTTTCCAACAACAGGGCCATTGGGGATGACCATGCTCTCTGTGTGGCAAACCAGAGAGCATGGCGCCCGGCACGGCTGTTGTGCTGAGGTCTTCGGGTGGTAGTGATGTGGACGGCGGCGGAAACCCACGACGCGTCAAGAACGGGGACTACCGTTCCAACGAGTCATGTTTGCCGGTGACACCATGTCTCCATCTGTCCCTCCTACAGTGTCACCATCCACGCCTGCCCTCCGGTTTCTTCCTCCTTGTCAGGGAGCGGCGCCACCCTGATCCTGGGGAGGCGCCAAATCCCAGCTGGGTGCGCCACCGGCCTCTTCGACCTCTTCCTGTAGGAGATGGACAGGGGCAAATGCATCACAGGGCACTTATCTTTTTTCAATCTTAAATTTGCAGGCATTTGCCAAATTTTAATTCAGATAATGTAATATCTCGAGTCCATGTTTGTGTTCTGTAATGTTTGCACTTGTATGATCAGCATATTAACGAAAAAGATGAACCTTGCCGGGAACCTGTGCACGTATATGTCCATGCAGAGGTTAAATGCCTATTTGTTTTAAACAAACGAGTTTTCCCCGGCAGGCTATCCTGCCGGTACCCTTTTGATTTTGTTGCTGGGGGCCGAAGCCTTCCGGGCAAAAAATAAAAGGACCAGCCCCCGCCTACTCTTTTCCATCAAATGCCACTACGACCACCCTGGCCGAAGCAACGTTCAAGCCAGGGTGGGAGCACCTAAGTTTGGAAGAGCGGCGAGGTTTTCTTTATGCACAAGTTTCAGCCTACAGAACACTTATGGACAAGAGATAGGACTTATATGTTTGGCTTGCCGGCGATCGCCGTACTGGGCTATCTCGTAAACTCCTTGTCGAAGCCAAGTTCACGGCAGGAATCTGCAGCTTCATGCATATGAGATGAATGCAGGATGCGATCCTATCTATATGCATATGCAAATTCTCATGAAATGCTTATGCAATGATCTTGGGATGCTTATGCATGCATGCAACTTGGTCGGGGGACCCCCAGCGCTTCGTTTATTTTTCTCTTGCTCAGGGTCATCGCCCTGGCTTTCTACAAGGGGTTACATGCAACTGAGGCAAGGCATGTACAAATGGGTGGCTGCCGAGCAGGGCCCGACAGCCGCGCCTTACGGGTAGAATTTGCGGAGATGCTCAATATTCCATGAGTTTTCCAATTTAATGCCATCTCCCATCTCCAGACGGACTGCGTCGGGTCTGGTGACTCGTACTACCCAGTAAGGACCTTCCCACTTTGGCGAAAACTTGTTTGTACCCTTGGCAGATCGAACGCGCCTAAGGACAAGGTCGCCTTCCTCAAAACACCGGGCATGAACCCTGCGGTTCTGATAGCGACGCGGGGCTTGCTGATAGCGTGCAGCACACATAGCAGCCCGGAGACGGTTCTCCTCGAGTAGGACAGTGTCGTCACGCCGGTGCTGATCTTGCACTACTTCATCGTAGGCAAACACTCGAGGCGACCCATAAATGAGTTCTGTGGGGATAACTGCTTCTGCCCCATAGACTAGGGAGAAGGGAGTCTGCCCGGTAGCTCGATTTCGTGTCGTTCCGAGCGACCAGAGAACTACCGACAGCTCATCGATCCACCGCCTGCCGTGCTTCTGCAGCGTATCAAAGGTTCTTGTCTTGAGTCCTCGTAGCACTTCAACGTTCAACCTCTCAGCTTGCCCATTGCTTCTGGGATATGCAACAGAGGCAAATGAGATCTTGCATCCGAGGGCATGAACATATTGCATGAAGGCGCGACTCGTGAACTGGGTGCCGTTGTCGGTAATGATCCTTGCAGGGACTCCAAAGCGGCACACCAATTCTTTCAAGAACTTGATAGCTGACTGAGCAGTCACCTTTCTCACGGCAGTCACTTCCCGCCACTTTGTAAACTTGTCGATAGCAACGAACAAGAATTCAAAGCCCCCGATTGCTCAGGGGAAGGGGCCGAGGATATCGAGCCCCAGACCTAACCTAGACAAGTTGTCTGCAACAGGGTTCTCAGCTCCTTTTCTATCAACAATATGCAAAACAAATTCTTGTAGCAAGAGAACCCATATAATAAGTCTAGGTTTAGCATCTTACTTTTTCATAAGATATTTAATAGCAACATGATCAGTGTGAATAGTTACTTTAGAATCAACAATATAAGGTCTGAACTTATCACAAGCAAATACAACTTCTAAAAGTTCTTTTTCAGTAGTAGCATAATTTCTTTGAGCATTGTCTAGAGTCTTACTAGCATAATTGTCGGGGGAAATCTGCCTCCACGAACACCTATGGGGACCGAGCCCCTTTCTGGTTCGGCGGGGGGCAGAGGTCGCGCGAAGAGCGGATAGAGGCGATGCACACAAGAGATTTACCCAGCTTCGGGCCGCACGGATGCGTAAAACCCTACTGCTGCTTTGTGGTTTGTATTGTGTTCTTGTTCGGGAGCGTTGGGTGCTACAGTACACTCAGGCAACTAATCAGACCGAGCGTGAGTGGCCTTCTTCTCCCTCCTTCCCCCTCACGTTGCGCATGGGGCCTCCTTTTATATGCGCAAGGGGTTACCCACAGGTGGCAACGTAGGCGCGGTAAAACTGGAAAACGCTGTGCTGGGTACAGCTGTTTGCACAGTGCTATCATACCTAACTCTGATGGCAGGGGACAAGGGCATTAAATGCCCGTCTAGGTCACCCAAACAGTGCAGAAAAGGGACCGTTAGGGGCGCCACCATTTGCCACGACGGCTATCCTGTCAGCGTTGCTTCGCCACCGCATGCCCCTGGCTGCGCAGCCTCTCGCCACGTACGCCTGGAATACCCCCAGAGCGACACGTCGGTGGATGAGCTGGAACGCAGGTGCGGGGTGGTGACTTGCCGCGGCAAGCGCCTTGCCGTGGCTGATGCCTTGTCGTGCCCGGGAGCTTGTCGCCCACCGGTCCTTGCCGGGACGCGTGGCGCGTCGCAACAAGTCTCTTGTCGTGCCCTGGTCGGCCTTCCCGGCTAGCTCCTCTTGCCGGGGCCTTGTGCTTCGAGCGGCCGTCCCGGCAAGGTCCTCTTGCCGGGGCCTCGCTCTCTTCGGGTGGCCTTCCCGGCAAGCTCCTCCTGCCGGGGCCTTGGCTCAAATACTTTGTTCTTGGATGGCCCAAGAAGGGACCATGGAGAGTTTTGGCGATCACCTGGCAAGCCTTGCCGCGGGGTACTACGACTGTCCGTGCACAAGTTCGGGGTACTAAGGTACCCCTACTTTAGTACACCAACAGGAGCCCCCGGGCCTGGGCCATACACGATGCCGAGCGCTGTTGGGCCAGGCCCAAAACAGTGCACGGGCACGCGCGGCCTGGGTCATGCTGCATCTTCTTCTGCATCCACCACGTCCTCCCCGAACGGCACGCGTCTAATGCGTCATCGTGGGGAGAGGCGTGCGTGACGTGGGTGGCGTGCGCGGGGCTGAGCCCCGCAGGCATGCGTCACATCGCAATAAAGGGGGGCGGTTCGCGCCATCTCCATAAGTGGAGGGAGGCGTGGAGGCGTGGCTCGTTTGCTGGACGGGGCCGAGGCACGGTTTCCGAGGCGTCCGCTCCCCACGATCACGGGGTGGGGGGAGGTCGTCTCAGCCGTCACCTCGGTCCTGCACGCTAGCCACGCGGCTTCCATGCACCTGGAGTTGCGGACGGTGGAGGCAGGAAACTGGGCCGTCGCGGGTCGAGGCAGCAGGCCGGTCCCAGTCGCCTGCTCTTCCTGTGTCTTGATTGGCTGAGTGGGGCGGCCGAGCCCCCACCCTGCTCCTTTATAAAGAGCAAGAGGGGCGACAGAAATCCACACTCCTTCATCTTTTCTTCCCTTCAGCTTCTGATCCCCTCTCTCCATTCGCCATGGAGAAAGGGAACCCTGGTCCTTCATCGGTGGCGGCGAGGGTCGCTGCTAGGCAACGCGCCCCTCCTCCCCTTGCACCCGCGGTGGCAGAGCCAACCGTAAGGGGAAGGGGGAGGGGGCGAGGTCGTGGACGAGGCCGAGGCGCTCGGGGACGAGGCGGACGGGGCGGTGCGCCGGCCTCGCCTCCGCCAGCGGCTCCTCTTCTCACGAAGGTCCACTTCGGGGACGACCCTTGCGAGTTCTTCATCAGGCTGCGTCGGGCGCCTCGTCATTGCCTCCGTCTCCCGGCTCCCTTCGCAAGCGTGATGGAGATGGAACAACCCGAGACGCTAAGACTATGCATGAGGGGCTGCGGGATCAGCGGCACGCGGGTCCATGTTGAGTCCCCAGCCCCCGGCGTGATGTATCTTGGTCGAGGGTGGAAGACGTTCGCCCGTATCCACAGCTTGATGGAGGGGTTCACCCTCCATTTTAAGTTGATGGAGGGCGATCTCCTCTCCGTTAAGGTCTTCGGGTGCTATGGGACCCGAGCCCGGTGCTGCGTGGATAGCTCCTCCGACAGCGAAGGCTCCTCCTCGAGCGAGAGCGACGAGGAGGGGAGCGACAGCGACGACGAGGGTAGCGGTCGTCGGGATGACGGGTCCGACTAGGCGTCGGTCGTGGCTCCGCGTGGCACCGGCGAACCCATCATCCGTGTCGCCGGCTCCTTGAGCTTCTCGGGGTCGTCTCGTTGGCGGCTAGCGCAGGGAGGCTGCGGAAGAGGAAGAGGGCGGGCGGCAAGGCCGTCAACTCAGAGTACGGGGGCACGGCGCCCTCGACAGCGTGCTGACGTCCTGCCGCCTCGTCGAGCCCTGCTTCCGGCGCCGCCGTCACCGTACAGCTTTCAGACGGCCCCCGGGGTGTTCTCTTGGTGTCTTCTGCCACCCGTAGCTCGCCTAGGCGCCCCTTTTGCCCTTTTCGCCTCCTTGTCCTACCTCGTGAGGAGAGAGACAAGAAAGGGATTACGAGCACCTTATCTCTTTTTAACTTATAAGCCCTCGGGCTTTAGTTGCATTTAAAGCTTGTAATACCATCTCTCATGTTTTTCATTCTCTCTGAACTGTACCTGAGCGGAATGTTTTTTTAATGAAAAGGGGATGTTTGCCGGGCCATTTGTCCCGCGGGTAAAACCCACGCCAGGGAGCGAGTCTTTTATATCGTTAAGATAGATACTTCTTTGCCCGGCAACAGGCCCTGCCGTCTTCCCGCGCCACTCGACCTCTCTCACGTCTTTGCTGGAGGTAGGGATGAGGCGGGTTCGGGCTCCTCATTCTGTCCCTTTTCCGCCGTGGCTACTACCAAAACTGGCCCCAGGAACGCGCTCTGGGGCCCATAGTTAAGGGAGCACGGTAGATTTTTAGGAAGAAACAAGGTTTTCGCATTCCTCAGTCCATAAGAGAATACATGACAAGGGATGAAAAACTTATCTGGGATTGCAGCCCACGGCAACTTTGGCTTGCCGCGGGCGAACCTTTGTACTTGCAGCCCCCGGCTGGTTTGCCGGGGACCAGATGCTGGTCCGCCCTTCTTCTCTTCTTCGTCCTTAAGCGGTCTGTCCGGGATATGCAAAACCCTGCGAACCAAGGGAAACGAAAGAACAGGAAAAAAGGACGCAGACCCGACCTCTAAGCTAGGGGTTAGCAGCTGTTAGGCACTATCAACCCTAACCAAGGACGAGACTCGACTCAGCATGCATGCTAAAACTTAGGGCGCCAGCGCTTCATTTACTGCTGCTCAGGGTCTGCGCCTGGCTTTGTACAAAGGATTACATGCAACAGCGGCAAGACTTGTACAAAAGGGTGGTTGCCGGACGGGGTCCGACAACCGCGCCTTACGGGTAAAACTTACGAAGATGCTCAATATGCCAGGAGTTGCTCACCGGAGTGGTATCTTCGGTCTCAAGGCGGACAGCGCCAGGCCTAGCGACTTGTTTCACCCGGTAAGGGCCTTCCCACTTCCTCGAAACTTCTGGCACTAACTTTGCGGCTATAAAAGCAGCGCAAAGCTTGCTGGTAGCGAGCAGCTCGCATAGCGGCCTGAAGACGGTCCCCCTCGAGGAGCAGCGCGTCATCTCGTCGCAGCTGCTCTTGCTCGAGCTCAGCGTGAGCGAGCACTCGAGGTGGCCCGTATGCGAGATCCGTGGGGCTAACTGTCCCCGCTCCATGGAATAGAGCGAAAGGTTGCATGGTCATACCAGGGCTTACCTGCGCTGAGAGGTGTCGGCGTATGTTCGGACGTCGTGGCACCATGAGCTCGGTGCATGTTCGGACGCCGTGGCACCATGAGCTGGCTCGGCGACGCCCGTTCCGCCGCCGGTACCGTCCCCACCACCCGTTTGCTCCAGGGGCGGTGGGTTCGACGCGGACGGACCAGCCACCTCCGGAGCCTTCTTCTTCGGTGGCATGTCGATGAAGACGATGGAGATCTAGTCTGTGTAGAGGCCGGATCAGGTTCACACAACCTCGACACCCCCTACCTGGCGCGCCAAAGATGTCGGGGGAAATCTGCCTCCACGAACACCTATGGGGACCGAGCCCCTTTCTAGTTCGGCGGGGGGCGGAGGTCGCGCGAAGAGCGGATCGAGGCGATGCACACAAGAGATTTACCCAGCTTCGGGCCGCACGGATGCGTAAAACCCTACTGCTGCTTTGTGGTTTGTATTGTGTTCTTGTTCGGGAGCGCTGAGTGCTACAGTACACTCAGGCAACTAATCAGACCGAGCGTGAGTGGCCTTCTTCTCCCTCCTTCCCCCTCACCTTGCGCATGGGGCCTCCTTTTATATGCGCAAGGGGTTACCCACAGGTGGCAACGTAGGCGGGGGTAAAACTGGAAAACGCTGTGCTGGGTACAGCTGTTTGCATAGTGCTATCATACCTAACTCTGACGGCAGGGGACAAGGGCATTAAATGCCCGTCTAGGTCACCCAAACAGTGCAGAAAAGGGACCGTTAGGGGCGCCACCGTTTGCCACGACGGCTATCCTGTCAGCGTTGCTTCTCCACCGCATGCCTCTGGCTACGCAGCCTCTCGCCACGTACGCCTGGAATACCCCCAGAGCGACACGTGGGTGGATGAGCTGGAACGCAGGCGCGGGGTGGTGACTTGCCGCGGCAAGCGCCTTGTCGCGGCTGATGCCTTGTCGCGCCCGGGAGCTTGTCGCCCACCGGTCCTTGCCGGGACGCGTGGCGCGTCGCAGCAAGTCTCTTGTCGTGCCCTGGTCGGCCTTCCCGGCAAGCTCCTCTTGCCGGGGCCTTGTGCTTCGAGCGGCCGTCCCGGCAAGCTCCTCTTGCCGGGGCCTCGCTCTCTTCGGGTGGCCTTCCCGGCAAGCTCCTCCTGCCGGGGCCTTGGCTCAAATACTTTGTTCTTGGATGGCCCAAGAAGGGACCATGGAGAGTTTTGGTGATCACCTGGCAAGCCTTGCCGCGGGGTGCTACGACTGTCCGTGCACAAGTTCGGGGTACTAAGGTACCCCTACTTTAGTACACCGACAATAATGAATAACATTTAATTTCTTATCAACTCTTTGCCCTAGAACAGCACCTACAGCATAATCACTAGCATCACACATAATTTCAAAGGGTAAATTCCAATCAGGTGGCTAAACAACAGGTGCAGAGACTAATGCTTTCTTAAGTATTTCAAATGCTTCTACACAATCATCATCAAAGGCAAATGGTATATCTTTTTGTAATAAATTAGTTAGAGGCCGAGAATTTTTTGAAAAGTCCTTAATGAACCTCCTATAAAATCCGGCGTGACCAAGGAAACTTCTTATACCTTTGATGTCCTTGGGACATGGCATCTTTTCAATAGCATCAACCTTGGCTTTATCAACTTCAATACCTCTTTCAGAAACTTTATGCCCCAAGACAATTCCTTCATTAACCATAAAGTGGCACTTTTCCCAATTCAAGACAAGATTAGTTTCTTCACATCTCTGCAAAACTCGATCAAGATTGCTCAAGCAATCATCAAAAGAGGAACCATAGACGGAAAAGTCATCCATGAAAACCTCACAAATCTTTTCACGAAAGTCAGAGAATATAGCCATCATGCATCTTTGAAAGGTAGCAGGTGCATTACATAGACCAAAAGGCATACGTCTATAAGCAAAAGTACCAAAAGGGCAAGTAAAAGTAGTCTTTGATTGATCTCTAGCTGACACGGGTATTTGACAGAAACCAGAATAACCATCTAGAAAGCAGTAATGTGTATGTTTGCATAATCTTTCTAGCATTTGATCAATAAAAGTTAAGGGGTAATGATCTTTCTTAGTAGCCTTATTTAATTTGTGGAAATCAATTACCATCCTATAACCTGTGATAATTCTTTGTGGAATCAATTCATCTTTATCATTAGGAACAACAGTAATACCTCCCTTCTTAGGGACACAATGGACATGACTTACCCACTGACTATCAGCAATGGGATAAATTATACCTGCCTCCAGAAGCTTGAGTATTTCTTTTCTTACCACTTCTTTAATTTTAGGATTCAAACGTCGCTGAGGATCACGAACTGGTTTGGCATGTGCTTCCAAATTTCTTTTATGTTGACATAGAGTGGGACTAATGCCCTTAAGATCATCAAGAGTATATCCAATAGCAGCACGGTGCTTCTTCAGAGTTTTCAATAATCTTTCTTCTTCATGCTCTGAAAGGTTAGCACTAATAATAACAGAATATATCTTCTTTTCGTCAAGATAAGCATATTTAAGATTATCAGGCAATGGTTTAAGATCAAACACAGGATCACCCTTAGGTGGAGGAGGATCCCCTAAAATTTCAACAGGCAAATTGTGTTGCAGAATAGGTTCTTGTTTAAAGAATACTTCATCTATTTCTCTTCTTTCATTCATGAACATATCATTTTCATGGTCTAGCAAATAGTGTTCTAAAGGATCACTAGGAGGTACGGCAATAGAAGCAAGACCAATAATTTCATCCTTACTAGGCAATTCTTCCTCACGGTGTTGTTTACTAAATTTAGAGAAATTAAAACTCATGAACCATATCATCCAAGCCAATAGTAACAACATTCTTTTCGTAGTCTATCTTAGCATTAACAGTGTTCAAGAAGGGTCTACCAAATATAATGGGACAAAAGCTATCTTGTGGGGAGCCAAGAACAAGAAAATCAGCAGGATATTTAGTTTTCCCACGCAGGACTTCAACATCTCTAACAATCCCAATTGGAGAAATAGTATCTCTATTGGCAAGCTTAATTGTAATATCAATATCTTCTATCTCAGCAGGTGCAATTTCATGCTTAATTTATTCATACAAAGTAATATGTATAACACTAGCACTAGCACCCATATCACATAATCCATGATAACAATGATCTCCTATTTTAACGAAAATAACATGCACGCCTACCACAGGTCTATGTTTATCTTTAGCACAAGGTTTAGCAACTCTAGGTAGCTTCACCGCAAAATTGAATAACATGCCCATCAATATTGTCAGACAAGTGATCTTTAACAATAGAAATATTAGGTTCTACTTTAACTTGTTCAGGAGGTGTATAGGTTCTAATATTGCTTTTACGAACAACAGTTGGAGCTTTAGCATGATCCTTTATTCTAACAAGGAAAGGTGGTTTCTCAACATAAGAAGTAGGAACAATTGGATCATTATAAGTGACAGTCTTTTCTTCAACTTTAATAGGTGCCGCTACTTTTACTTCTATGGGAGGATGATATTTAAACCACTTTTCCTTAGGGAGATCAACATAAGTAGCAAAAGATTCACAAAAAGAAGCTACTATCTCAGAGTCAAGTCCATATTTAGTGCTAAACTTACGGAAAATATCGGTATCCATAAAATATTTAACACCATCAAACTTAGGTGTCATACCTGACTCCTTACCTTCGTCGAGATCCCAATCTTCAGAGTTGCGTTTAATTCTATCCAATAAATCCCATCTAAATTCAATAGTCTTCATCATAAAAGAGCCAGCACAAGAAGTATCGAGCATGGTTTGATTATTATGAGAAAGCCGAGCATAAAAACTTTGAATAATTATTTCTCTCGAGAGCTCATGATTGGGGCATGAATATAACATTGATTTAAGCCTCCCCCAAGCTTGAGCGACGCTTTCTCCTTTGCGAGGCCAGAAATTATATATATAATTGCGATCACGATGAACAAGATGCATAGGGTAATACTTTTGATGATATTCCAATTTCAATCTTTTATAGTTCCACGATCTCGTATCATCACATAGCCTATACCATATCAATACGTCTCCCTTTAAAGATAAAGGGAAGACCTTCTTCTTAGCAACATCATCGGGTATACCTACAAGCTTAAATAATCCACGAACTTCATCCACATATATTAAGTGCTCATCAGGATGCTTTGTTCCATCTCCTGTAAAAGGATTAGCTAGCAGTTTTTCCATCATACCCGAAGGAAATTCAAAAGGAGTTTCATTTTCAATAGGTTCAGTAGGTTGAGGAGCAACTCTTTGCTCTACTGGATGGGGTGAAGATACCCCGAACAAGCCCCTCAGAGAATTACTTTCCATAGTAACAAGTGACAGTAAATTTCAGCACACTATATAAATTTTTCCTTACCAAATTCCACCTACCAGAAGCGCTACACTCCCCGGCAACGGCGCCAGAAAAGAGTCTTGATGAACCACAAGTATAGCGGATCTATCGTAGTCCTTTTGATAAGTAAGAGTGTCGAACCCAACAAGGAGCAGAAGGAAATGATAAGCGGTTTTCAGCAAGGTATTCTCTGCAAGTACTGAAATAAGTGGTAACAGATAGTTTTGTGACAAGATAAATTGTAACGAGCAACAAGTAACAAAAGTAAATAAAGTGCAGCAAGGTGGCCCTATCCTTTTTGTAGCAAAGGACAAGCCGGAACAAACTCTTATATAAGGAAAAGCGCTCCCGAGGACACATGGGAATATCATCAAGCTAGTTTTCATCACGTTCATATGATTCGCGTTCGGTACTTTGATAATCGGATATGTGGGTGGACCGGTGCTTGGGTGCTGTTCTTACTTGAACAAGCGTCCCACTTATGATTAACCTCTATTGCAAGCATCCACAACTACAACAAAAGTATTAAGGTAAACCTAACCATAGCATGAAACATGTGGATCCAAATCAGCCCCTTACGAAGCAACGCATAAACTAGGGTTTAAGCTTCTGTCACTCTAGCAACCCATCATATACTTATTACTTCCCAATGCCTTCCTCTAGGCCCAAATAATGGTGAAGTGTTATGTAGTCGACGTTCACATAACACCAGTAGAGGCTAGACAACATACATCTTATCAAAATATCGAACGAATACCAAATTCACATGACTACTAATAGCAAGACTTCTCCCTTGTCCTCAGGAACAAACGTAACTACTTACAAAGCATAAGCATATTCATGTTCATAATCATAGGGGTAATAATATTCATATAGGATCTGAACATATGATCTTCCACCAAATAAACCAACTAGCATCAACTACGAGTAATCAACACTACTAGCAACCTACTAGCACCAATCCCGGACTTGGAGACAAGAATTGGATACAAGAGATGAACTAGGGTTTGGAGATGAGATGGTGCTGGTGAAGATGTTTATGGAGATTGCCCTCTCCTGATGAGAGGAGCGTTGATGATGACGATGATGATGATTTCCCCCGCCCGGAAGGAAGTATCCCCGGCAAAACAGCTCTGATGGAGCCCTAGATTGGTTCCGCCAAGGTTCCGCCTCGTGGCGGCGGAGTCTCGTCCCGAAAGATTGCTTCTGGTTTTTTTCTTGACGAAAGACTTCATATAGGAGAAGATGGGCGTCGGAGAGACACCAGGGGGCCCACGATGTAGGGGGGCGCGCCCTAGGAGGGGGGCGTGCCCCCCACCCTCATGAGCAGGGTGTGGGCCCCCTGGCCTTCACTTTGGCGAGGATTTTTCTTTATTTCTTTTAAGATATTCCATGGAGTTTCAGGACTTTTGGAGTTGCGCAGAATAGGTCTCTAATATTTGCTCCTTTTCCAGCCCAGAATACCAGCTAAAGGCATTCTCCCTCCTTATGTAAACCTTGTAAAATAAGAGAGAATAGCCATAAGTATTGTGACATAACGTGAAATAACAGCCCATAATGAAATAAATATCGATATAAAAGCATGATGCAAAATGGACGTATCAGGGACCAAGGGCCCCTTGCTGGTTCGGTAGGGGGACGTGCGTTGCAAAAAGAGCAGAAGAACATGCAGCAGCGCGGCAACGATCACACAAGCAGTTTTAACCAGGTTCGGGCCGCCGTGAGGCGTAAAACCCTACTCCTGCTTTGGTGGATTAATGGTGGAAGAGCGGTGGTGGAGCATAGTACACTTGCCTGGTAGGGGCGGCAGTGGCTACGTGTGTAAGGGTGTGTGTGTTCTCCAACCTTCTAACCCTTTCTACTGTTGCCATGGGCCTCCTTTTGTAGATTAAGGGGTCACCACTATGGCAAAACAGTCACTATGGACTGATAAGATAGCAAAAAGTGCTATCATACCTAACTCTGCAAGCTGACAGGTCTCATTAAATGCGTCGCTCATTGTCACATCATCGCTTGTCCGGCAAGCCTTACCGGGCTCGTCTTGCCAGCTTCACGACTGCTCACTTGACACGTAGCAGGACGGGTGTCATCTGTAGCCATTTCCCGTAGAGAAAGGCCGCCATGTGGCAAATGGCTGCCACTTAGTCACTTTGCAGCTTGACACTTCACTGATTGACAACGTGGGTCGTGGTGGAGTGGTTGGGTGAGGTGGTCTTGCCTCCGTGAGCCCCGGTAGGCTCTGCCGGGGCGTCTTGGATGTCTTCTTCCGGGGGTGACACCGTCCTTGTCGAGCTCGCCTGCCCGGCAAGGGAGGTTTTTCTCCTGGTGGTATCTTGTTTCTCTGGCTTGATCATGGTCCTCTTGATCTACATGTTGGTCCTTTGAAGCTCTTGGTCTCTTGTACTCTGGCACGACCTGGTGCTGCAATATTGCTCCCGTGCATGTGCACAGTCTGGGAAATAGTCCCGGGGTTTGTTGCACCAACAAAAGTCATGGAAGAAGTGGTAGACTCCAATATTCACAACGCGAGCTGATATGCTTAAGAACAGTGTCCATCAGCACTATGGATGTTTGGCTAAATGGTTAGGCCGCTTGTAGAGTTCGACTTGATAGGTGATGCACATTGGTTTCCAATTTATTTCCTAGAGGATTAGGTTTGATGTGCTCTGGTACCACTAATGTCTAGGAATGGTCATAAAACCGATAAACTGAATACGAAACCAAAAAACTAAATGTTTAGTTTTGCTGCTTGTACAATTAAATTTGGTTTTTGCATTTGATAACCGAATTCAATTAGGTTGGCTGGGTATTAAACCGTATAACCAAACAACAAAATGAAGTGATCCTCTCGCGTTTCATCAAACAACAACCACACGTGACCCCATGCTCATGCCTAACCATACAACATAAAGTTACATGACAGCCGCTCCCAACCATACAATATAAAGTCCAATGTGAGCCTCTGAACCACATGCGTGCCCTGTCAAACTAGCCATACAGCATACAGACTATCGCAGCCCAAGACCTAGTTTGTCCCACGTGGAAGCAAGGCTTGCTTTTGTCCCACGTAGCCAGTGCCTTGTGTTTGATAACTAGAAACAAGCTAGAGCCTGGGAGCAACTAACTAAGGGGTACCCATTGCAGGAGCCCCTCAAGGGTCGCCTTTGGTGGGCTGAGAGCATGTCACTTGGTGCTCTCTTAGTCGTCGCCGCATGTCGCGTATTTGGCACTTCCTTTGTACTTTTTTATATGTTTTTGGGGTATATATGGCTTTTTCTGGTTTTTCTCAACTTTCTGGTCTTCGCAAAGATTTGCCTAGTTTTGGAGGATTATTTTTATAAAAAAATTGCACGAGAAAACGTGTTTTTGTGCTTCCAAGAGAGGCAAATATTTCTTATCGTGCAGGCAACGGTTTGCTTCCGCGAGAGGCAAAGTTGTGCATCCCGAAAAGAGAAAAACATCATTTTTTATTCAAGGAGAGGCACATGTTTGTTTCTTGTGGGGCACAGATTTGCTTCCACGAGAGGCACAATTGTGCCTCTTGGAAAGAGAGAAAATGTGTGTTTTTTTGCTTCCACGAGAGGCATAGTGATGTGGACATCCCATGGTCATCCCCGTGGATATTCCATCACCACCGCAAGCATGAAGCGGAACCATGACAAGAGCCCACGAATGTGTCATAGATAACCCACAAGTATATGGGATCACACTAGTTTTCGAGTGTAGATTATTCAACCCAGAATTATTGATTCAACACAAGGGGAGCCAAAGAATACTTGCAAGTATTAGAAGCTGAGTTGTCAATTCAACCACACCTGGTGACTAAATATATGCGGAAGAGTGATCAGTAACATAATAGTATGGTAATTTGATAGTAGTAGTAATGATAGCAATGGTAACCGTAACAGCAGTAGCAATAGTTTGTAGCAGTTGTGACAGCATTAACAATAGCAATAGTAATAGTGACTTAGCAAGAACAATATGTTAAAAGCTCGTACTCATTGGATCGGTGATAACATTGGATAATATTCATCATATAACATTCATAACCTAGGGCGGCACAGAACTATCTCCAATTCATATTAATCAATATAATGTAGACATGTATTCCGCAAATAGTCATACGTGCTTATGGAAAAGAACTTGTATGACATCTTTTGTCCTACCCTCCCGTGGCAGGGGGGTCCTTAAGTAAACTAAGGGATATTAAGGAATCCTTTTAATAGAGAACCAAAACAAAGCATTAACACATAGTGAATACATGAACTCCTCAAATTACGATAATCACCGTAAAGAATTTGTATTATTGTCACCTTGGCGTATGCGGGTCATAACATGTAATACGTGTGTATAACTTGCACGATCGGATCAAGAAAATAAATACATTGCTGAAAACATAAACGGTTCAGATCTGAAATCATGGCACTCGGGCCCTACTGACAATCACTAACCATAGCAAATTCTTAGAAACAACAATATCAGAACATAGTGGATACTAGGGATCAAGCCCTAAGAAAACTAACTTGATGAGATGATGAATCTCATCCAATGCATCACCGTCCAGCAACCCTACGAAGGAATTACTCACTCCTGGCGGTGAGCATCATGAAATTGGTGGTGATGGTTGATGATGACGAAGACGGAATATCCCCCTATCTGGAGCCCTGAACGGACTCCGGATCTGGCCTTCTGATGAAGTACAGGAGGTGGCGGCGGCTCCGTATCTTAAAATGCAATGAAACTTCCTCCCTTATTTTTTTCTCGGGAAATAGGAATTTATAGTATCCAGATTAGGGTCAGCGGAGCCACGTGGGCCCCACCACCCACCAGGGTGTGCCTAGGGGGCAGGAGCGCCCTAGTGCTTTGTGGGCACAGGGTGGCCCCCCTCTAGTGGGTCTTGGCTCCAATATTTTTTATTTATCCCATAAAAAATCTCCAAAAAGTTTTGTCCAATTCTGAGAACTTTTATTTCTGCACAAAAACAACAGCATGGTAGTTCTGCTGAAAACAACGTCAGTCCGGGTTAGTTTCATTCAAATCATGCAAATTAGAGTCCAAAACAAGAGCAAAAGTGTTTGGAAAATAGATACGACGAAGACGTATCAACTCCCCCAAGCTTAACTCATTTCTTGTCATCAAGCAATTCAGTTGTCAAACTGAAAGTGATAAAGAAAAACTTTTATGAACTCTTTTGTTCTTGTGTTTGTATATATGCTTAAATAATACTCAGGTTTTGAAAGATTATAACTAACCATGCAAATGATAACTCTTAGAAATTATATTCACTCATATCAATGGCATAATCAACTAGCGAGCAATAATAAAATATTTCAAATGCCAACACTCAAAACAATCATGATATAATTTGACAATAATGGTATCTCGCTAGCCCTTTCTGAGACCGCAAAACATAAATGCAGAGCACCCCAAAGTTCAGGCAACGACTAAACATTGTAATTCATGGTAGAAGAGATCAAGTCATGATGCACACAACATTAAATGTACACAATGCACGAGAATGACAATAGTGCTCTCAGGACTGGTGCTTGTTTGAGAAGGTGATGACTCAACAATAAAAGTAAAATGGCATAAATGTAAATTGATAGGCCCTTCATAGAGGAAGAAGGGATTTGTAGAGGTGCCAGAGCTCGAGGCTTATATCAGAGATAAGTATAATTTTGGGAGGTATACCTTTCCTGACAACATGATGATCGAGAGTTTTCAATATCTTCCATGCTAAAAAAATTAAAAACGATTCCCAAATGGTAAAAGTAAAGTTTACTCCCCCTCCAACAACAAACACAAACTATGGCCAGCTGAATCCTTGGGTGCCCTCCATAACAACAACAGTCTGGGGGATTTTGTTTTATTATTATTGCAATTTTGATCATTGTCATGAGAATAACCCACTTAGCATGGAAGTGATTTCCCCCTGTCGCTCCATGAGAGGTATGGGCGCACAAAATAGATGTTCATTTGAATATTTGGAGGTGGCACATGCAAATTTATTTGGAACGACAGAGTAATACCGCATATAGGCACATATAATGGACTCATCTAGAATAACTTTGGTTTAGGGTTTTTTATGCACACGCAGTATTCCCGCTTAGTATAGGCGATGGCTAGCAAATAGGTTGAGAAGCAACCAACTAGAGATAGAAAATGGTCATCATCATGCAATATGAATAATTAACATTGAATAGTAGCATGAGTAGGATATAAACACCATGAACATAAATATCGTGGAGGCTATGTTGGTCTTGAATCAACTACATGCATGAACATGTGACAAGTCAAGCTACTTGAAACATTCAGAGGAGGATACCATATCATCATACTACATCACAATCATTTTCATGCATGTTTACACCCAAGATAAATCATTATCCACTCCTAGCTACTTAAGCATGGCACGAGCAACTATAATATCTAATTTTCATCATAAACATGTTTAATCATAATATTCTGAATCATGGATACTGAGTTAAATATATTTACAAAAGAAAAAAATAAGTTGAGTTCATACCCGGTTTTCCTTGCCATAGTCACTTCATAAAATATCATCATTATTGCCTTTCACTTGCACGACCGAATGATATCTAAATGATAATAGTGCAAGTGTGTTGTGGAGTAAGCTGGAATCTGCAAACATTTTATTCAAATGAGAAGACAAGGTAAGGTAAAATGGGCTCTTTGCCATATCAACAATAATGCATTCAAGAGCCACTCAACATTTTCATCGTGGTGTTCTCCTCGCAATGACTTAATGAAAGAAAAGAATTTCAGAGAAACACACTGAAATAATTTTGGAGTTTTTGATTTTTTTCTTAAAGGAAGAAAATTAAAGAAAGAAAAAAAATGAGAAAAACTATTTACACGGGAAATCTCCCAACAAGAAAAAGAATAAACATGAAATATTTTTGTTTTTTCTTTGAATACTACAACTAATTTAAACTAGAAAGAAAAACCGAAAAGAAGCGACATATATTTTTGGATTTTCTCAGAGTTTTTCAAACACACAAGAAGAAAGCGACAAAATAAAACTAACATGGATTATATAATGAAAAAGGATGAACACCAATAACTGCAATGAATTGTGAAATCATGAATGTAATGTCGGTGAGAAATACCTACTCCCCCAAGCTTAGGCTTTGTCCTAGCATAGTAATCACCATCCGTAGTAGCCATCCGGTCCCATGTGAAAGTGCTGAGGTGGCGGCACCTGAGCGTCCCACTCCTGGGGCTCCTCCTCTGCCGTTGTTAGTGCATTCTTCTAGGCAACGATGTCCTCTGGTAGCATGGTGTATCCGTTCCTGGCATGAGAATCAAACAAAGTAGGTGTAGGCAACAGAATAATATCACGAATTTCCTCGCTAAAAACCCAGTTATAATGAATGTGTTGAGGAGGCACAGGTGCATCAATAAAGTGGTGGTCCTCCATCGACTGGTGATCTACATAAACTCTAGGCAACAAGTAATCATGGGGGCGTATCTGAACATTAAAACATCTCTCTAGGCGAGTAGCATAAATACTCCCATGAATTTTCCCTTCCTCTTGTTGGTGTGCAGGCGGCGTGCAACGATAGCACCAATTCTATAAGTGTTATCATTGTGAAGTGCATGGTGTAAAATGGCGAGGTCGGGAGCACATAGTGAACCACCTTTCTCTCTAGCGGTCATGCATTTCGCTATGAATAAAGCAAAGTAGTGCACAGTGCTACTTCTTGAGCTTGTGTTGATTTTTCCCTTGAAGAGGAAAGGGTGATGCAACAAAGTAGAGATAAGTATTTCCCTCAGTTAAGAACCAAGGTATCAATCCAGTAGAAGGCACAAGCAAGTCCCCAATATATGCACCTGCACAAATTAACAAACACTTGCACTCAACGCGAATAAGGGGTTGTCAATCCCTTCACGGTCACTTGCAAGAGTGAGATCTAATAGAGATAGACATAATAGATAAGTAAAAGGTAAAATAAAGTAAATATAAGTTAATTGCAGCAAGGTATTTTTGGGTTTTTGGTTTTATAGATCTAAAAATATATGATGGAAAATAGACCCGGGGGCCGTAGGTTTCACCAGACGCTTCTCTCTTGAATAAAGCATACGTCGGGTAAACAAATCACTATTGAGAAATTAATAGAAAAGTGCAAAGTTATGACGACATCTAAGGCAATGATCATGAATATAGGCATCACGTCCGTGAAAAGTGGACCGAAACGATTCTGCATCTACTACTATTACTCCACACATCGACCGACTCCTCCATGCATCTAGAGTATTAAGTCCATGAGAACAGAGTAACGCCTTAAGCAGGATGACACGATGTGGAGGGATAAACTCAATAAATATGATATAAACCCCATCTTTTTATCCTTAATGGCAACAATACAATATGTGCCTCGCTACCCCTACTGTCACTAGGTGAGGACACCGCAAGATTGAACCCATCACAAAGCACCCTTACCATTTTAATAAAAACCAATCTAGTAGGCCAAAACAAATCGATAAATCAGAGAGAAATACTAAGCTACCTCAATCATGCATAAAAGAGTTCAGACAAGACACAAATAATATTCATAGATAATCTGATCATAAATCCACAATTCATTGGATCTCAACAAACACACCGCAAAAGAAGATTACATCGAATAGATCTCCAAGAACATCGAGGAGAATGTTGTATTGAAGATCAAAGAGAGAGAATACATCTAGCTACTAGCTATGGACCCTTAGGTCCGTGGTAAACTACTCACGCTTCATCAGAAGGGTAGCAAGGTTGATGTAGAGGCCCTCCATGATCGAATCCCCCTCTGGCGGAGTGCTGGAAAAGGCCCCAAGATGGGATCTCATGAGAACAGAAGCTTGCGGTGGCGAAAAAGTATTTTTGGTGCGCCCTCTAACGTAACGGGAATATTTGGGTATTTATGGAGCAAGAATTAGGGTTAGACGGTCTACGACGGGGCCACATGCCAGTGGGATGTGCCCCCCTGGGGCGCGCTGCTACGGCTTGTGGCCGCCTTGTAGGTCTTCTGGCCTCCTCTCCGAGTCTCCTGGGTTTCTTCTAGTCCAAGAAAAATCATCGTAAAGTTTAGTCCGTTTGGACTCTATTCGGTATTGATTTTTTTGTAAAAGCTGAAAACAAGGAAAAAAGAGCAACTGGCACTCCGCACTAGGTTAGTAAGTTAGTCCCAAAAATAATATAAAATAGCATATAAAACATCCAAAACAGATAATATAATATCATGGACAATAAAAAATTATGGATACGTTGGAGATGTATCAAGCATCCCCAAGCTTAATTCCTACTCGTCCTCGAGTAGGTAAATGATAAAAACAGAATTTTTGATGTGGAATGCTACCTAACATATTTATCAATGTAATTATCAATGTAATTCTTCTTATTGTAGCATGAATATTCAGATCCATAAGATTCAAAACAAAAGTTTAATATTGACATAAAAACAATAATTCTTCAAGCATACTAATAAAGCAATCATGTCTTCTCAAAATACCATGGCTAAAGAAATTATCCCTACAAAATCATAAAGTATTCTCATGCTTTATCTTCATCACACAAAGTATTTATCATGCACAACCCCGATGACAAGCCAAGCAATTGTTTCATACTTTTAATGTTTCAAACTTTTTCAACTTTCACGCAATACATGAGCATGAGCAGTGGATATAGCACTAGAGGTGGAATAGAAGGTGGTTATGAGGGAAGACAAAAAAGGGAGAAAGACTCACATCAACTAGGAAAATTAATGGGCTATGAAGATGGCCATCAATTTATATCGATGCAAGTGAGTAGGGATTTCCATGCAACGATGCACTAGAGCTATAAGTGTATGAAAGCTCAAAAGAAAACTAAGTGGGTGTGTGAGGGAGTCCTGGATTAGGGGGTGTCCGGGTAGCCGGACTATAACCTTTGGCCGGACTCTTGGACTATGAATATACAAGATTGAAGACTTCGTCCCGTGTCCGGATGGGACTTTCCTTGGCGTGGAAGGCAAGCTTGGCGATACGGATATGTAGATCTCCTTCCATTGTCACCGACTCTGTGTAACCCTAGCCCTCTCCGGTGTCTATATAAACCGGACGGTTTTAGTCCATAGGACGAACAACAATCATACCATAGGCTAGCTTCTAGGGTTTAGCCTCTCTGATCTCGTGGTAGATCTACTCTTATACTACCCATATCATCAATATTAATCAATAAGGAGTAGGGTTTTACCTCCATCGAGAGGGCCCGAACCTGGGTAAAAACATTGTGTCCCTTGTCTCCTGTTACCATCTGCCTAGATGCACAGTTCGGGACCCCCTACCCGAGATCCGCCAGTTTTGACACCGACATTGGTGCTTTCATTGAGAGTTCCTCTGTGTCGTCACCTTTAGGCCCGATGGCTCCTCCGATCATCAACAACGATGCGGTCTAGGGTGAGACCTTTCTCCCCGAACAGATCTTCGTGTTCGCGGCTTTGCACTGCGGGCTAATTCGCTTGGCCATCTAGAGCAGATTAAAAGCTAAGCCCCTGGCCATCAGGTCAGATTTGGAAGTTTGAACTACATGGCCGACATCCGCGGAGACTTGATCTTCGACGGATTCGAGCCACAGCCAAGCGCGCCGCACTATCACGATGGGTATGACCTAGCTCTGCCGCCGAATAGTGCCCTAGAGGCCGCGCCCACATCAGCTCTGGCCCTTAGCTCGGAGCCGTCTGCGTCGATCGAGAACGAGTGGCTAGACACCGCCTCGGGGGCTGCAGTCTCATCGGCGATCGAGCCGAACACCAACCCTATCCTCTGCGAAACCCGTGACTCCAGGGTGCCGGACTCTTTTCCGGACTCCGAACCCTCCGCGCCCCTGCCAATCGAATCCGATTGGGCACCGATCATGGAAATCACCGTCACGGATATCTTTCAGCACTCTCCCTTCGGCGACATTCTGAATTCACTAAAATCTCTCTCTTTGTCAGGAGAGCCCTGGCCGGACTATGGCCAACGGGGTTGGGATGCGGACGACGAAGAAATTCGACACCCACCCACCACCCACTTCGTAGCCACTGTCGATGATTTAACCGACATGCTCGACTTCGACTCCGAAGACATCGACGGTATGGACGACGATGTAGGAGACAAACATGAACCAGCATCTAAAGGGCACTGGACAGCCACCTCATCCTATGATGTATACATGGTGGACAGACCCAAGGGAAACGACGAGGAAGAACGGGATGACGCAATGAAGGGTCGTTCCTCCGAAAAGCAGCTAAAGCGGCGGCGTAAGCGCCGCTCCAAGCCCCGCCCCGACAGAGACAGCGGTCATACAGACCCAGCCACAGAGCAGGGAGAACCGGCGAACGACGAACATGGCATCGAGCAACTGTCCGAACAAGACAACTTGGATAAACAAACCGCACAACCCGTCCCCGGCGAAGATAGCAGTCCGGACGACCTCACGCCAGACAAGTTCCTGGAACAGCAAAACCTCCGCAAAAGGCTCGTCACCACGGCGCGTAGCCTAAAAAAGCAGAAGCGGAAGCTCAAAACTGCGGAAGACGCACTCCGAATCAGATGGAGCAAAGTACTCAATACCACAGACAAATACGGTGATAGTCGCCACACAAAGAGCTACCCGAAGCAAAAGCTACTGCCCGAATTTGATGAGGAGGCCCTAGAGCCCCCAAAATCAAAAAATAAGGAAGCCACCCGGTCGGATAGACGACCCAATGGCCAACATAGAGCGGGCAATGGCGCCGCACACAAACCAACACGCGGTCCATCCAAGGCTTCGCATTAAAAGGATGGCCCAGCCAGGTCTATCTACGGGCCAAGAAAGCAAGCTCTAGTAAGCAATGTAATGCAACAAATATTCGAACAACACAGTGCACCCAAATACAGGGGTGCCGCACACCCCCTCTGTTTCACCGATGAGGTGCTGGACCATGAATTTCCAGCGCGGTTCAAACACGTAAACATAGAGGCGTACGACGGAACAACAGACCCTGAAGTCTGGATTGAGGATTATATCATCCACATACACATGGCCAGAGGAGACGACCTCCACGCCATAAAATACTTACCCCTCAAGCTCAAAGGGCCAGCCCGGCATTGGCTTAAAGGCCTTCCCGAAAACACCATTGGAAGTTGGGAAGAGCTCGAGGATGCTTTTCGGACAAATTTTCAAGGGACCTATGTCCGACCTCCGGATGCAGACGATTTAAGCCATATAACTCAACAGCCCGGAGAGTCAGCCCGGAAACTCTGGAACATATTTCTTACTAAAAAGAACCAGATAGTCGACTGCCCGGACGCCGAAGCCTTAACAGCTTTCAGACACAACATTCGAGACAAATGGCTCGCCAGACACCTCGGCCAAGAAAAGCCAAGGACAATGGCTACATTAACAAGCCTCATGACCCGCTTTTGCGCGGGAGAGGACAGCTGGTTTGCAAGATGCAGCACCAGCGACCCAAGTACATCCGAAGTCAGGGATGAAAATGGGAAACCGCGACGCAGCAAGGACCAGCGCCGGAATAAGGGAAACAGCCCGAAGAGCACGGCAGTCAACGCCGGATTCAAAAGCTCTTGGCAGAATCAGAAAAAGCCTCCCTCAAGGATAACAGGGATGAGTTATCTAACCTAAACAAAATCTTGGACAAGATATGTCAAATCCACATCACTCCCAGGAAGCCTGCAAACCATACCCACAGAGAATGTTGGGTCTTCAAGCAATCCGACAAACTCAACGCCGAACACAAGGAGCTCGACACACCAAGTGAGGACGATGACGAACCCCACAAGGAGAGCACCAGGAAACAAAAGAATTTCCCACAAGAAGTCAAAAGAGTAAACTTACTTCACGTGCAAAAGGGAAAAACAGAGTGGCGCCTATAGAGATACGCGCCATACGGCCTACCCCAAAGGAGTCTCGCCACTGGTTGTCAAAACCGATCACCTTCGACCATCAGGATTACTCTAGAAGTATCCGGAACGCAGGCTGGACTACCTTGGTACTGGATCCGATAATCGACGGATTCCACTTTACACAAGTCCTAATGGACGGCGGCAGTGGTCTAAACCTGCTATATCAGGACACAGTCCGCAAAATGGGGATGGACCCAACAAAAATTCTCCATAGCAACACTTCCTTTCAAGGAGTAACGCCAGGCCCGGATGCCCATTGTACGGGTTCTCTCCTGTTGGAAGTTATATTTGGCTCCTCCGATAACTTCCGTCGCGAAAAGCTAACTTTCCACATGGCCCAATTTTCAAGTAGCTATCAAGCACTACTGGGACGCGAAGCTTTCGCTCGCTTTAACGCAATACTACATTATGCATCTCTTACGCTTAATATGCCCTGTCCACGAGGGATCATCTCACTAAAGGGAAATATCGAGTGTTCCTCACGCGCGGAAGAATATGCGGCTGCCTTGACAACCACACATTAAAACAGCTTCAGCAACAAAAGCATCTAACAGGTCATTAAGACCACGGACACGGCTAGGCGAGTCCAGAGAAAACATATAATTGATAAAGGTTCAGTAGCCGTACACCCCTATAAAAGGGGCTCCACGTATGTAAAATAAGGGACAATAAGGCTCAATTTTACCCGTCTTGAATTATACTTTGGTTATTTAGTACAGCGTATATTCCGCACGACTATCCTTTTTTTCTTTTTTCAGCTAAGTTCCTCTCTTTTACAGATGAACACCATGCTACGCCCGTCCAGGACATGGCACAACGGAGACACAGGCGTAGACGTGCAACAAGGACCCATCCCCAGGATTCTTTTTAGATTAAGACCCTGCGTAAACCTTTTTTACTGTCTCTTGTTGATACACATTCCCCGGATTCTCAGCATAACCGAGGAGGAGTCTGGCGTCTTGGCATGTGGCCATGTCAGAATTTCGCACGTACCTGGACACCAGGGGCTTATTATCACGGGCACTGCCCAGCCCGTTTTCATGAAGACCGAATACCTTAGGGAGTGTTCGGCGTTGTGAGTTTTGCCTTATATGCAGCAGTTCTGAGTCATGTCTTTGGTCAAATGTTGGGTTTTCACGGCTCCTGTGTTTTGCTGCCTTACGTTCCGCTCTATCGGCTAAGGCGGCACCAGGAGAACTACTGCGATTGTGCCCCAGTTCAGCCATGCGAGCACCTCAGTAGAGAAAGCTGAAAACTGACTGTCATGATATAGCGTGAGACTGGTCAACCACTCGATGACCTATGGGAATCTTCGGGATTCCTCCGCATTAAAGAAGGGTCATTTCCCGGCAAGGCACACACGCGCCCCGAGTTCGGGTGAGCGCGGCGCCACCAGGGGCTATATAGTAGCCTCGCTGTCAAGCTCCTATGGTCAAGTGAAAGTGATAAAGCATTATAGTCTGGTTGCCTAGTTCTATGCTCTATCAACTCATTGATGGACCAAGACGTTGCATCAAGTGTGAAAATGCGCCTTCTGCGAGCACCCCCGCATTATATGCATGAGGGCTGAAGCCGACGACTGCCATCTTTCAGGTTATATGCACATATACATTAACGGCCGCACAGGAGGTATTTTAATTCTTGAAGGCACTAGTACAAAAAGCTTTTACATTCCATAAAAGTATTATTTTACAAAAATACATGTTATTCGAACATAGTATCCTTCGAGCACTGCGTCTCTATTAAACGAGCGTCTTGCAGAACTTCCTGAAAATAGTGCTCGGCAGGTACTCGGCTTCTGTCCGATTCTTGGGATGCAACAGCGGTGGCCTCCATCTCCGCCCAGTATGTCTTGACACGGGCAAGGGCCATCCGCGCACCCTCTATGCATGCTGACCTCTTCATCGCACTGATATGCGGCACTGCACCAAGGAACTGTTGCACCAAGCTAAAATAGTTGTTCGGCTTTGGCCTCTCCGGCCACAGATGATCCACGACATCCTTCATGGCGAGTCCGGACAACCTATTTAGTTCGGCCCATTCAGCCAAACGATCGGTCAATGGAAGTGGACGCTCCGGATTGTTGAACTGTGACCAGAAGAGCTTTTCCACCTCGCTATCTTTCTGATCTCGGAAATGTTCGGCTGCATCAGTGGCACTCGCAGCTAAATCCAGATAGGCGTCCGTCGAACTCCACATCCAGTCCAGGGGGGCATACTTAGTATCTCCGAACATCATCCGCAGCATAAAGGGCTTTCCAGCCGCGATATCTCCGGCCTGACGCAGCTCCTCCTTCATCGCTCTCATCACAGAACGAGAATCCTTGGCCGCCGTAATGGCCTTTTCCAGGTCTGTCCGCTCCACCTGATCTTCTTTCTCAAGAAGCTTGCAGTGGTCAGCAACAGTCTTCAACTTCACAACCATCTCGGCCATTTCCTTTTTGCTTCGGCAATGAGCAGCATGTTTGGCTTTCAGCTCCTCAACCGCCTTTAGGCAGCCGCACCGCTTTTTCTGGCTTGTTCCTTGGCTCGGGCAAGCTCTGCCCGAAGGTCCTCCACAGCGGCAGCCCCATCTGCATCAAGCCCACACATTGTAAGATACTGGCGTCAAGCTCCTCTTACCAGGTGTCCCCGGAGAGGTTACATACCTTGTGCCTCGTCAAGCCGCTTGTTGACAAGTGCGATGTCAGCATCCGCCACGTCAAGTTGCCGTGATAGCTCGGCAAACTCATCGGTCCGGCTGGCCACCGGACACTTTGCCACCTGCATAGGAAGGCAGCAAAATTATACCTGGGACTATGATCCTCTGCGTGTTGCCGCCTTCGGCAACACATAGAGTCTCAGGGGCTACTATCCACACAGGGCGCATCAAAGGTACATCACTTCGCGTACCTCAAAACTTGTCAGCAAACTCCTGACGGCCTCATGCAACCCACTTTCCGCGGACGAAATCCTTTCAATTACCGTACCCATTAAGGCACGATGCTCCTCCGAGATAGACGCTCACCCTAGCAGGTCGTTCAGCTCCTCTGACCGTGCACCAGGTGGTGCCGGACTCGTTCGATGGCTTTTCTCAAAGGCCAGACGCGGAGAACTCTGGGAAGCCATATGGCTGCCTTCCGGCCCTACCGGACTAGGAGAAACCCTCCGCGATGAAACCTCAGGGTCGCCCGCCTCGTAAGGTGGAACGGCAGGGGGAGGCGTTCCGCTCTCCATCATCTCCGGAAGAAGGTCCCCCGAAGATGAGTTCTGCTGAGAAGGGCTGAGACCCGAACTACAAGGTAAAATGTCAGTTATTTTCCTCGGAGATAAAATAAGGATTCCTCTCATTTTAAAAACCTCCCCTCTCTACTTACGGTTCGGTGGAGAGCCGATCCCCTTGGGGGCATAGTACGCCCGAGGTATCCCCCGGCACAGGACCCTCTGGCGAAGATTTCTTCCCCCGCTTTCAGACCATGGTCTCCGGGTCTTCAGAGGCAGTCCTCTTCTTCCCCTGGGTAGAGGAATTTTCGATTCCTCCTTTCCTGACAGCCTCCTTCGCGGAGGCGGCAGCTTCCTTGTCCCCCCCTTCGTTTTCTTCTGGGAACGATCTCCAGCATCCTGGTTAACACGGGATCCGGCGAGGTCTCAGGAAGGGGGGCCGGACACCTGATTAACTTCGCCTTCGCTACCCACCCCTGTTTCAAGGATAACTCTTTTAAGGGTGATGTTTTGAACGGATGGCGTGTCCGGGCACAGGGTAACTTACTTGAGTATCCGGACGATTGCAGCTTAGACCGGCATCCTCCGTAGAATCCGGACACACTGATTCTGGTCCGAAGAACAATTTGTACATCTCCACGAGCGTCATGCCAAGAAAATGTTGGAGAGCTCGCGGTCCCTCCGGGTTGAACTCCCATAGACGGAGGGGGCGACGTTTGCAGGGCAGGACTCGGCGAATTAACATAACATGCGCCACCATGACCAGACTGAGGTCTCTTTCTAGGAGATCTCGGATGCGGCCCTGCAACAGGGGCACATCTTTTGCCGGCCCCCAGTCCAGCCCCTTATTGACCCATGACGCTAGTCGGGGCGGGGGACCCGAGCGGAAAACAGGCAGCGCCATCCACTTGGTGCCCGTGGGAGCGGTGATATAAAACCACTCTTGTTGCCATAAGCTGAACTCCTCTTGAAAGGAGCCCTCGGGCCATGGAGCGTCAGCATTCTTGCTTATGACAGCACCTCCGCACTCTGCGTGATGTCCCTCGATCATCTTTGGCTGTACTTTAAATGTTTTTAGCCACAGTTCGAAGTGAGGTGTAATACGGAGGAAGGCTTCGCACACGACGATGAATGATGAGATATGGAGGATGGACTCCGGAGCTAAGTCGTGAAATTCCAGCCCATAATAAAAAATGAGCCCCCTCACGAAGGGATCCATCACGAAGCCTAACCCTCGGAGGAAGTGAGACACGAACACCACGCTCTCACCAGGCTTGGGAGTGGGAATAACCTGCCCGTGAGCAGGCAGCCTGTGCGAGATTTCGCCAGTCAAAAACCTGGCCTCTCTCAGCTTTAGCACGTCTTCCTCCGTGAAGGAGGAAGGCATCCATCAGCCTAGAAGGTCGGAACCGGACATCGCCGAAGGTCCGAAGCGCCTGCAATCTGGGGCCTTGGGTGTTGGAACTCGAGGCGAAGGGCGAATTCGATTGAGATCAAAAGAAAGGAGAAGGGCATTGGTCTCTTTATAAGAGGTTGAATACCAAGAGCCCTCCCCGTGACCGTTTGGGACTCGCCTTTGATCGAGGAGGCGTACCAACGGGCACGACTGGGTTACCCACGTCCGTATTGATGAGGATCCCGTAAATAAATGGGACACAATCTCTGCTTCGACAAGACGTTCTAAGGAAACCACCTCGCTAAACGCGCTGAGGTGGGACAGTAAAATGATTCGAATAAAGGCTTAGCCGTGGTGTGATGTCACGCCACGGAGTACGTCAGCAGATTAGATTTGTGTAAATACTATTCTCTCTATGGCAGTATGTGGAACTTATTTTGTAGAGCCGGACACTATCCTTGTGTTCAAAATCTTCTATGAAGTATTCGGAGGAGGAACCCGCCTTGCAATGCCGAAGACAATCTGCGCGCCGGACTCATCGTCATTGAAGCCTGGTTCAGGGGCTACTGAGGGAGTCCTGGATTAGGGGGTGTCCGGGTAGCCGGACTCTTGGACTATTGGGCTCTTGGACTATGAAGATACAAGATTGAAGACTTTGTCCCGTGTCCGGATGGGACTTTCCTTGGTGTGGAAGGGAAGCTTGGCGATACGGATATGTAGATCTCCTTCCATTGTAACTGACTCTGTGTAACCCTAGCCCTCTCCGGTGTCTATATAAACCGGAGGGTTTTAGTCCATAGGACGAACAACAATCATACCATAGGCTAGCTTCTAGGGTTTAGCCTCTCCGATCTCGTGGTAGATCTACTCTTATACTACCCATATCATCAATATTAATCAAGCAGGAGTAGGGTTTTACCTCCATCGAGAGGGCCCGAACCTGGGTAAAAACATTGTGTCCCTTGTCTCCTGTTACCATCTGCCTAGACGCACAGTTCGGGACCCCCTACCCGAGATCCGCCAGTTTAGACACCGACAGTGTGCATCCAACTTGCTTGCTCACGAAGACCTAGAGCAATTTGAGGAAGCCCATCATTGGAATATACAAGCCAAGTTCTATAATGAAAATTTTCCACTAGTATATGAAAGTGAAAAAATAGGAGACACTCTATCATGAAGAACATGGTGCTATTTTGAAGCCCAAGTGTGGAAAAGGATAGTATCATTGTCCCTTATCTCCTTATCTCTTTTTTTTTCTTTTAGGCTCTTTGGCCTCTTTTTTTATATTTTTTATTTAGGCTCTTTGGCCTCTTTTTATTTTGAAGTCCGGAGCCTCATCTCGACTTTGTGGGAGAATCATGGCCTCCATCATCCTTTCCTCACATGGGACAATGCTCTAATAATGATGATCATCACACTTTTATTTACTTACAACTTAAGAATTACAACTCGATACTAGAACAAAGGTATGACTCTATATGAATGCCTCTGACAGTGTACCAGGATGTGCAATGATCTAGCGTAGCAATGATGTCAGAAAATGGACAAGCCATGAAAACATCATTCTAGCTATCTTACGATCATGCAAAGCAATATCACATGATGGTGCGTGTTATAATAAATAGAACGGTGGAAGTTGCATGAAAATATATCTTGGAATGGCTATGGAAATGCCTAGGTATGGTGGCTGTTCGGAGGAACGGTATATGGTGGGTTTAATGCACTGGCGGAAGTTGCACTGTACTAGAGAGGCTAGCAATGGTGGAAGGGTGAGAGTCTATATAATCCATGGACTCAACATTAGTCATAAAGAACTCACATACTTATTGCAAAAAATTATTAGCCATCGAAGAGAAGTACTAATACACATGCTCCTAGGGGGATATATTGGTAGGAAAAGACCATCGCCCGTCCCCAACCGCCACTCATAAGGAAGACAATAAAAACCAAATCATGCTCTAACTTCATCGCATAATGATAGACCGTATGTTCATGCTTCGGGAATTGCAAACTTTAACACAAGTATTTCTACCAATCCACAATCTCTAGCATGACCCTAATATCACCATAGATTCAACGCTCTTTATGAATGTTTTTATTATATCCCTCTTGGATGCCAATCACATTAGGACCAAATTCATAACCTAAGAAAATTGTTATACTATTTTAAGACTCTCAAGATAATATAAGTGAAGCATGAGAGTTCATCAATTTCTACAAAATAAAACCACCACCGTGCTCAAAAAGATATAAAAAGTGAAGCACTAGAGCAACTGCCTAGCTCAAAAGATATAAGTGAAGCACATAGAGTATTCTAATAAATTAACGATTAAAGCGTGTCCCTCTCAAAAGGTGTGTACAGCAAGGATGATTGTGGCAAACTAAAGAGCAGAAAACTCATATAATACAAGATGCTCCAAGCAAAGCACATATCATGTGGTGAATAAAAATATAGCCTCAAGTAAATTTACCGATGGATTGAAGAGGAAAGAGGGATGCCCCCGACGCATCCCCAAGCTTAGATGCTTGGTTGTCCTTGAATATTACCTTGGGGTGCCTTGGGAATCTCCAATCTTAGGCTATTTCCACTCATTATTCCATATTCCATCAATTGTTTACCAAAAACTTGAGAACTTCACAACACAAAAGTCAACAGAAAACTCGTGAGATCTGTTAGTATAATAAAGCAAATCACCACTTTAGGTACTTTTGTGAACTCATTCTAAATTTATATTGATGTTATATCTACTTTATTCCAAATTATCAATGGTTCATACCCCCCGATGCTACCCATAGATTCATCAAAATAAGCAAACAACACAAAGAAAACAGAATCTGTCAAAAAACAGAAGAGTCAGTAGTAATCTGAAAATTTCGTATACTTCTGTAACTCCAAAAATTCTGAAACATTAGGACAATCCAGGAAATTTGCATATCAATAAAGTGGACAATTTTCAGAATTTTTCGTTGCTCCAGCAGGTCAAATGAATTCTTATACTGGGCGCAAAAGTTTCCGTTTTTTAGCAAAATCAAAACAACTATCACCATGACCATCCCAAAGGTCTTACTTCGCACAAACACTCATTAAAACACTAAAACACAATTACTACATAATTAATACTGTGTATTTATTTAAAAATAGAAGCAAAAAGAAAAAACACAAAATAAAACAAATTGGGTCGCCTCCCAACAAGCGTTATTGTTTTACGCCCCTAGCTAGGCATATTGCATAGATCTAGGTATTTTTCATCTTTGGTATTAAATCCATAAGTGGCCCTCATAATAGATTCATATGGTAACTTAACTTATTTCTTGGCAAGTTTTCAATGCCCTTCCTTAATGGAAATTGAAATATATTGTTTTCTTCTTTCATATCAATAATTGCGCCAATCGTTCTTAGGAAAGGTCTACCAGGTATAATAGGGCATGTAGGGTTGTAATGTATAGCAAGCACAATAAAGTCTATGGGAACATAATTCCTATTAGCAACAATAAAAACATCATTAATCCTTCCCATAGGTTTCTTAATAGTGGAATCCACTAGATGCAAATTCAAAGAACAATCATCAATTTTTTGGAAACCTAGCACATCACATAATGTTTTGGGAAGAGTGGAAACGCTAGCACCCAAACCACACAATGCATTACACACATAATCTTTAATCTTAATCTTAATAGTAGGTTCCCATTCATCATAAATCTTTCTAGGGATTGAAACTTCCAACTCAAGTTTTTCTTCAAACGATTTCATCATAGCATCCACGATATGTTTAGTAAAAGCCTTATTTTGATTATAAGCATGAGGTGAATTTAGTATGGATTGCAACAAGGAAATACAATATATCAAAGAAAATTATCATAATTAAAGTCCTTGAAGTGGATTCATCGCTACCTAAAGTTTTGACCTTGCCAATCCCACATTTATCAAATTTTTCATTAAGATTTTCACCCTCCAAATTATTAGGGCGCCTTCTAGCTAAAGTTGACTCATCTCAAATCCCATATTTATCAATTTTAATATTTGCAAACAAAGATTCAATAGGAGTCACACCAATCACTTTAAGATCTTCATCATTATTATCACAAAAACTAGAAGAACAAGCCTTTTCTAGCCAATCTCTCTTAGCATACATCCTAGCGGTTCTCTCTCTACTTTCATTAATAGAAATGTTAATAGCTTTCAGAGATTCATTAATATCAATCTTGGGTGGCATAGATCTAATATTAAAAGAGTCAATCTCATGAGAAATTCTATCAATGTTTCTGGCCAAATCATCAATCTTAAGAAATTTTTCTTCAACCAGTGACGTGCTAAACTCTTTAAAGAACTTGTCCTTGGAGGAAGACTCACAGTCGAACTATGTTCGGTTCGAGCTAGAGGCGGAGGACGAGGAATTTTGCTTCCCACCTACCACCCACTTCATAGCCACTATCGATGACTTAACCGACGTGCTTGACTATGGCTCCGAAGACAGCGATGGTACGGACGACGATGCCAACAAGGAGCGAGGCCAAGACCCGCCATTCACCGGGCGTTGGACGGCCACCTCTTCATATGACGTGTACATGGTTGACACACCTAAAGTATCTGGCAATGACAAAGAAGAGCCAGACGCGAATAAACCCTCTGAGACGCAGTCTAAGCGCCGCCGCCCTAAATGCTGTTCTAAGCCTCATCGCTCAAAGGATGGCAACACTGGCACCGGAGAAAATAGTACTCCGGGCAACGCCGAAAACAATGAAGACCCTGTCAGAGCTGCATCCGAACAGGAGGAACATGACAACACGCAAGACAACCCTGATGAACAGGCCATAGAAGATGACTCGGAAGACCATAGTTACTGTCCACCCTCTGAGGAGGAGACAAGCCTCGGCAACAAAGACTTCATTGTGCCTGAGGATCCTCTGGAGCAGGAGCGCTTTAAGCTTAAGCTCATAACCACTACAAGGAGCCTGAAAAAGAAACAGCAGCAGCTTCAAGCTGAACAAGATCTGCTCGTCAACAGATGGACTGACGTCCTGACAGTTGAAGAGTACGGCCTCAAGCGCCCAGCGAAGAGCTACCCGAAACGCAGACTGCTACCTCAATTCGATGAGGAGGGACCGGAGCACGTATCTCCCTCGCGTAATGCGGAACGACCACCACGTGGTCGAGACAGGGCGGCCGACCGGCCACCCCGCGGTCGGGATAAAGTGGCAACTCAGGCCGAACAGCAGCCTGCCCCACCGCCCCACAAAAATAGAGACGGAAGAGTTCGGGGTCACAAGTAGGACCTCCGGCAGACCCTGGACAGTAGAGAAGGACATACAAGATATATCTATGGATTGCGAGGACGTGCCTCGAGGCACGACGAGGGCTACATATTCGGACGTGACAAACCCAACCACGCCCGGGCTGAATGCCGCAGACGGACTCCATTAGAGCTACGCTGCGATGCGGCCCGGTACAGAGCTGCCGCACACCCTCTCTGCTTTACAGATGAAGTATTGGATCACGAATTCCCTGAGGGGTTCAAGCCCATCAATATCGAATCATATGATGGCACAACCGATCCTGCAGTATGGATCGAGGACTTTATTCTTCATATCCATATGGCTCGAGGAGATGACCTCCACGCCATTAAATACCTCCCACTAAAGCTCAAAGGGCCAGCTCGGCACAGGCTTAACAACCCGCCTGAAAATTCTATCGGCAGCTGGGAGGACTTGGAAGAGGCTTTCCTTGATAACTTCCAAGGAACTTATGTCCGGCCACCAGATGCCGATGACTTAAGCCACATAGTTCAACAACCTGGAGAATCAGGCAGAAAATTTTGGACTAGGTTCCTAACCAAAAAGAACCCGATCGTTGACTGTCCGGATGCCGAGGCCCTAGCAGCCTTCAAACACATCATCCATGACGAATGGCTAGCACGCCACCTCTAATGAGGACATCAATACCATTGTTACACCCACAACCCCTACTGTTACATATAATGGACTAATTACTAGAGCTCGCGCATGCCAATTAAATTACCATGTACTTTCGTTTCTTGGTAATGATTCTACTGTTCATGAGAATATGATGCTGCCTAAATTGGATACATTTGTTTTGCTTACAAATGAAGGGCCTAGCTTGGAGAAGGATGAACATTGGAGCAAGAACAAGCATGGAGTTGATGGCATGCGCAAGGGGAACAAGAACGGAGTTACAAGTGATGATTTCAGGACTTTGAAGCCACCATAAGGTGTGAATGAAGCCTTGGACAAAATATACAAGATGTCACTTCATAAATTTCGTCCAGAGGCTATTCTAGGTGTTGTGTCACCTTATTATTGGGCCAGGCCCATGCAATTTCGAAATACATAAGTATAGGTTGTTTTTAGAGTCCGTATGTGTGGGGAAACAAGAGATAGGTTTGGTTTCGGACCCCTTCCCCAAGGGCCACGAAATCCCCCCCCCCTCTTCCTCCATATATACAGCCCTTAGGGCACCGTTTAGACTTTGGGGTTTTGTTTAGGTCAAAAGTTCGCCATAGCTGCAACTTCGCGTACTTCGTTCGTGTTCAACGACCAGACCAAGACGTCACAGAACCCCAACTTCATTAATAAAGCTTTCCTCTTATATTCTCAATATCCAGATTGCAATATTAGTTTCTTGCTTGTTCTTCGTTTGCTCGCAGGAAACAGGCCCTCGTGATCAGGTTGATCGTGCTCCGGCATGGTCAATAACCCTCGGAAGTTGGTTTAGCGATTGCTAAGGCGCGACGTCTCGCACGTTCGTACTCAGATCGTCAAGGTCGACTCCCATAGAAAACGATAGCCACCATCTCATCGAAACATCGGGACACCTTTGTCTCTATCAAGGCAATAGCACAAGGACTAAGATATTCGCGTATATAACCATTTGTAGTCTTTTTCGAAAAAAAATTGTTGCGGAGCAAAAAAAAGAGGAAAAGTGCAAAAAAAAGAAAAAAAGAGAAAAAATTCAGAGTGTGCTCTTCCCTTGTTTACGTGCAGCGCCGTGACTTTGTTAGTATTCTAGGCTCGCATCTCTAGCACGGTCTAGCCTAGGACCAGCACAGTACTGTCGTTGAGCGTTTATTCAACTTTGCATCTCTGAATTGATTATTGCTGACCCTTTTTGCTACCATATTATAAGGCTTCCCATCTCCACATACATCTACGTCGTGTGTTTGACTCTCCCTGGTAATCTCTTTATCCAAGATTTGAGAGTTTTAACTACATCGGTTGCCGATCACCGCCTGCTTCTGGGTAAGAGCTGGTAAGAATTTGAGATTTGCTTGACGGATTTGTAACACCCACCACCACCACCACTTGTTAGTAGTTTGTAGGATCATATTCTTGTGTGTTTCTATTGCTGCTAACCATGCTAGGATCACAAGCTGACGATATTGATTGGGAGAACTTAACGAACAAGGAGGTTCATGATAAGTTTCAGCAAATGATGACTGAACAGGTGCAAGATGTGCTGAACAATTTTGAAGCGGCCATGGAGAAGATCACTGGACTTGAGAAAACGTTCAAAACAAAGCTCGATAACAGATTTAATGAACTGCTTGCACATCTTCCACCACCGGCTGCACCTGCCGCACCTCCGCAACAACAACAACAACTACTACCTCCATGTCGCGAAACAACCCTCCGTCGAGCGAGCCGTGTCCTTCTTCAGCCTGGCCAAACTGTTGGTGCTGCTGTTGATACTTCTATGGCTCCTGCTGCTGATGCGGAGGATGATTATGCGGGATATTACGAGGATGAGGTTGATCAAAATCAGAACTACGTGCAACCACCAGCACCACAACCACCAGGTCGTCCACATGCAAATAATGGCAATGTTAGGGCTCCCCCTCAGGTACGAGATCATGACCATCTCCCTAAACTGAAATTGAATATTCCACCATTTGAGGGTAGATATGTTCCTGATATATATCTTACTTGGGAGTTAGAAACTGAACAACGATTTACATGTTTACAATATCCTGAGGAGAGACGTGTTCCTGCTGCTGTTTGTGCTTTCACTAGCTTTTCATGTGTTTGGTGGTCTGAACATTGTCGATTATATCCTGTTCCAGCTACTTGGGCTGCTTTGAAAACTGCTATGCATACTCGTTGGGTTCCACCATATTATTAACGTCAATTACTTCAAAAATTGTGGCGCTTAAGACAAGGAAAAAATTTGGTAGAAGAATATTATCAGGAATTACAAACTGGCTTGATTACATGGGGTATTGTTGAGGAGAATGAAGCTATGCTTCCACGTTTTCTGGGTGGATTAAATAGAGAGATTCAGACCATTCTAGACTATAAGGATTATAATAATATCACTCGTTTATTCCATCTTGCTTGTAAAGCTGAACGTGAAGTGCAGGATCGACAGGCATTGGCACGAACTAACTTTTCTGCAGGTCGACCTTCATCATGGACACCACGTGCATCATCTACTTCCACTGCACCATCACCTCCTTCAGGTGCCACCTCCAACCGTGATACAAGAAAGCAGGCACAACCACCACTATCTGCCAAGAGCACACCTGTCGGGCCTGCACAGAGCTCTTCTTCTTCCATGGCGTCTACAGGGCACACAAGTGATATTATTTGTCGTTTTTGTAAGGGAAGAGGACATTTTGTGAGAGAATACAAATCTCAGCGTGTGATGATTGCTACTGAGGATGGTGGGTATGAGTCCGCTAGTGACTATGATGAGGAGACTTTGGCTCTTACTACACATGAAGAACACGGTGGAGATGATTCTGATCATGAGACGCAATACATGGCTGCTGAACATGCTGACAGGTATGAATGTTTAGTTGCTCAACGTGTTTTGAGTGTGCAGGTTACACAAGCTGAGCAAAATCAGAGGCATAATTTGTTCCATACGAAGGGAGTTGTGAAGGAACGTTCTATTCGTGTCATCATAGATGGAGGGAGCTGCAACAACTTGGCTAGCATGGAGATGGTGGAGAAGCTATCTCTTACCACAAGACCACATCCACATCCTTACTACATCCAATGGTTCAACAACAACGGCAAGGTTAAGGTAACACGTACTGTTCGTGTGCATTTTAGTATCTCTACATATGCTGATTATGTTGATTGTGGTGTGGTACCTATGCAAGCATGTTCCTTATTACTTGGTAGACCATGGCAATTTGATAAAAATTCTATACACCATGGTAGAAACAATCAGTATACTCTTGTTCATAAGGATAATTTTTTTTACTTTGCTTCCTATGACTCCTGATTCCATTTTGAAAGATGATATTAGTAGAGCTAATAAAGCAAAACAGGAGAAATATAAGAGTGAAAATCAGATTGTGGCAAAAGAATTTGAGCAACAAATGAAGCCTAATAATAAACCATCTAGTGTTGCTTCTGAAATTAGATTGAAAAGTGCATGTTTACTTGCCACCAAATTTGATATTGATGATCTAGATTTTAGCAAATCTGTTTGCTATGCTTTTGTGTGCAAAGAGGCATTATTTTCATTCGAGGATGTGCCTTCCTCTTTGCCCCCTGCTGTCACTAACATTTTGCAGGAGTTCGCTGACGTCTTTCCACAAGACGTGCCACCGGGATTACCACCTATTCGAGGGATTGAGCATCAAATTGACTTAATTCCCGGTGCATCGATACCCAACCGTGCACCATACCGTACCAATCCAGAGGAGACGAAGGAGATTATGTGTCATGTACAGGAGCTGCTTGACAAAGGTTATATACGCGAATCTCTTAGTCCTTATGTTGTTGCCTTGATAGAGACAAAGGTGTCCCGATGTATCGATGGGATGGTGGCTATCGTTTTCTGTGGGAGTCGACCTTGACGATCCGACTACGAACGTGCGAGACGTCGCGCCTTAGCAATCGCTAAACCAACTTCCGAGGGTTTATTGACCACGCCGGAGCACGATCAACCTAACCACGAGGGCCTGTTTCCTGCGAGCAAACGAATAAGAAGCAAGAAACTAAGATTGCAATCTAGATATTGCGAATATAATAGGAAAGCTTTATTAATGAAGTTGGGGTTCTGTGTTGCCTTGGTCTGGTCGTTGAACACAAACGAAGTACACGAAGTTACAGCTATGGCGAACTTTTGATCTAAACAAAACCCCAAAGTCTAAACGGTGCCCTAAGGGCTGTATATATGGAGGAAGAGGGGGGGATTTCATGGCCCTTGGGGAAGGGGTCCGAAACCAACCCTATCTCTTGTTTCCCCACACATACGGACTCTAAAAACAGCCTATACTTATGTATTTCAAAATTACATGGGCCTGGCCCAATAATAAGGCAACACAGCACCTAGAATAGCCTCTGGACGAAATTTATGAAGTGGCATCTTGTATGTTTCATCCAAGGCTTCATTCACTCCTTATGGTGGCTTCAAAGTCCTGAAATCATCACTTGTAACTTCGTTCTTGTTCCCCTTGCGCATGCCATCAACTCCATGCTTGTTCTTGCTCCAATGTTCATCCTTCTCCAAGCTAGGCCCTTCATTTGTAAGCAAAACAAATGTATCCAATTTAGGCAGCATCATATTCTCATGAACATTAAAATCATTACCAAGAAACTAAAGTACCTGGAAATTTAATTGGCGTGCGCGAGCTCTAGTAATTGGTCCATTGTATGTAACAGTTGGGGATGTGGGTGTAACAATGGTATTGATGTCCTCATCAACCTCGGCCAAGAAAAGCCGAAGTCTATGGCAGCCCTTACGACACTCATGACCCGCTTTTTTGGGGGGAGGACAGTTGGCTGGCTCGTAGCAAAAACATAGCCAGCGAGGCAGGCCCCACTGAGGCCAAGGACAACACCCGCAAGCTCCGGCGCAATAGACACAAACGCCGAAGCAATGGCAACAACACCGATGACACCAGAGTCAACGCCGGATTCAGTGGCTCCAAGACCGGCCAACGGAAGAAGCCCTACAAAAGAAACAACAAAGGACCTTCCAGCCTGGACCGCATACTCAACCGTTCGTGCCAGATTCACGGCACCCCGGATAAGCAAGCCAATCATACAGACAGGGATTGTTGGGTTTTCAAGCAGGCTGGCAAGTTAAATGCCAAAAACAAAGAAAAGGGATCACAAAGTAAGGACGAGGACGAAGAGCCCCGGCAGCCGAACAATGGGGGGCAAAAGAAATTTCCCCCTCAAGTCAAAACGGTGAACATGATATACGCTACACACATCCCCAAAAGGGAGCGCAAGCGCGCACTTAGGGACGTCTATGCGCTAGAGCCAGTCGCCCCAAAATTCAATCCGTGGTCGTCATTCCCGATCACCTTTGACCTCCGAGATCATCCAACTAGTATCCGCCACGGCGGTTCAGCCGCACTAGTCCTTGACCCAGTTATTGACGGGTTTCACCTAACACGAGTCCTGATGGACGGTGGTAGCAGCCTCAACCTACTCTATCAGGACACAGTGCGGAAGATGGGCATTAACCCCTCACGAATCAAACCAACAAAGACTACCTTTAAAGGAGTCATACCAGGCATAGAGGCCCACTGTACGGGCTCAATAACGCTGGAGGTAGTATTCGGTTCCCTGGATAACTTCCGAAGCGAAGAATTAATCTTCGATATCGTCCCATTTCGCAGTGGTTATCACGCACTGCTAGGACGAACCGCATTCGCTCGATTCAATGTGGTGCCACATTATGCTTATCTCAAGCTCAAGATGCCTGGTCCACGTGGCGTCATTACAGTAAATGGAAACACGGAACGCTCCCTCCGTACAGAGGAGCACACCGCCGCCCTAGCAGCAGAAGTACATAGTGGCCTTCTCAAGCAGCACTATAATCCGGCTGCCGAGCCCCTGGACACCATTAAGAGGGCCCGGACTACACTGCAGCAGGACAGCTCGGCTCGTCACAGGCCAAACTAGCAATTTGGCCTCCGTCCCAGCCCCGATGAGGCAATGGTATTAGTACCGCGCGCATACAAACTACGCACTCAAAACCCCATGGGTACTGACGGAGGCATAACTCGCTCGCGATCCACAGTATGGCTTGATAGACCCAGGGATTCGCACGTTTTTGCTTTTCCTTTTTACGGGTTTTGTTCTCTTTTCGAGGTCTACACGGACGACCCGCTTGCAGAACACACCATGGAGGCAAGGAGCTTTGGCGTACAAGGGAACCCCTAGGTGATCTCTAATAAACGATTACCATACTTGTTTTACATATCCACACGCAGCTCGCCCTTGGTTACGGCATGTTAAATAGCCTTACTCGCTTATCGCATTACTTGTACAAAGTACGCCTCGACGTACTAGTTACATCACAATGGTGAATAAATGGTGGCGTCAGCTCATTACTTCATTTTTCTGTTTCCTCACCTTAGTATCTATTACTCATTGCACACGTACACCATGGTACGTACTACTAGGCCAGGGGCTTCCTTACACCCTGCATCACGGCAATAAAAGTCCGAACACTTTTACAGTATAGTTCGGCACCCCGAACTTTGTAGCATTATATGCATCGGCTCCGAACATGTCTTTGGTTTATAGTTGGGTTGCCCGGCTCCTGTGTTTACTACCTTACGTTCCGCTATATCGGCTAGGGTAGTAAAGGGAGAACTACTACGATTGTGTCCCGATTCTTTCGGACGAGCACCTCAGTAGAGAAAGCCGAAAACTGACTGTCATGATGCAGCGAGAGCCGGTCAGCTGTTCGAGAGGTTCCAAATCGTTGGAGTATTTTTTCGCTTCTTGCGAAAAATTGGTTTTTTCCGATTAGGCGTGTATAACGCCCCTAATTCGGCCTTCCGAACACCAGGGGCTTCGCCAACTTTCTTAATTGTCAAACTCCTATGGCTAAGTGAGGGAGGTAAAGGCTGCATAGTCTGATTGCCTTGTTCGTTGCGCTAAACACCTCCTTTAAGGACCATAATGTGGAGTAAAGAGTGTTTAGATTTATCCTGAACACCCCCGTACTATCTACGTGGCGGCAGAAGCCAACGACTGGTCAACCCTCAGATTTAATAAACGCCCGCACAGGAGGTAAAATTTAAATCATAAGCATTATACTACATAACATCATTGTTCCATATTACAGGGCAAGGTAATATACATGTTCTCATGGGAATATAACATCCTTCGAACATTGCTCCGCCACAAGGCGGGACCCCTCTAGAACACCATCAAAATAGTGATTGGGTCGACGATGCTCCTTTCCCTCCGGCGGTCCCTCGGTCATCAGCTTCTTGGCATCCAGCTTCGCCCAATGCGTCTTGACGCGGGCAAAGGCCATACGCGCAGCTTCAATACAGACCGACCGCTTCACGGCTTCGAGCCGCGGACAGGCACGCACAAGCCGCTGCACAAGGCCGAAGTAGCTGCTAGGTATAGGATCGGCAGGCCACAACCGGACTATCAGGTCCTTCATGGCTAGCTCTGCCAACCTGTGCAGCTCGACCAACTACTTTAGCTGGTCGCTGAAGGGCACCGGATGTTCGGATCCCAGATGTTAGGACCAGAATAGCTTCTCCGTAGATATCCCTTCTTCAGCTCTATAATACTCGGCAGCATGTGATACACTGTGCGGCAGATCCATAAACGCCCCTGGAAAATCCAAATTCAAGATAAGTACAAGGAACGTTTCTTCTACATACTTTCTATGCATGGTGAAACACATACCTGTTGTAATCTTCTTGGCCTCCTGAATTTCCTGGAGGGCGCTCTGGGCTTCGGCTCGTGCATCCTGCGCACTCTGGCGGGCCTTCGCCAATTCGGACTCTTGCGCCTTACAATCGCGCTCCAGGGACTCAAATCTCTCTATCGCACCCTGGAGCTATTGCTGCGCCTCGCCAACCCGGGCCTCGTGCTTCGCGCGCGAGGCGTGTTCCTTGGCCGCATTTTCCTCGGCCTCGGCTAGTGTCTTCTTAAGGGTTGCCACCTCGGTCGTGGCCCCTAATAAAGCTTATGACACTTTAGTCCGTCGGACTATTCATTTTTCTCAAAATATCCCCATAGGTTAATGCATACCTTGGCTATCCTCCAGCTGCTTCTTCACGAGGCCGAGATCCTCCTTGGCCCGCTCCAGTTTCTGCTTCAGTCCGGAGACCTCCGCAGCATGATCAGTGGTAGCATGCAGCGATACATGCTTATTCACATAGACAACTCATGTTAGACTCCTGCGATCTTTATTCTTGATCCTCTGTTCGGCTTTTCTCCCCGAACACCAAACAGAGTATCAGGGGCTACTCTGTATACTGTGATATTTTTCCTACAATCACATTACTTACCTGAAAGCCCTTTAGAAGGCTAGTGTAGGCTTCGGTCAGTCCGCTTTTGACGAACTGAACCTTCTCTATTACTGTGTCCATAAGGATACGATGTTCATCCATAATAGAGGCGCCTCGTAACGCCTCTAGCAAATTATCCGGTGCCTCTAGATGGACAGAGGTCATCGGTAGAACAGGCACATTCCCTCCTAGCGGGGAATGCCGTTCGCTGGACCCTGGAGCCGTGTAGATCTCCGGAATGGTATCTGGCTGAGGTCCGAAGGGAACTCGGGCCCCGTCACTAGTCCCCATGGGGACTTTTTCCCCCATATGTTCGGCGGCCGAAGAGTCATCCTGGGGCATCACCCCGATGATCTCCGGAATCTCCCCGCGGCCTGGGAAAGTCTTTTTGGACACCACCTCGTCATCACCCTTGGGTGAGACGGAATGAGCAGGTGGCGGAGACATGCAAGCCATCTCCTTCGAGTCTAGCGAATCCTCTGTCGAGGATCACGGGGAGCCATCGCGTGCCTGACTGCAGTGACAAAGTTACAATATGTCAATATTACAAACCAGGAAGGCCATACGTTTGCGGATTCTGGTATTTACGAAGCGTCCCGAGGCTTGGTCCGGCGAGGTCGCTCTGGACTGTTGTCAACATCCCACGCGGAGTTATCCGTGAAGGAGCCTTTAACCCTATTAGGCGCTTTCGCCTCCGGACTTGTGGGGGCCGCTCTCTTCTTCCTCCCCACTTCAGGTGGGGAGTCGTTTTCTTCTTCCTCTTCATCGTCGTTGTCAGCGGACGAAGAGGAAGTCTCGCTTCCGGACATCACGTCCGGAGTGCCTTTACGGCAAAGGCCCCTTTTGGCCCCTTTGGCTGCCTTCTTAGCCGTCTTCTCCGGCACCTCATAAGATGCGGGGAACAACATCTTCTCCAGTAATGGAAATCCTTGGTCTTCGGGCAGCGGAGCCGGAAAGTTAATCTCCTCAGCCACCTTGATCCAGGCCTGAAAACATGGATGTGAAAGCTTAGGCTTTACCTCAAAATATGCCAGTAAAAGGTATGCTTTGAAAGCATGAAATAACTTACCGAATTAGCTTGGAGCTTTAAGCTAAGCCCATGATCCTCGGTCATAGGCAGCAGCGTCTCGAGGGCCTTAAAAAGCACTCTCCAGATGTGTTCGTGCGTCGTGACGAAGAGCTCTTGCAGCGTCTGGTGCTTGGCCTGATCATACTCCCACAGATAGCAAGTCCGGCGTTGGCATGGAAGGACTCGACGAATGAGCATGACCTGGACCATGTTGACAAGCTTGATTTTCCTGTCTATCATGTTCTGGATGCACGTCTGGAGCCCAGTCAGCTCGTCCGAAGGACCCCAGGTTAGGCCCCTCTCTTGCCAGGAGGTGAGCCGCATCGGGATTCCGGATCGGAATTCGGGGGCCGCCACCCAGTTGGCGTCGCGCGGCTTGGTGATGTAGAACCACCCCAATTGCCACCCCTTCACCGTCTCCACAAATGAGCCTTCGGGGTAGGTGACATTGGGCATCTTGCCCACCATAGTGCCTCCGCACTCTACTTGTTGACCGCTCACTACTTTCAGCCTCACATTGAAGGTCTTCAGCCACAGGCTGAAGTGAGGTGGGATGCGGGGAAAAGCCTCACAAACGACGATAAATGCCGAAATGTTGAGGATGAAGTTGGGGGCTAGGTCATGAAATCCAGCCCGTAGTAAAACATCAACCCATGGACGAATGGGTGAAGAGGGAACCCCAACCCATCGACGAAATGTGTAAGAAACACAACCCTCTCGTGGGCCTCGGGAGTAGGGACGATCTGTCCCTTGGCCGGGAGTCGATGAGCGATCTCCTTGGCCATATATCAGGCCTCCCGAAGCTCCTTGATATCCTTCTTCTTCGTGCATAGAAACTACGCATAGAAACTACGCATAGACCTAGCTCTGATACCACTATTGGGGATCTTGCAGAAATTCAAATTTTCTACACATCACCAAGATCAATCTATGGAGAGACTAGCAACGAGAGAGAGGGGAGTGCATCTTCATACCCTTGAATATAGCGATGCGGAAGCGTTACAAGAACGCGGATGAAGGAGTCATACTCGCAGCGATTCAGATCGCGGTTGATTCCGATCTAAGCGCCGAACAACGGCGCCTCCGCGTTCAACACACGTACAGCCCGGGGATGTCTCCTCCTTCTTGATCCAGCAAGGGGAGAGGAGAAGTTGAGGGAGAGCTCCGGCAGCACGACGGCGTGGTGGAGGAGCTTGCAGTTCTCCGGCAGGGCTTCGCCAAGCACTACTACGGAGGAGGTGTTGGGGAGGGAGAGGGTTGTGCCAGCGGAAGGGTGTGGCTCCCATGTGCCTCCCCACTATATATAGGGGTGGAGGGGGCTGGTTTCTTGCCCCCCAAGTCCATTGGCGCGTTGGCAAAGGTGGGGGAATGAAATCCCATCATTTCCCTTCCCCACCGATTGTTATCCCCCCTTTTTAGGGATCTTGATCTTATCCCTTCGGGACATGATCTTATTCCTTCTAAGGGGGGATCTTGGTGCACCTTGACCAGGGGTGTGGGGCCTTGCCCCCACTACCCACGTTCATGTGGGTCCCCCCATGTAGGTGGGCCCCACTCCAGAACCTTCTAGAACCTTCCAGATACAATACCGAAAAATCCCGAATATTTTCCGGTGGCCAAAATAGGACTTCCCATATATAAATCTTTACCTCCGGACCATTCCGGAACTCCTCGTGATGTCCGAGATCTCATCCGAGACTCTGAACAACATTCGGTAACTGCACACTAATTCCCATAACAACTCTAGCGTCACCGAACCTTAAGTGTATAGACCCTACGGGTTCAGAAATCATGCAGACATGACCGAGACAACTCTCTGGCCAATAACCAACAGCGGGATCTGGATACCCATGTAGGCTCCCACATGTTACAGATGATCTCATTGGATGAACCACGATGTAGGGGATTCAGTCAATCCCGTATACAATTCCCTTTGTCTGTCGGTACGCTACTTGCCCGAGATTCGATCGTCGGTATCCCTATACCTTGTTCAATCTCGTTACCGGCAAGTCTCTTTACTCGTTCTGTAACGCATGATCCTGTGGCTAACTCATTAGTCACACTGAGCTCATTATGATGATGCATTACCGAGTGGGCCCAGAGATACCTCTCCGTCATACGGAGTGACAAATCCCAGTCTCGATTCGTGCCAACCCAACAGACACTTTCGGAGATACTTGTAGTGCACCTTTATAGCCATCCGGTTACGTTGTGACGTTTGGTACACCCAAAGCATTCCTACGGTATCCGGGAGTTACACAATCTCATGGTCTAAGGAAATGATACTTCACATTAGAAAAGCTCTTAACAAACGAACTACACGATCTTGTGCTATGCTTAGGATTGGGTCTCGTCCATCACATCATTCTCCTAATGATGTGATCCCGTTATCAATGACATCCAATGTCCATGGTCAGGAAACCAAAACCATCTATTGATCAACGAGCTAGTCAACTAGAGGCTTAATAGGGACATGTTGTGGTCTATGTATTCACACATGTATTATGGTTTCCAGTTAATACAATTATAGCATGAACAATAGACAATTATTATGAACAAGGAAATACAATAATAACCATTTTATTATTGCCTCTAGGGCATATTTCCAACATCGGGATCCACGGCCGGGGGGGGGGGTGAGTCGGCCACGGGCGTGGCCACCACCAGAGCCAGGGCCGCAGACGGGTCCGCCACGGCCACAGGTCCCGCGCAGGGAGGGAGGAGTGGGGTGCCGGGGAGACCTGCATGAGAGTCGGGGAAGTCATCACGGAGGTAGCAGAAGCCGGCGGGGAGGCGGCCGGGGAGCGCGGGGAGGATGTGGGGAAGGCCAGCAGACTGACACTAGACGTGTCACTCTCGCCGGAGGGACCGGCCGGAGAATCCGCCAGTGCCCGAGAAGCCGAGGAGCCGAGCCCGACCTGCCGGCCCCCCTATCCCACGGAAGGCGCGTGAGGGTCGGGAGAGGGGGACCGGAGCGACTGTCGTCCGAGGCTACCTCATCATCCGAGGGGGCGGAGCGGCGGTGGTGGCGGCCATGGTAGTCCCCACCGGTGTTACCTCCAGGAGGGCCGTCGTTGGAGAAGCGAGGGCAGCCCACGTGGTTGGGGGCTCAGGAGCGATCCGCAAGTCGAATCCCTGGTCATTGAAGAAGACCCGAACGGTGGCACGGAGTCGTGAGGAGTCTAGGCACTTGACCTTGACCCGGACCTCCTCCTCCTTGCGGAGGGAGAGCTCGTCCACCACGACCACCTTGCCAAGGATCCGATACATCTGGCGAATGACGCGCTCGGACCTCGCAGGCACCGCCAGCGCCTTAGGGACGAGAATCGGCTAGGAGATGTCGACGGCGATCTTGTTAAGGGCGAGAGTGATCTGATCACTGCGAGTAGCGTATACGTGGCTAAGAGCGTCGGGGAAGATCACGGAGAACACCGTCCCGGATGTCGCGGTGACCTGCCACTCCCATTGACTGCAGTACAGGTGGTTGAGCTCAGCCTCGATCATCTCGGGCAAGGCCACACCATCAACCACCGTCACGATCGCCTGGAGGGAGGGAGTGGGTGGTGCAAGGTCAAGGATCTCAATATGGAAGAATCCCAACCCCTCGATCCCGTGCCCGTACATCCGGAGCTCGTCAGTCAAGGGCCTTTTGATGGTAGCTGGAACTACGTCGGTATTTCCCCGGAGAGGGAGGGATGATGTAGCACAGCGATAGTAGGTATTTCCCACAGTTATGAAACCAAGGTATCGAACCAGTAGGAGAAGCAAGCAACACAACATAAACAACACCTCCACGCAAACAACAACACCTCACAACCCGACGAGTTAAAGGGGTTGTCAATCCCTTCCGGGGTATGGCGCCTCAAGATAGAAAAGCGGCCGTGAGGTAAATTGTTGTAGACTGATAGATCGAACGCCAAATAAAATAAATAAAGATAAAACTCAGCAAGGTATTTTTGTATTTTTTTGGTTTAATAGATCTGAATAAAAATGCAAATGAAAAGTAGATCGCAAGGCAAATATATGAGAAAGAAGACCCGGGGGCCGTAGGTTTCACTAGTGGCTTCTCTCGAGAAAAATAGCAAACGGTGGGTAAACAAATTACTGTTGGGCAATTGATAGAACTTCAAATAATTATGATGATATACAAACAATGATAATTACATAGGCATCACATCCAAGATTAGTAGACCGACTCCTGCCTGCATCTACTACTATTACTCCACACATCGACCGCTATCCAGCATGCATCTAGTGTATTAACTTCATGGAAAAACGGAGTAATGCAATAAGAATGATGACATGATGTAGACAAGATCCGTTTATCTATATAGCGGTAGATATAGATCTCGTCCTTTATCCATAGTAGCAACGATACGTACGTGTCGTTTCCCTTTCTGTCACTGGGATCGAGCACCGTAAGATCGAACCCACTACCGGGCACCTCTTCCCATTGCAAGATAAATATATCAAGTTGGCCAAACAAAACCCAAATGTCGGAGAAGAAATACAAGGCTATAAGAGATCATGCATATAAGAGGTTAAAGTAACTCAAATAACTTTCATGGGTATAAAAAGATATGACTTATCATAAACTCGAAGTTCATCAGATCCCAACAAACACACCACAAAAGAGTTACATCATATGGATCTCCAAGAGACCATTATATTGAGAATTCAGCAAGAGAGAGACAGAGAGAGAGCCATCTAGTTACTAACTACGGACCCGAAGGTCTATAAGGAACTACTCACGCATCATCGGAGAGGCGCCAATGGAAGCGGTGAACCCCTCCGTGATGGTGTCTAGGTTGGATCTGGGGGTTCTGGATTCTGCGGCGGCTGGATGAATATTTCATCGATGCTTCTAGGGTTCTGGTATTTTTGGGGTATTTATATAGCAAAGAGGCGGTCCGGGGGCACCCGAGGTAGGCACAACCCACCAGGGCGTGCCAGGAGGCCCTGGCGCGCCCTGGTGGCTTGTCCCCTCCTCAGGACACCCCCCAGGTGCAACTAGGGCCCATCTGCTTCCTTTTGGCCCATAAAAAATCATCGTGAAGTTTCGTGGCATTTGGACTCCGTTTGATATTGGTTTCCTGCGATTTAAAAAACATGGAAAAAACAGCGACTCGCACTTGGCACTATGTCAATAGGTTAGTATCAAAAAATTATATAAAATGACTATAAAATGATTATAAAACATCCAAGATTGATAATAAAACAACATGTAACAATAAAAAATTATAGATACGTTGGAGACGTATCAGCATCCCCAAGCATAGGGGACGATCTTCGTCCTTTCTCTCTCTTCTGCCATGGTCAAGTCTTGAGTCTTACTCAATACTCACACCTTATAACACAGCCAAGAACTCCTTTGCTGACCTATTTTGAACTCCTTCAAAATCTTGTCACGGTATGTATTCATTTGAAAGTACTATTAAGCGTTTTTGATCTATCCTTATAGATATTGATGCTCAATGTTCAAGTAGCTTAATCCAGGTTCTCCATTGAAAAACACTTTTTCAAATAACCCTGCATGCTTTCTAGAAATTCTACATCATTTCTGATCAACAATATGTTAACAACATATACTCATCAAAAATTCTATAGTGCTCCCACTCACTTTTTGGAAATACAAGTCTCTCATAAACTTTGTATAAACCCAAAATCTTTGTATAAACTGACGAAGGAGTCCCACGGGAAACACTCAGAAACCCGGAATCCAATCAACACCGCGTCCATCGCCGCGCGGCGCCACTCCAGCTCGCCGCCCAAGACCAAATCTAGCTATTTAAGTCGGCCGGCGTCCCGCAACCCTAATGCATCCACCTTCCCCCTCTCAGTGCTGCCAGTCTGAGCCCATCCACCTCCTCTCTCTCCCGCTCCGGCGCTCTGCCCACGGTCCAACACTCCGTCCAGGCTCTGCCCATGCCCTGGCACTCCGCCATGGTTCAGAGGATGATCACCTACTACGTCATGCGGACGCCGGAGTGCCGCTACATGATCTAACAGGAGATCCGGGCGAGGCAAGCCGCGCGCGCCACCAAATTGTGGACAAGCTGCCTCCGGACTCGCCGGAGCCGGAGGGGCAGGAGCAGCAGCCGGGGGAGGAGGAGGAGGAGGAGGAGGAGGAGGAGGAGGAGGAGGAGGAGATGGCTCCAGCGGAGGTGGAGGAGACAGAGGAGGCGGAGCAGCCGGAGTTGCCGGTGCAGCAGCTGCTGGGCTTCAACATGGAGCAAGTAGAGGCGGGGTTCGTCGTTGAGGGAGTATTGGATTAGGGGGTCCCCGGGCGTCCGAGCTATGTGATATGGGTCGGACTAATGGGCCAAGAAGATACATGGTAGAAGGCCTTCCCTCGTGTCCGGATGGGACTCTCCTTTGCGTGGATGGCAAGCTTGGCGTTCGGATGTGAAGATTCCTTTCTCTGTAAACCGACTCTGTACAACCCTAGGCCTCTCCGGCGTCTATATAAACCGGAGGGTTTAGTCCGTAGAGGTGATCACAATCATATTGGTTAGACATCTAGTGTTTAGCCATTACGATCTCGAGGTAGATCAACTCTTGTAACCCCTATACTCATCAAAGTCAATCAAGCAGGAAGTAGGGTATTACATCCATTAAGAGGGCCCGAACCTGGGTAAACATCGTGTCCCCTGCCTCCTGTTACCTTTGATCCTCAGACGCATAGTTCGGGGCCCCCTACCCGAGATCGGCTGGTTTTGACACCGACATTGGTGCTTTCATTGAAAGTTCCTCTGTGCTGTCGACAGAAGGTTCGCTGGCTCGTTGGATCATCCACAACAATGCCGACTTGGGGGAGACTTTCCTCCCCGGCCAAATTTTCGTATTCGGTGGTTTCGCACTACGTGCCAACTCGACTGGTCACCTTGAGCAGATCGACAGCTACGCCCCTAGTCATCAGATCAGTTTTGGAAATCTGAACTATGTTGATGATATCTAAGGAGACATGATCTTTGAAGGGTTCGCGGCCCCGACCGCCACTCTGGCCTTAGATCCAGAGTAGACTACCAGGTCCGAAGACGGGAGTTTAGAGCCCACCGGACTACCTGCAATTATGGAACTTGCTACCAGAGATCTGGAGGGGAATGCGTCATCGGCAAACCCGAAGTTGAATCGGGATCCCCTCGTCCCTAAAGTGCCGGACTCTCCCTCAGACCCAGATCCGAATTCTCGAGGTCCGCGTCAAGCGGGCGTGGCTAGGAGGCTCTCACCCCGGCTAGCCCCGCGGACTCTCGCTTCCCTGTCCAAACCTCACCCCTAAATGAGGCTCTGGACTTAATGTGATCCCTCGCTATTACAGAGGAATTGCTTCCGAATTACGCCCAGCCCGGACTAGGGGCTGAGAGCAGGGAATTTTACGTCCCACCCACCACCCACTTCATAGCCACTGTCGAAGATTTAACCAACATGTTGGACTACGCCTCCAAAGACATCGACGACATGGACGACGATGCTGGAGACGAACAAGGCCAAGACCCTCCGTTTACTGGACGTTGGACGGCCACCTCCACATATGATGTGTACATGGTAGACACGCCCAAAGAGGATGACGATGACGGCAAGAAGGATCCGTTTGAGGACAAGCCCGCTAAAGCACCTCCAAAGCGTCGACATCAGTGGCGCCGCTCACAATCGCGTCGCAAAAAAGATAGCAATACCGGCACCGGAGACAATAACACTCCGGAGAATGCCGAAGACCCCGAAGCCCCTGTCGAGCCAACATCCGAATAGGATGATCAGGGGGATGGGCAAGTTAACCCATCCAGTCGGGAACGAGGACTCGAAAGATAGTAACTACCTACCGATCTCCGAAGAGGATGTGAGCCTCGGTGACGAAGACTTCATCATGCCGGAGGAACCCCTCGAACAAGAGCGCTTTAAGCGCCGGCTAATCGCCACTTCGAGAAGCCTAAAAAAGAAGCAGCAGCAACTCCAAGCCAAATAGGGTACGCTCAATGACAGATGGACTAAAATCTTGGCAGCCGAGGAATATGGCCTCGAACGCCCAATCAAGAGCTATCGGAAGTGCAAGATGCTACCACAATTCGACGACGAGGCCCTTGAGCCAATACCGCCAAAGTATAAACCCACTGAAGAACCTGACCGACCACCAAATGGACGGGACAGACCGGCTATTTACACCGGACACCAGCCCGTGCCACCCCGCCGTCGAGGCAGGGAGGCAGCGTCCCCGGGCTATACCTATGACCTACGCAAGGAACTGGACAATAGAGTCGGTCAGACAAGATCAATCTATGGGTCAAGGGGGCGTGCTCCAATGTGAGAGGACGGCCATCAGACCTGGCAAGATAGGCACAACCTCACCCGGGCTGAAAACCGCATTCGGACTTCATCCGAACTGCGCTGCGACATCGCTTGATATAGAGGCACCGCACACCCCTTATGCTTCACCGCTGAGGTAATGGAGCACCAGTTCCCTGAAGGGTTTAAACCCGTGAACATTGAATCATACGATGGTACTACAGATCCCGCAGTATGGATTGAAGATTTTCTTCTCCATATTCACATGGTCCGCGGTGATGATCTCCATGCCATCAAATACCTCCCGCTAAAATTAAAGGGACCAGCATGGCACTGGTTAAATAGCCTCCCAGAAAACTCTATTGATAGCTGGGAAGACTTGGAGGATGCCTTTAGAGAAAACTTCCAAGGTACCTATGTTCGGCCTCTAGACGCTGATGACCTTAGTCACATAGTCCAGCAACCTAGAGAATCAGCCCGGAAGCTATGGACCAGGTTCTTAATTAAAAAGAACCAAATTGTGGACTGTCCGGACGCTGAAGCCCTCGCGGCCTTTAAACACAGCATCTGAGACGAGTGGCTCGCCCGACACCTCGGCCAAGAAAAACGGAAGTCTATGGCAGCCCTTACCGCACTTATGGCCCACTTTTGCGTGGGAGAATATAGCTAGCTAGCTCGCAGAAGCAATAGCACCAGCGACCCTGGCACCTCCGAAGCCAGGGATGGCAACGGCAAGCCACGACGCAACAAACACAAGCGTCGAAGTAATAACAAAGATATCGAAGACACGGCGGTCAACGCCGGATTCAGTGGCTCTAAACCCGGTCAGCGGAAGAAGCCATTCAAAGGAAACAAGGTTGTCCATCTAGTTTGGACAGAATAGTCGATCGGCCTTGCCAGATTCCTGGCACCCCTGATAAGCCTGCTAATCATACCAACAGGAATTGTTGGGTCTTTAAATAGGATGGCAAGCTAAACGCCGAACATATGGGGAAGAGGCCGCCCAGCAAGGACGATGATGAAGAGCATCGCCCACCGAAGGGCAGAAGAAATTTCCCCCCGATGTAAAAACGGTGAATATGATATATGCTACACATATCCCCAAAAGGGAGCGCAAGCGCGCACCAAGGGACGTCTATGCCATAGAGCTAGTCGCCCCAAAATTCAACCCATGGTCAACCAGTCCGATCACTTTTGATCACAGAGACCATCCGACCAGTATCCGTCATGGAGGTTCGGCAGCATTGGTCCCCGACCCAATTATCGACGGATTCCATCTCAGGCGAGTCCTTATGGACCGCGGCAACAGCCTTAACCTGCTCTATCAGGACACTGTCTGCAAAATGGGCATCGATTCATCAAGAATCAAGCCCACCAAAACCACCTTTAAAGGAGTAATACCTGGTGTTGAAGCCTGCTGCACGGGCTCAGTAACACCAGAAGTGGTCATCGGTTCACCGGACAACTTCTGAAGTGAAGAGTTGATCTTCGACGTCGTCCCTTTCCGCAACGGTTATCACGCACTGCTTAGAAGAACCGCCTTCGCCCACTTCAACGCGGTCCCGCATTATGCTTACCTAAATCTCAAAATGTCTGGACCTCGCGACGTTATTACAGTCAATGGGAACATGGAGCACTCCCTCCATACCGAGGAGCATACTGCGGCTCTCGCAGCTAAAGCATAGGGTGGCCTTGTCAAGCCGAATACTACCCCGGCAGTTAAGCTCCCAGACACTATCAAACGAGTGCGGTCTACCCCATAGAACGACAACCCGGCTCGTCTAGAGCTAGATTAGCAATCCGGACTCCGTCACAACCCTAGCTGGATGGCGGCATATGTACCGCACGTACATAACTACGCACTAAAGATACCATGGGCACAGACGGAGGCATACGGAAAACACGGTCCACGGCAAGGCTCGACCCTATCCGGACCTTATATTCTTCCATCTTTTTCTTCTTGTTTTTCTTTTTCGGGTCCTTTACAACCCACATCACTCTTTGATGGTACTTAGGGCCCTTTTCCAGGACCCTTGATAGAGGCAAAGGTGTACTGATGTTTCGATGAGATGGTGGCTATTGTTTTCTGTGGGAGTCGACCTTGACGATCCGACTACGAACGTGCGAGACATCGCGCCTTAGCAATCGCTAAACCAACTTTCGAGGGTTATTGACCACGCTGGAGCACGATCAACCTGACCACGAGGGCCTGTTTCCTGCGAGCAAACAAAGAACAAGCAAGAAACTAAGATTGCAATCTCGATATTGCGAATATAAGAGGAAAGCTTTATTAATGAAGGTGGGGTTCTGTGACGCCTTGGTCTGGTCGTTGAACACAAACGAAGTATGCAAAGTTGCAGCTATGGCGAACTTTTAATCTAGACAAAACCCAAAGTCTAAACGGTGCCCTAAGGGCTGTATATATGGAGGAAGAGGGGGGAATTTCGTGGCCCTTGGGGAAGGGGTCCGAAACCAACCCTATCTCTTGTTTCCCCACACATACGGACTCTAAAAACAGCCTATACTTATGTATTTCAAAATTACATGGGCCTGGCCCAATAATAAGGTGACACAGCACCTAGAATAGCCTCTGGACGAAGTATATGAAGTGGCATCTTGTATATTTCATCCAAGGCTTCATGCACTCATTATGGTGGCTTCAAAGTCCTGAAATCATCACTTGTAACTCCGTTCTTGTTCCCCTTGCGCATGCCATCAGCTCCATGCGTGTTCTTGCTGCAATGTTCATCCCTCTTATCCATGCCAGGCCCTTCATTTGTAAGCAAAACAAATGTATCCAATTTAGGCAACATCATATTCTCATGAACATTAGAATCATTACCAAGAAACGAAAGTACCTGATAATTTAATTGGCGTGCGCGAGCTCTAGTAATTGGTCTAGTATATGTAGTAGTAGGGGTTGTGGGTGTAACAATGGTACTGATGTCCTCATCATCAAAGCGTACATTCCAACTCCGAGATGCTTACTCCAGTCCTTAGAAGGATTGCTGGAGCTTTGCATACTTGTTAGCATCTTTCAGGATTGACAAGACCTTCTGGTTGTATACAACCTTTCCTCAAGAAAATCATCAAGGAAACAATGTTTTGACATCCTATCTGCAAGATTTCATAAATAATGCAGTAACTGCTAATATAATTCCAACAGACTCTTAGCATCGCTACGAGTGAGAAAGTCTCATCGTAGTCAACTCCTTGAACTTGTCGGAAAACATCTTAACGACAAGTCAAGCTTTCTTAATGGTGACACTTACCATCATTGTCCGTCTTCCTTTTAAAATCCATCTGCACCCAACAGCCTTACGACTATCAAGTAGTTGTTTCAAAGTCTATACTTTGTTTTATACATGGATCCTCTCTCGGATTTTATTGCCTCGAGCCATTCATCGGAATCCGGGCCCACCATCGCTTCTACATAGCTCGTAGTTTCATTGTTGTCTAGCAACATGACTTCCAAGACAGGATTACGTACCACTCTGAAGTAGTACACATCCTTGTCGACCTATGAGGTTTGGTAGTGACTTGATCCGAAGTTTCATGATCACTATCATAAGCTTCCACTTCAATTGGTGTAGGTGCCACAGGAACAACTTCTTGTGTCCTGCTACACACTAATTGAAGTGACGGTTCAATAACCTCATCAAGTCTCCACCATCCTCCCACTCAATTCTTTCGAGAGAAACTTTTCCTTGAGAAAGGACCCGTTTCTAGAAACAATCACTTTTGCTTCCGGATCTGAAATAGGAGGTATACCCAACTATTTTGGGTATTTTATGAAGATGCATTCATCCGCTTTGGGTTCGAGCTTATCAGCCTGAAACCTTTTCACATAAGCGTCGTAGCCCCAAACTTTTAAGAAACGGCAGCTTAGGTTTCTGTAAACCATTAGTTCATACGGTGTCGTCTCAATGGAATTGTGTGGTGCCTTATTTAAAGTGAATGCGGTTGTCTCTAATGCCTAACCCATAAATGATAGTGGTAATTTGATAAGAGACATCATGGTATGCACCATATCCAATAGGGTGCAGTTATGATGTTTGGACACACCATCACACTATGGTGTTCCAGGCGGTATTAGTCGTGAAACAATTTCCACGATGTCTTAATCGTGTGCCAAACTCGTAACTCAGATATTCATCTCCATGATCATATCATAGACATTTTATCCTCTTGTCACGATGATCTTCAACTTCACTCTGAAATTACTTGAACCTTTCAATAATTCAGACTTGTGTTTCATCAAGTAAATATACTCATTATCTACTCAAATCATCTGTGAAGTAAGAACATAACGATATCCACTGCGTTCCTCGGCACTCATTGGACTGCACACATCAAAATGTATTACTTCCAACAAGTTGCTTTCTTGTTCCATCTTACTGAAAACGAGGCCTTTCAGTCATCTTGCCCATGTGGTATGATTTGCATGTCTCAAGTGATTCAAAATCAAGTGAGTCCAAACAATCCATCTGTATGGAGTTTCTTCATGCATATCTACCAACAGACATGGTTCGCATGTCTCAATCTTTTCAAGAACGAGTGAGTCCAAAGATCCATCAACATGGAGCTTCTTCATGCGTTTTATACCAACATGACTCAAATGGCAGTGCCACAAGTATGTGGTACTATCATTACTATCTTATAGCTTTTGGCATGAACATGTGTATCATTACGATCGAGATTCAGTGAACCATTCATTTTAGGTGCAATACCATTGATGGTATTATTCAAATAACCAGAGTAACCATTATTCTCCTTAAATGAATAACCGTATTGCGATAAACATAATCCAATCATGTCTATGCAAACACCAAATAACAATTATTTAGGTTTAACACCAACATCGATGGTAGAGGGAGCATGTGATTCTTGATCACGTCAACCTTGGAAACACTTCCAACACATATCGTCATCTCACCTTCAGCTAGTCTCTGTTTATTCTGTAGCCTTTTATTTTGAGTCACTAACACTTAGCAACTAAACCGGTATTTTAATACCCTGGTGCTACTAGGAGTACTAGTAAAGTACACATTATAATGTATATCCAATATACTTCTGACGACCTTGCCAACCTTCTCATCTACCGAGTATCTAGGGTAGTTCTGATTCAGTGATCGTTCCCCTCATTATAGAAGCACCTAGTCTCGGGTTTGGGTTCAACCTTGGGTTTCTTCACTAGAGCAGCAACTGATTTGCCGTTTCATGAAGTATCCCTTCTTTCCCTTGTCCTTCTTGAAACTAGTGGTTTAACCATCAACAATTGATGCTCCTTCTTGATTTCTACTTTCGCGGTGTCAAATATCGCGGGTTGCTCAAGGATCATCATGTCTATCCCTAATATGTTATAGTTCATCACGAAGCTCCAATAGCTTGGTGGTAGTGACTATGGAGAACCATCACTATCTCATTTGGAAGATTAACTCCCACTCGATTCAAGCGATTGTAGTCCTCAGACAATCTGAGCACATGCTCAATGATTGATCTTTTCTCCCTTAGTTTGCAGGCTTAAAAAACTTGTCAGAGGTCTCGTACCTCTTGACGGTGGCATTAGTCTGAAATTCCAATTTTAGTTTTTTGGAACATCTCATATGTTCTGCGACATTTCAAAAAAAAACGTCTTTGGTGCCACAATTCTAAACCGTTAGTATTACGCACTGAACTATCACGTAGTCATCAAAACATGTATGTCAGATGTTTCCCAACATCTACAAACTACGCTCGAGGTTCAACACACTGAGTGGTGCATTAAGGACATAGCCCTCAGTTCACGGACCCAGTCCGCATAATTGCTACTGTTAACTCTCAACTAAGTTTTCTCTAGGAACATATCTAAAACAGTAGAACCAAAGTGTGAGCTACGACATAATTTCCAAAGACCTTTTGACTATGTTCATGATAATTAAGTTCATCTAATCAAATTATTCAATGAACTCCCACTTAGATAGACATCCCTCTAGTCATCTAAGTGATACATGATCCGAGTCAACTAGGCCATGTCCGATCATCACGTGAGACAAACTAGTCATCATCGGTGAACATCTTCATGTTGATCGTATCTTGTATGCGACTCATGTTCGACCTTTCGGTCTTCCGTGTTCCGAGGCCATGTCTGTACATGCTAGGCTCGTCAAGTCAACCTAAGTGTTTCGCATGTGTAAATCTGGCTTACACCCATTGTATGCGAACGTTAGAATCTATCACACCCGATCATCACGTGGTGCTTCAAAACAACGAACCTTCGCAACGGTGCACAGTTAGGGGGAACACTTTCTTGAAATTTTAGCAAGGGATCATCTAATTTATGCTACCGTCGTTCTAAGCAAATAAGATGTAAACATGACAAACATCACATGCAAATCATAAAGTGACATGATATGGCCAATATCATGTTGCGCCTTTTGATCTCCATCTTCGAGGCGCGGCATGATCACCTACGTCACCGGCATGACACCATGATCTCCATCATCGTGTCTTCATGAAGTTGTCTCGCCAACTATTACTTCTACTACTATGGCTAACAGTTTAGCAATAAAGTAAAGTAATTACATGGCGTTTAGGTTGACACGCAAGTCATAAATAAATTAAGACAACTCCTATGGCTCCTGCCGGTTGTCATACTCATCGACATGCAAGTCGTGATTCCTATTACAAGAACATGATCAATCTCATACATCACATATATCATTCATCACATTCTTTTTGGCCATATCACATCACACAGCATATGCTGCAAAAACAAGTTAGACGTCCTCTAATTGTTGTTGCAAGTTTTTTACGTGCCTGCTATAGGTTTCTTAGCAAGAACGTTTCTTACCTACGCCAAAACCACAACGTGATATGCCAATTTCTATTTACCCTTCATAAGGACCCTTTTCATCGAATCCGATCCGACTAAAGTGGGAGAGACAGACACCCGCTAGCCACCTTATGCAACTAGTGCATGTCAGTCGGTGGAACCTGTCTCACGTAAGAGTACGTGTAAGGTTGGTCCGGGCCGCTTCATCTCACGATGCCGCCGAATCAAGATAAGACTAGTAACGACAAGTAAATTGAAAAAATTGACGCCCACAACAACGTGTGTTCTACTCGTGCATAGAAACTACACATAGACCTAGCTCTGATACCACTATTGGGGATCTTGCAGAAATTCAAATTTTCTACACATCACCAAGATCAATCTATGGAGAGACTAGCAACGAGAGAGAGGGGAGTGCATCTTCATACCCTTGAATATAGCGATGCGGAAGCGTTACAAGAACGCGGATGAAGGAGTCATACTCGCAGCGATTCAGATCGCGGTTCATTCCGATCTAAGCGCCGAACAACGGCGCCTCCGCGTTCAACACACGTACAGCCCGGGGATGTCTCCTCCTTCTTGATCCAGCAAGGGGAGAGGAGAAGTTGAGGGAGAGCTCCGGCAGCACGACGGCGTGGTGGAGGAGCTTGCAGTTCTCCGGCAGGGCTTCGCCAAGCACTACTACTACGGAGGAGGTGTTGGGAAGGGAGAGGGTTGTGCCAGCAGAAGGGTGTGGCTCCCATGTGCCTCCCCACTATATATAGGAGTGGAGGGGGCTGGTTTCTTGCCCCCCAAGTCCATTGGCGCGTTGGCAAAGGTGGGGGAATGAAATCCCATCATTTCCCTTCCCCACCGATTGTTATCCCCCCTTTTTAGGGATCTTGATCTTATCCCTTCGGGACATGATCTTATTCCTTCTAAGGGGGGATCTTGGTGCACCTTGACCAGGGGTGTGAGGCCTTGCCCCACGTTCATGTGGGTCCCCCCATGCAGGTGGGCCCCACTCCAGAACCTTCTAGAACCTTCGAGATACAATACCGAAAAATCCCGAATATTTTTCGGTGGCCAAAATAGGACTTCCCATATATAAATCTTTACCTCCGAACCATTCCGGAACTCCTCGTGATGTCCGAGATCTCATCCGGGACTTTGAACAACATTCGGTTACTGCACACTAATTCCCATAACAACTCTAGCGTCACCGAACCTTAAGTGTGTAGACCCTACGGGTTCAGAAATCATGCAGACATGACCGAGACAACTCTCTGGCCAATAACCAACAGCGGGATCTGGATACCCATGTAGGCTCCCACATGTTACAGATGATCTCATTGGATGAACCACGATGTAGGGGATTCAGTCAATCCCGTATACAATTCCCTTTGTCTGTCGGTACGCTACTTGCCCGAGATTCGATCGTCGGTATCCCTATACCTTGTTCAATCTCGTTACCGGCAAGTCTCTTTACTCGTTCTGTAACGCATGATCCTGTGGCTAACTCATTAGTCACACTGAGCTCATTATGATGATGCATTACCGAGTGGGCCCAGAGATACCTCTCCGTCATACGGAGTGACAAATCCCAGTCTCGATTCGTGCCAACCCAACAGACACTTTCGGAGATACTTGTAGTGCACCTTTATAGCCGTCCGGTTACGTTGTGACGTTTGGTACACCCAAAGCATTCCTACGGTATCCGGGAGTTACACAATCTCATGGTCTAAGGAAATGATACTTCACATTAGAAAAGCTCTTAACAAACGAACTACACGATCTTGTGCTATGCTTAGGATTGGGTCTCGTCCATCACATCATTCTCCTAATGATGTGATCCCGTTATCAATGACATCCAATGTCCATGGTCAGGAAACCAAAACCATCTATTGATCAACGAGCTAGTCAACTAGAGGCTTAATAGGGACATGTTGTGGTCTATGTATTCACACATGTATTATGGTTTCCAGTTAATACAATTATAGCATGAACAATAGACAATTATTATGAACAAGGAAATACAATAATAACCATTTTATTATTGCCTCTAGGGCATATTTCCAACATCGGGATCCACGGCCGGGGGGGGGGGGGGGGAGTCGGCCACGGGCGTGGCCACCACCAGAGCCAGGGCCGCAGACGGGTCCGCCACGGCCACAGGTCCCGCGCAGGGAGGGAGGAGTGGGGTGCCGGGGAGACCTGCATGAGAGTCGGGGAAGTCATCACGGAGGTAGCAGAAGCCGGCGGGGAGGCGGCCGGGGAGCGCGGGGAGGATGTGGGGAAGGCCAGCAGACTGACACTAGACGTGTCACTCTCGCCGGAGGGACCGGCCGGAGAATCCGCCAGTGCCCGAGAAGCCGAGGAGCCGAGCCCGACCTGCCGGCCCCCCTATCCCACGGAAGGCGCGTGAGGGTCGGGAGAGGGGGACCGGAGCGACTGTCGTCCGAGGCTACCTCATCATCCGAGGGGGCGGAGCGGCGGTGTTGGCGGCCATGGTAGTCCCCACCGGTGTTACCTCCAGGAGGGCCGTCGTTGGAGAAGCGAGGGCAGCCCACGTGGTTGGGGGCTCAGGAGCGATCCGCAAGTCGAATCCCTGGTCATTGAAGAAGACCCAAACGGTGGCACGGAGTCGTGAGGAGTCTAGGCACTTGACCTTGACCCGGACCTCCTCCTCCTTGCGGAGGGAGAGCTCGTCCACCACGACCACCTTGCCAAGGATCCGATACATCTGGCGAATGACGCGCTCGGACCTCGCAGGCACCGCCAGCGCCTTAGGGACGAGAATCGGCTAGGAGATGTCGACGACGATCTTGTTAAGGGCGAGAGTGATCTGATCACTGCGAGTAGCGTAGACGTGGCTAAGAGCGTCGGGGAAGATCACGGAGAACACCGTCCCGGATGTCGCGGTGACCTGCCACTCCCATTGACTGCAGTACAGGTGGTTGAGCTCAGCCTCGACCATCTCGGGCAAGGCCACACCATCAACCACCGTCACGATCGCCTGGAGGGAGGGAGTGGGTGGTGCAAGGTCAAGGATCTCAATATGGAAGAATCCCAACCCCTCGATCCCGTGCCCGTACATTCGGAGCTCGTCAGTCAAGGGCCTTTTGATGGTAGCTGGAACTACGTCGGTATTTCCCCGGAGAGGGAGGGATGATGTAGCACAGCGATAGTAGGTATTTCCCACAGTTATGAAACCAAGGTATCAAACCAGTAGGAGAAGCAAGCAACACAACATAAACAACACCTCCACGCAAACAACAACACCTCACAACCCGACGAGTTAAAGGGGTTGTCAATCCCTTCCGGGGTATGGCGCCTCAAGATAGAAAAGCGGCCGTGAGGTAAATTGTTGTAGACTGATAGATCGAATGCCAAATAAAATAAATAAAGATAAAACTCAGCAAGGTATTTTTGTATTTTTTTTGGTTTAATAGATCTGAATAAAAATGCAAATGAAAAGTAGATCGCAAGGCAAATATATGAGAAAGAAGACCCGGGGGCCGTAGGTTTCACTAGTGGCTTCTCTCGAGAAAAATAGCAAACGGTGGGTAAACAAATTACTGTTGGGCAATTGATAGAACTTCAAGTAATTATGATGATATCCAAACAATGATAATTACATAGGCATCACATCCAAGATTAGTAGACCGACTCCTGCCTGCATCTACTACTATTACTCCACACATCGACCGCTATCCAGCATGCATCTAGTGTATTAACTTCATGGAAAAACGGAGTAATGCAATAAGAACGATGACATGATGTAGACAAGATCCGTTTATCTATATAGCGGTAGATATAGATCTCGTCCTTTATCCATAGTAGCAACGATACGTACGTGTCGTTTCCCTTTCTGTCACTGGGATCGAGCACCGTAAGATCGAACCCACTACCGGGCACCTCTTCCCATTGCAAGATAAATATATCAAGTTGGCCAAACAAAACCCAAATGTCGGAGAAGAAATACAAGGCTATAAGAGATCATGCATATAAGAGGTTAAAGTAACTCAAATAACTTTCATGGGTATAAAAAGATATGACTTATCATAAACTCGAAGTTCATCAGATCCCAACAAACACACCACAAAAGAGTTACATCATATGGATCTCCAAGAGACCATTATATTGAGAATTCAGCAAGAGAGAGACAGAGAGAGAGAGCCATCTAGTTACTAACTACGGACCCGAAGGTCTATAAGGAACTACTCACGCATCATCGGAGAGGCGCCAATGGAAGCGGTGAACCCCTCCGTGATGGTGTCTAGGTTGGATCTGGGGGTTCTGGATTCTGCGGCGGCTGGATGAATATTTCATTGATGCTTCTAGGGTTCTGGTATTTTTGGGGTATTTATATAGCAAAGAGGCGGTCCGGGGGCACCCGAGGTAGGCACAACCCACCAGGGCGTGCCAGGAGGCCCTGGCGCGCCCTGGTGGCTTGTCCCCTCCTCGGGACACCCCCCAGGTGCAACTAGGGCCCATCGGCTTCCTTTTGGCCCATAAAAAATCATCGTGAAGTTTCGTGGCATTTGGACTCCGTTTGATATTGGTTTCCTGCGATTTAAAAAACATGGGAAAAACAGCGACTCGCACTTGGCACTATGTCAATAGGTTAGTATCAAAAAATTATATAAAATGACTATAAAATGATTATAAAACATCCAAGATTGATAATAAAACAACATGTAACAATAAAAAATTATAGATACGTTGGAGACGTATCAGCATCCTCGAGTAGGTACGTGATAAAAACAGAATTTTTGATGTCGAGTGTTGTTCATCATGTCATATCATATTCTTTTCTTTATAGCATGGACATTTGGACTTTTATGTGATTCAAAGCAATAGTCTAGTTTTGACATAATAATTTAGATACTCAAGCATATCAACAAGCAACCATGTCTTTCAAAATATCAATGCTAAAACAAGTTATCCCTAGCCCATCATGCTCAAACATTGATCCATTCATGAAACACACTCGAATATTAACTACACCCAATTCTTGAGTATGATCATATTGCCTCCTAGTTGGTGCTTTTTATGAGAAAACATGGAGACTCAAATTTCGAAATAAAAATTGCATAAAGTAAAAGAAAGGCCCTTCGCAGAGGGAAGTAGGGATTTGTAGAGGTGCCAGAGCTCAAAACAAAAAATTAGAGATAAAAACATTTTGGGAGTTGTATCCATCCCACCAACGAAAATGATTAGAGTTCCCAAGACTTTTCATGCTAGATATGCCATAGGCGGTTCCCAAACAGAAAATAAAGTTTATTCCCTTTTCCACCATTCTTTCACTTTCCATGGCTAGTCGTATCCACGGGTGCCCTCCATACCAACACTTTCCAAGGAATTTATTATTTGACAACATAAAGTAAATTCAATTTTTTTTGCATTTCGGGACTGGGCATCCCTAAAACCTTTGCCTTACTCTCGTGCAATGACAAGTGAATAAACACTCATCTTGAGAATAACACATCTAGCATGGAAAATATTAGTCACCCGTTACCGTTCCGCGAGCAAAACAAACACACAAAAGATAAGTTTATTTTGAAAATTAGAGATGGCACATGCAAATTTGCTTATAATGGCAAAAGAGTACCGCATATAGGTAGATATAGTGGACTCATGTGGCAAAACTGGTTTAAAGGATTTTGGATGCGCACAAGTAGAGGTCATACTTAGTGCAAAATGAAGGCTAGCAAAAGATTGGGAAGCGACCAACCAAGAAACGAATAATATCATAAGCAAGCATTAAGCATAATTAACACCGAGTAATGCACCACAAGTAGGATATAATTTTCATTGCATGATTATTGACTTTCGCGGATGCATAGGGAATCACAAACCTTAACACCAATATTCATACTAGAGCACAATCACTCATCAACATAACTCACATATCACATCATCATATCTCAAAACTATTACTAAGAATCAAGTTTATTTTGTCCAATGATCTTCATGACATTTTCTTTTGCTTTATCCTTCTTGGATATCCATCACTTTGGGACTAATTTTCATGTGTTACTTTTCACAAGATCAAACAAATATAAGTGAAGATCATGAGCATAACAAATTTTCTTTCTCTCAAAATAATTTAAGTGAACCAAGAGAGAATTTCTTCAAAATTTTACTAACTCTCAAATAAATCTAACTGAAGCAAGAGAGCATTTCTTCAAAAATAACAAAGCACAGCGTGCTCAAAAAGATATAAGTGAAGCACTAGAGCAAGTCCTAGCTCATAAAAGATTTAAGTGAAGCATAGAGAGCAATTCTAACAAGTCATGATATAATTTTGGCTCTCTCAAAGAGGTGTCCAGCAAGGATTGATGACTTAAAACACAAAATAAAACAAGCAAAGGAACATATCATACAAGACGCTCCAAGCAAAACACATATGATGTGACGAATAAAAATATAGCCTTGAGTAAAATACCGATAGTTGTTGGAAGAGAGCGCACTCGGGGGCATCCCCAAGCTTAGTTGGTTGCTCATTATTGGATAATAGCTTGGGATTCTAGGGAATCCCCAAGCTTAGGCTCTTACATCCTTCCTTCATCCATTGTAATATAACCCAAAACTTGAAAACTTCAATCACACAAAACTCAACAAAACCTTCGTGAGATCCGTTAGTGTAAGGAGAAAAAACACTACTATAAGTGATGTATCAAGAAAATTATTATTTTGTTTTTGTATTATATATACTATATTCCAACTTTTCTATGGCGAAAACTCATCAAAGAAAACCATAGAGCCATCAAAATAAGCACACAACACAAAGAAAACAGGATCTGTCTAAACAGAACAGTCTGCAAACATCTGATTTGTTCGAATACTTCTGGAACTCCCAAAGTTCTAAAAAACTAGGACAACCTGTAAAATGTTTATATTGATCTTATGCAAAATGAATTAGCATTTTATCATGTTCTGGTGAATTTTAACAATTATTTGCGTGAGCATAAAGTTTCTGTCTTTTTCAGCAAGATCAAACAACTATCACCCAAGAAGATCCTATTGGTTCTACTTGGCACAAACACTAATTAAAACATAAAAAACACAATCATAGCAGTAGCATAATTGTGTAAACACTCAAGAACAGAAAGCAAAAAGCAAAAATAAATTTTATTCATTGGGTTGCCTCCCAACAAGCGCTATAGTTTTACGCCCTTAGCTAGGCATAAAGCAAGGATCTAAGTTTTGTCATCTTTGGTTCGAGATCCATAAGATTTAAGTTCATGATTGATTCATAAGGTGGCTTAATTATAGTTCTAGGAAAGTGTTCCATGCCTTTTCTCAAAGGAAATTGGAACTTAATATTGCCTTCTTTCTTATCAATCACGGCACCGGTAGTGCGTAAAAACGGTCTACCAAGAATAATAGGACAAGACGGATTGCAATCAATATTAAGAACAATAAAATCTATGGGCACATAATTCCTATTTGCAAGAATAAGAACATCATTAATTCTTCCCATAGTCTTTTTAATAGTAGAATCCGCCAAGTGCAAATTCAAGGAACATTCTTCAAGATTAGTAAGACTAAGCACATCACATAAAGATTTCGGAATTGTAGAAATACTAGCACCCAAGTCACACAAAGCAAAACACTCATAATTTTTAATCTTAACTTTGATAGTAGGTTCCCATTCATCCTGCAATTTTCTAGGAATTGAAACTTCTAATTCCAATTTTTCTTCAAAAGCTTTCATCATAGCATCAACAATATGTTTAGTAAAAGCTTTGTTTTGTTCATAAGCATGGGGTGAATTTAGCATGGATTGCAACAAAGAAATACAATCAATCAGAGAGAAACTATCATAATTAAACTCTCTGTAATCCAAATGAGTGGGCACATCACTAGTTAAAGTTTTGACCTCTCCAAACCCACTTTCATCAATTTTCTCAACAAGATTTTCACCCTCCAAAATATTGGGATGCCTTCTACCTAAAGTTGACTCTTCTCTAGTCCCTTTTTCATCACTCTTAACTTTACTAAACAAGGAATCAATAGAAGAAACACCAATCATTTTAAGATCTTCATCATTTTTGCAAGAATAGTCACTGGTATGCGTCAATCCTAAACAAACGGTTTTAACCCCTTTCCGCGGTGGCATTCAGAACCGTCGCCAAGTGAGTGTGGGCGATAGGGGGGTCCTTCCCACACGACCCAAAAACCGTTGGGGATATGCCCTCCTGGCACACACACTCGGCAAGATGAGGTCGTGTGCGACCGACAAGCCCTCAAATACAGAAATACGTACAGTAGTGCTAAAAAAATACAATTATTGAAGCGAAATCATTTCCGATCGTAAGTACATCCCACACAGTCAGTCACCACTAAACGTTTCCGTTCGTATATATATCCCACACAATCACTACAAGGAAAATGTTTGCGCAAGGTGGCGTAACGCAAACAGTTTTGAAGGGAATGTCATGTGTGATTGTTCATTGATCCAACACGGTTTATTCCTAGAAACTGTGTGCGTTGCCTGAGGTCATCGCCCACGGTGTTTTCTCATTAACCGTTTGCAAGAGGAAAACCCAATTAGCAATCTAATTGGCCAATTAGCAGGCTAATTGCCCTATTAGTAATAATCCATTTACTAATCTAATTGACATTCATATTAAGCACATAATATATTCCATTTCCATATTAAGGAAGCAGGATTTCATAATTGAAATACATCGGAGTACAACGTGATATAGCTTCAACACTCAGCTACCCCATTACACAACTGCACCAGCAGCAAGTTTCACGTGCAACATCTAGAACCTTTCGAAATTAGCATCATAGATGGTACATAGAGAGATGCATCTCATCTGGAAAACTGCTGAAGCGGAAGGCGAATATTGAGCCTTCATTCATGTTGAAGGTCTTTGCAACTTTAGGCCAATGCCTGTGGATGATTGACCATCCATCCTTCGACCTCTTCAGGAACACTTCAATATTGAACCGTGGGTGTTGTATGAAAACTTTCCTCGCCTCCTGACCACAGAGGTGGTTTGAGAGGTAATCATGAGTGAACCCTAAAAACAAGGATGTCCATAAATATCTTCTCTATATTGGAAACGGGGCAAAGGAATAAAAAAGGCAAGGTATAATAGTTAGTACAATCTTGTAAACCTTAGTGCTTCCCATTGTTTCCCTGCAACACATATAAGGTAGTTAGTCATCAGGTTAAGTAAGAGTTTGCATGCTATCAGTAAAATATGTTGATGAAAAATAAGCACATTGCTGATTCATCAAATTAATTCAAGCCACATGGAAAACCCATTTATCCAAACCAAGCATGATTAAGAACCAGGAAATATAGCACTTGTATATGTTTCTCATGTATTAAATGCAGCCAAAATCGTTTTATTCCTCACATGGTATACAATAACAGAATGCAGCCACAACAATTGAACATCACATTGTAGAATTGAACCAAGTAGTTAACTAAACACCACAACAAATGAACCAAATGTTAACTGAGCACCACATTACACAATATAATATACTCCTAAAAGAAGATCAGACAGTTAACCAAACCAAGCATGCTTAACAACTTGGAAATATAGCAATTGTATTTGTTTCTCACGTATTTAGTACAGCCAAATTCGATTTAGTCCTCACATGGTATATAATAACAGAATGTAGCCACAACAATTGAACATCACATTGCAGAATTAAACCAAGCAGTTAACTAAACACCACAACAAATGAACCAAACGTTAACTAAGAACCACATTGCACAATATAACATACTCCCAATAGAAGATCAGACAGTTAACCAAACCAAGCATGCTTAACAACTTGGAAATATAGCAGTTGTATTTGTTTCTCATGTATTTAGTACAACCAAATTCGATTTATTCCTCACATGGTATATAATAACAGAATGTAGCCACAACAATTGAACATCGTATTGCAGAATTGAACCAAGCAGTTAACTAAACACCACAACAAGTGAACCAAGCCACAACAAATGAACCAAGCAGTTAACTAAACACCAATTGAACAATATAACATACTCCTATTATAAGATCAGACAGTTAACCAAACCAAGCATGCTTAACAACTTGGAAATATTGCACCCTGGAGATTTGAACATCCGATTTGCATAATTGAACCAAGCAGTTAATTGAACACCACATTGCACGACATATAGAACATATACACTATAGCAGAAGATTGCATGGTAAAAGTAGATAGCACAATTCACTAGAATTTGTTAAGGAAAGGCAGTAGCTAGCAAACTGAACATGGGTCCTTATAGTGAGCTAATAATACAAGCTACTCCTCATTGTCGGAGATATCTATGACGATTGGCTCCGTGGACATGGAAGAGGGTGAGGCCTCCGCATCGTGGGTGCCATCATTGTAGTGGTGAGTTTCCTGAGCCGCTCCGAGCACCAACCTGCTGGCTCTCGAGATGAGGTAAGCATGTGCACGCTGAGAAAACACCTCGTAGTCTTCATCGAAGGCACCAACGACGGCCTCGAGAAAACGCCACGAACTGTCGTTTAAAGCAGCCAACCGCTTCGCGGCGTCAGCGCGCGAGGCGTCAACGGTGGCCTCGACGGCGAGGTGCTCCTCCAAGATCTGGGGGTCAGCACGAATGGCAGCCATCGCGACCTCCTCCGGGCATGCGGCCGCGACTTGCTTCTCCGCTGCCAAATGCTCCTTGAGGTCCTAGCTATACTGCATGCACCATGGCTTAGGCCGGTGCTTATTTGGTTGAGGGGTCGGTGATTTGGGTAGAAGGTGTCACGCTCGCGCCAGCGGTCGGGGCATGTGGGATGTGGAAGGAGGAGGAGGATGGGGGTAGGGTGTGGATTACCTACCTAGATAGGTGAGGCCGAGCAACTTGAGGGAGGGTCGCCAGCGAGGAGGCGGCGGCGCTGCAAGCAAGGAGTGAAGGTTTCAACTTGGAAAGGAATGCGGAAAGAGGGGAAATGTGGCTATTGGTAAGGGGGAGGGGGCAAGGAGGTAGATATTTCCGCCGAAGCCGAAAATTTGGAATTTCTTCGGCCAAAAAACTGGCGCGTAAAGTGTCATCAGACATGGTCCCTTATTCAGACACGGTCGGAAGATATTTTGTGCAGTGTCTCACGCGGTTGGTTATAATAAACTATGTGGGATCTACTTGATTTTTCGTCTTGATTTGAATTATATAATGGGGTCACAGCGGCCATGGACGGTGTTTGAATTGCTAGACCTTTTATCTACAGTGATCATAAAAGAATTGGAATTATTCAGTGTTTGTTTGGACATTTTTATGCACTAAGTGAGTTTTCAATGCATTTATGTGCATAATTCAAATTTGAACTAGATGCACATGCTCCAGTGCATATAAATTCGTTGAAAAAACAAATCTTTGTCCTTTGGTGATGCTTAGGTCCCATGCAAGAAATGGGAATGAATTTCAAACACCATGGCACCGTTGATTGTCGGCAAAACATTGAGATGCCTGGTTTTTAAATTCTAGAAAATCCAAAACTCGTCTGAAATTCATGAAAGTTGGCATGCTATCATGGAGCGGTATCAACATGCCTTGGTAATTTTTTTGTCCCATTTGGGGCAGGTTTGGGTATATGCTTCTCACAAACCAGAGCTTCTCACAACAAGCATGATGGTTTCGGTAGGGAACGCCCCACCTTTGGGGACGAAACGATATCCATTGCATCTTATTGCTTTGAAATTTTTTCTCGTGTCAACATAGAACAACAGGAGTGTTGTGTTATTTTTTGTGATTTTTTGGGGTTCGTTTGGACATTTTTATGCATTAAGTGAGTTTTCAATGCATTTATGTGCATAATTCAAATTTGAACTACATGCACATGCTCCAGTGCATATACATTGGTTGAGAAATCAAATTTGTGTCCTTGGGTGCAGGCTTAGGTCCCATGCAAGAAATGGGAATGAATTTCAAACACCATGGCACCGTTGATTGCCGGCAAAACATTGAGATGCCTGGTTTTTAAATTCTAGTTAATCAAAAACTCGTCTGAAATTCATGAAACTTGGCATGCTATCATGGAGCGGCATCAACATGCCGTGGTAATTGTTTTGTCCCATTTGGGGCAGGTTTGGGTATATGCTTCTCACAAACCAGAGCTTCTCACAACATGCATGATGGTTTCGGTAGGGAATGCCCCATCTTTGGGGACGAAACGATATCCATTGCCTCTTATTTCTTTCAAAAACTTTCTCGTGTCAACATAGAACAATAGGAGTGTTGTGTTCTTTTTTGTGATTTTTCGGGGTTCGTTTGGACATTTTTATGCATTAAGTGAGTTTTCAATGCATTTATGTGCAAAATTCAAATTTGAACTACATGCACATGCTCCGGTGCATATAAATTGGTTGAAAAATCAAATATGTGTCCTTGGGTGCATGCTTAGGTCCCATGCAAGAAATGGGAATGAATTTCAAACACCATAGCACCGTTGATTGCTGGCGAAACATTGAGATGCCTGGTTTTTAAATTCTAGTAAACCCAAAACTCGTCTGAAATTCATGAAACTTGGCATGCTATCATGGAGCGGCATCAACATGTCGTGCTAAATTTTTGTCCCATTTGGGGCATGTTTGGGTATATGCTTCTTACAAACCAGAGCTTCTCACAACAAGCATGATGGTTTCGGTAGGGAACGCCCCACCTTTGGGGGCGAAACGATATCCATTGCCTCTTATTGCTTTCAATTTTTTTCTCATGTCAACATAGAACAACAAGAGTGTTGTGTTATTTTTTGTGATTTTTCGGGGTTCATTTGGACATATTTATGCATTAAGTGAGTTTTCAATGCATTTATGTGCATAATTCAAATTTGAACTACATGCACATACTCCGATGCATATAAATTGGTTGAAAAATCAAATCTTTTGTCCTTGGGTGCATGCTTAGGTCCCATGCAAGAAATGGGAATGAATATCAAACACCCTGCCACCGTCACTCGGCCGCAAACATTGAGATACCTGGTTTTTAAATTCTAGTAAATCTAAAACTCGTCTCAAAATTCATGCAAAGTGAGAGCAGGATTTGTGCATCTCTTGAACACAAACGGTTCTTTTGGATGACCCATGTGAACCACTTACAAACAATTTGGTGTGATTTGCATCTGTCATATTGGGTATGTTGCCATTTGTCAAACTAGAAAGATTGACATTTGTTGATCTAGTAACATTGCCATTTGCCTACCTTGTAACACTGCGATTTGTCAAAATATGAAGCTAAAAATCACTAGCAGTATCTAATTTGTGCAACTAAAATTTAGTAATTAAGCATAGATGGAGGCGAGGAGGTGTGTTTAGCCAGGAGTGCAGCGGGCAGCGCAGTTCCCGATAAGGCTTTAATGCAGACGAGGGAGAGGTTAGCTGTTCCCGAAATGTTGAACGACCAATGATGCATCCTCCTTCAATTAGCATCGTGTGAATGCATGAGGGATGTAATGGGAGGACCAGGAAAAAAGGCAGCACGATGTGAATGCAACGCAGTTTGCACTCATATAAAGGCGCACCTCCATTCCAATGCATCTACCACATCGTACGCACCTAAGCATTTGCCTAAGCACCTACACTAATAAGCGCAAAAGTGCTCACTCCAGACCCATGGCGGCGATGCGCGCGAGCAGCCAGCGGTTGTGCCAGATGGTCTACGACGCCGGCCTGTGGCATGGCACCGTGGATTGTCTCCGTACGGTATTGGCGACCGGCTGGTGGATGGCCGCCGTCGACGCCAGCTACGACTCTCAGTTGGACCAGATGATCTTTCGCACCACCAACAGGTTCACCGTCATCAAGAAGCTCGCGGACGACATCGCCGTACTCCTCGAGCTCGCGCGCCCGGGCTCCTCATTGCCTGCCACCCTAATCGGCCTCCATGGTCGGGACCTCTTTCAAGCACTGGTGGCCCTACGAATGCTCGCCGGCGCCGTGAAGAATGTCCACCTGGAGGTCGCGCTCGCCGCGAGGCGCCTCGCCCTGCAAGAAAGCATCGACCTACACATCCATGTGCACGAGCGAATCGTGTACATAGGTATCTACAAGGCCGGTGAGGATGCTACGACATTGGCCTTCTTCAGCCGGCTGGAAGCCTTGGATGCCTTTGTTGAGAAGCACCTTGACCTCACCACAAAAGCCGCCGCTCCTTAGCCGCTAGTCGGTGGCCCGGCCGGCGCACTGAGTTGAGGAGGAGGAGGTCGTACGTTGATTGATGCATCTTTCTTCTTGCCTCCTATAACCACCACCGCGATCGCATCATCGTGGCCTTAATTCTTATTTTGCTATTGCATTCTCGTTCCAGTCAATACACACATGTGCGATCCCTATGCTCAATACAGACATGTCCATTCCAGTCTTATTTTGATTGGCTTGAATGAAGGTCTATCCCGCCGTTAGGCGCCGTGGCGCGCTCTGCTCATGTTCGTCGACGTGCTCGGCTTGTGGACAACTTTTCCTTGCGTGTTCAACTATTATATTCATATATATATATATATATATGGTTGCTCGCCATCGAGGCGATTGCGGAGCGCTCTGCTCGCGTCCCTCCTTGTGCGATCTGCCACGGCTGGGCGTACGCATGATCACGTCGGGGGGCCCGTATGCTTGTGGTTGCGCCACGCGCGTTGCCACGTGATGTCGTTACGTGCGGCACGATGGAGTTATGCGCTGCAAATTAGAACTGCCATCAGGGCCTGCCGATATTCCTGGCCGACCGGCTTCCCCTTTAAGTCCCGCAACCGTTATAACCTTAGTATCTTCAACCTTTCGATCGCGCCCCACAACACAACAAGCACACCCACGACGACACATAGAGAGGGGATGTCCAGCGGTGCTCCAATGGAGTTCGGCGAGCATAGAGTGGAGACCCACGCGAGGGAGACGGATCACTCGGTGGTGTACACCATCGACCCGGCCGTGGTGGACGACTACATCAACAGCGTTGAGCAGTTGGTTGCTGGAGACAAGTACAAGGTGGTCGGCATCGACCTCCAGTACACCGCCGGTCGTCCCGGCATAGATCAAAAGGTTGCCGTCGCACAGGTGTGCATGCGCCATCATGTCCTCATCTACCACTACTGCATGGCCATAGAGCCTTGCGACCGTAACAAGTTTGTCAACAGCACCGACTACAAGTTCGCCACGGTGGAAACCAAAGATGATGTAAAAGCGCTCAGTGTTACGGGCTTGGCCTGCAAGAACCTTGTCGAAATCCATGACCACTACAGGGTCTGGGGCAGCACGAAGAAGGACTCCCTGGTCGAACTCGCCTCGGCCATCATCGACCCCTACTACGAAAAGATGAAGCAGGATGCCCAGAGAACAAGCCCCCTATCCTGGCACAGGGCCTGGATGCGGCAACTGGATGAACCTCACCTCAGGTTCGCGGCCAAGAGCGTGTACACATGCTACGAGATGCACAGGTGAATCGTTGACATGAGGAAGTGCCTCCTTACCGAAATCAACGAGCCCGGATCGAGCCACAAGCAGAGCAAGCATCACAAGAAGTAGATGATGATCAGATGATCGTTTATGATAGTTAATCATGCATGTAATATATACTTTACTTTATTGGTGTGTGGAAATGTCATGTGTGGAGTAGCCACCTATGTAATTATGCATGTAATAGTTTACTTTGGTGTGTGGAAATGCCATGGTTGTAGTAGCCACCTATGCGAGTGGATGTTTAATTTGGTTATGAAAGCATGTCCTTATAAGTGTGTGTGTGTGTGTGTGTGTGTGTCTATATATATATATATATATATCTGTGTGTGTGTGTGTGTGTGTGTGTGTGTGTGTGTGTGTGTGTGTTGTTGTTGTTGTTGTTGTTGTTGTTGTTGTTCTGTATGCAATCCCATCGCACAACACACACGTCTTGTTAAGTTGAACCATTTTTGTTCTCTTGTCTCAACGCAAACAGTTCATCCGAGTGAACCGCATGCCATATATCGCACACACCTTCATCTGGCTGACCGTTTCTTTTGTGTTTCCTAATCACAAACAGTTCATCCGAGTGAACCGTATGTTGTACATCGCACACACCTTCATCTGGTTGCCCGTTTCTTTTGTTCCTCCTCATCGAAAACGGTTAATTTAACTGAACCGTATGCCCTGAATCACACACGCAACTAAAATCTGAACTGTGTTTGATGCATCCTCCATCGCAAATGTTTTGCACCTTTTTTGATGGTTATTTTACACCACCATTTGCCATTATGGCATCGCACACAGTTTCGTCGAAGGTCTCTGATCGTAGTGTCGCGTTAGCAGCATCCTGTAGTAGTGAGTCACTAGAAAAAGCTTTCTCTAAAAATCCTCTTTTAGCTCTAAGCATAGTAGTTCTTTTCTTACTTTCATCGATAGAAGCATAAAGAGCTTTAATTGATTCATCAACTTTAGGCACAAAAATTTTCATCTTGAGATTTTCCACATCATGAGCAATTCTATCAACACTTCTAGACAAGTCATCAATCTTATTCAACTTTTCTTCTATGGAAGTGTTGAAAACTTTTTGTGTGTTGATAAATTCTTTAATATTATTCTCAAGATCAGAGGTATTCCTAATATTATTGTAAGATTGATTTCCATAGGAATTACCATAATTATTAGAGGAATTACTAGGAAAAGGCCTAGGATTAAAATTACCTCTATAAGCATTGTTGTTGAAATCATTTCTAGAGATAAAATTCACATCAATAGCATCACTAGTTTGCTCAATCAAAGTAGACAAAGGCATATCATTAAATCAATAGGAGCACTTTTACTAGCAACCAATTTCATAAGAGCATCAACTTTATCTCTGAAAGAAGAAACTTCTTCAACCGAATTAATGTTTTATTAGTAGGAGCTCTTTCGGTATGCCATTGTGAATAATTTTCCATTATATAATCAAGCAATTTGGTGGCTTCACCCAAAGTAATTTCCATAAAAGTACCACACACGGCGGAATCTAAAAGATTACGAGAAACAAAATTCAATCCCGCATAAATTTTTTGTATGATCATCCAAAGATTTAACCCATGAGTTGGGCAATTCCTTAGCATCATTTTCATCCTTTCCCAAGGTTGTGCAACATGCTCATGTTCAAGTTGCTTGAAATTCTTAATCTGGTTTCTAAGGGAAATAATTTTTGCGGGAGGAAATACTTACTGATAAAAGCATCCTTGCAATTGTTCCAAGAATCGATACTATTACGAGGCAAATAAGAGAACCAAATTTTTGCAGAATCACGCAAAGAGATCGGAAATAATTTCATCTTGACCACATCATTGCCCGCATCTTTTTTCTTTTGCATATCGCATAATTCCATGAAGGTATTAAGATGGGACGCGGCATCCTCATTAGGAGTACCGGAAAATTGGTGTTTCATAGCAAGATTCAGCAAAGCAGTATTAATATCACAAGTCTCCGCACTAGTGGAGGGAGGAGCAAGCGGAGTGCCAATAAAATCATTGTTGTTGGTATTTGAGAAGTCACATAACTTGGTGTTCTCTTGAGTCATGATGACTACACAACAAGATTACACCCAAAAAACAGATCCGGCAAGAAAACAGCGAACGGAAAAAGAGAGGCGAATATAGCGGCAAATTTTTGTGAAGTGGGGGAGAGGAAAACGAGAGGCAAATGGCGAATAATGTAAATTGCAAGGAGATGAGATTTTTGATTAGGAACCTGGTTATGTTGAAGATCCCCCCAGCAATGGCGCCAGAAATTCTCCCTGATGGTAGCTGGAACTACGTTGGTATTTCCCCGGAGAGGGAGGGATGATGTAGCACAGCGACGGTAGGTATTTCCCTTAGTTATGAAACCAAGGTATTGAACCAGTAGGAGAACCAAGCAACACAATGTAAACAACACCTGCATACAAACAACGACACCTCGCAACCCGACAAGTTAAAGGGGTTGTCAATCCCGTCCCTGGTACGACGCCTCAAGATAGGCAAGCAAACGTGAGGTAAATTGTAGTAGATTGATAGATCGAACGCCAAATAAAATAAATAAAGATAAAATGCAGCAAGGTATTTTTGTATTTTTGGTTTAATATATCTGAAAAAAATGCAAAGGAAAAGTAGATTGCAAGGAAAATATATGAGAAAGTAGACCCGGGGGCCGTAGGTTTCACTAGTGGCTTCTCTCGAGAAAAATAGCAAACGGTGGGTAAACAAATTAATGTTGGGCAATTGATAGAACCTCAAATAATTATGATGACATCCAGGCAATGATCATTACATAGGCATCACGTCCAAGATTAGTAGACCGACTCCTGCCTGCATCTACTACTGTTACTCCACACATCGACCGCTATCCAGCATACATCTAGTGTATTAAGTTCATGGAAGAACGGAGTAATGCAATAAGAACGATGACATGATGTAGACAAGATCCGTTTATCTATATGGCGGTAGATATAGATCTCGTCCTTTATCCATAGTAGCAACGATACGTACGTGTCGTTTCCCTTTCTGTCACTGGGATCGAGCACCGTAAGATTGAACCCACTACCGGGCACCTCTTCCCATTGCGAGATAAATGTATCAAGTTGGCCAAACAAAACCAAAATATCGGAGAAGAAATATGAGGCTATAAGAGATCATGCATATAAGAGATTAAAGTAACTCAAATAAATTTCATGGATATAAAAAGATATGACTTATCATAAACTCGAAGTTCATCAGATCCCAACAAACACACCACAAAAGAGTTACATCATATGGATCTCCAAGAGACCATTGTATCACGAATGCAGCAAGAGAGAGAGAGAGAGAGAGAGAGAGAGAGAAAGAGAGAGAGAGATAGAGAGAGAGAAATCAATCTAGCTACTAACTACAGACCCGAAGGTCTACAAGGAACTACTCACGCATCATCGGAGAGGCAACAATGGAAGTGGTGAAACCCTCCATGATGGTGTCTAGATTGGATCTGGTTGTTCTGGACTCTGCGGCGGCTCAATGAATATTTCGTCGACGCTTCTAGGGTTCTGGTATTTTTGGGGTATTTATAGAGCAAAGAGGCGGTCCGGGGGGCACTCGAGGTGGGCACAACCCACTAGGGCGCGCCAGGGCCTCCTGGCGTGCCCTGGTGGGTTGTCCCCTCCTCGGGACTCCCCCCAGGTGCAACCAGGGCCCATCTGCTTCCTTTTGCCCCATAAAAAATCATCGTGAAGTTTCGTGGCATTTGGACTCCGTTTGATATTGATTTCCTGCGATGTAAAAAACATGAAAAAAAACATCAACTTGCACTTGGCACTATGTCAATAGGTTAGTACCAAAAAATGATATAAAATGACTATAAAATGATTATAAAACATCCAAGATTGATAATAAAATAGCATGGAACAATAAAAAATTATAGATACGTTGGAGACGTATCACCTGTCGGGGCAGAGCAGAGCGGGGTTCTCCGGGTCCTTGCAAATGTAGCAGCATGACGGGTTGGAGCAGTTGACTTGCACATGGCCAACCTCCTCACAGTTGAAACAAGGAGGCAAGGGGAGGCTGGAGACGGGCCCTGAAGCCTCGATGGAACCCGCAGCCGCGACGGCCAGGGAGGCCGGCGCCCGGGCCTAGCTACGCTTCTTCTTGCAGCCCTGCCCCTGGCGGCCACGGTTTGGGCCGGCCCCGGCCACCGAGCCGGCTTGAGGAGCGGGAGCCGCGACGTGGGGAGGGACATACTTGCAGGAGGGCACGGCAGCTGGAGGGGCCAACTGGCAGGGAGGGGAGGAATGGGGCGAAGAGGGGCTACGGCGCCGGCGACGCGTGGGAGACGGCGAGCGGCGCCGGGCCGACCGCCAGTCGCTAACGGCGGGAGGCGGGGGAGCGGGACGGCCCGTGACGGTCAGAGCGCCCCGGGGAACGTCGGTCATCCCAGCGCGCCTCCCGGTCACGCAGCTCCCGCCGGAGGTCTTCCTCACGACGGAGCGCATCGGGAGAGGGGCGAGGGGGATCCCGCCGGTCCTCATAGCGACGCTTGCGGCGGGCCTCACCATCCTCCCACTCCCTAGTCATGGCCGGAGGAGGGAGGGAGGGGGAAGGACGACACGTGGAGGTGGGGAGGCGGCGAGAGGGGGCGTCGGTGCGGGAGAGCGGGGCAGCGGGGGAGGAGCGGCGGCTGTGGGGGAAGATGGGGGAACAGGGAAGCCACTGGGTGGCCAAATCCACTATGCCCGCGAGGTGGGCCTAGGGCACGCGGAAAGTCCCGGAGAGGGGTCTCGGCCCTCCTGGTCCAGCCCAGCAGAGGGGGGAGCAGGGAGGGGGGAGACGAGCCTCGGCCCACCCGGTCCAGCCCAGTAGAGGGGGGGAAGGGGGAGACGGGCCGCGGCCCAGTATGCCCCGGCCTGCCAGCGCGGAAGCCCGTGAACGGGGGGAGGTGAGCGCTCAAAGGGTTTCCCCTCGACGAGCCGCCGCCTCCACCACTGTCGCCGGAGCAGGAGCGCGACGCGAGGCCGGCCAGAGCTTCTTGTCGGGGGAGGATGCCCGGGATCGAAGACCCGATGAGCCAAAAGCCGTGATGAAAGGCTGGAACGGCGACCTGTGGAGGATGGGGGCCAGGGAGCCACCCTCGAGGATGGCTGGCATCCGAGAGGGCGGGGTAGGGAGGGCCAGCACAGACGACGAGGCATGGAAGGTCGAGCGGGCAGAGCCCAGCTTAGACCGGCCGGCAACGCCCCAGGATCCGGCGGTGTCGAGCCCGACCCCTCTACAAGGCGGAGCCTTGGGCCCTGAGTGAGCGAGCCCCACTCGTCGGACGAATCTGCGGTGCTGGCCGCGGGTTAGAGGCGCCGGCGCTCCCGCGGGAGGCCAGGCCAATGACCACACGCCATGGGGCCGCGAGACCGAGGGCAGGGGATGGGGGAGAGCCAGGCCGGTCACCGGAGGGCCAAGCCACCTCGTCGTCCACGAGGTCGGACCAGCTGACCCGGGTCGGTTTTGGGCTGGCAGGTGGAGGAGGCGCCTACTCCGACGAGGGGGGGGGTGATGAGGACATCTCTTCTACTACCCCCGCCATGACTCCTACATCAGTTATTCCACTTGGTCCTATTACTAGAGTGCGGGCGAGACAAATTAATGACCAGGTACTATCGCTCCTTTGTACATATGATTTAACTAATCAGAATATAATATTACACTCATGTTTGGATTTGCTTGTACTTAGGAATAAAGGAAAGATTAAAGATGAAGACATTATGGGTTCAGATCAAATGGAGCAACGCTCTTGCATGCATGTCACACGTCCTATCCACCAAGCATGTCACGTACGCATGCATGAAGTGCACCAGGACAAGAGACTTGGATTAATGGGCCAACATCATCACGTGGGTGGGCCCTAGAGTTTTGTCCACGCCATCAGGTGCCTGCCGCAAAGTCCACGAAGACTAGCCACGTACAGCCTCGAGCAGTGCGCTTTGTGGACAACAGATACCGCCTTCGACCGGAAGTAGTAGTTAATAAATAGCTAGTATAGTTTAGGGTTTAGACTCGGGTTTTATTGTAGGGACAATTGCATTTTTACCCCTAGTTGGTTCCTACCCACGGGTTTTGCCCTTACTTTTCGAGCTTGCTCAGTTTTGCCCTTAATTTTTCCGTCGTGTTCCCTCGAATGACCTTTGACCGTTTGACCAAAACTTTGAAAATTCATAACTAATTTATATGAACTCAGAAAAATGCAAATAAGATATCAAAATGTTGAGATAAACATTACCTTTATGTGCATATCATTTGCATTCAGGACAAAAGAACCCTTTAAACTACCTAAGGTAATTAATGTTATTAACATTATTAAAAATAAAAAGGTATAAACAATATTTTTTTCACGAATAAAAATTACATGCAAATGTAGGTGATGTTTTCTGAACATCGAGATATCTTATTTGCATTTTTTCCAAGTTTGTATCATCTTGTTATGAATGTTCTAACGACTTTGACCATTATTTGGAAAAATGCAAATAAGATATCAGGATGTTCAGGAAACATCACCAAAATTTGCATGTATTGTTTATTCATGAAAAAAAATATTTACACCTTTTTATTTTTAATAATGTTAATAACATTAATTACCTCAGGTAGTTTAAAGGGTGCTTTTGTCCTGAATGCAAATGATATGCACATAAAGGTAATGTTTATCTAAACATTTCGATGTCTTATTTGCATTTTTCCGAGTTCATATAAATTAGTTATGAATTTTCAAAGTTTTGGTCAAATGGTCAAAGGGCATTCGAGGGACCTCGACGGAAAAAGTGAGGGCAAAAGTGAGCAAGCTCGAAAAGTAAGGGCAAAACCCGTGGGTAGGAACCAACTAGGGGCAAAAATGCAATTGTCCCTTTATTGTATTGTCTAGCCATTGCTACAATTCGCATCTACGAGACGTGTAGGATTACTGCCTTGTCAGATCCACAGTGGAACCCCAACTTTTGATCTAGTTCATGTGCTTAATTTTTCATCCGCAATTTCTGATTGCAATTCACCTTTGTTCTTGCCGGTTCTTTGGTTGCTTGCAGGAAATCGAACCTCGTTGTTCAGGTTGATCGTGCCTACAGGAAGGTCAATAACCATCGGAGATTGGTTTAGCGATTGTCGATGTATTGTCGTGTACGGTATAGCCGGATCGTCAAGGTCAAAATCCACCAAATCGATAGTTAACCCCACTCTCATCGAAAGATCGGGCCGCCGTCACATCAAGTGGTATCAGTTTTCAGGTTCATCGTTGAGAGATTTATAGTTTTCGTAGTTTAGTTTATTTATCTATCCTATAAACCCACGAAAAAGCCAAAAAAAAAGATTAGTTCATCCATTACATCTACCTTTTCAGCCTTTAGCAATTTTTGCATCTCGTATTTGCATAGTAGAGTTTTTGGTTGCATCCATCCTATAATTAGTGCTGGTTTAGATTAGTTTAAAAACAAATTCTACTAGATCAAACTTGTTTTTGTCCATATAAGAAAATCCGCCGCAAGTTCGTCTCTGCTCTCGTCGTTGTGCGTCGTTTTTCTCGGATACAAAATCTGATCCAGTTGCACATATCTTTTCGTCACACAGTACCAAACACAGAAAAAATAGCAATAGATTTCCAGCGGTCGGAGTCCACCCAATCCATCTACCTGCCGCCTATCCGCCTCACGCGAGTCACCAGACATCTCATCATCTGTGTCTGCTTTCACGCGCCACACTTTCAATCAGGCTGATCTTGTGCACTAGTAGTACTAGCTAATCTCAACAGGAAATCACTTCTAAATAGCTTCTGTAGCACCTTGTGTCCATTAGCTTTGCATTTTTTTCTCCTGTGACTTGAATTGTGTCCGTGACTTCCGCTAGCAACCGACCTACAAAAAAAAGGGGAAAAGGAAAACGAAGAAAAACGAAGAAAAAAAAGAGAAAAAAAGGAAAAAGAGAAAGATTTTGCAAAGTTGAGGCCGGTTCCAATCTTTTGAACAATCTCTGTTACTGTTTGGAACTTTTACTCTATTCATATAAGTAATAGTTGCTGGACATTTTCTGTTCTTGGTTGCGCCTACACTGCGCTTATACCTCACTTATATCTAGCTATTTAGAGCTATCATATTTTTATCAGTTTCCACTCCCTTGCTTTAGTATCTATTCTTAGATTGTTTTATCTCTTACTAGTCGACTGTCAGCACTAGTTAGGAGTTTGAGCAATTATTCAGCTTGCATTACTTTTTTCTTAATTGTTCCACATATTGTGAGTTGAGGAAACCTTCACCAAGCTCCACTTCCTATATTGTATCTTGTTCGGTCACTTGGTAATCGCTATATCAATCTTTTGATAGGCATTGCCAACGGCCGACAACCACTGCAGCACGGTAAGAATTGGTAAGAGCTTGGTAATTGCTCAAGAGTTGAGAGGTATTTTCCACCGCCTCGCCATAGTTACTGTAGGAGCAATATACTTGTGATTTTGTTCTTGTTTCATCCTAACCATGGAAGGTGATGAAGACAACATGAAAGCCACGGTCACACGGCTTGAGGAGGATGTGCATGCATACACCGAGCGGTTCACATTGTTCGAGGGCGCACTTGATAAGTGTCTCAAGTCGATCGAAGATAGCAACGAGACGTTCACTCAAACACTTGCATCTATTATGAAACGTCTCGATGCCCAGGATGCCTGTCTGGGTGGCGCCTCCACGTCTACCCGAGGCACCCTCTTTCATACACCGATGCTGTCGACCAGCCCCGTCCTTGCAATGCCAACTCGAAAGCCGATGACATCCAAGATGACAACTATGATGGTGATTCTGAGGATCCTGATGCAGTTAACGCTAACAATGATCATGATCATCGTCGACTACGCAATAATCAACAAGGTATGGGAAGACACCAGCGTCCTCAGGTATGTGGCCATGACGACTCTTTGGATAGAATTAAATTTTTCATGCCTCCTTTTGATGGGAAATATGATCCGGATGTTTATCTTGACTGGGAATTATTAGTTGATCAAAAATTTGCTTGCCATGATTATCCTGATGATAAAAGAGTTAGGGCTCCAACTAGTGAGTTCGGTGATTTTGCTTCTGTTTGGTGGAGAGAACATTATCGTAAACATCCTAATAATATTCCCGCCACTTGGGAAGCTTTGAAATTAGTAATGCGTCACTGTTTTGTTCCTGGATATTATGAACGTGACTTGCTAAATAAACTACAACGGTTGAACCAAGGATCTAAATCTGTGGAAGACTATTATTAAGAATTGCAAAATGGGAATGTTACGTTGTGGTTTAGTTGAGACCGAGGAAGCCTCTATGGCTAGGTTCTTGGGTGGATTGAATAGAGAAATTTATGACATACTTGCTTATAAGGACTATCATTCAATGACCTGTTTATTACATCTTGCTATACATGCTAAACATGAAGTGCAGGGTCGCTCAAGAATACATTCTAATTTTTCTGCAGGTCGTACCTCTACATGGGCGCCATGCACCCCTGCTGCCCCGTCCGCTCGCACCTCAACAACAGCACCTGCCACCTCTCGATCGGGGCCTACTTCATCAACTTCAGCATCACACACTTCGGCACCACTGAAAAGTACTACACAAATTCCAACAAAAAGTTTGTCATGCTCGTCCGCTTCCTCCAAAAGAACAAAGGATATCCAGTGCCACACTTGTAAGAGATTTGGCCATGTCATGAAGGAGTGTCCTAATAAGCGTGTATTGATCATTCGTGAAGACGGCGGGTATGATTCCGCTAGTGATTTTGATGGAGACACATATTCCTTGCTTGCTGCACATGAAGACGATGACACAAGCCCGGCGCAAGAGGAAGAACATGTGACCGCCGACGACGCCAATAAGTACATGAGTCTTATATCACATCGTGTACTTAGTGCTCAGGTTGTCAAAGCAAAGAAGGATCAGCGTCACAACCTCTTCCACATCAAAGGAGTTGTCAAGGATCATTCCGTTCGCATAATCATTGATGGAGGGAGTTATAACAATTTAGCAAGCATTGACATGGTGGAGAAGCTCTCCCTACCTTCCCGACAACATCCACAACCTTACTACATTCAATGGTTTAATGATGGTGGAAAGGTAAAGGTAACACGCATGGTGAGAGTTCCTTTTTCTTTAGGTTCATACCATGATACTATTGATTGCAATATTGTGCCTATGCAAGCTTGTTCTATGTTACTAGCAAGGCCATGGCAGTATGATAAACAATGTTTACATGATGGTAGAACTAATCAGTACACTCTCACACATAAAGGAAAGAAAATCATTTTACACCCTATGTCTCCTGAGCAAATTTTAAAAGATGATCTTGCTAGGGCCAGTAGAAACACAAATATTGAGCGTACTAAATCCGAAAATCAGAAAGTTGTTGATGAGTTAGAACAAATTCATAAGATGCACAAATCTGATCCTAGCACATCTAAAGAAATTAAATTGAAATGTGCTTCTTTCGTAGCTACACGTGCTGAAATTTTTGAGTTAGATGCTCACACTGATGAATGTTATGCTCTTGTTTGCAAAGAAGTTTTGTTTTCATTTGAGGATATGCCTCCTTCTTTGTCTCCTGTTGTCGCTAACCTTTTGCAGGAGTATCATGATGCTTTCCCAAAGGAAGTACCACCGGGGCTGCCACCTATGAGAGGAATTGAACATCAAATTGACTTGATACCTGGCGCCTCATTACCCAACCATGCGCCATACCGGACTAATCCAGAGGAGACAAAGGAGATTCAGCGACAAGTTCAAGAACTACTCGAAAAAGGTTACATTCGTGAATCCCTTAGCCCATGTGATGTACCAATTTTACTTGTTCCTAAAAAAGATGGTACTTCACGTATGTGTGTTGATTCTAGAGCCATCAATAATATTACAATTCGATATTGTCATCCTATTCCTAGATTAGATGACATGCTTAATGAACTCAGTGGCTCAGTTGTGTTTTCTAAAGTGGACTTGCGTAGTGGATACCATCAAATTCGTATGAAACTAGGTGATGAATGCAAAACTGCTTTCAAAACTAAATTTGATTTATATGAGTGGTTAGTTATGCCTTTTGGATTGACTAATGCACCTAGTACTTTCATGAGACTAATGAATGAAGTTTTGCGATATTTCATTAGACGATTTATGGTAGTATATTTTGATGATATTTTGATTTATAGCAAGTCACTAGAGGAACACTCAGACCATTTGCGTGCTGTTTTTTCTGCTCTGCGTGATGCACGTTTATTTGGTAATATCCAGAAGTGCACTTTTTGCACGGATCGAGCCGCTTTTCTTGGCTATGTTGTGACAGCGCAGGGAATTGAAGTGGATATAGCCAAGGTTGAAGCGATCCAGAGTTGGCCGACCCCTAACTCGGTCACACAAGTACGAAGTTTTCTCGGACTTGCTGGGTTCTACCGGTGGTTTGTGAAGGATTTTAGTACCATCGCAGCGCCGCTCAACGAGCTCACAAAGAAAAATGTGCCATTTGTTTGGAGCGACACACAAGAGGAAGCCTTCACTATTCTTAAAGATAAGCTTACACATGCCCCTTTGCTACAATTACCTGATTTCAATAAGATGTTTGAATTAGAATGTGATGCTAGAGGCATTGGTTTAGGCGGTGTTCTATTGCAAGAAGGCAAACCAGTAGCATACTTTAGTGATAAACTCAGAGGGCCTAGTCTAAATTATTCAACATATGATAAAGAACTTCATGCACTAGTTCGGACTTTGGAGACATGGCAACATTATTTATGGCCTAAGGAGTTTGTCATACATTCTGATCATGAATCACTCAAGCATATTAAAAGTCAAAGCAAACTGAATCTTAGACATGCAAAATGGGTTGAATTTATTGAATCTTTTCCTTATGTTATTAAGCACAAGAAAGGGAAGGAGAATGTTATTGCTGATGCATTGTCTAGACGCTATACCATGTTATCACAACTTGACTTCAAATTTTTTGGACTTCAAACTATAAAAGAGCAATATGCTAATGATGTTGGTTTTAAAGACGGATTTGTTTTTCGCGCTAATAAGCTATGCATCCCAGATAGCTTTGTTCGTACTTTGTTGTTATAGGAGGCGCATGGCGGAGGACTTATGGGACATTTCGGCGTCAAGAAGACAGAAGACATCCTTGCTGGTTGATGAGGACATCAATACCATTGTTACACCCACAACCCCTACTACTATACATACTGGACCGATTACTAGAGCTCGCGCACGCCAATTAAATTACCAGGTACTTTCGTTTCTTGGTAATGATTCGAATGTTCATGAGAATATGATGCTGCCTAAATTGGATACATTTGTTTTGCTTACAAATGAAGGGACTAGCTTGGAGAAGGATGGACATTGGAGCAAGAACAAGCATGGAGTTGATGGCACGCGGAAGGGAGACAAGAATAGAGTTTCAAGTGATGATTTCAGGACTTTGATGCCACCATAATGAGTGCATGAAGCCTTGCACGAAATATACAAGATGCCACTTCATAATTTTCGTCCAAAGGCTATTCTTGGTGCTGCGTCACCTTATTATTTGGCCAGGCCCATGTAATTTCGAAATACTTAAGTGTAGGCTGTTTTTAGAGTCCGTACATGTGGGGAAACAAGAGTTAGGGTTGGTTTTGGACCCCTCCCTCAAGGGCCACGAAATTCCCCCCTCTTCCTCCATATATACAGCCCTTAGGGCGTCGTTTAGACTTTGGGTTTTGTTTAGATTAAAGTTCGCCATAGCTGCAACTTCGCGTACGTCGTTTGTGTTCAATGACTAGACAAAGGCATCACAGAACCCCACCTTTGATTAATAAAGATTTCCTCTTATATTCGCAATATCCAGATTGCAATCTTAGTTTCTTGCTTGTTCTTCGTTTGCCTGCAGGAACAGACCTTCGTGGTCAGGTTGATCGTGCTCCGACGTGGTCAATAACCTCTTGGAGTTGGTTTAGCGATTGCTAAGGCGCGACGTCCTCGCACGTTCGTAGTTGGATCGTCAAAGTCGACTTCCTCCAAAGCGAAAGCCACCATCTCATCAAAAGACGTGACACCTTTGCCTCTATGACTGGTCATTTTTTCTGGCCAAAAATGAGAAGTGATGTGGATAGATATGTTGCACGCTGCACGACATGCCAAAAAGCTAAGTCACACTTGAACCCACATGGTTTATATATGCCTCTTCCTGTTCCTAGCACTCCTTGGGAAGATATATCTATGGATTTTGTATTAGGACTGCCTAGAACACGATGGGGGAGGGATAGTATATTTGTTGTTGTCGATAGATTCTCTAAGATGGCACATTTTATACCTTGTCATAAAAGTGATGATGCTACTCACATTGCTGATTTGTTCTTTCGTGAAGTAGTTCATTTGCATGGTGTGCCAAATACAATTGTTTCTAATCGTGACACAAAATTTCTTAGCCATTTTTGGAGGGTGTAGTGGACAAAATTGGGGACTAAGCTTTTATTTAGTACTACATGTCATCCTCAAACTGATGGTCAACTGAAGTGGTTAATTGTACATTGTCTACTATGCTTAGGGCTGTTTTGAAGAAGAACTTAAAAATGTGGGAAGAATGTCTACCTCATGTAGAGTTTGCTTATAATCGTTCCGTTCATTCCACCACAAAATTATGCCCTTTTGTGATTGTTTATGGATTTATACCTCGTGCACCAATTGATTTATTACCTATTCCATCTTTGGAGAAGGTAAACCTTGATGCTCAAGAATGTGCTGAATTAGTATTAAAAATGCATGAAATGACTAAGAAAAATATTGAACGCATGAATGCCAAGTATAAACTTGCTGGTAGTCAGGGAAGGAAAAGTGTTGTGTTTGAACCAGGTTATTTAGTATGGTTACATTTGCGAAAAGACCGTTTCCCTGATTTACGAAAGTCCAAATTAATGCCTCGTGCGGATGGGCCTTTTAAAGTGCTTGAAAAAATTAACGAGAATGCATATAAGCTTGATTTGCCTGTAGAATTTCGGGTTAGTCCCACATTTAACGTTGCAGATTTAAAGCCTTATTTGGGTGATGACGACGAGATACCGTCGAGGACGACTTTGATTCAAGAAGGGGGGATGATGAGGACATCTCTTCTACTACCCCCGCCGTGACTCCTACATCAGTTATTCCACTTGGTCCTATTACTAGAGCGCGGGCGAGACAAATTAATGTCCAGGTACTATCGCTCCTTTGTACATATGATTTAAATAATGAGAATATAATATTACACTCATGTTTGGATTTTCTTGTACTTAGGAATAAAGTAAAGAATAAAGATGAAGACAATATGGGTTCAGATCAAATGGAGCAACGCTCTTGCATGCATGTCACACGTCCTATGCACCAAGCATGTCACGTACGCATGCATGAAGTGCACCAGGACAAGAGACTTGGATTAAAAATAAAACGGGTTAGCAGTATTGTGGTGTGGAGAGGCCCCCGTGTCGCTCTCGCACGAGCGACACGGGTGGTGAACTAGCCACCGTCGACAGCCGCCGTCTCGCCGTCTTCCCTCCTCGCCGCCGGGCAAAGCCGGTGTGGCAGCGGCGGCGGCGGGGCTTCTTCCTCTGGGCGCAGTCGTCCTCGTGGCTGGCGCGTGCGGGTGTCGCTACGTTGGTCATCGTGCGGGTTGAGCCTGCTGCCTGGAGCACCTCTCCTCCGGTGGAGCGGCGGATCCAGGGCCCTTGTGCCCGGGTTTGGTGGGCGGCAGCCGTCAGACTGCGGCGGCGGCCCTCGTGGCGTGGTGACCCGTGCTGCCTTGACCACTCTGGTCAGGTACGGGCATGGGAGCGTGGAGCTTCGGGACGCGCGGATCTGGCGCGTATGAGGCATGCGGGGCTGGAGGGCTGCAGGCTGCGCAGATCTGGCGCGCGGGGGGCGCGGGAGGCGCGCAGATCTGCTAGGCGGCGGCCGGTGGTCTTCGCATGGCGGCCCAGCGGGAAGACATGGACGCCGTGGATCTGGCCTTGGCAGCGTAAGATGGGCATTCTCTTTGCCCCGATCTGCTGCTCTGGAGTCCAGGCGGACCGGAGAAGGCGGCTGCTGATCGGAGGTCCGTAGCTGGCGGCCTGGAGGGGCACTACCGGCTGCTGGTGGTGCCCGGATGCCGCTTGATGGAGCGGGGAGGCTCCGACCACGGTTGGATGCGGGATGCAGGACCCGTTCTGGTCTGGTCTCTGCGGGCCCGTCGTCGGGGAGGTCTGCTGGTGGCCCTGCACAGTGCCGGCGTGCTCGCTGTGTGGGGGGTGCGTGGTTCAATGGAGGTACGGGTCGACCTCGACCTGCTGCGTGGGAGTGGCTACACCGGGTGAAAGCCTGGCCGGTCCTAGCCGGCCGGCGGCGACGACGCCTGTGGGTGTCGCTATCCTCCTTGGAGGCGTCGTTGGGAATCTTCACAGCCTCTACTCCCGGATCAAGTCCTTCGGGTGAAAGCCCAGATCCTGTTGCAGGGTCGGACGGTGGCATCATCTTGAACATCGTTCCCCTCTTTAGGGCGCTGTCTTTGAAGACTTTGATCCCTTTGGTGCTTCCTACGACTGGACGTGCACGGTGGCTTCTGTGGCAACGATGACGGAGGTGAGCATTGTCGGTGGCTTGGCTTTGGTCGTGGTAGTCGGCTCTTCTTCTCCGACGTGTTCATGGAAATGCCTCGACTGTCTGATGCTGTGAAGTCGAAGCCGCGGTGGGGGACCGGTGGTATACGATGACGCGTGTCAGGTAGTTCGTTCGGTGATCCTTCGTGACGCCAACCTTGCCTAGTTTCTTCGTGGTTCATCGTCAGAGTCAGAGCAGCGCTGTCTAGTGTGGATTGTATGGAGTGTTGTGATGCAGCTGTTAGGGCTGATTTTTTTTATCTTCGGATCTTCTGGTCCTAGGACCTTCACCATCTTGTTGTTTTTCGGTGCTCTCTGCTATTATCAATGAATGCCAGCTATGCTGGATATTTAAAAAAAGAGACTTGGATTAATGGGACAACAACATCAAATGGGTGGGCCTAGAGTTTTGGCCACGCCATCAGGTGCCTGCCGCAAAGTCCACGAAGACCAGCCACGTACAGCCTCGAGCAGTCCGATTTGTGGACAACAGATACCGCCTTCGACCGGAAACAGTAGTTAATAAATAGCTAGTATAGTTTAGGGTTTAGACTCGGGTTTTATTGTATTGTCTAGCCATTGCTACAATTCGCATCTACGAGACGTGTAGGATTACCGCCTTGTCAGATCCACAGTGGAACCCCAACTTTTGATCTAGTTCATGTGCTTAATTTTTCATCCGCAATTTCAGATTGCAATTCACCTTTGTTCTTGCCAGTCCTTCGGTTTCTTGCAGGAAATCGAACCTCGTTGTTCAGGTTGATCGTGCCTACGGCAAGGTCAATAACCATCGGAGATTGGTTTAGCGATTGTCGAGGTGTATCGTTGGGTACGGTATAGCCGGATCGTCAAGGTCAAAATCCACCAAATCAATAGTTATCCCCACTCTCATCGAAAGATCGGGCTACCGTCACATCAGCGGGCGGCGAGGGAGCGGAGGCGGGCGGGGGGGGGGGGGGTTTAGTGCTGGTTTTTGGATAGACCATATTAGAGATGCGATCCTACGACACAAGTGAATTTCAGCACGCAGTCGTACAGTGAGACGAACGAGCATGCGTGAGAAGCAGGATAAAATGGCAACCAAATAACTGCCAGACGTATGAGTACGCGAGGCCCTTCTTTTTTAGAAACAAGTCCACCCAACAACTTTCTCAAGAACAGGGCAGGAAAAAAACCCCACAAAGTAGTCTGTGTATCTTCCCTTGTTCTGTTCTTTTTTTTCTCCAACCAGCTCACGAGGGTCGGGCTCTCGTGCTGGGTTCACAGCACGCAGTATTGTGTAGGGCCAACCAGCCATCAACACGTGTCCTGGCGGACCCCATCACTCAATAAGCACAGCGCATCTCTCTAGTTGCTGTCACGTTCCAGAAAATCAACAAACAACCTTTTTTTATACCGCATAACAACAGATTTTGCCGCCAATGTTTCTTCGTGGCTATACATCCTGTGTCCTACCCATCTACTCCATTGTTGATTGTTGCACCCTGGATACAAGAGAATAGATCAGGATTGATATAAAATTGTCCTCTCTGTGGATCGACCTCCACGGTGTTCTTCAGCATGGAAGGAGCTCCTGGCACTTCAGCGCCCATAGCCCATAGGTCCATTATTGCGCCTGGAATCTACAGATTATTAAAACTAAGATAAGATTAAAACAAATAAACTATGACATGTAAATTAATCCTTCAGAAATAGCTCCCCGTACTTTATCTTCCATAACTCTGTTTCTTGTGTTCAAACACATGCAAATTAATCCTTCGGAATTGCATTATAATTTATTTGCTTCAGTGTTAGCTGCATATCATTACCCTATTTCTGTCTAGGTAAACCAATATGCTTGGAAACTCTGAATCATCTGCATTTGTTTGCTGCTTATCCATCAGTATACGGCAGCTTAGTCGTGGACAATTAAGTAAAAAGAGGGAGATATTATACATCAGCATCATGAGTTGATTTAGTAACGAGTCATCAGCTCGATCTTACTTAGAATCAAAGTTCACTACTAACAATTAGTCGTGGACAATTAAATAAAAGAGGGAGTCGGGAGATATTATACATCAGCATCATGAGTTGATTTAGTAACGAGACATCAGCTCGATCTTACTTAGAATCAAAATTCACTACTAACTGTCTACAACCTAGGTTTATTTTAAATTTTATTGCATGAGATTTCTCGTTTGACATATTCTCCTTTTGCCAATTTTAATGATAGAGATTAATGTATCAATGGAAAAGATAAATATTTTGCTAATGCTCCTGTGAATACTGTGTGATGTTTTGCAAAACCTTTTGTTGTATCTTGGAGCGCTTTTCAGGTTCCACGAAAACCAGGACTCTGAATATCGTGTGATTTTTCACTAAAACCAACTGAGGTATTGTTTCACTTACAAGTCATACCCTCAAATTATTTATTCCTCATACAAGATCCTTCACTCCTTTTTCAGGACTTGGGTAGCCAATCAAGTCATGCACAAGAGAAACACTTTTAAATAGCTCTATATAAACTTTGCTCCTGAGGATTGCTCTACAAACAATCACCTTCAGATGTACTCTCTCCCTCCCATAATAAGTCAACTTTGTACTGGGACTAATCATTTTCATTTACCATCTAATGGAAACCCTTTTCGTTTCCTTTTACAAAGAGAGACTTGTGATTGGAGATAATAAACCTAACTCTCCGTGCTATAATCGAGAATGGATACAGGAGTCACTTATTTTGGAATGAAGGGAGTAATACTTTTCCTTCATATGTGTAGTTGTTCTATCGTGAAGAAAGATATTGACTAGTTGCTGGTATTTTTTCCACTTTCCATTTAAATGTGGTCTTCGGCACTAAATTTAAGAGAAGTTTTCTCCAATTTGTGATTTCACCTGCACTCGTGATTGAAAAGCAGAGAAGATATATAGGTGAAGCTGGATAGCTCTTATACTTCTAATTTCAGTACGTGCATATGTCAATAGGTGGATAAGTGAGACTGTGAGAGCTAGTTAGCTAGAAGCAAACAACTACAATCACCTTTGCCTGTTGAGTTGCATCGAGCTCATGCCTTCTTCAAGTGTGACCCAGCGACCTCCCGCGACATCTCCACCGGCCACGGCTGAACCCGCCGATTGGGTGCATGCGCTGTGGTTCCACCTTCTACCAGGGAGCGGGTCGGCCACAACCTTGGGTGCGCCGGAGGCAGGTGGAGCTAGCCACGACGGCCCCGTCATCCCATCGGCCAAGGCGACGGCCCGCGGGGTGCAGCGCGACTGAAGCAAGCGGAGCTAGCTTCCATGGACCCCATCTTGCCTCCGGTCATGGGCTCAAGGCCACTGCCCCCACGCGGCGCAGCACGCCGCAGCCGGGCGGCACTAGCCGCGACGGGCCCGTCTTTGCCGCCTTCCAAGGCCACGGCCAGGGCGGTGCAGCGCACCGGACGCGTGCAGCGCTAGCCGCGAAAGCTCCCGTCTGGCCGCCGGCCACGGCGCCGAGCGGCGGACCTCACCGCGTCCGAATCCTCTTTCACGGAGCTGTAGAAGGAGTGGCTATGGGGTGTGGAATAGCAGCAGTCCGCTTGGATAAGGCAAGGAAAAACATTTTCTGTATAAATTAGAAAAAGGAATTGTGTTTATTGAGTGGTGGGGTCCACCAGGACACGTGTTGATGGCTAGTTGGCCCTGCACAATACTGCATGCTGTGAACCCAGCAGGAGAGCCCGACCCCCCCCCCCCCAGGGTAGAGAGGAGATATCCGGCATCTAGAGATCATCGAGCAGTCTAGCAATTGGATCAGAGAGAGAGAGAAAGAGAAGGGCGATTGAACTCCTCCTAGCAGTTCATCCCCCAGGCCAAGAACAGGCCCTCGCGAGGCTGTTCTACCTTGTAGTGTTCATCATCACCAGCCCAAGAGGCAATCCACCACACCACACTGGAGTAGGGTATTACACCACATCGGTGGCCCGAACCAGTATAAACTCTGTGTCTCTTGTGTTGTTCTTTTGGTAGTTAGATCTTTGCGAGACGGAGAGGTAGAGGGCATAATCTCCGCGCGCACCCCAGAGTTCGAACCTTAAGGGTCTGCCGGAACCCGAAATCCAACATTTGGCGCGCTAGGTAGGGGTGCGCCGGAATTTGTCTTCCACCGCTCCGCTCTTCGCCGACCGTCGCGACCATGTCTGATGCTCGGAGGGCCCGCGCCAAGCGCCGGGCCGCCATCGCTTCCCGCGTCGCCCAGACGGCTCCCGTCGGTGGGCGTCCTCATCGTTCCCCGTCGCCCGCCGTCAACGCCGCCACCGGCCCGGCGGGGAACGAGCAGCAAGCGTCGTCTCAGCACCCGTCCGTGCGGCAAGACGGCCGCACCGCTACTCCATCACTCACACCAGCTGGCTCTTCGTCCCGCGCGCTCCACGCACCCATGGAGGCTCGAGCTGCGCTCAACGCAACAGACGAGCTCCTGCGCTACCGTCCCGTCGATGACGTCTACGAAGAGTGGCTTGACCGCGTCGCCGAGCTCGTCCGCGCCGAGGGGGGCTCTCCTGCGCCGTCTGCTCCGCTGCGCGGCACCCCACCCCGCGCGGGCCATGAAGCTCCGGGGGCGTACCAGCCGCCTCCTTTCCAAGAAGACGCCATGGCTACAAGGCGCGTGGCCCCTTGGCGGAACCCACTCCGTCAGGCGCCAGCCCAGCAAGAACGGAGCTGCCAAGAGGTCCCTCGACCCTAAGAGGCCGCCTAGGCGCTTCCTGCTCCGGCTCGCCGTGACCCTGCTCCAGCTCCGGCACATCAAGACCCCGCGCTGCTTCCAGCTGCAGCGCATGGGGACCCGCGAGGCCAAGCTCACCTTCAACCGAAGCCTCCCGTGGCCACTGCAGGCTGCCGCGCCTACACCACCGAGCTGTGCAGCGTCGCGTGGCCCGGCAAGTTCAAGCTAGACCAGCCTCCTCGCTACGACGGCACGACCGACCCTGCAGAATTCCTCCAGCTCTATGAGCTGGGCATCGAAGCTGCCAGTGGAGACGAAAAGGTCATGGCGAACTGGTTCCCCATGGCGCTCAAGGAAGGAGCTCGCACCTGGCTCCTGAACCTGGCCCCATGCACGATCTCTTCCTGGGACCAGATGCGCACCCGCTTCATCGCCAACTTCCAAGGTACTCGCGACCGGCCGCCCGCCGTGAGCGACATGCGCCGCATCAAGCAACAACCCGGAGAGACCCTGCAAAAGTACATCCAGCGCTTCAATAGCGCGCGCCTCAAGATCCCCAAGGTGTCCGAGGAAGCCATCATCTCAGCCTTCTCCGATGGTGTGCGCGACGTCAAGATGAAGGAGGAACTGGCGATGCATGAAGACCTGTGCACCTCCCTGGAGCTGTTCAACTTGGCGACCAAGTGCGCCAGGGCTGAGGAGGGGCGTCTCTCCCTCCTCGAGCTGCCTGCCGCAGACCCATAAGAGAAGAAACCCAAGGCCAAGGACGTGAAGCGCAAGGGGGCTGCCGTGCTCGCGGCAGAACCGGACACCAAACGGGGCAAGGATCTGCCTGAATCCTCCAGAGGCAGCCGGTACTGTGTGTACCACGACCTCCACACCCACAACACCAACGAATGCCAAGAACTCCGTGCCGTGCGAGAAGAAAGGATCGGCCTTCGTCCCGACCATGCTGACCGGGGCTACGGCCGAGGAGGAGGAAGAAACGCAGGACACTGGGAAGACCGCGGCCCGCGCCAAGGATGGCGTGATCAACCTCGCGAGGACCGCTGGCGAGACCTGCCTCGCGAGGGGGACTGGCGGGATCAGCCTCGTGAGGATCGCCTGCAGGGCAACGCAGGCCTCCCTCCACTGCCGCGTCAGCCAAGGAGGAACGAGGATCGCCATCAAGACGAGGGGGCTGGGGGCTTCCAGGAGCCGCGCGCAATCGCCTGCATCCTGGGCGGAGCTCAGGCCCCAGCCTCCCAACGCATCTTCAAGCAGTTTGCCCACGAAGTGAATGCAGTCCTCCCCAGGCTCGAAGCAACGCGCCCTCTCAGGTGGTCGGCGTGCACCATCACGTTCAGCTTAGCGGACCAGCTCAAGTGCGCGGCCACAGCCGGGGTCCTCCCGATGCTTTGCTCCCCAGTCATCAGCAACGTACTGGCCACAACCGGGGTCCTCCCGATGCTTTGCTCCCCAGTCATCAGCAACGTACTGGTCACCGGGACCCTCATCGATGGTGGAGCAGGTCTCAACGTCCTGTCCGTGGAAACATTCAACAATCTCCAAGTGCCCTACAACCAGCTTCAGCCGGCCAAGCCTTTCTCCGGAGTCACCGACGGTTCCCCGATCCCGATCGGGCAGGTCTGCCTCCCTGTCACCTTCGGAGCCCGCAGCAACTACCGCACCGAGCTCATCGACTCCGACGTCGCCCACATCCGCCTTCCATACAACGCAATCCTCGGGTACCCTCCGCTGGCCAAGTTCATGGCCGTGCCTCATCATGGCTACAATGTCCTCAAGATGCCAGGAAGTGGCGGAGTCATCACGGTGCCGTGTGAAGAGAAGGATGCAGTGTGTTCCCTGGAGCGAGCCTTTCAGGCCGCGTCACTAGAAGACCCAGATCGCGGAAGCAGGAGGCTTCCCGATATCACCCCCAAGAAGAAGAAGACATCGGCAGGCTCAGCCCCTCAGGGCCCGCGTCTGCCCAAGGGGACCCTCCTTCCATCGCATAGGAAAGCGCGCCCGGCGCCCTCCTCAGGCAGGGCTCGGGGGCTCTCACCTGGAGGGCCACCGACCTGGCCAGGGTCACGAGGGAGGCGCTTGGGCACCACGTGGAGGCGTGCCTTGAAGCACGTTTCCCTCAAGAAGGAGCGAGGCAAGGAAGGTCAGACCAGCAGGAGTTCGTTTAACAAGGCCGTTCAAGAACTACAGGAGTCAAGAATCATGAGAGGTTGCCGCCGTCTATCGGCTGTGGCTCCCCATCCAGGCGAGGATGGTGGGCTGCGCGTCTGCATCGACGTACCAGGGCTCAATCAGGTCGCCACGATGGAGCGCCTCTGGCCCTCGCAAGTGGGGCGTTGCGGAGGCCCACCCCACAGCTATGTTTGCATGCCTTACGGCTTGCCGAGCGTGGCTGCTGTGTACCAGCGCCTCATGATGGGCATCATGGAGACTCAGGAAGACAGGCGTTCCGCAGTCCTGGCGGAGATGGAGATGATCCGCGAGGAGCCACCAGTGCCTCCGGAGCCTCCTGAGGTCCCTGGGCCTGGGGGCTCGTGAGGATCGGCTTTCGCAGCCCACCGAGTCTGCTGCACCAACACCGCTTCATCTTCGACATCTTCAGGTGACGTCCTTCAAGCTTCATTTCCAGCTGGGAGCGCCCTCCCAGGGCTGCATCATTCCCAGGCCGCGTGGGTCCGTCCCTGCGGCATGTATCCCTTTTTATTTTCCGGTCATTAGCTTGCTTTGTTGGGGGCGCCCCTCGGGCTGCATCATCCCCAAGCCGCTCGGGCCAGGCCCCAGTGGCGTGTATCTCCCTTGCATTTATTTCCAGCTATGCTTTCGCCTATCATGCTTGATTACTTGATGCCTATTCACGGCACCTCTTCTTCTCCATGTCGACCACTTGCACGTTAAAGGGGGGGTACCCGAGCATCGCGACTCAGGGCTCTTACTGGCTCTCCAGCCCTCACCCTCTGGCCTTGTCCATGGCATCGTGACCTGGCATACCAGCGACGGCTGAGACAAGCTCGGGGGCCGGGACCCGAGGACATAGAGTGCCGGCATCTAACCTAATTTGCAGGAACACATCTCAAGATACGGCCCAGTGCCAGGCGCAACCCGCCTAGAGGTAGGGCCCCGTGAGTCCCGCGCTGGCTCACGGGCGCCCAGGTACGCCTCACCTGTGCCAACCAGAGCAACTAACGACCGACTGATAGCTGTCATGGCAACCCATTTTTCCTTCTATGATGAGCTTGCAGGGCCCCCCTGAGGGAATTGCGTCGGCCGAGGCCCTCACGGAGTTCCCTTCACCCTCGTCCGCGCAAACCGCTTGCACGTTAAAGGGGGGTGCCTGAGCATCGCGACTCATGGCTCTTACTGGCTCTCCAGCCCTCACCCTCTGGCCTTGACCACGGCATCGCGACCTGGCATACCAGCGACGACAAAGACCAGCTCGAGGGCCGGGACCCGAGGACGTAGAGCAGAAAGGGGAGCAAAGGTGAGGGATAAGGGGCACGCGAGGACCTCACCAGGCAACTCCGTTCCCGCTGCCGCGCGGACCCGTCGCTACACAGGAGTAACCCCTGATTAATAAGATAAGTCACCGCTCGAAAACACCGGCTACCGTGGCACTATCTCCGCACCTAACGCAATTCCGTACTAGTGACATCGCTCCCCTTTCTCACCGAGCGACGGCTGCTTGGGTGCCAAAGGGGACCTCCTGAGCATCGCGGCTCAGGGGCTCTTACCGGACCCCGGGTCGCTCACCTCCTGGCCTTGACCACGGCATCGCGACCTGGCATACCAGCGACGGCTGACGCCGCCTTGGGACTGGGACCTGTCGACGCGGAGCACCAAGCCCTCGCGAGGTTCGAAAGGGAGAACTAAGCTACGACAGAACTAACGACTCGCACAGTTCCATAGCAAAAGTCACATATTAACAAAAAGGATCACAGACACCTTACAAGCCCCCGTTGGGCGCAGTATGATTCCTTGTAGGAAACAGATCCTAAGGGATGCTATCTACACGCGCCCCTACAAGAGATGCCATCATCAACAATGGGCCGTCAAGCACCAGCGCCAACCCCATCCAGATCAGAGTCAGCGACGGCCGAGTGAGCCCGCTCTGCTCCGGGAGCGGCGCTGGCTCGCAGGCTCGTAGCTGTCGTCGCTCGTCTCCGGAGTCGCAAAGACCTCACTGGGATCGCTGGATCCTCCGGCGCTCCCGTTGCTTGTGGAGCCGTCCAGGGAACGGTCGGCGGGCCTAGCCCTCACCATGGCGGGGACCTGGCCTCCTCTCCTGGGGCAGCACTCCAGCCGGCGCCCGTTCGCGTCGAAGACCTTGAAGAACATCACTGAAGCGCCATCGTACTCCAGGTGGATCGTGAGGGCGCCCCTTGCTCTGCAACCCCGAGCGATCTCGCCCCAGCCGTGAGTCATGAAGACCTCGCCCGAGGCAAGGACCGCAGCCTCTGCCTCGGTCGCGGGGGTGCTGCAGTCAGCGTGCTGCAACCATAACTCCAGGAGTCTTCCCTGCGGGAAGATGGAGGCGAAGAAGGGGGGAAAGCGAATCCAAGTTCGCGGAGGCATGGCAGCGTGGAGCACGAGCTCGCGGGAGGAGCCCTCGGTGTGGACTCCAGGAGGAACGACCCACACCTTCGTGACCCGTCAGCGCCGGTGACGGTGCTGGCCGTGGGGATCGGCATCTCCTCTTCCAAGGCCCTCGGCGTGGGCATACAAGGGAAGCGGGAACCCCGGCGGAGGCCGCTCGTACCAAGGCCTCGACACCACCAGGCGGTCTTCCTCGTCTCGGCCGTGAAAGGCAGGCCGCTTCTTCGGCGGGAGCGGGTCTGGTCCCTCTCGAGGAGCCTTTCCCTTCTCCGCTCCAGAAAGCCGGCAGATCGGGCCCATCACGGCAAGGCGGAGCAAGAATCAAGGTGAAGGAGAAAGCAAGGAGAGATGGACCGGGAGGGCACGCGCGGCGCCGTACTTATAGCTGGCGAAGGCCAACCTTCGGCCTCCACGATCACAGGTAATCATGACACGATTTGCATGCAGGGACTTGTCCAATCCGCGCGATCCTCGAGGCGTCGTGGGGAAGCGGAGGCGCTCGCGTCCAATCAACCGCCACGCGGCGCCCAAGGCCGCAGGCTGTTATGGCCCGCGGCACTTCGCCCTTGCCCATTCGCCTCTCGGCACGGCCAAGTCCAGGCGCGCCTTGGGCCCGGGGGCTACTGTCGGCGTTCTGGGAACGGGAGTCCCCAGACTTGCCTGCCTGCGGCCTGCGGCGTGGCTCAAAGGGGGCCCAGCACGGCCCATCTTCATCAACACAAGACCCAAGACCCTCGCGAGGGGCCAAGCCTCGCAGGGCGGACGGACACGGCGCTTCCTCAGGCGCGGCCTCATCAGGCTGGCTCACAAGGAGGCGGAGAGATCAAGGCGGGGTATCTCACGAGGTGCCCATGACGCAAGCCATGACGACCAAGGGCGCCAGGCGGGCGCCAGCCCGCGCAGTGTCCTCCCTTTCCTCTTTGGTGAAAAGGGGGCAAGCGCAGGCGAGAGGATCAAGCAAAGGCATCCATTTCGGTGCAACGAGACCAAGACCAGTCCAACAGTGGGAAGGAGGTCATCGTGGAGCCCAGAACGGCGTCACCACAGGGCCTTTGGCAGGCGAGGACCAACTTTAGTCAGGATAAGTGTACCAGATGTTCCCCTTCGAATTGGCCAATTGTTGGCGCCCTTCCCGCTCAATATTTGGGAAGAGGCCCAGGGCCTTTGCCTATAAATAGGACTAGCCACCCCCAGGGTAGAGAGGAGGAATCCGGCATCTAGAGATCATCGAGCAGTCTAGCAATTGGATCAGAGAGAGAGAGAAGGGCGATTGAACTCCTCCTAGCAGTTCATCCCCCAGGCCAAGAACAGGCCCTCGCGAGGCTGTTCTATGTTGTAGTGTTCATCATCACCAGCCCAAGAGGCAATCCACCACACCACACTGGAGTAGGGTATTACACCGCATCCGTGGCCCGAACCAGTATAAACTCTGTGTCTCTTGTGTTGTTCTTTTGGTAGTTAGATCATTGTGAGACGGAGAGGTAGAGGGCATAATCTCCGTGCGCACCCCAGAGTTCGAACCTTAAGGGTCTACCGGAACCCGAAATTCGACAGTCTCTATCACAGAGCCCACTAAGGTAGATGAAGCATTTCTGGAGCCTGTGTGGATTCAGGCCATGCAAGAAGAATTACATCAGTTTGAGCTCAACAATGTCTGGGAACTGGTCAAACGTCTAGATCCTCGCAAGCACAATATCATTGGCACAAAGTGGATCTACTGCAACAAGCAAGATGAAAATGGCCTTGTGGTGAGGAATAAGGCACGACTTGTAGCTCAAGGCTACACACGGGTTGAAGGAATTGATTTCGATGAAACTTTTGCATCTGTTGCTAGACTTGAGGATATTCGCATATTACTTGCTTATGCTAACCATCATGATATCACTTTATATCAAATGGATGTGAAAAGTGCATTCCTCAATGGTAAGCTTGAGGAAGAAGTATATGTTGCTCAACCCCAGGTTTTTAAGATCCAAAGAATCCTGACAAAGTCTTCAGACTCAATAAGGCCCTATATGGCCTCAAGCAGGCCCCTCGGGCGTGGTATGATACTTTGAAGGAATTCCTCATGAAGAAAGGCTTCAAACCCGGTTCACTCGACCCTACTCTTTTCACTAAATCATATGATGGTGAACTGTTTGTGTCCCAAATATATGTTGACGATATTATCTTTGGCTGTACTGACCAATGTTATAGTGATGAATTTGCCTATATGATGAGTGAAGAATATCAAATGTCCATGATGGGAGAGTTTAAATTCTTCTTAGGTCTTCAAATTCGTCAACAGCGAAATGGCATATTCATATCTCAGGAGAAATACCTCAAGGATGTACTGAGGAAATTCGGCATGCAAGATTGCAAAGGAGTCAAAATTTCTATGCACTGATGAAAATGGTATTGACTTCGATCATAAGGTATACCTCTCCATGATTAGTTCTTTATTGTACTTATGTGCATCTAGGCCAGATATAATGCTTAGTGTTTACATGTGTGCCCGATTTCAAGCTACACCGAAGGAATCACACCATAAGGCTGTGAAGCATATTCTTCGATATCTAGCTCACTCACCAACACTTGGATTATGCTACCCCAAGGGCTCAGCTTTTGATCTCATTGGATATTCTAACTCTGACTATGCTGGTGATCGTGTGGACCGCAAGTCAGCATCTGGTACATGCCATTTCCTCGGACGATCCTTGGTCTGTTGGTCCTCGAAGAAACATAACTGCGTATCACTGTCTACTGCTGAAGCTGAGTACATTGCTGCTGGTTCTTGCTGTGCTCAACTGCTATGGATGAAGCAAACTCTCAAGGACTACAGTGTCAACGTGAAGAATGTGCCTCTCCTCTGTGACAATGAGAGTGCCATCAAGATTTCTCACAACCCAGTTCAGCACTCGAAGACAAAGCACATTCAGATTCATCATCATTTTCTTCGTGATCATGTGTTGAAGGGCAACATTTCTATTGAGCATGTGAAGACTGAAGAGCAGCTAGCCGATATCTTCACAAAGCGCTTGGATGAGATGTGACACCCCAAAAATTTAACTTTGTTTGTTAATTAAATTTTTGCCAGGAAATTTAAAACTTTTATTTTCTGGACTCCCTTTTCTTTTTTGAAACTTTTTCTCCCTTGTCATTATGGAGTTTTTCCCCAAAAAGATTTTTTTTTCAAATATGTTATTGGACTTGTCTAACCTCTCAAGAAAAACTTTTCTTTTATTAGTAGAACTAATTACATAATTAATTTGCTTGATCTTTATTTTCTGGAAAATTGGTTTTTCAAGGTTTTATGGCCATATTTGAACTACAACCATTTGATAAATTCACTTAAAATTCCAACCAACATTTCGAGATGTCATGTGATGTTATTAAATCACTTTTATGCAAAAACATCTTTTATACATGAAATATTTTGAGCCCTATACCCAATTCTCTTCTCTGGTCCAGAATGCAAATTTGCACTACAGCCTATTTAAATATTTCTTTCTAGCCTTCACCAAAATTATGGGATGTTGGTAATAGCCTATGATTCAACTTTATGCAAAAACCCAATGATGTTATTTGAAAAATATGAGTGTATCAACCTCTTTTTCATTCTGGTCCAACTTGATGGTTTGTGTAGCAACCATATTTTTGCTTGCTCTTTGGCTCTTGATTCCTTTTCCTACTTGTAGTCCTCCCTACTAAACCCCTAAGTCCAAGAGCATGCACCCACTGGATCACTTTTGGTTCATGGAATAATGCCATTCATCTCCTGTCCAGAATTGAGGTTTTGCAAAACTTGCACTAACAAGTTTGTGCTTTTCACAATCTAACATCACCACCTTCTTATGCATCTAAAGAGACCACCATCTGGAGTTTTTTGACCACTCGAAGACCTTCCTAGATGCCTCTGGCATTTTGTCAAACACCCTGTGGGTATGGACAGAATTGGCATGGATTTTAGTTAGCAGTGTGAACCTGATCCACTGACCCATCAAGCACGTCCACTGATCTCCTTGCAAGCCCAAGCCTAGACCTGCTAACCCCCAGCTCCAACCGTGCCACCTAGCATGCCATGGCATTTCGCCGAGCAGCTGGTGGGCGTGCACTGGGCGCGCCCAGAGCGCGCCAACTGCAGCCGCGCACACGAGCCGCCGCGTCCCGCCCCTGGCTTGGCCCACACTGCAGAACCACGCCACGCGCTCCCCTTCTCGCCACAACACGCCAGCCCGCCCTGGCGCCCTACAGCGCCGCCACCAGAGCCCTCTTGGCGGCACGCCCGCGGCCGCATCCGCCACCGCCATGGGCAGCACCGCCCCGACCACCGCAGCGCGCCAGCTCGCCTCCATGGACAGTGGAGCTTTCGTCGGTAGCTCCTAGAGCCGACCAACCACCGCCACGTCGCCCTGCAGCACAGTAGGGCGGTTCGCCGGCGAACTTATCTCCGGCCACCGCAAACCGACATGGCCACGCTATAAAAAGGGACCCCGAGCCCCTCTGAGCACGCCCGCGACCTCAGTCCACTCCTCCAGTTCCCCCCATTGCAGCCAATTGACCCGAGGAGGTCGTCTTCTTCCTCTCCGGCAACTCCTGCCGCCGCTACTACCCCGGCCATTCCGGTGCAACTAGAGCCTCTCCAGTCCTCCCAACACCACCAAATGACTCCAATCCATCTTGCGGAGCCGCCCAGACCCCCAGCTGCGACGGAGAGCCACCGGAGCCACAAAACCACTTTGCTCCCGAAACCACCGGCCGCCGCGAAGCTCGTCGACGGCGATTCCCTCCATCTCCGACGACTCTACAACCACCGAAAGGACTGCCCTTGATCCGCGGATCCATCCCCGCCCTCAACACCCCGCAAGGACTCGCCGTTCGCCGGCGACCCTCGCCGGAGTTCCGCCCCGCTCGGGCAGAGAGAAAGGAGGGGAGGGAAGACTAGTCAAACCTGACCAGTGGGCCAGGCGGGCCCACTGTCAGTGACACCACGCACGTCCACGCTGGATAAGTGGAGGCGTAATTTCAAAATACGCCTTCGACGTGGTCAGTTCGAAACGTTTTTCTTTTTCTGTTTAATTATTTAAAAAAACAAATTTTGACCACAACTTTGACTGCTTATATCTTTTTAAATATAACTCCAAATGAATTGATTCCTTTTCCTACATCTCTCAAATTCTGTCTAGTTTATTTTTAGATTTATTTGAAAATTTTCCAAACAACTTTTTTGTACTGTTTTTGAAATATGTGTTATTTGCATATTTTTGAAAATAGGATTTTTGAAGAGAAGAAAGCTTTCAAAAGATTTGGAGTGCACCCTACCTTTCCACACCTTGAAGGCAAGCATTTTGAACCCCGACATAATATTGTTAGTGTGTTAGTTGACACGTTTATAACACCATCTTATTTCGGAGAACTTGTTATTTCATGTGATATGGCCATTTGCATGGATGTATATTAGTGATTTCCCTTGCTGTTGGAAATGAATATACTTGTGATGATAATCATCCTCATGTGCCTTGCATGCATGCCGTGAAGGAATCTGGGAAAGCCTCTGCCTTGGGTAGGCGTGAGCTTGTCGCCAGTCTCCGTCGGGACGGTTATGTACGGTATGGCATAGTAAGGTATAATGTGTGGTGATTTTGTTGGTTGAAATATATTTGATGTACATGTCATGCAGGGAATTTATAAGCCTCCTGAGTCGACCATAGATCGAGTCTTGTTCCGGTAACCCCCATGCTTGTTTCGTACTACCACTTGTACCTGCCATAGGTAGGGTACGGTTCAGTAAGTTGTCAACCCCTTTCCTAGCACACACCATACAGAGAGGCCATGTTGGAAGATACCGGTGGCATCCGGTAGGCATGCCACCTGACCCGGGGGCATGGGTGTTTTGGTTGTAGCCGAAGGGGTAGCTCCCCTAGTTTGCGCGCGGTATAAATTTTGTGATCCCATGCTACGTCGAGGTTGTAGCCTCCCCAGTTAGAGTTTTGCTTAACGGGTGTCGTGGGTGATTTCCAGACACCAGTAAGTTAGAATGGTGTTTGCGGATAGGTGTGTTTTCAATCAAAAGACCGTAGACAGAATTAGTCCCGATGGACTAAAGGAATCCGTTATTCGTGGGTAAAGAGTACACCCTCTGCAGAGATTAAACCTATTCGAATAGCCGTGTCCATGGTTAAGGACTACAGTCTGGGATGGGTCAAGTGTCGGTCTTAGTGTCGGTCTTCGGAGGAGAAACTACTAAACCCGAATATTGATTATGACTTGTCATATATGATGGTTATGGTTATTATCATTGTGGACTAACCGTTTGCATTGCTGGAAATAATGAATATCCCTGGAACGGTACCACCTCCTGGATATTCACTATGATTATGTTATTTTATAAGCCCTTTTTGTGGCGTCGCTCAGACGCCCGACTGTGGCATGTTTGTTATTTCCCTCTCATACAAGCCCTTTTTGTGGCGTCGCTCAAACGCCCGACTGTGGCATGTTTGTTATTTCCCTTTAATACAAGCCCTTTCTGTGGTGTCGCTTAGACGCCCGACTGTGGCATGCTTGTTATCTTATTTACTTTACAAGCCCTTTCTGTGGTGTCGCTTAGACGCCCGACTGTGGCATGCTTGTTATCTTATTTACCTTACAAGCCCTTTATGTGGCGTCGCTAAGACGCCCGACTGAGGCATGCTCATTTTACTATCCTTTCGAGACGTCGCTTCAGACATCCGATTGGTGCATTTTATTACTATTCTGTCATTACATATTCCTGTTGCATATATAACCTGCTTGCATGCATAAAAGATTTTTTTATTTATGATTGACGATGTGATCATAAAATATTGCAGAGGATGATCATCAGTGGTTATATTATACCTGTGTTCTTAATGTTTGTGAGTACATTCAAACAACTCACTGGCTTGTCCCTGGCTATTGTCTTGGCCAGATTGCTTGCTTGGAGAGGAGCGTTGCGATGACAGCCCCGGAAACTAAGCAACGGTGATAGCAACCTCGCGAAGATAGGAGTTGGCCTGGTCAGCTGTTCCTGTGCGAAATGGAGTCACATAGACCATGGTGAACCACAAACCGCTTCCGCCATCAACCACTAGAAACCAATTGTTGTACTCACGGACCCGAATGGTCTTGTACTACATATTTTGCACTTGTGCTTGGAATTTCTGTAACAAGTTGGTGCCTCATCAGCTAACAGTAATCCTGGGGCTTGTGAGCACAACGACCATTTTTTGGAAATTAATACCCAGAAAACCGGTCGTGACAAACTTGGTATCAGAGCCAGGCTGACCATTGGCTAATCCTATCTTAGCCAGGTCAATAAACCTAGGTAAACCAACCGACCAGACCTCGGCCAAACCCCTGCCAAGCTTCCCTTGCAAGATAGCCACACAGCGACCCGACACCTTTTGGCAGTCGGTGCCCAACCTATCAACCCAACCTGTCGCTCATGCGCTAGTGACCGAATCCTGAATAGTCTTTCTCGCAAGCGGGCGAAGGAAGACTCCGTTCCCTTTTCTATAAAAGGGCACGCTAGCCTCAACCCAACACAACACAACCTCTACCCAAACCGAGCTAAAATGCCAGGACCCATCGTCCACAATGAGACCACAGCAACCAACCTTGGAGGCTTTATGACCATACTCGCAAACCTCACCCGTCGTGCCTATGCGTTAGAAGAGCCCCCAGAGTATGTTGTGTACCAAGGATCCATGAGCGGTGAGAGCCGACAATTCTGGGCCACTGTGCACATCTATGGTAGGGGTCTAGCACCCGAGCGCCCCTACAGGTTCACCGGAAGGACAACTTCCTTTGAGCCACAAGCCATCCAGCTAGCTGCTCGAGAAGCTATAGTTCATCTCCGGCACTTGTCGCCCAAAGTTAACTGTCGCTCGTTCCACTACTACCCCAGACATGAAGGGTATGGTAGACAAACCCAAGTTGCCAACGGAGATCACGAGACAGATCCTGCATTGTTGCACCTAGTGCACTATGTAAGTGCACTAGAGGAACTGTGCGATCAAATCACTATTGATCTAATCGCAGCTCGTGGAGAGCTGGTTCGTCGAGCCCCGGCAAGAGAAGAGAAGGAGCCAAACACCGACAACCCAGTCGTGCTGTTTGGACACCCGATTGAGTCCCTGAGGCCTGCCCCAGCCATCAGCCAAGGTGCTGCGATAACCCTAGAAGTGCTTTGTCGCATTTTGGGAGCGCACTCCAACGGAGTTGTGGCCAGCTATCCCCGAGATGGTCATCATCGCTACCCCCAGCGTGCAGCCCCTCAGCCCACTCTAGCTAATTCCGACGGTGAGACCCATGGAGAAGCCTCAACATCCACAAGGCACGCCCGCTTGGATGTAAACGAGGTAGACTAAGTCACCGGAGTCGTATCAAGTTCCAGTGTATCCTCGCTTTGTAATCGCGTGACCTTGTAAATAAACGCCACCTGTCGTTGTGCCTCTGTACCCTTGCATGGAAATGCCAGCATGCATTATAAATTTCTACCCCAGACATAGTTGCCAAAAACCTCCCCGACAACCCCCACAGTAACACGTCACCTCGGTGAAAAATGTGTATCTGTGGCATTGACCTCGACCCGTGGGACAGAGCTGGAAATTTCTTTACCATTCACAACGTAAAAATGACCCAGCTCTAGTGCTATAAAGAGACCACCGTGTGACCTTGCCAAGCACCTCTCACCTTGTGCACCACCCTCACAACCATTTCTTGCCATGCCGAGCCCCAGCATTTACCTGAGAACCCCACATGCAACCCCGGGTAGTTTCGTCAAGATATTGTGGGATTTTACCTGCAGTACCATGGGCGCTATCCAGCCACCCCAGTACGAGCTGTTCAAATCGAGAATCACCTCTTCCACCTCGAGATATTGGGCAGCAGTGCACATCCCTCCGGTAAACTCAAACCAAGACCCAACAGAGGTCTCCTTCGTGGGGAAATCTATGCCAACCCCTCAGATGGCCATAGAAGCTGCTGCATACGAAGCGCTTGCTCGCCTTCGATTCGCGATACCCTATGCCAACGAACAGGGGTATTATTACTTTCCGAGCCGTGCAGCACCCGGTGGAGTATCATCTTTTCCCGGTGGACGAATTGAGAGAGACCCAGTCCTAGCCAACCTGGTCCAATACGTCATCGCTCAAGAACATTTAACCCAACTTGTGATGGGTTATCTCCAATGCCTCGCAGATTTAAATCCTCAGATCGCCATTGGCAGATCACTAAGGCCCGACCAGGAGAAACGCATTCATCGACTGGTCAATCCACTTTCTCCGATAGAAGAGGAGTGTATCTCAGTACCAGAGATGTTTTCTCGGGACCCCGTCCAGTTACCGTTTTCATTGTAGACGTCGCTGCTGTGTTTATTTTTGCAACATATATTTATGAGATGTCACTTATGCGTGGTACCCCGAGTTTGCGCAGCAAGTAAATCTTTAGTTTCAATTAATGTGAGTGATTCTGTTGCATTACCGTTTTCTTCCACGAATAATCCTGGGGTGAGACTTCTGTTCCCTAAGTTGCTACATCTGCACCTTCTCACGACGTGGATTATTTGATTTCACACAGCAACCCGGCAGCAGACTCACAACCGCTCGAACGCTTGCTAAAACACGTGACCGTGGAGTATTTGTTTTTCAAAAACAACCCTTGTCAAATCTCGAGGACGAGATTTTTCTTAAGGGGGTAGTGTTGTGACACCCCAAAATTTTAACTTTGTTTGTTAATTAAAATTTTGCCAGGAAATTTAAAACTTTTATTTTCTGGACTCCCTTTTCTTTTTTGAAACTTTTTCTCCCTTGTCATTATGGAGTTTTTCCCCAAAAAGATTTTTTTTTCAAATATGTTATTGGACTTGTCTAACCTCTCAAGAAAAACTTTTCTTTTATTAGTAGAACTAATTACATAATTAATTTGCTTGATCTTTATTTTCTGGAAAATTGGTTTTTCAAGGTTTTATGGCCATATTTAAACTACAACCATTTGATAAATTCACTTAAAATTCCAACCAACATTTGGAGATGTCATGTGATGTTATTAAATCACTTTTAGGAAAAAACATCTCTTATACATGAAATATTTTGAGCCCTATACCCAATTCTCTTCTCTGGTCCAGAGTGCAAATTTGCACTACAGCCTATTTAAATATTTCTTTCTAGCCTTCACCAAAATTATGGGATGTTGGTAATAGCCTATGATTCAACTTTATGCAAAAACCCAATGATGTTATTTGAAAAATATGAGTGTATCAACCTCTTTTTCATTCTGGTCCAACTTGATGGTTTGTGTAGCAACCATATTTTTGCTTGCTCTTTGGCTCTTGATTCCTTTTCCTACTTGTAGTCCTCCCTACTAAACCCCTAAGTCCAAGAGCATGCACCCACTGGATCACTTTTGGTTCATGGAATAATGCCATTCATCTCCTGTCCAGAATTGAGGTTTTGCAAAACTTGCACTAACAAGTTTGTGCTTTTCACAATCTAACTTCACCACCTTCTTATGCATCTAAAGAGACCACCATCTGGAGTTTTTTGACCACTCGAAAACCTGCCTAGATGCCTCTGGCATTTTGTCAAACACCCTGTGGGTATGGACAGAATTGGCATGGATTTTAGTTAGCAGTGTGAACCTGATCCACTGACCCATCAAGCACGTCCACTGATCTCCTTGCAAGCCCAAGCCTAGACCTGCTAACCCCCAGCTCCAACCGTGCCACCTAGCATGCCATGGCATTTCGCCGAGCAGCTGGTGGGCGTGCACTGGGCGCGCCCAGAGCGCGCCAACTGCAGCCGCGCACACGAGCCGCCGCGTCCCGCCCCTGGCTTGGCCCACACTGCAGAACCACGCCACGCGCTCCCCTTCTCGCCACAACACGCCAGCCCGCCCTGGCGCCCTATAGCGCCGCCACCAGAGCCCTCTTGGCGGCACGCCCGCGGCCGCATCCGCCACCGCCATGGGCAGCACCGCCCCGACCACCGCAGCGCGCCAGCTCGCCTCCATGGACAGTGGAGCTTTCGTCGGTAGCTCCTGGAGCCGACCAACCACCGCCACGTCGCCCTGCAGCACAGTAGGGCGGTTCGCCAGCGAACTTATCTCCAGCCGCCGCAAACCGACATGGCGACGCTATAAAAAGGGACCCCGAGCCCCTCTGAGCACGCCCGCGACCTTAGTCCACTCCTCCAGTTCCCCCCATGGCAGCCAATTGACCCCGAGGAGGTCGTCTTCTTCCTCTCCGGCAACTCCTGCCGCCGCTACTACCCCGGCCATTCCGGCGCAACCAGAGCCCTCTGGTCCTACCAATGCCACCAAACGACTCCAATCCATCTTGCGGAGCCACCCAGACCCCCAGCTGCGACGGAGAGCCACCGGATCCACAAAACCACTTTGCTCCCGAAACCACCGGCCGTCGCGAAGCTTGTCGACGGCGATTCCCTCCATCTCCGACGACTCTACAACCACCGAAAGGACTGCCCTCGATCCGCGGATCCATCCCCTCCCTCAACACCCCGCAAGGACTCGCCGTTCGCCGGCGACCCTCGCCGGAGTTCCGCCCCGCTCGGGCAGAGAGAAAGGAGGGGAGGGAAGACTTGTCAAACCTGACCAGTGGGCCAGGCGGGCCCACTGTCAGTGACACCACGCGCGTCCACGCTGGATAAGTGGAGGCATAATTTGAAAATACGCCTTCGACGTGGTCAGTTCGAAATGTTTTTCTTTTTCTATTTAATTATTAAAAAAATAGATTTTGACCACAACTTTGACTGCTTATATCTTTTTAAACATAAATCCAAATGAATTGATTCTTTTTCCTACATCTCTCAAATTCTGTCTAGTTTACTTTCAGATTTATTTGAAAATTTTCCAAACAATTTTTTTGTACTGTTTTTGAAATATGTGTTATTTGCATATTTTTGAAAATAGGATTTTTTAAGAGGAGAAAGCTTTCAAAAGATTTGGAGTGCACCCTGCCTTTCCACACCTTGAAGGCAAGCATTTTGAACCCCCGCATAATATTTTTGGTGTGTTAGTTGACACGTTAATAACACCATCTTATTTCGGAGAACTTGTTATTTCATGTGATATGGCCATTTGCATGGATGTATATTAGTGATTTCCCTTGCTGTTGGAAATGAATATACTTGTGATGATAATCATCCTCATGTGCCTTGCATGCATGCCGTGAAGGAATCTGGGAAAGCCTCTGCCTTGGGTAGGCGTGAGCTTGTCGCCAGTCTCCGTCGGGACGGTTATGTACGGTATGTCATAGTAAGGTATAATGTGTGGTGATTTTGTTGGTTGAAATATATTTGATGTACATGTCATGCAGGGAATTTATAAGCCTCCTGAGTCGACCATAGATCGAGTCTTGTTCCGGTAACCCCCATGCTTGATTCGTACTACCACTTGTCCCTGCCATAGGTAGGGTACGGTTCAGTAAGTTGTCAACCCCTTTCCTAGCACACAGTGTACAGAGAGGCCATGGTGGAAGATACCGGAGGCATTTGGTAGGCATGCCACCTGACCTGGGGGCATGGGTGTTTCGGTTGTAGCCGAAGGGGTAGCTCCCCTAGTTTGCGCGTGGTATAAATTTTGTGATCCCATGCCACGTCGAGGTTGTAGCCTCCCCACTTTGAGTTTTGCTTAACGGGTGTCGTGGGTGATTTCCAGACACCGGTAAGTTAGGATGGTGTGTGCGGATAGGTGTGTTTTGAATCAAAAGACCGTAGACGGAATTAGTCCCGATGGACTAAAGGAATCTGTTATTCGTGGGTAAAGAGTACACCCTCTACAGAGATTAAACCTATTCGAATAGCTGTGTCCATGGTTAAGGACTACAATCTGGGATGGGTCAAGTGTCGGTCTTAGTGTCGGTCTTCGGAGGAGAAACTACTAAACCCGAATATTGATTATGACTTGTGATATATGATGGTTATGGTTATTATCATTGTGGACTAACCGTTTGCATTGTTGGAAATAATGAATATCCTTGGAACGGTACCACCTCCTGTATATTCACTATGATTATGTTATTTTATAAGCCCTTTTTGTGGCGTCGCTCAGACGCCCGACTATGGCATTTTTGTTATTTCCCTTTCATACAAGCCCTTTTTGTGGCGTCGCTGAAACGCCCGACTGTGGCATGTTTGTTATTTCCCTTTCATACAAGCCCTTTCTGTGGTGTCGCTTAGACGCCCGACTGTGGCATGCTTGTTATCTTATTTACTTTACAAGCCCTTTCTGTGGTGTCGCTTAGACGCCCGACTGTGGCATGCTTGTTATCTTATTTACTTTACAAGCCCTTTCTGTGGTGTCGCTTAGACGCCCGACTGTGGCATGCTTGTTATCTTATTTACCTTACAAGCCCTTTATGTGGCATCGCTAAGACGCCCGACTGAGGCATGCTCATTTTACTATCCTTTCGAGACGTTGCTTCAGACATCCGATCGGTGCATTTTATTACTATTATGTCATTACATATTCCTGTTGCATATATAACCTGCTTGCATGCATAAAAGATTTTTTATTTATGATTGACGATGTGATCATAAAATATTGCAGAGCATGATCATCAGTGGTTATATTATACCTGTGTTCTTAATGTTTGCGAGTACATTCAAAGTACTCACTGGCTTGTCCCTGGCTATTGTCTTGGCCAGATTGCTTGCTTGGAGAGGAGCGTTGCGATGACAGCCCCGGAAACTAAGCAACGGTGATAGCAGCCTCGCGAAGATAGGAGTTGGCCTGGTCAGCTATTCCTGTGAGAAATGGAGTCCCATAGACCGTGGTGAACCACAAACCGCTTCCGCCATCAACCACTAGAAACCAATTGTTGTACTCACGGACCCGAATGGTCTTGTACTACATATTTTGTACTTGTGCTTGGAATTTCTGTAACAAGTTGGTGCCTCATCAGCTAACAGCAATCCTGGGGCTGGTGAGCACAACGGCCATTTTCTTGAAATTAATACCCGTAAAACCGGTCGTGACATGAGAAGAGATTTAGCAAGTTGCGGTGTGAGCTAAATATCCTAGAATCTTCTAATGTTCTTTGAAAAGGACACTCATCCTAACACTTATGCAAAATTGATGACTTAGATGTGCAACACATCAAGAAATGTTTTTCTTCAATCAATGAAGAATAAACACTATAAGTGTGAAAAAATTAATGAAGAATTTGATTCTCAGAACCCTACGACAATTGTACGTGGTGTCTGAAATCATCATTCTTATACGGTGGGTCACGCCACCACCAAAGTTGAAATTCTTCAATTTGAGTTTTTCCTTAATTTCTTGAAATTGCTCAGTTGTTCATTTTCTTCAACTTTGCATTGTCTTCACTGTTTCCGTCGTTTTTCTTCATTGGCTTTATATATATATGAGTTTATGTCCTCTACAGCATTCACTTATGGCTAATTCTTCAAGTTGGTTTTTCTGCTAAGTGAATGTGATCGGACCCTTCCCCCTCTATGCTAAACTCTACCCAGTCTATTCACAAATTCTTCATGTGCGTTCTATTTGAAACTCGTTCAAAATCTTCACTGTGTCCTTGTCAGCTGAAGAATTTGCGAACGGAACGTTAAAACTTATCTTATCCAAATTTTCGGCTTTGCCGCTCAAACCGTTCCACTTCCCATGATAGACTTATCTATTCACCCACGATCTAACACGATCTCCACTTCTCAGTACGTGGGTGACACATGTCATGCGAATGAGAAGGGTCAGGGGCACGTTCGTCCAAAATCTTCGAGCGAACAATTTTTCACCGTGGCTATAAATACCCCTCTCCCCTTCCTCACTTCCTTTACTCCGCTCGACCTCCTTCTCCAGCTCGAGCTTCTCAAACCTTAGCACCGCCGCTACTTCATCGTCGCCGGTGAGGAGGAGCTTCACTGCCTCGACCTCATCGCCGTCGTAATCGTGCCGGCCGCGGAAATCTTCACTCCGCCGCCGCCGTAGCCGTATTCCTCCGCCGAGTTAGGGCGTGGAAGATCTGCATAGACAAACTTCACTTCTCCACCTCACAGTTCGTCGTGTTCTTCGTTCAGGGTAATTAAAAGTCACTTTTACTGCCCTCCTTGATTCGGATGTTTTCTACAAAATCTTCAAAGGTGTTTTTCTTAAAATCCTCACACACTAAACACCTCTCATGCTGTCTGTTCTTGATTTGTTTCTCTAACAATCATTTTTCTTCAAGATTCCTCAATTGTGTGGATCTTCGATCTATACAACTCTGGAACCTAAGATAAAGAACGCTTAGTGAAATTCTTCAATACTCATCTGGTCAAATTCCTCAAACTTGTTCTTTTTGAAAAACCTTCTAAGAACGCATATGACCTCTCCAAATTCCTCGCAACTATACTCTGTTCACAGGTACTCATGTCCGCTGCTGAATCACTAGGTTCTCATCAACTTAACTCATTTGCAGCATTCCTCGAAGAAAAGTTGCATACTTCTTCAGTGAATTCAATTGTTCAAATTCCTCAACTGAAGAAAATGGTTGATGGTAAGAAGCCACAGAAAGGAGGAAAGAGGCCTGAGGTCAATACTGCTTTTGAAATCCCTTAGAACATCTATGCTGGGTACTGCACACCCCCTGAGGAGGATAAAAATCAGCGCAAGGTGTGCATTCAAAAGATTGAGAGGAGATGGGCAAGAGAGTGGAGGGAGTACAGATATGTAACTCCAAAATACATGAAGAAATTCCCACTCAATCCTCCATGCCCAAGACCTCCATTGGCACCTGGCCAAGAAGCAGATCCCACCAGCCTCAAGCGCGGTGAGGATTATCCTGATGAATGGGCAAAGCACCAAGCCAAGCTGGCCAGACAAGCCAAAGAAGCAGTGAGGAAATTCAATGAAGACTCTGCTGCTGCTGCTAAGGGCTCTGTCAAGCCCAAAAAGGCCAGAACCTTCACGACCAAGTTCCTCAAGAATGCCCTCACGGACAGAATCTTCAAAGCCTTCAAGGCCAATTCCTCATGCTGCTCCTGCTCCTCCAAAATCCTCAGCTCCTCCGCCAAAGTTTTCGGCTGCTTCGACAAAATCCTCAGCACCTGTGCATCTCGCCACATGCCAAAGGACCGCAGGCATATTTATTGCCTCAGGAGCCTCTGCTAGTTCCTCTGCTGCACCAAGTTCCTCAGCCGGCCCTCTCAGCTGAAGAAAAAGTCCACTGCTGGACGAGGTCCTCGACCAAGTCCTCACAAGAAGCAGGTGGCCTTCCAAGTACCCTCTGATGATGATGAGGCTGATGATGAAGAACTTGCCGAAATCATCAGAGACAGACAAGTCAGGGCCGCTAGTGCCAAAGGAAGCAATGTGCCACTGCTTTTGGATCCAAGGTTGATCCTCGACTACATTGATCTCTGGCACAAGGACCCAAACACTCCTATGCCTGATTTCAAGTTGACTCCTGGCCAAAGTCACATGCTGACCCATTTCATCCAAGAAGAAAAATGGAAATATGAGAAGGCCAGACAGATCAAGAAAGCGCAATATAAGAAGGAGAAATTTCTGAAGAACAATGTTGTCTCCATGACAACTGATGAACCTATAAAAATACTGTCTGAAATAAAAGTCCTCAGTGATGATTTCAATGCTTACTATGCTGATTGGCAAGGAGCCAAAGTCAGGTTTGTGAAACTGACTGAAAAGTTCACTTCAGAGGTTGCAGCTCCATCTCAACAGGAAATTCCTCAGGCTGCAGCATCTGCTCAGCCAACTGAAGAACATGCCAGCACCACTGATGATTTTCAGGCTGCTGAAGAAAATGTGAGTTCCAGGACTGATGACTGCATTCAGCTACTAAAGAAATTGCCAGGGCATCCACTAGTGGTGCTCCTGAAGAAATGAAGAGGTCAGGGCAACTGCATCAGTTGTGCCTGAAGAAAATCAACCAGATTCCTCTACTCCTCTTGCGCCTACCCCAACTCCAATCCTTCCATCTGCATCAGATGTGAAGAAGACCAAGGTTGCAGAGCGTGTAGCTGTGAAGAAAAGGAAAGCATCAGCTACTTCAGATTGTTCAGCTCCGAAGAAAATGAAGCCTATGACCAGCTCATTTTCAAACCCAATTGATGATGTTCCTATCTCAACCGTGCCATCAAAGGACCTTGTTCCTTACGATGAAGAATATGTGATCCCTAACGGATCTCATGAAGAAAATCCTTCTGCTGCTTCGTCAGAGAAGATGGATGAAGAAATTGAAGTGGATCAAATCCATTCAACACCAGCTGTTTCCTCGCCTATGCCCCAGTTCACAGCTGAAGAGGCTGGCGTTGAAGAAATGGAAGATGAAGATGTGGACATTGGCTGCACCACACCAGTGATGAATGATGACTTTTGGGAAAGTCAGCATCCCAACTCTCCACTATTCACACCTTTACAGCAAATTCCTCAGTCCCCTGCACAAACTGTTCAAATGGGCTATGAAGAAACTCACCCCACTTCGTCTGTAAGTGAAGAAATTCCAGCCACTAGTGCTAAAGAAACTGCTGCTGGTGAACATCTGAAGACGCAGACTGCCACTGAAGAGGAACTAAAAATTCCTTAGCCCGAAGAACCGGAGATTGCGATTCCTGAGGTTGTGATGCAACTCACTGACACTCCTCTGCCCAAACCAAAGGATCCATTCTCAAGGAAGCAAAAATTCAAGGTTGAAGATTTCTTCGGCGAGCATGTATTCTTCACAGACTACAACCCCTATGACTCTGCTCGCATAAGGAAGAGGCGTTTCTGGACGGCCAGGCTAATTTCTATTCCTCAGTGCTGTTCACCAAAGACAGTCTTCGATCATGAGCACATTCCTCACGTGGATATGGAATCTCTGCCATGCTTCGTGCCAGTCCTAAGTGTTCTTCACGACGCTGGACTATTAAATTTCTGCACTGACATATTTCTGATTGGAATGAAGAACTTATACTTCAATTTTATACGACGTTGCACATCACATGAGATTTTGAAGATGTGAATTCATGGGTGCTGGACTGGATGTCTGAAAACACTCACTACACGGCACCAGCTACTGAATTGCTTCATGCTTTACCACTCAGTCCTCCCCTTGAAGCTGCTCGTTGCGTGTACAGTGAACCTGAGCTTACAAATCACTACATGCAAGTTCTGATGAAGCCATTGAAGCCAGGTCAGGCCCCACGAACCTAATTCCTCGTGAAGGAATTACTCTATGTGCCTCGGACTGTCTATCGCATTCTGACGAAGACATTGAGTCTTATCAAGGGCCACGACTCGAATGATGAAGAAGTCGTTGGCATCATGAAGAATTTTCTCTTCAGTATCATTCATGGCGTTCCCGTCAACTTCCATGATTTCTTCATGAGGACTCTGGCAAATGTCTCTATGTCACCATTTGAGCTGAAGCCTTATGCACCTTGGTTTATGAGATTCATCAGAACAAGGTCTTCACTCAACTATAAAGCTGATACACTGAATCATTGCAGCTACTTGCCCCCAATTGAAGTCCTCAAGCGGACCTATTCCTCAACTGATGAAAAGGGTAAGGCACCTGCTATTATCGATGAAGGCATACGTCCATTGGGTGGTCAATTTCGCAAGGCTGCATCCTACTCCACCAATGACGACTCTGCCACCCATGACTCTGCCGCCAACACAACCAAGCAAAATCCTCAAGGCACAACACCCAGGGTGATGACAGATCGTGAGCTTCTCCTCAGTCTTCATCAGAAAGTTGATCGCAATCATAAATGGGTCAAGCGTAAGTTTGGTTCAATTCTTCACAACATGACCTCTACCCACAATGCAGTGAAGAAAAACCAGTACTACCTCCATGAAACCTTCAACCGTACCTGGGCTGTTCTGTCTCACGTCTATAGCGTAGATGATGTGAAGAAAATGGGTCTCAAGGAAGAATTTGACTGGTCTGCACCTCCTCCGAAGAAATACAAGAAGGTCAAGGTTCCATCCTTGGTGGCCACCTCCTATTCTTCATCGCGCAACACCGACGAGCATGAAGACTTGGACGACACTGCGGCAGGCCCTACTACGACAAATGACCCCAACAACACTGGCGCTCCTTCATCAACTTGATATTATTCAGGGGCATTAGTCCTCATTTTCGATCCTTTTGGTCATTCGATGACAAAGGGGGAGAAATTTTAGTTAGTCTTTAAATGGGTCTATTATATGGGCGTTTTTTACTAAGTTGCAACTCTTGTTCTTCTGATGACTTTGCTAGATCGAGTTGTAAACTTAAACTCTATGGTGACCAGATACTTTTGTTGTGTTCTTCTGCATGTTTATTCCTCGTTAATGTTATTGCACGCATGCTGAATTACATCATTCACCATATTTCATCATGCATTACAAATTCTTCATATTATATGTCAAATGCGTGTATGAATTACAAGATATAGGGGGAGATCTCCATGATTCAACTCTTCAAGTGTGCATTGCTTCAAAAGCAAATTCCTCACTATGCACATCTTCAGGGGGAGTTCTTCTATATATTGCAATCAAATTCCTCAATATCAGTATTTACACTTCATATGTTTATCCCCGTTGAAAACTTAACCTATATTGTCATCAATCACCAAAAAGGGGGAGATTGTAAGTGCATCTAGTGCCCCTTAGTGATTTTGGTGTATTGAAGACTTATAGGTTAAGGGACTACTGTGTTTATTAGAATACACAGGTCTATAAGTCTACGAGGAGTTTGATATTTACAGAGAAAGTCGACCCCTAAAAATGAAGGTCTTCGACTGAAGACTTTGGATTTCTGAAGACTTTCTGAAGACTTTGAAAGTGAAGAAATTGGTGTGACCTTGAAGACTTGGTATTCATTTGAGGAACATGAACCGCGAAGACTTTTGTTTTCGTAGTTTCATTTTCTCTTTCTTGAGTCATAGGAAACACCGTACTGTTAAAGGGGGTCGAGGAAATACTAAGGAAAAATTTCCATGTGATGCTCAACTCAAAATCCTACACCTACCAATCCCTTCGAGTGAAGCCATTGGAAATCTCATATAGTTCAGTCAATTTCTTCAGTGACAGAGATGAAGTTATTCTGGTCTCTGAGGAATTTGTTCTAACTGAGGAGTTAGGAATTCGCTAGTGCGGATTGCCTACATAGTGAGGAACATGATAGCCCTGAGGTATTTGAAGCTAAAATTCCGACCGTTGTTGTGCTACGCGCCAGCTGTCCCAAAATATCTTATCCACCTAACGGTCATATCATTGAAGGGCATTTATGTCTTATCATGTCGGGCTGCTCCCTAGGCTATAAATAGCTGCCCCTACAACCACTAGCTGGTTGGCTTCTCTGAGAGAAACTGACACTTGTCATTTGAGAGCATCCCTTCCTCTGAGGACTTTGAACGAAAATCGTCAAGTGAGGAAAATCCAAACCCAAACACCTACAAACCCAAAGTGATTGAGCATCACTGAAGAGATTGATCCTGCATGGATCCGACGGTTGTTACCTTTGAAGACTGTGCTTCTTCCAGACGGTTAGGCATCATGGTCTAGAGCATCCAAGAGGAATTGTGGATCACCGAGTGACCGAGTTTGTGAAGGTTCGGAAGTCAGCTGAAGACTTACCACGAGTGATTGGACGAGGTCTGTGTGACCTTAGTTCAAGGATAATATGGTGAGGACTGTGTGTCCGGGACTGTGTGTCCTCAAGTTTAAATACCTGGCCGCTCCAACGAGATGTACAACTGACACAGCAGTTGGAACTGGTCTACCAAATCATTGTCTTCACCAAGCCAACTAGTTCTATTTCCTCAACTCTTTCATTTCCTCATTACTGTGTTGTGTGCTTGTCATATCTGTGTTTGAAGACTTTGACTGAAGACTTTCTCAATTTCCTTAGTTCAATTTCTTGAGTCTGTTTGTCTTCATCATGTGTTATCATGTGATTACGCTTTCTGTACTCTGTGCTTGTCTTCATTTCATCATGATGACTATGCTTGACTTCTGTTATGTTTACTTCTGAGTACTTATTCCGCTGCAAGTAGTTCTTCGTTAAGGAATTTCCTCACTAGCAAATTCCTCAGTGAAGAATTCATAAAAATCGCCTATTCACCCCCCTCTAGTCGATATAACGCACTTTCACCGATTGGTTTTTGGTGGCTATAGAGGCTTGCAGCGGCGGAACTCCCGATCTATTATGTTGCCCAATGGTTTTAGGGTATATGGAGATATATAGGCGAAAGAAGTTGGTAAGGGGATCCACGAGGGGCCCACGAGGGTGGAGGGGGCGCCCAGGGGGGTGGGCGCCCCCCTGCCTCGTGCCTTCCTCGTTGCTTCCCTTACATACACTCCAAGTCTTCTGGATTGCTTCCGTTCCAAAAATAACTCTCCCAAAGGTTTCATTCCGTTTGGACTCCGTTTGATATCCCTTTTCTGCGAAACACTGAAACTAGGAAAAAAAACAGAAACTGGCACTGGGCTCTAGGTCAATAGGTTAGTCCCAAAAGTAATATAAAAGTGCATAGTAAAGTCCATTAAACATCCAAGATGGATAATATAATAGCATGAATACTTCATAAATTATAGATACGTTGGAGACGTATCAGCATCCCCAAGCTTAATTCCTGCTCGTCCTCGAGTAGGTAAATTATAAAAGAAACAATTTATGAAGTGTGAATGCTAGAAGGTGCACAAGTTTGATCAATGATAATTTCAATCACCTTTTCTAGCATCATTATATGTCATAACAGTGGATCAACTCATAAAACTTTTCATGATCAAGTAACAACCTATTCACATGTTAAAGCATAGGCCATAAACTTTCTTGAAAACTAAAAAACTATGTTCTCAGTCATCAAACAACTGCAATTCATCTTATTTTCAGGAAGAGTCTGTGTGAGAGATTTGATTTAGCAAATCCCACATACTTAACTATCATATAGTCTTCCATGATTGATACCACTCAAAGCATATTTTTCGAACAAATAGCATCCATCGAACACAAAGAAAGATAGGGGCTTAATGTTTTGCCTCCCAACTTATTTATCATATATATAATTGTCAACAATAATAATTCAGGATCAAATATATATGAATGGCCATATATGCTCAGATCTTTCCATCATATGATGCTTGCCAACTAAAGAGTAGGTTGTAATGAGAAGGAATACTACTGACTCTTGCATAAAACTAAAGGATAGGCTCTTTGCAGAGGGAAGCATGGATTTGTACAGGTGCCAGAGCTCGAAGCAAAAACAGAGACGAAAATAATTTTGAGTGGTATGCTTTCATTGTCAACATAACGACCAAGAGTTTCCAATATCTTCCATACTAGATACATCATAGGCAGTTCCCACGCAGAAAGGTAAAGATTTTACTCCCCCTCCACCAACAATCACACTCCACGGCTTGTCCGAAACAACGGGTGCCGTCCAACTTTCAACAATCCTGGGGGAGTTTTGTTTAAATTATTTGCGAATTTGTTTTTGATCTTTTGATCATAGGACTGGGCATCCCAGTTACCAGCCATTTTCTCGGGAATGATGAGCGGAGTCCACTCATCCTGAGAATAAACCACCTAGATTATTATTTGAAGGTTTAGAGTTTGGCACATGCAAATTTACTTGGAACGGCAGGTAAATACTGCATATAGGTATATATAGTGGACACTCATGGAAGAAACTTGGTTCAAGGATTTTGGATGCACAAGCAGTATTCCTGCTTAGTACAGATATTTTGGCTAGCAAAGGATTCTAAATAGCAAGCACGACATGTTAGAGGATCCATAACAATATAACTTCTATACAAATATACCCAAGCATAACTCATTATGTTGTCTTCCTTGTCCAACTTGAACTAATTTGCTTAGGTTTTAAAATAATTAATGGGGCTCACAATCATATAATATGTCCAAGATAGTATATTTATATGTGAAATCTATCTTCCTTCAATATTCTTTCATGAATTGTTCAAGTGACCAATACAATGTTTGTTAACCTTCAATAAATTTACCACCTCTACTTCTTATATGTGAAGTCATTACTCCCCATGGGATAAGCATATGAAACATATATAATTTCAGATTTATGACATTCAAATTATTCAACCATTTACTCATAGGATATAAGTGAAGCACACGAGTAAATGACAAACTACTCCAAAAAGATATAAGTGAAGATCAATGAGTAGTTAAATAATTATGTAGCTATGTGAAGACTCTCTCTCATTTAAGAATTTCAGATCTTGGTATTTTATTCAAACAGCAATCAAAGCAAAATAAAATAAAATGACGCTCCAAGCAAAACACATATCATGTGGTGAATAAAAATATAGCCCCAAGTAAAGTTACCGATGAACGAAGATGAAAGAGGGGATGCCTTCCGGGGCATTCCCAAGCTTAGGCTCTTGGTAGTCCTTGAATATTACCTTGGGGTGCCTTGGGCCTCCCCAAGCTTAGGCTCTTTCCACTCGTTATTCCATAGTCCATCGAATCCTTACCCAAAACATGAAAACTTCAAAACACAAAACTTAACAGAAAATCTCGTGAGCTCCGTTAGCGAAAGAAAACAAAACACCACTTCAAGGTAATTTAATGAACTCATTATTTATTTATATTGGTGTTAAACCTACTGTATTCCAAATTATCTATGGTTTATAAACTATTTTACTAGCCATAGATTCATCAAAATAAGCAAACAACACATGAAAAACAGAATCTATCAAAAACAGAACAGCATGTAGTAATCTGTAACTAACGTGTATGTATGGAACTCCAAAAATTCTGAAATAATTTGGTAGACCTGAGGAATTTGTATAGTAATCATCTGCAAAAATAATCAACTAAATATCACTCTCTAGTAAAAAGTTCGAGCTAATATCGTGAGCGCTAAAGTTTCTGTTTTTTACAGCATGATCATAAAGACTTTACCCAAGTCTTCCCAAAGGTTCTACTTGGCATAAACACTAATTAAAACATAAAAACACATCTAACCAGAGGCTAGATGGATTATTTATTCCTAAACAGAACCAAAAATCAAGAAACTAAAATAAAATTGGGTTGCCACCCAACAAGCGCTAATGTTTAACGCCCCTAGCTAGGCATGATGATTTCAATGATGCTCACCTAAAAGATAAGAATTGAAACATAAAGAGAGCATCATGAAGAATATGAGTAGAACATTTAAGTCTAACCCACTTCCTATGCATAGGTATTTTTTGAGCAAACAACTTGTGGGAACAATAATCAACTAGCATAGGAAGGCAAAACAAGCATAACTTCAAAACTTTAGGCACATAGAGAGGAAACTTGATATTATTGCAATTCCTACAAGCATATGTTCCTCCCTCATAATAATTTTCAGTAGCATCATGAATGAATTCAAAAATATAACCATCACCTAAAGCATTCTTTTCATGATCTACATGCATATAAATTTTATTACACTCCACATAAGCAAACTTACACTCATCAATAGTAGTGGGAGCAAACTCAAAAAAATAACTATCATGTGAAGCATAATCCAATTGAAAATTAAAATCATGATGACAAGTTTCATGGTTATCTTTATTCTTTATAGCATACGTGTCATCACAATAATCATCATAGATAGGAGGCATGCTTTCATCATAATAAATTTGCTCATCAAAACTTGGGGGACAAAAAATATCATCTTCATCAAACATAGCTTCCCCAAGCTTGGGCCTTTGCATATCATTAGCATCATGGATATTCAAGGAATTCATACTAACAACATTGCAATCATGATCATCATTCAAAGATTTAGTGCCAAACATTCTAATGCATTCTTCCTCTAGCAATTGAGCACAATTATCGGAATCCTTATTTTCACGAAAGATATTAAAAAGATGAAGCATATGAGGTACTCTCAGTTCCATTTTTTTAGTTTTATTTTATAGGCTAAACTAGTAATAAAAAAAGAAACAAAAAGATTCTATTGCAAGATCTAAAGATATACCTTCAAGCACTAACCTCCCCGGCAACGGCGCCAGAAAAGAGCTTGATGTCTACTACACAACCTTCCTCTTGTAGACGTTGTTGGGCCTCCAAGTGCAGAGGTTTGTAGGACAGTAGCAAATTTCCCTCAAGTGGATGACCTAAGGTTTATCAATCCGTGGGAGGCGTAGGATGAAGATGGTCTCTCTCAAGCAACCCTGCAACTAAATAACAAAGAGTCTCTTGTGTCCCCAACACACCCAATACAATGGTAAATTGTATAGGTGCACTAGTTCGGCGAAGATATGGTGATACAAGTGCAATATGGATGGTAGATATAGGATTTTGTAATCTGAAAATATAAAAACAGAAATGTAACTAATGATAAAAGTGATCACAAATGGTATTGCAATGCTAGGAAACAAGGCCTAGGGTCATACTTTCACTAGTGCAAGTTCTCTCAACAATAATAACATAATTGGATCACATAACTATCCCTCAACATGCAACAAAGAGTCACTCCAAAGTCACTAATAGAGGAGAACAAACGAAGAGATTGTGGTAAGGTACGAAACCACCTCAAAGTTATCCTTTCTGATCGATCTATTCAAGAGTCCGTAGTAAAATAACATGAAGCTATTCTTTCCGTTCAATCTATCATAGAGTTCGTACTAGAATAACACCTTAAGACACAAATCAACCAAAACCCTAATGTCACCTAGATACACCAATGTCACCTCAAGTATCCGTGGGTATTTTTATACGATATGCATCACACAATCTCAGATTCATCTATTCAAACCAACACATGGAACTTCAAAGAGTGCCCCAAAGTTTCTACAGAGAGTCAAGACAAAAACGTGTGCCAACCCCTATGCATAGGTTCATGGGCGGAACCTGCAAGTTGATCACGAAAACATACATCAAGTGAATCAATAGAATACCCCATTGTCACCACGGGTATCACACGCAAGACATACATCAAGTGTTCTCAAATCCTTAAAGACTCAATCCAATAAGATAACTTTGAAGGGAAAACCCAATCCATTACAAGAGAGTAGGGGGGGAGAAACATCATAAGATCCAACTATAATAGCAAAGCTCGCGATACATCAAGATTGTGCCAAATCAAGAACACGAGAGAGAGAGAGAGAGAGAGAGAGAGATCAAACACATAGCTACTGGTACATACCCTCAGCCCTGAGGGTGAACTACTCTCTCCTCGTCATGGAGAGCGCCGGGATGATGAAGATGGCCACCGGTGAGGGATCCCCCCCTCCGGCAGGGTGTCGGAATAGGGTCCCGATTGGTTTTTGGTGGCTACAGAGGCTTGCGGCGGCGGAACTCCCGATCTATTCCGTTCCCCGATGGTTTTAGGGTATATGGAGATATATAGGCGAAAGAAGTCGGTAACGGGAGCCACGAGGGGCCCATGAGGGTGGAGGGCGTGCTCAGGGGGGGTGGGCGCGCCCCCCTGCCTCATGCCTTCCTCGTTGCTTCCCTGATGTACACTCCAAGTCTTTTGGATTGCTTCCGTTCCAAAAATAACTCTCCCGAAGGTTTCATTCCGTTTGGACTCCGTCTGATATTCCTTTTCTGTGAAACACTGAAACAAGGGAAAAAACAGAAACTGGCACTGGGCTCTGGGTCAATAGGTTAGTCCCAAAAGTAATATAAAAGTGCATAGTAAATCCCATTAAACATCCAAGATGGATAATATAATAGCATGAATACTTCATAAATTACAGATACGTTGGAGACGTATTAGTGCACCATCATGGCCTCATCTACCACTACTGCATGGCCACAGAGCCTTGCGACCGTATCAACAGGTTTGTCAACAACACTGACTACAAGTTCGCCATGGTGGATACCACCAACGATGTAAAAGCGCTCAGTGTTACAGGCTTGGCTTGCAAGAAACTTGTCAAAATCCCTGACCACTACAGGGTCTGAGGCAGCATGAAGAAGGACTCCCTGGTCGAACTCGCCTCGGCAATCATCGACCCCTACTACAAAAAGATGAAGCATGATGCTCGGAGAACAAGTCCCGTACCCTAGCACGGGGCCTGGATGCGGCAACTGGATGAACCTCACCTCAAGTTTGCGGCCAAGAGCGTGTACACATGCTACGAGATGCACAGGCGGATCGTTGACATGAGGAAGTGCCTCATTACCCAAATCGATGAGCCCAGATCGAGCGACAAGCAGAGCAAGCGTCACAAGAAGTAGATGATGATCAGATGATCGTTTATGCTGGTTAATCATGCATGTAATATATAGTTTACTTTATTGGTGTGTGGAAATGTCATGTGTGTAGTAGCCACCTATGTAATTATGCATGTAATAGTTTACTTTGGTGTGTGCAAATGCCATGGTTGTGGTACCCACCTATGTAAGTGGATGTTTAATTTGGTTATGCAAGCATGCCCTTATAAGTGTGTGACTAGGCAACACAAAAGAAACGGACAGCCAAATGAAGGCGTGTGCGATGTACAACATACGGTTCACTCGGATGAACTGTTTGTGATTAGGCAACACAAAAGAAACGGGCAGACAGATGAAGGTGTGTGCGATATATAGCATACAGTTCACTCGGATGAACTATTTGCATTGACACATGAGAATAGAAACGGTTCAAATGAATAAGATGTGTGTGATACGCGGCAAACAGGTCTGTAATCAGAAATGTGTGTGAATACCGATAATAACACAGACGGTTGCTGCTAATAAGACATGTGTGTTGTGCGGGGATTGCATACAGAACAACAATTGTATGCAATCCCATCGCACAACGCACACGTCTTATTAGCAGCAACCGTCTGTGTTATTATCGGTATTCACACACATTTCTGATTACAGACGTGTTTGTCGCGTATCACACACTTGTTCTGTATGCAATCCCATCGCACAACACACACGTCTTATTAGCAGCAACCGTCTGTGTTATTATCGGTATTCACACACATTTCTGATTACAGACCTGTTTGCCGCGTATCACACACATCTTGTTCATTTGAATCGTTTCTGTTCTCATGTGTCAATGTAAATAGTTCATCCGAGTGAACTGTATGCTATATATCGCACACACCTTAATGTTGTTGTTCTGTATGCAATCCCATCGCACAACACACACGTCTTATTAGCAGCAACCGTCTGTGTTATTATCGGTATTCACACACATTTCTGATTACAGACCTATTTGCCGCGTATCACACACATCTTGTTCATTTGAACCGTTTCTATTCTCATGTGTTAATGCAAAAAGTTCATCCGAGTGAACTGTATGCTATATATCGCACACATCTTCATCTGGTTGCCCGTTTCTTTTGTGTTGCCTAATCACAAACAGTTCATCCGAGTGAACCGTATGTTGTACATCGCTCACGCCTTCATTTGGCTGCCCGTTTCTTTTGTTCCTCCTCATCGAAAATGGTTAATTGAACTAAACCGTATGCCCTGAATCACACACACAACTAAAATCTGAACCGTGTTTGATGCATCCTCCATCTCAAATGTTTTGCACCTTTTTTGACGTTTTTTTACACCACCGTTTGTGATTATGGAATCGCACACAGTTTCGTCGAAGGGTCTCTGATCGTAGTGTCGCGTTAGCAGCATCCTGCAGTAGTGATAGGTGTACTAACTGGTGGACTTGGGGTTCGCCGTGGTAGTACTGGCCAACAGATGAAAGCAAGAGACAAGAAGGAACTAGCATGTGTAGTTGTGGTTGTCGCATTAGCCATGTTCTATGCGTTGTTTGAAAAGATGATTAGGGGTTTTGTTTGATAGTATTTCTAAAGCACATCTAGATGTGCTCTAAGTAATGCACATCTAGGTCCTATGCCATTGATGTGACACGAAGATTCGTGCAGATATTTTCCTTTGTGTTTTTCTTTTCGTCTGTAGTTTGATTATTACTAGCTTTATAAATAAGAAGAGCTCAATGTATTGCTTACCAACTGTCCTACTTCGTTTGTACCGGTACCGGTGCATAATCCCAGAACCCGTTTCTAGTTTTTGTCCTGAAAAACAAAACCGACCAATAGGAGTCCTGGGCAACCCCGAGAATTTGGAGCGACTGGGTACAAATAGTTGCGGTTGATTATATCAGCAGTTAGATAATACGTCAACGCCCACTTCAATTGGCATTTCCTCTTCTCTACATACCCCGCTTAAGTGTCCACCATCTTCATCATCCCCGGCAGGCCGCTCTACACACTAGCACACACTCTGTAGCCATGTCGAGCGACAGCGAGGACAACAGCCATGTCGAGCAGCAGTCTGGCGCCCGATGATAGGTCAACATAAGAATCTTCCCTCTCATCTTCCATGAGTCCGGTATCGAGCCCAGACCTCGATTATATCCGGATCATGGAAGGGACGCCGCCTCCGGAGTCGTCAGACAACAACAAAATCGAAGAGGAACCGTCGAAGGACGAAGAAGAGGACGACGATGATGAGGAGGAATGGTCGAACGAGTTGGAGGATGACGACAACAGCAACGACAATGACGACGGCGGCGGCGATGAAAAGCCGATGGTCAGCGGCAAGAAGTGTCCTCACCAAGACGTTATCGCGGGGCCATCCAACAACAACAACAACAACAACAACAACGACAACAACAACAACAAGAAGGACTAAATTAAGCAGACTGTATATATCTTTTGTTTCTGTTCGCTCATATTAATTTGATATCTTTGTTTATCCTGTCAATCTCATCGCAGACGATTAGTAATACATATTCGACAGAGATCTTCTACATTATCACCCACAGGTTGTTTTGTTGAATTGTGTGCCTTGACGAGCACACAATTCAGAAAAAAGACCGTATGGGTTGTCTATAATGATCGCACACAGTTCGGATTACCGACCTATTTGCCGGGTATCACACACATCTTGTTACATCGAATCATTTGTGTTCACCTCGATCATTGCAAATGGTTCATCGGAGCGAACTATATGTCGTATATCGCACACACCTTGATCTGGTTGCCCATTTCTATTGTTTTGTCTCACCGCAAACGGTTCGTATGGATGACGGTATGCCCAACATCGCACACACAACTAAAATCTGAACCGTGTTTGATGTATCATTCATCGCAAATGTTTTGCATCTTTTTTGACGGTTTTTTTACATCATCGTTTGCGATTAATGCATCGCACACAGTTTCGTCGAAGGGTCTCTGATCATAGTGTCGCATTAGCAGCATCCTGCAAACATTTTTTTAGATTGTACACAGTAGGGCAAAACCCCACTGCAATTTTTTTATATAATCAAAGCAAGCAGAGTACAGACAGACAAGGCTTGAGAGAAGCCCTCAAAAAAGAAAGACTAATCCTGCAAACATGATTTTTATTTTTTTGATTGACGGGAGCAGGCGCAGCAGCAATTAGTCATGACGATTGTCGGTGTTCTGGGAACGGGGGTCCTCAGACTTGCCTGCTTGCAGCCCACGGTGTGGATCTGTGAGCAGACCCGTACGACCCATCTTCACCAACAAGCATACAAGACCCTGACGAGGGGCCAAGCCTCGTGAGGCGGACGATGCAAGACCTCCTCAGGAGAGGCCTCACCAGGTTGGCTCGCGAGGGGCGGAGAGTTCAAGGCAAGGTAAATCTCGTGAGGTTCTCGTGACGTGAGCCATGACGATCGAGGCCTGGCGGGCGCCAGGAGGGTGCCAGTCCGTGCAGCGTCCTTGTTTCCTCTTTGCTGCTAAGGAAGCAAGCGCATGTGCGGAGTACCGAGGCGTCAAGCAAAGGTTCCCATATTGGTGCAACGAGACCAAGACCAGCAGGACGGCAGGACGGAGGTCACCATGGATCCCAAGGCGGCGTCACCACCAGAGCCTTTGGCAGGCGAAGACCGCTTTTGTCAGGATAAGCTGTACTAATTGTCCCCTTTCAAATTGGCCGTTGTTGGCTCCCTTCCCGCTTGATATTTGGGGAGAGGACCAGTGCCTCTATAAATAGGACTAGCCACCACCGTAGGAGGCAACTCATCTAGAGACAACGGAGCCTCAGGATCTGATCTAATCTTGAGCCAATCCTTACCCACACATCGAGCATAAGAACACCTCAACCTCAGGAGGCTGTTCTTCCCCTTGTACTGTTCATCCATAGCCCAAGAGGTAATCCACCACCACCACACTGGAGTAGGGTATTACACCACAACGGTGGCCCGAACCAGTATAAATCTTGTGTCCCTTGTGTTGTGAGTTCGTCGAGTTAGTCCTTGAGATCTTAGCAAGCTGGGACGTGGATCGGTAGGGGAAGATCTTCGCCTGCACCCCAGTGTTCGAACCTTGAGGGTTTTGCCGGAACCCGTGATCTGACATTTGGCACGCTAGGTAGGGGTGCGCCGAAGCTTCCCTTCCGTCGCTCCGCATCCCGTCGCTTCATCGTCTCCATGGCGGACGCACGCCGCGCCCGCGTTGAGCGCCAGGCTGCACACGCCGCCCGCGTTGCTCAAACAGCCCCTGTCGGCGGGCCACCCCGTTGTTCTCCGTCGGCTGCCGCCAACGCCGCCACCGGCCCAGTGGGGATTGAGCAGCAAGCATCCTCGTTGCACCCATCGGTGCGGCAGGACGGCCGCACCGCCACCCCATCGCTGACTCCCACTGGTTCATCGTCTCACGCTCGTCGCGCTCCCACGGACGCACGGGCCGCGCTCCTCATGGAGCACGAGCTCCTGCGCTACCTCCAAGTCGACGACCTCTACGAGGACTGGCTCGACCACATTGCCGAGCTTGTTAGCACCGTAGGGGGCTCCCCTGTGCCATCCCTCTCGCTGCCTCGCCCTCCGCCAGCTATGGGCGATGTAGCTCACGGAGCACCTCCACCACCTCTGCACCAAGACGGCGCCCTGGCGTCAAGGCGCGCGGATCCACAGTGAGACTCACCGCGTCCGGCGCCCACGCGTGAAGAAAGAAGCTGTCAAGAAGTCCCTCGACCGCAAGAGAACGCTCCGCCACTCCCCGCACCTCCACGTCTGGATCTCCTGTCGCAGGGCCTCGCGTCGCTTGACGTGGCGGCCCGCGGGCACCAAGACCAAGCTCCACCTCCAAGACGGGCCCCGGTGACCATGGCCAGCTGTTGCGCCTTCACCACCGAGCTGCGTATCGTCGCCTGGCCGGGCAAGTTCAAGCCGGATCTGCGTCCTCGCTACGATGACACCCCCGACCCTGCGGAGTTCCTGCAGCTCTATGAGCTGAGCATCTCGGCGGCCAACGGTGATGAGAAAGTCATGGCAAACTGGTTCCCCATGGCCCTCAAAGATGGTGCCCGCTCCCGGCTCCTGAACCTGCCTCCAAGCTCGATCTCCTCCTAGGACGAGATGCGCGACCGCTTCGTCGCCAACTTCCAGGGCACTCGCGACCGCCCTCCGGCCGCGGGTGACCTACGCAGAGTCAAGCAGCAACCAAGAGAGACCCTCCAGAAGTACATCCAGCGCTTCAACACTGTTCGTCTCAAGATCCCGAAGGTGAAGGACGAGGCCATCATCTCCGTGTTCTCTAATGGCGTCCATGACGTCAAGATGAAGGAGGAGCTCGCCATCCACGAGGAGCTATATATGCACGTCCTTGGAGCTGTTCAACCTGGCGACCAAGTGCACAAGAGCTGAGGAGGGGCGCCTCTCCCTCCTCGAGCTCCCGGTTGCGGACCTGGAGGAGAAGAAAGCCAAGGCCAAGGACGTGAAGCGCAAGGGAGTAGTCGTGCTCACGGTGGATGTCAGATCACGGGTTCCGGCAAAACCCTTAAGGTTCGAACTCTGGGGTGCGCGCGGAGTTCTTTCCCTACCGATCCATGCCCTAGCTTGCTAAGATCTCGCGGAAGAACTCAACGAACTCTCAACACAAGAGACACAGGATTTATACTGGTTCGGGCCACCATTGTTGTGTAATACCCTACTCCAGTGTGGTGGTGGTGGATTGCCTCTCAGGCTGATGATGAACAGTACAAGGGGAAGAACAGCCTCCTGAGGTTGAGGTGTTCTTGTGCTTGGTGTGTGGCTAAGGATCGGCTAAAGATCAGATCCCCTCTACTGTGGTGGCTAGTCCTATTTATATAGGCCCTGGTCCTCTCCCCAAATATTGTGCGGGAAGGGAGCCAACAACGGCCGATTTGAAAGGGGACAACTAGTACAGCTTATCCTGACAAAAGTAGTCTTCGCCTGCAAAAGGCTCTGGTGGTGACGCCACCTTGGGCACCATGGTGACCTCCGTCTTGCCGTCCGGCCGGTCTTGGTCTCGTTGCACCAATATGGAAACCTTTGCTTGACGCCTCGGTACTCCGCGCCTGCGCTCGCTTGCTTAGCACCAAAGGGGAAACAAGGACACTGCGCATGCTGGCGCCTGCTTGATCTCGATCGTCGTGGCTTACGTCACGAGAACCTCGCGAGGCTTGCCTCGCCTTGATCTCTCCGCACCTCGCAAGCCAACCTGGTGAGGCCGCTCCTGAGGAGGTCTAGTGTCATCCGCCTCGCGAGGCTTGGCCCCTCGTGAGGTTCTTGAACGCCTTGTTAATGAAGATGGGCCATACGGGCCCACCCGCAGAGCCACGCCGTGTGCCGCAGACAGGTAAGTCTGTGGACCCCCGTTACCAGAACGCCGGTAGTAGCCCCCGAGCCCAAGGCGAGCTCGGGCTTGGCTTCGAGGCAAAACCAAAGGTCAAGCGCGGAGCACCGCAGGCCCGAAAAGCCTGCGGCCTCGGTCGACGCATGGCGGTTGATTGGCCGTGGGCGTCTCCGCTTCCCATGTTGCCTTGGAGTCTGCCTGGCTATGCGGCCCCCGCTTCCTACACATTCCATCTCCCACGCCTTACTTCTCCAATTCCTCTGCGAGGGAGTCCTGGATTAGGGGGTATCCGGACAGCCGGACTATATCCTTTGGCAGGACTATTGGACTATGAAGATACAAGATTGAAGACTTCGTCTCGTGTTCGGATGGGACTCTCCTTGGCGTGGAAGGAAAGCTTGGCAATACGGATATGTAGATCTCCTCCCATTGTAACCGACTCTGTGTAACCCTAGCCCCCTCCGGTGTCTATATAAACCGGAGGGTTTAGTCCGTAGGACAAGAACAATCATACCATAGGCTAGCTTCTAGGGTTTAGCCTCTACGATCTCGTGGTAGATCAAGTCTTGGACTACTCATATCATCAAGTTCAATCAAGCAGGAAGTAGGGTATTACCTCCATCGTGAGGGCCCGAACCTGGGTAAACATTGTGTCCCTTGCCTCCCGTTACCATCCGCCTTAGATGCACAGTTCGGGACCCCCTACCCAAGATCCGCCGGTTTTGACACCGACATTAGTGCTTTCATTGAGAGTTCCACTGTGCCACCACCATAAGGAAGGATGCCTCGTCTCGTTGTCAGGGACAATGTTACTTCTGGGGGAGCCCTGGCTGTCGGCCAAACTCTCCGACTGGGCGGTTTCGTCATGACCGCCCGTTCGGCTGCTGCGCCGATGATGACTTCTTGGGTCGTCAAAAACAGCCTCCACGTCGGCTCAGAATTTTCCGAGCAGATGGATCCGATGGACCTCTCTTCCCTAAACGAGCTCTTGGATCGCATCACCGCTTTGGGAGTCGCTACGGACTATGATCGGATCAGGCTTAAACCCGACCAAAGGTAGATTAACTCTCAGCTGGTCACCCATCAGATAGCGGTGGTGGAGGAACAATGTGGCAATTCTCCCTCTACCTTCAGGACAAACCATGTCTGGATTCCAGAGCTCTCCGAGCCGGATACCGGTTTACGGAAGGACATCGCCCAAGCCTTGAACCTAGAATCAGGCAGTGGGCCAGACCTATCAGGTAACATCCCGGAGCCCGAACTTCCCAGATCGGAAACTCCCCTGCCCCTGGGTCTCAGATCGGGTCAGGGTTTGGACTCAAGTCTACCCACCCACCCAGATATAAGCGATCTTTCCCACATTAGGCAAGAGCCCCAGGAAACAATACATCACTACTAGGCCAGATTCCTCCTTGTAATGAACAAGGTCAAGGACTGTCGCGAGGAAGACATAATCTCATTATTTTGCAATAATTGCACGGACAAGGGAATCCTTAACGCCATAAGTCGCTGTGACATAGCACTATTCGCTGACTTGGCGGCCATAGTACGAAACTACTATGCGATGGAAAGTGCTTGGAAAACCAAAACAAAATTTTGGGATAATCCGGCTCTGACTAAACACCCAGTCCGAATTAAAAGGGTGCATCCTCATAAGTCGCCCGATTCAATTACCAAAAAGCAAAAGCCCACGACACGGCATGGATTCGTATTGGAGGGATGGCTTAATGGACCCTGCAAAATTCACAGCATAGTGGATACCATACCAACACACAGCCTTAGAGCATGTTGGGTACTCCGGCAGGTGGCCAAGCGCGGTGAGGATCTCCTCATTCAAAATACCGCAGAGCACCATCCTGTGGATTACAATACGGTATTAACAGTCTTCGAGACATTCGCCTGAAACAATAGGCACAAGTGAACACTCCACAGCCTTGCCGAAATCTGCCAGGTGGCAACAATAAACCCATGGAGCGACACGGCCATCACCTTCAATGCTTGTGACGAACCTAAATTCCGAACAACCCGAGCACCAACCGCATTTGTCCTTAGTCCAATTGTGGACGGTTTTCGCCTCACTAAAGTGCTCATGGACAGCGGCAGTGGATTAAACCTCATTTATGAGGAAACTCTTCAAAAAATGGAAATAGACAAAGAACCGCATTGAGAGAAGCAGCACAAGCTTCAGAGGAATCATCCCCAGTTGGGAAGCACGTTGCGCTGGGAAAATCACACTAGATGTGGTATTCGGCATGCCAGAGAATTATAGGTCCGAAGAAATCACATTCCAAGTGGCCCCGTTCAGTAGTGGATACCACGCCCTTTTAGGGTGGGAGGCATTCACGATCTTCCAAGCCATACCCCATTACGGGTACATGAAGCTCAAAATGCCCGGGCCCAATGGAATCATCACCTTGGCTAGTGATCAGGACATAGCGCTCCGTGCCGAAAACAAAACAACCGCACTGGTCCTCGAGGCATTATCCGAAGCCCTTGAGGCAGAGGAGTTAACTGCGCTACGCTCCACCGTGGACAGGGACGACGTGATACTCGACAAGAGATCCAAGTCCACCTCTTTCAAACCAGCGGAAGAGATAGTCAAATTCCAAGTCCACCCAACGGACCCCACAAACACAGCCTCCATCGGGGCACAGTTAAACCCCGCCGTGGACACCGCACTACGAGAGTTCCTGCGCGAGAATTGGGACATATTCGCCTGGCATCCTTCAGATATGCCAGGAATCCCACGCGGGTTGGCCGAGCATAGCCTTAACATTTTAAAAGGATTCAAACCGGTCAAACAGAATCTTCGGCATTTCTCTGAACCTAAGAGACAAGCTATGGGAGAGGAACTAGCCAAGTTATTGGAGGCCGGATTCATCAGAGAAATAAAACACCCAGACTGGCTAGCAAACCTGGTGATGGTACCAAAGAAGGACAAATCCTGGCGCCTGTGCATCGATTTCAAGGACCTCAACAAGGATTGCCCAAAGGATCCCTTCCCCCTCCCCCGCATCGATCAAATTATCGACGCTACCGCAGAACACGACTTATTGTGCTTCCTCGACGCATACTCCGGCTATCACCAAATAAAAATGGTGGAGTCCGACCAAGTCGCAACGACATTCATCACGCCGTACGACCCCTTCTGTTTCAATACAATGCCTTTTGGGCTAAAAAACGCCGGCGCAACATATCAGTGCATGATTCAAACATGTCTGGAAAAGAAGATCGGCAAAAAAGTGGAGGCATACGTTGACGATGTGGTTGTTAAAACCAGACACGTCGACTCCTCAATAAACGACTTGAGGCTCACGTTCGATAATCTCTGAACATACGACATTAAGCTCAACCCGGAAAAATGCGTCTTCGGCGTACCCGCCGGAAAGCTCCTGGGGTTTATCGTCTACAGTAGAGGAATTGAAGCAAATCCGGCTAAAATCCGAGCCCTGTCACAGTTGGCCATCCCAACTGACCTCCAGCAAATCCAGAAATTAACTGGATGTGTGGCGGCCCTAAGCCGCTTTATATCCCGCTTAGGAGAAAAGGCATTACCGCTTTATCACCTCCTTCGGCGCACTGAACACTTCTAGTGGACGGAGGCGGCCACGGCCGGACTGGAAGACATAAAGGCCATTCTAGCCACCAACCCAATCCTGGTCGTGCCAAGCATCGGCGAAGCAATGCTGCTATATATAGCGGCAACTCATCAAGTTGTAAGCGAAGTGCTCGTCGTCGAACGAGAAACGGATGGAAACAAATTTCCCCTTCAAAAGTCGGTATACTATGAATCCACTGTCCTCACTCCATGCAAATCACGGTACCCACACTATCAAAAGATAGCATATGCGGTATTCATGGCATCCCGAAAACTACGACACTACTTCCAAGAGTGTTCAATTACAGTGGCCTCAGAAGTACCACTGAATGACATAATAAACAACTGCGACGCCACAGGCCGGATTGCCAAATAGGCCATTGAGCTCCTCCCGTTCGACATAACATATAAACCCCGGCGAGCCATCAAGTCGCAGGTATTGGCCGATTTTGTCGCCGAATGGACAGAAGCCGAACTCCCTAAAGAGTACGACGCATACTCCAATTGGATTATGCACTTCGACGGCTCTAAAATGCTGGCTGGTCTGGGGGCGGGCGTCATTCTGATGTCCCCTACCGGAGATACAGTCCAATATGTACTCCAAATACTATACACAGACTCCAACAATGCAGCCGAATACGAGGCCCTATTACACAGTCTCCAGATGGCAGTCTCCATGGGCATGCGACGCCTGGAGGTGCGCGGGGACTCGAACCTCGCTATACCACAAATAAATGGAGACTTTGATGACAAAGATCCGAAAATGGCGGCTTATCGCAACGCCGTCCTCAAGATGTCAGCCCGGTTCGAGGGTCTCGAATTCTACCATGTGGCTTGGGAAAACAACCAAGCGACGGATATCCTCGCCCGTATCGGTGCTAAGCGCGATATGGTCCCACCCAACATCATCTTGGAAAGACTGTTCAAGCCATCCGTGATAAGGGAAGGGGACACCGGCAACAATAGTCCGGACCCGGCTACAACGCCAGATACCGAACACTCTGACATAATCGGAGGCTCCGCCACCGAAATAATGCCTTAAACCCATGTAATAATGGCCGTCATCACCCCATGGACCTAACCATTCCTGGCCTACCTAACTAGGAAGGAACTTCCCAAGGACCAAAATGAGGCACGCTGCATTGTGCGGAGATCTAAAGCCTACAAGGTTCACGAGGGAGAGGTTTATAAGAAAAGCACCACCGGAGTCCTTCAAAGGTGCATCTCCGAAGAGGAAGGGCGGAAGCTTCTGGCAGAAATCCACGCCGGACTCGGCGGCCATCACGCCGCAGCCCGGGCCCTTGTAAGGCCTTCCGTACAGGGTTCTATTGGCCGACGGCCCGGGCAGATGCACAGGACCTGGTCCAACGCTGCGTCAGTTGCCAGCTTTTTGCAAACAAAAGCCATATGCCGCCCGTCGCCCTACAAACAATCCCCATTACCTGGCCTTTTGCGGTCTGGGTGCTTGGCATGGTTGGACCCCTTAAAGGGGGAACCCATAAGAAAAAAAATACTTACTGGTCATGGTGGATAAATTCACCAAATGGATAGAAGCCAAACCTGTTAAAACGGACGAATCTGGACCGGTGCTAGACTTCATATCCGGGGTTGTACACCGTTATGGTGTCCCCCACAGCATCATCACTGACAACGGCACGAACTTGACTGCCGACAAGGTAAAACTATGGTGCAGTAACATGGGCATCAAGCTCGATTATGCTTCTGTCTATCACCCAGAAACTAACGGTTAGGTCGAGCGAGCAAATGGTCTTATCATGAGCGGCATCAAACCCAGATTAGTGCAGTCCTTCAAGGAATCTAGCACGCACTGGGTAGAGGAGCTCGACTCTGTACTCTGGGGGCTGCGGACCACGCCGAGCCGCACTACCGGATACACACCGTTCTTTATGGTGTACGGCACAGAGGCGGTTCTGCCCTGCGACATAATTCATGACTCACCTCGAGTGTGCATGTATGAAGAAAGAGAGGCCGAGCTCGATCGGCAGGACAGTTTGGATGCCCTCGAGGAGGAGCGTGATGTGGCAAAAGCCCGTTCCGCATTCTATCAGCAACAGTCTAGAAGATATCAAAGCAGAGAAGTACGGGCCAAAACTTATAATGTTGGCGAACTCGTTCTACGCCTACTGGAGAAGAAAAGGACAAGCTCAAGCCCAAATAGGAAGGTCCCTTCGTTATTGACCAGGTTCTGACCGGTGGAGCGTACCGTCTGCGGGATGCATCGGACAATCGACTCGGGCCAAATCCATGGAACGCAGCCAGACTCCGAAGATTCTACGCCTAGTGCCGGACTCAGTGTTCGTCTCCTTACCTCTATCAATTTTTTTACACTCGTTATCTGTCTTTTCTTTCTTTCTTCCCCTTTTTCTTTCAAGGCCTTAATAGGCTAAAATGTGTTTTGACTACACAATTTTGACGCGCTAGCCGCGCTCATAATACCTGAGGGCTTCTTACATAGAAGCTTAATTATTTTACTTGGCCTCATGCCCTGCACATGTGTTATTCTTCCGCATGTACCTTTTTTCGCCATTATATGCATTGATATGACTTAAGTTTTGGCCAAGCTGGGTTGCCTGGCTCTTGTATTTATGCCCTACGTTCCCGTTAATTCGGCTAGGGCATAAGGGGAGCACCTATGCGATTGTTACTGCCGGGTCAGCCGGATGTGTACCTCAGACTGGGTGAAGCCGAAAGGGGCTCCACTCATACCCCGGTTCCCGTTAATTCGGCTAGGGCATAAGGGGCTCCACGCATACCCCGGTTTTTACATAGCTGAGCGGGTATTCGGATACACTCCGGACTATTGGGTCCCGAGGTCGAAGCAAAAAGGTCCACCATGACAAATGAATTACAATCCGGCTAGCGACATTCTACATGTCATTTAAATTACACAGTCACTTAGACTGACTAAATTCTTCTTCTATACCATCCAACAGGCTGTCTAGCCTACAATCCTGTTGGGAATACTTTGCGGCTAACTCTACTTGGTGATACACCAAACTAACAGGGATTTCATTCCCATCGGGCCCCACAGGTCCGACCTCGGCCATGTGGTTTGGGTCAGCCTTGGTATACCACGTCTTCACCATGGCCCAGGCTTCCCTAGCACCTTGACGGCAGGCCGATACCTTCCATAATCAGAAGCACCGCCGCGCTCCCTTGAGCTTCTCTGCAAGCTCTCCAAGGCCTTCGGGCAGGGAGACGGATTGCCACAATGCCTGGGCAATACCTTGCATCACCTGCCGAACTTGTTCGTGCAGTTGTGAGAGCTCTGGTATAAGATCACCCGCAGACCTGGGCATCTCGTCTGTGGGACGACCCGTCAGCATACCTACAGACATAACTCTGTTAGCTGGCTTCTTTGCCAAACTCTTTTTAAAGTTCGCTCAAGCACTTACTGAAAATGCCGCGTTGAAGCCGCTTATTCTCCTTCATGGAGTCCGACAGCTGGGCGCGAACATCCTTTAGTTCCACGCTCAGCTGAGTATTGGCATCTTGGAGATCATTTTTCTCCTTTGTTCTTCTCCTTCGTAACTTTTGTAAGCACGCGCTCGCCAGCCTTTAGCTGCCGTATGGCATGTTGCTCATTCGGATTCACTCCGGCGTCATCTGTAATATTTATTGTTAGAATTGCGTGCATGCCGCATCCTATATGGTACCTGTCATTCTTTAAAACAGGTGTTACCGGAGGAGGCCTTCTCGGACTCCTTCAATGCGGCCATTGCGGCCCGCAGCTGGGCCTTGCACTCTTCCAGCTCTTGAGACAATTGGGTATTCTTCTTTGTAAGAACCTGCATCAACAATGATCCTTAAATCATTTGTGCCAACTGTTTCAAGTCTCACGGGCTACCAATATATATAATCATCAAATTTTCTTACCCGTGTATCCTTTACATACTGGTCCGTGGCTGTGGCAAGACCGTTTTGAGCGGCACGGAGGTACGTGTCTCCCGAGTTGAAGGCATCAAACGCCTCTCGGGACAAACAAGCGTCACGGAGTACGGCCCGGCGACGCCTGTGATTCATGGCGCTCTCCACTTTGGAATTTGTAGCGGATATTTTATCCGCATACTCTGTAGGAGGAACATCCGACGCGTGCCCCGCCTCCATGTCCGGCCCTGGAGCCCAACTAGTGGATGCATGATCGGCAACTTCTCCGGATATAGTCCGGCGAGCGTTCTTCCTTCTAGGAAACATGGGTGTTATTATGTTTTTAAATACGACAACCACGGAGTGAGGTTTTGTATCATACCTCTACGCCGGCGTCTCAATCCAAACCGCTTTCCTTTTTAGCTTGCCCGGCTTCGGCACCCTTCATTGGCGACTTGCCACGGGCTCGGCATGGTGTCCCGAGGACCTTCCCTGTAAAACACCGTAAAGATACGGTAGGTGAAGGGCACACAGAGGGATTCTTCTCAAAGGTTGGGACTCTGGTCTCACTTACCCGCGAAGCAGGGAGTAGTCCGGGATAGTCGGCTGTGATAGCCACCATGGCCTCGTCGCAGCTTAATTGATAGAATATTCTGTCAATTAGCTCCACAAATACATCCGGATCTTCTTTAAGGCCGGGCTCGAGGGACCGATTGGGATCCTCTGGTTGTGGAGGTGGGCTGCTGATCTCCCCTACAGCTTTGTGCAGCTCCTGCGATGAAATGGCAAGATGAAATATTTATTGCAAAAGTGCGGAAAGGATGGGTATAAAAAGTGGCAGCTTACCCGGCTCCGAGGATTGTACATGGAGAATCCGTCTCGCGGCTTGATGCGGAGGAACTCCTCTTCCTCTCCCTTGTACAGACCGGACAGAATTTTTGCCAGAGCGGCAACTGAGTCCGGCACCTTACGGCCGCAGCGTGTGGCATCATCTTCCCCATTAAAATCCCACATAGGGTGACCTCGATATTGAAGCGGCTGCACCCCTCGCATAATCCATATTGACATAACCACGGTTGTAGTCAGTCCTGATAGAGCCAGCGCCTTTATCCGGCCCATCAGGTAAGAAACATCTCTATCATCTTCCTCCTGAGGGCTTCTTGGTCGCTAGCTTAGGCGTTTCTTCAAAGGAGCATTGTCGAACTCACGAAGGCCAATCCGAATAGGATCAGTAAGGGGGACGTCCTCCATATAGAACCACTCTGAAGGCCAGTCTTCAGACGTCTTCTTGGGGTACCGGATAGGTATCCGGTCCCGGTGATGTGGCATATTTCGGCTCCGCCCACTTGATATATTGAGACCCTCTGTGTACGGGGTACAAGGGAGAATAGCCTCTTCCACATCCCAAAATGAGCTTCGCAGCCCAGAAACAGCTCGCAAAGGGCCACATAACCAGCGATGTGTAATATGGAGGCAGGGGTGAGATTATGCAATTGGAGGCCGTAAAACTCCAGGAGCCCTCGTAGGAACGGATGGATTGGAAATACGAGTCCCCTTAATAAATAAGGAACGAGGCATACCCGCTCCCCCTTGGAGGGGTCGGGAAAGCTCTCCGCTTGCTCTCCGCCATTATAGGTGGCGAGCCCGGCTCGAACAGGGACCATGTACGCTGGGGGGAGGAATCCCTGGGTCTGTAGCTTCACTAATTGGCTGTGCAGGACGGAACACTTCATCCAATCTCCGGGCTTAGGGCTACGGGAGCGGGAGGAGGAGCTGCGCTGGCCGGCCATGTTGGGATGGATTTTTTCAGGCGTGCTCCGATGAATGCTCGCTGAAGGAAGATGGTGTGATTTGGATCTGAGAATCCTCGTCTCTTTAAATAGGCAGTTTATTCACATAGCTAGGGTGCCTTAAACGCCCTGGCTTCTCGCATTCGTTTGACACGTGGAAGATGGCCATTATTGGGCGTGGAAGCCAAGAAGCGTAAATATTTATGAGAAGTCGGAGACTATTTAACAGGTATTCGGGATTTGGAGAAGAACCCGCCCTGCAATGCCGAAGACAATTTGCGCGCCGGACTCATCGTCATTGAAGCCTGGTTCGGGGGCTACTGAGGGAGTCCTGGATTAGGGGGCATCCAGACAGCCGGACTATATCCTTTGGCCGGACTGTTGGACTATGAAGATACAAGATTTAAGACTTCCTCTCGTGTCCAGATGGGACTCTCCTTGGCATGGAAGGCAAGCTTGGCAATACGGATATGTAGATCTCCTCCCATTGTAACCGACTCTGTGTAACCCTAGCCCCCTCCAGTGTCTATATAAACCGGAGGGTTTAGTCCGTACGACAAGAACAATCATACCATAGGCTAGCTTCTAGGGTTTAGCCTCTACGATCTCGTGGTAGATCAACTCTTGTACTACTCATATCATCAAGATCATTCAATCAGGAAGTAGGGTATTACCTCCATCGTGAGGGCCCGAACCTGGGTAAACATTGTGTCCCTTGCCTCCTATTACCATCCGCCTTAGACGCACAGTTCGGGACCCCCTACCCGAGATCCGCCGGTTTTGACACCGACACTCTGCTTCCCCGAGATTCTGCTCCGCCTCTCTAGTCTGGCATGTGCTCTGCCCGCTTCATCGTCATGGCGCCAAAACAAGCAGACATGGGGAAGAAGCCTCTGTCTTCGCCAAGTGCGCCTCCAGTCGTCGAGCTCGCAGTTGGCTGATCGCTGGTGCTCAATGATGAGGCCATGGGCAAGGTGCGTCCCATGCTCGCCACTAGCTTCAATGAGCGGGGGAAGATGATGGCTTGGCCCGCATCTCGCTCTCGCATTGACCGGGCAGCCACCGAGGTCCCAATCTTCATCAACGCCCTTTGGGTTGGCCTGATTCCCCCTTTTTCCGCCTTCTTCAGCGCGGTGCTTGAACATTACCAGATCCACATGTTGCATCTCGACCCCCAATCCATGACTCTCCTTGCCATCTTCACCTTCGTGTGTGAGGCCATGGTGGGCATCGCCCCTTCTGTGGCCCTTCTCTATCATTTCTTCTCGTTGCATCTGATGGATCCTCGGCAAAGCTCGGGGTGCGTGAGCTTCTAGGCTGTGGCTGTGACGGCATGCGCGGGGATCGACTTCGAGCTTCCTCCATCCACGAGCGAGTTTCGGACACGATGGTTATTTGTCGACGCCGGGGTGCTCAGCCTCTGCTCCATTCCCTGTCAGCACCTGCCATTCCCAACTCCGGTTGGGGCCACGAGAGGCTTGCGAGCTCCTGTCTTGTCCCCATCTGGCTCAGGCTGAGGAGGTTGAAGGACCGTGGCATGACAACGCCTATGGTGATGAAGGAGTTCGTCAGTCGCCGAGTCGCTCCGCTTCAGCGCCATTCTAACACAATGTGGGCTTTGCTCAGCAGTCAGGACCATATGAGGCTTCAGGAGTCCGGGCTCCCTCTTGAGACGCGACAAACAGTGCTCTAGGTCCTGACGGGTGTCCCCTCGCCGGACGACATGCCGGGGAAGAGCTGTCTGCTGTACCGCTGCATGAACAAGGCTGAATTTGTAGAGAGCATGCCTTCCTTTGATGAGTAGGGGCTGCGCCCGAATGGCCTGGTGGTTCCCCGCGAGAACCCTGTCGACATGGTTCCCTTCTTCGCCGCCGGTGCCGAGCTCGATCCGGGTGTGGGTGTAGGGGGGCGAGCTCCGACGGGGGCTGGTGGCCTGAGCGCTGAGGTGCATATGCCGCCTGGGGATCTTGGGGCGTCGTCCACGTGAGCTCATGATTCCTCCCCTGGGTGTCGGTTCCATAGGCGACGCAACTCGTGGCTCCCGAGGACGAAGCTCCAGAGGCCTTGGGGGGTTGCGGTCAGACAGCGCCCGACTGCTCTTCTCAGCTCGACGCCCCTGAAGATGTCCCTCCAAGCGCTTCCCCGGTCTCGCCCCGCGCCGACCGCCACGTCCAGCGCTTCGGTCGGCTTTGCGTGGACTTCGAGGAGCTCCGCAAGAGGAAAGGATCCCCGAGCAGCAGCGGTATCTTCGGGCCGTTGAAGCGGAGGAAGTACATCACCATTGACGAGTAAGTACTATATCTTTGTGACTTCTTGAGTGCTGCTTCCCTTCCTGACGATAGTTCTTCAGGGTCCCTTCCGTCAAGGCTGCTGTGTCCCCCGAGAAGCAGCCCCCTCTTTCCTCGACTCCCCTGCTGGCCTTGAGCGCTCCGAGTCTGCATGCTATCCCTGGAGCAAGGTTGGTTGGAGAGGCGTGCTTGCCTCCATGGCGCATTGAACCTACGGCCTCGTCGTCCCTCCCCCACGGCCTCCGTGGATCTTGGCGGGCGTTCCCAGGACCCCTCCTCTGGTCATGGACATCAGCTGGTTGGCTTCGGTCTTCGGTTCCTCTTCAAGTAGCAGGCCCCGACTATCTAGGGCCCCTCGTGAGGCCTGGCTGGCGCTTGGAGCAGCATCAGCCCCGAGCCCCCTATCGAGACGGGGTGCGCTGCTTTACGCCCCGCCTGCAGCCCCCGAGGTGGAGCACGAGGCAGGCCATGAGCTTGAGTTTCAGAGCGAATGAAGCATCGTACGCCACGAGCTCTTCCAGGAGGCGATGAGCGCGATGAACCGACTCGACGGTGAACTTGCGGATGTCAATGCGCGCCTCAAGGCTGAGGGTCCTCGACTGGCGGAGGGCCTCAAGGCTGAGGGTCCTCGACTGGCGGAGGAATGGCATAAGCTGAAAGTGGCTGAGGGAGTCCTAGATTAGCGGGTGTCCGGATAGCCGGACTATAATGTTTGGCCGGACTCTTGGACCATGAAGATACAAGATTGAAGACTTCATCCCGTGTCTGGATGGGACTTTCCTTGGCGTGGAAGGCAAGCTTGGCGATACGGATATGTAGATATCCTTCCGTTGTAACCGACTCTGTGTAACCCTAGCCCTCTCCGGTGTCTATATAAACCGGAGGGTTTTAGTCCGTAGGACGAACAACAATCATACCATAGGCTAGCTTCTAGGGTTTAGCCTCTCCTCGTAGTAGATCTACTCTTGTACTACCCATATCATCAATATTAAATCAAGCAGGAGTAGGCTTTTACCTCCATCGAGAGGGCCTGAACCTGGGTAAAAACATTGTGTCCCTTGTCTCCTGTTACCATCTGCCTAGACGCACAGTTCGGGACCCCCTACCCGAGATCCGCCGGTTTTGACACCGACATTGGTGCTTTCATTGAGAGTTCCTTTGTGTCATCATCTTTAGGCCCGATGGCTCCTCCGATCATCAACAGCGATGCGGTCCAGGGTGAGACTTTTCTCCCCGGACAGATCTTCGTATTCGGCGGCTTTGCACTGCGGGCCAATTCGCTTGGCCATCTGGAGCAGATTGAAAGCTATTCCCCTGGCCATCAGGTCAGATTTGGAAGCTTGAACTACACGGCTGACATCCACGGAGACTTGATCTTTGACGGATTCGAGTCGCTGTAGGGCGTGCCGCACTGTCGTGATGGGCATGACCTAACTCTGCCACCGAACAGTGCCCTGGAGGCCGCACCCGCGTTAGCTCCGATCCTTAGCTCGGAGCCAACCGTGTCAATCAAGGACGAGTGGCTAGACACCGCCTCGCGGGCTGCAGTCTCGACGACGATCGAGCCGAACACCAGCCGTATCCTCTGCGAAGCCCGTGACTCCAAGGTGTCGGACTCTAATCCGGACTCCGAACCCTCCGCGCCCCTGCCAATCGAATCCGATTGGGCGCCGATCATGGAATTCACCGCCGCGGATATCTTTCAGTACTCGCCCTTCCGTGATATTTTGAATTCACTAAAGTCTCTCTCTTTGTCAGGAGAGTCCTGGTCGGATTATGCCCAACAGGATTGGGATGCGGACGATGAAGAAATTCGATGCCCACCCACCACCCACTTCGTAGCCACTGTCTATGATTTAACCGACATGCTAGACTTCGACTCCGAAGACATTGGCGGTATGGACGACGATGTAGGAGACGAACATGAACCAGCGCCTATAGGGCACTGGAAAGCCACCTCGTCATATGACATATATATATGGTGGACACACCCAAAGATGGCAATGGCGACGGAACAACGGGGGATGACCCCTCCAAGAAGCAACCCTAGCGCCGGCGTCAGCGGCGGCGCTCTAAGTCCCGCCAAAGCAAAAACGGTGATACCGGCACGGGAGATAATAACACCCCGGATAGTGCCGAAGACAACTCCCTCCAGCAAGACTCCGCACAGGAGGATGGAGAGGCCAGCCCCCCTAAGAGGGCGGCAGACAGAGATGAAGAGGATGATAACTACATGCCTCCCTCCGAAGACGAGGCAAGCCTCGGCGACGACGAATTTGTCGTGCCTGAGGATCCCGTCGAACAAGAGTGCTTTAAGCGCAGGCTTATGGCCACGGCGAGTAGCCTTAAGAAAAACAGCAACAACTTAGAGCTGATCAAGATTTGCTAGCCGACAGATGGACTGAAATCCTTGCGGCCGAGGAATACGAACTCGAACGCCCCTCCAAGAGCTACCCAAAGCGCAGGTTGCTACCCCAATTGGAGGAGGAAGCACTTAAACCTACATCACAAGCGCATGAGACGGCTGATCGGCCACCTCGCGGCCACGACAGAGAGGTCTCTCGGCCCTCCACTCAAGCCGCACCCCTGGGTCGCTCAAAAAATACCAAGGCACGGGGAAACGCGCCAGACCTGCGCGATATATTGGAGGACAAGGCAAGGCAAACAAGATCGATCTACGGATCGCGTGCGCGCCGCACGACATGAGACGATAACCGTCATGCCAGATACAGTAAGTCCGGCCGGGCCGAACACAGCAGACAAAGCTCATTTGAGCTACGTCGTGATATAGCCCAATACAAAGGTGTCACACCCACTATGCTTCACAGATGAAGTAACGGGTCATCAAATCCTAGAGGGTTTCAAACCCATAAACATCGAATCATACGATGGCACAACAGACCCTGCGGTATGGATCGAGGACTATCTCCTTCACATCCACATGGCCCGCGGTGATAGTCTACACGCCATCAAATACCTCCCACTCAAGCTTAAAGGACCAGCTCGGCATTGGCTTAATAGCTTGCCAGCAGAATCAATTGGTTGTTGGGAGGACCTGGAAGCCGCATTCCTCGACAATTTCCAGGGCACCTATGTGCGACCACCAGACGCCGATGACCTGAGCCACATAATTCAGCAGCCTGATGAATCTGCCATACAATTATGGACACGGGTCTTAACCAAGAAAAACCAAATTGTCGCCTATCCGGACGCAGAGGCTCTAGCAGCCTTCAAGCATAACATCCTTGACGAGTGGCTAGCCCGGCACCTCGGACAGGAAAAGCCGAAATCTATGGCAGCCCTCACGACACTCATGACCCGCTTTTGCGCGGGAGAAGACAACTGGCTGGCTCGTAGCAACAACATGACCAAGAGCCCTGGTAATTCGGATACCAAGGACAGCAATGGCAGGTCGCATTGCAATAAGCACAAGCGCCGCATTAACAGCGACAATGCAAAGGATACGACAGTCAATGCCGGATTCAGAGGCTCTAAACCCGGTCATCGGAAAAAGCCATTCAAAAGAAACACTCCTGGCCCGTCCAGTTTGGACCGAATACTCGATCGCTCGTGACAGATACATGGCACCCCCGAAAAGCCAGCCAATCACACCAACATGGATTGTTGGGTGTTCAAGCAGGCCGGCAAGTTAAATACCGAAAATAGAGACAAGGGGCTGCATAGCGACGAGGACGAAGAGCCCCGACCGCCGAACAGTAGTGGACAGAAGGGCTTCCCCCCACAAGTGCGGACAGTGAACATGATATACGCAACCCACATCCCCAAGCGGGAGCAGAAGCGTGCACTCAGGGACGTATATGCGTTGGAGCCAGTCGCCCCAAAGTTTAACCCATGGTCCACCTGCCCGATCACTTTTGATAGAAGGGACCACCCCACTAGCATCCGTCATGGCAGATTCGCCGCATTGGTTCTAGACCCAATCATTGACGGATTTCACCTCATTAGAGTCCTTATGGACGGTGGAAGCAGCCTGAACCTGCTTTATCAGGATACAATGTGGAAAATGGGAATAGATCCCTCAAGGATTAAACCCACAAAAACGACCTTTAAGGGCGTCATACCAGGTGTAGAGGCCAACTGTACAGGCTCAGTTACACTTGAAGTGGTCTTCAGATCCCCGGATAATTTCCGAAGCGAGGAGTTAATCTTCGACATAGTCCCGTTCCGCAGTGGCTATCACGCACTGCTCGGAGGAACCGTATTTGCAAAGTTCAATGCGGTGCCGCATTACGCATACCTCAAGCTCAAGATGCCAGGCCCTCGACGAGTCATCATGGTCAATGGAAACACCGAATGGTCCCTCCGAACGGAGGAGCATACGGCGGCACTGGGAGCGGAAGTACAGAGCAACCTCTCAAGGGAATTCTCCAGTCCGGCTCTTAAACGTCCGGACACCGTCAAGCGCGCCCGGAGTGACCTACAACAAGACCGTCTGGCACGTTCTGAGCAAGCATAGGAATACGGCCCCAACACCAGCCCTCGCGAAACTGCGAAATCAGTACCACGCGTACATAACTACGCTCTGAAAATTCCATGGGCACCGGGGGAGGGGCACGGCCACAACATGCCCTAAATGCGGCTCAACCACACCATGGGCTCCTGATTTCGTCATTTTTTCTTACTTTCGGGACTCCATCATCCGGAAGGCCTGTCCGACAATACAATCGCCGAACATACGATGCAACAACCAAGGAGGCAGAAAGCTACGTCAAATTCCCAGGTGGTCTCTATAACGAGAAAAATACCTGTCTTACATATCGTCTCGCAGCTCGCCCCTGGTGGGGGACATGTCAAATAGTCCCATCTCTTGCTTATTGCACTATTTGTATCGTTCTGCTTTTACAACAGCATTTCAAAATAAGCAATGCTTAGCTTCAGCTAATTACTGCATTCTCGATTCATTTCTTTTTCAATATATATGTTCACTCATGACATTTAGCACCCATACACTTTGGTACGGCAATACTCTAGGGGCTCAAGCACCCCATAATACGGCGTGAGAAGTCCGAACACTTTCTCAAGTGCGGCCCTCCGAACTTATAGCATTATATGCATCAGCTCCGAATCATGTCTTTGGTCAATAGTTGGGTTTGCCCGGCTCCCATGTTTTGGTACCTTACGTTCCGCTATATCGGCTAAGGTAGCGCTGGGAGAACTACTGTGATTGTGCCCCAGTTGAGTTGGGCTAAGCACCTCAGTAGAGAAAGCTAAAACTGACTGTCATGATAGGGTGAGAGCTGGTCGCTGTTCGGTAGGTTTTGAGTCCCTAAAGAGTTATGCCACTTCGAGCGAGGAGTCGGCTTTGTCCGGCCTAGGCGTGTATAGCGCCCCGAACTCGGTCTTCCGTACACCAGGGGCTTCGCCGAAATTTAAAATTATAGAATTCTTTGGCTAAGTGAGAGTGACAACGCATTATAGTCCGATTGCCTTGTTCGTTGTGCTGAGCACCTCCCTCGAAGGACCCAAGAATGCGAAAAAGAGTGCTCAGGTTTATCCCGAACACCCCAGCACTCGTGGCATGGGGGCAGAAGCCGACGACTCACCATCTCTCAAATTTAATAAACGGCCGCATAGAAGGTAATATTTTAAATTAAACAAGCGTTGCATAGCGCACATGAACAAGTCTTCAGCGCACAGGATAAAGCGAACAAGTTTCACTCAAATATTACATCTTTCGAACACTAGTCCGCCATAAGGCGGGCGCCCTTCAGGACGCCCTCATAGTACATCTCGGGGTGGCGATGCTCCTTGCCCGGCGGCGGCCCGTCCTTCGCAAGCTTCACAACATCCAATTTGCCCCCGTGCACCTTAGCACGGGCAAGGGCCCTACGGGCACCTTTGATGCAGACGGAGCGCTTGACGACTTCAAGCCTCGGACAGGCATCCACCAGCCGCCTCACCAGCCCGAAGTAGCTCCCAGGTAGGGCCTCTCCAGGCCACAGCCGAACAATAAAGCCCTTCATGGCGTGTTCGACCACCTTGTGGAGCTTGACCAGCTGCTTCAACTGGTCGCTCAAAGGCACCGGGTGTCCGGCCTCAGCGTACTGAGACCAGAACACCTTCTCCGTCGAGCTTCCCTCCTCGGCTCGATAGAAAGCGGCTGCATCGGACATGCTACGGGGCAAATCTGCGAATGCTCCTGGAGAGCTCTGGACTCGGGTAAGTAACAAGTAATTCACTTCGACGTGCTTGCTTTGCATAAAGAATGCCTTACCCGCCGCTATCTTCTTCATCGCCTCAACTTCCTGGAGGGCCTTCTAGGCTTCGGCCTTGGCAGATTTTGCGCTTTCAAGGGCCGCCACGAGCTCGGACTCTCGTGTCTTTGAGTCAAGCTCCAAACCCTCGTGTTTTTTCACGAGAGCCTGGAGCTCTTGCTGCACCTCGCCAACACGCGCCTCAGGCTTCTCCCGCTCGGTGCGCTCTATGGCCGCCTTCTTTTCGGCCTCGGACAGCGCTTGCCTAAGGGTCGCCACCTCAGTCGTGGCCCCTATAACACTAATAGCGATCCTGTCATTTTTTGCAGCTGCATCTTTTTATAATATACTCCACAAGGTATTACTTACCTTCTTTTTCCCCAAGCTCCTTCTTGGCAAGGCCGAGCTCTTGCTCGAACCGCTCGAGGCTCTGCTTTAGCGCATCTACCTCCGTAGTCAGTGCGGCAGAGGCTAGCAGCGAAGCCTGCATACACATATTGACTCAATTCTGTTAGACACCTGTGAATGTTATTAGATCCTCTATTCGGCTTTTCTTTCCGAACGCCAAACAGAGCATCAGGGGCTACTGTCTATGCGGTAATATTCTCACATATTTTTTCCATACCTCAAAGTCTGTTAGCAGGCTGGCGCAGGCCTCAGTCAGCCCGCTCTTGGCGGACTGAATCTTCTGGATCACCGCACTCATAATAGTGCGGTGCTCCTCGTTGATGGAGGCCCCATAAAGCACCTCCAACAAGTTATCCGGCGCCTCCGGTTGGGCGGATGTCGCCGGCGTCGTAGGCCTGCCCTTCTTCTTAGGGGGCCGCCTGCCGGACTCCGGAACCTTTGAAGGTTCCGGTGCGGTGTCCGGTCCAGGGCCGAACTTGGAGCCCGTGGGGGTCTTATCCCCTTTGCGCCGGAGTCCGGGAGGTCGCCTTGTGGCGCCTCCAGGACCACATCCCCCTGGCTTGGAACCTTTTGGGATAACACCTCGGCGTCGTCCGTAGGGGATGGGGAGGTAGCAGCCGGAAGTGAAAAGCTATTCACATCCGACGAATCCAAGGAGCCGCTCGAAGATACGTCGAGTCGGTCTTGGGCCGGACCACATGATTATATTCGGCGTTAGGAAGAGCTTTGCAATAAAGGAACACTATGAGTCACTCTGGTGTCCGAATACTCACGACTTCGCTAGTGGCTTGGCCCTGGATGGCCGCTCCACCTCGCTGTCGGTGGCGTTGGTGGAGTAGTCCGGAGGGAGGGTCTTCACCTTCTTTGACCCTCCGGCCTCCCCAGTTGGAGCGTCCTTCCTTTTCTTTTCTCCCCCTGCTGGGGAGAAACCTCTCTTTCCTCCTCCCCGTCTTTGTGGGAGGAGTCTGCCTCGGAGTTATCGGACGATGAGTCCGACTCCACCGGGCGCTGGGAACTCTTCCGGGTTCCCGTGGCCTTCTTCTTGGCCTTCTTCTCCGGCACCACGTAAGGTGCCGGAACCAGCAGCTTTGCCAAGCGAGCGTCTGCTGGGTCTTCGGGCAAAGGAACCGGACAGCTGATCTGCCCGGACGTCTCATGCCAATCCTGTCAAGGGTAAGGGAGTTTAGATCCCAGATAGAGTCAAACTATGAAAGACAAGTATCCTGTAAGAGGCAAAATAGCTTACCGCATTGGCTTGGCGCTACGCGGAAAATCCACGATCCTTAGTGGCGGAAGCAGGAGCCTCAGCACCCTTGAACAGCACCTTCCAGGCATCTTCGTACGTTGTGTCGAAGAGCCGGCTCAGAGTTCGGTGCTCGGCCGAGTCGAACTCCCATAAATTGAAAGCCCGTTGTTGACACGGGAGGATCCGGCGGATGAGCATAACCTGGACTACGTTGACTAGCTTGAGCTTCTTGCTCACCAGGTTCCGGACACATGTTTGGAGTCCGGTCACCTCTTCCGAACTACCCCACGCCAGACCCTTCTCTTTCTAGGAGGTGAGCCGCGTAGGGGCTCCGGATCGGAACTCGGGGGCTGCGACCCATTCAAGGTCACGTGGCTCGGTGATGTAGAACCACCCCGATTGCCACCCCTTTATGGTCTCCATGAAGGAGCCCTCGAGCCATAGGAGTTTGGGCATCTTGCCCACCATTGCGCCTCCGCACTCCACCTAGTGGCCGCCCACAACCTTCGGCTTGACGTTGAAGGTCTTCAGCCATAAGCCGAAGTGGGGCCGTATGCAGAGGAAGACCTCGCACATGACGATAAACACCGAGATGTTGAGGATGAAGTTTGGGGCCAGATCATGGAAGTCCAGGCCGTAGTAGAAGATGAGCCCCCGGACGAATGAATGGAGGGGGAATCCCAGTCCGCGGAGGAAGTGGGTAAGGAAGGCAACCCTCTCATGGGACCTGGGGGTGGGGATGAACTGCCCCTCATCGGGGAGCCGGTGCGCGATGTCGTCGGGCAGGTATCCGGCTCTCCTCAACTTTTTAACGTCTCCCTCCGTGACGGAGGAGACCATCCACTTGCCTTCCGCTCCAGACATGGCTGGAGAAAGTTGAGGTGGGGAATGCGGACTTGGGCGCTGGAGCTCGAGTACGCAAAAATGGATGAGCAAAGGAGGAAGAAGGCGTAGGTGGAAAGGTGGATCCTTATCCCCTTATATGGGCGGACAAAACTGCGCGTCCCCACCAGCCTGGTAAAACTCGCTTATCTTCTAAGCGTCGTAATCAATGGCACGGTTGGGTTACCCATGCCCGTATTGATGAGAATCTCGGAATAAGGGGACACAATCTCTTCTTCGACAAGATGTGCCAAGGAAATCGCCTCGCTAAACACGCTGAGGTGGAACAGTAAAGCGATTCGAATAAAGACTTGGTCGTGGTGTGATGTCACACTACGGAATATGTCAGCAGATTAGATTGGTGTAAACATTATTCTCTCTATGCCAATATGTGGAACTTATTTTGCAGAGCCGGACACTATCCTTGTGTTCAAAATCTTCTATGAAGTATTTGGAGGAGGAACCTGCCTTACAATGCCGAAGACAATTTGCCTGCCGGACTCGTCGTCATTGAAGCTTGGTTCAGGGGCTACAGAGGGAGTCCTGGATTAGGGGGTGTCCGGATAGCCGGACTATAACCTTTGGTCGGACTCTTGGACCATGAAGATACAAGATTGAAGACTTCTTCCCGTGTCCGGATGGGACTTTCCTTGGCGTGGAAGGCAAGCTTGGCGATACGGATATGTAGATCTCCTTCCGTTGTAACTGACTCTGTGTAACCCTAGCCCTCTCCGGTGTCTATATAAACCGGAGGGTTTTAGTCCGTAGGACGAACAACAATCATACCATAGGCTAACTTCTAGGGTTTAGCCTCTCTGATCTCCTAGTAGATCTACTCTTGTACTACCCATATCATCAATATTAATCAAGCAGGAGTAGGGTTTTACCTCCATCGAGAGGGCCCGAACCTGGGTAAAAACATTGTGTCCCTTGTCCCCTATTACCATCCCCCTAGACACACAGTTCGGGACCCCCTACCCGAGATCCGCCGGTTTTGACACCGACAATGGCCATCAACCTTGGCCGCTATCAGCACGATCTCGACAACGCGAAGGCCGAGGCGTCCCTCGAGGTCTCTGATAACCCACAAGTATAGGGAATCGCAACATTTTTTGATAAGTAAGAGTGTCGAACCCAACGAGGAGCTAAAGGTAGAACAAATATTCCCTCAAGTTCTATCGACCACCGATACAACTCTACGCACACATAACATTAACTTTACCTAGAACAAGTATGAAACTAGAAGTACTTTGTAGGTGTTTTCGGATAGGCTTGCAAGAAAGTAAAGAGCACGAAAATAAAACTAGGGGCTGTTGTAAGTAAAGAAGCAATAAAGTAAATATAGCGAGTGTGGAAAAGTGGTGGTTGAAGGAAATATGCCCTAGAGGCAATAATAAAGTTATTATTTATTTCCTTATATCATGATAAATGTTTATTATTCATGCTAGAATTGTATTAACTGGAAACACAATACATGTGTGAATACATAGACAAACAGAGTGTCACTAGTATGCCTCTACTTGACTAGCTCATTAATCAAAGATGGTTATGTTTCCTAGCCATGAACAAAGAGTTGTTGTTTGATTAACGAGATCACATCATTAGTTGAATGATCTGATTGACATGACCCATTGCATTAGCATAGCACCCGATCGTTTAGTATATTGCTATTGCTTTTATCCATGACTTATACATGTTCCTTTAACTATGAGAATATGCAACTCCCATTTACCGTAGGAACACTTTGTGTGCTACCAAACGTCACAACGTAACTGGGTGATTATAAAGGTGCTCTACAAGTGTCTCCGAAAGTACATGTTGAGTTGGCATACTTCGAGATTAGGATTTGTCACTCCGATTGTCGGAGAGGTATCTCAGGGCCTTCTCGGTAATGCACATCACATAAAGCCTTGCAAGCATTGCAACCAATGAGTTAGTTGCGAGATGATGTATTACGGAACGAGAAAAGAGACTTACCGGTAACGAGATTGAACTAGGTATTGGATACCGACGATCGAATCTCGGGTAAGTAACATACCGATGACAAAGGGAACGACGTATGTTGTTATGCGGTCTGACCGATAAAGATCTTCGTAGAATATGTAGGAGCCAATATGGGCATCCAGGTCCCGCTATTGGTTACTGACCGAAAACGTGTCTCGGTCATGTCTACATTGTTCTCGAACCGTAGGGTCCGCACGCTTAACGTTACGATGACAGTTATTATGAGTTTATGCATTTTGATGTACCGAAGGAGTTCGGAGTCCCGGATGTGATCACGGACGTGACGAGGAGTCTCGAAATGGTCGAGACATAAAGAATTATATATTGGAAGCCTATGTTTGGACATCGGATGCATTCCAGGTGAAAACAGGATTTTACCGGAATACCGGGAGGGTTACCGGAACCCCCCGGGAGCATAATGGGCCAACATGGGCCTTGGAGGAAAGGTGAGAGGGCAGCCCTAGGGGCTGCGCGCCTCCCCCCCTTCCCTAGTCCTATTAGGACTAGGAGAAGTGGGGCGCCCCCTCTCTCTCTCTCTCCCCCTTGGAGCAATCCTAGTCCAACTAGGATTGGGGGGGGGGGGGAATCCTACTCCCAGAGGGAGTAGGACTCTCCTGGCGCACCAAACCTGGCCGGCCAGCCCCTCCCCCTTGGATCCTTTATATACGGGGGCAGGGGGCACCCCAAAGACACACAAGTTGATCTACAGATCGTTCCTTAGCCGTGTGCGGTGCCCCCTTCCACCAAATTCCACCTCGATTATATCGTTGCAGTGCTTAGGCGAAGCCCTGCGCCGGTAACACATCAAGATCGTCACCACGCCGTCGTGCTGACGGAACTCTTCCCCGACGCTTTGCTGGATCGGAGCCCGGGGATCGTCATCGAGCTGAACGTGTGCCAAGAACTCGGAGGTGCCGGAGTAACGGTGCTGTGATCGGTTGGATCGCGAGGAGAACGTACGACTACTTCCTCTACGTACGACTACTTCCTCTACGTTGTGTCAACGCTTCCGCTTCGGTCTACGAGGGTACGTAGACAAACACTCTCCCCTCTCGTTGCTATGCATCACCATGATCTTGCGTGTGCGTAGGAAATTTTTTGAATTTACTGCGTTCCCCAACAGTGGCATCCGAGCCTAGGTTTTATGGTTGATGTTATTTGCACGAGTAGAACACAAGTGAGTTGTGGACGATACAAGTCATACTGCCTACCAGCATGTCACACTTTGGTTCAGCGGTATTGTTGGATGAGACGATCCGGACCAACCTTACGCGTACGCTTACGCGAGACCGGTTCCCTTGACGTGCTTTGCACAGAGATGGCTTGCGGAAGACTGTCTCTCCAACTTTAGTTGAACCGAGTGTGGCTACGCCCGGTCCTTGAGAAGGTTAAAACGGAGTCTATTTGACAAACTATCGTTGTGGTTTTGATGCGTAGGTAAGATGAGTTCTTGCTTAAAGCCCGTAGCAGCCACGTAAAACTTGCAACAACAAAGTAGAGAACGTCTAACTTGTTTTTGCAGGGCATGTTGTGATGTGATATGGTCAAGACGTGATGCTAAATTTTATTGTATGAGATGATCATGTTTTGTAACCGAGTTATCGGCAACTGGCAGGAGCCATATGGTTGTCGCTTTATTGTATGCAATGCAATCGCGATGTAATGCTTTACTTTATTGCTAAACGGTAGTGATAGTCGTAGAAGCATAAGATTAGCGAGACGACAACGATGCTGCGATGAAGATCAAGGTGTCGCGCCGGTGACGATGGTGATCATGACGGTGCTTCGAAGATGGAGATCACAAGCACAAGATGATGATGGCCATATCATATCACTTATATTGATTGCATGTGATGTTTATCCTTTTATGCATCTTATCTTGCTTTGATTGACGGTAGCATTATAAGATGATCTCTCACTAAATTATCAAGAAGTGTTCTCCCTGAGTATGCACCGTTGCGAAAGTTCTTCGTGCTGAGACACCACGTGATGATCGGGTGTGATAGGCTCTACGTTCAAATACAACGGGTGCAAAACAGTTGCACACGCGGAATACTCAGGTTTAACTTGACGAGCCTAGCATATACAGATATGGCCTCGGAACACAGAGACCGAAAGGTCGAGCGTGAATCATATAGTAGATATGATCAACATAATGATGTTCACCATTGAAACTACTCCATCTCATGTGATGATCGGACATGGTTTAGTTGATTTGGATCACGTGATCACTTAGAGGATTAGAGAGATGTCTATCTAAGTGGGAGTTCTTAAGTAATATGATTAATTGAACTTTAATTTATCATGAACTTAGTACCTGATAGTATCTTGCTTGTCTATGTTGTGTAGATAGATGGCTCGTGCTGTTGTTCCGTTGAATTTTAATGCGTTCCTTGAGAAAGCAAAGTTGAAAGATGATGGTAGCAATTACACGGACTGGGTCCGTAACTTGAGGATTATCCTCATTGCTGCACAGAAGAATTACGTCCTGGAAGCACCGCTAGGTGCCAGGCCTGGTGCAAGAGCTACGCCAGATGTTATGAACGTCTGGCAAAGCAAAGCTGATGACTACTCTATAGTTCAGTGTGCCATGCTTTACGGCTTAGAACCGGGACTTCAACGACGTTTTGAACACCATGGAGCATATGAGATGTTCCAGGAGTTGAAGTTAATATTTCAAGCAAATGCCCGGATTGAGAGATATGAAGTCTCCAATAAGTTCTATAGCTGTAAAATGGAGGAGAATGGTTCTGTCAGTGAGCATATACTCAGAATGTCTGGGTATAACAATCACTTGATTCAACTGGGAGTTAATCTTCCGGATGATTGCGTCATTGACAGAATTCTCCAATCACTGCCACCCAGCTACAAGAGCTTTGTGATGAACTATAATATGCAAGGGATGACCAAAACTATGCCCGAGCTCTTCGCGATGCTAAAAGCCGCGGAGGTAGAAATCAAAAAGGAGCATCAAGTGTTGATGGTTAACAAAACCACTAGTTTCAAGAAAAAGGGCAAAGGGAAGAAAAAGGGGAACTTCAAAAAGAACAGCAAGCAAGTTGCTACTCAAGAGAAGAAACCCAAGTCTGGACCTAAGCCTGAAACTGAGTGCTTCTATTGCAAGCAGACTGGTCACTGGAAGCGGAACTGCCCCAAGTATTTGGCGGATAAGAAGGATGGCAAGGTTAACAAAGGTATATGTGATATACATGTTATTGATGTGTACCTTACTAATTCTCGCAGTAGCACCTGGGTATTTGATATTGGTTCTGTTGCTAATATTTGCAACTCAAAACAGGGGCTACGGATTAAGCGAAGATTGGCTAAGGACGAGGTGACGATGCGCGTGGGAAATGGTTCCAAAGTCGATGTGATCGCGGTCGGCACGCTACCTCTACATCTACCTTCGGGATTAATATTAGATCTAAATAATTGTTATTTAGTACCAGCGTTGAGCATGAACATTATATCTGGATCTTGTTTGATGTGAGACGGTTATTCATTTAAATCAGAGAATAATGGTTGTTCTATTTATATGAGTAATATCTTTTATGGTCATGCGCCATTAAAGAGTGGTTTGTTCTTACTTAATCTCGATAGTAGTAACACACATATTCATAATGTTGAAGCCAAAAGATGCAGAGTTAATAATGATAGTGCAACTTATTTGTGGCACTGCCGTTTAGGTCATATCGGCGTAAAGCGCATGAAGAAACTCCATACTGATGGACTTTTGGAGTCACTTGATTATGAATCACTTGGCACTTGCGAGCCGTGCCTTATGGGCAAGATGACTAAAACACCGTTCTCCGGTACTGTGGAGAGAGCAACAGATTTATTGGAAATCATACATACTGATGTATGTGGTCCAATGAATGTTGAGGCTCGTGGCGGATATCGTTATTTTCTCACCTTCACTGATGATTTAAGCAGATATGGGTATATCTACTTAATGAAACACAAGTCTGAAACATTTGAAAAGTTCAAAGAATTTCAGAGTGAAGTGGAAAATCATCGTAACAAGAAAATAAAGTTTCTACGATCTGATCGTGGAGGAGAATATTTGAGTTACGAGTTTGGTCTACATTTGAAACAATGCGGAATAGTTTCGCAACTCACGCCACCCGGAACACCACAACGTAATGGTGTGTCCGAACGTCGTAATCGTACTTTACTGGATATGGTGCGATCTATGATGTCTCTTACCGATTTACCGCTATCTTTTTGGGGTTATGCTCTAGAGACGGCCGCATTCACGTTAAATAGGGCACCATCAAAATCCGTTGAGACGACGCCTTATGAACTGTGGTTTGGCAAGAAACCAAAGTTGTCGTTTCTTAAAGTTTGGGGCTGCGATGCTTATGTGAAAAAGCTTCAACCTGATAAGCTCGAACCCAAATCGGAAAAATGTGTCTTCATAGGATACCCAAAGGAGACTATTGGGTATACCTTCTATCACAGATCCGAAGGCAAAATTTTTGTTGCCAAAGTCGGAAACTTTCTAGAGAAGGAGTTTCTCTCGAAAGAAGTGAGTGGGAGGAAAGTAGAACTTGATGAGATAACAGTATCTGCTCCTTTATTGAGAAGTAGTACATCACAGAAATCTGTTTCTGTGACACCTACATCAAATAGGGAGGAAGCTAATGATAATGATCATGAAACTTCAGATCAAGTTTCTACTGAACTTCGTAGATCAACCAGAGTAAGATCCGCACCAGAGTGGTACGGTAATCCTATTTTGGAAGTCATGTTACTAGACCATGATGAACCTACGAACTATGAAGAAGCGATGGTGAGCCCAGATTCCGCAAAATGGCTTGAGGCCATGAAATCTGAGATGGGATCCATGTATGATAACAAAGTGTGGACTTTGGTTGACTTGCCCGATGATCGGCAAGCAATAGAAAATAAATGGATTTTCAAGAAGAAGACTGACGCTGATGGTAATGTTACTGTCTATAAAGCTCGACTTGTTGCAAAAGGTTTTCGACAAGTTCAAGGGATTGACTACGATGAGACTTTCTCACCCGTAGCGATGCTTAAGTCTGTCCGAATCATGTTAGCAGTTGCCGCATTTTATGATTATGAAATTTGGCAAATGGATGTCAAAACTGCATTCCTGAATGGATTTCTGGAAGAAGAGTTGTATATGATGCAACCAGAAGGTTTTGTCGATCCAAAGGGAGCTAACAAAGTGTGCAAGCTCCAGCGATCCATTTATGGACTGGTGCAAGCCTCTCGGAGTTGGAATAAACGCTTTGATAGTGTGATCAAAGCTTTTGGTTTTATACAGACTTTCGGAGAAGCCTGTATTTACAAGAAAGTGAGTGGGAGCTCTGTAGCATTTCTGATATTATATGTAGATGACATATTACTGATCGGAAATAATATAGAATTTCTGGATAGCATAAAGGGATACTTGAATAAAAGTTTTTCAATGAAAGACCTCGGGGAAGCTGCTTACATATTGGGCATTAAGATCTATAGAGATAGATCAAGACGCTTAATAGGACTTTCACAAAGCACATACCTTGACAAAGTTTTGAAAAAGTTCAGAATGGATCAGGCAAAGAAAGGGTTCTTGCCTGTGGCACAAGGTGTGAAATTGAGTAAGACTCAATGCCCGACCACCGCAGAAGATAGAGAGAAGATGAAAAATGTTCCCTATGCTTCAGCCATAGGCTCTATCATGTATGCAATGCTGTGTACCAGACCTGATGTGTGCCTTGCTGTAAGTTTAGCAGGCAGATACCAAAGTAATCCAGGAGTGGATCACTGGGCAGCGGTCAAGAACATCCTTAAGTACTTGAGAAGGACTAAGGATATGTTTCTCATTTTTGGAGGTGACAAAGAGCTCGTCGTAAACGGTTACGTCGATGCAAGCTTTGACACTGATTCGGACGATTCCAAATCGCAAACCGGATACGTATTTACATTAAACGGTGGAGCTGTCAGTTGGTGCAGTTCTAAACAAAGCGTCGTGGCGGGATCTACATGTGAAGCTGAGTACATAGCCGCTTCAGAAGCGGCCAATGAAGGAGTCTGGATGAAGGAGTTCATATCCGATCTAGGTGTTGTACCTAGCGTATCGGGTCCAATGAAAATCTTTTGTGACAATACTGGTGCAATTGCCTTGGCAAAGGAATCCAGATTTCACAAAAGAACCAAACACATCAAGAGACGCTTCAACTCCATCCGGGATTTGGTCCAAGTGGGAGACATAGAGATATGCAAGATACATACGGATCTGAATGTTGCAGACCCGTTGACTAAGCCTCTTCCACGAGCAAAACATGATCAGCACCAAAACTCCATGGGTGTTAGAATCATTACTTTGTAATCTAGATTATTGACTCTAGTGCAAGTGGGAGACTGAAGGAAATATGCCCTAGAGGCAATAATAAAGTTATTATTTATTTCCTTATATCATGATAAATGTTTATTATTCATGCTAGAATTGTATTAACTGGAAACATAATACATGTGTGAATACATAGACAAACAGAGTGTCACTAGTATGCCTCTACTTGACTAGCTCATTAATCAAAGATGGTTATGTTTCCTAGCCATGAACAAAGAGTTGTTGTTTGATTAACGAGATCACATCATTAGTTGAATGATCTGATTGACATGACCCATTGCATTAGCATAGCACCCGATCGTTTAGTATATTGCTATTGCTTTTATCCATGACTTATACATGTTCCTTTAACTATGAGAATATGCAACTCCCATTTACCGTAGGAACACTTTGTGTGCTACCAAACGTCACAACGTAACTGGGTGATTATAAAGGTGCTCTACAAGTGTCTCCGAAAGTACATGTTGAGTTGGCATACTTCGAGATTAGGATTTGTCACTCCGATTGTCGGAGAGGTATCTCAGGGCCTTCTCGGTAATGCACATCACATAAAGCCTTGCAAGCATTGCAACCAATGAGTTAGTTGCGAGATGATGTATTACGGAACGAGAAAAGAGACTTACCGGTAACGAGATTGAACTAGGTATTGGATACCGACGATCGAATCTCGGGTAAGTAACATACCGATGACAAAGGGAACGACGTATGTTGTTATGCGGTCTGGCCGATAAAGATCTTCGTAGAATATGTAGGAGCCAATATGGGCATCCAGGTCCCGCTATTGGTTACTGACCGAAAACGTGTCTCGGTCATGTCTACATTGTTCTCGAACCGTAGGGTCCGCACGCTTAACGTTACGATGACAGTTATTATGAGTTTATGCATTTTGATGTACCGAAGGAGTTCGGAGTCCCGGATGTGATCACGGACGTGACGAGGAGTCTCGAAATGGTCGAGACATAAAGAATTATATATTGGAAGCCTATGTTTGGACATCGGATGCATTCCAGGTGAAAACAGGATTTTACCGGAATACCGGGAGGGTTACCGGAACCCCCCGGGAGCATAATGGGCCAACATGGGCCTTGGAGGAAAGGTGAGAGGGCAGCCCTAGGGGCTGCGCGCCTCCCCCCTTCCCTAGTCCTATTAGGACTAGGAGAAGTGGGGCGCCCCCTCTCTCTCTCTCTCCCCCTTGGAGCAATCCTAGTCCAACTAGGATTGGGGGGGGGGGGGGAATCCTACTCCCAGAGGGAGTAGGACTCTCCTGGCGCACCAAACCTGGCCGGCCAGCCCCTCCCCCTTGGATCCTTTATATACGGGGGCAGGGGGCACCCCAAAGACACACAAGTTGATCTACGGATCGTTCCTTAGCCGTGTGCGGTGCCCCCTTCCACCAAATTCCACCTCGATTATATCGTTGCAGTGCTTAGGCGAAGCCCTGCGCCGGTAACACATCAAGATCGTCACCACGCCGTCGTGCTGACGGAACTCTTCCCCGACGCTTTGCTGGATCGGAGCCCGGGGATCGTCATCGAGCTGAACGTGTGCCAAGAACTCAGAGGTGCCGGAGTAACGGTGCTGTGATCGGTTGGATCGCGAGGAGAACGTACGACTACTTCCTCTACGTACGACTACTTCCTCTACGTTGTGTCAACGCTTCCGCTTCGGTCTACGAGGGTACGTAGACAAACACTCTCCCCTCTCGTTGCTATGCATCACCATGATCTTGCGTGTGCGTAGGAAAAATTTTGAATTTACTGCGTTCCCCAACAGTGGTAGGAGTTGCAAAATTGTCCCTTAAACAATTGACTATTTTACTAGACCGATATCAAGTTTTATGTGGGAGAGGCCACTGCTAGCATGTCATCCCTTACTTGGAATTCTATGCACTTATGATTGGAACTATTAGCAAGCATCCGCAACTACTAATGTTCATTAAGGTAAAATCCAACCATAGCATTTAGATATATTGGTCCCCCTTCAATCCCGTATGCATCAATTTCTATGCTAGGCTAAAGGTTCTGTCACCCTTGCCCTCCAATACATAGTCCTATCAACATACAACTAACCCCAAGGTGTGATCCACACGCACGCTCATATGATGGGCACCAAAGTACAGCAACATAACCACAAGCAAATTAAATCAATCATAGCAATTCATCAACCACCGATAGGACAACTAAAATCTACTCAGACATCATAGGATGGAAACACATCATTGGAAATAATATGAAGCATAAAGCGCCATGTTCAAGTAGAGGGTACAAAGGGTTGCGGGAGAGTGGACCACTGTAGATAGAGGGGGGAAGGTGATGGAGATGTTGGTGAAGATGGCGGAGGTGTTCGTGAAGATCGCGGGGATGATGATGGCCCCCGGCGATGTTCCGGCACCACCGGAAGCGAGGGGGGAGAGCCCCCCTCCTTCTTCTTCTTCCTTGACCTTCTCCCTAGATGGGAGAAGGGTTTCCCCTCTGGTCCATGGTCTCCATGGCGTGGGAGGGGTGAGAGCCTCTCCAAGATTGGATCTGTCTCTCTCTGTTTCTCTCTGTTTCCGCATTATGTTTTCTGGCCCTTCGCTGTTTCTTAAATTCCCGGAGATCCCTAACTCCGATTGGGCTGAATTTTGGACATGATCTCTATCCGAAAATTAGCTTTCTTATGGCGAAAGAAGGGCTCCAACTGCCTTACGGGTGGCCACGAGGGTCAGGGGCGCGCTTGGGGGGGTAGGGCGTGGCCCCCTACCTCGTGCCCACCTCGGACACCGGTTCGCGTTGATTCTTCTTCCCAAAAATCATAAATATTCCAAAAAAATCTCTGTCAAGTTTTATTCCGTTTGATATGGATATTCTGCGAAACGAAAAACATGCAACAGACAGGAACTGGCACTGGGCACTGGATCAATATGTTAGTCCCAAAAATAGTATAAAAAGTTGTCAAAATGTATATGAAAGTTGTAGAATATTGGCATGGAACAATAAAAAATTATAGATACAACGGAGACGTATCAGCATCCGCAAGCTTAATTCCTACTCGTCCTCGAGTAGGTAAATGATAAAAAAGATAATTTTTGATGTGGAATGCTACCTAGCATAATCTTGATCGTATGTCTAATCATGGCATGAATATTAAGACAAGAGTGATTCAAAGCAATAGTCTATCATTTGACATAAAAAACAATAATACTTCAAGCATACCAACCAAGCAATTATGTCCTATTGAAATAACATAGCCAAAGAAAGCTCATCCCTACAAAATCATATAGTCTAGCTATGCTCCATCTTCACCACACAAAATATTCACATCATGCACAACCCCGATGACAAGCCAAGCAATTGTTTCATACTTTTGACGTTCTCAAACCTTTTCAACTTTCACGCAATACATGAGCATGAGCCATGGATATAACACTATAGGTGGAATAGAGTATGATGGTGGAGGTTGTATGGAGAAGAAAAAAAAGGAGAAGATAGTCTCACATCAACTAGGCGTATCAATGGGCTATGGAGATGCCCATCAATAGATATCAATGTGAGGAGTAGGGATTGCCATGCAACGGATGCACTAGAGGTATAAGTATATGAAAGCTCAAACTGAAACTAAGTGGGTGTGATTCCAACTTGCTTTCTCATGAAGACCTAGGGCATTTGAGGAAGCCCATCGTTGGAATATACAAGCCAAGTTCTATAATGAAAATTCCCACTAGTATATGAAAGTGATAACTCAAGAGACTCTCTATATGAAGGATCATGGTGCTACTCTGAAACACAAGTGTGGTAAAAGGATAGTAACATTGCCCCTTCTCTCTTTTTCTCTCATTTTTATTTTTTTATTTTTTTCCTTTTTATTTTTTTATTTTTTGGTGGGCTTCTTTGGCCTCTTTTTTTATTTGGGCTTCTTTGGCCTCTTTTATTTTTTGTAAAGTCCGGAGTCTCATCCCGACTTTTGGGGGAATCATAGTCTCCATCATCCTTTCCTCACTGGGGCAATGCTCTAATAAAGATGATCATCACACTTTTATTTACATACAAATCAATATTACAACTCGGTATCTAGAACAAAGATATGACTCTATATGAATGCCTCCGGCGGTGTACCGGGATGTGCAATGATCTAGCATAGCAATGACATCAAAAAATGGACAAGCCATGAAAACATCATGCTAGCTATCTTACGATCATGCAAAGCAATATGACAATAAATGCTCAACTCATGTATATGATGATGATGGAAGTTGCATGGCAATATATCTCGGAATGGCTATGGAAATGCCATGATAGGTAGGTATGGTGGCTGTTTTGAGGAAGATATAAAGGGGTTTATGTGTGACAGAGTGTATCGTATCATGGGGTTTGGATGCACCGGCGAAGTTTGCACCAACTCTCGAGGTGAGAAAGGGCAATGCACGGTACCGAATAGGCTAGCAATGATGGAAGGGTGGGAGTGCGTATAATCCATGGACTCAACATTAGTCATAAAGAACTCACATACTTATTGCAAACATCTATTAGTCATCAAAACAAAGTACTATGTGCATGCTCCTAGGGGGATAGGTTGGCAGGAAAAGACCATCGCTCGTCCCCGACCGCCACTCATAAGGAAGGCAATCAATAAACGCCTCATGCTCCGACTTCGTTACATAACGGTTCACCATACGTGCATGCTATGGGACTTGCAAACCTCAACACAAGTATTTCTCAATTTCACAATTACTCAACTAGCACGAATCTAATATCACCACCTTTATATCGCAAACTATTGCAAGGAATCAAACATATCATATTCAGTGATCTACAAGTTTTATGTAGGATTTTATGACTAACCATGTGAATTACCAGTTCCTGTCATCTCTCTAAATAGATATAAGTGAAGCACGAGAGTTTAGTTCTTTCTACAAAAGGTATGCCCACTCTCAAACAAATATAAGTGAAGCAGAAGAGCATTCTACAAATGACGGTTGTCTATGTAAAGAGAAACAGGCAATCCAAACTTCAAATGAAATAAGTGAAGCACATGAAGCATTCTATAAAGCCATACTCAAAAGATATAAGTGAAGTGCAATGAGCATTCTATAAATCAACCAAGCACCATCTCATACCAGCATGGTGAATAAAAGAATAGTGAAAACTAAATGCAAAAGAAGCTCCAAGATTGCACATATCGCATGAACGAAACGAATCCGAAAACATATCGATACTTGTTGAATTTAGAGGGGATGCCTTACGAGGCATCCCCAAGCTAAGACACTTGAGTCTCCTTGAATATTTACTTGGGTTGCCTCGGGTATCCCCAAGCTTGAGCTCTTTCCTCTCTTCCTTCTTCTCACATCGAAACCTTCTCGATCATCAAACACTTCATCCACACAAAATTTCAACAGAAAACTCGGTAAGATCCGTTAGTATAATAAAGCAAATCACTACTCTAAGTACTGTTGCAAACCAACTCATATTTTGTTTTTGCATTGTGTCTACCGTAATATAACTTCATGGAGTAATCCACTGATATAAATCGATAGTTTCATCAAAACAAGCAAACTATGCATCAAAAACAGAATCTGTCTAAAACAGAAAAGTCTGTAGAAATCTGAACATTAACCATACTTATGATACTTGAAAAATTCTTCCAAACTTAGGAAGCATAAACAATTTTTACAGAAATACAGTGAAAAAAGTATCAGAACCATTTGACGTTCCAGTACAAAATTAAAATTCACGCACTACAGCCAAAGTTTCTGTCCTGCACCGTACAAACCAACAAGCATTGTAAACATCCTAAAGGAAAACCTTGGCACATTATTTTTATAATACAATGGAATTGTACAAGGGGATAATTATTTTTGTTGAAAATTTTCTGTAATTAAGATTCACAAAGTTCCCATGGGCATGAACAAAGTTCAAGGACGTCCCCCACTTTCACAATGCTCGTCTTTCTCACTTTCACTTTTCGTTTTGAAAAGTTTTGGGTTCCCCTCTTTATTTTTGTTGTTTTTAAACTGTATGAAAGCATTCAACAGAAATAAATGACTCTATAAAACTTCCGGGTTGTCTCCCTGGCAGCGCTTTATTTAAAGCCATTAAGCTAGGGTCTAGTGCTCAAGTAGTGAATCCACCCGGATCCCAAGGTATATCAAAGCCAATTTTAATTAGCAATGATTTGTAATTTAGTAGTGAGCACAAAGTAACATATATTAAGTAAAGACGAAGTCTAACTCTATTCCTATGCATCGGCATGTCATAAAAGAACAATTCATGCACACAAAGTAAAGGCCAATGCATAGTATAAACAGTTTCTTGCAATTTTATCGTATTGGAAACATAGAGAGGTGGAGATATAGTTCCTCTCTCATAATAATTGCAAGTAGGAGCAGCAAGCGCATGCATATTATACTCATCAAAATCATCATGTGCAATGGTAAAAGGCAACCCATCAATATAATCCTTAATAAGTGCAAACTTCTCCGATATAGTATAATCGGGAGAATTCAGAAAGATAATAGGACTATCATGCATGGATGCGATAGCAACAATTTCATGTTTAACATAAGGAACTATAGCAAGTTCATCTCCATAAGCATAATTCATATTGGCATCTTGGCCACAAGCATAGCAAGCATCATCAAAAAGGGATATTTCAAGAGAATCAACGGGATCATAACAATCATCCTTCGGTATGCACGAAGGGAAATTAAACAATGTATGAGTTGGAGGGTTACTCTCATTAGAAGGTGGGCACGGGTAGCTAATCCGCTCTTCCTCCTTTTGTTCTTAGCTCTCCTCATTATCTTTTTCATCCAATGAGATCACAATTTCATCAATTTCTTCTTCCATAGATTCCTGCAAAATATTAGCCTCTTCTTGGACAGCGGAGACTTTCTTAATAAGTGCATTAATATAGAAATTATATTCGTAATTATCATAGCAATATTTTAGGATAGCTACATTTTCAGGCCTATAAACATCATCATCAAAAGCTTCATACTTTTCAAACATAGATTCAATTTCATAAGCACCCTTAAAAGAAACAAATTCTTCTATTTGTCCCACATCATAGTAATCATATATACCATTAGCATAAGAAGCTAAGGTTTCATTATCATTAAATTTGCATGAAAAGGGAAGGTGTGGAGCATTCATCCTAGAGCAACAATTATAATCATAATTCAAGCATACTTGCGGAGCATACCACTTCAATATATAAATTTGATCCCATAATAGTTTCCCTTTTTGTGTCAAGCGATAATCCCTAAAGTATTCACGTTGATCCAATGTTACTCCCATTACCAAATTGCATTAGGTTTTCTCAGGATTATCAAAGTGGTACATAATATTTGCACATATTGAGCATCGAGGGTTTTAGGAGGTTCCTCATCTCCATGAGTACACCTAATTTTTTGGGTATTTCGTGTTCCATATCCATAACTAAACATAGAGAACAACTAAGAACAACAAATATAAATTACTTAGTGATAAAGCAAACAAGCACGCACGAGAATATTCACCCCACGATATTGCTCCCCGGCAACGGCGCCAGAAAAAGGTCTTGATAACCCACAAGTATAGGGGATCGCAATAGTTTTTGATAAGTAAGAGTGTCAAACCCAACGAGGAGCTAAAGGTAGAACAAATATTCCCTCAAGTTCTATCGACCACTGATATAACTCTACGCACGCTTAACGTTTACTTTACCTAGAACAAGTATGAAACTAGAAGTACTTTGTAGGTGTTTTCGGATAGGCTTGCAAGAAAGTAATGAGCACGAAAATAAAACTAGGGGCTGTTGTCGGTGTCAAAACCGACGGATCTCGGGTAGGGGGTCCCGAACTGTGCGTCTAGGAGGATGGTAACAGGAGACAAGGGACACAATGTTTTTACCCAGGTTCGGGCCCTCTCGATGGAGGTAAAACCCTACTCCTGCTTGATTAATATTTATGATATGGGTAGTACAAGAGTAGATCTACCACGAGATCAGAGAGGCTAAACCCTAGAAGCTAGCCTATGGTATGATTGTTGTTCATCCTATGGACTAAAACCCTCCGGTTTATATAGACACGGAGAGGGCTAGGGTTACACAGAGTTGGTTACAATGGAAGGAGATCTACATATCCGTATCGCCAAGCTTGCCTTCCACACCAAGGAAAGTCCCATCCGGACATGGGACGAAGTCTTCAATCTTGCATCTTCATAGTCCAAGAGTCCGGCCAAAGGTTATAGTCCAGCTATCCGGACACCCCCTAATCCAGGACTCCATCAGTAGCCCCTGAACCATGCTTCAATGACGACGAGTCCTGCGAGCAAATTGTCTTCGGCATTTCAAGGCGGGTTCCTCCTCCGAATACTTTGTAGAAAATTTTGAACACAAGGATAGTGTCCGGCTCTGCAAAATAATTTCCACATATTGCCATAGAGAGAATAATATTTACACAAATCTAATCTGCTGACGTACTCCGTAGGGTGACATCACACCACGGCCAAGTCTTTATTCGAATTGTTTTTAGTGTCCCACCTCAGCGCGTTTCGCGAGGCGGTTTCCTTGGCACGTCTTGTCGAAGCAGAGATCGTGTCCCCTTTATTTACGGGATCCTCATCAATACGGACGTGGGTAACCCAATCATGCCCGTTGGTATATCCCCTCGATCAAAGGTAAGTCCCAAACAGCCACGGGGAGGGCTCTTGGTATTCAACCTCTTATAAAGAGACCAAGGCCTCACTCCTTTCTTTTGATCTCAATCGAATCCGCCTCTCGCCTCGAGTTCCAACACCCAAGGCCCCAGATTTTAGGCGCTTCGGACGTTTGACGATGTCCAGTTCCGACCTTCGAGGCCGATGGATGCCTTCCTCCGTCACGGAGGAAGACGTGCTAAAGATGAGAGAGGCCAGGTTTTTGACAGGCGAAATCTCGCATAGGCTGCCTACTCAAGGGCAGGTTATTCCCACTCCCAGGCCTGGTAGCATGGTGTTCGTGTCTCACTTCCTCCGAGGGCTAGGCTTCGCGACGGATCCCTTCGTGAGGGGGCTCATGTTTTATTATGGGCTGGAGTTTCACGACTTAGCTCCGAAGTCCATCCTCCATATCTCGTCGTTCATCGTTGTGTGCGAAGCCTTCCTCCGCATTACTCCTCACTTTGGACTGTGGCTTAAGACCTTTAAAGTAGAACCAAAGATGATCGAGGGACAGCACGCGGAGTGCGGAGGCGCTGTTATAAGCAAGAATGCTGACGCTCCATGGCCTGAGGGCTTTTTTCAAGAGGAGTTCAGCTTATGGCAACAAGAGTGGTTTTATATCACAGCTCCCAGGGGTACCAAGTGGGTGGCGCCGCCTGCTTTCCGCCGGGTCCCCCGCCACGACTAGCGTCATGGGTCAATAAGGGGTTGGACTGGGGGCCGGCAAAGGATGTGCCCCTGTTGCAGGGCCGCATCCGAGATCTCCTAGAAAGAGACATCAATCTGGTCATGGTGATGCAGGTTATGTTAATTCGCCGAGTTCTGCCCTGCAAACGTCGCCCCCTCCATCTGTGGAGTTCAATCCGGAGGGACCGCGAGCTCTCCAACATTTTCTTGGCATGACGCCTACGGAGATGTACAAATTGTTCTTCGGACCACAAGTAGTGTGTCCAGATTCTACGGAGGATGCAGGTCTGAGCTGCAATCGTTCGGATACTCAAGTAAGTAGTCCTGTGCCCGGACACTCTATCTGTTCATTTATCACAACATCACCCTTAAAAGAGTTGTCCTTGAAATAGGAGTGGGTAGCGAAGGCGAAGTTAATCAGGTGTCCGGGCCCCCTTCCTGAGACCTTGCCGGATCCCGTGTTAACCAGGATGCTGGAGATCGCTCCTTTAGGGGAAAATGAAGGGGGGCCAAGGAAGCTACTGCCTCCCCGAAGGAGGCTGTCATGAAAGGAGGAATCGATAATTCCTCTACCTAGGGGAAGAAGAGGACCGCCTCTGAAGACCCGGAGACCATGGCCTCAAAGCGGGGGAAGAAATCTTCGCCAGAGGGTCCTGTGTCGGGGGATACCTCGGCCGCACTGTGCCCCCAAGGGGATCAGCCCTCCACCGAGCCGTAAGTAGAGAGGGGAGGTTTTAAAATGAGAGGAATCCTTATTTTATCTCCGAGGAGAATAACTGGCATGTTACCTGGTAGTTCAGATCTCAGCCCTTCTCAGCAGGACTCATCTTCGGGGGACCTTCTTCCGAAGATGATGGAGAGCGGAACGCCTCCCCCTGCCATTCCGTCTTACGAGGCGGGCGACCCTGAAGTGTCGTCGCGGAGGGTTTCTCCTAATCCGGCAGGGCCGGAAGGCAGTCATATGGCCCCCCAGAGCTCTCCGCATCCGGCCTTTGAGAAAGACCATCGAGCGAGTCCAGCACCGCCTGGTGCGCGATCAGAGGAGCTGAAGGACCTGCTAGGGCGAGCGTCTATCTCGGAGGAGCACTGTGCATTGATGGGTACGGTAATTGAAAGGATTTCGTCCGCGGAAAGCGGGTTGCACGAGGCTGTCAGGAGTTTGCTGACAGGTTTTGAGGTACGCGAAGTGATGTACCCTTTGATAGTTCCGCATATATGAGATGCGCCCTGTGTAGATAGTAGCCCCTGAGACTCTGTGTGTTGCCGAAGACGGCAACACGCAGAGGATCATAGTCCCAGGTATAATTTTGCCGCCTTCTTATGCAGGTGGCGAAGTGTCCGGTGGCTAGCCGGACTGATGAATTTGCCGAGCTATCGCGGCAACTTGACGTGGCGGATGCCGACATTGCGCTTGTCAACAAGCGGCTTGACGAGGCACAAGGTATGTAATCTCTCTAGAGACACCTGGTAAGAGGAGCTTGACGCCAGTATCTTACAGTGTCTGCACTTGATGCAGATGGGGCTTTCGCTGTGGAGGACCTTCGAGCAGAGCTTGCCCGAGCCAAGGAGCAAGCCAGAGAAAGCGATGCGGCTGCCCTAAAGGCGGTTGAGGAGTTGAAAGCCGGACAGGCTGCTCATTGCCAAAGCAAAAAGGAAATGGCTGAGATGGCTACGAAGTTGAAGACCGCTGCTGACCGCTGCAAGCTTCTTGAGAAAGAAGATCAGGCGGAGCGGACAGACCTGGAAAAGGCCATTACGGCGGCCAAGGATGCTCGTTCTGCAATGAGAGCGATGAAGGAGGAGCTGCGTCAGGCCGGAGATATCACGGCTGGAAAGCCCTTTATGCTGCGGATGAAGTTCGGAGATCCTAGGTTTGCTCCGTTGGACCGGATGTGGAGTTCGGCGGACGACTATCTGGATTTGGCTGCGAGTGTTGCTGATGCGGCCAAACATTTCCGAGATCAGAAATATAGCGAAGTGGAAAAGCTCTTCTGGTCACAGTTCAACAATCCGGAGCGTCCACTTCCATTGACCGATCGTTTGGCCGAATGGGCCAAATTGAATAGGTTGTCCGGACTTGCCATGAAGGATGTCGTGGATCATCTGTGGCCGGGGAGGCCAACGCCGAACAGTTATTTTAGCTTGGTGCAACGGTTCCTTGGTTCAGTGCCGCATATTAATGTGATGAGGAGGTCAGCATGCATAGAGGGTGCGCGGATGGCCCTTGCCCGTGTCAAGACATACTGGGCGGAGATGGAGGCCACCGCTGTTGCATCCCAAGACTCGGACGAAAGCCGTGTACCTGTCGAGCACTATTATCAGGAAGTTCTGCAAGGCGCTCGTTTAATAGAGACGCAGTGCTCGAAGGATGCTATGTTCGAATAACATGTAATATTGTAAAACAATATTTTGATGGAATGTAAAAGCTTTTTTATACTTGCGCCTTCAAGAATTAAAACACCTCCTATGCGGCCGTTAATGTATATGTGCATATAACCTGAAAGATGGCAGTCCTCGGCTTCAGCCCCCACGCATATAATGCGGGGGTGTTCGCAGAAGGCGCATTTTCACACTTGATCCAACGTCTTAGTCCATGAAGGAGGTGATAGCGCAGCGAACTAGGCAACCAGACTATAATGCTAGATCACTTTCACTTGACCATAGGAGTTCGACGGTGAGGCTACTATATAGCCCCTGGTGGTGTCGCGCTCGCCCGAATTCGGGGCGCATGTGTGCCTGGCAGGGAAACAACCCTTCGTTAATGCGGAGGAATCCCGAAGATGCCGATAGGTCACCGAGTGGTTGACCAGTCTCACGCTATATCATGACAGTCAGTTTTCAGCTTTCTCTACTAAGGTGCTCGCCTGGCTAAACCGGGCCACAATCGCAGTAGTTCTCCTGGTGCCGCCTTAGCCGATAGAGCGGAACGTAAGGCAACAAAACACAGGAGCCGGGAAAACCCAACATTTGACCAAAGACATGATTCGGAGCTGATGCATATAAGGCCAAACTCACGACGCCGAACACTCCCTAAGGTATTCGGTCTTTATGAAAAACGGGCTGAGTAGTGCCCTTGATAATAAGCCCCTGGTGTCCAGGTACGTGTAAAATTCTAACATGGCCACATGCCAAGACGCCAGCCTCCTCCTCGTTTATACTGAGAATCCGGGGGATGTGTATCAACAAGAGAGAGTAAAAAAGGTTTACGCAGGGTCTTAATCAAAAAAGAATCCTTGGAACGGGTCCCTGCTGCATGTCTGTGCCTGTGTCTCCATTGTGCCGTGTCCTGGACGGGTATAGCATGGTGTTCATCTAAAAAAGAGAGGAACTTAGTTGAAAAAGGCCATGCGAAATGTACGTTATACTAAATAAACAAAGTATAATTCAAAATGGGTAGAAATTGAGCCGTATTGTCCCTTGTGTTACATGCGCGGAGCCCCTTGTACAGGGGTATGCGGTTATTAAGCCTTTACCAATGGTATGTTTACGCCGAACTCGTTGAGCCGCGTCCGTGGTCTTAACGACCTGTTTAGGTGCTTTGATTGGTGAAGCCGTTTTAATGTGCGGCTGTCAAAGCAGCCGCACAGTCCTCCGCGCGAGAGAAACACTCAATATTTCCCTTTAGTGACATGATGCCCCATGGATCGGGCATCTTAAGCGTGAGAGATGCATAATGTGGTATTGCGTTAAAGTGGGCGAACGCTTCGCGTCCCAGTAGTGCTTGATAGCCACTTGAAAATGGGGCGATGTGGAAAGTTAGCGTTTCTCTACGGAAATTATCGGGAGAACCGAACATAACTTCTAGTAAGAGGGAACCCGTGCAATGGGCATCTGGGCTTGGCGCTACTCCTTTAAAGGAAGTGTTGCTATGGAGAATTTTTGTTGGGTCCATCCCCATTTTGCGGACTGTGTCCTGATAAAGCAGGTTTAGACCACTGCCGCCGTCCATCGGGACTTGTCTAAAGTGGAGTCCGTCGATTATCGGATCTAATACTAAGGCAGTCCAACCTGCGTTCCGGATACTTCTAGAGTAATCCTAATGGTCGAACATGATCGGTTTTAACAACCAGTGGCGAGACTCCTTTGGGGTAGGCCTTATGGCACGTATGTCTATAGGCGCCACTCTATTTTTCCCTTTTGTCACGTGGAGTAAGTTTACTGTTTTGACTTCGTGTGGAAAATTCTTTTGTTTCCGAGTGCTCTGCTTGTGGGGTTTGTCATCGTCCTCACTTGGTGTGTCGAGCCCCTTGTGTTCGGCGTTGAGTTGGCCGGATTGCTTGAAGACCCAACATTCTCTGTGGGTATGGTTTGCAGGCTTCCCGGGGGTGCTGTGGATTTGACATATCTTGTCCAGAATTTTATTTAAGTTGGACAGTTCGTCCCTGTTATCCTTGAGGGGCAGCTTTTTCTAATTCTGCCGAGAGCTTTTGAATCCGGTGTTGACTGTCGTGCTCTTCGAGGTGCTTTCCTTATTCCGGTGATGTTCCTTGCTGCCTCGCGGTTTCCCGTTTCCATCCCTGACTTCGTATGTACTTGGGTCGCCGGTGCTGCATCTTGCCAACCAGCTGTCCTCTCCCGCGCATAAGCGGGTCATGAGGCTTGTTAATGCGGTCGTTGTTCTTGGCTTTTCTTAGCCAAGGTGTCTGGCGAGCCATTAGTCTCGAACGCTGTGTTTGAAAGCTGCTAAGGCTTCAGCATCCAGACAGTCGACTATCTGGTTCTTTTTAGTAAGAAATATGTTCCAGAGTTTCCGGGCTGACACTCCGGGCTGTTGAGTTATATGGCTTAAATCGTCTACATCCGGAGGTCGGACATAGGTCCCTTGAAAATTTTCCCGAAAAGCATCCTCGAGCTCCTCCCAACTTCCAATGGTGTTTTCGGGAAGGCCTTTAAGCCAATGTCGGGCTCGCCCTTTGAGCTTGAGGGGTAAGTATTTTATGGCGTGGAGGTCATCTCCTCCGGCCATGTGTATGTGGAGGATATAATCCTCAATCCAGACTCCGGGGTCTGTTGTTCCATCGTACGCCTCTATGTTTACGGGCTTAAATCCCGCTGGAAATTCATGGTCCAGCACCTCATCAGTGAAACAGAGGGGGTGTGCGGCACCCCTGTATTTGGGTGTGCTGTGTTGTTCGGATATTTGTTGCATCACATTGCTTGCTAGAGCTTCCTTTCTTGGCCCGTAGAGAGACCTGGCTGGGCCATCCTTTTGATGCGAATCCTTGGGTGGATCGCGTGTTGGTTTGTGTGCGATGCCGCTCTATGTTCGCCATGGGGTTGTCTATCCGACCGGGTGGCTTCCTTATTTTTTGATTTTGGGGGCTCTAGGGCCTCCTCATCAAATTCGGGCAGTAGCTTTCGCTTCGGGTAGCTCTTTGTGTGGCGACTATCGCCGTATTTATTTGCGGTGTTTAGTACTTTGCTCCATTTGATTCGGAGTGCGTCTTCCGCGGTTTTGAGCTTTCGCTTCTGCTTTTTCAGGCTACACGCCGTGGCGCGAGCCTTTTGTGGAGGTTTTCCTGTTTTGGGAACTTGCCCGGCGTGAGGTCGTCCGGACTGTTATCTTCGCGGAGGACGGGTTGTGCGGTTTGTTTATCCAAGTTGTCTTGTTCGGATGGTTGCTCGATGCTACGTTCATCGTTCACCAGCTCGCCCTGCTCTGTGGCTGGGTCTGTATGACTGATGTCTCTGTCAGGGCGAGGCTTGGAGCGGCGCTTACGCTGCCGCTTTGTTTGCTTTTCGGAGGAACGACCCTTCGTTGCATCATCCCGTTCTTCCTCGTTGTTTCCTTTGGGTGTGTCCACCATGTATACATTGTAGGATGGGGTGGCTGTCCAGTGCCCTATAGGTGTTGGTTCATGCTCGTCTCCTACATCATCGTCCATACCGTCGATGTCTTCGGAGTGGAATTCGAGCATGTCGGTTAAATCATCGACAGTGGCTACGAAGTGGGTGGTGGGTGGGCGTCGAATTTCTTCGTCGTCCGCATCCCAATCCTGTTGGCCATAATCCGGCCAGGACTCTCCTAACAAAGAGAGAGACCTTAGTGAATTCAGAATATCGCCAAAGGGCGAGTACTGAAAGATATCCGCGGCGGTGAATTCCACGATCGGCGCCCAATCGGATTCGATTGGCAGGGGCGCGGAGGGTTTGGAGTCCGGATAAGAGTCCGGCACCTTGGAGTCACGGGCTTCGCAGAGGATAAGGCTGGTGTTCGGCACAATCGTTGTTGAGACTGCAGCCCCCGAGGCGGTGTCTAGCCACCCGTACTCAATCGATGCAGTTGGCTCCGAGCTAAGGATCAGAGGTAACACGGGTGCGGCCTCCAGGGCAATGTTCAGTGGCTGAGTTAGGTCATGCCCATTATGACAGTGCGGCGTGCCCGGCTGCGGCTTGAATCCGTCGAAGATCAAGTCTCCGCGGATGTCAGCCGTGTAGTTCAAGCTTCCAAATCTGACCTGATGGCCAGGGGCGTAGCATTCAATCTGCTCCAGATGGCCAAGCGAATTGGCCCGCAGTGCAAAGCCGCCGAATACGAAGATCTGTCCGAGGAGAAAAGTCTCATCCTGGACCACACCCCTGTTGATAATCGGAGAAGCCATCGGGGCTAAAGATGACGACACAGAGGAACTCTCAATGAAAGCAGCAATGTCGGTGTCAAAACCGGCGGATCTCGGGTAGGGGGTCCCGAACTGTGCGTCTTGGCGGCCAAACTCTCCGGGGAAGGGATCCTAGCCGGAGAGTTTGGCCGCCTAGACGCACAGTTCGGGACCCCCTACCCGAGATTCGTCAGTTTTGACACCGACATTGGTGCTTTCATTGAGAGTTCCTTCATGTCGTCGCCATCAGGAAGGATGCCTCATCCCGTCTTTAAAGACGACACCGTTGCTAAGGGAGTTTTGGCTGTCGGCCAAACTCTCCGGCTAGGTGGTTTTCTTATGACCGCCTGTTCGGCTTCTGTGCCAACGATGACCTCTCGGGCCATCAAAAACAATCTTCATGTCAGCTCAGAACTCGCCGAGCAGTTAGATCCAATGGAGCTCTCCTCCATAAACGAGCTCTTGGATCGCATCGCCGCCCTGGGAGTCGCTACGGATCACGACCAGATTGGGTTTAAACCCGATCAGAGAGAGATTAACTCTCCCCAAGTCACCCATCACGTTGCCGTGATAGAGGGACAGTGCGGCGACCCTTCGTCTATCTTAAGGACTAGCTACGTCCGGATTCCCGATCCCTCCAAGCCGGATGTCTACGGAGGGGAGGATATCACTCAAGACCTGAACTTAGAGTCAAGCGACGGGCTGGATTCATTGGACAACATCCAAGAATCCAAATTTCCGAGTTCGGAAACTCCTCGGCCTCCGAGTCTCAAATTGGGTGGGGTTTCGGATTTAATTCCTCCCACCCACCCGAACATAAGCGATCTATCCCAAATCAAGCAAACGCCCGAAGAAACAATACATCATTACTGGGCCAGATTCCTCCTGGTTAGGAACATGATAAAGGATAGCCGCGAGGAAGACGCAATCTCAATCTTCTGCAATAATTGCACGGACAAGGGAATCCTTAACGCCATAAGTCGTCGTGATATTACATGCTTCGCTGACTTGGCGTCCATAGTACGAAAGTACTGTGCGATGGAAAGGGCCTGGAAAACCAAAATAAAATTTTGGGATGATCCAGCCCTGAAAACAAACCCAGTCCGAAATAAAAGGGTGCATCATCGCCAGACACCCGGGTCAAACACAAAAAAGCAAAAACCCTCTACAGGGCATGGAACCGTACAGGAAGGATGGCTTAATGGACCCTGTAAAATTCACAGTATAGAGGGCGCCACACCAACTCACAGCCTTAGAGCATGTTGGATACTCCGGCAGGTGGCCAAAATTGGCGAAGATCTCTTAATTCCGGAGGCCACAGAAAGCCACCCCAGGGACATCAATATGGTATTAACAGTCTTCGAGACTTTTGCATCAAATAATATGCGAAAAAGAACACTCCGCAGCCTTGCTGAAGTCTACCAAGTAGCAATAATAAACCCATGGAGTGACACGTCTATTACTTTTAATGCCAGTGATGAACCTAAATTCCGAACAGCCCGAGCACCAGCCGCATTGGTCCTCAGTCCAATAGTGGACGTCTTTCGCCTCACCAAGGTACTCATGGATGGAGGCAGCGGATTGAACCTCATTTATGAGGAAACCCTTCAAAAAATGGAAATAGACTGGAACCGCATTGAGCGAAGCAGTACAACCTTTAGAGGAATAATCCCCAGTCAGGAAGCGCGCTGTACAGGAAAAATCACACAAGATGTGGTGTTCGACACGCCAGATAATTATAGGTCCGAAGAGATCACGTTCCATGTGGCCCCGTTCAGCAGCGGATACCACGCCCTGCTAGGGCGGGAAGCGTTTACAACCTTCCAAGCAATACCCCATTACGGTACATGAAGCTCAAGATGCCCGGGCCGAACGGAATTATCACTCTTTCTAGTGATCCGGACATAGCACTCCGCGCCGAAAATAAGACAGCTGCACTGGCCCTTGAGGCACTATCCGAAGCCCTAGCGGCTGAGGAGCTGAGTGCATTGTGCTCCACGGTGAACAGGGACGATGTGATACTCGACAAAAGATCCAAGTCCACCTCCTTTAAACCAGCGGACGAAAGAGTCAAATTCCAGGTCCATCCAAGGACCCCAATAAAACAGCTTCTATCGGGGCATAATTAAACCCTGATGTAGACAGCGCACTGCGAGAGTTCCTACGTGAAATCTGGGACATCTTCGCCTGGCACCCTTCAGACATGCCAGGAATCCCACGCAGGCTGGCTGAGCACAGCTTAAATATCCTAAAAGGATTCAAACCTGTCAAACAAGCTCTTCGGCGTTTTTCCAAACCTAAGAGACAGGCCATGGGAGAGGAGCTAGCCAAGCTATTGGAGGCCGGATTCATCAGAGATATAAAACATCCGGACTGCCTAGCAAACCTAGTGATGGTACCAAAGAAGGACAAATCCTGGCGCCTGTGTGTTGATTTTAAAGACCTTAATAAGGCTTGCCCAAAGGATCCCTTCCCCCTCCCCCGCATCGATCAAATTATTGACGCTACCGCAGGACACGATTCGTTGTGTTTTCTCGACGCATATTCCGGCTACCATCCAATCAAGATGGCAGAGTCAGACCAAGCCGCAACGACATTCATCACACCATACGGCCCATTCTGCTTCAACACAATGCCCTTCGGGCTAAAAAATTCTGGCGCAACGTATCAGCGCATGATTCAGACATGTCTGGCAAACCAGATCGGCACAACAATGGAGGCATATGTAGAAGATGTGGTCGTCAAAACAAGACATGTCGAATCTCTAGTAGACGACTTGAGGCTCACATTTGATAACCTCCGAACTTACGACATCAAGCTCAACCCGGAAAAATGCATTTTCGGCGTTCCAGCCGAAAAGCTCTTGGGCTTCATTGTATCTGGTAGAGGAATTGAAGCAAATCCAGCCAAGATCCGAGCTTTGTCACAATTGGATATCCCAAAGGACCTCAAACAAATACAAAAATTAACCGGATGCGTGGCGGCTCTAAGCCGCTTTTATCTCCCGCTTGGGAGAAAAGGCACTACCCCTCTACCGCCTCCTTCGGCGCATCAAACACTTCGAGTGGACGGATGCAACCATAGTCGGACTCAACGAAATAAAAGCCATATTGGCAACAAACCCAGTCCAGGCCGGGCCAAACATTGGCGAACCAATGCTATTGTACATTGCAACAACACATCAGGTCGTAAGTGCAGTGCTCGTCGTCGAACGAGAAACGGACGGACACAAATTCCCCCTTCAAAACCGGGTCTATTATGTGTCCACTGTCCTCACTCCGTGCAAATCACGGTACCCGCATTATCAAAAGATTGCGTACGCGGTATTCATGGCATCCCGGAAGCTGCGACACTACTTTCAAGAGTGTTCAATAACAGTAGCCTCGGAAGTACCACTCAACGATATTATAAACAACCGTGACGCAACGGGCTGGATTGCAAAATGGGCCATTGAGCTCCTCTCGTTCGACATAACCTATAAGCCACGGCGAGCTATCAAGCAAGTTTTGGCCGACTTCGTCGCAGAATGGATGGAGGCCGAACTCCCTAAAGAGTACGACACATATTCAAATTGGATCATGCATTTCGACGGCTCCAAGATGTTGGCCGGTCTAGGGGCTGGCGTTGTTTTGACATCCCCCACATGAGACACAGTTCAATATGTACTCCAGATTATGTACACAGACTCCAACAATGCAGCCGAATATGAGACCCTTTTACATGGTCTCCGGATGGCAGTATCCATGGGCATTCAACGCCTAGAGGTGCCCGGGAATTCGAACCTCACGATATCCCAAATAAATGGAGACTTCGATGCCAAGGATCCAAAAATGGCAGCTTACTGCGACGCCGTCTTAAAAATGTCAGCTCGGTTCGAAGGGCTTGAATTTCACCATATAGCCCGGGAAAATAGTCAGGCGGCAGATGTCCTAGCACGCATCGGCGCAAAACGCGATGTAGTCCCCCCCAACATCTTCTTGGAAAGGCTGTTCAAGCCATCCGTACTATGGGAAGGGGAACCAAACAATAACAGCCCGGACCCAACCGCACTGCCCGACACCGAACAATCAGACATAATTGGAGGATCTGCCAATGAAATTACACCTTCAGCCCACGCAATAATGGTCGTTATCGCCCTGTGGACAGAACCATTCCTAGCCTACCTCACTAGGCAGGAACTCCCAGAGGACCAAAACGAGGCACGCTGCATAGTGCGGCGATCTAAAGCCTATAAAGTCCATGAGGGAGAGCTTTATAAGAAAAGCACTACCGGAGTACTTCAAAGGTGCATCTCCGAAGAGGAAGGGCGGAACCTGCTGGCCGAAATTCACGCCGGACTCGATGGTCATCACGCTGCAGCTCGGTCCCTCATAAGCAAAGCCTTCCATACATGCTTTTATTGGCCGACGGCCCGGGCAGACGCTCAGGACTTAGTCCAACGATGCGTCGGTTGCTAGCTTTTTGCAAACCAAAGCCATATGCCACCCACCGCCCTCCAAACTATCCCCATCGCTTGGCCTTTCGCGGTCTGGGGGCTTCACATGGTTGGACCCCTTAAAGGTGGAAGCCACAAGAAAAAATACTTACTGGTCATGGTGGATAAGTTCACCAAATGGATAGAAGCCAAGCCTGTTAAGACGGCCGAATCCGGACCGGTGATAGACTTTATATCCGGGGTTGTACACCGTTACGGCGTCCCCCACAACATCATCACTGATAACGACACGAACTTTACGGCCGACGAGGTAAAACTGTGGTGCAAAAACATGGGCATCAAGCTCGATTATGCTTCCGTCTATCACCCACAAACTAACGGCCAGGTCGAACATGCAAATGGTCTTATCATGAGCGGCATCAAACCCAGATTAGTGCGGTCCCTCAAGGAATCTAACACGCACTGGGTAGAGGAGCTCGACTCCGTATTCTGGGTGCTGCAGACCACGCCGAATCGCACCACCGGATACACACCATTCTTCATGGTGTACGGCACAGAGGCAGTTTTGCCTTGCGACATAATTCAAGACTCACCTCGAGTGCGCATGTATGAAGAAAGAGAAGTCGAGCTCGATCGGCAGGACAGTTTGGACGCATTGGAGGAGGAGTGTGACGTGGCAAAAGCCCGTTCCGCATTCTATCAACAGAAGGCTCGAAGGTACCAAAGCAGAGAAGTACGTGCCAGAAATTACAATAATGGCGAATTAGTTCTACGCCTGCCGGACAAGAAAAAGGACAAACTCAAGCCCAAGTGGGAAGGTCCCTTCATAATTGACCAAGTCCTGACAGGTGGAGTGTACCGCCTGCGAGACGCATCGGATAACCGACTCAAGCCGAACCCATGGAACGCAGTCTGTCTCCGAAGATTCTATGCCTAGCGCCGGACTCTGTGTTCGTCTCCTTCCTCTGTCCATTTTTTACATACTGTCTGTCTTACATTTCTCTCCTTCTCCTCTCCCTTTATCTTATAGCCTTTAAAGGCTCATCAAATGACGTGCTATTCGCACTCATTAAACCTGGGGGCTTCTTTTAACAGAAGCTTATATATACGGGCTTTATGCCCAACGCATGTGTTACACTTCCGCATGTACCTTTTGTTTCACCATTATATGCATCGATATGACTTAAGTTTTGGCCAAGCTTGGTTGCCTGGCTCCTGTGCTTACCCCTACGTTCCCGATTGTTCAGCTAGGTGGTAAAGGGAGCACCTCTATGATTGTTACTGCCGGGTCAGCCGGATGTGTACCTCAGACTGGGTGAAGCCAAAAGCTAGCGTTCATAAGGGAATATTCGGTCGGTGACCTAAAAGATGATCTTTTCACTTATTTATTTATGCGCCCCCAGATGCTTTTTCCTGCGTATTTTTCGCATAATGGACATGCACTTTAGGGCATGCCTCCCAGGGAAAGGAACCCTTAACGGAACTATTCTCCCTGGAAGATGTTTCTTACTAACCATGTAATATAACATAACTAGTTGGGCACTTGTCTGTTCAAGCACTAATGACCCCTACGCCTGGTCTCCATGCATACCCCGGTTCTTATATAACCGCGAGGGTATTCGGACACACTCCGGACCATCAGGTCCCGAGGTTGAAGCGAAAAGGTCGGCCATGACAAACGATCTACAATCCGGCTAGAAGGCATTCCAAATGTCAATGAAAATTACATAGTCATTTTGACTGATTGTATTCCTCTTCAATACCATCTAACAGGTTGTCTAGTTTACAGTCTTGCTGGGAATACTTCGCGGCCAATTCTACTTGGCCATATACTAAGCTTACAGGGATCTCCTTCCCATCGGGCCCCACGGGTCCGACCTCGGCCATGTGGTTGGGGTCAGCCTTCGTGTACCGCGTCTTCACCATGGCCCAGGCCTCCCTAGTGCCTTGACGGCAGGTCGATATCATCCACAATCGGAAGTGCCGCCGTGCTACCTTCGGCTTCTTTGCAAGCTCTCCAAGGCCTTCGGGCATGGAGATGGATGGCCACAAGGCCTGGGCGACGCCTTGCATCACCTGCCGAACTCGCTCGTGCAGTTGGAAGAGCTCGGGAAGAAGGTCACCCGTAGAACCGGGCATCTCCTCTGCAGGACGACCTGTTAGCACACCTACAGACATTACTCTGTTAGTCGACTTCTTCGCCGAACTTTTTTCAAAGGTTCGCTCAAGCACTTACTAAATATGCCACGCCGAAGCCGCTGATTCTCCTTAACGGTGTCTGACAGCTGGGCACGAACATCTTTCAGTTCAACGCCCAGCTTGGTGTTGGCATCTTGGAGATCATTCTTCTCTCGCCTCACCCTTGTCAGCATGCTCTCACCAGCCTTTAACCGGCGTAGGAGTTGTTGCCTTTCCGGATCTAATCCGGCGCCGTCTGCAACTCATTTGTCAGATTTGCACACACGCCGCACTTCAAAAAATACTTATATATTGAAAGTATATACCACCAACGGGCGTCTCCTTGGGCTCCCCTGTCGCGGCTAGTGCGGCCTCAAGTTGGGCTTTGCACTCTTCTAGCTCCTAGGACAGTTGGATATTCTTTTCCGCAAGACCCTGCATTATTAAATGATCCTTAAATCAGTTCTTTTAACTGCTTCAAGTCTCGGGGGCTACTGATATATATAACCATTAAAATTTCTCACCCTTATGTCTTTTACATATTGCTCCATGGCTCTGGCTAGACCATTTTGAGCGGCACGGAGGTACGCATCTCCCGAATTGAAGGCATCCAACGCCTCTCGGGAGAAACAAGCATCGCGGAGAACTGTCCGGCGACGTCTGTGATTCAGGGCACTCTCCACCTCCGAATTAGTGGCAGACAACCTGTCCACATCCTCCGTCGGAGGAGCGCCCGGTGCGTGCCTCGTGTTCGCCTCCGCCTCCGGAACAGGCTTTGGAGCCTGGCTGGTGAGGCGCGATTGGCAGCCTCTCCGGATATAGTCCGGCGAGGTCTCTTTGTCCTAAAGAGAGCATGGGTGTTAATATGCCTTGAAGGTATAAAACCTGGGATAAGAAGGTGCGCTATACCTTTGCGCTGATGCCTCGGTCCGGACTGCACCTATTTTCTGCCCATTGGGCCCTGCAGCCCCTTGTTGGCTCATCGCCGCAGGTTCAGCCTCCCGTCTCAAAAACCTCCCCTGCGACGATAAGGAAACTGAAAACATGAGAGGGTGGACCCCTTTTCGGGGTACTGGGTCTTCGATCTCAGTTACCTGGGAGGCCGGGATTAGCCCTGGGTAATCGGCCATAATGGCCACCAAGGCGTTGTCCTTGCTCAATTGATGGAACACTCCATCAATCAGCTCCACAGATAAGTCCGGGTCCTCTTGGGAGGCTGGGTCGAGGGACTGTCCCGGATCCTCGGGCTGTGGAGGAGGGTTGTTTATTTCTTTAACAGCCTGGCGCAGTTCCTGCGTTGAAGTCGTTAGACTATACATTTAAACGATGGGAATATAAAACGGATGGGCAAGTAAAAGTGTCCACTTACCCAACTCGGAGGATTGTACATAGTAAATCCGCCCTGTGGGTTGACGCGGAGAAATTACTCCTCTTCTCCCTTGTACAACTCGGAGGATTGTACATATAATGAATCCGGTCCCTTACGACCGTGACGGGTGGCGTCATCCTCCCCGTTGAAGTCCCACATGGGGTGGCCTCTATACTGAAGTGGCTGCACCCCCCGCATGATGCATGCGGCCATGACTCCTATCATTGTTAGTCTGGAATGAGCTAATAATCTTATCCGGCCCATCAGGTAAAGGACGTCCCTGTCACTTTCCCTCTGAGGGCTCCGTGGACGCCAGCTTAGGCGCTTCTTTAGGGGAGAAGTGTCAAACTAAGGAAGGATGATCCGAACAGGGTCCGGCAGCGGGACGTCCTCTATATAAAACCATTCTGAAGGCCAATTCTCGGACGCCTTCTTTGGGGTTCCGGATAGATATCCGGTCCCGGCGATGCGCCACACTTCGGCTCCGCCCACTTGATATATTGACCCCTCCTGAGAATGGGCCACCAGCCAGAACAACCTCTTCCACAGCCCGAAATGAGCCTCAACACCCAAAAACAGCTCGCAGAGGGCTACGAAGCCCGCGATATGCAATACGAAGGCAGGCGTAAGATTGTGTAGCTGGAGGCCATAGAACTCCAGGAGCCCCTGGAGAAACGGATGGATTGGAAATCCAAGCCCTCTTATTAAATAATGGACAAGGCATACCCGCTCTCCTTTGGAGGGATTAGGGGCATTCTCCGCTTGCTCTCCGCCATTATAGGTGGCAAGACTGGCTCGAACCGGGACCATATTGGCCGGGGGGAGAAATCCCTTGGTCTAGAGCGTCACTAGCTCGCTATGCGGGATGGAGCATCTCTCCCAATCTCCAGGCTGAGGGCCGGAAGGGCGAGAGGAGGAGTTGCGACGGCTGGCCATGGTGGAATGGACCTTTGTCGGATGCGCTCTGATGAACACTCGCAGAGGGGAGGAGGTGTGGGTTGGATCTAAATCCACGCCCCCTTAAATAGGCGGCTCATTTACGCGGCTAGGGGTGTGAATGTAAAAACACCCAGACTTTTTGTATTCGTTTGACACGTGGGAGACAGCCATTATTGGGCGTAGAAGCCAAGGAGCGCAACGCTTACAAGAAACCGGACTTTATTCAACAGGTACACGGAATTTGGAGGAGAACCCGCCTTGCAATGCCGAAGACAATCTGCGCACCAGACTCATCGTCATTGAAGCCTGGTTCGCGGGCTACTGAGGGAGTCTCGGATTAGGGGGTGTTCGGATAGCCGGACTATACCTTCAGCCGGACTCCTGGACTATGAAGATACAAGATTGAAGACCTTGTCCCGTGTCCGGAAGGGACTTCTCTTGGCATGGAAGGCAAGCTTGGCGATACGGATATGTAGATCTCCTACCATTGTAACCGACTCTATGTAACCCTAACCCTCTCCGGTGTCGATATAAACCGGAGGGTTTTAGTCCGTAGGAAAGAACAACAATCATACCATAGACTAGCTTCTAGGGTTTAGCCTCCTTGATCTCATGGTAGATCTACTCTCGTACTACCCATATCATCAATATTAATCAAGCATGACGTAGGGTTTTACCTCCATCGAGAGGGCCCGAACCTAGGTAAAACATCGTGTCCCTTGTCTCCTATTACCATCCGCCTAGACGTACAGTTCGGGACCCCCTACCCGAGATCCGCCGGTTTTGACACCGACAGCTAGGGTTACACAGAGTCGGTTACAAAGGAAGGAGATCTACATATCTGTATCGCCAAGATTGCCTTCCACACCAAGGAAAGTCCCATCCGGACACGGGACGAAGTCTTCAATCTTGTATCTTCATAGTCCAAGAGTCCGGCCAAAGGTTATAGTCCGGCTATCCGGACACCCCCTAATCCAGGACTCCCTCAGCTGTTGTAAGTAAAGAAGCCATAAAGTAAATATAGCGAGTGTGGAAAAGTGGTGGTAGCAGTTGCGAAATTGTCCCTTAAGCAATTGACTATTTTACTAGACCGATAGCAAGTTTTATGTGGGATAGGCCACTGCTAGCATGTCATCCCTTACTTGGAATTCTATGCACTTCTGATTGGAACTATTAGCAAGCATCCGCAACTACTAACGTTCATTAAGGTAAAACCGAACCATAGCATTAAGTTATATTGGTCCCCCTTCAATCCCATATGCATCAATTTCTATGCTAGGCTGAAGCTTTTGTCACCCTTGCCCTCCAATACATAGTCCTATTGACATACAACTAACCCTAGGGTGTGATCCACACGCGCGCTCATATGATGGGCACCAAAGGATAGCAACATAACCACAAGCAAGTTAAATCAATCATAGCAATTCATCAACCACCGATGCAACACATCATAGGATGGCAACACATCATTGGATAATAATATGAAGCATAAAGCACCATGTTCAAGTAGAGGGTACAGCGGGTTGCGGGAGAGTGGACCGCTGTAGATAGAGGGGGGAAGGTGATGGAGATGTTGGTGAAGATGGCGGAGGTGTTGGTGAAGATCGCGGTGATGATGAAGGCCCCCGGCGGCGTTTCGGCGCCACCGAAAGCGAGGGGGAGAGAGCCCCCCCCCTTCTTCTTCTTCCTTGACCTTCTCCCTAGATGGGAGAAGGGTTTCCCCTCTGGTCCATGGTCTCCATGGCGTGGGAGGGGCGAGAGCCCCTCTGATATTGGATTTGTCTCTCTTTGTCTCTCTCTGTTTCTGCGTTCTGTTTTCTGGCCCTTCGCCGTTTCTTAAATTCCCGGAGATCCGTAACTCCGATTGGGCTGAATTTTGGACAAGATCTCTATCCGGAAATTAGCTTTCTTGCGGCGAAAGAAGGGCTCCAACCGCCTTACGGGGTGGCCACGAGGATCAGGGGCGCACCTGGGGGGTAGGGCACGCCCCCTACCTCGTGCCCACCTCGGACACCGGTTCGCATTGATTCTTCTTCCCAAAAATCATAAATATTCCAAAAAAATCTCCGTCAAGTTTTATTCCGTTTGGACTCCGTTTGATACGGATATTGTGCGAAACCAAAAACATGCAACATACAGGAACTGGCACTGGGCACTGGATCAATATGTTAGTCCCAAAAATAGTATAAAAAGTTGCCAAAAAGTATATGAAAGTTGTAGAATATTGGCATGGAACAATAAAAAAAATTAGATATGATGGAGACGTATCAGTCTCTCGTGAGGCTTGCTCTCGAGCTCTGGAGGAGGCTCGTGAGGCTGAACGCTGTCGCGAGGCTGCGGAGAAGCGCGTGTGGGAGCTCCAGGCCTGGAGTGCATCCCTGGAGCAGTAGGTGGAGGCGCACAAAGCCGCCCTTGCGTTGTTGAGGGGGATGCCCGCCGAGGAAGAAGAGGTCTGGAGGCGCGAGGAGGCGTTGGCTCTGGAAGCCATGGAGCATAGCCTCGAGCTTGAGCGGCTGGAGACGAGGGAGCGCCAAGTTGCCCAAGCATAAGATGTTGTTGGCGCACGCGAGGCCAAAGCTAATGAGGAGGTCGAGCGCCGGGTGGCCAAGGTGTGCGCGGGTCTTGAGGGTTGGCATGATCTGAAGTTGCAACCTGCGGGGATGGAGGCTGCAGGTAGGGCCGCTGCCCTTAGGCCTAGGCTGGCTAAGGTAAGGAGGCGCGAAGAGGCCACAGTGGCCGCCCTGGATACGGCGCAGGCAGAGTTGGCTTCTGCCGAGCCGAGCTGCTCTTTCTCTCTTCAGAAACGGGTTGACGACGCCGAGGCTGTCATGCGACAAAACAGAGAGAAAGTGCTTCAGCGGCGGACATTGGAGCGCGAGCACGCCCCCATGCTCCAGGACCTCAGGGTTAGGGCCAACGCGGCGCTGGGCCACGTCTGTGATGAGAATGCACCGCATCCCCACTCGGATGACTACGCCAGTCACCTGCGCTTCTTTGCCGACGTGGTGACGCGCCTGGAAGCCCGGTCTGATAGAGCTCGCCAGCTCGTGGAAGAGAGGAGCTGGGACCTGCTCGGACGCGTGTTCTCCCGTGTCTTCAGCCATCTTCGGAACACCTTCCCCGACTTCGACTTCGACGCCGCCATTGCCCCCATACCGCAGGCCATCCGGGGCGACCTGGCGCGATGGGTGGAGAACAACATGGATGCGCTGGTCAGGGCCTTCGCTTCAGAAGATGACGCGGTGGTGGTCGTGGTAGACGAAGGCGACGTGGTCAACGACGGTGATGGAGGCGCCGTCGTAGGTGACGACTATGCTGGCGAAGGTGACGGTGATGCGAGCGACGTGTCCGAAGATGATGCGGCGAGTGACATATCCGGTTGATCCCATGTTCCCCTACTGTTTTATCCTTTATGCAAAAACTCGGGCACGACCCCTAAAGACTATAAGAGCATTTTGAGAGGGGGAGCCCCTCGTGTAAACAAACCGTTGTCTTTATTCCTTTATGTCAAGCCGAGTATGCACCTTCGAGAATCCATGGGTCCGGCGGCAAGTTTGCCATTGTGGCTTACCTTAGCCGGGTGTCGGTGTGGAACACGACACCTATGGGATCACAATAATCCCTACTACGGTTGCCGGGGCGCAGGGTTGCGAGAAAAGCAGGATTAGTAATTAGCACAAGGATCGCTTACCCAGGTTTGGGCCGCGAGGATGCGTAAAACCCTAGTCCGGCTTTGGTGGGTGTATTTCAGAGAGTTCTTGAGCTCTCGAACTAGCTATGGTGGGGTGCGCGGTCCCAAGGATCCGAATCCTTCTCCAGTATGCCACGGGCCTCCTTTTATAGTCGAAAGGGGATGCCACAGTGGCATACATGAGGTGGAAAGGCATACAGTATTGCGAGCTTATCGCTCGTATTACAGGACAAGAGGCATTTAATGCGCTGCTGAGGTGTCCCCTAGCTTTATCGGTGACGGGGGCGAGGCCCGCCCGTCCGTCGCCGCTCCTCCTCGCTTCGACACCCGCCCCGGCCAGTGACGCATGCGGCGCCATGTAGGCAGTCAGGCAGCTGAGGTGGCGCGGTGGTGGAGCCTCTACAAAGATCTGCATGCCGCCACGCAGGCACTTGACGAGTTGGCCCGGGAGCTGCATGTTGCCACGCAGGTGCCTGCTCAGCTGGTTGAGCTGGCAGCTGCATGCGAACAACATTGGAAACTTGGTTGGTGCGGGCCTGGCAGTGGCCCTGCTGGCGTCTTCGATGAGGGCCTTGTTGGGTGGCCCGGCAACGGTCTTGCCGTGGCGCGTTGTCTTCCCCGGCAAGGACCTTGCCAGGGATCTAGTGGCCTTCCTCCGCACGGATCTTGCCGAGGGTCATGGTCTTCTAATCCTCATCTGATCTTGAGTGTTCCTTGTCTTCACAAAGATCTACATGCCACCACAGAGGTGCCTCCCGAGCCCTGGCCCAACGTGGTTGATGGTGTGGGCTCAAGGGTGGCTCGATCTGTTGGTGTTTGGGCGTGCTGCCCCGGCAAGGGCCTTGCCGGGGCTGCTGAGGCCATCCCCAGCAAGGGTCTTGCTGGGGGAAACTGCTCCGCCCCTCTGCTTCTTTGCGTCCTTGGTCTTGGCGTTGCTCTAGCTGCCTCGGGCTTGGGTTTTACCTTGGTTCACCTCCCCTGCTCTGCTTGGTGTGGCAGTGGGCGCGGCTCCGACTGCCCGTGCACAGTTAAAGGGGTACAAAGGTGTGCCCCTTCGTTTGTACACTGACAGGAGCCCCCGAGCCTGGGCCACACATAAGCGCGACATATTGTTGGGCCAGGCCAAAAATGGTGCGCGGGTAGGCGGGGCGGTTTTTATCGTGGTAAAACTTTTTGCGTGTCACGCTTCCCACGACCCGTGCACGGTGATGAAGCTATGTGCCTAGGGTAGGGTCATGGACCTGTTAAAGATACCCTCCCCAAGGACATCCCTAAACGAACCAGAAACATTTGAAGAAGAACCGTCATCCACTCGACCATGAAGCAATGTTCCACTCGACGGCCTTGAAGACACTCGACCGTATAGACAATCACTGGACCACCGGGAGGTCTAAGGCCACTCTGCTCTGCAACGGTCAGGAATTAAGTCATAGCTTTATGGTCATTATGCATCTTTATTGCTGGCGTTATCAGTAATGCCCCTCTCTTAATGTACAACGAATCCTATGTAACGGAGGGGAGCTGGGTTCCTGGCGTACTCTATATAAGCCACCCCCTCCTCTGGGACAAGAGTTCGCACCCCCTGTAACTCACACGCATATAATCCAGTCGACCGCCTCCGGGCTCCGAGACGTAGGGCTGTTACTTCCTCCGAGAAGGGTCTGAACTCGTAAACCTTGCATGTACAACTCCTCCATAGCTGAGATCTTGCCTCTACATTCCTACCCCCCTATTCTACTGTCATACTTAGAACCACGACAGTTGGCGCCCACCGTTGGGCAGGTGTCTTAGCGGCTTGTTGGAGAAGTTGCAAATTTTCCGATCCCCTTCATCATGGTTTCAGGTGGAGTTCTAGCTGAGGGCCACGAGATCCATCTCGGCACGCTCGTGTTCATCGCCGACGACTCTGCTTGGCTTCAGGAGGCTCCACTCGACGTCGACGCGCTCCCCGTCCGCGGGGCAATGCACTTTCACGCGTGCATCCGTGGCGTCCTCTTGCGGCAGCCGTCGACCCAGTATCGTTCGGCTCCTGTGGCGTCCTCCCTTCCTGTGGCCCGCCGATGCAAGCGTTTCGGTCGGTCGAGGCTTCAGCGGTGGGTGAGGCACGCGGTGGCTCGCCAATCGGCCACCTCCCAAGTCGCGGCCATCGAGCCTGACGAATCTCTCTACGGCCTGTTCGACCTGTCGACTGGCTCCACAGAGACTGCATCCGAGTGCGATAGCAGTGATCCAGCGGTGGAGGTCTTGATGGTCGATGGACCATGCAGTCCTCCCGGCTTTCCTCGCGCCAACGGCGGCGATGACGGAGGCGATCCGTCGCATGCCCATGAGGAGTACCTCCCCAAGCCCCTCACTTCGCTGCAGAGGGAAGAACTTCGCCGCCGGAACATGGATGCGCTTCACTCTCCTATCGTTGGAGAAACCCCCGAGGCCCGTGCCTTAGAAGACGCGCACTTGGCCAACCTGGCTGAGTGCACTCGACTGGAGAATCTCCAGCGAGCACTCAACGAGCGAGCGCGACAACGGATCCCAGAATCCAGTTGACGTCAGCTTTTTCCACCACCGACTCAGGTATATCGAACTCCGATCCAAAATCTCACAGCTACAGCTCGAATAGCAGAGTCAATTAGCCCTCCCAGTCAGAAGCTGACAGAGGTCTAATGCAGATCAGAGCTTTGCTCCGAGCAGCGGGAGAGCAGAATACAGCTGTGTCGCAGTCGCGTAATAGGATCCATAGCAGATCCATCATTGCGGATACAAGCCTGTCGGCTCACAGCCCAAGATCTCCCCCGAGGCGTGAGGGACATGGAGACCGGCGTGATCAGTCCAGGAACCGGGAGCAGTATGATCACCGACTCAATCGTGATGATCGTCTCGAGTGCCCACCCCTCCCCCAAGGAGTGGGTCATGCGTGCCTCGACAACAGGATGACAGAAGCCCTCACAGTGTTGGGCGAAGGATTCCAGTCGACCCCAGAGAACCAAGCTTTGATGCGAGATCCGTTCTCGTTCAGGGTTTAGTCGACAGGAACAGAGCCCACCAAGAAGGTCATGATAGAGATGTACCCACCAGCCGCAGAGTGCACGTCTCCGGACCAGAGTGCTTCAGCAGAGCCATCAGGGCCGCGGTGATTCCTCCCAACTTCAGGTTGGCGACTGGAGTCAGTAAGTTCACTGGTGAGTCCAAGCCCGATACTTGGCTTGAGCACTACCGAGTGGCTGTTCAGATTGGCGGCGACAATGATGAAGTGGCCATGAAACACCTGCCTCTCATGTTGGGGGGCTCGGCCAGAGCATGGCTGAACCAATTAGCACCCAGCAGCATTTACACTTGGGAAGATCTTGCCCGAGTGTTTGTCAGAACGTTTGAAGGAACTTGCAAGCGACCAGCAGGGTTGACAGAGCTGCAATCTTGTGTGCAGAAGACGAATGAAACTTTGAGGGATTACATCCAGAGATGGATCACATTGCATCGCACAGTGGAGAATGTGTCTGATCACCAAGCAGTCTGCGCTTTCAAGGAAGGCGTCAAGTACAGAGAGTTGAATCTGAAGTTCGGTCGGACCGGAGACATGTCTCTGAGTCGAATGATGGAGATTGCCACCAAGTATGCCAATGGTGAAGAAGAGGACCGGCTCCGGAGTGGCAAGCACAAATCATTCGCCCATGAAACCGGAGGAGGAAATTCCAGTCGGAAGCAGAAGCGTAAAGCCGAGCCAGCTGCTCCTGGAGAAGCCTTGGTCGTGACTCAAGGAAAGTTTAAGGGGAAACCCAAAGGGCCTTGGAACCCCAAGAAAGTGAAAGACCAAGACGAAAATGATGTGTTGGATTTGCCGTGCCACATTCAACCAAAGAAAGATGAAGAGGGTAAACTCATTTACTCGAAACAAACCACTCGACAGTGTCGGCTCTTGATCCAGCAGTTCCAGGGGAAACAACACAAAGATAAGGAAAAGGAGTCGGACAAGGTTGAGGACAAAGAAGATAGTGATGATGGATACCCCCAGGTCAATTCCACCCTGATGATTTTTGCTGACGTTGAAAGCAAAAGTCGATTGGAAGTTATCAACAGAGAAGTGAATATGGTCGCTCCGGTGACACTCGGTTATTTGAAATGGTCTCAGACTGCCATCACATTCGACCAGTCTGATCACCCGACGCACATAGCCACCCCTGGGAGGCAAGATTTGTTGGTCAACCCAGTTGCCGAAGGCACTCGACTGACTAAAGTTTTGATGGATGGTGGCAGTGGCCTGAATATACTGTATGCAGAGACGTTGAAAGGGATGGGCATTCCGATGTCCAGGCTCAGTACCAGTAACATGAGTTTCCATGGAGTCATTCCTGGAAAGAAGGTCGAGTCACTCAGCCAAATTGCTCTTGATGTGGTTTTCGGTGATTCCAAGAATTACCGCAAAGAAAAGTTTACGTTTGAAGTCGTCAGTACAGTACTTACGGTCGAGCGGGAAGAAGAAGGAAAAGCCTATAAAGTTCAGCGCCCAGTTTACTATGTTTCTGAAGTTCTGACTCCGTCAAAGCAGAGATATCCGCACTATCAGAAGCTTGTTTATGGGATTTACATGACCACGAAGAAGGTTGCACACTATTTCTCCGACCACTCTATTACAGTCGTCAGCGACGCTCCATTGTCGGAGATTCTGCGCAACAGAGATGCAACTGGTCGAGTGGCCAAATGGGCGATTGAACTCCTTCCCTTAGATATTAAGTTTGAGGCAAAGAAAGCTATCAAGTCCCAAGCAATAGCAGATTTCGTCGCCGAGTGGATTGAACAGCAACAACCGACTCAAGTTCACTCGGAGTACTGGACCATGTTCTTTGATGGTTCTAAGATGATGAATGGTTCTGGTGCTGGGGCAGTGTTGGTTCCCCCCCCCCCCCATGGAGATAAGATCAGATATGTTCTCCAAATTCACTTTGATTCCTCCAATAATGAAGCAGAATATGAAGCACTTTTGTATGGGTTGCATATGGCCATTTCACTCGGCGTCCGTCGCCTCATGGTCTATGGCGACTCAGATTTGGTGGTTAATCAAGTGATGAAGGAGTGGGACGTCAGAAGTCCGGCCATGACTGGTTACTGCAATGCAGTGAGAAAGCTAGAAAAGAAATTCGAGGGGTTAGAGTTTCATCATATACCCCGACTGAAAAATCAAGCAGCTGATGATTTGGCAAAAATAGGTTCCAAGAGAGAAGCCATTCCTAGCAATGTGTTTTTAGAACACATCCACACACCATCAGTCCAAGAGGATCCTTTCACCGAAGAAGCCCTGCAGCCAAAAAAGTGCCACGGATCCGACTGAAGTTGAGGTTCCAGCAGTGGTCGACCTGATCATGGAAGTTTTGGTCATCACTCCCGACTGGACGATGCCGTACATCGCGTACATTCTAAGGAAAGAACTCCCAGAGAATGAAGAAGAGGGTCGACAGATCGTCCGTCGATCCAAGGCCTTTACTGTGATAAAGGGATAGTTATACAGGGAAAGCGCGACTGGAGTCAGTCAGAAGAGTATAACGCCAGCAGAAGGTCAAATAATTCTTGACGATATCCACTCGGGAACCTGTGGTCATCATGCGTCCTCTTGGACCATTGTGTCTAAAGCATACCGAGCGGGATTTTAGTGGCCAAGAGAAAATGAAATGGCGAAAGAGATAGTTGACAAATGTGAAGGATGTCAGTTCTACTCCAATATGTCACACAAACCCGCGTCAGCCTTGAAGACCATTCCACTCGTCTGGCCCTTCGCTGTTTGGGGATTGGATATGGTTGGACCACTGAGAACTGGCAGGAGCGGCTTCAATCATGTACTAGTGGTGGATATGGTTGGACCACTTAGAACTGGCAGGAGCGGCTTCACTCATGTACTAGTGGCAGTCGACAAGTTTACTAAATGGATTGAAGCTCAGCCTATCAAGAATCTTGATGCTTGCAATGCTATCAGTTTCATCAGAGAGTTGATATTCAGATATGGAGTTCCGCATAGCATCATCACTGATAATGGGTCAAACTTCGATTCAGAAAAGTTCAGAGCCTTTTGCGCCTCTCAAGGCACACGAGTCGACTACGCTTCAGTCACTCACCCCCAGTCGAATGGACAAGCGGAAAGAGCAAACGGCCTAATCCACAAAGGACTGAAACCCTGACTGATGCGCGATCTCAAGCACGCAGCAGGCGCATGGGTCGACGAACTTCCATCAGTTCTTTGGGGATTGAGGACCACCCCTAATCGGTCAACTGGACGAACTCCATTCTTTCTGGTCTACGGAGCTGAAGCAGTTCTGCCGGGTGACTTGCTTCACAATGCACCCCGAGTCGAGCTCTACTCTTGAGATGAAGCAGAACAAGCCCGGCAGGACACAGTCGACCTCCTAGAAGAGGAAAGAGAGATGGCCATGATCCGACCGACTATCTATCAGCAAGATTTGCATCGATTCCATGCCAGAAATGTGAATAGTCGAGCCTTCCAAGAAGGATACTTGGTCCTCCGAGTGGATCAACAGAAACCACACAAGCTTGCTCCTACTTGGGAAGGTCCCTTCATCGTCACCGGAGTTCTCCACAATGGAGCGTACCATCTTTACAATATCAATCGCAAGATTGATGAGCCACGAGCTTGGAATGCAGAGCTGCTCCGCCCCTTTTATACTTAAGCACTCATTCGGGTGAGATGTAATAAGAAGTACCGTTTTAGTTTATTTATCAGTAACAATAGCTTTGCAGTTATTCTTTTTCGGAATAATTGTTGTCGCTTTTGTTAACATTCTGAAATCCCCCAGTGGGTGACTTGGCTGCGAATCCGTTTCGCCTAAGTTTTTGAAATCCTACCGAGTACGGAGCCAGCCTCTCACTCGGAGGCTTAGATGCGAATCCGCTTCGCCTAAGTTTTAAAAAAATCCTACCGAGTGGTGAGCCAGCCTCCCACTCGGGGGCTTAGCTGCAGTCCAGTACTCGCCTAAGTTTGAAAAATCCTACCGAGTGGGGAGCAATCCTCCCACTCGGGGGCTTAGCTGCAGTCAAGTACGCTCCTAAGTTTGAAAAATCCTACCGAGTGGAGAGCAATCCTCCCACTCGGAGGCTTAGCTGCAGTCAAGTACTCGCCTAAGTTTGAAAAATCCTACCGAGTGGAGAACAATCCTCCCACTCGGGGGCTTAGCTGCAGTCAAGTGCTCGCCTAAGTTTGAAAAATCCTACCAAGTGGAGAGTAATCCTCCCACTCGGAGGCTTAGCTGTAGTCAACTACATGCCTAAGTTTGAAAAATCCTACCGAGTGGAGAAGAATCCTCCCACTCGGGGGCTTAGCTGCAGTCAAGTACTCGCCTAAATTTGAAAAATCCTACCGAGTGGAGAGCAATCCTCCCACTCGGAGGCTTAGCAGCAGTCAAGTACTCGCCTAAGTTTGAAAAATCCTACCGAGTGGAGAACAGTCCTCCCGCTTGGGGGCTTAGCTGCAGTCAAGTACTCGCGTAAGTTTGAAAAATCCTACCGAGTGGAGAGCAATCCTCCCACTCGGGGGCTTAGCTGCAGTCAAGTACTCGCCTAAGTTTGAAAATTCCTACCGAGTGGAGAGCAATCCTCCCACTCGGAGGCTTAGCTGCAGTCAAGTACTCGCCTAAGTTTGAAAAATCCTACCGAGTGGAGAACAGTGCTCCCACTCGGGGGCTTAGCTGCAGTCAAGTACTCGCCTAAGTTTAAAAAATCCTACCGAGTGGACAGCAACCCTCCCACTCGGGGGCTTAGCTGTACTCAAGTACTCGCCTAAGTTTGAAAAATCCTACCGAGTGGAGAGAAATCCTCCCACTCGGAGGCTTAGCTGCAGTCCAGTACTCGCCTAAGTTCGAAAAACATCCCGATCCGCAAGGACGACATGGTGCAGGTTGACTGCTACCTTCTCCTTTAGAGCTACGCCACAAGTACAACGTGCGCTCCATCCCAATCCGCAAGGACGACGAGGTGCAGGTCGAATGCTACCTTCTCCTTCGGAGCTACGCCACAAGTACAACGTGCGCTCCATCCCAATCCGCAAGGATGACGAGGTGCAGGTCGACTGCTACCTTCTCCTTCAGAGCTACACCACAAGTACAACGTTCATTCCATCCTGATCCGCAAGGACGACGAGGTGCAGGTCGACTGCGATACGTGCTCCATCCCTACCTGCAAGAATGATCGTAGGTCGACTGGATTTTCCACCTCAGAGCTGCATCTCAAGCATAAGGATTGTTCCAAGTGAAGAACAAAGTTCACTCGAAGGCAAATGCAAACATATTCAGAAATAAACCAAGTTCAGATAAATCCTAAAGGTCCCAGACCGTAGATCAAAGTACTCGGGCATTCGGCCCAAAAGAGTTTAATGGTTACAAAATCCACTTGGCATTCCGAGGCAAATTTAAGGTGGGGCATAAAAGTTTGTTCACTCCGGAGGAGGAGGGCTGGCAGGCTCGACAAACTCATCCAGGTCGACACCATCGGCGATCCGAGTGCAGCAGCGTTGAAAGTCTCCATAAAAGATCGAAAGTCATGCTTCTTGGTGTTGGCGACCTTGATCGCTACCAGCTTATCTTCTCGCGCCTCTTTGCAATGGACGTGAACCAAAGACAGAGCCACATCGACACCACACCGAGCAGAAGACTTCTTCCACTCATGCACTCGACCAGGGATCTCATTAAGTCGAGTCATTAGAGACACGAGGTTGTTCTGGAGTGTTGCCCTTGGCCAAAGTGTTGTGTCGATCCGCGACGTGGCGACTTTCAGTCGAGCCAAATAGTCAACAATGTCTTCAATGGGGGATTCCAGTCGAAGCAGGTTCATAGCAGTTTCGTCCTTCACGGGAGAGTTGATAGGGTCCAAACTTGGTTCAATTCGCCCAGTCTCCTCCTCGAAGTCTCGGCAAAACTCTGCATGCACAATCCAAGGATGAGTCAATATTCGTATGCTGAGTTGACAAAGATAAACCAGTCAGAACATGATATATACCTTCAAGCTTGATAAATAACTTCTTGGCGAGGCTCCTCAGATAGCTTTCCAGATCATCCCTCCTACGAGTAATGCCTTCCATCTTATCGTTCAGGTTGACCTTGTCCTTCTTCAAGCGGATACCTCCTTGTTAGCTTCGTCTAGAGTAGATTTTATCTTGGCGTTCTCCTCCTCCAGTTTGCCGACTGAAGCCAGCTTCTGTTCAGCCAGAGCAGTTCGGTCATCGGCCTTCTTTTGTGCAGCAGCTAGATCTTGATTCTTCTTTACCAGAGCCTAATTCAGTTTTTCTGAAAAAGAAATGACGCTTAGTTGAGAAAGAGCAGAATGAAATCCGGGTCTAAGACAAACCAGTCGACAAAGCTTCCTTACCATTGGCGTCATCTTTGGCCTTCTGCAGCTCTGACTTGGCCAACTCCAGGTCAAGGTTGAGTTGAATTTGCTGCTTTTCCATGTCGGCAAAGCGAGGTCCAAGGTCACAAGGTTTCTACAATCAGAGAGGATGGGTTATTTTACAGAGAAAAATGACAAAGACAATAAATACTAAGACTACGGTCGGCTGCCCGCAGTCCACCATAGTCTCGGGGACTACACCTAGTGGGTGTACTTAGCGTGACCCCACTGGTTCAGTTAACACTCGACGAGACCTTTTCGGCGCGAGTGTATAAAAAAAGGAGAAGGAAGACAGCAACAAACAACCTCTTCAGGCCATAGTCGACCGCAAGTAGTCGACCACGGTCTCGGGGACTACACCCAGTGGGTGCACTTAGCGTGCCCCCACTGGTTCAGTTTACACTCGACATGGCCAGACCAGACCGAGTGAAGGAATTAAAAATTCAAGACTACAATCGACTGCCCGCAGTCCACCGTAGTCTCGTGGACTACACCCAGTGGGTGCACTTAGCGTGCCCCCACTAGTCCAAAACTTCAATAAAAAAATCTAGCTCAAAATATGGATTTGCTCAGTGACAAGATCCAACACCCAGTGGGTGAACAGATGCAAAGATCCTTGGAAATAGAGTTTTCAGGTACCATATCCTAACAGAGCAAGCCAAGAAAATCAGTCGACGTGCTGCTAACCCGAACATTGCTTTGGAGAGCCGAGCTGGCATCATAGGCGGCCTGACTGGCATCCCGCACCATCTTCATCTTCTCCATCATAATACCTGCTTGGCGTATGGCTTCCTTGGCAGCATTCACTTCGTCCTCTGGGACATGATGGGTGGCAAAAACTGAAGGTGGATCGGCAGGAGCTTAAGCAGTCGACGAAGAAGGCAGGGCACTTGACAGTGGTACGATGAAGGTAACAGAAGCCCGATTGGCATCACCAGCGTCCTGAACGACTGGTTCCGCTATCGGCGTTGACTGTGGCGCCTTGTGTGCAGGAGTTTTCCTATTTTTCCTCGTCAAAGGCCTCTCTGGCTCTTCATCGTCATTGTCGGGGAGGTCAATAATGTTGGTAGCTGTTCAAAGATCAGTCACCAAAATTACATCACCCAATGGTATGTATTATAGTTGAATCGACCAAATAAAGACAGAATGACAGAAATCGTACCCAGATTGGAGGTGACTGCATCCTCCATTGCCTCATCCTCATCCCTGTAAGCTGAAGTCCCGGAACTAGCAGCGCTGCTAGTTCCAAAGTTCATCTGGTCAAATCAAGGATAAAATAAACAGCACGGAGCGTCGAGTGAATACAAAGGGAGACACTCACGCAGAAGCGACGGGGATGTCAATCTTAATCTTCGGCAACGCCTTCCGAGGCTTCTGCACTACAACTTTGGGCTGCTTTGAAGCTTTTTTAGTTGGGGCCGGTGAAGACGTCCGAGGGCGCTTTGAAGACTGGCCAGTCTAAGCAATCGCCTTTTCACGGGCGCTCGTTGGTCTTGGTTGAGCTTGGATCGCCTCTCCCTGCGAGGAGGTGACTCGACTTCTTCTTCGTCACTTGAGTCGTCACTTTCCTCGTTCCCCTCTCTGTCAGAATGCCAGTCGCCAATGTCGCCGCCGCTCGCCTCCCCTTCCGGGTCTTGCTCTTGCTCTCCGTTGGGCATTGAGTACATTTCGATAAGGGCCTAGAAGAAAAACAAGCAGAACAAAAGCCAGTCGATGGAGCATAAATAGCTGCATGATTAAAATTACAGCCGGAAACTCAGAGTTGAACCTTGTCCGGTACGTGGGACTGGTCGAGTGGAGGAATTCTCCTGGCTCCCCTAGGGTTGTCTTTGTTCCGAGTGATGCTCGTTAGCCAGCCCTCCAGCGTGGCATCCTCGACCTCCTCCGGGTGGATCCGAGTGGTGTCCTCAGTGCCCGAATACATCCACATCGGATGGTCTCGAGCTTGAAGTGGCTGGATGCGTCGCTGGAGGAAGACCTCCAAGAGATCCATACCAGTCACCCCGTCACGGATAAGCTGGACAACCCGTTTGACCAGCACCTTAACGTACGCCTTCTCCTCCGGGATCACCTTCAAAGAGGAGGGCTTCCTCACTCGGTCCATGGAAAAAGGAGGGAGTCCAGCCGACTGCCCTAGCGTCGACTGGTCTTTGCAGTAGAACGAGGTCGACTACCATCCACAGACCGAGTCGGGAAGGATCATGGCCGGAAAAGAACTTTTCCGTCTCATCTGAATCCCAAGACCCCCGCACATCTGAATCACTTGTGTTCTCTCGTCACTCGGATTGGCCTTTTTCACCGTCTGGGAACGACAGGTGAAAATGTGCTTGAAAAGACCCCAATGAGGTCGACAACCCAAGAAATTCTCGCACAAAGACACGAAAGCAGCGAGATACACGATTGTGTTGGGTGTGAAGTGGTGGATTTGTGCCCCAAAGAAATTCAGAAATCCCCGAAAGAAAGGGTGAGGAGGCAAGGAAAACACACGGTCGACGTGGGTGGCAAGGAAAACGCGCTCACCCTCCCGAGGCTGCGGCTCGGACTCCTTCCCCGGAAGCCGTGCCGACCCGTGGGGGATCAGTCCTCCATTGGCCAGGACGTCGAGGTCTTCTTGACGAATCGTCGAGCGGATCTAGTCGCCCTGGATCCATCCCTGCGGCAGGCCGGCCCTCGAGGAAGATCCACCCCGACTGGTCGGCTTCCCCTTCGCCTTCGCCGTCGCCTTCTTCGCCTGCTCCAGAGCTATCGTCTTCTGTTTCCCCATCGTCGTCGGCGAGGCGCGCACGGAGCAGTGGCACTGGGACGAAAGCGAGCGCGGCCGAGAAGTCCGAGGAAGAGAGGAGGAAATGAGAACGCAATGTTCCAAAACCCCGGCCCGACGCCTTATATGGGGTTACTTCCGAGTGACTGACTTGTAGGCCCGGGCGATCCTATCAAATCCCGCAACACTCGTGCGCGTGATACGTGGCGAAAAAGGTGGCGCGGAAATCGAGGCGGCCCTTCCTTATCCCATCTGATTACTACGCCCTCCTCCGTCCCGCGCGCTTCCCGAAATTCGAATCCCGCGGAATCCACGGACAGCAGAACAACTTGTCAGGCGGAAGATCTCCTCCACATCGCCACTCGGAGCTCTTCTAGTAAAGAAACTCACTCGACAAAAAACTAAGAATGGATCAAGTCGACTAAAAAAGAAGTTGGTGTCGTCACCTCAGTCCGTCGATCCAGAACAAAGTATGCTCATAACACAAAAATGGGTCAGAAGTGTTCTCAACTCCTTCCCCACTCAAACCTCGATCCATTCGGGGACTAATGATGAAGCTATGTGCCTAGGGTAGGGTCATGGACCTGTTAAAGATACCCTCCCCAAGGACATTCCTAAACGAACCAGAAACATTTGAAGAAGAACCGTCATCCACTCGACCATGAAGCAATGTTCCACTTGACGGCCTTGAAGACACTCGACCGTATAGAAAATCACTCGACCACCGGGAGGTCTAAGGCCACTCTGCTCTACAACGGTCAGGAATTAAGTCATAGCTTTATGGTCATTATGCATCTTTATTGCTGGCGTTATCTATAACGCCCCTCTCTTTATGTGCAATGAATCCTATGTAACGGAGGGGAGCTGGGGTCCTGGCGTACTCTATATAAGTGTCAGGACCCCGATCCTAAGCCACATCGATCCAGCATGTAACACATCATATCACTTTGCGGCCTCACGCACGATACTCCCACGGGTGCCACCTTACCTGGCCAGGGACCGTTTGCGCCTCTTGGCTCACGTATATGATAGTGTCGCTAGCATCCATATGACAGAGAACCCGGGCCGACATGGCTAGTCGTGAACCCAAGGCGGCACTAACCCATGAGGACAGGCATACATGAATCACATCGAGCATGTCGGTCAACAATGTATAAATCCGGGCTGTAGCACTGGGCTAACAGGACTACGGTAACCCGGGCTGTAGCAGTCTAGGCAGGACTCCGGATAACACCGCGTGGCATTTCCCCAAAGGGACAGACACAGGAACGAAGTGAAACACATGCCGGCCAGTCATGTGTTCCTAGCAGTAGTGCTGGGCTAACAGGACTCCGGTGAACCGGGCTGTAGCGGACTACTATCGCTCAGAAGCACTAGACTACATTTCCTCATATGATAGGCTGCCAAGGATAAACAACTAGATAGTCGGATCCCACTCATACCAAGCATTTCAATCATACACACAATATGCCCGATATGAGTAAATACAACATTGCATCACAACAAAACTCTACAACTCAAGTACTTTATTTAAGAGGCTCCAAAGAGCCATACATATCATCCATACAGATAGGGGTCACATGACCCGACACTCAAGTCATACAATCATAGAAGCACATGCGGAAGCAAAGTAGTCTGAGTATAGACACAAGAAAGAAAGAAGGCTTGACGAAGCCTGTCTATCTACATCAACCCTTCACAAGTCTTGGTTCACCACCTGGGTGATAAGTCACTCGTCAACGTCGAGGTCTACGTAGAACCCATCAGAGGGGTTGGCGTAGTCGTCTAAAAACATTAATTAAAGCAACATGAGTACGAAGGTACTCAACAAGTCTTACAACAGAATCCTATTATACATGCACATTCTCAAGAAGGTAGTGGAGTTATTGCAGCAAGCCAGCTTTGACTCTTGGCTAAGCTATCCTACGATAGACACAACTTGTAAAGCATTTGTCGCACACGAGTCCACTATCACCAACGCAATACTCCACCGTGGATCCTCTCTCGCCAACCTACAAGAGGGCCATCCGCGGTACTCACACTTATCTTGAGATTTTTAGTAGAATCCATTTACTTGTCTATGACCTGTATCGGTGACCAAGTAGTCCTTTACCGCGGACGCGGCTATTCGAATAGTTTCATACCCTGCAGGGGTGTACTTCTTCACACATGTTTCCACCACTTAGCGTCTGCACACGTCATGTGCTCGGCAGACTTCAAGCGAAAGCCGACGTGGGTGTAGACCACGACCTAACCAACCACACTAGTCTCTAGTCCAGGTTTATCGCCTATTCGGGTTCCATCCGCAAGGAGATCCGGCCGGGGTGTCCTCAACGGCCCTAAACGATGTGTGCAGGGTTCCCGAGACACCAAATGGGCGAATCGGTACACCGGTCCACGTGCCTACCGCAACACAGCCCACCCCTATGGTCAGCACTGCGTGCGGCCCCCAGCAACTACAAACACCAGAAACTACTTGCAACTCCTGGACAGAGGACGAGAGGGGTCGGTAAGTCGAGCGGGGTCATATTTCAGGGCCCAATGTGTGGTAGTAGCTGAGCCTTAAATCACACACATAGATCTCAGTTCTTAAGGACGGCCTCAATGAAACAACCCACCATGTACTCCTACATGGCCTTCCATCGATTCTTTTACCAAATCGTGTTCAACACTTTCACACTCTCGACAACGTCACAACCTTTCACTCTAGTTCATCACCCCGATGAGCCAGACCTGACACAACTCTAAGCATAGCAAGCATAGCATGGTAGGAACACACACACATATGTCTCAATCAACTCCTACACATGCTAGTGGGTTTCATCTAGTTACGGTGGCAATGACAGGTCATGCAAAGGAAGTGGGTTCAACTACCGAGACACACAGCAGTTTGAATCGCGTTGTCTTAATGCAGTAAACGAGAGCAGAAGCGAGAACATGGGTTTGTATCGGAATGATCAATGGGTTGCTTTCCTGATGGAATGGTAGTGGGATACTGCCCTTCAGTTGGATACTCTTGAATATCCTCGGAGGCAGGACCTACCACGAAGAATACATCGAAACACAATCAACACATGACGATATGCAACATTATGATGCATGCTATGACATGGCAATATGAATGTGTCCTGGCCTAATGCAAGCTAAAATAGAAAGGGATGAACTCATTTGAATCAAAGATTCAAATATTAGCCCATTAGACATGGCCTTAATAGTGCATTTCCTTATTCTGTTTAAACATCAAGGTAAACTTGTTTTGTCATGCATGAAACCATTACAGATGGATATGTTGAATTTTTCTGATAATTTTTCATATATAAATTATTTCATTTGGAGTTATAGATCAATTTCTATGATTTTTTGAAGTTTGAAACATTTTCTGGATTTTCCTGAATAAGATTAAATCCAGAAAATCAATTACGGCGTCAGCATTGCGTCATGCTGACCTCAGCAGGTCAACAGACCCGATCCAAGTCTAACCTGACGCGTGGGTCCCGCGTGTCAGTGTGGTTTAGTTTAACTAAATTTGATTAGAACTAATCCTAACTAATTAACCGACTGGGCCCCATCTGTCATTGACCCAGGGGGGCAAACTGGGCCCACCCGTGGTCAAACAGGGTCAATGGGGTCAACTCGCCGGCGTTAAGCCGCCGGCGACGACCAGACGTGGCGGGGCAGCGCGGGTTTCGCGCTCCGGCGAGCAAATAGACGGCCGAGGCCATCTACGGGAAGCTGGGGCTCGTGCGCATCCAGCGCGGCATGCGGCGGCAGCGGGGGCGGCCGAAGCTCGCCGGAAACGAGCTTGGGGCGGCGCCGGAGTTCGGGCGGGGTCGGTTTTGACGCTATGGTGCACGGGAGGAGGAGCTGGTGGTGGCTACGGTTTCCTGGTGCTGCACTGAGCACGATAGTGAGGTTGGCTTCGAGCCATTGTGGCTCTAGCCACGACGGCGCCATGGCCGGCGGCGAGGAGCTATCGGCTCCGGTGAAACTAGGGCTACGCGGTGCAAAAGAGGCGGGGAAGAGAGGGGTTCGGGGCGGGAGCTCACAGGGAGGTCGACGAGCAGCTCAGCGGGCTCGGGGGCGAACGGAGCGAGGCGAATCGACAAACGGCGGCCGGCGGGCACCGAGGTCGAAGACGAACTGATGGCGGGGATGCAGGGCCTCCAGCGAGGCGTGGCTCGGTGGGGAGGGCGAGGGCGTCACGGCGGAGCTCCCGGACAGGTCAGAGGGGCGAGGGGGTGACGGAGGGTGCGGTTACGGCGGCGAGACGGCGACGGGTGCGTCGGCCATCGCGGGAGAGGGGGAGGGAGACGAGGGAGAGAGTGAGAGAGGACGAGAGGGGGACGTGGGGGTCACGTGGCAACCCAGGACGTCTCCTGGCGTCGGCGGAAGCAGGAGGTGGCCGGCGTGTGGCCGCGGGCGCCGGCCACGCGCTCCGCGTCCTTCTGGCGCGAGGAGGGCGACGACTGGCATCGCCAGTCGGCTGGGCCGAGCCAGGTGGGCTGGCCAGCACAGGTAAGGCCCAGGTGGGCTTCTCCCTCTTTTTTTTAAATTTATTTCTATTTTCTAATTAACTGTAACGGTTGGGCTTTATTTAAAATACTAAAACATTTCCAAAAATCCTGGAAATAATTATGGGCTCTGTTTGGATTATTCCCAACAGCAAACATTTATTTCTAGAATTATTTGAGTATTTAAATTATTGAATAGCATTTAAATGCCCAAATTCAAATACTTATGATTTAAAACAATGACCTTTTGTTGACCTATAAAATTGTGCACCTATTTTGCCAGAGGTTCTAACCCAAGACAAAGAGGGTGAACATTTTAGAAGGGCATTTCAGGTTCATTGAAAATGCTTTTAGTAAACCCTAGTTGATTTCAGGGGGGGTGTTGGGGGTTCTGCCTTCCCCATTTCAAGTTTCTGATGAAAAGTAAACATGATGCAACACTCTAATGCATGACTAGCTAGGGTGTGACAACTCACCCCCACTCAAAAGAATCTCGTCCCGAGATTTAGGATCCGTCGGAAAGAAGGTGGGGTACTCGAGTCGAAGATGATCCTCCCTTTCCCAAGTAGCTTCTTGCTCGGAATGGTGTGACCATTGAACTTTGAGGAACTTGATATTCTGGCATCGAGTGGTACGCTCGGCTTGATCAAGGATACGAACGGGATATTCTCGATAGGTGAGGTTATCTTGGAGATCAAGCATTTCGTGGTCCACTCCACGGATAGGATCCGAGAAGCAACGCCTGAGTTGAGAAACGTGGAAGACATCATGAACTCTGGAGAGATGCGAAGGTAGTTCCAGTTGGTAGGCAACTTCCCCTCGTTTGGCAAGAATGCGAAAGGGTCCAATGTAACGAGGAGCCAATTTGCCTTTGATACCGAATTGATGGGTTCCCTTTAAGGGTGTAACCCGAAGGTAAGCCATCTCGCCAACTTCGTAAGCCATCGGCTTATGCTTGCGGTCATACTGACTCTTTTGTCGAGATTGGGATGTTTTCAACTTCTGACGAATAATGCGAACCTGCTCTTCTGCTTCCTGGATCATATCCGGGCCAAAGAGTTGTCTCTCACCGGTTTCTGACCAGTTAAGGTGCGTTCGACATTTTCGTCCATAGAGAACTTCGAAGGGAGCCTTGCCCAAGCTAGCTTGATAACTGTTGTTATAAGCGAACTCGGCGAATGGAAGGCACTTCTCCCAATTCATACCGAAAGAGATGACAGAAGCTCGGAGCATGTCCTCCAGAATTTGATTGACTCGTTCTACTTGACCACTTGATTGAGGATGGAAGGCGGTGCTAAAGGAGAGACGAGTTCCCATAGTATTTTGGAAACTTTCCCAAAATTATGATGTGAAAAGACTTCCACGGTCTGAATTAATTTCCAAAGGGACACCATGGAGAGACACTATTCGAGAGATGTACAAATCAGCTAGCTGGTTAGCGGTTATACTCTCACGAACAGGTAAGAAGTGGGCTACTTTGGAAAGACGATCGACAACAACGAAGATAGCATTATTCCCTCTTTTGGTTTTGGGAAACCCGGTAATGAAATCCATACCGATTTTATCCCATTTCCATTCAGGAATCTCCAATGGTTGAAGGGTGCCAGTAGGCCGTTGATGCTCTGCTTTAACGCGATGACAGACGTTGCATTTTGCAATGTATTGAGCGATTTCTCTCTTCATCCTAGTGCACCAAAACCTCTGGCGTAGGTCTTGATACATTTTGGTACTGCCAGGATGAATGGTGAGAGGGGATTCATGAGCTTCCTTAAGGATCAGTTGCCGTAGATGTTGTCTCTTGGGGACCACCAATCGGTTCTCGAAGAAGACAACACCTCGCTCATCCATGGAGAAACATTTAGCAACTCCGCTAGCAATGTTTTCCTTGATGCGGGATATGCCCTTATCGCATTTCTGGGCAGCTATGATTTGATCCGTAAGGTTAGGTTTCGCCACCAGGGTGGAAAGGAATCCTCGAGGAACAATGTGAAGGTTAAGCTTACGAAATTCCTCGTGGAGAAGTGGTTGACTTTGTTGTAACATCAGATTGTTACAATAAGACTTACGACTTAGCGCATCAGCCATGACATTGGCTTTGCCTGGGGTGTAAGTTATTCCTAATTCGTAATCTGTGATCAACTCGACCCAACGTCTTTGCCTGAGATTCAAATCCGGTTGGGTGAAGATGTATTTCAAACTTTGGTGAACAGTGTAGATTTCGCAATGATTACCAAGAAGGTAATGTCGCCAGGTTTTGAGTGCATGGACTACCGCTGCAAGCTCTAGATCATGTGTGGGATAGTTATCCTCATGTGGACGCAACTGTCGAGAAGCGTAGGCAATCACATGACGATCTTGCATGAGAATGCAACCTAGTCCTTGTTGCGAGGCGTCGCAGTAGATAACAAAGTCCTTGGAAAAATCTGGTGGTACTAGTACGGGAGCAGATGTCAGGCATCTTTTCTGTTCCTGAAAGCTGAACTCGCATTGTGGGGTCCACTCGAACTTTTTATCTTTCTTGAGGAGTTCAGTTAGGGGCTTAGCAACTTTGGAGAATTTCTCGACGAAGCGGCGGCAATAGCTTGCTAAACCAAGAAAACTCCGAACTTGCTTGACCGTTTCAGGTGGAGTCCAGTCAAGGACGGATTGAACTCGCTCGGGATTGACAGCAATGCCCATACCAGAGATTACATGGCCCAGATAGGTCACTTCTGGCAACCAAAATTCGCACTTGTAGAATTTGGCATAAAGACGATGCTCTCGAAGTTTCGTCAATACTAGCCTTAGATGTTCGGCATGTTCCTCCTCATTCTTGGAGTAGATGAGTATATCATCGAGGTAAACCACGACGAATTTATCCAAATACTCCATGAAGATCGAGTTCATTAACCGAGAGAAGGTGGCTGGAGCATTGGTTAAACCGAAGGACATGACGGTGTACTCGTATTGGCCATAACGAGTAACAAAATCCGTTTTGGGAATGTCCCCGTTCTTGATTTTGATTTGATGGTAACCCAACCTCAAATCCATCTTGGAAAAGACTGAGGATCCAGCGAGCTGGTCATACAGGTCGTTGATCCTGGGGAGCGGATACTTGTTCTTGATAGTGACCAAATTGACAGGTCGGTAATCTACAACCATCCGATCCGTTCCATCCTTCTTCTTGACGAAGAGGACGGGGCAAGCCCATGGAGAAGAACTAGGACGGATGAACCCCTTTTGCAAGGACTCATCGAGTTGTTTCTTGAGCTCGGCTAGTTCTAGGGGTGCCATCTTGTAAGGTCTTCTAGAGATTGGGACGGTTCCTGGAACAAGGTCTATTACGAACTCGACATCCCTGTCAGGTGGAACACCTGGCAGTTCCTCTGGAAAGACATCCGGAAAGTCACGAACTACGGGAATATCTTCAAGGTCTGGAAGGGGGTTGGCATTTAGAGAGTAAAGCTGACGCTCCGACACTCGGGTCAAAACATGGACTGTTCTGCCCGATGGATGGGTGAGTTGAACGGTTCTAGTAGAGCAATCAATCTTAGCGTAATGGGATGGCATCCAGTCCATACCCAAGATGATGTTTATGTCCGAGGACTTGAGAGCGAATAGCGACGCGAGGAAGACCAATCTGTCGACAAGAATTTCATTTCCATGGCTGATTCTAGAGGTTTGCCATCTAGAGCCAGGAGTTTGAATTTCCATGGAGGTGGGCATGTCACTAAATGTGGTATTGTGCAGACGAGCATAGCTCTCAGAAATAAATGAATGAGATGCTCCAGTGTCAAAGAGAACAGTTGCCGGATGGCAATTAACAAGGAGTGTACCGAGAACAACGTTGGGGGCCTCCTGAGTCTCCTCAGCTGAGACGTAGTTGACATGGCCACGAGCAGTGGTGGCCGGCTTGGCGACGAGCACTTTTGCTGTTGGCTTACCACGGCCAACAGACTTCCCGAACTGGTTGGGGTTGTTCTGGGGACACTCACGGATGTAGTGGCCTGACTCTCCACACTTGAAGCAAGTTATCATATTGGGGCGTGGAGCAGCATTAGCAGCGGGACCACCATAAGTCTTGGGCGATACATACTGTTGGTTGGGGCGAGGCGCCTCAAAGGATGGCCTCGGAGTGAACCTGGATGGCACAGCAGTGTTTGGGATCCAGACCCGGCGCTTCTGAGATCCAGAGCCGGATGAAGATCCAAAGTCACGGGAGTGTTTGCAGGAAGCTTCAAAATCATTCTGCCTTGTCTCGGCACTGATGGCCTTGTTGACTAGCTTCGGAAAAGAGGTGCATTCATGCAGACGAAGATCACGGCGAAGCTCGGGGCTAAGTCCCTTGCGGAACCTTGCCTGCTTCTTGGCGTCGGTAGATACCTCTTCGGGAGCAAAACGTGCTAACTTTCCAAACTCGCGACTGTATGCATCCACAGTCAGTCTACCCTGGGTGAAGTTACAGAACTCCTCCCTCTTGCGATCCATGAGGCCTTGCGGAATGTGATGCTCACGGAAAGCAGCACTGAATTCAGCCCAATTAGTGATTTGGCCGACTGGGCGCATAGCCTCATAATTTTCCCACCAAAGGCTAGCAGGGCCTTCGAGGTGATAAGCAGCAAAGGTAACTTTATCATCTTCGGCTACGTTGGCAGAACGTAGCTTGTGGGCGATGCTGCGAAGCTAGTCATCCGCATCGAGAGGTTCGATGGAATGGTTAAACTTTGGTGGATACAGCTTGACAAAGTCATTGATTGACACTGGAATGTTTCTCTGCTGGCATGCAGTATTCTGCTCAATCCGCTCTAGCAAGCGGTTAGTCTCACGCTTGTTTCGTTCTGCCTCCAGCATCACTTCGGCCAGGGATGGCGGTTGAGGCAGATTTTCATTGCTAGCTGCTCTAGCTTCACCCTGCTCCGGAGCAGCAGGGTTGCTGCGGGTGTTGACCATCCTAGGAAAAACAAAACAACAATTTAGACCAGGATGGCAAAATCTGGGCAAGGAAGTGCGGAATGTAATGGATAACAAGGAATGCAGAGATGTTCATCCGTATGACATGGTAATACAGAAACTGCCATACATTAACCAACAGTCATACACACCATACATAGTTTAGTACAAGCCCAAGCTAAGGTACAACTATGATGAAAGACGTTACATCTCATCGGAGGCATTCCAAACTCCTATACATTATTTTTCTACACCTCCGGAATGGATACACACTAAGTCATATTCCACAAGTCATGCAGGACGGTGGACATACAACTGTTACAATACTAGCAAAAACTACTACTAGCTCAGACAACTCAGTAGTAATCCTCATAGAAGTCACCACCCAAGCCTGGAAGCGGAACATGTTCATCTGGGAACAGACGGTCCTGAGGAGCTTGCGGACCATAGGGACTTGGGTGTGGCCTTGGTCCAACAAACGGCGGCAGACGAGGTCCATGAGGAGGAGTGATGCCTCCCACCTCACGCCACTCCATGAAATCTGGCAGACTGGCACGCACAGGATACAAGTCCCTCATGTCCATGTATCCGGCTTGCACTGCAGGGGCAAACCGAGTCAAAGTGGCCCAGTGATCAGAACGAGCATTAAAGAGTTCCATACGTAAGGCCCGATTTTCACGGTCCTTGTCTTCCAACATCTCAGTAGTGGTGCGGAGGAGTGAGCTCTCATGGGATGCATCGCTATACATACCCTGAAGGTAGCCATGCGCCCCAAGGAGGGATGCTGGCATGTAGCGGAAATCAGTGTTGCTCAGCAAGGCAGTTCTGGCTCGAATAATAGTCATCATCGAGTAGGTTGCATCCTGCACGGACATCCCAATAGTGATCCCAAGTCCATAAGAACAGTGGAGCGGTTCAGTAGCTCCGGGATAAGATGGATATATCCTGACCGTGCACAGATATTGGCTTTGATTAAAGTCTCTAAACTGCTCCTCGACGGTATATTCAGGATACCATCGGTAACCTGTCTCGACCATCACTCGAACCAACATAGCTGTGTGACCACATATATCGATGCAACGGGTCAGACGAACCACTTGGTTCTGGGAACGAGTGGCCATCTGAAAGCACAAAATAATGCAAAGCCATTAGAACTTTCTAGGAGAATTTGGACTGCATAACGGCTGTAAATGCTCAGAAAAAGAGATGAGACATCCACAAAAGTTTGCAAAACCACTCAACAACATCATATCAAGGTTCTGGTTCAACTGGCAACATACTAAAATTTAGTAGGAACTGAACTGGGTTGTAACCAACAATCCTATAAGTTACTACGGATTAGTAACACGTGAACCTGATAGAGAGAAGAGAGCCTAGTCCTCAACCCACGTAGAATGAGAAGAGAATGACTCAAGACAGAGGGCATAAGGTAAAGGAGTAAAACAGCCTTACGTTCCCTCCCACAATCAATTCCCCTACATATAACTAAAGCATTTCTAGACTCGACATCGACCAGTTTGGCTTAGCGAACCTACAGGCAGTCCGGCTCTGATGCCAACGCTGTCAGGACCCCGATCCTAAGCCACATCGATCCAGCATGTAACACATCATATATCACTTTGCGGCCTCACGCACGGTACTCCCACGGGTGCCACCTTACCTGGCCCGGGACCGTTTGCGCCTCTTGGCTCAAGTATATGATAGTGTCGCTAGCATCCATATGACAGAGAACCCGGGCCGACATGGCTAGTCGTGAACCCAAGGCGGCACTAACCCATGAGGACAAGCATACATGAATCACATCGGGCATGTCGGTCAACAACGTATAAATCCGGGCTGTAGCACTGGGCTAACAGGACTCCGGTAACCCGGGCTGTAGCAGGCTAGGCAGGACTCCGGATAACACCGCGTGACATTTCCCCGAAGGGACAGACACAGGAACGAAGTGAAACTCATGCCGGCCAGTCATGTGTTCCGAGCAGTAGTGCTGGGCTAACAGGACTCCGGTGAACCAGGCTGTAGCGGACTACTATCGCTCAAAAGCACTAGACTACATTTCCTCATATGATAGGTTGCCAAGGATAAACAACTAGATAGTCGGATCCCACTCATACCAAGCATTTCGATCATACACACAATATGCCCGATATGAGTAAATACAACATTGCATCACAACAAAACTCTACAACTCAAGTACTTTATTTAAGAGGCTCCAAAGAGCCATACATATCATCCATACAGATAGGGGTCACATGACCCGACACTCAAGTCATACAATCATACAAGCACATGCGGAAGCAAAGTAGTCTGAGTATAGACACAAGAAAGAAAGAAGGCTTGACGAAGCCTGTCTATCTACATCAACCCTTCACAAGTCTTGGTTCACCACCTGGGTGATAAGTCACTCGTCAACGTCGAGGTCTACGTAGAACCCATCAGAGGGGTTGGCGTAGTCGTCTAAAAACATTAATTAAAGCAACATGAGTACGAAGGTACTCAACAAGTCTTACAACAGAATCCTATTATACATGCACATTCTCAAGAAGGTAGTGGAGTTATTGCAGCAAGCCAGCTTTGACTCTTGGCTAAGCTATCCTACGATAGACACAACTTGTAAAGCATTTGTCGCACACGAGTCCACTATCACCAACGCAATACTCCACCGTGGATCCTCTCTCGCCAACCTACAAGAGGGCCATCCGCGGTACTCACACTTATCTTGAGATTTTTAGTAGAATCCATTTACTTGTCTATGACCTGTATCGGTGACCAAGTAGTCCTTTACCGCGGACGCGGCTATTCGAATAGTTTCATACCCTGCAGGGGTGTACTTCTTCACACATGTTTCCACCACTTAGCGTCTGCACACGTCATGTGCTCGGCAGACTTCAAGCGAAAGCCGACGTGGGTGTAGACCACGACCTAACCAACCACACTAGTCTCTAGTCCAGGTTTATCGCCTATTCGGGTTCCATCCGCGAGGAGATCCGGCCGGGGTGTCCTCAACGGCCCTAAACGATGTGTGCAGGGTTCCGGAGACACCAAATGGGCGAATCGGTACACCGGTCCACGTTCCTACCGCAACACAGCCCACCCCTATGGTCAGCACTGCATGCGCCCCCAGCAACTACAAACACCAGAAACTACTTGCAACTCCTGGACAGAGGACGAGAGGGGTCGGTAAGTCGAGCGGGATCATATTTCAGGGGCCATTGTGTGGTAGTAGCTGAGCCTTAAATCACACACACAGATCTCAGTTCTTAAGGACGGCCTCAATGAAACAACCCACCATGTACTCCTACATGGCCTTCCATCGATTCCTTTACCAAATCGTGTTCAACACTTTCACACTCTCGACAACGTCACAACCTTTCACTCTAGTTCATCATCCCGATGAGCCAGACCTGACACAACTCTAAGCATAGCAAGCATAGCATGGTAGGAACACACACACATATGGCTCAATCAACTCCTACACATGCTAGTGGGTTTCATCTAGTTACTGTGGCAATGACAGGTCATGCAAAGGAAGTGGGTTGAACTACCGAGACACACAGCAGTTTGAATCGCGTTGTCTTAATGCAGTAAACGAGAGCAGAAGCGAGAACATGGGTTTGTATCGGAATGATCAATGGGTTGCTTGCCTAATGGAGTGGTAGTGGGATACTGCCCTTCAGTTGGATACTCTTGAATATCCTCGGAGGCAGGACCTACCATGAAGAATACATCGAAACACAATCAACACATGATGATATGCAACATTATGATGCATGCTATGAGATGGCAATGAATGTGTCCTGGCCTAATGCAGGCTAAAATAGAAAGGGATGAACTCATTTGAATCAAAGATTCAAATATTAGCTCATTAGACATGGCCTTAATAGTGCATTTCCTTATTATGTTTAAACAGCAAGGTAAACTTGTTTTGTCATGCATGAAACCATTACAGATGGATCGATTGAATTTTTCTGATAATTTTTCATATATAAATTATTTCATTTGGAGTTACAGATTAATTTCTATGATTTTTTGAAGTTTGAAACATTTTCTGGATTTTCCTGAATAAGATTAAATCCAGAAAATCAATTACGGCGTCAGCATTGCGTCATGCTGACCTCAGCAGGTCAACAGACCCGGTCCAGGTCAAACCTGACGCGCGGGTCCCATGTGTCAGTGTGGTTTAGTTTAACTAAATTTGATTAGAACTAATCCTAACTAATTAACCGGCTGGGCCCCATCTGTCATTGACCCAGGGGGTCAAACTGGGCCCACCCATGGTCAAACTAGGTCAGCGGGGTCAACTCGCCGGCGTTAAGCCGTCGGCGACGACCAGACGCGGCGGGTTTCGCGCTCCGGCGACCAAATAGACGGCCGAGGCCATCTACGGGAAGCTGGGGCTCGTGCGCATCCAGCGCGGCATGCGGCGGCAGCGGGGACGGCCGGAGCTCGCCGGAAACGAGCTCGGGGCGGCGCCGGAGTTTGGGCGGGGTCGGTTTTGACGCTATGGTGCACGGGAGGAGGAGCTGGTGGTGGCTACGGTTTCCTGGTGCTGCACTGAGCACGATAGTGAGGTTGGCTTCGAGCCATTGTGGCTCTAGCCACGACGGCGCCATGGCCGGCGGCAAGGAGCTATCGGCTCCGGTGAAACTAGGGCTACACGGTGCAAAAGAGGCAGGGAAGAGAGGGGTTCGGGGCGGGAGCTCACAGGGAGGTCGACGAGCAGCTCAGCGGGCTTGGGGGCGAACGGAGCGAGGCGAAACGACGAACGGCGGCCAGCGGGCACCGAGGTCGAAGACGAACTGATGGCAGCGATGCAAGGCCTCCGGCGAGGCGTGGCTCGGTGGGGAGGGCGAGGGCGTCACGGCGGAGCTCCCGGACAGGTCAGAGGGGTGAGGGGTGACGGAGGGCGCAGTTACGGCGGCGAGACGGCGACGGGTGCGTCGGCCATCACGGGAGAGGGGGAGGGAGACGAGGGAGAGAGAGAGAGGACGAGAGGGGGATGTGGGGGTCACGTGGCAACCCAGGACGTCTCCAGGCGTCGGCGGAAGCAGGAGGTGGCCGGCGTGTGGCCGCGGGCGCCGGCCACGCGCTCCGCGTCCTTCTGGCGCGAGGAGGACGACGACTGGCATCGCCAGTCGGCTGGGCCGAGCCAGGTGGGCTGGCCAGCACAGGTAAGGCCCAGGTGGGCTTCTCCCTCTTTTTTTTAAATTTGTTTCTGTTTTCTAATTAACTGTAACTGTTGGGCTTTATTTAAAATACTAAAACATTTCCAAAAATCCTGGAAATAATTATGGGCTCTATTTGGATTATTCCCAACAGCAAACATTTATTTCCAGAATTATTTGAGTATTTAAATTATTTAATAGCATTTAAATGCCCAAATTCAAATACTTATGATTTAAAACAATGACCTTCTGTTGACCTAGAAAATTGTGCACCTATTTTGCCAGAGGTTCTAACCCAAGACAAAGAGGGTGAACATTTTAGAAGGGCATTTCAGGTTCATTGAAAATGCTTTTAGTAAACCCTAGTTGATTTCAGGGGGGTGTTGGGGGTTCTGCCTTCCCCATTTCAAGTTTCTGATGAAAAGTAAACATGATGCAACACTCTAATACCTGACTAGCTAGGGTGTGACAACAAGCCACCCCCTCCTCTGGGACAAAGGGTTCGCACCCCCTATAACTCACACGCATATAATCTAGTTGACCGCCTCCGGGCTCCGAGACGTAGGGCTGTTACTTCCTCCGAGAAGGGTCTGAACTCGTAAACCTTGTGTGTACAACTCCTCCATAGCTGAGATCTTGCTTCTACATTCCTACCCCCTATTCTACTATCAAACTTAGAACCACGACACGCGGCGTGGCGCGGCATGGAGGGGCGCGCGTGACGTGGGCGGCATGTGTGTGGGGCAGTTTCCGCATGCATGCGTCACATCATGGTAAAGAGGCGGCTCGCGTCTTCCCCCCCCCCAAAAAAAAAGAGGGAGGCGTGGGGGCGCGACTCATTTACTGCGCGGGGCGGGTCGCGGTCTTCAAGGCGTCCACACCCCACAATCACGGGGCAGGGAGAGGTCGCTTCACATGCCCCTTGATTTTGCATGTTCCCCACGTGTCCTTCATGCACTTGGGGTGGCAAGCGGTGGAGGTGGCAATCCGGGTCATCGCTGATTGGGGCTGTGGGTCGGTCTTGATTCGCTGCGCCCCTGGTGGCTGGATTGGCCGAGTGGGGCGGCTGAGCCCCGACCCCGCCCCTCTATAAAGAGGGGGAGGGGAGGGATGGCATCCTGCACTCTTCTGTCATCTATCTCCTCCTGCTTCTGCTTCTTCCTTTCACTCGCCATGGAGAAACGGAATCCCGGCCCCTCGACGGTGGTGGCGAGGGTCACTTCTCGATAGCGCGTCCCTCCTCCTCGTCCTCAGCCGCGGTTGTGGAGCCGGCCGCGAGGGGAAGGGGGAGGGGGCGAGGCCAGGGCAGATGTCATGGTGCTCGGGGAAGAGGAGGACGGGGCAGCGTGCCGGCTTCGCCCCCGCCAATGATGCCTTTCCCGATGGAAGGCCATGTCGGAGACCAGCCCCGCGAGTTCTTTATCAGGCTGCGCCGGCCTCCGCGTCACCGTCTTCGTCTTCCTGCCCCGTTCGCTCGGTAGATGGAGCGCGACCCGACCCAATCCCTCAGATTGCACATGAGGGGCTGCGGGAATGGGGGCACGCAGGTCGACGTCGACTTCCCGGCTCCTCGGGTCATGTACCTCCGTCATGGATGGAAGACGTTCGCTCGCATCCACAGCCTGAGGGTGGGGCTCGTCCTCTACTTCAAATTAATGGAGGACGGCCTGCTCTCCGTCAAGGTCTTCGGAGACTTCGGGACTCGCCTGAAGTGCTGCGTGGATAGCTCGTTTGACGGAGACTCCGACGACGGAAGCTCTCCCTTGAGCGAAAGCGATGAGGAGGACAGTGGGACAGATGACGGGGACGAGTCCGACTAGGCGTCGGACGCCCCGCGCCAGGGCGGGTGCGGCAGCAGCAGCATGTGCACCTGGCCACTCCTCCAGCAGAGTTTTGCCGGGGGAGGGGCTAGCTCCTTGAACTTCTCGGGGCCGTCTCCTTGGGCGACTGGAGTCAGGAGGCTGCGGAAGAGGAAGAGGGTGGGCGGCAAGGCTGTCAACTTGGAGTACGTGGGCACCGACGCCTTCATCGCGTATCGTCGGTCCTGCCGCCTCGTCTTCCAACTCCTTTACCGGCACCGTCATCACTGATCCATCCGTGGGTGGCCACCGAGGTGTTCTCTTGGTGCTTTCTACTGCTCGTAGCTCGCCTAGGAGCCCCTTTTGCTCTTTTTCCTCCTTGACCCGCCTCCTGTGGAGAGGGACAAGAAAGGGATTACGGGCATCTTATCTGGTTTTTAATCTGTAAGCCCTCAGGCATTATTAAATTTTAAAGCTTGTAACCCCCCCTGTTCATGTTTTTATTTCGTATGAACTGTACCTGCACGGGATGTTTTTTTAATGAAAAAGGGGTATTTGCCGGGGGGTTTCGTTCATGGATGGAACCCACGACAAGGAGTGAATCCTTGTTACTATTCAAGATGAACGTTTTCCGCCCGGCAACAGGCCTCGCCATTCCCCCACTTTGCTCGACCATTCTCGTGCCCTTGGCGGAGGCAGGGATGAGGCGGGCTTAGGCTCCTCGCTCTATTTCCTTGCCGTCGTGACTACAACCAAATCCGGGCCCAAGAGGTAATCCTTGGGTATAGAAAAGGGGAGCACGGTGGCCTAGAAATAAAATGAGGTTTCACTTATCCATGTTCATAACTAAATGCATGACAGGGGATAGAAGACTTATCTGGATCTGCAGCCCCCGGCAACCTTATCTCGCCGTGGTTGGATCCTTGTACTTGGAGCCCCCGGCAACTTTGGTTTGTTGGGGTTGAGACGATGGTCCGTGCCCTTTCTTCCAAGTAGCTCAGCAGAAGTGCTCATGTGCCCTGCGAACCAAAAGAGGACAGAAAAGAAACGGAGAGACACGCACTCGACCTCTAGGCTAGGGGTTAGTCGCTGCTAAGCACTATCAACCCTAACCAAGGAAGAGACTCGACCTAGCATGCATGCTATAACTTAGGGCGCCAGCGCTTCATTTATTTATGCTCAGGGTCTGCGCTTGGCTTTGTACAAAGGGTTACATGCCTTGCCAGCAAAGCTTGTACAAAAGGTGGCTTGCCGGGAGGCCCGGCAAGCCGCGCCTTATGGGTAAAACTTGCGAAGATGCTCGATGTTCCAGGAATTGCTCACTTAGACATCATCTTCGGTCTCCAGGCGGACAACGCCGGGCCTAGTGACTCGTGTTACCCGATAAGGGCCTTCCCACTTTGGCGTCAACTTGTTGGAATTCTTGGCCGACTGAACGCGCCGAAGAACAAGGTCGCCTTCCTCAAAGCTTCGGGCATGAACCTTGCGGCTATGATAGCGACGCAAGGCTTGCTTGCAGCGTGCTACTCTAACAGCCGCCCAAAGATGATCTTCCTCAAGGAGCGTCATGTCATCTTGGCGCAACTGCTCTTGCTCAATGTTACGCCCCAGATCCGATGCTCCAGGTGTCTGCCAGTTATTCGTCGTCGTTGCCATGTAATTTGCCTGCGTGTTGCATTTTGCCATGTCATCATGTGCATTGCATTGCATACGTGTTCGTCTCATGCATCCGAGCATTTTCCCTGTTGTCCGTTTTACAATCCGACACTCCTATGTCCTCCGGTGGCCCTTTTTACCTCGTTTCGTCAGTGGCCGAAAAATGTTCTCGGAATGGGTTGAAACTTGGCATGCGGTCTTATTATAGTGTAGACAGAGCGCCTATCAAATTTTGTCACATTCGGAGTTCGTTTGATAGCCCAACCGTTAAATTTATAGCGGCACCGTTGCCGGTATTTTCGACGGACGTTTCGGTCTCCGGAACAGCCGCCGGGCCTCACTTCTCTTCCGTCCTCTCAGCCTGAGGCCTGTCTTCACAGCCCACCTAGTCCCCCCTCTGTCCGAAGCCGCACGATCGCGATCGTACGGCTCGAAAACCCCTCCCAACCCCCAAACCCTAGCAAATTAGCTATATATGGACACCCCTAGTCCATTTTGGGCAACCTAGACCCCTTCCCCAACCTCCTGCCGCAGCCAACCCCCTCCTCCTCGGATTCAGCGCTGCCCCACTCCACCTCTGCCACTTGTCGTCGCCGCCGCCGCGTCCTGGACCAATTTAGGCGCGACACTTCGCCTCCCGGTGCCCCGCAGCCAACCCTAGCGCGCCACGTCGCCTCCCCAGTGCCCCCACTTCGCCGCGGCCCGCCTGGCCCATCCGCGGGCCGCCCCAGGGCTGAAGCGGGCCCAAGCTGCCGCTGCACGCGCGCAACTCCCCCGCGCGAGCCCGGATCCGTCGCCGCCCGCGCCCGCCTCGCCGTTGCTCCGCTGGAGCTCGCCGGACTACGCCACCGCTCGCCGCCCCGTCGCCTTGGCTTCCACGCCGCCCCGCACCCAAGCGCCAACACCGCCGCCGCCATCGCGCACCGCCGCCCTGCAACCATGGCGCCGCAGCCTCGCTTCCCGAGCGCCGCCGCGCACCACCGGCGCCGTCGAGTCCCGCTGACCCCGTGAACGGAACCCGCAGCCGCGGATCCGCCAGACTCCGCCCTGCGCCTTCATCCCCGGCTCCATCCACCACTGACACCGCGCCGCCCTCGCCGGAGAGCGCCGCCACTCGTCGTCCAGACCGGATCGCGAGGAGCCCGATCCCGTCGCCGTGCCCGCGTTGACCCCGCATGGGCCAGCGCCTCCCCGCGGCCCATCTCCTCCGACCCGCCTCCTTCCGCGTCCTGGGCCGAGCCCAGTGGTGAGCGCCACTATTCCCCATGCCCGTGCGTCTTTTAGTTTCACAGCGCTCACTCGTTTTTTTCTAGAAAATCTGCATAGTCCCTAAATCTTTGCATTCTTGTGCCCACTTTGACCTGCTGTAACTTTGTGCATACTGCTCCGTTTTGCATGCATGATATATCAAAATGTTCATAAGGATGTGTTCTTCATTTTGTTCCATTGTGTCATGTTAATTAGAGTTCATCTTGATGCCCTAATCATCGTTGCAAGACTGCTATAAACTGTTGTCTGTTGTCTGTTATCAGAACTTGCTCTTTTGTCATTTTTGCCATGTTTAATGTGTGACTCCCGTGAACTTGAGCCCTACATGTGTTTTGAAGCAGGCCATGCCATATTTACAGGGGTGTATGCCATGTATTTTTGTGATCTTCGTGGTGACTAGCACAAGCATGCAAAGTAGCTCTCATATAATCTTTCCTAGTCCATTTTGGGCAAACTAGACCCCTTCCCCTACCTCCTGCCGCAGCCAACCCCCTCCTCCTCGGATTCAGCGCCGCCCCACTCCACCTCCGCCACTTGTCGCCGTCGCCGCCGCGTCCCGGACCAATTCGGGCGCGACACGTCGCCTCCCGACGCCCCGCAGCCAACCCCAGCACACCACGTCGCCTCCCCAGTGCCCCCACTTCGCCGCGGCCCGCCTGGCCCATCCGCGGCCCGCCCTCGGGCCGAAGCGGGCCCGAGCCGCCGCTGCACGCCCGCAACTCCCCCGCGCGAGCCCGGATCCGCCGCCGCCCGCGCCCGCCTCGCCGTTGCTCCGCCGGAGCTCGCCGGACTACGCCACCACTCGCCGCCCCGTCGCCTTGGCTTCTGCGCCGCCCCGCGCCCATGCGCCAACACCGCTGCCGCCATCGCGCACCGCCGCCCCGCAACCATTGCGCCGTAGCCTCGCCTCCCGAGCGCCGCCGCGCACCACCAGCGTCGTCGAGTCCTGCTGACCCCGGGAACGGATCACGCAGCCGCAGATCCACCGGCCTCCGCCCCTCGCCTTCATCCCCGGCTCCATCCACCTCCGACACCGCGCCGCCCTCGCCGGAGAGCGCCGCCGCTCGTCGTCCAGACCGGATCGGGAGGAGCCCGATCCAGTCGCTGCGCCCGCGTTGACCCCGCATGGGCCAGCGCCTCCCCGCGGCAATCTCCACCGGCCCGCCTCCTTCCGCGTCCTGGGCCGAGCCCGTGGTGAGCGCCACTATTCCCCACGCCCGTGCGTCTTTTAGTTTCACAGCGCTCACTCGTTTTTTTCTAGAATATCTGTGAAGCCCCTAAATCTTTGCATTCTGGTGCCCACTTTGACCTGCTGTAACTTCTTGCATACTGCTCCATTTTGCATGCATGATATATCAAAATGTTCATAAGGATGTATTCTTCATTTTGTTACATTGTGTCATGTTCATTGTAGTTCATGTTGATGCCCTAATCATCGTTGCAAGACTGCTATAAACTGTTGCCTGCCGTCTGTTATCAGAACATGCTCTTTTGTCATTTTTGCCATGTTTAATGTGTGACGCCTATGAACTTGAGCCCTACATGTGTCTTGAAGCATGCCATGCCATATTTACAGTGGTGTATGCCATGTATTTTTGTGGTCTTCGTGGTGACTAGCACAAGCATGCAAAGTAGCTCTCGTAATGTTGCTGATTTCAGGGACTTGGAGATCTTCCAAGTCTTTTCCCATATAATATTATTATGCCATGTATTCATGTTGCTACAGTGATATCCATGCCTCTTTTGAGTATGTTCAGTAAGGAGGTTATGCTCATATGGTTATGCTCTATCCATCCATGCCTCTTTTTGCATTTATAGAGTGCTCTAGCATGTCTTAATCTTACTCGACTTTTGCTATAAAATGTTCCTGGCAGATTTTTTACATGTTATTCAATTTTGCCATGGTTGTTGTTAGTGATCCAAGCATCCTATGAACTTGATATTGCCATATTTATCTTCATGAACATTCCATATTGCTGTAGGTATGCTTTTATGGTCATGCAATGCCTTGTGGTGAGTGATTCAAGATCACCAACATGCCTACTTATCGTTGTTTATGCCATGCTCTGTTTTTTCAGTCTGAATCTGTATATGAAACTTGCTATGTTTCATGGGTGCCATCATATCTTATGTGCCTTTTTGGCTCATGATCAGTAAGTGACTTTTGTTATATGAAATTAGCTGATTTATTACATGTCTTTGTTTGCTATTATCAGATCCTGTAGCACGCCGTTTGATAGCTCTAAAATTTGCAACCTGATGTTATTTCTGCCATGTCCTGTGAATTCTGCTAAGTCTGTGAAGCTGATATTATTTGCAATCTTGACATGTCCTTTTGAGCATGTTATAGTAGTTTCTGGAGATAGCTCAGTGTTCATGTTTTGTTAGGCTTTACCTTTACATCTTGTCCATGCCTTTTGTTTTCATGTTGTGATCTGTTTTGATGCTTTCAAGTTGCCTAGTTGCTGTTTTGGACAACATGTCCTTTAAACTTGTATGGTGTGTATGTGTTGAACCGTTGCTCCGTTTTGAGCGTGCTCCATATGATATTTGCTTAGTTTTGCATGTAGTTTCATGTTACCTTGTTGCATCCATGTTTTAAGGTGTGTGCTTGATGTTTGAATGCATTTTGCACCAATACCATGCTTATCTTGTTTTGCTCATATCTTCTAGGCCGTAGCTCCAAATTAAATGAACTTTATATGTAACTTGACTAGAATTTCGTGTAGATCTTCGTGGTGCATCTTAACTTGTTGTTTAAAACTTCAACATAAGGTTTATTCAGATCTGGACCAATTTTTAAATTTGCATATGGGGACTTGCCGGATTTGTTCTATGTTGTTTCCGGCCTCATTTAAACTTGCTTTGATGTGTTGCCCTTGTATGCATCATCTCTTGCCATGAGTAGCTTCATGTAGCCTTGCCATGAATCATACTTGGTTGAGCATCATGCCTTGTTTATGTGTGGTGTGTTTACCATGTTGTGTGCTTCTTCTCGATAGTTCCCGTTTTGTTGCGATCGTGAGGATTCGTTCGTCTTCGCTTGGTTCATCTTTGTGGCTTCATCTTCTTCATGGATTCGCTCTTCTTCCTAGCGGGATTTCAGGCAAGATGACCGTCACCTTAGATCTCATTACTATCATTGCTATGCTAGTTGCTTCGTTCTATCGCTTTGCCGCGTTACCTACCACTTGCTTATCAAGCCTCCCAAATTGCCATGAACCTCTAACCTTTGTCACCCTTCCTAGCAAACTGTTGTTTGGCTATGTTACCGCTTTTGCTCAGCCCCTCTTATAGCATTGCTAGTTGCAGGTGAAGATGAAGTTTGCTCCATGTTGGATTATGTTTATGTTGGGATATCACAATATCTCTTGTATTATTAATGCATCTATATACTTGGTAAAGGGTGGAAGGCTCGGCCTTATGCCTGGTGTTTTGTTCCACTCTTGCCACCCTAGTTTCCGCCATATCGGTATTATGTTCCCGGATTTTGCGTCCCTAACACGGTTGGGTGATTTATGGGACCCCCTTGACAGTTCGCTTTGAATAAAACTCCTCCAGCAAGGCCCAAACTTGGTTTTACCATTTGCCTCACCACCACCTACTTTTCCCTTGGGAGTAACTAACCCGAGGGTCATCTTTATTTAGCCCCCCCCGGGCCAATGCTTGTCTAAGTGTTGGTCCAAACTAGAGCATCGTGCGGGACCGTCCCTTGGCAACTTGGGTTATGTTGGTACCTGTACGCTTAGCTTATCCGGTGTGTCCTGAGAATGAGATACGTGCGACTCCTATCAGGATTGTCGACACATCGGGCGGCTTTGCTGGACTTGTTTTGCCATTGTCGAAATGTCTTGTAATCGGGATTTCGAAATATCCTTCGATGATCGTGAAAGCTTATAATGGGCTAAGTTGGGACACCCCTGTAGGGTATAAACTTTCGAGAGCCGTGCCCGCGGTTATGTGGCAGATGGGAATTTCTTAATGTCCGGTGGTAGTAAACTTGAAGTAAACTCTTCTAAAATACACCAACCGTGTGTGTAACCGTGAGTGTCTCTTTTTGGGGTCGATCGAGAGGAGAACACGGTTTCTGGGTTATGTCTGACGTAAGTACGTTTTCAGGGTCACTTCTTCATTACTAGTTGACGATCGCTTGCTTTGCTTCTCTCCTCGCTCTTATTTGCGTATGTTAGCCACATACATGCTTAGTCGCTGCTGCAACCTCACCACCTTATCCCTTCCTTTCCCATTAAGCTTTGCTAGTCTTGATACCCATGATTATGGGATTGCTGAGTCCTCGTGGCTCATAGTTTACTACACCGGAGTTCTTCTTCGATTAAGGGATAGGTTCCTGGTCGGCAGCCTGGGCTAGCAGGGTGGATGTCGTTGAGTTTTTGTTTATGTTTTATCCGTAGTCGGATCTTGATATTGTATATGATGTATTGTTGTATTCATGTGACATTGTATGTCTTGGTTGTATCCCCACTATTATATAATGTTGATGTAATGATATCCACCTTGCAAAAGCGTCTTCGAGATGCGCTTCTATCCTTGGTGGAACCCTCGAGTTCCTTTAGGATAGGGTCGCATCTTGGGCGTGACAAGTTGGTATCAGAGCCTCGACCGACCCTAGGAGCCCCCCTGTTGATCGTGTAGTTTGGTCGATGTCGAGTCTAGAATAAAACTTTTCGGAGTCTAGTTATAACGGAGAGTAGGAATTCTTTTTATTCCTCTGCCCCTTCGTCGCTCTGGTGAGAAATATTGGCGTAGGTGTTTTGAACTACTCCTCTTCCGGTTCAAATTTTTTTAGGATCACGCAGTTAGTTTTCGTTCGTTGGCCATCCTCTTTTCAACCTGGCGCACTTCTCTTCGAGTGGTTTCGATCCTCGCCATCTTTTGCAAGATCAATCCTCAGCTCTTTTCAATCGATGTTGTTTTCCTACCCGAAGTTGTTCTTGCTTATTTCCCACCAGCCCACCCTTCTTCTTCTCGGAACCGGAGTCTGTAATCGAGTATCCATCATACTCGTGCGAAGTCTTTGCATTCTTCTCTAAATCATTTTAACCAGTGCTTCCTCTTCAAGTTATTCGTCGGTTCCCCGTTCCGAGTTGTCTGTGTTTTTCCAGCCCTCCCACCCCTTTTATTCCGGAGTCTGAGCCTCTATTCGAGCATCAATTTCATTCGTGCAGAGTATCTTCAGTCTTTCATCAATTGTCTCAACCGGTGAATTCTCATCCAGTTCATCATTGTTCATCTCGTTTCTTTCCGGCGGATCTAATTCAAATTTTCGTTGTTGATCATAATCCTTCCCTTGACTCAAATGTTTCCCATTGCTCGTTCACCTCTCGTCATTTAATCCTTCCGGAGTGCTGAAGACATCTCAGAAGATTCGTGTTTGCATTCAATTATTTCGAGGTTCTCACCTCATTCAAAATTTTCAATCGTTCCGGTGCATTATTTCTCATTCGACAATCCTTTCCAACGGTGTTTCTTTTCAGTGGTCCCTAACCCACAGGTCTTTTCCCAGGATCTTACCTGACTCTTCTAAGTTTCCCAGAGTTATTCTCAAATCCTTTTCGAAGTATGACGTAATTATGAATTTCATCAGTCAGATGCTTTTCCAAGATGGATTTCAAATCATTTTCATTGTTGGCTCAACCTCTTCGCTTTTCATTCTCCCTGAGTTTTTCAACAATTTTGGTGGTGTTTCTCATCGTCAACGTCAACATTTGAAGATCAAAGAAGAATTTCTTGTAAATCTTGTCCGTTCTCCCGGAGATTCGTGGTGCTAGCTCGATGTTATCCTATCTAATTGTTTCAGTCGTGCAATTCTTTTCATCCAGCCGAAGTATTTCACGAGTTGTTTTTCTGTCTCGATCGTCCGGAGGCCATCTTTACGGAATATTTCTTCGTTCTAAGTTTTCATTCGTTCTCCAATTATTCTATATCCATGCCTCTTCGTGCTTTTCTAATTCTTTGCGGCAATTCGTTCTCTTCTCTTCGTCCCTTTACATTTTCACGGTGGTTCGTTGAAGATTCCTTTTCCGTTCTCATGATATCAATTCATTCATTCTTTTCAATCCTACGGGTGGTTCATGAAGACCTTCTCAAACTTTGCGCTATATCTCCCCTTAATCTTTGCCCAATGTGAATAAGTGGTGCGCAATCGATTGCTTCTCATCAATTTAATTGATGAAGGATAAGCATAACATAATTCTTAATTTCATTTCATCATGGTCAAGTTGGTTAATTCTTTTCTTCGGGGATTGTTCATGTTGAATAATTTCTCGGTTTTAAGTTGTTCGTCTTTTCTTTTCTGGAGTTCCAAGCTTCTCGCTTGTTCCGTCACGAAGCTCCATCTTAATCATCGCAAGGCTTTAATATTATTCTGTCATACTTCAATTCTATCTCATAATCTTGTTGTTACCGGAGTTCTTCATGGTGGTTCTTCAGGAGTTAATTCATTCTTCAAGAGTTCATCAAGATTCTTTTGGAAGAGCTCTGTCGTGGAATTGTCGCGGCAAATGTCCTCTTGCAAGGACTTAGTCGTGGAGCCATCGCAACTAGGAAGCTTAAAGGGGTTAATCGGGACAAAGGACACGAGAGGTTTATACTAGTTCAGCCCCTTACGGTGAAGGTAAGGCCTACGTCTAGTTGGGTTGGTATTGCTTGATGTTTTGATGACCAGGGAGCGAGATACGCTATGCCCGGTTCTCGATTGGTTGTCTCTTGCCCTAAGCCACCGGCGGGTCGTCCCCTTATATACACGGGTTGACGCCCTGCGGCCTACAGAGTCCCGGACGGCTCATAGACAGTGTCCGGCTCGGTGACTAATTAATTCTACCTTATGTTACAAGTCATGCCATCATGGCGGTTTACCACTATGGGCCTTAAGCCGCCCGTGGGCCTTAAACCCTTTATTGAACCGCCATCTTCTGCTTGGTCTTGGGCTTCTTTCTGATGAGTCTTCTTCACGTAACCCGGCCCCTCCTGGGCGGTTTACATGAATAGTTATATCCCCAACATTAGGCCCCAGATTGATTTGAACTGGTTCATGTCAATCTTAAAATACTTTTAAGAAATAAATCTTCAGTCTTCTACCTATGCAGAGGTTTTTAACCCGCCATGACATCATCTTCTGGATCTGAGTTAATCCGCCGTGACGTCATCTTCAATTAAATTCATATTTTACTCCGTCATATCCTCCAACGGATCTTTGTCTTTACTGACCCTTCCGAAAACCGAGGCGTCGGGGCCGCTGGATAATGATGTTTTGGCCTCCTCGTTTCTCGTGTCGTCTGAGTCGGCCTTCCCTTATAAATAGGCATGACCTAGGTCTTCCATTTCCCCCTCTTTCAGTCGTCTTCTTCCTCTTGCTGCATCTCTACCTCTCAAGCTCCGTCGCCGCCGCCGTCGAACTCCTCGTCTTCACCGACTCTGGCCGCTGCATCGATCTGAATCCAACCAGAGATCAACGACAAACTTCCGCAACTCGTCCACATCCGTGAGTTCCTCTCCTTTCCTTTCTTAGATCTGCATTGGAAATTTCTTGAGTTCATCGGTGTTCATCGCCGCCCGACGCAAACCCTCGCTAGTTTCCTCCTCCAATGCCCTGTTTAGATCGTAAAAACAATGTAGAACTGCTACGGCGATTGTTTTCACTTATTTTGTATAAAATAGATCTCATTTCCCTTGTTTGGAAGCCATCTTCGAGTGTATGAACTTCTCTGCACTGTTTTAGGTCTAGAAATTTTTCTTTCTAGAGCGACCGTTTGATCCAAATGAATAATTGCAACTTATGAAACCTATTTGTTCCACACTTAGCCAAAAATTGCCTCTGTGGAATCTGTTTTAGCCATAGTAGTCCGGCTTAAGACAACACCGGATGTCGGCACCGCTTGCTTCCGGCGACTTAAGAAAATTTTAATTATCTTTGATACCTGTAGCGACTTTAAATACCATCGCATAGTTACCCATATGTCATTAGGCCCCTTCTTGAGCCGCCACCTTGAATAAATCAATAGTGCTCTCCTCCGGGTTATAAATTGAGCCGGAAACATTCTTTTATCTTGTTGTAGGCTTTGATTTACGCAATGGCGCCCAAAGCTCCCAAACCTCCGGTGACCTGTAATTGGGTCCCATCCATTGTCACAGAAAGCAAATTGTCCGAATTTGTGAAGTCAAGTTATCTTCCCAAGAAGGATGTTATGTCCTATCGTGCCCTTGAGCCGACTGAAGAAAAACCTCAACCCAAAGAAGGGGAGGTGATCATTTTTACTGATCATATGAGTCGGGGATTTGCTCCACCCGGTTCAAAATTCTTTAGGGATGTTCTGAAATTCTTTGATCTAAGTCCTCAAGACATCGGACTAATTCTGTGTCAAACATATGCAACTTCCAAGTCTTCTGCGAGGTGTACCTTGGAGAAGAACCCAACTTACTTTTATTCAGAGAGTTGTTTTACTTAAACCGGCAGAACGAGCGTGCCAACGGGCCCAGTCTAGAGCTCGGTGGTATCTCAATTCAGTGGCGAAGAGATTGCCTTTTTCTGTACGCTGAGCTGCCGAGTCATCCCAAAGACTGGAACCAGACGTGGTTCTACTGTCAGGACACTTCTTCGGCTGACGAAAATCCACTGCCCGGCTTTCATGCCTTGCGCCTTGAATCCAACCACCCGCTGCCGGATAAATTAACTGCTGTTGAACGTCTGCCACTCACCCCCATTATCAAGAAAATCAAAGCTCTTTTGGGGAATGGCTTAGATGGTATCGACCTGGTCCGAGTCTGGGTTGCTTGGAGAATAATTCCATTAAGCCGTCGTCCCGGCTTAATGTGTACGTACTCAGGCGAGAAGGATGACCCTCAGCGTCACAGTCCTGACGACTTAGCAGATGATGTGGTGGAGGCTACCACCCAGTCCTTGTTGAACGAGGGCACAGTGACCAGTAATGCCTTTGGCTTACTGCCCTTCTCCAAGAAGAACCCATCCCCTGCAGTAAGTCATCAGCCTCAATGATTACTCTTTACTATATATACCTTGCTTTTACTCGTAACTCTTTATAATTTTTCCATAGGCCAATGCCGACTTCTGGAAGGTCAAGTATGACCACGAGGTGGCCAAACAAGCCAGAGCAGCCAAGAGAGCCGAAAGAAAAGCCACCAAGCCTACATCTTCAAAGAAAAGGAAACCAAGCGCCTCAGAGTTTTTAAAACTTGATAATTCTGACGATGATGAAGAAGAGGTAACTTTTAACTTTCCTGACTCTTTTATCATCACCTCACTGACATTACTTCCCTTTCAGGAAGACACAGGAAACAATCAACCCGTCGAGGAAGAGGTAACTATATTCTCCTCCGACTCTGAGCCTCTGCCCCGTCAAAAAATTCAAAGAGTAACCCGTAAAGTAAGATTTTCACATCCTTTGGCTTACCAAGATCCTGACTTTCTTTTGAAGCGACAGCAAATTGCAAGCCGGAGGCAGACCCAAACCAGCAAGGATGCAGAGCTCTCCTCCGTCCTACCTGACGTGACTAGAAAGCATCGGAATGAGGTTATGTCCGACTTACGCTCTGTTTCACCTTTGGCGGGTTTAATTCGTCAACCTCTCAATTCATCTGACTCCAATTATCAGGGTACCTCTCCTTCCTCCTGCGATTCTATGCAGTCAAACATGCCGGCTTTCAAGACCGTCCCCGGGTAATGTAATTTGGTTTACCTTACGCTTTATCTTATTCATGCTTTGTACTCATCCTTATGCTTTTTCCACAGCGTGCAAGTGAAGCCCAGGAAGAAAACAAAGAAAGATAAGCCGGCCCAGGACCCTGTTAAGGATGGCAACTTTACCCATGGGTACGGGTATCTGCGGATACTGTACCCACATGGGCAGGGTATGGGTACAATTTTGTGCCCACAGGTAGCACCCATACCCTGTCCGTTAATTCATGGGTAAGGCATGAGTATAGATTTGTACCCATGAATATACCCATACCCTACCCGTTTATACTGACATGTTACATACTTGTCAGATGTTATTTGGTGAAGTGTGTTGCAAGCTTCTGAACCTATGTTAAAGTTGTCACCAATTATCAATTTGAATTGAGATAATTGTCTTGTACTCATCTATTTATTATTGAGTTGAGATAAATGTAATTTTGTCAATGTGCTATGGATGGATGTAAAATTGTGAATAACTTGTGTAGTGTTTGATCTACCCGTTGGGTACCCAATGGGTATGGGTACCTGTCGGGTATGGGTACGGGTAAAGTTTCGTACCCATGGGTACGGGTATGGGTAGAATTTTGTACTTATTGACTACACGGGTATGGGTATGGTATTGCTCTACCCGCCCCATACCCTACCCATTGCCATGCTTAGACCCTGTTGTAACTGAGCCGGCGCTTGGAACGGCTGCACTTGATGCTTCCGTTCATGAGCCGCCACCTCAATCATCTCATGATGTTCCTGTAACTTCTTCTGACCCGCCTGCTGAGCAAGTCATCAATGATTCTGACAACCCGGAGGTTCCTAGCCCTGCCAAGGTAGACGACCCGGAAGTTGAGATTTTGAAGACTCAATTTGTTGAGCCGGCATAGCCCACTGTACTCGCCAAATGTTCTGCTAAGGAGGAATTATTAGAACGCCGCAAGGCCGAGCTGGACATCTCTGATTATACTCATTTGAGTATTGGAGAGATTGTTTCCGGCTATATCAATCAAGTACATAGCAGCCGTGACCTGGAAATTGACATGGTGAAGCAGATACAACAAAAATCTTCGGTATTACTTACACTATTTTTTCTTAATCATACTTATTGTACCAGCCCCCAAGTCTATTGCTTATGAATAAATATGTTGTAGACTTACAAAATTGACTAGCACCGTTTGTCCAGCTTAGAAAGAAGACAATTAACCCGGTTATAGCAAGAAATATTGAACTTGCGATACACATTAGCCCCCAAGTGCCATGTTCCTTTGCTTGCAAAGTGCTTGGGACTTTATTCTGCGTAAGCCGGCGTAGTAATGTAGAGTTCTTCAGCATACATTAGCCCCCAAGTGTCAAGTATCTTTGCTTGCAAAATGCTTGGGACTTAACGTTATGTTATCATGATCCTAACTATGACCCGGTACCAATGCAGGCCACCATAAGTCAATTTGAGTCGGAGATTGCTGACCTGAAGAGCCGCCTGGCAGCCCAGGAACTTGAAATTCAAAAGGCCAACTCCAAGTTTGAATTCAGCGTCTCTGAAAAAGAGAAGTTGAAGAAGAACTTTGAGTCAGAGAAGAAGACCTGGGCCGATGAGAACGCCTCTCTGGTGACTCCGGCTGAGACAGCAGAAACCTCACTCGCAGAAGCAACAACTGAGCTGTCCGGTTTAAAGCGCCAGATATCTCGAATGGTCTCAGCAATCTTCGGTAAGTTATTATATGTAAACCACAAATATTAAAATCCTTCCCTTGATGACTAGTTTGATCATTACCTCCGGCTCACCTTTTGTCAAATAACACAGGCCCCAGGAGCACAAACCTCAAGCAGAACATGGTAGTCAAGCTATAGGCAGTCTACACTCTGGTGGAGCAACTGTACATCGTGTCACAACGTGCTTTGGCCGTTGTGGCTTTATCAAATGATGCCCCCCATCTCCAGCAAGATGTGCTAAAACGGCTTGTTGTGCTACCTCAGCGGGTCCAAGAGCTAAGACGGGCATCTGCAAGAGCCGGGGCTATAGCTGCCTTGAGCCGGGCCAAGGCGTGGATTCCAGAGCTAGACCCAGCCGATCTCACTCTTGGATACCCCAGTCTGAAGGAGGATGGAACCTTGTTTGATGAATCAGACTTCACTGCCTGTGTAAAAGACATACGCCCAGTGGCTACTCTAATTGGAAACGACACTGATCTTACCAAGTATCAGCCGGGTTATGACAGCGAGAACCGGAGGATTCCAACACCTCATTATGATGAAGTCAGCTTGATCCCTCCAACTCGTAAGCATGACTTTGCCCCTGAAGTCGACCCCACTGGTTTAATAGATGATGAAGCTGAGTTTGAAGCCTTGAGCGGCATTGACTGGGCCTCATCAACCTTCCAGGACAGGGCAGCCGACGGAGAGGCGGAAAAGGATAACCCGGAAGCTTCAGGTCAACCCAAGGAGTAAACCGCCAGGCGCTATATGTTTTATGTCTTTATGAGAACAATGCCGCACCATTCAGACTCGGGGAGTCTTGTAATAGGGTAGAAAAACTCTCAATTTTGGTTATGCCTTTCGTGCATGTTTATGGCGCTCAATACTTTCTTAAGCCGCCATTGTTATATATTTCCAGCTTTTATTGATCTCCTAGTTCCTTTATGCTAAATAAAAGTTGTCTGCCTTATCCTGCATAGGAAGCAAACAAAAATCCTCTGGCGACTTACCACCACAGGGGTTACATAAGGTATTGATTACCCGGAGTATACACCAAGCAATTTTAGGAGAACCGACTTGCGATTAAACTTAGCGGATATAATCATAATGATATACCTGGGATGCTTGTGGTTATCTCTCCGGATTATATAACCCAGCCCCAGAGGGTAAATTTAACTCCTGAAAATTGGTATATAAAAGTTCACCTGGTACTTAACAACCTGAGGTAACCAATATTAACCCGGAGGAACAAAATCCACTCCATAATATTTTCAAGAGAGCCTCAAGATGGTCAAACATTTACACTTATAAAACATGATGAATAATAAACAAATTTAAAGGCCTCTGATTCGAATACGATCAGTGAACCGTTCCAAAGGGGTTAAGCTAAGATTCGGATACGATCATATAGCCCCCAGTGGCTATGGCGATGCCGATCAAGTGGGTATCGACAGCTATGTTCTCTTTGGTTCGAATACGACCTATGTTTGAACAGGAAGCCCCCAAGTGACCGTAAGAGTTGTTTAATGATGCTGATTCGAATACTATCCATGTTAGACCCAAAGGGGTTAAGCTATGATTTAGATATGATCAGGAAGCCCCCAAGTGGGTTTGGCAATATGCCGATCAAGTGGGTATTGATAGCTATGTTCTCTTTGGTTCGAATACGACCTATGTTTGAACAGGAAGCCCCCAGGTGACCATAGCTAGATTCAGATGTGATCTTAAGCTGGACCAAAGGGAAAGCCGGATTCAGATATGACCCGCTCCCTGTTGGTCGTTTCCATCAAATGAAAAAGAAGACATGTAAATCTTTGAGGGTAGAAAAGGACAGAGGTCCTGTTTTATTTCTTTATATAATATATACATTATTGAAATATATACATCCTGAGAGCTAGAGGCTCAGGTATAATACGGCCGAAGATGAGCGATATTCCACGGTCTGCGGGTCTCTTCCTCCGACTTACGTGAGTCTTTGTGCTCTCGAACATCGATAAGATAGTATGACCCGTTGTTTAGATTCTTGCTGACCACAAAGGGTCCTTCCCAAGGAGGGGATAGCTTGTGCATATCAGACTGATCCTGAATGAGCCGGAGCACTAGGTCGCCTTCCTGAAAGGTTCTGCTTCTAACCCGACGATTGTGATAGCGGCGTAGGTCTTGCTGGTAAATCGCCGAGCGGGCTATTGCCAAGTCTCGTTTCCTCATCCAACAAGTCAAGTGCATCCTGACGAGCCCTCTCGTTGTCAGCCTTAACGTAAGCCGCTACACGAGGCGAGTCATGACGGATGTCACTTGGTAGGACCGCCTCTGCTCCGTATACCATGAAGAAAGGTGTGTAACCCGTAGATCTGTTAGGTGTAGTGTTGATACTCCAAAGCACAGAGGGTAAATCCTCCACCCAACAACCCGGCGTCCGCTATAAGGGTACCAAGAGCCGGGGTTTGATGCCCTTCAAAATCTCCTGATTTGCTCTTTCTGCTTGACCATTGGACTGAGGATGGGCAACAGCCGAAACATCAAGCCGGATATATTCCCTTTGACAGAACTCTTCCATGGCACCCTTGGAGAGATTAGTGCCATTATCAGTTATGATGCTGTGCGGAAAACCAAAACGAAAGATCACCTTTTTCATGAACTGAACTGATGTGGCTACATCACACTTACTAACCGGCTCTGCCTCGACCCACTTTGTGAACTTATCCACTGCCACCAGGAGGTGTGTCTTTTTGTATTTAGACCTTTTGAAAGGTCCAACCATGTCAAGCCCCCAGACTGCAAACGGCCAAGTAATTGGAATCATTCTCAATTCTTGAGCCGGCACATGAGCTCGCCGTGAGAATTTCTGACATCCGTCACATTTACTGACCGGATCTTCTTCATCGGCATGAGCCGTCAGCCAATAAAACCCATGACGGAAAGCCTTGGCTACAAGGGATTTTGAGCCGGCATGATGACCACTATCCCCTTCATGGATCTCACGAAGTATCTCCTGACCCTCTGCAGGTGACACGCAACGTTGAAACGCTCTAGTGACGCTGCGGTGATGTAACTCGCCATTAACAATTGTCATGGACTTTGACTGCCGGATGATTTGTCTCGCCAGGGTCTCATCCTCAGGCAGCTCTCACCGTGTCATATAAGCCAGGTAAGGCACTGTCCAATCCGGGATGATGTGGAGAGCCGCTACCAGCTGCGCCTCCGGGTCTGGCACTGCTAGATCTTCTTCTATAGGTTACTTGACATAAGGGTTATGCAAGACATCGAGAAAGGTGTTAGGCGACACCGGCTTACTTTGAGATCCCAGCCAGCTTAAGGCATCGGCCGCCTCATTCTTCCTTCGATCAATATGTTCCACTTGATAACCCTTGAAGTGCCCAGCTACAACATCAACTTCACGACGGTAAGCCGCCATCAGGGGATCCTTGGAGTCCCACTTGCCTGACACCTGTTGAGCCACAAGGTCTGAGTCGCCCAAGCACCTTACCCGGCTCAAACTCATCTCTTTGGCCATCCGGAGACCATGGAGTAAGGCCTCATACTCAGCTGCATTGTTAGTACAAGGAAACATAAGCCGGAGCACATAACAAAACTTGTCCCCTCGAGGGGAAGTTAAAACTACACCAGCCCCCGAGCCTTCTAACTGCCTGGACCCATCAAAGTGAATAGTCCAATATGTGTTATCCGGCTTCTCCTCAGGTGCCTACAACTCTGTCCAATCATTGATAAAATCCACCAAGACTTGAGACTTAATAGCAGTACGTGGCATGTACTTGAGACCGTGAGGCCCAAGGTCAATGGCCCACTTGGCGACTCGTCCCGTGGCCTCTCTGTTCTGGATTATGTCTCCCAAGGAGGCAGAACTCACCACAGTGATAGGGTGACCTTGGAAGTATTGCTTCAGCTTCCCGCTTGCCATGAACACTCCGTAAACAAGCTTCTGCCAATGTGGATATCTTTGTTTAGAATCAATGAGCACCTCACTGACGTAATAAACCGGCCGTTGAACCAGATGCTCCTTGCCAGCCTCCTTGCCCTCCACCATGATCGCAACACTGACAGCTCATGAGTTAGCAGCCACATATAACAGCAATGGCTCTCTATCAATGGGAGCTGCCAGGACCGGCGGCTCGGATAACTGTCTCTTTAAATCCTCAAAGGCAGTATTAGCAGCATCGCTCCAAACAAAAGTGTATGTCTTCTTCATCATCTGATACAGCGGTACGGCCTTCTCACCTAACCAGCTTATGAACCGGCTTAAGGCAGCAACACGACCCGCCAATCTTGGAACGTCATTGATGCACGCCGGCTTAGCCAGAGAGGTGATTGCTTTAATATTCTCCGGATTAGCTTCAATGCCCCTGTTCGAGACCAGAAAAACCCAAAAGCTTGCCTGCAGATACACCAAGCACACACTTGTCCGGGTTAAGCATCATCTTGTAAACTCGTAGATTATCAAAGGTCTCCTTCAAATCAGATATCAAGGTTTCCTTTTCTCTGGACTTCACCACTAGGTCATCCACATAATCATGAACATTGCGCCCAATCTGATTATGGAGACAGTTCTGTACACACCGCTGATAAGTCGCCTGGGCACTCTTGAGCCCAAAAGGCATAGATACATAGCAGAAGGCTCCAAACGGAGTGATGAAAGCCGTCTACTCCTGGTCCTTAATTGCCATCTTGATCTGATGATATCCAGAATAAGCATCCAAAAAGCTCAAACGCTCACAATCCGCCGTAGCATCAATGATTTGATCAATACGGGGGAGAGCAAAAGGATCAGCCGGACAAGCCTTATTTAAGTCCGTGTAATCCACACACATCCGGCAGGTGCCGTTCTTCTTGAGCACGAGCACCGGGTTGTCCAACCACTCCGGGTGAAAAACTTCAACAATGAATCCGGCCGCTAAGAGCCATGCGACCTCCTCTCCAATAGCTTTCCGTCTTTCTTCGTTAAATCATCGAAGAAACTGTCTGACCGACTTATACTTTGGATAAATATTAAGAGTGTGATCAGCGAGCCTCTCGGTACACCCGGCATGTCAGAATGTTTCCATGCAAAGATGTCCCGATTCTCACGGATGAACTCGACGAGCGCGCTTTCCTATTTAGGATCCAAGTTGGCACTGATGCTGAACTGCTTAGATGAATCGCCTGGAGTGAAATCAACAAGCTTGGTCTTAGCAGCCGACTTAAACTTCATCGCCGGGTCATTTTCCGTGGTTGGCTTCTTGAGGGAGGTCATATCTGCCGGGTCAACATTATGTTGATAAAAATTTAGCTCTTCTGCTGCACAAACAGACTCAGCATAAGCCGCGTCGCCCTCTTCACACTCCAAGGCTACCTTTCAACTCCCATGCACAGTGATGGTGCCCTTGTGACCCGACATCTTAAGCTGCAGATAAACATAACATGGTCGTGCCATGAATTTGGCATAAGCCGGCCGCCCAAACAGAGCATGATATGGACTTTTTATTTTGACCACCTCAAACGTCAATTTCTCAGCCCTGGAACCATATTCATCTCCAAAGGCCACCTCCAATTCAATCTTACCGACCGGGTATGCTGACTTACCAGGCACCACTCCATGGAAGACGGTGTTGGATGTCTTTAAATATTTACCAGTCAAACCCATGCGCCGAAAGGTTTCGTAATAGAGGATGTTGATGCTGCTGCCTCCATCCATGAGTACCTTGGTGAATTTATATCCACCGACCTGAGGTGCTACAACCAAGGCTAACTGACCCGGATTATCAACCCGGGGAGGGTGATCTTCCCTGCTCCATAAGATGGGCTGCTCTGACCACCTCAGGTAACGAGGAACTACCGGCTCAACAGAGTTCACGGCCCTCTTATGAATATTTTGGTCACGTTTGCATAAGCTAGTGGTGAACACATGATACTGCCCACTATTCAGCTGCTTCGGATGGCTTTGATAACCCGACTGCTGCTGTTGATGTCCTCCTTGACTAGACTGCTGTTGATTATAACTGCCTTGATTTCCCTGAAAGCCGGAACTTGAACCACCGCCCGGGCCATGAAAACCGCCGGCACCTGAGCCGTCGCCCGACCCATGATTGCCATCAAACGTGTTGGAATTCTTGAAAGCCTTCATGATGGCACAAATCTTTCCACAAGTGGGTGTCTGGTCGTTCCCGGGTGCCGTGTCTCGGGCAGGGCTCATTGAGTAGCTGCTCAAGAGATGGTCCTGACCCGCTTCCTCGAGGGGGCGATTTTCCCTTACGTCTCTGATTGTTACCCTGCGCATTGGCATTGGCCACAAACTCCGGGTTACCCTCCACCTTACGCTTAATGCCTCCTTGATTCGTCGGGTTATGCTGCTGACCCTTTCCATTGCCGTTCTTCTTTCCCTTCCCTGTCTGTTCCTCATCGGACGCGGGATCCTTGGTACTATCAGAGTCGGCGTATTTAACTAAAGCTGCCATCAGCGTACCCATATCATTGCAATCACGCTTAAGGCGCCCCAGTTTCTGTCTCAGCGGCTCAAAGCGGCAATTCTTTTCCAACATGAGGACTGCAGAGTCGGCGTCCATCTTGTCAGATGAATGTATAATCTCCTTGACCTAGCGCACCCAATGAGTCTTGGATTCACCCTCCTCTTGCTTACAATTTGTCAAGTCCACAATCGACATGGATTGCTTGCAAGTGTCTTTGAAGTTCTGTATGAATCGGGCCTTCAATTCTGCAAAAGAACTAATGGAATTGGGTGGCAAACCCTTTAACCAAGACCGGGCCGTTCCGTCCAACATCATGGTGAAGTACTTAGCCATTGCTGTGTCGCTGACTTCCAACAGCTCCATGGCCATCTCATAACTATCAATCCATGCTCCGGGCTGTAAGGCGGCCGTGTAATTTGGCACCTTCCGAGGCCCCTTGAAGTCCTTGGGCAAACGCACATTACGTATAGCCAGTACTAAACAAGGGACACCGCCGGTTCTGGTGGCTACTCCTGCCTCAACAAAAGTCGTCGGGTAATCCGGAAGGGCCTCCTGAGCCGTCAGCTGAGCCGCCAGTTGAGCCGCCCGCTCGTCCTCCTGGCGTATTCGGTCCCGCACCGGGTTATAACCGCCAGGCTGGTTATGGCGCTGAGCGTTGCTTGATAAAGCCCCGGACTCCATGTGTCTGCTGTAACTCGGGCTCCGGCTTGGACGAGTCGGAGCTAACCAGGGCGGTCGGGTTGAATTAATCTTGTCCCGGCTATAAGAATAGGTCTCTTGTTGAGCCAGGGCCGTCTGAACGTGATCTCTGATCCTTCGGGTCTCCACTGCTGTCGGATCATCACCGTCCACTAGAAGAGCCGCCAAGCGTGCTGACGCTGCAATTAAATTCTCCATGGGGTTGGAGAAGCGACCCGGCGGTATCGGCACGTAACAGGGCGGCGCCATGTTCCCATGAGGAGGTGCCGTCACCTGAGTTTGAACCGGACCCCCGGCTATCATGAACTGGTTGGCCTCTGGGGGGTTACTTGGTACAACTCCGGGTGTTGCGAAGAGGTTTCGTGGGTCGTAAACCGGAGGTAAACGGGACTGAGTTTTCTGATGCCTTCTCCTCATCACTTCATTAGACGCGTTCAGGCTCATGGTAAGCTGGAAAGCCTCTGACTGGAGCTGCTGCGCCCAAGCATCCAAAGCCGCCCGTTCAGTGGCTAACCTAACGTCCTCAGCTGCTAAGGCCTCCTTGGCCCGAGCTATCTCCTCACGGACCTGTGCCACCTCTGCATTATGCTCATCTTGATTCGTAGGGATAACTGTGGTGGTTAACAGGGCCGTAAGTTTATCCATGAGATCCATCAGCACCTGAGCCGGCGGGCGCACGAGGCCTCCTGCCCTGGCTGCTCCTGACCCGGACATTATGGCTGCTGCGGCTGTGGAATTTTGGCTGGGTTGAGTACCAGCCAAGAAGACTCCTGCCCAATTTGGTGACTCAAAGGGGTCCGGAATAGTGCTGCCATCGGAACAGCCCCCAAGCCCGCCATCTTGCACTAGATATAGCGAATTTGTTGAATCGGCGGACAAATCACCATCAGAGAGGACGGCCGTCTCACCACCACCTTCAGATCCTTCAGAAAGTTCCCCTCTGTGGATGCAGCCCACGAAGGCACGCTTCACGACGGGCTGAGCCCCGGCGAGTCTCGCGCTCTGAGCCGTCTCGATGAGGTCGGTGCAGTTGTCCGACTCAGGGCTCGGCTCACCAATCCGGCTGATGAAGACGTGGATTCCGCCGAAGGGGACCCGGTATCCGTACTCAACTGAGCCAGCATCGGGGCCCCAGCCTTCGTCGTCGATGTAGATCTTTCTGCGACGACTCTTGGTCATCCGGCCAACCGTGTATCCCTTGAGCTCTTCGAAGCTGCCCTTCAAGAACTAAAATCCACCGTGCGCTGGCCCCACAGTGGGCGCCAACTGTCGTGGAATTGTCACGGCAGATGTCCTCTTGCAAGGACTTAGTCGTGGAACCATCACAACTAGGAAGCTTAAAGGGGTTAATTGGGACAAAGGACACGAGAGGTTTATACTAGTTCAGCCCCTTACGGTGAAGGTAAGGCCTACGTCTAGTTGGGTTGGTATTACTTGATGTTTCGATGACCAGGAAGCGAGATACGCTATGCCCGGTTCTCGATTGGTTGTCTCTTGCCCTGAGGCGCCGGTGGGTCGTCCCCTTATATACACGGGTTGACGCCCTGCGGCCTACAGAGTCCCGGCCGGCTCATAGATAGTGTCCGGCTCGGTGAATAATTAATTCTACCTTATGTTACAAGTCATGCCATCATGGCGGTTTACCACTATGGGCCTTAAGCCGCCCGTGGGCCTTAAACCCTTTACTGAACTGCCATCTTCATGCTTGGTCTTGGGCTTCTTTCTGATGAGTCTTCTTCGCATAACCCGGCCCCTCCTGGGTGGTTTACACGAATAGTTATATCCCCAACAAGCTCAAGTATTCTTCTTCTTGCTTCGTGAGGTGCAATTAATTCTCTGTATTCTTTTGAAGTGGAGTTTTGCATTTCTTCATTCTTCTCAGCTATTTAATCTTTTCGAGTTTGTGGTTGGTTATCACCCCATAAATTTGGGATGGTTACCATAAGTCCACAACAAGCTTATTCTTTGTTGTTGATTTTCTGAACAACTTCGTTCAATCTTTTCTTCGCAAGGTTTGCTTTTCAAATTCATTCGTCGAAGAAGTTGTCATTTTTCTTCTCTGATCTTTTCACTCCAGTATTTCAATTCTTTCGGAGGCATTGTATTGTTCCTCTCGTCAAGTGTCATGCCATCTTGCTAAGTTCAAGTTCTATTGCATTCTATGTTCAACTGGGATCCTATCACAATTCTTTCGTTCTTATTCCTTGTCTATTTTGTTCTAACCAGAGTGGTTTCAAATTCAGTCTTTTCCTTGAGCTTTTGCTTCTAATCTCATTCAACATTCCTCTTTCGTACTCGAGTGCTCTTGACTCTGTTCATTTTCCCTCTTGCGTTTTTGTTTCACCTCATCCTCTTTCCCCTATCTCGTTCCTAAAGATCTCGGGACGAGATCTCTTGTTAGCAGAGGAGAGTTGTAACGCCCCGGATCCGATGCGCCAAGTGTCTGCCAGTTATTCATCGTCGTTGCCATGTCATTTGCCTGCGTGTTGCATTTTTCCATGTCATCATGTGCATTGCATTGCATACGTGTTCGTCTCATGCATCGGAGCATTTCCCCGTTGTCCGTTTTGCAATCGGACACTCCTATGTCCTCCGGCGGCCCTTTTTACCTCGTTTCGTGAGTGGCCGAAAAATGTTCTTGGAATGGGTTGAAACTTGGCATGTGGTCTTATTATAGTGTAGACAGAGCGCCTATCAAGTTTCGTCACATTCGGAGCTCGTTTGATAGCCCAACCGTTAAATTTATAGGGGCACCGTTGCCGGTATTTTCGCCGGAAGTTTCGGTCTCCGGAACAGTCGCCGGGCCGCACTTCTCTTCTCTCCTCTCAGCCCGAGGCCTCTCTTCACAGCCCACCTAGTCCCTCATCTGTCCGGAGCCGCACGATCGCGATCGTACGGCTCAAAAACCCCTCCTAACCCCCAAACCCTAGCAAATTTGCTATATATGGACACCACTAGTCCATTTTGGGCAACCTGGACCCCTTCCCCTACCTCCTGCCGCAGCCAACCCTCTCCTCCTCGGATTCAGCGCCGCCCCACCTCCACCTCCGCCACTTGTCGCCGCCGCCGCCATGTCCCGGCCAATTCGGGGGCGACACGTCGCCTCCCGGCGCCCCGCAGCCAACCCCAGCACGCCACGTCGCCTCCCAAGTGCCCCAACTTCGCTGCAGCCCGCCTGGCCCATCCGCGGCCCGCCCCTGGGCCGAAGCGGGCCCGAGCCACCGCTGCACGCCCGCAACTTCCACGCGCGAGCCTGGATCCGCCGCCGCCCTCGCCCGCCTCGCCGTTGCTCCGCCAGAGCTCGCCGGACTACGCCACCGCTCGCCGCCCCATCGCCTTGGCTTCCGCGCCGCCACGCGCCCACGCGCCAACACCGCCGCCGCCATCGCGCACCGCCGCCCCGCAACCATGGCGCCGCAGCCTCGCCTCCCGAGCACCGCTGCGCACCACCAACGCCGTCGAGTCCTGCTGACCCCGGGAACGGATCCCGCAGTCGCGGATCCGCCGGCCTCCGCCCCGCGCCTTCATCCCCGGCTCATCCACCACTGACACACCGCCGCCCTCGCCGGAGAGCGCCGCCGCTCGTCGTCCAGACCGGATCGGGAGGAGCCTGATCCAGTCGTCGCGCCCGCGTTGACCCTGCATGGGCCAGCGCCTCCCCACGGCCCATCTCCTCCGGCCCGCCTCCTTCCGAATTGGGCCGAGCCAAGTGGCGAGCGCCACTATTCCCCACGCCCATGCGTCTTTTAGTTTCACAGTGCTCACTCGTTTTTTTCTAGAAAATCTGCAGTCCCTAAATCTTTGCATTCTGGTGCCCACTTTGACCTGTTGTAACTGCTTGCATACTGCTCCGGTTTGCGTGCATGATATATAGAAATTTTCATAAGGATGTGTTCTTCATTTTGTTCCATTGTGTCATGTTCATTAGAGTTCATCTTGATGCCCTAATCATTGTTGCAAGACTGCTATAAACTGTTGTCTATCGTCTGTTATCAGAACTTGCTCTTTTGTCATTTTTGCCATGTTTAATGTGTGACTCCTATGAACTTGAGCCCTACATGTATTTTTGTGATCTTCGTGGTGACTAGCACAAGCATGCAAAGTAGCTCTCGTAATGTTGCTGATTTCAGGGACAAATCTTCCGTCTTTTCCCTAATAATATTTTGTGCCATGTATTCATGTTGCTACAGTGATATCCATGCCTCTTTTGAGTATGTTCAGTAAGGAGGTTATGTTCATATGGTTATGCTCTATCCATCCATGCCTCTGTTTGCATTTATAGAGTGCTCTAGCATGTCTTAATCTTACTCTACTTTTGCTATTAAATGTTCCTGGCAGATTGTTTACATGTTATTCAATTTTGCCATGGTTGTTGTTAGTGATCCAAGCACGCTATGAACTTGCTATTCCCATGTTTAGCTTCATGAGCATACCATCTTGCTGTAGGTATGATTTTCTTGTCATGCAATGCCTTGTGGTGAGTGATTTAAGTTCACTAACATGGCTACTTATCGTTGTTTATGCCATGCTCTGTTTTTTCAGTCTGAATCTGTTTATGAAACTTGCTATGTTTTCATGGGCGCCATCATATCTTCTGTGCCTTTTTGTCTCTTGATCAGTAAGGGACTTTTGTTATATGCAATTAGTAGATTAATGCAATGCCTTTGTTTTCTATGATCAGGTCCTGTAGAATGTCGTTTGATAGCTCTAAACTTTGCAACCTGATGTTATTTCTGCCATGTCCTGTGAATTCTGCTAAGTCTGTGAAGCTGATATTATTTGCAATCTTGCCATGTCCTTTTGAGAATGTTCTATTAGTTTCTGGAGATAGCTTAGTGTTCTTGTTTTGTTAGGCTTTACCTGTACATCATTTCCATGCCTTTTGTTTTCATGTTGTGATCCTGTAGCATGTTGTTTTGATGCTTTCAAGTTGCCTAGTTACTGTTTTGGACAGCATGTCCTTTAAACTTGTATGGTGTGTATGTGTTGAACCGTTGCTCCGTTTTGAGCGTGCTCCATATGATATTTTCTTAGTTTTGCATGTAGTTTCATGTTGCCTTGTTGCATCCATGTGTTGAGGTGTGTGCTTGATGTTTGAATGCATTTTGCACCAATGCCATGCTTATCTTGTTTTGCTCATATCTTCTAGGCCGTAGCTCCAAATTAAATGAACTTTATATGTAACTTGACTAGAATTTCGTGTAGATCTTCGTGGTGCATCTTAACTTGCTGTTTAACAACTTGAACATAAGGTTTATTCAGATCTGGACCTATTTTGAAATTTGCAGATGGGGACTTACCTGATTTGTTCTATGTTGTTTCCGGCCTCATTTAAACTTGCTTTGATGTGTTGCCCTTGTATGCATCATCTATTGCCGTGAGTAGCTTCATGTAGCCTTGCCATGCACCATACTTGGTTGAGCATCATGCCTTGTTCGTCTGTGGTGTGTTTACCATGTTGTGTGCTTCTTCTCGATAGTTCCGGTTCGTTGCGATCGTGAGGATTCGTTCGTCTTCGCTTGGTTCGTCTTCGTGGCTTCATCTTCTTCATGGATTCGTTCTTCTTCCTAGCGGAATTTCAGGCAAGTGACCGTCACCTTGGATCTCATTACTATCATTGCTATGCTAGTTGCTTCATTCTATCGCTTTGCCGCGTTACCTACCACTTGCTTATCAAGCCTCCCAAACTGCCATGAACCTCTAACCTTTGTCACCCTTCCTAGCAAACCGTTGTTTGGCTATGTTACCGCTTTTGCTCAGCCCCTGTTATAGCGTTGCTAGTTATAGGTGAAGATGAAGTTTGCTCCATGTTGGATTATGTTTATGTTGGGATATCAGAATATCTCTTATATTATTAGTGCATCTATATACTTGGTAAAGGGTGGAAGGCTCGGCCTTATGCCTGGTGTTTTGTTCCACTCTTGCCACCCTAGTTTCTGCCATATCGGTATTATGTTCCCAGATTTTGCGTCCCTAACGCGGTTGGGTGATTTATGGGACCCCCTTGACAGTTCGCTTTGAATAAAACTCCTCCAGCAAGGACCAACCTTGGTTTTACCATTTGCCTCACCACCACCTACTTTTCCCTTGGGAGTAATTAACCCGAGGGTCATCTTTATTTAACCCCCTCGGGCCAATGCTTGTCTAAGTGTTGGTCCAAACTAGAGCATCGTGCGGGACCGTCCCTTGGCAACTTGGGTTATGTTGGTACCTGTACGCTTAGCTTATCCGGTGTGTCCTGAGAACGAGATACATGCGACTCCTATCGGGATTGTCGACACATCGGGCAGCTTTACTGGACTTGTTTTACCATTGTCGAAATGTCTTGTAATCGGGAGAAGGAATATCCTTCGTTGATCGCGAGAGCTTATAATGGGCTAAGTTGGGACACCCCTGCAGGGTATAAACTTTCGAGAGCTGTGCGCGCGGTTATGTGGCAGATGGGAATTTGTTAATGTCCGGTTGTAGTAAACTTGAAGTAAACTCTTCTAAAATACACCAAACGTGTGCGTAACCATGAGTGTCTCTTTTCGGGGTCGATAGAGAGGAGAACACGGTTTCTGGGTTATGTCTGGCGTAAGTAGGAGTTCAGGATCACTTCTTGATCATTACTAGTTGACGATCGCTTGCTTTCCTTCTCTCCTCGCTCTTATTTGCGTATGTTAGCCACCATACATGCTTAGTCGCTGCAGCAACCTCACCACCTTATCCCTTCCTTTCCCATTAAGCTTTGCTAGTCTTGATACCTATGATTATGGGATTGCTGAGTCCTCGTGGCTCACAGTTTACTACACCGGAGTTCTTCTTCTGCTTCTTCTTCGATTAAGGGATAGGTTCCTGGTCGGCAGCCTGGGCTAGCAGGGTGGATGTCTTTGAGTTTCTACTTATGTTTCATCCGTAGTCGGATGTTGATATTGTATATGATGTATTGTTGTATTCATGTGACATTGTATGTCTTGGTTGTATCCCCACTATTATATAATGTTGATGTAATGATATCCACCTTGCAAAAGCGTCTTGAAGATGCGCTTCTATCCTTGGTGGAACCCTCGAGTTCCTTTAGGATAGGGTCGCATCTTGGGCATGACACTCAAGCTCATCATAAGCGAGCACTCGAGGTGACCTGTATATGAGTTCCGTGGGGAGGATTGCTTCTGCCCCGTATACCAGGGCAAAAGGTGTCTGGCTGGTGGCTCGATTTGGCGTCGTCCTGATCGACCAAAGAACCGCCGGCAATTCATCAATCCAGCGCCTTCCTCTCTTGTGCAGCTTGTCAAAAGTCTTTGTTCTTAGGCCTCACAACACTTCAGCATTCGCCCTCTCTGCTTGGCCATTGCTCCGGGGGTGTGCCACAGAAGCAAAACAGACCTTGATGCCGAGGTCTTGAATGTATTGCATGAAGGTGTGGCTTGTGAACTGCGTGCCATTGTCGGTGATGACTCTGTTCGGTACACCAAAATGGCAGACCAGTCCATTAAAAAACTTGACACCTGACTGAGCAGTCACCTTTCTCACTTCTTTCCACTTCCAGCCACTTTGTGAACTTGTCGATTGCGACGTACAAGTACTCAAAGCCCCCGACAGAACGGGAGAAGGGGCCCAGTATGTCGAGCCCCCAGACCGAGAATGGCCAGGAGAGAGGGATTGTTTGAAGGGCTTGAGCTGGTTGATGAAGTCTCTTTGAATGGAACTGGCACGCTTCACACTTGGTTACTAGTGTCGTCGCATCCTGGAGGACGGTGGGCCAGAAGAAACCTTGTCGGAACGCCTTCCCGGCAAGGGCCCTCGACCCTATGTGGGAGCCACATATGCCTCCATGTATCTCTGCCAACAGCTCCAATCCTTCCTCCCGGGGGATGCATATTAATTTCACGCCGTTCGGCCTTCTCCTATACAGGACTTCGTCGACGAACTGGTACAGGGCGGACCGGCGGCCTACTTTTTCTGCTTCTTCCTGCTCCTTAGGAAGTTCCCCTGTTTGGAGGAATCAGACAGTATGCTGCGCCCACGCCGGAGCCTGGGGCTCGACGGCAAGGACCAATGGCATTTCCTCAGCCATGGGCGCGGCTGTCTCCATGGCCAGGGCTTGACGTCTTGCCGGAGCCAACTGCCCTTTGGCAGGCTCAGTGTCCGCGGCAGCACCCTTGTCGGCGACCCAAGGGGGCTCGGTAGGAAAGTACTTGTCGGGACCGGACTTCCTCCGCTTGTTCTGCCCTGTTGATGGCTCAATGGATGGTTGAGTTAACCGGAGCAAGAAGGTACCTGGTTCCACATGTAGCTTGAATGCAGCATGCTTTGACAGGTAATCAGCGATGTCGTTCTCCACTCGTGGGACGTGCTCCGCTTGGATACCGTCAAAGCGTTCTTCCAGCTTCCTCACCTCATCTATGTAAGCCTCCATCAACGGGCTCTGGTAATCCTTGTTGACTTGTCTGATAACAAGTTGCGAGTCACCCCTGACGATGAGCTTCTTAACCCCGAGGTCCGCCGCGATCCTGAGACCGGCAAGCAGCCCCTCATACTCCGCAGTGTTGTTGATGGACATCTCCCTGGTAAAGTGCATCTGGACCACGTTCTTGAGGTGCTCTCTGGTGGGTGCGACGAGCAGCACGCTGGCACCGGCGCCTTGCAGCAAGAAATCCCCATCAAATTACACGATCTAGTCGCGGTCTGCTTCCTTGCCGGGGAGAGCGGTCTCTTGGATTTCTTCGTCGGGTGTTGAGGTCCATTCCGTAATGATCTCTGCCAGGACTCTGCTCTAGATTGTCGAGGTGCTTTCAAACTTCAAACCAAAACTTGACAACTCCAAGGCCCATTCCACAATCCTTTCGGTTGCATCTTGGTTATGAAGTATCCATTGCAATGGGAGGCGAGTGACGACAGTGATCTCGTGGGCTTGGAAGCAATGACGCAGCTTCCTCGAGGCCATAAGGAGGTCGAAGAGCAATTTTTGCATAGCGGAGCACCTCGACCTGGCCCCCTGCAAGAGGGAACTGACAAAGTAAACTGGGTGTTGCATCATATTCTTCTTCTGCACCACCTCAACCGACTGCCCAGGCACTCCCTCGGTGGCATCAGACTCTGTCGGGGGCCTTGCCTTGCCGGCATCAGGCCCTGCTGGGGGAATCTTTGGCTCGCCATCCGCTGGTTCTGCCGTCACCACTGCCTCTTCATCGACCTCCCTCTGCGCCACCAGTGCGGCGCTGACCACTTGATTCGTCGCCACTAGATACAGCAGCAACGGCTCTTGAGGTTTAGGCGCAACCAGTATTGGCGTCGAGGAAAGGTATTTCTTCAGATCCTGGAACGTCGCCTCGGCTTCTGGGGTCCACTCCATTGGGCCTGCCTTTTCAATATTTTGAAGAAGGGAAGGGCACACTCGGCGGACTTGGAGATGAATCGGCTCATGGCGACAACACAGCCAGTGAGCCGACGTACATCTTTAATCCTCTTGCACTACAAAAAAATACACTTCCGCGATGATACATGTTTGTCACAGTATGTCGTTTTTTAGTCATGCATGTACATCCATGACAAATTTATGACAGAATCAAGATAGTCATACCTGTGCTGTCGTAGAAGTGTTCCATGACATTACCAAAATTATCATCATGGAAGTGTCCACTTCCATGACAATAAAGCACGCGTCACATAAGTGCTTTCGTCAAGGGTGACCGACACGTGGCATCCACCGTAACGGAATGCCGTTAAGCTATCGGGTCGGGTTTTGGATCCGATAACGCGTTAACAGCCCCGACCAATGGGGATTTTCCACGTGTAAAATCATCATTGGCTGGGGGAGACACGTGTCAACTCATCCAATGGGCGAGACGCGCCTATGATATGTTGACACGTGGACCGGCCCATCAATTTTAAATGGGCCGGCCCAACTGAAGGCCCGCAAGATTTTGCGGACCGTAATGGGCCGGACCAGCTAAAGGCCCACGAGATTTTGCAGACCATAATGGGCTGGCCCAGCTAAAGGCCCCCAAGATTTTGTGGGCCATAATGGGCCGGCCCAGGTAAAGTCCCATAAGATTTTTGTGTGCCGTAATTGGCCGGCCTAGGTAAAGGCCCACAAGATTCTTGCGGATCATAATGGGCCGGCCCAGCTAAAGGCCCACGAGATTTCGCTGACATTTATGGGTCAGCCCAACTATTGGCCCACAAGATTTTGAGTACCCTAGTAGGCCGGCCCATTAACTGCCTGCCATGTTTTGGGCCAAATGCCGGCCCATATTTGATCCGGTCCATTAATGGCCTGCCACGCTCCGGGTCTAATAGTGGCCCATATGATATCCGGCCCGTTAAAGGCCTACCATGTTCTGGGCCAAATTACGGCCCAGATCAGGTCCAGCCCTTTAAGAGGCTTTGGGCTCAAATATGGCCCATATCAAATTCGGCCCGTCAACTGGACACTATGCTTTTGGGCACACTTGCTAAAGGCCCACTTAGTAATTCGGCCTGATATTAGTTTTGGCCTGTTAAGGGCCCGTTTAACATTTCGACCCTATATTAATTTCAGCGTTTTAAAAGCCCGTCATATAGTTGGTCCTAACTACGGCCCGGTTGGCATCCGGCCTGCTCGCAGCCGATATCTGATTGGGCCAAACAAGGACCGAGACCATTTTTAGGCATGTTAAAAGACCGTCATTTGATTCCCACAATCATGGGCCGGGGTTCATTTCGTGCTGCTGCTGGCCCATGAGCTGATCGGCACGTTTCAGGCCCAACCTACATCGTGATTGCATGACGACCCGATTATGTACCGTAATTTTACGGTTTGGCCGGTTTACTGCGAAGACATGATATATATACAGTAAAATAACTGCAGCATCGTGAATAAGAAAAAACTTAGACTATACAATAAAGAAATTACGGCATATTACATCCACTGGGCATCAAAGTTAAGCACAAGCAGACAGCAGATTACATACACTGGGCATCAAAGATCGCCACCAGTGCAAATAAACACGCCGAGAAAATAATATACAAAACCGACAACACTTCAATAGAGTTCAAGAAAGGTTAGCCCAGCTGGGGAGCTGCAGGGCAAGCAGCTGAGCAAGATGATGAGACTGCGCTTGTTCAACACTTGTATCTTCCTCACTATGAAAGATAAAAAATCAGACAGATGACAAGTTTTGCACATAAAAGCATCAGTGCTGACAATTCATCACATTTCTTACTAACGAATAAAGTGACACAGTTTAAATATGCATTAACACAATATGGTATTGTTCAGGTCAAGACATGGCAGGAAATGACATTGTGAAGGAGTTGGCAGCTTCAGGACACCACTGGATTACAGATCAAGAACTCATAAGTATCAATGGTTAGTGTGTTGTCAATTTATACCATCTCAGATTCGCAAACAAAGAGACGGTTTAAATAATAGTAGAATGATATGACATTGTTCATAGTTAAGACATTGTAGAATATGACATTGTGCTGTAGTGGGTAGGTTCACCACACCACTGGATTACATATGAAGAACAGTAGCATACATGCAGTGCAAAAGAAGATCACTTGCTCTGTATAGTTTAATTTACATGGTATGAAGAAGGAACTTGGTTGTACAACTGAAAACTTAAATTGAGAAAGGACGAAATTTTGTTTATGAACTACATATAATAAACTTTAAAGAAGCAATTTGATGCAAACACCAAAAATAAACAGCTGTTGCAGTCATGCCTAACCAAATATATACAACAAAGTTTGAAGGCTTGAGATGGACAAACTTACATTATTGGTGAAGACGGGCTCTATAAAGGCCTTGTCCATGCTGATGGGGGGGGGGGGGGCAATTCAAGAAGTTTACCACAGAATCTTCCTCAAAAGCATTGCCTTTATTTACATTGTGTTAAGAGTAAATATAGATGTGATAATATACGAAAAAATGGAGAATATTTAAGATAAGATGAAGAGTGATGCTACATAACCAAGTAGCTATAAATGTAAGTGCAGCCATACAGGCAAAAGGTACAACCAAGAGCAATGCACAGCTAAACTTCTTCAGTACCAACCTTATGGTAAGAGTAAATATAGATCTGATGTGTAGAAAATGGAGGGCAAAGGAAAATAAGCTACCTGACATTATAAGTACACTGATAAAGGACAGCATGTACTTACAAGAGCAATGCAGAGCTAAAAAAACATTGGCATTGGATATATTCTACACTAATATAACCATTCATACAGATCAGATAATTTGGAGCGAACAATTGATAAGCAAGCTATCATGCATACTGCTGTCACATAATGAACCAGGTATGTAAGCAAGTACAGTGATACAGGGCAACAGGTACTAACAAGAGCAAAGCAGCGGGCAGCATATTTGTGATATATGCTTCCTTGAAAAGCACAAGGAAGCTTTGCTCATCATGACTATCCAGATTGACCCTTGCCTAGTTACAACAATGTAATGTAAATCATTGATGTGTTCAATTAGCAGAAAACAAGAAAATAATAACCATGAATAATAGCACTTACACGTAAGTTGGACAGGAAGATGTGAAAATGGTGTTTGTCTTCATAATAATCTTCCCATGATGGGAATATATGCACGTAGTCCCTAACAACATTGAAAGCATTGTCTTTTAAACTGGGAATAAATGGAATGGGGTTCCAATCTGCAGGAATTGGCCGTCTCTGCAGTTGGGATAGGTCTTCGGCCGATGGACTTGCTATACTTTTTGCTGGTGTGGGATTTTTCTGTGGTATAGCTGGTGCTATGGCAAATGAAATCGGTATACCTTTTGCTGGAGTGCAGGTCCTGTGTGGTCGGGCTAGTGGTGTCGCCAGTGAAGTATGGGTACAGTCTGCTGGAGTCGGTCCTACGTTTGGTGTCACTAGTTGTACAGCCAATATAAGTGGGGTGCTATCTGATTCCTCCGGCACCACCACGTTTTTCAAGGACTTTGCTGGTGCTCTTTCAGGTTCGGCAATCACCCTCTTCCTTTTGGATGTCTGATGCACCAGAATAGCATTTGAGTGGAAAAACATGGTACGATGACAGATGGAATATGTATTAATAATGGATGGGCATGGCATCTCGACATATATGATGAGTAAACTAAGCAGATGGCGGTGCAACAAAGTAGAAGAAATGCAAGACAACATATGCAAGATACGCGCAATCAATAAAACCTTGCCAAATTAGAATAGGCACCTTGATGGGTGAACAGGACAGGCCATCTGCCTTTGACTCCTCGAGGTTAGAATAGTCATTAGGATGATATTCTGAACAAGAATCAACAAGTGGGGAGCGTACACGTTTCATTGCTTCCAGAATGGCACTCAATGCCTTGGTGCCAATTTTGTAAGTCATTGCAGTATTCCACAATATTCTTCTGATGCGCGGATTTTGATATTCACTGTAATTGCGTATGATATCTGAGAACCATGAAAACATAAATACTTGTGAGATTATCTTTGTAATGCAGATGATATTCTAATATAGGGGCGCCCCTGTAAACACTTGTGTGCTATCACTGGATTCTAATGAGAGAGCTCATGTGTGCTGTAATATGGTGCGTGCATTTATATAATCTGGCACAAGTACACAAAAAAATAGGCTCCAGAAGTAAGGATAGCTGGAAGATGATAGGTTCATAATATACTGTATAGAGAGTTTATTGCCAAACCATGATAACAAGAGCACACAGCAACTAGATAGATCATAGTGTACATAACAGGGGTACACCATAACCAGGATATATAAATCGGGAAAGTGGAACTGGCTAGAAATTACGGTGTTGTATTGCTGCTAGTAATTGAAAGCCTGTCGATCACGTATAGGCCACTCTATCAGTTATTAGACTACAGATGTCCCTGCTCCCCTTCCTGACAAGGAACATACTGTGCTTCCCATACAGAACACCGCACGGGCCGCCGACCGAACCACCGGCCCCACCGCCTGTGTTCCTCCGCCACCCCCGCCCCAACCCCTGCCCCCACCCGCGTCGAGTTTTCTTTGTTCGACGAGGCCCCACCACCGCCCCCACAACCACCGTCCCCACCCGAGCCCCTTCGATCGCACCGGCGAACTCCGGCGAGCTCTGTAAAATTGACTGACCCAATTTTGAAATTTAGTCTATTGTGATTTAACTAGTGTGGAATATAAAAGGGGAAAACCATGAGCATTGCGAGTATGGTGTTGAGCATGCCATGGCGGATCTGAAGGTGCAAACCAGACAAAGGCAACTTCGCAACCAAGACAAGAAATCAGAGTAAAGCAGTGGCGATCTATTTTCTTGCTGCGATAAATAAGTTGAGCAGATACGAAAGAGTACCTCCTATGGTGCGGCGCCGTGTACGCATATGCTGAGAATTTGACGGTGCTGCGGTAGCGATGACTGTCGACGGCGTGGAAGCAGATCTAGGAGGGTAGACGGTGGCGGCGGGGCGTGGTGGACGAGACGGTCGTTGGAGCTGCGCCGGCAAGGTGGACGACAGCGGGGATGAAGCGAGAGGACGGGATGCAAGGATCCCGGTCCGAAGCCGTGGATGAGAGAGGTCAATATCTCGTAATGGACGGCGGCATCGGGGTATCAGCTCCGGCATGGTGGAGGAGGACATCGGTGGATGGGGTGGCGGACGGCGACGGACAGAGAAGGGTGGGGTGGAGAGGGTGTTTTGGCACCCATGGAGTACGAATGGGGAAAAGGTAGGTAGAGAGGAAGGGAACCATGTATTCAGGGCATGCTTGTCTCAAATGCGAGGAAATTTACAAACTTAGCCCCCGTTTCAAATTTCTACTACATCACAGCAACACTAGTCGTTTGGGGATAGGACGGTAATCTCGCATACACCGAATATTTGCCGACGAGAGTTTGTTTTTGGCGCCCATCGTGTATAAATATGAATCGGGGAGGGAGTCGATTTCGGCCGAGGACACACTGTGCTTTGGCGCCCACCGTGTATGAATCCGGGTGAGAGGCGGTTATGTCACGTTTGGGTGAAATTACAAACCTACCCCTATCGAAACCTATAGAAATCCAGCATATAGGCTTTGCGTGGCAGGGATAGGCAGTAGTGATTTTCATCTCGCAGATTTTGGTTTCGGGCGGTTACCGCGACTTTCCCACTTCATTCAAATTTTGCAGAGTGCACGTTTACCGTGCCAACTCAATTTGAATCCCGTTTGTATTCTTTTTTTTCAGGCGGGATCCATTTTCAATTGGAATTACATTCTATATACATCATTTTTTTATATATACTTTCAAAAGCACAACAAAGAATTCTGCTCCTTTATATGTATAATATGATTTACAAATACAACGATCTCGAAATCTTAAGGTTGAATTCGAAAAATATTAACCTAATTATGTTCTACTAAAATGTATGGATCAGTAATATCTACATATTAAATAATAGAGATTTGCGTGAAATCATATGAGTATGCATGTTTGATAGATCAATTTTGGTTCGAGTATGGATTACATGTATCATCATCTCGAATTCAAATATTTTAATCCCTTTTTTGTTCACTCCTTTCACGCCCATCTCTCTCGCATGCATGCTCCTTCAGGTAGCTATCACTCTCTTTTCTCCAGCTCACCCGCACGCTCACTTCATGTTCCTCCTATCCTCGCAAACATGGTCTCTCGAGGTCTCCCTTGAGAAGTGTCACACTCTGCCTATCATTATACATTACACGGTTTTCATTATCTCTCACGTCTCTAATGTTCTCTGGTATCACTTGGTACCTAAGCTTTCTTTTTCACCGCCAAACACACAGTCTCCACTCGTCTTTCACTTTGTCTTTCTCTCTATGGGATTCTCTCACACACCCTATATGTCTCTACATATGACTCATACCACTAAATTTACTCTCTCTATCTCTCTTGTAGACACAACATTTGTTGCGGTCTCCTTTTCGTCTCCATCCCAGACTGACATTATTCATTTGTTTACCGATCAGACAACCCCGACTACTGTCTCCTCTCTCTCACACAGACACACACACACACAACACCTGCTTCCACTCCCCTTCCCGACTACCGTCTCTCTCTCACACACACAAAACTCTCGCTTTCGCACCCCGACTCGTATTTCTCTCACAAACATTTATCGACTAGCTAGCCTCTAGATAGGTTTATACACCCGCACACTCGTGCTTCCACCATCGCATACATGTCTCTCTCCCGCTCCTTGTATCTATGTAGATTTTTCTTCCCTTCTTGAGACACGCCCTCTCGATCGTGCACACACACACTATCGCCTCATTTTAAGATGATACCTATCGGCACACAGTCCTTGTGTCTTTGTCACACATGCACTCCGTCCTCCTCCACTCGCCCTCTCTCTCACACACACATGGGCTTTTTGCAACAACTAGCAAGATGCCCATGCGTTGCACGGAACATCAAGATGCATTTGTATGAGTAGTTTATCTTGTGGGGGAAAAGGATGAATGAGGGAAGGCCTTATTTGCAAATGTGGAGAGGGGTGTGGGTACCTTTTTGCAAAATTGCCATAGTTTCCTTCCTATCCGTAAGATATAGATCGGACGGCCTATATTGCAGGATGGCAGGCACACGATCATCACTGACAATGCTTATTATAAGAGTGGGGATAAAAAATAGAGTTGGTGATGATGGTGGGCCTGCCATCCTGCAATGTAGGTCGTCTGATTTATATCTGATGGATAGGAAGGAAAATATGGCAATTTACCCACACTCTTCACCACATTTGCAGATAAGGCCGTCCCTCGGTCATCCTTTTCTCCCACAAGATCCTGATGTTCCGTGAAATGCATGGGCATCATGCTAGTAAGAGTAGAAATTAGACATATACCACTTCTCGAATCTTGAAACCAACAACATTCCTCCCTTATCTCATCAAAACCGCCAAAGGAATATATTTTTAGTGAAACATAACATATTTTTAGTGATATACGTATTTCAAAGCTAGACTTTTTTTCTATCAAATCGGTGAATATGTATTAATCTAGTGGCGGAGACAGATCTGGGGCAGCTAGGGCTATAGCCCCAGGCCTAGAAACAACTTCCTTTGTAATTTCTTCATGCAAAGCATAGAAAATCATAGAAGTTTATCACTCAACATAGCACAGCCCTAGGCGTAATCTGCATCTAGCTTCGCCACTGTATTAATCTACTTTGATCGTGTGGCAACGCATTGGCACATTGCTAGTAGTTATTATAATTTTTTGGACACCAGACAAATGGTGGAGTACATATACGAAGAGAAGAGGCGCACCCACGCAGTCGGCCTCTCGCTGTCTCGCACACATGAGTGTTACGTAAAGGCGACGTTATCAAATAAACTCTAAAACCCTAGGGGCACGATTGCGGCATTCACAGGTACCGGGTACGTGGTGGAGCACCTTTGTAGGAATAGTCAGCTCGCGTGATAATTTGATCCGTAGGAGTTGATGGTCGGGACCACAGGTGAACAACTTGGAGCGCGGTGGCTCGCCAGTTGCCACAGATCGAGTAGCCACGTTTAAAATATCATTTTTAGCGGGGTTAAGAGTTCCGATATTCAATGGCGCGTTATAAGTAGTAAGTAGTTTTTAGAACGATTGGTATGGAGCGAAAATGGAATTCATAGTACTACGTACCTCCTTGCCGTATGGTTGTATGGTTTGTTTTTTTTCGATGGAGGTTGTATGGGTTTATGTTGCGAGATGTTGAACCTGGTAGTTCTAGGGAAAATACTATGGTTTAGATTTAGATGATGGTTTTATTTAATGAAAATCGGAAGGGGAAACCCTTCTTCGATTAAAAGAAACTACTACCTCCATTCTGGTTTACTAGTCCCCATCGTACTTTGGGTCAAAGTTTGTCCATGAACTTTACTTGTAAAATGCGAATGGAAAACGAGATTTTGTTATACCCAAACAAAAACCGACTGGAGGGAGTGATTGCTCTGACACGGACGCGACCTCTTATAGCGCAAGCATTGAACCGGTGCGCCGGCCAAGAGGGCCGCACTCGCTGCAGGCCCGGCTGAGCACGCCTCCTCGCCACGTGCAACCAGCTTAAGTCTGCCCCGCCTGCCTTCATTGAATCCGCTCGTGTGCCGGCAACACGTCCTTCCGCGAGCCGGCAGGCATTTTAGAACACAAAAAATGACTAAAATATAATTAATTTACGCATGGTCTTGACTTGTTGTGCTCGCACTGGTAGCAGGAACTAGTAGAGGATTTTCTTTATTTATAACTCTCCTCACATTTTTTTTGGCTTTGAAGTGAAACATGGTTGTGGACTTTATGTATGAATGTGCAGTTATCTATGAACATGAGTTTGATGTGGAAGTTGAACTTGGAATGTTGGGCTTGCGCGTGAACTATACCATGTCCAATGCTTCGTCTGTTATTGTTTGGAAAGTAATTGCTGTTATTACATGACCCAAAAAAAACATTTTCTGCCACATCAGTAGATGCACGGGCATCACAACAGGCATGTTGACTGGATAAACATTTGAACCTAGCTATTATGAAGGAAATTTTGTATTGACAACAGTTTTAGATAGCAGGAGACGCCTAGCCTGCTCTGCCTCTACTAGCTTATTTCTGGCTTCTTCCATATCTTCTTTGGCTTGGGTGAAGAGAGCATCTGATTGCTCTTTTCGCTTCTTCAGGAACTCAGCTACATTCTCAAGGGTTGTTGCACGCTTTCTTTCAGCCTTTACTAATGCCACGAGGACACGAACAGCTGACGACTCCACCTGGCTTGTGTGTAATCCAGCATCATCTGGGAATTTGCACCTTGTGTCTAATCCAGCATCATTAGGGAACTGGCACCTTGTGTGTAATCCAGCCTCATTTTGGAAACATGATCTCGAGGTTGACCATACTTCCCTCCTCGCAGGAACTGCATCCTGACATGAAGTTACTTCTTTTTTAGATCAATACTCAGAGCAACCTAGATCCATTTAGTAGAAGCCAGATAAACAGAACTCGGAGAAGTGAATTCAAAAGGAAAAAATAAATAAAAACAGACTACAAGGTGAGAACACCCACTTCCTACATCAAGCTAAAAACTAAAGCATTAGGACGATTAAGACTCTTCTTATTACACATCGAAGAACACCACGCTTAAGAGAAACAGAAACTACAACATATACACATCGAAAACACAAGGCTACACGAAAGTAATTGAAAGGGTGTTACTTACCAAAGCTCGTTTTACAGGTTCGGTGCAGCTCCTCTTTAACTTGCCACGCTCCTTGAAGATGTCCCACATATCCCGTGTTTGGTCTTCATTGCTCCTCTGCATGTTCGCACTCATGGTTTTAAAATCTCAACATGGCAAGAAAAATATACTACTAGTAATACTCGCGCATCTTGTGGGCAACAATAAAGCACTCGTCTGCCATGTTATAGCATCTCCAACAAGATAAACTATTCATACAAATGCATCTTGGTGCGTGCAACACATGGGCATTTTGCTAGTTGTAAAAACCTTTCCATCATTTGCCACACTGTAAGTGCATCTAGTGCCACCCCTAGTAGTTTTGGAGTATTGACGACAAACCTAGTTGAGGGACTAATGTGTTTGTGAGAATTCCAGGATAACACAGGTAGTAGTCCCTCATTGATTCGGTTAACCTACCGGAGATGACCCCTAAAAATGTATGAAGACATTGACGACAATGGTGGTATGTGAAGATATTCATATTGAAGACTATGACATGAGAGAACATTAAGTGAAGACTGTGGAGCGCGAAGACTTAGTCGTTTCGTTGTTTCCTTTTCTTCTTTGTTGAGTCATAGGAACCACCGTGCTGTTAAGTGGGGTCCAAGTGAACAAAGTCAGAGTGACTGAAGTGATGCTCAACTAAAATCCTATGTCTTCGAGCGAAGACAATGAGAGCAAATCCTATCCAGAGCTGGATGAGTCAGCTTTGCTTGTAGCCCAAGTAAAGTTGCCGCGTGTGTTTGAAATCTTACCGTTGGAACACGTGTCAGTCCCTTAGTCACCGAGGGTCATTTCGGACATATCAGGTCGGGTTGCCTAGTGGATATAAATATCCCACCCCTACACCATAAATTCGTGGCTGCTCAGAGTTAGTACACGGCTTTTGTCGTATTGAGAGCAACCCACCTCGAAGCCTTTGAGATAGATAAATCCTTGTGAGGACAAAGCCAAACACCCAGAGCCAAAGAGTGTTAGGCATCACTGAAGTCTTTCTGTCTGCGCGACCTGAAGACTTATTACACTTGAGGACTGTGAATCCTCTAGCCGGTTAGGCGTCGCATTCTGAGCATCCAAGAGTCATTGTGGATCGCCGGTGAACGAAGTCTGTGAAGGTTTGGAAGTCTACCTTGAAGACTTACCAGAGTAATTGGGCGAGGACTGGGTGTCCTTAGCTCAAGGGGAATAAGGTGAAGAAGCGGTCTTCTGAGTTGAATCTCAGCCTCCCTAACCAGACGTATAGTTGTCACAGCAACTGGAACTGGTCAAACAAATCCTGTATCCTCAACAAGTGACTGGTTCTATCCTCTCCCTCTCTTTACTTAGAGTTTGTCTTTGTGAAGTCATTGCATGTTTGCTTTACCTATTTGTCTTCACTGTTTGACACCTGTTGTTGTTTGGCTTCATACCATATTCCATTCTGATCCTTACTACCTAGCTGCTATTTGTCTTCGTACTCTCATTGCATACTTGACTATGGCTCGCTTAGTGTAGTATATCTTCCGCTGCATTTCAATAGGTTCATTTCTATTGTTTGTCTTGGAAACTTCCATGTTTTGAAGACTTTCATAAAAATTGCCTATTCACCCCCCTCTAGTCGATAACTAGCACTTTCAATTGGTATCAGAGCAAGGTACTCCCTTGTTCTATGTGATTCGGTTTAACCACCTGGAGTTTTAGCTATGTCGACTGCAGGGATAATCAAAGTCTCCGCTGCTTGCCCCGTGTTCGATGGAACTGAATATCCCTACTAGAAGAATAAGATGCGCATGCATCTTGAAGCCATTGATGTCGACCTCTGGTATGTTGTTAAGAATGGTGTTCCCAAGACTGGCGAAGGTGTCACCCCTGCTGATGTCAAGAAGTTCATTCAACTGGACTCTACTGCCAAGAACATCATCTGTGGTCATTTGACGAAAGGACAGTATGGCTGCGTGATTGCACTGGAAACGTCGAAGCTAGTCTGGGACTGGCTGTCCAAGGTCAATTAAGGCGTCTCAACCAAGAGAGATCAAAGGATCAGTGTTCTACGCGACCTCTTCAACCGCTTCAAGAGAAACGGCAATGAAAATGTCCAGCTCACGTTTGATCGCCTCACCGACATCACAAATGAGCTTTGTGCTCTTGGCGCCACTGAGATTACCAAGCCTGAAATCGTCAAGACACTACTGAGATCACTTGACAGCTCCTTTGACACCCTTGCCCTCATGATACAAGAACGTCCTGACTTCAAGACACTCGATCTGTCTGATATACTTGAGAGGCTCAACACACATGAGTTCCAGCTGTCTCGGAAAAGAGATATCTATGGTCCCAACTATGGCCGAACTCGCGCTTTGAAGTCAAAAACCGTTTCCTCATCTGAAGAAGAATCTGACTGCAGTTCTGATGATCTTGAAGACATTGGAAAGGAACTTGCTATGCTTGTGAAGAAGTTCTAGAAGTTCACTAAGAAGAAGGGCTACAGAAAGTCTTCACGATCCAGCTCAAGAAATGATGAAGCTTCCACCCATGACTACAAGAAGAGAACATGTCACAAGTGCAAGAAACCTGGACACTACATTTCTGAGTGTCCACTGTGGGACAATGAGAAGAAGAAGAAGAAAAGCAAAGAATATGATTCTGATGAAAACAACAAGAAGAAGTCTTCAAAGTATTCTTCCAAGTCCACATCCAAGTCTTCATCTCATAAGAAGAGCTCATCTGGCAAGGCACGTGCTTTTGTTGGCAAGGAGATGGATTCAGAGGAGGAGTCTGCTTCTGAGGAGGCAGAGGTTGAGTCTGAGGAGGAGTCTGACCCTGGTGTTGCTAGTCTGGCTCTAGCCACAGCCTACGTTGCCAAGTCCATCTTCAACACTGAAGACAATGACTTCCACACCGAAGCTGAAGCCAATGACAAAGACGACTCTGCTCCCACCTACTGCTTCATGGCACGTGGTGCCAAGGTAAAATCACATGATGCTTACTTTCAAACATCAAGTGAAGATGACTCTGATTGTGAATCCAAACCCAGCTACAAAACACTTGCTAAAATTGCAAGTGAACAACAAAGAGCTATGGAACATACTCAAAAACTGTTAGACAAAAGCGATGACCTGTTGGACGCAGAAATGACCCTTCCACAGTCCTTAGTGGAAGACATTAAAAATCTTCATGATAAGTACCAAGAACTTAAAAGTCGTCATGAAACGCTCTCAACCAATCATGAAAAGCTCTCCTATGATTATCTTCAAATGAAGCAAGAGCTTGAGAAATTGAGAGCGGCTCATGAAGATCTTCAAAAAGAGAATGAGTCACTTCGCGCTCAATAGATCAGTCCCGCTCAGGATGGATTTGAACCACCATGTCTAAAATGCCTTGAGTGTGACAACGCTACCTCTGTTGCTGAATGTTCTACTGCTGCTACTGTTGCATTGTCTTCAACTACAAATGTGGTAACTAACCCCTCTGCTGAGGATACCACTACTATTGCTGATGAAAATGCTAGGTTGAAGACATTTCTTGAAACAGGGATGTACAAAAGTCTGAAAGGGCATCAGACACTATGCGATGTCCTCAAAAAACAGATCCTGAACCGAAACCCTAGGAAAGAGGGTGTTGGGTTCGAGAGGAAAATGAATGTTGATGGTTCCTACTGGAAGCCTGAGCAGTACCCCAAAACCACATGGGTTGCTGCAAAGGGACCTTCAGTGGACCCATCCACCTTATCTAGCTTTACCTGTGCTAACCCTGTTGTCTTTGATGAATCCCTTGATGCAAACTATAAACTATTCAAGAATCAGAATGGTGAAGTGTTTGCCAGATATGTTGGTACTAACTGCAGGAATGGGCCACCTATGAAGAAGATCTGGGTTCCCAAAAGCTATCTTGAGAATCTTCCAGTTAATGTCATCATGACACCACCTGGGAAGAAGACAAAACCCAGACCTAAGGCTTCATATGGTCCAAAGGCTTCATACAAGCCGAGGACTCACTTGAGTCACCCTAACTCCAATGTTTTGCAGGGAATCCATACTCAGATTTATGAATATGAGCGTGTGTCTTCAAACCACTATGTTCACAGAACTAAGAATTTTTCTGCTTATTCATATGAGTATCATTCATCTCCTGCAAGGCTACTTGCTAGGGCTCCAAAGCCCAAATTCTCAGATGCTGCACTTAGACTCATTGCTTCTAAGCCACCCCTGAAGATGTGGGTGGTTAAGAAGAATTAACTTTCTCTTGCAGGGAAAGGTCTCCAGCCGAAAATCAAAGACGTCTAATGCTATTGCTGGGGACCTAAAATATCTTGTAGGGCGCAAGATCAAGTGCCCAAATGGTCTTACTATGTATTTTGTTCCTGAGTCATTTTCCATTCATCCTATCAGTCCTAATCTTGGTCTGAGCTTCAATAATCCTCTTGCCCGTCAAATGTTTATGCTTCACAATGCTCTTGGTGAAGCCTATCCCCCTAACTGTACTATAGGGTATGACACCTCGTGCTTCAGAATGGATTATGGACAGCGGATGCATTAATCACATGACTGGTGATCGAAGTCTTCTCATGGACTCAACTTTACGTCCATCTGATAAGAGTCACATCACATTTGCTGACACTGGTAAAAGCAAGGTATTGGGTCTAGGTAGAGTTGCAATCTCAAGGGATCAGCACATGGATAAAGTGATGCTTCTTGAATCCCTTGGTTTCAACTTAATGTCTGTCTCGATGCTTTGCGACTTGAACATGATTGTGATATTTGGAAAATATTGTTGCCTTGTACTTATGGAATCTGACAAATCTCTAGTCTTTGAAGGGTACCGGAAAGATGATCTATACATGGTAGATTTCTCAGCAGGACCACAGCTTTCTGTATGTCTTCTTGCAAAAGCTTCAGAGTGCTGGCGATGGCATTGGAGGCTGGGGCATGCTGGCATGAGGAACTTACACACTCTCGCCAAGAAGAAGCATGTCATAGGCATCGAGGGCGTCAAATTCAAGAAGGATCATTTGTGCGGTGCCTGCGAAGCTGGAAAGATGACTAGGGCCAAGCATCCCTCGAAGACAATCATGACGACATCTCAACCCTTCGAGCTGCTACACATGGACTTATTTGGCCCTACTCACTACTCTACCCTCACAACAATTGCCTGTCTCTATGGCTTCGTCATTGTTGATGATTACTCAAGATATACATGGGTGCACATAATTCTCTACAAGACTGAAGTGCAAGATGTCTTTAGACGCTTCGCAAATCGAGCCATGAACAATTATGGAGTCAAGATCAAGCATATCAGAAGTGACAACGACACTGAGTTCAAGAACAATGGACTTGATCTTTATCTGGATACAATGGGAATCACTCATGAGTTCTCCGCTCCGTACACACCTCAGCAAAATGGCATCGTGGAGCGCAAGAACAGAACCCTCATTGAGATGGCTCGAACAATGCTCGATGAGTACAAGACACCAAGAAAGTTCTGGCCTCAAGCCATTGATACAATATGTCATGTCATCAACCGTGTTTACATCCATAAGCTTCTGAATAAAACATCCTATGAACTATTCACTGGCAAGAAGCCAAATGTTAGTTACTTTAGAGTATTTGGAGCTAGGTGCTGGATCAAGGATCCACATCACAAGTCAAAATTTGCACCTAAATCTCACGAAGGCTTCATGCTCGGTTACGGAAAGGACTCCCACTCTTACAGAGTCTTCAACCTCTATCTCTACAAAATCGTCGAAACTGTGGACGTACGTTCAATGAAACCAATGGTTCACAAAGAGAGCTCCTGCCAAGTACACTAGATGAAGCTTCACCTAGTGAATCTATCAAGCTAATGGGAACTGGTGAAATCATGCCTTCTGAAGCACAGCCTGAAGAGGAACTTATCATCTCTGCACCTAACCAACTTGAAGACAATGCTCAGCCTGAAGACAATCCTTCCAATGTTGATAATGATCAGCAAGAGCAAAATCTTCGTCCGGTTCATCCTCGTGTTGCAAACGAAGTACAGTTTGAGAAGATAATTGATAGCATCAATGCACCAGGTCCACTTACTCGCTCAAGAGCAACACAGTTAGCAAATTTCTGTGGGCACTTTTCTTTTGTGTCAATATCAGAACCCAAGAAAGTTGTTGAAGCCTTTATGGAACCTGAATGGATTCAAGCTATGCAAGAAGAGCTTCAACAGTTCAAGCTGAACAATGTTTGGGAACTTGTCAAGCACCCTGACCCTCGCAAGCATAACATAATTGGCACAAAATGGATATATCGAAACAAGAAAGATGAGCATGGTGAAGTCGTCAGAAACAAAGCACGTCTCGTAGCTCAAGGATATACTCTAGTTGAAGGGATTGACTTCGATGAAACATTTGCTCCTGTGGCTAGGCTTGAAGCTATTCGGATACTGCTAGCCTATGCAAATCATCACAACATCTTGCTATATCAAATGGATGTGAAGAGTGCATTTCTCAACGGCAAGATTGAAGAAGAAGTATATGTCGCACAACCACCTGGCTTTGAAGATCCAAAACATCCTGATATGGTGTACAAGCTAAACAAAGCATTGTATGGCCTCAAACAAGCTCCTCGCGCCTAGTATGATACGATCAAAGACTTCCTGAAGAGCAAAGGCTTCAAACCTGGATCACTCGATCCCACACTCTTCACGAAGACATATGATGGTGAACTGTTTGTGTGCCAAATATATGTCGATGACATCATCTTCGGCTGCACCAACCAGAAGTATAGTGATGAGTTTGGATACATGATGCGAGAGCAATATCAGATGTCCATGATGGGTGAGCTGAAGTTCTTCCTTGGTCTTCAAATTCGTCAGCAAAGGAATGGCATCTTCATATATCAAGAAAAATACCTCAAAGATTGCCTGAAGAAGTTTGGAATGCAAGATTGCAAAGGTTACACGACACCAATGCTAGGCAAACACCATCTGGGTCCCGACGACAATGGTAAAGAGTTCGATCAAAAGGTATACCGCTCCATGATTGGTTCTTTACTTTACCTATGTGCATCTAGGCCAGATATTATGCTTAGTGTTTGCATGTGTGCTCGATTCCAAGCGGAACCAAAGGAATCGCATCACTTAGCTGTGAAGCGAATTCTTTGATTTTTGGCTTACACCCCAACATTAGGATTATGGTATCCAAAGGGCTCAGAGTTTGATCCGGTTGGATTCTCGGATGCTGATTATGTCGGTGACAAGGTGGATCGCAAGTCTACATCGGGCACATGTCACTTTCTGGGACGATCACTTGTCTGTTGGTCTTCAAAGAAGCAGAACTGCGTATCACTCTCCACTGCTGAATCTGAATGCATTGCTGCTGGATCTTGCTGCGCTTAGCTTCAGACGAAGCAAACTCTCAAGGACTATGGCATCCATCTGAAACAAGTACCTATCTTCTGTGACAACGAAAGCGCCATCAAGATTGCCAACAACCCAGTTCAGCACACGAAGACAAAGCACATTGAAATTCGTCATCACTTTCTCAGAGATCATGTCATGAAGGAAGATATTGATATCATTCACGTCAACACTGAAGAGCAATTGGCAGATATCTTCACAAAGCCCTTGGATGAGAAAAGGTTTTTCAAGTAATGGTGTGAGCTAAATATCTTGGAATCCTCAAATGTCCTGTGATCAGGCACACATCCTAACACTTATGCATGTTGATGACTTAGATGTGCAACACACGAAGTAAAGTATATCTTCAATCAATGAAGACTTACATTCTGAGTGTGAATACATTAACGTGGAATTTGACTTCGGAGCGCCATGATAATTGTGCGTCGTGTCTGGGTCTAATACTTCCTATACTGTGGGTAACGCCACCACCAAATTCTTCTGTTTAAAGTGTTTTATCCATGGCGTTACATTTGCTATGTCTTCACATTTGGTTTGTCTTCACTTTCAACTTGTCTTCATGATTATCTTCACTATGTTGATTTGATTGTCTTCTGATATATACATATTAGTGTTCTGTCCTCTACAGCATTCACTTATAGCTATGTCTTCCTGTTGAATCTTTTGAACTAATTGAATGTGATCGGACCCTAACCTCTCTATGCTTTCTATCTCAAAATCTATCTGTCCAAATCATATGCATTCTATTGAAACAGTCAAATATCTTCTTTGCATCCTTGTCAGCAGAAGATACAGAGACAAACATTAAGTCTGTTTTAAATGCTCTATCCTTATTGCCTAAAATCCGGAGAAGCCGGAACGACCATCCGACAGTTCGGGTGGGCGTGGGAACGTGGGAGAACTCCGAGTAGGTTGCATGCTTGCCACGTGTGCCTCAGATGTGAACCGCCAGGGGCACCTGCGTAATTGCGTTGTGCCGCATACTTCCTTATAAATACATGTCCCCTGCAGTAAAGAAAACCTTCTTCCACCTCTCCACCTCGTCAAAACCCTAGCGCCACCGCTAGCTCTCGACGACGCCGACGATGAAGCGCTTAGCTGCCGCGACTTCACCGACGCCGTCCTCACACCGGCCGCGGACATCATCCTCTCCGCCGTCGCTATAGGTGTCCTCTGTCGCCAAGTTAGGGCACGGTGGATCGAACTGCTCGGTCTCCTACTCTTACCTTCTAGTAGTTCATCGATTGGTAAATAAAGCTCTCTTTTTACCATCTTTTTGATCCTAAAAGATTCATCCTGTTTACCGTAAGTTGTTTCTACCTATTCAATGTTAGATCTATCCTGTCTGCATCTCATATAATGCTTAGTATATTCACTTAAGCTTCACATCTAGTTAGATTCCTCACTTGTACTTATTCGTGGATTCGTACAAATCTAGAACCAACTCTCAGCACATAAGTGAATGTCTTCGCATCATGAGGTCAATGTCTTCAAACTGATTTATCTTCAAAATCTTATGAGAATGCATATGACCTCTTCCCTTCCCTCGCATCTCTAATGATTTCACAGGTACATGTCCGTGGGAGAATCCCTTGGTTCTCATAGTCTGCATTCATTTGCAGAATTCTTACAGCATCACATTAACTTTCCCGAAGCAAGTTCCTGTTTGTCCAGCAAACGTAAGCCTTTGAAGCCTTTGAACGTGTTGAAGCCATTCAGTTTGAAGTTCATGGCAATAGAGAAATCAGCTAGAAAGGGTAGCAGACAGCACCGCGGGGAAACATCAAAGGATTTGCCAGCTGATCTGCATGAACTATACAAGACTGATCCTGAAGAAACCTACAATGAATGCAAACTCGAATCCAATGGATTCGAAGATATTGGGTAGAACAGTGGTACAAGTACAGGTTCGTGACCCAGGAATATGCAGAGAAAAATGCCATTAAGCGACCATGGGGAGATATTTGTACAAAAATCTTCCACCCAGGTCTAGAGCTGAAGCCATTGAGCAAGTCTTCTATCCTTGCATGGTCCGTGGGCCACAACCAGCAAGATGCCGACCCATCATCTTTACCATGGTGTCACGAAGACAATCTATTCAAACGCAATTTTCAGTTTGCAAAGAACTCGGCCAAGAATAACAAGAAATCTTGGGGGTTAGACTTCAACCCCGGCCCCTCTGCGCCTCGTGCCGATGGCACACGCGACGCTCGACCAAATGTAGTTGGGCCCTTCTATGACTTGGAAGGTCTCATTACTCATATCAAGGTTCAAGGGGCAGATGTGGATCGACCTGCAGATGACGCTGATTCTGATGAAGCACCTGCACCTCCAAAGCCAAAGAAGCAGAAGAAACCCAAGGCTCCAAAGCCTTTCTCTCCACCAAAAGCTACACATGTGAAGCATTGGCTACTGCACCTCCTGAAGATAGTGTGCAGTCTGAAGATCTCTCTCGTGTCTCCAAGAATACGGAGATGAAAAAGAAAAATGTCAAGAATACTAATCAGGCATTGACTCCTGCTGCCATTCTGCGAGAAGAACACATTGATCTGTCCAGCGATGAAGATCTTGCAGATGACGCTCTTGAGCAACTGATCAAGAGCAAGGAAGACGCAGGAATCTTCAATGACTTGCCTCTCTTTGATGTGGCAATCATCCACAACTTCATTGGCGAGTGGTTCGATACCCCGAATCTCAGCTTTGAAGATCTGCAACTTCCCATTGGCCTCAACGTCTCTTTCAATGGTGCAATTGCTTCTGAGCTAGCTCTTGCTAAGTGAATCGTTGAAGCTGAAGATATTGTAGCAGTTGATCCCACCGCTGCTGAAGACATTGGTCACCATGACAATGTTGAAGATGATGTAGTTCTTACTCAGATCGAGCACAACATGGAGTCATCGCCTGTTCTCACGAATAGCAAACTCATCAGAGGTCGTCCTTTGACGCCAATTGCTCAGGATGCATCATGGGCTGATCACCCACAACAACAAGAAACCCCGAGTACTCCCCAACAACAACAAGTCACACCACCTGTGCAAGATGAAGAAGAAGGCTTTGAGGCCCAGCCAACTCCATCTCCACAGGCGTCGCCAGCGCTACGCAAGCTTCGCAAAGGACCAAGGCCTCAAGTCCCTCTTTCAAGCGTTCCAGAAGGAGAAGTGCACCACCAATCTGTTGCACATCAAGTGTTTCCAGAAGCCACTCCTACTGTGAATGTCTCCGAGTCTGAAGCTAAAGCTGCTGAAGACAATCCGGCTGCATCAGCCGAAGACAAGTCAGAAGATGAACATGTCCCTACTCCCCCCATTACTGAAGAAGCTGTTCCTGAAGTGAACGTATCTGCGCCCGACCCTCCAGCTCCTCGAGTGGAGATTGAGAATCCTGAGGCTGCCACCACTAACACGACTGAAGCCAATGACGTGGTCATGGCTGATGCTAATGTGGAGCCTGCACCAAACACTGTGCCAGAAGCCAATGAAGCCAATGATGCATCTGCATGTGAAACCTCTGTTGTGCAGCCTGACGCCTCTGTTGATGCCACTGCTCCTGTTCCGCCACCAAGGCCACCCACTATCGAGCAAGCATTAAACTATGGCCAGCTTATCATTGTCAAATGGCCTTTTCTGACTCCTCCGCCTGCTACTGGTCCACAGTTTGACTACCACATTGAGCACAGGCCTCAGGGTCAGAAGCCAATGCCAAGGTTGCCCAGGTTTCCAGGTACTGCATCTGCACCCGGGTCTTTCAATATCAATGGCTTCAAAGCACACAACACCTTCTTTGATAGCACCAAGAACCCCTACTCCAAGGAAAGAATATCTTCTAATCGGTTCTGGAGCTATCAGCAGCGCAGTTATTACTCATGCATCTTATACAATCAAGGTCGCATTTTTCCACATATGCGTCTTGACACTGAAGCCATAACTGGACTGCCCTGCTTGGAAGAAGCGCTGGATTGCTTCAGAGTCTGGTTTGCTGCAGTTCTCCACTGACAAGGAGCACTGGAATGAAGAATTGCTGCTCCAATTCTATGCCACTCTCCATATTCGTGGCTACAACAGGGATCCGAAGACTTGGATCCTTGAGTGGATGATAGGCAATGATCATCATGAAGCCAAAGCCTTTGATATTATTGAACTTACAGGCCTGCCCACTCCAGGTGATCTCTATGAACCTGGTTGTCAGCTTCACAATGTTGCTATGGAGAGCATCTTTCAGAAGCCTGAACCCAATATGAGTCAGATGCTCAGCATGATGAAGCCTTTGCCTCCAAATGCAGAATATCCTAAGGAGTTCTTTGTTGAAGACCTTGAGTATCTGCCACGCACCATCTATCATATCATACGGTGAACTCTTTGGCCCATCAAAGGACATTCTCCACATGCCAAGCTTGAAGGTGCAATGAAGACTTTGGTCTTCCATATTCTTCATGGCAAAAGCTTTAATGCACAAGACTTCTTTATCCGCCAACTAGCTGCATCAGGATCTGACATTTTTGGTCTGAAGTTCTATGCTCCCTGGATCATGCGTCTGATCAAGCTCCACTCTGCCTTCAACTATCAACCCTCTACATGCAATCATATCATCTTTTTCCCAGAAGTTAATCTATCTGTTGAAGCCATATACCCAGAGCCTGCCAAGGAGCCTCTTAGTCTTCAGAATGCTGATCACCAAAGCTTCACGCAAAACATTGAAGGAGTTCAAGCTGTTGCACGTGTCTATCCATTGTCTGGAGTTACTCGCTTGCCTCACCGTGCGCAAACTGAAGCTACTGATAGCACCATTGCCCAAAGGTCTCGCAAGCTCTCTCGTGTTTTGAATGACCGAGAACTTCTTGTGGCACTACATCAGAAACAAGATAAGCATCATGACTGGCTCAAGCGACAGATGCAAAGTCTATTGGTGGACGTCAATCGCATTCGCAATCTTGCCACCAAGAATGCTTTTGTCACTCATGAGACCTATCAGCGATCATGGAAGAGTTTGACACTGCTCAGTGCGGAAGTAGATCTTCAAGACGATGGCTTCACTGAAAAATTCAAGTTTGACTCCACTCCTCCATGGAATGTTTTTCTACGTCAAACTCCATCCTTGAAGACTCTGACTATTCTTCCTCCGCGACAACTGTGAATGCCAGAGTGATCGATGATGAAGATGATGCTACTTCACCGCCCCGTACTTCTGCGCGCATCAACACTGCACCAAGTTCGTCTACACCGCCAAACAACACCGACGTCCCTGCTGCTTCACCTACTCCTCATGGGAATGAGTAGATGCTCTACGTCTTCAAACCTTTTTGGTCCTTACTGACAAAAGGGGGAGAAGCATATGAGTTTGATAGACTTCAAGCGGGTCCATATGGGCGGTGGTTTAATATTTTGCCTAGTGTTTACAACTCTCGTTTTTTTATACATTTGGTTCTTTGAGTTGTAACACTTAAACTCGATGGTCGTCTGCCACTTATTTGCTATTCTATGATGCGATGATAAATTCCGCATGTGCGATGATAACTTCCGCACTTAGGTCATCTTGCAGACATCCATTTTTCATTATCCATGTCATTATCTTCGTTATATCAAATCATGCATGATGAATTGTCTTCAAATGTTGAAGAAGATCTCCACAAGTACAACCTGCCATGTGCATTTGCATTCCAAATGCAAATTACTTATATGCACATCTTCAGGGGGAGCCTTTGCCACTTATGAAGACAATACCGTATCCTTTGCATTTCACACACTTTATTCCCGTTGAAAACTTCAATCAGTTTGTCATCAATCACCAAAAAGGGGGAGATTGTAAGTGCATCTAGTGCCACCCCTAGTAAATTTGGAGTATTGACGACAAACCTGGTTGAGGGACTAATGTGTTTGTGAGAATTGCAGGATAACACAGGTAGTAGTCCCTCATTGATTCGGTTAACCTACCGGAGATGACCCCTAAAAATGTATGAATACATTGACGACAATGGTGGTATGTGAAGATATTCATATTGAAGACTAAGACATGAGAAGACATTAAGTGAAGACTATGGAGTGCGAAGACTTCGTCGTTTCGTTGTTTCCTTTTCTTCTTTGTTGAGTCATAGGAACCACCGTATTGTTAAGTGGGGTCCAAGTGAACAAAGTCAGAGTGACTGAAGTGATGCTCAACTAAAATCCTATGTCTTCGAGCGAAGACAATGAGAGCAAATCTTATCCAGAGCTGGATGAGTCAGCTTTGCTTGTAGCCCAAGTAAAGTTGTCGCGTGTGTTTGAAATCTGACCGCTGGAACACGTGTTAGTCCCTTAGTGACCCAGGGTCATTTCAGACATATCAGGTCGGGTTGCCTAGTGGCTATAAATAGCCCACCCCTACACCATAAATTTGTGGCTGCTCAGAGTTAGTACATGGATTTTATCGTATTGAGAGCAACCCACCTCGAAGCCTTTGAGAGAGAGAAATCCTTGCGAGGACAAAGCCCAAACACCCAGATCCAAAGAGTGTTAGGCATCACTGAAGTCTTTCTTTCTGCGTGACCTGAAGACTTATTACACTTGAGGACTGTGAATCCTCCAGCCGGTTAGGCGTCGCGTTCTGAGCATCCAAGAGTCATTGTGGATCGCCGGTGAACGAAGTGTGTGAAGGTTTGGAAGTCTACCTTGAAGACTTATTAGAGTAATTGGGCGAGGACTGGGTGTCCTTAGCTCAAGGGGAATAAGGTGAAGACGCGGTCTTCTGAGTTGAATCTCAGCCTCCCTAACCAGACGTACAGTTGTCACAGCAACTGGAACTGGTCCAACAAATCCTGTGTCCTCAACAAGTGACTGGTTCTACCCTCTCCCTCTCTTTACTTAGAGTTTGTCTTTGTGAAGTCATTGCCTGTTTGCTTTACCTATTTGTCTTCACTGTTTGACACCTATTGTTGTTTGGCTTCATACCATCTTCCATTCTGATCCTTACTACCTAGCTGCTATTTGTCTTTGTACTCTCATTGCATACTTGACTATGGCTTGCTTAGTGTAGTATATCTTCCGCTGCATTTCAATAGGTTCATTTTTTTTGTCTTCGAAACTTCTATGGTTTGAAGACTTTCATAAAAATCGCCTATTCACCCCCCCTCTAGTCGATAACTAGCACTTTCACACATTACTGGTTGCAGATGAAAAACCTACCCAAGCACAGCGTGATACAGGAGCAACGCACAATTACAAGCTGATATTCTGTTGGACAATGGAGGCTATAACCAATTACTTTTACGGGTACAATAGCACCCAGAAAACTAGAAGAGTAGGTATGAACAAAATTGGAACTGCGCATGTACTGCTAAGTGATTCAATACACACATTACCAATCGAGGAGGAGAACGATGGTCGCGGCGGCCTCTGTGAGTCATGGTCGGCAACGGGAGTCAGTTCATTGTCCACGACGGTGGTACTTTTGCGCTTGGCGTCGGCTTCCGGGAAGCAGATCCGAGATCGTGGAAGAAGATGCCGGGGAAGAGGCTCCGTGTACGACGACGACGGTGGACCGGCTCCAGTGTGGCGTACGAGGTCGTCGATGAGGCGGATGCGCTGCGGTGGACGAGTGCGCCGATGTAAAGGGGAGGAGCACGAAGGCTGCGGTGCCGTGGAGAAGTCTATTTTGCGGTGGGGATAGAAAATGGGGAGTATTCAGGTGTACTACTCTGGGTGCCGGGGTGGGGTTGGCTGGGTAGGGTGAACCTGAAGTTACAAAATCAGCCCCTACCAAGCGTCATCTGTAGGCCTGTTCCGAAGGCTATGATTGTAACTTCCCACTGCTCGAATCAGGGTCGTGGGAGATTTTCCCGCCGACCTCAAAATGTTGTGACACTGGACTTCCCGTGTGGCGTGTTGAGTGATTCGGCTAAGCAACTAGCGAGTAGTAGTAGTAGTAAACTCTGCATATTAGGTTTCACCGAAGTCAAACTTCCTAAAGTTTGACCAAGTTTATAGAACAATATAAACATTTACCATAACAAATATGTATGATGTGAAAGTACATTCAATATTGAATATAATGGTATTTATTTGTTATTGTATATGTTAATATTTTTTGTTATAAGCTTTCTGAGAGTTTACAAAACTTGACTTTGACAAATGCTAATACGCAGACTTAAATAAAAACGGAGGGAGTACACATTTGTTTTCTTAGTTTGTAGTGAACTAATCATTTTTTGAAATTGTGAAATAAATATATTAGGCTATTGACTTCGAATGTAATGGTCTATACAATTCAATAGTTACAATCATTGTCGAATCCCAAGATGTATACAAGGTCTATAGTACTTCACAACATGCTCAAACTCACATAATCCCAGTCAAATGAGAATCTAAATGCATTTCATAGTTATTACTTTGTAGGATGCAACAAGAACAACCATAACTCTACATCAGCCATTATAGAAGCAACATTTTGACATATCCCAATGTGTGAATGAAACATGCAGAGTGAGCTTTTGAAGATGGAGCAGATAGGGAGGGAAAGATTGTATGTATGTGGACGAGAGAGTAGGAATCAAACCTAATGAGACAGAGAGAGAGAGAGAAAGAGAGAGGAAGAAGTTAGGTCTGTGAGAAAGATGCATACATGTAATACACATGAGATGCGTGTGCATCTGGATTCTGTATACGTGGAAGGAGAAGAGACAACATGTTTGATGAGAGAGCAGGAAAAACATGGACGAGAGGGGAAGGATCTCATGGGTTGAGGGATTGACAATTTTGTGCGGGGGAGAGAGGGATTGGTAATTTTGTGCAATAGAGAGAGAGGGCGGGGGGAGGAGTCAGTCAGCCGTCGTCACATCACCCTGCTTCCAAATGACCCCGCATTCTCTAGCGCGGTGTGGTCGCCGTCTTCGATCTGCTCGTTGCCCTCTTTGAAGATTGAGGTGTTGTGCATGTTGGGGTGCAAAGAAGCACAAGCGAGAGTGGTTGCCGTATAACCTTGGATGGGGATGAATTGTGTGCTCGGGGGAGTGTGTGTGTGTGTGTGTGTGTGTGTGTGTTGTGCTGCGTGTGTCTCTGTGTGTGTGTGTGTCAGATATTGAGAGAAAACAAACCTAAGGAGAGAAATGGGTATTCACGAAGAGATTGTGCGGGCCTTGAGGTGGGCAGGGGCCGGGTGAGGGTGTCAAAATGTGCGCGTTGATGCATGTGTTGCATGCAACCGTGCGAGGGACGGACGAATCGAGAGAGATGGTTGTTGTGTTACGGATGCTCCTCTCTCTCTCTCTCTCACACACACACACACACAAGTAAACTAGAAGATCGTTCTCTCATGTATACACAACGTATCGACATCTGTCTATGTCTCACTCATGCATGATCATTTGCATATTCACACCTCTCTATGTCTGTATCACACGCACACCGTCTCCACATTGCCCTTCCGCCACAACACACATATGGACACATACACACGTTCTCTCTCAGTCACACACACAATGACACAAAATCAGTATTAAAAAAAACTAGGGCGCACCTAAAATGTCCAAATCCAAATAAACACGAACTGCAGCTAAATTCAAATATATGGAAATATTGCAGCGTCAAGAACTTTCACAGGAAAAAAAAGTTGAGTAATACTCGAGGATTGTTTTCACACACACAAAAAGGTTCGGTGGATGTCCTTCGAGCGCGACACGGTGACGCGCCGTTCGATCGACCGCGCGGCCGCGGTTCACGCACTTGCACAGGATTTCGTATCGTGGTTGTGGTGCTAACTAGTAAAAGCGCTACCTAAGTCTAATGTTTACGTGTACTAGTACGGTTTTCTTTTAAGTTTGACCAACCTTATATTTAAAACTAAAGTAAGCTCCCACACGTGCACTCATCAATATGTCGCCGCCGCCGTTGCGCATGCCGGCGCCCGCCTGCTCCGGCCAACAATTTCTCACCCATCACCGCCGTGGCGACGCCATCCCTGTGCCATGAAGCCGAAGGCTCGCCCGCTCACGTTGTCTGCAGTCCCTCCTCGCGATGCCGCCGCGCTGCCAAGCACGCGAGCAGCTGGTGGAGCCACGTCTATGCACGCAGCATATGAAGAGGGGGACGAGCGCGTGCTCCAGCACGTCGGCGAGGAGGAACTAGCGTGTCATTGTCGTCTCCGCCCGCGCAGAGGAGGCGCGCGTGGTGGCTGTCGCGACGGAAGCCGGTCGCGCGCGCGTCGAGCCCGCAAACCGGGTGCGGACGCGGAATCTACCGTCGAGAAATTTGGGTCAGTCGACTCATGTGAGCCGTTTGATGCAACATGGATGGCTAGAAGGGCTTCTTCCACCTCTTCTGCCGTCTTCTTCCTTCGCTCCGTCGAACTTCTTTCACAAATCAACTGACCCAAATTATACTACTAGTACGAACGTATTAACTACAGTAGGAACACGAAGATACGAGCAGTAGTACCAACTGCAAGAAGAACAGTAGTATGACATAGTACTAGTACTACTGTACGTACTAAAGAGTTCAAATAACAAGAAAGAACATAAACATAGTTCTGCTGGGGCCTCCGCACAACACATCCTTGAAAATAAACTAATAAGCAACTAGTCCGCTTGAGACTGGAGTAGAACCAGCATGAGCGACAGCACTGCCACCTATTTGGAGTCCGAGTCCACGTCCTCGACTTCGTCCTCGTCCCTCTTCCTCTTCCTCTTCACCGACGCTTCTTTGCTTGAACCGGACACTGAGCTCTGCTTCTTCATCCAACCCTTGTAGATATTTAAACAAAGGTAGGAATCCATTGCTGCATACAGGATGTGATCTTCATCTAATGTCTTCGACTCCCATGCATGATGAAACTCGTGATGAGGTTTCTTTAGTTTAGCGTACGAAGGATCAATCATGGCTGCTGCCAGGGTCAGCATTGAAGGTTAAGAGGAGGACACCAGGCTTGCCTTCTGGAGATCGAAGGGCTGGCCTACAACGAGACCTATACGACGCAGGACGTCACTGTCGTTCTTAAAGCCTACAATAACGAATTTCACTCTTTTGTCCTTGAGGAAGTTCTTAAAATCCTGGCACTCAACGTCGGCATGGCATATGTGGTAGACCAAGCAAACGTTATGTATGCAAACCTGGATCACGGCAGGCTTCTTCCTCTCTTCGTCCTTTAGATCCTTCTCTCGTCCCAGGACTATGGTGTACTCAACATCTAGCCCAGCGACCCACTCATCCGTTGAACTGTTGAACATGCATAGGAAGCGAGCAAGCCATGCTTTCACCGTCTCGGATCCACGTGTGTAGATGACGATGAACTGATCGCCGGTGATGGCTCTAACCTGGTACTCAGTGGTGACCATGGAGATTTGGGAGGCCATGGATTTTGGAGGAGGGTTAGGAGAAGTTGAACTGTTGTACCCCGCAAACAAAAAATGCGAGCGAACTAATGTGAAAGGACGGGACGACTGGGAGCGAATTGTTGTAAGGTAGAAGACGGGGACGAGTAGGGCGTGCGAACGGCGTGGGGTTGCTGACTTGCCCTATGGATAAACGGCTGCAAGCCCCCAAAGAGTTCTCGAGAACTATGCGGGACCCACTAGATGTCATGTCTACTAGACCCATATCGTAGGCCTCACGGTATAGCTTCTGCCTGTTTGCACGTCATGCCGGCGCGTGGATGTAACTTCACTTAATTCCGTCAAACGTCGCGCCTCCCACGACCTTCGCCTCCCTCGCGCGGTCGCGCCCTTGGAGACTTCGACCGGCTATAAAAGAGCAATTTTTTTCGCCTTTTTTTAGACAAGCAATTTTTTTTGCCTACTCCACATGCATGATACTCCCTCTCGTCCTTTTTACTCCCGTCAACCGTTTGCAAAGTGTTTGACCAAATTTATACTTTTTTTAACACCACCTTATATAAATTAACCAGCCACACCACTACACTCATTCGATACAATATTCCCAAAACACTAAGGCGCGGTGCATTAACTTCTACCTTGTTTCTTGTTTCTTGACATATCAACCAATAGGAGATGTGGGTGTGCATGCTTTTAATGACTTGAGACTACCAAATACGACATGTAGTGGTTATTTCATTGCATGCAATGATATTAATTAGCAAATAAACATTAGGATCTCTCGTTTTCCCCTCCTCCTTGGTCACAGTGCAAATCTGAGATGACTTGCTCACCTAGACGGAGGGAGTACTGATTATAATGAGTATAAGAACTACGTTTTATAATGAGTGTAAAAATATTGATTTAACATTGTGAATGTTGACACATTGTGGAATAGTTTTTGAAGTCTGCAAAAGTACTCAACTAGTGTTGTCGTTCTCCACAAAAAAATGTGTTTACCAATGCATGCATGAACACTAGTTACTCTAACCCCCCTCTCCTCTTTAATTCTTTGCCACATCAACATGTATGCTATTCCCGTGTGCTAAGATACCACCATTATGGCCAGCCTAAATCATCCCATGCAATAATTTAGTGCACCTTGAAATATGAACATGTGTGGGGCGTGTTTGTTTTTAATGACTTTAGACTATACCTAGGCCGGCCTGCAAGATAACTTATTATGCACCGTTCCCCATACCTGCAGGAAGCCCGTTCGTCTCCAAATCTTTTCCTCTCCATGTGTGGAAATAATATGCCTGCCAAACTCTCCTTCTCCCTCCGGCGGTCCCACCACTCCACCCCGTGTGAAAAAATCTGCATGCATGACTCTCCTCCCCCAACGCTCCTCCAATCCGTTGTGACCAGCAATATTTCCACCCCTTCGCTCCCCCGTAATTTACTCCAACAAATATGCCCACGTAGCTGTTACTTAACTGCAGGTGCATTCGGTCACTGACATATGGGCCCAACATGGGCCTGGCCCACATGTCAGTGACGCAACTGGACCTACAGTTAAGTCAGTGCAGCTCAGTCCATATCTTACGTAGGTGAGCCATTTCTTGCTATAAATACTGCGCCTCCCATGACATCGCAATCTCCTCCCCCTCACGTTCACTTTCATCGCTATCTCCTCCCCTCCCTCTCACGTCGACCACCATGGCATCGCCCCTCCCAAGCCCTAGGAGCCCATCGCAGAACAGCAGGGATGGTCACGCGTCGCCGTTTCGTTCCTCGCCGCCACTAGTCGAGGAGGACGCGTCGGTGTTCCGCTCCTCGCAGCTATGCGACGCGTCGCCGTTCCGTTCCTCGCCGCCACTAGTCTAGGAGGACGCGTCGGCGTTCCGCTCCTCGCCGCGACGCGTCAAGGTGGACGTGTCGGCGTTCCCAATCTCGCCAGCACGCGCGCCGGAGGACGCATCGGCTCCCCTCTACGAGGAGAACGCCGCGCCGCCCACCGAGCCCCCCAGCCTTAAGGAGCTTTGGAAAGAAATGGATGTCGACTTGTGGGAGGCTTTGCCTCCAGCAGAGCGCGCCAAAATAGAGGCGGAGAAGAAGGCCGAGGAAGAGAAGTGCAACACGGAACAAGCTGCCTGGGAGGCCTATGTCGCGTCCGAGAGAGTCAGGCAATTGGCTCTTTGGTAGAAGGCTCGTGCGAGGGCCGTGAGGGTGGCGGAGGACGCCCGTGCCGACGCCCTGAGTGCAGTCGGGCCCAAGTGCCTCATCTACGCTTGGCGGTACATGGACCGGGTGCACGCTTCTAGCAAGGAGGAGTACCTGTTGGCGCCGGATCACCACACTGGTGAGATCGCGCTCGCCCGCCGGCAAGCCGCCAATCAGCACCTCGCGAGTTGCGAGGCTAAGGAAGAGGCGTTGTGTTGGAGCGCTGGGAAACGGCCGCGCACCAGGGCACTCATGGTGCGCCGCAAGCGCTCCTGCGAGTGCTGTGCCTTTTAGGAGGAGTATAATTTTTGTTTCGTAAGGAGATCTCATTACTTTTGGGACGCAAATTATAAATCCTGAACATTCAGGAATTTTTAGCGTCCTTAATTAAGTATGTAAAAGTGAAAGTTTGGAAACCTTGTGTATTCATACGCATTTTGCAAGTACATGCATATAGCACAAACTTTATTACTCCCTCCGTCTAGGTGTGTAAGTCATCTTAGGAAAACCAAATAATCCCAAAACACTTAGGCGCCGTGCATTAACTTCTACCTCGTTTCTTGTTTCTTGACATATCAACCAATAGGAGATGTGGGTGTGCATGCTTTTAATGACTTGAGACTACCAAACACGACATGCAGTGGTTAGTTCATTGCATGCAATGCTATTAATTAGCAAATAAACATTAAGATCTCTCGTTTTCCCCTCCTCCTTGGTCACAGTGCACAATCTAAGATGACTTACTCACCTAGACGGAGGGAGTATATACTATCACACTACACGTCTCTCTCGATATATGCTTGCAGACTGTGCTACTCCCTCCGTCCAGGTCAATAAGTCATCTTCGGTTGTGCACCGTGACCAAGAAGGAGGGAAGACTTATACACCTAGACGGAGGGAGTACTACTATTACTTATGTACGTGCAAATGCACGTTTTAACATTACGATGCGGTTTTTATAAAAGTGGAAAAACAACACTAGTCAAGCTTGTGAAACGATTCAATGCAAAACAAATGCAAAAATGCTCGTTTGATTGTTTACTTTTAGCTTCCTTCTCTGTGGTTATTTCTCTGTCGTACTTTGTACGGAGTATCTCACTGGTTTGAAAGGCATTCAAATTCCCAAACCGCTTCCTACACCCTGTATCGAATTTTTCCCCTAACAGGTTGTGCCGTGCAATTGGAATTCTGGCCAACTTGAGAACTACTACTAGTAGGAGTACCAGGGGCCAGTTCTTTTAGGCTTCTAGATTAGTAATCCCATAACTACTACTCCGTCCTGGTTTACTGGTCCCCATTGTAATCTGTGTCAATTTTTTGGTCAAAATTTAGCACAAATTACAATGGTGAGGAAAAACCAGTTAAATCTTTGGTCAAAATTTAGCACAAATTACAATGGTGAGGAATAAACCAGGACGGAATAGTAGTTTAGAAGCCCAAATGAATGAGTGAGGCGCCTTATTATTACTCTCCACTGTGACTAGTCTTGTGGGAAAAGCTGGGTAAGCCGCCAAAAGAACTGGCCCTAGGAGTAGTAGCTAGGGATCAAGTGTGCGAGATGAACCGGACAAAGTAAATGCAGAGAGATGAAATGCAAAAAAGATGGAGGGATGTGATGGTTGCTTGTCCGTTTATTTTACCAGGCCAGTTATTACTGGGAGTGGTTGGGTTTTGTGATATGACGGCTTTACTGCCGCGCCACGAGCGGGGTGAGAGTTGAGACTCCCGTGCAGCGCCGCCCTCTACACGTACTATTACTCCCTCCATCCATTTTTACATGGACTAACTTGTCAATCTTTCGTACCAAGGCATGTCCGCAAAAAGAGGAACTGGTTTTGGGACTAGTATCTGGATCCTGTGTAATCTTGCATGCAGCCTCCTTTGAATGCCTAGCCGCTGGCCTCCCTTCCTTTAATCCCTCGCATCAAATTAATCTCCTCCCTTTTCTACAAGCATGCCCAACCATAATTCCTTAAATCATGCATGCCTTGGTTGAAATATGGAGCTCGCTCCTCCTTTGAAAATATGGTGGTGCTATCCATGCATGCAAATCAATGCGACGACCAGAGCATTTTCACGATGAAGGGACCACGCACGACTTGCAAGAGAAAATTAAGATGGAGATGCATCGGCTAGTTCATTTGGATAGGTTTGTTCGGATATTATTTCATCTCTAGAGCTCACAAACATCCGGGTGAAATAGATAAAAAGTATCTTTTGCAAACAAAAGCGTTCAACTGTTCAACCTGCATCCAAAACTTGTGAAGAAATAACTCTTATTGTGCTATGCAGGAAATGATTTTTAAGAATTAGTTTTTGAGTATCCATTGTTATACATGTTGGCTACAGATGACATGGCACTTTCTTGTAGCCAACAGTTGGCTATACTATTTAAGTATTAACCATGCCCTTTCACCTAGACGGAGGGATTAAATCAGGATGACTTGGGATAGGGCAGAGGATATGTAAGAAATGGTTCATCATAAGTCTTTCACCAGTACTGTAGTAAAAATTCATACATGGAAGATTCTAGACTAAACCATAAATGGATACACTTTTATTCATGCACGATACTCCAATAGAGCAAGATCATGCATGGAAGTCTCCACATGCTTAGACAGCGGATTACATTGAGCGAAGACTAATGATCAACATTTAACTTGAAAATGTAGATGTCCAGGTGAACCTCCTTGGAGTCCCCGTGAACATTGTTGGAGTCCAAATAACACCATTAGTTTTCCATGTCCACATCGGCGGGAAAGTTCCAGCTCCGCAGAGTCCGAGTATGCTCGGTGTAGACTCGCCGCCCACGCGTGTAGGTCTCCTCTTCTCATGCTCATACAAGTGGTAGAAGAGCTCACCTTATAAAGGCCTACTAGCAAAACTCCAACATCGACCAGGCCGTCCATGAAACGGGAGTGGCTGTAGGGGACGTTGCGCCAGTTGAATATATGAGCAAGTTACTACAAGATTTAATCCGAATAAGCACAAAATAAATCATGACGGCTATAACAGAGATGAAACTAATACTGTGGACTAGCATAGTAGTAGGATACAGAGTACAAACATGAATTCTACCACGATTTTGAACAGGAAGGACAGAAACACATACGGTGCAACGGGAGCAGCACCGTTGGCGTTGAGGTTGTCGCCCATGTCCAAACACCATGTAGACACGGTCTTTGAGCACGGTTCATAGTCGTTCCACGCTCGGGCATTGAAGTTTATAACAATTTTAGATTAGAATATACTACTCCTTCGGTGCTAGTAGTAGAGCAGTCCTACTATACTACTCTACTCAAGCAAGTTAGGGCATAGCACTGTAGGGAGTACCAGTACTGTGATCACTCAAGCAAGTTGTCTGGCATCGACATGACCCTACGCTGCTGGTATGTGTCTCGTAAGTCAAGCGGCGTGCTGTAGTCATCATCACCTGTCCACTTCCCGCAGCACATATTCGCTTCTCCATCTTTATCCGCACATAATCTCGTCCAATGTTCCATCCCCGCTAAGGCGCCTCCCCCCCTCGTCCGAAACCCAAGCACTAACAATGGCAGAACCGAGCAGCGTCCGCCGAAAGAGTGGCTGGAATTCGCTCCCCACAGAGGTAATCAAGCTCATTGTTTCGCGTGTGGACAATCTCAGTACCATGCCGCTTGCTGCGTGCTCGTCGGGGTTGTACCGTTTACTCAAAGCCCTCAGGTCGGAGCTTTTTAAGCCAGCTCTTGCTTGCTGATGCCGCCTGATCTTCAGAAATGGCGTGTCATGCAGCATAACGATCATAGGGTGGCGAGCATCAACCCCCTTGACTACGATCCGATCCCCGTCAGCCTCAACTACATTAACGGTATATACTGGGTCGGCATGAACACGTCTTGGATGGTGCTCGTCGACGGTCGCGGTAGCTGGATGCTCATGGAGGTCTACACCCGGCGATTGATCCCCCTTCCTTCGATTAACATTGCACTGCTTTGGCACCACGGCCCAGAATACTCGGAATCTTATAGTAGCCAACATGATACCAAGTTTGATTTGCTCAAGGTTGTAATCTGCCAAGTGCCCACAAGATCTGCGAATTATAAAGACTTCAGGCTAATTGCGTTCTTCAGCCACGGTCTCGCCTATCTGACAGGTCACTGCGGTTAGTGGATAAATCTGCACGTCCATCGCAGGATCATACATCCTCCATGGTTCTCTGATGCAATTGAACACAAGGGCTTGATTTACGCTGTCGACTCCTTCTATGGCTGGACGTATTGCTGGCCTACTCCAGTCATCGCTACAAACGACTGTTACAGCAGTATGTTACTTTCCTATGATATCATGATGGCTTGCTTATATTACTGTCAACGTTTGCCGAAAAAATATTCATGCTCATAACATGTTGTTCTTAAGATTAACTAAACCAAGAGCCCTTTTTTATTTGACTCCAACTTGATATGATGCTGTAGGCTGCCTGGTGTCCCTACCCTTCCTAATCCCAGAACCTTTCAAAGAAAAGCGGCATGGTAGTTGCAGGTGGTTCCTGGCTCGATCAAACAACGGCGAAAGATTGATGATCGTTCGCACGTACCGGACGTGTTGTTTCGCGGAATACAATCACAGTCACTGCATGGTCTTTGACCAGGATCCCAGCTTCTCTGGGCCTTCAGGAATTTTTGACTGGAGGCTGGTAAGTAGCCTTGGTACACGCTCTCTTTTTGTCGGACTGAATTATCCGATTAACCAGGAGATAACCGACTGCAAGGATCATGATGGCAGCGCGGTTTCGTTCATCAGGCAAAGCTGTGTGTACACAGCGTACCATGCGTCTCTGCATGCACCATACCCTGATATGTGCCGGCACGCTCTGCAGCCCAAAGTAGGAGAGAGGGTTGCAAGTATCAGACTTCGACCTACTGGCTGGAGTTTCCCCCATCAGGCACCCATCTGGTTCAAGCAGTCAGCCAATCTCCACAGTTTAATAAATAGTAACGTCTAACTGAGCCAGTTAGTTAGATGCATACACTTGGTGTAGTAGGAACTTTATTTAGTTTGATGCAAACACTTGTTCTTTTTTGGTAGCCCTTTTGTAATGATGACTGATGTTTGGTTTGGAAGAGAGAGCTGCGTCTTCACTCTTCTGGCCTGCTTACTGCTTCTGTTGCACCCCCAGCCCTGGTTGCTGCTGCTGCTGTTTTCAATGTACAATCAGTAGTATATTTCGTCTGTTGGTTGAATAAATGTGTTGTTAGAATGACAAACACAATGTTTTGGAAGTCGTTGCACGGTTCGATCCTTTAGTGCCCCGTACCGTACGTAGCGCATACTATTTATCGTACGGAACACATTTTTTTTGAAACTCGGAACACATTTTCCACATGTTGATAACATGAAGCCCACTGATGAAGGCCCAATAGAGAAGCCCATAATTAACTGGAAGGGAGGCTCTCACATGAACCCGGCCCAGGTACATGCTGATGGTCCCCTAAACATAAATAAGTAAATAAATAAATAAAGCTAAATGCTCATGCACCAGTTCTTTGGGAAAATAGCTAGCCCAGTATTTCTTTTTGAAGAATACCCAAGCTAGGCCTATTTGTTTTCTCCGAATTACTGGGCTGCAAATCTTTCAAGACGAGGAGGGATGCATTGCGTCCTGGCTTAAGAGTATGGTCAATGTCTGTTAAAAGTAATATCAAAAGGGGTTGAAAATTCCAAAAAATTTATAGCAAATGGGGTATAAGTTTCCTTTTTTGTTTTTGTTCTTCACTGATATCTTATACATATTTCATTGGATTTAACATGACATAGTACTAATTTATTTTTAAATTTGTTTTACTATGGTTATTTATTTTTGGATTAAGAATATTTCGTTCCCCACCAAAAATTTGCTAATTTTCAAAATTTCCCACATATTTAGTTAATTTTTTGACCCTGGTACTGACCAGAAAATGGCCAGTAATTCTAAAAATGGAAAACGGGCTGCAATAAATTCCATATGAATTAGAAAATGAGTAAAAGATATAAAAGCGGGCTATACACGCCATGGATTTCGAGGCTGGCTTGTTTATGAAAGACTTTGTCAGTGAACACACGATTCTAGCAGCAGTTAGTGTTGGATGTCCATTCTAGCAGCAGTTTGAATTTACATTAATTTTTATGCATGGAGAATTTGTTGGATTTTATATTGATATACATTTATTTTTAAAATCTGTTTGAATGTGAGTCGAAATTTCGGGATTAAAAACAATTCGGACCGCACCGAAATATGCACAATTTCGTATAATTTTTTAACCGTGGCCACAATATGGGCTGTAATGCTAACAAAAAGAATATGGGCTCCAAAAAAACCTTAATAATTAGAAAATGGGCTGTAAATTATTAGAAATAATGGCAGATGGGATGTATGCTGTTTCCCACAGATTTGAGGCTTTCCTAAAAAAAGGTTGACGCACAAGCAGTGACTGTTGGATGGCTATCCAACGACCGTCCTGCTTCTTCAATCTCTGCTCTTCCTGCTCCAGCTGCTCAAACAGGCGCCAGCGGGACTGCCTGCTCCCTCCTCAACGCGGCCGGCTCTGCTGCCGCGCAGGCCTCACCGCCCCACTGTACTCCCATCGCTGGCCTAGCCATCCCTCTACTCACCCACACCTGTCGTTATTCTCCGGCGACGGCGAGGCCTCGTACAGTCGAAACGTTCCCCCCGCTGTCCGCTCGGACTCACCGAAAGTGCCTCCTTATTACGGACAAAAAATGAATACTCCCCCGGCTAGCTGGGACCGACCTTGGTGGGAGGCTAACTTGTGGGCCTACTAAGTTGACGGGGACGAATGGCTTTGTCAACTTAGTCAATATGAACGATTCTAGCTCCAGTGACCGTACGAAGTCCATCCAATGGCCGTAGTGATTCTTAAACCTCTGGTCTTCTTGCTCCAGCCGCCCAAACCAGCGCCGGTCGTGCCTCGTGCTCCTGCCTCCCGTGGCCGGCTGCGATGCGGCGGAGGCCTCATCGTCCCTACTACTCCCACCGCTGGCCAGGCCATCCCTCTACTCACCCACACCCCCTGTTATTCTGCGGCGACGACAGTCTCACACCGCAGCGAACCAGTGAACCCTCGTACTCCTGTACGCGTGGGCATCCACTGCCGCGTCTTCCCCGGCTCCGCGTCGTCCCCTTCCTAGGCCTCGCCGTCGTCCACCGCCCTGGTGCTCTCAGGGCGGCGTGGTCAACATGGTCAAGGAACGACTTCCATCGGACGTGGACTGTACGTGGAGAGGCTGACAGCTGGGTCCACGGCCGCAGCAAGGAAGTGCCTCCTTATTACGTGCAAAATAATTATTCCTCCACCTGATAGCGAGGACCCACCGGACGGGGCACCGTATTTCGCCCCCCTGACTGCTGGGACCCACCAGCTACATCTTTGCAGGCAAGGAAGTGCCTGACAGTCGGGACCCACCTGGTCGAAGCGTACGTAGCGTTGTGATTCTGGTCGCGAACGTGTACGTACATATATACTGATGGATGTAGAGGGGCGCACGTGTCGTAGTAGAGGCAGCCAAGGTGCAAGAAAGAAAATACGGCCACATATGTGTACATACGGGCGGGGTCTCGAATGCCTACTCGCGCATACATACGACGAGGGCTCGTGTACATGGCTGGGTCGGAACGGAGAAACAGCGTCGTCGTTGTGTTCATGGGTCGGAACAGAATGCGTGGTCGTGTTCATCGGGAGGCTTGGACGGAAGAGGCGAGGGTAACGAGGCCTGGTGTACCGCAAAAAGGAGGAAACGGACCTCCTACGATCGAAACGGGGGTCCTGTTGATCGGGAGGGGTGTGGCGTACCGGAAAACGGAGGAAACGGACCTCCTACGGTCGAAACGGGGGTCCTGTTGATCGGGAGGGGTGTGGCGTACCGCAAAACAGAGGAAACAGACTTGTGTTGGAGCGCTACGGTCGAAACAGGGGTCCTGTTCATCGGGAGGGGTGTGGCGTACCGCAAAACGGGACTCCACGGGATAATGTTCATCTCCATCGTCGACCCCCTCCAGCCTCCACGAGCTACTGTTCGTCCACCGTCGACCTCCTCCAGCCTCCACGGGATCCTGTTCATCCAGCCTCCACCGCGCACTACTCCACCGGCTACTGTTCAACCACCCCTCCACCATCTACTATTCATCCAGCCCTCCACACCACGGGGTCCTGTTCAACCACCCCTCCACGAGCACCCCTCCATCGTCTACTGTTCATCCTACCCTCCACGGGGTGGTCCTTTTCCTCCAGCCCTCCACGGGGTCCTGTTCATCCAGCCCCAACCGGCTTGATTGATCGGGGTCCTGTTCATCCAGAAGCAACACCACGGGGTCCTGTTCATCCACCCCCACCAGGAACTGTTCATCCAACCCGCCCTGCAACGCTCACTGTTCATCCAGAGGCAGCATCGATCGGCTTCAGTTAGCAGCAGTAGCCAAGGAATCGCTCGATCGGGTTCAATTAACAGCCATCGATCGATTGCTCGGGTTCAGTAACGCGTAGCCTGCAGTGCAATTGCTCGGGTTCAGTTAGAGCCCAACGCCTCGCTCGGGTTTAGTTAGAGCCAACACCTTGCACACACGCGCGTACGTGTACGAGAGAAACGCGCATCGCTCGGCCCCGACCTCCCACCGTAACCGGGAACTCCTCGAAAATTTCCTCCCCCTCGCTTCGACCACGGTTTTTTCCGTCATGGACGGCCCAAAGAATGTCATGCAGCTGCGTCTCTGGCCCGCCCAGGACGAAAAGCCCATTTTCTGTCATGATTTTTTGTCATAGAAGTAGGAGCCCACCACATCTATGATGATACCGGGTTTTGTCACAATTATCGTCATAGAAGTGTCATATGTATGACAGGAAAAAAATTTGTTCGGCCCAAAATGTCACGGATGTGTCTTTTTTTTGTAGTGTTGGGCGCCTCAATCTGCTCACTAGCTTTGATTTTGTCTGGGTTTGCCTCGATCCCGCGCGGCGACACAAAGAATTCGAGAAGCTTGCCGGACGGGACACCGAAGAGACACTTCTCAGGGTTCAGCTTAAGGTTGATCTTGCACAGGTTAGCAAATATCTCTTCCAGATCTTGTGCGAGAGTTGGCCCATCCTTGGTTTCGACCACTATCTCATCCATGTATGCCTCCATATTTCTATGGAGCTGAGGTTCAAAACCAATTTGGACTGCTCTTGCAAACGTCGAGCCAGCACTCTTCAACCCGAAAGGCATCCGTGAAAAGCAATACATACCACATGGGGTGATGAATGTTGTCTTCTCTTCATCCTCTCTTGTCATGAAGATTTGGTGGTAGCCTGAGTAGGCGTCGAGGAATGACAACAGATCACACCCGGCCATGGAGTCAACAATCTGGTTGATGCGTGGCAACAGGAAGGGGTCTTTAGGACAAGCCTTATTGATATCTGTGTAATCAATACACAGCCTCCACTTCCCATTTGCCTTGCGCACTACTACCGGATTGGCCTACCACGTCGGGTGGAGCACTCCTCTCACCAAACCTGCCACTTCCAATTTCCTGATCTCTTCTGTGATGAATTCCTACCTCTCCAGAGCCTGCTTTTCTGACCTTCTTCTTGACGGGCCGCGCATGAGGGCACACAGCTAGGTCGTGCTCAATCACCTCCCTGGGAACACCGGGGATGTCGGACGCTTGCCACGCAAACACGTCGACATTCGCCCGCTGGAAGGTGACAAGCGCGCCTTCCTATTTGCTGTCGAGGGTGGAGCCTATGGTGAAGGCCCTTCCCATGCCGTCCTCCCTGGCGGACACCTTCTTGGTCTGTGGCGGCTCGGCTCTGGATTTCTTGCTCTTGCCGGTAGAGCTCTCTGGCACATCCTCGACGGTAGCGCAACACTCCGAAGAGGTGTGCTTGCCGGAGTGGGTGCGAGAGGTCTTGTCGGGCTTCTTCTTCCCTCCCGGGCCTTCGGCAGCAGGAGTAGGTGCCTTGACGGCGGCTGCAACTGCTTCCTAGTAGAGTTGGTCGGTGCAAATCAGCGCGTCCTTCTTGTTGGAGGGGACGGAGATGATGGTCAACGGCCCGGGCATATTTAGCATGTTGTAGGCGTAGTGTGACGCCGCCATGAACTTGGCTAGTGCCGGGCGGCCGAGGATCCCGTTGTAGGGTAAGGGGATCTTGGCCACGTGGAAGATGATCCTCTCCGTCCTGTAGTTCAACTCTCCTCCAAACATCACGGGCAGTGCGACCTTCCCCTTCGGCTGGGTCCTCCCCGGATTGACCCCTTGAAACGTGCCCGTTTCCTCGAGGTATCCATCAGGAATTAGCAGCCTTTTGATCACGACAGGCGAGATCAAGTTCAGGCCGGCCCCGCCATCAACCAACATCTTGTTCACCTTGAGGTTGTGTATCGTTGGCGAGACCAATAATGGCAAACAGCCGACCGCGGTTGTGCGGTCAGGGTGGTCCTCAGCATCAAAGATGAGGGGCGTGCTGGACCACTTCAACGGCTTCTGAGCGTCGAACGACGGCTCCGCTGTTGTAATCTCACGCGCCCACTGTTTGAGCTGGCGGTGAGAAGTATGCAACAAGGCGCCACCATCGACGCACATGGCCTCCGTAGCCTTCTGGAACTCGCGCTCACCGGACTCGCCGTCCTCATCGTGATCATCGTCTTCTTGTTTCTTATCACGGCCCCGTGCGGGCCTCTCTTGCTGGTTGTCTTGCCGGGGCGGCTTCCTTGGCGGCCACGCTTCTTGCCAGATCCCTCGGCACCGTCCTGACCTTTCTCCTTGTCTTGCCTCTCGTACTCAGCTTTTTGCTTCTCACCAAGCAGCTCGACTTTTCGGCAGTTCTGGAGGTCGTGGCCCTTGGTGCGGTGGATCTTGCAGTATTGCTTGCCGGAGCCCCCTGGCTTGTCGGCAGCTGCTAAGGCCCGGCAAGCGGCGCACCCGGCAATCTCCTTGACGGGGCCGTCTGCCTTGACCTTCTTGGCAGTGCCGGTGTCGTCAGACCCATCGACGGCAAGTACGGCCTTGCCCTTGCGTTTCCTGTTGCGACGCCGGCCCTTCTTCGTCAGGGTGGCGGCATCTTCGTTAGTAGAGTCGGTTTCCGTGCCGACATCTTCGCCGGGGTACTTCCTTCCCTCTTCGGCCCGGGTGCATCTATCGGCCTGAACGTAGAGCTCATTGCCAGCTCTTCGCGCATCTTGCGGTTGCGCATGTTCTGATGGAACGCGCTGATCACAACGGCGGGATGAACGTCGGGGATGTTGTACTGCACCCGGCTAAATCTCTTGATGTACTTGCGCGGGGTTTCCCCTTCCTTCTAGGGAATGATGTGCAGATCACTAGCCTGGCCATGAGCTTGGTGGCCTCGGGTGAAGGCGCCAACGAACTCATCGCATAAATCCAACCAAGAAGAAATGGAATCAGCCGGCAAGTGCATCAACCAAGACATAACATTGGGCTTCAGTGCCAGCGGGAAGTAATTGGCAAGCACCTTGTCGTCGCGAGCTCCGGCAGCCTACATGACGATGGTGTAGATGATGAGGAACTAGGACGGATGGGTCTTGCCAGTGTACTTTTCGCCGACGTTAGGCTTAAACGTGTGGTGAGATGGCCACAGGAACTGTCACAGCTCAAAGGTAAAGGCCGGGCAGTCCACCTCGTAAGGCAGGCCGCTGGAGCCCCCCGGTGCTGGGTGGTCCATAGCGGGTCCCGCCCGCTTCTCTGACTGGTGGCGTGTGTCATGCCGGTGCTGAATAGTGGTCCGAGCATCTTCATGAGCTCCTTCTCGAAGAACTTGGCGCTGGTCACGGCGGGTCCGCGGGTCGGACGATGCTATAGAGATGTTATCGCAAGCGTCGTCTTGACGGGCAGACGCCCGCGGCGGCTGGCGAGGAGGAGGAGAGTGCACCGTGGCCACAACTCCCCCGGTCCTCCCAGTGCCAGCATGTGGTGGCTCGGTGGAGCGCCGACCCGAGGGCCCCGCCGGTCGCGGATCATCTTTGTTGGCGACGACGACAAGGCTCCGGATGGTGGCCCTCCACTCGTCGAGCTTCTGTGCAGCGGGAGGGAAATCGAGGAGCAGTTGTGCATGCGCCAAAGCTTCTGCTAGCGTGGGCGGCGGCAACAACTGCATGGATCGCGACGCACTTCAACTTCTAACCATGTTATAAGGAGCGCCATCACGACCCAGCGGCTGTGCGCCATTTTCGCCAGCATTTCGGCGGGGAGGTTGAACTCCTACATCTCGCGGATGACGCACGGGGCTCCTCCCACGGCGGTGCCCAGGGTCACCGGCATGGTGAAGCTGCTCGTTGCGCACACCATGGGAAGAGCGCACAGTGATAGCCAGCGTGGGCGTCTTGGAGGTCGCTGCACCGCCCGGGGGTGGCACAACGACACTCCTGGAGGGCCCCACGCCGCTTGCGGGGGGCCCAACTCCGTCTTTGGATCTGGCGACATGCGGCCGGTCATCTGGCGCGGGAACAACGCTGCTCGCCAGGCCCTGTTTGCCAGGGCGATGCTGGTGCTCGCGGACCGCGGCCCGGGTCCTGTCCGCGACCGGCCCACTGCTCGCCCGCACTGGCACGGGCCGCTCGGCTCCCAACGAGCCGACCGCCGTGGCCGTCTTCTTCTTGGGAGCCATGGCGACGAAGAATTGCTAGGCTAAATACTAGACCAGATTCTCAGAATTTGCGCCCCCTACCTGGCGCGCCAAAGAGGTCGGTGTGGAACACGACACATATGGGATCACAAGAATCCCTACTACGGTTGCCGGGGCGCAGGGTTGCGAGAAGAGCAGGATTAGTAATCAGCACAAGGATCGTTTACCCAGGTTCGGGCCGCGAGGATGCGTAAAACCCTAGTCCTGCTTTGGTGGGTGTATTTCAGAGAGTTCTTGAGCTCTCGAACTAGCTATGGTGGGGTGCGCGGTGCCAAGGAGCCGAATCCTTCTCCAGTATGCCACGAGCCTCCTTTTATAGTCGAAAGGGGCTGCCATAGTGGCATACAGGAGGTGAAAAGGCGTACAGTATTGCAAGCTTATCGCTCGTATTACAGGACAAGACGCATTTAATGCACTGCTGAGGTGTCCCCTAGCTTATCGGGGACGGGGCTGAAGCCCGTCCCGTCCGTCGCCGCTTCTCATCGCTTCGTCACGCGCCCCGACTAGTGATGCATGCGGCACCATGTAGGCAGGGAGGCAGCTAAGGTGGCACGGTGGTGGAGCCTCTACGAAGATCTGCATGCTGCCACGCAGGCGTTTGGCGAGTTGGCCCAGGAGCTGCATGTTGCCACGCAGGTGCCTGCTCAGCTGGTTGAGCTGGCAGCTGCATGCGAAGGGCGGCGGAAACTTGGTTGGTGCGAGCCTGGCAGTGGCCCTGCTGGCGTCCTCGGTGAGGGCCTTGCCGGGTGGCCCGGCAAGGGTCTTGCCGCGGTGCGCTGTCCTCCCCGGCAAGGACCTTGCCGGGGATCTAGTGGCCTTCTAAGCCACATCTGATCTTGAGTGTTCCTTGTCTTCACAAAGATCTGCATTCCACCACATAGGTGCCTCCCGAGCCCTGTCCCAATGTGGTTGACGGTGTGGGCTCAAGGGTGGGTCACTCTATTGGTGTTTGGGCGTGCTGCCCCGGCAAGGGCCTTACCGGGGCTGCTGAGGCCATCCCCGATAAGGGTCTTGCCAGGGGAAACTGCTCTGCCCATCTGCTTCTTTGCGTCCTTGGTCTTGGCGTTGCTCTAGCTGCCTCGGGCTTCGGTTTTACCTTGGTTCACCTCCCCTACTCTGCTTGGTGTGGCCGTGGGCGCGGCTTCGACTGCCCGTGCATAGGGAAAGGGGTACAAAGGTGCGCCCCTTTGTTTGTACACTGTCGGTGTACAAAAAGGGGGGTACACTTTTTGTACCCCTATGACTGTGCACGGGCAGTCTGAGCCACGGGCGTCGCCACACCGAGCACAGCAAGGGAGGTAAGCCAAGGTAAGGCCGAAGCTGAAGAGAAGCAGAACGACGCCAAGACCAAGACCACAAAGAGCAAAGGGGACAGAGCAGACCCCCCCGGGCAAAATCCTTGCCGAGGGGCAGCTTTAGCTAACCCGGCAAGATCCTTGCCGTGGTAGCCCGCCCCACACCTACGGAGCGGAGTCACCCTAAAGTCCACTACCCCCATGGGGCAACGATTTGGGAGACATCCCCGTGGTGGCATGCAGATCTTTGTGAAGACATTCAAGATCAGATTCCCACTTTAGAAGATGATGATCCTTGGCGGGATCCCAGCCAAGGAGGACCACAAGGCCCCCGGCAAGGCTCTTGCCGAGGCCACAGCAAGGCCCTTACCATGGACCCCCGTGGGGACACCATCAGGCCCACGCCAATCAAGCCTCCATCGCCGTTCGCATGCAGCTGCCGACCCAACCAGCTGGGCAGGCACCTGCGTGGCGGCAAGCATATCTACGTGGAGACCCACCACTGCGCCAACTCAGCTGCCTGCCTGCCTACATGGCACCACAAGCACCGCTGGCCAGGGCGCGTGTCGACGCAAGAGGGAGCGGCGACGGACGAGACGCGGCTCTCCCCCGTCCCCGATAAAGCAAGGACACCTAAGCAAGGTGCATTAAATGCACCTTGTCATGTAATGCGAGGGATAGCCTCGCATTATTGTACCCTTTCCACCTCCTGTGTGCCACTGTGGCAACCCCTTTCCTATAAAAGGAGGCCCGAGGCGACCAGGAGGAGGATTCGGCTTTTTGGAGCTCTGGACGCCCATTGCTAGCTCAAGAACACAGATAAACAATCCACCAAAGCAGGGGTAGGGTTTTACGCATCCTCGCGGCCCGAACCTGGATAAAGGAACCGTGTGCTATCTGTCTGATCCGCTCTTCTCGCAACCCCGCGCCCCGCAACCGTAGTAGGGATTCTTGTGATCCCATAGGTGTCGTTTCCCACCGACATCTTTGGCGCGCCAGGTAGGGGGCAGCGCAGTGGTGAGAATCGGCTTTAGCACTTAGTTCGACGCTCCTTCATCGTCATGGCGCCCAAGAAGAAGACGACGGTGACGGTTGGCCCGTCTGAAGCCGGACATCCCGTCCCGACGCGGGCGAGCAGCGGACCGGTCGCGGAAAGGACCCGGGCCGCCGTTCGCGAACACCAACACCGTCCCAGCAGCCGGAGTTTGGGAGGCGGCGACGTTCCTGCGCCTGGTAATGGGCTGCACACCGGCAAATCCAAGGACGGAGCTAGGCCCTCCGCGGGTGGCGTGGGGCCCTCCAAGATCGCTGCCACCCCGCCCGAAGGCGACGCGAGGGCTTCCCAGCCTCCCACACCGGCACCGACGGCGCACTCCTCTCAAGCGGCGCGTGATGAACGCCGTAATCACACCGAAGACCCCGGGCGTCGCCGCGGGAAGAACCCCGAGCGCCCCTCCCGGGATGTAGAAGACCTGCCCGCTCGCCGAGGTGCTGGAGAAGATGGCGTGCGACCGCGGGGTCGCAATAGAGCTCCTTCTGACATGGTCAGAAGTCGAAGCGCGCCGCGATCCGTGTAGGTTTCGCTGCCACCAACGCCAACGGAAGCCCTGGCACGCGCGCAGTTGGTCCTAGATTCCCCCCCCCCACTACGGGGAAACTCGACAAATGGAGAGCCACTATCCGAAGCCCCCGGGTCGATGCTCCGACGGAGTCCCACGCACCAGTGGTAGGAGGGCCGGCGGCGCCGCGACCACGATGCACTCGCCCCCTCCTCGCCCAGCGCTGCGGACGCCAGCCCATCGTGACGTCACGGGCGACGAAATCTCCATAGCGTCGTCCCACCCGCGGACCCACTGTGACTAGCGCCAAGTCCTTCGGGAACGAGAACATGAAGACGCTCGAACCACTATCGAGCGCCGGTGCGGAGCGCGCCACCAATCAGACAGGCGAGCAGGGCCTGCTGTGAACCACCCGACACCGGAGAGCCCTGGAGGCCTACCTTACGAGGTAGGTTGTCCGGCTTTTACCCGTGAGCTGCGGCAGTTCCAGTGGCCTACTCACCGCACTTTCAAACCTGACGTGGGCGAAAAGTACAGCGGCAAGACCCACCCGTCCGAGTTCCTCAGCATTTACACCATCGCGATGCAAGCTGCCGGAGCCCGCGACGATAAGGTGCTTGCGAATTACTTTCCATTGGCTCTTAAACCCAACGCCATGTCATGGTTGATGCACTTGCCGGTAGACTCCATTTCCTCCTGGTCGGATTTGTGCCATCAGTTCGTGGGCGCCTTTACTGGAGGCCACCAAGCCCATGGCCAGGCGAGCGACCTGCACGTCATTCCCCAGAAGGGAGGCGAGAGTCTCCGCAAGTATATACAGAGGTTCAGCCGGATACAGTACAATATCCCTGATGTTCACCCTGCCGCCATCATCAGCGCGTTCCATCAGAACGTGCGTAACCGCAAGATGCGCGAAGAGCTAGCGATGAACAAGGTGAAAGATGTAGCAGAACTCTATGTTCTTGCTGACAGATGTGCCCGGGCTGAAGAGGGAAGGAAGTACCCCGGCAAAGATGCCGGCGTGGAAACCGACTCCTCAGATGAGGATACTGCCGCCCCGGTGAAGAAAGGTCGGCGCTGCAATAGGAAGCGCAAAGGGAAAGCCGTGCTTGCCGTTGAGGGATTTGATGACACCGGCTCCACCAAGAAAACCAAGGCAGATGACCCCGGCAAGGAAATTGCCGGATGTGTCGCCTGCCGGGCCTTGGCGGCTGCCGAGAAGTCAGGAAACTCTGACAAGCGGTACTGCAAGATCCATCGCACCAAAGGCCATGCTCTCCAAGACTGCCAACAGGTTGAGCTCCTCGCTGAGAAGCAGAGGACTGAATATGAGAGGCGGGACAAGGAGAAGGGCCAAGACGGTGCTGAGGGGTCTGGCAAGAAGCGTGATGGCCAGGCGGGCCGTCGCGGCAAGGATAAACAACAGGAGAGGCCCGCCCGGGGCCGTGACAGAAAGCCATAAAACGACGATCACGAAGAGGACGACGAATCCGGTGACCAAGAGTTTTAGAAAGCTATAGAGGCCATGTGCGTCGACGGCGGCGCCTCGCTGCATACTTCTCACCGCCGGCTTAAACAGTGGGCGCGAGAGATTACAGCGGCAGAGCCGTCGTTTGATGCCCAAAGGCCGCTGAAGTGGTCCAGCACACCTATCATCTTTGACACTGAGGATCACCCTGATCGCACCACTGCGGTCGGGTGCTTGCCATTGTTGGTTTGACCAACAATACGCAACCTCAAGGTGACAAAGATGCTAGTCGATGGCGGGGTCGGTCTGAACTTAATCTCGTCTGCCGTGATCGAGAAACTGCAGATTCCTGATGGAGACCTCGAAGATACAGGCACGTTTCAAGGGGTCAACCCGGGAAGAAGCCAACCCAAGGGAAAGGTCACGCTGCCCGTGACTTTTGGAAGCGACCTGAACTTCAGGACAGAGAGGATCGTGTTTGATGTTGCCAAGATCCCCTTACCCTACAACGGGATCCTTGGCCGCCCAGCGCTGGCCAAGTTCATGGCGGCGTCACACTACGCATACAACACCCTAAAGATGCCAGGGCCCGTGATGATCATCACCATCCCCTCCGACAAAAAAGATGCGCTGATTTGCGCTGACCAACTATACCAGCCAGCAGTTGCAGCAGCTGCCGCCACTAAGGCACTTGCTCCTGCTGCTGGGACCCCTGGAGGGAAGAAGAAAAAGAAGAAGACCGGTGAGACCTCAGGCACCCACTCAGGCAAGCGCACCTCTTCGGAGTGTAGTGCTGCCGTCAAGGACGTGCCAAAGAGCTCCACCGGCGGGAACAAGAAGTCCAGGGCCTTACCGCCGGGAACCAAGAAGGTTTCCGTCAATGAGGACGGCGCGGGAGGAGCATTCACCATAAGCTCCACCCTTGACGATAAATAGGAAGACGCGCTCGTCACCTTCCTGCGGGCGAATGTCGATGTGTTTGCATGGCAAGCTTCCGACATCCCCGGCGTTCCCAGGGAGGTCATTGAGCACCACCTTGCTATCTGTCCTCATGCGCGGCCCATCAAGCAGAAGGTCAGAAAGCAAGCTTTGGAAAGACAAGAGTTCATCACAGAAGAGATCCGGTAACTGGAAGCAGCGGGTTTGGTAAGAGGAGTGCTCCATCCAACGTGGCGGGCCAAATGGCGAGGTTCTCATCCACCGGTGGTTGCCGATACAACAACGGTAAGGACATGATTGCTCTATTAGAGATGTCTATCATGGTCTTGCATATCTTACACCCTGATCGTCATAGGACAAGGTTGCATAATCCTGGGGCAAATTCAAAGGTGTCACCGTCCTCTGGGTCTTCATGTCCTCATTCTTCAAAGGCGTAACTTCTGTTGGTATCGTATTGTTGTGGTGTCACGAATCTTGGGTTCAGGAAAGGTGGGTGAGTGTTTGGAAAGGTGTACTCCTTCTAGGATATCCACGACGATTACAAGGATTCACTGAAGGAAATATGCCCTAGAGGCAATAATAAAGTTATTATTTATTTCCTTAATTCATGATAAATGTTTATTATTCATGCTAGAATTGTATTAACAGGAAACATAATACATGTGTGAATACATAGACAAACAGAGTGTCACTAGTATGCCTCTACTTGACTAGCTCATTAATCAAAGATGGTTATGTTTCCTAACCATGAAGAAGGAGTTGTTATTTGATTAATGAGGTCACATCATTAGTTGAATGATCTGATTGACATGACCCATTCCATTAGCTTAGCACCCGATCGTTTAGTATGTTGCTATTACTTTTATCCAAGACTTATACATGTTCCTATGACTATGAGATTATGCAACTCCCGTTTACCGTAGGAACACTTTGGGTACTACCAAACGTCACAACGTAACTGGGTGATTATAAAGGAGTACTACAGGTGTCTCCAAAGGTAGATGTTGGGTTGGCGTATTTCGAGATTAGGATTTGTCACTCCGATCGTCGGAGAGGTATCTCTGGGCCCTCTCGGTAATGCACATCACTCAAAGCCTTGCAAGCATTGCAACTAATGAGTTAGTTGCGGGATGATGTATTACAGAACGAGTAAAGAGACTTGCCGGTAACGAGATTGAACTAGGTATTGGATACCGACGATCGAATCTCGGGCAAGTAACATACCGATGACAAAGGGAACAACGTATGTTGTTATGCGGTCTGACCGATAAAGATCTTCGTAGAATATGTAGGAACCAATATAGGCATCCAGGTCCCGCTATTGGTTATTGACCGGAGACGTGTCTCGGTCATGTCTACATTGTTCTCGAACCGTAGGGTCCGCACGCTTAACGTTACGATGACAGTTATTATGAGTTTATGCGTTTTGATGTACCGAAGGAGTTCGGAGTCCCGGATGTGATCACGGACATGACGAGGAGTCTCGAAATGGTTGAGACGTAAAGAATGATATATTGGAAGCCTATGTTTGGACATCGGATGTGTTCCAGGTGAAATCAGGATTTTACCGGAATACCGGGAGGGTTACCGGAACCCCCCGGGAGCATAATGGGCCAACATGGGCCTTGGAGGAGAGGTGAGAGGGCTGCCCTCATGGGCTGCGCGCCTCCCCCCTTCCCCTAGTCCTATTAGGACTAGGAGAGGTGGCCGGCCCCCCTCTCTCTCTCTCCCCCTTGGAGAATCCTAGTCCAACTAGGATTGGGGGGGGGGGAATCCTACTCCCAGAGGGAGTTGGACTCTCCTGGCGCGCCAGGCTTGGCCGGCCAGCCCCTCCCCCTTGGCTCCTTTATATACGGGGGTAGGGGGCACCCCATAGACACACAATTGATCATTGAGATCTTTCCTTAGCCGTGTGCGGTGCCCCCTTCCACCAAATTCCACCTCGGTCATATCGTTGCAGTGCTTAGGCGAAGCCCTGCGCCGGCAACACATCAAGATCGTCACCACGCCGTCGTGCTGACGGAACTCTTCCCCGACGCTTTGCTGGATCGGAGCCCGGGGATCGTCATCGAGCTGAACGTGTGCCAAGAACTCGGAGGTGCCGGAGTAACGGTGTTGTGATCGGTTGGATCGCGAGGAGAACGTACGACTACTTCCTCTACGTTGTGTCAACGCTTCCGCTTCGGTCTACGAGGGTACGTAGACAACACTCTCCCCTCTCGTTGCTATGCATCACCATGATCTTGCGTGTGCGTAGGAAATTTTGAAATTACTACGTTCCCCAACAGTGGCATCCGAGCCTAGGTTTTTATGGTTTGATGTTATTTGCACGAGTAGAACACAAGTGAGTTGTGGACGATACAAGTCATACTGCCTACCAGCATGTCATACTTTGGTTCAGCGGTATTGTTGGACGAGACGATCCGGGCCAACCTTACGCGTACGCTTACGCGAGACCGGTTCCCTCGACGTGCTTTGCACATAGATGGCTTGCGGAAGACTGTCTCTCCAACTTTAGTTGAACCGAGTGTGGCTACGCCCGGTCCTTGAGAAGGTTAAAACGGAGTCTATTTGACAAACTATCGTTGTGGTGTTGATGCGTAGGTAAGATGAGTTCTTGCTTAAGCCCGTAGCAGCCACGTAAAACTTGCAACAACAAAGTAGAGGACGTCTAACTTGTTTTTGCAGGGCATGTTGTGATGTGATATGGTCAAGACATGATACTGAATTTTATTGTATGAGATGATCATGTTTTGTAACCGAGTTATCGGCAACTGGCAGGAGCCATATGGTTGTCGCTTTATTGTATGCAATGCAATCGCGATGTAATGCTTTACTTTATTACTAAGCGGTAGTGATAGTCGTGGAAGCATAAGATTGGCGAGACGACAACGATGCTGCGATGAAGATCAAGGTGTCGCGCCGGTGACGATGGTGATCATGACGGTGCTTCGAAGATGGAGATCACAAGCACGAGATGATGATGGCCATATCATATCACTTATATTGATTGCATGTGATGTTTATCTTTTATGCATCTTATCTTGCTTTGTTTGACGGTAGCATTATAAGATGATCTCTCACTAATTATGAAGAAGTGTTCTCCCTGAGTATGCACCGTTGCGAAAGTTCTTCGTGCTGAGACACCACGTGATGATCGGGTGTGATAGGCTCTACGTTCAAATACAACGGGTGCAAAACAGTTGCACACGCGGAATACTCAGGTTTAACTTGACGAGCCTAGCATATAACAGATATGGCCTCGGAACACGGAGACCGAAAGGTCGAGCGTGAATCATATAGTAGATATGATCAACATAGTGATGTTCACCATTGAAACTACTCCATCTCACGTGATGATCGGACATGGTTTAGTTGATTTGGATCACGTGATCACTTAGAGGATTAGAGGGATGTCTATCTAAGTGGGAGTTCTTAAGTAATATGATTAATTGAACTTAAATTTATCATGAACTTAGTCCTGGTAGTATTAGCATATCTATGTTGTAGATCAATAGCTCGCGTTGTTGCTTCCCTATGTTTATTTTGATATGTTCCTAGAGAAAATTGTGTTGAATGATGTTAGTAGCAATGATGCGGATTGGATCCGTGATCTGAGGTTTATCCTCATTGCTGCACAGAAGAATTATGTCCTTGATGCACCGCTAGGTGACGGACCTATTGCAGGAGCAGATGCAGACATTATGAACGTTTTGCTGGCTCAATATGATGACTACTTAATAGTTTAGTGCACCATGCTTAACTGCTTAGAATCGGGACTTCAAAGACGTTTTGAACGTCATGGACCATATGAGATGTTCCAGGAGTTGAAGTTAATATTTCAAGCAAATACCCGAGTTGAGAGATATGAAGTCTCCAACAAGTTCTATAGCTAAAAGATGGAGGAGAATCGCTCAACTAGTGAGCATGTGCTCAGATTGTCTGGGTACTACAATCGCTTGAATCAAGTGGGAGTTAATCTTCCAGATAAGATAGTGATTGATAGAATTCTCTAGTCACCATCACCAAGTTAGTAGAACTATGTGATGAACTATAGTTTGCAAGGGATGACGAAAACGACTCCCGAGTTTTTCATGATGATGAAATTGATGAAGGTAGAAATCAAGAAAGAGCATCAAGTGTTGATGGTTGACAAGATCACTAGTTTCAAACAAAAAGTGCAAAGGGAAAAAGGGGAACTTCAAGAAGAACAACAAGCAAGTTGCTGCTCAAGTGAAGAAGCCCAAGTCTAGTCCTAAGCCTGAGACTAAGTGCTTCTGCTGCAAAGGGACTGGTCACTAGAAGCGGAATTACCCCAAGTGATTGGCGGATAAGAAGGATGGCAAAGTGAACATAAGTATATTTGATATACATGTTATTGATGTGTACTTTACTAGTGTTTATAGCAACCCCTCAGTATTTGATACTAGTTCAGTTGCTAAGATTAGTAACTCGAAACGGGAGTTGCAGAATAAACAGAGACTAGTTAAGGGTGAAGTGATGATGTATGTTGGAAGTAGTTCCAAGATTGATATGATCATCATCGCACGCTCACTATACTTTCGGGATTAGTGTTGAACTTAAATAAGTGTTATTTGGTGTTTTGCGTTGAGCATAAATATGATTTGATCATGTTTATTGCAATACGGTTATTCATTTAAGTTAGAGAACAATTGTTGTTCTGTTTACATGAATAAAACCTTCTATGGTCATACACACCAATGAAAATAGTTCATTGGATCTCGATCGTAGTGATACACATATTCATAATATTGAAACCAAAAGATGCGAAGTTAATAATGATAGTGCAACCTATTTGTAGCACTGCCGTTTAGGTCATATTGGTGTAAAGCGCATGAAGAAACTCCATGCTGATGGGATTTTGGAATCACTTGATTATGAATCACTTGATGCTTGCGAACCATGCCTCTTGGGCAAGATGACTAAAACGACGTTCTCCGGAACAATGGAGCAAGCAACAGATTTGTTGGAAATCATACATACTGATGTATATGGTCCTATGAATATTAAGGCTCGCGACAAGTATCATTATTTTCTAACCTTCACAGATGATTTGAGCAGATATGGGTATATCTACTTGATGAAAACATAAGTCTGAAACGTTTGAAAAGTTCAAAGAATTTCAGAGTGAAGTGGAGAATCATCGTAACAAGAAAATAAAAGTTTCTACGATATGATTGTGGAGGAGAATATTTGAGTTACGAGTTTGGTCTTCAATTAAAACAATGTGGAATAGTTTTACAAACTCATGCCACCTGGAACACCACAGCATAATGGTGTGTCTGAACGTCATAACCGTACTTTATCGGATATAGTACAATCTATGATGTTTCTTACCGATTTACCAATATCATTTTGGGATCATGCATTAGAGACAACTGCATTCACGTTAAAAAGGGCACCATCTAAGTCCGTTGAGACGACACAATCAGAACTATGGTTTGGCAAGAAACCAAAAATTGTCGTTTCTTAAAGTGGGGTTACGATGCTTATGTGAAAGAGTTTCATCCTGATAAGCTCAAACCCAAATCGGAGAAATGTGTCTTCATAGGTACCCAAAGGAGTCTGTTGGGTACACCTTCTATCACAGATCCAAAGGCAAGATATTCGTTGCTGAGAATGGATCCTTTCTAGAGAAGGAGATTCTCTCGAAAGAAGTGAGTGGGAGGAAAGTAGAAAACTTGATAAGGTAATTGTACCTTCTCCCTTATTGGAAAGTAGTTCATCACAGAAATTTGTTCTTGTGACTACTACACCAATTAGTAAGGAAGCTAATGATGATGATCATGTAACTTCAAGATCAAGTTACTAGCGAATCTCGTAAGTAAACTAGAGTGAGATCCGCACCAGAGTGGTACGGTAATCCTGTTCTGGAAGTCATGTTACTAGACCATGACGAACTTGCGAACTATGAGGAAGCGATGATGAGCCCAGATTCCGCGAAATGGTTAGAGGCCATGAAGTCTGAGATATGATCCATGTATGAGAACAAAGTATGGACTTTGATGGATTTGCCCGATGATCGGCAAGCCAAAGAAAATAAATGGATCTTCAAGAGGAAGACGGACACTGTTAGTAGTGTTACTATCTACAAAGCTAGAATTGTCGCAAAAGGTTTTCGACAAGTTCAAAGTGTTGACTACGATGAGAGTTTCTCACTCGTATCTATGCTTAAGTCTGTCCGAATCATATTAGCAATTGCCGCATTTTATGAAATCTGGCAAATGGATAAACAAAACTGCATTCCTTAATAGATTTATTAAAGAAGAGTTGTATATGATGCAACCAGAAGGTTTTGTCAATCCTAAAGGTGCTAACAAAATATGCAAGCTCCAGCGGTCCATCTATGGACTGGTGCAAGCATCTCGGAGTTGGAATATACACTTTGATAAATTGATCAAAGTATATAGTTTTATACAGACTTGCGGTGAAGCCTGTATTTACAAGAAAGTGAGTGGGAGCACTACAGCATTTCTGATAATTATATGTAAATGACATATTATTGATCGGAAATAATGTAGAATTATTCTGTGAAGCATAAAGGAGTATTTGAAAGGAGTTTTTCGAAGAAGGACCTCGGTGAAGCTGCTTACATATTGAGCATCAAGATCTATAGAGATAGATCAAGACGCTTGATAAGTTTTTCAATAAGTACATACCTTGAAAAGATTTTTGAAGTAGTTCAAAATGGAACAGTCAAAGAAAGAGTTCTTGCCTGTATTACAAGGTGTGAAATTGAGTAAGACTCAAATCCCGACCACGGCAGATAATAGAAAGAGAATGAAAGTCATTTCCTATGCCTCAGCCATAGATTCTATAAAGTATGCCATGCTATGTACCAGATCTATTGTATACCCTACACTGTGTTAAGCAAGGGAGTACAATAGTGATCTAGGAAGTAGATCACTGGACATCGGTCAAAATTATCTTTAGTAAAATAAGGATATGTTTCTCGATTATGGATGTGACAAAAAGGTTCGTCGTAAAAGGTTATGTCGATGCAAGTTTTGACACTAATCTAGATGACTCTAAGTCTCAATCTAGATACATATTGAAAGTGGGAGCAGTTAGCTAAAGCAGCTCCGTGCAGAGCATTGTAGACATAGAAAATTGCAAAATACATAACGGATCTGAATGTGGCAGACCCGTTGACTAAACTTCTCTCACAAGCAAAACATGATCACACCGTAGTACTCTTTGTGTGTTAATCACATAGCGATGTGAACTAGATTACTGAATCTAGTAAACCCTTTGGGTGTTGGTCACATATCGATGTGAACTATGGGTGTTAATCACATGGTGATGTGAACTATTGCTGATAAATCACATGGCGATGTGAACTAGATTATTGACTCTAGTGCAAGTGGGAGACTGAAGGAAATATGCCCTAGAGGCAATAATAAAGTTATTATTTATTTCCTTAATTCATGATAAATGTTTATTATTCATGCTAGAATTGTATTAACAGGAAACATAATACATGTGTGAATACATAGACAAACAGAGTGTCACTAGTATGCCTCTACTTGACTAGCTCATTAATCAAAGATGGTTATGTTTCCTAACCATGAACAAGGAGTTGTTATTTGATTAATGAGGTCACATCATTAGTTGAATGATCTGATTGACATGACCCATTCCATTAGCTTAGCACCCGATCATTTAGTATGTTGCTATTGCTTTTATCCATGACTTATACATGTTCCTATGGCTATGAGATTATGCAACTCCCGTTTACCGTAGGAACACTTTGGGTACTACCAAACGTCACAATGTAACTGGGTGATTATAAAGGAGTACTACAGGTGTCTCCAAAGGTAGATGTTGGGTTGGCGTATTTCGAGATTAGGATTTGTCACTCCGATCGTCGGAGAGGTATCTCTGGGCCCTCTCGGTAATGCACATCACTCAAAGCCTTGCAAGCATTGCAACTAATGAGTTAGTTGCGGGATGATGTATTACAGAACGAGTAAAGAGACTTGCCGGTAACGAGATTGAACTAGGTATTGGATACCGACGATCGAATCTCGGGCAAGTAACATACCGATGACAAAGGGAACAACGTATGTTGTTATGCGGTCTGACCGATAAAGATCTTCGTAGAATATGTAGGAACCAATATAGGCATCCAGGTCCCGCTATTGGTTATTGACCGGAGACGTGTCTCGGTCATGTCTACATTGTTCTCGAACCGTAGGGTCCGCACGCTTAACGTTACGATGACAGTTATTATGAGTTTATGCGTTTTGATGTACCGAAGGAGTTCGGAGTCCCGGATGTGATCACGGACATGACGAGGAGTCTCGAAATGGTTGAGACGTAAAGAATGATATATTGGAAGCCTATGTTTGGACATCGGATGTGTTCCAGGTGAAATCAGGATTTTACCGGAATACCGGGAGGGTTACCGGAACCCCCCGGGAGCATAATGGGCCAACATGGGCCTTGGAGGAGAGGTGAGAGGGCTGCCCTCATGGGCTGCGCGCCTCCCCCCTTCCCCTAGTCCTATTAGGACTAGGAGAGGTGGCCGGCCCCCCTCTCTCTCTCTCCCCCTTGGAGAATCCTAGTCCAACTAGGATTTGGGGGGGGGGGGAATCCTACTCCCAGAGGGAGTAGGACTCTCCTGGCGCGCCAGGCTTGGCCGGCCAGCCCCTCCCCCTTGGCTCCTTTATATACGGGGGCAGGGGGCACCCCATAGACACACAATTGATCATTGAGATCTTTCCTTAGCCGTGTGCGGTGCCCCTGACGAGGATACGTACCTAGGGTAGGGTAACTTATCGTACCTGAGGTACCCAATCAAGGACACGACTCCTACAATGAAATACGTTCTGAGAAGTATCAACAGGTCAGTCGACCTGGTCAGCCCAGTCGACGGACACAAGCGTACTCGACCAAGAAGCGCAAGCAGTCGACCATGAAGACACCACTCGACCGTAAGAAGATCAAAAGGCGCTGCCTACAAACGGTCACCTCATAAGTAGCTTTTATGGCCTTCATGGTCCTTTATTACAGGCGTTACCAGTAACCCCCTCTCTTTATGTACATTAAACCCCTTGTAACGTGGGCTGGCTGGGGTCCTGGCGAACTCTATATAAGCCACCCCCCTCCACTAGGACAGGGGTTCGCATCTTTGTAACACTCACGCATATAATCCAGTCGACCGCCTCCGGTCTCTGAGACGTAGGGCTATTACTTCCTCCGAGAAGGGCCTGAACTCGTTAACTCCTTGCGTGCACAACTACTCCAGAGCTAGGATCTTGCCTCTCCATTCCTACCCCCCATTCTACTGTCAGACTTAGAACCACGACAGTTGGCGCCCACCGTGGGGCAGGTGTTCTAGCGATTTGTTGGAGGAGTTGGGATTCTTTCAACCCGCATCATGTTTCCGAGCGGAGTCATGGTCGAGAGCCGCGAGATCCGTCTCGGCGCTCTCTCCTTCATCGTTGACGACTCTGCTTGGCTGCAGGAGGCTCCACTCGACGTGGACGCGCTTCCCGCCCGCGGAGCCACGCATTTTCGCGCATGCGTCCGCGGCGTCCTCCTGCGGCAACCGTCGACCCAGTACGGGTCGGCATTCGTTGCGCCGTCATCATCATCATCATCGTCATCAGCTTCCCACCGACGCAAGCGCACCGGTCGGTCGAGACTCCAGCGGTGGGTGAAGCACGCACTTGCCCGCCAGTCGGCCATCCCCCAAGTCGCGGCAATCGAGCCCGACGAGTCACTCTACGGCCTGTTCGACCTGTCGACTGGCTCCGTAGAGGCTGCGTCCGAGTGCGACAGCAGTGACCCAGCGGCGGAGGTACTAATGGTCGACGGACCACGTAGCCCCCCCGGATTCCCCCAAACCGAAGAGGTTGCCGCAGGAGGGATTCCGGCGCGGGGTCATGAAGAGTACAGGCCCGAGCCCCTTACCTCAGTGCAGAGGGAGGAACTCCGTCGTCGGAACGTGGACGCCCTTCACACTCCTATCGTTGGAGAAACCCCTGAGGCGCGAGCCCTGGAGGAGGCGCGCTTGGCCAATTTGGCTGAACGTGCTCGATTGGAGAATCTCCAGAGAGCACTCGACGAGCGCGCACGTCCGCCCGCTCCCGAGTCCAGCCGTCGCCACGTCTTCCAGCCGCCGACCCAGGTATACCGTACTCCGATTCAGAATTTGGCAGCTGCGGCTCGCATAGCGGAGTCGATCCAGCCTTCACAGTCAGAGGCAGGGAGAGGTCTGTTGCAGATCAGAGATTTGCTTCCTGCAGCGGGTGACCAGAATTCAGCCGTGTCGCAGTCGCGCAACAGGATTCACAGTCGATCCGTCACTGCGAATTCCTTTCAGTCGGCTCATAGTCCGAGGTCGCCCCCGAGGCGTGAAGGACACAGAGGCCGGCACGAGAATCAGTACCAAGGGCACGAGCGATATGAGCACCGACTCGATCGCAACGATCAACGTCGAGTGCCTTCTCCTCCCCCAAGAGCCGGGTCGTACATTCCTCGACGGCAAGAAGACAGACGCCAGTTCAGTACTGGGCGAAAGGTCCCAGTCGACCCCAGGGAACCAGGCTTTGATGCGAGATCCATCATCGTTCAAGGCCTGGTCGACCGAAATAGAGCTCACCGAGAGGACCGTGATGGAGGCGCCCCGTCCAGCAGCAGAGTTCGCGTCTCAGGTCCCGAGTGTTTCAGCAGAGCAATCAGAGCTGCAGTGATTCCTCCCAACTTCAGGTTGGCGGCTGGAGTCAACAAGTTCACCGGAGAATCCAAGCCGGACACATGGCTCGAGGATTACCGAGTGGCTATTCAGATCGGAGGCGGCAATGACGAGGTGGCCATGAAGCATTTGCCCCTCATGTTGGAAGGATCAGCCAGAGCGTGGTTGAATCAGTTGGCTCCCAGCAGTATTTATACTTGGGAAGATCTAGCCCAGGTGTTTGTCAGGACGTTCGAAGGAACTTGCAAGCGACCGGCGGGGTTGACAAAATTGCAGTCATGTGTTCAGAAGTCGAGTGAAACCCTGAGGGATTATATCCAGAGATGGATCACTCTGAATCACACGGTCGAGAATGTATCCGATCATCAAGCAGTTTGCGCCTTCAAGGAAGGTGTCAGAAACAGGGAGTTAACTTTGAAGTTTGGTCGAACCGGAGATATGACCCTGAGTCGAATGATGGAAATCGCCACCAAGTACGCGAACGGAGAAGAAGAAGATAGACTCCGGAGTGGCAAGTATAAGGCAGCCGCTAATGAGACCGGCGGAGGACACTCCAGTCGGAAGCAGAAGCGCAAGGCCGAGCCAGTCGCCCCCGGGGAAGCCTTAGCTGTGACCCCAGGGAAGTTTAAGGGGAAACCCAAGGGCCCTTGGAACCCCAAGAAAGTGAAAGACCAGGACGGGAACGATGTGATGGACTTACCATGCCACATTCACACGAAGAAAGATGAAGAGGGAAATCTCATTTACCCTAAGCATACCACTCGACAATGTCGACTCCTGATGCAACAGTTCCAAGGGAAACAAGCCAAGGACAAAGGGAAAGAGTCGGACAAAGTTGAAGACAGAGAAGACGGCGGCGAAGAATACCCTCAAATCAATTCCACTCTGATGATTTTCGCTGATGTCGAAAGTAGGAGTCGACTGAAGGTCATCAATCGCGAAGTAAACACGGTCGCTCCAGTGACGCCCCATTACCTGAAGTGGTCCCAAACCGCCATCACCTTCGACCAGTCCGATCATCCGACTCATATTGCCACCCCAGGGAGGCAAGCGTTGGTGGTCGACCCAATTGTTGAAGGCACTCGACTGACCAAGGTTCTGATGGACGGCGGCAGTGGGCTCAACTTGTTGTATGCAGAGACGTTGAAGGGGATGGGCATTCCGATGTCCCGGATCAGCCCCAGCAACATGAGCTTCCACGGAGTCATCCCTGGGAAGAAAGCTGAGTCACTCGGCCAAATTGCTCTCGACGTCGTCTTTGGTGACTCGAAGAATTTCCGGAAAGAAAAATTAACCTTTGAGGTCGTGGATTTTCAGAGTGCGTACCACGCCATTCTTGGGAGGCCAGCCTATGCTCGCTTCATGGCTCGGCCATGCTACGTATACCTCAAGATGAAGATGCCTGGCCCCAAAGGTGTAATCACCGTCGTCGGCAATCGGAAGAAGGCAGAGGAGTGCTTTCAGAAAGGCGCCAAAATTGCTGACGCTCAGATGGCCAAGATAGAGATACAAGAGTATCAGAAGACTGCAGACCCGAGTGAATTGTTACGAGCCAAGAAGCCCGCCACAGAATCAGCATTTCGGTCGACTGGTGAGACCAAGCAAGTCCACATCCACCCGACCGATCCAAATGCGGCTCCAACCAACATCTCCACGACACTCGACCCCAAATAGGAAGAAGCGCTCGTCCAGTTCCTCCGTGAGAACTGGGACATCTTCGCATGGAAGCCTGCTGACATGCCAGGTGTGCCCAGGGGACTGGCCGAGCACCGCCTCCGAGTCGACCCAAAGGCCAAACCAGTCAAGGAGCATCTCCGACGGTCCGCCGTTCAGAAGAGAAAGGCCATTGGCGAAGAAGTGGCCCGACTCCTAGCAGCAAAATTCATTCGCGAGATCTTCCACTCCGAGTGGCTCGCTAATGTTGTAATGGTCCCTAAGAAAGACAGGTCGTTGCGCATGTGCATCGATTTTAAGCATATCAATCGGGCCTGCCCGAAAGATCATTTCCCTCTTCCTCGCATCGATCAAATAGTCGACTCGACTGCGGGATGCGAGAGGCTATCCTTTTTAGATGCTTACTCTGGATACCATCAGATCCGTCTGTATGGACCCGATGAAATAAAAACAGCCTTCATCACCCCATTTGGGTGTTTCTGCTATGTTACCATGCCTTTCGGTCTCAAGAACGCCGGAGCTACATTCATGAGAATGATTCAGAAGTGCTTAATCACTCAAATCAGTCGGAATGTAGAAGCGTACATGGATGACATAGTGGTCAAGTCACGGAAAGGTTCCGACCTGCTGACTGACCTAGCTGAAACTTTTGCCAATCTCAGGAGTTATGATATCAAGCTCAATCCGTCGAAGTGCACATTTGGAGTCCCTGGAGGAAAGTTACTCGGTTTTCTTGTTTCCGAACGAGGAATCGACGCTAACCCTGAAAAAGTTGGCACCATACTCCGGATGAAACGCCCTGTGCGTGTGCACGACGTCCAGAAACTTACTGGATGCTTGGCCGCCCTAAGTCGATTCATCTCCAGGCTCGGTGAAAAGGCGTTGCCTCTTTACCGACTGATGAAGAAGTCAGACACGTTCGAATGGACTCCAGAAGCTGATGCAGCATTCACAGAGCTAAAAGCTCTGCTCTCCACCCAGCCGGTGCTTGCTGCTCCTGTCAGCAAAGAGCCATTGTTGCTTTACATAGCAGCCACGGGACAAGTCGTTAGTACCGTTCTTACGGTCGAGCGGGAAGAGGAAGGAAAGACCTTCAAAGTTCAACGCCCAGTGTATTATCTCTCTGAAGTTCTGACCCCGTCGAAGCAAAGATATCCCCACTATCAGAAGCTCGTTTACGGGATTTACATGACCACGAAGAAGGTTGCTCATTATTTCTCCGATCACTCTATCACAGTCGTCAGCGACGCTCCATTATCAGAGATTCTTCATAACAGAGATGCGACCGGTCGAGTGGCGAAATGGGCAATTGAACTTCTTCCTCTTGATATCAAGTTCGAAGCAAAGAAAGCTATCAAGTCCCAGGCAATAGCTGATTTCCTCGCCGAGTGGACCGAGCAGGAGCTTCCGACTCAAGTTCACTCGGAGCACTGGACTATGTTTTTCGATGGTTCCAAGATGCTGAACGGATCCGGTGCGGGGGTTGTACTGGTTTCCCCCCGAGGAGACAAGCTCAAGTATGTCCTCCAGATTCACTTTGATTCCTCCAACAATGAGGCAGAGTACGAAGCGCTTCTATACGGATTACGTATGGCCATTTCACTCGGCGTCCGTCGCCTCATGGTCTACGGCGACTCAGATCTGGTTGTTAATCAAGTGATGAAGGAGTGGGACGTCAGAAGCCCATCCATGACGGGATATTGCAGCGCAGTGAGAAAGCTGGAGAAACGATTCGAGGGGTTGGAGCTCCATCATATACCCCGACTGAAAAATCAAGCTGCAGATGATTTGGCGAAGATAGGGTCCAAAAGGGAGGCCATCCCTAAGGATGTGTGTTTGGAGCACATTCACACACCATCAGTGCAAGAAGATCCTTTCACAGAAGAGCCTCCACAACCAAAAAGCGCCTCTGACTCGACCGAAGTAGAAATACCAGCTGTGGTCGACCTGATTATGGAAGTTATGGCCACCACTCCCGATTGGACAGTGCCGTACATTGCGTATATCATAAGAAAAGAGCTCCCAGAAGATGAAGAAGAGGCTCGGCAGATCGTCCGTCGATCCAAAGCCTTTACAGTAATCAAAGGGCAGCTATACAGAGAAAGCGCGACTGGAGTCGGTCAGAAGTGCATCACGCCTGAAGAAGGGCAGATAATTCTCGAAGACATCCACTCGGGGACCTGCGGCCATCACGCGTCCTCTCGGACCATCGTGGCTAAAGCATACCGAGCAGGTTTCTACTGGCCAAAGGCGAATGAAATGGCAAAGGATATAGTCGACAAGTGCGAGGGGTGCCAGTTTTATTCCAATATGTCTCACAAGCCCGCCTCCGCCTTGAAGACCATTCCACTCGTCTGGCCTTTCGCTGTCTGGGGTCTGGATATGGTCGGACCACTGAGAACTGGTAGGAGCGGCTTCACCCACTTGTTGGTCGCAGTCGACAAGTTCACGAAGTGGATAGAAGCAAAACCCATAAAGGACCTCGACGCAAGCACTGCCATCAGTTTTATCAGAGGATTGATATTCAGATATGGGGTTCCGCACAGCATCATCACGGATAAAGGATCAAACTTTGATAATGACAGATTCAAAGCCTTCTGCGCCTCTCAGGGCACTCGAGTCGACTACGCTTCAGTTGCTCACCCTCAGACGAATGGACAGGCCGAACGCGCGAATGGCCTCATCCTCAAAGGACTAAAACCCCGACTAATGCGTGATCTCAAACACGCAGCAGGCGCCTGGGTCGACGAACTTCCGTCAGTTCTATGGGGGTTGAGGACCACCCCTAACCGGTCGACTGGAAGAACGCCATTCTTTCTGGTCTATGGAGCCGAGGCGGTTTTGCCAAGCGACTTGCTCCACAACGCGCCTCGAGTCGAGTTATACTCCGAAGCAGAAGCAGAACAGGCCCGGCAAGATGCAGTCGACCTCTTAGAGGAGGAAAGAGAAATGGCTCTAATCCGTTCGACCATCTACCAGCAAGAGTTGCGTCGGTGTTACGCCCGAAATGTGAAGGGTCGAGCCTTTCAGGAAGGAGATTTGGTCCTCCGCGTGGATCAGCAAAAGCCTCACAAACTTGCCCCGACCTGGGAAGGCCCTTTCATCATCACCAAAGTCTTGCACAACGGAGCGTACCACCTTTACAACATCGATCGACGGATCGACGAGCCTCGAGCATGGAATGCGGACCTGCTCCGTCCTTTTTACACTTAAAAACTCACTCGACTGAGATGTAATAAAAGTACCTCTGTAATTCCTTTGTTTCAAGAAAAAGACTGCTATTTCTTTTTTCTGTCTGTCTAAATTTCCCCCAGTGGGTGACTTAGTTGCGAATCCGCTTCGCCTAAGTTTGAAAAATCCTACCGAGTGAGAGCAAACCTCCCACTCGGGGGCTTAGCTGCGAATCCGTTTCGCCTAAGTAATTGAAATCCTACCGAGTGAGAGCAAACCTCCCACTCGGGGGCTTAGCTGCAGTCCAAGTACTCGCCTAAGTAAATCAAAATCCTACCGAGTGAGAGCAAACCTCCCACTCGGGGGCTTAGCTGCAGTCCAAGTACTCGCCTAAGTAAAATCAAAATCCTACCGAGTGAGAGCAAACCTCCCACTCGGGGGCTTAGCTGCAGTCCAAGTACTCGCCTAAGTAAATCGAAATCCTACCGAGTGAGAGCAAACCTCCCACTCGGGGGCTTAGCTGCAGTCCAAGTACTCGCCTAAGTAATTGAAATCCTACCGAGTGAGAGCAAACCCCCCACTCGGGGGCTTAGCTGCAGTCCAAGTACTCGCCTAAGTAAATCGAAATCCTACCGAGTGAGAGCAAACCTCCCACTCGGGGGCTTAGCTGCAGTCCAAGTACTCGCCTAAGTAATTGAAATCCTACCGAGTGAGAGCAAACCTCCCACTCGGGGGCTTAGCTGCAGTCCAAGTACTCGCATAAGTAATTGAAATCCTACCGAGTGAGAGCAAACCTCCCACTCGGGGGCTTAGCTGCAGTCCAAGTACTCGCCTAAGTAATTGAAATCCTACCGAGTGAGAGCAAACCTCCCACTCGGAGGCTTAGCTGCAGTCCAAGTACTCGCCTAAGGAATCGAATTTCTACCAAGTGGAGAGCGAACCTCCCACTCGGGAGGCTTAGCTGCAGTCCAAGCACTCGACTAAAATAATCGGACTCCTACCGAGTGAAGAGCAGACCTCCCACTCGGGGACTTAGCTATAGCCCGATACTCGCCCAAGCCAGGTTGACAAGACACCATCGCGGCGATAAGCATCGTGCAAACCAGGCAGCCTCTGAGGGAACAACGAATAGTAGATCGGCGGATCAAGTCACGAAGGCATTCAACGTCGAGACAAGTTCGGACAAAGCCAAAAAATCCTAGATCGCAAATAAAGTACTCGAGCTATAAGCTCGACGGAGTTTATCGGTTACATAAACCACTCGGCATTCCGAGGCAAATTTAAGGCAAAGAACATCAGTTTTTCACTCCTCTGGCGGAGGACTGGATGGTGCAACAAATTCGTCCAGGTCGATCCCATCAGAGATCCGAGTGGCAGCAGCGATGAAGGTCTCCATGAAATCCTGAAAGTTATGCTTCCTGGTATTGGCAACCTGGAGAGCGGCCAGCTTCTCCTCGCGCGCCTCCTTGCAGTGGACGCGAACCAGTGACAAAGCCACATCAGCGCCACACCTAGCAGAAGACTTCTTCCATTCTTGGACTCGACCTGGAACCTCACCCAGTCGACTGATCAGGGATTCAAGGTCGTTCTGAAGCGTCTCCTTGGGCCAGAGTGCAGAGTCGATCCGTGACACTGCAGCTTTCAGTCGAGCCAGGTAGTCCACCGCACTAGCGACACGGGATTCCAACCGGAAGACATTCATGGCCACTTCGTCCTTCACGGGAGAGTTGATAGGATCCAAGCGGGTCTCCACTCGACTGGTCTCTTCCTCAAAGTTTCGGCAGAATTCTGAAAGAAGTTTCGACAGGTCAAAACTATAGCCAAATGGTGAGTCGACAACAACGAGATTAATCGCGCAAAGGGGGTTACCTTCAAGCATGAGGTATAGCTTCTTGGCAAGACCCCCAAGATAATCCCCCAAGTCCTTGTGTTTCCCCGCCAGCTGGCCGAGCTTGTCGTTCAGAGTACTCTTGTCAGTCTTCAGTCGACTCGCTTCCTTGTTGGCCGAGTCAAGAGCAGACTTCAGCCTAGCGTTCTCGCTCTCCAGTTGGTCGACCGAAGCAAGTTTCTCTTCAGCAAGCTTCAGCTTCTCCGCAGCCGCCTTTTGTGCCTCCGCAAGGTCAAGGTCTTTCTTCTTCAGGGCCTTTTCCAGTTCGCCTGCGAAGCAACAATAAGCACAGAGTTGAGAACAGACAGGAGGACAGAGACAGCCGTCGAGTCCTCACCAGCCATACCTTTTGCCTCATCCTTCGCCTTCTGCACGTTTTCCTGAGCAAACTGTAAATCAAGATTGAGCTGGATTTGCTTATTCTTCAGATCGGCGAGCTGAGCAACAAGCTCACAAGACTTCTGCAAAGAGTCAATCGACAAAGGGAATCAAAGATAAGTTACTCCCGAGTGACTGAAAGAAAGAGCACAACACTTCTAAGACTACAGCCAAATCAAAACATTCGACAGTAGCCTCGGGGACTACACCCAGTGGGTGCACTCAGCGTGCCCCCACTGGTTTTCAAAGAAAAAAAAAAGGGGGGGGCGACTGCCTGCAGTCGACCGGATACAGTATCATCCGACGAGGTACAACTACAGAAAGACAGTACAAAGACCACAGTCGACTGCCAGCAGTCGACCGTGGCCTCGGGGACTACACCCAGTGGGTGCACTCAGCGTGCCCCCACCAATGAGAAATTTCAGAACAACGGCACCCAGTGGGTGTACAACGCAAGTGAAGATCAACTAACCTGGACGTTCTGCTGCAACGCCGAGCTGATGTCATAGGCCGCTTGACTGGCATCCCGAGCCGCTTTGGTCTGCTCCATCACGAGCCCCGCCTGACGTATAGCCTCCTTGGCAGCACTCACTTGATCCTCCGGGGTCTGGTAGCCGGCAAAGAACGAGGGTGGGTCGACCAGTGGAGGGACAGTCGACGACGAAGGCCGGGCAGTCGTCAGTGGCTCAGCAAAAGTCACAGTAGTCCGGGCGGTACTGTCACCCCCTTGGACCACCGCCTCGGCAGTCGACGCGGTCTGAGGAACCTTGTCGACCGGAGCCCTCCGGCCTCTCCTCCCAAAAGGCCTGAGCGGCGCTTCCACCTCCTCCTCATCATCCGGAAGGTCAATGATGTTGGTCGGAGCTACAAAAGTTCAGAAATGAATACCCAATCGACTCAGCAGTTAAACAGTCGGATCATGTCAAGTATTATACCTAAGTTGGAAGTGACGGCGTCCTCCATCGTCTCATCAGCATTCTGGATGGAAGTTTCGGAGGTAGCGGCGCTGCACGATTCCAAGCAAATAATTTGAAAATGAATCGACTAAGAATCCGTTCTAGTCGACTCAAGAAAGGTGAAGACAGTCACTTACCCAGAGATGACCGGGATGGCGACCCTGATCTTGGGCAAGGCCTTGGGTGGCTTAGTCGGGATGGCTCTAGGCTGCTTGGGCGCTTTCTCAGTTGGGGGCGGCGACGCAGTCCGAGGGCGCTTGGATGACTGGCCCGCCGGAGCACTCGACTGACCGCGCTCCACGGCGGGATCCTGAGCGTTCTTGGAGCGTCTCTCGCGTCGAGGAGGGTCGACCTCCACCTCTTCATCTTCGTCATCCGAGTCATCGCCGACCTCCCCCTCTACGTCATCGTCAGACTCCCACTCCTCGACTTCGCCCTCGGCTTCAACTTCATTCTCACTCCCTTCGCCTCCACTCCCTCCTCCTTCAGATACGTGCTCCTGGTTCCCATTCGGCATCGAGTACATATCGTTGATCTCCTGCGAAACAACAGACAGAATGAGGATCAGTCGACTTTTCGCGAGCCAGTTACTAGACGGAGTGAAAATTTCAGTCGGAAGAAGCAAAATGTACCTTATCTGTCTGCATCATCCCGTCGAGCGGAGCAATCCTCCTGGATCCCCTGGGGTTGTCCTTATTCCCGGTTATGCTGGTCAGCCAGCTCTCCAGCACAGAAGCCTCGACCCCCTCCGGGTGGATCCGCGTGGAGTCGTCGGGCCCGGAATACAACCACATCGGGTGATCCCGAGCCTGGAGAGGTTGGATTCGTCGCTGGAGAAAGACTTTGAGCAAGTCCATGCCGGTCACGCCTTCACGAACCAACTCAACCACTCGACTGACTAGTACCTTCACCTGAGCCTTCTCCTCCGGGACCACTTTCAAAGAAGCGGGTTTCTGCACTCGGTCCAAGGTGAAAGGAGGTAGGCCGGTCGAGTGTCCAGAAGTCGGCTGGTCCTTGCAGTAGAACCAGGTCGACTGCCACCCGCGCACAGAATCGGGAAGTGTCATGGGTGGAAAACAACTCTTACCCCTCGTCTGGATCCCGAGGCCCCCGCACATCTGGATCACCTGCGTCCTCTCCCCGTCCGGGTTAAGCTTTTTAACCGACTGAGATCGGCAGGTGAAGATATGCTTGAAGAGGCCCCAGTGGGGTCGACAACCTAAGAAACACTCGCACAGAGACACAAAAGCAGCGAGATAGACTATGGAATTGGGCGTAAAATGGTGGAGCTGCGCTCCGAAGAAGTTCAGGAAAGCCCTAAAGAAAGGACTCGGGGGCAGAGAAAACCCCCGGTCGACATGGGTGGCTATCAGAACGCGCTCACCATCGCGAGGTCTTGGCTTCGTCTCCTTCCCAGGAAGGCGAGCGGCTTTGTGGGGAATGAGTCCTCCCTCCACCATGTCGTCGATATCTGCCTGAGTAAGGATGGAGGGCATCCAATCCCCTTGCAGCCAGCCGGACGGCAGAGCGGCCCGCGAGGACGACCCGCCTCGCCCAGATTTCTTCCCTTTGCCCTTCGCCGCGGCCTTCTTCGCCCGTTCCGCCGCCGCCGTCTTATCCGTCCCCATCGTCTCGAACGAGGTCTTGGCCGAGCGGCGGTGTCGAGGTTGCGGCGGAGAGCGAGGCGGAGGCTTACGGAGGAAGGAGGAAGAAGAACGAGGGTGCACAGTAAAAAGTCAGAGTCATTGCTTTATATAAGGCCACACCCGAGTGGCTGATCAGTGGGCCTGCCCCTCCCAGTCAGATCCCGCAACAGGCGCGCGCGTAGTACGTGGCGAAAAAGGTGGCGCAGAGATCGAGGCGCCCTTGCCTTATCCAGCCGATTCGCGCGGTTTCCTCCGTCCGGTACGCTTCTCAACTTTCAAATCCCGCAAAATCCGCGATCGACAGGACGGGTTGTCAGGCAAAAGATCCGTTTCCTTAAGTCTCCCAAGGGACTCGTCACGTAAACGCACTCGACGGTAATCCGTAACCACTCGACGAGCATATGAATGGATCAACGCAAACTGAAGAATGAGGCCCCACCGTGACTTCCATTTATCCGAAGACAGATGCAACTGAAGCATGGAGGTTGAGTCGGAAGCGCAGGCTCGACCTCATACTCACTTAACCCCTGACCCATTCGGGGGCTAATGACGAGGATACGTACCTAGGGTAGGGTAACTTATCGTACCTGAGGTACCCAATCAAGGACACGACTCCTACAATGAAATACGTTCTGAGAAGTATCAACAGGTCAGTCGACCTGGTCAGCCCAGTCGACGGACACAAGCGTACTCGACCAAGAAGCGCAAGCAGTCGACCATGAAGACACCACTCGACCGTAAGAAGATCAAAAGGCGCTGCCTACAAACGGTCACCTCATAAGTAGCTTTTATGGCCTTCATGGTCCTTTATTACAGGCGTTACCAGTAACCCCCTCTCTTTATGTACATTAAACCCCTTGTAACGTGGGCTGGCTGGGGTCCTGGCGAACTCTATATAAGCCACCCCCCTCCACTAGGACAGGGGTTCGCATCTTTGTAACACTCACGCATATAATCCAGTCGACCGCCTCCGGGCTCCGAGACGTAGGGCTATTACTTCCTCCGAGAAGGGCCTGAACTCGTTAACTCCTTGCGTGCACAACTACTCCAGAGCTAGGATCTTGCCTCTCCATTCCTACCCCCCATTCTACTGTCAGACTTAGAACCACGACAGCCCCCTTCCACCAAATTCCACCTCGGTCATATCGTTGCAGTGCTTAGGCGAAGCCCTGCGCCGGCAACACATCAAGATCGTCACCACGCCGTCGTGCTGACGAAACTCTTCCCCGACGCTTTGCTGGATCGGAGCCCGGGGATCGTCATCGAGCTGAACGTGTGCCAAGAACTCGGAGGTGCCGGAGTAACGGTGCTGTGATCGGTTGGATCGCGAGGAGAACGTACGACTACTTCCTCTACGTTGTGTCAACGCTTCCGCTTCGGTCTACGAGGGTACGTAGACAACACTCTCCCCTCTCGTTGCTATGCATCACCATGATCTTGCGTGTGCGTAGGAAATTTTGAAATTACTACGTTCCCCAACATTCACGTGGTCAGGGGCTTGAGGGTGCTAGCGACCATTTGCAATAGTTTTGAAGGGAAGAGATCCATAAGGAAAGTATACCTTAGTTTTCGAAAAACTGAGAAGGGAAGAGAAGTATAGATAGTTTTGAAAACTAGTAGTAGTTTTGGAAATAATACCATGCTAACTAAGGCTTCCTACAGTCAGGATGGCTCTTATACCAGCTCTGTGGGGACCCCGACTCATAAGTCGTGATCACCGAATGCACGTGTACAGTGATCCCAGAGATCAATGTTCACTAAACACACAGAAGCTGAATAACAAGAGTCTTACATCCACACATACCGTATTACACAAGTAGGACCATTATGGTCAGGTCTTGAGTATAACATCGCAGCGGAAATCTTCGTCGATAATTTGGACCCATGCCATCTGCCTTAACCCTACAGGCATTCTGACTGGGAAGCGTCCTAGCTCGCATGCTCGTCACCGAAGTATTCTTCTTCATATCATGTTCTTTCATGCCTGGCCAATAAAATAACCAGTGGAAAGACAATGAGTACTTTGAATGTACTCGCAAGCAACCCAAGGGTGATAACAAAGTAATTATGCAAGGCACTACTGCTAAATTGGCATTGTTGCGGAAAGCTAGTTTTTCTCATGCAAGTATGATCAACATTTATCAAGGAAATGAATTGCAGCAAGTATCAGGAGGTTACAGACATCAACATCCAGAGAGAGTTATGAACAACTCATGCTCAAGCTCATTGTGACTTCCTCACGAGTCACGTTAATAGATTTACCAAACCGTGTTGTTTGTCAGAAACATATGGACGTAGTCTAAGCAGCGGCACCCAACTGTCCTTGACCGTGGACACGGCTATTCGAATAGTTTTACACTCTGCAGAGGTTGCACACTTTACCCACAAGATCCGGGGAACTTTCGTGTCATCCACGACCCGCGGTACCTCAAGTACCCGGGGTAAGCACCCGATCACTATCTTTCCCTAGACGACACTAACATGGAGTCCACTCGATTGGTAGTAACCCCCGTGCCCAACATTTCACAACTTAAATTTGTGGAGCCTTGCTCCCATATTCATCACATACCACTAGCACGGGGTACCAACGGTGTGTCCGGTGCCCCATAAAAATGTTCTTGGCCGCCCTACCTGGCACGACCCCGTCCCGAGAGAGCGCACCAACAACTCTCCCGTCACTAGTAATGCGGGATCCAAGCTAGTATCGGCCTAGGTAATCAATAATGCCCTTTCCCATATAAGGGTAGAGTGGTCGCGCATGTTTGGTTGGAACGGTCGACAAATCTTAAATCTAATCCGTCTCTGTAAACAACACTTTTATCAAGCCTCGGTACACTACTTCTCCACCAAGTAGTGACCTAGTGCATCATCATCTCCCAGGGGCATTAGTGGCACCCACTGGGGTTGTTTGCAAGTATGTCAAACCACATTTGTTTCTTTCCATGCATAACCCTGACCCACTTTGCGTAGCCATTTACTATAGCATCTTTCTACAACCCACCAACACAAGTCTAAGCAAGGGTAGAGTCATGAACAATGCAAGTATCAATGGAGTATGCAACGGAGGCAAGCCTAGCAAGGTTGCCATTCAAGGTATATTATGTACTCAGTGAAGCAACGAAAATGCAATCATGATGTAAAATGGTTCATCATGGTCAAAGGGCTGCTTGCCTGTTTTAACAAAGTCTTCGAGGTCTTCAAATATCTCTGGTCCAACTCCGAGCATTTCGTCTACTTCGTCAACTATCGTCGAAAGCAACCATAATAAGCAACACAACAAGGCAGAAAATAAAAGTGCTCTAAAAAATATTAATTTGACTTTTCTAGAACATCTCTGGTTATATGAAAAATAACCAGAGTGGTTTCATTGGAATTGGATCAGTGGATATCTCTGAACATTTCAATATGATGGATTCAAGGGGTTTATGGATTTGCCAGAAGTGTACAGAAATATATTTTTGGAAAATGAGCAAAGGCACCCATTTAACAAGTCATGATTTTAGAAGCATCTAGGAGTTGGCCTCACTGGATTTGGAGTTCAAATGAATTTCCTATGAATTTGCAAAGTTGACAAATATGAAGAAATGGCTCATTATATTGTGTGGCACAGAAAATATTAATAAAAATGTTCATAAACTAAGTTATGAACTTAGAAGTATCTAGGAATTTGAATCAAGGAATTTGGATCAATTTTATGCTCACAGTGATTTTCTAAAGTTCAGCACAGAAATAAGAATATAGGATTTATTTAACATGTGTGAAGGGAAATATTCTGAAGAAATGTGCAAATAGCACCATGTGATAGGGCATGATATTAGGAACTACTAGAAATTTGAATCATCAAATTTGGAGTTGATTTGAATTATTTATGGATTTTAGAAACTCACTGGAAAAGAATAAAAAGAAATATAAGGCATTACCCTTATCCTGCGCACCGGCGAGAGATAGCCGTGGGCCGGCCCAGCTGCTCGGCCGCGCGGGCGACTGGGGCAACGTCGAAGGCGGCTTTGCGGGGGTGCGCCTTCGCGCAGGGGAGGCGGATCCGGCCGAAGCCGTTTCCACTAAAACGGATGGGCCCGCCCGCTGGGCCGCTGACGTGCGGGCCCCAGCGGCAGGTCGTCTTCCTCCTCCCGCGCGCGCTCTGGCCGCGAGGAGGAGCGGCTCCCACCGGCGATTGCCGGGGCTACACAGCGCCCCCGGCGACGTTCTGCCCACCGGCGTGACCAGCGCTGAGAGGCGCTTCCAGCCATTGGTCGCACGCATGCCGGGGAGGACCTGGTCAAGGAGAACCCCGTTCGTGGCGGACGTGGCTTCGGGCGAGGTTGGGCACGGCGCTACGGTGCATCCTCGGACGAGGGAAAGAGCATGGGAGCTCCGCCTTGCTCAGGGGAGCCTGCTGGTGGAGAGAGGAGAGGGAGAAGAGCTCGGGCTCGGCTGAATTTAGGTGGAGGCCGGCGGCGGCTCTCCGGCCATGTAGGGCTATGGAGGGCGCGAGGAGAGGAGCGGGTTGGTCCAGGGGATGCACGGGAGGGAGAGAGAGCAAATGGAGCAGAGAGGAGGGCCTGGGACGGCCTTTAGTAGCCAGCCCGTGGCTCACCGTGGACGTGGCGCACGGGTGGCCGCGGCAACGGCTCGGGAGGCCAGGAGGGAGGGAGTGGGGTTGTCTATGGTGTTCATGGGGGTGGAGTAGGGCGCCAGGAGGAGAGAGAGGGAGTGGGGCGAGCTCCGGGTGGAGCCACGAGCTCGCACGCGCATTGGCGGGCTCGGGCGGTTCTGGGCACGCGCGGCACGGGCAGGACAGAGAGGGAAAGGAGGGGCCCAGCGCGGTGGCGTGTTGCGGACGTCGAGGTGACCTCGGGGGACACGAGGGGGAGGCCCTAGGTGGGCGGAGGACGCGGCGTCAATGGTCGAACGCCCTGCTAGGCGCTCCAGAGCGCGCCTTTGGCCGGCATCCGCGGCTTTTCCGCGCGCACTCGCGTGTCCACTTGTGTCTAGTGGCTGCAAGTGGGAGTAAACAATGGGGAGGGATGCTTTGGATGCTCTGGAACTTGCCAGGAATGGGAGAGAGATGAGAAAGGGAGGGAAAGTGGCTGTCCAGAGAAGAAAAATGGGCCTCTGCCCCCCTTAATCATTGCCCCTTGGGTAGCAAAGCATGTAGGAGTTAGAGGAGGAGCATATGAGGCCGTGGGAAGAAGTTCAGCTCATGGAGATTAGAGGAAATGGCCAAAAAATGCATTTTAAGTTTCTGCCAGAAGGTGTTTGATGTAGGTTTGGGCAAGAAAATGAACTTCATTTGGCATGAGACTCCACAGGATGAAATGGCACATATAATTAGGTCCTTCCACCTATTTTGAGATCATTTGGGCAAGGTTGCCAATGCAACTTTTGTAAACCCTAGAAATTAGCAGAAATGGACTTGTGTAGATCTAGTTGAGAAAATCATTTCTCCTTGATGCACCACTTGGTGTAGTGGCCTCATTTGGTCATGTGAACATGCTCACAAAAGTTGGGGTCAAGGAGAAAAAGTTGGCAGTACAAACTTGTTCAAATTTGATTCTGGTCAGAGAGGGTTTTGGGGTACTTTGATCAAGATAAAATTCTCTCCAACTTGTGCCATTTGGTATAGATAAATTATTACACTATTTGAGAATATGCACCAAGTTTGAGTGCATTTGGACATGTTTGACAGTGCAAAGCTGTTCAAACTTGAAAAAGGACAGAAGTGGTTTTGAGAGGGTTTCATGGGGTTATACTGTTCTCCATGACATGAGACTTGGCAAGATCATCAAAAACGTTATATGTGACATGCTAGAATTTTCTTGGATTTGTATGGAAATATTTCCTGTAGAAATATTTCAAATCCTTGAAATGGGCAGAAATGGTTCTGGGAAGTTTTGTCCAATATTTTCATCATGACCATGTGTTTAAACTCATATATATGGAAAATATATGTCCACTGAGTTTCCCTGATTTTTCTCAAATATTTTTAAAGCTTTAAAATAATTTTAACCTATTTAAGACCATTTCTGGCCTTAAGAAAAAGCCTTTAAATAAAATAGGAAAATAACTTTTAAAATTATATTTTTGTGGTTTCTAGGTAACCTATATCTAATAGGAGTCAAAAATATTTTTGGAAAGATTTTTACTGCCCTTAGTTAAGTACTTGCAGTGCAAACCTCAACTCAGGGGTTTTTGGAAAACTAATTTTTGAAAATACTTTTTGGCCAAATTATTTTTGTAAGAAAATACTATATTGCACTATACACATGGCATGATCATTGGGAAAAGGTTTTGGATCAAGGAGAAAGAGTATAAGAGTTGGAGGATTTATTTGATTTTTAGAGCACTTGCAAACAATAGTCAAACATTCAATCAAAGCAAAGATAAAACACTCAAAAGTTTTTGTCAAACCACATTTTATCATGATTTATTTGCTTAAGTGTTGTGGCATGAAAATCAGGGTGTGACAGACCTACCCCCCTTAGAAGAATCTCGTCCCCGAGATTCCCAGACTAGGCGCGGAAAGGAATACGAAAACTTGGATTTGGGGTAGTCTTCATGTCCTCATACTGCTTCTGCTTCCGTTTGGTGCTCCATTGAACCTTGAAGTACTCGATGGCGTGGCTTTGTGTTTGTCGTCCTGCTTGATCCAGATTGCAATTGGGGTCTCTCGCGTATGTCATATTGGGCTGGAGGTCGATGGCTCGATGATCGATGTCCTTGTTGAGGCCGGGCTAGTTAGGAAGTTGGAAACACCTTCGGGGGTGTGTCGCGTGGAAAACGCTGTGCATAGTGGGTAACTCAGGCGGTAACTCTAACCGGTAGTCATCTATTCTTCGTCTTGCGGTGATCTTGGAGAGGGTTGTTGAATCTTGGAGTGATCTCGAAGAGGGCCGATGAATCTTGGCGTGGGTTTCCTTGTCATGAAAATGCTTGGTTCCCTTGAGAGGAGTGGTTTGTAGATATGCATAGTCTTTGACAAGGAAGTTCACTTCTTGACGATGATGGTTGGTATAGTTCTTCCTCCTTGACGTGGCGGTCTTCAGATGTTCCCTTACCGGCTGAATGGTTCTTCTTCCGTCTTCGGGTAGGCAAGTATATTACCAAAGAAAGATAGCAACTAACTTGTCCGAGTACTCCGTGAATACTTGCCCACGGGGTACATAGGGTATAGGTTGGGGTATCGGTGGTGGTCACGGTTGAGTATTGGTCAGGGTCTACTTGACCTAGAGCCAAAGCCCATGGTGGTGATTCTGACCATATCGTGGCTTGGTGGGGCTTAAGGTTTTCAAGGATTCTAGTGTGCTAGTGAGCATTTATCATCTTATCCTTAAGCACGGTTTCTGAGATGCCAATTATGCTATCTAGTCCTTTAAACAAATCACATCATATCACCGATAGCATCATTCCGTATGGGTCAACTCCAATCATCACTCATGTGATTCATATCCTCATGACTCTCGAGAGGAGGTCTAACAAAATCACATATGTCTACGATCCCCAAACTCATATATATATGGCTACCCCTAAAAATCCATGGGTAGAGCATATAAGCTGCTAAGCTTGAATTTAATCACCACAATCCAAGTGCTTAGTCTATTGATCCAAGGTCCATGATAAAGCATCTCTATCCTAAGGAAACACGTCGTAAGCCACTCCAAGATCTTGTTTCCTTCCTATGAATCAACTCCAATAGGCCATTAACTTCCATTAATCACTACATAATCCATTAATTCTTCAAATCCAATGTTTATGGTGTTCCACATGATCTCCTAAAGTTCCTATAATCCCCAAATACTTGAAAGAGCTGTCTCTACTATATCAAGTCCACCAATTTCCATTATCATGGTCAAGTAAACTCCAAGGTCAAGCTTATATCAACTCCGACAATTAATCCAATCCCTTAGTTTATTGTCCTCCAAGAAACATGGTATCATGATCGAGATCATCAGTCTAAATCCAATTTACTCCGAACCATGTAGACTTACTCAGCATCTATATTCAATTAGATTCACCTACTTAAATCCAAATCTCTTGTCCAACAAGAATTCCTACATGTTCCCACCAAGTCATTATCATGATGCCAACTATCTCCTATCAATATCCCTTGGCTAAGTCAAATCCTCATACTTCCAAGAATTCAGCTTGCGATCTCAATTGTCCCACTAATTCCAATTTATCCAGGGGAAAGCTATGCTACCCTATAATCATGACTCCACCAAGTTCATCTACTAACATCAAAGCCTCATAATCCACCAAGTAGTCTCAGATGATTCCTCAAAGTTATTGATATAAACTCATCAAGTCATTTGTCCTCTATTCCTATATCCTCAAACTGGTCTTCCCTATGGCATCGTCAGTTTTAGTGCTATTTTAGGATGATAATGTGCTCGTTCACTATGTCCACTAGTTCCATAATGAACCCAGTGCTGTGCAAGGTTTACAGAGGCTTAACTGGTTCTCTTGCAATTCTATGGGTTAAGCACATGGTTAAGGACTCAAGCTGGGGTATCTCGTGAAGTCTCGAAGGGTCCAGGAATGGGTTTCTAGTTCGGAGGGTTAAACTTAATTCTACGGGGTTTTACTTGGTCGAGGAGGCTGTAGAAAAGTTCTTCAGTGCTAGCTGGTTGTCGAAGTACAATCCTTGGTGTACCTTGTGTTGCCAATCTTCAGTTAAGGAGAGAGAGATGAGAGGGAAAAGTAGCATAGAGGAGGATGCCTAAACGGGGTTCTATAGTGCAGGTGCAAACAAACAAGTGCCAAAAAGGGCCAAACAAAAGAAAACAAGGAAGGTGATATAGTCGCGTACTTGTTGCCTAGGGCAAAAGGGCGACTAATATCAAAACACAAACAAATAAAAGAAAGCAACACACAATCATGGTTCTATTCGAACCATCATACGGACTCGACTGCGCATAGGGGGTACACGACTCATCCTACCCTAGGGGTTCTCGATTCAGTAGTCATGCTTTGCTCCGTGCCTCATGCAGTCTTCTGGGTTTTCCTCAGGTATCACTACATCTCTTGTAGTTGTTTGATGAAACGATCTGGGTTGAGCCTGAAGAGTCTTCAACAACTTCTCGCCTGTTGAAGTGATGGGGTGAAGGTAGCTCCCCGTAGCTGGTATTGACTCGGTCTTCTGTTGTCTTCTTAATCATGACGACCCCTTTTGCCTTTTAAGGCATCAAGGGTTTCGGGTAAGCAATCATTTATGGAATGATATTAACAAGGCATAGTAGAGGTCCAATCATGTTGGTTACATTGATGACAACATCGACACCAAGAGCGAGGGATGAAGAGAACCGTTTTCCTACCCACTATAGTGAGGCGGGCCAAATGGCGAGGTTCTCATCCATCGGTGGTTGCCGATACAACAAAGGTAAGGACATGATTGCTCAATTAGAGATGTCTATCATGGTCTTGCATATCTTACACCCTGATCGTCATAGGACAAGGTTGCATAATCCAGGGGCAAATTCAAAGGTGTCACCGTCCTCTGGGTGTTCATGTCCTCATTCTTCAAAGGCGTATCTTCTGTTGGTATCGTTTTGTTGTGGTGTCACGAATCTTGGGTTCAAGAGAGGTGGGTGAGTGTTTGGCAAGGTGTACTCCTTCTAGGATATCCACGAGGATTACAAGGATTCACGTGGTCAGGGGCTTGAGGGTGCTAGCGACCATTTGCAATAGTTTTGAAGGGAAGAGATCGATAAGGAAAGTATACCTTAGTTTTCGAAAAACTGAGAAGGGAAGAGAAGTATAGATAGTTTTGAAAACTAGTAGTAGTTTTGGAAATAATTTTACCCTAACTAACGACCATGCTAACTAGGCTTCCTACAGTCAGGATGGCTCTGGTACCAGCTCTGTGGGGACCCCGACTCATAAGTCGTGATCACCGAATGCACGTGTACAGTGATCCCAGAGATCAATGCTCACTGAACACACAGAAGCTGAATAACAAGAGTCTTACATCCATACATACCGTATTCCATAAGTAGGACCATTATGGTCAAGTCTTGAGTATAACATCGCAGCGGAAATCTTCATCGATAATTTGGACCCATGCCATCTGCCTTAACCCTACAGGCATTCTGACTGGGAAGCGTCCTAGCTCGCATGCTCGTCACCGAAGTATTCTTCTTCATATCATGTTCTTTCATGCCTGGCCAATAAAATAACCAGTGGCAAGCCAATGAGTACTTTGAATGTACTCGCAAGCAACCCAAGGGTGATAACAGAGTAATTATGCAAGGCACTACTGCTAAATTGGCATTTTTGCGGAAAGCTAGTTTTTCTCATGCAAGTATGATCAACATTTATCAAGGATATGAATTGCAACAAGTATCAGGAGGTTACAGACATCAACATCCAGAGAGAGTTATGAACAACTCATGCTCAAGCTCATCGTGACTTCCTCACGAGTCACGTCAGTAGATTTACCAAACCGTGTTGTTTGTCAGAAACATATGGACGTAGTCTAAGCAGCGGCACCCAACTGTCCTTGACCGTGGACACGGCTATTCGAATAGTTTTACACTCTGCAGAGGTTGCACACTTTACCCACAAGATCCGGGGAACTTTCGTGTCATCCACGACCCGCGGTACCTCAAGTACCCGGGGTAAGCACCCGATCACTATCTTTCCCTAGACGACACTAACATGGAGTCCACTCGATTGGTAGTAACCCCCGTGCCCAACATTTCACAACTTAAATTTGTGGAGCCTTGCTCCCATATTCATCACATACCACTGGCACGGGGTACCAACGGTGTGTTCGGTGCCCCATAAAAATGTTCTTGGCCGCCCTACCTGGCATGACCCCGTCCCGAGAGAGCGCACCAACAACTCTCCCATCACTAGTAATGCGGGCTCCAAGCTAGTATCGGCCTAGGTAATCAATAATGCCCTTTCCCATATAAGGGTAGAGTGGTCGCGCATGTTTGGTTGGAACGGTCGAAAAATCTTAAATCTAATCCGTCTCTGTAAGCAACACTTTTATCAAGCCTCGGTACACTACTTCTCCACCAAGTAGTGACTTAGTTCATCATCATCTCCCAGGGGCATTAGTGGCACCCACTGGGGTTGTTTGCAAGTATGTCAAACCACACTTGTTTCTTTCCATGCATAACCCTGACCCACTTTGCGTAGCCATTTACTATAGCATCTTTCTACAACCCACCAACACAACTCTAAGCAAGGGTAGAGTCATGAACAATGCAAGTATCAATGGAGTATGCAACGGAGGCAAGCCTAGCTAGGTTGCCATTCAAGGTATATTATGTACTCAGTGAAGCAACGAAAATGCAATCATGATGTAAAATGGTTCATCATGGTCAAAGGGCTGCTTGCCTGTTTTAACAAAGTCTTCGAGGTCTTCAAATATCACTGGTCCAACTCCGAGAATTTGGTCTACTTCGTCAACTATCGTCGAAAGCAACCATAATAAGCAACACAACAAGGCAGAAAATAAAAGTGCTCTAAAAAATATTAATTTGACTTTTCTAGAACATCTCTGGTTATATGAAAAATAACCAGAGTGGTTTCATTGGAATTGGATCAGTGGATATCTCTGAACATTTCAATATGATGGATTCAAGGGGTTTATGGATTTTCCAGAAGTGTACAGAAATATATTTTTGGAAAATGAGCAAAGGCACCCATTTAACAAGTCATGATTTTAGAAGCATCTAGGAGTTGCTCTCACTGGATTTGGAGTTCAAATGAATTTCCTATGAATTTGCAAAGTTGACAAATATGTAGAAATGGCTCATTATATTGTGTGGCACAGAGAATATTAATAAAAATGTTCATAAACTAAGTTATGAACTTAGAAGTATCTAGGAATTTGAATCATGGAATTTGGATCAATTTTATGCTCACAGTGATTTTCTAAAGTTCAGCACAGAAATAAGAATATAGGATTCATTTAATATGTGTGAAGGGAAATATTCTGAAGAAATGTGCAAATAGCACCATGTGATAGGGAATGATTTTAGGAACTACTAGAAATTTGAATCATCAAATTTGGAGTTGATTTGAATTATTTATGGATTTTAGAAACTCACTAGAAAAGAATAAAAAGAAATATAAGGCATTACCTTTATCCTGCGCACCGGCGAGAGATAGCCGTGGGCTGGCCCAGCTGCTCGGCCGCGCGGGCGACTGGGGCAACGTCGAAGGCGGCTTTGCGGGGGTGCGCCTTCGCGCAGGGGAGGCGGATCCGGCCGAAGTCGTTTCCACTTAAACGAATGGGCCCGCCCGCTGGGTCGCTGACGTGCGGGCCCTAGCGGCAGGTCGTCTTCCTCCTCCCGTGCGCGCTCTGGCCACGAGGAGGAGCGGCTCCCTCCGGCGATTGCCGGGGCTACAGAGCACCCCCGGCGACGTTCTGCCCACCGGCGTGACCAGCACAGAGAGGCGCTTCCAGCCACTGGTCGCACGCATGTCGGGGAGGACCTGGTCAAGGAGAGCGCCGTCCGTGGCGGACGTGGCTTCGGGCGAGGCTAGGCACGGCGCTATGGTGCGTCCTCGGACGAGGGAAAGAGCGTGGGAGCTCCGCCTTGCTCAAGGGAGCCTGCTGGTGGAGAGAGGAGAGGGAGAAGAGCTCGGGCTCGGCTGAATTTAGGTGGAGGCCGGCGGCGGCTCTCCAGCCATGTAGGGCTATGGAGGGCATGAGGAGAGGAGCCGGTTGGTCCAAGGGATGCACGGGAGGGAGAGAGAGCAAATGGAGCAAAGAGGAGGGCCTGGGACGGCCTTTAGTAGCCAGCCCGTGGCTCACCGTGGACGTGGCGCACGGGTGGCCGCGACAACGGCTCGGGCGGCCAGGAGGGAGGGAGTGGGGTTGTCTACGGCGTTCATGGGGGTGGAGTAGGGCGCCAGGAAGAGAGAGAGAGGGAGCGGGGCGAGCTCCGGGTGGAGCCACGAGCTCGCTAGCGCATTGGCGGGCTCGGGCGGTTATGGGCACGTGTGGCACGGGCAGGACAGAGAGGGAAAGGAGGGGGCCAGCACGGTGGCGTGTTGCGGACGTCGAGGTGACCTCGGGGGACACGAGGGGGAGGCCCTAGGTGGCCGGAGGACGCGGCGTCAACGGTCGAACGCCCTGCTAGGCGCTCCAGAGCGCGCCTTTGGCCGGCATCCGCGACTTTTCCGCGCGCACTCGCGTGTCCACTTGTGTCTAGTGGCTGCAGGTGGGAGTAAACAATGGGGAGGGATGCTTTGGATGCTCTGGAACTTGCCAGGAGTGGGAGAGAGATGAGAAAGGGAGGGCAAGTGGCTGTCCAGAGAAGAAAAATGGGCCTCTGCCCCCCTTAATCATTGCCCCTTGGGCAGCAAAGCATGTAGGAGTTAGAGGAGGAGCATATGAGGCCGTGGGAAGAAGTTCAGCTCATGCAGATTAGTGGAAATGGCCAAAACATGCATTTTAAGTTTCTGCCAGAAGGTGTATGATGTAGGTTTGGGCAAGCAAATGAACTTCATTTGGCATGAGACTCCACAGGATGAAATGGCACATATAATTAGGTCCTTCCACCTATTTTGAGATCATTTGGGCAAGCTTGCCAATGCAACTTTTGTAAACCCTAGAAATTAGCTGAAATGGACTTGTGTAGATCTAGTTGATAAAATCATTTCTCCTTGATGCACCACTTGGTGTAGTGGCCTCATTTGTTCATGTGAACATGCTCACAAAAGTTGGGGTCAAGGAGAAAAAGTTGGCAGTACAAACTTGTTCAAGTTTGATTCTGGTTAGAGAGGGTTTTGGGGTACTTTGATCAAGATAAAATTCTCTCCAACTTGTGCCATTTGGTATAGATAAATTATTACACTATTTGAGAATGTGCACCAAGTTTGAGAGCATTTGGACATGTTTGACAGTGCAAAGTTGTTCAAACTTGAAAAAGGACAGAAGTGGTTTTGAGAGGGTTTCATGGGGTTATACTGTTTTCCATGACATGAGACTTGGCAAGATCATCAAAAACTTCATATGTGACATGCTAGAATTTTCTTAGATTTGTATGGAAATATTTCCTGTAGAAATATTTCAAATCCTTGAAATGGGCAGAAATGGTTCTGGGAAGTTTTGTCCAATATTTTGATCATGACCATGTGTTTAAACTCATATATATGGAAAATATATGTCCATTGAGTTTCCCTGATTTTTCTCAAATATTTTTAAAGCTTTAAAATAATTTTAACCTATTAAAGACCATTTCGAGCCTTAAGAAAAAGCCTTTAAATAAAATAGGAAAATAACTTCTAAAATTATATTTTTGTGGTTTCTGGGTAACCTATATCTAATAGGAGTCAAAAATATTTTTGGAAAGATTTCTACTTCCCTTAGTTAAGTACTTGCAGTGCAAACCTCAACTCAGGGTTTTTTGGAAAACTAATTTTTGAAAATACTTTTTGGCCAAATTATTTTTGTAAGAAAATACTATATTGCACTATACACATGGCATGATCATTGGGAAAAGGTTTTGGATCAAGGAGAAAGAGTATAAGAGTTGGAGGATTTATTTGATTTTTAGAGCACTTGCAAACAATAGTCAAACATTCAATCAGAGCAAAGATAAAACACTCAAAAGTTTTTGTCAAACCACATTTTATCATGATTTAATAGCTTAAGTGTTGTGGCATGAAAATCAGGGTGTGACATAGGAGGAGTTCAGTCACCCTTCTCTCTCTCTGTCTCTGATTGCCGATTCTCCGATCGCCCCTCTACCCTGGGGGTGGCTAGTCCTATTTATAGGCAAAGGCCCTGGGCCTCTTCCCAAATATTGAGCGGGAAGGGCGCCAACAATTGGCCATTTTGAAGGGGAACATCTGGTACACTTATCCTGACTAAAGTTGGTCTTCGCCTGCCAAAGGATCTGGTGGTGACGCTGGCTCGGGCTCCACAATGACTTCCTCCCTGCTGTTGGGTTGGTCTTGGTCTCATTGCACCGAAACGTGTGCCTTTCCTTGATGCTCTCGCCTGCGCTTGCTCCCTTTGCACCAAAGAGGAAAGGAGGACACTGCGCGGGCTGGCGCCCGCCTGGCGCCCTTGGTCATCATGGCTTGCGTCACGGGCACCTCATGAGGTACCCCGCCTTGATCTCTCCGCCTCCTCGCGAGCCAGCCTGATGAGGCCATGCCTGAGGAAGCTCTGTGTCGTCCGCCCCACGAGGCTTGGCCCCTCGCGAGGGTCTTGCGTCTGTGTTGATGAAGCTGGGCCGTGCTGAGCCCCCTTTTGAGCCACGCCGCGGGCCGCAGGCAGGCAAGTCTGGGGAACCCCGTTCCCAGAACGCCGACAGTAGCCCCCGGGCCCAAGGCGCGCCCGGACTTGGCCGTGCAGGGAGGCGAAAGGGCAAGGGCGAAGCGCCGCGGGCCCTAACAGCCTGCGGCCTTGGGCGCCGCGTGGCGGTTGATTGGACGTGGGCGGCACTGTTCCCCCACGCCCCCTTATTCCGCGCCATGCTAGGCGGACTCGTAGTCGTACACAGCCGCTCCCCTTGCTGTTGCTTGAACGCCCTCTGTCCTTCCTCCTCTCGTACTACAGCTTCTGTTTTCAACCCAATCTCGAACCTTCCCTCCCCTTCCCATCGCCATGGCTCCAACGAAGAAGGGAAGAGGGAAGAAACCCATGCCTCCGCCTCGCTCGCCGCCGTCGGCGGCCCCCGCCGTCGGCCGGTCGATCATAATCAACCGAGAGGGCCTGGGCAAGGTCAGCTTGGCACTGGCTACTATCTTCAACGAATGCGGGAGGACGACGGCCTAGCCCGCGTCTCACTTCTCCATCGATAGGATAATCACCGAGGTCCAGTATTTTGCTGACGCCCTGTGGGCGGGTCTGGTTCCCCCCTTTTCTGATTTCTTCAATGCCATGCTTTCCCACTACCAGATCCACATGATGCATCTGGGTCCTGAATCCATCACCCTTCTTTCGGTCTTCGCCTTTGTTTGCAAGGCAATGATGGGCATCCTTCCTTCGGTTGCCTTGCTGCGCCACTTCTTCTCTCTGCGCCTTGTCGACCCTACTCAATGCTCGGCGTGTGTGAGCTTCATTGCCGCGTCTGAGACGGCGGCCTCAGGGATTGACTTCAGGCTCCCTCCGCCCGCGCCTGGGTTCCGCGAGCGGTGGCTGTATGTGGATGTTGGGGTGCCTAGCCCCTGCTATCGGAGCCAACTTCGCCTGCTGTCCCCAATTCGGACTGGGGCCAAGAGACGCTCGAGAGCCCCCGGCTCGTCTTCATCTGGCACCGCTTCGCGCTCTTGAGGTCGATTGGCGTGACAGCGCCCAAGGTGGTGAAGGAGTTCCTGCTATGCCGCATTGCTCCTCTCCAACGCCACTCCCACCGGATGTGGGCCTTCAGCGGGCGTGGTGATCGCATGAGGCTCCAGGAAGAGGACCTGATGCCTGAAGTGCTGAGGACAGTGCTCTTGATCCTGGCTGGGAACCCCAACCCTGGCAGCATCCAGCAGGGAGGGGCCTTGCTGTACCTCTGCCAGAACGGGGGCGATTTTGTGAATCAGATGCCTATCTTTGATGAGTGGGGGCCGCGCCCCGCCGGCCTCCAGGGGCCTCGCGAGAACCCAGTGATGGTGACTGCCCTTCGAGTCGGCCAAGGCGACTCTTCCTCAAGTGGCGGAGCAGGGAGGCATGAGGCGCCAGAGGCCGAGGGGGCTCCCGGCAGGGTGACAGCACCGGGCGACGCTCATGAGCAAGCAGCTCTTGGGGCCCGTGCCGCTGAGGCTGAGGGCGGCAAGCAGCAGCCCCCAGCGCCGGCGGCTGAGGCCCCTGAAGCTCCAGCCGCTTCTCTTGGCGAGGCGACTGGCAGTGCGCATCAGGCAGGCGCCCCTGACGCGGATCGCCTTGAAGATTCGTCCTCGTCGCAGGTTGACCCCTGCGCTCAGCTCTTGGGCCGCTTCCACGTGGACTTTGAGGCCCTCCGGAAGAAAAGTGAGGCCCTGGGCGATGATTACCCTTGTCGCCTGCTGAAGCGTAGGAAGTACTTCGCCATTGATGAGTAAGCCTTCTCCTTTTCTAGATCCCGATCCGTCTGTAGCTTTTACTGACCCTTGCTCCGCAGGCCCCTTCCAGCCGAGCTTGCGGAGATGGCTGAGGTGCCGTCCCTCTTGGCTGCGCCCCCTCTACCATCCTCAAGCGCTCCGAGCAGCAGAGCCCTTGTGGTGAGGGCGATCGGAGAGGCGAACCGTCCCGAGGCGCATCGTGGCCCTGCGCACCTCGTGACCCTCCTTCGCGGGCCTTCTTGTGGCATAGCCAGCCTGCCATGGGCTTCTCGCCTGGTCGTGGACTGCGATTGGCTGAGGCGCTCCCTGCGCTCTTCATCTGGGGACGGGCTGGCTCCAGGCCGGGCTTCTGGCATGGTGTGCCCGGCCGTCGCGAGGGTGCTAGCCCCCAGCCCCCTGCCCGTAGGGGGAGTGCCGATTCGTGGCCCCGGCGCTTTCTTGGGGCAGATGATGATGTGGAAGACGTGTGCGAGCGCGCTCGAGAGCGTCGCGCTCTTCGCCAAGGATTCCTTCGAAGGGCGGCTGACGCGGTGAACTTGCTTGGTGAGGAGCTTGCGGATGAAGACGTGCGCCTTGAGGCCGAGGGCCTGCGCCTGGCTGTAGAGAGGCATGAGCTGCAGGGCACTATCGCCCTTGCGCGCCATCAGCGCGATCTTGACGACGAAGAGGCCAAAGCGTCATTGGCGGCCTCCCGGGAGGCCCAATCTCGGGCCGCTGAGGAGGCCCGGGAAGCTGACCGGCGGCGAGAGGCGGCGGAGGAGCGGGCTCGGGAGCTCCTGGCCCGGTGCCACTCACTGGAGGAGCAAGTGGAGCTGCGCGAGGCAGCCCTTGTGTCGATGAAGGTGGCCTCCGGCGACCCAGCAGAATTCCAGAAGCGTGAAGAGGCGCTGACATTGGAAGCCACCGAACGTGCACGCGAGTACGAGCATCTGGACACGAGGGAGCGCTTGGTGACGCAGGCGTAGGATGATGTCACTGCATGGGAAGCCCGTGTCCTGGAGGAGGTCGGACGTCGGGTGGCGATGGCGCGCTTGAACCTTGAGCGCGAGTTTGAGGAGAGGCTGGAGTTGATCCGGGTCGAGGCTGAAGGTAGGACTGGTGCCCTGAGGGCCAAGCTGGAGGAAGCGACGCGGCGGGCCGATGCTCTTCGGGCCGCCCTTGAGGTAGCACAAGGGGGGTCAACCACCTCCCAGGCCGAGGTGCTCCTTCTTCGCCATCGGGTGGAGAAGGCTGAGGCCGTCGCGCGCCAGAATGTGGACGAGATACGCCAGCGGCGGATCCTGGAGCATGAGCACGGCCCCATGCTCACTACGCTCCGGGAGAGAGCCAACACAGCCTTGGGCAACATCTGTGAGGCGGCTGTTGGTGAGCCGCACGCGGTCAAGTACACCGGCAACCTTCAGTTCTTCACCGACGTGGTGACGCAGCTGGAGGCGTGGTCGGTCAGGGCCCACAGGTTGGTGGAGGAGAGGAGCCGCGCCCTGCTCGGGCGTGCCTTTTCTCGCGTCTTCAGCCACCTTAGGAACATGGATTCCCACTTCGATTTCGATGCTACCATCGCCCCAGTCCCCCAGGCCGTCCGAGACGACCTGGCGCACCGGGTGGAATACGATGTGGATGCTCTTGTCAGGGCCTTCGCTTCAGACAACGACGGCGTGATCGTGGCTGCTGACGGGGGCGGCGTGGTGAACGGCCCTGACGCCGCTGGCGGCAACGCAGACAGCGATGGCGAGCCTAGCGACGCCAGCAACGGTTCGGGAGGTGCTCCTAAGGACGCATTGGGGGATTTATCCGACTGATTATGCATCGTTCCTGTTTCCTTACCCTGCATGAATAGAACTCAGGTTTTGGCCTGATGGCTGTGAGAGCATTTTGGGAGGGGGGGGCCCTCATGTAAAACTTGCGTTCATCGTATTAGTAGATGTTACATTGCCCATGCGCCCACGCCAAGTGGTTGGCTAAGCGACGTGCTGATTGACTAGTTTACCTTCGTTCCGCGCGGGCCCTGAGGCAGCCTGTGGGAGGCTGTGGTGTCCCGAGTGTTCCATGATCGAGTCCGTAGAATCTGCAGTAAAAAGCCCTCCTGAGAGGACGCGGCGGCGGCAGTCTGGGCTGCGCGCAAGCTTGGCCTGACCCGGCTCACGAGGGGCTCACGAGGGGAGGCAGCTGAGGCGGAGTGGTAATCAAAACGCGGGAAATTGGTCGAACGAGACTAAGCACCCCTTCCCCGAACACACGCAAACCTCAATTTCGAATCCAACTTAAATCCAGCGGGGGAAAGCGACAACCAAAGGGAAAAGCAATGAAAGCAGACAAAAGGCCGCGTCCAGCACCTAATATAGTCTTGGACATCTTCTCACCAGCGCGGATCTAAGTGCTGCCACTGGGCGTGGGAGGGAGCCCCAGGGCCTGAGGCCGGCACCCCTGAGACTCCGGGGCGTGTACAGCCCCACTCATTATTACGTGAGAGTGTCACGGTGCGGCGAGCTTCACATGCACTGGGCCTTCTTCACAGGTACCGGCCTTGCTTCATATCGCCAGACGAGGGCCCCGCCTTGCGCCACACTCTAGTGCCATCAACGACGACCAGAAACCAGGATGCCCCTGATGGGGTAGAGCGGTTGCCAGCGGTTCCCCCGACGACCACGGGTCCTCCGCTAGGGGCAGCCCCTGAGGCACCTCCCCAGCAGAGGGCCTACCTCCTGAGAACGCCTTGCTCCGAACGCCGCGGTGGTAATGTCGGATCTCGGCCCCTCTCCTGCAGCCCCCTGCGCCCTCCTCCCGAGGGGTAGGAGACTGTGGGAGTGGGGCAGCTGCTTGTTGTGGCGACCTGCACCTCCTGCGATCCATGATTAGCGTATGCCTGCTCCTAAGGAATTAGCGGTACCCGATAATCGTTGCCTCCAGCGTGGCCAGTGGGACCGTCCCGGGGCTCCTGGAAGAGCTCAGCTTCTGGCGCCTCATCCCCCCAGCTTGGGCTGAGGAGCGAGCCTTGTTCGCCCTCGTGAGGGTGCCCTTGGTCCATCATGTGGGGCACGTATTCCTCTGGTGCCGTCACCCCGAAGGCCACGTCCGATGCCGACAGCTTCGCTGGCGTTGGAGTAGCCTTGGAGCCCGCGGGCACGCGCGGAGCCCCCGCGCGGGCCGCCCTGGGCTTGAGATGGGAGCTGGATGCAGAAGGGGTGAGCCCCCGAGGCGGCAAAGCCCAGGAGCTCTGCCACCCGCCCCAGCAACACGTCGCGGCCGCCCTCCAGCAGCCTGCAGTGCAGCAGCTCTCGGGCCACCGTGAGCGCGGCCCTCGAGTTCGCCTGCTCCCGGAGGGTGTATGGAGTCGTGGTCGCGGCGTGATTGGAGGCCCTTGCTGCCGACCGCGCCTGCCGCGGTGTGAGAGTTGTCGAAGCCTGTCCGCGTCGCCCGCAGCCCGAAGCGCCCTGCGGACCGCGAGCTGCCTGGGGCACGGGGTCGCCCGAGGCGAGCGGCTCTGTGCGGGCGGGCCACGCCGCCCAAGGATCTTGTTTGCCCGCCTGGTCGCTGGACATGGTGATGACGACGCGACGGGACATGAAGCGGTAGAAGGTGGATTCTGGCGCACCCCTACCTGGCGCGCCAAATGTCGGATTTTGGGTTCCGGCAGACCCTTGAGGTTAGAACACTGGGGTGCGCGCGGAGATCTCGCCTTCTACCTACCTATACCCCACCGCCTTGCTAAGATCTAAGCTATGAAAAGAACAACACAAGAGACACAGGGTTTATACTGGTTCGGGCCACCGTTGTGGTGTAATACCCTACTCCAGTTTGTGGTGTGGTGGATTGCCTCTTGGGCTGATGATGATGAGCAATACAAGGAAGAACAGCCTCGCGAGGGTCTGTTATTGGCTGGGGCGATGAACTGCTAGGAGGAGTTCAGTCACCCTTCTCGCTCTCTCTGTCTCTGATTGCCGATTCTCCGATCGCCCCTCTACCCTGGGGGTGGCTAGTCCTATTTATAGGCAAAGGCCCTGGGCCTCTTCCCAAATATTGAGCAGGAATGGTGCCCACAATTGGCCATTTTGAAGGGGAACATCTGGTACACTTATCCTGACTAAAGTTGGTCTTCGCCTGCCAAAGGCTCTGGTGGTGACGCTGGCTCGGGCTCCACAATGACTTCCTCCCTGCCGTTGGGCTGGTCTTGGTCTCGTTGTACCGAAACGGGTGCCTTTGCTTGATGCTCTAGCCTGCGCTTGCTCCCTTTGCACCAAAGAGGAAAGGAGGACACTGCGCGGGCTGGCGCCCGCCTGGCGCCCTTGGTCGTCATTGCTTGCGTCACGTGCACCTCGTGAGGTACCCCGCCTTGATCTCTCCGCCTCCTCGCGCGCCAGCCTGATGAGGCCGTGCCTGAGGAAGCTCCGTGTCGTCCGCCCCGCGAGGCTTGGCCCCTCGCGATGGTCTTGGGTCTGTGTTGATGAAGCTGGGCCGTGCTGGGCCCCCTTTTGAGCCACGCCGCGGGCCGCAGGCAGGCAAGTCTGGGGACCCCTGTTCCAAGAGCGCCGACAACAGATATCAATAAGGCTTGTCCTAAAGACCCCTTCCCGTTGCTGCGCATCGACCAAATTGTTGACTCCATGGCTGGGTGTGATCTGTTGTCATTCCTCAACGCCTACTCCGGCTACCACCAGATCTTCATGACAAGAGAAGACGAAGAGAAAACATCGTTCATCACCCCATGTGGTACATATTGTTTCATGCGGATGCCTTTCGGGTTGAAGAGTGTTGGTTCGACGTTTGCAAGGGCGGTCCGGATTGGTTTTGAACCCCAGCTCCATAGAAATATGGAAGCTTATATGGACGACATAGTGGTCAAAACCAAGGACAGGGCAACCCTCATACCAGATTTGCAAGAGACATTTGCAAACCTGCGCAAGATCAATCTCAAGCTGAACCCTGAGAAGTGTGTCTTCGGCGTCCCGTCCGGCAAACTTCTCGGGTTCTTTGTGTCACAGCATGGGATAGAGGCCAATCTGGACAAGATCAAAGCTATAGAACAGATTGAGGCACCCAAGCGAATCAAGGATGTGCGTCGGCTTGCTGCTTGCGTTGCCACCATGGGCAGATTCATTTCCAAGTCTGCCGAGCGTGCCCTTCCCTTTTTCAAGATCCTGAAAAAGGCAGGCCCGATGGAGTGGACGCCAGAAGCCGAGCCAGCATTGCAAGATTTGAAGAAATACCTCTCCTCCGCGCCAATACTAGTTGTGCCTAGGCCACAGGAGCCGTTGCTGCTATACCTGGCGGCAACGAACAAGGTGGTCAGCGCCGCACTAGTGGCCCAGAGAGAGGTTGACGACGAGGTGATGGCAGCGACAGAGCCCGACACCACCAATGCGGAGACGACACAACCAGTCGAAGTGCCGCCGAAAAAGAAAATGATGCAGCACCCGGTCTACTTTGTTAGCTCCCTCCTGCAGGGGGCTAGATCAAGGTACTCCGGTGTGCAGAAACTGCTCTTCGGCCTTCTTATGGCCTCAAGGAAGCTGCGTCACTCGCCTCCCTCTGCAACGGATATTGCACAATCCAGATGCGACGGGGAGGATTGTGGAATGGGCAGTGGAGCTGTCCAGCTTTGGCATCAAGTTTGAAAGTACTTCGACGATCCAGAGCCGAGTCCTGGCGGAGTTCATTGCAGAGTGGACCGCAACACGTGACGAAGAAGCCCAAGGGACTGCTCTCCCCGGCAAGGAGGCAAGTTGCAATTGGATCATGTACTTTGATGGAGCTTTCTCCCTACAAGGTGTCGGGGCTAGCGTACTGCTTGTCGCCCCCACCGGAGAGCACCTCAAGTACGTGATCCAGATGCACTTCCCCAGGGAGGTGTCAACAAACAATACGGCAGAGTATGAAGGGCTGCTTGCCGGTCTTAGGATCGCGGTGGACCTCGGAATTAAGAAGCTCATCGCCAGGGGCTACTCGCAGCTTGTCATCAAGCAAGTCAACAAGGATTACCAGAGCCCGTTGATGAAGGCCTACATTGATGAAGTGAGAAATCTGGAAGAGCGTTTCGACGGTATACAGGCTGAACACGTTCCCCGAGCGGAGAACGATATCACCGATTACCTGTCAAAACGCGCTGCCCTCAAGCTACCTGTGGAACCAGGTACCTTTGTGCTTCAGCTGACTCAGCCATCCGTTGATCCATCAACAGAGCAGAACAAGAGGAGGAAATCAGGGCCCGACAAGTACTTTCCCACCGAGCTCCCCGGAGCCGCCGGCAAGGATGTTGCCGGGGACACTGAGCCCGGCACGGAACGGCTAGCTCCGGCGGATCGTCAAGCTCTTGCCGTCGAGACAGCCGCTCCTATAGCGGAGGAAATGCCTTTAGTCCTCGCCGTCGAGCCTCAGGCTCTAGCGTGGGCACAGCATACTGTCCGTTTCCTCCAAATAGGGGAACTTCCTGAGGAGCAGGAAGAAGCGGAAAAAGTAGCCCGTCGCTCTACCATGTACCATTTCATCAATGACTTCCTGTACAGGAAGAGGCCGAACGGTGTGAAATTGAAGTGTATCCCTCGAGAGGAAGCACTGGAGCTGTTGGCGGAGGTACACGGAGGCATATGTGGATCCCACATCGGGTCAAGGGCCCTTGCTGGCAAGGCATTCCGGCAAGGTTTCTTCTGGCCCACCGTCCTGCAGGATGCGACGACACTAGTCACCAGGTGTGAAGCGTTTCAGTTCCATTCAAAGAAGCTTCATCAGCCAGCTCAAGCCCTTCAAACCATTCCTCTCTCCTGGCCCTTCTCGGTCTGGGGGCTCGACATACTGGGCCCTTTCCCCCGCGCTGTCGGGGGCATTGAGTACTTGTTCGTTGCAATCGACAAATTCACAAAGTGGCAAGAGGTGGAAGCAGTGAGGAAGGTCACAACTCATTCAGCCGTCAAGTTCTTCAAGGGGCTAGTGTGCCGTTTCGGTGTATCCAACAGGGTCATCACCGACAACGGCACATAGTTCACAAGCCGCACCTTCATGCAATATGCTAAAGACCTCGGTAGCAAAGTCTATTTCGCTTCCGTTGCTCACCCGCGAAGCAATGGTCAAGCTAAGAGGGCAAATGCTGAAGTGCTGCGAGGCTTAAGGACCAAGACCTTTGACAGGCTGCACAAGAGCGGAAGGCGCTAGATTGATGAGTTGCCGACGGTTCTTTGGTCGATCAGGACGGCGCCAAATCGAACCACCGGCCAGACACCCTTTGCCCTGGTATACGAGGCAGAAGCAGATATCCCCACTGAACTCATACACGGGTCACCTCGAGTGCTCGCTTATGGTGAGCTTGAGCAAGAGCATCTGCGGCAAGATGACGCACTGCTCCTTGAGGAAGATCGTCTTCGGGCGGCTGTGAGATCAGCACGCTACCAGCAAGCCTTGCGCCGCTACCATAGCCGCAAGGTTCATGCCCGAAGCCTTGAGGAAGGCGACCTTGTCCTTCGGCGCGTTCAATTGGCCAAGAATTCCAACAAGTTGACGCCAAAGTGGGAAGGCCCTTATCGAGTAATACGAGTCACCAGGCCCGGCGCAGTTCGCCTGGAGACCGAAGATGCCGTTCCGATGAGTAATTCCTGGAACATTGAGCATCTTCGCAAGTTTTACCCGTGAGGCGCGGCTTGCCGGGCCCCCCGGCAAGCCACCTTTTGTACAAGCATTGCCGATGATGCATGTAACTCTTTGTACAAAGCCAGGCGCAGACCCTGAGCATAAATAAATGAAGCGCTGGCGCCCTAAGTTATAGCATGCATGCTTGGTCGAGTCTCATCCTTGGTTAGGGTTGATAGTGCTTAGCAGCGACTAACCCCTAGCTTAGAGGTCGAGTGTGCGTCCCTTTGCCGTTCTCTCGTCTTCTTTGGTTCGCAGGACTCACAGATATACTTGCCGGATCACTTAAGGACGAAAGAGAGAAGGAGGACAGACCAGCATCTAGACCCCGGCAAGCCAGTATTACCGGGGGCTGCAAGAGCAAAGATTCACCCAAGGCAAACCAAAGTTGCCGGGGGCTACAGCTCCAGATAAGTTCTTCATCCCTTATCATGCATTCCCTTATGTACTGATGTATGTGAAACCTCGTTTTTCCTAAAAGCTACCATGCTCCCCTAACTCTAGGCCCTAGGGCTCGTCCCGGGGACCGGGTTTGGTCGTAGTCGCGGCAGTGAAAGGATGAAATGAGGAGCCTGAACCCGCCTCATCCCTGCCTCCGCCAAAGGCGTGAGAAAGGTCGAGTGAAGTGGGGAGACGGCAAGGCCTGTTGCCGGGCAAGGAAATGCTTATCTTGAAGATATCAAGGATTTACTCCTTGTCGTGGGTTCTACCCGCAAACAAATGACCCAGCAAGCATCCCTTTTTCATTAAAAACATTCCACTTAGGTACAGTCCATAGGGAATGAAAAACATGAATGATGGGATTACAAGTTTTAAATTCAGCTAAGGCCCGAAGGCTTACAAACTAAAAAGAGATAAGGTGCCCGTAATCCCTTTCTTGTCTCTCTCCTCAGGAGGCAGGTCAAGGAGGCGAAAAGGGCAAAAGGGGCGCCTAGGCGAGCTACAGGTGGCAGAAGACACCAAGAGAACATCTCGGTGGCCGTCCGGAGGCTGGATGGTAATGGCGGCGCCGGAAGCAGAGCTCGAAGACGAGGCGGCAGGACGTCAGCACGTGTCGAAGGCGTCGGTGCCCGCGTACTCCGAGTTGACGGCCTTGCCGCCCGCCCTCTTCCTCTTCGGCAGCCTCCCAACGCCAGTCGCCCAAGGAGACGACCCCGAGAAGTTCAGGGAGCCGGCGACACGGATGATGGGGTCGCCGGTGCCTAACGGGGCGGCGCCCGACACCTAGTCGGACCCGTCATCCTGCCGCCTGCTACCCTCACTACAAGGAAAATGGCTATACATGAAATGGACACTAATGGCACACCACATGTGTGGTGCGCCATTAGTATATAGCAATGGCGCACCACATACAGGTACGCCATTAGTAATATATTACTAATGGCACACCTGGTGTGCGGTGCGCCATTAGAAGTTTTGAAAAAGAAAAATTGTTACTAATGGTGCACCACACCCACGGTGCGCCATTTTGGCGCACCGTGGGTGTGGTGCGCCATTACTAGTTGACATAGTAATGGCGCACCACACCCACAGTGCGCCATTAGAAGTTTTGAAAAAAAAGTAAAAATAAAATAAAAAAAACTTGTTAGTAATGGCGCACCAGTGAACAGTGCGCCGTTATTAGTTTTAACTAGTAATGGCGCACTGTCCACTGGTGCGCCATTACTAAGTTTTTTTCAAAAAAAATTCAATTTTTTTTATATTTTTTTCAAAACTAGTAATGGCGCACCGTGGGTGTGGTGCGCCATTACTAGTTTAACTACTAATGGCGCACCACCCCACAGTGCGCCATTACTAGTTTGCCCGGCTTCCACCGAATGCACCCCTCCCCCCCTTGGGACCGCCTTTTCAGTTTAAAAAAATAAAAAAAATGATAAAAATGTCAAGAAAATAAAAGAAAATAAGTTTCCCATGTCATATGTGGTCTAGTAGTTTGGAAAATTTACAAATATAAATTTCAACTTTATTTGCAAAATCTCTCTGGAAATTTGTAAAATGGGCATAACTTTTGCATACGAACTCGGATTAAAAAGTTTTATATACGAAAAATCATCTACTCGAAAAGTTACGGGGCTTTCAAGATCTAGAGGCAAAAAATTAAAAAAAAGGGTTTGAAATTTTATTTTGAATTTTTTTCAAAAAATGATACGTAATATGACCGGCGCACCGTGGGTGTGGTGCGCCATTACTAGTTTAACTACTAATGGCGCACCACCCCACAGTGCACCATTACTAGTTTGCCCGGCTTCCACCGAATGCACCCCTCCCCCCCCCCCCCCCCCCCCGTGGACCGCCTTTTCAGTTTTTAAAAAAAATGATAAAAATGTCAAAAAAATAAAAGAAAATAAGTTTCCCATGTCATATGTGGTCTAGTTGTTGGGAAAATTTACAAATATAAATTTCGACTTTATTTGCAAAATCTCTCTGGAAATTTGTAAAATGGGCATAACTTTTGCATACGAACTCGGATTAAAAAGTATTATATACGAAAAATCATCTACTCGAAAAGTTACGGGGCTTTCAAGATCTAGAGGCAAAAAAATAAAAAAAAAAAGGTTTTGAATTTTTTTTTTGATTTTTTTTCAAAAAAATGATACGTAATATGACCGGGAAGTTTGAAATATTTTTCAAAATTTCATCATAGTCATGAACATGAGCAAAGTCCTAGACATCAACAAGGTATAATAGGATTGATATGCTAGATATATCAACAAGTGCCTGTGAAGTCAGCTGTTGCTGGGGTTGGATAGAACTCTGAAGTTAAGCGTGCTTGGGCTGGAGTAGTGTGAGGATGGGTGACCTTTTGGGAAGTTTGACCATGGAGTGCGATTTGACCTGAGATTAAGCATATTGACCCGAGATTAAGCCATAGTGACCTGAGATTAAGAAAAAAACGAAACAAAATTTGAAAAAACCGGTGCGCCATTAGTAGGCCTTTTCCTAGTAGTGCCTCGTCGTCGCTGCCGCTGTCCTCCTCGTCACTCCGCCCGAGGAGGAGTCTTCGCTACCAGAAGAACTCTCCACGCAGCACCTTGCCCGGGTCCCGAAGCACCCGAAGACCTTGACGGAGAGGAGGCCGCCCTCCATCGGCTTGAAATGGAGAGTGAGCCCTCCGTCAAGCGATCGATATGAGCGAACGTCCTCCATCCCCGACGAAGATACATCACGTGAGGGGCTGGGAAGTCGACGCGAACCCGCGTACCGCTGATCCCGCAGCCCCTCATGTGCAGCCGCAATGATTCTGGCGGATCCAACTCCATCTCCCGCGCGAATGGGGTCGGGAGACGAAGGCGACGGCGAGGCGGCCGGCGCAGCCTGACGAAGAACTCACAAGGGTGATCCCCAACGTGGCCCTCCATGGGGGGAGGAGCTGCTGGCGGAGGCGAGGCCGGCGCGCCGCCCCGTCCTCCTCTTCCCCGAACGCCTCGGCCTCGCCCCCTCCCCTTCCCCTTGCGGCTGGCTCTGCCACCGCGGGTGCAGGAGAAGGAGGGATGCGTTGTCGAGAGGCGACCCACGCCGCCACCGTTGAAGGACCAGGGTTCCCTCTCTCCATGGCGAATGGAAGGAAGGGGAGCAGAAGTTGAAGGAAGAAGGAGATGAAGGAATGCGGGACGCCATCCCCCCTCCCGCTCTTTATAAAGGAACGGGGTGGGGGCTCGGCCGCCCCGCTCTGCCAATCAAGACGCGGAAGGCGCAAGGAACTGGGACCGACCCGCTGCCCCAGCCCGCGACAGCCCGGTTTCCCGCCTCCACCGATCGCCACCCCAAGCGCATGGGAGCCACGTGGCAGGCGTGCAGGACCGAGGCGACGGGTGAGGCGACCTCTCCCCACCCCGTGATCGCAGGGAGTGGACGCCTTGAAGACCACGCCTCGGCCCCGTTCAGTGAATGGGCCGCACCTCCACGCCTCCCTCCATTTATGGCGAAGGCGCGAACCGCCCCCTTTACTACGACGTGATGCATGCGTGCAGAGCTCAGCCCAGGCATGCCGCCCACGTCACGCACGCCTCCCCATGCTGCGCCACGCGCGAGACGCGTGGGAAGCGCAGCGCGCGAAGGAACTTACCACGGTAAAAACCGCCCCGCCTGCCCGCGCACCGTTTTTGGGCCTAGCCCAACAACGCGTTGCGCTTATGTGTGGCCCAGGCCCGGGGCCTCCTGTCAGTGTACAAAAAGGGGGGGGTACACTTTTTATACCCCTATAACTGTGCACGGGCAGTCTGAGCCACGGGCGTCACCACACCGAGCACGGCAAGGGAGGTAAGCCAAGGTAAGGCCAAAGCTGAAGAGAAGCAGAACGACGCCGAGACCAAGACCACAAAGTGCAAAGGGGACAGAGCAGAACCCCCCCCCCTCCCGGCAAGATCCTTGCCGGGGGGCATCTTTAGCTAACCCGACAAGATCCTTGCCTTGGCAGCTCGCCCCACACCTACGGAGCGGAGTCACCCTCGAGTCCACTGCCCCCATGGGGCAAGGATTCGGGAGACATCCCCGTGGTGGCATGCAGATCTTTGTGAAGACATTCAAGATCAGATACCCAGTTTAGAAGATGATGATCCATGGCGGGAACCCAGCCAAGGAGGACCATAAGGCCCCCAGCAAGAGCCTTGCCGAGGATGACAGCAAGCGCCACGGCAAGACCCTTGCTGGGGCCGCGGCAAGACCCTTGTCGGGGCCACAGCAAGGCCCTTACCATGGACCCCCGTGGGGCCACCATCAGGCCCACGCCAATCAAGCCTCCACCGCCGTTCGCATGCAGCTGCCGACCCAACCAGCTGGGCAGGCACCTGCGTGGCGGCAAGCAGATCTTCTTGGAGACCCACCACTGCGCCACCTCAGCTGCCTGCCTGCCTACATGGCACCACAAGCACCGTTGGCCAGGGCGCGTGTCGACGCAAGAGGGAGCAGCGATGGACGAGACGAGGCTCTCCCCCGTCCTCGATAAAGCAAGGACACCTAAGCAAGGCGCATTAAATGCGCCTTGTCATGTAATGCGAGGGATTGCCTCGCATTACTATACCCTTTCCACCTCTTGTGTGCCACTGTGGCAACCCCTTTCCTATAAAAGGAGGCCCGAGGCGACCAGGTGGAGGATTCGGCTTTTTGGAGCTCTGGACGCCCATTGCTAGCTCAAGAACACAGATAAACAATCCACCAAAGCAGGAGTAGGGTTTTACGCATCCTCGCGGCCCGAACATGGATAAAGGAACCGTGTGCTATTTGTTTGATCCGCTCTTCTCGCAACCCCGCGCCCCGCAACCGTAGTAGGGATCCTTGTGATCCCATAGGTGTCGTTTCCCACCGACATACACTGACACCGAGTAAGCCCCCGTGCTGGTTCGTAAGATCATGTGATCCCGAGGAACTCCTGAAGAGTCTGTAGGCTCGCCCGAGAGGGCTTCGTGAGAATCCGGCGCCGATCGTGGTGCTGATGCGCGCGACGCGTATGCTGCGCCCTAGCCCGCTCGCGAGGAGCCTGCGAGGTGGGGGGGTAGCGGTCGTAAGGTCCAGGGTAAGGCAAGAACCAGAAAGCAAAAAATCGCACGAACGAGAAAAGGCACCCCCCTCGCGCATTAATGAAAATTCAACTTCAACTTAAATCCAAATCCAGAAAGCAAGGCTACAAAAGAAGAGATCCAAAGAAAATGGCCGGGTCCGGCGCCTAGTCTAGTCTTCTGGTCTTCAAGTCTTCTCACCAGCGCAGAGCTAAGTGCTGCCACTAGGACGTGGGAGGGAGCTCCCGAGGCCCCAGGGCGGCACTCCTGAGACTCTGGGCGTGTACAGCCCCACTCATCATTATGTGAGAGTGTCACGGGCGGTGATCTTCACAGGCGTGAGCCTTAATTCATATCGCCGGATGAGGGCCACGCCTTGGGCCTCCCTCGGCCATGTTGGGGGCGACCGGAAACTAGGACACCACCAAAGGGGCAAAGGGGACGCTCGCGGCGCCCTTGGCGACCATGGGTCCTCTGCCAGGGGTAGGCTTTTCAACACCTCCCCAGCAGAGGGCCTACCTCCGGGGGGCTCCTTGCTCCGTGTGACGCGGGGAGGGATCTGAATCCTGAGCCCTCTCCTGCAGCCCCCAGTGCGATCCCCCTGGCGCAAGGGAGGCCGCCGAGCTAGGGCCGCCAGCCGCTATGGAGACCTGATCCCCCTGCGAATCATGGTTAGCGTAAGCTTGCTCCTGAGGGATTAGTGGTAACCTGTATCCGTTGTCGATGGCGTGGTTGGTGGGGCTCTCCGGCGGCTCCTGGAAGGCTTCAGCTCCTAACGCCTCCTCCTCCCGACCTGGTCCGAGGAACGAGCCAAGGTCGTCCTCCGGTGTGTACTCCTGGTCCATCATGCGGGGCACATAGGCCTCCGAGGCCGCTGCCCCGAAGACCTTGCGAAGTGGCCCACGCTCCATGTTGCCCGGCCTGTCACGCCGTCCTGAGGATGGCAGGGCAGTGCTCCGATGGGGTCGTATGCGGCAACGCTCGTGCCCGCGCCCACCTGAGGTGGTGCGGCCGCGGCAGGGCGCCCTCCTCCGTGGACCGTGTTGATGTCGACGAGGCCCCCGGGTGTGCCCGGGAGCATGCGGGCGCGGCGAGGCCCGCCGTGGGACCCAGCCGCCGCCTGAGGTGTGACCTGATAGCAGAAGGGCGACGCTCCCATGGCCGTTGCGTCCAGCAGCTCGACAACGCGTTCCATAGTGCATCTCGGTCGCTCTCCATCAATTGGCACCGTAGCAGCTCCCATGCCACGTTGAGTGCGGCCCGCATGTTTGCCTCCTCCCGCCGGGTGTCTGGCGTTGTTGCTGCGGCATGGCTTGCGGCCCTTGCAGCGGCTCGCGCTTGTCGTGGAGCAAGGGTGGACGGCGCCTGGCCGCGCCACCCGCGCCTAGCGACATTAGGTGGCGCCTGTGCCTCCTGGAGCGCGGGGTTGAGATCTTCTTGGGAAGGCGGCGCCGCCTGGGCAGGCCAGGTTGCCCAGCGGTCGGCGTCAGCTCTCGGGTTGCCAGACATCGCAACCGCAATGCGTCGGCGGATCGACTGGTGGGGAAGAGGCTCCGGCACACCCCTACCTGGCGCGCCAAATGTCATATCACGGGTTCCGGCAAAACCCTTAAGGTTCAAACTCTAGGGTGCGTGCGAAGTTATTTCCCTACCTATCCACGCCCTAGCTTGCTAAGATCTCGCGGACGAACTCAACGAACTCTCAACACAAGAGACACAAGATTTATATTGGTTCGGGCCACCATTGTGGTGTAATACCCTACTCCAGTGTGGTGGTGGTGGATTGCCTCTCGGGCTGATGATGAGCAATACAAGGGGAAGAACAGCCTCATGAGGTTGAGGTATTCTTGTCCTTAGTGTGTGGCTAAGGATCGGCTAAAGATCAGATCCCCTCTACTGCGGTGGCTAGTCCTATTTATATAGGCCCTGGTCCTCTCCCCAAATATTGTGCGGCAAGGGATCCAACAACGCCCGATTTGAAAGGGGACAGCTAGTACACCTTATCCTGACAAAAGTAATCTTCGCCTGCAAAAGGCTCTGGTGGTGACGCCGACTTGGGCTCCATGGTGACCTCCGTCTTGCCGTCCGGCTGGTCTTGGTCTCATTGCACCGATATGGAAACCTTTGCTTGGGGCCTCGGTACTCCACGCCTACGCTCGCTTCCTTAGCACCAAAGGGGAAATAAGGACACTTCGCGCGCTGGCGCCCACCTGATCTCGATCATCATGGCTTACGTCACAAGAACCTCGCGACGTTTGCCTCGCCTTGATCTCTCCGCTCCTCGCGAGACAACCTGGTGAGGCCGCTCCTAAGGAGGTCTGGTGTCGTCCGCCTCGCGAGGCTTGGCCCCTCGCGAGGGTCTTGAACGCCTTGTTGATGAAGATGGGCCATACGGGCCCACGCGCAGAGCCACGCCATGGGCCGCAGGCTGGCAAGTTTGGGGAGCCCCGTAACCAGAACACCAACAGCGGAGCCGGACACCAAGCGCGGCAGAGACCAGCCTGAGTCATCCAAGAGCAGCCAACTGTTCTGCACCTTCCACAACCTGCATAGCCACAACACCAGCGACTATCAAGAGCTCAGAGCCATTCGAGAAGGATGCTTCGGTCGACGCCCCGAGCGCAACGACCGGGGCTACGGCTGAGGAGGAGGACGTGGTGGCGGATGCTAGGATGACCGTGGCCCGTGCCTGGAGTGGTGCGACTGGCCTCGTGAGGACCGCTGGTAGGATGAGCCTCGCGAGGGCGCCTGGAGGGACTAGCCTCGTGAGTATTCTCCTCAGGGCAACGCCGGTCATCCTCCACTACCGCCGCCACCAAGACGGAATGACGACCACCATGAAGACGACGGGGCTGGGGGCTTCCAGGAGCCGCGTGCTATCTCCTTCATCTTGGACGGAGCTCAGGCCCCAGCCTCGCAGCGTATCTTCAAACACTTTGCTCGTGAAGTGAATGCCGTCCTCCCCAAGCTCGAGGCCACACGCCCGCTCAGGTGATCCAAGTGCGCCATCACCTTCAGTTCAGCAGATCACCATAAGTGTGCGACCACTGCTGGCGTTCTCCCCATGCTCTGTTCGCCAGTCATTAGCAATGTGCAAGTCACCAAGACCCTCATTGACGGTGGCGCAGGGCTCAACGTCCTGTCTGTCGACACGTTCGACAACCTCCAAGTGTCGTATGACCAGCTTCAGCCTACCAAGCCTTTCTCAGGAGTGACCGACGGTTCCACCACACCGATAGGGCAGGTCCGCCTCCCTGTCACCTTTGGAGAACGCAGAAACTACCGCACCGAGCTCATCGACTTTGACGTCGCACACATTCCTCTGTCATACAATGCCATCCTCGGGTATCCAGTCCTGGCCAAGTTCATGGCGGTGACCCAACACAGCTACAATCTCCTCAAGATGCCAGGAAGCGGCGGAATCATCACAGTTCCGTGCAAAGAAAGAGACGCGGTGTGCACCCTTGAGCGTGCCTTCCAAGCTGCAGCAATCGACGACCCCGATAGCAAGAGCGAGTGCCCTTCTGACGCCACCCCCAAGAAGAAGCAGCTGCGCCGTGCAGCACCTCAGGAGGGTGGCGTCGCGAGCGATCCCTCGTCAGGATCAGCGTCCGCGCCAGGGGCACCTCCCTCCATCGCATAGGAAGACGCGCCCGGCGCCCTTCTCGGGCAGGGCTCGGGTGCTCTCTTCTAGAGGGCCTCAGACCTTGCCAACATTACGAGGGAGGCGCTCGGGCACCACTTGGGGGCGTGCTTCACGTCACGTTTCCCTCAGGAGAACACAGGGCGAGGAGCGCCCACTGACGGTGTCCTGGACTAGGGGGTACTCACCACGTCGTCTCCCGATTAGTTGGATTGGGCCGTGGACCCCCATGGCTGTTTATTCATGGGCCAATTCGGGCAGCCGATGTATACACGAGGAAGATTCCACAAGACTTGGTGATCAAGACAAGGACTCCTCTCCACCAGCGTATTCTACTAGGCCTCTTGTTATCCTAGGCCTCTGGTACATTATATAAGCCGAGGCCAGGCTAGTCGCTAGAGGATTATGACATTACTCATATGATCTCGAGGTAGATAAACTCTTGTAAACCTATATTCATCAAGATCGATCAAGCAGGAAGTAGGGTATTACCTCGATAGAGAGGGCCCGAACCTGGGTAAACATCATGTCCCCTGTCTCCTGTTACCCATCGATCCATGACACACAGCTCGGGACCCCTACCCGAGATCTGCAGGTTTTGACACCGACACCCACCGCTCAGGAGTTCATCACCAGGACTACTCAGGAGCTGCAAGATGTGAGGGCCATGCGCGGCAATCGCCGTTCACCAGGCGCAGTTCCCCATCCAGGCGAGGATGCTGGGCTGCGCGTCTGCATCGACGTCCCAGGGCTCAATAGGGCCGCATGTCAGGAGCCTTTCCGGCCTTTGCGCATGGGCTGCTGCGAGGGTCCACTACACAGCTATGTTCGCATGCCTTTTGGCCTGCCGAGTGTGGCGTCCGCCTATCAGCGCAACTTGCAGCACGCCCTGGCGACTCAGGAGGCCAGGTGTCAGGAACCCGATTCCAAGTCACATCGACCTAGCTGGTAACACCTCATACCACTTTGCGGCCTCACGCACGGTATTCCCACGGGTGTCGCCTTACCATGGCCCAGCACCGTTTGCGCCTTTTTGCTCCCGTATATGATAGTGTCGCTAGCATCCACATGACAAAGAACCTGGGCCGACATGGCTAGTCGTGAACCCAAAGCGGCACTAACCCATGGGGACAGGCATACATGATTCACGTCGAGCATGTCGGTCAGTAGCGTGTGAATCTGAGCTGTAGCACTAGGCTAAATGGACTCCGGTGAACCGGGCTGTAGCAGCCTAGGCAGGACTCTGGATGTCACCGCGTGACATTTCCCCGAAGGGACAGACATAGGAACGAAGTGAAACACATGCCGGCCAGTCAAGTGTCCTGAGCAGTAGTGCTGGGCTAGCAGGACTCCGGTGAGCTGGGCTGTAGCGGACTACTATTGCTCAAGGAAGCACTAGACTACATTTCCCCATAAGAGAGGCTGCCAAGGATAAACAACTAGATTGTCGGATCCTGTCGGTGTACAAAAAGGGGGGTACACTTTTTGTACCCCTATAATAGTGCACGGGCAGTCTGAGCCACGGGCGCCGCCACACCGAGCACGGCAAGGGAGGTAAGCCAAGGTAAGGCCCAAGCTGAAGAGAAGCAGTACGACACCAAGACCAAGACCACAAAGAGCAAAGGGGACAGAGCAGACCCCCCGATGACAAGATCCTTGCCGGGGGGCAGCTTTAGCTAACCCGGCAAGACCCTTGCCGTGGCAGCTCGCCCCACACCTACGGATCGAAGCCACCCTTGAGTCCACTGCCCCCATGGGGCAAGGATTCGGGAGACATCCCCGTGGTGGCATGCAGATCTTTGTGAAGACATTCAAGATCAGATACCCACTTTAGAAGATGGTGATCCTTGGCGGGATCCCAGCCAAGGAGGACCACAAGGCCCCAGGCAAGAGCCTTGCCGGGGATGACAGCAGGCGCCACGGCAAGACCCTTGTCGGGGCCGCGGCAAGACCCTTGCCGGGGCCGCAGCAAGGCCGTTGCCAAGGACGCCCGTGGGGCCACCAACAGGCCCGCAGCAGTCGCACCCCCACCGCCGTCCGCATGCAGCTGCCGAACCACCCAGTTGGGCAGGCACCAACGTGGCGGCAAACAGATCTTCGTGGAGACTTACCACTGCGCCACCTCAGCTGCCTGCCTGCCTGCATGGCACCACAAGCACCGCTGGCCAGGGCGCATGTCGACACAAGGGGGAGCGGCGATGGACGAGACATGGCTCTCCCCCGTCCCCAATAAAGCAAGGACACCTAAGCAAGGCGCATTAAATGCGCCTTGTCATGTAATGCGAGGGATAGCCTCGCATTACTGTACCATTTCCACCTCCTGTGTCCCACTGTGGCAATCGCCGTTCACCAGGCGCAGTTCCCCATCCAGGCGAGGATGCTGGGCTGCGCGTCTGCATCGACGTCCCAGGGCTCAATAGGGCCGCATGTCAGGAGCCTTTCCGGCCTTTGCGCATGGGCTGCTACGAGGGTCCACTACACAGCTATGTTCGCATGCCTTTTGGCCTGCCGAGTGTGGCGTCCGCCTATCAGCGCAACTTGCAGCACGCCCTGGCGACTCAGGAGGCCAGGTGTCAGGAACCCGATTCCAAGTCACATCGACCTAGCTGGTAACACCTCATACCACTTTGCGGCCTCACGCACGGTATTCCCACGGGTGTCGCCTTACCATGGCCCGGCACCGTTTGCGCCTTTTTGCTCCCGTATATGATAGTGTCGCTAGCATCCACATGACAAAGAACCTGGGCCGACATGGCTAGTCGTGAACCCAAAGCGGCACTAACCCATGGGGACAGGCATACATGATTCACGTCGAGCATGTCGGTCAGTAGCGTGTGAATCTGAGCTGTAGCACTAGGCTAAATGGACTCCGGTGAACCGGGCTGTAGCAGCCTAGGCAGGACTCTGGATGTCACCGCGTGACATTTCCCCGAAGGGACAGACATAGGAACGAAGTGAAACACATGCCGGCCAGTCAAGTGTCCTGAGCAGTAGTGCTGGGCTAGCAGGACTCCGGTGAGCTGGGCTGTAGCGGACTACTATTGCTCAAGGAAGCACTAGACTACATTTCCCCATAAGAGAGGCTGCCAAGGATAAACAACTAGATTGTCGGATCCTGTCGGTGTACAAAAAGGGGGGTACACTTTTTGTACCCCTATAATAGTGCACGGGCAGTCTGAGCCACGGGCGCCGCCACACCGAGCACGGCAAGGGAGGTAAGCCAAGGTAAGGCCCAAGCTGAAGAGAAGCAGTACGACACCAAGACCAAGACCACAAAGAGCAAAGGGGACAGAGCAGACCCCCCGATGACAAGATCCTTGCCGGGGGGCAGCTTTAGCTAACCCGGCAAGACCCTTGCCGTGGCAGCTCGCCCCACACCTACGGATCGAAGCCACCCTTGAGTCCACTGCCCCCATGGGGCAAGGATTCGGGAGACATCCCCGTGGTGGCATGCAGATCTTTGTGAAGACATTCAAGATCAGATACCCACTTTAGAAGATGGTGATCCTTGGCGGGATCCCAGCCAAGGAGGACCACAAGGCCCCAGGCAAGAGCCTTGCCGGGGATGACAGCAGGCGCCACGGCAAGACCCTTGTCGGGGCCGCGGCAAGACCCTTGCCGGGGCCGCAGCAAGGCCGTTGCCAAGGACGCCCGTGGGGCCACCAACAGGCCCGCAGCAGTCGCACCCCCACCGCCGTCCGCATGCAGCTGCCGAACCACCCAGTTGGGCAGGCACCTACGTGGCGGCAAACAGATCTTCGTGGAGACTTACCACTGCGCCACCTCAGCTGCCTGCCTGCCTGCATGGCACCACAAGCACCGCTGGCCAGGGCGCATGTCGACACAAGGGGGAGCGGCGATGGACGAGACATGGCTCTCCCCCGTCCCCAATAAAGCAAGGACACCTAAGCAAGGCGCATTAAATGCGCCTTGTCATGTAATGCGAGGGATAGCCTCGCATTACTGTACCATTTCCACCTCCTGTGTCCCACTGTGGCAATCGCCGTTCACCAGGCGCAGTTCCCCATCCAGGCGAGGATGCTGGGCTGCGCGTCTGCATCGACGTCCCAGGGCTCAATAGGGCCGCATGTCAGGAGCCTTTCCGGCCTTTGCGCATGGGCTGCTGCGAGGGTCCACTACACAGCTATGTTCGCATGCCTTTTGGCCTGCCGAGTGTGGCGTCCGCCTATCAGCGCAACTTGCAGCACGCCCTGGCGACTCAGGAGGCCAGGTGTCAGGAACCCGATTCCAAGTCACATCGACCTAGCTGGTAACACCTCATACCACTTTGCGGCCTCACGCACGGTATTCCCACGGGTGTCGCCTTACCATGGCCCGGCACCGTTTGCGCCTTTTTGCTCCCGTATATGATAGTGTCGCTAGCATCCACATGACAAAGAACCTGGGCCGACATGGCTAGTCGTGAACCCAAAGCGGCACTAACCCATGGGGACAGGCATACATGATTCACGTCGAGCATGTCGGTCAGTAGCGTGTGAATCTGAGCTGTAGCACTAGGCTAAATGGACTCCGGTGAACCGGGCTGTAGCAGCCTAGGCAGGACTCTGGATGTCACCGCGTGACATTTCCCCGAAGGGACAGACATAGGAACGAAGTGAAACACATGCCGGCCAGTCAAGTGTCCTGAGCAGTAGTGCTGGGCTAGCAGGACTCCGGTGAGCTGGGCTGTAGCGGACTACTATTGCTCAAGGAAGCACTAGACTACATTTCCCCATAAGAGAGGCTGCCAAGGATAAACAACTAGATTGTCGGATCCTGTCGGTGTACAAAAAGGGGGGTACACTTTTTGTACCCCTATAATAGTGCACGGGCAGTCTGAGCCACGGGCGCCGCCACACCGAGCACGGCAAGGGAGGTAAGCCAAGGTAAGGCCCAAGCTGAAGAGAAGCAGTACGACACCAAGACCAAGACCACAAAGAGCAAAGGGGACAGAGCAGACCCCCCGATGACAAGATCCTTGCCGGGGGGCAGCTTTAGCTAACCCGGCAAGACCCTTGCCGTGGCAGCTCGCCCCACACCTACGGATCGAAGCCACCCTTGAGTCCACTGCCCCCATGGGGCAAGGATTCGGGAGACATCCCCGTGGTGGCATGCAGATCTTTGTGAAGACATTCAAGATCAGATACCCACTTTAGAAGATGGTGATCCTTGGCGGGATCCCAGCCAAGGAGGACCACAAGGCCCCAGGCAAGAGCCTTGCCGGGGATGACAGCAGGCGCCACGGCAAGACCCTTGTCGGGGCCGCGGCAAGACCCTTGCCGGGGCCGCAGCAAGGCCGTTGCCAAGGACGCCCGTGGGGCCACCAACAGGCCCGCAGCAGTCGCACCCCCACCGCCGTCCGCATGCAGCTGCCGAACCACCCAGTTGGGCAGGCACCTACGTGGCGGCAAACAGATCTTCGTGGAGACTTACCACTGCGCCACCTCAGCTGCCTGCCTGCCTGCATGGCACCACAAGCACCGCTGGCCAGGGCGCATGTCGACACAAGGGGGAGCGGCGATGGACGAGACATGGCTCTCCCCCGTCCCCAATAAAGCAAGGACACCTAAGCAAGGCGCATTAAATGCGCCTTGTCATGTAATGCGAGGGATAGCCTCGCATTACTGTACCATTTCCACCTCCTGTGTCCCACTGTGGCAACCCCTTTCCTATAAAAGGAGGCCCAAGGCGACCAGGAGGAGGATTCGGCTTTTTGGCACTCTGGATGCCCATTGCTAGCTCAAGAACACAGATAAACAATCCACCAAAGCAGGAGTAGGGTTTTACGCATCCTCGCGGCCCGAACCTGGATAAAGGAACCGTGTGTTATCTGTTTGATCCGCACTTCTCGTGACCCCGCGCCCCGCAACCGTAGTAGGGATTCTTGTGATCCCATAGGTGTCGTTTCCCACCGACATCTTTGGCGCACCAGGTAGGGGGCTCACAGTTGTGAGAATCGGCTTTAGCAGTTAGTTCGATGCTCCTCCATCGTCATGGCACCCAAGAAGAAGACGACGGTGGTGGTTGGCCCGTCGGAAGCCGGACATCCCGTCCTGACGCGGGCGAGCAGCGGACCAGTCGCGGAAAGGACCCGGGGCGCCGTTCGCGAACACCAACACCGTCCCATCAGCCGGAGTTTGGGAGGCGGCAATGTTCGTGCGCCTGGTAACGGGCTGCACGCCGCCAAATCCAAAGACGGAGCCAGGCCCTCCGCGGGTGGCGCGGGGCCTTCCAAGATTGCTGCCACCCCGCCCGAAGGCCACGCGAGGGCTTCCAAGACTCCCACGCCGGCGCGGATGGTGCGCTCCTCTCAAGCGGCGCGCGATGAACGGCGTAATCACACCGAAGACCCCGGGCGTCGCCGCGGGAAGAGCCCCGAGCGCCCCTCCCGGGATGTAGAAGACCTACCCGCTCGCCGAGGCACTGGCGAAGATGGCATGCGACCGTGGGGTCGTGATAGAGCTCCTTCTGACATGGTCAGAAGTCGAAGCGCGTCGCGATCCATGCAGGTTTCGCTGCCACCAACGCCAGCAGAAGCCCTGGCGCTCGCGCAGTTGCTCCTCGATTTCATTCCCACTACGGGGAAACTCGACGAATGGAGAGCCACTATCCGAAGCCTTGTTGCGGTGGCGAACAAAGACGAACCGAGTCCGGTGGAGCCCCCGGGTCGACGCTCCGACAGAGTCCCACGCACCAGTGGTAGGAGAGCCGGCGGCGCCGCGACCATGGTGCACTCGCCCCCTCCTCGCCCGACGCCGTGCACGCCAGCCCGTCGTGACGTCACGGGCGACGAAATCTCCATAGCGTCGTCCGACCCGCGGACCCACTGTGACCAGCGCCAAGTCCTTCGGGAACGGGAACATGAAGACGCTCGAACCACTATCGAGCGCCGGCGCGGAGCGCGCCACCAATCAGACAGGCGAGCAGGGCTGCTGTGAACCACCCGGCACCGGAGAGCCCTGGACCCCTACCTTACGAGGTAGACTGTCCGGCTTTTACCCATGAGCTGCGGCAGTTCCAGTGGCCCACTCACCACACTTTCAAACCTGACGTGGGAGAAAAGTACAGCGGCAAGACCCACCCGTCCGAGTTCCTCAGCATTTACACCATCGCGATGCAAGCTGCCGGAGCCCGCGACGATAAGGTGCCTGCGAAATACTTTCCGTTGGCTCTTAAACCCAACGCCATGTCATGGTTGATGCACTTGCCAGTAGACTCCATTTCCTCCTGGTCGGATTTGTGCCATGAGTTCGTGGGCGCCTTTACTGGAGGCCACCCAGCCCATGGCCAGGCGAGCGACCTGCACGTCATTCCCCAGAAGGGAGGCGAGAGTCTCCGCAAGTATATACAGAGGTTCTGCCGGATACAGTACAATATCCCTAATGTTCACCCTGCCGCCATCATCAGCGCGTTCCATCAGAACGTGCGTAACCGCACGGTGCGTGAAGAGCTGGCGATGAACAGTTTGAAAGATGTAGCGCAACTCTATGTTCTTGCTGACAGATGTGCCCGGGCTGAAGAGGGAAGGAAGTACCCCGGCGAAGATGCCGGCGTGGAAACCGACTCCTCATATGAGGATACTGCCGCCCCGGCGAAGAAAGGCCGGCGCCGCAATAGGAAGCGCAAAGGAAAAGCCGTGCTTGCCGTCGAGCGATCTGACACTGGCTCCACCAAGAAAACCAAGGCAGATGACCCCGGCAAGGAAATTGCCGGATGTGTCGCCTGCCGGGCCTTGGCGGCTGCCGAGAAGTCAGGAAACTCCGACAAGCGGTACTGCAAGATCCATCGCACCAAAGGCCATGCTCTTCAAGACTGCCGACAGGTTGAGCTCCTCGCTGAGAAGCAGAGGGCTGAATATGAGAGGCGGGACAAGGAGAAGGGCCAAGACGGTGCTGAGGGGTCCGGCAAGAAGCGTGACGGCCAGGCGGGCCGTCGTGGCAAGGATAAACAACAGGAGAGGCCCGCCCGGGGCCGTGACAGAAAGCCAGAAGACGACGATCATGAAGAGGACGACGAGTCCGGCGACCAAGGGTTTCAGAAAGCTACAGAGGCCATGTGCGTCGACGGCGGCGCCTTGTTGCATACTTCTCACCGTCGGCTTAAACAGTGGGCGCGAGATATTACAGCGGCAGAGCCGTCGTTTGATGCCCAAAGGCCGCTGAAGTGGTCCAGCACACCTATCATTTTTGACACTGAGGATCACCCTGATTGCACTACTACGGTCGGGTGCTTGCTGTTGTTGGTTTCACCAACAATACGCAACCTCAAGGTTACGAAGATGCTAGTCAATGGCGGGGCCGGTCTGAACTTAATCTCGCCTACCGTGATCGAGAAACTGCAGATTCCTGACGGAGACCTCGAAAAGACGGGCACGTTTCAAGGGGTCAACCCTGGAAGAAGCCAACCAAAGGGAAAGGTCACGCTGCCCGTGACTTTTGGAAGCGACCTGAACTTCAGGACAGAGAGGATCGAGTTTGATGTTGCCATGATCCCCTTGCCTTTCAACGGGATCCTTGGCCGCCCAGCGCTGGCCAAGTTCATGGCGGCGTCACACTACGCCTACAACACCCTGAAAATGCCAGGACCTGTGACGATCATCACCATCCCCTCAGATAAGAAAGATGCGCTGATTTGCGCTGACCAACTATACCAGCAAGAAGTTGCAGCAGCTGCCGCCACTAGGGCACTTGCTCCTGCCGCTGGGGCCCCGGGAGGGAAGAAGAAGAAGACCGGTGAGACCTCGGGCACCCACTCCGGCAAGCGCACCTCTTCGGAGTGTAGGGCTGCCGTCGAGGACGTGCCAGAGAGGTCCACCGGCGGGAACAAGAAGTCCAGGGACATACCGCCGGGAACCAAGAAGGTTTCCGTCAATGAGGACGGCGCGGGAGGAGCTTTCACCATAAGCTCCACCCTTGACGACAAATAGGAAGACGCGCTCGTCACCTTCCTGCGGGCGAATGTCGATGTGTTTGCATGGCAAGCTTCCGACATCCCCGACATTCCCAGGGAGGTGATTGAGCACCACCTTGCTGTTTGTCCTCATGCGCGGCCCGTCAAGCAGAAGGTCAGGAAGCAAGCTTTGGAACGACAAGAGTTCATCACAGAAGAGATCCGGAAGCTGGAGGCAGCGGGTTTGGTAAGAGGAGTGCTCCATCCAACGTGGTTGGCTAATCCGGTCGTAGTGCGCAAGGGAAATGGGAAGTGGAGGTTGTGTATTGATTACACAGATATCAATAAGGCTTGTCCTAAAGACCCCTTCCCGTTGCCGCGCATCGACCAGATTGTTGACTCCACAGCTGGGTGTGAACTGTTGTCATTCCTCGATGCCTACTCCGGCTACCACCAAATCTTCATGACGAGAGAAGACGAAGAGAAAACAGCATTCATCACCCCATGTGGTACGTATTGTTTCATACGGATGCCTTTCGGGTTGAAGAGTGCTGGTTCGACATTTGCGAGGGCGGTCCAGATTGGTTTTGAACCCCAACTCCATAGAAATATGGAGGCTTATATGGACGACATAGTGGTCAAAACCAAGGACAGGGAAACCCTCATACCAAATTTGCAAGAGACATTTGCAAACCTACGCAAGATCAATCTCAAGCTGAACCCTGAGAAGTGCGTCTTTGGCGTCTCGTCCGGCAAGCTTCTCAGGTTCTTTGTGTCACAGCGTGGGATAGAGGCCAATCCAGACAAGATCAAGGCTATAGAGCAGATTGAGGCACCCAAGCGAATCAAGGATGTGCGTCGGCTTGCTGGTTGCGTTGCCGCCATGGGCAGATTCATTTCCAAGTCTGCCGAGCGCGCCCTTCCCTTTTTCAAGATCCTGAAAAAGGCGGGCCTGATGGAGTGGACGCCAGAAGCCTAGGCAGCATTGCAAGATTTGAAAAAGTACCTCTCCTCCGCGTCGATACTAGTTGCGCCCAGGCCGCAGGAGCCGTTGCTGCTATACCTAGCGGCAACGAACCAGGTGGTCAGCACCACACTAGTAGCACAGAGGGAGGTTGACGACGAGGTGATGGCAGCGACAGAGCCCGACACCACCAATGCGGAGACGACACAGCCAGTCGAAGTGCCGCCGAAGAAGAAAATGATGCAGCACCCGGTCTACTTTGTTAGCTCCCTCCTGCAGGGGGCTAGATCAAGGTACTCCGGCGTGCAGAAACTGCTCTTCGGCCTCCTTATGGCCTCGAGGAAGCTGCGTCACTACTTCCAGGCACACAAGATCACTATCGTCACTCGCCTCCCTCTGCAACGGATATTGCACAATCCAGATGCGACGGGGAGGATTGTGGAATGGGCACTAGAGCTGTCCAGCTTTGGCCTCAAGTTTGAAAGTACTTCGACGATCTAGAGCCGAGTCCTGGCGGAGTTCATTGCAGAGTGGACCGCAACACCTGACGAAGAAGCCCAAGGGCTGCTCTCCCTGGCAAGGAGGCAAGTTGCGATTGGATCATGTACTTTGATGGAGGTTTCTCCCTACAAGGTGCCGGGGCTGGCGTACTGCTTGTCGCCCCCTCCTGAGAGCACCTTAAGTACGTGATCCAGATGCACTTCCCCAGGGAGGTGTCAACAAACAATACGACAGAGTACGAAGGGCTGCTTGCCGGTCTTAGGATCGCGGCGGACCTCGGAATCAAGAAGCTCATCGTCAGGGGCGACTCACAGCTTGTCGTCAAGCAATTCAACAAGGATTACCAGAGCCCGTTGATGAAGGCCTACGTTGATGAAGTGAGAAAGCTGGAAGGGCGTTTTGACGGTATACAGGCTGAATACGTTCCCCGAGCGGAGAACGATATCACTGATTACCTGTCAAAACGCACTGCCCTCAAGCTACCTGTGGAACCAGGTACCTTTGTGCTTCAGCTGACTCAGCCATCCGTTGATCCATCAACAGAGCAGAACAAGAGGAGGAAATTAGGGCCCGACAAGTACTTTCCCGCCGAGCTCCCCGGAGCCGCCGGCAAGGATGTTGCCCGGGACACTGAGCCCGCCACGGGACGGCTAGCTCCGGAGGAGCGTCAAGCTCTTGCCGTCGAGACAGCCGCTCCTATAGCGGAGGAAATACCTTTAGTCCTCACCGTCGAGCCCAGGCTCCAGCGTGGGCACAGCATACCGTCCGATTCCTCCAAACAGGGGAACTTCCCGAGGAGCAGGAAGAAACGGAAAAAGTAGCCCGTCGCTCTACCATGTACCAGTTCGTCGATGACGTCCTGTATAGGAAGAGGCCGAACGGTGTGAAATTGAAGTGTATCCCTTGAGAGGAAGGACTGGAGTTGTTGGCGGAGATACACGGAGGCATATGTGGATCCCACATCGGGTCAAGGGCCCTTGCCGGCAAGGCATTCCGCCAAGGTTTCTTCTGGCCCACCGCCCTCCAGGATGCGACGACACTAGTCACCAGGTGTGAAGCGTGTCAGTTCCATTCAAAGAAGCTTCATCAGCCAGCTCAAGCCCTTCAAACCATTCCTCTCTCCTGGCCCTTCTCGGTCTGGGGGCTCGACATACTGGGCCCTTTCCCTCGCGCTGTCGGGGGCTTTGATTACTTGTACGTAACTATCGACAAGTTCACAAAGTGGCCAGAGGTGGAAGCAGTGAGGAAGGTCATAGCTCAGTCAGACGTCAAGTTCTTCAAGGGGCTAGTGTGTTGTTTTGGTGTACCAAATAGGGTCATCACCAACAACGACACACAGTTCACAAGCCGCACCTTCATGCAATATACTCAAGACCTCGGCAGCAAAGTCTGTTTCGCTTCCGTTGCTCACCCCCAAAGCAATGGTCAAGCTGAGAGGGCAAGTGCTGAAGTGCTGCGAGGCTTAAGGACCAAGACCATTGACAGGCTGCACAAGAGCGAAAGGCGCTGGTTTGATGTGTTGCCGACGGTTCTTTGGTCGATCAGGACTACGCCAAATCGAGCCACCAGCCAGACACCCTTCGCCCTGGTATACGGGGAAGAAGCAGTTATCCCTACTGAACTCATATACGGGTCACCTCGAGTGCTCGCTTATGATGAGCTTGAGCAAGAGCAACTACGGCAAGATGACGCACTGCTCCTTGAGGAAGATCGTCTTCGGGCGGCTGTGAAAGCAGCACGCTACCAGCAAGCCTTGCGTCGCATCCATAGCCGCAAGGTTCATGCCCGAAGCCTTGAGGAAGGCGACCTTGTCCGTCAGCGTGTTCAATCGGCCAAGAATTCCAACGAGTTGACGCCAAAGTGGGAAGGCCCTTATCGGGTAATACGAGTCACCAGGCCCGGCGCAATCCGCCTGGAGACCGAAGATGCCGTTCCGGTGAGTAATTCCTGGAACATTGAGCATCTTCGCAAGTTTTACCCGTGAGGCGCGACTTGCCGGCCCCCCGGCAAGCCACCTTTTGTACAAGCATTGTCGATGATGCATGTAACCCTTTGTACAAAGCCAGGCGCAGACCCTGAGCATAAATAAATGAAGTGCTGGCACCCTAAGTTATAGCATGCATGCTAGGTCGAGTCTCGTCCTTGGTTAGGGTTGATAGTGCTTAGCGGCGACTAACCCCTAGCTTAGAGGTCGAGTGTGCGTCCCTTTGCCGTCCTTTTGTCTTCTTTGGTTCGCAGGACTCACTGATATCCTTGCTGGATCATTTGAGGATGAAGAAGAGAAGAGGGACGTGTTGGCGTTCTGGGAACGGGGTCCCCAGACTTGCCTGCCTGCAGCCTGCGGCGTGGCGCAAATGGGGGCCCAACACGGCCCATCTTCATCAACATAAGACTCAAGACCCTCGCGAGGGGCTAAGCCTCGCGGGGCGGACGACACGGTGCTTCCTCAGGCGCTGCCTCCTCAGGATGGCTCACGAGGAGGCGGAGAGATCAAGGCAGGGTACCTCGCGAGGTGCCCATGACGCAAGCCATGACGACCAAGGGTGCCAGGCGGGCGCCAGACCGCGCAGTGTCCTCCCTTTCCTCTTTGGTGTAAAGGGGGCAAGCGCAGGCGAGAGGATCAAGCAAAGGGATCCATTTCGGTGCAACAAGACCAAGACCAGTCCAACGGTGGGAAGGAGGTCATCGTGGAGCCCAGGACGGCGTCACCACAGGGCCTTTGGAAGGCGAGGACCGACTTTAGTCAGGATAAGAGTACTGTATGTTCCCCTTTGAATTTGGCCAATTGTTGGCGCCCTTCCCGCTCAATATTTGGGAACAGGCCCGGGGCCTTTGCCTATAAATAGGACCAGCCACCCCCAGGGTAGGAGAGAGAGCGTTCAGAGCATGCAGAGAACAAGTAGAGAAAGAGAGAGAAGGGCGGCTGAACTCCCCTAGCAGTTCATCGTCCCAGCAAGAACACGCCCTCGCGGGGCTGTTCTCCTTTGTATTGTTCATCACCATCATCAGCCCAAGAGGCAATCCACACACCACACTGGAATAGGGTATTACACCACATCGGTGGCCCGAACCAGTATAAACCCAGTGTCTCTTTTGCTGTTCTTTCTGTAGTTTAGATCCTTGCGAGACGGAGAGGTAGAGGGCATAATCTCCGCGCGCACCCCAGAGTTTGAACCTTAAGGGTCTGCCGGAACCCGTGATCCGACATTTGGCGCGCCAGGTAGGGGTGCGCCGGAATCTGTCTTCCACCGCTCCGTCCTTCTCCGGCCGCCGCACCCATGTACGGCGCCTGTCGGGCCCGCGTCGCCCCAGCAGCCATCGCCGGTGGGCGTCCTCGTCGTCCCCCATCGCCCGCCGTCGGCACCGCCACCCGCCCAGCGGGAAACGAGCAGCAAGCACTACCCCAGCACCCGCCTATGTGACGGGGCGACTACGCCACAACATCGACACCTCCGGTCGTTGCGGCCCACCTAGGCTCGGAGGACCACCCCGCCAACTTGGCCGGCTCGAGCGCGCTCCCCCTGTTGTGCACCCCCACCATCTGCCAGGTGGCCGTCACCAGAACCCTCGTCGACGGCGGCGCGGGCCTCAGTGTGCTTTCGGTCGAGACCTTCTATCTCTTCTGCATACCCCGGGAGCGGCTGCGGCCCAGTCGACCTCTCTCGGGCGTCGGGGGCGGACCGTCCAACTCCCTGGGACAGATCCGGCTCCCGGTAACCTTCGGCACCTACGACAACTTCCGCACGGAGATGGTCGACTTCGACATCGCCCCCATCGGCCTCCCTTACAGCGCCATCCTCGGTTACCCGGCGCTGGCTCAGTTCATGGCCGCCACGCATCCGGCGTACAAACTCATGAAGATGCCCGGGAGCGGCGGTACCCTCACTGTGCACGGAGACACCGGGGATGCCCTGCGAGTACTCAAGCTCGCCTTCAAGACGGCGGCATCGGCACGGCCCGCCGATGCGGAGACCCCTGAACCCAAGGGGGCTGCGCCCGCCAAGAAAAAGCAGTTGTTCACCCAGGACAAGGCATAAACCAAGCAGATACCCGTTGACGAGGACGGGTCCTCCAGTGCCACCTTCACCATAGGCGCCAACCTTGAGCCTGAGCAGGTGTTCTCTTGGGAGCCCGATCAGTTGGCAGGGATTCCCAGGAGTGTCGTCGAGCATCACCTCAACGTATGCCCAAATGTGCGCCCCGTGAAGCAGAAGGCCAGGCGGCAATCCGCAGAGAAGCAGGCCTTCATTGTCCAGGAGACCCGCAAGCTAGAAGCCGCTGGGGTCATTCGCGAGGTCCGATAGCCGGATTGGTTGGCCAAACCCGTCGTTGTGCCTAAGAAGGGGGGAAGGAACGCATGTGCATCGACTTCACCAATCTCAACAAGGCATGCCCGCAAGATCCGTTTCCGCTCCCCCGCATCGACCAGATCGTCGATTCCACCGCAGAGTGCGACCTGCTATGCTTCCTGGACGCCTTCTCCGGATATAACCAGATCAAGATGGCGGTAGAAGACGTTGAAAAGACCGCCTTCCAGACCCCGTGCGGGGTATACTGCTATACGTGCATGCCGTTTGGACTGCGTAACACAGGAGCTACCTTTCAGCGGTTGATGCACATCACCTTGGGCCCACAACTCGGAAAGAATGTCGAAGCCTACGTTGATGACATTGTGGTAAAATCTCGGGAGGCCAAGACCCTGATACAAGACCTGGAGGAGACCTTCGCGAGCCTCGACGCAGTAAACCTGCGACTCAACCCGGAGAAATGTGTGTTTGGCGTCCCGTCGGGCAAGCTCTTGGGCTTTCTTGTATCCCATCGTGGCATCGAGGCCAACCCAGAGAAGGTCAAGGCGGTCGAGGACATGAGTCCGCCAAAGACCCTCAGAGAGATGCAGAAGCTCACTGGGCGCGTGACCGCGCTAGGGCGCTTTATCTCCAAACTGGGGGAGCAAGCGTTGCCTTTCTTTCAGCTGATGAAGAAAAAGGGGCCCTTTGAATGGACTGAAGAGGCAGATAAGGCGTTTCAAGATCTCAAGAGGTACCTGACCAGTCCCCCAGTCATGGTGGCTCCGCGCCCTCAAGAGCCCCTGCTGCTCTACCTCGCCGCCACTCCCTACTCCGCCAGCGCAGCCCTGATGGCGGTTAGGGAGGAGCGCCAAGCCAAAACCGCAGCGGCAACCCAAGGCAAGGCAAAACGAGAGCAAGGAAAGCCTGCGGAAGCCACAACCGCAGTTGAGGAGGGTAGGCTGCCGAAGAGTACACCGGAGGCAGGAGAAGCCACACGCCTGGATGGTCCACCTCCCGAGGCCGCGTCATCTGGTGAGGCGCCCTCACCTCCCGAGGGCGCCGCAACCCCAGATGCTCTCAGCCTTGTTGAGCATCTAGTCTACTTTGTTAGCACGGTGCTACGGGACGCGAGGGCATGGTACCCAATGCCTCAGAAGCTCCTCCTCGCGCTACTGGTGGCCTCGCGCAAGCTGCGTCACTACTTCCAGGCCCATCCCATTAAGGTCGTCTCGTCGTACCCCTTGGAGAGAGTGCTCAGGAGCCCTAACTCAGCTGGAAGGGTCGCCGAGTGGAACATAGAGCTGCAGGCGTTTCAACTCGAGTTCAGCACAACTAGGGTCATCAAAGGAGCAGTGTTAGCGAATTTCATAGCTGAATGGGCGGAGGCACCAGGCCTCAAGGACAACGAGGATCGGTCCCTCTCTCCAGGGAGTGAGGCCCCGGAAGGCTGGATCATGTATTTCGATGGGGCGTTCTCCAGGCACAACGCGGGGGCTGGCGCGGTGCTGATATCACCCACTCAGGATAAGCTCTACTATGTCGTCCAGCTCTGTTTCCAGCAAGGTGAAAAGGTCTCCAACAACATAGCAGAGCATGAGGGTCTGATAGCCGGATTAAAAGCCGCAGTAGCTCTGGGGGTGAAGCGCCTCACCGTCAAGGGCGACTTGCAGCTCCTTGTCAACTTCTCCAACAAGGTATACGAGCCGAAGGACGAGCATATGGAAGCCTATCTAGCGGAAGTCCGCAGAATGGAAAAGCAGTTCTGGGGGTTGGAACTGAAGCACGTGCCCCGTGGCACCAATCAGGAAGCCGACGACATAGCCAGATGGGCATCCAGGCGGTTGCCACAGGAACCAGGCGTCTTCGAAGAGCGGCTCTTCAAACCCTCAGCACAACCGACGTTATCAAACGTCGCTCAGCCTCGAGAGGAGCTCCCTCGGCCACCAGCCTCAGGAGCCCCGATCTGTGGACCGACCTCAGGAGCACGTCTACTCCTGACGATGGAACCTCGGGAGGAGTGCTGTATCACAGAACTCCGGAGCTATTTAACACAAGGGACCCTACCGGAAAAGGAAGAGGAAGCGGAGCGTGTGGCGCGGCAGGCCACGGCATACTGCATCAGAGATGGAGAGCTTTACCGGAAACGACCAAATGATGTATCTCTGCGCTGCATCTCCCGGGAGCAAGGAAAGGAACTACTGGAGGACATACACGGCGGAGACCGCGGGCATCACTCATCATCACGAACCCTCGTCGGCAAGGCATTCCGCAGCGGATTCTATTGGCCCACCGCGCTCAACGACGCAGTCGAATTAGTAAAGGCTTGTGAGGCTTGCCAGTTTCGTTCCAAGCAGATCCATCAACCGACGGCGGGCCTGCAGACTATACCCCTCTCGTGGCCATTCGCAGTTTGGGGGTTGGATATTGTGGGCCCGTTCCCTCGGGCGCCAGGGGGCTACCGCTACCTCTACGTCGCCATTGACAAGTTCACCAAGTGAGCAGAAGTGGAGGCCGTCCGTACCATCCCCGCTGGTTCCGCGGTCAAGTTCATCAGGGGTATCGTGAGCCGGTTTGGGGTGCCGAATCGCATCATCACAGACAACGGTTCGAAGTTCACAAGTAATCTCTTCAAAACATACTGTGCTAACCTTGGGACGCAGATATGCTACGCTTCGGTGGCACACCCGCGAAGCAATGGGCAGGCCGAACGGGCCAACGCGGAGGTCCTGAGAGGCCTCAAGACCAGGACGTTAAAGAAGAAGCTGGAGGCTTGCGGCAGAGGTTGGTACGACGAGCTACAGTCCGTGTTGTGGTCCATCCGCACGACCGCGACCAAACCAACTGTGGAGACCCCGTTCTTCCTGGTCTATGGAGCTGAAGCAGTCCTCCCTCACGAGGTCAGGCGTCGCTCCGCGCGGGTCCTGGCGTTCGACGAAGCGCAGCAGGACGCCATGCGGGGGATGGACCTCGTACTGGGGGAGGAACGCCGCCGGGAGGCCACGTTGCGAGCGGTGAGGTACCAATAGGCGCTGCGACGATATCACTGCCGCAACATCTGCCCCAGGACCCTCGAGGTAGGAGACCTCGTGCTTAGGCAGGTTCTCTCCAGGGAGGGGCTGCACAAGCTCTCTCCCATGTGGGAGGGCCCGTTCAAGGTTGCTCATGTTTCCAGGCCAGGCTCCGTGCGCTTGGAGACTCAAGAGGGGGAGCCGATAGAGAACGCGTGGAACATACAGCACCTCCGGAGGTTCTACCCCTGAAAAGGCCCAGAGCCTGTGAAGAAGGCGAACGCCTGTGAAGACCTTCCCTTTTTGGAAAAGGCCCAGAGCCTGTGAAGAAGGCGAACGCCTGTGAAGACCTTCCCTTTTTGGAAAAGGCCCAGAGCCTGTGAAGAAGGCGAACGCCTGTGAAGACCTTCCCTTTTTGGAAAAGGCCCAGAGCCTGTGAAGAAGGCGAACGCCTGTGAAGACCTTCCCTTTTTGGAAAAGGCCCAGAGCCTGTGAAGACCTTCCCTTTTCGGAAAAGGCCCAGAGCCTGTGAAGAAGGCAAGTGCCTATGAAGCTGATCACCACTAGGAAGAAAGGACCGAAGCCTGTGAAGAAGGCCAATGCCTGTGAAGCTCGCCGCCCCGTGACACTCTCACGTAACAATGAGTGGGGTTGTACACGCCCCAGAGTCTCAGGAGCGCCGGCCTCAGGCCCTGGGGCTCCCTCCCACGCCCAGTGGCAGCACTTAGCTCTGCGCTGGTGAGAAGACGTCGAAGACTAGATTAGGTGCCGGACGCGGCTTTTTTATTTTCTTTCCGCAGTTGACGTGTTTATTTGCATCTGAAATCTTATCAAAACTATCGCCATCGTCGATTTCTGGTTTGTTGATTTTCGCTCCTCGTTTTGATTCCTCTCATGAAAGGCCTCGCGAGGGATGGAACTTGAATGCCCTCGCGAGCGTTTCCGCCGTAGCCGCTTAAAGGTTTCACGGCCCGGGCTCTCTTCAGGAGCACCCCTCTAGTCCGTGCCCCTCGGGCACCGCGACACATGCATAGGGCCTGGGTCGGTCACCCCCCCCCGTCTGGGGCCGAAAACTACCTACGCGAGGGCAAATAGTTGAGAAGCGCATCGACAAAGTCAAGGTAATAACTAGAACGTCAATGATTCTCAACACGCCCCCGCGGGGCTCCATGCAGCTGTTTTGTCTTACACAGAAAGCAAAAGGAAAAAGAAAAGGCGAGCCCGGCGCGGCCCGCCTCACATCGGCCTGCAGAGGCGACACGGGATGCCTCTGAGGCTCAGGCGGACTCCCTCTCACGCTTCACCGGGGCGCGGCGCCGGGCGGATGAACAACCACCCCCCAAGCAAGCGCGACGGCGAGGGGCTGGCTGCGGCCACCGCTGGAGGAGCCGCCCGAAGAAGAGTTGGTGGAGCTTGGGGAGCATCGGGCGCCGCCATCGGAGCGGGCGTTGTCTCCTCCATCGTCGTTGGGGCGAGGCCCCTGGCCACGGTCGTCGCCCTCGAGGTAGCATCCCGCGCGGCGACCATCTTCCCCAAACACCCTCACATAGAGGGTGCCGTCGCCGTCGAACTTGAAGTGCAGGGTGCACCGCTGGCCCAGGCCGCGCGCGCGGCAAACGTTTTCCAGCCGCGGGTCAGGGCCCCGTCCCCCGAAGGGGAGACCTTGAGTGAAACCCAGGAGGCCCTGCTGCAGCAACCGTCAGCCTGAAGCCAGAAGCCGCACCGGGCGCTGGCCGGCAGCTCGCCGATGAAGAAGCGAGGGAGCTGGAGCCAGGTGTTGGTCTGGTGCGCCGACCACACGGCGAACTCCGGCAGCACCTCCGCTGAGCGAAAGCGCGGCCTGGGGGGCCGCGCAGTCACAGCCTGCCTCCCCTTGGCAGCCGAGCGCTCACCACCATGCGGAGAACCCTCCCTGTGGCCACGGGGAGCCGCAGCGGGGCCCGCGGGATGCTTGCGGGGATGACCCCGGCCGCGCTTGGCCGAAGGGGAGTCGGGCCCCGTGTCACAGCCCTAGAATGACAGCTCTAGAATTGGTTGTAACTAGTTGCACAAGCACTCATGCATCATGTACATATTTATGAAAGTTGAATTGGGGAAAGTGGAAAGCCTCAGAAGCCTTTTAAAAAAATGATCAACATTAAAAATTGTTTCAAATAAACCCAAGAAAATGTTCCTGTCAAGCTATAAAAATATTGGCAAGAGGTAAAACTCAAACCAATATTTTTGGAGTCTCAGAAATATTTATTTTGGGCATTTGGAATTAATTCAATAATTATTTGCATTGGATTTATATTTAATATATTTCAGATATGATCCAATAATTCTGGAAATTGTTGTGGGACTTTTTACTAATATCTCTAGTCCATACAATAATTTACAGAAGCAGCAAAAATGATTTAGTTTCTAAAACTAAATCAAAACAAATGATAGAATAGAAAACTGGAAATAAAAGAGAGAGAGAGAGAATTACCTGGTCCACTTACCTGGTGGCCCAACAGGACCGGCCAGGCTGGCCAGTCCACCTGGCGGCCCAGCCCACCAGAGCCACCTGGCCCAGCCCAACTCCCCACCGTCTTCAACCTCTGCCAGTAGGCAGAGGCGTGTCGACGCGCGCGCGCCCGAGCTCCACCTCCTGCTTCCACGCAGCTGCTCCCCCCCTCGCCCTGGACGCGCCACGGAGACGCCTGAAGCCCCCGCTCTCTTTCCACCACTCGCTGCTCTCTCCCCTCCTCTGTAGCTCCTTCCCGAGCCCATCCGAGCGTCGTCGTCGCCGCCGTTCGCCACCACCGCGGCCACTGCCTCCCCCTCGCCTCCCTAACCAGCTTAGGAGCTCCGCCTCGTCGCCCTGGACCTCCCCGCCGAGCCATGCGGCACCGGATGACCCCGAACATCGCCACCATGGTCGTCTTCTACCTCGGGCAACCGAGATCGCCGGCGCCCATCCGTCGTCCACGGTGCCTCCCCGAGCCTGCTGATCCCTCCTTTGGAATCCGTGTGAGCTCCGCCGTTCTTCCCCCTTCTCCCCGTGCTCTATCTCCCTCTCTAACCGCCGATTCCATCGAGCCCGAGAGCTCGGCTCCGGCGGCCATGGCGCCGCGCCGGCCATGGCGCCGCCGTGGCCAGAGCGTACCCACGCCGCATTTGAGCTCACCCCGTGCTCAGCGAGTCCGCAGGACTCCGTAGCAACCCGTAGCTCCTTCTCCCGTGCACCAAAACACCGTGTCCGAGCGTGCCCGTACTCCGGCCGCCGCGGACGTGCTCGCCGCCGTTGTTCTCGGCCACCCCAGCACCAAGCACTGCCATCGTTGGATGCGCCACATCGCCAGCAGCTCGTAGCACGCCTTCGCCGTCGTTTTGGTCGCCGGAGCGTGAAACCCGCGTTGCCCCGCCGCGCCTGGCCTCGCCGGCGACGAGCCGCCGGTGGGGTTGACCCCGCTGACCCGGGGTTGACCTTGTTTGACCCCAGGGTCACTGACGTGTGGGCCCAGGCCCTGTCTAATTGCTATTAGCTTAATTAGTGGTTAATTAACCTATTTAACCCCGAAGTCACTGACATGTGGGCCATGCCCCACTGACACTTTTAGTTAGGATTAAATTAGCACTAACAGTCTCTGTTAATTAACCCAGTCACTGACGTGCGGGTCCCACCGGTCAGTTTGACCTGGACCTGGCGTGTTGACCTGCTGACGTCACTCAGATGTCATGCTGACGCAATAAGCTATTTTCTGGATTTAATTTAATTCAGGAAATTTCAGAAAATGATGCAAACTTCTAAAAATCATATAAAATCAACCATAACTCCAAATGAAATAAGTTATATATGAAAAATGATCAGAAAAATCCAATCTATCCATCTGTACCATTTTCATGCATGTAAGAACACTGCAACCTTGCTGTTTAGGTGAAAACATGATAATACACTTTATAAATTCATAGTTTGATTTTGAATTTGAACCTTTGGTTCAAATCAACTCAAACCCTTCTCTTGATAGCTGCATTAGCTCAAATCACAACATATTGCCATGTCATGATCATGCATCATATTGTCGCATTGCATTGATTGTGTTTCCTTCTCTGTTGCCGGTGTTTGTCCCCTCTCGATAGACGATGTGCCGACGATGAGATCGATGACACTGATGAAGAGCTATATTATCTTCAGAAGTGCCAGGCAAGCAAAACCCCTTGTTCATTCCGATATAATCCCACTCTCTCGCTCCTGCTCTCTTTTACTGCATTAGGACAACAACGTTTCAACTGTTACTTGCTGCGGTAGTTGAACCCCTTTATCCTCTGCATGACCTGTCATTGCCACAGTAAATAGATGAAACCCACTAGCATGAGTAGGAGTTGTTTGAGCCCTGATGTGCCTACTCATTCATGCTTGTTGTCATGCCTGCTACTGCTTAGAGTTGAGTCGGGTCTGATTCATCGGGAATGAATTGGAATGTGGTGAACATGTCCTACTGTTGAGAGCCAAGTGTGTGAACACGATTTGGTAAAGGTAGTGGTGAGAGGCCATGTAGGAGTACATGGTGGGTTGTCTCATTGCAGCCGTCCTCAGGAACTGAGTTCTGTGTTTGTGATCCATGAACAGTTACTACCACACATTGGAATGCTTAAGTGCCCCTCTCGACTTATTAATCCACTTGATCTCTGTCCAGGAGTTGCAACTAGTTTCTGGTGTTTGTAGGTAGTCTTGGTAGTCTACCAAGTGGCACCCGGTACAGGTGGGCTTGGGACAGACTAGGCACAGTGGCACGGTGTACCAAGTGGCACCCGGTTGGTGGGCTTGGGAACCCTGCTCACATCGTTTGGGGCCGTGAGCGACACCCCGGCCGGATCTCCTTGCGGATGGAACCCGAATAGGCGATAAACCTGGACGAGAGACTTGTGTGATTAGTCAGGTCGTGGCCGACTCCCTCGCCCGGCTTCCGCTTGAAGGTTGCCGAGGTACATGACGTGTACAGGGCGATAAGTGGCGAGAGCGTGTGTGAAGAAGTACACCCCTGCAGGGTTATCATTATCTATTCGAATAGCCGGATTCCTCGGATATGGAAACTTGGACCCCTTGCATAGTTCATAGACAAGTGAAAGTAGATACTCTAAAATGCGCAAGATAAGCGTGAGTGCTATGGATGGCGTCCCCGTAGGGAGACGGGAGCGGATCCATAGTGGTGTATTGATATGGTGAATATGTGGACTCGTGTGCGCCACCTCAAAAGAGTTACTTGCAGTCGTAGTTCAGGTTAGCCACTGAGTCAAAGCTGGCTTGCTGCAGTCAAACTCCACCACCCCCTTTATTGATACTGATGCATATGTAGTTAGTTCTGATGTAAGACTTGCTGAGTACATTTGTACTCACGTTTGCCTACTTTATGTTTTGCAGAGAGACTTCAGTCTCGCTAGTAGTTCCGCATGGACTTCGACGTTTAGCTTGTTACCTCAGCTACGATCTTGTGCCCTCGGCAGGATCTAGTAGATAGTCAGGCTTCTCAGCCTTTTTCATTTATAGATGTCTGTACTCAGACATGTTACGCTTTCGCATGTGTTTGACTTGTATGCTCTGAATGTTGGGTCATGAGACCCATGTTTGTAATATCTCGCTCCTCGGAGTCTAATGAATAAATACTTTGAGTCGTAGAGTCATGTTGTGATGCCACGTCGTATTTACACATATCGAGCATATTGTGTGTATGATTGAAATGCTTGGTATGTGTGGGATCCAACTATCTAGTTGTTTATCCTTGGCAGCCTATCATATGGGGAAATGTAGTCTAGTGCCTCTGAGCGATAGTAGTCCGCTACAGCCCGGTTCACCGGAGTCCTGCTAGCCCAGCACTACTGCTCAGGACGCTTGACTGGCCGACATGTGTTTCACTTCGTTCTTGTGTCTGTCCCTTCGGGGAAATGTCACGCGGTGACATCCGGAGTCCTGCCTAGCCTGCTACAGCCCGTGTTACCGGAGTCCTGTTAGCCCAGTGCTACAGCCCGGATTCACACGCTGATGACCGACATGCTCGATGTGATTCATGTATGCCTGTCCTCATGGGTTAGCGCCGCTTTGGGTTCACGACTAGCCATGTCGGCCCGGGTTCTTTGTCATATGGATGCTAGCGACACTATCATATACGTGAGCCAAAAGGCGCAAACGGTCCCGGGCCAGGTAAGGTGGCACCCGTGGAATACCGCGCGTGAGGCCGCAAAGTGATATGATGTGTTACATGCTAGATCGGTGTGACTTAGGATCGGGGTCCCGACAGCGTTGGTATCAGAGCCTGACTGCCTGTAGGATTACCAAGCCAAACTGGTCGAAGTTGTGTCTAGAAATGCTTTAGTTATGTAGGGGAATTGATTGTGGAAGGGAACGTAAGGCTCTTTTTACTCCTTATACCTCATGGCCTTCTGATCTGAGTCAACCTCTTCTCTTCTACGGGGATTAAGAACTAGGCCTTCTCATCTATCTATCAGGATGACGTGTACTAATCCATAGACTTATAGGATTGTTGAGTTCAAGCCTCAGTTCGGTTCCTACTACTTCCATGTGTTCTTAGTTGATCTCAGAACATTGATATTGTGATGTTGAGTGGTTATGCCACCATTTTGCATGATGTCTCAACTCTTTTTGAGCATTTACAGCCGTTATGCTGTCCGAGTCATCCCAGGTTTCTAAATAGTCTGATGCAATTGTAAACCCCTTCTTCCCGTTCTCGATGTTCTTTTGGGCCAGATTAATCACACTAATCGGTCTGTTGAGGTACTCCGTTGCCTCGACATATATGTTGGATCTATTATTATGACCCTAGGTGTCTTAGAGAGTCACCTAGTAATCTAGCCATGTTTTGTGTTCCCAGTGTGATGATTCTGGCCACCATTCTCGAAAGCATCCCGTGATGCCGTTTAGTAGTAGGTATTCTACTCCTGGGTTCTCAAACCCGAGATTCACTCTACTCACTTCTTGTTGATAGTGTTTGCTAGTTCCATTAGTATAGTAGTAACCTTTGCATTAGTCCTCGAGGTCCATGCTAAATCCTTCTTCCAATACAATGAACTACTTATGGCAGAAGTTCATTGTTGAACCAAAAATCACAACTAGAGCACTCTTGAGGAGTTCTCCATCCATAATTGTAAGTCTGCCAGTCCTACCTCTCCACATGGGTTATCCGGAAGAAATGTTGAGCTTTGCTCGATATACTAATCTATGCATCCACAACTCAGAAAGTTATATGTTCCTTGAGTTGTCCCTCTTTAGCTATTTCCCGGCCCTCGTCTGTTAATTGATAGTCAGGAGTAGTCGTGCGTTCGTTTATCTATTCCTATTACTCTTGTGGTCCGTCAAGCCATTCTATCCGGGAATGACTAGGAGAAACAAACTCCAGTACCTTGTCCATTTCGAGGATTGGGTCAAAGTAATTGTATTCCACAGATCAAAATGCCAATCCAGCTCTTGTTCTGTTCTACCTTGGAGTTGTTACCATCTTTATGTCAAGAATGTCATGAGAATTGCACCACCTCTTATGAATTCTTGACGCAGTAATACTTCTTGCCATCATTGTTCATTCCTCGGTTTCGTGTTGTTGCAACCGGAATGCCGACAAGTGATTCGTGATGTGTGAAATCAATACTCTGAGAAACTCGTTGCTTGTAGTAATTGGACAATATTCTCATTCTTAGCGTGTTGGTTACTAAATCATCATCCTAAGATTGATCGTGCTACCTAGTCCTTATTTCTGGTGCACTCTTCGATCAATGAGTTAGGATTATTCAATCCCTTGCTCTTTTGATCATATCGTCTTGCCCTGAAAAGCAAGATTGATCTCGAGCTTAGTATCATATCGGTGGTTCGTGATGTTCCGAATATCTTCTCGGAAGTGTTACCAGGTTGTCACCTGACCGCTATGTTGAGTTCGTGATCAAGTTGGTTTCCTATAAACCACCCCTTCTCCAAGAATCTGTGTTGGATACCCCTGAGCTAGTTGGTTGAGCTAAACAACAACTTGGAGAGTTGGAAGATAAAAGCTTATCCGACTTAGTTCATTTCTAAGGGATATCCTTTTGTGGTGTGTGTTGAAGAAAGATGATATCTTCACCAATTGGTCCTCGTGATCAGTTGTTGGATGTATTGTCTTGTCAAAACTTTGACTTGAGTATGGGCTATCGTCAAGTCAAATCAGAACCAACGATGTTCGTAATGTTGTCTTACTCGTGGTTGATCCCTCGAGCATACACCATTACATCTTTTGGTCTGACCAATGCTATCACCGTGTTCACATGATGGTGGAAGTCCAGTGATATGGAAATTCCGATGAGTTGTTGTTGAGCCCATTAGCAGCATTTTGTCTCCCCCATGATTCATGTTGAACATTATACTAGTATTGGAAACTTTGTAAGCAATGCCTTCGTGTTCCGTTCATGAAGCTTATGCTTGGATGAAAGAAGTGACTTCCTCAAATTCATGTGCTTTAGGTGTAAGTTGCCGCCATGAATTCGAGAAAGGTTTGTTTTGTTTCCCTTGGAATCATCCCAAGTCAGGCATGCATACGTGCGAAGTATTCTATGGTTTGGTAGATTAATTACCTCCACTCCGTGGTAATCCCTAGCACACCAAGCCACTGACTGATTTGTTCTAGGAAAAGGAGTTGTTGTGCAAATCCTAGGTCATGCACAAGACTTCGTTACCCTAGATGATGGTTCCCCCGCCTGAACTTGGTAGTGTTTTGTTGTAAGACTACCGTGTGGTCATGCTTGTCTGGGACAGCGTGTTCACATGTGTTTAGCAGAACCAGCTCATGTTTTGGAGCTTGCTATCCTAGTTCATTTCCTGAGAACCTCGCAACGCCATCTCGTCGATTTGTGTTGCAAACTTTCATTTTCTCTCTAGACTTGATGAGTCTGGAATATCCTGACACCAACCAGATCTGATTCTCAGGCAGATATGATGGTTGGAACATTTCTCAAGAACTATAATATTGGTCTCTTCGTAACCCGGTAAAGTGGATGGTGTGGCCAACACACCCAACCGGAAGACTTATTGTTGTAGTATCTTGATTGAGAAAGTGGGCCACCTCCCCCATAAGGATCTCGTAGAATTTATTCCAATAGTTGTTCCTTATGGATTTTTGTGCTTCCGAAGTCCGACCTTTACTTGATGGCCATGTTGATGCTTTTAAGCACTGACCGTGGTACCTAGTACATCAAGGAGAACATTAGAAGCGGAGTGCTAAATGTCTCTCGGTCGATCATCCAGATTTTGTTTCCTTGGCTTCGCTAAGGTGAAATCTGAGAAGTGTTGTCTTTCTTTGCATCTGCATCGTCCATCACTATTCATCATGGTAGTATGTTGTGTTGCCAAGATCCTTGACACGGATGTTGGTAGAACCTTGATGAATATGGAAATGCTCAAGTTCTTGAGAGCACGCACACGCAAGATCATCCATTGCATTGTCTTCAACAAGGTAGTCCACATCTTTCGTTCTAGTACAAGTATGTCACCTTTTCGAACTCCTTCAAACGATCGTTTGTGATTGCCTTAGGATGGAATAAAGAGTTCCAATGATCTCAGAATCAAAAGTAATTCTTTTTGCCACTTAAGGGAATAGTTCTTCGAGTCACCTTCCCTAAGGTGCCCCGTTTTGGAATCATGGCAATCAACTCCTCGCTACCTTGAAAACTATGCACCATCCTACTTAAGCGTGGGAGTGTTACCTACCAAACTGAACTTTCATCATTTGTTCTCTCCATCCCTTTTGATGTGTGTTGTCTCTTAGATCAAGAGATGGTCCATCATCTCATTCCATGAGTTGATCGTGTATCGCTTGATTTTCGAGAAGATCGTTTCCTATAGAGTTTCCTTTTGTCGTCATCATGTTGTATGAAGATCTCGAAAGCATGGATGTCAAAATCAGTTTGAAGCAATTAATCAACATCTCTGAGAAGGACAGTTGGATCGTGAAGACCGTGTTAGCTTTGTGCCCCCTCTGTCTTCTTACCTCACGTCTGGAATCTCGGGACGAGATTCTTGTTTAGTGGGGGTGAGCTGTCACAGCCCTAGAATGACAGCTCTAGAATTGGTTGTAACTAGTTGCACAAGCACTCATGCATCATGTACATATTTATGAAAGTTGAATTGGGGAAAGTGGAAAGCCTCAGAAGCCTTTTAAAAAAAATGATCAACATTAAAAATTGTTTCAAATAAACCCAAGAAAATGTTCCTGTCAAGCTATAAAAATATTGGCAAGAGGTAAAACTCAAACCAATATTTTTGGAGTCTCAGAAATATTTATTTTGGGCATTTGGAATTAATTCAATAATTATTTGCATTGGATTTATATTTAATATATTTCAGATATGATCCAATAATTCTGGAAATTGTTGTGGGACTTTTTACTAATATCTCTAGTCCATACAATAATTTACAGAAGCAGCAAAAATGATTTAGTTTCTAAAACTAAATCAAAACAAATGATAGAATAGAAAACTGGAAATAAAAGAGAGAGAGAGAATTACCTGGTCCACTTACCTGGTGGCCCAACAGGACCGGCCCGGCTGGCCAGTCCACCTGGCGGCCCAGCCCACCAGAGCCACCTGGCCCAGCCCAACTCCCCACCGTCTTCAACCTCTGCCAGTAGGCAGAGGCGTGTCGACGCGCGCGCGCCCGAGCTCCACCTCCTGCTTCCACGCAGCTGCTCCCCCCCTCGCCCTGGACGCGCCACGGAGACGCCCGAAGCCCCCGCTCTCTTTCCACCACTCGCTGCTCTCTCCCCTCCTCTGTAGCTCCTTCCCGAGCCCATCCGAGCGTCGTCGTCGCCGCCGTTCGCCACCACCGCGGCCACTGCCTCCCCCTCGCCTCCCTAACCAGCTTAGGAGCTCCGCCTCGTCGCCTTGGACCTCCCCGCCGAGCCATGCGGCACCGGATGACCCCGAACATCGCCACCATGGTCGTCTTCTACCTCGGGCAACCGAGATCGCCGGCGCCCATCGGTCGTCCACGGTGCCTCCCCGAGCCTGCTGATCCCTCCTTTGGAATCCGTGTGAGCTCCGCCGTTCTTCCCCCTTCTCCCCGTGCTCTATCTCCCTCTCTAACCGCCGATTCCATCGAGCCCGAGAGCTCGGCTCCGCCGGCCATGGCGCCGCCGTGGCCAGAGCGTACCCACGCCGCATTTGAGCTCACCCCGTGCTCAGCGAGTCCGCAGGACTCCGTAGCAACCCGTAGCTCCTTCTCCCGTGCACCAAAACACCGTGTCCGAGCGTGCCCGTACTCCGGCCGCCGCGGACGTGCTCGCCGCCGTTGTTCTCGGCCACCCCAGCACCAAGCACTGCCATCGTTGGATGCGCCACATCGCCAGCAGCTCGTAGCACGCCTTCGCCGTCGTTTTGGTCGCCGGAGCGTGAAACCCGCGTTGCCCCGCCGCGCCTGGCCTCGCCGGCGACGAGCCGCCGGTGGGGTTGACCCCGCTGACCCGGGGTTGACCTTGTTTGACCCCAGGGTCACTGACGTGTGGGCCCAGGCCCTGTCTAATTGCTATTAGCTTAATTAGTGGTTAATTAACCTATTTAACCCCGAAGTCACTGACATGTGGGCCATGCCCCACTGACACTTTTAGTTAGGATTAAATTAGCACTAACAGTCTCTGTTAATTAACCCAGTCACTGACGTGCGGGTCCCACCGGTCAGTTTGACCTGGACCTGGCGTGTTGACCTGCTGACGTCACTCAGATGTCATGCTGACGCAATAAGCTATTTTCTGGATTTAATTTAATTCAGGAAATTTCAGAAAATGATGCAAACTTCTAAAAATCATATAAAATCAACCATAACTCCAAATGAAATAAGTTATATATGAAAAATGATCAGAAAAATCCAATCTATCCATCTGTACCATTTTCATGCATGTAAGAACACTGCAACCTTGCTGTTTAGGTGAAAACATGATAATACACTTTATAAATTCATAGTTTGATTTTGAATTTGAACCTTTGGTTCAAATCAACTCAAACCCTTCTCTTGATAGCTGCATTAGCTCAAATCACAACATATTGCCATGTCATGATCATGCATCATATTGTCGCATTGCATTGATTGTGTTTCCTTCTCTGTTGCCGGTGTTTGTCCCCTCTCGATAGACGATGTGCCGACGATGAGATCGATGACACTGATGAAGAGCTATATTATCTTCAGAAGTGCCAGGCAAGCAAAACCCCTTGTTCATTCCGATATAATCCCACTCTCTCGCTCCTGCTCTCTTTTACTGCATTAGGACAACAACGTTTCAACTGTTACTTGCTGCGGTAGTTGAACCCCTTTATCCTCTGCATGACCTGTCATTGCCACAGTAAATAGATGAAACCCACTAGCATGAGTAGGAGTTGTTTGAGCCCTGATGTGCCTACTCATTCATGCTTGTTGTCATGCCTGCTACTGCTTAGAGTTGAGTCGGGTCTGATTCATCGGGAATGAATTGGAATGTGGTGAACATGTCCTACTGTTGAGAGCCAAGTGTGTGAACACGATTTGGTAAAGGTAGTGGTGAGAGGCCATGTAGGAGTACATGGTGGGTTGTCTCATTGCAGCCGTCCTCAGGAACTGAGTTCTGTGTTTGTGATCCATGAACAGTTACTACCACACATTGGAATGCTTAAGTGCCCCTCTCGACTTATTAATCCACTTGATCTCTGTCCAGGAGTTGCAACTAGTTTCTGGTGTTTGTAGGTAGTGTTAGTAGTCTACCAAGTGGCACCCGGTACAGGTGGGCTTGGGACAGACTAGGCACAGTGGCACGGTGTACCAAGTGGCACCCGGTTGGTGGGCTTGGGAACCCTGCTCACATCGTTTGGGGCCGTGAGCGACACCCTGGCCGGATCTCCTTGCGGATGGAACCCGAATAGGCGATAAACCTGGACGAGAGACTTGTGTGATTAGTCAGGTCGTGGCCGACTCCCTCGCCCGGCTTCCGCTTGAAGGTTGCCGAGGTACATGACGTGTACAGGGCGATAAGTGGCGAGAGCGTGTGTGAAGAAGTACACCCCTGCAGGGTTATCATTATCTATTCGAATAGCCGGATTCCTCGGATATGGAAACTTGGACCCCTTGCATAGTTCATAGACAAGTGAAAGTGGATACTCTAAAATGCGCAAGATAAGCGTGAGTGCTATGGATGGCGTCCCCGTAGGGAGACGGGAGCGGATCCATAGTGGTGTATTGATATGGTGAATATGTGGACTCGTGTGCGCCACCTCAAAAGAGTTACTTGCAGTCGTAGTTCAGGTTAGCCACTGAGTCAAAGCTGGCTTGCTGCAGTCAAACTCCACCACCCCCTTTATTGATACTGATGCATATGTAGTTAGTTCTGATGTAAGACTTGCTGAGTACATTTGTACTCACGTTTGCCTACTTTATGTTTTGCAGAGAGACTTCAGTCTCGCTAGTAGTTCCGCGTGGACTTCGACGTTTAGCTTGTTACCTCAGCTACGATCTTGTGCCCTCGGCAGGATCTGGTAGATAGTCAGGCTTCTCAGCCTTTTTCATTTATAGATGTCTGTACTCAGACATGTTACGCTTTCGCATGTGTTTGACTTGTATGCTCTGAATGTTGGGTCATGAGACCCATGTTTGTAATATCTCGCTCCTCGGAGTCTAATGAATAAATACTTTGAGTCGTAGAGTCATGTTGTGATGCCACGTCGTATTTACACATATCGAGCATATTGTGTGTATGATTGAAATGCTTGGTATGTGTGGGATCCGACTATCTAGTTGTTTATCCTTGGCAGCCTATCATATGGGGAAATGTAGTCTAGTGCCTCTGAGCGATAGTAGTCCGCTACAGCCCGGTTCACCGGAGTCCTGCTAGCCCAGCACTACTGCTCAGGACGCTTGACTGGCCGGCATGTGTTTCACTTCGTTCTTGTGTCTGTCCCTTCGGGGAAATGTCACGCGGTGACATCCGGAGTCCTGCCTAGCCTGCTACAGCCCGGGTTACCGGAGTCCTGTTAGCCCAGTGCTACAGCCCGGATTCACACGCTGATGACCGACATGCTCGATGTGATTCATGTATGCCTGTCCTCATGGGTTAGCGCCGCTTTGGGTTCACAACTAGCCATGTCGGCCCGGGTTCTTTGTCATATGGATGCTAGCGACACTATCATATACGTGAGCCAAAAGGCGCAAACGGTCCCAGGCCAGGTAAGGTGGCACCCGTGGAATACCGCGCGTGAGGCCGCAAAGTGATATGATGTGTTACATGCTAGATCGGTGTGACTTAGGATCGGGGTCCCGACACCCCGCCCGACTAGCTTTCCCCTTCTCCGTGGCTGAGAACCTCTTTGGATCCATGCCAGCGGCGGGCGGCAAAAGAGAGGAAGAAGAAGAGAAGACGGAAGGGGCGGACTGGCGGAGCTTACGCGGCCCCGTACTTATAGCCAGAAAAGGCCAACCGTCGAGCACCACGATCGTAGGTAATAATGACCCGTATCTACGCATGCAGGGACTAGTCAAGTCACGCAGTTGCCAAGGCGTCGTGGGGAAGCGGAGACGCCCACGTCCTGTCAAACCGCCACGCGGCGCCCGAGGCCACAGGCTATTAGGGCCCGCGGTGCTTCGCCCTTGCCCTTTCGCCTCTCGGCACGGCCAAGTCCGGGCGCGCCTTGAGCCCGGGGGCTACTATTAGCATTCTGGGAACGGGGGTCCCCAGACTTGCCTGCCTGCGGCCTGCGGCGTGGCGCAAATGGGGGCCCAGCACGGCCCATCTTCATCAACACAAGACTCAAGACCCTCGCGAGGAGCCAAGCCTCGCGGGGCGGACGACACGGTGCTTCCCCAGGCGCGGCCTCCTCAGGATGGCTCACGAGGAGGCGGAGAGAACAAGGCAGGGTACCTCACGAGGTGCCCATGATGCAAGCCATGACGACCAAGGGTGCCAGGCGGGCGCCAGACCGTGCAGTGTCCTCCCTTTCCTCTTTGGTGCAAAGGGGGCAAGCGCAGGCGAGAGGATCAAGCAAAGGCATCCATTTTGGTGCAACAAGACCAAGACCAGTCCAACGGTGGGAATGAGGTCATCGTGGAGCCCAGGACAGCGTCACCACAGGGCCTTTGGCAGGCGAGGACCGACTGATGTAGGGTGGAACCCTAGATGGCCGATCTTTCACGAAAGGAGCGAGATCCCTCAAAGAACACGACGAACACGGGGAAGAACGGAGAGAAAACACAAGGGGAAACACTCAAGAACAAGTCCAATCACACATCCACTAGACAATCAAACACACAAGATCCACAAGGTACATGAACAACAAAGGGAAAGATACAAGGTAGCGTTCATCCCAATCCTTGGAGGAGTTGAGGTCTTGATATCCCGGAGGATCTTCTCACATGCTCACATGGAGGTCTTGAATCCAAGGTAGATCTTCTCCGTAGAGGGGCCGCAGTCTCTCTCTCGTGGAGTAGATCCGATATGGATGAGCAAAGCTCTATCTCTAATGAGCTACTACTTTGCTTCCCCTAGAAAGGAGGTGGAGGTGGTCTATTTATAGTCTTAGCCACGAAGGGGTAAGTGGGAGAGGGATACAAGGCCAAAGGCCTTTGGCTGCGCACAGGCAGAGCGGTAGTACCGCTTGGGAGGGCGGTAGTACCGCTTGCAAGCGGTAGTGCCGCATGGAGGCCTCTAGCGGTAGTACCGCTTGGTGCGGGCGGTAGTACCGCTCGTCCTGGGTCTTCTTCCTCCTTCTCTTCCATGCTTCTCTTGTGGATGGTGTTGTTGTTCCCTGGCGCTTGCACTCCTCCTCGTCGTCCGTAGTGTTTCGACAATACCTATGCATGCACACGAGTGGAGTGTCAAGTAGTATACCATCCTCGAAGGGGTCAAGGGAGCACGTGTAAAGGAGATGATTCACCTTTGTGTATGTGAAGTAGATGTCGCACGTGTCACTCGCCGAACGGACTCTTGACATGGTGATGTCCATAGGATGCTCCGCATCATCTCCCCTCCCTTGGGAAAGATCGGACCTCGGATCGAAAACCAAATCACCATGGGAAAGAGATGGCTTCGCCGTGTAGAAGTGGACGTTCACCAAGTACTTGTCATCTTGAAGTTCGAAATGTGCACTCTCCAATGTCGCACCGTGTAGTGATTCCTTCAAAATGAGCAAAAACAACAAACACTTGGAAAAACAAATGTGGTTAGCGTTAGTGCAAAACCAAGCATTCAAGTGGTGATTCACCCAACAAGTGTCGTCATCATGCAAATCATATGGTTTGACAAAGGATTGTGACATGGTATGTAAGCACATAAATTGAGCACAAGCAAATATGGCATGGGGACAATCATGTAAATGTGAGGTAGAGATGCAAATATGTTTGACAAGAGAATAGGCATCTACCTCTAGTTCATAGCAAGCATTCACAAATTGCTCAATGAAAGGTCTATGGTAGGCATATGAATCATTCACAACACCAAATAAAATGAAGTGTCTAAACACATGTGTCAAGTGCAAGACAATCCAAGCATAATGTGCATAGGGTGTAGTGAACATAGTGTGGCACTCAACACAATAGAAAGAGCAATTGTTCATCATGTGTGAGGCAATCAAGTCAATCATGTGACAAGCAAAGGGACATGGCATATGTGAAGTGATGACATTGTTGCAACCAAACATATGAAAGGAGCAAATAATCCAAGAATTGGATGCAACACACAAGGCATATATATCATGATGCATGGAATGGTTAAAATGACAAGTCGAAGCAAGATCTCTAACAAGTGTGCAATCAAGTGATCCAAGATGAACAATAAGTCTCATGGGGAAATCAACACAAGTAGTATGATCCATAATATCCATGATCATGGTTTGGGGGTTCTCAAAAGAGAAGGATATCACCGTGATTGCGTGTCCTTGTGCGTCCTTCACAATGCCGAAGCACAAGCAAGTGCGATGTAGAATCGTCGTGGTAGAAGGTGGTTCGCTCTCAAGAGCTCGAATGGTCAACTCACGTGAAGTGGAAGTTGACACAAAGTCCAAGTATCCTACACATGCACACAAAACAAAGAACATATGCGCATGGTAGATAAACACATCATCCATCATGATGGTTCTCTTCTTTTGCACATAACCATTAGAAGCACAAGTGCATGAATAATATGATGCAACAATGACTATATTCATGGCACGAGGTGTATGGTGCAAAGAGGTATGACAAGCATGCTTCACAAGGAATATGTCAAAATCTCCAATTATATATGAGGATGCTATGGTGGCAAACTCATTATCAAGACTAAGGGCATTCTTGCACTCAATACATGGTAAATCATCTAGCATGAGAGAGGCAACACATGGAGATAAATGACAAGAAGCAATCACAATCATGTGCAAAGCATGTAGATAGTTGTCATCAACCGCATGAAATGAGCAAGTATGAATCATTGGTGATGTAACAAGGAAAGCAATCATAGTAATCAAGTCGTGCAAGCTAGTGGAGCGAAGATGCAACACACTAGAGGAAATCATGGCAATCATGTCATGTGAGCAAAGAATAGGCATAGGCAATGTACATGACATATCGCAAGCACGAACACAAATCAAGATCATAGTATCATCATAGGCATGGGGCACAAAGCAATCATGGCAATAACAAACAATATCTCCACCATGCTTGCAAATACACATACAAGTACTAGAATCAATCATCATGTGTAATGCAAAGCATGGGTCACAAATGCATGGAAAAGGCATAGGAATGGGCATATCATGCAAAGTGAACATGGCAAGATGGGCAAAGGATATATAATGGACAACAACCCATAACCATGTGAGGGCCATGTAAAAGAAATGCGCGAAGTGTTTGCGCGAAGTGAGCAGTGGGAAAGGCAATCCATGGGATCCCAAATCATCATTGCTCTCTAGAGCTCGTTTTGTCAACTCGTGGGATTGCGAGGTTGACAAGTATTCATGGGTACCTACACAAAAGATACACAAACCAAAGAAATTGTGCGCGTGGTAAATGTACACATCATCCATCATGATGTGCATGTGCAAGTGAGTGTTAGCACAAGATAAGCATCGCTCAAAGAAATTTGATGCATGGTACAAGAACATGTCACCCATCATGAAAGAATAGTTGTTATGTATAACACGATGGGGATGCAAATTGAGCATACTAGTATATGGCACAACAATATCATTATGATTCATGGGGAGCATATTGTGCACACAAGTATTGGGATCATGCAATGGATAGGATGAAGCAAAATCTCCTAAAATGTATGAGGAAACTATGGGGGTCTCCTCATGAGAAATATTGGAAACATCATATGGAGAAAATGGACAACATCCAAAACAATGCATATCCGAAGCTAGGTAGTCATGGCATGGCATATGAGATAAATGATGCAAAGGGAGCATATCAATATCATCACAAGAAAAACAAATGCCGATAACCATGGGCTTGTCATATATGCCATAAGTGCAAATTGGGTTCATCTTAATGGCATATGCATAGTCACTATGAAGAGATTGCAAATATGACATATGATTGATCTCATGCATAGCATATGACAAGTCAAGGGGATTGTCAAACATGATATGACCTAAAGAATTGTCACAAGAAATCCTATGTAACATGGCATCACAACTAGGAAACTCAACATGCTCATCATCATATTCATCATAAATTGGTAAGTCAAGACATGAGGAAGTTGCACTAGCATGAAGAATGGAAACAGGTTCATCAACATCACGCAACCAATCAATGTCAAGAATGTCCACTAGTGGGACTAGAGCATCACCTTCACCTATGTTACCTTGTTCATTCCACTCGAGTGGTGTAGGTGAGGTGGGAAAGACCAAATGGTGGTCATCTTCATCTTGATGGAACCATGTGGGGGGTGCATCATATTCCACCATGGCCATCGTCTTGTCCAAAGGAAGGACGTAGTCGTCGCAAATCGGCGCGTCATCATATATAGGACCTAGCACCAAATGAGAAGACACAATAGAGGTAGAGGTTAAGTCGTTAGAAATCGAAGTGGCCTCACTCTCTCTATGTGGTGGTTCACTCACTCCCTCAATATAGGTGCACTCAAACTCACATATGGTGGAGTCACTCATCTCACTCAAGTGGTGGGGGTTGTGGCTCTCCTCACATGGGAATTGGGGCAACTCATCACATATGTGGCTAGTGGTGAAGTCACTCTCACTCTCAATATGGTGGCACAAGTCACTCAAGTCATCATACGTCGCCGTGGTCGAAGGGAAAATCCCATGCTCAACCATCTCGTCGTTGTCATCATGGATGAAGGCCGAAGATGGCACATCATCTCTCTCCTCCATGACCGAAGGGAAAATCCCATGCTCGATCATCTCGTCACCGTCGCCGTGGATGAAGGCCGAAGATGGCACATCATCGCACTCGCCTCCTAAGATGGAAGCATCATCCTTGCTCGTTACCAAGTCGCTCGCCTCCAAAGTGTGGTCCTTGAAGGTCTCCGTAGTCGTACTTGTCGCCACACCATCTTGAAAAAGAGTCGTGGAGGACTCGGCATCATCAATGCCACAAAGAGGGATGGCGGTGAAGTCGCACTTGGGAGCATCATCTTGGAGCTCATCGGGCTTGGACATCTTGGTGGTACTAGCCTCATGCTCATCGTCTTTGAGTTTGGTCTTCGAGAAGTGTGCTTGGGGTGGAGAAGCCTTGGCCTTCATGAGTTCTTGTTCTTCCTTGAGAGCACCAATGTAGTTGTCGTCAAGGGACTTGTAGTTCTCGAGGAAGATAGTCTTGGAGATGTCGTTGTTCAATCCCATCATGAAGTGGAACTTCATTGACATGGGGTCGTCCACGCCGGCTCGTCGCAAGGCTTTCTTCATCTCCTTGAAGTACTCGTCGATGGACTTGGATCCTTGGATGGTGTTCTCCAATTGGCGTAGAAGTTGTTCCGTGTAGGTTGGAGGCACAAACTCTCTCCGCAAAGCTTTCTTCGTCTTGGGCCAACTCATGTCGTAGCTCTCCGAAGGTGTGTGAAACCACCATGTGGACGCGTAGTCGTGGAAGTTTCTTGTGGCGCACTTCACTTGATCTTCGGGAGGAACTTGATGTAGCTTGAGGTAGTCGTCCATCAAACGCTCCCACTCGAGATACTCCTCGGGTTCTAGAGTCCCATAGAAAGGAATCTCATGGTCGGTGTCGAGGTCGTAGTAGCTTGTGGAGGTCGCGGACTTGAGCTTGGGGAGCTTCTCTTGAGCGTAGTCTTGAGGTGCTTGTTGGCGAACATGCCGTATATGCGAAGGCGAAGATGCCTTGAAGTCGCTTGGCGAAGATGCCAAGGGAGATGGTGAAGTCGTTGAGCGGTTGTTGGTGTTGAGCTCTTGACCTTCACGTTCTTGGTGGTGATGGTGTCGATGCCGATGTGAGCTTGCCGGAGATGGTAGCTCGGAAGAATGTGCTCTTGAGCGTCTTCTCGAAAATGAGGAAGATCGCTTGTAGGACTTTATGAGGGCTTTGATCTCCTCCATTTGAGCTTGCATCTTGGCGTCGTTGGAGTTGTTCGTGGCATCAAACTCGTCGTTGTTGTTGTAGACCGAGGGTGAAATGCCTTGCCTATCCATCACAAGACTCGAGTAGAGGTGAGTAGGAAATGAGATAAACAATACCAAGTTACCTTTTCCCAAAGTTGAGGATATATCTCGTTTCACTCAATGTGAGATGAAAGAATAGTGGAATTGGTACCGGACTTGTTCACTCACACCTACAAACTAAAGCTTATAGTGTAGCTCGGTGAGGATAGTGGCACAAAAATTTAATGCAAAATGTTAGCAAGAGTCAATAATGTGGAAAGAGATTCACAAATTCGCAAGTGAAACAAGTAGACCAATAGCAAAGAATGGCACACGGAAACACACACACGGATAGATAGATGGGGTCGTGCAACCAAGGAATGAGCACAAAATGTGGAGTCCACGAAAAACGCTCGTGTTGCACAACTCAAGAGAGACGCTAGCACGATTGCTCTATAGGCGGATACAACACTTGTGCACAACCTATGATATGCAAAATGGATAAACTTCTATCCCAAGTATGCTATATATGTATGGTTCCCGGTGTTTCTCTCAAGATGATCCAAGATGATCGGATATGACAATCTTATATGCAATGTGGTATGATGCTATGGCACTTGCTTACAAGCTTTGTTGCTCTTTCTCTTTTGCTTAAAAGCTTATTTTTTTGTTTGTTTGTTTTTTTGTATGGCCACTTTGCGAAATGCACAAACCAAGATAGCAATTGTGTATATGCGGGAACAATCTTTGTGACACAAGAGATGATATGATACCAATATGATATGGTATGTATGCAATGTATGGTGTCGATCACTAATGTGCACAAGTAACGTTGCCAACAATACTCAAATGGCTAGTCTCGATAGGCAAGTGACGCAAAATGGGCTAGGGGTTATCAATGCAATGGCAAGGGAATATACAATGGTGTCGGCGAGGTTACCGTCCTTGGCAATGATGAGTGGCGGTGTTCTTGATGTAGATACCAAGATGAAGGAGACTCGTCCCTAAGTAGCCGAAACACCTTAGGAAACGGAAAAACCACAACTCAAAATCTCAAGGACAAAAGTCAAATGGTGGTAGCGGGAATGCGGTGTTGGTTTTGCGGAAGCTCAATGGGATTGCAGAAATGCAATGATGGGGTTTGGAGTACGCAATGTGGAAGTCGAGGGTAAAGCGGTGGACTATACAAGGTGTCGGAGTTGTAAGCACGGTCCCTAAGTAGCCGAAACACCTTAGGAGACACAACTCACAACACAAACAAATTTGGGTTAGGTTGGGATGGCGGAAGTGTGTGTTGGGTAAGTCTATGCGGAAGTTATGGTGGTGGTTGATGAAGAAGCAACCGTCCCTAAGTAGCCTAAACACCTTAGGAGACTCAAATGACAACTCAAACAACCTCAAATGTGATGGGGAACAAAATTGGTTGGGTTGCGGAAGTCGGTGGTGGTTATGCGGAGGATGTGGTGGAAGCCCTAGGCAAAGATGCCAAAGTTCCAAAAATTTTATGGAGTCAAATGTTGGCTAAACCTATCTAGAGGGATAGAGGATGTCAATAGCTACTCAACGAGCTAAAGAACGCGAAAATCGGACTCCGGATGTGGAAGTTTTGGGCAAAACGGTGAAACTCGGAACGCTGAAACTGGGAGGGGCGGTAGTACCGCTTGGAAGGGTGGTAGTACCGCTTGTAAGCGGTAGTACCGCTTGGGATGGGCGGTAGTACCGCTCGTGTCGGGTTTTTTCGCAAAATCTGGCTCTAGGAGGGGCGGTAGTGCTGCTTGGAAGGGCGGTAGTACCGCTTGGAGGTGCTAAGCGGTAGTACCGCTAGGGGGGGCGGTAGTACCGCTGGTGTCGGGAAAATTCGCAAATCCGGATTGGGGCGCGATTTTGGGGCGGAAATGGATGATTTCGGGGTCAAAATTGGAGATATTTTGTGGATGGAAAGTGGGGAAACTTGGGGAGATGCTAGATCCACTCGAAACCAAGCAAATCCATGGATCAAATCCAACAAAACTTCATCAAACCAACAAATCACAAAAAAAAAATTGGGGGCTATTTTTGGTGGGGATTTTCGAATTAGGACAAAAAACAACAAAATCAAGCTAGAAAACAAAGAGAGGGGGCTCCGAAATCGTGATCAACGTGGCTCATGATACCAAGATGATGTAGGGTGGAACCCTAGATGGCCGATCTTTCACGAAAGGAGCGAGATCCCTCAAAGAACACGACGAAGACGGGGAAGAACGGAGAGAAAACACAAGGGGAAACACTCAAGAACAAGTCCAATCACACATCCACTAGACAATCAAACACACAAGATCCACAAGGTACATGAACAACAAAGGGAATGATACAAGGTAGCGTTCATCCCAATCCTTGGAGGAGTTGAGGTCTTGATATCCCGGAGGATCTTCTCACATGCTCACATGGAGGTCTTGAATCCAAGGTGGATCTTCTCCGTAGAGGGGCCGCGGTCTCTCTCTCGTGGAGTAGATCCGATATGGATGAGCAAAGCTCTATCTCTAATGAGCTACTACTTTGCTTCCCCTAGAAAGGAGGTGGAGGTGGTCTATTTATAGTGTTAGCCACGAAGGGCTAAGTGGGAGAGGGATACAAGGCCACAGGCCCGTGGCTGCGCACAGGCAGAGCGGTAGTACCACTTGGGAGGGCGGTAGTACCGCTTGCAAGCGGTAGTGCCACTTGGAGGCCTCTAGCGGTAGTACCGCTTGGTGTGGGCGGTAGTACCGCTCGTCCTGGGTCTTCTTCCTCCTTCTCTTCCATGCTTCTCTTGTGGATGGTGTAGTTGTTCCCTGGCGCTTGCACTCCTCCTCGTCATCCGTAGTGTTTCGACAATACCTATGCATGCACACGAGTGGAGTGTCAAGTAGTATACCTTCCTCGAAGGGGTCAAGTGAGCACGTGTAAAGGAGATGATTCACCTTTGTGTATGTGAAGTAGATGTCGCACGTGTCACTCGCCGAACGGACTCTTGACATGGTGATGTCCATAGGATGCTCTGCATCACCGACTTTAGTCAGGATAAGAGTATTGTATGTTCCCCTTCGAATTTGGCCAATTGTTGGCGCCCTTCCCGCTCAATATTTGGGAAGAGGCCCGGGGCCTTTGCCTATAAATAGGACCAGCCACCCCCAAGGTAGGAGAGAGAGCGTTCAGAGCAAGCAGAGAACAAGTAGAGAAAGAGAGAGAAGGGCGGCTGAACTCCCCTAACAGTTCATCGTCCCAGCAAGAACACGCCCTCGCGGGGATGTTCTCCTTTGTATTGTTCATCACCATCATCAGCCCAAGAGGCAATCCACACACCACACTGGAGTAGGGTATTACACCACATCGGTGGCCCGAACCAGTATAAACCCAGTGTCTCTTGTGCTGTTCTTTCTGTAGTTTAGATCCTTGCGAGACGGAGAGGTAGAGGGCATAATCTCCGCGCGCACCCCAGAGTTCGAACGTTAAGGGTCTGCCGGAACCCGTGATCCGACAAGACGGGCCAGCATCTAAACCCCGGCAAGCCAGTATTGCCGGGGGCTGCATGAGCAAAGATTCACCCACGGAAAACCAGAGTTGCCGGGGGCTACAGCTTCAGATAAGTGCTTTATCCCTTATCATGCATTCCCTTATGGACCGAGGTATGTGAAACCTCGTTTTTTCCTAAAAGCTACCGTGCTCCCCTAACTCTAGGCCCTAGGGATCGTTCCTGGGGCCAGGTTAGATCGTAGTCGCGGTAGCGAAAGGATGAAATGAGGAGCCTGAACCCGCCTCATCCCTGCCTCCGCCAAAGGCGTGAGAAAGGTCGAGTGAAGTGGGGAGACGGCAAGGCCTGTTGCCGGGCAAGGAAATGTTTATCTTAAAGATATCAAGGATTTACTCCCTGTCGTGGGTTCTACCCGCAAACAAATGACCCGACAAGCATCCCTTTTTCATTAAAAACATTCCACTCAAGTACAGTCCATAGGGAATGAAAAACATGAATGATGGGATTACAAGTTTTAAATTCAGCTAAGGCCCGAAGGCTTACAAACTAAAAAGAGATAAGGTGCCCATAATCCCTTTCTTGTCTCTCTCCTCAGGAGGCATGTCAATGAGGCTAAAAGGGCAAAAGGGGCGCCTAGGCGAGCTACGGGTGGCAGAAGACACCAAGAGAACATCTCAGTGGCCGTCCGGAGGCTGGATGCCGATGGCAGCGCCGGAAGCAGACCTCGAAGAGGCAGGACATCAGCACGCATTGAAGGCGTTGGTGCCCGCGTACTCCGAGTTCACGGCCTTGCCGCCCGCCCTCTTCCTCTTCCACAGCCTCCCAACGCCAGCCGCCCAAGGAGACGACCCCGAGAAGTTCAGGGAGCCGGCGACACGAGTGATGGGGTCGCCGATGCCGCACGGGGTGGCGCCCGACACCTAGTCGGACCCGTCATCCTTTCGCCTGCTACCCTCGTCGTCGCTGCCGCTGTCCTCCTCGTCACTCCCGTCCGAGGAGGAGTCTTCGCTATCAGAAGAGCTCTCCACGCAGCACCTTGCCCGGGTCCCGAAGCACCCGAAGACCTTGACGGAGAGGAGGCCGCCCTCCATTAGATTGAAATGGAGAGTGAGCCCCTCCGTCAAGCGGTGGATATGAGCGAACGTCTTCCATCCCCGACAAAGATACATCATGTGAGGGGCTGGGAAGTCGACGCGAACCCGCGTACCGCTGATCCCACAGCCCCTCATGTGCCGCCGAAATGATTCCGGCGGATCCAACTCCATCTCCCGCGCGAATGGGGTCGGGAGACGAAGGCGACGGCGAGGCGGCTGGCGCAGCCTAACGAAGAACTCACAAGGGTCATCCCCAACGTGGCCCTCCATGGGGGGAGGAACTGCTGGCGGAGGCGAGGCCGGCGCACCGCCCCGTCCTCCTCTTCCCCGAGCGCCTCGGCCTCGCCCACGGCCTCGCCCCCTCCCCCTTCCCCTTGTGACTGGCTCTGCCACCGCGGGTGCAGGAGGAGGAGGGACGCGTTGTCGAGCGGCGACCCGCGCCGCCACCATTGAAGGACCAGGGTTCCCTCTCTCAATGGCGAATGGAAGGAAGGGGAGCAGAAGCTGAAGGAAGAAGGAGATGAAGGAATGCGGGACGCCATCCGCCCCCTCCTGCTCTTTATAAAGGAACGGGGTGGGGGCTCGGCCGCCCCGCTCTGCCATCAAGACGCGGAAGGCGCAGGGGACCGGGACCGACCCGCTGCCCCAGCCCGCGACGGCCCGGTTTCCCGCCTCCACCGATCACCACCCCAAGCGCATGGGAGCCATGTGGCAGGCGTGCAGGACCGAGGCGACGGGTGAGGCGACCTCTCCCCACCCCGTGATCGCAGGGAGTGGACGCCTTGAAGACCACGCCTCGGCCGCGTTCAGTGAATGGGCCGCGCCTCCATGCCTCCCTCCGTTTATGGGGAAGGCGCGAACCGCCCCCTTTACTACGACGTGACGCATGCGTGCAGAGCTCATCCCCACGCATGCTGCCCACGTCACGCATGCCTCCCCACGCCGCGCCACGCGCGAGACGCATGGGAAGCGCAGCACGCGAAGGAACTTACCGCGGTAAAAACCGCCCCGCCTACCCGCGCACCGTTTTTGGCCCTAGCCCAACAACGCGTTGCGCTTATGTGTGCCCAGGCCCGGGAGCTCCTGTCGGTGTACAAAAAGGGGGTACACTTTTTGTACCCCTATAATTGTGCACGGGCAGTCTGAGCCACGGGCGCCGCCACACCGAGCACGGCAAGGGAGGTAAGCCAAGGTAAGGCCGAAGTTGAAGAGAAGCAGTATGACGCCAAGACCAAGACAACAAAGAGCAAAGGGGACAGAGTAGACCCCCCCGGAAAGATCCTTGCCGCGGGGTAGCTTTAGCTAACCCGGCAAGACCCTTGTCGTGGCCGCTCGTCCCACACCTACGGAGCGAAGCCACCGTTGAGTCCACTGCCCCCATGGGGCAAGGATTCGGGAGACATCCCCGTGGTGGCATGCAGATCTTTGTGAAGACATTCAAGATCAGATACCCACTTTAGAAGATGGTGATCCTTGGCAGGATCCCAGCCAAGGAGGACCACAAGGCCCCCGGCAAGAGCCTTGCCGGGGATGACAGCAGGCGCCACGGCATGACCCTTGCCGGGGCCGCGGCAAGACCCTTGCCGGGGCCGCAGCAAGGCCCTTGCCAAGGACGCCCGTGGGGCCACCATCAGGCCCGCACCAGTCGCACCCCCACCGCCGTCCGCATGCAGCTGCCGACCCAACCAGTTGGGCAGGCACCTGCGTGTGCTATCTGTTTGATCCGCTCTTCTCGCGACCCCGCGCCCCGCAACCGTAATAAGGATTCCTGTGATCCCACAGGTGTCGTTTCCCACCGACAGATCCCACACATACCAACCATTTCAATCATACACACAATATGCTCGATATGTGCAAATACAACATGGCATCACAACAAGACTCTATGACTCAAGCATTTATTCATTAGGCTCCAAGGAGCGAGATATTACAAACATGGGTCTCATGACCCAACATTCAGAGCATACAAGTCATAGCACATGCGGAAGCTTAACCTGTCTGAGTACAGACATCTACAAACGGAAAAGGCAGATAAGCCTGGCCATCCACTAGATCATGCCAAGGGCACAAGATCGTAGCTGAGGTAACAAGCTAAACGTCGGAGTCCACACGGATCTACTAGCGAGACTGACGTCTCTCTGCAAAAACATAAAATAGGCAAACGTGAGTACAAATGTACCCAGCAAGACTTACATCAGAACTAGCTACATATGCATCGGTATCAACAAAGGGGGTGGTGGAGTTTGACTGCAGCAAGCCAGCTTTGACTCGGTGGCTATCCTGAACTACGACTGCAAGTAACTCTTTTGAGGTGGCACACACGATTCCACATATTCACCATATCAATACACCACTATGGATCCACTTCCGTCTCCCTACGAGAAGGCCATCCATAGCACTCACGCTTATCTTGCGTATTTTAGAGTATCCACTTTCACTTGTCTATGAACTGTTATAGGCAACCCAGAAGTCCATTACCGCGGACACGGCTATTCGAATAGATCATTTATAACCTTGCAGGGGTGTACTTCTTCACACACGCTCTCGCCGCTTACCACCATGTACACGTCGTCTACCTCGGCAAACTTCAAGCGGAAGCCTGGCGAGGGAGTCGGCCACGACCTGACTAACCACACAAGTCTCTAGTCCAGGTTTATCGCCTATTCGGGTTCCATCCGCGAGGAGATCCGGCCGGAGTTTCGCTCACAGCCCCAAACGATGTGTGTAGGGTTCCCGGGACACCAAACGGGCGCCCGGTACACCGTGCCACGTGCCTACCGCAACACAACCCACCCCTATGGTCAGCGCCGCGTGCGGCCCCCAGCATACTACAAACACCAGAAACTACTTGCAACTCCTGGACAGAGGACAAGGGCGGTTAATAAGTCGGGAGAGTCAATTAAGGATCCCAATGTGTGGTAGTAACTGTTTCATGGATCATGTTGGGGATATTACTACTGGGCGTAAACCGGCCTACCAGGGCCGGGTTAACTTCATCAGTAGTCCCAGAGCGTTAAAGCCCAAGAAGATAAATGAGGGCCCAAGGCCGTAGTCGGTTCAACACTTGTGGCCGTAAACCGGCTTTGTATGTAAACTTGTATTATAAGTTAGGAATAAGGAGAGACCAACCCGGGTACGAATATGAACCGGAGATTGGGACTCTGTGAACCGACGGGCGTCACCCGTGTATATAAGGGGACGACCCGACAGCGGTTCAGGGACAGACAACCACAACACGAGACTTAGGCGAAGCTTATTTGCTCCCTAGTCATCGAAACCCCATCAATTCCATCACAACTAGACATAGGCTTTTACCTTCATCGAAGGGGCCGAACTAGTATAAACCCTCTGTGTCCCTGTGTTCGCTTTATCCCCTTCAAGTTAACCTGTTGCGATGGCTCCACGACTAAGTCCTTTTGCTAGGACATCTGCCATGACAAACCCACGACAGTTGGCGCCCACCGTGGGGCTATTACACGATGGTTTCAAGTTCTTGGAGGGCCGCTTCGACGGACTCGAGGGATACGCTGTGGTCCGGATGACCAAGAGTCGTCACGGCAAGATCTACATCGACGATGCAGGCTGGGGCCCCGAGGCCGGCTCGATTGAGTACGGATACCGGGTCCCCTTTGGTGGCATACACGTCTTCATCGGCAAGATCGGTGAACCGGGTCCTGAGCTGGACATCTGCACCGACCTCGTCGAGACAGCTCAGCGTGCGCAACCTGCCCGAGTTAAGACGGCCGTGAAACGTGCCTTCGTGGGAGTCATCCATGGAGGAAGCTATGAGGATGGATCAGGATCTGGTGGCGAAACCGACGTTTACTCTAGCGACGAGTCGTCAACCGGAGAAACTGAGTCTTCGTATCAGCTACAATGGGGGCTGTTCCGATGGCGATAGTATTCCGGACCCCTCTGATCTGCCCAACCTGGTTGGAATATTCATGGCCAGTACGCAAGCAGCGCTTCATTCATCAACTGCCGCAGCGATGGTTCCCGGTTCAGCAATGGCAACGGCTGCCGGGGCAGGAGGCTCTATGCGCCCGCCGACTCAAGTCTTATCAGATCTGTTCGATGCGTTGGCTGCGCTCATGGCAGAGGCTTACCCAGCGGATCAAGATGCTCACAACACGGAAATTGCAAAGGTGAGGGAGCAGATCACACAGGCTAAAGCGGATTTGGCAGCTGAAGAGGTCAGGATGACGGCGGAGCGAGCCGCATTGGACGCGCAAGCTTACAAGCTCATGCTGGACCAAAACGCATCACAGGAAGTCATGAGGAGGAAGTACCTGTAACGCCCCGGATTCGATGCGCCAGGTGTCCGCCAGTTATTCGCCGTCGTTGCCATGTCATGTGCTTGCGTGTTGCACTCTGCCATGTCATCATCTGCATTTCATATCATGTCATCATGTGCATCGCATTCGCATACGTGTTCGTCTTATGAATCCGAACTTTTTCCCCGTTGTCCGTTTTGCAATCCGGCGCTCCTATGTTCCCCTTTTACCTATTTTCGTGTGCGGGTATTAAACCTTCTCGGAATGGACCGAGGTTTGTCAAGCGGCCTTGGTATAGCATCGGTAGACCGCCTGTCAAGTTTCGGGCCATTCGGAGGTCGTTTGATACTACAACGATTAACCGGGTAACCGTGTAAGCCTCTTTTGTGTGCAGCCCAACACCCCTCCAGAGTGGCCCAAAACCCACCCAAGTCACTTCCATCATCTCGGTCGTTCGATCACGATCGCGTGGCCGAAAACCGCACTCCATTTGGAGCTTCCTAGCTCCTCCTACCTATAAATATGTGCTCCCCTCGGATTTTTTGCGCAGATGAAACCCTAGCCTTTTTCCCTCCGTGCCGCCGGACAAACCTCCCCACCGCGCCGGACGTGTCCGCCGCTCCCAGCCACGTCGCCCGGCCAATGGCGCGATGCCACATCAGCCCCCGCCGCGCCCGCGCCCAACCAGCGCGCGCCACCTGTCCTCCCCGCGCCCCACTTCGCTGCGGCCCGCGGAGCCTGTCGCGGGCCCGCACGGGCCCGGATCTCGCCGCCGCCCGGCCCGCAACCTCGCCGCCCGCACCCGCCTTGCCGGATCTTCGCCGCCGCCTTCGCGCCGTCGCCGGCGACCAACTTCGGCGACCGGAGCGCTCCGCCGCCGCCGCTCGAGCCTCGCCGGCGCCGCCCGTCAGCCCCGCGCACCGCCCCGCGCCTGACGAGCGCCGCCTCCCGCGGACGCCCGCCCGTCCCCCGCACCGGCCTCCTCCGCCGTCCTCCGGCGCCTCGCCATCCTTAGCCGCCGCTCCACCGCGTCGGCGCCCGCCGCCACGGATCCACCGCGCCGCCCCCGCGCCCCGCCGCCGCACCGCTTCGCGCCCCGCGCTGCGCCTCCTCCTCGCCGGCCCTCGCCGCTGCACCCCGAGCTCGCCGGAGTTGCCGTTGACTATTTCCCCGAGGTCCATTTTTTCTGCCAAGTCCCCACATCCGCATATTTTCATGTCATGTTCATTGCATCATAACTTTGCACCCGTGGCACCGTTTTGTGCGTGTAGCATATCAATTTGTTTGTCTCGATGAGCAAATCATTACATCTCATTGTATCATTTACATTTGAGTTGAGCTTTATGCCCGAAATGCTGTTAGAAGAGGACTATGTGATGTTAGTTTCATATCTGTTTCAGTACGTGCACTTTTGTCATTTTTGCCATGATTGATGTGTGCCTCCTATGGAGTTGAGTCCTACATGTGTTTTGTAATATGTCATGCTATCTTTCCAGAGAATTATGCCATGTATTTTTGTGATCTTTGTGGTGACTAGCACAAGCATGCAAACTAGGGATCATATTGTTGCTGATTTCAGAGACTTAGTAATTTCACTGTCCCTGCCTGCTGTTATTTTATGCCATGTGTTCATGTTGTTTCAGAGAGATCTATGCCTCTTTTGAGCATGATCAGTAACGATGTTTTGATAATATGGATTTACTCTATCCATCCATGCCTTTGTTTGTAATTATGGAGTGCCATAGCTTGAGTCAATCGAGCTCTACTTTTGCTATAAAATGTTACTGGCAGATTGTTTACATGTTATTCGATTTTGCCAAGCTTGTTATAGTTGACCCTTACATGATATATTGTTGTTCTTGCCATGTCTAGCTTCTATGCCATGTCCTCTTGATGTATGTATGCTTAGTTTATCATGCAATGCTCTGTAGTGAGTGCATCGAGCTCGTAAACATGCCTACTTGTTATCTGTTTTTGACATGTCCAGTTTTCTGCTAAGTCTGAAACCTGTAACGAAACTTGCTTAATTGACATGGGTGTTATCATATTTTCTGTTCCTTTTTGGCTTATGGTCAGTAAGGGACTTTTGTTAAGTGCTTTGAGTAGATTCATCCCATGCCTTATTTGCTATGTCCTGGTCCTGTAGCATGTTGTTTCCTTGCTCTAAACATGTCATCCTGATGTTAATTTCTGGCATGTTAATATTTTCGCTAAGTCTGTGAACCTGTTATCTTTTGCACTTTTGCCATGCTTGTTTGAACCTGTTAGGGAGTGATTTAGCCATAGCTCAGTGTTCATCTTTTGTCAAGCATCTTGAGTAGATTGCTTTCATATGCTTTGTTGATATGTTTGGTTGCAGTAGCTTAATTGCTTGTTGCTTGCTAAGTAGCATCATGCTGTTAATGGCAGATTATTGTCATTCTTGTTTTGCTTGTCATTTGCAAACCGTGCATCCGATTCCGGTGATCTTTATATCGATTTCAACCGAAATCATCTCATATTTACAGTGGAATACTTGGTTTGCCAAGATTATTCCTGGTTCATCCTTTTTCCTTCCGGAGCATGCATATGCATTGCATACCACATCTCGCATATCATGCCATGTTTATGTGGTGTTTGTTTACTATGTTGCTTGTTTCTTTTCAGGTTGCTCCTCTCGTTAGCTTCGGTTTCATTCCGGAGTTGTGAGGATTCGTTCGTCTTCGTCCGTTTGTCTTCTTCATGGACTTGTTCTTCTTCCTTGCGGGATTTCAGGCAAGATGACCATACCCTCGAAATCACTTCTATCTTTGCTTGCTAGTTGCTCGCTCTTTTGCTATGCCTATGCTGTGATACCTACCACTTTCTTATCATGCCTCCCATATTGTCAAACCAAGCCTCTAACCCACCTTGTCCTAGCAAACCGTTGTTTGGCTATGTTACCGCTTTGCTCAGCCCCTCTTATAGTGTTGTTAGTTGCAGGTGAAGATGAAGTTTGTTCCTTGTTGGAACATGGAGATGTTGTTACTTGATTGGAACATGTTTACTTGTTGGGATATCACAATATACCTTACTTAATTAATGCATCTATATACTTGGTAAAGGGTGGAAGGCTCGGCCTTATGCCTGGTGTTTTGTTCCACTCTTGCCGCCCTAGTTTCCGTCATATCGGTGTTATGTTCCCGGATTTTGCGTCCCTAACGCGATCGGGTGATTTATGGGACCCCCTTGACAGTTCGCTTTGAATAAGACTTTTCCAGCAGACCCAACATTGGTTTTACCATTTGCCTACCACCTATACCTTTCCTTTGGGAGTAGCTAACCCGAGGGTCATCTTTATTCAGCCCCCCCGGGCCAATGCTTGTCTAAGTGTTGGTCTGAACTAGAGCCCTTTGCAGCGCCCTCTCAAGGAAACTTGAGACTTGGTTTTAGCTGTACGGAGTGTTCATCCGGTGTTGCCCTGAGAACGAGATATGTGCAGCTCCTATCAGGATGTCGGCGCATCGGGCGGCTTTGCTGGACTTGTTTTATTATTGTCAGAATGTCTTGTAGCCGGGATTCCGAGACTGATCGGGTCTTCTCGGGGAGAAGGAATATCCTTCGTTGATCGCGAGAGCTTATCATGGGCTAAGTTGGGACACCCCTGCAGGGTCTGAACTTTCGAAAGTCGTGCCCGCGGTTATGTGGCAGATGGGAATTTGTTAATGTCCGGTTGTAGAAAACCCGAAGTTGATCTTAATTAAAATACACCAACCGCGTGTGTAACCGTGATGGTCTCTTCTCGGCGGGGTCCGGGAAGTGAACACGGTTGTTGGAGTTATGTTTGACGTAAGTAGTTCAGGATCACTTATTGATCATAGTTGTTCGACCGTGCTTTTGCCTTCTCTTCTCGCTCTCATTTGCGTATGTTAGACACCAGATATGCTAGTCGCTTGCTGCAGCTCCACCTCACTACCCTGTCCTACCTTTAAGCTTAAATAGTCTTGATCTCGCGGGTGTGAGATTGCTGAGTCCCCGTGACTCACCAGATACTTCCAAAACCAGTTTGCAGGTGCTGATGAGACCGTGCAGGTGACACACCCGAGCTCAAGGAGGAGCCCGATGAAGATGTTGTTCATTGTGTTGCTTCGTTTCAGTTGATCAGTAGTGGAGCCCAGTTGGGGTCGATCGGGGACCTTTGTCGCTTTTGGGGTTCTTCTTTTATTTTGGTTCCATAGTCGGACCTTGATTGTATCTGGATGATGGAATGCTTTACTCATGTATTGTGTGAAGTGGCGATTGTAAGCCAACTATGTATCTTTTCCCCTTATGTATTACATGGGTTGTGTGAAGATTACCGCACTTGCGACATTGCTTTCAATGCGGTTATGCCTCTAAGTCGTGCTTCGACACGTGGAAGATATAGCCGCATTGAGGGCGTTACAAGTTGGTAATCAGAGCCTTCCCCGACCTTAGGAGCCCCCACTGATTGATCGTTTTTCGCGGCCGAGTTGTGTCTAGAAAAATGTTTTGAGTCATTTAGGAATTATGTATCGGAGAGTTTAGGAATTCTTTTTACTTCCCAGTCTCCTCATCGCTCTGGTAAGGCATCCTGACGTAGAGTTTTGACTCTTCTCTTCTCAAATTTCACTAAAAAAAAATTTAGGATCACGCGGGTATCTTAGAATCGTTCCGATGGTTTTATGATGACAACATTGCCTTGGTTGCCTCCCGTCAGCAGGGGTTTTAGTGGAGGTGTCCCGGGGAGTTGAGCTCCGAGGTGTTGTCGTCATAATTTTATCGTTGCAGTTCTGGAATACCTGAGTTTAGTACGCCGACATCGAAAATCTCTTTTGTACTACTGTTGGTGAGATAACCCTGATAGCCCAGTACTGAGGCGAGTGCGGGAGTATTGCCATAAATCGTATAACGGATGCTTTTCGAAGGTTGAGGTAGACGATTTCCGAGGAGTTCTTGGTTATGTGTTGAAGGATGGATACAGCTGGATCTAGGTATTGTTAGTTTGGGTGATATATTTTGTGTCCCCTGTATCCCCAACACCTGATTGCATAACTAGAAAGTTTCGGGAGTTTATAGGTGGGAATTCAAGTAGCTCCTAGATTATTCTTTCCAACAGACACATGATACGATATGGGATCTATCATATGTTTGTTTCCGGCTTATTCTGCAAGCCAAATCCTTTGTTTTTGTTTTGTTTTGTGGTATTCGAGTTGCTTCAATGTCAAATGTTGATTCCATACCTTTTCTAAACGGTGTTCTCATATTGCTATGTGAATACTAATCCTTCTTGATCATCGAGGTTGTCATGCCAATTCTTTTCCAACCGACGTGCTCTTTTTCAAGTGGATCCGATCATTTCAACAACCGCAAGATAAATTCTAAGTTTTTCTTAACGGTGTTCGTTTCATCCGACCCAAGTTGCCTTTGTTTTCCCACCCTCCCACCCTTTTTTCTTCAAGGACTCAGATTTCTCAATCAAGTATCCTTTTATTGATGGAAGTTTATTCATTCTTTCTTTCAATGTTCTATTCGGTGATTTCTCATGAAGATGGTCAGGAGTTTCAAGTTCATCATTCGTCATTCTTTTCTTCTCCGGTGGTTCCAATTCAAGCTTTATCGATCATATCTTTTCCTCGTTTCTAATGTTTTCTCGTACCGGTGCACCTCTTAATCATTCACCTCTCACTATTCATTTGTTCCGGAGTGATGAAGATATCTCAGAAGATTCAAGTTTCCATTCTCAATTCACTCAAGTTCTTTTGAGGATGCTATCTCGTTCAAGCCATTTAATTCAACCGGTGCAATCTCCTTTCAAGCAATCATTCAACGGTGTTTCTTTTGAGTGGGACCTAACCCACAGGTCTTTTCCCAGGATCTTACCTGACTCTTCTAATTTTCCTGGAGCTATTCTCTAATTCTTTTAAAGTTTTGACGTAAGTATGAATTTTCATCAGTCATGTGCCTTCTCCAAGATCGCATTCAAATTCTTTTCATTATTGGTTCAACCTTTCTAATTTTCATTCCGGAGTGCCTCAACAATTCATGGTGGTGGTTCTCGTCATCATTCTCAACATTTGAAGATCGAAGAAGAGTTTCTCTTAAATCTTGCTCCATTCTCTTCAAGATTCATGTTTCTAGCTTGATGCCATCCTCTCATAATTGTTTTCGATTGTGAGAATAATTCTTCACCCATCCGGAGCATTTCAGGAGTCTTTTCAGTTTCATTCTTCGAACCCACCATCTCAGTATTATTCATTCTTAGCTTTCAGCTCTCGTTCTCCAAATCCTACCGGTGCATCGTTCAAGTATTATCTAATCAGTTCATGATCTCTTCGTTTTCATGTATCTAAATCCTAGCAAGCATCTTCGTTCATTTGCTAACTCTTCCCGGTGTTTCTTTATCTTTTCTTCGTCCATTTTAAATTCTTACGGTGGTTCGTTCAAGAGTTCTCTTCCTTCATTATCATATAGATTCATTCATTCTTTCCAATCCTACCGGTGGTTCGTTGAAGACATTCTCAAGTTTGCGCCATACCTATCTTAATCCTTTCTACAAGAATAAGTAGTATGCCAAATCCGTTGCTTGTCATCAATCTAAATTGTTGAAGGATACGCATAACATAATTCTTATTCTTGTTTCATCCAAGTGATCTAGTTTCTTCTTTCCAGAGTGGTTCGTCATGTCATTTTTCTCGGTTTCATGTGATTCATCTTTTCTTTTCCGAAGTTCCAAGTTTTTTTTTCGCTTTATCTCATCGCAAAGCTTCATCTTATCACTGCAAGGCTTCACCTTGTGTTCAACTTTTTTTTCTTCCTCATCCTTTTATTACCGGAGTTTCTTCATGGAGTTTCTTCATGGTGGTTCATCAAGGATTTAATTCATTCTCGAAGCGTTCTTCAAGATTCTTCTTGGAAGAGCTCAAATATTCTTCTTCCTGCATTCTGAAGTGCAATTCTTTCTTCCTTATCTTTTGAGGTGGTGTTATGTCATTCTTGACAATTTCCATTCATGCTTCATGATTCACATGTTGTCAAGGATGAGGTATTTTAAATCCATCAAGCTCTTCTTTGGAATTGTCTTGGGTTTATATTTCACCTAAAGCTTTCCCTAAGGAATGTTGCTATTATGGTGCTTATAAATGACCCAAGTTCTTCTTTTATCCTCCCGGTGAAATAGTTTCTAGTCTCCTCGTTTTTTATCAATCCAATCTCTTCCGTGAGTGGCAGGTTGTCACCTCATAATTTTGAGATGTTTGCCATAAGCCCACGACAAGCTTATTCGTTTCGTTGTTGGTTTTCCAACAACTCCGTTCTAACCTTCTTGGAAGGGTGTTCTCCAAGATCATTTGTGGCAGAAGTTGTCATTTTCTTCTCCGTCCCTTTATCCCAACGATCTAACTTCTATTCTTTCGTTACGGAGGCATTGTGATGTTGTGCTCTTCACCCATCACCTCGTTTTGTGAGGATCGTGTTCTTTTCTTGCTTATCCATTTAACCGGAGTGTTGTATCATCTCTTCAATATCTTTTCATCTCATCAAGTTTTCTTCTCTTTTCAGTCGGAGTGCTGCCCAAATCATGTCATTCTTATTCCTTCTCTATCTTGTTTAACCGGAGTGGTTTCAATATCTACCTTGTCACTTAACCTCTTGTTTCTCGTCGTATCCCATGTTCCTCTTATCTAACAGAGTGTTTTCAAATTCGTTCAACTTCGTTGTGTTCTTTCTTTCAACTTTTTAACCTCCCAAGGTTCTTTGGTTTCACTCTTTTGTCAAAGAAGCAACTTAGCTTTACCTCTTCTCTTTCTCTTCCGTTTTCCCCTCCGGTGCCATTCTAGATCTTGGGACGAGATCCTCTCGTAGTGGTGGAGTGTTGTAACGCCCCGGATTCGATGCGCCAGGTGTCCGCCAGTTATTCGCCGTCATTGCCATGTCATGTGCTTGCGTGTTGCACTCTGCCATGTCATCATCTGCATTTCATATCATGTCATCATGTGCATCGCATTCGCATACGTGTTCGTCTTATGAATCCGAACTTTTTCCCCGTTGTCCATTTTGCAATCCGGCGCTCCTATATTCCTCGGCGTCCCCTTTCACCTATTTTCGTGTGCGGGTATTAAACCTTCTCGGAATGGACCGAGGTTTGTCAAGCGGCCTTGGTATAGCACCGGTAGACAGCCTGTCAAGTTTCGGGCCATTCGGAGGTCGTTTGATACTCCAACGGTTAACCGGGTAACCGTGTAAGCCTCTTTTGTGTGCAGCCCAACACCCCTCCAGAGTGGCCCAAAACCCACCCAAGTCACTTCCATCATCTCGGTCGTTCGATCACGATCGCGTGGCCGAAAACCGCACTCCATTTGGAGCTTCCTAGCTCCTCCTACCTATAAATATGTGCTCCCCTTGGATTTTTCGCGCAGATGAAACCCTAGCCTTTTTCCCTCCGTGCCGCCGGACAAACCTCCCCACCGCGCCGGACGTGTCCGCCGCTCCCAGCCACGTCGCCCGGCCAATGGCGCGATGCCACATAAGCCCCCGCCGCGCCCGCGCCCAACCAGCGCGCGCCACCTGTCCTCCCCGCGCCCCACTTCGCTGCGGCTCGCGGAGCCCGTCGCGGGCCCGCACGGGCCCGGATCTCACCGCCGCCCGGCCCGCAACCTCGCCGCCCGCACCCGCCTTGCCGGATCTTCGCCGCCGCCTTCGCGCCGTCGCCGGCGACCGGAGCGCTCCATCGCCGCCCGTCAGCCCCGCGGCCCGCGGCCTCCCCGCGCGCCGCCCCGCGCCTGACGAGCGCCGCCTCCCGCGGACGCCCGCCCGTCCCCCGCGCCGTCCTCCTCCGCCGTCCTTCGGCGCCTCGCCGTCCTTCGCCGCCACTCCACCGCGCCGGCGCCCGCCGCCACGGATCCACCGCGCCGCCCCCGCGCCCCGCCGCCGCACCGCTTCGCGCCCCGCGCCGCGCCTCCTCCTCGCCGGCCCCGCTCGCCTCTCCGTCCCTCGCCGCTGCACCCCGAGCTCGCCGGAGTCGCCGTTGACTATTTCCCCGAGGTCCATTTTTTCTGCCAAGTCCCCAGATCCGCATATTTTCATGTCATGTTTATCGCATCATAACTTTGCACCGGTGGCTCCGTTTTGGGCGTGTGGCATATCAATTTGTTCGCCTAGATGAGAACATCATTTCATCTCATTGTATCATTTACATTTGAGTTCAGCTTGATGCCCGAAATGCTGTTAGAAGAGGGTTATGTGATGTTAGTTTCAGATCTGTTTCAGTACATGCACTTTTGTCATTTTGGCCATGATTGATGTGTGCCTCCCATGGAGTTGAGTCCTACATGTGTTTTGTAATATGCCATGCTATCTTTCCAGAGAATTATGCCATGTGTTTTTGTGTTCTTTGTGGTGACTAGCACAAGCATGCAAACTAGGGATCATAATGTTGCTGATTTCAGAGACTTAGTAATTTCACTAAGTCCCTGCCTGCTGTTATTTTATGCCATGTGTTCATGTTGTTTCAGAGAGATCTATGCCTCTTTTGAGCATGATCAGTAACGATGTTTTGAGAATATGGATTTACTCTATCCATCCATGTCTTTGTTTGTAATTATGGAGTGCCATAGCTTGAGTCAATCGAGCTCTACTTTTGCTATAAAATGTTACTGGCAGATTGTTTACATGTTATTCGATTTTGCCAAGCTCGTTGTAGTTGACCCTTGCATGATATATTGTTTTTCTTGCCATGTCTATCTTCTATGCCATGTCCTCTTGATTTATGTATGCTTAATTTATCATGCAATGCTCTGTAGTGAGTGCATCGAGCTCGTAAACATGCCTACTTGTTATCTGTTTTTGACATGTCCAGTTTTCTGCCAAGTCTGAAACCTGTAACGAAACTTGCTTAATTGACATGTGTGTTATCATATATTCTGTTCCTTTTTGGCTTATGGTCAGTAAGGGACTTTTGTTAAGTGCTTTGAGTAGATTCATTCCATGCCTTATTTTGCTATGTCCTGGTCCTGTAGCATGTTGTTTCCTTGCTCTAAACATGTCATCCTGATGTTAATTTCTGGCATGTTAATATTTTCGCTAAGTCTGTGAACCTGTTATCTTTTTACTTTTGCCATGCTTGTTTGAACCTGTTAGGGAGAGATTTAGCCGTAGCTCAGTGTTCATCTTTTGTCAAGCATCTTGAGTAGATTGCTGTCATATGCTTTGTTGATATATTTGTGTGTAGTAGCTTAATTGCTTATTGCTTGCTATGTAGCATCATGCTGTTAATGGCAGATTATTGTCATTCTTGTTTTGCTTGTCATTTGCAAACCGTGCATCCGATTCCGGTGATCTTTATATCGATTTCAACCGAAATCATCTCATCTTTACAGTGGCATACTTGGTTTGCCAAGATTATGCCTAGTTCATCCTTTTTCCTTCCGGAGCATGCATATGCATTGCATACCACATCTCGCATATCGTGCCATGTTTATGTGGTGTTTGTTTACTATGTTGCTTGTTTCTTTTCGGGTTGCTCCTCTCGTTAGCTTTAGTTTCATTCCGGAGTTGTGAGGATTCGTTCGTCTTCGTCCGTTTGTCTTCTTCATGGACTCGTTCTTCTTCCTTGCGGGATTTCAGGCAAGATGACCATACCCTCGAAATCACTTCTATCTTTGCTTGCTAGTTGCTCGCTCTTTTGCTATGCCTATGCTGTGATACCTACCACTTGCTTATCATGCCTCCCATATTGTCAAATCGAGCCTCTAACCCACCTTGTCCTAGCAAACCGTTGTTTGGCTATGTTACCGCTTTGCTCAGCCCCTCTTATAGCGTTGTTAGTTGCAGGTGAAGATGAAGTTTGTTCCTGGTTGGAACATGGAGATGTTGTTCCTTGATTGGAACATGTTTACTTGTTGGGATATCACAATATACCTTACTTAATTAATGCATCTATATACTTGGTAAAGGGTGGAAGGCTCGGCCTTATGCCTGGTGTTTTGTTCCACTCTTGCCGCCCTAGTTTCCGTCATATCGGTGTTATGTTCCCGGATTTTGCGTCCCTAACGCGGTCGGGTGATTTATGGGACCCCCTTGACAGTTCGCTTTGAATAAGACTTTTCCAGCAGGCCCAACATTGGTTTTACCATTTGCCTACCACCTATACCTTTCCTTTGGGAGTAGCTAACCCGAGGGTCATCTTTATTCAGCCCCCCCGGGCCAATGCTTGTCTAAGTGTTGGTCCGAACTAGAGCCCTTTGCAGCGCCCTCTCAAGGAAACTTGAGACTTGGTTTTAGCTGTATGGAGTGTTCATCCGGTGTTGCCCTAAGAACGAGATATGTGCAGCTCCTATCAGGATGTCGGCGCATCGGGCGACTTTGCTGGACTTGTTTTATTACTGTCGGAATGTCTTGTAGCCGGGATTCCGAGACTGATCGGGTCTTCCCGGGGAGAAGGAATATCCTTCGTTGATCGCGAGAGCTTATCATGGGCTAAGTTGGGACACCCCTGCAGGGTTTGAACTTTCGAAAGCCGTGCCCGCGGTTATGTGGCAGATGGGAATTTGTTAATGTCCGGTTGTAGAAAACCCGAAGTTGATCTTAATTAAAATACACCAACCGCGTGTGTAACCGTGATGGTCTCTTCTCGGCGGGGTCCGGGAAGTGAACACGGTTGTTGGAGTTATGTTTGACGTAAGTAGTTCAGGATCACTTATTGATCATAGTTGTTCGACCGTGCTTTTGCCTTCTCTTCTCGCTCTCATTTGCGTATGTTAGACACCAGATATGCTAGTCGCTTGCTGCAGCTCCACCTCACTACCCTGTCCTACCTTTAAGCTTAAATAGTCTTGATCTCGCGGGTGTGAGATTGCTGAGTCCCCGTGACTCACCAGATACTTCCAAAACCAGTTTGCAGGTGCCGATGAGACCGTGCAGGTGACACACCCGAGCTCAAGGAGGAGCCCGATGAAGACCTTGTTCATTGTGTTGCTTCGTTTCAGTTGATCAGTAGTGGAGCCCAGTTGGGGTCGATCGGGGACCTTTGTCGCTTTTGTGGTTCTTCTTTTATTTTGGTTCCGTAGTCGGACCTTGATTGTATCTGGATGATGTAATGCTTTACTCATGTATTGTCTGAAGTGGCGATTGTAAGCCAACTATGTATCTTTTCCCCTTATGTATTACATGGGTTGTGTGAAGATTACCTCACTTGCGACATTGCTTTCAATGCGGTTATGCCTCTAAGTCGTGCTTCGACACGTGGGAGATATAGCCGCATTGAGGGCGTTACAGTACCGATCTTGTTTGCCTTCAATTTTCGAAGCAAGGGACCTTTTCAACACCCCTGGAGCGGGAACCAGTAACCCGCCGGTGGTAAACCGGGCGGAGGCACCTGCGACAGGCGCACCGGTCCAGCCCCGTTTAATAGATCTACCTCGTCATAACACTGGTGTACCGCAGGCTGTGCCCACACCTCCGGGTCACTACTCCAATCCGCTGGATAACCTCGTTGCGGCTGCGGCACGGTTAGAGGCTATTCCAGTTGAAGGTGATTCATTGCAGGCGATAGAGACGCGCCGGGTCAAGGAGCTCCTTAGGACGGCTTTGGTCCAACAGGAAGCGTATTCATACAGCCGCGACCGGATTCATTCTACCCCACGTCCAAGCCGGAGTTATAGCAGGCATATGGAGGAACCAGCTGTGTCAAGTAATGCACGGCGTGGAGCGCCCCGTGGCAACAATCCGGCCGGTGGTGTCGACAATGCCCAGGAGGTGGTGGACCGGGCCCGAGCGCGCAGGGAGGCCGAGTTAGCGGCGCATCATCAAGCTCGTCAGCTTACGCCGGTTCGTTCGACCACTTCGGTTGAGCCTGGGCTTAATTCTAGCGCATTGGGGGTACCTTGCCTTGTCCCCGCTTTACGCAATGTGCGCCTGCCTAAGGATCTCAAGGGCCCGCGCAAGGTACCAAACTATATGGCGGATCAACCTCCAGAGACATGGGTGGAGAGCTATGAGATGGCCATGGAGATGCTTGATGTAGATGACGCAGCGTGTGCAAAGTATTTCACCATGATGCTTGAAGGGACGGCCCGTACCTGGTTGAAGAGCTTGCCGCCCAACTCTATCAGTTCATGGGCCCAGTTACGGGCCCGGTTCATCAATAACTTCAAAGACACGTGTAAGCAGCCTATGTCGATAGTGGATTTAGCTGCCTGTGTCCAGGACGAAGGAGAATCAACTACTCATTGGGTACGCCGGGGCTCACAAGTTCTGCATTCATTAGACCGCATCAACGCTGACACCGCAGTCATAACCTTGGAAGGCAATTGCCGGTTTGGACCCCTAAGGTTGAAGTTAGGATGGATGAAGCGCCATTGCACTAACACGGGGACTCTCATGGCCGCTTTGGTAAAGTATGCTGATTCTGATAGTACCAAGGATCCCGAGTCTGATGATGAAAGGACAGGGAAGGGAAAGAAGAACGGCAACTCCAAGGGTCAGCAACATCACTCATCAGGTAATGGCGGCGGAGGCAAGCGTAAAGCGGATGGCAACATGGACTTTGTGGCTAATACTAATGCACAGGACAAGGGCCAGCGATGCAAGTTTAAATCGCAGAACCGCAGTGGAGCACCTAGTCCTAATCCGGATCGACTGAATTATCTATTGAACCATCCCTGTCCAAAGCATGGGACGAAGGAGGCGCCAGACAACCACCTTTGGAAGGATTGCTACATTATGCAGGAGTTCAAGAGTTCTAATGCTTTCCGGTATGATCCCGGCGCCGGCGGTGGATCCAGGCCAGGTTCCGGTGGAGGAAACTTCGGTTCAGGATTTAATGGTAATCCGGGCGGACATAACAATCAGAACAATCAGAATAACCAGAGGGGTTACAATCAGCAACAGCAGCAGTCGGGTTATCAGAGCAACCCGAAGCAATTGAATAGTGGGCAATATCACGTATTCACCACTAGTTTGGACAAGCTAGATCGGAAGGTCCAAAAGCGGGCGGTTAATTCTATTGAACCGGCCGTGCCCCGATATCTACGTTGGTCAGAGCAGCCAATCATATGGAGCAGAGAGGATCAACCTCCCCGGGTTGACAATCCGGGTCAGCTGGCTTTGGTGGTGGCACCTCAAGTGGGAGGTTATAAGTTCACCAAGGTACTCATGGATGGGGGTAGCAGTATTAACATCCTATACTATGAGACCTTCCGTCGCATGGGGCTAACAGATAAAGATCTCCGACCGTCAAATACGGTTTTCCATGGTGTGGTACCTGGCAAGTCAGCATACCCCGTTGGTAAGATAGCACTGGAAGTGGACTTTGGAGATGACCATGATTCTAGATCAGAGACGCTGACGTTTGAGGTGGTAAAAATCCAAAGCCCGTATCACGCCCTGTTTGGTCTACCGGCCTATGCCAAGTTCATGGCACGTCCCTGTTATGTGTACTTGCAGCTCAAGATGCCGGGTCATAAAGGGACTATAACGGTCCACGAAAGCCGTAAGGTCGCTTTGGAATGCGAAGAAGGAGATGCGGCTTACGCAGAATCGGTTTGTGCCACCGAGGAGCTGAAGTATTACAAAGACAATGTTGATCCGGCGGATATGACTCCTTTGAAGAAGCCTACCACGGAACATAATCCGGCCCTAAAGTTCACATCGGCAGCTGAGACTAAGCTTGTTGACTTCGTACCTGGCGATCCGTCCAAGCAGTTCAACATCAGTGCCAATTTGGATCCGAAATAGGAAAGCGCGCTCATCGAGTTCATCCGTGAGAATCGGGACATCTTTGCATGGAAGCCTTCTGACATGCCAGGTGTACCGAGGCGACTCGCTGAGCACACTCTTAATGTGGATCCTAAATACAAACCGGTGAAACAATTCCTCTGCCGGTTCAATGAGGAAAGACGCAAAGCTATTGGAGAAGAAGTGGCCAGGCTCCTAGCAGCTGGCTTCATCGTTGAGGTTTTCCACCCTGAGTGGCTTGCTAATCCGGTGCTGGTCCTTAAGAAAAACGGCACCTGGCGCATGTGTATGGATTACACTAATCTTAATAAAGCTTGTCCAGCGGATCCTTTTGCCCTCCCCCGTATTGATCAAATTATTGATGCTACGGCGGGTTGCGAGCGTTTAAGTTTTTTGGATGCATATTCCGGCTATCATCAGATCAAAATGGCAATTAAGGACCAGGAGAAGACCGCGTTCATAACTCCCTTTGGAGCCTTTTGGGCTCAAGAGTGCCCAGGCAACCTATCAACGGTGTGTGCAAAATTGTCTTCACAAGCAGATTGGCCGCAATGTACATGCCTATGTGGATGATATCGTGGTTAAGTCAAGGAAGAAGGAGACTTTGGTTGATGATTTGAAGGAAACCTTTGATAACCTGAGGACGTATAAGATGATGCTCAATCCGGCCAAGTGTGTCTTCGGTGTACCGGCAGGCAAGTTGTTGGGTTTTCTGGTGTCCAACAGGGGAATTGAGGCTAATCCGGAGAACATTACGACCATCACCTCTTTGGCTAAACCGAAGTGTATCAATGACGTTCAACGATTGGCTGGCCGGATTGCCGCGTTCAGCCGGTTTATCAGCTATCTTGGTGAGAAAGCAATCCCCTTGTATCAGATGTTGAAAAAGACGGATCAATTCGTCTGGAGTTCTGCTGCTGATCAGGCGTTCGAGGACTTAAAGCGGCAATTGGCCAATCCGCCCGTGCTCGCCGCTCCCATTGACAAGGAGCCATTGTTGTTGTATGTTGCTGTTAATGCTCGCGCGGTCAGTGTAGCTATTGTGGTGGAGCGGAAGGAGGCAGGCAAGGAGCATCCGGTTCAACGTCCGGTTTATTATATCAGCGAGGTGCTTATTGAATCCAAACAAAGGTATCCACATTGGCAGAAGCTGGTATATGGAGTTTTCATGGCAAGCCGGAAGCTGAAGCAGTATTTCCAAGGGCATCCCATCACAGTGGTCAGTTTTGCCCCCTTGGGTGATACCATCCAGAAACGGGAAGCGACGGGCCAGATTGCCAAGTGGGCTATAGAGCTTGGGCCGCACGGTTTAAAATACGTGCCTCGAACGGCGGTGAAGTCCCAAGCGCTTGTCGATTTCATCAATGATTGGACGGAGCTGCAGGCCCCTGAAGAGAAGCCGGATCACACATATTGGACCATCCATTTTTACGGGTCACGGCAATTGGAGGGCTCGGGGGCTGGAGTCGTATTTACTTCCCCACGAGGTGACAAGTTCTGTTATGTTCTCCGCTTAATGTTCCCTTGTACTAACAATGCAGCTGAGTATGAAGCCTTGCTCCATGGTCTCTGGATGGCTAAAGAGATGAATCTAAGCCGGGCTAAGTGCTTCGGTGACTCGGATCTAGTGGCTCAATAGGTGTCTGGCACTTGAGATTCTAAAGACCCACTCATGGCTGCATATCGTCGTGAGGTGGATATTGTTGCGGGTCACTTCAAGGGCTATCAGGTGGACCGCATGGACCGTCGGAAGAATGAGGCGGCGGACGCCCTGAGCTGGTTGGGCTCCCAGCGTAAACCGGTCCCGCCTAATGTTTTTCTTGATGTGCTGCACAACCCGTCAGTCAAGCTCCCAGGTGAAGCGGATTTGGCTGTTCCTGACCCGGAGGCTCAATTGGTGGCAGCTCTTCACGTCATTTCGGATTGGACACTTCCTTACCTGGCATACATGAACCGGGGCGAGTTACCAGAGGATGAGACTCTGGCCAGACAAATAATACGGCGGTCCAAGTCCATGACAATTGTCAATGGCGAGTTGCACCATTGCAGTGTATCGGGAGCATATCAACGCTGTGTATCTCCTGAGGAAGGCTGTGAAATTTTGCGTGAGATCCACGAAGGGGATTGTGGTCACCACGCCGGTTCAAAATCTTTGGTGGCTAAAGCGTTCCGCCATGGTTTCTATTGGTTAACTGCCCATGCTGATGCGGAGGATCTGGTCAGACGATGTGATGGTTGCCAAAAGTTCTCAAGATGTGCTCATGTACCGGCTCAAGAATTGAGGATGATTCCAATCACTTGGTCGTTTGCAACTTGGGGTCTAGATATGGTTGGGCCTTTCAAAAGGTCCAAGGATAAGAAGACTCACCTCCTGGTGGCGGTTGATAAGTTTACAAAGTGGGTGGAGGCGAAGCCTGTTAGCAAGTGTGATGCAGCCACGGCGGATCAGTTCATCAAAAAGGTGATTTTCCGGTTTGGTTTTCCACACAGTATCATCACAGATAATGGTACCAATTTGTCCAAAGGTGCCATGAAGGAATTTTGCGAACGGGAGCACATCCGCCTTGATGTTTCATCAGTGGCGCACCCACAGTCCAATGGTCAAGCAGAAAGAGCTAATCAGGAGATCTTGAGAGGCATCAAACCGTGGCTTATGGTTCCTTTGCAAAGGACGCCGGGTTGTTGGGTAGAAGAGTTGCCATCTGTATTATGGAGCATTAATACCACACCCAACAGATCAACAGGATACACGCCATTCTTCATGGTCTATGGAGCGGAGGCGGTTCTCCCTAGTGATACCCGTCACGATTCACCTCGTGTGGCGGCTTATGTTGAAGCGGACAACGAGACAGCTCGACAAGATACTTTGGACCGGTTGGATGAAGAGCGAGACATAGCAGCTGCCCGCTCGGGGATTTACCAACAGGATCTTCGTCGCTATCACAGTCGTCGAGTTAGAACCAGAACCTTTCAAGAAGGAGATTTGGTGCTTCGGCTCATTCAAGATCAAACCGATATGCATAAGTTATCCCCGCCTTGGGAGGGACCTTTCGTGGTCAGCAAGAATCTGCACAACGGGTCATACTATCTGATCGATGTTCGAGAGCAAAAAGACTCACGCAAATCAGAAGAGGAGACCAACAGGCCGTGGAACATAGCTCATCTTCGGCCTTACTATACTTGAGCCATTGGCTCTTCTTATGTATATATTATGACAATGTACATATTATAAATACAATAAACCGGATCCTCAGCTAAAGCGGGGTATCTGTTCTTTTACATCATGCGTGGTTACATGGAGTTGTTCTATCTTAAAGCGGCCTCCAGTTTACCCCTTGCAAAAATTATAAATATCACTAGGGGGCTCGGTCATGTCTGAACCGATGCAACACCTTTTGATAGGCGAAAGCCACCAGATCACTTGGGGGCTCGGTCGTGTCCGAACCGATGCAACACCTTTTGATAGGCGAAAGCCACCAGATCACTTGGGGACATGGTCAAGTCTGAACCAGTCACGCCTCTTGATCGGCCTAAAGGCCATAGAATCACTTGGGGGCTTGGTCGAACCCGAACCATTGCCATGCCACTTGATCGGCGTAACGCCACGGTTTCACTTGGGGACCTGGCTGACTTGAACCATAGCTACACCTATTGGGAGCTTGGTCGTGTCTGACCATGGTAACACCATTTGATCGGCTCAGTAAAGCCTCTTTTTTGCAAATGGTTTTATCATTGCCTTTGCTTTAATAATTTTCTTGATAAACTGCTATTTTATGTTAGTTTCGTTTTTAAACCGACAATGTTTTACACCGGTTCAAGCTGCCAATTTGGCGGAACACGGTCCATTTTTTTGAACCGGATATTATTTACCCGGTTTGATTTTTTCTGTTAACATCCTATTTTGGATTAACTAAATGTTTATTATGACCAAGCACGGTTTACATAGTAAACCGGCATTGGATATACAGGAGCTGTTTTCTCCCATGACGGTGCAGGTTTATCAAACCGCCGTGTCAAGATTAGGCTAAGCCTACTTCGTGCCCAATGATGGCAGGTATTTTGTATCAAAAAATTTGATCATATATGTCAATCTCCTTGCATATATATGAAGTTCATAAACCGGCTGGCGGTACAACCGCCCTGGTAGTTTAAGATTTTATGATTGCAGGAGGTATAGATTGGCAGTTTCGATCTTTCAACCAAGCGTATCAGTTCAGATGCACGAAGACATCTCAGAAGCAAAAGTATTGGCTATCCTATTACAAGGCAACATGGTGCCCGAATAAGATCATTGTTTTCTGGCAAAATATAACAAGGCAGCCTATTAAACCGGTCTCCGGTTCAAGCTTGGTTACCGCCTTGGTCTGATGGTCGTGGGTCGCCCTGCACTGCTTCAGTTTCTTCTGCCCTACCCAGCGGCTGGAAGTCAACAGTGGTCCAGTCGATTCCCATTAATGCTTGAAAAACAGCTTCATCATGGATCAGTGAAGACGGTTCAATATCAGGAGCATAGGTATGCTTACGGATTGGCGGGATTGGATTTTCTGCTTCGGGAACTGGTGCAGCCACTCGTTTGTTCTGATTATTATATTGGGCTTGATAATGCGTCAAATCTGCCTCTTCTACCAATTGACAAGCCAGAGGGCGCACTGCCCGGTTTATTGCCCTCAGATCATCTTCATTGCACTCTGACCCGTCTTCCTTCAAACTGGGATAGCCCTGAGCTGCTTCAATGGGATCGAAGTCTGGCACCCATGCCTTTGCCCGGATTAAAGCGTTGATGGCACCAGTTCGAGTAGCAGATTTTTTCAGCTCTTCAATCCGGGCAGGAAGCATTGACAATCTCTTAAGAGTATCTTGGATTAACGTGGGTGCCGGACTGTTATGTGACGCAGTCGAGATGATCCGCTGCGCTCCAGTATACAGCTGTTCGATTAATGTGTAGGCAGCCTTCAATTTCATTCGAACATCTAACCCCAAGTGGTTAATGCGGGTGCCTGCAACATGATAGAACAGTTCACAAACCAGACCTATCATAGGAACACCGAAATTATCACAGAAGTCAAAGAACGCTTACCAAAGATGGCGGCAGACATTGCATGCACTTGTCGCTTTACGCTGGTCAGTTCGTCTGTCACCGGTTTAAGGGCAGCTTCAGCAGTTTCAATTTTCTTGATCAAAGCGTTTTTCTCAGTGGCCCAATCCTCCTGATCTTTCTTGAAGCCCTCCTTCAGCTGTTCCATGACGCTTAAAGCGCTGGTCAACTCCTCTTTTGCTTTGGAGGTTTCAGCTTGTTGAGATTTTAAGTTCTCTTGAAGATCGGCGAGTTGATTTTCTTTGGTCTTCAGCTCAGCCTGCATTCAGACAGTTATATGGTTTAACAGACGGTATGGATATTGAAGTACCAACCACATAACGTGTTATGCACTTGGAACTTGGGGGCTAATGCCTATTTGATCTACAACTGTCAACTGATCACAAAGTCCCAAGCTCAATACAAGTATTCAACTTGGCACTTGGGGGCTAATGGCTATTTGCTCAAAAATTATGAGTGAAATTCGAAGCAATCAGATATTATTAAGTCCCGGTTCAACTACATTAAGTTGAACCGACCCTTGGGGGCTACATCAACGCATTCTGAAGTATGCAGCTTTATATTTCACAAGTTCCGGTTCGAAAGAAGATTACAAACCGACCCTTGGGGGCTAGGGGAATCAGCAAGGCTAAAAGATATACAAGCAGGAAGAGGCATATGAAAGTTACCTCAAATTTCTCCTTCATCATGTTCACTAGGCCAGCTTCATGATCGCGACTAGTATATAGCCGGTTCAGATAACCAGAATGAAGATCCTGAGCACTCAGTGCAGCATAAGTTGCCAAACCGACGTTCCACTTGCCCTTGCCCATTGCGGCAAATTCATCCTTGGCAGTATGTCTGGACAAAGCGACAGGATTGCTGGGTTCGGTATGACCAACACCAGTGATGACAACTTCATCATCCTGGGCGTCACCGGTTTGCACTGTGGCTGTCGGCTTGCCAGTAGCTTTGGATGGATTTGTGGATTTTTCATTCCGGACGGGACTTCCAGGCTGGTCAGCAGGACCGGAAGCATCAACAGGCCTCTCTTCAGCAATAAAAACCTCATCTTGCGTTGGCGGGTCATTCGGCATATATTCATGAATGGCCGCTTCAACATCTGGAGTGGTGCCCGGTTCAGGGGCAGTTTCTACTTCGGCCGCTTTATCCAGGCGAGCTTTCTTGCTCGGCCTTGGTTTAGCCCTGAAAGGAGCAGCAAAATCAAAAATAGTATAGGTTGAAAGCTACAATATCAAGAATATTATGATAAGTGCAAGCTTACCCAAGCACGGTTTTAAGCGGTGGCAGCTGAGTACCCGTTGACTCGCCGGAGGATGAGTGGGAGGTAACCTGATAATCGGAGTCAGATGGGTTAAGCGGTTGACGAAAATGGCCCGCTTTAGGACAAGTACTGACAAGCAAATTAGAGACCTCTGAACAACGTCTCTGAACCGGACTGTTTGGTAAACCGGCGGAGGTAACTACCTGGCCGCTGTGCCGAGTCGTGCGACGCACTTCATGCTGTTGGGTCTTCATAAGAAATTTGGGATCCAAATGAGCAAGAGGATGAGAAAAATTAACTTTCCGGATTGCCTGACGAATTTTTAGTGAAGGCAAAGAGTTCGAATCAGAAGAAAGAATAATTACCTCTGCATCGTCAGCATGGCTAGCTTCGGCATCATCCTGACAAGTATTATCATCAATAAGGCGTGTAAAAGAAAGCCTAGTAAATCGAGTTCTACCTTAAGGTCCGGATTACTCACATTATCATCAGCAGGCGGATCAGAGGATGCGGTGGTTTTCCTCTTATGAGCAGGTTTCTTAAGGACCTTTGTCTTTGGATGGGTCGGCCTCTCCGGTTTGTCTGCCTTCTCCTGCGAAAGCTTCTTGCTCCAAAACGGATCATCACCCTGTTTAACAGATATTGGTATCAAGTATTAAGCAGATGTAACATTATCAGAGTTAACGAAAGGGAAAATTCAGACTCACAGCTGGCGGTTTGTTGGTAGCACGGAAAGGAAGCAGGCCGGTTCGGGCACAAACGTATTCTGGTTCGTTCAAAATTTTCTTCACAACTTCTGTGACTTCTTCGTTAGTAAGCTGGATGTTCACGTGCCGCAGAGGGTCATTAACACTTCCCGTATATTCACACATCAAACCGGAGCGTTGGCTGAGAGGCAGTATGCTCCAGGATATCCAGCAACGAGCGAGATCCACTCCTGTTAAACCGTTGGCCATAAAGGCTCTGAGCTTGGACAGTTGGGGAGCATATTTACTCCTCTCTTTGGCCGTCAGCCTCTATGGAAAGGGGTGTGTGTTGCTAAGCCGTTCCGAACGATAGCCGGGCAAGGGATTTTCATTTGCAGGAGAGGTGTCTTTGCAATAGAACCACGATTGATTCCATTCTTGGGGATGGCTGTGCAGCTTTGCGTGAGGATAAGTGACCTCTTTCCGCTTTTGAATCGCCATGCCACCCAATTCCATATTGGAACCATCAGTAAATTCTATGCGACGGTTTAGGTGGAACAAATCTCGGAATAACTCGACTGAAGGTTCCTCTTGAAAGAACACCTCACAGAGCACTTGGAAATGACATATGTTGGTGACAGAATTGGGGCCAGTGTCTTGCGGACGAAGTTGGAAGTTGGCCAAGACGTCCCTATAGAATTTCGAACCGGGTGGATTAAAACCTCGGGCCAAGTGATCCGCAAAAACTACAACCTCTTCTTCTCGAGGCGTGGGAGGGCATTCTTTGCCTGGGACCCTCCAGTGGATGGTATTCTTGCTGCTCAAAGCGCCAGTCAAGACTAAGTTATTCAGATGCGTCTCTGTAACACGAGAAGGAGCCCAGTTGCACTCATATACTTGTTTGGCCATGGTGGAATCTACAAAATAAGCGATTCCGGTTTGAGATTGTGTTGGGTACAAAGTATACACTGATATGATCGGGGTTAAACCGAGGATAATTACATTCAAACCGAAGCTCCGTGAAGCGATGGACTATGGTCAAGGGATCCTGGCGGTTCAATAAGGGGACTAATGGGATATACCGGTTTATTAACTTTTCCTATGGTAAGTTAAACCGCCTGATCTAAATATTGAAAGCATTGGAGGTTCCGAAATGGTTAAGTATGCAGAAACAGGTTTCACAAAAGTTCTGTTACAGCAATGGATCTGAGGTAACTTCAGAAAAGCAGAAAAAATATTCAAAGGCTTCAAAGCAGAGCGGAAGTAAATCAATGGGCAGATATACAGATGAGATCCACGGACTTTAACATGAGACTATAGGTGGATGCGGAAAGCTAAATGGTATTCAGTACAAGGTTTTACAGATCCATACAGAGGTTAGCACATGAACAGGAGCAGTCGACGAACATCGCAAGAACAAGGAACCCTAGAACAGATCTAGGTTAAGAAGAACAGAGGACTTACCAGAGCTGAGGAGGGTGTGTAAGATCACCGCAGTTTTCTGGTGCGTTCAGGTCGATGCAGCGGCCAAGGTCGAGGCTAAAGGCGACGGCGGCGGCGGAGCTCTGGAGCTGACGACGCGAGGAAGACGAAGATGAGAAGGCGGGAAGGGGAAAAAGGAAATGACCCTTCGGTCCTATTTATAAGACAAAAGACATGTGCCAGGCGCGACAAACCAGGGGCCACCGAACGGAGCTGTCGCCTCGATTTTCGCATCCTTATTAAAATGATGAGGTATTACGAATACTTTCTTTATGACAGATGATGTCACCCCGGTTTAAAAGCAATTGGAGAAGGTGACATCAAGACGGTTCAACAATTACCAGAAGATGATAAAGATGAAGATTTATGCTAAGGATTGACATGAACACGTTCAAATCAATCTGGGGCCTAATGTTGGGGATATTACTACTGGGCGTAAACCGGCCTACCAGGGCCGGGTTAACTTCATCAGTAGTCCTAGAGCGTTAAAGCCCAAGAAGATAAATGAGGGCCCAAGGCCGTAGTCGGTTCAACACTTGCGGCCGTAAACTGGCTTTGTATGTAAACTTGTATTATAAGTTAGGAATAAGGAGAGACCAACCTGGGTACGAATATGAACCGGAGATTGGGACTTTGTGAACCGACGGGCGTCACCCATGTATATAAGGGGGCGACCCGACAGCGGTTCAGGGACAGACAACCACAACTCGAGACTTAGGCAAAGCTTGTTTGCTCCCTAGTCATCGAAACCCCATCAATTCCATCACAACTAGGCGTAGGCTTTTACCTTCATCGAAGGGGCCGAACTAGTATAAACCCTCTGTGTCCCTGTGTTCGCTTTAACCCCTTCGAGTTAACCCGTTGTGATGGCTCCACGACTAAGTCCTTTTGCTAGGACATCTGCCGTGACAAACCCACGACAGATCACAAACACAGAACTCAGTTCTTGAGGTCGGCTTCAATGAGACAACCCACCATGTACTCCTACATGGCCTCTGACCGCTACCTTTACCAAATCGTGTTCACACACTTAGCTCACACACAGTAGGACATGTTTACACACCTCCGATGCATCCCCGATGAATCAGACCCGACTCAACTCTAAGCAGTAGCAGGCATGACAAACAAGCATGAATGACTAGGCACATCAGGGCTCAAACAACTCCTACTCATGCCAGTGGGTTTCATCTATTTACTGTGGAAATGACAGGTCATGCAGAGGAAAGGGGTTCAACTACCGCAACATGTAACAGTTGAATCGTTATTGTCCTAATGCAGTAAAAGAGAGCAGGAGCGAGAGAGTGGGATTGTATCGAAATGAACAAGGGGGTTTTGCTTGCCTGGCACTTCTGAAGATATTATAGCTCTTCATCGGTGTCATTGATCTCATCGTCGAAACCACGTCTATTGAGAGGGGACAAATACCGGCAACATAGAGAAAGGACACAATCAATGCAACGCACAATATGATGCATGCTCATGACATGGTAAAATGAGCTTGTTGGGCTAATGCAACTACAACCAGAAGGTAATGAGCTTATTTGAATCAAGGATTCAAATACAAACCTAAACTATGAACTCATATAAGTGCATTATCATGTTTCATCTAAACAGCAAGGTTAGGTTTCTCTAACCTGCATGAAACTCGTATAGATGGATAGATTGGATTTTTCTGATCATTTTTCATATATAATTTGTTTCATTGGAGTTACGGTTGATTTTATATGATTTTTAGAAGTTTGCATTATTTTCCGGAATTTCCTGTATAAGAATAATCCCAGTAAATAATTATTGCGTCAGCATGACGTCAGGGTGACGTAATCAGGTCAAAGGCACGGTCCAGGTCAACTCTAACCTGTGGGTCCGGCGTGTCAGGTCATTAGTCTAACTAATATTTAGTTAACACTAATCTTAACCTAATTAACAGGCCGGCCCCACTTGTCATGGACTCAGGGGGAAAGTCAACCTGGGCCCACACGGGGTCAAACGTGATCAAATGGGGTCAAACTCGCCGGCGTTTAGCGGCGTTTGGAGTCGCATGAGTCAACAGGAAGGCCTAGGCGACGGTGGCGGAACCCCTGGGCATGTCGGAGAGACGAGGGGGAGGCGGTGGCCACGGCTACGGCGGTCGGCGGCGGCGAGCACACTCGGCTGTGGTGGGGAACGGCGAGAGAGAGGCTTTGGGGGCGAATGGAGGGGTCCAGGGGGTTGGGGCGACGACGTGGAGGTCGTCCAGACGTCCAGGGGCGAGGGCGGCAAGCAGGTGGCGCCGTGGCGGCCTCAGGCATGCCGGCGCTCACCTCTCTGCCTACCTAGCGAGAGGAAGGAGCTGACTGGCCATGGGCCAGCACAGTGCTGGGCCACCAGGTGGGCCTGCCAGGTAAGCCCCAGGTGAGCCTCTGTTCTTTCCTATTTTTATTTCTCTTTTCTATTTTCTATAATTGTGTTTCGCTTTATTAAAAATACTTAGGCACACTCAAAAATCACCAAACTGCTCATGGCCAGTGTTTGGAATATATCCAACATGGAACATTTCAGCTTAGGATTATTTGGACATTTAAAATATTTTATAGAATTTAAATGTCCAAATTCAAATACTTATGATTTATTTCAAAAATCCAGAATGTCCTAGAAAAGTGTGCACCATTTTTGCCAGGGGTTTTAGCCCAAACCAGAAATGATGAACATTTTGTGAAGGCGTTTTGGGTTCATTGAAACCAATTTAGTAAACCCTAGTTGGTTTCAGGGGAGGTGCTGGGGTTCTGTCATCCCCATTTCAGGATTAACTGAAATTGAAAAAGATGCATTGATGCAATGCCACAAGTTACAGGCAAAACTCTAGGGCTATGACACCAAGCACACGCCTTCCTAACGGAGATGGCGACGGTCCTCAAGGAATCGCCTGGATCCCCAAAGCCTCTCGAGGCTAAGGGCCCTGGTGGCTCGTGAGAAGCAACCCTTCACCGCGTACCTTCAGCTGCTCCAACATCCCTTCATCAACAGAACCAGGTGACATTTTCCAAGTTTATTTAGCTGGGAGCGCCCCCTGGGCTGCATCATTCCCAGGCCACGTAGGTCCGTCCCTGTGGCATGTATCCTCATGACTTTAGCTTACCTTGTTGGGGGCGCCCCTCGGGCTGCATCATCCCTAAGCCTCTCGGGCTAGGCCAAGTGGCATGTATCTTCCCTGCATTTACCTAAGCCATTATGCTTTCCATGATTAACCTACCTATGACTATCGCCTGCTTGATTGGCACTTACCCCGGGAGTTGCTCGCTCTGGCACGACGCTTGTGCTTGGGTCCGTCCCTGCAACATCGACAAATCTGAGTGGCCAAGCCCTGGCCACGCGTGCCACCTCACCAGGCCCTCAGTGCCCCCGTTCTCTGGCGAAGCGATCAGCGGCCGCCCGGCAACCATAATGGCAAACCGTGTCTCTCCTTCTGCTGGCTTGCAGGAATCTCCAGAGGATGACGGCAGGAGGCACCGTGAGCTCCCTCTTCTCCCGTGCAATCTGCTTGCACGTTAAAAGGGAGGCTCCTGAGCATCGCGACTCAGGAGCTCTAACTGGCTCTCCAGCCCTCACCCCCTGGCCTTGACCACGGCACGCGACCTGGCATACCAGCGGCGGCTGAGCTCGCTCGAGGGCCGGGACCTGAGGACGTAGAGCACAAAGGAGAGTATGGAGAAGAGGGAGAGGCTCGTATGGGCCTGGCCAAGCTATGCAACGGACACCTATGCCCGAATCTGGTGCATCATGAGGAACCAACTGTGGACCGTCAAGATAAGTCTCGAGCTCGGATTGGCTAAAACAGCTAAGGACTAGGAACCACACAAGCCGCAGCCCTGCTGCAGCAACGTCATCGCCCTTTCCTACCACTCGACGACTGCTTGGGCGCTAAAGGGGACCTCCTGAGCATTGCGCCTCAGGGGCTCTTACTAGACCTCGGGCCGCTCACCTCCTGGCCTTGACCACGACACGCGACCTGGCATACTAGTGACGGCTGTAGCCTGCCTGGGGACCGGGACTAGTCGGCGTAGAGCACCAAGTCGTCGCGAGGTCAGAAAAGTGAGACCGAGCTGAAGCAGGATTCGCGCGAGCGCAAGTTCATAATAAGGATAATATGGACAAAAGACGTTACAGACCCTTTACATGCCTACGTCCAATCAACTGCCACGCGTCATCCTACCACCGCTCCAGCGCAGCGGCTAGCCAGTCAGCTTAGCATTGCATGCCTCATCATCCTGGATGAGTATCAAGACGGGGTCAGGCAGCAACGGATTGGACGAGCTCTATTTCCGTCCCTGATAAAGTTTGGGGCACGTAACCAGCGCATTTAATGCATTTGTCCTAAGACGTCTGTGATAAGCACGTGCACTGTAGCACTTTACACCTCATGTGTGCCTATACGCCACTGTGCTCGCCCCTTTGCTATAAAAAGGAGGCCCAAGGCGATACAAGAAAGGACTTTTTGGACTTTCCGGCCCTATTTGCATGCGTAGCAGCTAGCCGAAGCTCAAGAACACTAAATACACTACAAGCAGGACTAGGGTTTTATGCTTCTCAGTGGCCTGAACCTAGATAAAAGTCCCTAGTGTTGATCGCTAGATCTGCTCTTTGTGCACTCCTCTTCCCTGCCAAACATCTTTGGAGCGCCAGGTAGGGGAAGAGGTTGTGCAAACCTGATCTAGCAGTTAGCGAGTTAGTTTCTTGATCACCATGTCTCCCAAGAAGAAGGCGATCACGGTGATCGGTTCGTCTGCGGTCGATCTGCCCGTACCGACACGAACGGGCGACGGTGCAGGTGGACATCACGAGCATCCACGACGTTCTGGCGACCGTAGCTAGGCAAGCGGTGTCATCCACGGCCGTGACGATGGCTCGTGCACTACCGGATCCAAGGACGGAGCCGTGCTGCCTACGAGCGGTGCGCTGACCTCCATGGTTGGGAAGGCGACCTCCAAGACGCCCCTGCCGGCGCACGCGACACGGTCTCCCTAAGACGTGCGTGACAAGCAGCACCGCGATGTTGGTGACCCCGAGCATCGCTGCGGAAAAAGCCCTCAGCATCATTCCCGATATGCACTGGGCCGGCATGCACGCCAAGATGCTGGTGGAAACGGTGCATGGCCATGGATTCACGATGGAGCTCCTTCTAACGCAGTTAGAAGTCAGAGCACCTCACATTACTCGCGCTTGTCGCTGCCTCCTATACCAGCAGAAGTGTTGGCACGAGTGCAGCTACTCTTCGAATTTCCTCCTATTGCGGAGAAGCAAGAAGAGTGGAGGGCTGCTATCCATAGCCTTATTGGCCACGCCAATAAAGATGGGTACCAGGAGGCAGGTCTTTCGCGCATTGGTCCACCGAGCCGGCGCGTGCCGACGACGGAAGGGTCAGAGGCGCTGCAACCATGGTGCACTCCCCTCCACCACGATAGCAACGGTCGCCAGCTCGACAGGTCGATGCCCACGATGACGGCTCCATGGTGTCGTCTGATCCACGAGCTCGTCATGACCAACGTCAAGTTCTTGGGGAACGGGTCAAAGAAGACACTCGAACTACCATCGAGCGGCGGCGGGAAGCGGGCCATCAATTTGATAGGCGTGCAGGGCCCACTGTAGATAGGCCTACACCGGGGGGATTCTGGTGACTTACCTTACGAGGTGGGTTGTCCAGCTTTCACCCGTGAGCTGCGCCGATTCCAGTGGCCAACTTACCGCATGTTCCAACTAGAGGTCCCGGAGAAATACGATGGCAAGGCTCATCCGTGTGAGTTCATTAGCGTTTACACCATCGCGATGCAAGCTGCCGGGGCTCGAGACAGCAAGGTGCTTGCGAACTACTTCCCATTGGTGCTCAAGCTCAATGTCAGGTCGTGGTTGATGCACCTGCCAGTAGATTCCATCTCCTCTTGGTCGGATCCGTGCCACGAGTTTGTTGGCGCCTTTACCGGAGGCCACCAAGTTCCTGGCTAGGCGAGTAATTTACATCTCATCGCCCAGAAGGATGGTGAATCCTTGTGCAAGTACAACATCCCAGATGTTCATCCTGCCGCTGTCATCAGCGCATTTTACCAGAATGTGCGCAACCACAAGATGCGTGAAGAGCTGGTAATGAACAAGGTTAGGGATGTTGCCGAGCGTTATGTTTTGGCCGACAGATGTGCTCGGGCTGAAGAAGGAAGGAAGTACCCCGGCGAACATGCCGGCGTGTGAAGTGACTCTAGAGACAAAGACGTCATCGCCCGACAAAGAAGGGCCGACGGCGCAACAGGAAGCGCAAGGGCAAAACCGTGCTTCTCGTCGAGGAATCTGGCAACCCCGACACCAGCAAGAAGGCCAAGGTTGACGACCCCGACAAGGAGGTTGCCGGGTACGCCGCCTGCCAGGCCTTGGCATCTGGCGACAAGCCAGAGGGCTCCGACAGGTGATCATGCAGGATCCATCGCACCAAGGGCCATGACCTCCAGAACTACTGGCAATTTGAGCAGCTTGTGGAAAGGCAGAAAGCTGAGTATGAAAGGCGAGGCAAGGAGAAGGGCCAGGATGGTGCTGAGGGGTCCAGCAAGAAGCGTGGTGGCCAAGGGGGTTGCCGCGGCAAGGAGAAGCGACAAGAGAGGTCTGCTTGAGACCGTGATAAGAAAGAAGGAGATGATGATCATCAAGAGGACGACGAGTCCAGCGAGCATGAGTTTCAAAAAGCTACAGAGGCTATGTGCATTGATGGTGGCGCCTCGTTACATTCTTCTCACTGCCAACTTAAATAGTGGGCGCGTGAGATTAATGCGACAGAACCGTCGATCGATGCCCAAAAGCCACTGAAATGGTCCAACACGTCTATAATTTTTTACGTCGAGGATCACCCTGATCGCACAACTGCGGTCGGGTGCTTGCCATTGTTGGTTCCACCAACAATTCGCAACCTCAAGGTGACAAAAATTCTAGTTGACGGTGGGGCCGGTTTGAACTTGATCTCACCCAAAGTGATCAAGAGGTTGCAAATTCCTGATCGAGATCTCGAAGAGATGAGCACGTGTCAAGGGATCAATCCGAGGAGAAGCCAGCCCAAGGGTAAGATCACACTACCATTCACATTTTGTGGTGAGATGAACTACAGGACAGATAAGATCATTTCTAATGTCGCTAAGATCCTGTCGTAGTATAACGGGATCCTTGGCCGTCCAGCACTGGCCAAGTTTATGGCAGTGTCACACTACAACTACAACACAATGAAGATGCCCAGCCCGATGAGCATCATCACTGTCGGCTTCGACAAGAAAGACGCGCTCATCTACGCCGACAAACTTTATCGGGAGGCAGTGGTAGCACCTGCCGCCAAGGAACTTGCTCCTTCGACTGGAGTTCCCGAGGGGAAGAAGACCGACAAGACCCCTTGCACCGGCAAGACCCCTTGCACTGGCAAGACCTCTTGCACCCACTCCGGCAAGTGCGCCTCCTCGGAGTGCTACGTTCCCGTCTAGGAAGTGCCAGAGAGCTCCACCTGCAAGAGCAAGAAACCCAAGGCAGCACCACCAGAAACTAAGAAGGTGCCCGTCAAGGAGGACGGCACGGGCGGAGCTTTCACTAAGCTCCACCCTCGACAGCAAATAGGAAAGCGTTCTCATCGCCTTCCTGAGGGCGAATGTCGATGTGTTTGCATGGCAAGCATCTGACATCCTCGGCGTTCCTAGGTAGGTTATTAAGCACCATCTTGTTGTCTGTCCTCATGCACGACCCGTCAAGCAGAAGGTCAGGAAGCAAGCTTTGCAGCGGCAAGAGTTTATCATTGAAGAGATTAGGAAGTTGGAAGCGGCGGGCTTGGTCACAGGAGTGCTCCACCCAACATGGTGTGCAAGGCGAATGGAAAATGGAGGCCGTCCATTGATTATACAGATATCAATAAAGCATGTCCAAAGGATCCTTTCCCCTTGACGCGCATCGACCAGATCGTGGACTCCACTGTCGGGTGTGACTTGCTATCGCTTCTTGATGCCTACTCTGGATACCACCAAATCTTCATGACAAGGAAGATGAAGATAAAACCACGTTTATCACCCCATGTGGTACGTATTATTTTATACAAATGCCTTTTGGGTTGAAAAGCGCTGGTTCGACGTTTGTCAGAGCAGTCTAGATCGGTTTTGAGCCCCAACAGCTTATATGGATGACATAGTGGTCAAGACAAAGGAGAAGGCAACACTTGTGCAAGGTTTAGAAGAAACATTTGCAAATTTGCACAAGATCAATATCAAGCTCAATCCTGAGAAGCGTGTTTTTTGTGTCCCATCTGGCAAGCTTCTCAAGTTCTTTGTGTCTTAGCGTGGGATCAAGGCGAACCCCGACAAGATCAAGGCAATTGAGCAAATTGAAGCACCAGGACAAGTCAAGGATGCATGTCGACTTGCTGGTTGTGTTGCTACATTGAGCAGGTTCATCTCCAAATCTGCTAAGCGCGCCCTGCCCTTTTTTAAGATATTGAAAAAGGCAGGTCCAATGAAATGGACTCCAGAAGCGGAGGCAGCGCTACAAGATTTGAGAGATACCTCTCCTCTACGCCAACACTGGTTGCTCCTAAGACACAAGAGTTATTGCTGCTATATCTAGCAGAAACAAATCAAGTGGTCAATGTTGCGCTAGTGGCACAGAGAGAAGTAGATGAAGAAACAGCGGCAGCAGCAAGGCTGTCAAATGACGAGCTGGGGCCTTCCCCGGCAAAGTCTTGTGCCGGCAAGGCAGGAGCTTGATGACCCACAAGTATAGGGGATCAATTGTAGATCTTTTTGATAAGTACAAGTGTCGAACGCAATGAGGAGGAGAAGGAAATGACAAGTGGTTTCAGCAAGGTAATTTCTGCAAGTGCTGAAATTGTAAGTAGCGGAGTAGTTTGATAGCAAGATAATTTGTAACGAGCAAGTAACGATAGTAGTAACAAAAGTTCAGCAAGGTAGCCCAATCCTTTTGAGGCAAAGGACATGCCAAAACGGTCTCTTATGATAAGCAAAGCGTTCTTGAGGGTACACGGGAATTTCATCTAGTCACTTTCATCATGTTGGTTTGATTTGTGTTTGCTACTTTGATAATTTGATATGTGGGTGGACCGGTGCTTAGGTGCTGTTCTTACTTCAACAAACCTCCTACTTATGATGAACCCTCCCGCAAACATCCGCAACTACGAGAAAAGTATTAAGAATAAATTATAACCATAGCATTAAACTTTTGGATCCAATCGGTCCCTTATGGAATAGCGCATAAACTGCGGTTTAAGATTTTGTCACTCTCGCAGCCCATCAATCAATTGCTACTCCACAATGCATTCCCTTAGGCCCAAATATGGTGAAGTGTCATGTAGTCGATGTTCACATGACACCACTAAGGGAATAACAACATACATACTATGAATATATCGAACACATATCAAGTTCACACGACTACTTGCAACATGATTTATCCCGTGACCTCAACAACAAAACTAACTAATCACAAACGATAAACATGTTCATGATCAGAGGAGTATTAAATAGCATAATGGATCTGAACATATAATCTTCCACCAAATAAACCATATAGTAATCGACTACAAGATGTAATCAACACTACTAGTCACCCACAAGCACCAATCTATAGTTCCGGTAACAAGATTGAACACAAGAGGTGAACTAGGGTTTGAGATGAGATGGTTCTGTTGAAGAGGTTGATGAAGATTGCCCTCCCCAATATGGGAGATTTGTTGGTGATGATGATGACGATGATTTCCCCCTCCGGGAGGGAAGTTCCCCCGACGAAATCGCTCCACCGGAGGGCAAAAGTGCTCCTGCCCAAGTTCCGCCTTGAGACGGCGGCGCTCCATCCCGAAAGTTTCCCCCTTATTTTTTCTAGGTCAAAATAACTTATATACGAGAAGATGAGCATCGAAGGTGGGCCGAGGAGACCACAACCCACCAATGCACACCTGGGGGTCCTGGCGCGCCCAGGTGGGTTGTGCCCACCTAGTGGCCCCCCTCTAGTGGTTATTGGCTCCAGTATTTCTTAAATATTCCATCAAAAATCTCCGTGAAGTTTCAGCTTATTTGGAGTTGTGTAGAATAGGTGGCCTGGTGTAGCTTTTCCAGGTCCAGATTTCTAGCTGCCGGAATTCTCCCTCTTTGTGTGTACCTTGCAAATTATGAGAGAAAAGGCATTAGAATTACTCCAAAAAGCATTATTATGGATAGAAACATTATAAATAATAGTAAGAAACATGATGCAAAATGGACGTATCAACTCCCCCAAGCTTAGACCTCGCTTGTCCTCCAGCGAAAACAGAAATCGAAAAACATGTCCACATGCTTTGAGATAGAGGTGTCGATAAAAACAAAATACGGACATAGAAGCATCATGTTGATTATTATAACAGCAACATAATTAAACTTAGGACTTATATCATAGAACTTTTATCATATATTTATCATGAATAAGTAATAGTTCGTCACACAATCAAAGTATAAAGCAAAAACTCTATTAGAAACCACCAAACTATGTTCTCAGTCAACTTTGCAACTACAATTCATCATATTTTCAGGAAGGGTCACATGTCGGAGCCTTTAGGCAAGTCCACATACTCAACCATCATATAGTCTTCTATGATTGCTAACACTCACCTCATACCCATGAGCAAAACGTTTCAACCGGACACATAGAAAGATAGGGGCTTATAGTATCGCCTCCCAACATACTCACCGCAAGGGTAATGTCAACAATAATAACTCTTGCTATCTATATTCAACTAGACATATGTGCCTAGATCTTTCCTCACCACCTGATGCTTGCCAAAGGAGAAACTAAAAAGGAATATAAGGAAAACTTTGACTCTTTGCATAAAAGTAAGTACATAAAAGTAAAGGATAGGCCCTTTGCAGAGGGAAACAGAGGTTGCCATGCGCTTATTTCTTTGTATGCTCAATCCCTTAGTGCAAGAGAACGTCACGTTGTATTGCCACTTAGGATGACAACCTTTATTATGTAGTCTTTCGCTTTTATTCTCTATCATCCAAGTTCGTACAATGCTCAATTTTCTCTTACACTAAATGATCTCACACTTTTAGAAGCAATTTTTATTGCCTTTTTGCACCGATGACAACTTACTTGAGGGATCTTGCTCAATCCCTAGGTAGGTATGGTGGACACTTGAAAATAAGATTTGGGTTTAAGGGTTTTTGGATGCACAAGTAGTATCTCTACTTAGTGCGGAGTTTTTGGCTAGCAAAGATAGGGGGCAAGAATCACATGTTAAAGGATCTATGACAATATGACTTGTATGTGAATATAAAAAACATAAACCATTAAGTTGTCTTCCTTGTCCAATATCAACAATTTTGTCATATAATATTTTGATGAGGGTGAGGGAGTCCTGGACTAAGGGGTCCTCGGGCGTCCGGCCTGTTATCTACTGGGCCGGACTGATGGGTTGTGAAGACATGAGGATCGAAGACTACACCCGTGTCTGGATTGGACTCTACTTAGCGTGGAAGGCAAGCTTGGCGACCGACTATGTAGATTCCCATTCATGTAACCGACTCCATGTAACCCTAGATCTTTCCGGTGTCTATATAAACCGGAGAGCGTAGTCCGGATGGAGGGAGATACATTACCATATACTCATAGGCTAGACTTCTAGGGTTTAGCCATTACGATCTCGTGGTAGATCAACTCTTGTAACACTCATATTCATCAAGATAAATGAAGCAGAAGTAGGGTATTACCTCCATAGAGAGGGCCCAAACCTGGGTAAACATTGTCCCTCGTCTCCTGTTACCATTGATCCTAGACGCACAGTTCGGGACCCCCTACCCGAGATCTGCCGGTTTTGACACCGACATTGGTGCTTTCATTGAGAGTTCCACTGTGCCGTCGCCAAGAGGGTTGATGGCTCGCCTTGTTGTCAAGGATAATATCATCTCCGGAGGAGCCCTGGCCCCAGGCCAGACCCTCCGTGATGCGGAGCATCCCAAGGTCATCCCCATGGACCAACCATCGTCTCATCAAGTGCCTAGTGGACCCATGACTCGATCACGTGCAAGAGCTCTCGAAACCGAGGTGACATCTCTCCTCTCACAATTCCACTTCGATGGACATGAGACATGGCTACTACCTCAAATGGAGACGTTGTGCATACTCAGGTACCAAGGAGTTAGCCATGGAGACGCTGTGGAGCAAGGAGAATCCGAAGAGGAAGATGGACATCAAGAGCTTGAAGTGGATCCGGCCGCTCCAGAACGAGCGGCACTACCGCTCCCTCCAGCGTCACTACCGCCTATAGGCGGTACTACCGCTCCCCACTGTCGCGCCACTACCGCTGAACCCGACAAGCTCCAGTGTTCGCATGATCCGGGTCTGGTACTACCGCTCAGCTTAAGCGGCACTACCGCCTATAAGCGGTACTACCGCCATGTGGCCAGTACTACCGCCCTGCCTGGGCGCAGAGAACGGGCCTAGGGCCCATGTATCCCCCCTCTCACTTACCCCTTCGTGGATGTAGACAATATATACTCCCCCACCTCATTCTAGCTAGGGTCAGCATTGGTTTAGCTCATATGTGAGATAGAGCTTCGCTCATCCATACCGGATCGTCTCGTCGAGAGTGACCGCGGCCCCTCTACGGAGAAGATCCACCTTGGATTCAAGACCTCCTTTGCGGAGAAGACCCCCATCAATACCTCCTCTACGGAGAAGAACCGGTTACTTTGTATCGTCCTTTGTTGACCTTGGATCATCGTGTATCTCTTTGTGTTCATCGATCTAGCATATGTGTGATCTATTTCTTGTTGGTTGAGTATTTCTCTCGTGTTTCTCCTCGTTTTCCCCTTGTGTTCTTCGTGTTCATCGTAGGGATCCACTCCTTCCATGAAAGATCGGCCATCTAGGGTTCCACCCTACATCATCTTGGTATCATGAGCCACGTTAATCACGATTTCAGAGCCCCCTCTCTTTGTTTTCTAGCTTGATTTTGTTGTTTTTCGTCCTAATTCGAAAATCCCCACCAAAAATAGCCCCAAATTTTTTTTTGTGATTTGTTGGTTTGATGAAGTTTTGTTGGATTTGATCCATGGATTTGCTTGGTTTCGAGTGGATCTAGCATCTCCCCAAGTTTCCCCACTTTCTATCCACGAAATCTCTCCAATTTTGACCCCGAAATCATCCATTTCCGCCCCAAAATCGTGCCCCGATCCGGATTTGCGAATTTCCCCGACACCAGCGATACTACCGCCCCCCTAGCGGTACTACCGCTTAGCACCTCCAAGCGGTACTACCGCCCTTCCAAGCGGCACTACCGCCCCTCCCAGAGCCAGATTTTGTGAAAAAAAACCCGACACGAGCGGTACTACCGCCCATCCCAAGCGGTACTACCGCCCCTCCCAGTTTCAGTTTCACCGTTTTGTCCATAACTTTCACATCCGGAGTCCGATTTTCGCGTTCTTTAGCTCGTTTTGAAGCTATTGACATTATCCATCCCATAAAAATACTACCACCACCATTTGACACCATCAAATTTTTGGAACTTTGGCATCTTTGCCTAGGGCTTCCACCACATCCTTCGCAAAACCACCATAGCCTTCCGCAACCTAACCCAATTTGTTCCCCATAGTATTAGTGGTTGTTTGAGTTGAGATTCGAGTCTCCTAAGGTGTTTAGGCTACTTAGGGATGATTGCTTCTTCATTAACCACCACCTTACCTTCCGCATAGGCTTGACCACCATACACTTCCGCAATTGCAACTTAACCCATTTTGACCGGGTTTCCACAACATCTTCCGCAACCACCACCGCTTTCCGCTACCACCATTTGACCTTTGCTTTGAGAATTTGAGTTGTGGTTTCCATATCCTTTTGTGTTTCGGCTATCTAGGTACGGTTCTACATCAACATCACCAAAGCTCATCTTCGCCAAGGACTACTATGAACGGCTACATTACTTTGGTATCACCTTCACCTTGGATATCATCTTGGTATCGTGATATCGTCATACCCTCTTGCATTTGCATTTTTAACCCCATAGTCTTACTTTTGCATCACTTACCCATCGAGACTAGCCCTTGAGTATTGCCGGCAACGTGACTTGTGCACATTAGTGTTCATACTTCCCATAACATACATACCATCATTGTCTTGCATAACTTGGTATCATCTCTTGTGTCACAAAGTTGTTGTCGCATACACAATTGCTATCTTGGTTCGTGAAGCATTGCATGAGAAAAGAGCTCAAACATCAAAGAGCCAAAAAAAAGCTTTTAAGCAAAAGAGGAAAGATAAGCAAAGAGCTTATAAGCAAGAACCATAGCATCATACAATATTAAGATTGTCATACTCGATCATCTTGGATCAACGCATAGGAACATCATACATATTGCATACTTGGGATAGAAGTCGTTGCATTTTTGCTTAGTAGGTTGTGCACAAGTTCGTATCCGCCTATTGTGCAATCGTGCTAGCGTCTCTCTAGTGTTGTGCAACAAGAGCATCTTGGTGAATTCCACATTTTGGCTCATCCTTGGTTGCATAACCCCATCTTATCTATTTGCGTGTGTGTTTCCGTGTACCATATCTTGCTATTGGTCTACTTGTTGCATTTGCAAATTTGTGAATCTTTTCCAACATTATTGAGTCTCACTTACAATTGCATCAAATTTTGTGCCACCATCCTAACCGAGCCCCACCATAAGCTTTTACTTGTGTAGGTGTGAGAACCGACAAGAATTGGTACCAATTGTGCTATTTCCTTGCTACACATTGGAGTCATCTTTGATCCATTGTCAACATCGGTCAAGGTACATTGGATATTGGTTCTTTTCTTTCTCCCTCTCACATATCTTTGTTTGCAATGATGGATAGGCCAAGTACTTCTACCAATCCACTCTTATTGGAGCAAGACGATGACATGTCTTCCTTCGTCACCAAGAATCAACTATTTGGTGCACAACGGGCTTTGCATCAAGAACAACTTGCAAGAGCTTCGACATCGACAAAACCAAGCCGCTTTCGCACAAGCACAAGAACGGCAACATCAACAACAACAAGAACAAGAGGAGCGAGCGCGACAACATCAAGATGCACAGGACGCCGAGGCGGAACGCAAACAAGAACGACTCCGTGAAGCTCAAGCACTTGAGGCGCAACGTGCACTTCGTGATTCCAGTCGTGCCGTAGCCGATCGAGGCCAACAAGCTCGTCTCCAACAAGAAGCACTTCGCGATGAAGCTCAAGAATGAATTTACCAAGACCGCGTGCATCGACAAGCTCCTCGTCAAGATAGACAAGCTCCTCCTCAAGCGCGACAAGAACGTCAAGTCCATCGAGAGCAAGAAGATAATGGACCCCCTCCTCGCCAAGAGCAACATGAGGTTGACAACCCTCCTCAACAAGAGCAACATGAGGTCGACAATCCTCCTCGTCAAGAGCAACGTGACAATGTCAATCCTCAACGACATGGGCGTCATCATCCCCGACCCCAACACAATGAAGAGCAACGTTATGGCAAGCTAAAGTTAACCATGCCCAAGTTCAATGTAAGCAATGACCCCGAAGAGTACATCTCATGGGCATTGAAGGTTGAGAAAATCTTCCGCTTGCACAACTATGAAGAAGAGAAGAAGATCGCAATGGCATCCCTAGAATTCCAAGACTATGTCCTCATTTGGTGGGAACAAGTCATTGAGCACCGAGCGGCAAGAGTTGAACCACCCATCACCACTTGGAGACAAATGAAGGATGTCATGAGAGCACGGTTTATGCCAAACTACTACAACCACGACCTCTTCAAGAAACTTCAACAACTCAAACAAGGAACCAAGAGCGTTGAAGAGTACTACAAGGAAATGGAGATTGCCATGATACGAGCCAACGTCAAGGAAGATGATGAGCAAACTATGGCACGTTTCTTGAATGGACTCAATCATCCTATCAAGAAGATCGCCGACTTCCAACCATACTCGAACCTCATCTAGTTAGTGCACCAAGCTACCAAAGTGGAATGGCAAGTACAAGACGACTTCAAGTACGCCAAGTTCTCATCCAAGTCCTATGGCCTCTCCAACAATCAAGTTTCGACGACTCCGACATCTTCTACCTCAACCAAGACTTCTACAAGCAACGGCGACAAGTCAAGTTACAATAAAGCTTCGACAAGCTCAAGTCGTCCTCCTACTACAAGCAACTTCAAGAAAGCTTCATCATCATCTACTCCACCCGATGAGACCGTCAAGACAAGTTCTATCAAATGCTTCACATGCGGCGGCCGAGGCCATAAGTCCTTCGAGTGCACAAACAAGCGCACCATGATCCTCAACGACGACGGAACCTATGACTCCATGAGCGAAGGAGAAATGGAAGATCTTGAGCAAGTGGCCATGCACCGACAAGTGAACAATCAAGATGAAGATGACCAAGTCTTTTGCGATGAAGATTCAAGTCCCGCACTTGTTGTCTCCAAGGTTTTGACTCTTCAACATCAACAAGATGAAGATCAAAGATGCCATATCTTCCACACAAAGGCCGGCATCAATGGACGTTCCGTCAAGGTCATCATCGATGGAGGTAGTTGCCACAACTTAGCAAGTGAAGAACTTTGCTCCAAGCTCCAATTAGTCAAGATGAAGCACCCTCACCCCTACAAGGTTCAATGGCTAAGCGACACCGGCACCATACAAGTCGAGCATAGAGTACAAGTCTCTTTCAAGATCGGCGCTTATGAAGACACATTGGAATGTGATGTCCTCCCGATGACCATTTGCCACCTCCTCCTTGGACGGCCATGGCAATTTGACCGAGGTGTCATCCACAATGGGCGTACAAATCACTATAGCTTCAAGATGAAAGGGAAAGAGTTCGTGCTACGTCCTATGTCTCCAAGCCAAGTGCTCGCCGACAAGCAAGCCACCCATCGTGGAGAGAATAGTGAGAGAGCGAACCACCAAAAAGAGAGTGAGCGCCACAAGCCCAAATTGAGTGCCTCCACGGTGAGCGACAAGAAAACCTTAGTTCTCTTTGCCACCAAACGTGAGATGAGAGAAGTGTATGAGAACCCATCAAGTGTCCTACACTATGTCCTATTGTGCAAGGACGAGGTCACAAAAACTAACAACTCTCACGATCTACCTTTGGTATTATCTTCTCTATTGCAGGAATTCCAAGATGTTTTCCCTGATGAGCTACCTCCGGGTCTACCTCCACTACGAGACATTGAGCACCGAATTGATCTCATCCCCGGAGCGCCGCTTTCCAACAAAGCTCCATACCGCGTCAACCCCGAAGAAACCAAAGAAATACAAAGGCAAGTAAAGCAACTCAATTACCCCATCTATGACAAAGAGCTATTTGCTTTAGTGCGAGTCTTGCATGAATGGGAACATTACCTTCGCCCACATGAGTTCATCATCCATACCGACCATGAAACACTTAAATATCTTAAGGGTCAAGCTAAGTTCAACAAGCGTCATGCTAAATAGAGTGAATTTATTGAATCATTTCCTTATGTCATCAAGTACATTAAGGGTAAAGAAAATGTTGTGGCGAATGCGCTTTCCCGTATATGCATGCTTGTCACTACTCTTGAGTTGAATGTCATTGGTTTTGAGCATATCAAAGAATTGTATGAACATGATCCTACATTTGCAATACCCTATGCCAAGTGTTTGATGCATACTTCTTGGGAGCGATACTACATCAAAGATGGATATCTTATGAGAGCTAACAAACTTTGCATCCCCGAGTCCTCTTTGCGTTTGTTGCTTTTGCAGGAATCTCATGGCGGTGGACTCATCGGACACTTTGGACGCGACAAGACATTTTCTACGCTCTCCAAGAATTACTTTTGACCCAAGATGCATCGCGATGTCAATCGCTTCACCAACCGGTGTTATACATGTCGCAAAACTAAGTCCAAAGCCCAATCCATGGCCTCTATATGCCACTTCCAATTCCATACCAACCATGGGAAGATATTAGCATGGACTTTGTGCTTGGTTTGCCTAGAACTCGAAATGGCAAAGATTCCGTTTTTGTTGTTGTGGACCGTTTCTCCAAAATTTCTCATTTCATTCCTTGCAACAAGATAGACGATGCTTCACATGTTGCAAATTTGTTTTGTAGGGAAATCTTGCACCTTCATGGAGTGCCAAAGACGATTGTCTCGGACCGCGACGTCCAGTTCTTGAGTTACTTTTGGAAGACCTTGTGCGCCAAGCTCGGAATCAAGCTTCTCTTCTCCTCGGCATACCATCCTCAAACCGACGGCCAAACGAAGGTGACCAACCATACGCTCTCCACCCTACTACGCATGTTGATAAAGAAGAACATCAAGGAGTGGGAAGAGTGCCTACCAATCACCGAGTACGCCTACAATCGAGCAAGACATTCGACTACCGGCAAGTCCCCCTTCGAGGTTGTCTATGGCTTCAACCCATTGTACCCATTGGACATTCTACCTCTACCGCTTCAAGAGCGCACAAACATGGACGCGAGTGCCCAAGTCAACTTCCTCAAGAAGATGCATGAAGATACAAGGAACACCATCGAGCGCCAAGTACAACAACTCGCGACCAAGCTCAACGTCAACAAGCAACCCATGATGTTCCATGTTGGAGATCTTGTGTGGCTACACCTTCGCAAGGATCGCTTCCCCAATGAACGCAAGTCCAAGCTACTACCCCGAGCGGACGGACCCTTCAAGGTGCTTGCACGCTACAACAACAACGCTTACAAGATAGACATCCCACGCAACAAGTACTCCGTGAGCGACATCTTCAACATCAAAGATCTCTCCCCGTACCATGGTGATGAGGATTTTGATCCGAGGTCGGATCTTTCCCAAGGGAGGGGAGATGATGCAGAGCATCCCAAGGTCATCCCCATGGACCTACCATCGTCTCATCAAGTGCCTAGTGGACCCATGACTCGATCACGTGCAAGAGCTCTCGAAACCGAGGTGACATCTCTCCTCTCACAATTCCACTTCGATGAACATGAGACATGGCTACTACCTCAAACGGAGACGTTGTGCATACTCAGGTACCAAGGAGTTAGCCATGGAGACGCTATGGAGCAAGGAGAATCCAAAGAGGAAGATGGACATCAAGAGCTTGAAGTGGATCCGGCCGCTCCAGAACGAGCGGCACTACCGCTCCCTCCAGCGGCACTACCGCCTATAGGCGGTACTACCGCTCCTCACTGCCGCGCCACTACCGCTCAACCCGACAAGCTCCAGTGTTCGCACGATCCGGGTCCGGTACTACCGCCCAGCTTAAGCGGCACTACCGCCTATAAGCGGTACTATCGCCCTGTGGCCGGTACTACCGCCCTGCCTGCGCGCAGAGAACGGGCCTAGGGCCCATGTATCCCCCCTCTCACTTACCCCTTCGTGGATGTAGACTATATATACTCCCCCACCTCATTCTAGCTAGGGTCAGTGTTGGTTTAGCTCATATGTGAGATAGAGCTTCACTCATCAATACCGGATCGTCTCTTCGAGAGTGACCGCGGCCCCTCTATGGAGAAGATCCACCTTGGATTCAAGACCTCCTTTGCGGAGAAGACCCCCATCAATACCTCCTCTACGGAGAAGAACCGGTTACTTTGTATCGTCCTTTGTTGACCTTGGATCATCGTGTATCTCTTTGTGTTCATCGATCTAGCATATGTGTGATCTACTTCTTGTTGGTTGAGTGTTTCTCTCGTGTTTCCCCTTGTTTTCCCCTTGTGTTCTTCGTGTTCATCATAGGGATCCGCTCCTTTCGTGAAAGATCGGCCATCTAGGGTTCCAACCTACATCACTCCGGCTCGGCGGCTTCGTTATGACCGCCGGCTCGGCCCTTAAGCCGCCGCCAACGACTTCTCAATCCATCGAAAATCGCCTCCGCGTTGATCCCGAATAGTCCGCCCGCATGGATCCAATGGAGTTATCATTGTTGAACGAACTCCTGGATCGCATGGCCGCCTTGGGTGTCGCTACAGACTATGATCAGGTCGGGCTTAAACCCGACCAAAGAGAAATTAAAAATCCACCGATCACCCATCAGATAGTGGTAGTCGAGGAGTGGAGCAACTCTTCCACCATACTGAAGACGAACTATGTTCGGATCGCCGATCTTGAAGAGCCGGATATTCTCCGGCAGAAAAGCACATCTCTTCCTCCGAACATAGAGTCAGATGACGAGCCTAACAAATCTGTCGATATCCCGGAGCCCGAACTGTCCGGCCCGATAGACCTCCAAACTCCGGATCCAAAATCGGGTCAAGGTTCGGATTCAATTCCACCCACCCACCCGGACATAGATGCTCTCAGGAGCATCAAACAACATTCGCAGGAAACGGTCCACCACTTCTGGGCCAGATTCCTCCTTGTTAAAAACAAGGTAAAAGACTGTCGCGACGAAGACGCGATAGCAGCATTCTGCAACAACTGCGCGGACGAAGGTATCCTTAACGCCATCAATCGCCACCGCATACCAAAGTTCGCTGACCTAGTAACCATCGTACAAAAGTACAACGCGATGGAGAGCACCTGGAAAACTCAGGCAGCTTGCTGGGAACCATCCCGACTCCCCCTACAGGCGAAAAGGATGCGCCCTCGTGGCACGCCCAGCCGAACAGTAAAAAAACATAAACCCATTACATTGCACGACACCATTCTGGAGGGATAGCTCAATGGCCCATGCAAAATACACATGACGTCGGATACCGTGGCAACCCACAGCCTTAGAGCATGTTGGATACTTCGGCAGGTAGCCAAGAGCGGCAAGGACATCCTTATAAGGGAAAACCCAGAACAACAACCTACAACAAACGACGACAATAGAGTATTGGCAGTCTTCGAGACATTCGCTTCAAACAACAAGCGTAAAAGGGCCCTGCGGGATCTCGCCGAAGTTTGCCAGGTCGCCGCAATTGACCCCTGGAACGACACGGCCATAACCTTCAATGCCAGTGATGAACCTAAATACAGAACAGTCCGAGCGCCAGCGGCCCTAGTCCTCAGTCCCATCGTGGACGACTTTCGACTTACAAAAGTCCTCATGGACGGCGGCAGCGGACTAAACCTCATTTACGAGGACACGCTCCACAAGATGGAAATAGACAGGAGCCGCATCGAGAAAAGCAGCACAACCTTTTGAGGTATCATACCCAGCCGGGAAGCTCGGTGTGCAGGAAAAATTACACTTGATGTGGTGTTCGGCACGCCGGAGAATTATCGGTCCGAAGAAATAACTTTCCAGGTGGCCCCGTTCAACAGTGGGTACCACGCCTTGTTAGGGCGAGAGGCCTTCATGCGCTTTCAAGCCATACCTCATTATGGGTATATGAAGCTAAAAATGCTCGGGCCTAATGGAATAATCACCCTCGTCAGCGATCCGGACATAGCACTCCGCGCCGAGAATAAAATCGCATCCTTGGTCCTCGAGGAATTGTATGAGGCACCTGCGGCCGAAGAACTAACCACACTACGCTCCACTATGGATAAGGACGATGTGATCCTGGACAAATGACCCAAATCTAGTTCCTTCAAGCCTGCAGAAGAAATAGTCAAATTTCAGGTTGAAAGTGCATTATATCGACTAGAGGGGGGCGATTTTTATGAATTCTTCACTGAGGAATTTGCAAGTGAGGAAATTCCTTAGCGAAGAACTACTTGCAGCGGAATAAGTACTCAGAAGTAAACATAATAGAATACAAGCATAGTCATCATGATGAAATGAAGACAAACACAGAGTACAGAAAGCGTAATCACAGGATAGCACAAGATGAAGACAAATAGACTGAAGAAATTGAACTGAGGAAATTGAGAAAGTCTTCAGTCAAAGTCTTCAAACACAGATATGAACAAGCACACAACACAGTAATGAGGAAATGAAAGTGTTGAGGAAATAGAACCAGTTGGCTTGGTGAAGATAATGATTTGGTAGACTAGTTCCAACTGCTGTCTAGGTTGTACATCTGGTTGGAGCGGCTAGGTATTTAAACCTGAGGACACACAATCCCGGACACACAGTCCTCACCGTATTCTCCTTGAGCTAAGGACACACAGTCCTCACCCAATCACTCTGGGTAAGTCTTCAGGTGACTTCCGAACCTTCACAAACTCGGTCACTCGGCGATCCACAATTCCTCTTGGATGCTCTAGACCATGACGCCTAACCGTCTGGAAGAAGCACAGTCTTCAAAGGTAACAAGCATCGGATCCACGCAGGATCAATGTCTTCAGTGATGCTCAATCACTTTGGGTTTGTAGGTGTTTGGGCTTGGGTTTTGGATTTTCCTCACTTGATGATTTTCACTCAAAGTCCTCGGAGGATGGGATTCTCTCAAATGACAAGTGTCAGTTTCTCGCGGAGCAGCCAACCAGCTAGTGGTTGTAGGGGGCGGCTATTTATAGCCTAGGGAGCAGCCCGACATGATAAGACATAAATGCCCTTCAATGATATGACCGTTAGGTGGGTAGATATTTTGGGACAGCTGGCGCATAGCACAGCAACGGTCGGAAATATGAGGTACTAATTCCTCAGGGCTATCATGTTCCTCACTGTGTAGGCAATCCGCACTGGCGAATTCCTAACTCCTCAGTCAGAACAAAGTCCTCAGTGACCAGAAGAACTGCGTCTCTATCACTGAACAAATTGACTGAACTGTATGAGATTTCCAATGGCTTCACTCGAAGGGATTGGTAGGTGTAGGATTTCGAGTTGAGCATCACATGGAAATTTTTCCTTAGTATTTCCTCGACCCCCTTTAACAGTACGGTGTTTCCTATGACTCAAGAAAGAGAAAATGAAACTACAAAAACAAAAGTCTTCACGCTTCATGTTCCTCAAATGAATACCAAGTCTTCAAGGTCACACCAATTTCTTCACTTTCAAAGTCTTCGGAAAGTCTTCAGAATACCAAAGTCTTCAGTCGAAGAACTTCATTTCTAGGGGTCGACTTTCTCTATAAATATCAAACTCCTCATAGACTTATAGACCTGTGTACACTCATAAACACATTAGATCCTTAACCTATAAGTCTTCAATACACCAAAATCACTAAGTGGCACTAGATGCACTTACAATCTCCCGCTTTTTGGTGATTGATGAAAACATAGGTTAAGTTTTCAACGGGGATAAACATATGAAGTGTAAATACTGATATTGAGGAATTTGATTGCAAGATATAGAAGAACCCCCCCTGAAGATGTGCATAGTGAGGAATTTGCTTTTGAAGCAATGCACACTTGAAGAGTTGAATCATGGAGATCTCCCCCTATATCTTGTAATTCATACACGCATTGGATATATAATATGAAGAATTTTAAATGCATGATGAAATATGGTGACTGATGTAATTCAGCATGCATGCAATAATATTAACGAGGAATAAGCATGCAGAAATAACGTAGCAGAAGTATCATACCACCATCGGGTTTAAGTTTACAACTCGATCCAATAAAATTTTCAGAAGAACGAGAGTTGTAACATAGCAAAAAAACGCCCATATAATAGACCCGCTTGAAGACTAACTCAGATTTCTCCCCCTTTGTCATCGAATGACCAAAAGGATCGAAACTGAGGACTAACGCCCCTGATGATAATCAGGTTGATGAAGGAGCGCCAGCATTGTCGGGGTCGGTTGTTGTAGTAGGGCCTGCCGCTGTGTCTTCTAAGTCTTCATGTTCATCAGTGTCATGCGATCAAGAATAGGAGCTGGCCACCAAAGAAGGAACCTTGACCTTCTTGAATTTCTTCGAAGGAGGTGCAGACCAGTCAAAGTCTTCCTTGAGACCCATTTTCTTCAGATCTTCAGCATTGTAGACATCAGACAGGACACCCCAGGTGCGGTTGAGGGTTTCATGGAGGTAGTAGTGGTTTTTCTTCACTTCATTGTGTGTTGAAGTCATGTTGTGAAGAATTGAACCAAACTGACGCTTGACCCATTTATGATTGCGATCAACCTTCTGATGAAGACTGAGGAGTAACTCACGATCAGTCATCACCCTGGGTGCTGTGGCTTGAGGATTTTGCTTGGCATTGTTGGCGGCAGAGTCATGTGTGGCAGAGTCATCATTGGTGGAGTAGGATGCAGCCTTGCGAAACTGACCATCCAATGGACGAATGCCTTCATCTATCACAGCAGCGGCCTTGCCTTTGTCATCAGCTGAGGAAAATGTCCTTTTGAGGACTTCAATTGGAGGCAAGTAGCTGCAGTGGTTCAGAGTGTCAGCTTTGTAGTTGAGTGAAGACCTTGTCCTGATGAATCTCATAATCCATGGCGCATAAGGCTTAAGCTCAAATGGTGACATTGCAATATTGGCCAGAGTCCTCATGAAGAAATCATGGAAGTTGACGGGAACGCCATGAATGATATTGAAAAGCAGATTCTTCATGATGCCAACGACTTCTTCATCATTTAAGTCATGTCATTTGATAGGACTCAATGTCTTTGTCAGTATGCGATAGACAGTCCGAGGCACATAGAGTAATTCCTTGACGAGGAATTTGGTTCGTGGGGCCTGCCCTGGCTTCAAAGGCTTAATCAAAACTTGCATGTAGTGACTTGAAAGCTCGGGTTCACTATAGACACAACGTGCATCTTCAAGGGGAGGACTGAGTGGTAGGGCACGAAGCAATTCAGACGTTGGTGCCTTGTAATGAGTGTTCTCTGTCATCCAGTCCAGTACCCATGAATTCACATCTTCAGAGTCGCCTATGATGTGCAACGTTGCATAGAACTGAAGAATGAGTTCTCCATTCCATTCGCAGATGTGAGTACAGAAGTTGAGTAGCCCAACGTCGTGAAGGACACTGAGGACTGGCTAGAACCACGGCAGAGACTCCATATCCACGTGAGGAATATTTGCATGGTCGAAGACTTTCTCTTTGTTGAACAACATAGAGGAATAGAAGTTGGCTTGACTAGCAGTCCAGAAATGCCTCTTCCTTATGCGAGAAGAGTCATAAGGGTTGTAGTCAGTGAAGAATACGTGCTCGCCAAAGAAGTCTTCAGCCTTGAACTTTTGCTTCCTTGAGAATGGATCCTTCGGCTTTGGCAGAGGGGTGTCAGTGAGTTGCATCACAACCTCAGGAATCACGAGCTCAGGTTCTTCAGGCTGAGGAATTTTTGGTTCCTCTTCAGGTGTTGTTTGGGTTGTCACATTTTCAGCAGCAGCAGTTTCTTCAGCACTAGTGGCTGGAATGTCTTCACAGACAGATGAGGTGGGATGAGTTTCTTCAGAGCCCATTTGAACTGTTGGTGCAAGGGAGTGTGGAATTTGCTGTAGTGGGGTGAAGAGTGGAGAATTGGGATGCTGACTTTCCCAAAAGTCATCATTCATTACTGGCGTTGTGCTTCCAATATCCACGTCTTCATCATCCAATTATTCAACACCAGCCTCTTCAGCTGTGAACTGAGGCATTGGTGATGATACAATAGGTGTTGAAGGGATTGTATCCACTTGAATTTCCTCATCAATCTACTCTGACGAAGCAGCAGATTGAATTTCTTCATCAGATCCGCTTAGGATCTCATATTCTTCACCAAAAGGAACAAGGTCCTTTGATGGCATGGTGGAAATCGGAATAGCATCGATTGGATTTGCAAAAGAGCTGGTCATAGGCTTCATCTTCTTTGGAGCTGAAGATTCTGAAGCACTTGATGCTTTCCTTTTCTTCAGTGCAGCTCGTTTTGCAGCTTTGGTCTTCTTCACATCTGATGCAGATGGAAGGATAGGAGTTGGTGTAGGCGCAGGAGGAGCTGAGGAATCTGTTTGAATTTCCTCAGGCGCAACTGATGCAGTTGCCCTGACTTCTTCAGTTTCTTCAGGCACACCACTAGTGGATGCCCTGGCAATTTCTTCAGTGGCTGGAATGGAGTCATCAGCCCTGGAACTAGCATTTTCTTCAGCAGCCTGAAAATCATCAGCGGTGCTGGCATGTTCTTCAGTTGGCTGAGCAAAAGCTTCAGCCTGAGGAACTTCTTGTTGCGATGGGGCTCCAATAGTTGTGAACTTCTCAGTCAGTTTCACAAACCTGACTTTGGTTTTGATTTCAAACTGAATTTTGATGAGTTCATCAGTCATCATTTTGACCACGTTGGTCTTCAGAAACTTTTCTTTCTTATACTGGGCCTTCTTGATCTGCCTGGCCTGATCATATTTCCATTTCTCCTCTTGGATGAAATGAGTCAGCATGTGATTTTGACCAGGTGTCAACTTGAAGTCTGGCATAGGAGTATTTGGGTCCTTGTGCCAGAGGTCAATGTAGTCTAGGATCGCCCTTGGATCCAACAGCAGCGGCACAGGTGTGCCTTTGGCTCTAGCGGCCCTCATTTGGCTGTCTCTGATGATTTCTGCAAGTTCATCATCATCAGCTTCATCATCTTCAGGCGTCTCTTGAAAGGCGACCTGTTTCTTCTTGGGACTTGGCCAAGGACCTCGTCCAGCAGTTGCTTTGGTCTTCAGCAGAGTGGGGCCAGATGAAGAATTTGGTGCAGCTGAGGAACTTGCTGAGACACCAGAGGCAATGGAGATGCCTGTAGTCCTTTGGCACGAGGCCAGATGCGCAGGTGCTGAGGACTTGGTCGGAACAGCTGAGGACTTTGGAGAAGGTGTTGAGCATTTTGAAGGAGCAGGAGCAGCTTGAGGAATTGTGTCGGTGTCAAAACCGGCGGATCTCGGGTAGGGGGGTCCCGAACTGTGCGTCAAGGTCGGATGGTAACAGGAGACAAGGGACACTTTATTTTACCCAGGTTCGGGCCCTCTCGATGGAGGTAAAACCCTACTCCTGCTAGATTAATATTGATGATATGGGTAGTACAAGAGTAGATCCACCACGAGATCAAGGAGGCTAAACCCTAGAAGCTAGCCTATGGTATGATTGTGTATGATGATGGTTGTCCTACGGACTACAACCCTCCGGTTTATATAGACATCGGATAGGGTTAGGGTTACACAGAGTCGGTTACAATGGTAGGAGATCTTGAATATCCGCACACCTAGCTTGCGTTCCACGCCAAGAAAAGATCCTTCCGGACACGGGATGAAGTCTTCAACTTTGTATCTTCATAGTTCTGGAGTCCGGCTGAAGGTATAGTTCGGCTATCCGAACACCCCCTAATCCAGGACTCCCTCAGTAGCCCCTGAACCAGGCTTCAATGACGACGAGTCCGGCGCGCAGATTGTCTTCGGCATTGCAAGGCGGGTTCCTCCTCCAAGTTCTTCAAAAAGATTGTAAACACCACAAAATAGTGTCCAGCTCTGCAAAATAAGTTTCCACATATTGCCATACAGAGAATAATATTAACACAAATCAAATCTGCTGACGTATACCACAATGCTTCATAACACTACGGCCAAGCCTTCTATAAATTGTTTTCATCGTTCCACCTCAACCCGTATAGCGAGGCGGTTTCCTTGGCACGTCTTGTCGAAGCAGAGATCGTGTGCCCCCCTCTAACGGGATTCTCATTAATACGGATGTGGGTAACCCAACCGCGCCATTTACCGCGGCGTTTGGGAGGCAAGTGAGTTTTATTAGGTAGGTGAGGACGCCTAACCGTACCTGCTTATATAAAGGGATAAGGATTCCCCCTTTTAACCTACGCCTTCTTCCTCCTTCGCCAATCCATCTCTCGCGCACTCAAGCTCCAGCGCCCAAGTCCGCTCTTCTTCCTCAACCTTCTCCAACAATGTCCGGAGCGGCAGGCAAATGGATGGTCTCCTCCGTTACGGAGGCTCAAGTAAAAAGGCTAAGGAAAGCCGGATACTTATCCAAGGATATCCCGCATCGTCTTCCTGATAAGGGGCAGCTTCTTCCTACCCCAAGGCCCCATGAGAGGCTGGTTTTTCTTCCCCACTTCCTCCACGGACTGGGCTTTCCACTTCACCCATTTGTCCGGGGGCTCATGTTCTACTACGGCCTAGATTTTCACGATCTGGCCCCGAACTTTGTCCTCAACATCTCGGCGTTTATCGTCGTGTGTGAGGCCTTTCTCCACATCCGCCCCCACTTCAGCCTCTGGCTGAAGACCTTCAATGTCAAGCCCAAGGTGGTGTCCGGCACCCAGGCGGAGTGCGGAGGTGCTATGGTTGGCAAGATAGCCAACGTCCTCTGGTTCGATGGCTCCCTCGTGGAGTCCCTAAAGGGGTGGCAGGCAGGGTGGTTTTACATCACCGAGGTCCGCGATCCGAAATGGGTCGCGGCCCCTGAGTTCAGATCCGGACCCCCCACGCGGCTCATGTCCTGGAAAGAGACATGCCTGTCGTGGGGCAACGAGGAAGAAGTGACTGGGTTGCAAACATGCATCCAGTCCCTGGTGGACAAGCCAATCCGGCTTGCCAACATAGTCCAGGTCATGCTCGTTCGCCTGATCCTCCCGTGCCAAGAGCGGGATTTTGCATTGTGGGAATTCAACCCGGCGCAGCACCAGACCCTCAGTAGGCTCTTCGACACGACGTATGAAGACGTCTGGAAGGTGCTAACCAAAGGCGCCGAGTCCCCCACATCCGCCTCCGAGGACCGCGGATACAGCTCGCAGCGTATCGCCGGCGAGGTGAGCTATCTATACCTTTGACAGGTTCGTTAAGCTCTTCTTCATAGATTATCTCTATGCGGGATCTAAGCCCCCTTTTACCTTTGATAGGCTTGGCTGGAGATATCCGGACCAATTAATTGTCCGGCTCCTCTGCCCGAAGACCCGGCCCCAGCTCTCTTGGTGAAGCTAATGGCTCCGGCACCTTACGTGGTGCCGGAGAGGAAGGCCAAGAAGAATAAAACCACTGGGACTCGAAAAAGTTCCCGCAACATGGTGGTGTCGGACTCGTCATCCAACGAGTCCGCAACGCCCTCCTCTCGCGAAAATGAGGAGGAGGAGCAAGGAAGCTCTCCCCCTCCAGCGAGGGGAGCAAAGAAGAAGAAGGCCGCCCCAACAGGGGAGGCCGAGGGGTCAAGGAAAAGGAAGACCCCTCCGTCGGACTACTCCCACGACGCCGAAGAGGGCGGAGAGGAGTGGCCGGACAGGACCAAGCGTCCGGCGAAATCGTAAGTATTTACACACCGGAGTAACTCATGATACACCTTTTCTTTGTGTGTGTGTGTGTGTGTGTGTGTGTGCGGCTTTCCCTGATATCGCACGCATTTTATGCAGCCCGCGCCGGGCCGAACTCGACGACTCGTCGAGCGGCTCCTTGGATTCGTCGGACGTGAACTCTGTTCCGCCCGCGATCTCCCCCCGCGGGGTGGACGACGCCGAAGTGGCGCCCCGCCAAGCTTCAGGGCAGGAGGAGATGGTCCTGGAGGAGCCACAAGGCAATCCTCCGGACCCCAGGAGTGAAGGGGATGAAACCCTCCAGGGCTCCAAGTCCGGCTTTGTGCCGGACACCGCGCCGGACTCGACAGTCCCGGTCCGCGGCGGGCGAACTCCTTCCAAGAGGAGTAAGCCGTCCGAGCCGGCGGCCTCCGTCCAACCGGAGGCGCCGGACAATTTGCTGGAGGTGCTTAAGGGCGCCTCCATCGACGAGGAGCACCGTACTGTTATGAGTACGGTGATCCAAAGGATTCAGTCCGCCAAGAGCTGACAGAATGAAGCTTGTGCTAGCCTTCTAACAGGCTTCGAGGTAAGTAAAAATGTGCCAATTTATTTACCGCATAGACAGTAGCCCCTGATGCTCTGTTCGGTGTTCGGAAAGAAAAGCCGGATAGAGGATCTAATGATAATCGCAGGAGTCTAACAAAAAAGGTCCAATATGCGTATGCAGGCTTCGCTGCTTTCCACCGCCGCACTAACTGCGCAGGTGGAAGTCCTTAAAAAGGACCTCGGGCGGTCCGAGCAAGAGTTCGGCCTTGCCAAACGGCAGCTCGACGAGAAAGAAGGTAAGAAATACCCTAAAAAGAAAGGTGCCTATAGAGAGGCTTGATTGCAGAAAGAAATAACAGGATTGTACTGCTTATTGTAGGAGCCACAGCCGAGGTGACTACCCTGAAGCAGGCGCTGGCTGAGGCCGAGAAGAAAACAGCCGAGGAGCGCGTCGAGCGAGAAAGGCTTGGGGTCTAGGTCGCCGAGGTGCAGCAAGAGCTGCAAGCTCTCATCAAAAAACATGAGGGTTTGGAGCTTGAGGCAAAAACGCAAGCATCCGAGCTTGCCTCGGCCATTGAGACCGCCAAGAGTGCCAAGGCCGAAGCCCAGAAGGCCCTCCAAGAGTTGGAGGATGTTAAAAAGATAGCAGCGGGTAAGGCATTCTCAATGCAAAGTAGGAATATAAAAGTAAATTACCTATTACTTACCCGAAGCCGGAGTTCTCCAGGGGCGTTCTTCGATCTTCCCCGCAGCGCATCCGACACTGCCGCGTTCTACCGAGCTGAAGAGGGCAGCTCGACGGAGAGTGTGTTCTGGTCTCAGTATTCTGAGGCCGGACACCCTGTGCCCTTGAGCGATCAGCTGAAACAGCTGGCCGAGCTCCACAAGGCGGCCGAACAGGCCATGAAGGGCTTACTAGTTCGGCTGTGGCCTGGAGAGGCCCTGCCTGGGAGCTATTTCGGGCTGGTGCGGCGGCTGGTGGAGGCCTGTCCATGGCTTGAAGTCATCAAGCACTCCGTCTGTATTGAAGGTGCCCGGAGGGCCCTTGCCCGTGTAAGGGTACACTGGGGTAAGCTAGACGGAGAGAAGCTGGTGAAGGACGGGCCGCCGCAGGGGAAGGAGCATCGCAAGCCCGAGAACTACTACAAAGACGTTCTTGCCGGAGCCCGCCTTGTCGCAGATGAATGTACTAAAGATGTAGTATTTGAATGAACTCGCTCGTTTGTATCCTGTGCGCTGAAAACTTGTTGATATGCGCTAAGCAATGCTTGTTTAATTTAAAATATTATTTTCTGTGCGGCCGTTTATCAAAAATTGAGAGATGGCGAGTCGTCGGCTTCTGCCCCCATGTCACTAGTGCTGGGGTGTTCGGGATAAACCTGAGGGCTCTTGTTCCCATAGTTGGGTCCTTCGAGGGAGGCGCTGAGCACAGTGAACTAAGCAATCAGACTATAATGCTTGAACACTCTCACTTAGCCACAGAACGTTATAATTTTAAATTTCGGCGAAGCCCCTAGTTCGGAAGGCCGAATTCGGGGCGCTATCCACGCCTTTGGCCGGACATAGCCAGCTCCTCGCTCAAAGCGGCATAAGCCGTTAAGGACTCGAAAAACCTCTCGAACAGCGACCGGTCTCGCGCCTTATCATGACAGTCTGTTTTAGCTTTCTCCACTGAGGTGCTCAACCCACCTGATCTGGGGCACAATCGCAGTGGTTCTCCTAGTGCTACCTTAGCCGATAGAGCGGAACGTAAGGTACCAAAACATAGGAGCCGGGCAAACCCAACATGTGACCAAAATCATGACTCGGAGCCGATGCATATAGTGCTATAAGTTCGGGGTGCCGCACTTGTGAAAGTGTACGGACTTCTCACAACCAGATAGAAGGGTAATGAAGCCCCTGGCGTGGTTTGCCGTACCATGGTGTACGGGTGCGATCATGTTATTTAATAAAAACACACACACACACACACACACACACACACACACACACACACACATATATATATATATATATATATATATATATATATATATATATAAGAGGATAATGCAAAAGATAGACAAAAAGCTATGCATTGTTTATAAGGAGGCTATTTATCAACGCCGAACGATACAAGTAGTGCGATAGGCAAAAAAGATATTAGACTATTTAACATGTCCTGACCAGGCGCAGGCCGCGAAGTTTAGAAACAGATATATCGCTCGAAATAGAGACCACCTGAGAATTCCGGAGTGCGGCGTAGCTTTGTCTGCTTTCCTGGGTCTTGCATCGTTTGTGCGTCAACACTGCCGGACAGGTATCCATAGTATGGAGTCCTGAAAATAAAAGAAGTGTGGCAGCCCTAGTACGTTTGACGCCATATCTTAGGCATGCCGTTTAATGTGCCCCTCCCCCTGTGCCCATGGAATTTTAAGGGCATAATTGTGTACTCTAGGTACTGGCTCCGTTATGGTGCGATGGCTGGGGTTGGGGCCGAATTGCTACGCTTGCTCCGAACGTGCCAAACGGTCTTGTTGCAGGTTACTCCGGGCGCGCTTTGCATTGTCCGTTTTTTGAACGGCCGGACTGGAGTGTTGCCTTGAGAGGCTGCTTTGTACTTTCGCCGCGAGGGCCGCCGTGTGCTCCTCCATACGGATGGAGCGTTCGGTGTTTCCGCTGACCGTGTTTACTCCTCGAGGGCCTGACATCTTGAGCTTGAGATATGCGTAGTGCGGCACCGCATTGAATTTAGCGAATGCGGTTCGTCCAAGCAGGGCATGATAGCCACTACGGAACGGGACTATAACGAAGATTAACTCTTCGCTTCGGAAGTTATCCGGAGATCCGAAGACCACATCAACTGTTATCGAGCCTGTGCAATTGGCCTCTACACCTGGGATGACGCCTTTAAAAGTCGTCCTTGTGGACTTGATCCTTGAAGGATCTATGCCCATTTTCCGCACTGTATCCTGATAAAGCAGGTTCAGGCTACTGCCGCCGTCCATGAGGACTCTTGTGAGGTGAAATCCGTCCACGATTGGGTCAAGAACCAATGCGGCGAAACCGCTGTGACGGATGCTAGTGGGGTGGTCCCGCCGATCGAAGGTGATCGGGCAGGAGGACCATGGGTTGAACTTTGGGGCGACTGGCTCCATCGCGTATACGTCCCATAGCGCACGCTTCCTCTCCCGCTTGGGAATGTGTGTTGCGTATATCATGTTCATCGTCCGCACTTTTGGGGGAAACCCTTTCTGTCCATTGTTGTTCGGCGGCCTGGGCTCCTCCTCGTCATCGCTATTCAGCCCCTTGTCTTTGCGTTCGGCACTTAACTTGCCTGCCTACTTGAACACCCAACAGTCCCTGTTGGTGTGATTGGCTGGCCTTTCGAGGGTGCCGTGAATCTGGCACGGGCGATCGAGTATCCGGTCCAAACTGGACGGGCCCTGGGTATTCTTTTTAAACGACTTTTTACGCTGACCAGATTTATAGCCTCTGAATCCGGCATTTACTGTCGTATCCTCATTGCTGTCGCTGCTGACGCGGCGCTTTTGCTTATTCCGGCGTGACCTGCCACTTTTATCCTTGGTATCCAAATTACCGTGCTTCTTTGATAAGTTGTTGCTGCGAGCCAGCCAGCTGTCTTCGCCCGCGCAAAAGCTGGTCATGAGTGTCGTGAGGGCTGCCATGGATTTCGGCTTTTCCTGTCCCAGGTGCCGGGCAAGCCATTCGTCGCGGATATTATGTTTGAAAGCTGCTAGGGCCTCTGCATCCGGACAATCGACTATCTGATTTTTCTTTTTTGGGAACCGTGTCAAGAATTGCCTGGCCGATTCTTCTGGCTGCTGGATTATGTGCCTTAGGTCGTCGGCGTCCGGTGGCCGCACATAGGTCCCCTGTAAGTTGTCGAGGAATGCGGCCTCCAGGTCCTCCCAAGAACCGATTGAATCTGCTGGGAGGCTATTGAGCTATTGCCGGGCTGGTCCCTTGAGCTTAAGGGGCAAATATTTGATGGCGTGCAAGTCATCGCCACGTGCCATGTGGATGTGAAGGAGATAGTCCTCAATCCATACTGTCGGATCGGTCGTACCATCGTATGATTCGATATTGACGGGTTTGAAACCCTCTGGGATTCTATGATCCATTACTTCGTCTGTGAAGCATAGTGGGTGTGTGGCGCCTCTGTACTGGGCTATGTCACGACGCAGTTCGGAAGATCTGTGCCTGTTGTGTTCGGCCCGGCCGGATTTACTGTGTCCGGAGTGAAGGTCATCACGTGTCGTCGGGCGTCCGCGCGATCCGTAGATCGATCTTGTTTGCCTTGCTTTATCCTCCAGTACGTCTCGCAGGTCTGGCTCGTTCTCCCGTGCCTTATTTGAACGGCGCCGGGCCATGGCTTGTTTAGAGGTTCGGCAGGCCTCTCTGTCGCGGCAGCGAGGTGGCCGGTCTGCCATGTCATGAGCTTCCTCCTCTGATTGGGGTAGCGGCCTGCGCTTGGGATAATTTTTGGAGGGGCGCTCGAGTTCATGCTCTTCGGCCGCAAGGACTTCGGTCCATCTGTCAGCTAGCAAATCTTGATCAGCTCTAAGCTGTTGCTGCTTTTTCTTTAGGCTGTTCGCCGTGGCTAGAAGCCTGCGTTGAAAGCGCTCTTGTTCAGCGGGGTCTGATGGTAAGACGAATTCATCGTCGCCGAGGCTTGCCTCATCTTCGGAGGGAGGCATGTAATTATCATCCTCACCCTCCTGCTCTGCCGCTCTCTCGTGAGGGCTGGGGTTTTCATATTCCTGTGCCGAATCTTGCTGGTTTTGGTGTTTGTCGGCGCTGTCCGGGGTAGTATTATCTCCTGTGGCGGAATCACCGTTTCTGCTGTGGTGGGATTTAGAGCGGCGCCGTTGGTGCCGGCGTTTTGGCCGCTTTTTCGAGGTGCCGTCCTCCGCAGTTCCCTCGCCATCTCCATCCTTTGGAGCATCCACCATGTATATATCATATGACGAGGTGGCGGTCCAGCGCCCTACAGGTGTTGGTTCTTGTCCGTCTCCTCCTTCGTCGTCCATACCGTCGAAGTCTTCGGAGCCGAAGTCAAGCATGTCGGTTAAGTCATCGACAGTGGGTATTAAGTGGGTGGTGGGTGGGCTTTGAATTTCTTCGTCGTCCGAATCCCAACCTCGCAGGCCATAGTCCGGCCTGGGCTCTCCTGATAAAGAGAGAGACTTGAGAGAATTCAGAATATCACCAAAAGGTGAGCACTGAAAGATGTCCGCGGCGGTGAACTCCATTACAGGTGCCCAATCAGACTCGATCAACAGGGGCACGGAAGGCCCGGAGTTCGGAGAGGAGTCCGGCTCCTTGGAGTCGTGAGCCATGCGGAGTGCGGGGCTGGCGTTCGGCTCGATCGCCTTTAAGATCGCAGCCCCTGAGGTGACGTCCAACCATTCATCCTCGGAGAACGCGGCGGGCTCCGAGTCAAGGATCGGGGCCGGAGCGTGTGCGGCCTCCAGGGAACTGTTCGGAGGCAGAGCTATATCATGCCCCTCGATATAGTGCGGCACGCTTGGCTGTGGCTCGAATCCGTCGAAGATCAAGTCTCCGCGGATATCCGCCGTGTAGTTTAAGCTTCCAAACCTGACTTGATGGCCAGGGGCGTAGCTTTCGATCTACTCCAAATGACCAAGCGAATTGGCTCACAGAGCGAAGCCGCCGAAGACGAAGATCTGTCCGGGGAGGAAAGTCTCACCCTGGACCTCATCGTTGTTGATGATCAAAGGAGCCATCGGGCCTAAAAGCGACGACACAGAGGAACTCTCGATGAAAGCACCAATGTCGGTGCCAAAACCGGCGGATCTCGGGTAGGGGGTCCCGAACTGCGCGTCAAGGTCGGATGGTAACAGGAGACAAGGGACACTTTATTTTACCCAGGTTCGGGCCCTCTCGATGGAGGTAAAAACCTACTCCTGCTAGATTAATATTGATGATATGGGTAGTACAAGAGTAGATCCACCACGAGATCAAGGAGGCTAAACCCTAGAAGCTAGCCTATGGTATGATTGTGTATGATGATGGTTGTCCTACGGACTACAACCCTCCGGTTTATATAGACACCGCATAGGGTTAGGGTTACACAGAGTCGGTTACATTGGTAGGAGATCTTGAATATCCGCACACCTAGCTTGCCTTCCACGCCATGAAAAGATCCTTCCGGACACGGGACGAAGTCTTCAACTTTGTATCTTCATAGTCCTGGAGTCCGGCTGAAGGTATAGTTCGGCTATCCGAACACCCCCTAATCCAGGACTCCCTCAAATTGGTCTTGAAGATTTTGAAGTTCCTAGCCGTGAGGGCACAGCTGAGGAACTTGGCCATGAGGTCACTGTTGGTGAAGCACTTGGCTTACGAGTAGGCTTCTTAGGCATAGATTTCCTCGGCTTGATAGAGGCCTCAGTGGCAGCAGCAGCAGCTGAGTCTTCATTGAATTTCCTCACCGCTTCTTTGGCTTGTCTTGCCAATTTGGCTTGGCGCTTTGCCCATCTTCAGGAAAATCCTCACCGCATTTGATGCTAGTGGGATCTGCCTCTTGGCCAGGTGCCAGTGGGGCTCTTGGGCATGGAGGATTTAGTGCGAATTTCTTCATATACTTTGGGGTTACATATCTGTATTCCCTCCATTCGCGTGCCCATCTTCGTTCAATCCTCTGAATGCGCACCTTGTGCTGATTTTTGTTTTCTTTACCAAACTTGGCCTCATCAGGTGTGCAGTATTCTTTGTAAATGTCCTCAGGTATTTAAAAAGCAGTCATGACCTCAGGCCTCTTTACTCCTTTCTATGGCTTCTTACCATCTTCCATGTTCTTCAGCTGAGGAATTTGAACAATCGAATTCTCTGAAGAAGTATGCAATTTTTCTTCGAGGAACGCTGCAATTGAGTTAAGTTGATGACAACCTAGTGATTCAGCAGTGGACATGAGTACCTGTGAACAGAGTATAGTTGCGAGGAATTTGGAGAGGTCATATGCGTTCTCAGAAGGTTTTTCAAAAAGATCAAGTTTGAGGAATTTGACCAGATGAGTCTTGAAGAATTTCACTAAGCGCGCTTTGTCTTAGGTTCCAGAGTTGTATAGATCGAAGATCCACAAAATTGAGGAATCTTGAAGAAAATAATGCTTAGAGAAATGAATCAAGAACAGATGACTTGTGAGGTGTTTTGTGTGTGAGGATTTGAAGAATAAAACACCTTTGAAGATTTTGTAGAAAACTTTCGAATCAAAGAGGGCAGTAAAAGTAACTTTTAATTACCCTGAATGAATAACACGACGAACACAGAGATGGAGAAGTGAAGTTCGTCGGTGTAGATCTTCCACGCCCTAACTTGGCGGAGGAAGACGTCTACGGCGGCAGCGGAGGTGAAGATTTCCGCGGTCGGCGCGAGTACGACGGCGACGAGGTCGAGGCAGTGAAGCTCTTCCTCACCAGCGACGATGGAGTAGCGGCGGCGCTAGGGTTTTGGAAGCTCGAGCGGGAGACAGAGATCGAGTGGAGTAAAGGAAGTGAGGAAGGGGTGAGGGGGTATTTATAGTGGCAGTGAAAACTGTTCGCCCGAAGATTTTGGACGAACGTGCCCCTGACCCTTCTCCTTCGCATGACATGTGTCACCCACGTACTGTGAAGTGGAGATCGTGTTTGTCGGTGTACAAAAAGAGGGGTACACTTTTTGTACCCCTATGACTGTGCACGGGCAGTCAAAGCCACGGGCACCACCACACCAAGCAAGGCAAGGGAGGTGAGCCAGGGTAAGACCGAAGCTCAAGGGAACTAGAACGACGCCATGCCAAGACCACGAAGAGCAAAAGGGACAAAGCGGACTCCCGCGGCAAGATCCTTGCCGGAGACAGTTTTAGCAACCCCGGCAAGACCCTTGCCGCGGCAACTCGCCCCACGCCTACGGAGCAAATTACCCTTGAGTCCACTGCCCCCATGGGGCAAGGATTCGGGAGACCCCTCCGCGGTGGCATGCAGATCTTTGTGAAGAAACATTCATAATCAGATATAGAAGATGACGACCCTTGGCGGGATCCCAGCCGAGGAATACCATAAGACCCCCGGCAAGTGCCTTGCCGGGGATGACAGCAGGCGACACGGCAAGACCGTTGCCGGGGCCCCGGCAAGGCCCTTGCCGAGGACATCCGCAGGGCCACCATCAGGCCCACGCCGACAAAACCTCCACCGCTGTACTCATGCAGCTGCGGACCCAACCAGCTGGGCAGGCACCTGCGTGGCGGCATGCAGATCTTCATGAAGACCCACCACTACGCCACCTCACCTGCCTGCCTACCTACATGGCATCACAGGCATCGCTGGCCAGGGCGCGTGTCGACCCAAGAAGGAGCGGCGACGGACGAGACAAATTTCTCCCCCGTCCCCGATAAAGCAAGGACACCTAAGCGAGATGCATTAAATGCGCCTTGTCATGTAATGCGAGGGATAACCTCGCATCACTGTACCCTTTCCACCTCCTGTGTGCCACTGTGGCGACCCCATTTTCTATAAAAGGAGGCCCGAGGCGACCAGGAGAAGGATTCGGCTTTTTGGAGCTCCTAATGCCCCAGAGCTAGCTCAAGAACAGGAATACACATTCACCAAAGCAGGAGTAGGATTTTACGCATCCTGGCGGCCCGAACCTGGATAAACAAATTGTGTACTATCTGTTTGATCCGCTCTTCTCACGACCCCGCGCCCCGCTAACCGTAGTAGGGATTCTTGTGATCCCATAGGTGTCGTTCCCATTGACAGTGTTAGATCGTGGGTGAATAGAATAATGCATCGTGGGATGCGGAACGGTTTGAGTGGCAAAACCGAAAATTTGGATAAGATTAGTTTTAAAGTTCCGTTCGCAATTTCTTCAGCTGACAAGGACACAGTGAAGATTTTGAACGAGTTTCAAATAGAACGCAAATGAAGAATTTTTGAATAGATTGGATTGAGTATAGCATAGTGGGGGAAGGGTCCGATCACATTCACTTAGCAGAAAAACCAACTTGAAGAGATAGCCATAAGTGAATGCTGTAGAGGACATAAACTCATATATATATATATATATATATATATATATATATATATATATATATATATATATAGCGAATGAAGAAAAACTACAGAACAAGTGAAGATTTTGAAAAGTTGAAGAATTTGAAAAACTGAGGAAAAACTCAAATTGAAGATTTTCAACTTTGGTGGTGGCGTGACCCACCGTATAAGAATGATGATTTCAGACACCGCGTACAATTGTCGTAGGGTTCTGAGAATCAAATTCTTCATTAATTTCTTCACACTTAGAGTGTTATTCTTCATTGATTGAAGAAAAATGTTTCTTCATGTGTTGCACATCTAAGTCATCAATTTTGCATAAGTGTTAGGATGAGTGCCTTTTCAAAGTACATTCGAAGTCTCTAAGATATTTAGCTCACACCGCAACTTGCTAAATCTCTTCTCATCCAAGGGCTTTGTGAAGATATCGGCTAGCTGTTCTTCAGTCTTCACATGCTCGATAGAAATGTCGCCCTTCAACACATGATCGCGAAGAAAATGATGACGAATCTGAATGTGCTTTGTCTTCGAGTGCTGAACTGGGTTGTGAGCAATCTTGATGGCACTCTCATTGTCACAGAGGAGAGGCACATTCTTCACGTTGATGCCATAGTCCTTGAGTGTTTGCTTCATCCATAGCAGTTGAGCACAGCAAGAACCAGCAGCAATGTACTCAGCTTCAGTAGTAGACAATGATACGCAGTTCTGTTTCTTCGAGGACCAACAGACCAAGGATCGTCCAAGGAAATGACATGTACCAGATGTTAACTTGCGGTCCACACGATCACCAGCATAGTCAGAGTCAGAATATCCAATGAGATCAAAATCCGAGCCCTTGGGATACCATAATCCTAGTGTTGGTGTGTGAGCTAGATATCAAAGAATATGCTTCACAGCCTTATGGTGTGATTCCTTTGGAGTAGCTTGAAATCGGGCACACATGCAAACACTAAGCATTATATCTGGCCTTGATGCACATAAGTACAATAAAGAGCCAATCATGGAGCGGTATACCTTATGATCGAAGTCAATGCCATTTTCATCAATGCATAGTTGACCATTTGTGGGCATAGGAATTTTGATGCCTTTGCAATCTTGCATGCCGAATTTCTTCAGGACATCCTTGAGGTATTTCTCCTGAGATATGAATATGCTATTGCACTGTTGACGAATTTGAAGACCTAAGAAGAATTTCAACTCTCCCATCATAGACATTTGATATTCTTCACTCATCATATAGGCAAATTCATCACTATAACGTTGGTCAGTACAGCCAAAGATGATATCATCAACATATATTTGGCACACAAATAGTTCACCATCATAAAATTTAGTAAAGAGAGTAGGATTGAGTGAACCGGGTGTCAAGCCGTTCTTCATGAAGAATTCCTTCAAAGTATCATACCACGCCCGTGGGGCCTACTTGAGGCCATAGAGGGCCTTATTGAGTCTGAAGACTTTGTCAGGATTCTCTGCATCTTCAAAACCTGGGGGTTGAGCAACATATACTTCGTCCTCAAGCTTACCATTGAGGAATGCACTTTTCACATCCATTTGATCTAAGATGATATCATGATGGTTAGCATAAGCAAGCAACATGCGAATAGCCTCAAGTCTAGCAACAGGTGCAAAAGCTTCATCGAAATCAATTCCTTCAACCTGTGTGTAGCCTTGAGCTACTAGTCGTGCCTTATTCCTCACCACAAGGCCGTTTTCATCTTGCTTGTTGCGGTAGATCCATTTTGTGCTAATGATATTATGCATGCGAGGATCTGGACGGTTGGCCAGTTCCCAGACGTTGTTGAGCTTGAACTGATGTAATTCTTCTTGCATGGCCTGAATCCACTCAGGCTCCAGAAATGCTTCATCTATCTTACTGGGCTCTGTGATAGGGACAAAAGCATAGTGCCCACAAAAGTTAGATATGTGTGAAGATTTTGAGCGTGTGAGAGCACCTGGTGCTTTGATGTTATCAATGATCTTCTCCACTTGCACTTCGTTTGCAACGCGAGGGTGAGATGGTTGTCGTTGAGGAATTTGATAAGCATTTTCTTCAGCATCAATTTCTTCGGCATTTTCCTCAGGTGCATCAGCTCGACGTTCTTCACACTATGGAATGAATTCTTCACCAGATTCTTCAGTAGGAATGACATCCTCAGTAGCCTTGAGCTTGATAGAATCCTCAGGTGCTGGTTCATCTATCACAGAAGGTAGGTGCTCTCTTTGCAAGCCATTAGTTTCATCGAACCGCACATCTACAGTTTCAACAATCTTGTGAAGAACATTGTTGAAGACTCTGTAGGTGTGCGAGTCCTTTCCGTTACCAAGCATAAAATCTTCATGTGCTTTCGGTGCAAACTTAGAGTTGTGATGAGGATCTCTAATCCAGCATTTAGCACCGAAGACTTTGAAATAACTCACATTTGGTTTCTTGTCAGTGAGGAGTTCATAGGCAGTCTTCTTGAAGAATTTGTGAAGATATACTCTGTTGATGATGTGGCACGCAGTATCAATTGCATCAACCCAGAAACGATGAGGTGTTTTGTACTCATTAAGCATAGTGCGAGCCATCTCAGCAAGAGTCCTGTTCTTGTGCTCCACGACACCATTTTGTTCAGGAGTATAAGGAGCAGATAACACATGAGTAATACCAAGTTCATCAAGATAATCATCGAGACCCGAATTCTTGAACTCAGTGCCATTGTCACTTTTGATGTGCTTGATCTTCACACCAAAGTTGGTTGAAGCCCTCAAGGAAAATCGTTTGAAGACTTCCTGCACTTCATGTTTGTAAGTAACAAGGTGTACCCATGTGTAACGAGAGTAATCATCAATAATAACAAAGCCATATTGAGATGCTTCATTTGAGATAGAAGAATAATGATTAGGACCGAAGAGATCCATGTGAAGCAATTCAAATGGGCAAGTAGTAGTCATGATGGTCTTAGCTGGATGCTTGACCTTGGTCATCTTTCCAGCTTCACAGGAATCACATAAGTGATCCTTGAGGAATTTGACATTCTCAATGCCAATAACATGCTTCTTCTTTGCAAGTGTGTGCAAATTCCTCATGCCTGCATGACCAAGTCGTCGATGCCATAGCCATCCTTCTGAAGCTTTTGCAAGTAGGCGCACGACTGGTTGTGAATCTGCAGAGAAATCAATAATATACAAGTCTCCTCTCCTAAAGCCTTCGAAGGCTTTGGAATTGTCAGCTTCCATAATCACAACACAATGATACTTGCCAAAGACAACAACTATATCAAGATCACAAAGCATTGAGACAGACATAAGGTTGTATCCTAAGGACTCAACAAGCATGACTTTGTCCATGTGTCGATCCTTTGTGATAGCTACCTTACCTAGACCCAATACCTGACTTTTGCTTTTGTCAGCAAAGATGATATACTTCAGATGTGATCATGATAAGGGAGCATCCATCAATAGATTCTTGTCACCAGTCATGTGATTTGTACATCCACTATCGAGGACCCACTCAGTGGCTTTGGGTTGATCGTCCTGTAGATGAATTAGTGCAACTTACGAACTCATATACTTCATCAGTGAAGAATATGATATCAATTTCATCATATCAATTTCGTCAAGCAGTGAGACAGATAAAACTGTAGGAGGACGTGTGAAATGAATATTCATTTCTTCATGATTAGCCTGCGTCCTTTCAGGCACGTTGTCAGGTCCCCAGCAAATTCTTCAGACATTTGAGCACGTGTAGAGACCTGACCCTGCAGAAGAGATTAGTTCTTTTTCTTCACCACCCACATCTGAAGGGGTGGCAAAGAGTTCATCACTCTGCGAGCTCCATATGAGAATGGTGGCATAGAGGCCAATCCATTTAGTTTCACATAAGCGTGGTTAGGGTAAGCATATGAATAAGTAGAGAAATTCTTCGAGGACTGCGAAACAGTGTTGTTAGCACGATGATGTTCATATGAGGATTTTGGTCCTTTTGAGGAATTTGATCCCCGTGAGAAATTTGGTCCGTATGAGGACTTGGATCCATACGAAGATTTTGGTCCATATGAGGAATTTGATCTGGGGTTCCTATTCTTCAGAGGTGGTGTCATGAAGACATTCACCTAAAGACTTTCAAGGCACCTTTTGGGAACCCAGATTTTCTTCATAGGGGAACCATCCCTGTAGTTAGTGCCAACATATCTAGCAAATACTTCACCATTCTGATTTTTGAACAGCTTATAGTTGGAGTTAATTGACTCATCAGAAGAATGAGAAGATTCACATGTATAGCCAGATAAATTAGATGGATCAACTGGAGGTCCCTTTGCAGCAACCCATGAGGTTTTGGGGTACTGCTCAGGCTTCCAATATGTACCATCAGCATTGAGTTTCCTCTCAGAGGCAATACCCTCTTTCCTAGGGTTCCTGTTGAGGATCTGCTTTTTAAGCACATCACAAAGAGTCTGATGCCCTTTGAGGCTTTTGTACATGCCTGTCATGTACAATTCCTTCAGCCCTGCATCATCAGTGATACTTGCAATGTCCTCAGATGAGGAATTAGTGATAGCAGAGGCAGGTGAAGAATTTGTAGCATTAGAAGCATTTGAACATTCAGGTGAGGAATTAGCAGATTCTTGTTCAATGCATTTCAGACATGGAGGAACAAATTCTTCCTGAGCAGCGCTGATTTGTTGAGCAAGTAATGAATCACGCTCCTTCTGAAGATCTTCATAACTCACTCTTAGCTTTTCAAGATCTTGCTTTCTTTGAAGAAATTCATAAGAAAGCTTCTCATGATCAGATAAGAGAGTGTTATGTTGATCTTGAAGGGAATCATACTTAGAGTGAAGTCTCTGAAGACTTTCAGCCAAAGCTTTGGACTGATCCATTTCTTCACCCAACATATCATCACTCTTACTAAGCATGTTGTGAGCCTTTTCCAAAGCTCTTTGTTGTTTAGCAGCAAGAGAAGCAAGTTTGACATAATTGGGTCCAAATTCATCACCAGATTCATCATCACTCGATTCAGAGAGATAGAATTCAGTTACCTTTTCATCATCTGCCATAAGACATGGTGAGGAGGATGTTGATTCTGGTTCAAATGTCATAGATTTGAGAGATTCCTTGAAGTCCTCAAACCAAGGATCATGACAGGTTCGATGACCTTCATAGACATTAGAGAGACGGTCCCAGATAAGCTTCGCATGATCGAGATGCATGACGTTCCTGAACCGATTTTGAGATAGACAAGAGCAGATGACATCCTTCGCCGTGAAGTTGAGGACGGTGTACTTGCGAATGTCACCAGCTTCCGCCATCTTGCACAGATCGGCCAGACCAATCTCAGTGATGGTCCACAGCTCGCTATTCATCTCCATGAGGCGCTTCTTCATCATGGCCTTCCATTTGGGATACTCGTGACCGTCAAAGATAGGGCATGTCACTTTCTTCATACCTGCGGTCGACATAACTAAAACCCCAGGTGGTTAAACCAAAATCACACAGAACAAGGGAGTACCTTGCTCTGATACCAATTGAAAGTGCATTATATCGACTAGAGGGTGTGTGAATAGGCGATTTTTATGAATTCTTCACTGAGGAATTTGCTAGAGAGGAAATTTGTCGGTGTCAAAACCGGCGGATCACGGGTAGGGGGTCCCGAACTATGCGTCTAGGAGGATGGTAACAGGAGACGAGGGACACAATGTTTTACCTAGGTTCGGGCCCTCTTGATGGACGTAAAACCCTACGTCCTGCTCGATTAATATTGATGATATGGGTAGTACAAGAGTAGATCTACCACGAGATCAAGGAGGCTAAACCCTAGAAGCTAGCCTATGGTATGATTGTTGTATGTTGGGTTAGCCTACAGACTAAAACCCTCCGGTTTATATAGACACCGGAGAGGGTTAGGGTTACACAAAGTCGGTTACAATGGTAGGAGATCTGAACATCCGCATCGCCAAGCTTGCCTTCCAAACCAAGGGAAGTCTCATCCGGACACGGGACGAAGTCTTCAATCTTGTATCTTCATAGTCCAGGAGTCCGGCTGAAGATATAATCCGGCTACCCGGACACCCCCTAATCCAGGACTCCCTCAGTAGCCCCCGAACCAGGCTTGAATGACGAAGAGTCCGGTATGCAGATTGTCTTCGACATTTCAAGGCGGGTTCCCCTTCCAGATTTCGTGTACCTGTTGAATAATGTCCTGTTTTTTATGAATGCAGCGCTCCTTGGCTTCTACGCCCAATAAGGGCCGCCTTCCACCTGTCCAACAAATACGAAAAGTCTTGACTGTTTTTCGCATTCTCACCCCCAGCCGCATAAATGAACCGCCTATTTAAAGGGACGGGGATTCAGATCCAAACCACACCTTCTCTTTTCCGCGAGTAATCATCAGAGCGCCTTCAGCAAAGGTCCATTCCACCATGGCCAGCCATCGCAACTCCTCCTCTCGCCCTTCCAGTCCTAAGCCTGGAGACTGGGAGAGGTGCTCAATCCCGCATAGCGAGCTGGTATCGCTTCAGACCAAGGGATTCCTCCCTCCGGCCTATATGGTCCCGGTCCGGGCCGGTCTCGCCACCTATAATGGCGGGGAACAAGCGGAGAGCACACCTAATCCCTCCAAAGGGGAGCGGGTGTGCCTCGTCCCTTATCTAATAAGAGGACTTGGATTTCCAATTCATCTGTTCCTCCGGGGGCTTCTGGAGTTCTACGGCCTCCAGCTGCACAACCACACGCCCGCGTCATTATTGCATATCGCGGGCTTCGTCGCCCTTTGCGAGCTGTTTTTAGGTGTGGAGGCTCATTTCCTACTGTGGAAGAGGTTATTCTGCCTGGTGCCCCGCTCTCAGGAGGGGTCAATATATCAAGTGGGCGGAGCCGAAGTATGGCGCATCGCCGGGACCGGATATCTATCCGGAACCCCGAAGAAGGCGTCCGAGGACTGGCCTTCAGAATGGTTTTATATGGAGGATGTCCCACTGCCGGATCCTATCCGGATCGGCCTCCCCGAATTCAACAGTGCTCCCTTAAAGAAACGCTTAAGTTGGCGTCCACGGAGCTCTCAGAGAGAAAGTGACAGGGACGTCCTTTACCTGATGGGCCGGATAAGACTATTGGCTCATTCCGGACTAACCATGGTTGGAGTCATGGCCGTGTGCATCATGCGGGGGGTGCAGCGGCTTCAGTATAGAGGCCACCCCATGTGGGATTTTAACGGGGAGGATGACGCCACTCGTTACAGTCGTAAGGGGCCGGACTCAGCTGCCGCTCTAGTAAAGATCTTGTCCTCTTTGTACAAGGGAGAAGAGGAGGAATTCCTCTGCGTCAACCCACAGGGTGGATTTACTATGTACAACCCTCCAAGTTGGGTAAGCGGACAATCTTGCTTGCCCATCCGTTTTGTATTCCCATGATTTAAATATATAGTCTAACGACTCCTACCCAGGAACTGCGTCAGGAAGTAAACGATATAAACAGCCGACCTCCACAGCCCGAGGATCCTGAACGGTCCCTCGATCCGGCCTCCGAAGAGGATCCAGACATATCGGTGGAGCTGATTGACAGGGTGTTTTATCAGCTGAGCAAGGACGATACCTTGGTGGCCATTACGACCGATTACCCAGGGTTAATCCCAGCCTCCTAGATAACTGAGACCGGAGTCTCATCACCTTGGGAAGGGATCCATCCTCACGTGTTTTCAGTTTTCCCAACAACAACCGTGTTTTGTAGGGGAGGTTCCTGAGGCGGGAGGCTGAGCCTGCGGCGGCTAGCCAACGAGGGGCCGCAGGGCCCCGTGGGGTAAAAAGGAATGTAGTCCGGACTGAGGCGCCGGTGCAAAGGTATAGCGTGCCTGTTTAGTCCAGGTGTTATTCCTTCAAGGCATATTAACACTCGTGCTCGATGCAGGACAAAGAGGCCTCGCCGGACTATATCCGGAGAGGCTGCCAATCGCGCCTCGACCAGCTAGGCTCCACAGCCCGGCCCGGAGGCGGAGGCAAACACGAGGCACGCACCGGACGCTCATCCGACAGAGGATGCGGACAGGCTGTCTGCCACCCATTCCGAGGTGGAGAGTGCCATGAATCACCAGCGCCACCGGACAGTTCTCCGCGACGCTTGTTTCTCCCAAGAGGCGTTGGATGCCTTTAATTCGGGAGATGCGTATCTCCGTGCCGCTCAAAGTGGTCTAGCCAGAGCCACGGAGCAATATGCAAAAGACATACGGGTGAGAAAATTTGATAGTTATATGGATCAGTAGCCCTCGAGACTTGAAACAGTTAGAATAATTGATTTAAGGATCATATAACATGCAGGCTCTTTCAGAGAAGAATACCCAACTGTCCCAGGAGCTGAAAGAGTGCAAAGCCCAAGTTGATGCCGCACTGGCCACGACAGGGGAGCCCAAGGGGCCCCCCTCTGGTAATATATGCTTCAAAAAGATAAGTATTGTGCAAAATGCGGCGTATGTGCTAGTCTGACAAATGATATTGCAGATGGTGACGGACTGGATCCGGAAAAGCAACAACTTCTGCGCCAGTTAGAGGCTGGTGAGAGTGTGCTGACAAAGGTGAGTCGGGAGAAGAGTGATCTTCAAGATGCCAACACCAAGCTGGACGTTGAACTAAAGGATGTTCGTGCCCAGCTGTCGGACTCCACTAAGGAGAATCAATGGCTTCGACGCGGCATATTTAGTAAGTGCTTGAACGAACTTTCAAAAAGGAGTTCGGCGAGGAAGTCGACTAACATAGATATGTCTGTAGGTATGCTAACAAGTCGTCCTGCAGAGGAGATGCCTGGTTCTTCGGGTGACCTTCTTCCCGAGCTCTCGCAACTGCACGAGCGAGTTCGGCAGGCGATGCAAGGCGTTGCCCAGGCCTTATGGCCTTCCCTGTCCATGCCCGAGGGCCTTGGAGAGCTTGCAGAGGAGCTGAAGCGAGCGCGGCGACGCTTCCGGTTGTGGAAGATATCGGCCTGCCGTCAAGGCGCTAGGGAGGCCTGGGCCATGGTGAAGACGCGGTACACAAAGGCTGACCCAAACCACATGGCCAAGGTCGGACCTGTTGGGCCTGACGGGAAGGAGATCCCTGTAAGTTTAATCTACGGCCAAGTAGAATTGTCCGCGAAGTATTCCCAGCGGGACTGTAAACTACACAGCCTGTTGGATGGTATTGAAGAGGAATACGATTAAGCATAATGACTATGTAATTTTAATTGACATGTGTAATGCCTTCTAGCCGGATTGTAGATCGTTTGTCGTTGCCGACCTTTTCGCTTCGACCTCGGGACCTGACGGTCCGGAGTGTGTCCGAATACCCTTGCGGTTATATAAGAACTGGGGTATGCATGGAGACCAGGCGTAGGGGTCATTAGTGCTTTATCAGACAAGTGCCCAACTAGTTATGTCATATTACATGGTTAGTAAGAAACATCTTCCAGAGAGAATAGTTCCGTTAGGGGTTCCTTTCTCTGGGAGGCATGCCCTAAAGTGCATGTCCGGACTGCGAACGCAGAAAAAGCATCTGGGGGCACATAAATAAGTAAAAAAGGTCATCTTTAGTTCACCGACCGAAAATTCCCTTAAGAACGCTAGCTTTTGGCTTCACCCAGTCTGAGGTACACATCCGGCTGACCCGGCAGTAACAATCGCAGAGGTGCTCCCTTTACCACCTAGCCGAACAATCGGGAACGTAGGGGTAAGCACAGGAGCCAGGCAACCCAGCTTGGCCAAAACTGAAGTCATATCGATGCATATAATGGTGAATAAAAGGTACATGCAGAAGTTTGACACATGTGTTGGGCATGAAGCCCGTGTAAATAAGCTTCTGTCTAAAGAAGCCCCCAGGTTTAGTGAGCGCGGGTAGCGCGTCTCTTGATGATCCTTTAAGGGAAGGAGAGAAATGTAAGATAGAAAATATAAAAAATAGACAGAGGTAGGAGACGAACACAGAGTCCGGCGCTAGGCATAGAATCTTCGGAGACGGGCTGCGTTCTATGGGTTCGACTGTCACATCCAAGCTAGACCATGCATTAGATTGTTGCATCATGTCTACTTTCAACAGAAACTTGAAATGGGGAAGGCAGAACCCCCAGCACCCCCCCTGAAATCAACTAGGGTTTACTAAAAATAATTTCAATGAACCTGAAATGCCCTTCTAAAATGTTCACCCTCTTTGTCTTGGGTTATAACCTCTGGCAAAATTGGTGCACAATTTTCTAGGTCAACAGAAGGTCACTGAATTAAATCGTAAGTAAATTGCTTTTGGACATTTAAATGCTGGTAAATATTTTAAATGTTCAAATAATTCTGGATTTAAGTGAGGGCTGTTAGGAATAATCCCAACATAGCCCACAATTATTTTTACGATTTTAGAAAGTGCCTAAGTATTTTTAATAAAGCCCTAAAGTTACAGAAAAATAGATAAAAACAAAATAGGAAAAGCTTACCTGGCGCCCACCTGGCAGGCCCCCCTGCCGGCCCAGCCCAGCCACCGCTCCAGCGAGCAGCTTGCCTTGGCGAGGCAGGCAGCCAAGTGCTCGACGGCGAGCTCAGAGCACGCCACGCAGCTGGCCGCCGCCGTGCTTCCTCCCCTCGCCGCCCCGCTGGCCTGCACAGGCTCCACGTCGCGCTCCCGACCCCCTGGACACGTCCATTCGCCCTGGTTCCTCTCCCTCGCTCTCCCTCCGCCATGGCCGACGCTGCTGCGCCCGCGCCATCGTAAAATCGCGCCCTCCGTCGTCCCCGTGCTGCACCGCCGTGTCCACTCGCTCCGCCGTCGTCGACTACCTCGAACAGGCCGAGCCCCGAGCGCTCACACGCTCTGCAACACCTTCACCGACCCCGCCTTCGTCAGCCACCGCCGGAGATCCCCTTCGACGTCGCCGTCGCATCAGTTCGCCCCCGACCTCGCTGTCAACTCCGTCGCGACCGTAGTGAGCTCAGCTACCTCCCCATCCTCTCCGTTCTCCTCCTAGTGCACCACAGCGAGCACACGAAGCTCACCCGCACGCGCCGCCGTGGAGCTCGTCGCCGACGTGTCTCCGGCCAACCATCGGCCAAGGCACCTAGTCTACTAACCTCACCGCATCCCCAGGAGCCCAACGCCCCACTCCACGCACCTCATCGTGCCCCACAGCCTCGGGTTCGCCCTCACCCGACTCCGGCGACCGCCCAGCTCGTTGCCGGCGACGTTTCCGGCCACCCCGAGTTCAACCACCACCACCAAACGATGCGGCTCGTTCCCAGCTACCCGTAGATGACCTCCGCCGTCCATTTGGTTGCCCGAATGCACTAATGCACTTCCACCACCGCGTCTGGCCTCGCCGGCGGCTAAACGCCGACGAGTTTGACCGTTGACGTTGACTGGGTGGGCCCCAGGTTGACTCCCCTGAGTCAATGACAAGTGGGCCCCCTCTGCTAACTAAATCAAATTAGTTTTAATTAAAAATAATTAGTTTAATTAACCACTAACATGCCGGACCCACTCGTCAGTTTGACCTGGACGTCCCCGTTGACCCTGACGTCACCCTGATGCAATGCTGACGCAGTAACTAAATTACTGAAATTATTCTTATACAGGAAATTCTAGAAAATAGTTCAAACTTCAAAAATTCATAGAAATTAATCTGTAATTCCAAATGCAAAGATTTATATATCAAATTTGATCAGAAAAAAACAATCTATCCACCGATATTGGTTTCATGCATGTCAGAACAAGTTAACCTTGCTGTTTAAGCAATACAAGATGATGCACTTATATGGCTATGCTAAATGAACTAACTTTGCACCTTTGGTTCAAATAAGAACATTCCTTCTGTTTTAGCTTGCATTAGGCCAAGACACATTCATACTGCCATGTCATAGCATGCATCATATTGTTGCATATCGTCATGTATTGATTGTGTATCGATGTGTTCTTCGTGGTAGGTTCTGCCTCCGAGGATATTCACGAGTATCCAACTGAAGGGCAGTATCCCCCTACCACTCCATCAGGCAAGCAACCCATTGATCATTCCGATACAAACCCATGTTCTTGCTTCTGCTCTCGTTTACTGCATTAAGACAACGCGATTCAACTTGCTGTGTGTTGCGGTAGTTGAACCCACTTCCTTTGCATGACCTGTCATTGCCACAGTAACTAGATGAAACCCACTAGCATGTGTAGGAGTTGATTGAGCCATGTGTGTGTGTTTCCTACCATGCTATGCTTGCTATGCTTAGAGTTGTGTCAGGTCTGGCTCATCGGGATGATGAACTAGAGTGAAAGGTTGTGTCGGTAACAAGAGTGAAGTGTTGAATACGATTTGGTAAAGGAATCGATGAGAGGCCATGTAGGAGTACATGGTGGGTTGTTTCATTGAGGTCATCCTTAAGAACTGAGATCTGTGTGTGTGATTTAAGATTCAGCTACTACCACACATTAGGCCCTGAAATATGACCCCGCTCGACTTACCGACACCTCCCGTTCTCTGTCCAGGAGTTGCAAGCAGTTTCTGGTGTTTGTAGTTGCTGGGGGCCGCACACAACGCTGACCATAGGGGTGGGCTGTGTTATGGTAGGCACGTGGCACGGTGTACCAATTCACCCGTTTGGTGTCTCGGGAACCCTGCACACATCGTTTGGGGCCGTTGAGGACACCCCTGCCGGATCTCCTTGCGGATGGAACCCGAATAGGCGATAAACCTGGACTAGAGACTAGTGTGGTTGGTTAGGTCGTGGTCTACACCCACGTCGGCTTTCGCTTGAAGTTTGCCGAGCACATGACATGTGCAGACGCTAAGTGGTGGAAACATGTGTGAAGAAGTACACCCCTGCAGGGTATAAACTATTCGAATAGCCGCGTCCGCGGTAAAGGACTACTTGGTCACCTATGCAGTTCATAGCCAAGTAAATGGATACTACTAAAAACCTCAAGACAAGTGTGAGTACCGCGGATGGCCCTCTCATAGGATGACGAGAGAGGATCCACGGTGGAGTATTATTTTGGTGATAGTGGACTCGTGTGCGACAAATGTTTTACAAGTTGTATGTATCGTAGGGTAGCTTAGCCATGAGTCAAAGTTGGCTTGCTGCATTAACTCCACTACCTTCTTGAAAATGTGCATATATTGTAGGATTCTGTTGTAAGACTTGTTGAGTACCTTCGTACTCATGTTGCTTTAATTAATGTTTTCAGACGACAACACCAACCCCTCCGATGGGTTCTATGTAGACCTCGACGTTGACGAGTGACTTATCACCCAGGTGGTGATCCAAGACTTGTGAAGGGTCGATGTAGATAGACAGGCTTCGTCAAGCCTTCTTTCTTTCTAGTGTTTGTACTCAGACTACCTTTGCTTCCGCATGTGCTTGTATGTTTGTATGACTTGAGTGTCGGGTCATGTGACCCCTACCTCTATGGATGATATGTATGGCTCTTCGGAGCCTTTTAAATAAAGTACTTGAGTTGTAGAGTCTTGTTGTGATGCCATTTTTTATTTACTCATATCGGGCATATTGTGTGTATGATTGAAATGCTTGGTATGAGTGGGATCCGACTATCTAGTTGTTTATCCTTGGCAGCCTATCATATGGGGAAATGTAGTCTAGTGCTTCTGAGCGATAGTAGTCCGCTACAGCCCGGTTCACCGGAGTCCTGCTAGCCCAGCACTACTGCTTGGAACACTTGACTGGCCGGCATATGATTCACTTCGTTCCTATGTCTGTCCCTTCGGGGAAATGTCACACGGTGACTTCCGGAGTCCTGCCTAGCCTGCTACAGCCCGGGTTACCGGAGTCCTGTTAGCCCATTGCTACAGCCCGGATTCACACGTTGATGACCGACATGCTCGATGTGATTCATGTATGCCTGTCCTCATAAGTTAGCGCCGCTTTGGGTTCACGACTAGCCATGTCGGCCCGGGTTCTCTGTCATATGGATGCTAGCGACACTATCATATACGTGAGCCAAAAGGCCCAAACGGTCCCGGGCCAGGTAAGGTGGCACCCGTGGGAGTACCGTGCGTGAGGCTGAAAAGTGATATGATGTGTTACATGCTAGATCGATGTGGCCTGGAATAGGGGTCCTAACAGCGTTGGCATCAGAGCCGGACTGCCTGTAGTTTCGCTAAGCCAAACTGGTCGATGTCGAGTCTAGAAATGCTTTAGCTATATGTAGGGGAATTGATTGTGGGAGGGAACGTAAGGCTCTTTTTACTCCTTTACCTTATGCCCTCTGTTCTGAGTCATTCTCTTCTCATTCTATGTGGGTTAAGGACTAGGCTCTCTTCTCTCTATTAGGTTCACGTGTTACTAATCCGTAGTAACTTATAGGATTGTTGGATACAACCCAGTTCAGTTTCTACTAAATTTTAGTATGTTGCCAGTTGAACCAGAACCTTGATATGATGTTGTTGAGTGGTTTTGCAAACTGTTGTGGATGTCTCAACTCTTTTCTGAGCATTTACAGCGGTTATGCTATCCAATTTCTCCTAGAAAATTCTAATGCCTTTGCATTATTTTGTGCTTCTAGATGGCCACCCGTCCGCAGAACCAAGTGGTTAGTCTGACCCGTTGCATCGATTTTTGTGGTCACACAGCCATGTTGGTTCGAGTGATGGTCGAGACAGGTTGCCGATGGTATCCCGAATATACCGTAGAGGAGCAGTTTAGAGACATTAATCAAAGCCAGTATCTGTGCACGGTCAGGATATATTCATCTTATCCCGGAGCTACTGAACCGCTCCATTGTTCCTATGGACTTGGGATTGCTATTGGGATGTCCGTGCAGGATGCAGCCTACTCGATGATGACTATTATTCGAGCCAGGACTGCCTTGCTGAGCAACACCGATTTCTGCTACATGCCAGCATCCCTCCCTGGGGCGCATGGTTACCTTCAGGGTATGTACAGCGACGCATCCCATGAGGACTCACTCCTCCGCACCACTACTGAGATGCTGGAAGACAAGGACCGTGAAAATCGGTCCTTGCGTATGGAGCTCTTTAACGCTCGTTCTGATCACTGGGCCACCTTGACTCGGTTTGCCCCTGCAGTGATACATGGACATGAGGGACTTGTACCCTGTGCGGGCTAGTCTGCCAGATTTCATGGAGTGGCGTGAGGTAGGAGGCATCACTCCTCCTCGTGGACCTCGTCTGCCGCTGTTTGTTGGTCTGAGGCCACATCTGAGTCCCTATGGTCCACAAGCTCCACAGGACTGTCTGTTCCCAGATGATCATGTTCCGCTTCCAGGCTTGGGTGGTGACTTTTATGAGGATTACTATGGAGCTGTCTGAGGTAGTAGTAGATCCTTTAGTATTGTAACAGTTGTATGTCCACCGTCCTGCGTGACTTGTGGAATATGACTTAGTGTGTATCCATTCCGGAGGTGTAGAAAAATAATGTATAGGAGCTTGGAATGCCTCCGATGAGATGTAACGTCTTTCATCATAGTTGTACTCTAGCTTGGGCTTGTACTAAACTATGTATGGTGTGTATGACTGTTGGTTAATATATGGCAGTTTCTATATTACCATGTCATACGTATGATCATCTCTGCATTCTTTGTCATCCATTATATTCTGCACTTCTTTGCCCAAATTTTGCCATTCTGGACTAAACCGTTGTTTTGTTTCCCTAGGATGGTCAACACCCGCAGCAACCCTGCTGCTCCGGAGCAGGGTGAAGCTAGCGCAGCTAGGGATGAAAATCTGCCTCAACCGCCTTCTCTGGCTAAAGTGATGCTGGAGGCAGAACGAAACAAGCGTGAGACTAACCGCTTGCTGGAGCGGATTGAGCAGAATACTGCACGCCAGCAGAGGAACAACCTGGTGTCCATCAATGACCTTGTCAAGCTGTATCCACCGAAGTTTAACCATTCCGTCGAGCCTCTCGATGCGGATGACTGGCTTCGCAGCATCGCCCACAAGCTACGTTCTGCCAACGTAGCCGAAGATGATAAAGTCACCTTTGATGCTTATCACCTCGAAGGCCCTGCTAGCCTTTGGTGGGAAAATTATGAGGCTTTGCGCCCGGTCGGCCAAATCACTACTTGGGCTGAATTCAGTGCTGCTTTCCATGAGCATCACATCCCAGAAGGTCTCATGGATCGCAAGAGGGAGGAGTTCTGCAACTTCACCCAGGGTAGACTGACTGTGGATGCATACAGTCATGAGTTTGGAAATCTAGCACGTTATGCTCCCGAAGAGGTATCCACCGACGCCAAGAAGCAGGCAAGGTTCCGGAAGGGACTTAACCCCGAGCTTCACCGTGATCTTCATCTGCACGATTGCACCTCTTTTCCGAAGTTAGTCAACAAGGCCATCAGTGCTGAGACAGGGCAGACTGACTTTGAAGCTTCACGCAAGCACTCCCGGGACTTTGGATCTTCATCGGGCTCTGGATCTCAGAAGCGCCGGGTCTGGATTCCAAACACTGCTCTCCCACCCAGGTTCACTCCGAGGCCATCCTTTGAGGCGCCTCACCCCAACCAGCAGTTTGTACCGCCCAAGACTTATGGTGGCCCCGCTGCTAATGCTGCTCCACGCCCCAATATGATAACCTGTTTCAAGTGTGGGGAGCCGGGTCACTACATCCGTGAGTGTCCCCAGAACAACCCCAACCAGTTCGGAAAGTCTGTTGGCCGTGGCAAGCCAGCAGGAAAGGTGCTCTACGCCAAGCCAGCCACCACTGCTCGTGGCCATGTCAACTACGTCTCAGCTGAGGAGACTCAGGAGGACCCCCAATGTTGTTCTCGGTACGCTCCTTGTTAATTGCCATCCGGCAACTGTTCTCTTTGATACTGGAGCATCTCATTCATTTATTTCTGAGAGCTATGCTCGATTGCACAACACCACATTTTGTGACATGCCCACCTCCATGGTAATTCAAACCCCTGGTTCTAAGTGGCAAACCTCTAGAATCAGCCATGGAAATGAAATTCTTGTCGACAGATTGGTCTTCCTTGCGTCACTAATAGCTCTCAAGTCCTTGGACATAAACATCATCTTGGGTATGGACTGGATGTCAGCCCATTACGCTAAGATTGATTGCTCTACTAGAACTGTTCAACTCACCCATCCATCAGGCAAGACAGTCAATGTTTTGACCCGAGTGTCTCAGCGACAGCTTTACTCTTTAAATGCCAACCCCCTTCCGGATCTTGAAGATATCCCGGTAGTCCGTGACTTTCCGGATGTCTTTCCAGAGGAACTGCCAGGTGTTCCACCTGACAGAGATGTCGAGTTCGTGATAGACCTTGTTCCAGGAACTGTCCCAATCTTTAGAGGACCCTATAAGATGGCACCCCTAGAACTAGTCGAGCTTAAGAAACAACTCGATGAATCCTTGCAAAAGGGTTTCACCCGTCCTACTTCTTCTCCATGGGATTGCCTCGTCCTCTTCGTCAAGAAGAAGGATGGAACGGATCGGATGGTTGTAGATTACTGACCTGTCAATTTGGTCACTATCAAGAACAAGTATCCGCTCCCCAGGATCAACGATCTGTATGATCAGCTCGCTGGATCCTCAGTCTTTTCCAAGATTGATTTGAGGTTGCGCTACCATCAAATCAAAATCAAGAACGCGGACATTCCCAAAACGACCTTTGTTACTCGTTATGGCCAATATGAGTACACCGTCATGTCCTTCGGTTTAACCAATGCTCCAGCCACCTTCTCTCGGTTAATGAACTCGATCTTCATGGACTACTTGGATAAATTCGTCGTGGTATACCTCGATGATATACTCATCTACTCCAAGAATGAGGAAGAACATGCCGAACATCTAAGGCTAGTATTGATGAAACTTCGAGAGCATCGCCTTTATGCCAAATTCTCCGAGTGTGAATTTTGGTTGCGAGAACTGACCTATCTAGGCCATGTAATCTCTGGTAAGGGCATTGCTATTAATCCCGAGCGAGTTCAAGCCGTCCTTGACTGGACTCCACCTGAAACGGTCAAGCAAGTTCGGAGTTTCCTTGGTTTAGCGAGCTATTGCCGCCGCTTCGTCGAGAATTTCTCCAAAGTTGCTAAGCCCCTAACTGAACTCCTCAAGAAAGATAAAAAGTTTGAGTGGACTCCACGGTGCGAGTTCAGCTTTCAGGAACTGAAAAGACGCCTGACATCTGCTCCCGTACTTGTACCACCAGATTTTTCTAAGGACTTTGTTATCTATTGCGACGCCTCGCGACAAGGACTAGGTTGCATACTCATGCAAGATCGTCATGTGATTGCCTACGCTTCTCGACAGTTGCGTCCACATGAGGATAACTATCCCACACATGATCTAGAGCTTGCAACTGTAGTCCATGCACTCAAAACCTGGCGACATTACCTTCTTGGTAATCATTGTGAAATCTACACTGATCACCAAAGTCTGAAATACATTTTCACCCAACCGGATTTGAATCTCAGGCAAAGACGTTGGGTCGAGTTGATCTCGGATTACGACTTCGGAATAACTTACACCCCAGGCAAAGCCAATGTCATGGCTGATGCGCTAAGTCGCAAATCTTATTGTAACAACCTGATGTTACAACAAAGTCAACCACTTCTCCACGAGGAATTTCGTAAGCTTAACCTTCACATTGTTCCTCAAGGATTCCTTTCCACCCTGGTGGCGAAACCTAACCTTACGGATCAAATCATAGCTGCCCAGAAGCGCGATAAGGGCATATCCCGGATTAAGGAAAACATCGCTAGTGGAGTTGCTAAATGTTTTTCCATGGATGAGCGAGGTGTTGTCTTCTTCGAGAACCGCTTGGTGGTTCCCAAGAAAGAACACCTACGACAACTGATCCTTAAGGAAGCTCATGAATCCCCTCTCACCATTCATCTCGGTAGTACTAAAATGTAGCAAGACCTATGCCAGAGGTTTTGGTGGACTAGGATGAAGAGAGAAATCGCTCAATACATTGCTAATTGCGACGTCTGTCTTCGCATTAAAGCAGAGCATCAACGTCCTGCTTGCACCCTTCAACCTTTGGAAATTTCTGAATGGAAATGGGATAAAATCGGTATGGATTTCATTACCGGGTTTCCCAGGACCAAGAGAGGGAATAATGCTATCTTCGTTATTGTCGATCGACTTTCCAAAGTAGCCAACTTCCTACCCGTTCGTGAGAGTATAACCGCTAGCCAACTAGCTGACTTGTACATCTCTCGAATAGTGTCTCTTCATGGTGTTCCATTGGAGATTAACTCAGACCATGGAAGTCTTTTCACCTCTCGATTTTGGGAAAGTTTCCAAAACGCTATGGGAACTCGTCTCTCCTTTAGCATCGCCTTCCATCCTCAATCAAGTGGTCAAGTAGAACGAGTTAATCAAATTCTGGAGGATATGCTCCGAGCTTCTGTCATCTCATTCGGTATGAATTGGGAGAAGTGCCTTCCATTCACCAAGTTCGCTTATAACAACAGTTATCAAGCTAGCTTGGGCAAAGCCCCTTTCTAAGTTCTCCATGGACGAAAATGTCGAACGCCTCTTAACTGGTCAGAAACCGGGGAAAGACGACTCTTTGGCCCGCATATGATCCAGGAAGCAGAAGAGCAGGTTCGCGTTGTTCGAGAGAAATTGAAAACAGCCCAATCTCGACAAAAGAGCCAGTATGACCGCAAGCATAAGCCTATGGCTTATGAAGTAGGCGAGATGGCTTACCTTCGGGTTACACCTTTAAAGGGAACCCATCGATTCGGTATCAAAGGCAAATTGGCTCCTCGTTACATTGGCCCCTTTCGCATTCTTGCCAAACGAGGAGAAGTTGCCTACCAGTTGGAACTACCTCCACATCTCTCCAGAGTTCATGATGTCTTCCACGTTTCTCAACTCAGGTGTTGCTTCTCGGATCCTATCCATGGAGTGGACCACGAAATGCTTGATCTCCAGGATAACCTCACATATCGAGAGTATCCCGTTCGTATCCTTGATCATGCCGAGCGTACCACTCGACGCCAGAATATCAAGTTTCTCAAAGTTCAATGGTCACACCATTCCGAGCAAGAAGCTACTTCAGAAAGGGAGGATCGTCTTCGACTTGAGTACCCTACCTTCTTCCCGACGGATCCTAAATCTCGGGACGAGATTCTATCGAGTGGGGGTGAGTTGTCACATCCTAGCTAGACCATGCATTAGAGTGTTGCATCATGTCTACTTTCAACAGAAACTTGAAATGAGGAAGGCAGAACCCCCAGCACCCCCCCTGAAATCAACTAGGGTTTACTAAAAATAATTTCAATGAACCTGAAATGCCCTTCTAAAATGTTCACCCACTTTGTCTTGGGTTATAACCTCTGGCAAAATTGCTGCACAATTTTCTAGGTCAACAGAAGGTCACTGAATTAAATCATAAGTAAATTGCTTTTGGACATTTAAATGCTGGTAAATATTTTAAATGTTCAAATAATTCTGGATTTAAGTGAGGGCTGTTAGGAATAATCCCAATAGAGCCCACAATTATTTTCAGGATTTTAGAAAGTGCCTAAGTATTTTTAATAAAGCCCTAGAGTTACAAAAAAATAGAAAAAGAAAACAAAATAGGAAAAGCTTACCTGGCGCCCCCCTGCCGACCCAGCCCAGCCACCGCTCCAGCGAGCAGCTTGGCTTGGCCAGGCAGGCAGCCAGGTGCTCGACGGCGAGCTCAGAGCGCGCCACGCAGCTGGCCGCCGCCCTGCTTCCTCCCATCGCCACCACGCTGGCCTGGACAGGCTCCACGTCGCGCTCCCGACCCCCAGGACACGTCCATTCGCCCTGGTTCCTCTCCCTCGCTCTCCCTCCGCCATGGCCGACGCTGCTGCGCCCGCGCCATCGTAAAACCGTGCCCTCCGTTGTCCCCGTGCTGCAACGCCGTGTCCACTCGCTCCGCTGTCGTCGACTACCTCGAACAGGCCGAGCCCCGAGTGCTCACACGCTCTGCAACACCTTCACCGACCCCGCCTTCGTCAGCCACCGCCGGAGATCCCCTTCGACGTCGCCGCCGCATCAGTTCGCCCCCGACCTCGCCGTCTACTCCGTCGCGACCGTAGTGAGCTCAGCTACCTCCCCATCCTCTCCGTTCTCCTCCTAGTGCACCACAACGAGCACACGAAGCTCACCCGCACGCGCCGCCACGGAGCTCGTCGCCGACGTGTCTCCGGCCAAGCCACCTAGTCTACTAACCTCACCGCATCCCCAGGAGCCCAACGCCCCACTCCACGCACCTCGCCGTGCCCCACAGCCTCGGATTCGCCCTCACCCGACTCCGACGACCGCCCAGCTCGTCGCCGGCGACATTTCCGGCCACCCCGAGTTCAACCACCACCACCAAACGCTGCGGCTCGTTCCCAGCTACCCGTAGATGACCTCCGCCGTCCATTTGGTCGCCGGAATGCACTAATGCACTTCCACCACCGCGTCTGGCCTCGCCGGTGGCTAAACGTCGGCGAGTTTGACCGTTGACGTTGACTGGGTGGGCCCCAGGTTGACTCCCCTGAGTCAATGACAAGTGAGCCCCCTCTGCTAACTAAATCAAATTAGTTTTAATTAAAAATAATTAGTTTAATTAACCACTGACATGCGGGACCCACTGGTCAGTTTGACCTGGACGTCCCCGTTGACCCTGACGTCTCCCTGACGCAATGCTGACGCAGTAACTAAATTACTGGAATTATTCTTATACAGGGAATTCCAGAAAATAGTTCAAACTTCAAAAATTCATAGAAATTAATCTGTAACTCCAAATGCAAAGATTTATATATGAAATTTGATCAGAAAAATTCAATCTATCCACTGGTACTGGTTTCATGCATGTCAGAACAAGTTAACCTTGCTGTTTAAGCAATACAAGATGATGCACTTATATGGCTATGCTAAATGGACTAACTTTTGCACCTTTGGTTCAAATAAGCACATTCCTTCTGTTTTAGCTTGCATTAGGCCAAGACACATTCATACTGCCATGTGCTAGCATGCATCATATTGTTGCATATCGTCATGTATTGATTGTGTACCGATGTGTTCTTCGTGGTAGGTTCTGCCTCCGAGGATATTCACGAGTATCCAACTGAAGGGCAGTATCCCCCTACCACTCCATGAGGCAAGCAACCCATTGATCATTCCAATACAAACCCATGTTCTCGCTTCTACTCTCGTTTACTGCATTAAGACAACGCGATTCAAACTGTTGTGTGTTGCGGTAGTTGAACCCACTTCCTTTGCATGACCTGTCATTGCCACAGTAACTAGATGAAACCCACTAGCACGTGTAGGAGTTGATTGATCCATGTGTGTGTGTTTCCTACCATGCTATGCTTGCTATGCTTAGAGTTGTGTCAGGTCTGGCTCATCGGGATGATGAACTAGAGTGAAAGGTTGTGTCGGTAACAAGAGTGAAGTGTTGAATACGATTTGGTAAAGGAATCGACGAGAGGCCATGTAGGAGTACATGGTGGGTTGTTTCATTGAGGCCGTCCTTAAGAACTGAGATCTGTGTGTGTGATTTAATATTCAGCTACTACCACACATTGGGCCCTGAAATACGACCCCGCTCGACTTACCGACCCCTCCCGTTCTCTGTCCAGGAGTTGCAAGTAGTTTCTGGTGTTTGTAGTTGTTGGGGGCCGCACGCAGCGCTGACCACAGGGGTGGGCTGTGTTGGGGAACGTAGTAATTTCAAAAAAAAATTCCTACGCACACGCAAGATCATGGTGATGCATAGCAACGAGAGGGGAGAGTGTTGTCTATGTACCCTCGTAGACCGAAAGCGGAAGCGTTATATCAATGCGGTTGATGTAGTCGTACGTCTTCACGATCCGACCGATCCAAGTGCCGTTACTCCGGCACCTCCGAGTTCTTGGCACACGTTCAGCTCGATGACGATCCCCGGGCTCCGATCCAGCAAAGCTTCGGGGAGGAGTTTCGTCAGCACGACGGCGTGGTGACGATCTTGATGTACTACCGGCGCAGGGCTTCGCCTAAGCACTGCAACGATATGACCGAGGTGGAATATGGTGGAGGGGGGCACCGCACACGGTTAAGGAACGATCACGAAGATCAACTTGTGTGTCATGGGGTGCCCCCTGCCCCCGTATATAAAGGAGCAAGGGAGGGGGTGGCCGGCCTAGGGTTTGGCGCGCCAGGGTGTGGAGTCCTACTAGGTCTCCAAGTCCTAGTAGGAGTCCACCAAGAGGGGAGGAAGGGAGAAGGAATAGGAGGAGTAGGAAAGGTGGCCGGCCCCCTTTTCCCAAGTCCAATTCGGACTAGAGGGGAGGGGGGGCGCAGCAGCCTTTTCCTCTTCCCACTAAAGCCCATCAAGGCCCATTACTTCTCCCGTAATCCCGTAACTCCCCGATACTCCCGAAAATACCCGAATCACTCAGAACCTTTCCGATGTCCGAATATAGTCGTCCAATATATCGATCTTTATGTCTCGACCATTTCGAGACTCCTCGTCATGTCCCCGATCTCATCCTGGACTCCGAACTCCTTCGGTACATCAAAACTCATAAACTCATAATATAATTGTCATCGAAACCTTAAGCGTGCGGACCCTACGGTTCGAGAACAATGTAGACATGACCGAGACACGTCTCCGGTCAATAACCAATAGCGGGACCTGGATGCCCATATTGGCTCCTACATATTCTACGAAGATCTTTATCGGTCAGACCGCATAACAACATACGTCATTCCCTTTGTCATCGGTATGTTACTTGCCCGAGATTCGATCGTCGGTATCCAATACCTAGTTCAATATCATTACCGGCAAGTCTCTTTACTCGTTCCGTAATACATCATCTCACAACTAACACATTAGTTTCAATGCTTGCAAGGCTTATGTGATGTGCATTACCGAGAGGGCCCAGAGATACCTCTCCGACAATCGGAGTGACAAATCCTAATCTCGAAATACGCCAACCCAACATGTACCTTCGGAGACACCTGTAGAGCACCTTTATAATCACCCAGTTACGTTGTGACGTTTGGTAGCACACAAAGTGTTCCTACGGTAAACGGGAGTTGCATAATCTCATAGTTAAAGGAACATGTATAAGTCATGGATAAAAGCAATAGCAACATACTAAACGATCGGGTGCTATGCTAATGGAATGGGTCATGTCAATCAGATCATTCAACTAATGATGTGATCTCGTTAATCAAATAACAACTCTTTGTTCATGGTTAGGAAACATAACCATATTTGATTAATGAGCTAGTCAAGTAGAGGCATACTAGTGACACTCTGTTTGTCTATGTATTCACACATGTATTATGTTTCCAGTTAATACAATTCTTGCATGAATAATAAACATTTATCATGATATAAGGAAATAAATAATAACTTTATTATTGCCTCTAGGGCATATTTCCTTCAGTCTCCCACTTGCACTAGAGTCAATAATCTAGATCACATCACCATGTGATTAACATCAATAGTTCACATCATCATGTGATTAACACCCATAGTTCACATCGCTATGTGACCGACACCCAAAGGGTTTACTAGATTCAGTAATCTAGTTTACATCGCTATGTAATTAACACCCAAAGAGTACTAAGGTGTGATCATGTTTTGCTTGTGAGAGAATCTTAGTCAACGGGTCTGCTACATTCAGATCCGCATGTACTTTGCAAATTTCTATGTCAACAATGCTCTGCATGGAGCTACTCTAGCTAATTGCTCCCACTTTCAATATGTATCCAGATTGAGACTTAGAGTCATCTGGATCAGTGTCAAAACTTGCATCGACGTAACTCTTTACGACGAACCTTTTTGTCACCTCCATAATCGAGAAACATATCCTTATTCCACTAAGGATAATTTTGACCGCCGTCCAGTGATCTACTCCTAGATCACTATTGTACTCCCGTGCCAATCTCAGGGTAGGGTATACAATAGGTCTGGTACACAGCATGGCATACTTTATAGAACCTATGGCCAAAGCATAGGGAATGACTTTCATTCTCTTTCTATCTTCTGTCGTGGTCGGGCTTTGAGTCTTACTCAATTTCACACCTTGTAACACAGGCAAGAACTCTTTCTTTGACTGTTCCATTTTGAACTACTTCAAAATCTTGTCAAGGTATGTACTCATTGAAGAAACTTATCAAGCGTCTCGATCTATCTCTATAGATCTTGATGCTCGATATGTAAGTAGCTTCCCCGAGGTCTTTCTTTGAAAAACTCTTTTCAAACACTCCTTTATGCTTTGCAGAATAATTCTACATTATTTCCGATCAACAATATGTCATTCACATATACTTATCAGAAATGCTGTAGTGCTCCCACTCACTTTCTTGTAAATACAGGCTTCACCATAAGTCTGTATAAAACTATATGCTTTGATCAACTTATCAAAGCGTATATTCCAACTATGAGATGCTTGCACCAGTCCATAGATGGATCGCTGGAGCTTGCTCACTTTATTAGCACCTTTATGGTCGACAAAACCTTCTGGTTGTATCATATACAACTCTCCATTAAGGAATGCAGTTTTGTTTATCCATTTGCCAGATTTCATAAAATGCGGCAATTGCTAACATGATTCGGACAGACTTAAGCATAGATACGAGTGAGAAACTCTCATCGTAGTCAATACTTTGAACTTGTCGAAAAACCTTTTTTCGACAATTCTAGCTTTGTAGATAGTAACACTACTATCAGTGTCCGTCTTCCTCTTTAAGATCCATTTATTCTTAATTGCTTGCCCATCATCGGGCAAGTCAACCAAAGTCCAAACTTTGTTCTCATACATGGATCATATCTCAGATTTCATGGCCTCAAACCATTTCGCGGAATCTGGGCTCATCATCGCTTCCTCATAGTTCGTAGGTTCGTCATGGTCAAGTAACATGACCTCCAGAACAGGATTACCGTACTACTCTGGTGCGGATCTCACTCTGGTTTACCTGTGAGTTTCGGTAGTAACTTGATCTGAAGTTACATGATCATCATCATTAGCTTCCTCACTAATTGGTGTAGGAGTCACAGGAACAGATTTCCGTGATGAACTACTTTCCAATAAGGGAGCAGGTACAGTTACCTCATCAAGTTTCTACTTTCCTCCCACTCACCTTTTTCAAGAGAAACTTCTTCTCGAGAAAGTTTCCGAATTTAGCAACAAAAGTCTTGCCTTCGGATCTGTGATAGAAGGTGTACCCAAACGTTTCTTTTGGGTATCTATGAAGATGCACTTCTCCGATTTGGGTTCGAGCTTATCAGGATGAAACTTTTTCACATAAGCATCGCAGCCCCAAACTTTAAGAAACGCCAGCTTAGGTTTCTTGTGAAACCATAGTTCATACGGTGTCATCTCAACGGATTTAGATGGTTCCCTATTTAACGTGAATGCAGCTGTCTCTAATGCATAATCCCAAAACGATAGTGGTAAATCATTAAGAGACATCATATATCACACTATATCTAATAAAGTGCGTTTATGACGTTCGGACACACCATTATGCTATGGTGTTCCAGGTGGCATTAGTTTGTGAAACAATTTCCACGTTGTTTTAATTGAAGGCCAAACTCGTAACTCAAATATTTGTCTCTGCAATCAGATCGTAGAAACTTAATTTTTCTTGTTACGATGATTCTTCACTTCACTCTGAAATTCTTTGAACGTTTCAAATGTTTCAGACTTGTGTTTCATTTAAGTAGATATACTTATATCTACTCAAATCATCTGTGAAGTTCAGATAATAATGATATTTGCCACGAGCCTCAACACTCATCGGACTGCATACATTAGTATGTATTATTTCCAATAAGTCAGTTGTTTGCTCCATTGTTCCGGAGAACGGTGTCTTGGTCATCTTGCCCAAGAGGCATGGTTCGCAAGCATCAAGTGATTCATAATCAAGTGATTCCAAAAGCCCATCAGCATGGAGTTTCTTCATGCGCTTTACACCAATATGACCCAAACGGCAGTGGCACAAATAAGTTGCACCATCATTATTAACTTTGCATCTTTTGGCTTCAATATTATGAATATGTGTATCACTACGATCGAGATCCAACAAACCATTTTCGTTGGTGTGTATGACCATAGAAGGTTTTATTTATGTAAACGGAACAACAATAATTCTCTAATTTACATGAATAACTGTTTTGCAATAAACATGATCAGATCATATTCATGCTCAACGCAAACACCAAATAACACTTATTTAGTTTCAACACTAATCCCGAATGTAAAAGGAGACTACGATGATGATCATATCAATCTTGGAACTATTTCCAACACACATCGTCACCTCGACTTTTACTAGTTTCTGTTTATTCTGCAACTCCCGTTTCGAGTTACTACACTTAGCAACTGAACTAGTATCAAATACCGAGGGTTTGCTATAAACGCTAGTAAAGTACACATCAATAATATGTATATCAAATATACTTTTTGTTCACTTTGCCATCCTTCTTATCCACCAATTATTTGGGGTAGTTCCGTTTCCAGTGACCAGTCCTTTTGCAGTATAAGCACTTAGTCTCAGGCTTAGGTCCAGACTTGGGTTTCTTCACTTGAGCAGCAACTTGCTTGCTGTTCTTCTTGAAGTTCCCCTTTCTTCCCTTTGCCCCTTTCCTTGAAACTAGTGGTCTTGTCAACCATCAACACTTGATGTTTTCTTGATTTCTACCTTCGTCGATTTCAGCATCACGAAGAGCTTGGGAATTACTTTCGTCATACCTTGCATATTATAGTTCATCACGAAGTTCTACTAACTTGGTGATGGTGACTAGAGAATTCTGTCAATCACTATGTTATCTGGAAGATTAACTCCCACTTGATTCAAGCGATTGTAGTACTCAGACAATTTGAGCACATGCTCACTAGTTGAGCGATTCTCCTCCATCTTTTAGCTATAGAACTTGTTGGAGACTTCATATCTCTCAACTCGGGTATTTGCTTGAAATATTAACTTCAACTCCTGGAACATCTCATATGGTCCATGACGTTCAAAATGTCTTTGAAGTCCCGATTCTAAGCCGTTAAGCATGGTGCACTAAACTATTAAGTAGTCATCATATTGAGCTAGCAAAACGTTCATAACGTCTGCATCTGCTCCTGCAATAGGTCCGTCACCTAGTGGTGCATCAAGGACGTAATTCTTCTGTGCAGCAATGAGGATAAACCTCAGATCACGGATCCAATCCGCATCATTGCTACTAACATTTTTCAACACAATTTTCTCTAGGAACATATCAAAATAAACACAGGGAAGCAATAACGCGAGCTATTGATCTACAACATAGATATGCTAATACTACCAGGACTAAGTTCATGATAAATTAAAGTTCAATTAATCATATTACTTAAGAACTCCCACTTAGATAGACATCCCTCTAATCTTCTAAGTGATCACGTGATCCAAATCAACTAAACCATAACCGATCATCACGTGAAATGGAGTAGTTTCAATGGTGAACATCACTATGTTGATCATATCTACTATATGATTCACGCTCGACCTTTCGGTCTCCGTGTTCCGAGGTCATATCTTATATGCATAGCTCGTCAAGTATAACCTGAGTATTCCGCGTGTGCAACTGTTTTGCACCCGTTGTATTTGAACGTAGAGCCTATCACACCCGATCATCACGTGGTGTCTCAGCACGAAGAACTTTCGCAACGGTGCATACTCAGGGAGAACACTTCTTAATAATTAGTGAGAGATCATCTTATAATGCTACCGTCAATCAAAGCAAGATAAGATGCATAAAAGATAAACATCACATGCAATCAATATAAGTGATATGATATGGCCATCATCATCTTGTGCTTGTGATCTCCATCTTCGAAGCACCGTCATGATCACCATCGTCACCGGCGCGACACCTTGATCTCCATCGTAGCATTGTTGTCGTCTCGCCAATCTTATGCTTCTACGACTATCGCTACCGCTTAGTGATAAAGTAAAGCATTACAGGGCGATTGCATTGCATACAATAAAGCGACAACCATATGGCTCCTGCCGGTTGCCGATAACTCGGTTACAAAACATGATCATCTCATACAATAAAATATAGCATCATGTCTTGACCATATCACATCACAACATGCCCTGCAAAAACAAGTTAGACGTCCTCTACTTTGTTGTTGCAAGTTTTACGTGGCTGCTACGGGCTTAAGCAAGAACTCATCTTACCTACGCATCAAAACCACAACGATAGTTTGTCAAATAGACTCCGTTTTAACCTTCTCAAGGACCGGGCGTAGCCACACTCGGTTCAACTAAAGTTGGAGAGACAGTCTTCCGCAAGCCATCTATGTGCAAAGCACGTCGAGGGAACCGGTCTCGCATAAGAGTACGCGTAAGGTTGGTCCGGATCGTCTCGTCCAACAATACCGCTGAACCAAAGTATGACATGATGGTAGGCAGTATGACTTGTATCGTCCACAACTCACTTGTGTTCTACTCGTGCAAATAACATCAAACCATAAAAACCTAGGCTCGGATGCCACTGTTGGGGAATGTAGTAATTTCAAAAAAAAAATTCCTACGCACACGCAAGATCATGGTGATGCATAGCAACGAGAGGGGAGAGTGTTGTCTACGTACCCTCGTAGACCGAAAGCGGAAGCGTTATATCAACGCGGTTGATGTAGTCGTACGTCTTCACGATCCGACCGATCCAAGTGCCGTTACTCCGGCACCTCCGAGTTCTTGGCACACGTTCAGCTCGATGACGATCCCCGGGCTCCGATCCAGCAAAGCTTCGGGGAGGAGTTTCGTCAGCACGACGGCGTGGTGACGATCTTGATGTACTACCGGCGCAGGGCTTCGCCTAAGCACTGCAACGATATGACCGAGGTGGAATATGGTGGAGGGGGGCACCGCACACGGTTAAGGAACGATCACGAAGATCAACTTGTGTGTCATGGGGTGCCCCCTGCCCCCGTATATAAAGGAGCAAGGGAGGGGGTGGCCGGCCTAGGGTTTGGCGCGCCAGGGTGTGGAGTCCTACTAGGTCTCCAAGTCCTAGCAGGAGTCCACCAAGAGGGGAGGAAGGGAGAAAGAATAGGAGGAGTAGGAAAGGTGGCCGGCCCCCTTTTCCCTAGTCCAATTCGGACTAGAGGGGAGGGGGGGCGCAACAGCCTTTTCCTCTTCCCACTAAAGCCCATCAAGGCCCATTACTTCTCCCGTAATCCCGTAACTCCCCGATACTCCCGAAAATACCCGAATCACTCAGAACCTTTCCGATGTCCGAATATAGTCGTCCAATATATCGATCTTTACGTCTTGACCATTTCGAGACTCCTCGTCATGTCCCCGATCTCATCCGGGACTCCGAACTCCTTCGGTACATCAAAACTCGTAAACTCATAATATAACTGTCATCGAAACCTTAAGCGTGCAGACCCTACGGTTCGAGAACAATGTAGACATGACCGAGACACGTCTCCGGTCAATAACCAATAGCGGGACCTGGATGCCCATATTGGCTCCTACATATTCTACGAAGATCTTTATCGGTCAGACCGCATAACAACATACGTCGTTCCCTTTGTCATCGGTATGTTACTTGCTCGAGATTCGATCGTCGGTATCCAATACCTAGTTCAATCTCGTTACCGGCAAGTCTCTTTACTCGTTCCGTAATACATCATCTCACAACTAACACATTAGTTGCAATGCTTGCAAGGCTTATGTGATGTGCATTACCGAGAGGGCCCAGAGATACCTCTCCGACAATCGGAGTGACAAATCCTAATCTCGAAATACGCCAACCCAACATGTACCTTCGGAGACACCTGTAGAGCACCTTTATAATCACCCATTTATGTTGTGACGTTTGGTAGCACACAAAGTGTTCCTACGGTAAACGGGAGTTGCATAATCTCATAGTTAAAGGAACATGTATAAGTCATGGATAAAAGCAATAGCAACATACTAAACGATCGGGTGCTATGCTAATGGAATGGGTCATGTCAATCAGATCATTCAACTAATGATGTGATCTCGTTAATCAAATAACAACTCTTTGTTCATGGTTAGGAAACATAACCATCTTTGATTAATGAGCTAGTCAAGTAGAGGCATACTAGTGACACTCTGTTTGTCTATGTATTCACACATGTATTATGTTTCCAGTTAATACAATTCTAGCATGAATAATAAACATTTATCATGATATAAGGAAATAAATAATAACTTTATTATTGCCTCTAGGGCATATTTCCTTCAGGCTGTGTTATGGTAGGCACGTGGCACGGTGTACCGATTCACCCGTTTGGTGTCTCGGGAACCGTGCACACATCGTTTGGGGCCGTTGAGGACACCCCGGCCGGATCTCCTTGCGGATGGAACCCGGATAGGCGATAAACCTGGACTAGAGGCTAGTGTGGTTGGTTAGGTCGTGGTCTACACCCACGTCGGCTTTCGCTTGAAGTCTGCCGAGCACATGACATGTGCAGACGCTAAGTGGTGGAAACATGTGTGAAGAAGTACACCCCTGCAGGGTATAAACTATTCGAATAGCCGCGTCCGCGGTAAAGGACTACTTGGTCACCTATGCAGTTCATAGACAAGTAAATGGATACTACTAAAAACCTCAAGACAAGTGTGAGTACCGTGGATGGCCCTCTCGTAGGATGACGAGAGAGGATCCATGGTGGAGTATTGTGTGGGTGATAGTGGACTCGTGTGCGATAAATGTTTTACAAGTTGTGTGTATCATAGGGTAGCTTAGCCATGAGTCAAAGCTGGCTTGCTGCATTAACTCCACTACCTTCTTGAGACTGTGCATATATTGTAGGATTCTGTTGTAAGACTTGCTGAGTACCTCTGTACTCATGTTGCTTTAATTAATGTTTTCAGACAACAACACCAACCCCTTCGATGGGTTCTATGTAGACCTCGACGTTGACGAGTGCCTTATCACCCAGGTGCTGATCCAAGACTTGTGAAGGGTCGATGTAGATAGACAGGCTTCGTCAAGCCTTCTTTCTTTCTAGTGTATGTACTCAGACTACCTTTGCTTCCGCATGTGCTTGTATGTTTGTATGACTTGAGTGTCGGGTCATGTGGCCCCTACCTGTATGGATGATATCTATGGCTCTTTGGAGCCTTTTAAATAAAGTACTTGAGTTGTAGAGTTTTGTTGTGATGCCATTTTGTATTTACTCATATCGGGCATATTGTGTGTATGATTGAAATGCTTGGTATGAGTGGGATCCGACTATCTAGTTGTTTATCCTTGGCAGCCTATCATATGGGGAAATGTAGTCTAGTGCTTCTGAGCGATAGTAGTCCGCTACAGCCCGGTTCACCGGAGTCCTGCTAGCCCAGCACTACTGCTTGGAACACTTGACTGGCCAGCATGTGATTCACTTCGTTCCTATGTCTGTCCCTTCTGGGAAATGTCATGCGGTGACTTCCGGAGTCCTACCTAGCCTGCTACAACCCGGGTTACCAGAGTCCTGTTAGCCCTGTGCTACAACCCGGAATCACACGTTGATGACCGACATGCTCGATGTGATTCATGTATGCATGTCCTCATAAGTTAGCGCCGCTTTGGGTTCACGACTGGCCATGTCGGCTCGGGTTCTCTGTCATATGGATGCTAGCGACACTATCATATACGTGAGCCAAAAGGCGCAAACGGTCCCGGGCCATGTAAGGTGGCACCCGTGGGAGTACCGTGCGTGAGGCCGCAAAGTGATATGATGTGTTACATGCTAGATCGATGTGGCCTGGAATCGGGGTCCTGACAGCGTTGGCATCAGAACCGGACTGCCTGTAGGTTCGCTAAGCCAAACTGGTCGATGTCGAGTCTAGAAATGCTTTAGCTATATGTAGGGGAATTGATTGTGGGAGGGAACGTAAGGCTCTTTTTACTCCTTTACCTTATGCCCTCTGTTCTGAGTCATTCTCTTCTCATTCTACGTGGGTTAAGGACTAGGCTCTCTTCTCTCTATCACGTTCACGGGTTACTAATCCGTAGTAACTTATAGGATTGTTGGATACAACCCAGTTCAGTTTCTACTAAATTTTAGTATGATGTCAGTTGAACCAGAACCTTGATATGATGTTGTTGAGTGGTTTTGCAAACTGTTGTGGATGTCTCAACTCTTTTCTGAGCATTTACAGCGATTATGCTGTCCAATTTCTCCTAGAAAATTATAATGCCTTTGCATTATTTTGTGCTTCCAGATGGCCACCCGTCCGCAGAACCAAGTGGTTCGTCTGACCCGTTGCATCGACGTATGTGGTCACATAGCCATGTTGGTTCGAGTGATGGTCGAGACAGGTTACCGACGGTATCCCGAATATACCGTCGAGGAGCAGTTTAGAGACTTTAATCAAAGCCAGTATCTGTGCACGGTCAGGATATATCCATCTTATCCCGGAGCTACTGAACCGCTCCACTGTTCCTATGGACTTGGGATTACTATTGGGATGTCCGTGCAGGATGCAGCCTACTCGATGATGACTATTATTCAAGCCAGGACTGCCTTGCTGAGTAACACCGATTTCCGCTACATGCCAGCATCCCTCCCTGGGGCGCATGGTTACCTTCAGGGTATGTACAGCGACGCATCCCATGAGGACTCACTCCTCCGCACCACTACTGAGATGCTGGAAGACAAGGACCGTGAAAATCGGGCCATGCGTATGGAGCTCTTTAATGGTCGTTCTGATCACTGGGCCACCTTGACTCGGTTTGCCCCTGCAGTGCAAGCCGGATACATGGACATGAGGGACTTGTACCCTGTGCGGGCTAGTCTGCAAGATTTCATGGAGTGGCGTGAGGTAGGAGGCATCACTCCTCCTCGTGGACCTCGTCTGCCGCCGTTTGTTGGTCCGAGGCCACATCCGAGTCCCTATGGTGCACAAGCTCCACAGGACCGTCTGTTCCCAGATGATCATGTTTCGCTTCCAGGCTTGGGTGGAGACTTTTATGAGGATTACTATGGAGCTGTCTCAGCTAGTAGTAGATCCGTTAGTATTGTAACAGTTGTATGTCCACCGTCCTGCGTAACTTGTGGAATATGACTTAGTGTTTATCCATTCCGGAGGTGTAGAAAAATAATGTATAGGAGCTTGGAATGCCTCCGATGAGATGTAACATCTTTCATCATAGTTGTACTCTAGCTTGGGCTTGTACTAAACTATGTATGGTGTGTATGACTGTTGGTTAATATATGGCAGTTTCTATATTACCATGTCATACGGATGATCATCTCTGCATTCTTTGTCATCCATTACATTCTGCACTTCTTTGCCCAGATTTTGCCATTCCGGTCTAAACCGTTATTTTGTTTCCATAGGATGGTCAACACCCGCAGCAACCCTGCTGCTCTGGAGCAGGGTGAAGCTAGGGCAATTAGGGATGAAAATCTGCCTCAACCGCCTTCTCTGGCCGAAGTGATGCCGGAGGCAGAACGAAACAAGCGTGAGACTAACTGCTTGCTGGAGCGGATTGAGCAGAATACTGCACGCCAGCAGAGGAACAACCTGGTGTCCATCAATGACCTTGTCAAGCTGTATCCACCGAAGTTTAACCATTCCGTCGAGCCTCTCGATGCGGATTACTGGCTTCGCAGCATCGCCCACAAGCTACGTTCTGCCAACGTAGCCGAAGATGATAAAGTCACCTTTGCTGCTTATCACCTCGAAGGCCCTGCTAGCCTTTGGTGGGAAAATTATGAGGCTTTGCGCCCGGTCGGCCAAATCACTACTTGGGCTGAATTCAGTGCTGCTTTCCGTGAGCATCACATCCCAGAAGGTCTCATGGATCGCAAGAGGGAGGAGTTCTGCAACTTCTCCCAGGGTAGACTGACTGTGGATGCATACAGTCGTGAGTTTGGAAATCTAGCACGTTATGCTCCCGAAGAGGTATCCACCGACGCCAAGAAGCAGGCAATGTTCCGCAAGGGACTTAGCCCCGAGCTTCTCCCTGATCTTCGTCTGCACGATTGCACCTCTTTTCCGAAGTTAGTCAACAAGGCCATCAGTGCTGAGACAGGGCAGACTGACTTTGAAGCTTCACGCGAGCACTCCCGGGAGTTTGGTTCTTCATCCGGCTCTGGATCTCAGAAGCGCCGGGTCTGGATTCCAAACACTGCTCTGCCACCCAGGTTCACTCTGAGGCCATCCTTTGAGGCGCCTCGCCCCAACCAGTAGTTTGTACCGCCCAACACTTATGGTGGCCCCGCTGCTAATGCTGCTCCACGCCCCAATATGATAACCTGTTTCAAGTGTGGGGAGCCGGGTCACTACATCCATGAGTGTCCCCAGAACAACCCCAACCAGTTCGGAAAGTCTGTTGGCCGTGGAAAGCCAGCAGGAAAGGTGCTCTACGTTAAGCCAGCCACCACTGCTCGTGGCCATGTCAACTACGTCTCAGCTGAGGAGACTCAGGAGGACCCCAACGTTGTTCTCGGTACACTCCTTGTTAATTGCCATCCGGCAACTATTCTCTTTGATACTGGAGCATCTCACTCATTTATTTCTGAGAGCTATGCTCGATTGCACAACACCACATTTTGTGACATGCCCACCTCCATGGTAATTCAAACCCCTGGTTCTAAGAGGCAAACCTCTAGAATCAGCCATGGAAATGAAATTCTTGTCGACAGATTGGTCTTCCTTGCGTCACTAATAGCTCTCAAGTCCTTGGACATAAACATCATCTTGGGTATGGACTGGATGTCAGCCCATTATGCTAAGATTGATTGCTCTACTAGAACTGTTCAACTCACCCATCCATCGGGCAAGACAGTCAATGTTTTGACCCGAGTGTCTGAGCGACAGCTTTACTCTTTAAATGCCAACCCCCTTCCGGATCTTGAAGATATCCCGGTAGTCCGTGACTTTTCGGATGTCTTTCCAGAGGAACTGCCAGGTGTTCCACCTGATAGAGATGTCGAGTTCGTGATAGACCTTGTTCCAGGAACTGAACCAATCTCTAGAGGACCCTATAAGATGGCACCCCTAGAACTAGCCGAGCTTAAGAAACAACTCGATGAATCCTCGCAAAAGGGTTTCATCCGTACAAGTTCTTCTCCATGGGCTTGCCCCGTCCTCTTCGTCAAGAAGAAGGATGGAACGGATCGGATGGTTGTAGATTACCGACCTGTCAATTTGGTCACTATCAAGAATAAGTATCCGCTCCCCAGGATCAACGATCTGTATGATCAGCTCGCTGGATCCTCAGTCATTTCCAAGATGGATTTGAGGTTGGGCTACCATCAAATCAAAATCAAGAACGGGGACATTCCCAAAACGGAATCTGTTACTCGTTATGGCCAATACGAGTACACCGTCATGTCCTTCGGTTTAACCAATGCTCCAGCTACCTTCTCTCGGTTAATGAACTCGATCTTCATGGAGTACTTGGATAAATTCGTCGTGGTATACCTCGATGATATACTCATCTACTCCAAGAATGAGGAAGAACATGCCGAACATCTAAGGCTAGTATTGATGAAACTTCGAGAGCATCGCCTTTATGCCAAATTCTCCGAGTGTGAATTTTGGTTGCCAGAAGTTACCTATCTAGGCCATGTAATCTCTGGTAAGGGCATTGCTGTTAATCCCGAGCGAGTTCAAGCCGTCCTTGACTGGACTCCACCCAAAACGGTCAAGCAAGTTCGGAGTTTCCTTGGTTTAGCGAGCTATTGCCGCCGCTTCGTCGAGAATTTCTCCAAAGTTGCTAATCCCCTAACTGAACTCCTCAAGAAAGATAAAAAGTTCGAGTGGACTCCAAAGTGCGAGTTCAGCTTTCAGGAACTGAAAAGACGCCTGACTTCTGCTCCCGTACTTGTACCACCAGATTTTTCTAAGGACTTTGTTATCTATTGCGACGCCTCGCGACAAGGACTAGGTTGCATACTCATGCAAGATCGTCATGTGATTGCCTACGCTTCTCGACAGTTGCGTCCACATGAGGATAACTATCCCACACATGATCTAGAGCTTCCAGCTGTAGTCCATGCACTCAAAACCTGGCGACATTACCTTCTTGGTAATCGTTGCGAAATCTACACTGATCACCAAAGTCTGAAATACATTTTCACCCAACCGGATTTGTATCTCAGGCAAAGACGTTGGGTTGAGTTGATCTCGGATTACGACTTAGGAATAACTTACACCCCAGGCAAAGCCAATGTCATGGCTGATGCGCTAAGTCGCAAATCTTATTGTAACAACCTGATGTTACAACAAAGTCAACCACTTCTCCACGAGGAATTTCGTAAGCTTAACCTTCACATTGTTCCTCGAGGATTCCTTTCCACCCTGATGGCGAAACCTAACCTTACGGATCAAATCATAGCTGCCCAGAAGCGCGATAAGGGCATATCCCGGATTAAGGAAAACATCGCTAGCGGAGTTGCTAAATGTTTTTCCATGGATGAGCGAGGTGTTGTCTTCTTCGAGAACCGCTTGGTGGTTCCCAAGAAAGAACACCTACGACAACTGATCCTTAAGGAAGCTCATGAATCCCCTCTCACCATTCATCTCGGTAGTACTAAAATGTATCAAGACCTACGCCAGAGGTTTTGGTGGACTAGGATGAAGAGAGAAATCGCTCAATACATTGCTAATTGCGACGTCTGTCTTCGCGTTAAAGCAGAGCATCAACGGCCTGCTTGCACCCTTCAACCTTTGGAAATTTCTGAATGGAAATGGGATAAAATCGGTATGGATTTCATTACCGGGTTTCCCAGGACCAAGAGAGGGAATAATTCTATCTTCGTTATTGTCGATCGACTTTCCAAAGTAGCCAACTTCCTACCCGTTCGTGAGAGTATAACCGCTAGCCAACTAGCTGACTTGTACATCTCTCGAATAGTGTCTCTTCATGGTGTTCCATTGGAGATTAACTCAGACCATGGAAGTCTTTTCACCTCTCGATTTTGGGAAAGTTTCCAAAACGCTATGGGAACTCGTCTCTCCTTTAGCATCGCCTTCCATCCTCAATCAAGTGGTCAAGTAGAACGAGTTAATCAAATTCTGGAGGATATGCTCCGAGCTTCTGTCATCTCATTCGGTATGAATTGGGAGAAGTGCCTTCCATTCGTCAAGTTCGCTTATAACAACAGTTATCAAGCTAGCTTGGGCAAAGCCCCTTTCGAAGTTCTCCATGGACGAAAATGTCGAACGCCTCTTAACTGGTCAGAAACCGGGGAAAGACGACTCTTTGGCCCGCATATGATCCAGGAAGCAGAAGAGCAGGTTCGCGTTATTCGTGAGAAATTGAAAACAGCCCAATCTCGACAAAAGATCCAGTATGACCGCAAGCATAAGCCTATGGCTTATGAAGTTGGCGAGATGGCTTACCTTCGGGTTACACCTTTAAAGGGAACCCATCGATTCGGTATCAAAGGCTAATTGGCTCCTCGTTACATTGGACCCTTTCGCATTCTTGCCAAACGAGGAGAAGTTGCCTACCAGTTGGAACTACCTCCGCATCTCTCCAGAGTTCATGATGTCTTCCACGTTTCTCAACTCAGGCGTTGCTTCTCGGATCCTATCCGTGGAGTGGACCACGAAACGCTTGATCTCCAGGATAACCTCACATATTGAGAGTACCCCGTTCGTATCCTTGATCAAGCCGAGCGTACCACTCGACGCCAGAATATCAAGTTTCTCAAAGTTCAATGGTCACACCATTCCGAGCAAGAAGCTACTTGGGAAAGGGAGGATCGTCTTCGACTTGAGTACCCTACCTTCTTCCCGACGGATCCTAAATCTCAGGATGAGGTTCTTTCGAGTGGAGGTGAGTTGTCACATCCTAGCTAGACCATGCATTAGAGTGTTGCATCATGTCTACTTTCAACAGAAACTTGAAACGGGGAAGGCAGAACCCCCATCACCCCCCCTGAAATCAACTAGGGTTTACTAAAAATAATTTCAATGAACCTGAAATGCCCTTCTAAAATGTTCACCCTCTTTGCCTTGGGTTATAACCTTTGGAAAAATTGGTGCACAATTTTCTAGGTCAACACAAGGTAATTAAATCATAAGTAAATTGCTTTTGGACATTTAAATGCTGGTAAATATTTTAAATGTTCAAATAATTCTGGATTTAAGTGAGGGCTGTTAGGAATAATCCCAACAGAGCCCACAAATATTTTCAGGATTTTAGAAAGTGCCTAAGTATTTTTAATAAAGCCCTAACATTACAGAAAAATAGAAAAAGAAAACAAAATAGGAAAAGCTTACCTGGCGCCCACCTGGCAGGCCCCCCTGCCGGCCCAGCCCAGCCACCGCTCCAGCGAGCAGCTTGGCTTGGCCAGGCAGGCAGCCAGGTGCTCGACGGCGAGCTCAGAGCGCGCCACGCAGCTGGCCGCCGCCCTGCTTCCTCCCCTCGCCGCCCCGCTACCCTGGACAGGCTCCACGTCACGCTCCCGACCCCCTGCACACGTCCATTCGCCCTGGTTCCTCTCCCTCGCTCTCCCTCCGCCATGGCCGACGCTGCTGCGCCCGCGCCACCGTAAAACCGTGCCCTCCGTCGTCCCCGTGCTGCACCGCCGTGTCCACTCGCTCTGCCATCGTCGACTACCTCGAACAGGCCGAGCCCCGAGCGCTCACACGCTCTGCAACACCTTCACCGACCCCGCCTTCGTCAGCCACCGCCGGACATCCCCTTCGACGTCACCGCCGCATCAGTTCGCCCCCGACCTCGCCGTCAACTCCGTCGCGACCGTAGTGAGCTCAGCTACCTCCCCATCCTCTCCGTTCTCCTCCTAGTGCACCACAGCGAGCACACGAAGCTCACCCGCACGCGCCGCCGCGGAGCTCGTCGCCGACGTGTCTCCGTCCAACCACCGGCCAAGCCACCTAGTCTACTAACCTCACCGCATCCCCAGGAGCCCAACGCCCCACTCCACGCACCTCGCCGTGCCCCACAGCCTCGGGTTCGCCCTCACCCGACTCCGGCGACCACCCAGCTCGTCGCCGGCGACGTTTCCGGCCACCCCAAGTTCAACCACCACCACCAAACACTGCGGCTCGTTCCCAGCTGCCCGTGGATGACCTCCGCCGTCCATTTGGTCGCCGGAATGCACTAATGCACTTCCACCACCGCGTCTGGCCTCGCCGGCGGCTAAACGCCGGCGAGTTTGACCGTTGACATTGACTAGGTGGACCCCAGGTTGACTCCCCTGAGTCAATGACAAGTGGGCCCCCTTTGCTAACTAAATCAAATTAGTTTTAATTAAAAATAATTAGTTTAATTAACCACTGACATGTGGGACCCACTCGTCAGTTTGACCTGGACGTCCCCGTAGACCCTGACGTCACCCTGACGTAATGCTGACGCAGTAACTAAATTACTGGAATTATTCTTATACAGGAAATTCTAGAAAATAGTTCAAACTTCAAAAATTCATTGAAATTAATCTGTAATTCCAAATGCAAAGATTTATATATGAAATTTGATCAGAAAAATTCAATCTATCCACTGGTACTGGTTTCATGCATGTCAGAATAAGTTAACCTTGCTGTTTAAGCAATACAAGATGATGCACTTATATGGCTATGCTAAATGAACTAACTTTGCACCTTTGGTTCAAATAAGCACATTCCTTCTGTTTTAGCTTGCATTAGACCAAGACACATTCATACTGCCATGTCATAGCATGCATCATATTGTTGCATATCATCATGTATTGATTGTGTATTGATGTGTTCTTCGTGGTAGTTTCTGCCTCCGAGGATATTCACGAGTATCCAACTGAAGGGCAGTATCCCCCTACCACTCCATCAGGCAAGCAACCCATTGATCATTCCGATACAAACCCATGTTCTCTCTTCTGCTCTCGTTTACTGCATTAAGACAACGCGATTCAAACTGCTGTGTGTTGCGGTAGTTGAACCCACTTCCTTTGCATGACCTGTCATTGCCACAGTAACTAGATGAAACCCACTAGCATGTGTAGGAGTTGATTGAGCCATGTGTGTGTGTTTCCTACCATGCTATGCTTGCTATGCTTAGAGTTGTGTCAGGTCTGGCTCATCGGGATGATGAACTAGAGTGAAAGGTTGTGTCGGTAACAAGAGTGAAGTGTTGAATACGATTTGGTAAAGGAATAGATGAGAGGCCATGTAGGAGTACATGGTGGGTTGTTTCATTGAGGTCATCCTTAAGAACTGAGATCTGTGTGTGTGATTTAAGATTCAGCTACTACCACACATTGGGCCCTGAAATATGACCCCGCTCGACTTACCGACCCCTCCCGTTCTCTGTCCAGGAGTTGCAAGTAGTTTCTGGTGTTTGTAGTTGCTGGGGGCCGCACACAGCGCTGACCATAGGGGTGGGCTGTGTTATGGTAGGCATGTGGCACGGTGTACCAATTCGCCCGTTTGGTGTCTCGGGAACCCTGCACACATCGTTTGGGGCCGTTGAGGACACCCCGGCCGGATCTCCTTGCGGATGGAACCCGAATAGGCGATAAACCTGGACTAGAGACTAATGTGGTTGGTTAGGTCGTGGTCTACACCCACGTCGGCTTTCGCTTGAAGTCTGCCGAGCACATGACGTGTGCAGACGCTAAGTGGTGGAAACATGTGTTGTCGGCGTTCTGGGAACGGGGGTCCCCAGACTTGCCTGCCTGCGGCCTGCGGCATGGCGCAAATGGGGGCCCAGCACGACCCATCTTCATCAACTCAAGACTCAAGACCCTCGCGAGGGGCCAAGCCTCGCAGGGCGGGCGACACGGCGCTTCCTCAGGCGCAGCCTCCTCAGGCTGGCTCACGAGGAGGCGGAGAGTTCAAGGCGGGGTACCTCGTGAGGTGCCCATGACGCAAGCCATGACGACCAAGGGTGCCAGGCGGGCGCCAGACCGCGTAGTGTCCTCCCCTTTCCTCTTTGGTGCAAAGGGGGCAAGCGCAGGCGAGAGGATCAAGCAAAGGCACCCATTTCGGTGCAACGAGACCAAGACCAGTCCAACGTTGGGAAGGAGGTCACAATGGAGCCCAGAACGGCGTCACCACAGGGCCTTTGGCAGACGAAGACCAACTTTAGTCAGGATAAGTGTACCAGATGTTCCCATTCGAATTGGCCAAATGTTGGCGCCCTTCCCGCTCAATATTTGGGAAGAGGCCCAGGGCCTTTGCCTATAAATAGGACTAGCCACCCCCAGGGTAGAGGCATCTAGAAATCGATCTAGAGATCGAGGAGAGTATTCAGAGCAAGCAGAGAACAAGTAGAGAAAGAGAGAGAAGGGCGGCTGAACTCCCCTAGCCGTTCATCGTCCTAGCAAGAACACGCCCTCGCGAGGCTGTTCTCCTTTGCATTGTTCATCATCATCATCAGCCCAAGAGGCAATCCACCCACCACAAACTAGAGTAGGGTATTACACCACAATGGTGGCCCGAACTAGTATAAACCCTGTGTCTCTTGTGCTGTTCTTTCTGTAGTTTAGATCCTTGCGAGACGGAGAGGTAGAGGGCATCATCTCCGCGCGCACCCCAAAGTTCGAACCTTAAGGGTCTGCCGGAACCCGTGATCCGACATTTGGCGCGCCAGGTAGGGGTGCGCCGGAATCTGTCTTCCATCGCTCCGCTCTCCTCCAACCGTCGCATCCATGTCTGACGCTCGTCGGGCCCGCGCCGGGCCGCCATCGCTTCTCGCGTCGCCCAGACAGCTCCCGTCGGTGGGCGTCCTCGTCGTTCCCCGTCGCCCGCCGTCAACGCCGCCACCGGCCCGGCGGGGAACGAGTAGCAAGCATCGTCTCAGCACCCGTCCGTGCGGCGAGACGGCCGCACCGCTACTCCGTCGCTCACGCCAGCTGGCTCTTCGTCCCACGCGCTCCGCGCGCCCTTGGAGGCTCGAGCTGTGCTCATCGCGGCGAACGAGCTCCTGCGCTACCGTCCTGTCGACGACGTCTATGAAGAGTGGCTCGATCGCGTCGCCGAGCTCGTCCGCGTCGCAGGGGGCTCTCCTGCACCGTCCGCTCCTCTGCGCCGCACCCCGCCCCGCGCGGGCAATGAAGCTCCGGGGGCGTACCAACCGCCTCCTCTCCAAGAAGACGTCGTGGCTCCAAGGCGCATGGCCCCTGGGCAGAACCCGCTCCGTCAGGCGCGAGCCCAGCAAGAACGGAGCTGCCAAGAAGTCCCTCAACCGCAAGAGGCTGCCTGAGCGCTCCCTGCTCCGGCTCGCCGCGACCCTGCTCCAGCTCCGGCACGTCAAGACCCCGCGCTGCTCCCAGCTGCAGCGCAAGGGGACCCGCAAGGTCAAGTTCTCCCTCAACCGAAGCCTCCCGTGGCCACCGCAGGCTGCCGCGCCTACACCACCGAGTTGCGTAGCGTCGCGTGGCCCGGCAAGTTCAAGCCAGACCTGCCTCCTCGCTATGACGGTAGGACTGATCCCGGAGAGTTCCTCCAGCTCTGCGAGCTAGGCATTGAAGCTGCTAGCAGGGATGAAAAGGTCATGGCGAACTGGTTCCCCATGGCGCTGAAGGAAGGAGCTCGCACCTGGCTCCTGAATCTGGCTCCAGGCACGATCTCCTCCTGGGACCAGATGCGCACCCGCTTCATCGCCAACTTCCAAGGTACTCGTGACCGGCCGTCCGCCGTGAGCGACATGCGCCGCATCAAGCAGCAACCTGGGGAAACCCTGCAAAAGTACATCCAGCGCTTCAACAGTGCACGCCTCAAGATCCCCAAGGTGTCCAAGGAAGCCATCATCTCGGCCTTCTCCAATGGCGTGCGCGACGTCAAGATGAAGGAGGAGCTGGCGATGCATGAATACCTCTGCACCTCCCTAGAGCTGTTCAACTTGGCGACCAAGTGCGCCAGGGCTGAGGAGGGACGTCTATCCCTCCTCGAGCTGCCCGCCGCAGACCCAGAAGAGAAGAAGCCCAAGGCCAAGGACGTGAAGCGCAAGGGGGCTGTCGTACACGCAGCAGAACCGGACACCAAGCGGGGCAAGGATCTGCCGAATCCTCCAGGGGCAGCCGGTACTGTGTGTACCACGACCTCCACACCCACAACACCAACGAATGTCAAGAACTACGCATTGTGCGAGAAGGAAGGATCGGCCGTCGCCCTGACCGCGCTGACCGGGACTACGGCCGAGGAGGAGGAAGAAACCCAGGACGTTGGGAAGATCGTGGCCCGCACCAAGGGTGGCGCGACCAACCTCGCGAGGACCACTGGCGGGACCTGCCTTGCGAGGGGGACTGGAGGGATCAGCCTCGTGAGGATCGCCTGCAGGGCAACGCAGGACTCCCTCCACTGCCGCCTCAGCCAAGGAGGAACGAGGACCGCCATCAAGACGAGGGGGTCGGGGGCTTCCAGGAGCTGCGTGCAATCGCCTGCATCCTGGGCGGAGCTCAAGCCCCAGCCTCCCAACGCATCTTCAAGCAGTTTGCCCGCGAAGTGAATGCAGTCCTCCCCAAGCTCGAAGCAACGCGCCCCCTCAAGTGGTCGGCGTGCGCCATCACATTCAGCTCAGCAGATCAGCTCAAGTGCGCGGCCACAACCGGGGTCCTCCCGATGCTTTGCTCCCCAGTCATCAGCAACGTACTGGTCACCAGGACCCTCATCGATGGTGGAGCAGGGCTCAACGTCCTGTCCGTGGAAACATTCAACAACCTCCAAGTGCCCTATGACCAGCTTCAGCCAACCAAGCCTTTCTCTGGAGTCACTGACGGTTCCACAATCCCGATCGGGCAGGTCCGCTTCCCTGCCACCTTCGGGGCCCGCAGCAACTACCGCACCGAGCTCATCGACTTTGACATCGCCCACATCCGCCTGCTGTACAACGCCATCCTCGGGTACCCAGCGCTGGCCAAGTTCATGGCCATAACTCACCACGGCTACAATGTCCTCAAGATGCCAGGGAGTGGCGGCGTCATCACGGTGCCATGTGAAGAGAAGGATGCAATGTGTTCCCTGGAGCGAGCCTTTCAAGCCGCGTCGCTAGAAGACCCAGATCACGAAAGCAGGAGGCTTCCCGAGACCACACCCAAGAAGAAGAAGACGTCGTCAGGCTCAGCCCCTCAGGAGGCAGGCCCTTCAGGGCCCGTGCCTGCCCAGGGGGACCCTCCTTCCATCGCATAGGAAAGCGCGCCCGGCGCCCTCCTCAGGCAGGGCTCGGGGGCTCTCACCTGGAGGGCCACCGACCTAGCCAGGGTCACGAGGGAGGCACTTGGGCACCATGTGGAGGCGTGCTTCGAAGCACGTTTCCCTCGAGAAGGAGCCAGGCAAGGAAGGTCAGACCAGCAGGAGTTCGTTAACAAGGCCATTCAAGAACTACAGGAGTCAAGGATCATGAGAGGTTGCCGTCATCCACCAGCTGTGGCACCCCATCCAGGCGAGGATGGTGGGTTGCGCGTCTGCGTCGACGTACCAGGGCTTAATCAGATCGCCACGACAGAGCGCCTCTGGCCCTCGCAAGTGGGGCGTTGTGGAGGTCCACCCCACAGCTATGTTCGCATGCCTTACGGCTTGCCGAGCGTGGCTGCTGCATACCAGCGCCTCATGAGGGGCATCATGGAGACTCAGGAAGACAGGCGTTCCGCAGCCCTGGCGGAGATGGAGATGATTCGCGAGGAACCACCAGCGCCTCCGGAGCCTCCTGAGGCCCCTGGGCCTGGGGGCTCGTGAGGATCGGCTCCCGCAGCCCACCGAGTCTGCTGCACCAACACCCCTTCATCCTCAACATCATCAGGTGACATCTTTCAAGCTTCATTTCCAGCTGGGAGCGCCCTCCCAGGGCTGCATCACTCCCAGGCCGCATGGGACCGTCCCTGCGGCATGTATCCCTTTTTATTTTTCGGTCATTAGCTTGCTTTGTTGGGGGCGCCCCTCGGGCTGCATCATCCCCAAGCCGCTGGGGCTAGGCCCAGCGGCGTGTATCTCCCCCGCATTTACTTCCAACTATGCATTCGCCTATCATGCTTGATCACCTGATGTCTGTCCACTACACCTCTTCTTCTCCATGTCGACCACTTGCACGTTAAAGGGGGGGTGCCTGAGCATCGCGACTCAGGGCTCTTACCGGCTCTCCAGCCCTCACCCTCTGGCCTTGTCCATGGCATCGCAACCTGGCATACCAGCGACGACTGAGACAAGCTCGAGGGCCGGGACCCGAGGACGTAGAGTGCCGGCATCTAACCAAATTTTGCAGGAACCCATCTTAAGATACGGCCCAGTGCCAGGCGCAGCCCGCCTAGAGGTAGGGCCACGTGAGTCCCGCGCTGGCTCACGGGTGCCCAGATACACCTCACCTAGCCCTACCGTGCTGGCCACGTGTCAGGGCGGGGCTGTACACGCCCCGGGGGCTCCTCCCGGAGGGGAGCCCCCTCCCACGTACCAGTTGAAGCACCATGCTCCGCGCTGGCTGACGACACTGCCGAGGAGCGTCTATGCCCGTACACATACGGAAGTGCTATGCTCCGCGCTGGTGATAAACAACTGAGGGTGGCCTCCGGGCCGCGTCAACCTTAGGGAGCCCAGAGCTCAGTGGCTGGCCTCATCGCAACGCCTCCCCTCGGGAGGGCCGCGCGAGGGGTCTAGGCACGGGGGCTATGACTGGGTCACGCCCAGACGTACGCCGCCCAGCCAGGCCCCTCCGGCCTGGTTCGTCGCGCGTCTCTCCCCAAGCGGAGCCAAGGTATGAAGGCCGTTTGAGCATCAAGGGGGACCCCTGAGCATCGCGACTCAGGGGCCTAACTGGTCCCGTAGCCCCTCACTCCTTAGTTCCGAAAGGCTATGCTGGGTGAGGTACGCGCGGGGCCGGGCTCTGCAGACGTAGAACGGTAGCCCCGCTTACATCTCGCCTCATCACCCGCTGTTTGCGCGTCAAGGGGGACTCCTGAGCATCGCGACTCAGGAGCCTAACTGGCTCCGTAGCCCCTCACTCCTTAGTTCCGAAAGGCTATGCTGGGTGAGGTACGCGCGGAGTCGGGCTCTGCAGACGTAGAACAGAAGATACACCTACATCACGCTTCCCTACTTGTTGTTCGTGCGCCAAGGGGGACTCCTGAGCATCGCGACTCAGGAGCCTAACTTGTCACGTAGCCCCTCACTCCTTTGGTCCCGTCCTGGTTTCCGGTCGGGGCTAATGCTGGGTGAGGCACGCGCGGGGCCGGGCTCTGCCGGCGTAGAACACAAGTAAGTAGGGAAGAAAAGCATAAAACTCAAGGAATTTAAAAGCAAATATTACAGTCCATACTGTCGTCTTAGTACCAAACGCAAGTTTAAATGCCTCCCCGAGGAGTGGTGCATGTGCAGGAATTGAAAGGAGAACAGGGACCGAAACGGAGTCACTTGTCGGTGGTGGAGCTGCGTGGAGTGGCTTCGCCTCGTGAAGCAGCAGGGCCGACAGGGCCTTGCTTTGGCCTGGTGCTGAAGGCCCGGAACTTCCCCAACAGCGCCTCCGCGCGCCCCTTCACGGCTTTGACAGCGGCGGCAGCACCCTCGTCGCTCACCGGCTCCAGCAGGCTATCGAGGTCGGCGCTAGGATCGCGAAGATAGATGTGGGCGAAGACCCGCGTCAGCGCAGCGGAAGATAGGACGCGCACCTCGGCCTCGGCCATGGGGCCGAGGCCAAGGGCAACATCTCCAAGGGCCTTCACCAGGAAGGGAAGCAGCTTGGCGGGGCCATCCCCGTCACCGGCTAGCGGGCTATCCAGGCCGCTCTCGTAAAGCGTCTTCAGCGAAGCGCGGGCATCTTTCTCCATGTCCGCAAAGGCCACGCGATCCTCGGCGAGGAACCGGGCCTTGGCGTCCAGCTCGGCCTTCGTCACCTCCAGCTCCTTCTTCAACGCGCCTAGGTGGCCGCGCGCTTCTTGAGCTTGGCCTCCCGGTCCTCGAGCGCCGCCTTGCGAGCCTTCGCCCCCTTTTCCTACTCTTGGCGAAGGCGGACCTCCTCCGCAAGTTGGCCTCGCAATCCTTGCAGCTCGTCCTCCAACTCCTTGCAGCGACCACGGACTCCGGCCACCTCTCCCAGGGCCGCGTCTCGGGCAGCCTTCGCCTCGAGGGTGGCCTCCCTCTCTCCGTCACAGGCCGTTGAGGCCTGAACCAACGCCGCCCGAATCGAGGCATCAGAGCGAATCCACCCCGAAGCCAGTTCCAGGCGCCCGGCCACCAGGCGAGGGTCGGCACCGAGAAGATCCTGCCGCAGCCGGTCCAGTTCAGCAACGGCACGCTCCAGGATGGAAGAAGAAGGCGGAGAAACATCGGTGCGCTCCAAGACAACAGGAGGAGTCGGGGAAGCACCGGTCGGAGGAACGGGAGGAGAAGGTAGCGGCGGCAAGGCCGCAATGTCACGAGGCGGAGTTCGCTGCGCCTCCACAGCCGTAGCGGCGGCGCCAGACGAGGGTACCTCAGGGGTCACTTCAGCCACGGGGGTTGGGCTCGCCCCAGCCAGCTCAGCCAGGCCCCGCAAGGATGAGCGGGCAGGAGAAGTTCGTGCCTCATGATCGCCCCCACCTGCAGGCGGAGGCGTTGCCGCGGATGGGGCCTCAGGAGCCCCCTTTGGTTTCTTCGCCGTGGGGGCCAGCCTATCCAAGAGGAGCGAACATCAAGCCTCTGCGGCAGAACAAGGAACAAAAGATGAGGGATCAAGCACTTACAGGTTGTCACCAGAAAGCTCGAGCTGCCTCCGGCCATACTTGAAGCCTGAGAGCCGGCTGGAGGGGTCAACCTCAGAAGCAGAAGGCGCGCCCGCAGCTCGCCCAGGAGCTAGGGCGGACCCGCGGGGGATCAACCCGGTCATGCCCTTCTTCAGGATCGAGGGCGAGCTCCCGCTACCCAGCACGTCATCGTCATCATCATCATCATCGCTTAGCGAAAGGCGGAGAGTACGAGACTTGTGCCGGGGAGGGGGAGCCCTGGATTCTCCGTCAGTCGCCTCGGAGTCAAGGCCTTCCTCCCACTCCTCTTCGCCCCCCTCTCCGCTGGAGTAGCCGGAAGACACATCCACCGGTCCCTCGGGAGCCACCACGGGCACGAGCCCGTCCCCGTTGAAGACGGGCATGGACACCCGCTTCCAATCGTCGCGAAGGAACAAGGGCGCGGGCGCGTCCTCCAACCCGGCTACCTCGCCCCCGACCAGGGATTGGAGAACGCGGCCACATCCTCTTTGCCCACAGCCACGGGGCTCGGATGAGGCCTCCACATTGGGGGAGAGTACTGCCGAAGCGGAGCCAATTGGTGCTCCAGGAACTCCCTCAACAGCGACGCGCCGGTCAGCCTAGCCGCCGCCGCGCTGGCCGGCTTCTGGTCCGCTTCCATCTTCTCCAGCACTGGCTTCGCGCGGGGGTCCGTGAGCTCCGCTCGGCACCAGCCGCTGGAGCCCACGGGCTGCTCCGCGGGCAGGATCAGCCGAGGGTGGATGCGCCCGGCGTCCACCAAGACCCACTTGCTCCTAAAGCCCTCGATTCTCTTCCCGGGGTTCGAAATGGCAATGGCGCCGCCATACGCGACGAAGCTCGCACACGCGGAAGGAGAACCGCGAGTAACCCGGAGAGAGAAGTAGTGACGCAGCAAGGCCTCTGAGGGCTGCACCCCCACATGAGCCTCGCAGTAGTAGGCGAAGATCGCCAGAAGAAGGATGGAGTTGGGGTGGAGATGCAGAGCTTGGAAGTTGTAATGGCGGAGGACAGAGAGGAAGAACTCAGAGAAGGCAGGCACTAAGCCCGCAATAATGGAGCTTACGAAAAGAGGGTAGAAGGTGCTCCCTCGGCCCTCAGGGGTGGCGGAGCCGACCTTGAACACCTGCGCCCCGTCGATGCCCTGCGCCGCCGCCATCCGGCGCAGCCGGGCGAGGCTCGCCTCCGACACGTTGGGCGAGTCCAAAGCAGGCAAGAACCAAGCTTCAGCCGGGGACTGGCGAGGCGCCATGGCTACCCAGGCTAAGCAGATGGAGCGGATCTGGAAACTTGGAGGAAGGGAGGAGAGACGCAAGAAAGGGAATCTGAGCAGCGGCTAGAGAAGGAGAGGAGCAAAGCCAGAGCAGATGCCACGCCTTTAATAACCTGCGCAGTTGCAGAGGCACCCACGTCCAATCAACCGCCACGTGGCGCCCAAGGCCGCAGGCTGTTAGGGCCTGCAGCGCTTCGCCCTTGCCCTTTCGCCTCTCGGCACGGCCAAGTCCACGCGCGCCTTGGGCCGGGGGGCTACTGTCGGCGTTCTGGGAACGGGGGTCCCCAGACTTGCCTGCCTGCGGTCTACGGCGTGGTGCAAATGGGGGCCCAGCACGGCCCATCTTCATCAACTCAAGACTCAAGACCCTCGCGAGGGGCCAAGCCTCGCGGGGCGGGTGACACGGCGCTTCCTCAGGCGCAGCCTCCTCAGGCTGGCTCATGAGGAGGCGGAGAGTTCAAGGCGGGGTACCTCGCGAGGTGCCCATGACGCAAGGCATGACGACCAAGGGTGCCAGGCGGGCGCCAGACCGCGCAGTGTCCTCCCCTTTCCTCTTTGGGGCAAAGGGGGCAAGCGTAGGCGAGAGGATCAAGCAAAGGCACCCATTTCGGTGCAACGAGACCAAGACCAGTCCAACGGTGGGAAGGAGGTCACCATGGAGCCCAGAACGGCGTCACCACAGGGCCTTTGGCAGGCGAAGACCAACTTTAGTCAGGATAAGTGTACCAGATGTTCCCCTTCGAATTGGCCAATTGTTGGCGGCCTTCCCGCTCAATATTTGGGAAGAGGCCCAGGGCCTTTGCCCATAAATAGGACTAGCCACCCCCTAGGGTAGAGGCATCTAGAAATCGATCTAGAGATCGAGGAGACTATTCAGAGCAAGAAGAGAACAAGTAGAGAAAGAGAGAGAAGGGCGGCTGAACTCCCCTAGCCGTTCATCGTCCTAGCAAGAACACGCCCTCGCGAGGCTGTTCTCGTTTGTATTGTTCATCATCATCATCATCAGCCCAAGAGGCAATCCACCCACCACAAACTAGAGTAGGGTATTACACCACAATGGTGGCCCGAACTAGTATAAACCCTGTGTCTCTTGTGCTGTTCTTTCTGTAGTTTAGATCCTTGCGAGACGGAGAGGTAGAGGGCATAAACTCCGCGCGCACCCCAGAGTTCGAACCTTAAGGGTCTGCCGGAACCCGTGATCCGACATGTGTGAACAAGTACACCCCTGCAGGGTATAAACTATTCGAATAGCCGCATCCGCGGTAAAGGACTACTTGGTCACCTATGCAGTTCATAGACAAGTAAATGGATACTACTAAAAACCTCAAGACAAGTGTGAGTACCGCGGATGTCCCTCTCGTAGGATGATGAGAGAGGATCCACAGTGGAGTATTGTGTTGGTGATAGTGGACTCGTGTGCGACAAATGTTTTACAAGTTGTGTGTATCGTAGGGTAGCTTAGCCATGAGTCAAAGCTGGCTTGCTGCATTAACTCCACTACCTTCTTGAGAATGTGCATATATTGTAGGATTCTGTTGTAAGACTTGCTGAGTACCTCCGTACTCATGTTGCTTTAATTAATGTTTTCAGACGAAAACACCAACCCCTCCGATGGGTTCTATGTAGACCTCAACGTTGATGAGTGACTTATCACCCAGGTGGTGATCCAAGACTTGTGAAGGGTCGATGTAGATAGACAGGCTTCATCAAGCCTTCTTTCTTTCTAGTGTCTATACTCAGACTACCTTTGCTTCCGCATGTGCTTGTATGTTTGTATGACTTGAGTGTCGGGTCATGTGACCCCTACCTGTATGGATTATATGTATGGCTCTTCGGAGCTTTTTAAATAAAGTACTTGAGTTGTAGAGTTTTGTTGTGAGGCCATGTTGTATTTACTCATATCGGGCATATTGTGTGTATGATTGAAATGCTTGGTATGAGTGGGATCCGACTATCTAGTTGTTTATCCTTGGCAGCCTATCATATGGGGAAATGTAGTCTAGTGCTTCTGAGCGATAGTAGTCCGCTACAGCCCGGTTCACCGGAGTCCTGCTAGCCCATCACTACTGCTTGGAACACTTGACTGGCCGGCATGTGATTCACTTCGTTCCTATGTCTGTCCCTTCGGGTAAATGTCACGCGGTGACTTCCGGAGTCCTGCCTAGCCTGCTACAGCCCGGGTTACCAGAGTCCTGTTAGCCCAGTGCTACAGCCCGGATTCACACGTTGGTGACCGACATGCTCGATGTGATTCATGTATGCCTGTCCTCATAAGTTAGCGCCGCTTTGGGTTCATGACTAGCCATGTTGGCCCGGGTTCTCTGTCATATGGATGCTAGCGACACTATCATATACGTGAGCCAAAAGGCGAAACGGTCCCGAGCCAGGTAAGGTGGCACCCGTGGGAGTACCGTGCGTGAGGCCGCAAAGTGATATGATGTGTTACATGCTAGATCGATGTGCCCTGGAATCGGGGTCCTGACATCGGCTTGAGTCGGTTGTCCGACGCATCTCGCAGACGGTACGCTCCGCCAGTCAGGACTTGGTCGATTATGAAGGGACCTTCCCACTTGGGCTTCAGTTTGTCCTTTTTCTTGTCCGGCAGGCGTAGAACTAGTTCGCCAACGTTGTAATTTTTGGCACGTACTTCTCTGCTTTGATATCTTCGAGCCTGCTGTTGATAGAATGCGGAACGGGCTTTTGCCATGTCACGCTCCTCCTCCAAGGCGTCCAAACTGTCCTGTCGACCGAGTTCAGCTTCTCTTTCTTCGTACATGCGCACTCGAGGTGAGTCATGAATGATGTCGCAAGGCAAAACAGCCTCTGCGCCATACACCATGAAGAATGGTGTGTATCCGGTGGTGCGATTCGGCGTGGTCCGCAGCCCCCAGAGTACAGAGTCGAGCTCCTCTACCCAGTGCGTGTTAGATTCCTTGAGGGACCGCACTAATCTAGTTTGATGCCGCTCATAATAAGAACGTTTGCATGTTCGACCTGGCCGTTAGTTTGCGGGTGATAGACGGATGCATAATCGAGCTTGATGCCCATGTTTTTGCACCAGAGTTTTACCTCGTCGGCCGTAAAGTTCGTGCCGTTATCAGTGATGATGCTATGGGGGACACCGTAATGGTGTACGAGCCCGGATATGAAGTATATCACCGGTCCGGATTCGACCGTCTTAACAGGCTTGGCTTCTATCCATTTGGTGAACTTGTCCACCATGACCATTAAGTATTTTTTCTTGTGGGTTCCGCCTTTAAGGGGTCCAACCATGTCAAGCCCCCAGACCGCGAAAGGCCAAGTGATGGGGATAGTTTGGAGGGCGGTGGGTGGCATATGGCTTTGGTTTGTGAAAAGCTGGCAACCAACGCATTGTTGGACCAAGTCCTGAGCGTCTGCCCGGGCCGTCGGCCAATAAAAGCCTGCACGGAAAGCCTTGCTTACAAGGGACCGAGCTGCAGTGTGATGACCACCGAGTCCGGCATGAATTTCAGCCAGCAAGTTCCGCCCTTCCTCTTCGGAGATGCACCTTTGAAGGACTCCGGTAGTGCTTTTCTTATAAAGTTCTCCCTTATGGACTTTATAGGCCTTAGATTGCCGCACTATGCAGCGTGCCTCATTTTGATCCTCTCGGAGCTCCTGCCTAGTAAGGTAGACTAGGAATGGTTCTGTCCACGGGGTGATGACGGCCATTATTACGTCGGCTGAAGCTGTAATTTCATTGGCAGAGCCTCCGATTATGTCAGATCGTTCGGTGCCGGGCAGTGCGGTTGGGTCCGGGCTGTTATTACCAGGTTCCCCTTCCCATACTACGGATGGCTTGAACAACCTTTCCAAGAAGATGTTGGGGGGACTGCATCGCGTTTTGCGCCGATGCATGCCAGGACGTCTGCCGCCTGATTGTTTTCCCGGGCTATGTGGTGAAATTCGAGCCCCTCGAACCGACCTGACATTTTTAAGACGGCATTGCGGTAAGCTGCCATTTTCGGATCCTTGGCATCAAAGTCTCCATTTATTTGGGATATCGCGAGGTTCGAATCCCCGCGCACCTCTAGGCGTTGAATGCCCATGGATACTGCCATCCGAAGACCATGTAAAAGGGCCTCATATTCGGCTGCATTGTTGGAGTCCGTGTACATAATCTGGAGTACATATTGAACTGTGTCTCCTGTGGGGGATGTCAACACGACGCCGGCCCCTAGTCCGGCCAACATTTTGGAGCCGTCGAAATGCATGATCCAGTTTGAGTATGTGTTGTACTCTTTATGGAGTTCGGCCTCCGTCCATTCTGTGACGAAGTCGGCCAAAACTTGCGACTTGATAGCTCGCCGTGGCTTATAAGTTATGTCGAACGAGAGGAGCTCGATGGCCCATTTTGCAATCCGGTCCGTTGCATCGCGGTTGTTTATAATGTCGTTAAGTGGTACTTCCGATGCTACTGTTATCGAACACTCTTGAAAGTAGTGTCGTAGCTTCCGGGATCCATGAATACCGCGTATGCGATCTTTTGATAATGCGGGTACCGTGATTTGTATGGAGTGAGGACAGTGGACACATAGTAGACCGGCTTTTGAAGGGGGAATTTGTGTCCGTCCGTTTCTCGCTCGACGACGAGCACTGCGCTGACAACCAGGTGGGTTGCAGCAATGTACAATAGCATTGGTTCGCCAATATTTGGCGCGGCCAGGGCTGGGTTTGTTGCCAATATAGCTTTTATTTCGTTGAGTCCGGCTGTGGCGGCATCCGTCCACTCGAAATGTTCGGTGCGCCGAAGGAGGCGATAAAGCGGTAGTGCCTTTTCTCCCAAGCGGGAGATGAAGCGGCTTAGAGCCGCCACACATCCGGTTAACTTTTGTATTTGTTTGAGGTCCTTTGGGATATCCAATTGTGACAAAGCTCGGATGTTGGCTGGATTTGCTTCAATTCCTCTGCCGGATACGATGAAGCCCAAGAGCTTTCCGGCTGGAACACCGAAGACGCATTTTTCCGGGTTGAGCTTGATGTAGTATGTTCGGAGGTTATCAAATGTAAGCCTCAAGTCGTCTACTAGAGATTCGACATGTCTTGTTTTTATGACCACATCATCCACGTATGCCTCTACTGTATTGCCGATCTGGTTTGCCAGACATGTCTGAATCATGCGCTGATATGTTGCACCGGTGTTTTTGAGCCCGAAGGGCATTGTGTTGAAGCAGAATGGGCCGTATGGTGTGATGAATGCCGTTGCGGCTTGGTCTGACTCTGCCATCTTGATTTGATGGTAGCCGGAGTATGCGTGGAGGAAACACAACAAATCGTGTCCTGAAGTGGCATCGATAATTTGATCGATGCGGGGGAGGGGGAAGGGATCCTTTGGGCAAGCCTTGTTAAGGTCTTTAAAATCAACTCACAGGCGCCAGGATTTGTCCTTCTTTGGTACCATCACCAGGTTTCCTAGCCAGTCCGGATGTTTTATATCTCTGATGAATCCAGCCTCCAGTAGCTTGGCTAGCTCCTCTCCCATGGCATGTCTCTTGGGTTCAGAGAAATGCCGAAGGGCTTGTTTGACCGGTTTGAATCCTTTTAGGATATTTAAGCTGTGTTCGGCCAGCCTGCGTGGGATTCCTGGCATGTCTGAAGGGTGCCAGGCGAAGATGTCCAAATTTTCACGTAGGAATTCTCGCAGTGCGGCGTCTACATCAGGGTTTAATTGTGCCCCGATGGAAGCTGTTTTATTGGGGTCCGTTGGATGGACCTGGAATTTGACTATTTCGTCCGCTGGTTTAAATGAGGTGGACTTGGATCTTTTGTCGAGTATCACATCATCCCTGTTTACCGTGGAGCGCAGCGCAGTCAGTTCCTCAGCCGCTAGGGCTTCGGATAGTGCCTCAAGGGCCAATGCGGCTGTCTTGTTTTCGGCGCGGAGCGCTATGTCCGGATCACTAGCGAGAGTGATAATTCCGTTCGGCCCGGGCATCTTGAGCTTCATGTACCCGTAACGGGGTATTGCTTGGAAGATTGTAAACACTTCCCGCCCTAGCAGAGCGTGGTATCCGCTACTAAACGGGGCCACCTGGAACGTGACCTCTTCGGACCTGTAATTATCCGGCGTGCCGAACACCACATCTAGTGTGATTTTTCCTTTACAGCACACTTCCCGACTGGGGATTATTCCTCTAAAGGTTGTGCTGCTTTGCTCGATGCGGTTCCAGTCTATTTCCATTTTTTGAAGGGTTTCCTCATAAATGAGGTTCAATCCGCTGCCTCCATCCATGAGTACCTTGGTGAGGCGAAAGCCGTCCACAATTGGATTGAGGACCAATGTGGCTAGTGCTCGAGTTGTTCGGAATTTAGGTTCATGACTGGCATAAAAAGTAATACCCGTGTCACTCCATGGGTTTATTGTTGCTACTTGATAAACTTCGGCAAGGCTGCAGAGTGTTCTTTTTCGCATATTATTTGATGCGAAAGTCTCGAAGACTGTTAAGACTGTACTGGTGTCCCTGGGGTGGTTTTCTGCGGCCTCCGGGATTAGGAGGTCTTCGCCAATTTTGGCCACCTGCCGGAGTATCCAACATGCTCTAAGGCTGTGAGTTGGTGTGGCGTCCTCTGTACTATGAATTTTACAGGGTCCATTAAGCCATCCTTCCAGTACGGTTCCATGCCCTGTAGAGGGTTTTGGTTTTTTGGTTTTTAACCCGGGTGTCTGCCGATGATGCACCCTTTTATTTCGGACGAGGTTTCTATTCAGGGCCAGATTGTCGCAAAATTTTATTTCCGTTTTCCAGGCGCTTTCCATCGCACAGTACTTTTGTACTATTGACGCCAAGTCAGCGAAGCGTGTAATATCACGACGACTTATGGCGTTGAGGATTCCCTTGTCCGTGCAATTATTGTAGAAGATTGAGATTGTGTCTTCCTCGTGGCAGTCCTTTATCCTGTTCATAACCAGGAGGAATCTCGCCCAGTAATGATGTACTCTTTCTTCGGGCTTTTGCCTGATTTGGGATAGATCGCTTATGTTTGGGTGGGTGGGTCGAATTAAATCCGAAACCTCACCCAATCTGAGACTCAGAGGCCAAGGAGTTTCCGAACTCTGAAGTTCGGATTCTTGGATGTTGTCTAATGAATCTAGCCCGTTGCCTCATTCTAAGTTCAGGTCTTGAGTTACATCCTCCCCTCCGCGGATATCCGGCTTGGAGGGATCGGGAATCCGGACGTAGCTAGTCCTTAAGATAGATGAAGGGTCGCCGCACTGCGCCTCTACCACGGCAACATGATGGGTGACTTGGGGAGAGTTAATCTCTCTTAGATCGGGTTTAAGCCCAACCTGGTCGTAATCCGTAGTGACCCCCAGGGCGGCGATGTGATCCAAGAGCTCGTTTATGGAAGAGAGCTCCATTGGATCTAACTGCTCGGCGAGTTCCGAGCTGACATGAAGATTGCTTTTGATGACCCGAGAGGTCATCGTTGGCGCAACAGCCGAACAGGCGGTCATAAGAAAACCGCCTAGCCGGAGAGTTTGGCAGACAGCCAAAGCTCCCTTAGCAACGGTGCCGTCTTTAAAGACGGGAAGAGGCATCCTTCCTAATTGCGACGGCACAGAGGAACTCTCAATGAAAGCACCAATGCCGGTGTCAAAACCAGCGGATCTCGGGTAGGGGGTCTCGAACTGTGCGTCTAGGCGGATGGTAACAGGAGACGAGGGACACAATGTTTTACCCAGGTTCGGGCCCTCTTGATGGAGGTAAAACCCTAAGTCCTGCTTGATAAATATTGATGATATGGGTAGTACAAGAGTAGATCTACCACGAGATCAAGGAGGCTAACCCCTAGAAGCTAGCCTATGGTATGATTGTTGTATGTTGGGTTAGCCTACAGACTAAAACCCTCCGGTTTATATAGACACCGGAGAGGGTTAGGGTTACACAAAGTCAGTTACAATGGTAGGAGATCTGAACATCCGCATCACCAAGCTTGCCTTCCACGCCAAGGAAAGTCCCATCCGGACATGGGATGAAGTCTTCAATCTTGTATCTTCATAGTCCAGGAGTCCGGCTGAAGATATAGTCCGGCTACCTGGACACCCCTAATCCAGGACTCCCTCAAAATTCCTTAGCGAAGAACTACTTGAACGGACTAAGTACTCAGAAGTAAACATAACAGAATACAAGCATAGTCATGATGATGAAATGAAGACAAACACAGAGTACAGAAAGCGTAATCACAGGATAGCACAAGATGAAGACAAATAGACTGAAGAAATTGAACTGAGGAAATTGAGAAAGTCTTCAGTCAAAGTCTTCAAACACATATATGAACAAGCACACAACACAGTAATGAGGAAATGAAAGTGTTGAGGAAATAGAACCAGTTGGCTTGGTGAAGACAATGATTTGGTACCAACTGTTGTCTCAGTTGTACATCTGGTTGGAGCGGCTAGGTATTTAAACCTGAGGACACAGTCCTCACCATATTCTCCTTGAGCTAAGGACACTTAGTCCTCGCCCAATCACTCTGGGTAAGTCTTCAGGTGACTTCCGAACCTTCACAAACTCGGTCACTCGGTGATCCAAAATTCCTCTTGGATGCTCTAGACCATGACGCCTAACCTTCTGGAAGAAGCACAGTCTTCAAAGGTAACAAGCGTCGGATCCAAGCAGGATCAATCTCTTCAGTGATGCTCAATCACTTTGTGTTTGTAGGTGTTTGGGTTTGGGTTTTGGATTTTCCTCACTTGATGATTTTCGCTCAAAGTCCTCGGAGGATGGGATGCTCTCAAATGACAAGTGTCAGTTTCTCGCGGAGGAGCCAACCAGCTAGTGGTTGTAGGGGGCGGCTATTTATAGCCTAGGGTGCAGCCCGACATGATAAGACAGAAATGCCCTTCAATGATATGACCGTTAGGTGGGTAGATATTTTGGGACAGCTGGCGCAAAGCACATCAACGGTTGGAAATATGAGGTACTAATTCCTCAGGGCTATCATGTTCCTCACTGTGTAGGCAATCTGCACTGGCGAATTGCTAACTCCTCAGTCAGAATAAAGTCCTTAGTGACCAGAAGAACTACGTCTCTGTCACTGAAGAAATTGACTGAACTGTATGAGATTTCCAATGGCTTCACTTGAAGGGATTGGTAGGTGTAGGATTTTGAGTTGAGCATCACATGGACGCTTTTCCTTAGTATTTCCTCGACCCCCTATAACAGTACGGTGTTTCCTATGACTCAAGAAAGAGAAAATGAAACTACGAAAACAAAAGTCTTCACGCTTCATGTTCCTCGAATGAATACCAAGTCTTCAAGGTCACACCAATTTCTTCACTTTCAAAGTCTTCAGAAAGTCTTCAGAATACCAAAGTCTTCAGTCGAAGAACTTCATTTTTAGGGGTCGACTTTCTCTGTAAATATCAAACTCCTCATAGACTTATAGACCTATGTACACTCATAAAAACATTAGATGCTTAACCTATAAGTCTTCAATACACCAAAATCACTAAGGGGCACTAGATTCACTTACACAGGTCCGTCCAACAGACCCAAAGAAGACATCGTCCATCGGAGCGCAACTCAGCCCTGCAGTCGACGCCAGACTACGAGACTTCCTGTGCGAAAACTGGGATATATTCGCCTGGCATCCTTCCGGTATGCCAGGAATCCCTCGCGAGTTGGCCGAACATAGACTCCACATACTAAAGGGATATAAGCCGGTCAAGCAAACTCTGCGGCACTTTTCAGAACCCAAATGACAAGCTATGGGGGAGGAGCTAGCCAAACTCATCGAGGCCGGATTCATCAAAGACATTAAACATCCGGACCGGCTGGCAAGCTTGGTAATGGTACCAAAGAAGGATAAATCCTTGCGCCTATGCGTTGATTTCGAAGACCTTAACAAGGCTTGCCCTAAGGATCCCTTCCCTCTTCCCCGCATTGATCAAATCATTGACACTACCGCAGATCATCACTCGCTGTGCTTCCTTGACACATATTACGGATACCATCAAATCAAAATGAAGGAGTCCGATCAAGCCGCAACAGCATTCATTACACAATACGGGCCGTTTTGCTTCCACACCATGCCTTTTGGGCTCAAGAATGTCGGTGCCACCTACCAGCGCATAATCCAAACATGCCTCGAGATATAGATCTGCAAAACAGTGGAGGCTTACATGGACGACGTCGTCATCAAAACTAGATACGTTGAAACACTAATAGACGACTTGCGTATCACATTCGACAACCTCCGCACATACGACATCAAGCTTAACCCGGAAAAGTGCGTCTTCGGCGTCCCCGCCGGTAAACTATTGGGCTTCATCGTTTCCAATAGAGGAATTGAAGCAAATCCAGCCAAAATCCGAGCTCTGTCACAACTGGCTACGCCAACCGAACTCAAAAAGATCCAAAAACTCGCTGGGTGCGTGGCAGCTTTAAGCCGCTTTATCTCCAGGTTGGGAGAAAAGGCGCTGCTGCTCTATCGCCTTCTACGGCGCACCGACAACTTCGAGTGGACAAACACGCCGATGGCCGGACTGGAAGAAATAAAAGCCTTTCTGGCAAGCAACCCAATCCTGGCCGCGCCAAACGCCGGCGAACCAATGCTATTATACATATCGGCAACACACCAGGTGGTGAGCGTCGTACTCGTCGTCGAACGAGAACAGGACGAACACAAATTTCTGCTCCAGAAGCCGGTATACTACATATCCACCCTCCTCACACCATGCAAATCCCGGTACCCTCATTATCAAAAAATAGCATATGCAGTCTTCATGGCATCTCAAAAATTGCGACACTACTTTCAGGAGTGCTCTATCACGGTGGCCTCCGAAGTGCCCCTCAATGATATAATTAACAATCGGGATACAAACCACGTCGATCCATCAAATCCCAGGTACTGGCTGACTTCGTCGCCGAATGGACAGAAGCCGAACTCCCTAAAGAGTACGACGCGTATTCCAACTGGGTGATGCATTTTGATGGCTCCAAGATGTTGGCAGGGCTAGGAGCGGGCGTCATATTAACGTCCCCCATAGGAGATATCGTCCAGTACGTACTCCAAATATTATATACGGACTCCAACAACGCAGCCGAATATGAGGCCTTGCTACATGGCCTCCAGTGGCCGTATCAATGGGCATACAACGCCTGGAGGTGCTCGGGGACTCAAACCTCGCAATATCCCAAATTAATGGAGACTTTGATGCCAAAGATCCAAAGATGGCAGCTTATCGCAATGCTGTTTTGAAGATGTCAGCTCGGTTCGAGGGACTCGAGTTTCATCACATCGCCCGCGAAAGTAACCAGGCGGCAGACGTCCTTGCTCGCATTGGCGCTAAGCGCGACCCCATCCCACCTAACATCTTCCTCGAAATGCTCTTTAAGCCATCCGTGGCATGGCAAGGGGGACATAGCAACGGCAGTCCCATTCCGAACACAAACACAGATAACGAACACGCCGATATCATCGAAGGCTCAACCACCAAAGTAACACCATCGGCCCACCTCATCATGGAAGTAATTGCCCCGTGGACGGAACCATTCTTGGCCTACTTTAATAGGAAGGAGCTCCCAGAAGATCAGAACAAGGCTCGCCGCATAGTCCGGCGTTCGAAGGCCTATAAAGTTCACGAAGCAGAGCTCTACAGGAAAAGCACTACCAGAGTCCTTCAAAGGTGTATCTCCGAGGAGGAGGGGCGGCAACTCTTGGCAGAATTTCACGCCGGTCTCAGTGGACACCACGCCGCAGCCCGGGCACTTGTCAGCAAGGCCTTCCGTACAGGATTTTACTGGCCTACGGCCCGGGCAAACGCATAGGACCTCGTCCAGCGCTGTGTCAGATGCCAACTCTTCGCCAACCAAAGCCACATGCCCCCGATCGCTCTACAAACAATCCCCATTACTTGGCCATTTGCGGTCTGGGGCATGGACATGGTCGGACCCCTTAAAGGGGGAAGCCATAAGAAAATATATATGTTGGTCATGGTGGACAAATTCACCAAGTGGATAGAGGCTAGACCAGTTAAAACGGCCGAGTCCGGACCGGTGATTGCATTTATATCCGATGTGGTACACCGTTACGGTGTACCGCACAACATCATCACCGATAACGGTTCGAATTTCACCGCTGATGAGGTGAAAACCTGGTGTGCTAATCTGGGCATTAAGCTCGATTACGCCTTTGTCTACCACCCGCAAACAAACGGTCAAGTCGAGCGAGCTAATGGTCTTATTATGAGCGGCATCAAACCCAGACTAGTGCGGTCTTTGAAAGAATTAGACAAGCACTGGGTCGAGGAGCTTGACTCCGTACTCTAGGGGCTGCGGACCACGCCCAACCGTACTACCGGATACACACCTTTCTTCATGGTGTATGGTGCAGAGGCTGTATTGCCCTGCGATATTATACACGACTCACCTCGAGTGCGTATGTATGAAGAGAAAGAGGCCGAGTTGGATCGACAGGACAGCCTAGATGCCCTAGAGGAGGAGCGCGACGTTGCGAAAGCCCTTCAGCATTTTATCAACAGCAGGCTCGAAGATATCAAAGCAGAGAAGTACGGGCCAAGACTTACAACGTTGGCGAACTCGTTCTACGCTTGCCGGAGAAGAAAAAGGACAAACTCAAGCCCAAATGGGAGGGTCCTTTCATAATTGATGAAGTTCTTACTAGAGGAGCGTACCGTCTTCGTGACGCATCAGACAATCGCCTAGAGCTGAACCCCTGGAATGTAGCCAGACTGCGAAGGTTCTATGCCTAGCGCCGAACCCTTTGTTAGTCTCCTTCTCCCCTACAATTTCCATAACTCTTTCCCCCTTTTACACATTTTTTCCCTTTAAAGCTCTCATTCGGCTTGACCGAATACTGCTAACGTACACATTTTTACAAACATCCACCCATTATACCTGGGGGCTTCTTTTAACAGAAGCTTGTTAATATTACTTGTCGAGCATTAAGCTCATCACACATACGTGTCTTTCCCGTATGTCTTTTCTTCTCCATTATATGCATCGATATGACTTATGTTTTGGCCAAGATGGGTTGCCTGGCTCCTGTATTTACCCCTACGTTCCCGATTGTTCGGCTAGGCGGTAAAGGGAGCACCTCTGCGATTGTTACTGCTGGGTCATCCGGATGTGTACCTCAGACTGGGTGAAGCCGAAAGCTAGCGTTCTTAAGGGAATATTCGGTCGGTGGATGAAAAATATTTTTTGCACTCATTCTATTGTGAACCCCCAGAAGTTATACACACCGTGATTTTCACATCACAATTCGGACATGTCTACTAATGCATGCACACCCAGGGAAAGGAACCCTTAACGGAACTATTCTCCCAATCTCAATGTAATATAACATAACGAGCTGGATACAACTTGTCTGTTCAAGCAACTATGACCCCTACGCTTAGTTTTCCACGCATACCCCGGCCTATTCGGTCGTGACGGTATTCGGAAACACTCTGCACCTTCGGGTCCGGAGGTCGAAGCGAAAAGTTCTGCCATGACAAATGATATGCAAGTCGGCTAGAAATTCCACATGGTGAGGAAAGTACATAGTCACTTGGACTCAGACACTTCTGCCTCTATACCATCGAACATGCAGTCTAATTTACAATCCTGTTGGGAATATTTGGCGGCCACCTCTACTTGGTCATATACTAAACTAACGGGAATTTCTTCCCCATTCGACCCTACATGTCCGACCCGCGCCATGTGATTAGGATCAAGCTAAGTGTACTGAGTTTTCACCATGGCCCAAGCCTCTCGCGCACCCTCTCGGCAGGCCGATATCTTCCATAGACGGATACGTCGTCGCGCTCCTTTAAATAGCTCTACAAGCTCCTCCATACTTCCTGGAGGGGAGGCGGATGGCCATAGAGCCTTGGCAACACTCCGCATTGCTAGCCGAGCATGTTCGTGCACTCGCGATAGCCCTTGCAGCAAATCACTCGATGATCCGGACACCTCCTCTTTAGGACGGCTCGTCAATATACCTGCGATCACAACTATATCAGTTTCATCCACTTCCGAACTACTTTCAAAATAGTTCAGATACGTACAGAATATGCCGCCCCGCAGCTTCTTGTTCTCCTTCATGGAATCGACTAGTTGGGCCCGCACATCTTCCAACTCTTCGCCCAGCTGGGTCTTGCAATCTTGGAGCTGGTTTTTCCCAATAATGGCCTGCTTCAGCACACGATCGCATGTAGCTTGTAGCCTTTTGGCTTCTTGCTCATTCGCTTCCGCGACTTCCAACGCCTCTTCGAGTCCCCCTGACCATTATGTCATGGGATAAGCGAGACTGTTAGTATTCTGGGCATACAAGTATATTTTCTCGTTGGAGGGGAATATTACCAGGTGACGCCTTCTTGAACTCTTTTAGTTCGGCGGTAGCAGCATTTAGCTGCGTCCGACATTGTTCCAGCTCTTGGGATAGCAGGTTGTTCTTCTCTGTAAGAACCTGGTCATACAACGGTCCTTAAATCAGTTGTACCAACTGCTTTAAGTCCCGGGGGCTACTGGCATAGGCTATCCTTTTTTGATAAAGTAACCTTACCTACACATCTGTTAGATATTGCCTCGTGGCTTTTCTAAGCCCGTCTTGAGCAGCTCGGATGTATGCGTCACCCGAGCTAAAGGCATTAAACGCCTCGTCCGGGAACTTTGGATCTCGTAAAACAGCCTTGCAGCACCAATGATTCATGGCACTCTCTACTTCTAAGTTGGTAACAGACTAATTGCCCAAACCCTCGACCGAAGGGTAGTCCGGCTTTGTTCCTACATTGGCCCCGTCTCCCCGACCGGATCTAAATCTTGGTTGTTGGGAACACGGCCGGCCGGACCCCCGGACAAAGTTCGGCGAACCTTTTTCCTGTAATCAAACAGGCGCATATGTCACAATTGTATACGGCCACTGAAAAATATATTTATCCATACCTCTTCAATGAAGGCCTGGCGGTGCCTTCAACGACCCTCCTCTTCGAAGATCTGTCCGACGCAGGAACCGATTTCCTTGGTATCAACGAATGCCTCCCCTGTAGAACGCGCGACAATGCGGTGGGTGACGCAGAGTAAGAGCACCCTTCAGAGAAGGTGTTTCTTGATTACTTACCTGTGAAGCAGGAAGAAGACCAGGGTAGTCGGCGATGATGGCCACTTCTGTGCCATCATAGCTCGTCTAGTAAAACACTCCCTCCGCTTCAAACCCGGGATCAAGCTCCCGGTTGTGATCCTCTGGTTGCGGGGCGGGACTATGGAATCCCTCGGTGACCTTTCGCCAGTGCTGTCATAAGCAAACAAGCTAGAAATTTATCAAAGGCAATTTGGAGGTGGAAGGAGCAAAAACAGAGGGGTTGGGCCTTACCCAACTGGGAGGATTATACATAGAGTACCCGTCTCTGGGTTTGATGCGAAGAAATTCCTTTTCCTCCCCTTTGAAAAGTTAGGCTAATATCTTAGCCAAAGCGGCAGGGGTTTCCGGACCATTCCGGCCGCAGCGAGAGGCGTCATCCTCCCCATTGTAGTGCCACATTGGAAGCCCTATGTATTGGAGCGGCTGGACCCCCGCGCTATGGTGATCGCCATAACCTCAATAACTGTGAGCCCCGACTGAGCGAGCTCTTTTATCTTGCTCATCAGCTGACGAACCTCCGTGTCGTCCTCCTCTTCAAGGATCCGGGGACGCCAACTGTGGCGTTTCTTCAGCGGGACACACGCAAATTTGGGAAGACCCTTTCGAACCAGGTCAGGAAGCGCGACGTCCTCAATATAGAACCATTCGGAGGTCCATTCGTCAGGCGCCTTCCTTGGAGTGCCGGATAGATATCCGGTGTTGGCGACGCGCCATACTTCGGCTCCGCCCACTTCAAATATCGACCCTTTGTGATTGCGCGGGACGAGACAGAACAACTTCCTCCACAACTCAAAATGAGCCTCGACGCCCAAAAATAATTAACATAAAGCGACATAACCCGCAATGTGCAGAATAGAGGCCGGAGTGAAGTTGTGCAGCTGGAGGCCGTAATACTCCAGAAGCCCTCGGAGGAACAGATGGATTGCAAATCCAACGCCTCTTAGCAGGAAGGGGACAAAGCACACTCGCTCTGCCCCAGACGGATTGGGGAAGTCCTTTGCCTGAGTCCCCTCATTGAAGGAAGCTAGCCCTGTTCGAACAGGACTAGATCCGCAGGGGGAAGTAATCCCTGCATTTGCAACCTTATCAATTGGCTATGAGACACAAAATATCTCTCCCACTCATCTTTCTCTGGGCCGGGATGAGCGTAGGAGCTGGGAACACTACCATGCTGGAACGGTTTCTCCTAAGTAGTCGCTGGGGATTTCTTCTGCGCGGCGCTGAATGGATCTAGGATCCAATCTCTTTAAATAGGTGCTCTTCCTCACATGGACGAGGTGTTGTTCACGAAATACCCTGACTTTCCACATTCGCTCGACACGTGGAGGGTGAAGATTATTTAACGTACAGAAGCCAAGTAGGCGACATTGGATCAATGGCCGAATATATTACTTGGAGAGGGAACCCACCTTACAACGCCTAAGACTACCTACACACCGGACACCTCGTCATTGAAGCCTGGTTCGGGGGCTACTAAGGGAGTCCTGGACTAAGGGGTCCTCGGGCGTCCAGCCTGTTATCTACTGGGCCAGACTGATGGGCTGCGAAGACATGAAGACCGAAGACTACACCCGTGTCCGGATTGGACTCTACTTAGTGTGGAAGGCAAGCTTGGCGACTGACTATGTAGATTCCCATTGATGTAACCGACTCCTTGTAACCCTAGATCTCTCTGGTGTCTATATAAACCGGAGAGTGTAGTCCGGATGGAGGGAGATTCATTACCATATACTCATAGGCTAGACTTCTAGGGTTTAGCCATTACGATCTCGTGGTAGATCAACTCTTGTAACACTCATATTCATCAAGATCAATCAAGCAGGAAGTAGGGTATTACATCCATAAAGAGGGCCCGAACCTTGGTAAACATTGTGTCCCCCGTCTCCTGTTACCATCGATCCTAGACACACAGTTCGGGACCCCCTACCCGAGATCCGCCGGTTTTGTAACCGACAAAGGGCTCACAATCACAAAAGATTTCCAGGATAGTGTATCTATATGTGAATCTTCTCTTCCCTTATTAATTCCTTCATGGGTTGCATCGTTGACTAATGTTATGTTTGTCAATCTCTAATACAATTTCCTACTTATACTTTTCCTTATGTGGTGCTATCACCTACCATAGGATTAGTATATGATCTTATTGATTTATTTATTTTCTTATATTTATTTATTTCTCTTTTTCTTTCTTGTTTCTTTTCTTTATTTGCAACATGAAAGTAAAGAAAGCAAAAACTCAAACTAACTTCATTATATAACCTGCACACGATTACAAGGATAGATCAATAAGCAAACTCTCAAGGAAGAAATGATAGAACTAAACTTTATTTCATCACAAAGCAAAAGATCGAACTAAGATAAGTAAAAGAAAAAAGATAGTGGGATGATACCATACCGGGGCACCTCGCCCAAGCTTGGCGGAAGCCAAGGGGAGTGGCCATATCCGATACTCAATTCACTTTTGGTGGTGAAGAAGATGGTCGTGGTGATGACAATTGTGCCTTCAACTTTTTCATATTGTAGTTAAGGAGAGCAATTTACTCTTTTAAATCATCGACCTCCAACTCTAGCTTCAAGATCTTGTCACATAAATCTCCCTTGCTTTTCTGTCGAAAACGAGTAGGAATAGATCGGTTATCAGACCGGTTAGCTCTTTTAGGGAGACTGGACTTTTTAAACTTTATGTGCATATCCCCAGGTTGATGTAGAGGAAAGTCCTCCTCCTCCGAGCTTGAATCACCGACCCTCATCAAGTGAGCATCCTCCTCATCATCTGTAGTTCGACCATAAGGAGATAGGTCCCCTTAGGTCTTTGGGTCAGCAATGAGATGTGAGACATAGCACCCACCTTTGGAGTCTTGGGACGACATAATTTTAAAATTGCAGAGGAAACAACAAGAAAAGAGAACAGAGGATTTCTTCTTTATATGGTGATCAAGAGGTCCAGGGAGTATATATAGATTTTGTTTCTTGGAGGACAAGCATATGGAAGAAAAACGAAGTACTGAAGGTGGCCCAGGTGGGCACAACTCACTTGGGCGCGCCAGGCAAGCCTGGCGCGCCCTGGTGTCTTGTGCCCAACAGGGGACGCTTCCTGGGAGTTTCTTTATTTCCAAAATTCTAAAATATTCCAAAACTGGAAAAAAATATTTTTGCGGATTTTTCGGAGTCCATTTACTTACAATCCAGATTGCAATACCTTGTGAGCAGTTCTATCTCCAGCATGATGCCCTCCATAAGCCTCGGAGTGACATTTCCGTAGGATTTGTCCATGTTCATGCTCATGTACACAACGTCTAATAATACCATCTACTCCTTCTTTATAAAGATGTGGGTAATCCAAAAGTAATGTCTTAAATCATAGAAGAATTTTTTCTTTTGCTGGTATGTACAGCTAGGTGGTAAATATTTAGCAACAATGTCATTAGCATAGTCAGCATACCAAGGAGTACTATTAGCAAAATTTATTGTAGCTAACTGCTCATCAGGAAAACTAAATCAATAGGTAGTGGATCATCATGCACATTTTCAAGCCTAGACAAGTTATCAGCTACGGGGTTCTCAGCTCCTTTTCTATCAATGATATGTAGATCAATTTCTTATAACAAGAGAACCCAACGAATAAGTCTAGGTTTAGCATCTTTCTTTTCCATAAGATATTTAATAGCAGCATGGACTGTGTGAATAGTTACTTTGGAATCAACAATATAAGGTCTAAATTTATCACAAGCAAACACCACTGCTAAGAATTCTTTTTCAGTAGTAGCATAATTTCTTTGAGCACTGTCTAGAGTTTTACTAGCATAATGAATAACATTCAATTTCTTATCAACTCTTTGTCCTAGAACAACACCAACAACATAATCACTAGCATCACACATAATATCAAAAGGCAAGTTCCAATCAGGTGGTTGAACAATATGTGCAGATATTAAGGCTTTCTTGAGTGTTTCAAAGGCTAATAAACAATCGTCATAAAAAACAAAAGGAATATCCTTTTGCAAAAGATTAGTAAGAGGCCTAGAAATTTTAGAAAAGTCTTTGATAAATCTCCTATAGAAACCAGCATGACCTAGGAAACTATGAATGTCTTTGATGTCCTTAGGACATGGCATTTTCTCAATGGCATCAACCTTAGCTTGGTCCACTTCAATACCTCTTTCAGAAATTTTATGACCCAAGACAATGCCTTCATTTACCATAAGGTGGCACTCCTCCCAATTCAAGACAAGATATGTTTGTTCACATCTCTGTAAAACTCTCTGAAGATTTCTTAAACAATCATCAAAAGACTTCCCATAAACAGAAAAGTCATCCATGAAAACCTCAACAATCTTTTCACAGAAGTCAGAAAATATAGCAGTCATACATCTTTGAAAGGTAGCAGGTAAATTACATAAACCAAAAGGCATACGTCTATAAGCATAAGTTCCAAAGGGACAAGTAAAAGTGGTCTTTTCTTGATCAGGTTGAGAAACAGGTATTTGAGAGAAGCCAGAGTATCCATCTAGGAAGCAAAAGTGTGTGTGCTTAGATAATCTTTCAAGCATTTGATCAATAAAAGGCAAAGGGTAATGATCTTTCCTAGTTTCTTTATTTAATTTTTAATTTTCTAAAATCAATTACCATTCTATAGCCTGTAACAATACTTCATGGAATAAGTTCATTCTTATCATTAGGAACTACAGTTATACCTCCTTTCTTAGGGACACAATGAACATGACTTACCCATCTACTATCAGCTATAGGATAGATTATACCTGCTTCCAGAAGTTTTAATATTTCCGTTCTTACCACTTCTTTCATCTTCGGATTTAACCGATGTTGGTGATCAACAACGGGTTTAGCATCAGGTTCTATATTAATCTTGTGTTGACATAGAGTGGGAATAATGCCCTTCAAATCATCAAGAGTATATCCAATAGCAGCCCAGTGCTTCCTTAGAACTTTCAATAATCTTTCGTCTTCATGTTCTGAAAGGTTAGCACTAATAATAACATGATATATTTTCTTTTCATCAAGATAAGCATATTTCAAAGTGTTTGGCAATTGTTTTAATTCAAACACAGGATCACCTTTAGGTGGAGGAGGACCTCCTAGAGTTTCAATAGACATATTGTGCTTAAGTAGAGCACGTTGTTCAAAGAACATTTTATCTATTTCATTTCTTTCATGCATATGTAAATCATTTTCATGGTCTAGCAAATATTGTTCTAAAGGATCAGTAGGTGGAACAACAATAGAAGGAAGACCAATTAATTCATCTTTACTAGGCAATTCTTTTTCGTGATGATTTCTAATAAACATGGAAAAATTAAACTCATGAGACCCATCACCAAAGCTAACACCAACAATTTGTTGCTTACAATCTACCTTAGCATTAAATATGTTCAAGAAAGGTCTACCAAACATAATGGGACAAAAGTCATCCTATGGGGAACCAAGAAGAATAAAATCAGTAGGGTATTTAATTATCACACACAAGACTTCAACATCTCTAATAATCCGAATTGGTGATATAGTGTCTCTATTAGCAAGTTTAATAGTAACATCTTTGTAACATCCCAAATTTTCAATTTGGAATGTTATACATAGGTCATTCATGCATAGCATATTTTATTGCATTTCATTTCGTGATCCTCGAAATCCTAAGAAACTCAAGGACCCACGGAGAGAGTTGGGGATTTCACATTCTTCATATATGAATTTTATCAAATATCGAAACAAGGATCAGTTTGGTTTTAATTATTTTTCTCTCTGAAAATATTTCATATTAAAATATATGAGAGGAGATAATATGACTTCTCCAAAATAAATGAAATATTGGAGGGAAAATATTGAAATCAAATAAATAAATTTTATTTGGCTTTTATTGCAATTTTATTTGAATTAGGAAAAATGTGCGTTTTTGGAAATTGCATTAGAGGCCCAAATAAATGTTCACTTTGGCCGCAATATTATTAGAGGACCGCGAAAATTTATTTTAGGATTTTTGGACTCCGTTTACTATTTCTTCTATCTGTTTTTCCGCATAAGGTTTTTTCTAAAGAGTTCCACCGACCTAACCGGGCAGTGTCCCACTAGGACTCCTGGCCCGGCCGGCCTTTATAAGGCCCGAGGCCCCAGCCCACCGAAGCTCGTCACCGCGCCCCAAACCCTAACCCTAAGCCGTCGGGTCAGCTGCCGCCGTTGCCCGCGCCGCCTCCCGCCACCTAGCGCCGACGCTGCCGCCCCGCCACCCGACCCCACCGGAGCCGCCACCGCTGCCCCGTGATCCCGCCGCCGCCGTCGTCTCGGGTTTTTTCAGAAAACAAATCGGTTTTTTATTTAGATCGGTTTTTGTTTGGTTTTCTGTGATTTAGTTAAATAGCGGACGGTCCTCCATACGTTCCTTTTAACGAACGTTGTTCGTCAGTTAGCCGCCGACAGCGAACATTCGTTCGTTAGCCTGTTCGTTAGTTTTTCTTTTTCCAGGGTTTTCGGCAATTATTTCCGATTGCGATTTCTGCCCTGATCTTCGATCTAGTATAACTTTTTGCTCGTTTATCCAAATCAAGTGAAACAAGCGCCTAGATCTTCGTCTTGAAGCCCTCTTTCTTTTTAACCAACTTGAACAAGATTTTGGTGCTATAAAATTTGACTTTAGTCCAGATTAGTAAATGGATCTTGTTTCTTTCGTGGTTTGAGCTTCGTTGCTCCGTTTGATTTGTTTCTTTTTGCAAACCGGAGTTCTTTAGTTGAACTTTCTGGTTAGATCTTATTATTTGAGTTTTACCCATGCATCTTTGCTTGAGTGCTTATGTATGCTATTGTTTGTTTACGATAGAATTCCCGGAGTGCGAAGTGTGCTACTACGAGTCATTAGGTTTTGCAGATCGTCAGCAAGGCAAGTAACACTTTGATCATACCCGTTTCATACGCAGTTTTTATGCATTAATTAAACCCTCACACATTGCATGAGTAGGATCTCTTAACATGTGGGTATTTGGGAAGTAGATGATGAGGTAGAACATATTGCCCTGTTTATTATCAAACCCCTGGGAGTTACTTATACGTTATGCTTATATTGCCATGCTATGCTCGTAGACGTGGATTGGGGTTGACTGAATCCATGACAGATGTGAGTTGTTAATTAATGGTTCAAATTAAGGTGGCAACTTTAATACAAATCTGGGTGGATTGCTTGTGGGCACCTGGAGAATCCAGTGTTATCCTAGGGTATCCCGGAGTACCCGTGTGTTTGTGTACGAAAGTAGGGGCTCTCCTTTTTGACCCCTTTACTTGTGCAAGGGAGGGAAGCCGAGAGAAGCCAAAGTACAAGACAACCAAGGAAATGCCAAGGCCAAGAACACAAAGAAGCAGAAGGACGAAGCAGGCTCCCCCGGCAAGACCCTTGCCGGGGCAGCCTCAGCAGCCCCGACAAGACCCTTGTCGGGGCGGCTCGCCCACACCAGCGGAGTGAGCCACCCTCGAGCCCACGGGTTCCAACTCAACCAACCACGTTGGAACTAGGGCTCGGGAGGCACCTCCATTGTGGCATGCAGATCTTTGTCAAGACCAAGGACTATTCAAGATCAAATGAGGATTAAAAGACAACGATCCTCGGGAAGATCCTTGCCGAGGGGAGCCACAAGGCCCGCGGCAAGATCCTTGCCTGGGACGACACCATGCCACTGCAAGGCCCTTGCCAGGCCACCCGGCAAGGCCGTCACCAAGGGCGCCAGCATGGCCACTGCCAGGCCCGCACCAGCCGAGTCTCCACTGTCGTTCGCATGCAGCTGCCAGCTCAACCAGCTGGGCAGGCACCTGCGTGGCAACATGCAGCTTCCAGACCAGATTGGCAAGCGCCTGCCTGGCGGCATGCAGATCATCGCGAAGACTTTGCCACCGCGCCACCTCAGCTGCCTGCCTGCCTACGTGGCGCCGCATGCATCGCTGACCAGGCCACGTGTTGAAGCAAGGAGGAGCGGCGACAGATGGGACGGGCCTCTCTGCCGTCCCCGATAAAGCTAGGGGACACCTCAGCGGCGCATTAAATGCGTCTTGTCCTGTAATACGGGCGATAAGCTTGCAGTACTGTACGCCTTTCCACCTCTTGTGTGCCACTGTGGCAGCCCCTTTCGACTATAAAAGGAGGCCCATAGCGTATTGGAGAAGGATTCGGCTCTTTGGAACTACTCAGCCACCGATGCTAGTTCAAGGGCTCAAGAACACTCAATACACCCACCAATGCAGGACTAAGGTTTTACGCATCCTCGCGGCCCGAACCTGGGTAAACGATCCTTGTGCTGATTGCTAATCCGGCTCTTCTTGCAACCCCGCGCCCCGGCAACCGTAGTAGGGTTTCTTGTGATCCCATAGTTGTCGTTCCACACCGACATCTTTGGCGCGCTAGGTAGGGGGTGTGCAATTGTGGGAATCTGGTCTAGTAGTTAGCCTAGCGTTTCTTCATCGCCATGGCTCCCAAGAAGAAGACAGCCACGGCAATCGGCTCGTCGGGGGCCGAACGGCCCGTGCCAGTACGGGCGAGCAGCGGCCCGGTCGCAGACAGAACCCGAGCCGCGGTCCGCGAGCACCAGCATCGCCCTGGCAGTCAGAGCCTGGTGAGTGGCGCCGTTCGCGCGCCAGGCGATGGGCCGCACATCACCAAATCCAAAGACGGGGATGGGCCCCCCACAGGCGGCGCGGGGCCCTCCACGAGTGTCGTTGTGCCACCCACGGGTGGCGCAGCAACCTCCAAGACACCTACACCGGCGAACACTGCGCGCTCTTCCCATGGTGTGCGCAACGAGCAGCGTCACCACGACGGTGACCCTAGGCACTGTCGTTGGAAGATCCCTATGTGTCGTCCGCGGTATGAAGGAGTTCAACATGCCCGCCGAAGTGCTGGCGAAAAAGGCGCGCAGCCGCTGGGTCGTGATGGAGCTCCTTCTAACGTGGTTAGAAGTCGAAGCGCGCCACGGTCCATGCAGCTGTCGCCGCCACCCACGCCAGCAGAAGCTTTGGAGCGTGAGCAGCTGCTCCTCGACTTCCCTCCTGCTGCGGAGAAGCTCGACGAGTGGAGGGCCACCATCCGGAGCCTCGTCGCCGTCGCCAACAAAGATGATCTACGACCGGCGGGACCCTCGTGTCGGCGCTCCACCGAGCCACCACATGCTAGCGCTGGGAGGACAAGGGGTGCTGCGGACAAGGTGCACTCTCCTCCTCCTTGCCAGCCGCCGCAGGCGTCGTCTCGTCATGACAACGCTTGTGATAACATATCTATAGCGTCGTCCGACCCGCGGACCCACCGCGACCAGCGGCAAGTTCTTCGAGAACGAGCTCCCGAAGATGCTCGAACCACTATCGAGCGCCAGGATGATACACGCCACCAGTCGGACAAGCGGGCGGGACCCGGTATGGACCACCCAGCACCGGGGGGGGGGGGGGCTCCGGCGGCCTACATTACGAGGTGAGCTGCCCAGTCTTTACCCGCGAGCTGCGACAATTCCAGTGGCCGTCCCACCGCATGTTCAAGCCCGACGTCGACGAGAAGTACACTGGCAAGACCCATCCGTCCAAGTTCCTCAGCATCTACACCATCGCGATGCAGGCTGCCGGAACTCACGACGACAAGGTGCTTGCCAATTACTTCCCGTTGGCACTGAAGCCCAATGTTATGTCTTGGTTGATGCACTTGCCGGCGGATTCAATTTCTTCTTGGTCGGATCTGTGCCATGAGTTCGTTGGAGCCTTCACTGGAGGCCACCAAGCTCATGGCCAGGCCAGTGATCTGCATATCATTCCCCAGAAGGAAGGGGCAACCCTGCGCAAGTACATCCAGAGATTCAGCCGGGTGCAGTACAACATCCCCGACGTTCATCCCGCCACTGTGGTCAGCGCGTTCCATCAGAATGTGCGCAACCGCAAGATGCGCGAAGAGCTGGCGATGACCAAGGTTAAGGATTTGGCCGAACTCTATGTTCTGGCCGATAGGTGTGCCCGGGCTGAAGAGGGAAGGAAGTACCCCAACGAGGACGCCGACGCGGAAACTGACTCTACTGATGAAGACACCGCAGCCCCGACGAAGAAGGACCGGCGTCGCAACAGGAAACGCAAGGGCAAGGCCGTGCTTGCCGTTGAAGGGTCTAACGACATCGGCGCTGCCAAGAAGGTCAAGGTAGACGACCCAGGCAAGGAGATTGCCGGGTGTGTCGTCTGCCGGGCCTTAGCAGCTGCCGACAAGACAGGGGGCTCCGGCAAGCAGTACTGCAAGATCCACCGCACCAAGGGCCACGACCTCCAGAACTGCCGGCAAGTCGAGCTGCTTGCTGAAAAGCAAAAGGCCGAGTATGAGAGGTGGTACAAGGAGAAGGGCCAGGACGGTGCCGAGGGATCAGGCAAGAAGCATGGTGGCCAAGGAGGCCGCCGCGACAAGGACAGCCAGCAAGAGAAGCCCGCCCGGGGCCGTGACAAGAAGCAAGAAGACGATGATCATGATGAGGACGACGAGTCCGGCGAGCAAGACTTCCAGAAGGCTACATAGGCCATGTGCGTCGACGGTGGCGCCTCACTGCATACTTCACACCGCGAGCTCAAGCAGTGGGCACGTGAAATTACAGCAGCGGAGCCGTCATTTGACGCTCAGAAGCCGCTGAAGTGGTCCAGCACGCCCCTCATCTTTGACGCCGAGGACCATCCTGACCGCACAACCGCGGTCGGGTGTTTGCCGTTGTTGGTCTCGCCAACGATACGCAACCTCAATGTGAACAAGATGTTGGTCGACCGCGGGGCCGACCTGAACTTGATCTCGCCCGTCGTGATCAAAAGGCTGCAAATCCCCGATGGAGACCTCGAGGAAACGTGCACGTTTCAATGGGTCAATCCGGGGAGGAGCGAGCCGAAGGGGAAGGTCACGCTGCCCGTGACGTTTGGAGGGGAGTTGAACCACAGGACGGAGAGGATCGTCTTCGACGTGGCCAAGATCCCCTTGCCCTACAACGGGATCCTCGGCCGCCCGGCACTAGCGAAGTTCATGGTGGCGTCGCACTACACCTACAACATGCTAAAGATGCCCGGGACGTTGACCATCATCTCCGTCCCCTCCGACAGAAGGACGCGCTGATTTGCGCCGACCAACTCTACCGAGAAGCAGTTGCAGCAGTTGCCGCCAAGGCACTTGCTCCTGCCGCTGAAGCCCCGGGACGGAAGAAGAAGCCCGACAAGACCTCTCGCACCCACTCCGGCAAGCACACCTGCTCGGAGTGTTGTGCTACCATCGAGAACATGCCAGAGAGCTCTACCGGCAAGAGCAAGAAATCCAGAGCTGAGCCATCGCAGACCAAGAAGGTGTCTGTCAGGGAGGATGACACGAGAGGGGCTTTCACCATAGGCTCCACCCTCGACAGCAAATAGGAAGGCACGCTCGTCACCTTCTTGCGGGCGAATGTCGACATGTTTACGTGGCAAGCATCCGACATCCTTGGTGTTCCCAGGGAGGTGATTGAGCACCACCTAGCTGTCTGTCCTCATGCACGCCCCGTCAAGCAGAAGGTCAGAAAACAGGCTCTAGAGAGGCTGGAGTTCATCACAAAGGAGATCAGGAAGTTGGAAGCGACGAGTTTGGTGAGAGGAGTGCTCCATCCGACGTGGTTGGCCAATCCGGTAGTGGTGCGCAAGGCAAATGGGAAGTGGAGGCTGTGTATTGACTACACAGATATCAATAAGGCTTGTCCTAAGGACCCCTTCCCGTTGCCGTGCATCGACCAGATTGCCGACTCCACGGTCGGGTGTGATTTGCTGTCGTTCCTCGACGCCTACTCGGGCTACCACCAAATCTTCATGACAAGAGAAGATGAAGAGAAGACAACATTCATCACGCCATGTGGTACGTATTGCTTTTTACGGATGCCTTTCGGGTTGAAGAGTGCTAGCTCGACGTTTGCAAGAGCTGTCCAAATTGGTTTTGAACCCCAGCTCCATAGAAATATGGAGGCATACATGGATGACATAGTGGTCAAAACCAAGGACGGGGCAACTCTTGTGCAAGATCTAGAAAAGACATTTGCCAACCTGCACAAGATCAACCTTAAGCTGAACCCTGAGAAGTGTGTCTTCGGCGTTCCGTCCGGCAAGCTTCTTCGATTCTTTGTGTCGCAACGCGGGATCGAGGCAAACCCAGACAAGATCAAGGCTATTGAACAGATTGAGGCACACAAGCGGATCAAGGTTGTGCGTCGGCTCACCGGCTGCATCGCCACCAGGTGAGGGAGTCCTGGATTAAGGGTCTTCGGACAGCCGGACTATATACTTTGGCCGGACTGTTGGACTATGAAGATACAAGATTGAAGACTTCGTCCCGTGTCCGGGTGGGACTCTCCTTTGCGTTGAAGGCAAGCTTGGCGATTCGGATATGTAGATCTCCTTCTCTGTAACCGACTCTGTGTAACCCTAGCCCCCTCCGGTGTCTATATAAACCGGAGGGTTTAGTCCGTAGGACAACAACAATCATATTCATAGGCTAGCTTCTAGGGTTTAGCCTCTACGATCTCGTGGTATATCAACTCTTGTAATACACGTATCATCAAGATCAATCAAGCAGGAAGTAGGGTATTACCTCCATCGAGAGGGCCCGAACCTGCGTAAACATTGTGTCCCCCGGCTCCTGTTACCATTACCTTAGACGCACAGTTCGGGACCCACTACCCAAGATCCGCCGGTTTTGACACCGACATTGGTGCTTTCATTGAGAGTTCCACTGTGCCGTCACAATAAAGGCTTGATGGCTCCTTCGATCATCAGCAACGATGCGATCCAGGGTGAGGTTTTTCTCCCCGGACAGCTCTTCGTATTCTGCGGCTTCGTACTGTAGGCCAACTCGCTTAGCCATCTGGAGCAGATTGATGGCTACGCCCCTGGCCATCAGGTCAGGTTTGGAAGCTTGAACTATACTGCCGACATCCGCGGAGACTTGACCTTCGACGGATTCGAGCCCATGTCAGGTGCGCCGCACAGTCACGACAAGCATGACTAAGCTCTGGCGTCGGACGGTGTTCGCAGACCACACCTGCGGCTACTCTGGCCCTCAATCCGGAGTAGACCGTGCTATCCGAGGACAGGTGGATGGATCCCGCCATGGAGGCTGCACACTCAGCGGCGGTAGAGCCGAATACTGATCTCACCTCCTATGAGTCATGTGTCCTCGGACCGTTGGATTCGTCCCCAGCCACAGGTGTCGAACCGCTTGCGTCCGTGCCCATCGAATCTGATTGGGCACCGATCATGGAGTTTACCTTCGCGGATACCTTTCAGCACTCGCCCTTGGGCGACGTGCTAAATTCATTGGGATGTCTCTCCTTGTCAGGATACCCTTGGCCGAACTATGTCCAGCTTGCATGGGAAGCGGATGACGAAGAAATTCGTTCCCCACCCACCACCCACTTAATAGCCACTGTCGACGACCTATCCGACATGCTTGATTTCGGCTCCGAAGACATTGACAGTATGGACGACGATGCAGGAGAAGAACAGGAACCACTGCCCACAGGGCGCTGGACAGCCACCTCATCATATGATATATATATGGTGGACACCCCCAAAGAAAGCGATGGCAATTAGGCAATGAAGGATAATCCCCCCGAGAAGCAATCTAAGCACCAGTGTCATCGGCGCCGCTCTAAGCCCCGCCATAGCAAAATCAACGATACCGGCACAAAAGACAATAACGCTGCGGATAGTGCCGAAGACGAAGACAATCCCCCCCAGTCAGGCTTCGAGCGGGAGGATGGGCAAGCTAGCCCTAAGGAACAGGCAACAGACGGAGAATCAGAGGATGACAATTACATGCCCCTCTCCAAAGACGAGGTGAGCCTCGGCGACGAAGAATTCATCGTGCCTGAGGATCCCGTCGAGCAGGAGCGCTTCAAGCCTGAAGAAAAAGCAGCAACAGCTTCAAGCTGATAAAAATCTGCTAGCGGATAGATGGACTGAAGTCCTGGGAGTTGAGGAATACGAACTCGAGCACTCAACCAAAAGTTACCCAAAGCACAGGTTGCTACCCCAACTCGAGGAGGAAGCATTCAAACCTACACTACCAGCGTATGATGCGGCTGACTGGCCACCTCGTGGACGAGACAAAGCGGTGCATCAGCCCGAAGTCCAGCCCGCACCCCGTCGCCAGTCAAACAAAAACACCAAGGCCCGGGGCTACATGCAGGACCTGCGAGATGTATTGGAAAACAAAGCAGGACATAAAAGATCGATCTACGGATCACGGGGTCGCGCCCCAACACGTGATGATGACCGTCACACCGGATATACTAAAAGCAAATCCGGCCGGGCCGAATACAGCAGTCCAGACTCGTATGAACTGCGTCGTGATATAGCCCGGCATAGAGGCGCCACACCCCCCCCTATGCTTCACTGATGAAGCAATGGATCATGAATTCCCAGAAGGGTTTAAACCTGTGAACATTGAGTCATATGATGGTACTACGGACCCCGCGGTATGGATAGAGGATTTCTTCCTCCACATTCACATGGCCCGCGGGGATGACCTACACGCCATCAAGTATCTCCCACTAAAACTCAAAGGGCCGACTCGACATTGGCTGAACAGCTTGCCGGCAAACTCCATCGGAAGTTGGGAGAACCTGGCAGATGCATTCCTGGACAACTTCTAGGGCACTTATCTGCGACCACCGGATGCTGATGATTTAAATCACATAACCCAACAGCCCCGAGAGTCAGCAAGAAAATTCTGGACTCGGTTCCTAACTAATAAGAACCAAATTGTTGGCTATCCGGATGCTGAAGCCCTAGCGGCCTTTAAACATAACATACGTGACGAGTGGCTTGCTCGACACCTCGGCCAAGAGAAGCCAAAATCCATGGCAGCCCTCACGACACCCATGACCCGCTTTTGCGCGGGCGAGGATAGCTGGTTGGCCCGTAGCAACAACACAACAAGCAATCCTGGCACATCAGAGGCCAGAGATAGCAACGGCAAACCCCGACGCAACAAACACAAGCATCGCAAAACTGGTGATAACACCAAAGACACGACAGTCAATGCCGGATTCAGTGGCTCTAAGTCCGGTCAGCGGAAAAAGCCATTCAAAAATAACAATTCGGGCCCGTCCAGTCTGGACCGCATACTCGACCGTCCATGCCAAATTCATGGTACCCCAGGAACACCAGCCAATCATACCAACAGAGAATAATGGGTCTTCAAACAAGCCGGCAGGTCAGGTGCCGAAAACAAGGAGAAGGGGTCTCAAAGCAATGATGGCGATGAGGAGCCCAGATCATCGAATACAGGAGGGCAAAAGAAATTTCCCCCGTAAATCAGAACGATGAACATGATAAACGTCACCCACATCCCCAACCTGGAAAGGATGCACACCCTTAGGGATGTCGACTTAACGAAACCAGTGGCCCCACAATATATACTAGGGTCGATCACCTTCAACCGCACGGATCGTCTGGTTAATACCAATAAGGGCAATTCAGCCGCACTGGTCCTCGACCCAATAATTGACGGGTTCCACCTCACACGAGTCCTTATGGATGGAGGCAGAAGCCTAAACCTGCTCTACCAGGACACGGTGCGCAAGATGGGTATCAATCATTCGATGATCAAGCCCACTAAATCCACCTTTAAAGGTATTATACCAGGTGTGTAGGCCAGCTGTACAGGCTCTATCTCCCTTGAGGTAGTCTTCGTATCACCGGACAATTACCATGCCGAAGAGTTAATCTTCGACATCGTCCCCTTTCGCAGTGATTATCAGGCACTACTCGGACGAACCGTGTTCGCTCGATTCAACACGGTGCCACACTATGCCTACTGTAAGCTCAAGATACCCGGTCCGCGCAGCGTCATCATGGTTAATGGCAAGGCCGAACTCCCCCTCGGTACCAAAGAGTATACCGCTGCTTTAACAGCAGAAGCAACGAGTGGCAACTCTCAATCGAACCCCGAGTCGACGGCCAAACTCCCGGATACCGTCAAAGGAATCCGAACTACTCCACGGCAGAATAGCCCGGCTCGTCCAGAGCTCAGTTAAACACTCCAGCACAAGCCAGGACAGGCCACATACCGCGGCTCGACCACTCTGTGGCACACGAGCATTTCTTGCATTTTCTTTTTAGGTTCATTCTTGCCCGGGCCAGGACCGGCGATATGGAAACAGCTTGAACGCGTAAGGGAATCCTTTGATATTCCCCTCGATGACAATCCGACTGCACTCCGGATCCGTACACAGCTTCTCCCCGCCTGGTCTCAGTATGTTCCACAGTCATTTTCTCTTTTTATTACATGTACTCATACACATCGGCGTATTCTTCAAATACAACATGTGGATTTATATGATGCTTATCTGCTGCTATCTCTTATTGAAACTCTTTTGTCAAATGGCATTCGTACACCGCGATATGCCTTAATATGCAAGGGGATTCGTTTCACCAATAATACGACAATAAAGTCTGAACACCTTCATGGTAGTTCGGCATCCCGAACTTATAGCATTATATGCATCAGCTCCAAATCATGTCTTGGGTCAAATGTTGGGTTTGCCTGGCTCGCATGTTTTGCCGCCTTACGTTCCGCTATATCGGCTAAGGCGGCACAGGGAGAACTACTGCGATTATGTCCCGGTTCTTCCGAATGAGCACCTCAGTAGAGAAAGCCGAAAACTGACTGTCATGATACGGGAGAGCTGGTCAGCTATTCAAGAGGTTGTAAAATCTTTAAGGATTTCTCCCGCATAATGCCATAACCAATGCAGCGTGCGATGGATTGGATTTTCTTCCGATCAGGTGCTTATAGAGCCCCTCGTGCGGTCTTCCGAACACCAGGGGTTGCGCCTACCTTCCTTTTCTAAAGCTCCTATGGCTAAGTGAGAGTGATAAAGCCCTATAGTCTGATTGCCTGGTTCGTTGTGCTGAACACCTCCTTCGAAGGACCCAAACTGGGATAAAGAGTGATCAGGTTTATCCCGAACACCCCCGTACTTCGTATGTGGGGGCAGAAGCCAACGACTACCAACTCTCAGGGTTAGTATATAAACGGCCACGCAGGAGGATAAACTTTCATATAACAGGAAATAAATAATGGAAATGACCTTGTTCAACATTACAAAGGACAACATGATTGTATTCATGGAAATATAATGTCCTTGGTGCATTGCTCTGCCGCAAGGCAGGATCCTTTCAGGACACTTTCATAATATAACTCAGGCTTGCGATGCTCCTTTCCCTCCGGCGGTCCCTCGGTCACTAGCTTTTCAGCATCCATCTTCCCCCAGTGCACCTTTGCACGGGCGAAGGCCATTCGCGCACCCTCTATACAGACTGACCGCTTGACGACGTCCAGTCGAGGGCAGGCACTCACAAGCCGCTTCATGAGCCCGAAGTAGCTGCTTGGAATCGGCTCGGCGGGCCATAGCCGGATAATCAAATCCTTCATTGCTAGCTCAGCCGCCTTATGCAGTTCGATCAGCTGCTTCAGTTGATCGGCAAAAGGCACCGGATAATTTGGTGCCAGATACTGCGACCAGAAGGGCTTACCCGCAGTGTTCCTTTCTTCAGCTCGGTTGAATTGTGCGGCATCAAATATGCTGCATGGCAGCTCTGCAAATACCCCTGGAGAAATCCGAACTCAAGATTAGAAACATGATTTTCTCCCCAAATACATGCCTTATATGGAACAAGCCTTACCCGCCGCGATCGTCCTCGCCTCTTGGATCTCCTACAGGGCACCTTGGGTTTCCCCCTGGGCATCGCGTGCTGCTTGATGAGCCTTAGTAAGTTCGGATTCTTTGTCCGTTAGACTCTGCTCCAAGGCCTCACATCTTTTCACGACCTCTTGAAGCTCTTGTTCAGCTTCAATAACCCTGGCCTCGTGCTTCTCACGAAGAGCCCGCTCTGCAGCTGCCTTTCTCTCGGCCTCGGCAATAGCTTTCTTAAGAGCTTCGACTTCGGTCATCGCCTCTGGCGCAAATCATAAAACATATTTCAAATTCATTCGCACTGAACGTGAGCAAGGTTTGTGCATACCTTGTTTATCCTCCAACTGCCTTTTCAACTAGCCCAATTCTTCTATGGCCCGCTCCAAACTTTGATTTACTCCATAGACCTCAGTAGTATGAGAGGCGGCAGTTGCTACAGACGTCTGTTTAAAAAATAGGGAGGTAAATGTCATCAAGTGAGTGTCTAGCGAACATAGATTTGATCCTCTGTCCGGTTCTTTCTCTCACCGAACAGTGTATCAGGGGCTACTCTCTATACTGTGACACTCTTCGAAACCTCATAAAACATACCTCAAAGCCTCTTATAAGGCTGATACAGGCTTCATTCAGTCCACTCTCCGCAGACTGAATCTTCTCAATCACCGCACCCATAAGGGAACGGTGTTCATCGACGATGGAGGCGCTTTTCAGCACCACCAATAAAGTATCCAGCACCTCTAGTTGGACAGAGGTTGCCAGTGGAACGGGTACAACCCCTCCAACCGAGGGAGCCCCCCTGCCTGATTCTGGAACCATATTGGTCTCCGGAATTGCGTCCGGCTGGGGGCCTAATTCAAGATAGCTCCCGCCGACGACGCCCATATGGGCCTTCTCTCCCATGTATACATCCCCTAAAGTTTGACCTCCTAGCGCCACCTTTGCAATCTTTCCCCCCCTCCTTAGCCTGGGTCCTCCTGGGACGAAGCCTCGGTGTCATTCACATGTTTGGGGTAAGGGGCCTCCAGGGGTGTCCCGCTCTCCATAGCATCCGAGCCTGGAAAATCCTCCGACGAGGATTGCTCGGCGCAGGGCCTCGCCGGACTACAAAAGTATGGCCTAGATTAAAATATTACGCCATGATCAGTCTGGACCCATAAACGTGTTTGGATTTTATATACTCACGAGTTCACCAAGGGCTGAGCCCTGGGATCCCACTCCGGGCTGCTATCAGTGGCGGTGGACTCCTCTGGAAGAGAAGCTTTTCCCTTCTTAGGCGATTCACCGTGCGACTCAGTGACGTAAAACCACTGCTGCTGCCACCCTATGATGGATTCATTGATAGTACCTGTTGGCCATGTGGCATTGGGCATCTTGCTCACCATGGCGGCTCCGCACTCGGTGTGCTCACCGCCCACTACCTTGGGCTTCACATTAAAGATCTTCGGCCATAAGCCGAAGTGTGGCAGGATGCGGAGAAAGGCCTCGCACACGACGATGAACGTCGAAATGTTGAGGAAGGAATTGGGGGATAGATCATGAAAATCGATCCCATAGTAATACATGATGCCACGAACGAATGGGTGGAGGGGAAACCCCAGCCCGCAGACAAAATGAGGGAGGAAAACAACCCTCTCGTGGGGTTCCAGAGTAGGGACGATCTGTCCTGCCATCGGGAGACGGTGGCTGATTTTCTGGGCCAGGTACCCGGCCTCCCGAAGCTTTTTGATATCCTTCTCTCGGACGGTAGAGACCATCCACTTGCCTCCTGCTCCGGATCCAGACATTTTCGGAAGGCCTTTGTGGGCGGAGAAGACGAACACTTGGGCGCTGGGGCTCGAGCGAAGGGGAATGGATAAGCAGAAGAAGAAGGCGTGGGTGAAAAAGGGAGTCCTTATATCCTTATAAAGGCGACAGGGATCCAGCGCCTCCCCACTTGCTCGATAAACTCGCTTATTCCCCAAGCGTCGCGCTGAAGACGCGATTGGGTTACCCATACTCGTATTGATGAGAATACCGTAATAAGGGGATACGATCTCTGCTTCGACAAGATGTGCCAAGGAAACCAGCTCGCAGAATGTGCAATAGCTGGTTGAGGAAAACGGTTCGAATAAAGACCAGGTCATGATGTCATGTTATTAAAAGTTGTCAGAAGATTGGATTTGTGGAATATTGCACTCTCTACGGTGGTATGTGGAATATGTTTTGCAAAGCCGGACATGATCCTTGTCTTTGAAATCTTCTATGAAGTATTCGGAGAAGGAACCCACCTTGCAATGCCGAAGACAATCTGCGCGCCGGACACATCGTCATTGAAGCCTAGTTCAGGGGCTACTGAGGGAGTCCTGGATTAAGGGGTCCTCGGACAGCCGGACTATATACTTTGGCCGGATTGTTGGACTATGAGGATACAAGATTCAAGACTTCGTCCCGTGTCCGGGTGGGACTCTCCTTTGCGTGGAAGGCAAGCTTGGCGATTCGAATATGTAGATCTCCTTCTCTGTAACCGACTCTGTGTAACCCTAGCCCCCTCAGGTGTCTATATAAACTGGAGGGTTTAGTCCGTAGGACAACAACAATCATAATCATAGGCTAGCTTCTAGGGTTTAGCCTCTACAATCTCTTGGTAGATTAACTCTTGTAATACTCGTATCATCAAGATCAATCAAGCAGGAAGTAGGGTATTACCTCCATCGAGAGGGCCCGAACCTGGGTAAACATTGTGTCCCCCGCCTCCTGTTACCATTAGCCTTAGACGCACAGTTCGGGACCCCCTACCCGAGATCCGCCGGTTTTGACACCGATAGCAGGCCCAATGGACTGGACCCCAGAAGCTGAGGCGGCATTGCAGGATCTGAAGAAATACCTTTATTCCACGCCAATACTAGCTGCGCCTAAACCACAAGAACCGTTGCTGCTGTATCTAGCGGCAACGAATCAAGTGGTCAGCGCTGCACTGGTGGCACAGAGGGAGGTCGACGAGTAGGTAGTGGCGACGGCAGAACCAGCGGACAGCGAGCCAAAGATTCCCCCGGCAGGACCTGGTGCCGGGAAGGCAAGGCCCTCGACAGAGTCTGACGCCATCAGGGAAACGCCCGCACATTCAACCGAAGTGGTGCAGAAGAAGAAGATGATGCAGCACCCGGTTTACTTTGTCAGCTCCCTCTTGCAGGGGGCTAGGTCGAGGTACTCCGGTGTGCAGAAATTGCTCTTCGGCCCCCTTATGGCCTCGAGGAAGCTGCGTCATTACTTCCAATCCCACGAGATCACTGTCGTCACCCGCCTCCCATTACAATGGATACTGCACAACCCAGATGCATCCGGAAGGATTGTAGAATGGGACTTGGAGTTATCGAGCTTTGGGTTGAAGTTTGAAAGTACCTCAAGAATCCAGAGCAGAATCTTGGCAGAGTTCATTACGGAATGGACCTCAACACCTGACGAAGAAATCCAAGAGAACGCTCTCCCCGGCAAGGAAGTGGACCACGACTGGATAATGTACTTTGACGGGGCTTTCTCGCTGCAAGGCGCCGGTGCCGGTGTGCTGCTTGTCGCACCCACCGGAGAGCACCTCATGTACGTGATCCAGATGCACTTTCCCACGAAGATGTCCACAAACAACACTACTGAGTACGAGGGGCTGCTGGTCGGTCTCAGGATCGCGGCAGACCTCAGGGTGAAGTGGCTCATCGTCAGGGGTGACTCGCAGTTTGTCGTCAGACAAGTCAACAAGGATTACCAGAGCCCATTGATGGAGGCCTACGTAGATGAAGTGAGGAAGCTGGAGGAGCTCTTTGACGATATCCAAGCGGAGCATGTTTCCCAAGCGGATAACGACATCGCCGATTACCTGTCGAAGCGTGCTGGATTCAAGCCACCGTCTTGTTCTGGTTAACTAGGCCATCCGTCAAACCGTCAATGGGGCGGAACAAGCGGAGGAAATCTGGTCCCGGCAAGTACTTTCCCGCCGAGCCCTGGGGCTGCTAGCAAGGATGCTTCCGTGGACGCAGAGCCTGCCAAAGAGCAACTGGCTCCGGCAAGGCATCAAGCCTAGGCCGTGGAGACAGCCGCGCCCATGGCAGAGGAAATGCCTTTGGTCCTTGCCGTCGAGCCCCAGGCTCCTGCATGGGTGTAGCATACTGTTCGATTCCTCCAAACAGGGGACTTCCTGAGGAGCAGAAAGAAGAGGAAAAAGTAGCCTGTCGTTCTTCCCTGTACCAGTTCATCGATGATGTCCTGTACAGGAGAAGGCCGAACAGTGTGAAATTGAAGTGCATCCCCCGGGAGGAAGGACTGGAGCTGTTGGCAGAGATACATGGAGGCATATGTGGCTCCCGCATAGGGTCGAGGGCCCTTGCCGGCAAGGCGTTCCGGCAAGGTTTCTTCTGGCCCACCGCCCTCCAGGATGCGACGACACTAGTAACCAAGTGTGAAGCGTGTCACTTCCATTCAAAGAAGCTTCATCAACCAGCTGAAGCCCTTCAAACGATCCCTCTCTCCTGGCCATTCTCGGTCTTGGGGCTCAACATACTGGGCCCTTTCCCCCGTGTTGTCGGGGGCTTTGAGTACTTGTACGTTGCAATCGATAAGTTCACAAAGTGGCCAGAGGTGGAACCAGTGAGGAAGGTGACAGCACAGTCAGCCGTCAAGTTCTTCAACGGACTACTCTGCCATTTTGGTGTGCCAAACACAGTCATCACTGACAACGGCACACAGTTCACAAGCCACACCTTCATGAAGTACATTCAAGACCTCGACAGCAAGGTCTGTTTTGCCTCCGTGGCACACCCCCGGAGCAACGGCCAAGCAGAGAGGGGCGAATGCTGAAGTGTCGCGAGGCCTGAGAACGATGACCTTTGACAGGCTGCACAAGAGAGGAAGGCGCTGGATTGATGAGTTGCCGGCGGTTCTTTGGTCGATCAGGACGACGCGAAATAGAGCCACCGGTCAGACACCCTTTGCCCTAGTATATGGGGCGGAGGCAGTTCTCCCCACGGAACTCATATACGGGTCACCTCGAGTGCTCGCTTATGATGAGCTTGAGCAAGAGCAATTGTGGCAAGATGACGCGACACTCCTTGAGGAAGATCGTCTTCGGGCGGCTGTGAGAGCAGCACTCTACCAGCAAGCCTTGCGCCGCTACCATAGCCGCAAGGTTCATTCCCGAAGCTTTGAGGAAGGTAACCTTGTTCTTCGGCGCGTTCAGTCGGCCAAGAATTCCAGCAAGTTGACGCTGAATTGGGAAGGCCCTTATCGGGTAATACGACTCACCAGGCCCGGTGCAATCCGCCTGGAGACAGAAGATGCTATTCCAGTGAGAAACTCTTGGAACATCGAGCATCTTCGCAAGTTTTGCCCATAAGGCGCGGCTTGTCGGGCCCCCCGACAAGCCACCTTTTGTACAAGCCTTGCCGGCAAGGCATGTAACCCTTTGTACAAAGCCAGGCGCAGACCCTGAGCACAAATAAATGAAGCGATGGCATCCTAAGTTATAGCATGCATGCTAGGTCGAGTCTCTTGCTTCGTTAGGGTTGATAGTGCTTAGCGGCGACTAACCCCTAGCCTATAGGTCGAGTGTGCGTCTCTCTGTTCTTTTCTGCCCTCCTTTGGTTCGCATGGCACATGGGCACATCTGCTCAGCTACTTGTAAGAAAGGGAACGAACCGGCGTCCTGACCCTGGCAAACCAGAGTTGCCGGGGGTTGCAAGTACAAGGATCCAACCGTGGCAAGACAAGGTTGCCGGGGGCTGCAGGTCCAGATAAGTCTTTCATCCTCTGTCATGCATTTCGGTACGGAACTGGGACATGTGAAACCTCTTTTTATCTCCAGGCTACCGTGCTACACTTTTTCCTATACCTAAGGATTTTCTCATGGGTCCGGATTTGGTTGTAGCCGCGGCGGCAAGGAGATAGAACGAGGAGCCCAAGCCCACTTTATCCCTACGTCCGCCAAGGGCGCGAGAATGGTCGAGCGAAGTGAGGGGGACGGCAAGGTCTGTTGCTGGGCGAAAAACGTTTATATTAAATAGTAACAAGGATTCGCTCCTTGTCACGGGGTCCACCCATGAATGAAAAACCCGACAAGCATCCCTTTTTCATTAAAAACATCCCACACAGGTACAATTCGTACGAAATGAAAAACATGAGCAAGGGGATTACAAGTTCTAAATTTAACGAAGGCCCGAAGGCTTACAAACTAAAAAAGAGATGAGATGCACGTAATCCATTTCTTGTCCCTCTCCTCAGGACGCAGGTCAAGAAGGAGAAAGGGCAAAATGGACGCCTAGGCGAGCTACGAGCAGTAGAAAGCACTAAGAGAACACCTCGGTGGCTACCCAAGGGTGGGTCGGTGATGACGATGCCGGGAAAGGAGCTGGAAGACGAGGCGGCAGGTCTCCAGACACTCGACGAAGGCGTCGGTGTCTGCGTACTCCGAGTTGACGGCCTTGCCGCCCGCCCTCTTCCTCTTACGCAGCCTCCCGACGCCAGCCGCCCAAGGAGACGGCCCCGAGAAGTTCAAGGAGCTGGCCCCTCCCTGGCAAAACTCCGCCGGAGGAGCTGCCAGGTGCAGATGCTGCTGCTGCCGCACCCGCCCAGGCGCGGGGCGTCCGACGCCTAGTCGGACTCGTCCCCGTCATCTGCCCCGCTGTCCTCCTCGTCACTTTCGCTCGAGGAAGAGCTTCCATCGTCAGAATATCCGTCGGAGGAGCTCACCACGCAGCACTTCAGGAGAGTTCCAAAATCTCCGAAGACCTTGATGGAGAGCAACCCGTCCTCCATTAATTTGAAGTAGAGGATGAACCCCGCCGTCAGGCTGTGGATGCAAGCGAACGTGTTCCATCCACAGCGGAGGTACATGACCCGAGGAGCCGGGAAGTCGACGTCGACCCACGTGCCCCCATTCCCGCAGCCCCTCATGTGCAATCTGAGGGTCTGGGGTGGGTCACGCGCCATCTCCCGAGCAAACGGGGCGGGAAGACGAAGACGGCGACGCGGAGGCTGGCGCAGCCTGATGAAGAACTCGCGGGGCTGGTGTCCAACATGTCCCTTCATCGGGAAAGGCATCATTGGCGGGGGCAAGGCCGGCGCGCCGCCCCATCCTCCTCTTCGCCGAGCACCACGGCCTCTGCCACGGTTTCCTCCACGGCCTCGCCCCCTCCCCCTTCCCCTCATGGCTGGCTCCACCACCGCAGGCTCAGGAGGAGGAGGGACACGCTGTCGAGCGGCGACCCTCGCAGCCACCATCGTGGGACCGGGGTTCCCCTTCTCCATGGCGGATGAGAGGAAGAAGCAGAAGCAGGAGGAGATAGTAGATAGAAGAATGCGGGATGCCATCCCCCCCTTCCCTCTCCTTATAAAGGGGCGTGGTCGGGGCTCGGCCGCCCCGCTCGGCCAATCTAGCCACCAGAGGCGCAGGGAATCAAGACCAACCCGCTGCACCAACCAGCGACGGCCCGGTTTCCCGTCTCCACCGCTTGCCACCCCAAGCGCATGGACACGTGGCGAACGTACAGAACCGAGGGGACGGGTGAAGTGACCTCTCCCCACCCCGTGATCATGGGGTGTGGACGCCTTGAAGACCGCGACCCGGCCCCATTCAGTAAATGGGTCGCGCCTCTATGCCTCTCCCTCTTCATGGGAAAGGCGCGAGCCGCCCCTGTATCGCGATGTAATGCATGCCTGCGGAAACCACCCCATGCACCCTTCCCACGTCGCGCATTCAATGCGGCTCATGGGGAAGCGCAGCGGACGAAGAGTTACTGCGGTGAAAATCCGCCCCGCCTGCCCGCGCCCCGTTTTGAGCCTGACCCAACAACGTGTCACACTTATGTATGGCCCAGGCCCGGGGGCTCCTATCGGTGTACAAAAGTAGGGGCTCTCCTTTATGACCCCTTTACTTATGCATGGGCAGTCGGAGCCACGCACCGCAGCCACATGAAGCAAGGCAAAGGAGGGAAGCCGGAGAGAAGCCGAAGTACAAGACATCCAAGGCAACGCCAAGGCCAAGAACACAAAGATGCAGAAGGACGAAGCAGGCTCCCCTAGCAAGACCCTTGCCGGGGCACCTCAGCAGCCCCGACAAGACCCTTGCCGGGGCGGCTCGCCCACACCAGCGGAGTGAGCCACCCTCGAGCCCACGGGTTCCAACTCAACCAATCACATTGGAACTAGGGCTCGGGAGGCACCTCCATGGTGGCATGCAGATCTTTGTCAAGACCAAGGAATATTTAAGAGCAAATGAGGATTAAAAGACAACGATCCTTGGCAAGATCCTTGCCGAGGGGAGCCACAAGGCCCCCGGCAAGATCCTTGCCGGGGATGACAGCACGCCACGGCGAGGCCCTTGCTGGGCCACCCGGCAAGGCCCTCACCAAGGGCGCCAGCAGGGCCACTGCCAGGCCCGCACCAGCCGAGTCTCCACCGCCATTCGCATGCAGCTGCCAGCTCAACCAGCTGGGCAGGCACCTGCGTGGCAACATGCAACTTCCAGGCCAGATTGGCAAGCGCCTGCGTGGTGGCATGCAGATCTTCGTGAAGACTTTGCCACCGCGCCACAGCTGCCTGCCTGCCTACGTGGCACCACATGCATCGCTGACCAGGGCGAGTGTCGAAGCAAGGAGGAGCGGTGACGGACAGGACGGGCCTTGCTCCCGTCCCCGATAAAGCTAGGGGACACATTAGCGGTGCATTAAATGCATCTTGTCCTGTAATACGGACGTTAAGCTCGCAGTACTGTACGCCTTTCCACCTCCTGTGTGCCACTATGGTAGCCCGTCGGTGTACAAAAAGAGGGGTACACTTTTTGTACCCCTATGACTGTGCACGGGCAGTCGGAGCCACGGGCACCACCACACCAAGCAAGGCAAGGGAGGTGAGCCAGGGTAAGACAGAAGCTCAAGGGAACTAGAACGACACCAAGGCCAAGACCATGAAGAGCAAAAGGGACGAAGCAGACTCCCCTGGCAAGATCCTTGACGGAGACAGTTTTAGCAACCCCGGCAAGACCCTTGCCGCGGCAACTCGCCCCACGCCTACGGAGAAAATTACCCTTGAGTCCACTGCCCCCATGGGGAAAGGATTCGGGAGACCCCTCCGCGGTGGCATGCAGATCTTTGTGAAGAAACATTCACAATCAGATATAGAAGATGATGACCCTTGACGGGATCCCAGCCGAGGAAGACCACAAGACCCCCGGCAAGCGCCTTGCCGGGGATGACAGCAGGCGCGTCGGCAAGACCCTTGTTGGGGCCCCGTCAAGGCCCTTGCCGAGGAGATCTGCAGGGCCACCATCAGGCCCACGCCGACTAAACCTCCACCGCCGTACGCATGCTTTTGCCGACCCAACCAGCTGGGCAGGCACCTGCGTGGCGGCATGCAGATCTTTGTTAAGACCCACCACTGCGCCACCTCAGCTGCCTGCCTACCTACATGGCATCACAGACATCGCTGGCCAGGGCGCGTGTCGACACAAGAAGGAGCGGCGACGGACGAGAGGGATTTCTCCCCGTCCTCGATAAAGCAAGGACACCTAAGCGAGACGCGTTAAATGTGCCTTGTCGTGTAATGCGAGGGATAACCTCGCATCACTGTACCCTTTCCACCTCCTGTGTGCCACTGTGGCGACCCCTTTTTTCTATAAAAGGAGGCCTGAGGCGACCAGGAGAAGGATTCAGCTTTTTGGAGCTCCTAACACCCCAGAGCTAGCTCAAGAACGGGAATATACATCCACCAAAGCAGGAGTAGGGTTTTACGCATCCTGGCGGCCCGAACCTGGATAAACAAACTGTGTACTATCTGTTTGATCCGCTCTTCTCACGACCCTGCGCCCCGCTAACCGTAGTAGGGGTTCTTGTGATCCCATAGGTGTCGTTCCCACCGACATCTTTGGCGCGCCAGGTAGGGGGCGCGGTTGTGAGAATTGGCTTTAGCAGTTAGTTCGATGCTTCTTCATCATCATGGAGCCCAAGAAGAAGACGACGGTGGCGGTTGGCCAGTCGGAAGCCGGACAGCCCGTCCCGATGCGGGCGAGAAGCGGACCGGTCGCAGAAAGGACCCGGGGCGCTGCTCGCGAACACCAACACCATCCCAGCGGCTGGAGTTTGGGAGGCAGCGATGTTTGTGCGCCTAGTAACGGGCCACGCATCGCCAAATTCAAAGGCGGATCCAGGCCCTCCGCGGGTGGAGCGGGGCCTTCCAAGGTCACCGCCGCCCCACCCGAAGGCGACGCAAGGGCCTCCAAGACTCCCACGCCGGCGCCAACAGCACGCTCCTCCCAGGCAGCGCGCGAAGAACGGCGTCATCACGCCGAAGATCCCGGGCGTCGCCATGGGAAGAGCCCCGAGCGCCACCCCCGGGACGTAGAAGGCTTGCCCACTCGAAGAAACGCTCGTAAAAACGGCACGCAACCGCGGGGTCATGATAGAGCTCCTCCTGATATGGTCAGGAGTCGAAGCGCGTCACGATCCGTGCAGGTTTCGCTGCCACTGACGCCGGCGGAAGCCCTGGCGCGCGCGCAGTTGCTCCTCGATTTCCCTCCCGCTACGGGAAAAATCGACGAATGGAGAGGTACCATCCGGAGCCTCGTTGCCGTTGCCAACAAGGACGAACCAAGTCCGGCGGGACCCCTGGGTCGACGCTCTGATGGGACCCCACGCACCAGCGGTGGAAGGACCGGCGGCGCCGCGGCCACGATGCATTCGCCTCCTCCTCGCCCGGTACCGCGGGTATCGACTCGTTGGGACGTCACGGCGACGATGTCTCCATAGCATCGTCCGACCAACGGACCCACTGTGACCAGCGTCAAGTCCTTCAGGAGCGAGCCCATGAAGACACTTGAACCACCATCGAGCGCTGGCGTGAAGCGCGCCACCAGTCAGACAAGCGAACAGGGTCGGCTATGAACCGCCCAGCACCGGAGAGCCCCGGGGGTCTACCTTACGAGGTAGGCTGTCCGGCTTTTACCCGCGAGCTGCGACAGTTCCAGTGGCCCACTCACCGCACTTTCAAGCCTGACGTTGGCAAGAAGTACAACGGCAAGACCCACCCGTCGGATTTCCTGAGCATCTACACCATCGCGATGCAAGCCGCCGGAGCCCGCGACGATAAGGTGCTTGCAAATTACTTTCCATTGGCTCTTAAGCCCAACGCCATGTCGTGGTTGATGCATTTGCCGGTAGACTCTATTTCCTCTTGGTCGGATTTGTGCCATGAATTTGTTGGCGCCTTTACTGGAGGTCACCAAGCCCATGGCCAACAAGAGACCTGCACGTCATCCCTCAGAAGGGAGGCGAGAGTCTGCGCAAATATATACAGAGGTTCAGCCGGGTACAGTACAATATCCCCGACGTTCACCCTGCCGCCATCATTAGCGCGTTCCATCAGAACGTGCGCAACCGCAAGATGCGCGAAGAGCTGGCGATGAACAAGGTGAAAGACGTGGCAGAACTCTATGTTCTTGCTGACAGATGTGCCCGGGCTGAAGAGGGAAGGAAGTACCCTGGCGAAGATGCCGGCGGGGAAACCGACTCTTCAGATGAGGATACTACCGCCCCGGCAAAGAAAGGCCGGTGCCGCAACAGGAAGCGCAAAGGTAAAGCCGTGCTTGCTGTTGAGGGATCTGATGACGCTGGCTCCGCCAAGAAAACCAAGGCAGATGACCCCGGCAAGGAAATTGCCGGATGTGTCGCCTGCCGGGCCTTGGCGGCTGCCGAGAAGCCAAGAAACTCCGACAAGCAATACTGCAAGATCCATCGCACCAAAGGCAATGATCTCCAGAACTGCCGACAGGTTGAGCTCCTTGCTGAGAAGCAGAGGGCTGAATATGAGAGGCGGGACAAGGAGAAGGGCCAGGACGGTGCTAAGGGGTCCGGCAAGAAGCGTGACGGCCTGGCGGGCCGTCGCGGCAAGGATAAACAGCAGGAGAGGCCCGCCCGAGGCCATGACAAAAAGCCAGAACACGATGATCACGAAGAGGACGATGAGTTTGGTGACCAAGAATTTCAGAAAGCTACAGAGGCCATGTGCGTCAATGGCGGCGCCTCGCTGCATACCACTCACCGCCAGCTCAAACAGTGGGCGCGTGAGATTATAGCGGCATAGCCGTCGTTTGATGCCCAAAGGCCGCTGAAGTGGTCCAGCGCACCTATCATTTTTGACACTAAGGATCACCCTGATCGCACTACTGCAGTCGGGTGCTTGCCATTGTTGGTTTCACCAACATTACGCAACCTCAAGGTGACAAAGATGCTAGTCGATAGCGGGGCCGGTCTGAACTTAATCTCACCTACCGTGATCGAGAAACCGCAGATTCCTGATGGAGACCTCGAAGAGACGGGCACGTTTCAGGGGCTCAACCCGGGAAGAAGTCAACCAAAGGGAAAGGTCATGTTGCCCGTGACTTTTGGGAGTGATCTGAACTATAGGACAGAAAGGATTGTGTTCGACGTTGCCAAGGTCCCCTTGCCTTACAACGGGATCCTTGGACGCCCAGCTCTGGCCAAGTTCATGGCGGCGTCACATTACGCCTACAACACCCTGAAGATGCCGGGGCCTGTGACGATCATCACCGTCCCATCAGACAAGAAGGACGCGCTAATTTGCGCTGACCAACTCTACCAACAAGCAGTTGCAGCAGCCGCCACTGCTAAGGCGCTTGCTCCTGCCGCCGGACCCTGAGAAGGAAAAAGAAGAAGACCGGTGAGACCTCAGGCACCCACTCCGGCAAGCGCACCTCTTCGGAGTGTAGTGCTCCCGTCGAGGACGTGCCAGAGAGCTCCACCGGCAGAAACAAGAAGACCAGGGCCACACCGCCGGGAACCAAGAAGGTTTGTGTCAAGGAGGACGGCACGGGAGGGGCTTTCACCATAAGCTCCGCCCTTGACGACAAATAGGAAGATGCGCTCGTCACCTTCCTGCGGGCACATGTTGATGTGTTTGCATGGCAAGCATCCGACATCCCCGGCGTTCCAAGGGAGGTGATTGAGCACCACCTTGCTGTTTGTCCTCATGCGCGGCCCGTCAAGCAGAAGGTTAGAAAGCAAGCCTTGGAACGACAAGAGTTCATCACAGAGGAGATCCGGAAACTGGAAGCAGCGGGTTTGGTAAGAGGAGTGCTCCATCCAACGTGGTTGGCCAATCCTGTGGTAGTTCGCAAGGCAAATGGGAAGTGGAGGTTGTGTATTGACTACACAAATATCAATAATGCTTGTCCCAAAGACCCCTTCCCGTTGCCGCGCATCAACCACATTGTTGACTCCACGGCTGGGTGTGATCTGTTGTCATTCCTCGATGCCTACTCCGGCTACCACCAGATCTTCATGACAAGAGAAGACGAAGAGAAAATGGCATTCACCACCCCATGTGGTACTATTGCTTCATACGGATGCCTTTCGGGTTGAAGAGTGCTGGTTCAACGTTTGCAAGGGCGGTCCAGATTGGTTTTGAACCCCAGCTCTATAGAAATATGGAAGCTTATATGGATGATATAGTGGTCAAAACCAAGAAAAAGGCAACCCTTATACCGGATTTACAAGAAACATTTGCAAACCTACGAAAGATCAATCTCAAGCTGAACCCTGAGAAGTGCGTCTTCGGCGTCCCGTCCGGCAAGCTTCTCGGGTTCTTTGTGTCACAGCGTGGGATAGAGGCCAATCCGGACAAGATCAAAGCTATAGAACAGATTGAAGCGCCCAAGCGGGTCAAGGATGTACGTCGGCTTGCTGGTTGCGTTGCCTCCATGAGCAGGTTCATTTCCATGTCCGCCGAGCGCGCCCTTCCCTTTTTCAAGATTTTGAAAAAGGCGGGCCCGATGGAATGGACGCCAGAAGCCGAACCAGCATTGCAAGATTTGAAGAGGTATCTCTCCTCCACGCCAGTACTAGTTGCGCATAGGCCACAAGAACCGTTGCTGCTATACCTGGCGGCAACGAACCAGGTGGTCAGCGCCGCGCTAGTGGTGGAGAGAGAAATTGATGACGAGGTGATAGCAGCGACAGAGCCTGATGCCGTTGGTGCAGAGACAACACAGCCGGTTGGAGTGCTACCAAGGAAGAAAATGATGTAGCACCCGGTCTACTTTGTTAGCTCCCTCCTGCAGGGGGCTAGATCAAGGTACTCCGGTGTTCAAAAACTGCTCTTTGGCCTTCTTATGGCCTCGAGGAAGCTGCGTCACTACTTCCAGGCACACCAGATCACCGTCGTTACTCGCCTCCCTCTGCAACGGATATTGCACAATCCAGACGCAACGGGAAGAATTGTAGAATGGGCACTAGAGTTGTCCAGCTTTGGCCTCAAGTTTGAGAGTACCTCGACGATTCAAAGCCGAGTCCTGGCGGAGTTCGTTGCAGAGTGGACCGCGACGCCTGATGAAGAAACCAAGGAGACTGTTCTCCCCGGCAAAGAGGAAAGTTGCAACTGGGTCATGTACTTTGATGGAGCTTTGTCCTTACAGGGCGTCGGGGCTGGCGTACTGCTTGTCGCGCCCACTGGAGAGCACCTCAAGTACGTGGTCCCGATGCACTTCCCCAGGGAGGTGTCGACAAACAATACTGCTGAGTATGAGGGGCTGCTTGCTGGTCTTAGGATCGCGGCAGACCTCGGAATCAAGAAACTCATTGTCAGGGGCGACTCGCAACTTGTCGTCAAACAAGTCAACAAGGATTACCAGAGCCCGTTGATGAAGGCCTACGTCAATGAAGTGAGGAAGGTGGAAGAGCGTTTTGACGGTATACAGGCAGAGCACGTTCCCCAAGCAGAGAACGACATCGCCGATTACCTGTCAAAATGCGCTGCCCTCAAGCTACCTGTGGAACCAGGTACCTTTGTGCTTCAGCTAACTCAGCCATCCGTTGATCCATCAACAGAACAAAACAAAAGGAGAAAATCAGGGCCCGGCAAGTACTTTCCCGCCGAGCTCCCCGAAGCCGCCGGCACGGATGTTGCCGGAGACACTTAGCCCGCCACGGGACGGCTAGCTCCAACGGAGCGTCAAGCTCTTGCCGTGGAGACAACCGCTCCTATAGCAGAGGAAATGCCTTTAGTCCTCGCTGTCGAGCCCCAGGCTCCAGCGTGGGCACAGCATACCGTCCAATTCCTCCAAACAGGGGAACTTCCTGAGGAGCAGGAAGAATCGGAAAAAGTAGCCCGTCGATCTACTATGTACCAGTTCGTCGATGACGTCCTGTACAGAAAGAGGCCGAACGGTGTGAAATTGAAGTGTATCCCTCGAGAGGAAGGACTGGGGCTGTTGGCAGAGATACATGGAGGCATATGTGGATCCCACATAGGGTCGAGGGCTCTTGGCGGCAAAGCGTTTCGGCAAGGCTTCTTCTGGCCCACAACCCTCCGGGATGCGACGACACTAGTCACCAGGTGTGAAGCGTGTCAGTTCCATTCAATGAACCTTCATCAGCCAGCTCAAGCCCTTCAAACCATTCCTCTCTCCTGGCCTTTCTCGGTCTGGGGGCTCGACATACTGGGCCCTTACCCCTGCGCTGTCGGGGGCTTTGAGTACTTGTACATTGCAATTGACAAGTTCACAAAGTGGCCAGAAGTGGAAGCAGTGAGGAAGGTCACAACACAGTCAGCCATCAAGTTCTTCAATGGGCTGGTGTGCCACTTTGGTGTACCCAATAGGGCCATCACCGACAACGGCACGCAGTTCACAAGCCACACCTTCATGCAATATATTCAAGACCTCGGCAGCAAGGTCTGTTTCGCTTCCGTTGCTCACCCACGAAGCAATGGTCAAGCTGAGAGGGCAAATGCTAAAGTACTGCGAGGCCTAAGGACAAAGACCTTTGATAGTCTGCGCAAGAGTGGAAGGCGCTGGATTGATGAATTTCGGCGGTTCTTTGGTCAATCAGAACGACACCAAATCGAGCCACCGGGCAGACACCCTTTGCCCTGGTATACGGGGCAGAAGCAATTCTCCCCAAAGAACTCATATACGGGTCACCTCGAGTACTCGCTTATGACGAGCTTGAGCAAGAGCAATTGCGGCAAGATGACACAACGCTCCTTGAGGAAGATCGTCTTTGGGCGGCTGTGAGAGCAGCGCACTACCAGCAAGCCTTGCGCCGCTACCATAGCCGCAAGGTTCGTGCCCGAAGCTTTGAGGAAGGCGACCTTGTTCTTCGGCGCGTTCAATCGTCCAAGAATTCCAACAAGTTGACGCCAATGTGGGAAGGCCCTTATCGGGTAATACGAGTCACCAGGCCCGGCGCAGTCCGCCTGGAGACCGAAGATGCCGTTCCGGTGAGTAACTCCTGGAACATTGAGAATCTTCGCAAGTTTTACCCGTGAGGCACGGCTTGTCGGCCCCCCGGCAAGCCACCTTTTGTACAAGCCATACCGATGACGCATGTAACCCTTTGTACAAAGCCAGGAGCAGACCCTGAGCATAAATAAATGAAGCGCTGGCGCCCTAAGTTATAGCATGCATGCTAGGTCGAGTCTCGTCCTTGGTTAGGGTTGATAGTGCTTAGCGGCGGCTAACCCCTAGCTTAGAGGTCGAGTTTGCATCTCTTTTGTCTTCTTTGGTTCGCAGGACACACAAATATCCTTGCCAAACCAGTTGGGGAGAAAAAAGGAACAGACCAGCATCTAGGCCCTGGCAAGCCAGTATTGCCGGGGGCTGCAAGAGCAAAGATTCACCCACGCCAAACCAGGGTTGCCGGGGGCTGCAGATTCAGGAGGCAGGTCAAGGAAGCGAAAAGGGCAAAAGGGGCGCCTAGATGAGCTACAAGTGGCAGAAGACACCAAGAGAACGTCTTGGTGGCCGTCCAAGGGCTGGATGGTGATGGCGGCGCCGGAAGCAGAGCTCGAAGACGAGACGGCAGGACGTCAGTACGCGTCGAAGGCATCGGTGCCCGCGTACTCCGACTTGACGGCTTTGCCACCCGCCCTCTTCCTCTTCCGAAGCCTCCCAACGCCAGCCACCCAAGGGGACGACCCCGAGAAGTTCAAGGATCCGGCAGCACGGATGATGGGGTCACCGGTGCCACACGGAGCGGCATCCGACACCTAGTCGGACCCATCATCCTGCCGCCTACCGCCCTCGTCGTCGTTGTCGCTGTCCTCCTCGTCACTCTCGCTCGAGGAGGAATCTTCGTCATCAGAAGAGCTCTCCACGCAGCATCTTGCACGAGTCCCGAAGTGCCCGAAGACCTTGACGGAGAGAAGGCCACCCTCCATCAGCTTAAAATGGAGAGTGTGCCCATCCGTCAGGCTGTGGATACGAGCGAACGTCTTCCATCCTCGACGGAGATACATCACATGAGGGTCAGGGAAGTCGACGCGGACCCGCATACCACTGATCCCACAGCCCCTCATGTGCAGCCACAACGACTGCGGCGGATCCAGCTCCATCTCCCGCGCAAATGGATTCGGAAGACGAAGACGACGGCGCGGCGGCCGGCGCAGCCTGACGAAGAATTCGCAAGGGTTGTCCCTGACGTGACCCTCCATCGGAGGAGGAACCGCCGGCGGGGGCGAGGGCGGCGTGCCGCCCCCACTGCGGCCTCTGCCCAGACCTCACCTACGGCCTCGCCCCCTGCCCCTTCCCCTCGCAGCCGGCTCTACCACCGCGAGTGCAGGAGAAGGAGGAGCACGTTGTTGAGCAACAACCCGCGCCGCCACCGTTGAAGGACCAAGATTTCCTCCCTCCATGACGAGTGGAAGAAAGAAGCAGAAGCTAAAGGAAGGAGAAGATAGAAGAATGCGAGGTGCCATTCCCCCCTCCCCGCTCGTGGTCGAGGCTCGGCCGCCTCGTTCGACCAATCGAGACGCAAGAGGCGCAGGGAACCAGGGCCGACCCGCTGCCCCAATCAGCGACGGCCCGGTTTCCCGCCTCCATCATCACTACCCCAAGCGCATGGGAGACACGTGGCAGGCGTACAGAACCGAGGAGACGGGTGGGGCGAGCTCTCCCCGCCCCGTGATCATGCGGAGTGGACGCTTTGAGGACCGCGCCTCGGCCCCATTCAGTTAAATGGGCCACGCCTCCACGCCTCCCTCCGTTTACGGGGAAGGCACGAAGCCACCTCTTTACTACAATGTGACGCATGCGTGCAGAGAGCAACCCCACACATGCCGCCCATGTCACGCCCGCCTCCCCACGCCGCGCCACGCGCGCGAGTCATGGGAAGCTCAGCGCGTGAAAAATCTTACCACGGTAAAAACCGCCCCGCCTGCCTGCGCACCATTTTTGGGCCTAGCCCAACAACGCGTTGCACTTATGTGTGGACCAGGCCCGAGGGCTCCTGTCGGTGTACAAAAACAGGGGTACACTTTTTGTACCCCTATGACTGTGCACGGGCAGTCATAGCCACGGGCACCACCACACAGTCATAGGGGTACAAACAGGGGTACACTTTTTGATCTTACAGAGCAAATTACCCTTGAGTCCACTGCCCCCATGGGGCAAGGATTCGGGAGACCCCTCCGCAGTGGAATGCAGATCTTTGTGAAGAAACATTCACAATCAGATATAGAAGATGACGACCCTTGGCGGGATCCCAGCCGAGGAAGACCACAAGACCCCCGGCAAGCGCCTTGCCGGGGATGACAGCAGGCGCCTCGGCAAGACCCTTGCCGGGGCCTCAGCAAGGCCCTTGCCGAGGACATCCGCAGGGCCACCATCAGGCCCACGCCGACTAAACGTCCACCGCCATTCGCATGCAGCTGCCGACCCAACCAGCTAGGCAGGCAACTGCGTGGCGGCATGCAGATCTTCGTGAAGACCCACCACTGCGCCACCTCAGCTGCCTACCTACCTACATGGCATCACAGGCATCGCTGGCCAGGGCGCGTGTCGACACAAGAAGGAGCGGCAACGGATGAGACAGATTTCTCCCCCGTCCCCGATAAAGCAAGGACACCTAAGCGAGACGCGTTAAATGCGCCTTGTCGTGTAATGCGAGGGATAGCCTCGCATCACTGTACCCTTTCCACCTCCTATGTGCCACTGTGGCGACACCTTTTTTCTATAAAAGGAGGCCCGAGGCGACCAGGAGAAGGATTCGGCTTTTTGGAGCTCCTAACGCCCAGAGCTAGCTCAAGAACAGGAATATACATCCACCAAAGCAGGACTAGGGTTTTACGCATCCTGGCGGTCCGAACCTAGATAAACAAACTGTGTACTATCTGTTTGATCCGCTCTTCTCATGACCCCGCGCCCCGCTAACCGTAGTAGGGATTCTTGTGATCCCATAGGTGTCGTTCCCAGCGACACAGCCCCTTTCGACTATAAAAGGAGGCCCATAGCATACCGGAGAAGGATTCGGCTCTTTGGAACTACTCAACCACCGTAGCTAGTTCAAGGGATCAAGAACACTCAATACACCCACTAAAGCAGGACTAGGGTTTTACGCATCCTCATGGCCCGAACCTAGGTAAACTATCCTTGTGCTGATTGCTATTCCTGCTGTTCTTGCAACCCAGCGCCCTGGCAACCGTAGTAGGGATTCATTTGATCCCATAGGTGTCGTTCCACACCAACACCGTGTGATCATCCTACGGTCCGCCACACAGGCTCAAAGGGATCATGAGATTATTCATGCTAGAAACTTCCGTGTGTAGCCACAAGCCATTATGGGCTCTGGCATAGTTGAGTATGTTGTGTGACCTCTTTTAGTGGTAGGCTAGAAGATGTAGAGGGAAAGTAGGTGTAATTGTCTACCCAGAGTAAAGTGTTAATGCTTCTGAAAGACTGTGTCTCGGTCATCCGTTTCTCAAACACCATGTAGTGTGAGAAATCAAACGGAGGAGATCCAGTCTTGTGGGGAAAAGTGCGCAAACCTCTACAGAGTGTATAAACTAATCATGGTTAGCCTTGTCCCCGGTTATGGACATCTTGAGTATCTGGTACTTGAATTATTGATTTGATATCATCACTCTAAATTAATTTGTTGGGATGTTAATGACTACTCTAATTGGGATTGAGTTGGAGGAACCTTCTCAATGGCGTTTCAACCAGCATGATAGTTAAATAAAAATCTATTCCTTTGTTTTAGGGAAAATTTGGCTTTTCGCAAAAACATTATAACCATAGAGCCTCCACCAGCCATATATGCATGTAGTGATAGCATTTATCTGTTCATTGCTCTACCGTGTTATATTTCCAGCTTATTCCATGTGCTGGCCCGTTTTCGGGCTGCAACATATCATGTTGCAGACTTTTCAGATGACGAGTAAGGTGCCATAGGTCCTTTGTCATGCACTCAGCTTGGCCGTTGGAGTTGATGGACTCACTTTATCTTCCAAGCCTTCCGTTGTTATCTTATTTAGATGGCCTTAAGCCATATTTATTGTAATAAGTTCTCTTTTGAGACATTCGATGTAATAAGTGTGTGATTGCTACTTTGTTATAAATCCTTCGAGTAGTGTGTGTGCCAGCATTACCGATCTAGGGATGACACTGAACACGGAGATTTGAGCGTCTGAGGTCGGATCGCTACAATCTATTTCTTCTATCTCAGTAGGTGCTATGTCTTTCATGATTTCTTCATATAAAGTGTAAGGAATAGTACTCACACTAGCACCCATGTCACATAAACCATGATAACAGTGATATCCTATTTTAACTAAAATAAAAAGCATGCCAACAACAAGTCCATGTTTATCTTTTCTATCAGGTTTAGCAATTCTAGCAGCTTCTTCACAGAAGTAAATAACATGCCCATACATATCTTCTTCCAAGAGATCTTTCACCATAGAAATACTAGGTTCTACTTTAATTTGCTCATCAGGTTTAGGTGTTCTAATATAGCTTTTGTTAACAACAGTTAAAACTTTAGCATGTTCCTTTATCCTAACAGGGAAAGGTGGTTTCTCAATATAAGCAGAAGGAACAATTGGATAAACATTGTAAAGTATAGTTTCTTCTTTAACTGGTACTAGTTCTTTAATTTCTTCTTTAGTAGATGGGTGATATTTAAACTACTTCTCCTTAGGGATTTCAACATGAGTAGCAAATGATTCACAAAAGGAGTCTACTATCTCAGAGTCAAGTCCATATTTAGTGCTAAACTTTTGAAAAGCATCGGTATCCATAAAAGATTTAACACAATCATACTTAAGTTTAATACCTGACTCTTTACCTTCGTCGAGTTCCCAATCTTCAGAGTTGCGTTTGATTCTTTCCAAAAGATCCCACCAGAATTCAATAGTCTTCCTCATAAAAGAACCAGCACAAGAAGTATCCAACATGGTTTGATCATTGTGAGAAAGTCGAGCATAAAAATTCTGGATAATAATTTCTCTTGAGAGCTCATGATTGGGGCATGAATATAACATTGACTTAAGCTTCCCCCAAGCTAGAGCGACACTTTCTCCTTCATGAGGCCAAAAATTATATATATAATTTCGATCACGATGAACTAGATGCATAGGATAACTTTTTTGGTGGAACTCTAATTTCAAACGATTCATATTCCATGATCCAATATCATCGCATAGCCTATACCATGCCAACGCTTTTTCCTTCAAAGATAAAGGGAAAACTTTTTTCATTACTTCATCCCTGGGTAAACCTGCAAGCTTAAACAATCCACAAATTTGTTCCACATATATCAAGTGCATATCAGGAAGCTCAGTTCCATCTCCTGCATAAGGATTAGCTAGCAGTTGTTCTATCATACCCGAAGGAATTTCATATTCAATATTTTCAGTAGGTGCAATAGGTTGAGGGGTAGCTAATTGTGGTTCCAGACGAGGTGAAGATACCCCAAACAAACCCATCAAAGGATTGTTTTCCATAGTAACAAGTGACAATAAATTTCAGCACACTATATAAATGTTTTCTTACCAAATTACACTTACCAAAGGCGCTTCACTCCCCAAAAACGGCGCCTGAAAATAGCCTTGATGACCCACAATTATAGGGGATCAATTGTAGCTCTTTACGATAAGTAAGAGTGTCGAACCCAACGAGGAGCAGAAGGAAATGACAAGTGGTATTCAGCAAGGTAATGTCTGCAAGGCTAAAATGGTAAGTAGCGGAGTAGTTTGATAGCAAGATAATTTGTAACCAGCAAGTAACGGTAGTTATAACAAAAGTGCAGCAAGGTAGACCAATCCTTTTGAGGCAAAGGACATGCCAAAATGGTCTCTTATGATAAGCAAAGCGTTCTTGAGGGTCCACGGGAATTTCATCTAGTCACTTTCATCATGTTGGTTTGATTTGTGTTCGCTACTTTGATAATTTGATATGTGGGTGGACGGGTGCTTAGGTGTTGTTCTTACTTGAACAAACCTCCTACTTATGATTAACCCTCCCGCAAGCATCCGCAACTATGAGAAAAGTATTAAGAATAAATTCTAACCATAGCATTAAACTTTTGGATCCAAACGGTCCCTTATGGAATAGCGCATAAACTGGGGTTTAAGCTTCTGTCACTCTCGCAACCCATCATCTAATTGTTACTCCACAATGCATTCCCTTAGGCCCAAATACGGTGAAGTGTCATGTAGTCAATGTTCACCTGATACCACTAAGGGAATAACAACATACATACTATCAAAATATCGAACACATATCAAGTTCAAATGATTACTTGCAACATGATTTCTCCCGTGACCTCAAGAACAAAAGTAACTAATCACAAATGATAAACATGTTCATGATCAAAGGAGTATTAAATAGCATAATGTATCTGAACATATAAGCTTCCACCAAATAAACCATATAATAATGAACTACAAGATGTAATCAACACTACTAGTCACCCACAAGCACCAATCTATAGTTCCGGTAACTAGATTGAACACAAGAGATGAACTAGGGTTTGAGATGAGATGGTGCTATTAAAGATGTTGATGGAGATTTCCCTCTCCAAGATGGGAGAGTTGTTGGTGATGATGATCACGATGATTTCCCCCTCCGGGAGGGAAGTTCCCCCGGTGGAATCGCTCCGCCGGAGGGCAAAAGTGCTCCTGCCCAAGTTCCGCCTCGAGACAGCGGTGCTCCGTCCCGAAAGTCTCCCCCCTTATTTTTTCCAGGTCAAAATCACTTATATACCAGAAGATGGGCACTGGAGGTGGGCCGAGGAGGCCACAACCCACCAGGGCGTGCTTGGGGGGCCTGGCGTGCCTAGATGGGTTGTGCCCACCTGGTGGCTCCCCTCTGGTGGTTATTGGCTCCAGTATTTTGATGGGGCCTTCTCGCTGCAAGGCTTCGGTGATGGTGTGCTACTTGTTGCACCCACCGGAGAGCACCTCAAGTACGTAGTCCAAATGCACTTTCCCCAGGAGAGGTCAACAAAAAACATTTCAGAGTATGAGGGACTGCTTGCCGGTCTTAGGATCGGGGCAGACATTGGAATTACGAAGCTCATTGTCGGAGGTGATTCACAGTTTGTCGTCAAGCAAGTTAATAAAGATTATCATAGCCCGTTGATGGAAGCTTACGTGGATGAAGTGTGGAAATTGGAGGAGCGTTTCGATGGTCTGCAAGCAGAGCATGTTCCTCGAGCAGAGAACGGCATTGCTGACGAGCTGTCAAAGCTGAAGGAAATATGCCCTAGAGGCAATAATAAAGTTGTTATTTATATTTCCTTATATCATGATAACTTTTTATTATTCATGCTAGAATTGTATTAACAGGAAACTTAGTACATGTGTGAATACATAGACAAACAAAGTGTACCTAGTATGCCTCTACTAGACTAGCTCGTTAATCAAAGATGGTTAAGTTTCCTAGGCATAGAAATGTGTTGTCATTTGATGAACAGGATCACATCATTAGAGAATGATGTGATGGACAAGACCCATCCGTTAGCTTAGCACTGTGATCGTTTAGTTTGTTGCTATTGCTTTCTTCATGACTTATACATGTTCCTATGACTATGAAATTATGCAACTCCCGAATACCGGAGGAACACTTAGTGTGTGTTAAACGTCACAACATAACTGGGTGATTATAAAGATGCTCTATAGGTGTCTTCGATGGTGTTTGTTGAGTTGGCATAGATCAAGAATAGGATTTGTCACTCCGATTGTCGGAGAGGTATCTCTGGGCCCTCTCGGTAATGCACATCATTATAAGCCTTGCAAGCAATGTGACTAATGAGTTAGTTGCGGGAAGATGCATTATGGAACGAGTAAAGAGACTCTCTGGTAACGAGATTGAACTAGGTATGATGATACCGACGATCGAATCTCGGTCAAGTAACATACCGATGACAAAGGGAATGACGTATGTTGTTATGCGGTTTGACCGATAAAGATCTTCGTAGAATATGTAGGAGCCAATATGAGCATCCAGGTTCTGCTATTGGTTATTGACCTGAGATGTGTCTCAGTCATGTTTACATAGTTCTCGAACCCGTAGGGTCCGCACGGTTAACGTTCGACGACGATTTGTATTTATGAGTTATGTGTTTTGATGAACGAAATTTGTTTGGAGTCCCGGATGAGATCACGGACATGACGAGGAGTCTCGAAATGGTCGAGACATAAAGATTCATATATTGGAAGGCTACATTTGGACACCGGAATGGTTCGGGTCGTTTTGGAAAAGTTTCGGAGTACCGGGGGTTACCGGAACCCCCCCCCCCCCCGGGAAACTATTGGGCCTCATGGGCCTTATTGGAGAAGAGAGACGGTTGCCCAGGAGGTGGCATGCGCCCCCCTTGCCCCACTCTGAATTGGACAAGGGGAGGGGGCGGCGCCCCCTCCTTCCTTCTCTCCTCCTCCTCCTTCCCCCCTTCTCCTACTTGGACTAGGAAAGTGGGAAACCTATTCCTACTAGAAGTAGGAATCACCCCTTGGGCGCGCCCCTTGAGGCCGGCCCTCCTCCTTCCCTCCTTTATATACGGGGGTGGGGGCACCCCATAGACACACAAGTTGATCTTTAGCCGTGTGCGGTGCCACCCTCCACAGTACACACGTGTACATGCTATGTGCGCGCCTCTACTACGACACGTGCGCGCCTCTACATCGACCAGTATGTACGTACACGTTCGCGACCAGAATGACAACGCTACGTACGCTTCGACTAGGTGGGTCCCCACTGTCAGGCAGTTCCTTGCCTGCGAAGATGTAGCTGGTGGGTCCAGCAGTCAGGGGGGGGCGAATCGTTTTGTTTTTTTGCCCGGATGCACTTCCTTGCATGCGAAGGTGTAGCTGCTGGGTCCCAGCAGTCAGGGGAGCGAATCGTTTTTTCTATTTTTTTGCCCAGACACACTTCCTTGCATGCGAAGGTGTAGCTGGTTGGTCCCAGCATTCGGGGGGCGAACCGTTTTTTTCCGGACGCACTTCCTTGCATGCGAAGATGTAGCTGGTGGGTTCCAGCAGTCAGGGGCGTGAATTGCTTTTTTTTTCGGACGCACTTCCTTGCGTGCGAAGATGTAGCTCGTGTGTCCCAGCAGTCAGGGGCGAATCATTTTTTTCGCGAAATACGGTGGCCCGTCCGGTGGGTCCCCACTGTCAGGTGGAGGAATAATTATTTTGCGCATAATAAGGAGGCACTTCCTTACGGCAGCCGTGGACCCAACTGTCAGCCTCTCCATGTACAGTCCACATCTGATGGAAGTCGTTCCTTGACCACATTGACCACGCTGCGCCGAGAGCACCAGGGCGGTGGACGACGGCGAGGCCTAGGAAGGGGACGACACGGAGCCGGGGAAGACGCGACAGTTGATGCACACGTGGAGAGGAGTACGAGAGTTCACTGGTTCGGCTACAGTGCCATCGCCGCAGAATAACAGGAGGTGTGGGTGAGTGGAGGGATGGCCTGGCCAGTAGTGGGAGTAGTAGGGGGCGGTGAGGCCTCCGCAGCAGCACAGCCGGCCACAAGAGGCAGGAGCAGGCAGCACGACCGGCGCTGCTTTGGGGGCCTGGAGCAAGAAGACCAGAGGTTGAAGAAGCACGACGGCCATTGGATGGACATCGTACGGTCACTGCAGCTAGAATCGTTTATATTGACTAAGTTGACAAAGCCCTTGGTACGTCAACTTAGTAGGCCCACAGGTCAGCTTCCGAAACGGTGCGCCCCAGATGTCGGGGGGAGGAATCATTTTTTGGGCGGGTAAAGCTAGATATCCGAGATTGAAGAAGAAGCATGACATCCATTGGATGGACATCCAACAGCCACTGCTGCTAGAACCGTGTGTTGACAATAAGTTGACAAAGCCTTGCATACGCTTCAACTATGTTTTTTCACGGGACGCGTCAACTTAGTAAGACCAGAAGTGTGTGGCAGAGAACTTATAGACCATTTGAGATTTGTAAGAATGTGTAGCCCATTTTTGAATTCTAATGGAATTTACTACAGCCCATTTACAGTTTGTTAAAAGTACAACCCATTTCAACCAAGCATTCAAAACAGAATTCAATAAAATTTCCCACATTTTGATGGGATCCGGAATATTTTTATCCCAAAATTTCAAGTCAGATTAAATACAATTTCAATATAAATTTATATTACATAAAAATCCAACAAAACATTGCGCTCGCAACAATTAATGAAATTAAAATTTTCAAAATCCAAAAATAATATTTTCTAAAGTAATCACATGTTTGGTGCATTTTTTAAAGTTACTGCCCAGTTTTTTTAATTACATCCCATTTATTATTTCTTAAAGCCCATTTTCTTGTTAAGCCTAATGCATCCCTCCTAGGAAAGATTTGCAGCCCAGCGGGGCGGAGAATAACAACATGACCTTGCCTGGGTATTCCTAAAAAAAGTATAGCTGGGCTAGCCATTTTTAGCTTGAAAAAAATGGGTTAATTTGACAAATGCCACTCTAAATTTGGCGATTCCGAGAAATGCCACTGCAATTTCCAAACTTTGAAAAATGTCATTTCATAACATTTCTAGTGGTATTTTTCGAAGTCTACAGTGGGGTTTTTCAAAGTTTGCAAAAATTGTAGTGGCATTTTTCAAAGTCTGGAAATTGCAGTGGCATTTTTATGAATCACCATAATTGGAGTGGCATTTATCTAATTAATCCAAAAAATTAATATCTGGGCTGGATATCCGGCCTAGGCTAGACGGGCCACAGCCCGCCCAGTTAATACCTGCAGCGATGTTTTCGTTGTTGTTCAGAGGAGAAAAATTAATATCTGGGCTAAACATCGAAAAACTCTGCAGTGCTCACACCTCAAAAACACAAATACTGCTCGAGCTGCTTGGTCCCAGCTGTCGGCCGCTTCTTGTGCAATTATCTCGTTTATTGACTACTACATAGGTTGACAATGGTGTGGGACCGTGATGTAAGGAAACCAGGAGGAAGCAAAATAAATTATAGTTATATATATATATAATAAGGAGGCACTTGCGTACATGAGGCTATGGACCTGGTGGGTCCCCATTGTCATCCTCTCCAAGTAAAGTCATCTCCTCGCCCGCGCGCTCTTTCTGCCCGAAACAGTCAGCGCCGCCCGCCCCGCTTCCCGGTGCAGGCGATTGCTCCGCCTTCAAAAGACACAAGTGTCGTCCGTCCGTCCATCTGCCGCCCACATTAATGATACGCGGTTGCCGAGGCGGAGGACATCGCCAGCTCAGGCGAGGCCCCACCCTGTCGGCAACGCGGGGGAGGATTTCCACCTCTCAGCTGAGGCGCCACCCGCCGGCAATGAGATAGAGGACATCGCCGGCTCCCCTGAGGCCCCGCCCCGCTGCCAACGAGGCCGCGCCACACAGAAAACGAGGAAGAGTAGAACACGGTAGGTCTCCGCAGCTCGGGTCCAAGTAAGGCCACCGCTGCTACCCTCCGATTGAAGCCAAGCTAGGCGGGTTGACCATTGACGGCCGGTTAGCTTCTTGGCTGCGACGTGGAGAAGAACGCTGCTTCTACTTAACTGCTGGTGTAGTTGGCTGACTAACACGTGGGCCCAACAGGCCACATGTCAGTTACGCAACTGCACCTGTAGTTAAGTCACTGAAGCTTCTGTTCGGCTCAGCGGGACACAGGTGGGTAGCTTCGGTTAATTAATTATACCTCCAGCGCACCCCTTTTTAGTTGTGTATGAAATGTAATGAAATCCGGCATATTTATATGAAATCCGACCGTGTATGAATGAATTTATTTCGATTAGTTCAAATTCCCGTATCACTGGCATTGGATGAACATGCAAAACAATACGTACTAGCATTATTCCCAGGGTGATCACCTCGTTTGCAGCAGTTTCACATGTACTCCCTCCGGTCCTTTCTAGTCTGCATACAAGTTTTGTCTGCAGTCAAAGTATCTCTACTTTGACCAATCTTATACAAAAAAGTATGCACTTCCACAATGTGCGAAGTAAAAAGGAACATAAGGAGTACAAAGAGTTTGAGCAGCTTTTTAGCGTTTTTGTACATTGCAATCAAACACACAGGACTAGCAATTCATAGAGAATATTCAAAACAATCGATGATTATGCATCTCAGCGACTCACATGTCAGAGGCAATATTTACTTCACAACTAAAGAATAAAGAAAAAAATTGATCGACGCTGCTCACATCAATGGGCGTCCCATTCGAAAATATCAAACGCATGTCTTGCTAAAATCAATGAGCAAAATTTGACAAGGTTCTCCCATTACAAAATATCAAATGCCTACGATTGTGGAATGGGCAGGGTTTGCCATCAGTTCGGACATTGACATGGCACCTCGTGCTAAATAAACCAGCTGTTCTTTTTGTGCAGTTCCACCAAAATCAACCAAATTCGCGCGTAGCTTGTATGATTTTGCCCTTATATGTTGCAACGCCTTGAACATATCAACACCTCCTTTATTGTGGTGGAAACGAATGATTCGATGTATTCATGAACATTTTGTGTAGTTCCCATTAAAATGTAGCTGAGCACCCCTGTTTGCACAAATACAAAAAAGTGATTAGTATAAAGCAAACTGTACTATGAATTGACAGTTTCAACAGGCACATACATGGTCAATGTAGATCACACTTTTAGAAAAAATGGAACTCACCAGAAAGAATCCTAGAACAACATTGTACTCGCGCATCACAGCAAAAAATGGAGATTTGTCACTCCTTCTGAGCTGAAGTTAGTTTGGTCTTGTGGGGAGTAATGTAACCATCCTTCGACTGCTCCTTCTGATGAGAAGATAGATAGGGTTTCTTCATCCTGGCATAATCGGAAATAGTAACTTCACGTACTCCATATTCTTCTTCAGAGGAAGATGATCCTGTTGTGCAAAGACAAGAGGACTACTAAATGCTAGCATCCCAGTTTGCTCGAAAGAAAGGAAATGAAATATTTAAAACAGCACAGATGAAGCACTTCTCAAGGACAATACCACTTTTTCATGATAGTATCTAAACAGTAGCACAACACCAATAGAGATGACAAAGCTCAATCATATGGATGAAATAAGTGGGCGAGTACCAACCTTTGTCAGGAGGCTTATTGTGTAGAGCATACAAATGAAGCACTTCTCCGGAACCATCTGTTGCTATCTACGGAGGTGGCCATGCTTACTATATACTCCTCAATTAGTTTAACGTTTCCAACATCTTGTTGTGCAGTTCCACTAAAATATATGGTATCTTCAAAGAAGATCCCTGTTTGCACAAGTAGAGATAATTGCATATTACATTAAGAGTGGCATCAAATCAGTGCCAGAACAATTGCTCGTTCCAGCCATTGCTATAAATTAAGATGCAAAACTATATCATTACTTGTGTCATCACAATTCCAGTGCTTCATTATAGCACCGGGAGTTGATTTTTGTTTTTCTTCCGCTTGTTCTTCCCCTTCATCACTTGGTTCAATAACAGACAAGCTTTACCTTCAATGTAAGATTTGGCATGTCAGTTAGGGAGCACAAGTATTGTACTAAACTTAATTTTCTGATGAAAGTGGCAAAATACAGGCCAGCAGTTGTGAAATATCCTTATCTTACCTCAATGGGATATTACGGTGCACATACAGACTGGAACTCTTGTCTCCATTTGTGCAGTTCACTAAAATCAAGCAACATTATCGTACAAGTAGCACAACATATGAAAGCACACTGCAGAATCATGTGAAAGAAGGCTAGTACTAACCTCTCATGATGCGGAATTCAAACAACTCACAAGAAGAAGATCTGAACCAAATTCGCCTTAACGGATAGGAAGTAAGATCTCCTCTTGTGCAGTTCCACTAAGATCAAGCAATCAAGCAACATTGTCGGTGTGACATTTTGGTTGAACTGCACAAAACACTCTTAAAACAAAAGTGTTTTGTGTAGTGCAACAAAAGGTCACAATGGCAACGAGGTGAAGTAGATAACCCTATTTACACAGAGGTGCAAAGGAAACAATTAGTGGTCAATAACGGTGGATGACGCAGAAGCCAACAAAAAGAAGCATCTACCTTATCTAAATGGGAAAGAAAGAAAGACAGTAGCATTCCTCAAACGGTGGCATTGATTAATATTAACATAGATATTATATTAACAATAAAATTCGTTAAACATGTAATTTGCTTTTAACTGTGGCATTGCATCAATTTTCCAGCGGCATTATTAGAGCGTGCTTGTTTACAGGGACATTTTGGTGTAGGGAATGAAAAAACTCCGTGTCAGTCCCATCTAAACCAAACAGGAGGGACTTTTACGGACTAAAAGTGGGCATTTGGGACTAAAGAAAGAAGACCCCGAGGGAGTATTTTTGGGATTTTTTCCAACAGTTGCCCCTGCCACGCATCGCACCTTGTCTCTATTAGTTCATTACTAGGGGTAACATGGTCTTTTAGCATGTCATTTAATAACCTCTAGTCCATGTTTAGTCCCTGGAACCAAGCAGGTAGGGACTAGGGAGTTTTTAACCAAACAGGGCCTTAGATTAACAACAGCTAATGAGTTGCACGGGACAGTGGACACACCGGCACCATGTGCATCTACCGATGTAATGTGGTCATGCACAGTCTGTTGCAACAAAGAACAAACAACCAAGGAGCATATTTGTGTTGGTCCCAGTTTTGTTATCTTTAGACACCTTTCCCTATGTGAGCGCAGCAAATCTAGTCCTGCTCAAACTCTACAGCCTTGTCCCTTCCTTTCCTTTTTGAAGTAGTACTTTCGCCCCTTCCTTTCCACTTTGAACCACGTCCTAGATTTATGCGATACAACTTTCCCCTCTACTTTCCCCCATTCCTTTCCTCTTTGAACCACGTCCTAGTTTCATGCTATACAACTTTCCCCCTTCATTTCTTCTTTGAACCACGTCCTAGATTCATGCTATATACAACTTTTCCCACTACTTTCCCTACTCCTTTCCTCTTTGAACCACGTCCTAGATTCATGGTATACATGCAGCTAGAGAAATGCATGTGGAGTAAGTAAATTATACCTTAAGGTTATTGGGGTGTGGTTCGATGGGCGACGAGACGGCGGCGAAGAAGAAGGGGTCAGAGGCCCTCCCGCGCCGCCGCTGGGTGGAAAGTGAACATCTGGGCCGGTAGTCCCTCGCCGACGGCGACAGCGTTAAGCCTCCTTCCCTTCCCGGTGGACGGATCCTGCCGGCTCTTTGAGCATCAGTGAGGGGAGAGAGAGGCCAACGAAGTCCTGTTTAGATCTGGAGAGGGCGAGAGAGAGTGAAGAGAGCAACTACAAGCGCTGAGGCTCCAGCGGGGGAGGGCGAGAGAGTGTGAAGAGAGCAACTACAAGCGCTGAGGCTCCAACGTGTATATATATATACTGGAGAGAGAGTGTGAAGTGTGCAAACCCTAGAAAACATTTTGACCAGCCAAAGAATCCTCCTGGCACAAATTATGCTCAAGTGTAGTTATCGAACCTGAGACCTCAAGTTTGATGAGCGAACAGACTAACCAGCTACACAACCCTCCCATTATGTTCAACGAGAGGAAATAACCTTTTATACATTCCTGCATTCGTGTGACAAGCATGCCGTGTTTTTTTTGTGTGTGTGGGAGTCATTGGGATTTCAATCATTATCGTGTCATGTGGCTTTGGTGGTAAGACTATCCACAGTGGTGCAGAAATAATGCAGACTTAGTCACCTTACCTCTCTCCACGTAGTACGTTGGGTCCCATCAGTCAGAGGGTAAAACAAACAAATTAATAAGAAAAATTAAAAGCGCCAGCCGTGTATCTAACCTCACACATCTCACTACTGCTCGGGAACACTGTCCAATTGATCCCTCTGTTTGCTCACGTACTATTTTAAGTGAATCCTTATTATAACATGCACACAAATTTTGGGCACTTGTATTCGACTTAAGTCAGTGTGCCACCGTATCTCGTATACTTACCACTCCCTCTGTCTAGGTGTAATAAGTCACGTTAGAAGGTGCAACGGGACCAAGGTGCATGCGTGTTTGTGTGTGTGTGTGTGTGTGTGTGTGTGTGTGTGTGTGTGTGTTTAACAGCATGTGTGTGTTAGAGAGAGCGACAGATCGACCTACTCCTACAGAGAGATGTTGTGTAGTGTATGATTTTAGCCGCAAGAGTCGGTGCATCCTCTCGTTTCTGGGCGTGTCCGGTAGGGACATACGGACAGCTACCACGCCCGCTCCTGACCAGCCTGGCCCACCCAAAGCCCCTCCATCGCTCGCGCGCGCTTCCCGCCCGAATCGGTCAGCGCCGCTCCAAAGAATCGGTGCCGCATTCATGCTCGGGCAGAGCGGACGCGACCTCTCACTGGCGCAAGAGGGATGGTTGCTTCGTCCGTCCAACTTACTGCTGGGTCTATGTGATTTGATGGCTCATTGGTCTTTATTACTGAGGTGGTAGGACTGCTGGATGTCCCACGCTTTCGGCGGAAGGAGGTAGTACTACTAGATTACAATTTTCTCCATTCTTACAGCGGAGGCGTGCAAGAGCAGTGAAAACACGCAGGCTCAGTGATTACATGGCCCACCTCACACTATCATCGTGCGACACCTAACTCTTCACATAGTACTCCCTCTGTTCCTAAATATTACTAGATGAGTCCCCGCGCGTTGCCGCGGAACTGCGGTATATCTCTCTGCGCAAAATTATCGATTTCATAGAACTAAAAAAACTCTATAACCGCATGACAAATGTGGTAGCAAAACTAAATAAACTCCCATCATCATTTAGATCATCCGACGTAAGGAAAAAAGATCAGCCAACTCCTACTGCATAATGGGATTATATTTTTCTTTTTGATTAATGGGACTTAAAAGCTCACTTACATGCATGCTACCAGTGCATGCTTGCATGCAGACATGTTGATGTGATTTAAAACCCACTCACATACATGTGACACGGTATTTTTGCATGCTTGCATGTGGCTTAGTGTGGAGCCTCTCAACGTCTAGATCAGACGACTATTATGGACTGTTTTACTTCAGCTAACGGCTACATCAATTTTGATGACGTGGCTCAAGGAGAGCATAGAGAATTCCTAGTAGTGGGGGCTAGCTATTACTAGTAGATAAGTCTTTGTAGAGATTCCACTACATACGGAACAAAATGAATGAATCTACACTTAAAATGCATCTGTATACATCCGCATGTGGTTCATGGTGAAATCTCTACAAAGACTTATATTTAGGAACGGAGGAAGTACTAGTATAGTACGCACTGTAATTTATCAGCGAGATAAATTTGTACATTGCTATGAAGCTTCCAGCTTCTATTACATGTATCTTGCGTCCAAGGTTGCCCGTTGCAACATTTCATCATATACAAAGGAGACTAACATGCATGCTATTGCATCTCAATGGTTGACAGATCATAGCAAATATGTACTCCCTCTGTTCCAAAATAAATGTCTCAACTTTGTGCAAACTTTAGTACAAAGTTGTACTACTACTAAAGTTGACACTTATTTTGGAACAGAGACAGCTAAAGAAAAAACGACCATGCAGTCCCTAGCCCTTGAACCGTAAACCCTAACCAGGCTTTAATTTGCTGGCAACGTGGCGCTTCCTAAGAAATGAAGTTTGCAACCTTTTGACCATCGGATCATTTTGTGCAGTTTCACCAAAATCGAGATGAGCATCCCTATGGCAATGAAATTGAAGAAGCATGGTTAGAATAAGATTACTGGGACTAGTTGATGAGACATAAACTCATCACAAATACAATACGTAGAAGCCAGTAGAGGTATGTGCGGGCCAAAGAAGTAGAGAAATATCCACTGGGAGTGATGTGGGCAGCTGGAGCAGTGGTGCAAGTCGGCTGTAAAGGGAGTTGTACCTGAGGGACGTAGCTCAACCTTGAGGAGGGCGGCGGGAGGCGGCAACTGCCCACGTCGCGGCAGTGAGCAAGGGACGAAGGCAACCTCACCGGCTTTGTGAGAGAGAACGGCGGGGACGCCTGATCGGGACGTGCCGACAGTGGGTTTTCGCCGTCGGCGACGGCCACCGCATCTACACTAAGCATCCACCCCTTCCCCAAGCGGACGTGATCCTCCGGGATGTTAGAGATGTGGCCACATTCGTTTTGTTCGAGAGAGTGTGAAGAGAGCAACCCCAGCAAGCAATCGTGTAGGCTGGCCTGTGCTGACTATGTATATAGTGGAGCGGTTTCCTTTTCTCTCCATATGAACCTATCATATTGTGTACCTGCCACTAAAGAAAAAAACTGTAATTATAAATGACGCGGCACCTACTACACGTTCTCATATAACCTTGCGCTTGGCATCTCCAAAATACTATTAACCTTGCGATTGGCTCTTCGCCTCTTCGGGAAGTCAAGCAATAATGGTAGTGCAGTATATATCGTTCTGGCTATATGAGACCGAATGAATTGTTGCACGTCCACCACGTGGGCGAGGGTCGAGGGGCGAGGGAGAGTGCTACATACGGAGCAAAATGAGTGAATCTACACTCTAAAATACGTCTGTATACATCAGTGTTTGGAGTATGTACTAGTAGTTCATATTGAAATCTACTAAAGGACATATATATTCCAAACAATATGATATGATCTCTATAACCAAGGTAGTAGGGACGAGGAGTAAACAGAGGGAGTAGTAAATTTTTCTCCTCGTCCTATGAGCCACCGCGCGCATGGGCGAGGGAGCGGGCATAAGGCGGAGCAAGCTTCACCTCATCCTGCGAGCCACCGCGCCCGTGGGCAGGGAAGACGGTGTACTAAGCAAGCTTTTCCTCGTTCTGCGAGTTGACGGGACACATCAAAAGTACTCCAGTGTATAGAGCCTTGCCTCTAATGTAGGCCCCAAATGGTTTGCCTCTTTTGTTAACATAACACGTCAAGTCGCAATTTGTTTGTTCACCCGTGGTAGACGATCCTCCCTCCACCAAGTGGACAACCAGTATACGTGCCAAATTACCATGTGGGCTGCCTTTTTTTTACAGAAATGAGCTCCTTCATGTACCCGTGCGGGTGTGGTTGGGAAAGAGACGGGAGTACGTGCACCGTGCATGCACCTCTTCTCTTCATGCACATCCCCACCTATGTGGGTGTGTGTGAGAGATATAAACCGCGTTCGTGAGTGTTTTTTGTTTTGGGGTGGGGGTGGGGTGGGGGTTGATTTCGTGAATTATTTGTGGGAATATGTGTCGATGACATCTCAAACAAATTTTTGGATGCAATGTGTGTGAAATGGAGACCTATCCATATCATACATAGTGGGTCGGGCAATCCACGAGAAGAGAGGGAGGGTGTCGTTGTCAAAACCGGCGGATCTCGGGTAGGGGGTCCCGAACTGTGCGTCTACTTAACTGCTGGTGTAGTTGGCTGACTAACACGTGGGCCCAACAGGCCACATGTCAGTTACGCAACTGCACCTGCAGTTAAGTCACTGAAGCTTCTGTTCGGCTCAGCGGGACACAGGGGGGTAGCTTCGGTTAATTAATTATACCTCCAGCGCACTCCTTTTTAGTTGAAGAATGTATGAAATGTAATGAAATCCGGCATGTTTATATGAAATCCGACCGTGTATGAATGAATTTCTTTTGATTAGTTCAAATTCCCGTATCACTGGCATTGGATGAACATGCAAAACAATACGTACTAGCATTATTCCTAGGGTGATCACATCGTTTGCAGCAGTTTCACATGTACTCCCTCCGGTCCTTTCTAGTCTGCATACAAGTTTTGTCTGCAGTCAAAGTATCTCTACTTTGACCAATCTTATACAAAAAAGTATGCACTTTCACAATGTGCGAAGTAAAAAGGAACATAAGGAGTACAAAGAGTTTGAGCAGCTTTTTAGCGTTTCTGTACATTGCAATCAAACACACGGGACTGGCAATTCATAGAGAATATTCAAAACAATCGATGATTATGCATCTCAGCGACTCACATGTCAGAGGCAATATTTACTTCACAACTAAAGAATAAAGAAAAAATTGATCGACGCTGCTGACAGCAATGGGTGTCCCATTCAAAAATATCAAACGCATGTCTTGCTAAAATCAATGAGCAAAATTTGACAAGGTTCTCCCATTCCAAAATATCAAATGCCTACGATTGTGGAATGGGCAGGGTTTTCCATCAGTTCAGACATTGACATGGAACCTCGTGCTAAATAAACCAGCTGTTCTTTTTGTGCAGTTCCACCAAAATCAAACAAATTCGCGCGTAGCTTGTATGATTTTGCCCTTATATGTCGCAACGCCTTGAACATATCAACACCTCCTTTCTTGTGGTGGAAATGAATGATTTGATGTATTCATGAACATTTTGTGCAGTTCCCATTAAAATGTAGCTGAGCACCCCTGTTTGCACAAATACAAAAAAGTGATTAGTATAAAGCAAATTGTACTATGAATTGACAGTTTCAACAGGCACATACATGGTCCATGTAGATCACACTTTTAGAAAAATGGAACTCACCAGAAAGAATCCTAGAACAACATTGTACTCGCGCATCACAGCAAAAAAATGGAGATTTGTCAGTCCTTCTAAGCTGAAGTTAGTTTGGTCTTGTGGGGAGTAATGTAACCATCCTTCGACTGCTCTTCTGATGAGAAGATAGATAGGGCTTCTTCATCCTGGCATAATCGGAACTAGTAACTTCACGTACTCCATATTCTTCTTCATAGGAAGATGATCCTATTGTGCAAAGACAAGAGGACTACTAAATGCTAGCTTCCCAGTTTGCTCGAAAAAAAGGAAATGAAATATTTAAAACAGCACAGATGAAGCACTTCTCAAGGACAATACCACTTTTTCATGATAGTATCTAAACAGTAGCTCAACACCAATAGAGATGACAAAGCTCAATCATAAGGATGAAATCAGTGGGCGAGTACCAACCTTTGTCAGGAGGCCTATTGTGTAGAGCATACAGATTAAGCACTTCTCCGGAACCATCTGTTGCTATCTACAGAGGTGGCCATGCTTACTATATACTCCTCGATTAGTTTAATGTTTCCAACATCTTGTTGTGCAGTTCCACTAAAATATATGGTATCTTCAAAGAAGATCCCTGTTTGCGCAAGTAGATATAATTGCATATTACATTAAGAGTGGCATCAAATCAGTGGCAGAACAATTGCTCGTTCCAGCCATAGTTATAAATTAAGATGCAAAACCATATCATTAATTGTGTCATCACAGTTCTAGTGCTTCATTACAGCACCGAGAGTTTATTTTTGTTTTTCTTTCGCTTGTTCTTCCCCTTCATCACTTGGTTCAATAACAGACAAGCTTTGCCTTCAATGTAAGATTTGGCATGTCAGTTAGGGAGCACAAGTATTGTACTAAACTTAATTTTCTGATGAAAGTGGCAAAATACGGGCTAGCAATTGTGAAATATCCTTATCTTACCTCAATGGGATATTACGGTGCACATACAGACTGGAACTCTTGTCTCCATTTGTGCAGTTCACTAAAATCAAGCAACATTATCGTACAAGTAGCACAACATATGAAAGCACACTGCAGAATCATGTGAAAGAAGGCTAGTACTGACCTCTCATGATGCGGAATTCAAACAACTCACAAGAAGAAGATCTGAACCAAATTCGCCTTAACGGATATGAAGTAAGATCTCCTCTTGTGCAGTTCCACTAAGATCAAGCAATCAAGCAACATTGTCGGTGTGACATTTTGGTTGAACTGCACAAAACACTCTTAAAACAAAAGTGTTTTGTGTAGTGCAACAAAAGGTCACAATGGCAACGAGGTGAAGTAGATAACCCTGTTTACACAGAGGTGCAAAAGAAACAATTAGTGGTCAATAACGGTGGATGACGCACAAGCCAACAAAAAGAAGCATCTACCTTATCTAAATGGGAAAGAAAGACAGTAGCATTCCTGAAACGGTGGCATTGATTAATATTAACATAGAGATTATATTAACAATAAAATTCGTTAAACATGTAATTTGCTTTTAACTATGGCATTGCATCAATTTTCCAGCGGCATTATTAGAGCGTGTTTGTTTACAGGGAAATTTTGGTCTAGGGACTGAAAAAACTCCATGTCAGTCCCATCTAAACCAAACAGGAGGGACTTTTATGGACTAAATGTGGGCATTTAGGACTAAAGAAAGAAGACCCCGAGGGAGTATTTTTGGGATATTTTCCAACAGTTTCCCCTGCCACGCATCGCACCTTGTCTCTATTAGTTCATTACTAGGGGTAACATGGTCTTTTAGCATGTCATTTAATAACCTCTAGTCCATGTTTAGTCCCTGGAACCAAGCAGGTAGGGACTAGGGAGTTTTTAACCAAACAGGGCCTTAGATTAACAACAACTAATGAGTTGCACGGGACAGTGGACGCACCAGCACCATGTGCATCTACCGATGTAATGTGGTCATGCACAGTCTGTTGCAACAAAGAACAAACAACCAAGGAGCATATTTGTGTTGGTCCCAGTTTTGTTATCTTTAGACACCATTCCCTATGTGAGCGCAGCAAATCTAGTCCTGCTCAAACTCTACAGCCTTCTCCCTTCCTTTCCTTTTTGAAGTAGTACTTTCGCCCCTTCCTTTCCTCTTTGAACCACGTCCTAGATTTATGTGATACAACTTTCCCCACTACTTACCCCCATTCCTTTCCTCTTTGAACCACGTCCTAGATTCATGGTATACAACTTTCCCCCTTCATTTCTTCTTTGAACCACGTCCTAGATTCATGCTATATACAACTTTTCCCACTACTTTCCCTACTCCTTTCCTCTTTGAACCACGTCCTAGATTCATGGTATACATGCAGCTAGAGAAATGCATGTGGAGTAAGTAAATTATACCTTAAGGTTATTGGGGTGTGGTTCGATGGGCGACGGGACGGCGGCGAAGAAGAAGGGGTCGGAGGCCCTCCCGCGCCGCCGCTGGGTGGAAAGTGAACATCTGGGCCGGTAGTCCCTCGCCGACGGCGACAGCGTTAAGCCTCCTTCCCTTCCCGGTGGACGGATCCTGCCGGCTCTTTGAGCATCAGTGAGGGGAGAGAGAGGCCAACGAAGTCTTGTTTAGATCTGGAGAGGGCGAGAGAGTGTGAAGAGAGCCACTACAAGCGTTGAGGCTCCAGCGGGAGAGGGCGAAAAAGTGTGAAGAGAGCAACTACAAGCGCTGAGGCTCCAGCATGTATATATATATACTGGAGAGAGAGTGTGAAGTGTGCAAACCCTAGAAAACATTTTGACCAGCCAAAGAATCCTCCTGGCACAAATTATGCTCAAGTGTAGTTATCGAACCTGAGACCTCAAGTTTGATGAGCGAACAGACTAACCAGCTACACAACCCTCCTGTTATGTTCAACGAGAGGAAATAACCTTTTATACATTCCTGCATTCGTGTGACAAGCATGTTGTGTGTTTTTTTTTGTGTGTGTGGGAGTCATTGGGATTTCAATCATTATCGTGTCATGTGGCTTTGGTGGTAAGACTATCCACAGTGGTGCAGAAATAATGCAGACTTAGTCACCTTACCTCTCTCCACGTAGTAGGTTGGGTCCCATCAGTCAGAGGTTGAAACAAACAAATTAATAAGAAAAATTAAAAGCGCCAGCCGTGTATCTTACCTCACACATCTCACTACTGCTCGGGAACACTGTCCAATTGATCCCTCTGTTTGCTCACGTACTATTTTAAGTGAATCCTTATTATAACATGCACACAAATTTTGGGCACTTGTATTCGACTTAAGTCAGTGTGCCACGGTATCTCGTATACTTACCACTCCCTCTGTCTAGGTGTAATAAGTCACATTAGAAGGTGCAACGGGACCAAGGTGCATGCGTGTTTGTGTGTGTGTGTGTGTGTGTGTGTGTGTGTGTGTGTTTGTTTAACAGCATGTGTGTGTTAGAGAGAGCGACAGATCGACCTACTCCTACAGAGAGATGTTGTGTAGTGTATGATTTTAGCCGCAAGAGTCGGTGCATCCTCTCGTTTCCGGGCGTGTCCGGTAGGGACATACAGATAGCTACCACGCCCGCTCCTGACCAGCCTGGCCCACCCAGAGCCCCTCCATCGCCCGCGCGCGCTTCCCGCCCGAATCGGTCAGCGCCGCTCCAAAGAATCGGAGTTGCATTCATGCTCGGGCAGAGCGGGCGCAACCTCTCACTGGCGCAAGAGTGATGGTTGCTTCGTCCGTCCAACTTACTGCTGGGTCTATGTGATTTGACGGCTCATTGGTCTTTATTACTGAGGTGGTAGGACTGTTGGATGTCCCACGCTTTCGGCGGAAGGAGGTACTACTACTAGATTACAATTTTCTCCATTCTTACAGCGGAGGCGTGCAAGAGCAGTGAAAACGCGCAGGCTCAGTGATTACATGGCCCACCTCACACTATCACCGTGCGACACCTAACTCTTCACATAGTACTCCCTCCGTTCCTAAATATTACTAGATGAGTCCCCGCGCGTTGCCGCGGAACTGCGGTATATCTCTCTACGCAAAATTATCGATTTCATAGAACTAAAAAAACTCTATAACCGCATGACAAATGTGGTAGCAAAACTAAATAAACTCCCATCATCATTTAGATCATCCGACATAAGGAAAAAAGATCAGCCAACTCCTACTGCATAATGGGATTATATTTTTCTTTTTGATTAATGGGACTTAAAAGCTCACTTACATGCATGCTACCAGTGCATGCTTGCATGTAGACATGTTGATGTGATTTAAAACCCACTCACATATATGTGACACGGTATTTTTACGTGCTTGCATGTGGCTTAGTGCGAAGCCTCTCAACGTCTAGATCAGACGGCTATTATGGACTGATTTACTTCATGTAACGGCTACATCAATTTTGATGACATGGCTCAAGGAGAGGATAGAGAATTCCTAGTAGTGGTGGCTAGCTATTACTCGTAGATAAGTCTTTGTAGAGATTCCACTACATACGGAACAAAATGAATGAATCTACACTTAAAATGCAACTGTATACATCCGCGTGTGGTTCATGGTGAAATCTCTACAAAGACTTATATTTAGGAACGGAGGAAGTACTAGTATAGTACGCACTGTAATTTATCAGCGAGATAAATTTGTACATTGCTATGAAGCTTCCAGCTTCTGTTACATGTATCTTGCGTCCAAGGTTGCCCGTTGCAACATTTCATCATATACAAAGGAGACTAACATGCATGCTATTGCATCTCAATGGTTGACAGATCATAGCAAATATGTACTCCCTTCGTTCCAAAATAAATGTCTCAACTTTGTGCAAACTTTAGTACAAAGTTGTACTACTACTGAAGTTGACACTTATTTTGGAACAGAGACAGCTAAAGAAAAAACGACCATGCAGTCCCTAGCCCTTGAACTGTAAACCCTAACCAGGTTTAATTTGCTGGCAACGTGGCGCTTCCTAAGAAATGAAGTTTGCAACCTTTTGACCATCGGATCATTTTGTGCAGTTTCACCAAAATCGAGATGAGCATCCCTATGGCAATGAAATTGAAGAAGCATGGTTATAATAAGATTACTGGGACTAGTTGGTGAGACATAAACTCATCACAAATACAGTACGTAGAAGCCAGTAGAGGTATGTGCGGGGCAAAGAAGTAGAGAAATATCCACTGGGAGTGATGTGGGCAGCTGGAGCAGTGGTGCAAGTCAGCTGTAAAGGGAGTTGTACCTGAGGGACGTAGCTCAACCTTGAGGTGGGCGGCGGGAGGCGGCAACTGCCCACATCGCGGCACTGAGCAAGGGACGAAGGCAACCTCACCGGCTTTGTGAGAGAGAACGGCGGGGACCCCTGATCGGGACGTGCCGACAGTGGGTTTTTGCCGTCGGCGACGGCCACCGCATCTACACTAAGCATCCACCCCTTCCCCAAGCGGACGTGATCCGTCGGGATGTTAGAGATGCGGCCACAGTCGTTTTGTGCGAGAGAGTGTGAAGAGAGCAACCCCATCAAGCAACCGTGTAGGCTGGCCCGTGCTGACTATGTATATAGTGGAGCGGTTTCCTTTTCTCTCCATATGAACCTATCATATTGCATACGTGCCACTAAAGAAAAAAAAACTTTAATTATAAATGACGCGGCACCTACTACACATTCTCATATAACCTTGCGCTTGGCATCTCCAAAATACTATTAACCTTGCGATTGGCTCTTCGCCTCTTCGGGAAGTCGAGCAATAATGGTAGTGCAGTATATATCGTTCTGGCTATATGAGACCGAATGAATTGTTGCACGTCCACCACGTGGGCGAGGGTCGAGGGGCGAGGGAGAGTGCTACATACGGAGCAAAATGAGTGAATCTACACTCTAAAATATGTCTATATACATCAGTGTTTGGAGTATGTACTAGTATTTCATATTGAAATCTACTAAAGGACATATATATTCCAAACAATATGATATAATCTCTATAACCAAGGTAGTAGGGACGAGGAGTAAACAGAGGGAGTAGTAAATTTTTCTCCTCGTCCTGCGAGCCACCGCGCGCATGGGCGAGGGAGCGGGCGTAAGGTGGAGCAAGCTTCACCTCATCATGTGAGCCACCGCGCCCGTGGGCGGGGGAGACGGCGTACTAAGCAAGCTTTTCCTCGTTCTGCGAGTTGACGGGACACATCAAAATTACTCTAGTGTATAGAGCCGTGCCTCTAAGGTAGTACCCACATGGTTTGCCTCTTTTGTTAACATAACATGTCAAGTCGCAATTTGTTTGTTCACCCGTGGTAGACGATCCTCCCTCCACCAAGTGGACAACCAGTACACATGCCAAATTACCACGTGGGCTTGCTTTTTCGTACAGAAATGAGCTCCACCGTGTACCCGCGCGGGTGTGGTTGGGAAAGAGACGGGAGTACGTGCACCGTGCATGCACCTCTTCTCTTCATGCACGTCCCCACCTACGTGGGTGTGTGTGAGAGATACAAACCGCGTTCGTGAGTGTTTTTTGTTTTGGGGTGGGGGTGGGGTGGGTGGTTGATTTCGTGAATTATTTGTGGGAATATGTGTCGATGACATCTCAAACAAATTTTTGCATGCAATGTGTGTGAAAAGGAGGCCTATCCATATCTTACATAGAGGGTCGGGGAGTCCACGAGAAGAGAGGGAGGGTGTCGTTGTCAAATCCGGCGGATCTCGGGTAGGGGGTCCCGAACTATGCGTCTAGGCGGATGGTAACAGGAGACAAGGGACACAATGTTTTACCCAGGTTCGGGCCCTCTTGATGGAGGTAAAACCCTACGTCCTGCTTGATTAATATTGATGATATGGGTAGTATAAGAGTAGATCTACCACGAGATCGAGGAGGCTAAACCCTAGAAGCTAGCCTATGGTATGATTGTTGTCTGTTGTCCTACGGACTAAAGCCCTCCGGTTTATATAGACACCGGAGAGGGTTAGGGTTACACAAAGTCGGTTACAATGGTAGGAGATCTAAATATCTGCATCGCCAAGCTTGCCTTCCACGCCAAGGAAAGTCCCTTCCGGACACGGGACGAAGTCTTCATTCTTGTATCTTCATAGTCCAGGAGTCCGGCTGAAGGTATAGTCCGGCCATCCGGACACCCCCTAATCCAGGACTCTCTCAGTAGCCCCTGAACCAGGCTTCAATGACGACGAGTCCGGCGTGCAGATTGTCTTCGGCATTGCAAGGCGGGTTCCTCCTCCAAGTACTTCATAGAAGATTTTGAACACAACAGACAGTGTCCGACTCTGCAAAATAAGTTTCCACATATTGCCGTAGAGAGAATAATATTTACAGAAATCTAATCTGCTGACGTATTTCGTAGCGTGACATCATACTACGGCCAAGCCTTTATTCGAATCGTTTTTACTCCCCCTCCTCAGTGCGTTTTGCGAGGCGGTTTCCTTGGCACGTCTTGTCAAAGCAGAGATCGTGGCCCCTTTATTTACGGGATTCTCATCTATACAAACGTGGGTAACCCAATCGTGCACGTTGGCCTGTCCTCTTGATTAAAGGCAAGTCCCAAACGGTTACGGGGAGGGCCCTTGGTATTCAACCTCTTATAAAGAGACCAAGGCCTTACTCCTTTCTTTCAATCTCAAACGATTTCGCCCTTCACCTCGAGTTCCAACACCCAAGGCTCCAAATTTCGGGCGCTTCGGATCTTCGACAATGTCCGGTTCCAACCTTCGAGGCCGATGGGCGCCCTCTTCCGTTACGGAGGAGGACATGCTAAAGCTGAGAGAGGCCAGGTTCTTGACCGGCGAAATCTCGCATAGGTTACTTGCTCAAGGGCAGGTCATTCCCACTCCCAGGCCTGGTGAGAGTGTGGTGTTTATGTGTCACTTCCTTCAGGGGCTAGGCTTCCCAATGGACCCCTTCGTGAGGGGGCTCATGTTTTATTATGGGTTGGAATTTCACGACTTAGCTCCGGAGTCCATCCTCCACATTTCCTCTTTCACCATCGTGTGCGAAGCCTTCCTCTGTATTAATCCCCACTTCGGACTATGGCTCAAGACCTTTAAAGTAGTGCCGAAGACGATCGAGGGGCGGCACATAGAGTGCGGAGGCGCTGTTATAAGCAAGAATGCTGATGCTCCATGGCCCGAGGGCTCTTTTCAAGAGGAGTTCAGCTTGTGGCAATGAGAGTGGTTCTATATCATCGCTCCCAGGGGCACCAAGTGGGTGGCGCCATCTGCCTTTCGTTCGGGTCCCCCACCACTGCTAGCGTCATGGGTCAGTAAAGGACTTGACTGGGGGTCATCCAAGGACGTGCCCTTGTTGCAGGGCCGCATCAGGGATCTCTTAGAAAGTGACCTCAGCCTGGTCAAAGTGACGCAGGTCATGCTGATCCGCCGAACCCTGCCCGGGAAACGTCGCTCCCTCTGCCTGTGGGAGTTTTATCCGGAGGGACCGCGAGCTCTCCAACATTTCATGGGCGCAACGCCCGCGGATATGTATAAATTGTTCTTCGGATCACAAGTGATGTGTCCGGACTTGACCGACGCAGGCCTGAGCTGCAATCGCCCAGATACTAAAGTAAGTAGCCTTGTGCCCGGACTTGCTATCCGTATATTTGTCATAAAACTTGCTTCTAAAGAACTGTTCTTTAAACAGGAGTGGATAGCAAAGGCAAAGCTTATCAGGTGTCCGGCTCCCCTCCCCGAGACCACGCCGGATCCCGTGGTGGTCAGGATGTTGAAGATTGTGCCTTTGAAGGAAAGCAAGGGAGGGGACAAGGAAACTACGGCCTCCTCGAAGGAGGCTGTTTGGAGGGAAGGAATCGAAAATTCCTCTCCTCAAGGAAAGAAGAGGACCACCTTTAGAGATCCGGAGACCGTGGCCTCAAAACGGGGGAAGAAATCTTCGTCAGAGGGTCCTGCGCCGGGGGATACCTTGGTCGAATTATGCCCTCAAGGGGGCCAGCCCTCCACTGAGCCGTAAGTAGAGAGAGGTTTTTTGTTTGAGAAGAATCCTTGTTTTATATCTGAGAAGAGTAACCGAAAATTTACCTTGTAGTTTGGACCTCAGCCCTTCTCAGCAGAGCTCGTCTTCGGGGGATCTTCTTCCGGAGATGATGGAGAGCGCAACGCCTCCTCCTGCCGAACCGCCTAAAGAGGCGGGCGACCCTGAGGTATCGTTGCGGAGGGTTTCTCCGAATCCGGCGTGGCCAGAAGGCAGCCATATGGCCCCCCAAGGCTCTCCGCGTCCATCCTTCGAGAAAGGTCATAGGACGAATCCGGCACCATCCGGTGCATGGTCGGAGGAACTGAAGGATCTGCTAGGGAGAGCATCTTTCTCAGAGGAGCATCGTGCATTGATAGGCACGGTGATTGAAAGGGTTTCGTCCGCGGAAAGCGGATTGCACGAGGCTGTCAGAAGTTTGCTGGCGGGCTTCGAGGTACGCGGAATAACGCAGCTTTTTTAACAGTGGCGCATAAATAGGATGCGCCCTCTGCACATAGTAGCCCCTGAGACTCTGTGCGTTGTCAAAATTGACGGCGCGCAGAGGATCGTAACCCCAGGTCTAAAATGTCGTCTACGTATTTAGGTGACGAAGTGTCCGGCGTCCAGCCAGGCTGATGAATTTGCTGAGCTAAAGCGGCAACTTGACGTGGCAGAGGCCGACATCGTGCTTGTTAACAAGCGGCTTGACGAGGCACAAGGTACGTAACCCCTCCGGTGGCACCTGTAAGAGGAGCTTATGCCAGTATCTTACTATGTGTGTGCTTGATGCAGATGGTGCGGCTGCCACGGAGAGTCTTCGGGCGGAACTTGCCCGAGCCAAGGAGCAAGCCAGAAAAAGTGATGCGGCTGCCAAGAAGGCCCTTGAAGAGCTGAGAGCTGAACAGGCTGCTCACTGCTGAAGCAAGAAAGAGATGGCCGAGATGGCCGTGAAGCTAAAGTGCACTGTTGACCGTTGCAGGCTTCTGGAAAAAGAAGATCGGGCAGAACATACGGACTTGGAGAAGGCCGTTGCCGATGCCAAGGATGCTTTCTCTGTGATGAGAGCTGCGAAGCAGGAGCTTCGTGAAGCCGGAGAGATCGCGGCTGGAAGGCCCTTTATGCTGCGGAGAAAGTTTTGTGATCCTAAGCATGCTCCGTTGGACCGGTTGTGGAGTACGGCGGACACCTATCTTGATTTGGCGGCGAGTGCTGCTGATGCTACCGAACACTTTCGAGATCCAGAAGATCGCAAAGTGGGTCCCGAAGATAAACCGACGGATCGAGGAGGCTAGCTTCTAGGGTTTAGCCTCCTCGATCTCATGGTAGATCTACTCTTGTACTACCCATATCATCAATATTAATCAAGCAGGACGTAGGGTTTTACCTCCATCAAGAGGGCCCGAACCTGGGTAAAACATTGTGTCCCATCCGCCTAGACGCACAGTTCAGGACCCCCTACCCGAGATCCGCCGGTTTTGACACCGACATTGGTGCTTTCATTGAGAGTTCCTCTGTGTCGTCACTTTTAGGCCCGATGGCTCCGCCAATCATCAATAACGATGCAATCCGGGGTGAGACTTTTCTCTCCGGACAGATCTTTGTCTTCGGCGGCTTCGCACCGCGGGCCAATTCGCTTGGCCATCTAGAGCAGATCGAAAGCTACGCCCCTGGCCATCAGGTCATATTTGGAAGTTTAAACTACAGGGCTGACGTCCGCGGGGACTTGATCTTTGACGGATTCGAGCCACAGCCGAGCGCGCCGCACTGTCGCGATGGGCATGATCTAGCTCTGCCACCGAACAGTGCCCTGGAGGCCGCACACGCATCGGTTCTGATCCTTGATTCGGAACCAACTGCGTCGATCGAGGATGAGTGGTTGGACGCCGCCTCGGGGGCTGTGATCCCAACGGGGATCAGCTGAACACCAGTCCTGCACTCCGCAAGGCCCATGACTCTAAAAGGCCGGACTCCTGTACGGTCTCAGAGCCCTCCACGCCCCTGCCAATCAAATCCGAATGGGCGCCGATCATGGAGTTTACCGCCGCGGACATCTTTCAGCACACGCCCTTTGGCGATATTCTAGTCATTAAAGTCTCTCTCTTTATCAGGAGAGCCCTGGCCGGACTACGGTCAGCAAGGTTGGGATACGGACGATGAAGAATTTCAAAGCCCACCCACCACCCATTTGGTAGCCACCGTCGATAATTTAAACAACGTGCTCAATTTCGACTCCGAAGATATCGACGGTATGGACGATGATGCAGGAGACGCACATGAACCAACGCCTATAGGGCATTGGACAGCCACCTCATCCCATGATGTGTACATGGTGGATACACCGAAAGGAAGCGACGACGAGGAACACAGGGATGCAACGGGGGATCGTTCTCTCGAAAAGCAATCAAAGCGGCGGCGTAAACGCCGCTCCAAGCCCCGCCTCGATAAAGACAGCAGCCATACAGATCCAGCCATAGAGCAGGATGAGCCGGCGGACGACGAGCATGCCTCAGAGCAACCGTCCAAACAGGGCAACTCAGATAAACAAACTGAACAACCCATCACCGGCATAAACGGCATTCCGGACGACCTTACACCGGATAAGCTCATGGAGCAAAATAACCTCCACAAAAGGCTCGTCGCTACTGCGCGTAGCTTGAAAAAGCGGAAGCGGAAGCTCAAAACTGCAGAAAACGCACTCAGAATCAAATGGAGCAAAGTACTCAACACCGCAGCCAAATACGGCAATAGTCGCCGCACAAAAAGCTATCCGAAGCGAAAGCTATTGCCGGAATTCAACGAGGAGGCCTTAGAGCCCCCGCATTCAAAAAGTAAGAAAGCCACCCGGTCGGATAGACGACCCCATGGCCAGCACGGAGCGGCAAGCGGCGCCGCACACAAGCCGGCACGTGATCCCCTCAAGGATTCACATCAAAAAGATGGCCCAGCCAGATCTATTTATGGGCCAAGAAAGCAAGCTCTCGTAAGCAATGCAACAAAACCAGTATCCGAACATCACGGCACATCCAAATTCAGGGGTGCCGCACACCCCCTATGTTTTACCGACGATGTCCTGGATTATGAATTTCGAGCGGGATTTAAGCCCGTAAACATAGAGGCATATGACGGAACAACAAACCCCGGAGTCTGGATCGAGGATTATATCCTCCACATACATATGGCCAGAGGAGATGACCTCCACGCCATAAAATACTTACCCCACAAGCTTAAAGGGCCAGCCCAGCATTGGCTCAAAAGCCTTCCTGAAAACACAATTGGAAGTTGGAAAGAGCTCGAGGACGCTTTCCGAGCAAATTTTCAAGGGACCTATGTCCGCCCTCCGGATGCAGACGATCTCAGTCACATAACTCAACAGCCCGGAGAGTCAGCTCGGCAATTCTGGAATAGATTTCTTACTATAAAGAATCAGATAGTCGACTTTTCAGACGCCGAAGCCTTAGCAGCTTTTAAGCATAGCGTCCGAGATGAATGGCTCTCCAGACACCTCGGTCAAGAAAAGCCAAGAACAATGGCCGCATTAACAAGCCTCATGACCCGCTTTTGCGCAGGAGAGGATAGCTGGTTGGCAAGATGTAGCACCAGCGACCCAAGTACATCTGAAATTAGGGATGGAAACGGAAAACCGCGACGCAACAAGGACCGACGCCGGACCAAAGAAAACAGCCCGAAGAGCATGGCAGTCAATGCCGGATTTCAAAGCTCACGGCAGAATCAGAAAAAACCGCCCCTCAAGGATAATAGGGACGAGCTCTCCAATTTAAACAAAATATTGGATAAGATATGTCAGATACACAGTAGTCTCGGGAAGCCTGCAAACCATACCCATAGAGATTGCTGGGTTTTTAAGCAATTCGGCAGACTCAACGCCGAACACAAGGGGCTCGACACACCAAGTGAAGACGATGACGAACCCCAAAAGCAGAGAACCAGGAAACAAAAGAATTTTCCACAAGAAGTAAAAACAGTAAACATACTTCACATAACAAACCGAGCGGCGCCCATAAAGGTACACGCCATACGGCCTATCCCAAAGGAGTCTCGCCACTGGTTGTCAAAACCAATCATCTTCGATCATCTGGATTACTCTAGAAGTATCAGGAACACAGGCTGGACTGCCTTGGTACTCGATCCAATAATTGGCGGACTCCAGTTTACAAATGTCCTGATGGACAGCGGCATCGGTCTAAACCTGATATATCAGGACACAATCCGCCACATGGGGATAGACCCAACAAAAATTCGCCACAGCAAAACCTCCTTTCAAGGGGTAACGCTAGGTCCGGATACCCATTGCATGGGTTTTCTTCGGCTTGAAGTTATATTCGGCTCCCACGATAACTTCCACCACGAAAAGCTGACTTTCCACATCATCCCATTCTCAAGTCGCTATCAAGCACTGCTGGGACGCGAAGCTTTCGCCCGCTTTAACGCAATACCGCATTACGCATCTCTTATGCTCAAGAAGCCCGGTCCATGAGGCATCATCTCACTAAAGGGAAACATGGAACGCGCCCCCCATGCGGAAGATCGTGCGACTGCCTTAACAGCCCCACAATAATACGGCTTCATCAGCCAAAAACATCCAAACAGGTCGTTAAGACCACGGACATGGCTAGATGAGTTCGGCATAAACGTATAATTAATAAAGGATTAATAGTCGTATACCCCTGCGCTAGGGGCTCCGCGCATATAAAATACAAGACAATCAAGCTCAATTTTACCCATTTCAATTTATACTTTGCTTATTTAGTATAACTTCTGTTCGGCACGACCTTTTTTCAACTAAGTTCCTCTCTTTTACAGATGAACACCGTGCTGCGCCCGTCCAGGATACGGCACAACGGAGACACAGGCGCAGATGTGCAGCAGGGACCCGTTCCAAGGATTCTTTTCAGATTAAGACCTGCGTAAACCTTTTTTTACTGTCTCTTGTTGATACACATCCTCCGGTTTTTCGGTATAATCAGGGAGGAGGCTGACGTCTTGGCATGTGGCCACGTCAGAATTTTGCGCATAACTGGACACTAGGGGCTTATAACCAAGGGCGTTGTCCCGCCCGCACTCATAAAGACCGAATACCTTAGGGAGTGTTTGGCGTCGCGAGTTTGGCCTTATATGCATCAGCTCCGAATCATGTCTTTGGTCAAATGTTGGGTTGCCCGGCTCCTGTGTTTTGCTGCCTTACGTTCCGCACTATCGGCTAAGGAGGCACCAGGACAACAACTGCGATTGTGCCCCGATTCGGCCAGGCGACCACCTCAGTACAGAAAGCCGAAAACTGACTGTCATGATATAGCGTGAGACTGGTCAACCACTCGATGACTCACCGGAATCTATAGGATTCCTCCGCATTAACGAAGGGCCGTTTCCCGGCAGGCACATATGCTCCCCGAGTTCGGGCGAGCGCAGGCGCCACCAGGGGCTATCTAAGTAGCCTCACTGTCAAGCTCCTATGGCTAAGTGAAAGTGATAAAGCATTATAGTCCGATTGCCTAGCTCGCTGTGCTATCACCTCCTTTGTAGGACCAAGACGTTGGGTCAAGTGTGAAAATGCGCCTTCTGCGAGCACCCTCGCATTATTTGTGTGGGGGCTGAAGCCGATGACTGCCATCTTTCAGATTATATATATATATATATCTTAAAATAGCCGCACAGGAGGTGTTACAAATACTTGAAGGCACAAGTATAATAGGCTTCTACAATTTATCAAAATATTGTTTTACAATAAAATATGCTATTAGAACATAGCATCCTTCGAGCAATGCGTCTCTGTTACACGAGCGCCTTGAAGGACTTCCTGAAAATAGTGCTCGGCAGGTACTCAGCTTTTGTCCGAATCTCGGGATGCAACAACGGTGGTCTCCATCTCCGCCCAGTATGTCTTAACACGAGCAAGAGCCATCGCTGCGCCCTCTATGCATGTTGACCTCTTCATGGCATTAATACGCGGCACCGCACCAAGGAACTGCTGCACCAAGCTGAAATAACTCTTCGGCTCCGATCTCTCCGGCCACATATGACTCATGACGCACTTCATGGCGAGTCCGGACAACCTATTCAGCTTGGCCCATTCGGCCAGACGATTGGGCACCGACAGTGGACGCTCTGGATTGTGGAACTGCGACCAGAAGAGTTTCTCCACTTCGCGATCTTCTTGATCTCGAAAGTGTTCGGTCGCATCAGCAGCACTCGCCGCCAAATCCAGATAGGTCTCCGCCGTACTCCACAACCGGTCCAACGGAGCATGCTTAGGATCACAAAACTTCGAGAAAGGTCATAGGACGAATCCGGCACCATCCGGTGCATGGTCGGAGGAACTGAAGGATCTGCTAGGGAGAGCATCTTTCTCAGAGGAGCATCGTGCATTGATAGGCACGGTGATTGAAAGGGTTTCGTCCGCGGAAAGCGGATTGCACGAGGCTGTCAGAAGTTTGCTGGCGGGCTTCGAGGTACGCGGAATAACGCAGCTTTTTTAACAGTGGCGCATAAATAGGATGCGCCCTCTGCACATAGTAGCCCCTGAGACTCTGTGCGTTGTCAAAATTGACGGCGCGCAGAGGATCGTAACCCCAGGTCTAAAATGTCGTCTACGTATTTAGGTGACGAAGTGTCCGGCGTCCAGCCAGGCTGATGAATTTGCTGAGCTAAAGCGGCAACTTGACGTGGCAGAGGCCGACATCGTGCTTGTTAACAAGCGGCTTGACGAGGCACAAGGTACGTAACCCCTCCGGTGGCACCTGTAAGAGGAGCTTATGCCAGTATCTTACTATGTGTGTGCTTGATGCAGATGGTGCGGCTGCCACGGAGAGTCTTCGGGCGGAACTTGCCCGAGCCAAGGAGCAAGCCAGAAAAAGTGATGCGGCTGCCAAGAAGGCCCTTGAAGAGCTGAGAGCTGAACAGGCTGCTCACTGCTGAAGCAAGAAAGAGATGGCCGAGATGGCCGTGAAGCTAAAGTGCACTGTTGACCGTTGCAGGCTTCTGGAAAAAGAAGATCGGGCAGAACATACGGACTTGGAGAAGGCCGTTGCCGATGCCAAGGATGCTTTCTCTGTGATGAGAGCTGCGAAGCAGGAGCTTCGTGAAGCCGGAGAGATCGCGGCTGGAAGGCCCTTTATGCTGCGGAGAAAGTTTTGTGATCCTAAGCATGCTCCGTTGGACCGGTTGTGGAGTACGGCGGACACCTATCTTGATTTGGCGGCGAGTGCTGCTGATGCTACCGAACACTTTCGAGATCCAGAAGATCGCAAAGTGGGTCCCGAAGATAAACCGACGGATCGAGGAGGCTAGCTTCTAGGGTTTAGCCTCCTCGATCTCATGGTAGATCTACTCTTGTACTACCCATATCATCAATATTAATCAAGCAGGACGTAGGGTTTTACCTCCATCAAGAGGGCCCGAACCTGGGTAAAACATTGTGTCCCATCCGCCTAGACGCACAGTTCAGGACCCCCTACCCGAGATCCGCCGGTTTTGACACCGACATTGGTGCTTTCATTGAGAGTTCCTCTGTGTCGTCACTTTTAGGCCCGATGGCTCCGCCAATCATCAATAACGATGCAGTCCGGGGTGAGACTTTTCTCTCCGGACAGATCTTTGTCTTCGGCGGCTTCGCACCGCGGGCCAATTCGCTTGGCCATCTAGAGCAGATCGAAAGCTACGCCCCTGGCCATCAGGTCATATTTGGAAGTTTAAACTACAGGGCTGACGTCCGCGGGGACTTGATCTTTGACGGATTCGAGCCACAGCCGAGCGCGCCGCACTGTCGCGATGGGCATGATCTAGCTCTGCCACCGAACAGTGCCCTGGAGGCCGCACACGCATCGGTTCTGATCCTTGATTCGGAACCAACTGCATCGATCGAGGATGAGTGGTTGGACGCCGCCTCGGGGGCTGTGATCCCAACGGGGATCAGCTGAACACCAGTCCCGCACTCCGCAAGGCCCATGACTCTAAAAGGCCGGACTCCTGTACGGTCTCAGAGCCCTCCACGCCCCTGCCAATCAAATCCGAATGGGCGCCGATCATGGAGTTTACCGCCGCGGACATCTTTCAGCACACGCCCTTTGGCGATATTCTAGTCATTAAAGTCTCTCTCTTTATCAGGAGAGCCCTGGCCGGACTACGGTCAGCAAGGTTGGGATACGGACGATGAAGAATTTCAAAGCCCACCCACCACCCATTTGGTAGCCACCGTCGATAATTTAAACAACGTGCTCAATTTCGACTCCGAAGATATCGACGGTATGGACGATGATGCAGGAGACACACATGAACCAACGCCTATAGGGCATTGGACAGCCACCTCATCCCATGATGTGTACATGGTGGATACACCGAAAGGAAGCGACGACGAGGAACACAGGGATGCAACGGGGGATCGTTCTCTCAAAAAGCAATCAAAGCGGCGGCGTAAACGCCGCTCCAAGCCCCGCCTCGATAAAGACAGCAGCCATACAGATCCAGCCATAGAGCAGGATGAGCCGGCGGACGACGAGCATGCCTCAGAGCAACCGTCCAAACAGGGCAACTCAGATAAACAAACTGAACAACCCATCACCGGCATAAACGGCATTCCGGACGACCTTACACCGGATAAGCTCATGGAGCAAAATAACCTCCACAAAAGGCTCGTCGCTACTGCGCGTAGCTTGAAAAAGCGGAAGCGGAAGCTCAAAACTGCAGAAAACGCACTCAGAATCAAATGGAGCAAAGTACTCAACACCGCAGCCAAATACGGCGATAGTCGCCGCACAAAAAGCTATCCGAAGCGAAAGCTATTGCCGGAATTCAACGAGGAGGCCTTAGAGCCCCCGCATTCAAAAAGTAAGAAAGCCACCCGGTCGGATAGACGACCCCATGGCCAGCACGGAGCGGCAAGCGGCGCCGCACACAAGCCGGCACATGATCCCCTCAAGGATTCACATCAAAAAGATGGCCCAGCCAGATCTATTTATGGGCCAAGAAAGCAAGCTCTCGTAAGCAATGCAACAAAACCAGTATCCGAACATCACGGCACATCCAAATTCAGGGGTGCCGCACACCCCCTATGTTTTACCGACGATGTCCTGGATTATGAATTTCGAGCGGGATTTAAGCCCGTAAACATAGAGGCATATGACGGAACAACAAACCCCGGAGTCTGGATCGAGGATTATATCCTCCACATACATATGGCCAGAGGAGATGACCTCCACGCCATAAAATACTTACCCCACAAGCTTAAAGGGCCAGCCCAGCATTGGCTCAAAAGCCTTCCTGAAAACACAATTGGAAGTTGGAAAGAGCTCGAGGACGCTTTCCGAGCAAATTTTCAAGGGACCTATGTCCGCCCTCCGGATGCAGACGATCTCAGTCACATAACTCAACAGCCCGGAGAGTCAGCTCGGCAATTCTGGAATAGATTTCTTACTATAAAGAATCAGATAGTCGACTTTTCAGACGCCGAAGCCTTAGCAGCTTTTAAGCATAGCGTCCGAGATGAATGGCTCTCCAGACACCTCGGTCAAGAAAAGCCAAGAACAATGGCCGCATTAACAAGCCTCATGACCCGCTTTTGCGCAGGAGAGGATAGCTGGTTGGCAAGATGTAGCACCAGCGACCCAAGTACATCTGAAATTAGGGATGGAAACGGAAAACCGCGACGCAACAAGGACCGACGCCGGACCAAAGAAAACAGCCCGAAGAGCATGGCAGTCAATGCCGGATTTCAAAGCTCACGGCAGAATCAGAAAAAACCGCCCCTCAAGGATAATAGGGACGAGCTCTCCAATTTAAACAAAATATTGGATAAGATATGTCAGATACACAGTAGTCTCGGGAAGCCTGCAAACCATACCCATAGAGATTGCTGGGTTTTTAAGCAATTCGGCAGACTCAACGCCGAACACAAGGGGCTCGACACACCAAGTGAAGACGATGACGAACCCCAAAAGCAGAGAACCAGGAAACAAAAGAATTTTCCACAAGAAGTAAAAACAGTAAACATACTTCACATAACAAACCGAGCGGCGCCCATAAAGGTACACGCCATACGGCCTATCCCAAAGGAGTCTCGCCACTGGTTGTCAAAACCAATCATCTTCGATCATCTGGATTACTCTAGAAGTATCAGGAACACAGGCTGGACTGCCTTGGTACTCGATCCAATAATTGGCGGACTCCAGTTTACAAATGTCCTGATGGACAGCGGCATCGGTCTAAACCTGATATATCAGGACACAATCCGCCACATGGGGATAGACCCAACAAAAATTCGCCACAGCAAAACCTCCTTTCAAGGGGTAACGCTAGGTCCGGATACCCATTGCATGGGTTTTCTTCGGCTTGAAGTTATATTCGGCTCCCACGATAACTTCCACCACGAAAAGCTGACTTTCCACATCATCCCATTCTCAAGTCGCTATCAAGCACTGCTGGGACGCGAAGCTTTCGCCCGCTTTAACGCAATACCGCATTACGCATCTCTTATGCTCAAGAAGCCCGGTCCATGAGGCATCATCTCACTAAAGGGAAACATGGAACGCGCCCCCCATGCGGAAGATCGTGCGACTGCCTTAACAGCCCCACAATAATACGGCTTCATCAGCCAAAAACATCCAAACAGGTCGTTAAGACCACGGACATGGCTAGATGAGTTCGGCATAAACGTATAATTAATAAAGGATTAATAGTCGTATACCCCTGCGCTAGGGGCTCCGCGCATATAAAATACAAGACAATCAAGCTCAATTTTACCCATTTCAATTTATACTTTGCTTATTTAGTATAACTTCTGTTCGGCACGACCTTTTTTCAACTAAGTTCCTCTCTTTTACAGATGAACACCGTGCTGCGCCCGTCCAGGATACGGCACAACGGAGACACAGGCGCAGATGTGCAGCAGGGACCCGTTCCAAGGATTCTTTTCAGATTAAGACCTGCGTAAACCTTTTTTTACTGTCTCTTGTTGATACACATCCTCCGGTTTTTCGGTATAATCAGGGAGGAGGCTGACGTCTTGGCATGTGGCCACGTCAGAATTTTGCGCATAACTGGACACTAGGGGCTTATAACCAAGGGCGTTGTCCCGCCCGCACTCATAAAGACCGAATACCTTAGGGAGTGTTTGGCGTCGCGAGTTTGGCCTTATATGCATCAGCTCCGAATCATGTCTTTGGTCAAATGTTGGGTTGCCCGGCTCCTGTGTTTTGCTGCCTTACGTTCCGCACTATCGGCTAAGGAGGCACCAGGACAACAACTGCGATTGTGCCCCGATTCGGCCAGGCGACCACCTCAGTACAGAAAGCCGAAAACTGACTGTCATGATATAGCGTGAGACTGGTCAACCACTCGATGACTCACCGGAATCTATAGGATTCCTCCGCATTAACGAAGGGCCGTTTCCCGGCAGGCACATATGCTCCCCGAGTTCGGGCGAGCGCAGGCGCCACCAGGGGCTATCTAAGTAGCCTCACTGTCAAGCTCCTATGGCTAAGTGAAAGTGATAAAGCATTATAGTCCGATTGCCTAGCTCGCTGTGCTATCACCTCCTTTGTAGGACCAAGACGTTGGGTCAAGTGTGAAAATGCGCCTTCTGCGAGCACCCTCGCATTATTTGTGTGGGGGCTGAAGCCGATGACTGCCATCTTTCAGATTATATATATATATATATATATATCTTAAAATAGCCGCACAGGAGGTGTTACAAATACTTGAAGGCACAAGTATAATAGGCTTCTACAATTTATCAAAATATTGTTTTACAATAAAATATGCTATTAGAACATAGCATCCTTCGAGCAATGCGTCTCTGTTACACGAGCGCCTTGAAGGACTTCCTGAAAATAGTGCTCGGCAGGTACTCAGCTTTTGTCCGAATCTCGGGATGCAACAACGGTGGTCTCCATCTCCGCCCAGTATGTCTTAACACGAGCAAGAGCCATCGCTGCGCCCTCTATGCATGTTGACCTCTTCATGGCATTAATACGCGGCACCGCACCAAGGAACTGCTGCACCAAGCTGAAATAACTCTTCGGCTCCGATCTCTCCGGCCACATATGACTCATGACGCACTTCATGGCGAGTCCGGACAACCTATTCAGCTTGGCCCATTCGGCCAGACGATTGGGCACCGACAGTGGACGCTCTGGATTGTGGAACTGCGACCAGAAGAGTTTCTCCACTTCGCGATCTTCTTGATCTCGAAAGTGTTCGGTCGCATCAGCAGCACTCGCCGCCAAATCCAGATAGGTCTCCGCCGTACTCCACAACCGGTCCAACGGAGCATGCTTAGGATCACAAAACTTTCTCCGCAGCATAAAGGGCCTTCCAGCCGCGATCTCTCCGGCTTCACGAAGCTCCTCCTTCGCAGATCTCATCGCAGAGCGAGCATCCTTGGCATCGGCAATGGCCTTCTCCAAGTCCGTCTGTTCCGCCCGATCTTCTTTTTTCAGAAGCCTGCAACGGTCAGCAGTGCTCTTCAGCTTCACGGCCATCTTAGCCATCTCTTTCTTGCTTCGGCAGTGAGTAGCCTGTTTGGCTCTCAGCTCTTCAAGGGCCTTCTTAGCAGCCGCATCACATTTTTGGCTTGCTCCTTGGCTCGTGCAAGTTCCGCCCGAAGACTCTCCGTGGCAGCCGCACCATCTGCATCAAGCACACACATAGTAAGATACTGGCATAAGCTCCTCTTACCAGGTGCCACCGGAGGGGTTACATACCTTGCGCCTCGTCAAGCCGCTTGTTAACAAGCATGATGTCGGCCTCTGCCACGTCAAGTTGCCGCTTCAGCTCGGCAAATTCATCAGTCCGGCTGGACACCGGACACTTCGTCACCTAAATACGAAGACGGCATTTTAGACATGGGGTTACGATCCTCTGCGCGTCGTTAATTTTGACAACGCACAGAGTCTAAGGGGCTACTATGTGCACAGGGCGCATCCTATTTATGTGCCACTGTTAAAAAAGGTGCGTTATTCCGCGTACCTCAAAGCCCGTCAGCAAACTTCTGACAGCCTCGTGCAATCCGCTTTCCACGGACGAAACCCTTTCAATCACCGTGCCTATCAATGCACGATGCTCCTCTGAGATAGATGCTCGCCCTAGCAGATCCTTCAGCTCCTCTGACCGTGCACCGGACGGTGCCAGATTCGTCCTATGACCTTTCTCGAAGGATGGACGCGGAGAGCCTTGGGGGGCCATACGGCAGCCTTCCGGCCCCGCCGGATTCAGAGAAACCCTCGGCGACGATACCTCAGGGTGGCCCGCCTCTTTAGGCGGTTCGGCATGGGAGGCGTTCTGCTCTCCATCATCTCCGGAAGAAGATCCCCCGAAGACGAGCTCTGCTGAGAAGGGCTGAGGTCCGAACTACAAGGTAAATTTTCGGTTACTCTTCTCAGATATAAAACAAGGATTCTTCTCAAAGAAAAAACCTCTCTCTACTTACGGCTCGGTGGAGGGCTGGCCCCCTTGAGGGCATAGTTCGGCTGAGGTATCCCCCGGCGCAGGACCCTCTGACGAAGATTTCTTCCCATGTTTTGAGGCCACGGTCTCCGGGTCTCCAGAGGCGGTCCTCTTCTTTCCTTGAGGAGAGGAATTTTCGATTCCTTCCCTCCTAACAACCTCCTTCGAGGAGGCCGTAGTTTCCTTGTCCCCTCCCTTGGTTTCCTTCAAAAGCACAATCTTCAACATCCTGACCAGCACGGGATCTGGCATGGTCTCGGTGAGGGGAGCCGGACACCTGATAAGCTTTGCCTTCGCTATCCACTCCTGTTTGAAGAACAATTCTTTAGAAGCAAGTTTTGTGACAAATATACGGATAGCAAGTCCGGGCACAAGGCTACTTACTTTAGTATCCGGGCGATTGCAGCTCAGGCCTGCGTCCTCGGTCAAGTCCGGACACATCACTTGTGATCCGAAGAACAATTTATACATTTCCGCGGGCATTGCGCCCATGAAATGCTGGAGAGCTCGCGGTCCCTCCGGATTAAACTCCCATAGGCGGAGGGAGCGACGTTTCCCGGGCAGGGTTCGGCGGATCAGCATGACCTGCATCACTTTGACCAGGCTAAGGTCACTTTCTAAGAGATCCCTGATGCGGCCCTGCAACTAGGGTACGTCCTTGGATGACCCCCAGTCAAGTCCTTTATTGACCGATGACGCTAGCTGTGGTGGGGGACCCGAACGAAAGGCAGATGGCGCCACCCACTTGGTGCCCCTGGGAGCGATGATATAGAACCACTCTCGTTGCCACAAGCTGAACTCCTCTTGAAAAGAGCCCTCGGGCCATGGAGCATCGGCATTCTTGCTTATAACAGCGCCTCCGCACTCTGCGTGCCACCCCTCGATCGTCTTCGGCACTACTTTAAAGGTCTTGAGCCATAGTCCGAAGTGGGGATTAATACGGAGGAAGGATTCGCACACGACGATGAAAGAGGAAATGTGGAGGATGGACTCTGGAGCTAAGTCGTGAAATTCCAACCCGTAATAAAACATGAGCCCCCTCACGAAGGGGTCCATTGGGAAGCCTAGCCCCTAAAGGAAGTGAGACATAAACACCACGCTCTCACCAGGCCTGGGAGTGGGAATGACCTGCCCTTGAGCAAGTAACCTATGCGAGATTTCGCCGGTCAAGAACCTGGCCTCTCTCAGCTTTAGCACGTCCTCCTCCGTAATAGAAGAGGGCGCCCATCGGCCTCGAAGGTCGGAACCGGACATTGTCGAAGATCCGAAGCGCCCGAAATTTGGAGCCTTGGGTGTTGGAACTCGAGGTGAAGGGCGAAATCGTATGAGATTGAAAGAAAGGAGTAAGGCCTTGGTCTCTTTATAAGAGGTTGAATACCAAGGGCCCTCCCCGTAACCGTTTGGGACTCGCCTTTAATCAAGAGGACACGCCAACGGGCACGATTGGGTTACCCATGTTCGTACAGATGAGAATCCCGTAAATAAAGGGTCCACGATCTCTGCTTTGACAAGACATGCGAAGGAAACCGCCTCGCAAAACGCGCTGAGGGGCCACGATTCGAATAAAGGCTTGGCCGTAGTGTGATGTCACGCTACGGAATACGTCAGCAGATTAGATTTGTGTAAATATTATTCTCTCTACGGCAATATGTGGAAACTTATTTTGCAGAGTCGGACACATTCTGTTGTGTTCAAAATCTTCTATGAATTACTTGGAGGAGGAACCCGCCTTGCAACGCCGAAGACAATCTGCGCGCCGGACTCGTTGTCATTGAAGCCTGGTTCAGGGGCTACTGAGGGAGTCCTGGATTAGGGGGTGTCCGGATGGCCGGACTATACCTTCAGCCGGACTCCTGGACTATGAAGATACAAGATTGAAGAGTCCATCCCGTGTCCGGAAGGGACTTTCCTTGGCGTGGAAGGCAAGCTTGGCGATGCGGATATTTAGATCTCCTACCATTGTGACCGACTTTGTGTAACCCTAACCCTCTCCAGTGTCTATATAAACCGGAGGGCTTTAGTCCGTAGGACAACATACAACAATCATACCATAGGCTAGCTTCTAGGATTTAGCCTCCTCGATCTCGTGGTAGATCTACTCTTGTACTACCCATATCATCAATATTAATCAAGCACGACGTAGGGTTTTACCTCCATCAAGAGGGCCCGAACCTGGGTAAAACATTGTGTCCCTTGTCTCCTGTTACCATCCGCCTAGACGCACAGTTCGGGACCCCCTACCCGAGATCCGCCGGTTTTGACACCGACATTGGTGCTTTCATTGAGAGTTCCTCTGTGTCGTCGCTTTTAGGCCCGATGGCTCCTCCGATCATCAATAACGATGCAGTCCAGGGTGAGATTTTTCTCCCCGGATAGATCTTCGTCTTCGGCGGCTTTGCACTGCGGGCCAATTCGCTTGGCCATCTGGAGCAGATCGAAAGCTACGCCCCTGGCCATCAGGTCAGATTTGGAAGTTTAAACTACACAGCTGACGTCTGCTGGGACTTGATCTTCGACGGATTCGAGCCACAGCCGAGCGTGCCGCACTGTCGCAATGGGCATGATCTAGCTCTGCCACCGAACAGTGCCCTAGAGGCCGCACACGCATCGGTTCCGACCCTCGATTTGGAACCGACAGCGCCGATCGAGGATGAGTGGTTGGACGCCGCCTCGGGGGCTGCAATCCCAACGGCGATCGAGCCGAACACCAGTCCCGCACTCCGCAAGGCCCGTGACTCCAAGGGGCTGGACTCCTGTCCGGACTCCGAGCCCTCCACGCCCCTGCCAATTGAATCCGATTGGGCACCGATCATGGAGTTTACCACCGCGGACATCTTTCAGCACTCGCCCTTTGGCGATATTCTGAAGTCATTAAAGTCTCTCTCTTTATCAGGAGAGCCCTGGCCGGACTACGGTCAGCAAGGTTGGGATACGGACGATGAAGAAATTCAAAGCCCACCCACCACCCACTTTGTAGCCACTGTCGATGATTTAACCGACATGCTCGACTTCGACTCCGAAGACATCGATGGTATGGACGTCGATGCAGGAGACGATCAAGAACCAGCACCTATAGGGCACTGGAAAGCCACCTCGTCGTACGACATATACATGGTGGATACCCCAAAAGAAGGGGATGGCGATGGAATGGCGGGGGATGACCCCTCCAAGAAACAACCTAAGCGCCGGCGTCAGCGGCGCCGCTCTAAATCCCGCCAAAGCAAAAACGGTGATTCCAGCACAGGAGATAATAATACTCCGGATAGCGTCAAAGAACACCCCCTCCAGCAAGATTCAGCACAGGAGGATGGAGAAGCCAGCCCTCATTGGAGAGCGGCAGACAGAGAGGTCGAGGACGATAATTATATGCCTCCCTCCGAAGACGAGGCAAGCCTCGACGAAGACGAACTCGTCGTGCCAGAGGATCCCGTCGAACAAGAGCATTTCAAATGCAGGCTTATGGCCACGGCAAGCAGCCTTAAGAAAAAACAGCAACAGCTTAGAGCTGATCAAGATTTGCTAGCCGACAGATGGATTGAAGTCCTTGCGGCCGAAGAGTATGAACTCGAACGCCCCTCCAAGAGCTACCCAAAGCGCAGGTTGTTACCCCGATTAGAGGAGGAAGCACCTAAACCTACATCACCAGCGCATGATATGGCCGATCGGCCACCTCGTGGCCGCGACAGAGAGGCCTCTCGGCCCTCTACTCAAGCCGCACCCCGGCGCCGCTCAAAACATACTAAGGCACGAGAAAATGCGCCAGACCTGCGAGACATATTGGAGGACAAGGCGAGGCAAACAAGATCGATCTACGGATCGCGCGGGCGCCCACAGCACGTGACGGTGATCGTCACTCCGGATATAATAAATCCGGCCGGGCCGAACACAATAGACAAAGCTCGTTTGAGCTGCGTCGTGATATAGCCCAATACAGAGGCGCCACACACCCCTATGCTTCACAGATGAAGTAATGGATCATCAAATCCTTGAGGGTTTCAAACCCGTGAACATCGAATCATACGATGGCACAACAGATCCCGCGGTATGGATCGAGGATTATCTCCTTCATATCCACATGGCCCGCGGCGACGATCTACACGCCATCAAATACCTCCCACTCAAACTTAAGGGACCAGCTCGGCATTGGCTTAACAGCTTGCCGGCTGAATCGATCGGTTGTTGGGAGGACCTGGAAGCCGCATTCCTCGACAATTTCCAGGGTACCTATGTGCGACCACCAGACGCCGATGACCTAAGCCACATAATTCAGCAGCCAGAGGAATCGGCCAGGCAATTCTGGACACGGTTCCTAACAAAGAAAAACCAAATAGTCGACTGTCCGGACGCAGAGGCCCTAGCAGCCTTCAAGCATAATATCCGCGACGAGTGGCTTGTCCGGCACCTTGGACAGGAAAAGCGGAAATCTATGGCAGCCCTCACGACACTCATGACCCGCTTTTGTGCGCAAGAAGACAGCTAGCTAGCTTGTAGCAATAACTTGACCAAGAACCTTGGTAATTCGGACACCAAGGACAACAGTGGCAGGTCGCGTCGGAACAAGCAAAAGCGCCGCATTAACAGCGACAGCAACGACGATACGACAGTCAATGCCGGATTCAGAAGCTATAAATCCGGTCAACGGAAAAATCCATTCAAAAGAAATAATCAGGGCCCGTCCAGTTTGGACCGAATACTCGACCACTTGTGCCAGATACATGGCACCCCCGAAAAGCTAGCCAATCACACCAACAGAGATTGTTGGGTGTTCAAGCAGGCAAGCAAGCTAAATGCTGAAAATAGAGACAAGGGGCTGCGTAGCGATGACGAGGAGGAGCCCCGGCCGCCGAACAACAGTGGACAGAAGGGTTTTCCCCCACAAGTGCGGACGGTGAACATGATATACGCAACCCACATCCCCAAGAGGGACCAGAAGCGTGCGTTAAGGGACGTATATGCGATGGAGCCAGTCGCCCCAAAGTTCAACCCATGGTCCTCCTGCCCGATCACCTTCGATCGAAGGGACCACCCCACTAGCATCCGTCATGGCAGATTCGCCGCATTGGTTCTAGACCCAATTATTGACAGATTTCATCCCACAAGAGTCCTTATGGACGGCGGCAGCAGCCTGAACCTGCTTTACCAGGATACAGTGCGGAAAATGGGCATAGATCCCTCGAGGATTAAGCCCACCAAAACGACCTTTAAAGGCGTCATACCAGGTGTAGAGGCCAACTGTACAGGCTCATTCACACTTGAAGTGGTCTTCGGATGTCCGGATAATTTCCAAAGCGAGGAGTTAATCTTCAACATAGTCCCGTTCCGCAGTGGCTATCACGCACTGCTCGGGCGAACCGCATTCACAAAGTTCAATGCGGTGCCGCACTACGCATACCTTAAGCTCAAGATGCCAGGCCCTCGAGGAGTAATCACGGTCAATGGAAACACCGAACGCTCCCTCCGAACGGAGGAGCACACGGCGGCCCTCGCAGCGGAAGTACAAAGCAGCCTCTCAAGGCAGCTCTCCAGTCCGGCCGTTAAATGTCCGGACACCGTCAAGCGCGCCCAGAGTAACCTACAACAAGACCGCCTAGCACGTTCCGAGCAGGCGTAGCAATGCGGCCCCAACCCCAGCCCTCGCGAAATAGCGAAACCAGTGCTTCGCATACATAACTACGCTCTCGAAATACCATGGGCACAGGGGGAGGGGCACCATCACGGCACGCCCGAAACACGGCTTAAACCGCACTAGGGGCTGCCGATTTCTTTATTTTCTCTTACTTTCAGGACTCCATACTTCGGAAGGCCTGTTCGGCAATCCAACTGCCGCTCAAACGATGCAAGAACCAGGAAAGCAGAAAAGCTACGCCGCATTATAGAACTCCCAGGTGGTCTCTATCACAAGCAGTATACCTGTTTTGCATACTATTCCGCAGCCTGCCCCTAGAAAGGACATGTTAAATAGTCCCGCTTTTGCTTATCGCACTATTTGTATCGTTCTGCTTCGATCGCAGCCTTTCTATAAACAAGAAGCTCACTTTCACATATTTGCTTTGCATAAAGAATGCCTTACCTGCTGCTATCTTTTTCACCACATCCAACTCCTGGAGGGCCTTCTGGGATTCAGCCTTGGCAGACTTGGCATTTTCAATAGCCGCCGCGAGCTCGGACGCTCGCGTCTTTGAGTCAAGCTCCAAACTCTCATGTTTTTCCATGAGAACCAGGAACTCTTGTCGCAGCTCGCCAACTTGCGCCTCATATTTCTCCCGCTCGGTGCGCTCCGCGACCGCTCTCTTCTTGGCCTCGGCCAATGCTTGCTTGAGGGTCGCCACCTCAGTTGTGGCACCTACGATAGCCATGTTAATCCTGTCATATTTTTGCAATTGCACTTTTATATTTTCTTTTGCTTTTTTCTATAAGGTATCTCTTACCTTCTTTCTCCTCGAGCTGCCGCTTGGCAAGGCTGAGCTCTTGCTCGGACCGCTCAAGGCCCTGCTTCAGTGTGCCCACCTCCGCAGTCAGTGCGGCGGTCGCCAGCAGCGAAGCCTGCATACGCATATTGACTCTTTTTCTGTTAGACTCCTACGAATTTTATTAGATCCTCTATTCGGCTTTTCTTTCCGAACGCCAAACAGAGCACCAGGGGCTACTGTCTATGCCGTAATATTTTTTATATATTCTGTACTTACGTCGAAGCCTGTTAGAAGGCTGGCACAAGCTTCAGTCAGTCCGCTCTTGGCGGACTGAACCTTCTGGATCACCGCACTCATAATAGTGCGGTGCTCCTCGTCGATGGAGGCGCTGTTAAGCACCTCCAGCAGATTGTCCGGCGCCTCCGGTTGGACGGGGGCCGCCGGCTCAGTAGGCTTGCTCCTCTTGGAAGGAGTTCGCCTACCACGGTCCGGAACCATTGACGATTCCGGCGCAGTGTCCGGCTCAAAGCCGGACTTGGTGCCCTGGGGGGTTTTATCCCCTTTACTCCTGGAGTTCGGGAGGTCGCCTTGTGCCGCCTCCAGGACCACCTCCTCCTGGCTTGGAACCTGTTGGGACAACACTTCGGCGTTGTCCGTAGGGCGGGGGGAGGTAGCCGTCGGAAGGGAGTTCACGTCCGACGAATCCAGGGAGCCGCTCGACGACTCGTCGAGCCCGGCTTTGGGCGGACTGCATAGATATATTCGACATAAGGGAAAGCTGTGCAACAAAGGAATACTACGAGTTACTCCGGCATCCGAATAACTTACGATCTCGCCAGGCGCTTGGCCCTGTGTGGCCACTCCTCTTCACCATCGTCGGCATCGGTGGAGTAGTCCGGAGGAGGGGTCCTCTCCTCCCTGGACCCCTCGGCCTCCCCTGTTGGGGCGGCCTTTCTCTTCTTTCCTCCCCCCGCTGGAGGGGGAGAGGGTTCTTCTTCCTCCTCCTCGTTTTCATGGGAGGAGCGCGTCTCGGACTCGTCGAATGATGAATCCGACACCTCCAAGCGCCAGGAACTCTTTCGAGTCCCTGTGGCCTTCTTCTCCGGCACCACATAAGGTGCCGGAGCCAGCAGCTTCGCTAAGTGAGCATCGGTTGGGTCTTTGGGCAAAGGGGCCGGACAGTCGATCTGTCCGGACTTCGCCTGCCAATCATGTCAAAGGAAAGGGAGTTTAGATCCCGCATAGAGTCAAACTATAGAAAACCAACATCCTGTAAAAGGTAAAAATAGCTTACCGCACTAGCGTGACGCTGCGTGCTGAATCCGCGGTCCTCAGAAGCGGGTGCGGGACCCTCGGCGCCTTTGAATAGCACCTTCCCGGCGTCTTCGTACGTCGTGTCGAAGAGCCTGCTCAGGGTTGGGTGCTGCACCGGGTCAAACTCCCACAGATTGAAACCCGTTGCTGACACGGGAGGATCCGGTGGATGAGCATAACCTGGACTACATAGACAAGCTTGAGCTGCTTGTTCACCAGGTTTTGGATGCATTTTTGCAGTCCAGTTACTTCTCCTTGGTTGCCCCACGACAGGCCCGTCTCTTTCCAAGACGTGAGCCGCGTAGGGGGTCCGGACCAGAACTCGGGGGCTGCGTCCCATTCAGGGTCGCGCGGCTCGGTGATGTAAAACCACCCTGACTGCGACCCCTTCAGGGTCTCCACAAAGGAGCCCTCCAGCCATAGGACGTTGGCCATCTTGCCCTCCATGGCGCCTCCGCACTCCGCCTGGTTGCCGCGCACCACCTTTGGCTTGACGTTGAAAGTCCTGAGCCATAGGCCGAAATGGGGGCGGATGCAGAGGAAGGACTCGCACACGACGATAAACGCCGAGATGTTGAGGACAAAGTTCGGGGACAGATCGTGGAAATCCAGGCCATAGTAGAACATGAGCCCCCGAACGAATGGGTGGAGAGGAAAACCAAGTCCGCGGAGAAAGTGGAGAAGGAATACTACCCTCTCATGGGGCCTTGGGGTGGGGAGGAGCTTCCCTTCTCGGGAAGCAGGTGCGCGATGTCGTTAGACAAGTATCCGGCTTTCCTTAGTTTTTTCATATGGCCCTCCATGACGGAGGAGACCATCCACTTGCCTCCCGCTCCGGACATGGCTGGAGAAGGTTGAGGTGGGAAGTGCGGGCTTGGGCGCTGGAGCTCGAGTGCGCGGAAAATGGATAGGCAAAGGAGGAAGAAGGTGTAGGTAAAAAGGTGGATCCTTATCCCTTTATATGGGCGGATGCGGCTAAGCGTCCCCACCAGCCTGATAAAACTCGCTTATCTCCCAAGCGCCGTGATAAATGGCGCGGTTGGGTTACCCACATCCGTATTGATGATTTTCCCGTAAATGAGGGGACACGTTCTCTGCTTTGACAAGACGTGCCAAGGAAACCGCCCCGCAAAATGCGCTGAGGTGGGGGAGTAAAAATGATGCGAATAAAGGCTTGGCTGTAGTGTGATGTCACGCTACGGAATACGTCAGCAGATTAGATTTGTGTAAATATTATTCTCTCTATGGCAATATGTGGAAACTTATTTTGCAGAGTCAGACACTGTCTTTTGTGTTCAAAATCTTCTATGAAGTACTTGGAGGAGGAACCCGCCTTGCAATGCCGAAGACAATCTGCGCGCCGGACTCGTCGTCATTGAAGCCTAGTTCAGGGGCTACTGAGGGAGTCCTGGATTAGGGGGTGTCCGGATGGCCGGACTATACCTTCAGCCGGACTCCTGGACTATGAAGATACAAGATTGAAGACTCCGTCCCGTCTCCGGAAGGGACTTTCCTTGGCGTCGAAGGCAAGCTTGGCGATGCGGATATTTAGATCTCCTACCGTTGTAACCGACTTTGTGTAACCCTAACCCTCTCCGGTGTCTATATAAACCGGAGGGCTTTAGTACGTAGGACAACATACAACAATCATACCATAGGCTAGCTTCTAGGGTTTAGCCTCCTCGATCTCGTTGTAGATCTACTCTTGTACTACCCATATCATCAATATTAATCAAGCAGGACGTAGGGTTTTACCTCCATCAAGAGGGCCCGAACCTGGGTAAAACATTGTGTCCCTTGTCTCCTATTACCATCCGCCTAGACGCACAGTTCGGGACCCCCTACCCGAGATCCGCCGGTCATAGCTATCGATAGAGTTGAAGAGATATCAAGTGGGTGAGTGCGAGATCGATGAAGAGAGCCATCGAAATTGTGTGTGTGCAAGTCAAAGATATAGGGCGACTGGCCTACCAGAACGTTAGAGGGCACATGTCAAGTTTGTGTGTGGCAAGGAGACATGACTAGAGCGCTCGATGTATCGGTGTGTGTGGGGGGAAGGGGGGTGGGGGGAGGGGTAGGCAGAGGCCTAACTATAGAGGTAGAACGACTCATATATGTGTTGAGAAGGAGAGACCCAGCTATGTCTTGAGGGAGATCAGTCGACATCCATACATAACTGAAGGACGGGAAATATGATGGGACAGAGAGAGAGAGAGAGAGAGAGGAGAGAGAGAGGGAGGGAGAGGGGTAGAGTGCTGGATGGGTGATGGAGTTGCTTCTCGAAGATGGTGGGAGAAGCCTACTAGACAAACTGAGGGTGGAACTGCAATGTTATCAATAAGAGTGGGGATGGGTTTCTATGTGTGCCTGTGCATGATAGATCTGTCGGGACGCATCCATGGATGATGAACGGGAACCATGTGTTTGGTAAGCAAACCTAACTAGATCGGTAGATCAATTGTTGTTTGTCGGAGGAAGGGAGAGACACAACTAATGAGGTAAATCGATTGACGTGTGGGTAAAAACGAGTTATAAGGACCTAGCTAGCTATATGTATAGCGAGAGATCGGTCGGTGTATGTCCATTTGTTAGAGGCAAATAAGGCCCAGCGAGATGGATAGACAGAGAGAATGGAGCTAGGAGGTGGCGCGAGAGGCCCAACTACTAGCTAGATAGGGGGAGGAGTGTGCGGTTGTGAGATCGATGAAAAGAGGGGCGAGAGTTTACACGTGTGTCTGACCGTATGAGAGACACGAGGCAAGGACACATAAAGTAGGAGATTCAAGGTGTGTGTGTATGTTGTAGGCAGGCATCGCTGGAGAGGTTTATCGGTCGGTGTGTGTCGGAAAGGAGTTGTGGAGACTCTGGGAGAACGACCTAAAGAAAAAAAATGAATGTGCCCGGTGGATAGAATGCCGAGGGAGGGGGAGGGCGAGGAGGGCGTGTGCATGCACGAGAGAAAGTTAGTGGTAGCTACAAAGGTTAGAGGATTGTGTGAGTGTAAGAGACTAACAAAGATCATAATTTGATATGAAAGCGGACTCATATATTTGAATAGGAGATCATAGTGTTTTAAACATTGCATGCATAAATATAGCGGTGATACACGTGTTGTGCACATGTTATACCATAATGTGATAATGCATGGCGTTTGCAACTCACAGCTGAATGCCGACCAATCTAAACCATACTATACATCAAACAATCTCACATTTTATTTCAATTTGTGATAATGTGTGGAGTTTGCACCTTACAACTAAATATCGAACAATCTAAACAATACTATATATCAAACATTCTCACATTTTATTTGAATTTGTGGTAATGTGTGGTGTTTGCAATTCACATCTAAATACTTGTAGGCGTAGGGGGCGGGGCACCATACATAATGTGATAAACACATTATACATATGAGACATGGTTTAGATTATGAAGATCTAGTTAGAGCTAGAAATGTAATGTGATTTGAAATCAAAATAAAGTGGATTCAAAAAATCTAGTTCGAGTTCATATAGTACACATAGTTCATATGTAACTCGAGACTAATCATGTGGTGTGTTGTGAAGATAATACACAAACGATGGTTTAACTTGACAATAATGATAATTGTAGATCTTATTAAAACAGATAAATGAATTCAAATGCTTTGAATTCACAACAATCATTACTATAGATCTTATTCAAATAGAGAAACGAATTCAAATTTAGTTCATATTGAAGCGGTAGTATATACGTTTGGAATGCACTAAAACGTTCATTTGAGTAGTAGGTTGCATGCATTATACACGTAGCGAAATATTTTAATTGAACATAACATGAATTCAAAGTTTTGAATGACATTTGTAGTGCGCATTGATTTGGTACAGTACACGTTAGGCTTGTCCGGAAATTTCAACCCGCGCCTTGTTAGCCCGAAATATTTAAGATATATCTTTGTCTGGTTGTGCTCCGACAACTCCCTCCTTCTCAACCCGCGCCTTGCTGTTCCGAAATTACAACGCGCTCGTGAAATCCTGACACGCGAAATCCTGACACGCAAAATGCCCGTGGTACCCCTGAACCGAAAGAACCGCCTTAAATTGGTGGGGGTACTTTCGTAACTTACCCCACATTTCGGACAAGCGCATCTCTAAGCCATGGTTCCCCACTGCCATCCCATCCGCCCACCCATTCATACACCGAGGCCGCGAAAACCCGCGATGAAACCCCACACCCTGCTCCGTCTGCCACCCAGCCGGAGCCTCTTCCCCGACGATGTCGTCCACAGCAACACCTCGACGTCCCTCATCCACCGTACCAGATGAGGATCCGTCATCGATCTCATCGTCCTGCCGGTTCAGCCACCCCGTCCTCCACCACCAAGGAGCTGCCCCGACGGTCCCCTCGTCTTTTGCGCCACCTCCGTTCCCACACCGCCGTCTTCACCTGCACCACCGGAAGAGCATCATCATCACTGTTTCCTCGGATGAAGTTGCGGCCTAATCTGCGCCACCGAAGAGGTTGTACACTAATCGCCGCATTTTCTTCTTGATTCGATCTCACGATGCTGCCGGCGCTCTGTCCCGAGCCGACACGGCACGGCTCCATCCACGGCGGCGTCGCCGACCACTTCATCCATGGCGTCGCTCCCTCGGCGGCGACGTCCACATCAGTAGGAGCTGCTGCTGCTTTAGCTCTCGCTTGCGCTGCTGCTCTGCTCTTGCTCTCGGTCACCTGCCTGGTCTGCTCCTGCTATTGCTATTGCTCGTGCTGCTGCTCTCGCTCTTGCTCTTGCTTGCGATGCTGCTCTGATTTAGCTACACTTCAGTCGACTGAATTGACTTTTGGGTCAGTCGATTTTCAGGGTGGGGGGGGGCTCGCTGGGGTGAAGGAAGAACCAGCTGCAGCGGGGAGGGGGGCTCGCCGGAGAGGTACCCCACTGTCTATGTTGGCGGGGCGGAGGCATGGGGATCGCCGGAGAAAAAGCTCGGCATGGGGGGCCTAGAGGGATGGCCAGGGCGGCGGTGCACCAGCGGTGGGGAGTGTTTTCGGGGCGGGTGGGGCGGCGCACCGCCGGCCGCGGGCGGCGGGGGGCTGCTGTTTGGCTTGTGGTGGCTGGCGGCTCAGGGGGGTGGAGGTTGAAGATGAACCGCAGGCCCTTGATTTCGTATCCAACGGCTACAAAATCGACTGACCAGAGATGAAAAAGTCAGTCGACCAACGTGTAGCCTCACCTTGCTAGTGCGTTCAGTTTCTACAGCAAAATTCAATTTTGAAAGCAAAATTCAGTTTCGACAGTTAAGTTCAGTTTCGACAGTTAAGTTCAGTTTCGACAGTTAAGTTCAGAGATGAGCGGCTGATGTATTTTACATCTAGCACTTTGTGGTTATGTATTTTACGTCATGTATTGGAGATGCTATTAGAATTCCACTCAGGTTAACGTTGTTTGTTGTCTCTCTTGTCCTGCTTCAGCCTCGGCGTCGTACAACTCACCGGAGCTGCTCCTACGACGAAACCCTCCATCACAGCGGAGCTGTACCTCGGGCTCAATCTCCAGACGCCTAAGATCTTCTTCCCCTCCTCCGACAGCAAAGTCAGCCGGAGCATCCTGACCAGCCAACCCAATCACGCTGAGATCGACATTGCTTCGCCAAAGAGGTTGTACACTTGTTGCATCTCTTTTTTACTCTACATGTTATATATATTGTCCACTAAGCACACGGATTTGTTCCTTTAGTGTCTCCTTGAAATAAAAAACGTAGGAATTTTAAATTTCACTTGTCCTCCTTTTCAAATTCCTATTCATGAAGCACAAGACTAAGAGATAGTAGCATAATAGCATTATAACCGTACATTTTCTTGTGGTTTGACTTAATCTCACCATGCTTCTTTGCATCTTGTGATCTTCCAATTGTTGTGAATCAAACACCAGATTGGCAGAAATCCTGTGTTTTTAAATTCTCTGTCTTGCACGTGCATTCCTGTCCTATTCCTGTCTATTTCCTATCCCTGCATTGTTGGAATCCTCCAATTCAAATGAGCCCTTACAGAATTACTTCTCTTACAAATAGTTATCAAAGAAAACCTTGCGTGGTTTTTCCCGCTCCTGCTGCGCAGTCGTCCACCCCAGCTCAGCTGCTCCAACGACAGAAGGGTCCAGCACAGCAGGGATCTGGCCTCCAGACTGTCTTTCGCCGCCTCAGATCTTCTTCCCCACCACTGGCAGCCATGAAAACTGCATTACCATCATCAACCGAGCAGATGACCTCGAGGACTACACGGTTCGGCCAGAGAGGTCGCACTCTTTCGTGTCTGCTTACATTCAGCATCGCTTAATATTACATGCTACTTTATCGTCCTGTTCACCGATTAGACTCTGAGTCAGCTCCGAACTAATGGTCAAACTTGAGTTTTTAAATGGTTGTGGGGTACATATCGAGGACGCTATCAATAGTATCTATCTACTATCTGGTTAATCTCCGGTGTCTACTATGAGTTTCATGTTGGGTGGGAAACAAACAGTAAAGAAGCCATTATCTGTATTTTTTAACTGAAGCCATTATCTGCCTGCTATTATTGGTTTTGGTTCTATCCACAGGTTGCTACCATCACTCTGGATTTCTGCATGCACTCCTTACATAATCTCACTATGTTTTATTCCTATGCATGACAGTTATTGTAAACAATGGAACTGAACATGTAGAGCAAAAGAGACGAGCCTTGCGTGGCAATAAAATTTCATGCGACGTCGCTCCATGGTAGGCGCAAAGGCAGCCCCCCTCCATGCATTTTGGATTGTAATCGAGAGGAAGATATCTGCTCTGAGGGGGATTCAGAAGGAGAAGACGACTCCTATTTACCCCCTGAGGTCTTCGCTCTAACTTGGCATGCTGATGTTGGTTATATCATGCATATGGTGTCTTGCATTGCTTACTTTATACATCAAATATGTCATCTCCTTAGTTTAGACATCCTTTGTGCGAATGCCATCTGTTTAGTTTATTCGTCGTTTATGTGAATTATGCAACGCCATCTTGTTTAGCCAGGCATCATATATGTGAATTTTGCAATGCCATCCTGCTTAGACAGTCATCTTATATGTAAATTATATCAGGCCATCCTTTTATTCGCTACATATTACATTTGTCAACAATGTTAGTACATTCAACTGCTCTTCGTGTGCATCAGCCATTTGACATGGTGATGGCAAATTCTGGAATGAAAACAAGGTCTTCAGAGCAGACTATGCTATCTGATGAAGCGCATATCTCGCTGGTTACGGATAGCTCCTTAGAGGAGGATTCAGAGAGAGATGACCAGTCCTATTCCCCCCGTGGTGTATTCTCTAACTTGGCAGGGTTATGTTGTTCATATCGTGCATATGGTGTCTCGCATTGCTATGTCATTTGATTAGTTTAGACATGCTTTGTGTGAATGCCACCTATTCAGTGTCTAATTACCATATATGTGAATTATGCATTGCCATTTTGTTGCAAGACATTATATATGTGAATTATACAATGCTATCTTGTCGCAAAGGCATTATATATGTGAATTATGCAATGCCATGCTGTTTAGCCAATCATCATGTATGTGAATTATATCTTGCTATCATTTTTTGTATTACGTGTTCCATTTGTTGACAACGTTTGTATATTCAACTACTCTTCATGTGCATCAGCCATTTCAAGCGGTGATGGAAGTATCTGGAGTGAAAACAAGGTATTCAGAGCAGACAATGCTACCTGCTGAAGCAGACATCTTGCTGGTTACAGAGAGCTCCTCAGAGGAGGATTCAGAGACTGACGACCAGTCCTATTTCCCCCCTGAGGTCTATGCTCAAACTTGGCAGGGTTATATTACCCATGTCATGCATGCTGTCTTGCATTGCTTAGTTTTTACATCATATATGGATTGCCATCTGCTTACTTGCTTACTATATAAATCACATATTTGAATTATATCATGCCATCATGTTTACATAGTACATACACATCATCTATCTGAATTATGGCATGGCAACCCATTTAATACAGACATCATATAGTTATATCATCTCATCATGTTTAGTGTTTACAGTCATCATATTTTGAATTATGGCATTCTATCCGTGAATGTATGTGAATTATGGCATGCCAACCTATTTAATAAACACATTATATAGTTATGTCATGTCATCCTGTTTAGATAGTGTCATATTTTGAACTATGTCTTTCCATCTTTTTTAGTTAGCCATCAGAATGTGAAATTGTGTCATGCTATCCTGTTTAGTTAGCCATCATATATGTGAAATTGTGTCATGCTATCCTATTTGGTTAGACAACATAAATATGAATTATTTCATGCCCTCTTTTATTCCCCACTATCCATTGCACCTGTCTATCATACAATGTCTATACTTTCAATTACTTTTCTTGTTTATCATTCATTTGAATTGGAGAGCGTGATGGCAGTATCTAAGGGAGTAACAACACGGTCTTCAGAAAAGATAGTGCTACCAGTAGATGCAGATAGAACCACGGTTGTACTTGCCCAAGGACCAGATCCACCACAGATAACCCATACTCTCGCAGATTGTACCCCTACCCAGTTGGACAGAGATCCAGCTACACCCCTTCTAACCCCAACCCCGGCAGATAGTAACCCAGTTCCAGTTGACACAGCACCGTCTCCACCATAGAGCACCCAAACACGAGCAGTTAGTAAGGGAACTACAGTGCCCAAAGCACGAGGACCACCACTCCGAATCCCAACTCAACGCTTAAAGGAGAAGAAGATTTGTTCTCAGGTTAGGTTCTGTAGCTATGGTTCATACTCCTTTGCTCTTGCATTACTGTATTTACTCATACCAACTATTTTTAAATTTGAAGGATGGAATTGAAACTCCAATGGCGCAACAGGTATGTTTTAAACCTGTTTCTTTAACGGGTTTGCTGTTGTAACCTGCTCTATGTTGATTTCAGTTTCAATTGAATAAACAGTTATGTTCTCATGTCATGCACATTACAAGTGTTGTTATTGCTCTATAGTTACCCACACTTATATTCTATCTATTCTGCTTTTTCTTGAACAAATATTATTTGAACTGTGTCTCTATCTTGATTTGGCAACAAAAACTAGAATGATATAGACCATAAACTGACCATGGTACATGGATATATGTTTGTTTCATGTTGTTATCCTGTCCACTTTACTACTGAACTCATTTACCAAAATGAGTTTCATATACAACATGGTAAACATGTGATGTGTTCGCTTGTTTCTCTTTTAGAATGTGGACAAAATATTGGAGAATAGTACCACGTTATCCAATGGTAAAGGAAGTAATGAAGATAAGGTTCAAGATAGTGAGACATCCCTGTTGGTCTCCAAGAAAGCTAATAAAAACTATCTTGACGACAGTGAGGGAAACCAAAAGTCCTGTCTTGATGTAGTGTTCGAGTTACTGGCCACTACTGCCGGCACAAGCTCTTTGAACTCGCTGCCTGAATCAGTTCATCTTCTTGAGTCTCAACTTCAAGTTGAAAGTCATCAATCAGATGTGCTACGACAGGAAGCTGAAGGACTGAGGAAGTCCCTGCAGAATTCAGATGCATATTTTCTGGTGCAACAGCAAGCGCTGGAGGATTTAAGCGCCAAACAAGAGAAAGTTAATAAGCTTGCTAAGCATCTTGCCAGCATTATGGGTACCCAGGATATTGTTTCTTGAGATCTTCTGAAGTGGTTTCAGTTCTGGATTTGTTTTGTTGCGGCGTTTATTTGCGCTGGTCGCCAACTTTGACAACCAGTGTATATGATATGCTGCTTTGTTCCCTATATTTGCACTGGTGGCGAACTTTGATGCCGAGTGGATGTAATATGTCTAATAGCCGTGATAGCCTAGTGTTAGTTGCTTGCTTATTTATTTCCTTGTTGTCTTGTTTATTTGTTTGCTTGTAGTCATTGTCGTTCTTTTCCCCCGGTTAGCTAGTGGCTGCAATAACCTATTTCTTAAAACTAGGCCACAATAACCATGGGCTAATATTTACTATAGTGACACTGGGCCTCCTACTGGCCATAGAAACAATGGGCCTTCTACGGGCCGTAGAAAGGATGGGCCTTCTGCGGGCCGTATCATCAATGGGCCTTATACGAGCCGTATGATCAATTGGCCAAACATGGGCCAAACAGACCGCATTATGGCTGTAAACGGGCTAGAGTTGGAATCGTCCGTTCATGGGCCGACCATAACGGGCCATCGTTAGTAAGCCGTATTTTATGACGCTATGAAAATGGCCCAACATATTAACGGACCACAAACGGGCCGACTGTAACCACAGGCTGAATTTGGCCCACAAGCAGAAAATGACAGTAACGGGCCGTAAGTAAATGAATGCTGGAAATGAGCCCAAGATTAAATGGGATCTGAGAAGGCCGAAAGATAGCATGGGCTGGAAACGGCCCAACGGAATAACAGGCCGTTAATGGGTATAAAGTGATACACTGTTCATTACAGGCCAGTTTCACCACGGGCCGTTAACGGGTGTAAAGTGATACACTATTCATTACGACCAGTTTCACCACGGGTTGTTAATAGGCCAAGAGTTACATAGGGCCTCATATGGGCCGAAAGACGTCATGGGCCATACATGGGCCAGAAGTGAAAACGGGCTGGAATCATATTGGATGGCCCAGATGATGCTACTGGGCCTAATTCGGATAGGGCGTAATGGGCCTTGGGTTAGCGGGCTGTAAATGGGCTATATGCGAACAGGACGTTAACAGGCTTTCCATGGGCTGGCCCGCCACCTTTTGACCAAGTCAAACGTGCCGGCCTTTTCACAGGAATGGGCCTCTGTTGGGCCGTGCCACGTGTCGAAGTATCATAGGCGCCTTCCGTCCAATGAGTGGATGACATCTGTCCCAATGATGAGCCGACACGTGTTTCCTCCAGCCAATGATGATTTTACACGTGGGAAATCCCCATTGGTCGGGGCTATTAACGGGTTATCGGATCCAAAACCCGACCCGATAGCTTAACGGCGTTCCGTTACGGTGGATGCCACGTGTCAGTCACCCTTGACGAAAGCACTTCTGTGACGCGCGATTTATCGTCATGGAAGTGAACACTTCCGTGATGATAATTTTGGTAATGTCATGGAACACTAATACGACAGCACATGTATGACTATCTTGATTCTGTCATAAATTTTTCATGGTCTCATGGATGTACATGCATGACAAAAAACGCGACCTACTGTGACAAACACGTATCATCACGGAAGTGTATTTTTTTGTAGTGATGAGCCCAGATTCCGCGAAATGGGTTGAGGCCATGAAATCTGAGATGGGATTCATGTATGAGAACAAAGTATGCACTTTGGTTGACTTGCCCGATGATCAGCTAGCCATAGAGAATAAATGGATCTTCAAGAAGAAGACTGACACTGACAGTAATGTTACTGTCTACAAACCTCGGCTTGTTGCAAAAGGTTTTCGACAAGTTCAAGGAGTTGACTACGATATGACCTTCTCACCTGTAGCGATGCTTAAGTCCGTCCGAATCATGTTAGCAATTGCCGCATTTTATGATTATGAAATTTGGCAAATGGATGTCAAAACTGCATTCCTGAATGGATTTCTGGAAGAAGAGTTGTATATGATGCAACCAAAAGGTTTTGTCGATCCAAAGGATACTAACAAAGTGTGCAAGCTCTAGCGATCCATTTATGGACTGGGGCAAGCATCTCGGAGTTGGAATAAACGTTTTGATAGTGTGATCAAAGCATATGGTTTTATATAGACTTTTGGAGAAGCCTGTATTTACAAGAAAGTGAGTGGAGCTCTGTAGCATTTCTAATATTATATGTGTATGACATATTGTTGATTGGAAACGATATAGAATTTTTGAATAGCATAAAAGGATACTTGAATAAGAGTTTTTCAATGAATGACCTCGGTCAAGCTGCTTATATATTGGGCATCAAGATCTATAGAGATAGATCAAGACGCTTAATTGGACTTTCACAAAGCACATACCTTGATATAGTTTTGAAGAAGTTCAAAATGGATGAAGCAAAGAAAGGGTTCTTGCCTATGTTACAAGGTGTGAATTTGATTCAGACTCAATGCTCCACCACTGTAGAAGATAGAGAGAAAATGAAAGTCATTCCCTATGCTTCAGCCATAGGTTCTATCATGTATGCAATGCTGCGTACCAGACCTGATGTGTGCCTTGCTATTCGTTTAGCAGGGAGGTACCAAAGTAATCCAGGAGTGGATCACTGGACAGGGGTCAAGAACATCCTGAACTACCTGAAAAGGACTAAGGATATGTTTCTCGTTTATGGAGGTGATAAAGAGCTCGTCGTAAATGGTTACGTCGATGCAAGCTTTGACACTGATCCGGATGAATCTAAGTCACAAACCGGATATGTATTAATATTAAATGGTGGAGTTGTAAGTTGGTGCAGTTCCAACCAGAGTGTCATGGCAGGATCTACGTGTGAAGCGGAGTACATAGCTGCTTCGTAAGCAGCAAATGAAGGAGTCTGGATGAAGGAGTTCATATCTGTCGGCGTTCTGGGAATAGGGGTCCCCAGACTTGCCTGCCTGCAGCCTGCGGCGTGGCTAAAAAGGGGGCCCAGCACGGCCCATCTTCATCAAACACAAGACCCAAGACCCACGCGAGGGGCCAAGCCTCGCGGGGCGGACGACACGGCGCTCCCTCAGGCACGGCCTCGTCAGGCTGGCTCACAAGGAGGCGGAGAGATCAAGGCGGGGTACCTCGCGAGGTGCCCGTGACGCAAGCCATGACGACCAAGGATGCCAGGCGGGCGCCAGCCCGCACAGTGTCTCCCTTTCCTGTTTGGTGCAAAGGGGGCAAGCCCAGGCGAGAGGATCAAGCAAAGGCGCCCATTTCGGTGCAACGAGACCAAGACCAGTCCAATGGTGGGACGGAGGTCATCGTGGAGCCCAGAACGGCGTCACCACAGGGCCTTTGGCAGGCGAGGACCAAGTTTAGTCAGGATAAGTGTACCAGATGTTCCCCTTCGAATTGGCCAATTGTTGGCGCCCTTCCCGCTCAATATTTGGGAAGAGGCCCAGGGCCTTTGCCTATAAATAGGACTAGCCACCCCCAGGGTAGAGGGAGGAGGTCAAGAAGTGGGTACCTAGAATCTGAGCAAGCAGAGGGCAAGTGAGAGAGAGAGAGAGGAGGGCGACTGAACTCCTCCTAGCAGTTCATCCCCTTATCCAAGAACAGACCCTCGCGAGGTTGTTCTTCCTTGTATTGTTCATCATCATCAGCCCAAGAGGCAATCCACCCACCACAAACTAGAGTAGGGTATTACACCACAATGGTGGCCCGAACTAGTATAAACCCTGTGTCTCTTGTGTTGTTCTTTCAGTAGTTAGATCTTTTCGAGACGGAGAGGTAAAGGGCATAATCTCCGCGCGCACCCCAGAGTTCGAACCTTAAGGGTCTGCCGGAACCCGAAATCCGACATTTGGCGCGCCAGGTAGGGGTGTGCCGGAATTTGTCTTCCACCGCTCCGTCCTCCTCCGATCGTCGCATCCATGTCCGACACCCGTCGGGCCCACGCCGAGCGCCGGGCCGCCATCGCTTCCCGCGTCGCTCAGGCGGCTCCCGCCGGTGGGCGTCTTCGTCGTTCCCCGTCGCCCGCCATCAACGCCGCCATCGGCCCGGCGGGGAACGGGCGGCAAGCGTCATCCCAGCAACTGCCTGTGCGGCAAGATAACCGCACCGCTACATCAGCACCTCCGGTCATCGTGGCCCTCCTGGGCGGCACGCAGGCGCCGCCCACAAGCCGCCACGTCAAGCCGTTTGTCCTCCGGGTCAGCGCCGCTTCCGCACGGCAGGGGCTCCCTCGGACCAGGTGGCATGCAAGGTCGGCCTGACCTTCAACTCGGAGGACCACCCCGCCAAGTTGGCTGGCTCGGGCGCGCTCCCCATGTTGTGCACCCCCACCATCTGCCAGGTGGCCATCACCAGAACCCTCGTCGACGACGGCGCGGGCCTCAGTGTGCTTTTGGTTGAGACCTTCAATCTCCTCCGCATACCCCTGGAGCGGCTGCAACCCAGTCGGTCTTTCTCGGGCGTTGGGGGCGGGTCATCCAGCTCCTTGGGACAGATCCGGCTCCTAGTAACCTTCGGCACCTACGACAACTTCCGCACGGAGATGGTCGACTTCGACATCGCCCCCATCGGCCTTCCTTACAACGCCATCCTCGGCTACCCAGCGCTGGCCCAGTTCATGGCCACCACGCACCCGGCATATAACCTCATGAAGATGCCCGGGAGCGGCGGTGTCCTCACCGTGCACGGGGACACCGGGGACGCTCTGCGGGTACTCAAGCTCGCCTTCAAGACAGCGGCATCGTCATAGCCCGCCGGCGCAGGGACCCCCGAGCCCAAGGGGGCTGCGCCCGCCAAGAAGAAGCAGTTGTTCACCCAGGACAAGGCCGAAACCAAGCAGATACCTGTCGACGAGGACGGGTCCTCCAGTGCCACTTTCACCATAGGCGCCAACCTCGAGCCTGAGCAGGAGGAGGCCCTGATCAGGTTCCTGCGCGCAAACAAGAAGGTATTCGCTTGGGAGCCTGATCAGTTGGCAGGGATCCCCCGGAGCGTCATCGAGCATCACCTCAACGTGTGCCCAAATGTGCGCCCTGTGAAGCAGAAAGCCAGGCGGTAGTCTGCAGAGAAGCAGGCCTTCATCGTCCAAGAAACCCGCAAGTTAGAAGCCGCCGGGGTAATTCGCTAGGTCCGATACCCGGATTGGTTTGCCAACCCTGTCGTTGTGCCCAAGAAGGGGGGAAAGGAATGCATGTGTGTCAACTTCACCAACCTCAACAAGGCATGCCCGCAAGATCCGTTCCCGCTCCCCCGCATCGACCAGATCGTCGATTCCACCGCGGAGTGCGACCTGCTATGCTTCCTGGACGCCTTCTCTTGATATCACCAGATCAAGATGGCAGTAGAAGACATTGAGAAGACCGCCTTCTTAACCCCATGCGAGGTGTACTGCTATAAATGCATGCCATTTGGGTTGCGTAACGCAGGGGCGACCTTTCAGCGACTGATGCACATCACCTTGGGCCCGCAGCTCGGGAAGAATGTTGAAGCTTACGTTGACGACATTGTGGTGAAATCTCGGGAAGCCAAGACCCTGATACAAGACCTGGAGGAGACCTTCGCGAGCCTCGACGTAGTGAACCTACGGCTCAACCCAGAGAAGTGTGTGTTCGGGGTCCCCTCGGGCAAGCTCTTGGGCTTCCTCGTGTCCCATCGAGGCATCGAGGCTAACCCAGAGAAGGTCAAGGCGGTCGAGGACATGAGCCCGCCGAAGACCCTCAGAGAAATGCAGAAGCTCACTGGGCGCGTGACCTAGGGCGTTTCATCTCCAAACTGGGGGAGCGAGCGCTGCCTTTCTTTCAGCTAATGAAGAAGAAGGGGCCCTTTGAATGGACAGAAGAGGCAGATAAGGCGTTTCAAGATCTCAAGAGGTACCTGACCAGTCCCCTAGTCATGGTGGCTCCGCGTCCTCGAGAGCCCCTACTGCTCTACCTCGCGGCCACTCCCTACTCTGCCAGCGCAGCCCTGGTGGCGGTTAGGGAGGAGCGCCAAATCGGAACCACAGCAACGGCTCGACACAAGGCAAAGCCGAAACCAGGAAGGCCCACAGGAGACATAACCACGGCTGAGGAAGATCAGCCACCGAAGAGTGCGCCGGAGGCAGGAGAGGCCACTCGCCTGGACGGTCCACCTCCCGAGGTCATGTCACCTCGCGAGGCGCCCTTGACTCCGGAGGGTGCCATGAACACTGATGCTCTCAGCTTGGTTGAGCATCCAGTCTACTTTGTCAGCACGGTGTTACGGGATGCGAGGGCACGGTACCCTATGCCTCAGAAGCTCCTCCTCGCGCTACTGATGGCCTCGCGCAAGCTGCGTCACTACTTCCAGGGTCACCCCATCAAGGTCATCTCGTCATACCCCTTGGAGAGAGTGCTCAGGAGCCCCAACTCAGCCGGAAGGGTCGCCGAGTGGAACATAGAACTGCAGGCGTTTCAGCTCGAGTTCAGCACGACCAGGGTCATCAAAGGAGCAGCATTAGCGGATTTCATGGCAGAATGGACGGAGGCACCAGGCCTCAAGGACAACGAGGATCGGTCCCTCTCCCCAGGGAGTGAGGTGCCGGAAGGCTGGGTCATGTACTTCGATGGGGCATTCTCCAGGCAAGGCGCTGGGGCTGGTGCGGTGCTAATATCACCCACTCCGGACAAGCTCTACTACGCCGTACAACTCTGTTTCCAGCAAGGTGAAAATGTCTCCAACAACATAGCGGAATATGAGGGTCTGATAGCGGGGTTGAAGGCCGCAGCAGCTCTGGGGGTGAAGCGCCTCACCGTCAAGGGCGATTCACAGCTCCTTGTCAACTTCTCCAACAAGGTGCATGAGCCGAAGGATGAGCACATGGAGGCCTATCTAGCGGAGGTCCGCAGGATGGAAAAGCAGTTCTGGGGGTTGGAATTGAAGCATGTGCCCCGTGGCACCAATCAGGAAGCCGATGACATCGCCAGACGGGCGTCCAGGCGGTTACCTCAGGAGCCTGGCGTCTTTGAAGAGCGGCTCTTCAAGCCCTCAGCCCAGTCGTCATTATCAAACACTGCTCAGCCTCGGGAGGAACTCCCCCAGCCACCTGCCTCAGGAGCCCCGGCCTGCGGCCCTGCCTCAGGGGCACGCCTGCTCCTGACTATGGAACCTCAGGAGGAGTGCTGGATCACGGAACTCCGGAGTTATTTTACACAAGGGGCCCTACCGGAGAAGAAGGAAGAAGCGGAGCGTGTGGCGCGGCAAGCTACGGCATACTGCATCAGGGATGGAGAGCTCTACCGGAAGCGGCCGAATGACGTATCCCTGCGCTGCATTTCCAGGGAGCAAGGAAATGAACTGCTGGAGGACATACACGGCGGGGACTGTGGGCATCACTCATCATCACGGACCTCGTTAGCAAGGCATTCCACAGTGGGTTCTATTGGCCCACCGCACTCAACGACGCTATCGAACTAGTGAAGGCTTGTGAAGCCTGCTAATTTCACGCCAAATAGATCCATCAGCCGGTGGGAGGCTTGCAGACTATACCCCTTTCGTGGCCATTCGCAGTCTGGGGGCTGGACATTCTGGGCCCGTTCCCTCGGGCGCCAGGGGGCTACCGCTACCTCTACGTCGCCATTGACAAGTTCACCAAGTGGGCAGAAGTGGAGGCTATCCGCACCATCCCCGCGGGTTCCGCAGTCAAGTTCATCAGGGGCATCGTGAGCCGGTTCGGGGTGCCGAACCGCATCATCACAGACAACGGTTCACAGTTCACCAGTAACCTCTTCAAAACATACTGTGCTAACCTTGGAATGCAGATATGCTACGCTTCGGTGGCGCACCCGCAGAGCAACGGCCAGGCCGAACGAGCCAACACGGAGGTCCTGAGGGGCCTCAAGACCAGGACATTCAAGAAGAAGCTGGAGGCCTGCGGCAGAGGTTGGTACGATGAGCTCCAGTCCGTGTTGTGGTCCATCCGCACAACCGTGACCAAGCCGACTGGGGAGACCCCGTTCTTCCTGGTCTATGGAGCCGAAGCAGTCCTCCCTCACGAGGTCAGACATCGCTCCGCGCGGGTCCTAGCGTTCGATGAGGCGCAGCAGGAGGCCATGCGGGGGATGGACCTTGTGCTGGGGGAGGAACGCCGCCGAGAAGCCGCGTTGCGAGCGGCGAGGTACCAACAGGCGCTACGACGATATCACTGCCGCAACATCCGCCCTAGGACTCTTGAGGTAGGAGACCTCGTGCTCAGGCGGGTCCTCTCTAGGGAGGGGCTGCACAAGCTCTCTCCCATGTGGGAGGGCCCGTTCAAGGTTGCTCATGTTTCCAGGCCAGGCTCCGTGCGCTTGGAGACTCAGGAGGGGGAGCCGATCCAGAACTCATGGAACATCTAGCACCTCCGAAGGTTCTACCCCTAAAAGACCCAGAGCCTGTGAAGAAGGCAAACGCCTGTGAAGACTATCCCTTTTTGGAAAAGGCCCAGAGCCTATGAAGAAGGCAAACGCCTGTGAAGACTACCCCTTTTTGGAAAAGTCCCAGAGCCTGTGAAGAAGGCAAACGCCTGTGAAGATTATCCCTTTTTGGAAAAGGCCCAAAGCCTGTGAAGAAGGCAAATGCCTGTGAAGACTATCCCTTTTTGGAAAAGGCCCAGAGCCTGTGTAGAAGGCAAACGCCTGTGAAGCTGTCGTGTTTCGAAAAAGGCCCAGAGCCTGTGAAGAAGGCAAACGCCTGTGAAGCTGCCGTGTTTCGGAAAAGGCCCGGAGCCTATGAAGAAGGCAAGTGCCTGTGAAGCTCATTACCCCTAAGAAGAAAGGCCCGGAGCCTGTGAAGAAGGCCAACGCCTGTGAAGCTCGCCGCCCGTGACACTCTCACGTAATAATGAGTGGGGTTGTACACGCCCCGGAGTCTCAGGAGCGCCGGCCTCAGGCCCTGGGGCTCCCTCCCATGCCCAGTGGCAGCACTTAGCTCCGCGCTGGTGAGAAGACGTCGAAGACTAGATTAGGTGCCGGACGCGGCTTTTTCATTTGCTTTCCGCAGTTGGCTCGCTTTGTTTGCAGTTGAAGTCTTATTGAAATTATTGCCATCATTGGTTTATATTTCGTTGATTTTCACTCCCCCGTTTTGATTCCTCTTGCAAAAGGCCTCGCGAGGGAGGGCACCCAAACGCCCTCGCGAGGGTTCCTGTTCTAATCGTTCTAAGGTTTCATGACCCGGGTCCATTTCGGGAGCACCCCTCCAGTCCGTGCCCCTAGGGCACCGCGACACACACACAAGGCCTGGGTCGGTCGCCCCCACGGCTGGGGCCGGGAACTATTTACATGCAGACACACAGCTGAAAAGCGCGAAAGCTAAATCAAGGTAATTGTTAACAGTAGTAACCCCCAACACGCCCCCGCGGGGCTCCATGCAGCTGTTCTCTTTTACGCAGGAAACAAAAGGAAAAGAAAGGACAAGCCCGGCGCGGCTCGCCTTGCTCCGGCCAGCGGAGGCGACTCGGGATGCCTCTGGGGCTCAGGCGGACTCCCTCTCGCGCTTCACCGGGGCGCGGCGATGGGCGGACGAGTCGCCGCCTCCCAAGCAAGCTCGATGGCGTGGGGGCTGACTGCGGCCACCGCTGGAGGAGTCGCCTGAAGAAGAGTTGATGAAGCTTGGGGAGCCTCGGGCGCTGCCATCCGCGCGGGCGCTGTCTCCTCCATCGTCGTCGGGGCGGGGCCCCCGGCCGCGGTCGTCGTCCTCGGGGCAACATCCCGCGCGGCGACCATCTTCCCCAAAGACCCTCACATAGAGGGTGGCATCGCCGTCAAACCTGAAGTGCAGGGTGCACCTATGCTCCAAGCCGCGAGCACGGGCGAACGCCTGCCAACCATGAGTCAAGGCCAAGCTCCCGAAGGCGGAGACCTCCAGTGCAGCCCACGAGGCCCGGCTGCAGCAGCCGTCTGCCTGAAGCCAGAGGCCGCCCGGGGCACCAGCAGGGAGCTCACCAAGGAGGAAGCGAGGGAGATGGAGTCGGGCGCTAGTCGGCTCCGCCGCCCAAGTGACGAACTCCGGCAGCACCTGCACAGCACGAAAGCGCGGCCTGGGGGAGCGCGCAACCCAGGCGCGTCCCCCGGCCACAGCGGCTCGCCCGCCACCACGCTGGGAGTCGTCTCCATGACCACTGAACGCTGCCGGGGCGGCCACAGGATGCTTCCGAGGGCGCCCTCGACCGCGCTTGGGTGGAGGAGAGGCAGGCTCAACCTGGTGGGCCTTCCCCTTTTCCACAGCCGAGAGCCGCCTCGATGGAGCCATGGAGGAGAAGGAGAAAGCAAGGAGAGATGGACTGGAAGGGCACGCGCAGTGCCGTACTTATAGCCGGCGAAGGCCAACCGTCGGCCTCCACGATCACAGGTAATCATGACACAATTTGCATGCAGGGACTTGTCCAATCCGCGCGATCATCGAGGCGTCATGGGGAAGTGGGGGCGCCCACGTCCAATCAACCACCACGCGACGCCCAAGGCCGCAGGCTGTTAGGGCCCACGGCGCTTCGCCCTTGCCCTTTCGCCTCTTGGCACAGCCAAGTCCATGCGCGCCTTGGGCCCGGGGGCTACTGTCGGCGTTCTGGGAATAGGGGTCCCCAGACTTGCCTGCCTGCGGCCTGCGGCGTGGCTAAAAAGGGGGCCCAACACGGCCCATCTTCATCAACACAAGACCCAAGACCCACGCGAGGGGCCAAGCCTCGTGCGGCGGACAACATGGCGCTCCCTCAGGCACGGCCTTGTCAGGCTGGCTCATGAGGAGGCGGAGAGATCAAGGCGGGGTACCTCGCGAGGTGCCCATGGCGCAAGACATGACGACCAAGGATGCCAGGCGGGCGCCAGCCCGCACAGTGTCTCCCTTTCCTCTTTGGTGCAAAGGGGGCAAGCGCAGGCGAGAGGATCAAGCAAAGGCGCCCATTTCGGTGCAACGAGACAAAGACCAGTCCAACGGTAGGACGGAGGTCATCGTGGAGCCCAGAACGGCTTCACCACAGGGCATTTGGCAGGCGAGGACCAACTTTAGTCAGGATAAGTGTACCAGATGTTCCCCTTCGAATTGGCCAATTGTTGGCACCCTTCCCGCTAAATATTTGGGAAGAGGCCCAGGCCTTTGCCTATAAATAGGACTAGCCACCCCAGGGTAGAGGGAGGAGGTCGAGAAGTGGGTACCTAGAATCTGAGCAAGCAGAGGGCAAGTGAGAGAGAGAGAGAGGAGGGCGACTGAACTCCTCCTAGAAGTTCATCCCCTTAGCCAAGAACAGACCCTCGCGAGGCTGTTCTTCCTTGTATTGTTCATCATCATCATCCCAAGAAGCAATCCACCCACCACAAACTAGAGTAGGGTATTACACCACAATGGTGGCCCGAACTAGTATAAACCCTGTGTCTCTTGTGTTGTTCTTTCAGTAGTTAGATCTTTGCGAGACGGAGAGGTAAAGGGCATATTCTCCGTGCACACCCCAGAGTTCGAACCTTAAGGGTCTGCCAGAACCCGAAATCCGACAATATCCGATCTAGGTGTCATACCTAGTTCATCGGGTCCAATGAAAATCTTTTGTGACAATACTGGTGCAATTGCCTTGGCAAAGGAATCCAGATTTCACAAGAGAACCAAACACATCAAGAGACGCTTCAATTCCATCCGCGATCAAGTCAAGGAGGGAGACATAGAGATTTGCAATATAGATACGGATCTGAATGTTGCAGACCCGTAGACTAAGCCTCTCTCACGAGCAAAACATGATCAACACCAAGACTCCATGGGTGTTAGAATCGTTACTATGTAATCTAGATTATTGACTCTAGTGCAAGTGGGAGACTGAAGGAAATATGCCCTAGAGGCAATAATAAAGTTGTTATTTATATTTCCTTATATCATGATAAATGTATATTATTCATGCTAGAATTGTATTAACAGGAAACTTAGTACATGTGTGAATACATAGACAAGCAAAGTGTCTCTAGTATGCCTCTACTAGACTAGCTCGTTAATCAAAGATGGTTAAGTTTCCTAGCCACAGACATGTGTTGTCATTTGATGAACGGGATCACATCATTCTCACATCATTAGAGAATTATGTGATGGACAAGACCCATCCGTTAGCTTAACACTATGATCGTTTAGTTTGTTGCTATTGCTTTCTTCATGACTTATACATGTTCCTATGACTATGAGATTATCCAACTCCCGAATACCGGAGGAACACTTAGTGTGCTATCAAACATCACAACATAACTGGGTGATTATAAAGATGCTCTACAGGTGTCTCCGATGGTGTTTGTTGAGTTGGCATAGATCAAGATTAGGATTTGTCACTCCGATTGTCGGAGAGGTATCTCTGGGCCCTCTCGGTAATGCACATCACTATAAGCCTTGCAAGCAATGTGACTAGTGAGTTAGTTGCCGGATGATGCATTACAGAACGAGTAAAGAGACTTGCTGGTAACGAGATTGAACTAGGTATGATGGTACCTACGATCAAATCTCGGGCAAGTAACATATCGATGACAAAGGGAATGATGTATGTTGTTATGAGGATTGACCGATTAAGATCTTTGTAGAATATGTATGAGCCAATATGAGCATTTAGGTTCTTCTATTGGTTATTGACCTGAGATGTGTCTCGGTCATGTCTACATAGTTCTCGAACCCGTAGGGTCCGCACGCTTAACGTGCGATGCCGATTTGTATTTATGAGTTATGTGTTTTGATGACCGAAGTTTGTTCGCAGTCCCGGATGAGATCACGGACATGACGAGGAGTATCGAAATGGTCGAAACATAAAGATTCATATATTGGAAGGCTGCATTCGGACACCGGAATGGTTTGGGTCGTTTCGGAGTACCGAGGGTTACCGGAACCCCCACGGGAAGCTATTGGGCCTCATGGGACTTAGTGGAGAAGAGAGAGGGCTGGCCAGGAGGTGGCGCGCGCCCCGCTTGCCCCAATCCGAATTGGACAAGGGGAGGGGGCGGCGCACCCCTCCTTCCTTCTATCCTCCTCCTCCTTCCCCCTTCTCCTACTTGGACTAGGAAAGGGGGAAACCTACTCCTACTAGGAGTAGGAATCCCCCCTTGGGCGCGCCCCTTGAGGCCGGCCCTCCTCCTCCTCCCCTCCTTTATATACGGGGGAGGGGGCACCCCATAGACACACAAGTTGATCCTTAGCCGTGTGCAGTGCCCCCTTGAAAGTGCAACTATCCCTAGGTGGTTTTGGTAATTCATAACAACATATAGCTCATTGAGCTAATGCTATTCCAAGATGATTATTTCAGGAAAGCTCAATGATTGGCATGGAATGGATGATGAAAGTGGATCCCTCAAAATGCTAAGGACAAAGGATTGGCTCAAGCTCAAAAGCTCAAGACTCTTCATTTTATATTTTAGTGATCCAAGATCACATTGAGTCTTTAGGAAAAGCCAATACTATCAAGGAGGGATGAGGTGTTGCTTAATGATCCTCTTGCTTCATGTGCTTAGTGATATGTTCCAAAGCCCTCAGCTACTTTCCCATGTCCACACTTGACCTAAACCCAAAGCCAAACTCGGACCTACCGATTCTTTCAATCCGGCGCCACCGAGTTTTGCATGTCATAGCCACTGCCAAACCCTAAGCCAATCGGTTCTACCGATAGGGATCTCAGTTTCACCGAGATGGGATTGCAATTTCTCTGTTTTCTTTTCGTAACTTTTCGGTCTCACCAAAAGAGCGGATCAGTCCCACCGAGATTGCAATATAAACTCTCTGTTTCCTTTTTGTAACATTTCGGTCTCACCGAAAGAGCAAATCGGTCCCACCGAGTTTACCTGACCAACTCTCTGGTTAGCTTATTACCAAATCGGTCTCACCGAGTTTGTGTAATCGGTCTCACCGAGATTACGTTATGCCCTAACCCTAACCATATCGGTCCTACCGAGTTGCATGTCAGTCCCACCGAAAATCACTAACGGTCACTAGGTTTACTAAATCGGTCCGACCGAGTTTGTTGATTCGGCCCCACCGAGATTGGTAAATTGTGTGTAACGGTTGGATTTTGTGTGGAGGCTATATATACCCCTCCACCTCCTCTTCATTCGTGGAGAGAGCCATCAGAACAGATCTACACTTCCAACTACCATGTTCTGAGAGAGAACCACCTATCCTTGTGTTGAGCTCAAGATATTCCATTCCTATCATATGAGTCTTGATCTCTAGCCTTCCCCAAGTTGCTTTCCACTCAAATCTTCTTTCCACCAGATCCAAATCCTATGAGAGAGAGTTGAGTGTTGGGGAGACTATCATTTGAAGCACAAGAGCAAGGAGTTCATCATCAACACACCATTTGTTACTTCTTGGAGAGTGGTGTCTCCTAGATTGGCTAGGTGTCACTTGGGAGCCTCCGACAAGATTGTGGAGTTGAACCAAGGAGTTTGTAAGGGCAAGGAGATCGCCTACTTCGTGAAGATCTACCGCTAGTGAGGCAAGTCCTTCGTGGGCGATGGCCATGGTGGATAGACAAGGTTGCTTCTTCATGGACCCTTCGTGGGTGGAGCCCTCCATGGACTCGCGCAACCGTTACCCTTCGTGGGTTGAAGTCTCCATCAACGTGGATGTAGGATAGCACCACCTATCCGAACCACGCCAAAAACATCCCTGTCTCCAATTGCGTTTGAATTCTCCAAACCCTTCCCTTTACATTCTTGCAAGTTGCATGCTTTACTTTCCGCTGCCTATATACTCTTTGCATGCTTGCTTGAATTGTGTGATGATTGCTTGACTTTTCCTAAAGTAGCTAAAATCTGCCAAACTCTAAAATTGGGAAAAGGTTAAGTTTTTATTGGTCAAGTAGTCTAATCACCCCCCCTCTAGACATACTTCAAGGTCCTACACCCCTCTACAGTTTTCCACCTCGGTCATATTGTCGTTAGTGCTTAGTCGAAGCCCTGCTTCGGTAACTTCATCACCATCAACACACCATCGTGCTGATGAAACTCGCCCTCGGCCTCAGCTGGATTAAGAGTATGAGGGACGTCACCGAGCTGAACATGTGCATATCGTGGAGGTGCCGTGTGCAGATCGCAAAGACGTTCGACTACATCAACCGCGTTACTAAACGCTTCCTCTTTCGGTCTTCGAGGGTACGTGGTACACAATCTTCCCGCTCGTTGCTATACTTCTCCTAGATAGATCTTGCGTGATCGTAGGAAAATTTTGAAACGTTCCCCAACAGAAGCGTGCTGCCCTCAAGTTACATGTGGAACCGGGGACTTTTGTGCTCCAACTGACTCAACCGTCCGTTGAACCATCGGTAGGACAGAATAAGCGCAGAAAGTTGAGCCCCAGCAAGTACTTTCCCACTGAGATCCTAGGAACCGCCGGCAAGGAAGGTGCCGGGGATGACGCCAAGCTTGCCGGGGGCGACAGGATCTGGCAAGGCCTCATGTCCTTGTCGTAGAGACAACTGCTCCCATGGAAGAAGACACGCCTTTAGTCCTTGCCATCGAGCCTCAGGCTCCAGCATGGGCACAACACATCGATCAGTTCCTCCGAACACGGGAACTCCCTGAGGAATAGGAAGAAGCGGAGAAAGTAGCCCGTCGGTCTAACATGTACCAGTTTGTGGACGATGTCTTGTGCAGAAAAAGACCAAACGACGTGAAATTGAAGTGCATTCCTCAGGAGGACGGACTGGAGCTATTGGCAGAGATACATGGAGGCATATGTGGCTCTCACATAGGATCGAGGGATCTTGCCAGAAAGGCATTCCCGCAAGGTTTGTTTTGGACCACTGCTCTCCAAGATGCAACTACACAAGTAACGAAGTGTGAAGCGTGCCGGTTCCATTCAAAGAAACTCCATCAGCCAGCTCATGCTCTTCAAATGATCCCGCTTTCCTGACCATTTTCGGTCTGGGGGCTCGACATACTTGGCCCTTTTCCCGTGTTGTCGGGGGCTTTGAGTACTTGTACGTCGCAATTGACAAGTTCACAAAATGGATAGAAGTGGAAGCAGTGAGAAAGGTGACAGCACAATCAGCCGTCAAGTTCTCCAAATGACTAGTTTGTCGTTTTGATTTGCCAAACAGAGTCATCACCGACAACGGCACACAGTTCATGAACCGCACCTTCATGCAGTATATCCAAGACCTTGGCAGCAAAATTTGTTTTGGTTTTGTTGCTCATCCAAGAAGCAACGGCCAGGCGGAAAGATTAAATGCTGAGGTGTAGCGGGGTCTCAAGACGAGAACTTTGACAGGCTGCACAAGTGCGGAAGACGCTAGATTAATCAGGACGGCAGACTGGGAGGACATTGACACCGTCATCGAGGAGGTCGCCAGGGATGCTGAGGCCGAGGCCGACAAGATCGCCGTCGAGGAGGCCGCCAAGACCGCTGCTGAGGATGCCGCCAAGAGGCCTCCCGGGAAAGCCGGCAAGGCCGCTGTCAAGGAGGCCGGCAAGGGGCCTGCCGGAGAGGCCGACAAGACTGCTGCCGAGGAGGGGGTGGTTGACGACCAACCTTCCTCCTCAGCTGCTTCTGGCTCGGGAAAGTACTTGAAGGTGGCCGACGACCTGTTTGTCCACCTCCCGGGAACGGCGAGCACTAGGGTGCCAACCGAGGGGGAGGTGTTCGACGATGAGGCGCTCGCCGCCGCCGGGCTTGGGATTGTTGACGAACCAAGTGCCGGTGGTGGCGGTTCCCAAGAGGAGCGGCTCCTTCAGGCCATGAGTGTCAACTTCCAAAAGCTCCAGGCGCTCCACCGTGCCTGCTGATGACCCACAAGTATAGGGGATCTATCGTAGTCCTTTCGATAAGTAAGAGTGTCGAACCCAACGAGGAGCAGAAGGAAATGATAAGCCGTTTTCAGGAAGGTATTCTCTACAAGCACTGAAATAATAGGTAACAAATAGTTTTATGATAAGATGAAAGGATCGAGAAGAGGTGTCTAGAGGGGGGTGATTAGACACTAAGTGCCAAAAGTTGCAGTTTTTAATATTCTTAAGTTTAGGTGGAGTTTAGGCGCAAGTTTAACAAACACAATACATATCAAGCAAGCATGCAAAGAGTATATGAGCAGCGGAAAGTAAAGCATGCAACTTGCAAGAATGTAAAGGGAAGGGTTTGGAGTATTCAAACGCAATTGGAGACACGGATGTTTTTGGCGTGGTTCCGATACATGGTGCTATCGTACATCCACGTTGATGGAGACTTCAACCCACGGAGGGTAACGGTTGCGCGAGTCCACGGAGGGCTCCACCCACGAAGGGTCCACGAAGAAGCAACCTTGTCTATTCCATCACGGCCGTCGCCCACGAAGGACTTGCCTCACTAGCGGTAGATATTCACGAAGTAGGCGATCTCCTTGCCCTTACAAACTCCTTGCTTCAACTCCACAATCCTGTCGGAGGCTCCCAAGTGACACCTAGCCAATCTAGGAGACACCACTCTCCAAGAAGTAACAAATGGTGTGTTGATGATGAACTCCTTGCTCTTGTGCTTCAAATGATAGTCTCCCCAACACTCAACTCTCTCTCAGAGGATTTGGATTTGGTGGACAGAAGATTTGAGTGGAAAGCAACTTGGGAAGGCTAGAGTTCAAGATTCATATGATTGGAATGGAATATCTTGAGCTCAACACATGAGTAGGTAGTTCTCTCTCAGAAAATGTGTATTGGAAGTGAAGGAATGTTTTGATGGCTTTCTCCACGAATGAAGAGTGGGTGGATGGGTATATATAGCCTCCACACAAAATCTAATCGTTACACACAATCTGCCAAACTCGGTGGGACCGAATGGTTAAACTCGGTCGGACCGATTTAGCAAACCTAGTGACCGTTAGGATTTTCGGTGGGACTGAGATGCAACTCGGTAGGACCGATATGGTTAGGGTTCGGGCATAACGTAATCTCGGTGTGACCGATTACACAAACTTGGTGGGACCAATTTTGGTAATAAGCAAACCTGAGAGTTGGTCAGGCAAACTCGGTGAGACCGATTACACAATCTCGGTGGGACCGATTTTGGTAATAAGCTAACCAGAGGATTTGCATTGTAAGCTCGGTAGTACCGATTGCTCAAACTCGGTGAGACCGATTTTGGCAATGGACATACACAGTGAGTTTTCAATCCCATCTCGGTGAGACCGAGATCCCTATCGGTGAATCCGATTTGCTAGGGTTTGTGGCAGTGGCTATGGCATGTGAAACTCGGTGGCGCCGGATAGAAAGAATCGGTGGGGCCAAGTTTGACTTTGGGTTTAGGTCATATGTGGATGTGGGAAGATAGTTGAGGGTTTTGGAGCATATCACTAAGCACATGAAGCAAGAGGTTCATTAAGCAACACCTCATCCCTCCTTGATAGTATTGGCTTTTCCTATAGACTCAATGTGATCTTGGATCACTAAAATATAAAATGTAGAGTCTTGATCTTGAAGCTTGAGCCAATCCTTTGTCCTTAGCATCTTGAAGGGGTTCCACATCCTCTAGTCCATGCCACTCCATTTGTTGAACTTATCTGAAACATACTAGGTAAAAGTGTTAGTCCAACAAGAGATATGTTGACATTAATTACCAAAACCACCCAGGGAGCACTTGTGCTTTCAATCTCCCCCTTTTTGGTAATTGATGACAACATACATCAAAGCTTTAGATAAAGATATAGAGAATAGCAAGTAAAGCTTTGGAAAGACATGTAACATGCATAGGCTCCCCCTACATGTATGCAATGATGTGAATATGGAATACAGGAGCATGTGAGTGCATAAGCATGACAGAGTAAGCAATGTGTTACATGTATCTTGGCTATATGCATCAGAGCAAATGATGTGAATATGATAAATGTACCTTCATGCTCATGAGTCCTTCTTGCAAAGAGTATGCACATCAGCAAGAATTTCTCATTCACATGACTGAGATGCATATACTTACCTTGTGGTCTTGAGTTGGCTTAGGATGGGATGAACCTGCGCAAACAAGGTTAAATAACACAGATACACCTACTAACCAGAGCAAACAAGAGAAACCACAAGAGAACCAAGACTGGGATGACATGTAGAGTGAGTACTAAGTACCACATTGGATATACACATGTCCCCAAAGATAAAGACACCGGCCAGACACCCTTCTCCTGAGACAGAAGGCCACTAGGCCACTCACCTGGACCTACCTGGCGGCCCAGCTTAGGCCCAGCCCACCAGGCGCCGTCGTACTCCTGGCGCCAGTTGACTAGGCGCGTGGCCGACGCGCCCGCACGCACGGCACTCCACGCCACCAGGGCGCTTGCCTGCCTCCTCCTGCCAACGAGACGTCGTGAGAAACCGCCATGGAGCCGTCTAGATCGCGCCGACCGCTCCATTCCTCCCTCTCATCTCTCCCTCGCCCTCCAGACACCATAGCCGAATGTTGCCGCCGACGCCGCTCGTTGTCACCGCGTCCACCGGGTTCCCCGAGCCGTCCCGAGCTCCGCCACCTCGTTCCCGACCTCCTCGCCGAGCCACGCGATCGGAAGGGCCCCGAAGCGCCGCCCCCGCCGCTTTTCCCCTTGTCGGCCACTGGAGATCCGCCTCGCCGCCCCGCTCAGCTCCGGCCTTCCCCAATCCCGCTTCGACGCCTGCTGCAACCACTGTCATCTGCTGCTCCTCCTCCCCCTCTCCCTTTTCTTGGTTGCACGCCATACCTGCCACTTCGCCGACGACCGAAACCCGCCGCCACCCGTGCTTGCCGCCGCCGATGCTCGGTGACCATTTGGTCCCGGGCGCACGTCCATCCTGCTCGCCGCATCGCGTAGACGGCTTAGGTTTCGTGCACAAATCGCCTAGGCCACGGCAGCTGCGTTTCCGTGCACACCTGAACGCCGGCCGCCGCTGCCGAGCTCACTCTCGTCTTGTCAGGACCCCAATTCCAAGTCACATCAATCTAGCCGGTAACACCTCATATCACTTTGCCGCCTCACGCACGGTATTCCCACGGGTGTCGCTTACCATGGCACGGGACCGTTGGCGCCTTTTGGCTCACGTATATGATAGTGTCGCTAGCATCCATATGACAGAGAACCCAGGCCGACATGGCTAGTCGTGAACCCAAAGCGGCACTAACCTATGGGGACATGCATACATGAACCAACATCGAACATGTCGGTCAGCAGCGTGTGAATTCGGGCTCTAGCACTGGGCTAACAGGACTCCGGGAACCCGGGCTATAGCAGGCTAGGCAGGACACCAGATGTCACCGCGTGACATTTCCCCAAAGGGACAGACACAGGAACGAAGTGAAACACATGCCAGCCAGTCAAGTGTCCTGAGCAGTAGTGCTGGTCTAGCAGGACTCCGGTGAACCGGGCTGTAGTGGACTACTATGGCTCATGGGAGCACTAGACTACATTTCCCCATAAGAGAGGCTGCCAAGGATAAACAACTAGATTGTCGGATCCCACACATACCAAGCATTTCAATCATACACACAATATGCTCGATATGTGTAAATACAACATGGCATCACAACAAAACTCTACAACTCAAAGTACTTTATTTAAAGGCTCTGAAGAGCCATACATAACATGTTCATACAGATGGGGGTCACCTGACCCGACACTCAAGTCATACAAACATAGAAGCACATGCGGAAGCAAACTAGTCTGAGTATAGACACTAGAAAGAAAGAAGGCTTGACGAAGCATGTCTATCTACACAGGGCCCTTCACAAGCTCAGATCACCACCTGGGTGGCAAGTTACTCATCAATGTCGAGTTCTACATAGAATCCATCGGAAGGGGCGGTGTTGTCGTCTGAAAACAGTAATTAAAGCAACATGAGTACAAAGGTACTCAGCAAGTCTTACAACAGATCCTACTATACATGCACATTCTCAAGAAGGTAGTGGAGTTATTGTAGCAAGCCAGCTTTGACTCTTGGCTAAGCTATCCTACGAGACACCACTTGTAAAATAGTTTTCGCACACGAGTCCACTAATCACCATCACAATACTCCACCGTGGATCCTCCCTCGTCATCCTACGAGAGGGTCATCTGCGGTACTCACACTTATATTTGGTCTTTTAGTAGTAAACATTAACTTGTCTATGAACTGCATAAGCGACCAAGTAGTCTTTTACCGCGGACGCGGCTATTCGAATAGTTCTATACCCTGCAGGGGTGTACTTCTTCACACACGCTTCCACCACTTATCGCCATTTACACGACATATACTCGGCAACCTTCAAGCGGAAGCCCAGCGAGGGTGTCGGCCACGACCTAACTAAACACACGAGTCCCTAGTCCAGGTTTATCGCCTATCCGGGTTCCATCCGCAAGGAAATCCGGCCGAGGTGTCCTTAACAGCCCCAAACGATGTGTGCAGGGTTCCCGAGACACCAAACGGGCGACTCGATACACCGGGCCACGAGCCTACTGCATCATAGCCCACCCCTAAGGTCAGCGCTGCGCACGGCCTCCAGCAACTACAAACACCAAAAACTACTTGCAACTCCTGGACTGAGGACAGGGGTGGTTAATAAGTCGACAGAGTCAATTAAGGACCCCAATGTGTGGTAGTAGCTTAATCTTAAATCACGCATACAGATCTCAGTTCTTAAGGACGACCTGAATGAAACAACCCACCATGTACTCCTACATGGCCTCTCATCGATAGCTTTACCAAATCATGTTCAACACTTCACTCTCATTACCGACACAACCTTTCACTCTAGTTCATCACCCCGATGAGCCAGACCTGACACGACTCTAAGCATAGCAAGCATAGCATGGTAGGAAACACAAACATGGCTCAATCAACTCCGATACATGCTAGTGGGTTTCATCTAGTTACTGTGGCAATGACAGGTCATGCAGAGGAAGTGGGTTCAACTACCGCAACACACAGTTTGAAACGCGTTGTCTTAATGCAGTAAATGAGAGCAGAAGCAAGAAGTTGGGTTTGTATCGAAATGATCAATGGGGTTGCTTGCTTGATAGAATGGTAGTGGAATACTGCCCTTCAGTTGGATACTCATGAATATCCTCGGAGGCAGAACCTACCACGAAGAACACATCAAAACACAATCACCACATGGCAATATGCAACAATATGATGCATGCAATGACATGGCAAAATGAGTGTGTTTTGTCTAATGCAACTTAGGACAGAAAGGTTTGAGTTCATTTGAATCAAGGATTCAAATGCTAGCCCAAAGTAAAAGGTCATATTAGTGCATTTGCTTATTTCACCTAAACAGCAAGGTTAAAGTGTTCTAACATACATGAAACCAGCACAAATGGAAAGATTGGATTTTTCTGATCAAATTTCATATATAAATCTTTGCATTTGGAGTTACAAATTAGTTTCTATGAATTTTTGAAGTTTGTAGTATTTTCTGGAATTTCCTGTATAAGAATAATTCCAGTAAAAGATTTACTGCGTCAGCATTGCGTCAGGGTGATGTCATCAGTCATCGGAGCCGGTCCAGGTCAAACTGACCAGTGGGTCCCGTCTGTCGGTAGTTAGTTAAACTAACTATATTTAGTTAGCGTTAATCCTGGGTTAATTAGCAGGGCGGGACCCGCCTGTCATAGACCCAGGGGTCAAACTGGGCCCACCCGGTCAACTCAGTCAATGGGGTCAACTCGCCGGTGTTTAGCCGCGGCGAGGCCAGACACGGCGGTGGGGTGCGGGTTTCGTGCTCCGTCGACCAAAAGGGCAGCGGAGAGCATCTACGTCATGCGGGGAGCGAGCCGCGTCGTTTGGTGGCAGTGGTGGAGCTCGGGGTGCCCAGGAACGTCGCCGGCGACGACCTTGGCGATCGCCGGAGTTCCGGCGAGGTCGAACCCGAGGCTACGGGGCACGGCGAGCCGCGTGGGGTGGTGCGTTGGGCTCCTACGCGTGCGGTGAATATGGTGACATGCTCGGAATCAAGCCCAAGTGGTTGTGGCCACGACGACGACGTGCGGTGGCGGCGGCAGTTGCGGCCGAGCTCAGTGCGGTTGCTACGAGGCGCGAGAGCAAGGATGGGAGGGATGGAGAGGTGTAGCAGCTCACGTCGAACACGACGGTGCAGACGATGCGGTCGGGGACGAGCTGGTGCGGCAGAGACGGCGAGGGGGATCTGCGACAGCGTTCGATGAAGACGAACTCAATGGAGACGAGGGAGAGCGTGCGAGCGCTCGAGGCTCGGCTAGCTCGACGTTGCGGACGACGGGGGAGCTCATGGACAAGTCAGCGCGGCGCGGGGACGGCGGAGAACGCGAGCTTCACGGTGGCGCGGGTGCGGCAGCGTCGGCCATGGTGCGGGAGAGCAAGCGAGAGAGGCAGGGGAGTGGGCGACGTGTCCGCGGGGTCGGGGCGGCGATGTGGAGCCTGCCTAGGGTCCAGGCATGCGAGGCGGCAAGCAGCTGGCGCTATGGCGACCTCGCGCTCGCCGGCGTCACCTCTCTACCTGCTCTGGCGGGAGGAAGCAGCTGGCTGGCACGGGCCAACACAGTGCTGGGCCGGCCAGTGGGCTGCCAGGTGAGATTCTCTCCCTCTCTTTATTCTGTTTTTGTTTTTCTATTTTTCTGTAACTGTGTGGCTTTATTAAAAATAGTTTGGCACTTTCAAAAATCCTGAAAATAATCAGGGGCTCTATTTAGAATGTGAGAACTCACCCCTCCATACCGAAAGAGATGACAGAAGCTCGGAGCATATCCTCCAGAATTTTATTGACTCGTTCTACTTGACCACTTGATTGGGGGTGGAAGGCGGTGCTAAAGGAGGGACGAGTTCCCATAGCATTTTGGAAACTTTCCCAAAATCGAGAGGTGAAAAGACTTCCACGGTCTGAGTTAATCTCCAATGGAACACCATGAAGGGACACTATTTGGGAGATGTACAAGTCAGCTAGCTGGCTAGCGGTTATACTCTCACGAATAGGTAGGAAGTGGGCTACTTTGGAAAGACGATCGACAACAACGAAGATAGCATTATTCCCTCTCTTGGTCCCGGGAAACCCGGTAATGAAATCCATACCGATTTTATCCCATTTCCATTCAGGAATAGCCAAAGGTTCAAGAGTGCCAGCAGGCCGTTGATGCTCTGCTTTAACGCGATGACATACATCGCAATTAGCAATGTATTGAGAGATTTATCTCTTCATCCTAGTCCACCAAAACCTCTGGCGTAGGTCTTGATACATTTTAGTACTACCGGGATGAATGGTGATAGGGGATTCATGAGCTTCCTTAAGGATCAACTAACGTAGATGTTGTTTCTTGGTAACCACCAAGCGGTTCTCGAAGAACACAACACCTCGCTCATCCATGGAGAAACACTTAGCAGCTCCGCTAGCAATGTTCTCCTTGATCCGAGATATTCCTCTATCACACTGCTGAGCGATGATGATTTGATCCGTAAGGTTAGGTTTTGCCACCAGGGTGGATAGGAATCCTTGAGGAACAATGTGAAGGTTAAGCTTACGAAATTCCTCGTGGAGAAGCGGTTGACTTTGTTGTAACATCAAGTTGTTACAATAAGATTTATGACTTAGCGCATCAGCCATGACATTGGCTTTGCCCGGGGTGCAAGTTATTCCTAAGTCATAATCCATGATCAATTCAACCCAACGTCTTTGCCTGAGATTCAAATCCGGTTGGGTGAAGATGTATTTCAAACTTTGGTGATCAGTGTAAATTTCGCAACGATTACCGAGAAGGTGATGTCCCCAGGTTTTGAGTGCATGGACTACAACTGCAAGCTCTAGATCATGTGTGGGATAGTTATCCTCATGTGGACGCAACTGTCGAGAAGCGTAGGCAATCACATGACGATCTTGCATGAGTATGCAACCTAGTCCTTGTCGCGAGGCGTCGCAATAGATAACAAAGTCCTTAGAAAAATCTGGTGGTATGAGTACGGGACAAATGTCAGGCGTCTTTTCAGTTCTTGAAAGCTGAACTCACACTTTCTTGAGGAGTTCAGTTAGAGGTTTAGCAACCTTGGAGAAATTCTTGACGAAGCGGCGACAGCAGCTCGCTAAGCCAAGGAAACTCCGAACTTGCTTGACCGTTTCAGGTGGAGTCCAATCAAGCACAGCTTGAACTCGCTCGGGATTGACAGCAATACCCTTACCAGAGATTACATGGCCTAGATAAGTCACTTCTGGCAACCAAAATTCACACTTGGAGAATTTGGCATAAAGGCGATGCTCTCGAAGTTTCATCAATACTAGCCTTAGATGCTCGGCATGTTCTTCCTCATTCTTGGAGTAGATGAGTATATCATCGAGGTATACCACGACGAATTTATCCAAATATTCCATGAAGATCGAGTTCATGCCCGCCTTCGACGGACGCGGGCTCGTGTTGTCGGCGCCTTCCGAGGCCCCGATGGTGCCGGCCCCAGTGATGGTGTCCTCGGATGACTCCGTCGAGGACGAGGAGCGGGACTCGGAGGCGACCCGGGAGGGGGCAGGGGAGACTTTCTCTCCGTTAAAGGCTAACCTCCTCCGTGCCTTGGCCGGTGACGACAATGATGCCGGTGACCATCCGGTGAAGGAGGTCACACCCCCTGCCCGAGTGACCACGAGGTCCAAGGTCACCCCCTCGAAGAAGTCACCGGCCGGGGTCCTGACGAAGAGCAGATCGGCGCTGATCTCCCGAGGCGATGCTCCTGCTCTAACGTTGCCCGGTGCTGCCGCCGAGCTGGTGGTCGCGGCATCATCTGCTCCGGGATCTTGTGCGTCGGCGCCTCATGCCGCGAGGCCCCCGGGCTCCGTGCTTCTGAAGAGGCCGTGGGACTACGCTGCCATGGACCAGTAAGCACCTATCCCTGACTTTGTCCTTCTTCCTGCTTCTGTCGCTGCTTCCTGACATTCTCCTCTTGCGCCGTCAGGCCAATGCCGGTGGCAAAGAAGAAGAGAGAGGGGACGACCGCGTCCTCGAGGGCCCAGCAGCCTGGCCTGGCCGCACCCCCTCCGGCACAGAAGGGTGGCGAAGGCGCGCATACTTCTCCCGCTCGGTTATCCTCGCGAGGCCTAGTGGACCATCCTCAAGAGAAGGCGACCTCCTCGGCCAAGCCGGCTCCGGAGGCCCCTCTCCCCTGCTCGCCCGTCGGTGTTGCAAAGGTTTAGGAGCCCCCAGTTTCTCTTCCTGCCGCCATCAGCTCGCGGGTCCTGGTGACGATGCAGCTTCCTCCTCCGGTCGTGCCGCTGGCCCCTGATCCTTCCGCTTCACCCGACACTCTGGAGGAGGCTCTTTCCACGCTGACGCGGCTTTGGGGTGACCTTCGAGGCACCGATCGTTGCCTGGTGGCAGGGCGCCTGGAGCTGATCTCTAGTTAGTTGCACTCCGACGTGTCTGTCATGGCGGCGTTGGGCCAGGCCGTGGCAGCTTCCGAGGAGGACAAGCGGGCCGTCGACCAAGCTGCGGCCGCCCGCGAGGTGGCGCTGAAGGACGCCGAGGCCGCCAGGGAGCGCTGCCGGTCGATGGGGGCCGAGCTGGAGACTGAGGCTTGGGATCGCAAGGCAGAGGAGGAGAAGATGAAGGCCCGAGAAGACGCAGTCAACGGCCGTGACGTCGAGCTGGAGCAATCGACGAGGGTGCAGGCCGCAGAATGCAACCGCCTGGAGGAGCTGGAGAAGAAGGTGGAGGCGGGGAAGGCCCAACTGGATGGCAAGGCGAAGGTCCTTGCTGAGGATCGCGCGGCCTTCATGTCTCATGAGGAGAGGTCCCGTGAGGCGCTGCGGGGACTCTACGAGAAGGGCTTGGAGAAGCCTTTGTTGACTGACGACGACGCCCCCCCCAACTACTTCCTCCACTCGTCAAGGCGCTCGAGGACATCGTCGATGGAATCGACCCCATGGTGGAGGGGGAAGCGCACGCGCTTTCCTCATCGGCCTTGACGCGCGTCCTCGGCCACCTTTACCTTCATGACCCCAACGCCGACCTTGGTGTCCTGCTCGAGCTTGTGGACGAGGGGCACTGTGAAGCCGTGAAGGGCCAGGTGGAAACCTTGCTAAAGAAGTTCCATGCCATCCACCCCGCACCTCCAGCTGATGGCGCCGCTGATCCTGCGACCAAGGCCAACGACGCGGGTGATGGCAGTGCTGCCTACGAGCGGGCACTTCCCGCTGACGGCGCCCGAGACTGAAGAGGAGGCCTGATGGCGAGTGATAGTTCTCCTTCCTGCTTTCACTTTCCTGCGAACTTTGCTGCAACATGCGGCGTGCCTCGCGGAGGCGTTAGAACTTCCGTTTGATTTTAAGGAACATTATGATGTGTAATATTTTATTTGGATTCCGTGATCTCCTTTCCGTTTGCTTGATGTTCTATGTTGGCAGGGGCCGACCCCGCACATACCTCAGCCATCGTTGGGCCGTCCAAATCACTAGGACGGGACCAAGGGGTGAGGGGCTACGTGGCCAGTTAGGCTCCTGATTCGTGATGCTCAGGAGTCCCCCTTGATGTGCAAACGACCCTGGGAAGGAGATGCAGAAATAGGCCTTAGGGTTCTACGTCGGCAGGGCCCGACCCCACGCATACCTCAGCCGCCATTGGGCCGTCCGGATCACCGGGACGAGACCAAGGGGTGAGGGGCTACGTGGCCAGTTAGGCTCCTAAGTCACGATGCTTAGGAGTCCCCCTTGACGCTCAAACAGACCTTCATACATGTCCTCGCCGAGGTCCCGCTCGAGAGGGGCGCATGACGACCAGGTCGAAGGGCCCTAGCAGGGCAGCGTACGCTAGGCGTGACCTGAGTGTACCCCCCGTGCCCATCCGCCCTCGCGCGACTCTCCTGAGGGGAGGTGTTGCGACGAGGCTGGACACTGAGCCGAAGGCTCCCTAAGGTTGGTACGGCCATGGGGCTGCCCTCAGTTGTTTATCACCAGCACGGAGCGTAGTGCTTTCGCACTTGCACAGGCATAGCCGCTCCTCGATCGTGTCCATTGCCAGCGCGAAGCATGGTGCTTCCACTAGTGCGTGGGTGCGGGCTCCCTCTGAGTGGAGCCCCCGGGGAGTGTACAGCCCCGCCCTGACATGTGGCTTGCATGACAGGGCTAGACGAGGTGTGTCTGGGCACTCATGAGCCAGCGCGAGACTCATGAGGCCCTACCTCAAGACGGGTTGCGCCCGGTCTTGATTCTTGGTAGCTTCAGTGGTACTGCGAGATGGTTAGGCAACCTGCACCGGACGAATCTCCTGAGGCGGTCACATGAGAAGGCCGGACACCAACGACCCCAGGAGGTGACGTGAACGGGGCCGGCCCACCAGACATATCTCATTTGTTGGATTTATCGATGCTGCAGGGATGGACCCAAGCATAGACGCCGTGCCTAGCCTACTCATGAGAAGAATCCTAGAGAAAGACGACTGGCGCCCGGCTTAGCTCAGATAGATGCAAGAACGATACACGCCACTGGGATAGACCCGAGCGGCCCAGGGAAGATGCAGCCCGAGGGGCGCTCCCAACAGAGTAAGCTAAAGATGAAAAAGGGTACACGCCGCAGGGACAGACCCGTGCGACTTGGGGATAATGCTGCCCGAGGGGCGCCCCCAACTGAATTAACTGGAAAGAGTCACCTGATACCATAGCTGGAGCGATGTTGGAGTAGCCGAAGATGCGTGCCAAAGATTTGTTCCTCACGAGCCGCCAGGGTCCTGAGCCTCAGGGAGGCTCCGCGGACCCAGGTGGCTCCTGGAGAACTGTCGCGATTTCCTCCTGGACGGCCTGATGCCTGGCCTCCCGAGCCGCCAGGATGCTCCACAGATGGCGCTGGAAGGTGACAGCCGCGTTTAGCAAGTCGAATGGCATGCGAACGTAGCTGTGAGGTGGACTCTCGCACCGTCCGACACGCGAATGCTAGAAACATCCCTGAGATGCGGCCCTGTTGAGCCCTGGAATGTCAATGCAGATGCACAGCCCGCCATCCTTGCCTCTTGAAGCTCTTGGGTCGCCTTGGTGATGAACTCCTGAGCACTGGGCGCTCTGTGCCTTGTGCCTTCTTGAGGGAAACGTGTAGCAAAGCACGCCTCCATGTGGTGCCCGAGCGCCTCCGTCGTGACGTTGGCTAGGTCTGGGGCCCTCTAGAATAGAGCCCCCGAGCCCAGCCTGAGGAGGGCACCGGGCGCGCCTTCCTATGCGAGGGAGGGAGGCGCCCCAGCTGCGGGCAGAGATCATGAGGTGGTGTCGCTGGAAACACCGCTCTCCTGAGGCCTTGGGTGAATAGTTGCTTCTTCTTCTTGGGGATGGCCTCAGGAGGGTACAGGGTGCCTTCGTTGTTAGGGTCTTCGGTCGCTGCAGCTTGGTGGGTGCGCTAGAGGGAGCACACCACATCTCTTCACATGGAACCGTGATGATGCCGCCGCTCCCTGACATCTTGAGGACGTTGTAGCTGTGGTGGGTTACTGCCATAAACCTGGCCATGGCTGGATACCCAAGCATGGCGTTGTACGGCAGGCGGATGTGGGCGATGTCGAAGTCGATGAGCTCGGTGCGGTAGTTGTTACGTTGGCCGAAGGTGATAGGGAGGCGGACCTGCCCTATCAGGGTGGTGGAGTCGTCAGTCACTCCTGAGAAGGGTTTGGTAGGCTGCAGCTAATCGTATGGCACTTGGAGGCTGTCGAATGTGTCGACGAACAGGACATTGAGGCCTGCGCCGCCGTCGATGAGGGTCTTGGTGACTTGGACGTTGCTGATGACGGGTGAGCAGAGCATCGGGAGGGTGCCGGCTGTTGCCGCGCACTTGCGCTGGTCTGACGAGCTGAAGGTGATGGCGCACTTGGACCACCTGAGCGGACGCGTGGCCTCGAGCCTGGGAAGGGACGCCTTCACCTCATGAGCAAACTACTTGAAGATACGCTGAGAGGCTGGGGCTTGAGCGCCACCCAAGATGCAGGCGATGGCACGAGGCTCTTGGAAGCCCCCAGCCCCCTTGTCCTGATGATGGTCGTCGTTCCTCCTTGGTCGTGGCGCCAGTGGAGGGAGCCCTGCGTTGCCCCGAGGACGGTCCTCACGAGGCTGGTCTCTCCAGGCGCCCTCGCGAGGTGGGTCTTGCCGGCGGTCCTCACGAGGCCGGTCACGCCACTCATGGCAGGGGCCTTGGTCGTCCCACCGTCCCCCACTTCGTCTTCCTCCTCTGCCGTAGCCTCGGTCATTGCTCTCGGGGCGTCGAACGAAGCGCCCATCGCGGATGGCCCTGAGCTCCTGACGGTCGCTGGTGTTGTGGTTGTGAACGTTGTGGAAGGCACTGCACTGCCGGTTGGCCTTGGATGACTCAGGGTGGTCACAGCCGCGCTTCATCTCTGGCTCTGTCGCGAGCACAACAGCCCCCTTGTGCTTCACGTCATTGATCTTGGCCTTTTTGTCCTCCTGATCGGCAGCTGGGAGCTCAAGGAGGGAAAGGCACCCTTCCTGAGCCCTTGCGCACTTGGTCGCCATGTTGAACATCTCCAGGGCCGAGCACACACTACAAAAAAAAACACTTCCGTGATGATACGTGTTTTTCATAGTAGGTCGCGTTTTTTGTCATGCATGTACATCCATGACAAATTTATGACATAATCAAGATAGTCATACCTGTGTTGTCGCAGAAGTGTTCCATGACATTACCAAAATTATCATCACGGAAGTGTCCACTTCCATGACGATAAATCGCGCGTCACAGAAGTGCTTCCGTCAAGGGTGACCGGCACGTGGCATCTACCGTAACGGAATGCCGTTAAGCTATCGGGTCGGGTTTTGCATCCGATAACCCGTTAACAGCCCCGACCAATGGGGATTTTCCACATGTAAAATCATCATTGGTTGGAGGAAACACGTGTCGGCTCATCGTTGGGACAGATGTCAACCACTCATTGGACGGAAGGTGCCTATGATACGTCGACACATGGCACGGCCCTACAGAGGCCCATTCCTGTGAAAAGGCCGGCCCGTTTGACTTGGTCAAAAGCTGGCGGGCCGGCCCATGGAAAGCCTGTTAACGGCCTGTTCGAATATAGCCCATTTACAGCCCGCTAACCCAAGGCCCGTTACGCCCTATCCGAATTAGGCCTAGTAGCGTCATCTGGGCCATCCAATATGATTCCAGCCCGTTTTCACTTCTGGCCCATGTATGGCCCATGACGTCTTTCAGCCCATATGAGGCCCTATGTAACTCTTGGCCTATTAACGGCCCGTGGTGAAACTGGCCCGTAATGAACAGTGTATCACTTTACACCCATTAACAGCCCGTGGTGAAACTGGCCCGTAATGAACAATGTATAAACCCATTAACGGCCCGTTATTCCGTTGGGCCGTTTCCAGCCCATGTTATCTTTCGGCCTTCTCAGAGCCCATTTATTCTTGGGCTCATTTCCAGCATTCATTTACTTACGGCCCGTTACTGTCATTTTCTGCTTGTGGGCCAAATTCAGCCCGTGGTTACAGTTGTCCCGTTTGTGGTCCGTTAATTCGTTGGGCCGTTTTCATAGCGTCATCAAATATGGCCTATTAACGCTGGCCCGTTATGGTCGGCCCATGAACGTACCATTCCAACTCTAGCCTGTTTACGGCCATAATGCGGCCTGTTATTGGCCCATGTTTGGCCAATCGATCATACAGCCCGTATAAGGCCCATTGATGATACGGCCTGTAGAAGGCCCGTTGTTTCTACGGCCCGTAGAAGGCCTACTGTTTCTACGGCCCGTAGAAGGCCCACTGTTTCTACGGCCCATAGGAGCCCCAGTGTCACTACAGTAAATATTAGCCCATGGTTATTGTGGCCTAGTTTTAAAAAATAGGTTATTGCAGCCACTAGCAAACCGCGGAAAAGGAACTGCACTGACTACAAGCAAACAAATAAACAAGACAACAAGGAAATAAATAAGCAAGCAACTTATGCTAGGCTATCACGGCTATTACACATATTACATCCACTTGGCATCAAAGTTCGCCACCAGTGCAAATATAGGGAACACAGCAGCATATAAACGCCGCAGCAAAACAAGTCCAGAACTGAAACCACTTTAGAAGAGCTCAAGAAACAATATCCTGGGTACCCATAATGCTGGCAAGATACTCAGCAAGCTTATTAACTTTCTCTTGTTTGGCGCTTAAATCCTCCAACGCTTGCCGTTGCACAAGAAAGTACGCATCTGAATTCTGCAGGGACTTCCTCAGTCCTTCGGCTTCTTGGCGCATCACAACTGACTGATGCCTTTCAGCTTGTAGCTGAGACTAAAGAAGCTGAAGTGATTCAGGCAGCGAGTTCGAAGAGCTTGTGCCAGCGGTACTAGCCAGTAACTCGAACACTACATCAACGCAGGACTGTGGGGTTTTTCCGTTGTCTACAAGATCATTTTTATCACCTTTCTTGGAGACTAACAGGGTTGTCTCACTATCTTGAACCTTATCTGCATTACTTTCTCTACCATTGCATAGTGGGGTGCTCTTCTCCAATATTCTGTTTGCATACAAGAGAAACAAGTAGACACATCACAGGTTTAGCTTGTAGTATACGAAACTCATTTTGGTAAACCGGTTCAGTAGTAAGATGGACAGGATAACAACATGAAACAAACATATATCTATGTACTATGGTCACTGTATTGTCCATATCATTCTAGTTTATGTTCCCTAATCAAGACAGAGACATAGTTCAACTCAAATATTTTTAAGACACAGCAACATAGATAGAATATAAGTGTGAGAAACTACACATCATTGGCAGCACTTGTAATGTGCATCACATGAGAACATAACTGTTTATACAACTTAAACTAAATTCAACATAGAGCAAGAAGTTAGAACAGCAATACAGTTAAAGAAATAGGTTTAAAACATACCTGTTGCGCCATTGGAGTTTCAATTGGATCCTTCAAATTCGGAAGTAGTTGGTATGAGTAAATACAGTGATGCAACAGCAAAGGAGTATGGACCATAGCTACGGAATCTGACCTAAGAACAGTTGCTCTTCTGCTTTAAACGTGGAGTTTGGGTTAGTTGTGGTGGTCTTCGAGCTTTGGGCACTTTAGTAGCTTTACAAACTGCTCGTGTGGGGGTACTTTGTGGTGGACATGGTGCTTTGTCAACTATAAGTGGGTCACTATCCGCTGGGGTTGCGGTTAGATGGGTTGTAGTTGGTTCTCTGCCCAACGGTGTAAGTGTGCAATCTGGAAGAGTCTCGATTTTGTGTGGTGGGGCTAGTTTGTGGGCCAGTACAACCATGGTTCTATCTGCATCAACGGGTAGCACTGTCTTTTGTGAAGAACGGGTTTTTTCTCCCTTAGATACTACCATCACCCCCTCCAATTCAAATGGCTGATAAACAAGAAAAGAAATTGAACGTACAGACATTGTATGATAGACAGATGTGGTAATTCACAAGTATGTTGTCTAACCAAATAGGTCAGCATGACACAATTTCACATATATGATGCCTAGCTTAACAGGATAGCATGACACAGTTTCAGATATATGATGGATAACGAAACATGATATAATGGCATAATTCAATATATGATGAGTACCTAAACAGGGTGACATGACAAAACTATATGATGTCTTTCTAGAATAGGTTGGGATGAAATAATTCACATACATGTTGTCTAAGTATACAGGATGGCATGATATAATTCACATAATTGATTCATATACTAAGCAGCTGGCACTCGCATGTATGATCTCTAAACTAAGCAGATAGAATTCAATAGTGTGCATATGCTGTCTAAACAAAGCAATGCAAGACACCATATGCATCATATGAGAAATATAAACATTGCAACTTAGAGCATACACCTCAGGTGGGATATAGGACTGGTCATCTGTCTCTGAATCCTCCTCCGAGGAGCTCCCTGTAACCATTGAGATATATGCTTCAACAGGTACCATTGCCTGTTCTGAAGACCTTGTTTTCACTTCAAATTTTTCCAAAACCGGCTCAAATGGCTGATACACATGAAGAGTAGTTCAATATACACAGATTGTCGACAAATGGAATACGTAATGAAAAAAAAAGATGGCATGACATAATTCACATATATGATGCCTGGCACCATGGCGGTGCATAATTCACATATATGATAACTGGCTGAAAATATGGCATTGCATAATTCACATATCTGATATAGAAAGCAAACAGGAGGCATTCACACAAAGCATGTCTAATCTAAGCAGATGGCATGGCAATGCAAGATATGCAAGATATGAGCAATATAACCCAGCCAAGTTAGAGCATGCACCTCGGGGGGGGGATACGACTGGTCATCTCTCTCTGAATCCTCTTCTGAGGAGCTATCTGTAACCAGCAAGAAATCTGCATCGACAGGTAGCACTGACTGCTCAGAAGTCCTTGTTTTCGCTCCAGATTTTTCCCATGACCGACTCAAATGGCTGATGCACAGGAAGAGTAGATGAATGTATAAACATTGTTGACAAATGGAATACATTATGGAAAAAATATGGCACGATACAATTCACATATACGATGCCTGGCTAAACAGGATGGCATTGCATGATTCACGTATATGATGTCTGGCTAAAGAAGACGGCATTGCATAATTCCCATATACTCCCTCCGTTCGTAAATATTTGTCTTTTTAGAGATTTCAAATGGACTACCACATACGGATGTATAAAGACATATTTTAGAGTGTAGATTCACTCATTTTGTTCCGTATGTAGTCACTTGTTGAAATCTCTAAGAAGACAAATATTTAGGAATGGTGGGAGTATGATATAGAAACCAAACAGGTGGCATTCATACAAAGCAAATCTAAACTAAGCTGATGACATATAAGATGTATAATGTAATCAATGCAAGGCGCCATATGCATGATATGAACAACATCAGCATGCTAGGTTAGAGCAAACACCGCAGGTGGTAAACAGGCGTGGTCGGCTCCTTCTGAATCTCCATCTGAACAGTTATGTTCCTCTGGAATACAATCTGGAAATGCAGGAGGGGGGCACTTCGCCCACCATGGAGCGGCGTTTGCATGACATTATATTCACACGCAACGGTCTTCTCTTTTTCTCTACATGTTCAGTACGATTGTGTGCAATATCTGACATGCATAATAAAAAATAGTTAGATTTTGTAAGGCCTAAGGGGTGCATGCAAAAATCAAGAATGATGGTAGCAAACGAGTGGATGGATCCAATACTAATGATAGCAGGTAGATTATAGCTTCAGTTTAAAAAGATAGACAATGGATCATCTATTGTTTGTTGCCCACCCAACATGAACCACATAGAAGACCCCAGATGAACCAGATAGTAGACATATACTATTCATTGCTGGCTCGATATGAGACCCATGGGCAATTCAAAACTCAGGATTGAATGATAAAGTAGTAGGTAATAATAACCGATGTATAACGTAAGCAAATACGAAAGACTGTGACCTCTTTTCCGGAACTGTGTAGTCCTCAGGTTCATCTGCTCAATCGGTGATGGTAATGCGGTTGGCGTGGCTGCCGGCAGCGGGGAAGATGATCTGAGGTGGCAAAAGGAAGTCTGCAGGGGGGATCTCTGCTGCAGTGAACGCTTCTGTCAATGGTGCACCTCAGGTGGGGTGGATGATGGCACGCAGGAGCAGGATATAACACACAGAGTTTTCTTTGATGCCTATCTGAAAATCAAGTAAATCTGTAAGTGCTCCTTAGAATTGGAGGATTCTATAAATGCAGGGACAGGAAAAACACAGGAATAGGATAGGAATGCACGTGCAAAATAGAGCATTTGGCAACATAGGATTTCAGTCAACCTGTGTGTTTGGCTCACATGAATTGGAAGAACAGAGCAATGGAGAAACAAAGTGATGCGATGAGTGTACAACCTCTTTGGCATAGCCTTGTGGACCTCAGCATCATTGGGTTGGGCGTGGAGGATGGTGATGATGCTGGTGTGACTGTCGGAGGCGGGGAAGAAGATCGGAGGCCTCTGGAAATGGCGCCGAGGGTACCGCTCCACTGTGATGGACGGTTCCATCGTTGGAGCAGCTCCGCTAAGGTGTACGGCGACGAGGCTGAAGCATGACAAGACAGACAACGTTAATCTGAAGTGGGACCCTAATATCATCTGCAATAGATGATGTAAAATACATCACCAAAAAGTGCTAGATGTAAAACGCATCAGCCGCGCCACGGCCGCTCCGACAGATGTTGTAAGTACTGTTCACTCTGAACTTAACTGAAGAAAATGAACTTCATAGTCGAAACTGAATTTTACTGTCGAAACTGATTGAACTAGCAACAGAGCATTGCAATAGATGTTTAGGGCGTTCGAGCACTAGTAGCAGAGAAGCAGTGATCTAAATCAGCGGATGCTCGAGCAGGGAATGCACTAGCAGAGAGCAAGTCGTGCAGTAGCACCTCGAGAGAGTGCTAAAGCAGCAACTCCTGTAGCTGCCAGAGGTCGTGCAACAGCAGCAGCAGCGCAAGCAAGAGAAAGAGCAGAGCAGCAGCACGAACGAAAGCAGGAGCAGTGCAGCAGCGCGACCGACAGCAAGAACAGAGCCGCAGCACGAGCGAGAGCCCGAGCAGCTGCAGCTAGTGCCGTTGTGGAAGTCGCCGCTGAGGAAGCAACGACATGGGGGAGAGACGCCGTGGATGATTTGGCCGGCGACGGCGCCGTCGACGGAGACACGCCATGTCTGCTCGGTATCGAGCTCCGGCAGCCCCGTGAGATCGAATAAAAGATAAAATGCAGCGGTGAGTGCAGAACCTCCTTGGTGGCGCCGAGTTGGCCTCGACTTCATCGGAGGAATTGGTGAGGGTGCTGCGGTTCCGGTGGGGCAGGTCAAGACGGCGCTGTGGGGATTGAGGTGGCGCGATAGACGAGGCAAACATCGGGGCGACTCCTTGGAGGTGGAGGACGGGGCGGCTGATCCGACGGGACGACGAGATCGACAACGGATCCTCATCTGGTGCGGTGGATGACGGACGGCGAGCTATTGCGGTGGACGACGTAGTCGGGGAAGTGTCTCCGGCTGGGCGGCGGTCGGGAGGCCGACGGAGGAGCATGGGGTTTCGCGGGTTTTGGCGGCGTCGCTGTACGAATGGGGGGGCGAAGGGGGAGGGGGCCAAGCTTAGGGACGCGCTTGTCCGAAATGTAGGGTAAGTTACCAGCGTACCGCCACCGGTTTTGACACCGCGACGTGGAGCTTCATTTCCGGCTGAGGGGTAGAAGGGGGATTTCAAGTGTCTGGGTTGCGGGAGCGATTTAGGATGAGGAGGGAGTTCTTGCGCGCATCCAAATTTCGGGATAACAAGGCGCGGCGCTGGCTGAAGAAGCGGGAGTTTCAAAGCAGGTGAGACAAAAGATACTCGAGCTTGAAAATTTCGGGATAAGAAGGTGCGGATTCCTTGTTCGGCAGAAGAAACTTAACGTGTAAAAAAACAATTCATACAAGACACAAGAGGGTCATGTCCCCTTTTACTATATTGTTATAGATGCCATTGAAAAAACTACAAGAAAAATGTAAAAAAAAATCGGGAGAACAAGATCACCCTGCACAGTACCAAATCGATTCGCACTTCCCTCAACAACAACAAAAAACAAATCAATTCCCACCAAAAAAAGAGTAATGTCCCTTTTTATATGATTACAGATGCCATTATCTTGAATTTCAATTTTTGAATCCACGTTATGTTGAATTCGAATATATCGTTAGGTGACCTTGCGGTTTATAATTGATGTAGTCATACATTTGATCTTCCATCATATATGAACATTTTACTCCACCATGTGAACATATATATTGTCGTCTACCATATGGACTAAATTTGAATCAATTTCCCTTATTTGAATATGATTGTTGTCAACGTATACAATAATTTAAATATTATCTTGATAACAAAAAACATACATATAGCAGTAATCATATTTCACTATGAACTACATGTACCATACGCTCTCCAATTCAAATATTTGTATCCATTTTATGTTGAATTCAAATCATAGTACATTATTGGTCTAGGTAGCGAGATGTTTCGGATAATCTAAACCCTATTTTCATATGTATAATTTTTGGCTGAATTGGGACAAGTTTTGGTATAAGCCTCTTGCAAAACCGGAGATTCTCTCAACAAGCCTCGTGGTTCCGAGAGGGAGCGTGTCACCTTTGTGTGCGAAACGATATACACTGCCTCCCCCCTTATTTTATTTACAGAGGCAACATAGAACTATATGAGTGCCCTGTTAAATTTTGGAATTATTTTGGGTTTATTTGGACTTTTCATACATTAATTGAGTTTCTAGACTTTTAATGTGCATAATCTAAATATGAATTGCATGCACATGCTCCGGTGCACCAAAGTGGGTTGAAAAATCACATGTGTGTCCTTGGTTGAATTTCTAGGTCCGATGTAAGAAATGAGAATGAAATTCAAACATCTGGGCGTCATGACTTGGCCGAGAACATCGAGAAACTTTGATTTTAAATTCATGTAAGTCCAAAACTCACCTGGAAATCATGAAACTTGGCATGGTGTCATGTCATGGCACTAACATGTTGTGGTAAAAAATTGGGCCGATTTGGAAGCTCGTGGTTCTAAGAGGGAACATGCCACCTTTGAGTGTGAAACGATATACGCTGCCCCCCTTGAGTTTCTTAACAAAGGCAACATAGAACTACATTAGTGCCCTGTTATATTTTGGAATTATTACGGTTTCGTTTGTCATTTTTTATACATTAATTGAGTTTCTGGTCATTTAGTGTGCATAAGTCAAATTTGAACTACAAGCACATGCTCTCATGCACCAAAGTTGGTTGAAAAATCACATTTGTGTCCTCGGGTGAATTTCTAGGTCCCATGCAAGAAATGAGAATAAAATTAAAACATCTGGGCATCGCGGCTCGGCCGAGAACATTGAAACTTGGTTTTAAAATTCTAGTAAATCCAAAACACGTCTGAAAATCATGAAACTTGGCATGGATGTCATGTCATGGTACTACCATGTTGTGGTAAAAATTGGCTGAATAGGAACAGATTTTGGTATAAGCTTCTTGCAAACCCAAGCTTCTCTCAAGAAGGCTCGTGGTTCTGAGAGGGAACATGCCACCTTTGAGTGCCAAACGATATACGTTGTCCCCCTTGAGTTTATTTACAAAGGCAACACAGAACTACATGAATGCCCTGTTAAATTTTGGAATTATTCCGGCTTCGTTTGGCCTTATTTACACATTAATTGAGTTTTTGGTCATTTAATGTGCATAATTCAAATTTGAACTACAAGCACATGCTCCCGTGCACCAAAGTTGGTTGAAAAATCACATTTGTGTCCTCGGGTGAATTTCTACTCCCTCCTTCCATATATATATATATATATGTGTGTGTGTGTGTGTGTGTGTGTGTGTGTGTGTGTGTATGTATATATGTATATATGTCCTAATGCGTTTTTCGAAGCTAACTTTGACCAAACTTTAGAGCAATAATATATGACATGCAACTTACACAAAGCATACCTTCTAGTTTGTATGTCAAAGGAGCTTCCAATAATATAATTTTCATAGTATACATCTCATGTGCTATTAATCTTGTCAATAGTCAAAGGCTGTCTTGAAAAACACATTAGGCCCTATATAGATGGAAGGAGGGAGTAGGTCCCATGCAAAAAATGAGAATATAATTCAAATATCTGGGCATCGTGGTTCGGTCGAGAACATTGAGAAACTTGATTTTAAAATCATGAAACTTGGCATGGTGTCATGTCATGGTAGTACCATGTCGTGGTAAAAAAATTGGCCGAATAGGAACAAATTTTGGTATAAGCTTCTTGCAAATCAGAGCTTCTCTCAAGAAGGCTCGTGGTTCTGGGAGGGAACATGTCATCTTTGTGAGCATAATTCAAATTTGAAATACAAGCACATGTTCTAGTGCACCAAAGTTGGTTGAAAAATCACATGTGTGTCCTCGGGTAAATTTCTAGGTTACATGCAAGAAATGCGAATGAAATTCAAAATTCTGGGCGTCGTGGCTGCGTTGGAAACATTGAGAAACTTAGTTTTTTAATTCCTGTAAATCCAAAACACGCATGAAAATAATGAAACTTGGCTTGGTGCCATGACATGGCACCAACATGCTGTGGTAAATTTGCAGTCCGATATGTGAAGGCGCACACATTAACAATCAACAAAGTCGTTTTGGAACAAGTGCTGTCACGTTACAATCGGAAGCACAAGTATTGTTGAAACCGTGGGCGTTCTACTTACTAGTACCATTTACGTGCCGCCACGCGTCCCCATTTTTTATTATCTAGGAGGCGCCGTGCAGGGTAGCTATTTGAGTATGAGAGGCGTGCGATCAGACCCCTGCGCGTGCTTATCGGGGGGAGAGCCATTTGACCTCCATCTGTCGTCCACCTCTCTCCCAAGGTCTCCATTAATGGTGCCCGAGCCTCTGTTTAATGGCGTGGCTATGTCTCACTCGACTGAGATTTAAGGGAGAAAAAAGAAAATCTGAAAGCACGGATCTTGATGTAAGATCGACTGTCGGGGGATATCGGCCTCCACGAGCACCTATGGGGACGGAGCCCCTTGTCGGTTCGGCGGGGGGCGGAGGTTGGACAAAGAGCAGATCGAGGCGGCACACTCACACAACGATTTTACCCAGCTTCGGGCCGCACGGATGCGTAAAACCCTACTGCTGCATGTCTGGTTGATTGGAGTTCTTGCTCTGGAGCGCAAGAAGCTACAGTAAGTTGGAGCTGGACGTAGACGAGGGTCTACTGGGTGTCCTCCTTCTCTCCTTCGGTCCTCCTCCTTCCCTATGTGCGCATGGTCCTCCTTTTATATGCTAAGGGGTTTTCCACAGGTAGCAACGCAGGTGAGGGTAGAAATGGCAAGGAACTGTGCGAACAGTGGCCGCACAGTGCTATCGCTCCTAACTCTGACGGCGGGGGACAAAGGCATTAAATGCACTTCTGGATCGCCTGAATAGTGCCGAGGCGGACCGTTAGGGGCGCCTCCGCTTGCCACGGGGGCGACTCCGCCAACGTCGCATGCCACGCGCGCGCCCCAGGCTGCGCGGCGCCCCGCCACGTGTCTCTGGGGAAGCTCCAGAGTGACGCGTGGGCAGGTGAGCTGGAGCGCATGCCTGAGGTGGTGGTCTGCCGCGGCAAGTGGCTTGCCACGGTGGTTGTCCTGCCGCACCTGAGAGCTTGCCGCTCGTCAGGCCTTGCCGGGGCGCGAGCGCGCCGCGGCGGGCTTCTCTTGGGGTGCCTTGGTTTGACCGTCCCGGCGAGCTCCTCCTGCCGGGGCCTTGGTGCTTCGGCTTAGTCGTCCCAGCAAGCTCCTCTTGCCGGGGCCTTGTGGCCTTGGCCCGGCAAGCTCCTCTTGCCGGACCTCGCCTTCTTGGCCCGGCAAGCTCCTCTTGCCGGGGCTGGGTCTTCTTGGCTCGATCACTTGGCCTTCGTCCGGCCTAGAAAGGGCCGTGGAGACTCTTGTCGCTCCCCTGGCAAGCCTTGCCGCGGGACGCTACTACTGCCCGTGCACAAGTTCGGGGTACTAAGGTACCCCTACTTTAGTACACCGACAGGAGCCCCCGGGTCTGGGCCATACACGGTGCCGAGCGTTGTTGGGCCAGGCCCTAACAGTGCACGGGCACGCGTGGCCTGGGTTGCGCTGCTCCTTAACTCCGGGTCCGTCGCGCCCTCCCCAAGTGGCGCGCGCTTATCGCGGCGTCGTGGGGGGCAAGGCGTGCGAGACGTGCGTGACGTGGGTGGCGTGTGCGGGGCTTGAGGCCGGCAGGCATGCATCACGTCGGGCACGATTCCTTTATTTGGAAAGGCGGAACGTCCGCCCCCACTCCTTCCCCCCTTTATAAGCGGAGGGGAACAGGGGCAGCTCGCCATTCCGCCGGTTGCTGTTCCTCGAAAATCTCTGCCACTTCCTCCTTACTAGAGAAAGCAGCGATTCGCCCTCGCAGCCCCCGGCGCCGCCAACGCCGACAACTCCCCCTCCCCGTTTCTGCCATGGCCCCGAAGAGCGACAAGGCGAAGGGGAAAGCCGTGAGGTCAGCCGAGGCGCTGCGGCTGGAAGCGCTTCGGAAGGAGACGGCGACGTTCCCCCCTCAGCTCGATGCGCTGAGGCTGAAGAACGGGTACCGCCTCTTCAGGTCGACGGCGACGCGAGCTCATCCGCGGACGCGAGTTCTTCCCGCCATCGCCCAGAAGCTGTACCCGACCGGGTACCCTTTCTTCGCCGTGTTCTTCTATTGCGGGCTCTGCCCGCCTTTTTCCGAGTTCTTCTGCGACATCATGCACACCTACAACCTCCACCTCCTTGACTTCACCCCCAACGCCGTTCTGACAATGGCGGTTTTCGCACACCTTTGCGAGAACTTTGTCGGAGTCCGCCCCAACGTAGCCCTCTTCCGCCACTTCTTTACTCCTCGGGTGGAGAAAGGAGAGCCGCTGTCCGGCGGAGTCGCCTGGGTCTCCAGGACCGGCAAGAAAGAGGTCTACTTGGAGGGGGAACTCCGTGGCAGATGGGAGGAGTGGAGGGCCGAGTGGTGCCTGATCGTCGAGGAGAATCCACCGCCGTTCACCGCCGTGCGGCGAACTCCAGTGGTGCGCGGCCGTGACTGGAGCGACCTAGCCCCGGACGACGCCAAGCTGAAGATTGCCGCCACCCGAATCCTGCGCCTCAGGTTTGCCGGGCTCACCGTCGGCGCCGTCGGCACGGATTTCCTTCGCCGGCGTATCGCCCCCCTGCAGGAGAGGGGGAAGTCGGCTTGGGAATTCCAAAACGCGGCGGACATCATGAGGCTGCTCCCGGGCCTTAACTACAACTTCACCGTTCTGGAGCTCGTCGGAGTGTTGAAGGAGCTGTTCAAGTACGACTCCGAGCACCCAGAATGGTTCAGGTTGCCGCCGGGCGTCGTCCCCCTGTGCAACAATTCGGCGCTCAGCCGCATCCTCGCGATGATGCCGCTGTGCGACTCGCACGGGATCGACGCGACCTGGCAGGAGCCGGCGGACGACGTCGTGCAGGCCTTCTTCAACAACTTGGAGGAGGTGCCGGTCGACCCCGACGAGAAGAGGGGCCTCACGCGGGACACCACCCCCGAGGAGCTGGCCTACATCGCCTCCAGGATGGAGGAGGCGGCGGCCGCCGCGGCCGCGGGCGAGTCTGGCTTCACCCTGGCCGAAGCAGACGCGGCGGAGGCGGAGAGCCTCGCCGACCAAATGGAGCTCGCCGGTGCGGAGGAACCAGCCGGGCACGGGGGCACGGGCGAGCCCGCCCAGGACGCGAGCGGCTTGCCGGAGGTCGAAGTGCCCTCCTCGGAGCTCCCGGGCAGCTCGTCGCAGGCGGAGCCCCCTGCCCAGCCGAGGAGGCGTCTCCGCAGGGCCGGGGAGGTGGTGCGGCAGGCCGACCAGCAACCGCAGCCCCGCGTGACACGCGCCTCCAAAGCAGCGGGAGCGGGGTCCTCACGGGCCACGGCTTCTGCTCCTGCCGCTCCCCGTACCGCGGCAGCAACGGGGGTGGGGTCGTCCACTGTCCCCGCCAAGCGGTCCCGGGAACCCACTCCCCTGTCTCCTCGCGCCTGGAGCAAGCCGGTTTTTGACTATTCCACGCTTAGCTCCGACGACGAAGAGGAGAACGAAGAGTAAGTTCCTGGTAGAGCTTGTATCTTCTTGATTTTTGTTGCTTCGTCTTGTTTCGCTGCCCACTCATCCTCCCCCGAAACCGCTCCCTTTCAGGAGCCTGGCCCAGAGGAGGGCGAAGAGGGCCAAGGTCCCGCTGGTCGTCCTTGAGGGCGAATCTCCCCCGGCAACTGGGGAGGCGCCGGGGGTGACCTTGCCGGACTTGACAGCGGGCCCGCAGGGCAGCCCACAGCGTAGCCTCCAGGGTGAGTGTACGGCTAGTTCTTGCCATTTGGCGCGCGCGTGAGCTTCCCTTCTCTTTGTGGTTGACATGTGGCTGTTGTTGTTGTCGTTGGGTAGGAGCAGAGCAGCCCCAGCAGGCGACCCCGGGGGGCACTCCTGCCGCGCCGTCTGCGTCGACCACCCCGCCTAGGGAGGAATCTCCGGCAAGGGAGGAGCTCCCGGCAGGGGAGACCTCCCCGGCAAGGGAGGAGCCCCCGGCAAGGAAGACCTCTCCGGCAAGGGAGGGATCTCCGGCGAGGGACGCGGCCAGCGATCCCCCGGCAGCGGAGGCCGCGGCCACGTACCCTGCCACCGGTAAGCCCCCCCTGCACGGAAATCTGTCCCTGGTTATCTTTCCTTATGAGCTTCTTTGTCGGCTGCTCGGTTGACTCTTCTCCCCTCTTCCGGCCATCAGACCCGCCCACCGCGGACCCGATGGAGACCGAGGTCGTCGTCGGGGAGGGCGCGCGCGGCGACGCGGACGACGTCATCGTCATCGAGGAGGCGGACGGCACTGACGACCCCGCAGGCGTCGGGGAGGCCGAAGCCGCCAAGGCCGCCGCGGGGGCAGACGGCGAGGGGACCGGCGACCGCGCCGACGGCCCCGGGAAGGCAGGGGCGTCAAGCACCCCGCCGTCCGGCGATCCCGCGGCTGCCGGCGCGTCGGGCCTCGAGGAGCCCCCTGCGGGTGCCTACCTGAAGACCGGCGATGGCGTCTTCATCAGGCTCCCCTGGGAGCCTAGCTCCAGGGCGCCGGTCGAGGGGGAGGCCTTGGACGGAGAAGTGCTCGCCTCCGTCGGGCTGACAGTGGTCGACGCGCCAAGCACCAGCAGCGGCGAGCCCGAAGAGGAGCGGCTGCTCTGGAAGCTTGTGTCGCTCTACCGCGCCCGGCAGGCTAAGGTGGAGCGCCAAGAGGCACTCGTCGCGAGGGACGGCGCGGACATGGAGAAGCGTGCCCAGGAGCTCCGGGAGCTCAACCAGGAGGCTCTCCGGTCTTTGGCGGAGGAGCGGAGGCTGCTCGACGAGGCGCGGACGACCTTTCTCCTCGAGAAGGCAGAGGCCGAAGAGCAGCAGAGGCTTGCCGCTGCGGGGCTATCCGCGTGGGAAAGCGAACTGGTGCAGCAAAAGGCCAGCCTCGCCAGCCACGAGGAGGAGGTTGCCGCGCGCAAGCAGGCGCTTGGCGGGGCCCTGCAGAGAGTGCAGGACGCTGCTGCGGCCGCCGAGGTCGCCAAGGGGGAGTTGGAGACGAGGGTGGTGCAACTCGTCAGGGACCTCAAGGCGAGCGGGAGGAGCTTGCCGCGCTCAAACAGGAGCGCGAGAAGGGCGCTCACACCCTTGGCGAGCTGCAGGGCCGCTTTGCCGAGAAGATCCAGGAGCTCGACGCCGCCAAGGATTCCAAGGCTGACCTCGAGCTGAAGCTGGACACCCTGGCCAAGGCGCTGGAGAGCGCCAAGGGGCAGGAAGCGACCTTGCGGAAGGAGGTTGCTGGCAACGAGGAGCTATTGAAGCGCGCCGCCGTTACCCAGAACGCCTTCCAGGAGACGGTGGAGCAGTGGACCGAAGGCCTCGTCGACATCGCCACCACCATCGACAAGGAGCGGAAGCTGCTGGGGATGGAGGGCCATGAGTACCCCTTCGGCGAGAGTGTCCCGCCGAGCGTCAAGCTCACCTCCTTCTTCAAGGGCTTGGTGGGGGTGCTCCAGCATCTCCGGGAAACGATCCCAGAGCAGCTGGCCGAGGAGACGCGGGAAGCCGTCTCCGGGGCCCTCGAGAGGGTGCTGGTGAAGATCGTCTTCCGCAACCCCACCATCAGGCTTACCAACGTCCTCAGGCACCTGCCGGAAGACGCCGACCTGACGGAGATCAGGGCCCTCGTCACCCCCATTGTGGAAAGGGTGGCCGGGATCAGGAGGGTCGAGGGTGACCACGCGGATTAGGCCGCCCACCTCTTTCTTTTCTTCCCTTGTCGCTGCTGAGCATGTCATAGAAACAGCTGACTAGAGCAGCGCCAAGTCATTTTGGAATATAACTTTTATCTTAGGCAATTCATTGCGCTGTTATCTCCCTCGTTCGGCTTTGTGCTTCGTACGTTCGCGCCCTACGCTCCCGGGAACTTGTCGGCGTAAGCCTCCGCCTTGCCACGGGTGTCGAGTGCGGGACATCAGCAACCCGCTGGCGGTGCCTCCACCGGCAAGAAACCTTGCCGCGGCTGGCGCAACTCACTTAAAATGTTGAGCAGGCTCAGGGCGAGGTAAGCGTGGCGACTGCAGTCGCGGCACACTCAAGCTGCCGAGCAAGCTCGAAACAAAGTAAGGACGCCACTCGGGATGTAGCACACTTAAGTCGTTGAGCGGACTCGAAACGAAATAAGGGCGCAACCAGCCACGAGCCGGCCCCTTCGCGCACAGGTTTCCCATACGAAGCTCGGCCGTTCGGGGAAGATAACTTAAAGATAAAACGGAGCTTAATAGCTCAAACTTTGGCAACTTAGCTTTTCTGTTGTTTTGCTGTCCGGCAAGGCGCAGCTTCCTCGGGCGACGCCCAGCCTATCCTATCATCCCCCCTTCTCGAGGTAAGGGAATAACGAAGGCTCGGGGCTTCGCGGCCTGCCATCGCTTGCCGGAGTCGAGTGCTGCACAATCGTGTCAAATAATGCATGCGCCAAGTGGAGAGGCGCGAAATCGACAAGATGTGCGGGGCACATAAGCTATGCTTGGGATCTGCGCCCGTCTCTGTACCAAGGATTACATGCAACTGCGGCAAGACTTGGACAGAGAGGGTGGCTGACGGAACGGGTTCCGACGGCCGCGCTGGCAAGGTTCCTCCCACGGTCGGCGTCGACTCGTTTGGATCTTGGCGGCCTGAGCTCGCCGAAGAACGAGGTCGCCTTTCCCGCAACTTCCGGCGCTAACTTCTGCGGCTACGGGAGCGGCGCAGAGTTTGCTGGAGGCGAGAAACTCGCTCAGCGGCCGGAAGGCGGTCCTCCTCAAGGAGCAGCTGCTCTTGCCCGGGCTCTGCGTGAGTGGGTACTCGAGGAGGGCCGTGCACGAGTCCGTGAGGAGGAATGCCTCCGCTCCGCGGGTTGGAGCGGAAAGGTACCTGGCCATACCTGAGCTTACCTGTGGTCGCCAAATCTGGTTCGCACAACCTCAACGCACCCCCTACCTGGCGCGCCAAAGATGTCGGGGGATATCTGCCTCCAGGAGAACCTATGGGGACGGAGCCCCTTGTCGGTTCGGCGGGGGGCGGAGGTTGCACAAAGAGCAGATCGAGGCGGCACACTCACACAACGATTTTACCCAGCTTCGGGCCGCACGGATGCGTAAAACCCTACTGCTGCATGTCTGGTTGATTGGAGTTCTTGCTCTGGAGCGCAAGAAGCTATAGTAAGTTGGAGCTGGACGTAGACGAGGGTCTACTGGGTGTCCTCCTTCTCTCCTTCGGTCCTCCTCCTTCCCTACGTGCGCATGGGCCTCCTTTTATATGCTAAGGGGTTTTCCACAGGTAGCGACGCAGGTGAGGGTAGAAATGGCAAGGAACTGTGCGAACAGTGGCCGCACAGTGCTATCGCTCCTAACTCTGACGGCGGGGGACAAAGGCATTAAATGCCCGTCTGGATCGCCTGAATAGTGCCGAGGCGGACCGTTAGGGGCGCCTCCGCTTGCCACGGGGGCGACTCCGCCAACGACGCATGCCACGCGCGCACCCCAGGCTGCGCGGCGCCCCGCCACGTGTCTCTGGGGAAGCTCCAGAGTGACGCGTGGGCAGGTGAGCTGGAGCGCATGCCTAAGGTGGTGGTCTGCCGCGGCAAGTGGCTTGCCGCGGTGGTTGTCCTGCCGCACCTGAGAGCTTGCCGCTCGTCAGGCCTTGCCGGGGCGCGAGCGCGCCGCGGCGGGCTTCTCTTGGGGTGCCTTGGTTTGGCCGTCCCGGCGAGCTCCTCCCGCCGGGGCCTTGGTGCTTCGGCTTAGTCGTCCCGGCAAGCTCCTCTTGCCGGGGCCTTGTCGCCTTGGCCCGGCAAGCTCCTCTTGCCGGACCTCGCCTTCTTGGCCCGACAAGCTCCTCTTGCCGGGGCTTGGCCTTCTTGGCTCGATCACTTTGCCTTCGTCCGGCCCAGAAAGGGCCGTGGAGACTCTTGTCGCTCCCCTGGCAAGCCTTGCCGCGGGATGCTACTACTGCCCGTGCACAAGTTCGGGGTACTAAGGTACTCCTACTTTAGTACACCGACACCGACGGACCTATATAGCATCTACTGCGACTTATAGCAAGACTGATGAATATATAAGGACGATTAATTTTTTTATATCAAAGAAGGGCTTGTCCCTTCCGATTTTCATTACTGAAAACCACCACAATTCACAAGAAGTTCAGCACAACTCCAGCCTAACACGAATGACTAAAAGCTACCAGATTGAAATCACAACATCCCAAGAGGCCAACAAAGGCCAAACATCCGCACTAAAACCCAACATTTCACAACCGACAACACAATCTACATCCTAAACCGATTATTACATCAAAAGAAACCAGGGAACTAAAGGAAGCCCAGCAGAAACTAGAAGAACAACAACGCCAGGGTCGGCACAGCAAGAGTTTTCTTCATTCCAGCCTCGCAACATTGATCTTCCACAGAAAGATAAGGACGATTAATTGTCTTACATAATTAGAAAGTTAATTAAAAAAGTCACATGCGGCTACGCCCGAAATACACAAGGGCAAAAGAAGAAGGAAGAAAAGGATCTGGCTCGCTGATCTCTACTTTCTTGATGCGTTGCTGCAGGCCGCGGGAACTAGTCTCCACGGCGAGCGGCGATGAGCTCTTTCGTGTCCTCAAGGCGCTGCTTGAGAACATCCACGGATTCCTCCACCAGCCTTTGGCGCTCGTTGCGGAGCATGTCATTCTCGTCCATAAGTTTCTTGACGATGATGTCGGTCCTCTTCAACAAGGCATTGGTCTCCTCCTGCTGGTCTGCACTTCGAACGATCTTCTCCCTCAGCAGGTCGCGCTCGGCCCGGAGCCTCTCATTTCCCTCCCTTAGTACGCCGAAATCCTATTCAAACGAGGCTTTCATGTCGTCCTGCAAGCTCGCCCAGCCGGAGATCTGCTCCATCTGGCTATGGACGATCGCATGCATGCGCCTGCAACAGTCGTCACCTGCCCGCGAGAAATTTTCCCAGGCCACTGCGGCGCGGCGGGACATCTCTGCTGCTTCCGCGGCGCGGCCGGACCAGTCTGCTGCATCGACGACACGGCGGGACCTCCGTGCTGCTTCAGCGGCGCGGCGGGAGCTCTGTGCTGCTACTTCCGCGCAGCGGAACATGTCGGCGGCTCTCGCAGCGAGGCGGGACATCTCTCATGCTTCCGCTTCCATGCTCGCCTCTCCCTGGTGGCAATATCTCGACCCAGAACTCACGCTGGCCATGGCAGACGCAAGGGAAGGATGCTAAATGGCTTGTTTGTTTTTGTGGATGAGGAGTTGAGGAGGAATGCGCAGTCATCTTGGCATACTAGTATATATAACCGAGTACTAATACGGTCATAAGTGGGAAACCATTTAGGTTGTGATCGGTGTGAACAGGTTTGCAATTCAATATAGCGTGGAGTAATTTGGAATGTGACGAGACGCAAGCTCAAAATTTATTGACGGTTCAAGTTTCGAAGTGCGGCACTATTCCCGGATGGAGTACTTCTTTTTCTACTCTCTCCTTTCCGGTTTTATAGGGCTTATCTCAAAATTTTATTTTTTCCATTTTATAAGGCTCAATTTGGTTGTTCCCCAACACATGTTCAGAATCCAAGGTGCATTAAATAATTGCATGCAAGTATTAAGAGAAAATTGACCAATGCATGCATGCATTGCAATTAATGCATTGATAAACATAATTTTTTATCGCCACCAAAACCCACCATTTCTTGAGCTAAAGTAGACCAAGGTAATCCCTATATTAACATATTACTAAGATAAACAGAAGGCACTATAGAAACATTTAGGACGTGAGCTTGTCAATCTAAATGTGGAGGGACAGACGCTTAGCCCCGGCCAGCAGCTTGGGCGGAACTGTCAAGAAGGTCAGCTCCTACACGTCGATGTCGCAGGGATCCTTGTTGCTTGTCACCTCCATTTCCACCTTGACGGCGTCGGTCGTGCCTTTGGGCTCCCCCAGCGGGCCGTTCGCCCACAGCTTGGCCACCTAGTGCGGCAGTGGGGACGCCCCCGCTCTGATGCAGATGACCGACACAATGATAGGCGCGCCGATGTCGAGCACGACGACCAAGAAAAATGCGGTGCGGTCCTCCTCCGCGAACAGCAAGAGCCGTGGCTCCGACAGTGGCACTTGCAGCTGGAGCACCTTGCCGTACTGGATCTTGTGCATGGGCATGGGATGCGCGGTGCTGATGTGGTGGTAGAGTGCCGGCGGCGGGCCTTCGTAGCCACAGATGGGCACGGGGCATTTGCAGGGCGCGAGCGGACACACGCTCTGGTGATCCGTGAGCTTGTGGTAAGTGACGTAGAGCCCACAGCCTTCGTGCGGGCACTCCACCCTCACCGACGAAAGGACGGAGTCCACCGCCGTGTTCCGCACATCGAAGCCACCGCCGCACTCGCACTTCTGGCACTGCTGCTGGTTCCCGGGGCGCTCGAGGCGGCAGTCCGCATAGGCCAGGTGCCCTCCCTTGCACTGCAGAAATCAATCGAACATCACATCAATCAAGAAACCGGCACCTTGCTCAATCAGCCGAACGGACGAGGTGTATTCAAACCTCATACACTGGAGGCGTCAAGGGGCGGAGGCACAAGGGGCAGTGGAGCTAGGTGAGGTCCATAGAGAACATAGAGAGCTCCATCGCCGGGTCCTATTCTGTTGGCATGATCTCGCCCTCCTCGTGCACCACCATCGAGACCTTAGAGAGATCCATCGTCGGGTCCTGTTCGGTCTCCATGATCTCGCCCTCCTCGTGCACAACCATCTCTCGACTTGGGCCGGGGTATTACAAAGCTTTACCGTCACATATTCTATACTACTTCAAGGTGCATTAAATCAACACATGCAAGTATAAAAAGGAGAGTCACGACATGCATGCATGCCTTGTAATTAATGCATCGGTAAACGCAAATTATCGAAATATATCGAGTGTAGTGCTTTGATGTGTCGCGTCAACTCGTACATCAATGAGAAATTTGATTGTCCTCTCCCTCGCGGACTTAACTGCACCTGCCTTTGGCTGTATGACAGGTTGGCCACACACCTGACGGGCCTACCTATCATACACGTAAAGGTAGGAGCGTCCCTCCCTCGCCCATGAGCGTGGTGGCTGGCAAGACTAGGAGAAGCTTTTGCTACATGCTCTCCCTCCCGCACGCGGTGGACATGCAGCAGTTCAGTCGGTGTCAGATGGCCAGGAGCGTACTGTAGTACTCCTCCAGTGCAGTAGTACTCCATCATTGTTCGACTTCCCGAAGAGGCGAAGAGCCAAGCGCAGCCCGGACGCTCTTGTGGCAGTTTCATGTGTAGAGTAGTCTAGGATAGCGTGTACCGTGCCTATAAGATTAAAATCATTGGGGTCGGCTCCATGCTATGTGGCCGTCTCGAAGTTTTAAAAAAAAATAAAATAGTCTTCTGGCCCTACCCGACACCCTGGTGATTGTAGTTTGCACGCTCATTTGGTCAAGATAGGACTATATATTTTAATTAGTTTTTTTCGAAAAGAGGGGACTCCCCAGCCTCTGCATCAGAACGATGCATACGGCCACATATATTTTAATTTGTGGTGGGTAAATGTTAGAGGTTGCAGCAAATATATTGTACATTGCGGGTCTTTCAGCCAAGCTTAGAGGCAAGCATGTGGGGCTAGTGCTATGATGTGTCGCGTCAACTCGTACAATGAGGAGAAGCTTGATTTTACTACACGCCTTCTCCCTTCGTTCCCAAATATAAGTCCTTCTAAAGATTCCAGCAAGTGACTACTACATACGGAGCAAAATGAGTGAATCTACACTCTAAACTATGTCTACATGCATTTGTATGTTGTATTCCATTTGAAGTAGTATCTAAAAAGGCTTATATTTATGAATGGAGGGAGTATATGGCATTTTTATTCCAGCCGTAACGTTTTCACTGTGAGGTGGGGCCGCAGTTGAGCAAACCAACCCCGCCCACTGGGTGTCAGCCGAGTTTAGAATTAGAAGAGAGAAGCGAGGAAGGAGAGCAAGCTGTAGCACGGACGCTGTTGTCAGATGGGACTCGTGTTTATAGAATAGGATTATTGAGCACTCATGCCTCTTTTTTTATCTTTTTTGAGGGAAAAATCTGTCGTATGTCTAGTACCACTAGTTGGGTGCGTGCGACCTATAGCTGTCATCACTTTAGGTCTCCTTTTCGAACTGTGGCTATGCTTCACAGTACATATTATTTCATGCATTTATCCTCCTATATGTACCCCTAAGCTATTTCCAGGTGCTCCCATTCGCCGACATGTGGGACATAGAGCATCTGGGTCGTAGTGCATGCACGACTCGGAGCATATGCCGGGGTACTTTACATTTCAGACCTCATGAATTTCATGCAAACCCCCCGCAGAAGAATAAATAAATGAATGAATTACTACATGAAACCGGATTATTTTCATGGAAACCGAGCACATTCATTAAATTTTGGACATAACACGTTTATAAAAAATGACAGGACCGAAACCAGTCTAAGGGCCTCTTTGATTTTTCCCGCAAAAAAAGGGCCTCTTTGATTCGCAGGATACTGAAAACACATGAATGGGGAAAGTATGATGGCGATGAACCACGACGAGAAGAACTCTAACTCAGTTTGAGGTTAGAGTTAGATTCTAACCCTGAACTAACTCTAAACCAAAGAGGTGTATGGATGGCAGGGTTAGATTGACAATAAATGCTCTATCTCAATCATTTGACTACTTTGGACCCTATTTCCTGCCGGATTTGGAGGGTGCTTGGATACGTTTTAGTTCCATGACTAAAAGTAGTGAGACTAAAACTTGCTAGCCTCACCCATGCTTGGATCCAAATACTAAAGAGACTAAAATCAATTTAATGAGCATTTATTATCCTCCAAACCCTCCAATCCAGAACTCGCCTGTGTTAAAGGGGAGGAGTTAAATGAGGAGAGAGATGACTAATCCACATTTTAGTAGGGGTACCCCTGACTAAATTTTTTTAGTCTCCAGACTAGTTTTAGCCCCTCTTTAGTTAGGGGTGCTTGGAACTTTTAGCCTCTTAAATAGACTATTTTTAGTCAGACTAAAATAAGTCCCTTGGATCCAAGCACCCTCTTGGTGTGGCCGGCTCTTCTGTGGCCTCCTCCCGCTCACAATTGACATAAACGAACCATCTATACAAATCAAGCATGCAAAACATGATAATTTTTACTTTGTCCATACAAATGAGATATCCCACTTAAACATACAAGTCGTCAATCAAGATTCACAAAAAATAAAAACACTTCATGAAACAAAGAATGAGCTAACTCATCACGGAAGTCATTCACGATGGGGAGGGAGCCCGGAGCCCCTCACGCACCGAGGAAGGAGCTCTCCATTGTCGCTCTGGAGGAAGGCTCTGTAGAGCCCAAGCCCCGGGAACCCCTCTGACGCCGGCCCTTGCGAGTTGAGGTCGACACCGGCATGGGTAGCAGGGCCGCTTGCCGTCGACTGGGAACTTAATCTTTGGGCCTCTAGATATAATTCAAGCCTGTAACTAAAATACCTAGAAAGGTGAACTGAATCTTTGGGCCTCTAGAAATAATGCAAGCCTGAAACTGAAATACCTAGAAAGGTGAACTGAATCTTTGGGCCTCTAGAAATAATGCAAGCCTGAAATTGAAATACCTAGAAAGGTGAACTGAATCTTTGGGCCTCTAGAAATAATGCAAGCCTGAAATTGAAATACCTAGAAAGGTGACCTGAATCTTTGGGCCTCTAGAAAGATTTATTACCTCCTCAAGCAGCATCAAACAATTCCATGCGTGCACCACAAATCTATACCATGTTTGATCAGGATCTACTTTTCCAAATCAGAATTAGCGCTAGAGCAAGCAAGATCACTGATATGGCCGTGAGACAGAGATGGAACGAACAAACTCACCCCTCTCGCGACCTCCCTGGTAGATGCGCCGCCGCCGCGCATGAAAGAGGGAGAAAAACGACTGGTGAAGTGGGAGCGGGGCGACCTTTGAACACCGGAGGGAGAGGGTGGCCGGAGTAGGGCGGCGGAGGCCGAAAGGAGAGGGCGGCCGGAGGAGAGAGAGGGCGAGCGACCCTATGGGGAACAGAGAGGAGTCGTGTGATAGGTGGGGGGAGCGATCTGGTGAGGGCAGGGGAGATTTTTTAGTTCTCTTCTAGTGGGCCCGAGGATAACTAACCCAATTAGAACCTCTCCACCGGGCTAGTTTTTTTAGCTGGGTTAGAGCAAACTAGCTCAAACTAACCCCTCTTGTTTCGATAATTTGAGGCTATTTCAACCCAAACTAGCTCTAACTCAGGGATCCAAACAAAGAGGAGTGTTACTGTACTTGCTACAGTGTGGACCGTAGCACATTGTTTTGTATGGGCATATCACCACATTGTTTTCTACTGCTGGTTCACTTGGCTACTGTGGTTCGCACTGCTGGTTCACTAGGCTGCATGGTTTGCACTCCTCTGACCTGAGTAGTACTCCCTCCGTTCCTAAATATAAGTCTTCGTAGATATTTCACTGTGGACCACATATGGATGTATATAGATGCATTTTATGTGTAGATTCACTCATTTTTCTCCGTGTGTGGTCCATAGTGAAATCTCTCCAAAGACTTATATTTAGGAACGGAGGGAGTAGTATAGTACTAGTATATATCGCATCATTTTTTTGCTCCTTCTTACTACTCCGACATGTGGGAGAGCCAGCATCCGGGTCGACGTGTCATGCACCAGATTAGAGCGCGGAACGGAAGGGGGGCATCACCCCGGTCGGATCGCCAGTAATTCATGACTATAGTGAGTGGTCATATCACAAGTCTTTCCAGCAGTAACGCGCCGTCAAATCCCAGAGCCCCACTCGCTCACCCTCCTCGCCTCTCTGTCAAACCGCCTACCCGCAAACTGCCGCGCGTACTGCCCGGGAAAAGCCCCGCCCTCAACTTTTAACTACGCGAAAATAGTTCGAGCTTGTCCGTTCTATATAAATAGAAAACAATTCACCCGTGGGGTTGTTCAATGAATGGAGGGGCGGGGAGCACAAGTGAACAATACTGTAGTACTACTAGTAGTAAGTAGGAGTCGTACAGTAGTCACCTTAAATAGAGAGTTTCTTTTCTTTAATGCCACGTACACAAATTGAAACGCTTGTGGTGGAGATAAAAAAGATAATCACTCCACTATATATGGACGCAGGGGCCTGAGCGCTTGCTTTACTAGGGTTGCTCTCTTCATTCTGTCATCCTCTCCAGATATAAACAAGACAGCGGTAGCAACATTTTCTCTCTGCTCACCTCTAGTCACAGATCCGGCCGGATCCCTTCCGCCAGTGTGTGTAGAGGACTAAAAGGTGCATCGTTCATGCGGTCATCGCCGCCGAGGGAGGAAACTCACAACTGCCGGAGGGGCCCGATCCTCTGCCCGTGCCGTTCTCTCCGACACAGCGCCGGCTCGGGAGGTCCTCCGACCCTTCTTCCTCCCTGCCGTATTGTGGGCCGATCCGACCTGCCGCCGCCGACATCCCTGCGACCCTCAAGTATAAGTTCTTCGAAAGTGGCCTTGCTCTACTGCCCCAACTCCCCACGTGTCTGCATGTGCATCTTTTTCTACTCCCATCAGCTCTTCCAAAGCCACCTAAATTTTTAGTATTATTAGAGGTAAAGCTACTTCATGCATTCAAATCTAGGGCTTTGTTCAAACAATGAAGAAAGGGGGGAAAGTTGTAGCATGAATCTAGGACTTGATTCAAAGAGGAAATAATATGGTGAAAGTAGTAGAGACTGGATACCCAACAGGTCTCTTGGTTGAAAAGGGAAATAATGGGAAAACGCAGTACAAACTCGATAAGGAACAGATCTATTATTGGTTGAAAAAAGGATTAGATTTGCTGCCATCACATAGTAAAAGGTCTTCAGGATTAGATTTGCTGCCCTTACATAGTAAAAGGTCTCAGGATTAGATTTGCTGCCCTCACATAGTAAAAGGTCTCATGATTAGATTTGCTGCCCTCACATAGTAAAAGGTCTCCAGGATTAGAATTGCTGCCCTCACATAGTAAAAGGTCTCCAGGATTAGATTTGCTGCCCTCACATAGTACAAGGTCTACAGGATTAGGTTTTCTACCCTCACATAGCATGAACAAACTCGGCATCACCACTTTATGCCTCCTTGTAGGTACATTGTGCTGATGCGTCCATTGTCGCATGTCCTTATACCAACCTTTTGTTGTTGTTAATGTAAGGGCGCATGTAAAATGAAGCGATCACACTATTACCTCAGGGACATGTCTAACCAGTGTTATTGTTAATCTAATGCCTCCAGTGATAAGATGCAATTAAACTGTGTTACAAATGGCACTCCTGCTGTTTTCCCCGGTATGATAAGTAAGTTGCTCCTTTACGCTGCTGAGTGTTCTGGTGTCCCCATGGTCTCATGCCCTTAAACCAACTCTTTAGCTGCTTTTGATTTACTGTGTTTGGTAAACAAGCAATGCCACCATTAAAGTAATCCCATATTTAAGGAATCCCATTGTTGATCGTAATGCTTCTGGTAACATGAAGCATTGCTGACGTTTTAAAATTTCTACTGTCCTTGCGTGATTGCCATGAACATAGTTAAGATGCTTCTTTTCATTTTGTATATGTTTCACATATTCTTATTGACCAGCAACTGTTTACTTTCTATCTTTTTGTGCAGATAGGGAATCCATTTCACCTTGTTGCTATTGTGACCTTTTGGTGAACTGGACAAAACACTTTTTTGGAACGAGTGTCTTGTGCAGTTCAACTAAAATGTCATGTGGGAAACATCTCTCAATTTTGGTGGGACTGCACAAAATGGTGATTGGAGTTTCCAAAATCTCTGTCAAGTTCTGCTGGTAATCTCGTGCAACATTTTATTAGACTTTGCAAGATGAGCTGTCACTGTCACCACAATGGCACTTTATTTTAGTGGAACTGCACAAAAGGATAACAAAATTATAGTTGCACCTTACATGAGCCGGACAGCCAACCTTAATGTTCCTCAATTTTAGTGCAACTACTAAAGAAGAACCTGCCAGCTCACGAGAGCAAGTACTTCTTGCTAGTTGAATGATGCAATCTTTGCTTCATTTCAGGTGAACTCCAGAAAAAGGCGCATGAATTGAATCATGGAACTCAAGGCAGGCTTCATCCAAGTGGAGGTGCAGGTTGAGTAAAGGAGACCACTATTAAAGTGAAATCATGCTCTCCTGGTTTGTGCTATGCAAACAGGAATACTCAACTACAGATGTTGTGACGGTCAAGAGCATTCGCCAAGTTATTCGATTGTATGACATGTCTAGCCAAGATGGATTTAATCCCGATATTCACTTTATCAAAAGGCTCTAATGGGTTGGTTCTGGATCTTGCAAGCTGGGAATCATTGAGATGTGTAGGCATCTTTGTTGTACTTATTATTTGAATCTTACTTGCTGGTTCTGAATCTTGCAAGCTGGGAATCAATGAGATGTGTAGGCATCTTTGTTGTACTTATTATTTGGATCTTATTTGTTGGTTCTGAATCTTGCAAGCTGGGAAACACGACATGATGATGCAGAGGACAACAACCATAACAAACAGTTCAAACTTGGTAGTATTATCTTTGTGAAAGTGCGACAAATGTGCTGATCGTGTGCGTCCTGAGAATAATAATTCTAATTGTTGCGCATGTTGATCCTGTGGCACTGATAGAACGAGCGAATGCATTGCTTGTTTTAAGTATAAGTTTCTATTAAAGCTAATTAAATTTAAGTGACCACTAACTCCTATTATTACAGTACCAATACAGAGCCGCTCGTGAACCAACGTGTGGCCGAGGGTGCATCTTCTGCCGGGCGTGCAGCGGACGAGGGAGGGGTAGTAACTGTTGTCGCCGATACACACTCAGCTTACCGTTGAATCCAGTTCCCCAGGAGCTGAAAAACGAACTGCTTCCGACGCCTACACACTCGTTCACTCGAAGAGACTCCAATGGCGATCCAAGGGGTGAGCCTGCTGGATATGGACTTCAGCAAGGAGTTCCCCTTTGAGTTCGCCGTTCAGTCCTATGTCTGCACCAAGTTGAATGTGATGTACACCAACGATACGGACTCGGTGAAGCTCTGCCTCGCCTCAGTCCTATGGCTGCACCAGGTTCTGGAGCATTCGCCCGTTTTATCAGCAGCGCCGACTGCACCTTCGCTACGGTGGAGAGAAGGAAGAACGCGATGATTCGGCCATCTGGTGCAACAAGCTTGTCGACATCCAGAAGCAATACAAGATCATCAACAACGGGCAGGAGAAGGACTTCATGGTTGACCTTGCTGAGACCATCATCGACCCCTGATAGGCCAACATGAAAGAAGACGACCTAAACACGTGGGAGGTACCTCTGAATCTAGCCTACATAACCTCCGCGGCCAAGGACGCATACGCATGCTACGACATGTACAGGCAGATCTTGGACATGAGGGCGTTTCTTCAACCTCTGGTCTTCTTGCTCCAGCCGCCCAAAGCTGCTCCGGTCCTGCCGCGTGCTCCTGCCTCTCGTGGCCGGCTGTGATGCCGCGGAGGCCTCACCGCCCCCTACTGCTCCCACCGTTGGTCCATGCTATCCCTCTACTCACCCACACCCCCTGTTATTCTGCGGCGACGGCAGCCTCACGCCGCAGCCGAACCAGTGAACCCTCGTACTCCTCTCCGTGTGGGCATCCACTGCCGCGTCTTCCCCGGTTCCGTGTCGTCCCCTTCCTAGGCCTCGCCGTCGTCCACCGCCTTGGTGCTCTCGGCGCGGCGTGGTCAATGTGGTCAACGACCGACTTCCATCGGAAGAGTACTGTACGTGGAGAGGCTGACAGCTGGGTCCACGGCCACAGCCCATTTTTTTGTGATTTGCCAAGTAAGTCGCTTTGTCAGGCCTGTTGGGCCGCAAATCTTTCAAGACGAGGAGAGATTCATTCGGCTGGCCGAGAAGGGATGTACATTTTTAAAACACATCAAACCGGCAATTAGTTTAAAATATCTTTTTTTATTTCGAGATTTTAAATTACATTAATTTTTATGCATGGAGAATTTGTTGGATTTTATATTGATATACATTTATTTTTAAAATCAGTTTGAATGTGAGTTGAAATTTCGGGATTAAAAACAGTTCGGACCGCACCGAAATATGCAAAATTTCGTTAATTTTTTAACCGTGGCCACAATTTGGGCTGTAATGCTAACAAAAAGTATATGGGCTCCAAAAAAACCTTAAGAATTAGCAAATGGGCTAAAAATTATTAGAAATAATGGCAGATGGGCTGTATGCTGTTTTCCACATATTTGAGGCTTTCCTAAAAAAAGGTTGACGCACAAGCAGTGACTGTTGGATGTCCATCCAACGGCCATCGTGCTTCTTCAATCTCTGCTCTTCCTGCTCCAGCCGCTCAAACAAGCGTCGGCGGGATTGCCTGCCCCCTACTCCCCGCGGCCAGCTGTGCTGCCGCGCAGGCCTCACCGCCCCACCGTACTCCCATCGCTGGCCTAGCCATCCCTCTACTCACCCACACCTGTTGTTATTCTCCGGCGACGGCAGACGAACTAGTAAACCCTCGTACAGTCGTACTCCCCTCCGCGTGGGAAACAACTGCCGAGTCTTCCCTTCCTCCGTGTTGTTCCCTTCCTAGGCCTCGCCGTCATCCACTGCCCTGGTGCTCTCGGCGCGGCCTGGTCAATGTGGTCAACGACCGACATGCATCTGAAGTGGACTGTATGTGGAGAGGCCGACAGCTGGGTCCACGGCCGCATGCAAGGAAATGCCTCCTTATTACGCGCAAAGTAATGATTCCTCCACCTGACATGAGGGACCCACCGAAAGGGCCTCTGTATTTCGCCAAAAAACGTTACCGCCGCTGACAGCTCGGACCCACCAGCTATATCTTCGCACGCAAGGAAGTGCCTCCTTATTACGCTCAAAAAAATGAATACCCCCCTGCTAGCTGGGACCCACCTTGGTGGGAGGCTGACTTGTGGGCCTACTAAGTTGACGGGGACTGAGGGCTTTGTCAACTTAGTCAATATGCACGATTCTAGCTCCAGTGACCGTACGATGTCCATCCAACGGCCGTAGTGCTTCTTCAACCTCTGGTCTTCTTGCTCCAGCCACCCAAAGCAGCACCAGTCGTGCCGCATGCTCCTGCCTCCCGTGGCCAGGCCCTGCGGCGACGGCAGCCTCACACCGCAGCCGAACCAGTGAACCCTCGTACTCCTCTCCGCACGGGCTTCCACTGCCGCGTCTTCCCCGGCTCCGCGTCGTCCCCTTCATAGGCGTCGCCGTCGTCCACCGCCGTGGTGCTCTCCGCGCGGCGTGGTCAACCTGGTCAAGGAACGACTTCCAACAGAAGAGTACTGTACGTGGAGAGGCTGACAGCTGGGTCCACGGCCACAACCAAGTTTTTTTGTGATTTGCCAAGTAAGTCACTTTGTGAGGCCTGTTGGGCTGCAAATCTTTCAAGACGAGGAGAGCTTTCATTCAGCTGGCCGAGAAAATGGCCCATCAGTAATGAGAAATGGGATGTACATTTTTAAAACTCATCAAACCGGCAATTAGTTTCAAATATCTTTTTTTTATTTCAAGATTTTAAATTACATTAATTTTTATGCGTGGAGAATTTGTTGGATTTTATATTGATAAACATTTATTTTTAAAATCAGTTTGAATGTGAGTCGATATTTCGGGATTAAAAACAGTTCGGACCGCACCGAAAAATGCAAAATTTCGTATAATTTTTTAACCCTGGCTAAAATTTGGGTTGTAATGCTAACAAAAAGAATATGGGCTCCAAAAAAACCCTAAAGAATTAGCAAATGGGCTGAAAATTATTAGAAATAATGGCAGATGGGTTGTATGTTGTTTCCCACAGATTTGAGGCTTTCCTAAAAAAATGGTTGACGCATAAGCAGTGACTGTTGGATTTCCATCCAACGGTCGTCGTGCTTCTTCAATCTCTGCTCTTCCTGCTCTAGCCGCTCAAACAAGCGCCGGCGGGATTGCCTGCTCCCTCCTCCCTGCGGCCGGCTGTGCTGCCGCACAGGCCTCACCGCCCCACCGTACTCCCATCGCTAGCCTAGCCATCCCTCTACTCACCCACACCTACTGTTATTCTCCGGCGACGGCAGACGAACCAATAAACCCTCATACAGTCGTACTCCCCTCCGCGTGGGAAACAACTTCCGAGTCTTCCCTGCCTCCGTGTCGTTCCCTTCTTAGGCCTCGCCGTCGTCCGCCGCCCTGGTGCTCTCGGCGCGGCCTGGTCAACATGGTCAATGACCGACATGCATCTGAAGTGGACTGTACATGGAGAGCCCGACAGCTGGGTCCACGGCCGCACGCAAGGAAATGCCTCCTTATTACGCGCAAAATAATGATTCCTCCACCTGACATCAGGGACCCACCGAAAGGGCCTCTGTATTACGTGAAAAAACGTTACCGCCGCTGACAGCTCGGACCGACCTGCTATATCTTCACACGTAAGGAAGTGCCTCCTTATTACGCTCAAAAAAATGAATACCCCCTGCTAGCTGGGACCCACCTTGGTGGGAGGCTGACTTGTGGGCCTACTAAGTTGACGGGGATTGAGGGCTTTGTCAACTTAGTCAATATGCACGATTCTAGCTCCAGTGACCGTACGATGTCCATCCAACGGCCATAGTGCTTCTTCAACCTCTGGTCTTCTTGCTCCAGCCGCCCAAACCAGTGTCGGTCGTGCCTCATGCTCCTGCCACCCGTGGCCGGCTGCGATGTGACGGAGGCCTCACTGCCCCCTACTACTCCCACCGCTAGCCAGGCCATCCCTCTACTCACCCACACCCCCTGTTATTTTGCGGCGACGGCAGCCTCACACCGCAGTGAACCAGTGAACACTCATACTCCTCTACGCGTGGGCATCAACTGTCGCGTCTTCCCCGGCTCCGCGTCGTCCCCTTCCTAGGCCTCACCGTCGTCCCCCGCCTTGGTGCTCTTCGTGCGGCGTGGTCAATGTGGTCAAGGAACAAGTTCCATCGGACGTGGACTGCACGTGGAGAGGCTAAAGCTGGGTCCACGGCCGCAGCAAGGAAGTGCCTCCTTATTACGTGCAAAATAATTATTCCTCCACTTGACAGCGGGGACCCATCGGACGGGCCACCGTATTTCGCGAAAAAAACGTTTGCCCCTGACTGCTGGGACCCACCAGCTACATCTTCGCAGGCAAGGAAGTGCGTGACAGTGGGGACCCACCTGGTCGAAGCGTACGTAGCGTTGTCATTCTGGTCGCGAATGTGTACGTACATATTGGTCGATGTAGAGGCGCGCACATGTCGTAGTAGAGGCGCGCACGTAGCATGTACACGTATGTACAACGGCCAGGGTGCAAGAAAGGAAATACGGCCACGTATGTGTACATAGAGGCGGGGTCTCGAACGCCTACTCGCGCATACGTACGGCCAGGGCTCATGTACATGGCTGGGTCGGAACGGAGAAACAGCGTCATCATCGTGTTCATGGGGAGGCAACGGAATGCGTCGTGTTCTTGGGGAGGCAACGGAATGCGTCGTGTTCATGGGGAGGCAACGAAATGCGTCTTATTCATTGGGAGGGCTTGGACAGAACAGGAGATGGAAACGAGGCCTGGCGTACCGCGAAACGGAGGAAACGGCCTTGTGTTCGACCGGCCACATTCAAAATGGGATCCCTTTCATCGGGAGGGGTCTAGCGTACCGCAAAACGGAGGAAACAGACCTCCTACGGTCGAAACAGGGGTCCAGTTGATCGGGAGGGGTGTGGCATACCGCAAAACGGAGCAAACGTACTTGTGTTGGAGCGCTACGGTCGAAACGGGGGTCCTGTTCATCGGGAGGGGTGTGGCGTACCGCAAAACGGGACTCCACGAGTTATTTTTCATCTCCACCGTCGACCTCCTCCAGCCTCCACGGGCTCCTGGTCATCGAGCCTTCACGGGCTCCTCTTCATCTAGCCTCCACCGCGCACTACTCCACCGGCTACTATTCAACCACCCCTCACCGTCTACTATTCATCCAGCCCTCCACATCAGGGGGTCCTATTCAACCACCCCTCCACGGGCACCCCTCCACCGTCTACTGTTCATCCAGCCCTCCACACCACGGGGTCATGTTCAACCACCCCTCCACGGGCACCCCTCCACCATCTACTGTTCATCCAGCCCTCCACACCACGGGGTCCTGTTCATCCACCCCTCCACGGGCACCCCTCCACAGTCTACTGTTCATCCAGCCCTCCACCACACCACGGGGTCCTATTCATCCAGAGGCAACGCCACCGCTCACTGTTCATCCAACCCCCCCCCCCCGCAACGCTCACTGTTCATCCCATCAATCGGCTTCAGTTAGCAGCAGTAGCAAAGGAATCGCTCGACCGGGTTCAGTTAACAGCAATCGATCGACCGCTCGGGTTCAGTAACGCGTAGCCTGCAGTGCAACCACTCGGGTTCAGTTAGAGCCCAACGCCTCGCTCGGGTTCAGGTAGAGCCAACGCCTCGCACATAGCGCGTACGTGTACGAGAGAAACGCGCATCACTCGGCCCTGGCCTCCCACCGTAACCAGGAACTCCCCGAAATTTTCCTCGCCCTCGCTTCTACCACGGTTTTTTTCCGTCATGGACGGCCCAAAGAATGTCATGCAGCTACGTCTCCGGCCCGCCCAGGACGAAAAGCCCATTTTATGTCATGATTTTTTGTCATAGAAGTAGGAGCCCATCACATCTATGATGATACCGGTTTTTGTCACAATTATCTTCATAGAAGTGTCATATGTATGACAAATTTTTTTTCTTTCGGCCCAAAATGTCTCAGATGTGTCGTTTTTTTGTAGTGACAGTTCCTCGTGGATGGCGAGCTCCTCCTTCATCTTGATGTCATGGACGCCATCGGAGAATGCAAAGATGATGGCCTCGTCTATCACCTTGGGGATCTTGAGGCGAACGCTATTGAAGCGCTGGATGTACTTCTGCAGAGTTTCCCCTGGCTCCTGCTTGATGCGCCGCAGGTCACCCATGGTCGGCGGGCGGTCGCCAGTACCCTGGAAGTTGGCGACGAAATGCTTGTGCATCTTGCCCCAAGAGGAGATCGATCCCGCAGGCAGGTTCAGGAGCCATGAGCGCGCGCCATCCTTGAGGGCCATGGGGAAACAAATCGCCATGACCTTCTTGTCACTGTTGGCCGTGTCGATGCTTAGCTCGTAGAGCTGCAGGAACTCCGTGGGGTTGGGGGTGCCTTCATAGCGCGGAGGCAGGTCCAGCTTAAACTTGTCGGGCCAGACGACGCTGCCCAGTTCGGGAGTGAAGGCATAGCAGCCTGCTGTGGTCACTGGGGCCCATCACGGAGGCGGAGCCTGATCTTGATATCCATGCGCCGCCGCATTAGGCAGCGTGCGGTCTTGACGCGGTGGTGCTGGGAGCGCAGGAGCGTTTTCTTGCGGCCGAGGGACTTCTTGGCAGCTTCCTTCTTCGTGCGCGGGCACCCGGCGTGGCGGGTCACGCCACGCGGCCGCACGCCTTGGTGCGAGGGCAGCGTCTTGATGCGGAGGTGGTGGAGGTGCTCCGTGGGCGACATCTCCCGCTGCTGGAGGTGGTCGAGGTTGCGAAAGGGACGGTGCACAAGAGCCCTCAGCGGCGCTGACAAGCTCGGTGATGCGGTCAAGCCAGTCGTCATAGAGGTCATCGACTGGACGGTAACGCAGGAGCTCGCGTGCCATGAGTAGCGCAGCATGCGCGTCCGTGGGCGCGCGACGAGCGTGGGACGACGAGTTGGCCGGGGTCAGCGATGGGGTGGCGGTCCGTCCGTCCCGCTGAACGGAGGGGTGCAGCAATGAAGCTTGCTGCTCATTCCCTGCCAGGCCGGTGGCGGCGTTGGCTGCGGGTGATGGAGAACAGCGGGGAGGCCCGCCAACGGGCGCCGTCTGAGCGACGCGAGCGGCGAGGGCGGTGTGGCGCTTAGCACGGGCTCGGTGAGCGTCAGCCATGGATACAGTGGAGCAGCGGAGCACAGATCGATGGAAGAAAAGCTTCAGCACACCCCTACCTGGCGTACCAAATGTTGGATTCTGGGTTTCGGCAAACCCTTGAGGTTCGAACACTTAGGTGCGCACGAAGGTCTCTCCCTTCCTAGCTCGCTCTCGCAATGATCGCAAGGCCTAGCTCGTCGAACCAAGGAACAAGAGACATGAGAGTTTATACTGGTTCGGGCCACCATTGTGGTGTAATACCCTACTCCAGTGTGGTGTGGTGGATTGCCTCGTGGGCTGAGGATGAACAGTACAAGGGATGAACAGCCTCCTGAGGTGAGGTGTTCTTGAGCTTGTTGAGCTTGTGTGTGCGAGGATGGTCTGAATGATCCCTCCTCTGCTAGGGTGGTGGCTAGTCCTATTTATAGAGGCCCGTGTCGTCTTCCCAAATATTAGGCAGAAGGGATCCCACAACGGCCATTTCAAAGGGAGACAACTAGTACAAGCTATCCCGACAAAAGGTGCTCTTCACCTGCCAAAGGCTGTGGTGGTGACACCGTCGTGGGCTCCGCGGTGACCTCCCACCTGCCGTGCTGCTGGTCTTGGTCTTGTTGCACCAATATGGAAACCTTTGACTGACGCCTCGGGACTCCTAGCATGTGCTTGCCCCTTTAGCACCAAAGAGGCAACGAGTACTCTGCGCCCGCTAGCGCCCACCTGGCCTTGGTCGTCCTGGCTCACGTCATGCGAACCTCGCGAGATGCCCCTTGCATAGACATCTCCGCTCCTCGGGAGCTAGCCTAACGTGTTGGTGGAAACGACACCTATGGGATGACGGGGAATCCCTTCTACGGTTGGTGGGCGCGGGGCTATGGAATGAGTGGGTTTAGAAGATCAACACTGGGGGTTTATCTAGGTTTGAGCCGCGAGTGACGCGTAATACCCTACTCCTGCTGGTTTTTGTTTATGTGGTGTTCTTGGACTATCTACAAAGCATGCAGGGTCCAAAAAGTCTGAATGCTCTCTCCGTACGCTGCGGGCCTCCTTTTATTGTCAAAGGGGCTGCCACAGTGGCACACAGGAGGTGGAAAGTTGTACAGCGTACAAGCTTATCGCCTGACATCACAGGACAAAACGCATTAAATGTGCTACTTAGGTGTCCTCTTGCTTTATCGGGGATGGCAACGAATCCCCTCCCATCCGTCGCCGCTTCGCCTTGCTCCAACACGCGTCCAGGCCAACGAGGCATGCAGCGCCATGTAGGCTGGCAAGCTGCTGAGCTGGTGTGGTGGCAGGGTCTTCACGAAGATCTGCATGCCACCATGCAGGTGCTTGACTAGTTGGCTTAGGATCCACGTACTGCCACGTGGGTACTTGCTTAGATGGTGAGTCGGCCATTGAGTTGGGGCGGTGACGGGGCGGCAAGGCCTTACCGTGGTCTTGCTGATATTCCCAACAAGGGTCTTGCCAGGGCCTTGCAGGCGCCCTCGGCAAGAGTCTTGCCGGGGCCTCGTGGGTATCTTCGGCAGGAGCCTTGCTGGGGCCTCGTGGGCATCCTCGGCAAGGAGCCTCGCTGTTGTCTTGATTTCTAGTTCCTATCTAGGCCTCGCAGGCCCTTTGTCTTCACAAAGATCTGCATGCCACCATGCAGGCGCCTCCCGAGCCTTGGTTCGAATGTCGTTAATGGTGTTGGAACTCTTAGGCTCAAGGGTGGCGGCCTCGCTGGTGTTGGGCAAGTTGCCACGACAAGGCTCTTGCTGGGGCTATGTAAGCTGCCTCGGTAAGGCTCTTGCAGGGGAAAGCCCACCTTGTCCCTCTGCTACTCACGCCTCTGGCTTGGCGCTGCTCTGGTGGTCTTGTACTTTTGCTTCCTTCCTCTACCCTGCTAAGTGTGGCCGTAGGCGCGGATCTAACTGCCCGTGCACAAGTAAAGGGGTACAAAGAGGGCCCCTACTTTTGTACACCGATAGGAGCCCCCGGGCCTGGGCCACACATAAGCGCGACGCGTTGTTGGGCTAGGCCCAGAACGGTGCACGGGCACGCGAGGCACAGTTTTTACTGCAGTAACTCCCCTACTTATTGCACTTCCCCATGACCCGTATTGAACGCGTGACGTGGGGGTCGTGCATGACGTGGGGGTCATGAGTGGGGTAGCCGCAGTGTTCTCGTGTCACGTCGCGGTGAATGGTAAAGAGGTGGCCCGCGTTTTCCCCATAAAAAGGTAAAACCGCATGGGCACTGCTCATTTACCCTCTGCGCCCTCTCCAATCTTGGAACCGCCATCCCCTCCTCTTCTTCCTCAAGCTCTTGTCGAAGTTCTTGCCCCTGCTTGTTGTTGCCGCGCCCCCATTGCCCTTGATTCTTCGCCCTCTCCCAGTTGCCAAGGCGCCCAAGACAGGGAAGGGCAAGGGAGCGGTCAAAGATGAGGGAGGGAAGGAGGCGCCGGAGAGCGAGTTGGCGGTGCTGCGAACGCAGCACGCCTATTTCCCCTCAACGGTCGATGCGGTCCACCTCAGGGACTACTTCAGGCCCCTGTGGGGGAGGAAGACGACAGGGCACCCTACACACATCATCCCCGCCGACTTCGCCAAGGCCGGCCCAAATCGGTGCCCCTTCTTCGTGGATTACTTCTCTAGCGGGCTCTGCCCCCCTTTCTCCGATTTCTTCAACGACATCATGCACACCTACGGCTTTCACCTCCTCGAATTTACGCCGAATGCCATGGCGTGCATGGCCTTCTTCGCCCACCTCTGCGAGGGCTTTGCCAGAGTGCTCCCCAACACGGCGCTCTTTTCCACTACTTCTATCCTTGCATCCAACCAGGGGACGCCATTTCTGGGTGCATCACCTGGATCTCGAGGACACAAGAGAAGGGCACGTACCCGGAGGGTGCCAAAAGGAGAGGTAGGACGAGTGGCGGGGCCGGTGGCTCTGGATCAGGGAGAAGGATCCACAGGAATTCTGCCGAGTTCGTCAGAGCCCGCTGACCCGCCGCAAGGACTAGAGCGACCTCGACGCCAATTACAAGAAGCTCACGGTCGCCACCACTAGGATCCATCGCCTCACCATGGCCGGGCTCATGCTTGAGATGATTGGTGCTGATTTGATGCGTCGCTGAATCGCCCCGCTGCTAAACAAGGGGAGGCCATCCTAGGACTTCGGGAATGCGGCCGATGTTATGAGGCTCCGCCCTGGCCTGAAGCACAACTTCACGGTGCTGGGGCATGCCCATTTTTGCCAGAGGCTCTTCTAGCTCAATGTGGACAGCGACGACAGGGCTGAGAGGACCAGCGAGGCCGTGAAGACCGGCAAGGCAGTCAAGAGGCCTCTATTTGGGTTGCCGGCGGGAGTAGTCCCGCCGAGCAACAACTCTCGCCAGTTTGCTATCATCGCAATGATGCCGGACTTCAACGCGCACGGCCTCGATCCGGCCTTGACCCGGCCTGGGGCAAGCCACCAGCAGAGAAGGTGCAGGAGTTTTTCGACAACTTGTCGGAGAACTATGTCCGAGACGAGTCACTGCTCATTCGCGACACCACCAAGGAGGTGCTGGACTACATCGCCGCCAGGGCGGCAGAAGCGGCGCTTGCCAAGGAGGCCGGCAGCATCGGCGCCGTGGAGGACGAGGCCGACGCTGCCGCGGAGGAGAAGGAGCTCGCCCAGTGGGCGGAGTCTGTCGGGGAGGCCAGCGGCGCCGGCGCCGGGGCCCCCCTCGTTGAAGATGTGGTCGAGGAGTCGACCGAGGAAGAGGCCGAGGCTGTCGACCCGTCGGCCGCATGTAAGAGGCGCGTCCTGTGGCGGGCCAGCTATGGCAAGCCGGTCCAGCCCGGCAGGACCGCAAAACGGCAACAGGTTCAGGAGCAGTCCGCGCGCCAGATGAGGGCCGCGGCGACGAAGGCCGCGGCAGTGAAGAAGGCGGTGAAAACCGCCATAGGGAAGAAGAAGGCGGCCGCCTCCTCCTCATCCAAACGGCACTGGACCCCATCCCCTTCTCCTTCTCCTTTGGATGGCCACTCGGAGGTTAATTTTGACATCGGGTCCTTCAGCCCGAAGAGGTAGAGGAGGCTAATGGAAGACGAGGTGGAGGACGAGTAAGTGCTTCGCCCTCCATCATCTCCTGACCCCACGCCTATGATATCCTTTTTTTAACATGATATTATCCTCACAGGGATGCGGAGACATTGGCCCAGAGGGTGGCGAAGAGGTCCAGGGCCTCGACGAGCGACGAGCCCCCAGTGAGCACTCCGCGCACGTCGGAGTTGGTGGTGATCAGCCCGGACGACAACCCCTGATGCAGCCCCCGCTGCAGCCGCCAGTGTGGGTCCATTACTCACTTCTTGTCGGTGTGCGTTGGGGCATGCTCCCTTGGTGCTAATCTTGCTGGGTTCGCACGAGGAGAGCGACAGCCGGAGGAGCCGCTGAGGGCCACCCCCAACACGCCGCCCCCATCAACCATTTCGCCCTGAGGGGCGTCCCCGATGAAGGCATCAAGCATCGAGCCCTCTCACACAGAGGAGGTGAACTTGGGCGGCAGTAGCTCCATCCCGGCAACGGACGTTGATGGGGAGGGAAACACTTCTTCCCAGCTTGGCGCGGGTACGTGTCCTGCCTTATATCCCTGTATTTTCTTCTTCTTGGACCTTGATTTTGGCCCCGTCTCATTCTCCTTCTTGGTATCCAGACCCTCCCTCGGCGGACCAGGAGGACATTAATACCATCATCGGGGATGTCGCCAAGGACGCTGAGGATGAGGCCGACAAGATCGCTGCCGAGGAGGCCGCCAAGACCGCCGCTGAGGAGGCTGCCAAGGGGCCTGTCGGGGAGGCCGGCAAAGCCGCTACCGAAGAGACCCACAAGGGGCCTATCGGGAAGGCCGGCGAGGGGCCTGCCGGGGAGGGGGTGGCTGACGACCAACCTTCCTCCCCTCCAGCCCCTGGCCAGGCTAGTACTTGAAGGTGGGCGACGACCCGTTTGTCCACCTCCCGGGGACGGCGAGCACCAGGGCGTTGATATGTCTCCGTCGTATCTATAATTTTTTATTGTTCCATGCCAATATTATTCAACTTTCATATACTTTTTGGCAACTTTTTATACTATTTTTGGGACTAACATATTGATCTAGTGCCCAGTGCCAGTTCCTGTTTGTCGCATGTTTTTGGTTTCGCAGAAAACCCATACCAAACGGAGTCCAAACGGGATAAAACTTGACGGAGATTTTTTGGAATATTTATGATTTTTGGGAAGAAAATCAACGCGAAACGGTATCCGAGGTGGGCACGAGGTAGGGGGTGAGCCCTACCCCCCCCAGGCGCGCCCCTGACCCTCGTGGCCACCCCGTAAGGAGGTTGGTGCCCTTCTTTCGCCGCAAGAATGCTAATTTCTGGATAGATATCGTGTCCAAAATTCAGCCCAATCGGAGTAACGGATCTCCGGGAATTTAAGAAACGGTGAAGGGCCAGAAAACAGAACGCAGAAACAGAGAGAGACAGAGAGATAGATCCAATATCGGAGGGGATCTCGCCCCTCCCACACCATGGAGATCATGGACCAGAGGGGAAACCCTTCTCCCATCTAGGGAGAAGGTCAAGGAAGAAGAAGAAGGAGGGGGGCTCTCTCCCCCTCGCTTCCGGTGGCGCCGGAATGCTGCTGGGGGCCATCATCATTACCGCGATCTTCACCAACACCTCCGCCCTCTTCAAGAACATCTCCATCACCTTCCCCCTCTATCTACAGCAGTCCACTCTCCCGCAACCCGATGTACCCTCTACTTGAACATGGTGCTTTATGCTTCATATTATTATCCAATGATGTGTTGCCATCCTATGATGCCTGAGTAGATTTTCATTGTCCTATCGGTGGTTGATGAATTGCTATGATTGATTTAATTTGCTTGTGGTTATGTTGCTGTCCTTTGGTGCCCATCATATGAGCGCGCGCGTGGATCACACCATAGGGTTAGTTGTATGTTGATAGGACTATGTATTGGAGGGCAAGGGTGACAGAAGCTTCAGCCTAGCATAGAAATTGATGCATACGGGATTGAAGGGGGACCAATATATCTTAATGCTATGGTTGGGTTTTACCTTAATGAACGTTAGTAGTTGCGGATGCTTGCTAATAGTTCCAATCATAAGTGCATAGAATTCCAAGTAAGGGATGACATGCTAGCAGTGGCCTCTCCCACATGAAACTTGCTATCGGTCTAGTAAGGTAGTCAATTGCTTAAGGGACAATTTTGCAACTCCTACCACCCCTTTTCCACACTTGCTATATTTACTTCATTGCTTCTTTACTTACAACAGCCCCTAGCTTTTATTTACGCTCTCTTTATATTTTTGCAAGCCTATCCAAAAACACCTACAAAGTACTTCCAGTTTCATACTTGTTCTAGGTAAAGCGAACGTCAATCGTGCATAGAGTTGTATCGGTGGTCGATAGAACTTGAGGGAATATTTGTTCTACCTTTAGCTCCTTGTTGCGTTCGACACTCTTACTTATCGAAAACTATTGCGATCCCCTATACTTGTGGGTTATCAAGACCTTTTTCTGGCGCCATTGCCGGGGAGCAATAGCGTGGGGAGCATATTCTCGTGTCTGCTTGTTTGCTTTATCACTAAGTAATTTTTATTTTCGGTTCTTAGTTGTTTTCTATCTTTAGTCATGGGTAGGAAACGCAAAATACCAAAAAAATTAGTTGTACCTACTGAACCAATGGTTGAAGAACCACTCAAAATCTATCACACTACTGAAGCTTATTACTTGGATCATCTTCGATCCCTATGTGCTCGGGCTGAAACCCCAACTATCTTAGTTGAGGGCAAATCTTTAGATGAGCATGCTTGTTATGTGCGACACCGTATATCTGAAAAAGGTAAACGTTTACTGGATCAAATTCATCGTTTGCAATGCTATGCTTGGAATCTATGTGAAATATATGATTTTACTTGTTGTTCTGAAAACCCTAATAAACACCTTCCCTATCAATGTGAGTTTAGTGATAATGGAATCGTATCTTCGTATGCTAAGGGTGTTTATAATTACTATGATGTTCAACAAATTGAATAATTTGTTGCTTTTAAGGGTGCTTATGAAATTGCTTATTTGATTGAAAAGTATGACGCTACTCTTTACAAATCTGAAGATCTTGCCATACTTAAATATTGCTATGATAATTATGCTTCCAATGCCTATGTTAAACCATATACTGAGAACTACTCAGCTGTCCAAGAAGAGACTAATATTTTGCAGGAGTCTATGGAAGAAGAAATTGATGAAACTGTGAGTTCATTGGATGAAAAAGATGATGAGGAGAGCGAAGAACAAAAGGAGGAAGAGCGGATTAGCTACCCGTGCCCACCTTCTAATGAGAGTAACTCTTCAACTCATACATTGTTTAATTTCCCTTCGTGCTTACCGAAGGATGATTGCTATGATGATTGTTATGATCCCGTTGATTCTCTTGAAATATCCCTTTTTGATGATGCTTGCTATGCTTGTGGCCAAGATGCCAATATGAATTATGCTTATGGAGATGAACTTGCTATAGTTCCTTATGTTAAACATGAAATTGTTGCTATTGCACCCACACATGATAGCCCTATTATCTTTTTGAATTCTCCAAACTACACTATATCGGAGAAGTTTGCACTTATTAAGGATTACATTGATGGGTTGCCTTTTACCGTTGCACATGATGATTTTGATAGATATAATATGCATGTGCTTGCTGCTCCTACTTGCTATTATTATGAGAGAGGAACTATATCTCCACCTCTCTATGTTTCCAAGACGATAAAATTGCAAGAAACTGTTTATACTATGCATTGGCCTTTACTATGTGTGCATGAATTGTTCTTTTATGACATGCCGATGCATAGGAAGAGAGTTAGACTTAGTTGTTGCATGATATATGTTTCTTTGTGCTCATTACTAAATTACAAACCATTGCTAATTAAAATTGGCTTGATATACCTTGGGATCTGGGTGGATTCACTACTTGAGCACCATATGCCTAGCTGAATGGCTTTAAAGAAAGCGCTGCCAGGGAGACAACCCGGAAGTTTTAGAGAGTCATTTATTTATGTTGAGTGCTTTCATATAGGTTAAAAACAACAAAAATAAAGAGGGGAACCCAAAAATTTTCAAAAAGGAAAGTGAAAGTGAGAAAGACACGCATTGTTGAAGTGGGAGAGCTCCTTGAATTTTGTTCATGCTAACGGCAACTTTGTGAGTCTTGATTACAGAAACTTTTCAACAAAAATAATTATCCCCTTGTACAATTCCATTGAATTATAAAAATAATGTGCCAAGGTTTGCCTTTAGGATGTTTACACTGCTTGTTGGTTTGTGCGGTGCAGGACAGATACTTTGGCTGTAGTGCATGATTTGTAGTTGTTTACTGGAACGTCAAAGGGTTCTGGACAAATTGTTTATTTTTCCTAATTTTGTGCAGAATTTTTCATGTATCAGAAGTATGGTGAATGTTCAGATTATTATAGACTGTTCTGTTTTTGACAGATTCTGTTTTTGATGCATAGTTTGCTTGTTTTGATGAAACTATCAACTTATATCAGTGGATTAAGCCATTAAAAAGCTATATTACAGTAGACATAATGAAAAGACAAAATATGAATTGGTTTACAACAGTACTTAGAGTGGTGATTTGCTTTATTATACTAACGGATCTTACCGAGTTTTCTGTTTAAGTTTTGTGTGGATGAAGTGTTCGATGATCGAGAAGGTCTCGATGTGAGAACAAACAAGAGAGGCAAGAGCTCAAGCTTGGGGATTCCCGAGGCACCCCAAGTAAATATTCAAGGAGACTCAAGCATCTAAGCTTGGGGATGCCCCAGAAGGCATCCCCTCTTTCTTCAACAAGTATCGGTATGTTTTCAGATTCGTTTCGTTCATGTGATATGTGCAATCTTGGAGCGTCTTTTGCATTTAGTTTTCCTTTTTTCTTTTATGCACCATGCTGGTATGAGATAGTCCTTGGTTGATTTATAGAATGCTCTTTGCACTTCACTTATATCTTTTGTGTATGGCTTTATAGAATGCTTCATTGCTTCACTTATATCATTTGTAGTTTGGATTGCCTGTTTCTCTTCACTTAGACAACCGCCATTTGTAGAATGCTCTTTTGCTTCACTTATATTTGTTAGAGCATGGGCATATCTTTTGTATAAAGAATTAAACTCTCGTGCTTCACTTATGTCTATTTAGAGAGATGACAGGAACTGGTCATTCACATGGTTAGTCATAAAATCCTACATAAAACTTGTAGATCACTGAATATGATATGTTTGATTCCTTGCAATAGTTTGGCGATATAAAGATGGAGATATTAGAGTCGTGCTAGTTGAGTAATTGTGAAATTGAGAAATACTTGCGTTGAGGTTTGCAAGTCCCGTAGCATGCACATATGGTGAACCATTATGTAACGAAGTCGGAGCATGAGGTGTTTATTGATTGTCTTCCTTATGAGTGGCGGTCGTGGACGAGCGATGGTCTTTTCCTAGCAATCTATCCCCCTAGGAGCATGCGTGTAGTACTTTGTTTCCATGACTAATATATTTTTGCAATAAGTATGTGAGTTCTTTATGACTAATGTTGAGTCCATGGATTATACGCACTCTCACCCTTCCTTCATTGCTAGCCTCTTCGATAGCATGCATTGCCCTTTCTCACCTCGAGAGTTGGTGCAAACTTCGCCGGTGCATCCAAACCCCGTGATACGATATGCTCTATCACACATAAGCCTCATTATATCTTCCTCAAATAGCCACCATACCTACCTATTATGGCATTTCCATAGCCATTCCGAGATATATTGCCATGCAACTTCCATCATCATCATATACATGACTTGAGCATTTATTGTCATATTGATTTGCATGATCATAAGATAGCTAGCATGATGTTTTCATGGCTTGTCTGTTTTTTGATGTCATTGCTATGCTAGATCATTGCACATCCCGGTACACCGCCGGAGGCATTCATATAGAGTCATATCTTTGTTCTAGATATCGAGTTGTAATATTGAGTTGTAAGTAAATAAAAGTGTGATGATCATTATTATTAGAGCATTGCCCCAGTGAGGAAAGGATGATGGAGACTATGATTCCCCCACAAGTCGGGATGAGACTCCGGGCGAAAAATAAAAAAAAATAAAAAATAAAAAAAGAGAAAGGCCCAAAAAAAGAGAAAAAAAGAAGAAATAAAAAAATGAGAGAAAAAGAGAGAAGGGGCAATGTTACTATCCTTTTACAACACTTTTGCTTCAAAGTAGCACCATGTTCTTCATATAGAGAGTCTCTTGAGTTGTCACTTTCATATACTAGTGGGAGTTTTTATTATAGAACTTGGCTTGTATATTCCAACGATGGGCTTCCTCAAATGCCCTAGGTCTTCATGAGAAAGCAAGTTGGATGCACACCCACTTAGTTTCAGTTTGAGCTTTCATACACTTATAGCTCTAGTGCATCCGTTGCATGGCAATCCCTACTCCTCACATTGACATCAATTGATGGGCATCTCCATATCCCGTTGATTAGCCGCGTCGATGTGAGACTTTCTCCTTTTTGTCTTCTCCACATAACCCCCATATTATATTCCACCTATAGTGATATGTCCATGGCTCACGCTCATGTATTGCGTGAAAGTTGAAAAGGTTTGAGAAACGTCAAAAGTATGAAACAATTGCTTGGCTTGTCATCGGGGTTGTGCATGATGTGAATATTTTGTGTGGTGAAGATGGAGCATAGCTAGACTATATGATTTTGTAGGGATGAGCTTTCTTTGGCTATGTTATTTCAATAAGACATAATTGCTTGGTTGGTATGCTTGAAGTATTATTGTTTTTAATGTCAAATGATAGACTATTGCTTTGAATCACTCGTGTCTTAATATTCATGCCATGATTAGACATATGATCAAGATTATGCTAGGTAGCATTCCACATCAAAAATTATCTTTTTTTCATTTACCTACTCGAGGACGAGTAGGAATTAAGCTTGGGGATGCTGATACGTCTCCGTCGTATCTATAATTTTTCATTGTTCCATGCCAATATTATTCAACTTTCATATACTTTTTGGCAACTTTTTATACTATTTTTGGGACTAATATATTGATCCAGTGCCCAGTGTCAGTTCCTGTCTGTTGCATGTTTTTGGTTTCGCAGAAAACCAATACCAAACGGAGTCCAAACGGGATAAAACTTGACGGAGATTTCTATGGAATATTTATGATTTTTGGGAAGAAAATGAACGCGAAACGGTGTCCGAGCTGGGAACGAGGTAGGGGGCGCGCCCTACCCCCCCCCCCGCCCAGACGCGCCCCTGACCCTTGTGGCCACCCCTTAAGGTGGTTGGTGCCCTTATTTCGCTGTAAGAAAGCTATTTTTTGGATAGAGATCGTGTCCAAAATTCAGCCCAATCGGAGTTACAGATCTCCGGGAATTTAAGAAACGGTGAAGGGCCAGAAAACAGAACGCACAAAGAGAGAGAGACAGAAAGATAGATCCAATATCAGAGGGGCTCTCGCCCTTCCCACGCCATGGAGGCCAAGTACCAGAGGGGAAACCCTTCTACCATCTAGGGAAAAGGTCAAGGAAGAAGAAGAAAGAGGGGGGCTCTCTCCCCCTCGCTTCCGGTGGCGCCGGAACGCTGCCGGGGGCCATCATCATCACCACAATCTTCACCAACACCTCCGCCATATTCACCAACATCTCCATCACCTTCCCCCCTCTATCTACAACAGTCCACTCTCCCGCAACCCGATGTACCCTCTACTTGAAGATGGTGCTTTATGCTTCATATTATTATCCAATGATGTGTTGCCATCCGATGATGTCTGAGTAGATTTTCGTTGTCCTATCGGTGGTTGATGAATTGCTATGATTGATTTAATTTGGTTGTGATTATGTTACTGTCCTTTGGTGCCCATCATATGAGCGCGCGCCTGGATCACACCATAGGGTTAGTTGTATGTTGATAGGACTATGCATTGGAGGGCAAGGGTGACAGAAGCTTCAGCCTAGCATAGAAATTGATGCATACGGGATTGAAGGGGGACCAATATATCTTAATGCTATGCTTGGGTTTTACCTTAATGAACGTTAGTAGTTGTGGATGCTTGCTAATAGTTCCAATCATAAGTGCATAGAATTCCAAGTAAGGGATGACATGCTAGCAGTGGCCTCTCCCACATGAAACTTGCTATCGGTCTAGTAAAGTAGTCAATTGCTTAAGGGACAATTTCGCAACTCCTGCCACCACTTTTCCACACTTGCTATATTTACTTTATTGCTTCTTTACTTACAACAGCTCCTAGCTTTTATTTACGCTCTCTTTATATTTTTGCAAGCCTATCCAAAAACACCTACAAAGTACTTCTAGTTTCATACTTGTTCTAGGTAAAGCGAACGTCAAGCGTGCGTAGAGTTGTATCGGTGGTCGATAGAACTTGAGGGAATATTTGCTCTACCTTTAGCTCCTCGTTGGGTTCGACACTCTTACTTATCGAAAACTGTTGCGATCCCCTATACTTGTGGGTTATCAGGCGCCAACCGAGGGGGAGGTGTTCTGTCAGGACCGGATTTTCGGGATATAATTTCCCAGAAAATGGCCCTTGTGCTCATCAGCCCTAGGATTACTGTTAACTAATGAGGCACAAACTTGATACAGAAATTCCAAGCAAAGTACATAATAAGTAGTACAAGACCATTCTGGCCTATGAGTACAACAATTGGTTTTCTAGTGGCTGAAGGCGGAAGCGGTTTGCGGGTCACCAGCGTCTATGGTACTCCATTTCCCACAGGAACAGCTTACCAGGATAACTCCTATCTTCGCAAGACTGGTATCTCCATTGCGTAGGTTCCGGGGCTGTCATCACAATGCTCCTCTCCACGCAAGAAATCTGGCCAAGACAATAGCCAGGGACAAGCCAGTGAGTACTTTGAATGTACTCGCAAACATTAAGAACATAGGTATAATATAGCCACTGATAATCATGCTTTAAAATATTCTATGACCACTTCGTCAGTTATGAAATAAGGTTCATGATGCACGCAAGTAGATCATTTAAATAAATCATGAGTAAACAATCAGGGTGTAAAAATATAAAGCACCGATCGGGTGTCTGAAGCGACGCCTCGAAAGGATAATAATATGAAGCATGCCTCAGTCGGGCGTCTGAGCGACACCACAGAAAGGGCTTATATATAAAAGGGACAACAAGCATGCCACAGTCGGGCGTCTGTGCGACACCACATAAAGGGCTTATAAGTAAATGAAATAACGGACATGCCACAGTCGGGCGTATGTGCGACACCACATAAAGGGCTTATAAGTAAATGAAATAACAAACATGCCACAGTCGGGCATCTGAGCGACGCCACATAAAGGGCTTATATGTAAACATAATCACAGTGAATATCCAGGAGGTAGTACCGTCCCAGGGATATTCATTATTTCAAACAATGCAAACGGTTAGTCCACAATGATAATAATTATAACCATCATATATCATAAGTCAAAATCAAAATTCTGGTTTAGTAGTTTCTCCTCCTAAGACCGACACTTGACCCATCCCAGACTGTAGTCCTTAACCATGGACACGGCTATTTGAATAGGTTTAACATCTCTGCAGAGGGTGTACTCTTTACCCATGAGTAACGGATTTCTTTAGTCCATCGGAACTAATTCCGTCTACGGTCTTTTAGTTGAAAAAATGCCTGACTTGCACACACCAGCTTTTACTCGTGTCTGGAATCACCCATGACACCTATTAAGCAAAACTCTAAGTGGGGAGGCTACAACCTCGCGTAGCATGGGATCAAATTTCTATCGCGCGCTCTAAGGGGTGCCCCCCTCTCGGTCCCAACCGGAAACACCCATGCCCCCGGAGAAGGTGGCATGCCTACCGGTTGCAACCGGTATCTTCCACCATGGCCTCTCTGTACGGTGTGTGCTAAGACAGGGGTTGACAACTTACTGAACCATACCCTACCTTCAGCAGGGACAAGTGGCAGCACGAAAACAAGTGTGGGGGTTACTGGAACAAGACTCGATCTATGGCCGACTCAGGAGGCTTAAGTATTTCCTGCATGATTAGCTCAAGAATAATATTTCACATCCATCACACACAACCACCACTCATCATACCTCCCCCTGCCCCACCGGCCATAACCGTCTCGACGAGGGACAAGCTCGTGTCTACCCAAGACAGAGTCTTTCCCGGACCCTTCCCGGTAGGCATGAGAGGCATATGAGGGTGATTGCTATCACAAGCATATCCATTCCAACAGCAAGAATTTTCATTATGCACTCAATGCCTATGATCATATCGTTATAAAAATAATTAATGCTTCATGTCGAGGTGGTAATATAACCGTATCAAACAGTCCCCAAAATATTATGCCAGGGTTCAGAATGCTTGCCTTCAAGGTGTGGAGAGTCAGGGTGCATTCCAAAACTTTGAAAGTTTTCCTCTCTCTCCAACAAATCCTATTTTTGGAAATATTTGAATTAACACATAGTTTAAAAAAAGTACAAAAAAGTTGCTTGGAAAATTTTGAAATAAATATGAAAATAAACTAGACAATATTTGAGGAACAACAGAAAAAGAATCAAGTCATTTGGATTTATATTTTAAAAGCTATAGCCAGTCAAAATTTAGTCAATTATGTTTCTAAAACAAAACAGAAAAAGGAAAAACGCTTCGATGAAAATACACTTTTGAGCAGAGGAGACGTACTCTGGGGTGATGCGCTTTCACTTAAAGCACGTGGTGGCGGGGCTGGTCACTGATAGTGGGTCTAGGGGGGTCCACTGGTCAGGTTTGACCAGTCGCCGCGCCTCTTCTCCCTCCTCTGTCCGAGCGGGGCGGGGCTTCGGTGAGGCTCGCCGGCGAACGGCGGCACCGTTTGAGAAACTGAAGCCATCCGCGGGCTCAGGGGGTCTGAAAGTGCGTTATATCGACTAGAGGGGGGGTGAATAGGTGTTTTTTTATGAAATTCTTCACTGAGAAATTTGCTAGTGAGGAAATTCCTTAGCAAAGAACTACTAGCAGCGGAATAAGTACTCAGATGAAAACAAGGCAGAACACAAGCATGGTCATCATGATGAAATGAAGTCTAGCACAGAGTACAGAAAGCGTAAACACAGGATAACACAAGATGAAGACAAACAGTCTGAAGAAATTGAACTGAGGAAATTGAGAAAGTCTTCAGTCAAAGTCTTCAAACACAGATATGATAAACAAGCAGCACAATACTGAGGAAATGAAAGAGTTGAGGAAATGGAACCAGTAAGCCTGGTGAAGACAATGATTTGGTAGACCAGTTCCAACTGCTGTCTCAGTTGTACATCTGGTTGGAGCGGCTGAGTATTTAAACTCGAGGACACACAGTCCTGGACACCCAGTCCTGAGCACGCAGCTCGGGACACCCAGTCCTCACCGTATTCTCCTTGAACTAAGGACACACAGTCCTCGTCCAATCACTCGTGGTAAGTCTTCAGGTGACTTCCGAACCTTGACAAACTCGGTCACTCGGCAATCCACAATTCCTCTTGGATGCTCTAGACCATGATGCCTAACCGTCTGGAAGAAGCACAGTCTTCAAAGGTAAAAAGCGTCAGATCCACGCAGGTTCAATCTCTTCATTGATGCTCAATCACTTTGGGTTTGTAGGTGTTTGGGTTTGGGTTTGGATTTTCCTCACTTGATGATTTTCTCTCAAAGTCCTCGGAGGATGGGTTGCTCTCAAATGACAAGTGTCAGTTTCTCTCGGAGCAGCCAACCAGCTAGTGGTTGTAGGGGGTGGCTATTTATAGCCTAGGGAGCAGCCCTACATGATAAGACATAAATGCCCTTCAATGATATGACCGTTGGATGGATAAGATCTTTTGGGACAGCTGGCGCGTAGCACAGCAACGGTCAGAATTTTGAGGTACAAATTCCTCAGGGCTATCATGTTCCTCACTGTGTAGGCAATCCGCGAATTCCTAACTCCTCAGTCAGAACAAAGTCCTCAGCGACCAGAAGAACTGCATCTCTGTCACTGAAGAAATTGACTGAACTGTCTGAGATTTCCAATGGCTTCACTCGAAGGGATTGGTAGGTGTAGGATTTGAGTTGAGCATCAAATGGAAATTTTTCCTTAGTATTTCCTCAACCCCCTTTAACAGTACGGTGTTTCCTATGACTCAAGAAAGAGAAAATGAAACCACGAAAACAAAAGTCTTCACGCTTCATGTTCCTCGAATGAATACCAAGTCTTCAAGGTCACACCAATTTCTTCACTTTCAAAGTCTTCAGAAAGTCTTCGGTGTATCAAAGTCTTCAGTCGAAGAACTTCATTTTTAGGGTTGACTTTCACTGTAAGTATCAAACTCCTCATAGACTTATAGACATGTGTACACTCATAAACACATTAGATTCTTAACCTATAAGTCTTCAATACACCAAAATCACTAAGGGGCACTAGATGCACTTACAGGGTCGAGGCGGTCCTATCGGTGGTCGCTACGGTCCCGGGGGAGGACGGAGTCGCCGACGGCGAGCTCCGCAGCGGCCGGTGGCCATCGGGCAAAGTGTGTTCTTGCCTCTGGTGTCTCCTGATCAGAATTGAGCAGGGGGTGGATTCACGAGAGGAAGAGAAGTTTTCTGGTGGAGAGAGTGGAGAGGGGGAGGCCCTGGTGGTGCCGGACTGGTTGAGACAGTGGCGGCGGCTGTGGTTGCCGGAGATGGGGAAGAAGGCTTTCTGCCGTTGCTTGCGGGCTAGGGGAACTCTAGGAGGATGGCTTGAAGTTGTCTGTGTGCCTGGACGAGCTCGGGGACTCCTATTTATAGGTGGACGAGGTCGGTTTGCGGCGGCCGTGGATAAGCTCGTCGGCGACCGCCGTTCTGTTGCTGCAGGCGACGTGGCGACGAGGGCGCTAGTAGACAGCTCACGGATGAGGTCTTCACTTTGAAGGTCTTCAAGGTCACACCAATTTCTTCACTCTCAAAGTCTTCAGAAAGTCTTCGGTGTATCAAAGTCTTCAGTCGAAGAACTTCATTTTTAGGAGTCGACTTTCACTGTAAGTATCAAACTCCTCATAGACTTATAGACCTGTGTACACTCATAAACACATTAGATTCTTAACCTATAAGTCTTCACTACACCAAAATCACTAAGGGGCACTAGATGCACTTACAATCTCCCCCTTTTTGGTGATTGATGACAATGTAGGTTAAGTTTTCAACGGGGATAAACATATGAAGTGTAAATGCTGATACTGAGGAATTTGATTGCAAGATATAGAAGAAGTCCCCCTGAAGTTGTGCATAGTGAGGAATTTGCTTTTGAAGCAATGCACACTTGAAGAGATGAATCATGGAGATCTCCCCCTATATCTTGTAATTCATACACGCATTTGACATATAATATGAAGAATTTGAAATGCATGATGAAATATGGTGATTGATGTAGTTCAGCATGCGTGCAACAACATTGACGAGGAATATGCATGCAGTATAACGTAGCAAAAGTATCAGACCACCATCGGGTTTAAGTTTACAACTCGATCCAATAAAAGTTTCGGAATAACGAGAGTTGTAACTTAGCAAAAGAAACGCCCAAATAATAGACCCGCTTGAAGACTAACTCAGATTTCTCCCCCTTTGTCATCGAATGACCAAAAGGATCAAAACTGAGGACTAACGCCCCTGAAGATAATCAGGTTGATGAAGGGGCGCCAGCGTTGTCGGGGTCAGTTGTTGAAGTAGGGCATGCCGCTGTGTCATCCAAATCTTCATTTTCATCAGTGTCGCGCGATGAAGAGTAGGAGCTAGCCACCAAAGAAGGAACTTTGACCTTCTTGAATTTCTTCGGAGGAGGTGCAGACCAGTCAACCTCTCCTTTGAGACCCATTTTCTTCAGATCGTCAGTGCTGTAGACTTGAGATAGAATAGCCCATGTGCGGTTGAGGGTTTCATGGAGGTAGTAGTGGTTTTTCTTCACTGCATTATGTGTTGCAGTCATGTTGTGAAGAATTGAACCAAACTGACGCTTGACCCATTTGTGATTGCGATCAACCTTCTGATGAAGACTGAGGAGTAACTCACGATCAGTCATCGCCCTGGGTGTTGTAGCTTGAGGATTTTGCTTGGCATTGTTGGCGGCAGAGTCATGTGTGGCAGAGTCATCATTGGTGGAATAGGATGCAGCCTTGCGAAATTGACCATCCAATGGACGAATGCCTTCATCTATCACAGCAGTAGCCTTGCCTTTGTCATCAGCTGAGGAAAATGTCCTTTTGAGGACTTCAATTGGAGGCAAGTAGCTGCAGTGGTTCAGAGTGTCAGCTTTGTAGTTGAGTGAAGACCTTGTCCTGATGAATCTCATAATCCATGGCGCATAAGGCTTCAGCTCAAACAGTGACATGGCAATATTGGCCAGAGTCCTCATGAAGAAATCATGGAAGTTGACGGGAACGCCATGACAGAGGTTGAAAAGCATATTCTTCATGATGCGAACGACTTCTTCATCATTCGAGTCGTGGCCTTTGATAGGACTCATTGTCTTCGACAGAATGCGATAGACAGTCCGAGGCACATATAACAATTCCTTGACGAGGAAATTGGTTCGAGGGGCCTATCCTGGCTTCAAAGGCTTCATCAGAACTTGCATGTAGTGATTTGAAAGCTCAGGTTCACTATAGACACAACGTGCATCTTCAAGGGGAGGACTGAGTGGTAGGGCACAAAGCAATTCAGATGCTGGTGCTTTGTAGTGAGTGTTCTCTGTCATCCAGTCCAGAACCCATGAAATCACATCTTCAGAATCGCCTTTGATGTGCAGCATTGCGTAGAACTGAAGAATTAGTTCTTCATTCCAATCATAGATGTCAGTGCAGAAATTCAGTAGCCCAGCGTCGTGAAGAACACTGAGAACTGGCTCGAAGCACGGCAGAGACTCCATGTCTACATGAGGAATGTTCATATGATCGAAGACTTTGTCTTTGTTGAACAACACTGAGGAATAGAAGTTGGCTTGACTAGCAGTCCAGAAACGCCTCTTCCTTATGCGAGCAGAGTCATATGGATTGTAGTCTGTGAAGAATACATGCTCACCGAAGAAATCATAAGCCTTGAACTTTTGCTTCCTTGAGAACGGATCCTTTGGCTTTGGCAGGGGAGTGTCAGTGAGTTGCATCACGACCTCAGGAACCACGAGCTCAGGTTCTTCAGGCTGAGGAATTTCTGGTTCCTCCTCAGGTGCAGTCATAGTTTCAGCAGAAGCAGTTTCTTCAGCACTAGTGGCTGGAATTTCTTCATGCACAGATGCAGTGGGATGAGTTTCTTCAGAGCCCATCGGAACAGTTGGTGCAGGGGACTGAGGGATTTGTTGTAGAGGCATGAACAGTGGATAATTTGGATGCTGACTTTCCCAGAATTCATCATTCATCAAAGGAGTTGGGCTTCCAATGTCCACGTCTTCATCTTCCAATTCTTCAACACCAGCCTCTTCAGCAGTAAACTGAGGCATTGGTGATGAGACCACTGGGGGTGAAGGGATTCCATCCACTTCAATTTCTTCATCAATCTGCTCTGAGGAAGCAGCAGATTGAGTTTCTTCATCTGATCCGCTTGGGATCTCATAGTCTTCACCAAAAGGAACAAGGTCCTTTGATGGCATGGTGGAAATTGGAACAACATCGATAGGATTGTCATATGAGCTGGTCATAGGCTTCATCTTCTTTGGAGCTGAAGATTCTGAAGCACTTGATGCTTTCCTTTTCTTCACTTCAGCTCGCTCTGCAGCCTTGGTCTTCTTCACATCTGATGCAGATGGAAGGATAGGAGTAGGTGCAGGCGCAGGTGGAGCTGAGGAGTCTGTTTGAATTTCCTCAGGAGCAACTGATGCAGTTGCCCTGACTTCTTCAGTTTCTTCAGGCGCACCACTAGTGGATGCCCTGGCAGTTTTTTCAGCAGCTGGGATGGAGTCATCAGCCCTGGAACTAGCATTTTCGTCAGTAGCCTGAAAATCATCAGCGGTGCTGGCGTGTTCTTCAGTGGGCTGTGCTGAAGGTTCAGCTTGAGGAATTTCTTCTTGCGATGGGGCTGCAACATTTGTGAATTTCTCAGTCAGTTTCACAAACCTGACTTTTGCTCCTTTCCAGTCAGCATAGTATGCATCAAATTCATCACTGAGGTTTTTGATGTCAGCCTACATCTTGATGAGTTCTTCAGGTTTCATCGTGACAACATTTTTCCTCAGCAGTTTCTCTTTCCTGTACTGTGATTTCTTGATCTTCCTGGCCCTATCATACTTCCATTTCTCTTCTTGAATGAAAGCAGTCAAGACGTGACTTCGACCGGGAGTGAGGTTCATCTCCGGCACAGGCGTATTGGGATCTTTGTGCCATAGATCAATGAAATCCAGGATCAACCTTGGATCAATAAGCATCGGCACATTGCTTCCTTTGGCACTAGCGGCCTTAGCTTGCCTATCTCTGATGATTTTGGCAAGTTCTTCTTCATCAGCTTCATCTTCGTCAGATGGTACATTGAAGACTACCTGCTTCTTCTTAGGACTTGGGCGAGTACCGCGTCCAGCAGTAGCCTTTTTCTTCAGCAGAGAGGGTCCAGCTGAGGAACTTGGTGCAGCTGAGGAACTTGCTGAGACACCAGAGGCAATAGAGATGCCTGCAGTCCTTTGACACGTGGCATGATGCACAGGTGCTAAGGACTTTGTCGGAACAGCTGAGGACTTTGGAGGAGGTGCTGAGGGTTTCGGAGGAGCAGGGGAAGCTTGAGGAATTTGCCTTGAAGATATTGAAGTGCCTGGCCGTGAGGGCGCAGCTGAGGAACTTGGCTGTGAGGGCACTGTTGGTGAAGCACTTGGCTTTCGAGCAGGCTTCTTTGCCATTGATTTCCTTGGCTTGACAGAGGCCTCAGTGGAAGCAGCAGCAGCAGAATCTTCATTGAATTTCCTCACTGCTTCTCTGGCTTGCTTGCCAACTTGGCTTGGCGTTTTGCCCATTCCTCAGGGAAGTCCGCACCGCGTTTGACGCTAGTGGGATCAGCCACTTGGCCAGGTGCCAATGGGGCTCTTGGGCATGGAGGATTCAGTGCGAATTTCTTCATATACTTTGGGGTTACATATCTGTATTCCCTCCATTCGCGTTCCCATCTCCATTCAATCTTCTGAATGCGCACCTTGCGCTGATTTTTATCTTCCTCAGGAGGTGTGCAGTACCCACCATAGATGTCCTCAGGGATTTCAATGGCAATCATGACCTCAGGCTTCTTTCCTCCTTTCTGTGGCCTTTTACCGTCAGCCATTTTCTTTAATTGAGGAATTTGAACAATTGAATTCTCTGAAGAAGTGTGCAACTTTTCTTCAAGGAACGTTGCAAATGAGTTAAGTTAATGAGAACCTAGTGATTCAGCAGCGGACATGTGTACCTGTGAACAGAGTATAGTTGCGAGGAATTTGGAGAGGTCATATGCGTTCTCAGTGGGTTTTTCAAAAAGAACAAGTTTGAGGAATTTGACCAGATGAGTCTTGAAGAATTTCACTAAGCATGCTTTATCTTAGGTTCCAGAGTTGTATAGATCGAAGATCCACACAATTGAGGAATCTTGAAGAAAATGATGCTGAGGGAAATGAATCAAGAACAGATGACATGTGAGGTGTTTTGTGTGTGGAGATTTGAAGAATAAAACACCTTTGAAGATTTTGTAGAAAAACTTCGAATCAAAGAGGGCGTAAAAGTAACTTTTAATTACCCTGAATGAAGAACACGACGAACAGAGAGGTGAAATAGTGAAGTTCGTCGGTGTAGATCTTCCACGCCCTAACTTGGCGGAGGAAGACGTCTACGGCGGCGGAGGAGGTGAAGATTTCCGCGGTCGGCGCGAGTACGACGGCGACGAGGTCGAGGCAGTGAAGCTCTTCCTCACCGGCGACGATGGAGTTGCGACGGCGCTAGGGTTTGAGAAGCTCGAGTAAAAGAAGTGAGGAAGGGGTGAGGGGGTATATATAGTAGCAGTGAAAAACTGTTCGCCCGAAGATTTGGGACGAACGTGCCCCTGACCCTTCTCCTTCGCACGACATGTGTCACTCACGTACAGTGTAGTGGAGATCATGTAAGATCGTGGGTGGGTAGAATAATGCATCGTGGGATGCGGAACGGTTTGAGCGGCAAAACCGAAATTTTGGATAAGATTAGTTTTAGAGTTTCGTTCACAATTTCTTCAGCTGACAAGGACACAGTGAAGATTTTGAACGAGTTTCAAATAGAACGCACATGAAGAATTTGTGAATAGATTGGATTGAGTATAACATAGAGGGGAAAGGGTCCGATCACATTCACTTAGCAGAAAAACACCAACTTGAAGTAATAACCATAAGTTAATGCTGTAGAGGACATAAACTCATATATTAGCCAATGAAGAAAAATGACGAAAAAAGTGAAGATTTTGAAAAGTTGAAGAATTTGAACAACAGAGGAATTTCAAAAGTTGAGGAAAAACTCAAATTGAAGATTTTCAACTTTTGTGGTGGCGTGACCCACCATATAAGAATGCTGATTTCAGACACCGCGTACAATTGTCATAGGGTTCTGAGAATCAAATTCTTCATTAATTTCTTCACACTTAGAGTGTTATTCTTCATTGATTGAAGAAAAATGTTTCTTCATGTGTTGCACATCTAAGTCATCAATTTTGCATAAGTGTTAGGATGAGTGCCTTTTCAAAGTACATTCGAAGATTCTAAGATATTTAGCTCACGCCGCAACTTGCTAAATCTCTTCTCATCCAAGGGCTTAGTGAAGATATCGGCTAACTGTTCTTCAGTCTTCACATGCTCAATAGAAATGTCGCCCTTCAACACATGATCATGAAGAAAATGATGACGAATCTGAATGTGCTTTGTCTTCGAGTGCTGTACTGGGTTGTGAGCAATCTTGATGGCACTCTCATTGTCACAGAGGAGAGGCACATTCTTCACATTGATACCATAGTCCTTGAGTGTTTGCTTCATCCATAGCAGTTGAGCACAGCAAGAACCAGCAGCAATGTACTCAGCTTCAGCAGTAGACAGTGATACACAGTTTTGTTTCTTCGAGGACCAACAGACCAAAGATCGTCTGAGGAAATGACATGTACCAGATGTTGACTTGCGGTCCACACGATCACCAGCATAGTCAGAGTCAGAATATCCAATGAGATCAAAATCCGAGCCCTTGGGATACCATAATCCTAGTGTTGGTGTGTGAGCTAGATATCGAAGAATATGCTTCATAGCCTTATGGTGTGATTCCTTCGGTGCAGCTTGAAATCGGGCACACATGCAAACACTAAGCATTATATCTGGCCTAGATGCACATAAGTACAATAAAGAACCAATCATGGAGCGGTATACCTTATGATCGAAGTCAATACCATTTTCATCAATGCATAGTTAACCATTTGTGGGCATAGGAATTTTGATGCCTTTGCAATCTTGCATGTCGAATTTCTTCAGGACATCCTTGAGGTATTTCTCCTGAGATATGAATATGCCATTTCGCTGTTGACGAACTCGAAGACCTAAGAAGAATTTCAACTCTCCCATCATAGACATTTGATATTCTTCACTCATCATATAGGCAAATTCATCACTATAACGTTGGTCAGTACAGCCAAAGATAATATCATCAACATATATTTGGCACACAAACAGTTCACCATCATAAGACTTAGTAAAGAGAGTAGGATCGAGTGAACCGGGTGTGAAGCCTTTCTTCATGAAGAATTCCTTCAACGTATCATACCACACCCGTGGGGCTTGCTTGAGGCCATAGAGGGCCTTATTGAGTTTGAAGACTTTGTCAGGATTCTTTGGATCTTCAAAACCTGGGGGTTGAGCTACATATACTTCTTCCTCAAGCTTACCATTGAGGAATGCACTTTTCACATCCATTTGATATAAGATGATATTGTCGGATTACGGGTTTCAGCAGACCCTTAAGGTTCAAACTCTGTGGTGCGCGCAGAGATTATGCCCTCTACCTCTCCGTCTCGCAAGGATCTAAACTACAGAACGAACAGCACAAGAGACACAGGGTTTATACTAGTTCGGGCCACCATTGTGGTGTAATACCCTACTCTAGTTTGTGGTGGATGGATTGCCTCTTGGGCTGATGAGGGTGAACAGTACAAGGAAGAACAACCTCGCGAGGGTCTGTTCTTGGCTAGGGGATGAACTGCTGGGGGACTTCGATCGCCCTTCTCTCTCTCTAAGTGTGTTGCTAGCTCTGTTTGTGGATGCTACGTTCTAGCTGGTTTCCTCCCCTCCCTCTACCCTGGGGGTGGCTAGTCCTATTTATAGGCAAAGGCCCTGTGCCTCTTCCCAAATATTTGAGCGGGAAGGGCGCCAACAATTGGCCAATTCGAAGGGGAACATCTGGTACACTTATCCTGACTAAATTTGGTCTTCGCCTGCCAAAGGCCCTGTGGTGACGCCGTTCTGGGCTCCATGGTGACCTCCTTCCCACCGTTGGGCTGGTCTTGGTCTTGTTGCACCGAAATGGATGCCTTTGCTTGATCCTGTCGTCTGCGCTTGCCCCCTTTGCACCAAAGAGGAAAGGGGAGGACACTGCGCGGGCTGGCGCCCGCCTGGCACCCTCGATCGTCATGGCTTGCGTCATGGGCACCTTGCGAGGTACCCCGCCTTGATCTCTCCGCCTCCTCGCGAGCCAGCCTGAGGAGGCCGCGCCTCAGGAAGCGCCGTGCCGTCCGCCCCGCAAGGCTTGGCCCCTCGCGAGGGTCTTGAGTCTTGTGTTGATGAAGACGGGCCATGCTGGGCCCCCATTTGAGCCACGCCGCAGGCCGCAGGCAGGCAAGTCTGGGGACCCCCGTTCCCAGAACGCCGACAGATATCATGATGGTTAGCATAAGCAAGTAATATGCGAATAGCCTCAAGTCTAGCAACAGGTGCAAAAGTTTCATTGAAATCAACTCCTTCAACCTGTGTGTAGCCTTGAGCTACTAAACGTGCCTTATTCCTCACCACAACACCATTTTCATCTTGCTTGTTGCGCTAGATCCACTTTGTGCCAATGATATTATGCTTGCGAGGATCTGGACGATTGACCAGTTCCCCTACGTTGTAGAGCTTGAACTGATGTAATTCTTCTTGCATGGCCTGAATCCACTCAGGCTCCAGAAATGCTTCATCTACCTTAGTGGGCTCTGTGATAGAGACAAAAGCAAAGTGCCCACAAAAGTTAGATAGATGTGAAGCTTTTGAGCGTGTGAGAGGACCTGGTGCTCTAATGTCATCGATGATCTTCTCCACTTGCACTTCTTTTGCAATGCGAGGATGAGCTGGTTGTCATTGAGGAATTTGATCAGCATTTTCTTCAGCGTCAATTTCCTCAACATTTTCTCCAGGTGCATCAGCTCGACGTTCTTCACGTTCAGGAATGAATTCTTCAGCAGATTCTTTAGTAGGAATGACATCTTTAGTAGCCTTGTGCTTGATAGGATCCTCGGGTGCTGGTTCATCTAACACAGAAGGTAGGTGCTCTCTTTGCGAGCCACAGATGTCAGTGCAGAAATTCAGTAGCCCAGCGTCGTGAAGAACACTGAGAACTGGCTCGAAGCACGGCGGAGACTCCATGTCTACATGAGGAATGTTCATATGATCGAAGACTTGTCTTTGTTGAACAGCACTGAGGAATAGAAGTTGGCTTGACTAGCAGTCCAGAAATGCCTCTTCCTTATGCGAGCAGAGTCGTATGGATTGTAGTCTGTGAAGAATACATGCTCACTGAAGAAATCATCAGCCTTGAACTTTTGCTTCCTTGAGAACGGATCCTTTGGCTTTGGCAGAGGAGTGTCAGTGAGTTGCATCACGACCTCAGGAACCACGAGCTCAGGTTCTTCAGGCTGAGGAATTTCTGGTTCCTCCTCAGGTGCAGTCATAGTTTCAGCAGCAGCAGTTTCTTCAGCACTAGTGGCTGGAATTTCTTCATGCACAGATGCAGTGGGATGAGTTTCTTCAGAGCCCATCGGAACAGTTGGTGCAGGGGACTGAGGGATTTGTTGTAGAGGCATGAACAGAGGAGAGTTGGGATGCTGACTTTCCCAGAATTCATCATTCATCAAAGGAGTTGTGCTTCCAATGTCCACGTCTTCATCTTCCAATTCTTCAACACCAGCCTCTTCAGCAGTAAACTGAGGCATTGGTGATGAGACCACTGGGGTTTAAGGGATTCCATCCACTTCAATTTCTTCATCAATCTGCTCTGAGGAAGCAGCAGATTGAGTTTCTTCATCTGATCCGCTTGGGATCTCATAGTCTTCACCAAAAGGAACAAGGTCCTTTGATGGCATGGTGGAAACTGGAACAACATCGATAGGATTGTCATATGAGCTGGTCATAGGCTTCATCTTCTTTGGAGCTGAAGATTCTGAAGCACTTGATGCTTTCCTTTTCTTCACTTCAGCTCGCTCTGCAGCCTTGGTCTTCTTCACATCTAATGCAGATGGAAGGATAGGAGTAGGTGCAGGCGCAGGTGGAGCTGAGGAGTCTGTTTGAATTTCCTCAGGCGCAACTGATGCAGTTGCCCTGACTTCTTCAGTTTCTTCAGGCGCACCACTAGTGGATGCCCTGGCAATTTTTTCAGCAGCTGGGATGGAGTCATCAGCCCTGGAACTAGCATTTTCGTCAGCAGCCTGAAAGTCATCAGCGGTGCTGGCGTGTTCTTCAGTGGGCTGTGCTGAAGGTTCAGCTTGAGGAATTTTTTGTTGCGATGGGGCTGCAACATTTGTGAATTTCTCAGTCAGTTTCACAAACTTGACTTTTGCTCCTTTCCAATCAGCATAGTATGCATCAAATTCATCGCTGAGGGTTTTGATGTCAGCCTGCATCTTGATGAGTTCTTCAGGTTTCATCGTGACAACATTTTTCCTCGGCAGTTGCTCTTTCCTGTATTGCGATTTCTTGATCTGCCTGGCCCTATCATACTTCCATTTCTCTTCTTGAATGAAAGCAGTCAAGACGTGACTTCGACCGGGAGTGAGGTTCATCTCCAGCACAGGCGTATTGGGATCTTTGTGCCATAGATCAATGAAATCCAGGATCAACCTTGGATCAATAAGCATCGGCACATTGCTTCCTTTGGCACTAGCGGCCTTAGCTTGCCTATCTCTGATGATTTCGGCAAGTTCTTCTTCATCAGCTTCATCTTCGTCAGATGGTACATTGAAGACTACCTGCTTCTTCTTAGGACTTGGGCGAGTACCGCGTCCAGCAGTAGCCTTTTTCTTCAGCAGAGAGGGTCTAGCTGAGGAACTTGGTGCAGCTGAGGAACTTGCTGAGACACCAGAGGCAATAGAGATGCCTGCAGTCCTTTGACACGTGGCATGATGCATAGGTGCTGAGGACTTTGTCGGAACAGCTGAGGACTTTGGAGGAGGTGCTGAGGATTTCGGAGGAGCAGGGGCAGCTTTAGGAATTTGCCTTGAAGATATTGAAGTGCCTGGCCGTGAGGGCGCATGTGAGGAACTTGGCTATGAGGGCACTGTTGGTGAAGCACTTGGCTTTCGAGCGGGCTTCTTTGCCATTGATTTCCTCGGCTTGACAGAGGCCTCAGTGGCAGCAGCAGCAGCAGAATCTTCATTGAATTTCCTCACTTCTTCTCTGGCTTGCTTGGCCAACTTGGCTTGGCGTTTTGCCCATTCCTCGGGGAAGTCCTCACCGCGTTTGACGCTAGTGGGATCAGCCACTTGGCCAGGTGCCAATGGGGCTCTTGGGCATGGAGGATTCAATGCGAATTTCTTCATATACTTTGGGGTTACATATCTGTATTCCCTCCATTTGCGTTCCCATCTCCATTCAATCTTCTGAATGCGCACCTTGCGCTGATTTTTTATCTTCCTCAGGAGGTGTGCAGTACCCACCATAGATGTCCTCAGGGATTTCAAAGACAGTCATGACCTCAGGCTTCTTTCCTCCTTTCTGTGGCCTTTTACCGTCAGCCATTTTCTACAGTCGAGGAATTTGAACAATCGAATTCTCTGAAGAAGTGTGCAATTTTCTTCAAGGAACGTTGCAAATGAGTTAAGTTGATGAGAACCTAGTGATTCAGCAGCGGACATGTGTACCTGTGAACAGAGTATAGTTGCGAGGAATTTGGAGAGGTCATATGCGTTCTCACAGGGTTTTTCAAAAAGAACAAGTTTGAGGAATTTGACCAGATGAGTCTTGAAGAATTTCACTAAGCGCGCTTTATCTTAGGTTCCAGAGTTGTATAGATCGAAGATCCACACAATTGAGGAATCTTGAAGAAAATGATGCTGAGGGAAATGAATCAAGAACAAATGACATGTGAGGTGCTTTGTGTGTGAAGATTTGAAGAATAAAACACCTTTGAAGATTTTGTAGAAAAACATCGAATCAAAGAGGGCAGTAAAAGTAACTTTTAATTACCCTGAATGAAGAACACGACGAACAGAGAGGTGAAACAGTGAAGTTCGTCGGTGTAGATCTTCCACGCCCTAAATGGCGGAGGAAGACGTCTACGGCGGCGGCGGAGGTGAAGATTTCCGCGGTCGGCGCGAGTACGACGGCGACGAGGTCGAGGCAGTGAAGCTCTTCCTCACCGGCGATGATGGAGTAGTGGCGGCGCTAGGGTTTGAGAAGCTCGAGTAAAAGAAGTGAGGAAGGGGTGAGGGGGTATATATAGTAGCAGTGAAAAACTGTTCGCCCAAAGATTTGGGACGAACGTGCCCCTGACCCTTCTCCTTCTCACGACATGTGTCACCCACGTACAGTGTAGTGGAGATCGTGTAAGATCGTGGGTGGGTAGAATAATGCATCGTGGGATGCGGAACGGTTTGAGCTGCAAAACCAAAAATTTGGATACGATTAGTTTTAGAGTTCCGTTCGCAATTTCTTCAGCTAACAAGGACACAATGAAGATTTTGAACGAGTTTCAAATAGAACGCACATGAAGAATTTGTGAATAGATTGGATTGAGTATAGCATAGAGGGGAAAGGGTCCGATCACATTCACTTAGCAGAAAAACACCAACTTGAAGTAATAACCATAAGTTAATGCTGTAGAGGACATAAACTGATATATATATATATATATATATATATATATATATATATATATATATATATATATATATATATATATATATATATATATATATATATATAGCCAATGAAGAAAAACGATGGAAACAGTGAAGATTTTGAAACGTTGAAGAATTTGAACAACTGAGGAATTTCAAAAGTCTAGGAAAAACTCAAATTGAAGATTTTCAACTTTTGTGGTGGCGTGACCCGCCATATAAGAATGCTGATTTCAGACACCGCGTACAATTGTCATAGGGTTCTGTGAATCAAATTCTTCATTAATTTCTTCACACTTAGAGTGTTATTCTTCATTGATTGAAGAAAAACATTTCTTCATGTGTTGCACATCTAAGTCATCAACTTTGCATAAGTGTTAGGATGAGTGTCAGGACCCCGATCCTAAGTCACACCGATCTAGCATGTAACACATCATATCACTTTGCGGCCTCACGCACGGTATTCCCACGGGTGCCACCTTACCTGGCCCGGGACCGTTTGCGCCTTTTGGCTCACGTATATGATAGTGTCGCTAGCATCCATATGACAAAGAACACGGGCCGACATGGCTAGTCGTGAACCCAAAGCGGCACTAACCCATGGGGACAGGCATACATGAATCAACTTCGAGCATGTCGGCCAGCAACGTGCGAATCCGGGCTGTAGCACTGGGCTAACAGGACTCCGGTAATCCGGGCTGTAGCAGGCTAGGCAGGACGCCGGATGTCACCGCGTGACATTTCCCCGAAGGGACAGACATAGGAACGAAGTGAAACACATGCCGGCATGTCAAGTGTCCTGAGCAGTAGTGCTGGGCTAGCAGGACTCCGTTGAACCGGGCTGTAGCGGACTACTATGGCTCATGGAAGCACTAGACTACATTTCCCCATAAGAGAGGCTGCCAAGGATAAACAACTAGATTGTCGGATCCCACGCATACCAAGCATTTCAATCATACACACAATATGCTCGATATGTGTAAATACAACATGGCATCACAACATAATTCTACGACTCAAGTATTTATTCATTAGGCTCTGAGGAGCGAGATATTACAATCATGGGTCTCATGACCCAACATTCAGAGCATACAAGTCAAAGCACATGCGGAAGCTTAACATGTCTGAGTACAGACATCTACAAATGAAGAAGGCTGAGAAGCCTGACTATCTACCAGATCCTGCCGAGGGCACAAGATCGTAGCTGAGGTAACAAGCTAAACGTCGAAGTCCACACGGAACTACTAGCGAGACTGACGTCTCTCTGCAAAAACATAAAATAGGCAAACGTGAGTACAAATGTACTCAGCAAGACTTACATCAGAACTAGCTACATATGCATCGGTATCAATAAAGGGGTGGAGGAGTTTAACTGCAGCAAGCCAGCTTTGACTCGGTGGCTATCCTGAACTACGACTGCAGGCAACTCTTTTGAGGTGGCGCACACGAGTCCACACATTCACCATATCAATACACCACTATGGATCCGCTCCCGTCTCCGTACGAGAACGCCATCCATAGCACTCACGCTTATCTTGCGCGTTTTAGAGTATCCACTTCAAGTTATCTATGAATTGTTATGGGCAACCCAGAAGTCCATTACCGCGGACACGGCTATTCGAATAGATCATTTATAACCCTGCAGGGGTGTACTTCTTCACACATGTTTCCACCACTTAGCGTCTGCACACGACATGTGCTCGGCAGACTTCAAGCGAAAGCCGACGTGGGTGTAGACCATGACCTAACTAACCACACAAGTCTCTAGTCTAGGTTTATCGCCTATTCGGGTTCCATCCGCGAGGAGATCCGGCCGGAGTTTCGCTCGCAGCCCCAAACGATGTGTGCAGGGTTCCCGGGACACCAAACGGGCGCCCGGTACACCGTGCCACGTGCCTACCGCAACACAGCCCACCCCTATGGTCAGTGCTACGTGCGGCCCCCAGCATACTACAAACACCAGAAACTACTTGCAACTCCTGGACAGAGGACGAGAGGGGTCAGTAAGTCGAGCGGGGTCATATTTCAGGGCCCAACGTGTGGTAGTAGCTGTTTCATGGATCACAAACACAGAACTCAGTTCCTGAGGACGGTTTCAATGAGACAACCCACCATGTACTCCTACATGGCCTCTCACAGCTACCTTTACCAAATCGTGTTCACACACTTAGCTCACACACAGTAGGACATGTTCATCACCATTCCAATTCATTCCCGATGAATCAGACCCGACTCAACTCTAAGCAGTAGCAGGCATGACAAACAAGCATGAATGAGTAGGCACATCAAGGCTCAAACAACTCCTACTCATACTAGTGGGTTTCATCTATTTACTGTGGCAATGACAGGTCATGCAGAGGGTAAGGGGTTCAACTACCGCAGCAAGTAACAGTTGAATCGTTGTTGTCCTAATGCAGTAAAAGAGAGCAGGAGCGAGAGAGTGGGATTGTATCGAAATGAACAAGGGGTTTTTGCTTGCCTGGCACTTCTGAAGATAGTATAATTCTTCATCGGTGTCATCGAACTCATCGTCGGAACCACGTCTATCGAGAGGGGACAAACACTGGCAAACAAAAGGGAACATAATCAATGCAATGCAACAATATGATGCATGCTATGACATGGCAATATGAATGTGTTTTGGGCTAATGCAAGCTAGAACAGATTGGAATGAGTCCATTTGAACAAAAGATTCAAATGCAAACCCATTTCATGAAATCATATTAGTGCATTAACTTGTTGCACCTAAATAGCAAGGTAAAAGTGTTCTAACATGCATGAAACCAGTACAGATGGATAGATTGAATTTTTCTGATAATTTTTCATATATAATTTGTTTGATTTGGAGTTATGGTTGAATTACTATGAATTTTAGAAGTTTAGGATATTTTCTGAAATTTCCTGAATTAAAATTAATCCAGAAAATGAGTTATGGCGTCAGCACTACGTCACCGTGACGTCAGCAGGTTAACTGACCCGGTCCAGGTCAAACCTGACCAGTGGGGTCGACACGTCAGTGACACAATTAACTAACAGGGTTAATTAAATCTAACTAATCAAATTAGCAGCCACTAGGCCCACTGTCAGTGTCAGCGGGGTAATTAGTCCTAAACTAATCTAGTCAGGGGCGGGGCCCAGGTGTGTTGACCACAGGGAGGTCAAACCCCGGGTCGAACGGGTCAAACTCGCCGGCGTTGAGTCGCCGGCGAGGTCAGCGGCGGCGAGGGGCTTCGGAGAACCCCTCTGGTGCACCGTTTGGCACGCGGCTGGGTTCTTCAGGACGCTAGAGTAGCGGCGCATCCAACGGTGGTGGTCGCCGGGCCTGGGGCAGCCGGAAACAATGACAGCGAGCAGTGCAACGGCGGCCGGAGCTCGGGCCTGCTCGGGCTAGGCGCTACGGCGTGCAAACAAGCGCAGCGTGGCATTGGGAAGACTCTACACGCGGCGGTGAACATGTTGGGCGCACGCCCGGGACCATTTGGTCACCGGAACCTCGTCGGCGACGAGCTCGTGCGGCGGCGGCATACGGGACTCGCGGTCATCGGTGTTGCAGCGAGAAATCGACCATGGGGAGAGGGGGGGATGACGGCGGGGCTCACAGGGAGTCGGATGGGTGGCCCGTTTGGCCCGGGGAAGCGCCGGAGCGAGAGGGTGGCGAAGGGGATCTCCGGTGGACCGAGGTTGAAGAAGATGATGGGGACAGCGATTCGGGGCTTCCGCCGTTGCTTGGACCGGTGCAGAAGGCGTAGGAGACGATGGCGGGGCTCGTGGATAGGTAAGTGAGGCGAGGGGGAGGCGGTGGCCATGGTGAACGGTGACGGTGGGGGGGCTCGTGGATAGGTCAGTGAGGCGAGGGGGAGGCGGTGGCCATGGTGAACGGTGATGGTGGCGACGAGCTCCGCTCGGTGGTGCGCGCGAGAGGGGAGAAGAGGAGGGGTTGGGGTCCAGGGGGAGAGAGGAGAGGTGCAGAGGGGCGAGGGGGAGTGTGTGGCGCTCGGGGCTGGCTCCAGAAGCGGCGGAAGCAGGAGGTGGCTCGGGCGCGTGCCGGCGCGCGGTGCCCACACGCCCTCGCCTACTGGCGCGAGGAGGAAGGCGACAGGGAGGAGAGGTGATGGGCTGGGCTAGTTGGCTGGGCTGCCAGCTCGGCCGGCCAGGTGGGCTGCACAGTAGGTAGGTCCAGGTGAGTTAGCTCTCTTTTCTAATTTTTGTCTATGTTTTCTAATTATTCTGTAACTTTAGGGCTTTATTAAAAATACCCAGACAATCACAAAATTCATGAAACTGCTCAAGGCTACTGTTTGGAATAATTCCAACAGTAAGCATTTTAGTTCATGAATATTTGGACATTTAAAATATTATTTAGCATTTAAATGCCCAAATGCAAATAGCATAAGATTTAATTCAGTGACCCAATGATGTCTTAGAAAAATGTGAACCATTTTTGTCAGAGGTTCTAGACCAAGGCAAAGATGATGAACATTTTAGAAGGGCATTTTGGGTTCAGTGAAAATGAGTTTATTAGGATTCTAGTTGAATTTCATTTGCTGCTAGGGTTTATCAGCCCCCATTTCAAAGTTTCATAAAAATTTAGACATGATGCATGGAGGTTAATGCAAGACAGGCAAGGCCAGAACTGGGCTGTGACAATGAGTGCCTTTTCAAAGTACATTCGAAGATTCTAAGATATTTAGCTCACACCGCAACTTGCTAAATCTCTTCTCATCCAAGGGCTTAGTGAAGATATCAGCTAGCTGTTCTTCAGTCTTCACATGCTCAATAGAACTGTCGCCCTTCAACACATGATCATGAAGAAAATGATGATGAATCTGAATGTGCTTTGTCTTCGAGTGCTGAACTGGGTTGTGAGCAATCTTGATGGCACTCTCATTATCACAGAGGAGAGGCACATTCTTCACATTGATACCATAGTCCTTGAGTGTTTGCTTCATCCATAGCAGTTGAGCACAGCAAGAACCAGCAGCAATGTACTCAGCTTCAGCAGTAGACAGTGATACACAGTTCTGTTTCTTCGAGGACCAACAGACCAAAGATCGTCTGAGGAAATGACATGTACCAGATGTTGACTTGCGGTCCACACGATCACCAGCATAGTCAGAGTCAGAATATCCAATGAGATCAAAATCTGAGCCCTTGGGATACCATAATCCTAGTGTTGGTGTCTGAGCTAGATATCGAAGAATATGCTTCATAGCCTTATGGTGTGATTCCTTCGGTGCAGCTTGAAATCGGGCACACATGCAAACACTAAGCATTTTATCTGGCGTGGATGCACATAAGTACAATAAAGAACCAATCATGGAGCGGTATACCTTATGATCGAAGTCAATACCATTTTCATCAGTGCATAGTTGACCATTTGTGGGCATAGGAATTTTGATGCCTTTGCAATCTTGCATGCCGAATTTCTTCAGGACATCCTTGAGGTATTTCTCCTAAGATATGAATATGCCATTTCGCTGTTGATGAATTTGAAGACCTAAGAAGAATTTCAACTCTCCCATCATAGACATTTGATATTCTTCACTCATCGTATAGGCAAATTCATCACTATAACGTTGGTCAGTACAACCAAAGATAATATCATCAACATATATTTGGCACACAAACAGTTCACCATCATAAGACTTAGTAAAGAGAGTAGGATCGAGTGAACCGGGTGTGAAGCCTTTCTTCATGAAGAATTCCTTCAACGTATCATACCACGCCCGTGGGGCTTGCTTGAGGCCATAGAGGGCCTTATTGAGTTTGAAGACTTTGTCAGGATTCTTTGGATCTTCAAAACCTGGGGGTTGAGCTACATATACTTCTTCCTCAAGCTTACCATTGAGGAATGCACTTTTCACATCCATTTGATAAAAGATGATATCATGATGGTTAGCATAAGCAAGTAATATGCGAATAGCCTCAAGTCTAGCAACAGGTGCAAAAGTTTCATCGAAATCAACTCCTTCAACCTGTGTGTAGCCTTGAGCTACTAAACGTGCCTTATTCCTCACCACAACACCATTTTCATCTTGCTTGTTGCGGTAGATCCACTTTGTGCCAATGATATTATGCTTGCGAGGATCTGGACGATTGACCAGTTCCCAGATGTTGTTGAGCTTGAACTGATGTAATTCTTCTTGCATGGCCTGAATCCACTCAGGCTCCAGAAATGCTTATGTCGGTGTACTAAAGTAGGGGTACCTTAGTACCCCGAACTTGTGCACGGGCAGTAGTAGCCTCCCGCGGCAAGGCCTGCCAGGGGGGCGACAAGAGTCTCCACGGCCCTTTCCGGGCCGGACGAAGGCCAAGTGATCGAGCCTAGAAGACCAAGCCCCGGCAAGAGGAGCTTGCCGGGTCGAGAAGGCAAGGTCCGGCAAGAGGAGCTTGCCGGGCCAAGGCGACAAGGCCCCGGCAAGAGGAGCTTGCCGGGACGACTAAGTCGAAGCACCAAGGCCCCGGCGGGAGGAGCTCGCCGGGACGGCCAAGCCAAGGCACCCCAAGAGAAGCCCGCCGCGGCGCGCCGCGCGCCCTGGCAAGGCCTGGCGAGCGGCAAGCTCCCAGGTGCGGCAAGGCAACTGCCGCGGCAAGCCACTTGCCGCGGCAAACCACCATATCAGGCCCGCGCTCCAGCTCACCTGCCCACGCGTCGCTCTGGGGCTTCCCCGGAAGGCACGTGGCGGGACGCCGCGCAACCTGAGACGCGCGGTGGCATGCGACGTTGGCAGAGTCGCCCCCGTGGCGAGCGTAGGCGCTCCTAGCGGTCCGCCTCGGCACTGTTCAGGCGATCCAGACGGGCATTTAATGCCCTTGTCCCCCGCCGTCAGAGTTAGGTGCGATAGCACTGTGCGGCCACTATTCACACAATCCCTTGCCATTTTTACCCTCACCTGCGTCGCTCCCTGTGGGAAACCCCTTAGCATATAAAAGAAGGCCCATGCGCACGTAGAGAGGGGACCCGATCGGACCCAAGAGGCCCTCGCCTACTCCCAGCTCCACTTACTGTAGCTTCTTGCGCTCTAGAGCAAGAACCCTAATCAACCAGACATGCAGCAGTAGGGTTTTACGCATCCATGCGGCCCGAAGCTGGGTAAAATCGTTGTGCGTGTGTGTCGCCTCGATCTGCTCTTTTGTGCATCCTCCGCCCCTGCCGAACCGACAAGGGGCTCCGTCCCCATAGGTGCTCATGGAGGCCAGATTTCCCCCGACATCTTTGGCGCGCCAGGTAGGGGGTGCGTCGAGGTTGTGCGAATCAGATCCGGCGTCCGCGCGAGGCAGACTCTCATCGTTTGCGCTGGCATGGCGCCGAAGAAGAAAGCTCCGGAGGTGACCGACCCGTCAGCATCGAACCCACCACCCATGGAGCAGACAGGTGGTGGGGAGGACGCCGGCGGAGGAACGGGCACCGTCGAACCAGTTCTTGGTCCCGCGGCGTCCGAGCTCGCCCCGCGCCCCGCTCAGGAGGCGCAAAACCAGCAGCGTCATGGTACCCATGGCACCATACGCTCGCTGGACCCGGGCCACGCTGGTGGATCCCAGGGCGCTCAGGACCGGCATGCGATCCAGCGTGCCGGGACGAGCGTCGCGCGGCTGCCTGGACCGGGTGCTGCTCCTTCTAACGTGGTTAGGAGTTCGAGCACATCCCGCTCCTCGCGCCGCTCGCCGCCTCTGCCCGCCACCCCAGCGGAAGCTCTCGCGCGAGCCCAGCTGCTCCTAGACTACCCTCCAACGGCGGACAAGCTCGACGGCTGGAGGGCAACCATCCAGAGCCTCATCGGTTTCGCCAACGGCGACACTCCGCGGCAGCACAGCGCGTCGCAGCCGCGGCCGGTCTCCCAGGCGAGAACCGATGGCGCCAAGAACGGCGGGGGCGCGACCACCGTGCACTCCCTGCCCCAGAGGCCACGGTCGCCGACTCGCCGGGTTCACCTCGACGACGAATCCACCGCGTCATCGAACCCGCGAACTCGCCGCGACCAACGCCAAGTCCTTCACGAACGAAGGGAAGAAGACGCTCGAACCCGCATCGAGCGCAGAAGAGAGGCGCGGCGTCAATCAGACCAGCGCGTTGGGCCCACTGGAGACATGCACGCGCCGGGGGAACCAGGCGAACTGCCGTATTCGGTAGGTTGCCCTGCGTTCACCCGCGAGCTGCGGCAAGTCCAGTGGCCCAGCACAAAGAACTTCAAGCCCGACGTGCCCGAGAAGTACGACGGCAAGTCGCATCCGTCCGAGTTCCTCAGCATCTACACCATTGCGGTGCAGGCTGCCGGGGGACGGGACGATAAGATCCTTGCCAACTACTTCCCGCTGGTACTCAAGCCCAACGTCAGATCCTGGCTCATGCACTTGCCGGACGGCTCCATCTCCTCCTGGCCAGATCTATGCCATCAGTTCGTGGGCGCCTTCACGGGCGGCCACAAACCCCATGGCCAGGCAAGCGACCTTCATCTGCTTGTTCAGAAGGAGGGGGAGCCTTTGCGCAAGTTCATCCAGAGGTTCAGCCGTGTGCACTACAACATCCCAGACGTCCACACCGCCGCGATGATCAGCGCGTTCCACCAGAACGTGCGGAACCGCAGGTTGCGGGAGGAGATGGCGATGTGCAAAATCAAGGAGGTCAGCGAGCTTTACGCCCTGGCCGACAAGTGTGCACGCGCTGAGGAGGGGAGGCGGCTCCCCGGAGAAAGTGTTGGAGAAGGAGACTCCGACAGTGAAGGTACCACCCCGGCAAGGAGAGGCCGGCGGCGGAACGGCAAGAAGAAGAGAAACCCAGAGGTACTGGTTGTCGAGAAGTCCGGCAGCGAGGGCTCCGCCAAGAAAGCCCAGGCAGGAGGCCCCGGCAAGGAGGTTGCCGGGTGCGCCAACTGCCGGGCGGTGGCGGCTGCCGATAAGCGGGACGGTACCAACAAGAAGTACTGCAAGATCCACCGCACCAGGGGCCACGACCTCCAGAGTTGCAAGCAAGACGAGCGACTCGTCGACCTGCAAAAGGCCGAGTACGCACGACGCGACAAGGAGAGGGCCCAAGCAGGTGGCGGGGGATCCGGCACGAAGCGTCCCGGCCCGGGGGAGCGCCGCGGCAAGGACAAGCAGCGGCAAGCAGACAGACCTCCCCAGGGCCGCGACAAGAGCGAAGACGAATACGACGACGAAGACATGGAAGACCCCGAGACCAGCGAGCAGGAGTTTCAGAAAGCCGCTGAGGTCTTGTGTGTGGACGGCGGTGCCTCCCTGCACGCTTCCCACCACCAGCTTAAACAGTGGGTGCGGGAGGTCAATGCAGTGGAGCCACCCGCCGAGTCATGCAGACCCCTGAGATGGTCCAGCACGCCTATCATCTTCTACATTGAGGACCACCCTGATCGCACGACTGCGGTCGGGTGCTTGCCGATGTTGGTTTCCCCAACGATCCGCAACCTCAAGGTCACAAAGATGCTAGTTGACGGCGGGGCCGGCTTGAATCTGATCTCCTATGCTGTTCTCCGGAGACTCCAAGTTCCCGACAGCGAGCTCGAAGAAACCGGCACATTCCAAGGAATCAACCCGGGAAGGAGCAAGCCGAAGGGAAAGATCACGCTGCCGGTAACATTTGGCAGCGAGCTGAATTTCAGGACTGAGAAGGTCACCTTTGACGTCGCCGACCTTCCGTTGCCTTACAACGGGATCCTCGGCCGACCAGCACTCGCCAAGTTCATGGCGGCCTCTCACTATGCGTATAACATGCTCAAGATGCCCGGCCCGATAAGCGTCATTTATGTCCCCGGCGACAAGAAGGATGCCCTTATCTGCGCCGACCAATTATATCGGGACGCAACAGCGGCAACGGCCCGCGGTCCGCTCGCCGCTGGAGCTTCCGGGGGAAAGAAGAAGTCCGGCAAGTGCTCCGGCACCCACTCCGGCAAGCGCGCCTCTTCGGAGTGCTGCGCTGCCGTCGAGGACGTGCCGTTGAGCCCCGCCGGCAAGAAGACCAAGCCCGGCGAATGCTCTGGCGCCCACTCCGGCAAGCGCGCCTCTTTGGAGTGCTGCGCTGCCGTCGAGGACGTGCCATCGAGCCCCGCTGGCAAGAAGGCCAAGCCCGGCGAATGCCCTGGTGCCCACTCCGGCAAGCGCGCCTCTTCGGGGTGCTGCGCTGCCGTCGAGGACGTGCCATCGAGCCCCGCCGGCGAACACGAGAAGACGACGGCTGCTCCACCCGCGACCAAGAAGGTGCCCGCCAAGGAGGACGACACTGGTGGTACCTTCACCATCAGTGCCACTCTCGGCCCCAAATAGGAAGGCGCGCTCATTGCTTTCCTGCGGGCGAATGTCGATGTGTTTGCCTGGCAACCATCTGACATCCCCGGCGTTCCCAGGGAAGTGATTGAGCACCACCTTGCCATCTGTCCTCATGCGCGGCCCGTCAAGCAAAAGGTCAGGAAACAAGCGGTGGAGCGCCAAGAGTTTATCGCGGAGGAAATCAAGAAGTTGGAAATGGCAGGCCTCGTCAGAGGCGTGCTCCATCCGACGTGGTTGGCCAATCCTGTCGTCGTGCGCAAGGCAAACGGGAAGTGGAGGCTTTGCATCGATTTCACCTATGTCAACAGAGCCTGCCCTAAAGGTCCATTTCCCTTGCCGCGCATCGACCAGATTGTTGACTCCACGGCCGGATGCGACCTGCTTTCATTCCTTGACGCCTACTCCGGGTACCACCAGGTCTTCATGGCCGAAGAAGACGAAGAGAAGACTGCGTTCATCACTCCGTGCGGCACGTACTATTTTGTGCGGATGCCTTTCGGACTGAAGAACGCAGAGCTTCCCGAAGCCGCCGCCAAGAGAGTCCCCGAGATCGACGCCAAGAGTGCTGGGGAGCTGCCCGCTCCGGCAAGCCCCAGGGTTTGTCCCGACGAAGCAGGCGCTCCCGGCAAGCCACGCCCCGGCAAGCCCGCCGGGGAACGTCAAGCTCCGGCTGAGCCCCAAGTCCTCGCCGTGGAAGCTGATGTTCCCGCAGCCGCCGACATGCCTCTAGTCCTCGTTGTCGAACCACAGGCTCCGACGTGGGCACAGCAGATCGTCTGTTTCCTCCAGACAGGAGAGCTTCCCGAAGAACAAGAAGAAGCTGAAAGAGTAGCCCGGCGGTCCCGTTTGTACCAGTTCGTCGACAGCGCACTGTACAGAAGGGGACGCAATGGGGTGAAATTGAAGTGCATCCACCGGGAAGACGGACAGAAGCTGTTGGCGGAGATACACGGAGGCATATGTGGGCACCACATTGGCGCCAGAGCACTTGCCGGAAAGGCGTTCCGGCAGGGCTTCTTCTGGCCCACAGCCCTCCAGGATGCAACTGCACAAGTAACCAAGTGTGAAGCGTGCCAGTTCCATTCCAAGAAGATACACCAGCCAGCTCAAGCTCTCCAGACGATCCCTTTATCCTGGCCCTTCTCGGTCTGGGGGCTCGATATCCTCGGCCCCTTCCCCCGATCCGTCGGGGGCTTTGAGTACTTGTTCGTTGCCATCGACAAGTTCACAAAGTGGCCAGAAGTGGAACCAGTGAGGAAGGTGACCGCCCAGTCCGCGATCAAATTCTTCAGGTCGATTGTTTGCCGCTTCGGGATCCCCAACAGGATCATTACCGACAACGGTACGCAGTTCACAAGCCACGCCTTCATGCAGTACACCCAAGATCTCGGCACCAAGGTCTGCTTCGCTTCTGTTGCTCATCCCCGGAGCAACGGTCAAGCGGAAAGGGCCAACGCCGAGGTGCTGCGCAGGCTCAAGACCAGAAGTTTTGACAAGCTGCTCAAGCGCGGACGGAACTGGATCGAGGAGCTGCCGGCGGTTCTTTGGTCGGTCAGAACGACGCCAAATCGAGCCACCGGCCAGACACCATTTGCTCTAGTCTATGGAGCAGAAGCAGTTACCCCCACGGAACTCGTATACGGGTCACCTCGAGTGCTCGCTTATGATGAGCTTGAGCAAGAGCGGTCGCGTGGAGATGACGCACTGCTCCTCGAGGAAGATCGTCTCCAGGCCGCTGTGCGATCCGCTCGCTACCAGGAAGCTCTGCGTCGCTATCATAGCCGCAAAGTTAAGGCCAGGAGCCTCGAGGAAGGCGACCTTGTTCTTCGGCGCGTTCAGTCGGCCAAGATACACAACAAGTTGATGCCGAAGTGGGAAGGCCCTTACTGGGTGAAACGAGTCACGAGGCCCGGCGCCGTCCGCCTCGAGACCGAAGATGGTACTCCGGTGAGCAATTCCTAGAACATTGAGCATCTTCGCAAGTTTTACCCGTAAGGCGCGGTTGTCGGACCCCGTCCGGCAACCAACTCTTTGTACAAAAGTCTTGCCGCAGACGCATGTAATCCTTTGTACAAAGCCAGGCGCAGACCCTGGCCGCAATTACGCGCTGGGCCCCCCCAAGTTTTAGGATGCATGCTGAGTCGAGTCTCGTCCTTTGGTTAGGGTCGATAGTGCCTAACAGTCGCTAACCCCTAACTTGGAGGTCGAGTCCGCGTCTTTTTCCCGTCCTTTCCCTTTGGCTCGCGGGAACAGCCTACCCTTGCCGAGCCGCTCAAGGACGAAGAAGGGGAGAAGGACGAGCCAGCACCCGCCTCCCGACAAGCCAGAGTTGCCGGGGGCTGCAACCTCAGATAAGTCTTTACATCCCTTATCATGCATTCTCTCGTGAGCTGCGGAATGTGAAAACCTTGCCTCCTCCTAAAAAGCTGCCGTGCTCTCTTAAAGCGGCAAACCCCGGAGCGCGTTCCCGGGGCCCGTTTCGGATAGTAGCCGCGGCGGCAAGGGGAGGAAGCGAGGGGCCAGATCCCGCCTTCTCCCTGCCTCCGCCTAGAGCGGGAGGAGGGCCGAGAGGCGCGGGGGACGGCAGGGTCCGTTGCCGGGCGGGGAAGTGTCTATCTTAACGGTGCAAAGGGTCCGCCCCTTGCCGCGGGATGTACCCGCGAGACAAATGATCCGGCAAACAACCCCTTTTCATTAAAAACATTCCACTCAGGTACAGTTCAGAGAGAATGAAAAACATGAAAGATGGGATTACAAGATTTTAATGCAACTAAGGCCCGAGGGCTTACAAGATAAAAAGAGATAAGGTGCTCGTAATCCCTTTCTTGTCTCTCTCCTCAGGAGGTACGGCAAGGAGGCGAGAAGGGCAAAAGGGGCGCCTAGGCGAGCTACGGGTGGCAGAAGACGCCAAGAGAGCGTCCGAGGCCCCACACCGGAGCTCCGGAGGCCGGAAGAAGACGGCGACGCCGGAAGCGGAGCTCGAGAAGGAGGCGGCGGGACGTCGACACGCTGTCGAGGGCATCTAGCCCTCGTACTCCGAGTTGACGGCCTTGCCGCCAGCCTCTAACGCAGCCTCGCCACTCCGGCCGCCCGAGAAGACGAAGCCCCGGCAAGAGGAGCTCGCCGGGCCGGAGAGAAGACCCCGGTGGTCGTCGCCGCGAGCAGGGGTGGTGAAGGCGTCTGGAGCGAGGTTGGAAGACGAGGCAGCGGCCTTGCCGCCCATCCTCCTCCTCTTCCGCATCCTCCCTACGCCAGCCGCCCAAGGAGACGACCCCGGGGAGTTCACGGCGCCAGCGACGCGGACGACGGGGGCCGCCGGTGCCACGCGGAGCTGCGACTAGCGCCTAGTCGTACCCGTCACCCCGGCGATCGCCCACCCTCGTCGTCGTTGTCGCTCCCCTCCTCGTCACTCTCGCTCGAGGAGGAGCCTTCGCTGTCGGAGGAGCTATCCACGCAGCACCGGGCCCGGTTGCCGAGGTCCCCGAAGACCTTGACGGAGAGCAGATCGCCCTCCATCAGCTTGAAATGGAGGGTGAACCCCGCCGTCAAGCTATGGATCCGGGCGAACGACTTCCACCCTCGGCCCAGGCACATCGCGCCGGGGGCTCGGGATTCGACGTGGACTCGCGTACCACTCATCCCGCAGCCCCTCATGCGCAGCCTCAGCGTCTCGTGTTGTTCCGCCTCCAGGACGTCCGCAAAGGGGGCCGGGAGGCGGAGGCGACGGCGAGGCGCCTGGCGCAGCCTGATGATGAACTCGCAGGGGTCGTCCCCGAGATGAACCGCCGGGGGAAACGGAGCCGCCGGCGGAGGCGAGGCCGGCGCGCCGCCCTGCCCGCCTCGAGCGCCTCGGCCCCGTCCACGGCCTCGTCCACGACCTCGCCCCCTCCCCCTTCCCCTTACGGTTGGCTCCGCCGCCGCGGGTGCAAGGGGAGGAGGGGCACGCTGCCTGGCGGCAACCCTTGCCGCCACCGAAGAAGGACCAGGGTTCCCTTCCTCCATGACAGCTGGGGAAAGGGGACCAGGGATCTAAGAGGAGGAAGAAGGAAGGAATGCGGACCATCGTCATCCCCTTCCACTCCTTATAAAGGGGCGAAGTGGGGGCTCGGCCGCCCTGCCCAACCAATCAAAGCAGAGGAAGGGCAGGCGACGGGGCCGACCCTCTACCTCGACCCGCGTCGGCCCGGCTTCCTGCCTCCACCACCGCGACCCCAAGTGCATGGAGGACGCGTGGCGGGCGGGAAGGGCCGAGGCAACTGGTGAGGCGACCTCTCTTCCCCCTCACTCGAAAGTGGGGGCGGACGTTTCGCTTCTCCAAATAAAAGAGATCGTGCACGACGTGACGTATGCCTGCGGGCCTCAGCCCCGCGCACGCCACCCACGTCACGCACGCCTCGCACGCCTCGCCCCCCCCCCCCACGACGCCGCGATAAGCGCGCCACTTGGGGAGGGCGCGACGAGCGCGGAGTTAAGGAGCAGCGCAACCCAAGCCACGCGTGCCCGTGCACTGTTAGGGCCTGGCCCAACGACGCTCGGCACCGTGTATGGCCCAGACCCGGGGGCTCCTGTCGGTGTACTAAAGTAGGGGTACCATAGTACCCCAAACTTGTGCACGGGCAGTAGTAGCCTCCCGCGGCAAGGCCTGCCAGGGGGGCGACAAGAGTCTCCACGGCCCTTTCCAGGCCGGACGAAGGCCAAGTGATCGAGCCTACAAGACCAAGCCCCGGCAAGAGGAGCTTGCCGGGTCGAGAAGGCAAGGTCCGGCAAGAGGAGCTTGCCGGGCCAAGGCGACAAGGCCCCGGCAAGAGGAGCTTGCCGGGACGACTAAGCCGAAGCACCAAGGCCCCGGCGGGAGGAGCTCGCCGGGACGGCCAAGCCAAGGCACCCCAAGAGAAGCCCGTCGCGGCGCGCCGCGCGCCCCGGCAAGGCCTGGCGAGCGGCAAGCTCCCAGGTGCGGCAAGGCAACTGCCGCAGCAAGCCACTTGCCGCGGCAAACCACCATATCAGGCCCGCGCTCCAGCTCACCTGCCCATGCGTCGCTCTGGGGCTTCCTCGGAAGGCACGTGGCGGGACGCCGCGCAACCTGAGACGCGCGGTGGCATGCGACGTTGGCAGAGTCGCCCCCGTGGCGAGCGGAGGCGCTCCTAGCGGTCTGCCTCGGCACTGTTCAGGCGATCCAGACGGGCATTTAATGCCCTTGTCCCCCGCCGTCAGAGTTAGGTGCGATAGCACTGTGCGGCCACTATTCACACAATCCCTTGCCATTGTTACCCTCACATGCATCGCTCCCTGTGGGAAACCCCTTAGCATATAAAAGGAGGCCCATGCGCACGTAGAGAGGGGACCCGATCGGACCCAAGAGGCCCTCGCCTACTCCCAGCTCCACTTACTGTAGCTTCTTGCGCTCCAGAGCAAGAACCCTAATCAACCAGACATCCAGCAGTAGGGTTTTACGCATCCATGCGGCCCGAAGCTGGGTAAAATCATTGTGCGTGTGTGTCGCCTCGATCTGCTCTTTGTGCATCCTCCGCCCCCGCCGAACCGACAAGGGGCTCCGTCCCCATAGGTGCTCGTGGAGGCCAGATTTCCCCCGACAGCTTCCTCTACCTTAGTGGGCTCTGTGATAGAGATAAAAGCAAAGTGCCCACAAAAGTTAGATAGATGTGAAGCTTTTGAGCGTGTGAGAGGACCTGGTGCTCTAATGTCATCGATGATCTTCTCCACTTGCACTTCTTTTACAACGCGAGGATGAGCTGGTTGTCGTTGAGGAATTTGATCAGCATTTTCTTCAGCGTTAATTTCCTCAGCATTTTCTCCAGGTGCATCAGCTCGACGTTCTTCACGTTCAGGAATGAATTCTTCAGCAGATTCTTCAGTAGGAATGACATGTTTAGTAGCCTTGTGCTTGATAGGATCCTCGGGTGCTGGTTCATCTAACACAGAAGGTAGGTGCTCTCTTTGCGAGCCATTAGTTTCATCGAACCGCACATCTACAGTTTCAACAATTTTGTGAAGAACATTGTTGAAGATTCTGTAGGTGTGCGAATCCTTTCCGTAACCAAGCATAAACCCTTCATGTGCTTTCGGTGCAAATTTAGAGTTGTGATGAGGATCTCTAATCCAGCATTTAGCACCGAAGACTTTGAAATAACTCACATTGGGTTTCTTGTCAGTGAGGAGTTCATAGGCAGTCTTCTTGAAGAATTTGTGAAGATATACTCTGTTGATGATGTGGCACGCAGTATCAATTGCATCAACCCAGAAACGACGAGGGGTTTTGTACTCATCGAGCATAGTGTGAGCCATCTCAGAAAGAGTTCTATTCTTGCGCTCCACGACGCCATTCTGTTGAGGAGTATAAGGAGCAGATAACTCATGAGTAATACCAAGTTCATCAAGATAGTCATCGAGACCCGAATTCTTGAACTCAGTGCCATTGTCACTTCTGATGTGCTTGATCTTCACACCGAAGTTGGTTGAATCCCTCGAGGAAAATCGTTTGAAGACTTCCTGCACTTCATGTTTATAAGAGACAAGGTGCACCCATGTGTAACAAGAGTAATCATCAACAATAACAAAGCCATATTGAGATGCTTCATTTGACACAGAAGAATAATGATTAGGATCGAAGAGATCCATGTGAAGCAATTCAAATGGACGAGTGGTGGTCATGATAGTCTTTGCTGGATGCTTGGCCTTCGTCATCTTTCCAGCTTCACAGGCACCGCATAAGTGATCCTTGAGGAATTTGACATTTTCAATGCTAATGACATGTTTCTTCTTTGCAAGTGTGTGCAAATTCCTCATGCCTGCATGACCAAGTCGTCGATGCCATAGCCATCCTTCTGAAGATTTTGCAAGTAGGCACACGGCTGGTTGTGAATCTGCAGAGAAATCAACAATATACGAGTCTCCTCTCCTAAAGCCTTCGAAGACTTTGGAATTGTCAGCTTCCATAATCACAACACAACTATACTTGCCAAAGACAACAACCATATCAAGATCACAAAGCATTGAGACAGACATAAGGTTGTATACTAAGGACTCAACAAGCATGACTTTGTCCATGTGTCGATCCTTTGTGATGGCAACCTTACCTAGACCCAATACCCGACTTTTGCTTTTGTCAGCGAAGATGATATGCTTCAGATGTGATGATGATAAGGGAGCATCCATCAATAGGTTATTGTCACCAGTCATGTGATTTGTACATCCACTATCGAGGACCCACTCAGTGGCTTTGGGTTGATCATCCTACAGATGAATTAGTGCAACTTACGAACCTCATATACTTCAGCAGTGAAGAATATGATATCACAATTCATCAGATCAATCTCATCAAGTAGTAAGACAAATAAAGCAGTAGGATGACGTGTGAAATGAAAGTTCATTTCTTCATGATTAGCCTGCGTCCTTTCAGGCAGTTTGTTAGGTCACCAGCGAATTCTTCAGACGTTATAGTACGTCTAGAGACCTGACCCTGCAGAAGAGATTAGTTCTTTTTCTTCACCACCCACATCTGCAGGGGTGACAAAGAGTTCATCATTCTGCGAGCTCCATATGAGAATGGTGGCATAGAGGCCAAACCATTTCGTTTCACATAAAAGTGGTTAGGGTAAGCATATGAATAAGCAGAGAAATCCTTCGAGGACTTATGAACATAATAATTTGAAGAATAATGCTCATATTCAAAGCCCTTGGCTCTTCCCTACGAAACAGAGTTGTTAGCACGATGATGTTCATATGAGGACTTTGATCCATGTGAGGAATTTGGTCCGTATGAGGACTTGGATCCATATGAAGAATTTGGTCCATATGAAGAATTTGATCTGGGGTTCCTATTCTTCACAGGTGGTGTCATGAGGACATTCACCTCAAGACTTTCAAGGCACCTTTTGGGAACCCAGATTTTCTTCATAGGGGAACCATTCCTGCAGTTAGTGCCAACATATCTAGCAAATACTTCACCATTCTGATTTTTGAACAGTTTATAGTTGGAGTCAAATGACTCATCAGAAGAATGAGAAGATTCACATGTATAGCCAGATAAATTGGATGGATCAACTGGAGGTCCCTTTGCAGCAACCCATGAGGTTTTGGGGTACTGCTCAGGCTTCCAATATGTACCATCAGCATTGAGTTTCCTCTCAAAGGCAATACCCTCTTTCCTAGGGTTCCTGTTGAAGATCTGCTTTTTAAGCACATCACAAAGGGTCTGATGCCCTTTGAGGCTTTTGTACATGCCTGTCATGTACAATTCCTTCAGCCCTACATCGTCAGTGATACTAGCAATGTCCTCAGATGAGGAATTAGTGATAGCAGAGGCAGGTGAGGAATTTGTAACATTAGAAGCATTTGAATATTCAGGTGAGGAATTAGCAGATTCTCGTTCAATGCATTTCAAACATGGAGGAATAAATTCTTCTTGAGCAGTGCTGATTTGTTGAGCAAGTAATGAATCGCGCTCCTTCTGAAGATATTCATAACTCACTCTTAGCTTCTCAAGATCTTGCTTCTTTCGAAGATATTCATAAGAAAGCTTCTCATGATCAGATAAGAGAGTGTTATGATGACCTTGAAGGTTATCAAACCTGGTCTGAAGCCTCTGAAGATTTTCAGTTAAGGCTTTAGTGCGATCCATTTCTTCACCCAACATATCATCACTTTTGTCTAGCATGTTTTGAACCTTTTCAAAAGCCTTTTGTTGTTGCACAACAATCTTAGCAAGTTTAGATTGATCTTGGTGATGCGTAGAAAATTTTTGAATTTCCGCTACATTCCCCAACAGTGGCATCAGAGCCAGGTCTATGCGTAGTTTCTATGCATGAGTAAAACACAAGTTGTTGTGGGCGTCGATTTTGTCAATTTACTTGCCGTTACTAGTCTTATCTTGATTCAGCGGCATCGTGGGATGAAGCGGCCCGGACCGACCTTACACGTACTCTTACGTGAGACAGGTTCCACCGACTGACATGCACTAGTTGCATAAGGTGGCTAGCGGGTGTCTGTCTCTCCCACTTTAGTCGGATTGGATTCGATGAAAAGGGTCGTTATGAAGGGTAAATAGAAATTGGCATATCACGTTGTGGTTTTGGCGTAGGTAAGAAACGTTCTTGCTAAGAAACCTATAGCAGCCACGTAAAAACTTGCAACAACAATTAGAGGACGTCTAACTTGTTTTTGCAGCATATGTCGTGTGATGTGATATGGCCAAAAAGGATGTGATGAATGATATATGTGATGTATGAGATTGATCATGTTCTTGTAATAGGAATCACGACTTGCATGTCGATGAGTATGACACGGCAGGAGCCATAGGAGTTGTCTTAATTTATTTATGACATGCGTGTCAACATTGTTGGAAATATGCCCTAGAGGCAATAATAAATTGATTATTATTATATTTCCTTGTTCATGATAATCGTTTATTATCCATACTAGAATTGTATTGATAGGAAACTCAGATACATGTGTGGATACATAGACAACACCATGTCCCTAGTAAGCCTCTAGTTGACTAGCTCGTTGATCAATAGATGGTTACGGTTTCCTGACCATGGACATTGGATGTCATTGATAACGGGATCACATCATTAGAAGAATGATGTGATGGACAAGACCCAATCCTAAGCCTAGCACAAGATGATGTAGTTCGTATGCTAAAGCTTTTCTAATGACAAGTATCATTTCCTTAGACCATGAGATTGTGCAACTCCCGGATACCGTAGGAATACTTTGGGTGTGTCAAACGTCACAACGTAATTGGGTGGCTATAAAGGTGCACTACGGGTATCTCCGAAAGTGTCTGTTGGGTTGGCACGAATCGAGACTGGGATTTGTCACTCCGTGTGACGGAGAGGTATCTCTGGGCCCACTCGGTAGGACATCATCATAATGTGCACAATGTGATCAAGGAATTGATCACGGGATGATGTGTTGCGGAACGAGTAAAAGAGACTTGCTGGTAACGAGATTGAACAAGGTATCGGGATACCGACGATCGAATCTCGGGCAAGTATCGTACCGATAGACAAAGGGAATTGTATACGGGATTGATTAAGTCCTTGACATCATGGTTCATCCGATGAGATCATCATGGAACATGTGGGAGCCAACATGGGTATCCAGATCCCTCTGTTGGTTATTGACTGGGGTACATCTCGGTCATGTCTGCATGCTTCCCGAACCCGTAGGGTCTACACACTTAAGGTTCGATGATGCTAGGGTTATAAAGGAAGTTCGTATGTGGTTACCGAACGTTGTTCGGAGTCCCGGATGAGATCCTGGACGTCACGAGGAGTTCCGGAATGGTCCGGAGGTAAAGATTTATATATGGGAAGTCCTGTTTTGGTCACCGAAAGAGTTTCGGGTTTTATCGGTAACGTACCGGGACCACCAGGAGGGTCCCGGGGGTCCACCAAGTGGGACCACTGGCCCCGGAGGGCTGCATGGGCCACATGTGGGAGGGGACCAGCCCCAGGTGGGCTGGTGCGCCCCCACAAGGGCCCAAGGCGCCTAGGGTTTGGGGAGGGGGCGCCCCACTTAGCTTGGGGGGCAAGTTTCCCCTCTCCACCCCCTTGGCCGCCACCCTAGATGGGTTTGGGGCAGCCGCACCCCTTGGGGTGGAAACCCTAAAGGGGGCGCACCCCCTTCCCTCTCCCCTATATATACTTGAGGGTTTTGGGGCTGCCAACACAAGAGTTCCGATCTCTCCATGGCGCAGCCCTGCATCCCTCCTTCCTCCTCTCCCGCGGTGCTTGGCGAAGCCCTGCAGGATTGCCACGCTCCTCCACCACCACCACGCCGTTGTGCTGCTGCTGGATGGAGTCTTCCTCAACCTCTCCCTCTCTCCTTGCTGGATCAAGGCATGGGAGACGTCACCGGGCTGTACGTGTGTTGAACGCGGACGTGCCGTCCATTCGGCACTAGGATCATCGGTGATTTGGATCACGACGAGTACGACTCCATCAACCCCGTTCACTTGAACGCTTCCGCTTAGCGATCTAAAAGGTTATGTAGATGCACTCTCCTTCCCCTCATTGCTGGTTTCTCCATAGATAGATCTTGGTGACACGTAGGAAAATTTTGAATTTATGCTACGTTACCCAACAGTGGCATCATGAGCTAGGTCTATTGCGTAGATTCTTTGCTCGAGTAGAACACAAAGTAGTTGTGGGCGTTGATTTTCTTCAATATGCTTACCGTTACTAGTCAATCTTGATTCGGCGGCATTGTGGGATGAAGCGGCCCGGACCGACCTTACACGTACACTTACGTGAGACAGGTTCCACCGACTGACATGCACTAGTTGCATAAGTTGGCTAGCGGGTGCCAGTCTCTCCCACTTTAGTCGGATCGGATTCGATGAAAAGGGTCCTTATGAAGGGTAAATAGCAATTGACATATCACGCTGTGGTTTTGCGTAGGTAAGAAACGTTCTTGCTAGAAACCCATAGCAGCCACGTAAAACATGCAAACAACAATTAGAGGACGTCTAACTTGTTTTTGCAGGGTATGCCATGTGATGTGATATGGCCAGAGGATGTGATGTATGATATATGTGATGTATGAGATGATCATGTTCTTGTAATAGGAATCACGACTTGCATGTCGATGAGTATGACAACCGGCAGGAGCCATAGGAGTTGTCTTTAATTTATTTATGACCTGCGTGTCAACATAAACGTCATGTAATTACTTTACTTTATTGCTAACGTTAGCCATAGTAGTAGAAGTAATAGTTGATGAGACAACTTCACGGAGATCATGATGATGAAGATCATGGTGTCATGCCGGTGACGATGATGATCATGGAGCCCCGAAGATGGAGATCGAAAGGAGCAAAGTGATGATGGCCATATCATGTCACTATTTGATTGCATGTGATGTTTATCATGTTTATACATCTTATTTTCTTAGAACGACGGTAGTAAATAAGATGATCCCTCATTAAAATTTCAAGAAAGTGTTCCCCCTAACTGTGCACCATTGCGAAAGTTTGTCGTTTCGAAGCACCACGTGATGATCGGGTGTGATAGATTCTTACGTTCGAATACAACGGGTGTTGACGAGCCTAGCATGTACAGACATGGTCTCGGAACACATGCAAACACTTAGGTTGACTTGACGAGCCTAGCATGTACAGACATGGCCTCGGAACACAAGAGACCGAAAGGTCGAGCATGAGTCGTATGGTAGATATGATCAACATGAAGATGTTCACCGATGATGACTAGTCCGTCTCACGTGATGATCGGACACGGCCTAGTTGACTCGGATCATGTAATCACTTAGATGACGAGAGGGATGTCTATCTGAGTGGGAGTTCATAAGATGAACTTAATTATCCTGAGGATAGTCAAAAGGTCTTTGCAAATTATGTCGTAAGCTCGCGCTTTAGTTCTACTGTTTTAGATATGTTCCTAGAGAAAATATAGTTGAAAGTTGATAGTAGCAATTATGCGGATAGTAGAAGGCTTGTGTCCTTAATGCACCGCTCAGTGTGCTGGACCTCGAACGTGGTCTATGGATGTTGCGAACATCTGACATACACGTTTTGATGACTACATGATAGTTCGGTAATGATAAATGGTTTAGAATTGAGGCACCGAAGACATTTTTGAAATGTCGCGGAACATATGAGATGTTACGAGGGCTGAAATTGGGATTTCAGGCTCGTGCCCACGTCAAGAGGTATAAGACCTCCGACGATTTTCTTGGCCTGCAAACTAAGGGAGAAAAGCTCAATCGTTGAGCTTGTGCTTAGATTGTCTGAGTACAACAATCACTTGAATCGAGTGGGAGTTGATCTTCCAGATAAGATAGTGATGTTTCTCCAAAGTCATTGCCACCAAGCTGCTAGAGCTTCGTAATGAACTATAACATATCAGGGATAGATATGATGATCCTTGAAATATTCACGATGTTTGACACCGCAAAAGTAGAAATCAAGAAGGAGCATCAATTGTTGATGGTTAGTGAAACCACTTGTTTCAAGAAGGGCAAGGGCAAGAAGGGATACTTCATGAAACGACAAATCAGCTGCTGCTCTAGTGGAGAAACCCAAGGTTGAACCCAAACCCGAGACTGAGTGCTTCTGTAATAAGGGGAACAACCACTGGAGCAGAATTACCCTAGATACTTGGTAGATGAGAAGGCTGTCGATAGAAGTATATTGGATATACATTGTGTGAATGTGTACTTTACTAGTACTCCTAGTAGCATCAGGGTATTAGATACCGGTTCGGTTGCTAAGTGTTAGTAACTCGAAATAAAAGCTACGGAATAAACGGAGACTGGCTGAAGGTGAGCTGACGAGATGTGTTGGAAGTGTTTCCAAGGTTGATGTGATCAAGCATCGCACGCTCCCTCTACCATCGAGATTGGTGTTAAACCTAAATAATTGTTATTTGGTGTTTGCGTTGAGTATAGACATGATTGGATTATGTCTATCACAATACGGTTATTCATTTAAGGAGAATAATGGTTACTCTATTTATTTGAATAATTCCTTCAATGGTCTTGCACCTAAAATGAATGGTTTATTAAATCTCGATCATAGTGATACACATGTCCATGCCAAAAGATATAAGATAGTAATGATAATACCACCTACTTGTGGCACTGCCATGTAAGTCATATTGGTATAAAACGCATGAAGAAGCTCCATGTTGATGGATCTTGGGACTCACTCATTTTTTGAAAAAGGATTGAGTAATGTGAACCATGTCTATTGGTATATACGCATGAAGAAACTCCATGCAGATGGACCGTTTGGACTCACTTGATTTTGAATCGCTTGAGACATGCAAATCATACCACATGGGCAAGATGACCGAAAGCTTCGGTTTCAGTAAAATGGAACAAGAAAGCAACTTGTTGGAAGTAACACATTTTGATGTGTGCAGTCCAATGAGTGCTGAGGCATGCAGTGGATATCGTTATGCTCTTACTTCACAGATGATTTGAGTAAATACTGAGTATATTTACTTGATGAAACACAAGTCTGAATTATTGAATGGTTCAAGTAATTTCAGAATGAAGTTGAAGATCTTCGTGATAAGAGGATAAAATGGCTACGATATGATCATAGAAATGAATATCTGAGTTACGAGTTTGGCACTGTGGAAATTGTTTTACAACTAATACCGCCTGGAACACCATAATGTGATGGTGTGTCCGAACATCATAGTTGCACCCTATTGGATATGGTGTGTACCATGATGTCTCTTATCGAATTACCACTATCGTTCATGGGTTAGGCATTAGAGACAACCGCGCTCACTTTAAATAGGGCACCACGCATATCCGTCGAGACAACACCGTATGAACTATGGTTTAGAGAAACCTAAGCTGTTGTTTCTTAAAAGTTTGGGGTCACGACGCTTATGTGAAAAAGTTTCAGGCTGATAAGCTCGAACCCAAAGCGGATAAATGCATCTTCATAGGACACCCAAAACAGTTGGGTATACCTCCTGTCTCAGATCCGAAAGCAATAGGGATTGTTTCTAGAATCGGGTCCTTTCTCGAGGAAAAGTTTCTCTCGAAAGAATTGAGTGGGAGGATGGTGGAGACTTGATGAGGTTATTGAACCGTCACTTCAACTAGAGTGTAGCAGGGCACAGGAGTTGTTCCTATGGCACCTACACCAATTGAAGTGGAAGCTTATGATAGTGATCATGAGACTTCGGATCAAGTTACTCCCAAACCTCGTAGGATGACAAGGATGCGTACTACTTCAGAGTGGTACGTAATCCTGTCTTGGAAGTCATGTTGCTAGACAACAATGAACCTACGAGCTATGGAGAAGTGATGGTGGGCCCGGATTCCGATGAATGGCTCGAGGCCATAAAATCCGAGAGAGGATCCATGTAAGAAAAAAAAGTGTAGACTTTGGCAGAACGGCTCGATGGTCGTAAGGCTGTTGAGTACAAATGGATTTTAAAAGGAAGACGGACAATGATGGTAAATGTCACCATTAAGAAAGCTCGACTTGTCGTTAAGATGTTTCCCGACAAGTTCAAGGAGTTGACAGCGATGAGACTTTCTCACTCGTAGCGATGCTAAGAGTCTGTTGGAATTATGTTAGCGATTACTGCATTATTTTTGAAATTGTGCAGATAGGATGTCAAAAACATTGTTTCCTCGACGATTTTCTTGAGGAAAGGTTGTATGTGATACAACCAGAAGATTTTTGTCAATCCTGAAAGATGCTAACAAGTATGCAAAGCTCCAGCAATTCTTCTAAGGACTGGAGTAAGCATCTCGGAGTTGGAATGTACGCTTTGATGAGATGATCAAAGATTTGGGTTTATACAAAGTTTATGAGAAACTTGTATTTCCAAAGAAGTGAGTGGGAGAACTATAGAATTTCTGATGAGTATATGTTGTTGACATATTGTTTATCGGAAATGATGTAGAATTTCTGGAAGGCATATAGGGTTGTTTGAAAAGTGTTTTTCAATGAAAACCTGGATTAAGCTACTTGAACATTGAGCATCAAGATCTATAAGGATAGATCAAAATCGCTTAATAGTACTTTCAAACAAACACATACCACGACAAGATTTTGAAGGAGTTCAAAATAGATCAACAAAGAAGGAGTTCTCGGCTGTGTTACAAGGTGTGAGTATTGAGCAAGACTCAAGACATGACCACAGCAGAATAGAGAGAAAGGACGAAGGTCGTCCCCTATGCTTTAGTCGTAGGCTCTAAAGTATGCTATGTTGTGTACCACACCTGAAGTGTGCCAAACCATGAGTTAGTCAAGGGGTACAAGTGTGATCTAGAAATGAATCACAAGACAGCGGTCAAAGTTATCCTTAGTAACTAGTGGACTAAGGAATTTTCTCGATTATGAAGGTGGTAAAAGAGTTCGTCGTAAAGGGTTACGCCGATGCAAACTTTGACACTAATCCAGATTATTCTGAGTAGTAAACTGGATTCGTCTAGTAGAACAGTTATTCGGAATAGCACCAAATAGAGCGTGGTAACTGCATCTCGGAGATGACATAGATATTTGTAAAGCACACACGGATCTGAAAGGTTCAGACCCGTTGACTATAACCTCTCTCACAAGCATAACATGATCAAACCTAGAACTCTTAGGTGTTAGTCACATAGGGATGTGACCTTGAGTGTTAATCACATATCGATGTGAACTAGATTATTGACTCTAGTGCAAGTGGGAGACTGTTGGAAATATGCCCTAGAGGCAATAATAAATTGATTATTATTATATTTCCTTGTTCATGATAATCGTTTATTATCCATGCTAGAATTGTATTGATAGGAAACTCAGATACATGTGTGGATTCATAGACAACACCATGTCCCTAGTAAGCCTCTAGTTGACTAGCTCGTTGATCAATAGATGGTTACGGTTTCCTGACCATGGACATTGGATGTCATTGATAACGGGATCACATCATTAGAAGAATGATGTGATGGACAAGACCCAATCCTAAGCCTAGCACAAGATCGTGTAGTTCGTATGCTAAAGCTTTTCTAATGTCAAGTATCATTTTCTTAGACCATGAGATTGTGCAACTCCCGGATACCGTAGGAATACTTTGGGTGTGCCAAACGTCACAACGTAACTGGGTGGCTATAAAGGTGCACTACGGGTATCTCCGAAAGTGTCTGTTGGGTTGGCACGAATCGAGACTGGGATTTGTCACTCCGTGTGACGGAGAGGTATCTCTGGGCCCACTCGGTAGGACATCATCATAATGTAAACAATGTGATCAAGGAGTTGATCACGGGATGATGTGTTGCGGAACGAGTAAAAGAGACTTGCCGGTAACGAGATTGAACAAGGTATCGGGATACCGACGATCGAATCTCGGGCAAGTATCGTACCGATAGACAAAGGGAATTGTATACGGGATTGATTAAGTCCTTGACATCGTGGTTCATCCGATGAGATCATCGTGGAACATGTGGGAGCCAACATGGGTATCCAGATCCCGCTGTTGGTTATTGACCGGGGTACATCTCGGTCATGTTTGCATGCTTCCCGAACCCGTAGGGTCTACACACTTAAGGTTCGATGACGCTAGGGTTATAAAGGAAGCTCGTATGTGGTTACCGAACGTTGTTCGGAGTCCCGGATGAGATCCTGGACGTCACGAGGAGTTCCGGAATGGTCCGGAGGTAAAGATTTATATATGGCAAGTCCTGTTTTGGTCACCGAAAGAGTTTCGGGTTTTATCGGTAACGTACCGGGACCACCAGGTGGGTCCCGGGGGTCCACCAAGTGGGACCACCGGCCCCGGAGGGCTGCATGGGCCACATGTGGGAGGGGACCAGCCCCAGGTGGGCTGGTGCGCCCCCCACAAGGGCCCAAGGCGCCTAGGGTTTGGGGAGGGGCGCCCCACTTAGCTTGGGGGGCAAGTTTCCCCTCTCCACCCCCTTGGCCGCCACCCTAGATGGGTTTGGGGAAGCCGCACCCCTTGGGGTGGAAACCCTAAAGGGGGCGCACCCCCTTCCCTCTCCCCTATATATACTTGAGGGTTTTGGGGCTGCCAACACAAGAGTTCCGATCTCTCCATGGCGCAGCCCTGCATCTCTCCTTCCTCCTCTCCCGTGATGCTTGGCGAAGCCCTGCAGGATTGCCACGCTCCTCCACCACCACCATGCCGTTGTGCTGCTGCTGGATGGAGTCTTCCTCAACCTCTCCCTCTCTCCTTGCTGGATCAAGGCATGGGAGACGTCACCGGGCTGTACGTGTGTTGAACGCGGAGGTGCCGTCCGTTCGGCACTAGGATCATCGGTGATTTGGATCACGACGAGTACGACTCCATCAACCCCGTTCACTTGAACGCTTCCGCTTAGCGATCTACAAGGGTATGTAGATGCACTCTCCTTCCCCTCGTTGCTGGTTTCTCCATAGATAGATCTTGGTGACACGTAGGAAAATTTTGAATTTATGCTACGTTACCCAACAAACATAAACGTCATGTAATTACTTTACTTTATTGCTAAACCATTAGCCATAGTAGTAGAAGTAATAGATGACGAGACAACTTCATGAAGACACGATGATGGAGATCATGATGATGGAGATCATGGTGTCATGTCGGTGACGATGATGATCATGGCGCCCCGAAGATGGAGATCAGAAGGAGCAAAATGATATTGGCCATATCATGTCACTATTTGATTGCATGTGATGTTTATCATGTTTTACATCTTATTTTCTTAGAACGACGGTAGCTTAAATAAGATGATCCCTTGCAATAATTTCAAGAAAGTGTTCCCCCTAACTGTGCACCGTTGCGAAGGTTCGTTGTTTCGAAGCACCACGTGATGATCGGGTGTGATAGATTCTAACGTTCGAATACAACGGCTGTAAGCCAGATTTACACACGCAATACACTTAGGTTGACTTCACGAGCCTAGCATGTACAGACATGGCCTCGGAACACGAAAGACCGAAAGGTCGAACATGAGTCGTATAGAAGATACGATCAACATGAACATGTTCACCGATGATGACTAGTCTGTCTCACGTGATGATCGGACACGGCCTAGTTGACTCGGATCATGTATCACTTAGATGACTAGAGGGATGTCTATCTGAGTGGGAGTTCATTAATTAATCAGATGAACTTAATTGTCATGAACATAGTAAAAAGGACTTTGCAAATTATGTCGTAGTTTACGCTTTAGTTCTACTATTTTAGATATGTTCCTAGAGAAAATTTAGTTGAAAGTTGATAGTAGCAATTATGCGGACTGGGTCCATAAACTGAGGATTGTCCTCATTGCTGCGCAGAAGGATTATGTCCTTAATGCACCGCTCAGTGAGCTGAACCTCGAGCGTCGGTTGTGGATGTTGCGAACATCTGACATACACGTTTTGATGACTACATGATAGTTCAGTGTGTAATGCTAAATGGTTTAGAATTGTGGCACCAAAGACGTTTTTTTGAAATGTCGCAGAACATATGAGATGTTCCAAAAACTGAAATTGGAATTTCAGACTAATGCCACCGTCAAGAGGTATGAGACCTCTGACAAGTTTTTTAAGCCTGCAAACTAAGGGAGAAAAGCTCAATCATTGAGCATGTGCTCAGATAGTCTGAGTACTACAATCGCTTGAATCGAGTGGGAGTTAATCTTCCAGATGAGATAGTGATGGTTCTCCATAGTCACTGCCACCAAGCTATTGGGGCTTCGTGATGAACTATAACATATCAGGGATAGACATGATGATCCTTGAGCAACTCGCGATATTTGACACCGCGAAAGTAGAAATCAAGAAGGAGCATCAATTGTTGATGGTTAAACCACTAGTTTCAAGAAGGGCAAGGGAAAGAAGGGATACTTCATGAAACGGCAAATCAGTTGCTGCTCTAGTGAAGAAACCCAAGGTTGAACCCAAACCTGAGACTAAGTGCTTCTATAATGAGGGGAACGATCACTGAATCAGAACTACCCTAGATACTCGGTAGATGAGAAGGCTGGCAAGGTTGACAGAAGTATATTGGATATACATTATAATGTGTACTTCACTAGTACTCCTAGTAGCACCAGGGTATTAAAATACCGGTTCAGTTGCTAAGTGTTAGTAACTCGAAATAAAAGGCTACAGAATAAACGGAGACTAGCTGAAGGTGAGATGACGATATGTGTTGGAAGTGTTTCCAAGGTTGATGTGATCAAGCATTGCATGCTCCCTCTACCATCGATATTGGTGTTAAACCTAAATAATTGTTATTTGGTGTTTGCATAGACATGATTGGATTATGTTTATCGCAATATGGTTATTCATTTTAGGAGAATAATGGTTACTCTGTTTATTTGAATAATACCATCAATGGTATTGCACCTAAAATGAATGGTTTATTGAATCTCGATCGTAGTGATACACCTGTTCATGCCAAAAGATATAAGATAGTGATGATAGTACCACATACTTGTGGCACTGCCATTTGAGTCATGTTGGTATAAAACGCATGAAGAATCTCCATGTTGATGGATCTTTGGACTCACTCATTTTTGAAAAGATTGAGACATGCGAACCATGTCTATTGGTAGATATGCATGAAGAAACTCCATACAGATGGATCATTTGGACTCACTAGATTTTGAATCACTTGAGACATGCATATCATACCACATGGGCAAGATGACTGAAAGGCCTCGTTTTCAGTAAGATGGAACAAGAAAGCAACTTGTTGGAAGTAATACATTTTGATGTGTGCAGTCCAATGAGTGCTGAGGCACGTAGTGGATATCATTATGTTCTTACTTCACAGATGATTTGAGTAGATGCTGAGTATATTTACTTGATGAAACACAAGTCTGAATTATTGAAAGGTTCAAGTAATTTCAGAGTGAAGTTGAAGATCGTCGTGACAAGATGATAAAATGTCTATGATATGATCATAGAGATGAATATTTGAGTTACGAGTTTGGCACACAATTAAGACATTGTGGAAATTGTTTCACAACTAATACCGCCTGGAACACCATAGTATGATGGTGTGTCCGAACATCATAGCTGCACCCTATTGGATGTGGTGCATACCATGATGTCTCTTATCGAATTACCACTATCATTTACGGGTTAAGCATTAGAGACAACCGCATTCACTTTAAATAGGGCACCATGCAATTCCGTTGAGATGACACCGTATGAACTATCGTTTAGAGAAACCTAAGCTGTCATTTCTTAAAAGTTTGGGGCTGCGACGCTTATGTGAAAAGGTTTAGCCTGATAAGCTCGAACCCAAAGCGGATAAACGCATCTTCATAGGACACCCAAAACAGTTGGGTATACCTCCTATTTCACATCCGGAAGCAAAAGTGATTGTTTCTAGAAACGGGTCCTTTCTCGAGGAAAAGTTTCTCTTGAAAGAATTGAGTGGGAGGATGGTGGAGACTTGATGAGGTTATTGAACCGTCACTTCAACTAGTGTGTAGCAGGGCACAGGAAGTTGTTCCTGTGGCACCTACACGAATTGAAGTGGAAGCTTATGATAGTGATCATGAAACTTCGGATCAAGTCACTACCAAACCTCATAGGTCGACAAGGATGTGTACTACTTCAGAGTGGTACGTAATCCTGTCTTGGAAGTCATGTTGCTAGACAACAATGAACCTACGAGCTATGGAGAAGCGATGGTGGGCCCAGATTCCGACGAATGGCTCGAGGCCGTAAAATCCGAGAGAGGATCCATGTATAAAACAAAGTATAGACTTTGAAAGAACTACTTGATGGTCGTAAGGCTGTTGGGTGCAGATGGATTTTAAAAGGAAGACGGACAATGATGGTAAGTGTCACCATTAAGAAAGCTCAACTTGTCGTTAAGATGTTTCCCGACAAGTTCAAGGAGTTGACTACGATGGGACTTTCTCACTCGTAGCAATGCTAAGAGTCTGTTGGAATTATATTAGCAGTTACTGCATTATTTATGAAATCTTGCAGATAGGATGTCAAAACAATGTTTCCTCAATGATTTTCTTGAGGAAAGGTTGTATGTGATACAACCAGAAAGTTTTTGTCAATCCTAAAAGATGCTAACAAGTATGCAAAGCTCCAGCAATCCTTCTAAAGTCTGGAGTAAGCATCTTGGAATTGGAATGTACGCTTTGATGAGATGATCAAAGATTTTGGGTTTATACAAAGTTTATGAGAAACTTGTATTTCCAAAGAAGTGAGTGGGAGCACTATAGAATTTCTGATGAGTATATGTTGTTGACATATTGTTGATCAGAAATGATGTAGAATTTCTGGAAAGCATGCAGGGTTATTTGGAAAGTGTTTTTCAATGGATAACCTGGATTAAGCTACTTGAACATTGAGCACCAGGATCTATAAGGATAGATCAAAAATGCTTAATAGTACTTTCAATTGAATACATACCGTGACAAGGTTTTGAAGGAGTTCAAAATAGATCAGCAAAGAAGGAGTTCTTGGCTGTGTTACAAGGTGTGAGTATAGAGTAAGACTCAAGACCTAACCACGACAGAAGAGAGAGAAAGGATGAAGGTCGTCCACTATGCTTTAGACGTAGGCTCTATAGTATGCTATGTTGTGTACCGCACCTGAAGTGTGCCTTGCTATGAGTCAGTCAAGGGGTACAAGAGTGATCCAGCAATGGATCACATGACAGCGGTCGAACTTATCCTTAGTAACTAGTGGACTAAGGAATTTTCTCGATTATGGAGGTGGAAAAAGAGTTCGTCGTAAAGGGTTACGTCGATGCAAACTTTGACACTAATCCGGATGACTTTGAGTAGTAAACCGGGTTCGTATAGTAGAGCAGTTATTTGGAATAGCTCCAAGTAGCGTGTGGTAGCTGCATCTACAAGATGACATAGAGATTTGTAAAGCACACACGGATCTGAAAGGTTCAGACCCGTTGACTAATAACCTCTCTCACAAGCGAGATATGGACAAACCCCATGGGCGTTGGATTCATTACAATCACATAGTGATGTGAACTAGATTATTGACTCTAGTGCAAGTGGGAGACTATTGGAAATATGCCCTAGAGGCAATAATAAAATGGTTATTATTGTATTTCCTTATTCATGATAATTGTCTATTGTTCATGCTACAATTGTATTGACTGGAAACCGTAATACATGTGTGAATACATAGACCACAACATGTCCCTAGTGAACCTCTAGTTGACTAGCTTGTTGATCAATAGATGGTTATGGTTTCCTAACCATGGACATTGGATGTCATTGATAACGGGATCACATCATTAGGAGAATGATGTGATGGACAAGACCCAAACCTAAGCATAGCACAAAGATCGTGTAGTTCGTTTGCTAAAGCTTTTCTAATGTCAAGTATCATTTCCTTAGACCATGAGATTGTGCAACTCCCGGATACCGTAGGAATGCTTTGGGTGTGCCAAACGTCACAACGTAAATGCATGGCTATAAAGGTGCACTACGGGTATCTCCGAAAGTGTCTGTTGGGTTGGCACGAATCGAGACTAGGATTTGTCACTCCGTATGACGGAGAGGTATCTCTGGGCCCACTCGGTAATGCATGATCATAATGAGATCAATGTGACTAATGAGTTGGTCATGGGATCATGCATTACGGTACGAGTAAAGTGACTTGCCGGTAACGAGATTGAACAAGGTATAGGGATACCAATGATCGAATCTCGGGCAAGTAGCATACCGATAGACAAAGGGAATTGTATACAGGATTGATTGAATCCCCGACATCGTGGTTCATCCGATGAGATCATCATGGAACATGTGGGAGACGACATAGGTATCCAGATCCCGTTGTTGGTTATTAGCCAGAGAGATGTCTCGGTCATGTCTGCATGATTCCCGAACCCGTAGGGTCTACACACTTAAGGTTCAGTGACGCTAGAGTTGTTATGGGAATTAGTGTGCAGTTACCGAATGTTGTTCGGAGTCCCAGATGAGATCCTGGACGTCACGAGGAGTTCCGGAATGGTCCGGAGGTAAAGATTTATATATGGGAAGTCCTATTTTGGCCACCGGAAAATGTTCGGGATTTTTTGGTATTGTACCAGGAAGGTTCTAGAAGGTTCTGGAGTGGGGCCCACCTGCATGGGGGGACCCACATGAACGTGGGTAGTGGGGGCAAGGCCCCACACCCCTGGTCAAGGCGCACCAAGATCCCCCCTTAGAAGGAATAAGATCATATCCCGAAGGGATAAGATCAAGATCCCTAAAAAGGGGGGGTTACAATCGGTGGGGAAGGGAAATGATGGGATTTCTTTCCCCCACCTTTGCCAACGCCCCAATGGACTTGGAGGGAAAGAAACCAGCCCCCTCCACCCCTATATATAGTGGGGACGCGCTTGGGAGCCGCACCCCTTCCCCTGGCGCAGCCCTCTCCCTCCCCAACACCTCCTCCGTAGTAGTGCTTGGCGAAGCCCTGCCGGAGAACTGCAAGCTCCACCACCACGCCGTCGTGCTGCCGGAGCTCTCCCTCAACTTCTCCTCTCCCCTTGCTGGATCAAGAAGGAGGAGACGTCCCCGGGCTGTACGTGTGTTGAACGCGGAGGCGCCGTTGTTCGGCGCTTAGATCGGAATCAACCGCGATCTGAATCGCTACGAGCACGACTCCTTCATCCGCGTTCTTGTAACGCTTCCGCTTCGCGATCTTCAAGGGTATGAAGATGCACTCCCCTCTCTATCGTTTCTAGTCTCTCCATAGATTGATCTTGGTGATGCGTAGAAATTTTTTGAATTTCTGCAACGATCCCCAGCAACTGCTTCTTTGCCACATCATCATATTTGCTATTCCCGGGTGCATGATACCAGCTATGATACCCCCACTATGGACACCCTAAGGCTGGTCGTAATATGGGAGTATCAAGCGGTATCATGCATGCCAACTATACTTTTTGGATGATGTGGCACACAATTAAATGAGGAAAGTGAGGGTGTGGTATCATATCATATTAAATGTTGTACTACTTTGTGTCATGTGTGGCAATTAATAAGGCAACCTAAGATACTAACTTATGATACTATGCATGCACGCATTATGGAGGTATTACTGATCATATACTAGTATCATGCATATATACTCCCTCCTTTCCGGTTTATAGGCTTATCTCAAAAATTTAGTTTTTTCCATTTTATAAGGCTCAATTTGGTTGTTCCCCATCACATGTTCAGATTCCAAGGTGCATTAAATCATTGCATGCAAGTATATATTAAGAGAAAATTGACCAATGCATGTACTTTATGCATGCATGTATTGCAACTAATACATTGGTAAACATAATTTTTTGAGGAAAACAAAAGCATTAATTGGGTGTTTTTGCAAACTACAAAAAGTATTCCATAACTCACCATCTACCTTGGTTGGTGAGATCTTTGAATTGAGCCCTATAAACCGGAAAGGAGGGAGTATGATACTAGCTAGTCTATGATATACTAGCTACCTCACTAAGAGCATGGTTAATAATACAACCAACGATCGGCTATAAGAAGTTGACATGTCATATACAGCCAACCTCTTAGCCGGCATGTACAATAATAAGTTTTAAATACGTACTAGTTTATCAATAGTTGGCCCACCTTACATCCTCACAAAGTGTCTTGGGTCTCGTGTTGCAGCTGGCTCTACTAACCAAGAGCCCGCTTCTCTTCTCTCTCCTCCTCTCTTTCCTCCAACTAATAAGCACACATATATTATTATATTCCTTATAGCCTGCTTATGTCACTCTATTGTACTTGCTCTAAGACTAGCCACAATAGAGAATAACATACACTAGTAACATACACATATCCCTAGACTATGTTACTACCTTTCATAGTGGGTAGTAACATAAGTATGATAACATGCAAATGCTCATTTATTAGGTTATAGACTCATATTGCATTGGGACATGTGATGTTACAGTAACTAGCTAAGTTACTCAAACTACCTCTCTCATCATTAACTCATTGCCACATAAGCAAATTTGTTGAGTTAGACTCGATGTTATTGCTGAAGTTACTCCCACTGTGGCTAGTATAATGCATAGTATCATAGAGTAGTATCATATGTAGTACTTTATTTATTGTCATGCATGACACATAGTAGCATAGCATTTATTATGACACGGTTTCATGATATGATACTTAACCCTCTCTTTCTTCATTTAATTCTATGACAGCTCATCAAAATTGCCTAGTTGGCATGCATGATACTAGCTATGATACCCCTTACTATCAGCCTAGCAAAGAAGGTGTACAGATCATTTGTGCATTGCTTTGTGAGTTTTCATCCATTTATTCGAGAAGCGGGGAGAAGTTTCAAACATTTCGGCCGCGAGGTGCGGCCACTGGCGTAGGCCTAGTTGGTATTTTAAATACAGTAAATTCAGATAGAGTTCGTACATCATCAAAATTGATGTGTGCCCATGGCATGCTCTCACGACCCCGTGGAAAAAAATTGGTAAAGTTTGGCACAAGTTTTGATGACCGCTCCTTCCAAACCAGAGCATCTCACATGAAGGATCATGGTTTCCAAAAGGAACGTGTCAATTCAAACTCCTGTGGCCGGTGACTTCATCATTTGGCCTCATAAAAATTTCCACGGTACACAATCACCATTATACCACGGGTTTGATTTTCTGGCGCATTTTAGGTATCGTTAGCTATATTTAAGGCATTTTTTGAGATTAACGTGCATTTTGTGCATAAAAATAAAATTACAACCGGAACTGCATGTGCTGTCGAAAGGGATGAGGATCGTCTTTCGGTCTGGGAGCATCCAATGGTGCAGACGTACGATCTGTGGGGTTTGGGTTCTGGCCAATCAGAAAGCATGACTCAGATAGTGGGCGGGGTTTGGTCGGCACACGGCTTTCATCAATGAACCGTGTGCTATTCGCAAACCAGATTGCATATTTTTGTTCACACATACTGTAGTGAGATCAATTGAGTGTGCTACCTCTATGATATAATAATAATAATAATAATAATAATAATAATAATAATAATAATAATAATAATAATAATAATAATAATAATAATAATAATAATAATAACAACAAAAAACAATTCATATTCATTGCCTGAGCTGACAGCCTATCAAGGTCAACATATTAACGGTTCTTACATCAACAGAAAACCGGGCATAACTCACAAATTCAGTACACGCGACAGTTCTAAATTGAATGAATTAAGATGCAGGGTAGGCATAAAGACTAGTCTTGCGGCTTAATTCCCGTGTACATGGGGAAACTGGGATCATTACGTTGACCCCGAATGAACTTGGGTTTTTGGATGATTTTACGCTGCTCTGTTACATGGGTGCATGATCCCTTGGCTGGCAACTCATCAAATTCATCGTACTCGTCCTCATCGGCAACATCGTCGACACCCAGTAACCTTCTATCCCCATGCATCGCTAAATGGAAGTTCTTATGCAAGGGGTCTTCCACAAAGAAAATCTGGGTAGCATCGCTGGCAAGAATGAATGGGTCCGCGTGATATGCCATCGTTGTCCTGTTAACACAGGTCTTCCTGTACTCATCAATCCTTACCTGACCAAGAGGGATCCATGCGCACCTGAATAATGCCACCTTAACTTTCACATAGCCAAGCTCCCAAATCTCTTTGATGGTTCCATAGTATACCCTTTTATTAGCTTCATTTACAGTCATGCATTCTATTCGAACAGAGTTGTTCTGATATGAGGTCTTGTGATCACGTTCCTCGGTGTACAACGTGTATCCATTTATGTCATATGCTTGGTATGTCAACATCGTAGGTGATGGCTTTTGTGCCAAGCATGTAGCAATGTCATCGATGGATCCTTGTGCCAAATGATTCTTCAGTCATTCGGCGTAGTTCTTAGTGTGCTCCTTCATCTCCACATCTGATGAAGGCACCATTGGTAAGAAGATTTGGCGTATCTCCACCAAGTTTTCTTTGGCATAAGCGCTGAGAATTGGCCTGTTAAGAAGTACCGTCAAATGGGCTTTCTCTGCCAATTCTCCGGGTGCAGCCATTTGCGTGCCCGCAAGGACCGTCTTACCTTTCAGCCTTCCCTCGTGGCGAGAGAGGGGCAAACCTATAGGTCTTTGTTTCATGTATTTGGTGCAAAACTCAACCACCTCCTCCGCGGTATAACCTTGTAGGATGCTTGCCTCTCGATGGTTTCGGTTCCGACAAAAGCGCTTCAGTATTCCCATGAACCGCTCGAAGGGATACATGTTGCAATGAAACATGAGACCACAATACTTTATCTTGTCGACAAGGTGCACAGTGAGATGGACCATGACATCAAAGAATGACGGTGGGGAAAACGTCTCTAGGTTGGACAATATTCTTGAAATATCATCTTGCATATGATCCAACTCTTTAAGATCTACAACTTTCTGCATAGTTGGTTGAAGAAATCACAGAGGTCAGTGAGTGTGTCTCTTATATCTTTGTCCATCAAATTCCTGATGGCTGATGACGGGAAAAATGGCGGGCGTGAAAACACGCGTCCACGTCATTGATACAGAGTGAATAATTTAAATGCGTAAATAAAATGGAGATCAAACATTGTAGGTACATATTTCCAGAACTCTTACATTTACATAAAAATTATGTTAATTACATCTCCGAAGAGAAAACCCCTGATTAAGAATTCCAACATTTCTACTACATGGGATTACAACATCGACCATTACAAAAATGATGAAAGAAAAGTCTTCCTCCTCGCTGTCGTCGACGCCGGCATGCTCGGGGGAGCCTTGGACTTTGTTGATGTTATCATAAGCGATGAGTTTCACTTATATTTTGCTTTTATTTGATTTGTACTGATATTGGTAGTACATGTGCACATGCTTGAATGACTTCACTTACTTTTCCATGTTGATTAACCAATATATAGGCTTTGATTTATTTTCTTTACTTTGTATGAGAAAGTCATCTTAATGGTTAACCAATCTGTTAAATGAGTCTTCAAACATCATGATGCATGCATATGGGGCATAAAATCATGCACGCGCATGTTCTGTGTATGCAAAATACATTAGTACTAACAGTTGTAGTACTCTTTGTTTTATGAGTAGATGGCATCTATGTTTACTTAATATTTGCAAGCCGTATGGGGGATGCATGATCTAATTTTCATCTTATGCGAAGATAAGCTAGATGCGACCTTTTTGAGCATACACATATATGGAGCAGATAAAAGATATTTAATTTGTTTTGGTGGCACATGCAAGTGCACTACAATATTTCTAGTGCGATCAGACTCAGACTATGACTCTGGTCATCTTCTAATTTTTTTAATGTATGTCCATATGAAGGGACCATACAATTTATTTTAGTTGGGTGGATGTACGCCAATTGACCTAGAATTAGCTAGGTAGGACGTGTCCATTTTACTTTGCATGCACATATACTAGATTCGCCACTATCTAGTTATTTGTCGATGACGGTTAGCATTATTTGGGGCGAACATATTTTTATATAGTGCAACCATTTAGTCTATTTTAGAGACATTTGGTTAATATAATACCATTTACGATTTGGGCGGTATTTTGTTTATCATCATGAAGTGAGAATATTAGTTTATATACACCCAGGTATGAACAAGGTTAATTAAGTTTTGCTACATGACTCAATTTTATCATATCATGCACACATGTGATCATCGAACATGCGACTAAGTATGGTGTCTTTTGATGAGCACCTATTGTTTTGCAATATTTTTTATATGCATCTTGTAGTATATAGTTTGTTCCTCATTTTTTTATGTTGATTTTCCCCGAGTCATACCTTTGTCGTGATTTTGTTGAGAACAAAGCCTTCACTCTACATAAGGGAAGAAATACCTTGATTTGTGTCAATATGACCAAACCAGAGGAACTCATCATGCAACTTGTATTTCTTGACATGTGTCAACATGACCATGGCAAGAAAAAACTATCAAATTTGTGAGAATACCTCTTGACATGTGTCAATATGACCGTGCCAAGCGTAAGATATTAAACTTGTGAGAATACTACTTGACATGTGTCAACATGACCATGCCAAGAGTGAGCTCTCGAATATGGTGAAAATACTACTTGACATGTGTCAATATGACCATGCCAAGAGTAGAATGCCAAATTTGTGGAGGATGAAGGCCACTTGGGATGTGTCAATATAACCAAGCCAAGAGCAAGAATCATGTCACTTGGAGAAAAATTCAAGATTCGTGTCAATATGACCAAATCAAGAACCATCATATGGAGAAAAAAGCAAGGATCATGCTACTTGAAGAAAATTTCTAGATCTGTGTCAATATGACCAAATCAAGAACCATCATATCAACCAGAAAGCTACTTGACTCATGTCAATATGACCAAGCCAAGAGCAAAAATTGGGTAACATGGGGATGAATTCATGAACTGTGTCCATATGACCAGATCATGAACCATGATATGAGAAAACACTACTTGGCTCATGACATTGTGACCAAACCAAGAGCAAAGATTGAGAAAATATGGGGTAGACCACCAACAAGAGAAGCAAAGGGATTAGGAGAGAACCATGAATCTCACCTTCTTGCTCCTCTCCTCCCAGCCTCCCTCTCCTCACGTATGTGTGTGTGGGATATTTTTTTCTTGCAGCAGTGTATGTGTAGCAGCAGCAGAATAGCAGATGAAAAATGAGCATTCCAACCTAGGGGAAAAGGGACCAGCCTTGTACACCCAGGAATGCCTATATTTATAGGCGTGGGGAGAGCAGCGGAGGCTCTCTGGCGCGCGCCCACGTTCTTTGATCATGGCATGCATTCGTGTAATCGTGGGAGTGCATGGGTCGTGGGAGTCCCTGCATGCTTCTTTTCTTATATTTCCTTCCTTTAATTAATTGCTCTTTGACCAAGCTTTGAACCGGCCACTAGCCTAATTAGCCCATGTAGTTTTTTATTAACGTGTGGGCTTGGACGCTAGCCCATTAGTTTGCTTGTGGAGATTAGTTGATCCATTGCCACCTTGTAAATTAGTCTCACCCGCTATGCATGCATGTATGTAGACATTTGTATAAATGAGCTGGTAATGACTAATTGAAATGGTTTTCTTTTTTTAGAAAATTCATTCTAATTTCTTTGCCGTGCCATAAAAAAGATATATGCAAATATTCTTTCATGGACAATTATACGATGGCCAGGCGTTTTCTTCTTATTTCCTTATATATATATATATACCGATGCATGTCTTATTTTATCCACCGCGTTGATATTTCACATGGTCGATGGAATAGGCCTCGCATTTACCCTACGGTCGATATTTCGTAAACATTATCATTTTATGTAGGTATTTGACACCCGCCGTAGGTGACGGCATGCATGGATGGAAGTTATGTGTTATTTTAGTCGGGACAAATTTTTCTTGGAGATCTTTATTCACTTTGCAAAATTTCCAGATATCGACTCTTTTATTAATTTATTTTGTGTGCCCGCTGTTTTGTACTAAGCGATGGAAATTCACCATGGTCGTTTACACTCAATGGTGTATTTTATCATTTTCACCATTTAAAGTAATTCATTTGTTTTAATCCACTATATTCCATTTGGCCAAAACCGGTGTCAACAACGGCCACACGGAGGATTTGTGTCAACATTACATGGCAATCATGTGAATTCATGGTATCCCAACTTCATTTTACATGAGCTCACATCCACGGGACTTTTGATGTTTGCCCAGTAGGAAGAGGGTGTCTTAGCTGACAACAAATAGGTGAAGGACTGTGTTGCTTCTTTTGTACTGAAATTGTAACTCTGGTGAGCTTTGATGAATTTGTCATCATCTTCTGCTTCACTCTTGCGTTTTGATTGATCAGCAAGCATATCAAGCCGTGAACCATCACCATCCTTTCTTTTCCCGTTAATCTTGAGCAGAGCACCAAGGATGCTTTCACATACGTTCTTCTCTACGTGCATGACATCGATGAAGTGACGTACACGTAGAATCTCCCAGTAAGGTAATTTCTAGAAAACCGATTTCTTCTTAAACACTTGACCCTTGGGTGTTTGTTTCACCGTCAAAGGGTGGTTCTTGCCAACCACAACATTAATTTTTTCAGCCATGTTGTGGACCACCTCCCCTTCATAGGGTGTCAGGACCCCAATTCCAAGTCACATAGATCTAGCCGGTAATACCTCATATCACTTTGCGGCCTCACGCACGGTAATCCCGCGGGTGTCGCCATACCATGGCCCGGGACCGTTTGCGCATTTTGGCTCACGTATATGATGGTGTCGCTAGCATCCATATGACAGAGAACCCGGGATGACATGGCTAGTCGTGAACCCAAAGCGGCACTAACCCATGGGGACAGGCATACATGAATCAACTTCGAGCATGTCGGTCAGCAGCGTGCGAATCCGGGCTGTAGCACTGGGCTAACGGGACTCCGGTAACCTGGGCTGGAGCAGGCTAGGCAGGACTCCGGATGTCACCGCGTGACATTTCCCCGAAGGGACGGACACAGGAACGAAGTGAAACACATGCCGGCCAGTCAAGTGTCCTGAGCAGTAGTGCTGCGCTAGCGGGACTCCGGGAACTGGGCTGTAGCGGACTACTATGGCTCAAGGAAGCACTAGACTACATTTCTCCATAAGAGAGGCTGCCAAGGATAAACAACTAGATTGACGGATCCCACACATACCAAGCATTTCAATCATACACACAATATGCTCGATATGTGTAAATTCAACATGGCATCACAACATAACTCTACGACTCGAAGTATTTATTCATTAGGCTCCGAGGAGCGAGATATTACCAACATGGGTCTCATGACCCAACATTTAGAGAATACAAGTCAAAGCACATGCGGAAGCTTAACATGTCTGAGTACAGACATCTACAAATGAAAAAGGCTGAGAAACCTGACTATCTACCAGATCCTGCCGAGGGCACAAGATCGTAGCTGAGGTAACAAGCTAAACGTCGAAGTCCACGCGGAACTACTAGCGAGACTAACGTCTCTCTGCAAAACATAAAATAGGCAAACGTGAGTACAAATGTACCCAGCAAGACTTACATCAGAACTAGCTACATATGCATCAGTATCAATAAAGGGGGTGGTGGAGTTTGACTGCAGCAAGCCAGCTTTGGCTCAGTGGCTAACCTGAACTACGACTACAAGCAACTCTTTTGAGGTGGCGCACACGAGTCCACAAATTCACCATTCAATACACCACTATGGATCTGCTCCCGTCTCACTACGAGAACGCCATCCATAGCACTCACGCTTATCTTGCGCATTTTAGAGTATCCACTTCCACTTGTCTATGAACTGTACAGGTAACCCAGAAGTCCTTTATCGTGGACACGGCTATTCGAATAGATCATTTATAACCCTGCAGGGGTGTACTTCTTCACACACGCTCTCGCCACCTACCACCATGTACACGTCATGTATCTCAGCAACCTTCAAGCGGAAGCCTGGCGAGAGAGTCGGCCACGACCTGACTAACCACACAAGTCTCTAGTCCAGGTTTATCGACTATTCGGGTTCCATCCGTGAGGAGATCCGGCCGGAGTTTCGCTCACAGCCCCAAACGATGTGTGCAGGGTTCCCGAGACACCAAACGGGCGCCCGGTACACCATGCCACGGTGTATCTACCGCATCATAGCCCACCCCTAGGGTCAGCGCTACGCACGGCCTCCAACACATATCCTACAAACCCCAGAAACTAGTTGCAACTCCTGGACAGAGGACAAGGGCGATTAATAAGTCGAGAGAATCAATTAAGGATCCCAATGTGTGGTACTAGCTGTTCATGGATCACAAAAGCAGAACTCAGTTCCTGAGGAAGGCTTCAATGAGACAACCCACCATGTACTCCTACATGGCCTCTCACCGCTACCTTTACCAAATCGTGTTCACACACTTAGCTCACACACAGTAGGACATGTTCATCACCATTCCAATTCATCCCCGATGAATCAGACCTGACTCAACTCTAAGTAGTAGCAGGCATGACAAACAAGCATGAATGAGTAGGCACATCAGGGCTCAAACAACTCCTACTCATGCTAGTGGGTTTCATCTATTTACTATGGCAATGACAGGTCATGCAAAGGATAAAGGGGTTCAGCTACCGCAGCAAGTAACGGATGAACCGTTGTTGTCCTAATGCAGTAAAAGAGAGCAGGAGCGAGAGAGTGGGATTGTTTCAGAATGAACAAGGGGGTTTTGCTTGCCTGGCACTTCTGAAGATAGTATAGTACTTCATCGGTGTCATCGAACTTATTGTCGAAACCACGTTTATCGAGAGGGAACAATCACCGATAAACAAAGAAGAAACACAATCAATGCCATGCAACAATATGATGCATGAATGTGACATGGCAATATGCTAATGATTGGCCTAATGCAACTAGCAACAAGTTAAATGGAGTTGGTTTGAACACTAGGTTCAAATTCAAACTCCATATGTGCTTTATTAAATGCCATTTAATTGAATTGTCCTAAATAGCAAGTTTAGGTTGTTCCAACATGCATGAAAATGATACAGATGGATAGATTGCATTTTTCTGATCATTTTTCCTATATAATTTGTTTGATTTGGAGTTACGTTTGAATTGCTATAAATTTTAGAAGTTTTAGCTATTTTCTGGAATTTCCTGGATAAGAATAATACCAGTAATTGAATTAATGCGTCAGCATTGCGTCAGGGTGACGTCAGCGGTCAACGGAGCTGGTCCAGGTCAAACCCTGACCTGTGGGTCCCGCGTGTCAGTGTAATTAGCCTAACTAGTTTTTAGTTAGCACTAAAACTAATTTAATTAGAAGACGGGCCCCACCTGTCATGGAGTCAGGGGGAGTCAACTTGGGCCCACACGGAGTCAACCAGGGTCAAACAGGGTCAACTCGCCGGCGTTTAGCCGCCGGCGACGACCAGACACGGCGGGGCAGCGCGGGATTTGCGCTCCGGCGACCAAAAGTACGGCGGAGCCCATCTACGTGATGCGGGCGCTCCCCCGCATCGAGTGGTGGTGGTGGTTGGACCGGGGGTGGCCGGAAACGTCGTCGGCGACGACTTCGGTGGCTGCCGGAGCTCGGGTGAGCTCGGGGTCGTTGCTACGATGGGCGTGGCGGCGTGGGGCTAGCTCCTACGTGATCTACGTGGCGCGGTGAGCAAGATAGACGTGACGGTTGAGCCGTTGCGTGGCTGGAGTCACGCCGGCGGTGAGCACAGGCGGCGGCGGGTGCGGGTGAGCTCGGTGCGGTGCGTATGATGCACGAGAGAGGGAACGGAGAGGGAGAGGACGTGCAGCAGCTCACAGCGGTCTCGACGAGCCGGTCAGCAAGGTCCGGGAAGAGCTGGAGCGGTCGAGGTAGCGAGGGGGATCTCCGGCGATGGCGGATCGGGACGGCTCGGTGCAGCATCTCCGGGGCGAGCGAGCGCTCGGGGATCGGTCGAGGCGAAGCAATGGACGACTGCGAAGCTTGTTGGCACGGCAAGGCGACGAGTGGACGGCGGTGGCTGCGGCTTCACGATGGCGCGGGCGCGGCTGCATCAGCCATGGCGTCGAGGAAGCGAGGGAGAGATCAGGGGGAGAGTAAAGTGTCGGGTAGACTGGGGCGACACCGGGGAGGCGTTTGCGGCGTAGAAGCGGTGATCAGGCAATGCAGACGAACAGGGTGGTGGTGTGGCGAGCTTGAGCGCGTGCGCCGTGTCCCTCCTCTGTCTACTGGCAGAGGTAGGCGATGACTGGCACGGGCCAGCATAGTGCTGGGCCGGCCAGTGGGCTGCCAGGTGGGCTGCGCTAGGTAAGTGGTTGGATCCTTTCTCTCTTTCCTTTTTCTAATTATTTCAGTTTTCTATTATTCTGTAAATTTTAGGGCTTTATTAAAAATACCAGAACGTTTCCAAAAACCCTGAAAATAATTGTGGGCTCTGGTTGGAATATTCCCAACAGCCCTCACTTAAGTTCAGAATTAATTGAGCATTTAAAATATTATATAGCAATTAAATGCCCAGTTGCAAATAGCAAAAGATTTAATCCAGTGAACCAATCCTGTCCTAGGAAAATGTAAACCATTTTTGTCAGAGGTTTTAGACCAAGACAAAGATGATGAACATTTTTGAAGGCCATTTCAGAATCATTGGAAAATATTTTAGTAACCCTAGTTGGATTAATTGGTGCTGGGGTTTTCTGCCATCCCCATTTCAACTTTCTGAGAAAATTTAATATGATGACATGATGATCATGCAAGGACAAGCAGATGCTAAGCTAGGGCTGTGAAAACTCACCCCCATTAAACCAGAATCTCGTCCCGAGATTCAAGACGTGAGGTAAGAAGACAGAGGGGGCACAAGACCAACACAATCTCCACGATCCAAGGTGCACCTCATAAGGTTGTTGATTTTTTGCATGCGTTGATCTTGACATCATCGCTTTTGAGATCTTCATCCACGCGATGACGACGGAAAGAAACTCTACTAGGATTGATCTTCTCAAAGATCGAACTATACAATCTCGACTCGTGGAATGAGATGTTGAAACATCTCGAGTTGAGACACAAAACACATCGAGAGGGATGGAAGAACAAACGACGGGGTTTGATTTGGTGGGCAACAATTCCACGCTTAGTAAGATGGTGAATGGTGTCAGGGTGGCGGGGAAATAATTGCCATGATCCCGTAACAGAGCACCTTGGGAAAGGTGACTCGTTGGACTGTTCCCTTAAGTGGCAAAAAGAATTACTTTTGATCCATAGATCATTGAAACTCTTCATACCAGCTTAAGGCAATTTACAATTGATCGATTGAAAGACCTCGAAGAAATGGCACACTCGGACTAGGATGGATGATGTGGACTACCTTGTTGAAGACAACACAAAGGATGATTTGCTTATCATCGGAGGTGGAGGGGACCCATGGTAAGTCCACTTTCGAAGATGATATTGGACAGCAACTACCGAGAAGGGCAGCCCATAGAAAAAAAATGGCACGATGGGGTGCAAGCTAGGAAAAAATGCAAATGTTGGGAGTGTTCCAACCATCATATCTGCCTGAGGTTCAGATCTGGTTGGTAACGGGGTATTTCAGACAGCATGTCTGGAGAAGAAAGTTTGCAACACAAACCGACGAGATGGCGTTGCGAGATTCTCAGGAAATGAACTACAATAGCAAGCTCCAAAACATGAGCTGGTTCTACTACATACATGAGAACACACTGTCCCAGACAAGTATGATCACGTAGTAGTCTTATGATAAAACACTACCGAGTTCAGGTGGGGAACCATCATCGAGGATGTCAGAGTCTTGTGCATGAACTAGTATTCGCACAACAACTTCTTTTCCTTGAACAAATCAATCGGTGGCTTGGTGTGCTAGGAACACACATGGAGTGGAGGTAATTAATATACCAAACCATAGAATACTTCGCACGCATGCATGACTGATTTGGGATGATTCTAGAGGAAACAAAAACAATCTTTCTTGAACTCACGGCGGCAACTGGCATCAACTGCACGTGAATCAGAGAAAGTCACTTCTTTCATCCAACATATTCTTCATGACTTGGACATGAAGATAATACTTATAAAAGTTTCCAACACTAGCTTGATGTTCAACATGACTCATGGGGGAGACAAGATGCTGCTGATGGGCTTAACAACAACTCATCGGAATTTCCAAATCACTGGACTTCCACCATCATGTGAACACGGTGATAGCATTGGTCAGACCAAAAGATGTAATGGTGTATGCTCGAGGGATCAACCACGAGTAAGACAACATTACGAACATCGTTGGTTCTGATTTGACTTGACAATAGCCCATACTCAAGTCAAAGTTTTGACAAGGCAATAGATCCAACCACTGATCACGAGGACCAATCAATGGAGATATCATCTTTCTTCAACACATAGACACAGAAAAAATATCCCTTTAAAATGAACTAAGTTAGGCAAGCTTTTATCCTCCAACTCTCCAAGTTGTTGTTTAGCTTAACAACTAGCTCAGGGGTATCCAACACAGATTCTTGGAGAAGGGGTGGTTTACAAGAAACTAGCTTGATCACGAGGTCAACATAACGGTCAGGTGACAACCTGGTAACACTTCCGAGAAGATAATCGGAAAGTCACGAACCACTGATATGTTACTAAGCTTGAGAACAATCTTGCTTTTCAGGCCAAGACGATGTGATCAAGAGAGTGATGGATTGACACAATCCTATCTCATTGATCGAGGTGTGCACCAGGGAAAATGGACTAGGTAGCACGATCAACCTTAGGGTGATGATTCAAAAATCAACACGCTAAGAATGAGGTTATTGTCCATTTAACTACCAAGCAACGGAGTTGCTAGGAGTGTAGATTTCACGCATCACGGTTCACTTGTCGGTGATCCAGTTACAATAACACGTGACCGAGGAATGAATAATGATGGCGAGAGGTATCACTGTATCAAGAATTCATAGGAGGTTGTGCAATTCCTATGATATTCCTAACATAAAGAGGGCAATACTTCAGGGTAGAACAGAATCAAAAGCTGGATTGGCATTTTGATCTGCGGAATACAACTGCTTTGACCCAATCCTAGAAATGGATGAGGTACTGGAGTTTGTTTCTCCTAGTCATTCCGGAATAGAATGGCTTGATGGACCACAAGAGTGATAGGTACTCTTGACTATCAATTGATAGACGTAGGTCAGAAGACAACTAAACAGGGACAACTCAAGGAAACATATGTTTTTTTTAGTTGTGGATGCATAGGTTAGTATGTCGAACGAAGCTCAATAGTTTTCTTTCGGATAACCCATGCAGAAAGGTAGGACTGGCAGATTCACAATTCTTGAATGGAGAACCCATTAAGAGCACTCTTATTGTGATCTTTTGGTTCAAAGGCTTTTGCCATATTGGTTCATGGTATTGGAAGAAGGATATACCACGGACCTCGAGGACTATCGCAAAGGTTACTAATATCTTAAGGGAACTAGCAAATACTAACAACATGAAGTAGGGTGAATCTCGGGTTCAAGAACCCAGGAATATAATACCTACTAACTACTAACATCACGGGATGCTTTCGAGAATGATGGCCAGAATCATCACAATGGGAACACAAAACATGGCTAGATTACTACATGATCCGCTAAATACCTAAGGTCATAATAGTAACTCCAACACAAATGCCGAGGCAACGGGGTACCTCAACAGACCGATTAGTGTGATTAATCTGGCCCAAATGGACATCAGGAACATGGAGGAATGATTGCAAGTGCATCAGACTATCTAGAAACCTGGGATGACTCGGACAGCATAACGGCTGTAAATGCTCAAAAAGATTTGAGACATCCTGCAAAAATTGTGGCATAACCACTCAACATCACAATATCAAGGTTCCGAGATCAACTGTCAACAAACAGGAATAGTAGGAACTGAACTGAGAATTGAATCCATCAATCCTATAAGTCTATGCATTAGAAACACGTCATCCTAATAGATAGATGAGAAGGCCTAGTTCTTAATCCCCGTAGAAGAGAAGAGGGTGACTCAGATTAGAGGACATAAGGTAAAGGAGTAAAAAGAGCCTTACGTTCCCTTCCCCAATCAATTCCCTTATATAACTAAAGCATTTCTAGACTCGACTTCGACCAGTTTGGCTTGGTAATCCTACAGGCAGTCAGGCTCTGATACCAACGCTGTCAGGACCCCGATTCCAAGTCACATAGATCTAGCCGGTAACACCTCATATCACTTTGCGGCCTCACGCACGATAATCCCACGGGTGTCGCCTTACCATGGCCTGGGACCGTTTGCACCTTTTGGCTCACGTATATGATGGTGTCGCTAGCATCCATATGACAGAGAACCCGGGCCGACATGGCTAGTCGTGAACCCAAAGCGGCACTAACCCATGGGGACAGGCATACATGAATCAACTTCGAGCATGTCGGTCAGCAGCGTGCGAATCCGGGCTGTAGCACTAGGCTAACGGGACTCCGGTAACCCAGGCTATAGCAGGCTAGGCAGGACTCCGGATGTCACCGCGTGACATTTCCCCGAAGGGACGGACACAGGAACGAAGTGAAACACATGCCGGCCAGTCAAGTGTCCTGAGCAGTAGTGCTGGGCTAGCAGGACTCCGGTGATCTGGGCTATAGCGGACTACTATGGCTCAAGGAAGCACTAGACTACATTTCCCCATAAGAGAGGCTGCCAAGGACAAACAACTAGATTGTCGGATCCCACACATACCAAGCATTTCAATCATACACACAATATGCTCGATATGTGTAAATTCAACGTCGCATCACAACATAACTCTATGACTCGAAGTATTTATTCATTAGGCTCCGAGGAGCGAGATATTACAAACATGGGTCTCATGACCCAACATTCAGAGCATACAAGTCAAAGCACATGCGGAAGCTTAACATGTGTGAGTACAGACATCTACAAATGAAAAAGGCTGAGAATCCTGACTATCTACCAGATCCTGCTGAGGGCACAAGACCGTAGCTGAGGTAACAAGTTAAACCTCGAAGTCCACGTGGAACTACTAGCAAGACTGACGTCTCTCTGCAAAACATAAAATAGGCAAACGTGAGTACAAATGTACCCAGCAAGACTTACATCAGAACTAGCTACATATGCATCAGTATCAATAAATGGGGTGGTGGAGTTTGACTGCAGCAAGCCAGCTTTGACTCAGTGGCTAACCTGAACTACGACTGCAAGCAACTCTTTTGAGGTGGCGCACACGAGTCCACAAATTCACCATTCAATACACCACTATGGATCCGCTCCCGTCTCCCTACGAGAACGCCATCCATAGCACTCACGCTTATCTTGTGCATTTTAGAGTATCCACTTCCACTTGTCTATGAACTATACAGGTAACCCAGAAGTCCTTTACCGTGGACACGGCTATTCGAATAGATCATTTATAACCCTGCAGGGGTGTACTTCTTCACACACACTCTCGCCACTGACCACCATGTACACGTCGTGTATCTCGGCAACCTTCAAGCGGAAGCCTGGCGAGGGAGTCGGCCATGACCTGACTAACCACACAAGTCTCTAGTCCAGGTTTATTGCCTATTCGGGTTCCATCCGCGAGGAGATCCGGCCGGAGTTTCGCTCACAGCCCCAAACGATGTGTGCAGGGTTCCCGAGACACCAAACGGGCGCCCGGTACACCGTGCCACGGTGTATTTACCGCATCATAGCCCACCCCTAGGGTCAGGACTACGCACGGCCTCCAACACATATCCTACAAACACCAGAAACTAGTTGCAACTCCTGGACAGAGGACAAGGGCGATTAATAAGTCGAGAGAGCCAATTAAGGATCCCAATGTGTGGTAGTAGTTGTTCATGGATCACAAACACAGAACTCAGTTCCTGAGGACGGCTTCAATGAGACAACCCACCATGTACTCCTACATGGCCTCTCACCGCTACCTTTACCAAATCTTTTTCACACACTTAGCTCACACACAGTAGGACATGTTCATCACCATTCCAATTCATCCCCGATGAATCAGACCTGACTCAACTCTAAGCAGTAGCAGGCATGACAAACAAGTATGAATGAGTAGGCACATCAGGGCTCAAACAACTCCTACTCATGCTAGTGGGTTTCATCTATTTACTGTGGCAATGACAGGTCATGCAAAGGATAAAAGGATTCAGCTACCACAGCAAGTAACAGATGAACCGTTGTTGTCCTAATGTAGTAAAAGAGAGCAGGAGCGAGAGAGTGGGATTGTTTCGGAATGAATAAGGGGGTTTTGCTTGCCTGGCACTTCTGAAGATAGTATAGTTCTTCATCGGTGTCATTGAACTTATCGTCGAAACCACGTCTATCGAGAGGGAACAATAACCGACAAACAAAGAAGAAACACAATCAATGCCATGCAACAATATGATGCATGAATGTGACATGTCAATATGCTAATGATTGGCCTAATGCAACTAGCAACAAGTTAAATGGAGTTGGTTTGAACACTAGGTTCAAATTCAAACTCCATATGTGCTTTATTAAATGACATTTAATTGAATTGTCCTAAATAGCAAGTTTAGGTTGTTCCAACATGGATGAAAATGATACAGATGGATAGATTGCATTTTTCTAATCATTTTTCATATATAATTTGTTAGATTTGGAGTTACGTTTGAATTGCTATGAATTTTAGAAGTTTTAGCTATTTTCTAGAATTTCCTGTATAAGAATAATACCAGTAATTGAATTAATGCGTCAGCATTGCGTCAGGGTGACGTCAGCGGTCAACGGAGCTGGTCCAGGTCGAACCCTGACCTGTGGGTCCCGTGTGTCAGTGTAATTAGCCTAACTAGTTTTTAGTTAGCACTAAAACTCATTTAATTAGAAGACGGGCCCCACCTGTCATGGAGTCAGGGGGAGTCAACCTGGGCCCACAGGAGTCAACCAGGGTCAAACGGGGTCAACTCGTCGGCGTTTAGCCGCCGGCGACGACCAGACACGGCGGGGTAGCGCGGGATTCGTGCTCCGGTGACCAAAAGTACGGCGGAGGCCATCTACGTGATGCGGGCGCTCCCCCGCATCGAGTGGTGGTGGTGGTTGGACCGGGGGTGGCCAGAAACGTCGCCGGCGACGACTTCGGTGGTTGCCGGAGCTCAGGTGAGCTCGGGGTCGTCGCTACGACGGGCGTGGCGGCATGGGGTTAGCTCCTACGTGCTCTACGTGGCGCGGTGAGCAAGATAGACGTGACGGCTGAGCCGTTGCATGGCCGAAGTCACGCTGGCGGTGAGCACAGGAGGCGACGGGTGCGGGTGAGCTCGGTGCGGTGTGTATGATGCACGAGAGAGGGAACGGAGAGGGAGAGGACGTGCAGCAGCTCACAGCAGTCTCGACGAGCCGGTCAGCGAGGTCGGGGAAGAGCTGGAGCGGTCGAGGTAGCAAGGGGGATCTGCGGCGATGGCGGATCGGGACGGCTCGGTGCAGCGTCTCCGGGGCGAGCGAGCGCTCGGGTATCGGTCGAGGCGAAGCAATGGATGACTGCGAAGCTTGTTGGCACGGCGAGGCGACGAGTGGACGGCGGTGGTTGCGGCTTCATGGCGGCGCGGGCGCGGCTGCGTCGGCCATGGCGTCGAGGAAGCGAGGGAGAGAGCAGGGGGAGAGTGAGGTGTCGGGTAGACCAGGGCGACACCGGGGAGGCGCTCGCGGCGTCGAAGCAGTGACCAGGCGATGCAGACGAGCAGGGTGGTGGCGTGGCAAGCTCGGGCGCGTGCGCCGTGTCCCTCCTCTGTCTACTGGCAAAGGTAGGCGATGACTGGCACAGGCCAGCACACTGCTGGGCTGGCCAGTGGGCTGCCAGCTGGGCTGCGCTAGGTAAGTGGTTGGATCCTTTCTCTCTCTCCTTTTTCTAATTATTTCCGTTTTCTATTATTCTGTAAATTTTAGGGCTTTGTTAAAAAATACCAAAACGTTTCCAAAAACCCTGGAAATAATTGTGGGCTCTGGTTGGAATATTCCCAACAGCCCTCACTTAAGTTCAAAATTAATTGAGCATTTAAAATATTATATAGCAATTAAATGCCCAGCTACAAATAGCAAAAGATTTAATCCAGTGACCCAATCCTGTCCTAGGAAAATGTAAACCATTTTTGTCAGAGGTTTTAGACCAAGACAAAGATGATGAACATTTTTTAAGGCCATTCCAGAGTCATTGAAAAATATTTTAGTAACCCTAGTTGGATTAAGTGGTGTTGGGGTTTTCTGCCATCCCCATTTCAACTTTCTGAGAAAGTTTAACATGATGACATGATGATCATGCAAGGACAAGCAGAGGCTAAGCTAGGGCTGTGACATATGGTCTTGGGCCCACACCTGCCTCTGCCGTACCATTCAGCTTTGATCTTTCAGTATGGGTGAGTTTTTCGTAAGAACCTACGATGACGCAAATACACGGTTTTGTGCGAGTTGGGAAGTCTTCTGCTAGTTGTCCTATCCATGCATGTGACACACCCTACATCTCCCTTTGTTTTCTGCCCCGATGTGTTGCCTAATGCCTGCATATCTTGAATGGTGTGCACCAGCATTGCATGTAGATCAAAAATCTCCTTTGTGTAAGCATCATAACATTTTATAGTAGGCGCATCTATCCACACTGTCAGCAGTTCTTCTACTAGTAGCTAAAAGTAAATGTCGATGTCATTTCCAGGTTGCTTCGAACCTTGGATAATCATTGACATCATAATGTATTTTTTCTTCATACACAACCAAGGATCTAGGTTAGATATGCACAGAAGCACCGGCCATGTGTTGTGATTGGTGCTCATATCGGCAAAAGGATTCATCCCGTCAGTACACTCCCCGACCCTTATACTTCTAGGATCCTTGGCAAAATTTTCAAACTTGTTGTCGATTAGTTCCCACTGAGCCCCATCTTTCGGGTGCCTCATAAACCTATCGGCAATTCGGTCATCATGATGTCACCGCAACCTCTTTGCCTCCCTAGGGTTTGCAAACAAACGCCTCAACCTTGGAATTAAAGGCAAGTACCAAATACCCTTGAACGGGATTCCTGTCTTGATCTCGTCGTCCAATTTGTACTTGTCCTTTGCTCTCCTACGCTTGTATCGTGCATGCTTGCATGTGGGACATGCACGCAAATCTTTGTACTCACCACGGTACAATATACAATCATTCACACAAGTGTGTATCTTCTGTACTTCAAGTTCCAATGGGCAAACAATTTTCTTCGCTTCATTCGTGCTTCTGGTGAGCACATCATCTTCTGAAAGAATTTCTTTGAAAATACCTAACATCTCTATGAAGCCCTTGTTTCATAGACCGTTTGCTGCTTTAAATCTGAGAAGCACCAGTGTGGCACTCAACTTGGAATATTTCTTTTTGCAACCTGGATACAATTCTTTCTTGGAGTCCGCATCAATGGTTGGCAGATCCTTGTACCCAATCATATGCTTTTTTGGGCCCTCGAGATATGCAATCATAGCAGCAAAATCTGGCATATCAAGATTGTCGTCATCTGCGTCGACGTCTTGGTTTTCCAGTGGGTGTTTCGACTTTCTGGTGTTCCATTGGTAGCTTGACGCTTCTGCCCCTATGTTAGATTCAACATCCATGTGACACTGATCAGGTTTTGGCATCTCGCTACCCTGGGTATCTTCATCCATGACCTCCTCTTCACCATGTCTGGTCCAACGTGTATATCCATCCATGAATCCCCTAGAGACTAAGTGCAACTGGACATCTGCAACTTCATGTGCCTCTGTATTGGCACAATCAGTACATGGACACAGGATGTAATCCGCATCACCAATTCTCCTCTTTGTACTTTTAGCCAAATTCATGAACTCTGTCACGCCACTGATAAAATCTGCGGTTTTCCGATTCTTCATCCATCGAGATCGATCCATCTGCACCACACGAATGGTAATTAAAATAAAACAATATCATTAATACATGGATTAACTGCTGCCCAAAGATGCGTGCATAAATCACAAGGTTTTATTTTCATAATTACTGAGGGCACTCCATGTTGTTATCCAAACGTGCAATGACAAAAATTAATGGCCAGTCAATTTATACGCAGAGTACTAGTACAACACTATCGTTAGGAATTGAATACCTTAATTAAGCCACTCACGAAAAGAATACCTTAATTAATTATCCGCGCGGCGACCTCCACCCAGCGGACAGAGAAGCACGATGCGGCGTCACGCTGACACAACAGGGTCGAGGAGCAAAGCTTAGTGCGGCTGCTACCTGAAGTTCGACCTCCACTATCCCGCCATCGACCGCGATGGATGTGCTCGAATAATGCCGCCGCTGACCTCGATGGTTGAGCTCCTCCTATCTCCAGCCGCAGACCGAGGATTGACCTCCTATGACGCTGCCACCGCCCACCGACTAAGGATTGACCTCTTCTCCGGTAGCCGCTGCCTAGGCCGCCGCCGCCATCTCTATATGCAGAGCGGCTTTTTTTTACGGATATCCACAGAGCGGCTGTTTACACGGTATCACTGTAACTCAATTATATGGACAGGGTAGTACATCACATACGGTTATGTAACAGCAACCATATCTAACCTACGTTGTCTTCTCACACGGTTTGGTGCGGAAATCGTGTGTGACGTTGTAATACCTAACACAAACGACATGTATAAACAGTGTGTCGTATACAACATATAGTGCCATAAGTAGTTCCCGACCGTTAGCTTATCCCCACACTTTCCCCATTTCCCCCAAATCCCTACATAGCCTCCAAATTCCCTCGCATGGTACTGATATTGGGGGAATGCGGGCGAGTGGAGCTGATGGTTTCGGTGCGGCTGCTCCTGCTCGTATCGCCGCCACGACGGCGGTCACCGCTAAGCACTTGCCTAAGGTCATCAAAAGGCAGGTGTACTACGGATCCGAATTGTCCTGTCAGGTTCCAATCTATCCCGATCTTTTTTAGCATGCCCAAAGTATAGATCCTTGTTGAATCCGTCCTAAATGACACCCCCTCCCCCTGGAAAGCGATATGTCGCTGGATCTGGAGCATGACTCCAGACTCCAGCAACACGAGTTTGACTCCGAGTTTTGCGCCACCGAGAAGTACCAAAAGCAGAGTTGTGTGCAAGGGCACACTCCCTCTCGACGTGTATGCACGGAGTGATTCGACATTGGCAGGCGGTTTCTCAGTTGCCCCTTAGAGGTTAGTGCTAAGTTCATCATTTTACTTCAGTTAGTGCCACCACTCATCCTGAATACTATTTAACGTTGGCAGGGATATGAGGCTTGTGCCTTTGTTAACTGGTTGGATGAAGAATGGCATGGCAGGGCTCGGAGTGTTATCACCAAGCTCGCAGAAGATAACATAAAGCTGAAGAAGAAACTGGTTGATCTGGAATGTACAATCGGTACGATGAAGCAAGAAAGAATCAATCATAGGCAACAGATGAAAGCAAGAGACAAGAAGGAACTAGCATGTGCAGTTCTGGTTGTCGCGTTAGCCATGTTCTATGCACTGTTTGCAATGATGATTAGGGGTTTTGTTTGACAGTATTGCTAAAGCACATCTAGATGTGCTCTAAGTAATGCACATCTAGGTCATATGCCATTGATGTTACGCGAAGATTCGTGCAGATATTTTCCTTTGTCTTTTTTTCTTTTCCTTTGTAGTTTGATTATTACTAGCTTTATCAATAAGAAGAGCTCAATGTATTGCTTGCTAACTGTCCTACTCCGTTCGTACCGGTACCGGTGCATAATCCCAAAACTTGTTCCTTCTTTTTGTCCTGAAAAATAAACCAGCCAATAGGAGCCCCACGCAACCCCGGGAATTAGGAGCGACTGGGTACAAATAATTGTGGTTGATTATATTAGCGATTGGATAATACGTCAACCCCTGCTTCAATTGGCATTTCCTGTTCTCTGCATACCCCGCTTAAGTGTCCACCATCTTCATCGTCCCCGGCAGGCCGCGCTACACACTGGCACACACTCTGCAGCCATGTCAAGTGACAACGAGGATGATAGTTCGGACAGCAGTCTGGCGCCTGATGATAAGTCAACTTCAGAATCATCCTGCTCGTCTTCGATGAGTCCGGCGTCGAGCCTAGACCTCGATTATATCCGGTTCATGGAAGGAATGACGCCTCCGGAGTCGTCAGATGACAACCAGACGGATGAGGAGCCGTCCGAGGACAGAGAAGAGCACGACGATGATGATGAGGAGGAATGGTCGAACAAGGAGGAGGACGGCGATGACAGCAACGACGATGACGACAACGGCGGCGATGAAAATCCAACCGTCAGCGGCAAAAAGCATCCTCGCCAAGACGATGTCGTGGGGCAATCCAACAACAACAACAACAACAACAACAACAACAACAACAACAACAACAACAACAACAACAACAACAACAACAACAACAACAACAACAACAACAACAACAACAACAACAACAACAACAACAACAACAACAACAACAACAACAACAACAACAACAACAACAACAACAACAACAACAACAACAACAACAACAACAACAACAACAACAACAACAACAACAACAACAACAACAACAACAACAACAACAACAACAACAACAACAACAACAACAACAACAACAACAACAACAACAACAACAACAACAACAACAACAACAACAACAACAACAACAACAACAACAACAACAACAACAACAACAACAACAACAACAACAACAACAGCAACAACAGCAACAACAGCAACAGCAGCAACAGCAACAACAGCAACAACACCAACAACAACAACAGCAACAACAGCAACAGCAACAACAACAACAACAACAACAACAACAACAACAACAACAACAACAACAACAACAACAACAACAACACCAACAACACCAGCAGCAACAACAGCAACAACAACAACAACAACAACAACAACAACAACAACAACAACAACAACAACAACAACAACAACAACAACAACAACAACAACAACAACAACAACAACAACAACAACAACAACAACAACAACAACAACAACAACAACAACAACAACAACAACAACAACAACAACAACAACAACAACAACAACAACAACAACAACAACAACAACAACAACAACAACAACAACAACAACAACAACAACAACAACAACAACAACAACAACAACAACAACAAGAAGGACTAAATTAAGCAGACTGTACGTATCTCTATTTCCGTTCGCTCATATTAATTTGTTATCTATGTTTATCCTATCAATCTCATCGCAAACGGTTAGTAATAAGTATTTGACAGAGATCTTCTACATTATCGCCCACAGGTTGGTTTGTTGAACTGTGTGCCCTGACGAGCACACAATTCACAAAAAAGTCCGTATGGGCTGTCTATAATGATCGCACACAATTCTGATTACCGACCTGTTTGCCGGGTATCACACACATCTTGTTACGCTGAATCGTTTGTGTTCACCTCAATCATCACAAACAGTTCATCAGAGCAAATTGTATGCCATATACCGCACACACATTGATATGGCTGCCCATTTTTGTTGTTCTGTCTAATCGCAAACAGTTCGTATGGATCAACCGTATGCCCTGCATCGCACACGCAACTAAAATCTGAACCGTGTTTGATGCATCCTCCATAGCAAATAGTTTGCACCTTTTTTACGGTTATTTTACACCACTGTTTGCGATTATTGCATCGCGCACAGTTTCGTTGAAGGGTCTCTGATCGTAGTGTCGTGTTAGCAGCATCCTACAGTAGCGATCACATCAGTCACTCTAACTTTGTTCACTTGGACCCCACTTAACAGTACGGTGGTTCCTATGGCTCAACAAAGAAGAACAGGAAACTACGAAACAACTATGTCTTCGTACTCCATAGTCTTCAATTGAATGTCTTCACATGTCATAATCTTCATCGTGAATATCTTCACGAACCACCATTGTCTTCAATGTCTTCACACATTTTAGGGGTCATCTCTGGTAGGTAAACCGAATCAATAAGGGACTACTGCATGTGTTATCCTGCAATTCTCACAAACACATTAGTCCCTCAACCAAGTTTGTCTTCAATACTCCAAAACCAACTAGGGGTGGCACTAGATGCACTTACGATCTCCCCCTTTTTGGTGATTGATGACAAACTGGTTGAAGTTTTCAATGGGGATAAAAGTATGTGAAAGTTAAGGATTAAGGCATTGTCTTCATATGTTGCAAAAGGCTCCCCCTAAAGATGTGCGTATAAGTAGTTTGCTTTCGAATGCAAATGCACATGGCAGGTTTTACTTTGTGGAGATCCTAGTCAATGTACGAAGACAGTTCATCATGCATATATAAGAATAACAAAGATAATGACATGCATAATGACAAATGGGCGTCTGCAGAATGACTTCATGCGAAACTTATCATCGCATCACAAAGTAGCAGCAAAAGTAGCAGACGACCATCAAGTTTAAGTGTTACAACTCAAGAGCCAAATAGTTTCAAAATGAGAATTGTAAGAACTTAGCAGAAAATAATGCAACCACCCATATGGACCCGCATGAAGACTATCAACCTCATATGCTTATCCCCCTTTTGTCAGTAATGACCAAAAAGGTTTGAAGACATAGAGGATCTACTCATTCCCAGTTGGACTAGAAGATGGAGCAGGGTCGACGTTGGAGTTTGGTGGTGCAGACGGGCCTGACGCAGAATCATGATGCAGTGCAGTCAAAGTTGGTGAAGTGGCGTCATCCTCTTCATCGACGACTCTTGCAACAATAGTTGCAGCCGAAGACGAATGTTCAGAATCTTCAATAGATGGAGTGCGATGCCAGATTGCATTTTGGGGAGGCCTGGAGTCAAACTTGAAGCTCTCTGTGAAGCCATCTTCGTGAACATCATCTTCAGAGTAGAGCAATGTGAGGCTCTTCCAGGACCGCCGACAGGATTCATGAGCAACAAATGAGTTCTTGGTGGCCAAGTTGCGAATGTGATTGACATCCACCAAGAGACTCTGCATCTGACGCTTCAGCCAGTCATGATGCCTATCCTGTTTTTGATGTAAAGCCACCAGAATCTCATGGTCATTGAGGACACGAGGATGCTTCTGAGGCCTTTGAGCTATGGTGCTGGCAGTGGCTTCAGTGTTGGCTCGGTGTGGCATACGCAAGTTGCTAGCCAGAGGATAAGCAGGATTTGCCATATTGGGCACATGAATCCCTTCAATTGGCTGCGTGAAGCTCTAAAATTTTGCATTCTGAAGGTGGAGTGGCTTCTTTGCTGGCTCGGGGTAGATGGCTTCAATGGACATATCAACATCAGGCAGAAATACAATGTGGTTGCGCGCTGAGAGTTGATAGTCGATGGTTGAATGAAGCTGATCAAGCGCATCACCCATGGAGCATAAAATTTCAGGCCAAATAGATCAATCCCAGAAGCAGCAAGCTGCCGGATGAAGAAATCAAGAGTGTTGAATCTGATGCCATTGACTATATAGAAAACCAATGTCTTCATGGAACCTTCAAGTTTAGTTTCAGAGGAATTGCCTTTGACAGGCCATAGAGTACGCCTCGGAATATGATATATTGTGCGTGGCAAGTACTCAAGGTCCTTAACAAAGAATTCCTTAGGGTATTCGGTGTCATGGGGCAATGGCTTCATCATGCTCAGCATTTGGCTCATGTTGGGCTCTGGCTTCTGGAAGATGCTTTGCAGCTTGTTCTGATGAAGCTGACAACCAGGTTCGTACAACTCACCTGGAGTGGGAAGGGAAGTAAGCTCGATGGTATCCTGAGCTTTGGCTTCATGATGAACATCCCCTGTCATCCACTCAAGGACCCAAGTCTTTGGATCCCTGTTGTAGCCTCGAATGTGTAGTGTGGCATAGAACTGCAGCAGAAGCTCTTCATTCCAATGTTCCTTGTCAGTTACAAAAGGCAGAAGTCCAACATCTCTAAAGCAGTCAAGGGCCTCCTCAAGGCATGGCACCCCAGCCATAGCATCACAATCCAGACGCTTATGCGGAAAATTTTGGTCATGGTTGTATAAGATGCATGAGTAATAGCTTCGTTGCTGATGGCTCCAAAACCTGTCAGAGGAGATCTTGGGCTTCATGTATGGGTTCTTAGCGTTGTCCAAGAAGGTAGTGTGCTCTCTGAAGCTGAGTACGCTGAATGAGCCTTGTGTTGTTGCTGCACTTGGAAGCCTTGGCAATCTAGGCTTTGGCTTTTGAATTTGAGGCCTCTACTCCACATGATGATCATATTGTGGCCCGGGAGCAGTGGGTGGAACCATTATAGGCCATCTGACAGTCACCAACTCACCACGATTGAACGCGTGTTCCATAGTATGAGGCCTTGGAGGGGGAACGACATCATCAGAGATGATTGGCGTCACAATGGTGTTAGTAGTCACATTGGCTTCGGGCTCCACATTATCTTCGGCCATGACAGTGTCATTGGCTTCAGTGGCGTTGTTGGTGGCAGCCTCATTGTTTTCAACCTCCATCTGTTTAATAACTGGATGGTCAGGCACGATTACATTCTCTTGAATGACTGGATCACTAGCAGGGGGTGTGGCTTCTCTTTCTTCTTCTTGCTCTTCTTCTTTGTCTTTGGCTGATGTAGCCGAAATGTCTTCAGCAGCTTTGGCTTCAGACTCAGAGGCAGACGTAGAAGGGGTGGCTTCAGGAAACACTTGACGTGCTACTGAGTCATTGTGTTGCACATCCTCTTCTAGAATGCTTGACATGGAGACCTGTTGTCAGGACCCCGATTTCGAGTCACATCGATCTAGCTGGTAACACCTCATATCACTTTGCGGCCTCACGCACGGTATCCCCACGGGTGTCGCCTTACCATGGCCCAGGACCGGTTGCGCCTTTTGGCTCACGTATATGATAGTATCGCTAGCATCCATATGACAGAGAACCCGGGCCGACATGACTAGTCGTGAACCCAAAGTGGCACTAACTTACGGGGATAGGCATACATGAATCAACATCGAGCATGTCGGTCAGCAGCGTGTGAATCCGGTCTGTAGCACTGGGCTAACAGGACTCCGGGACCCGGGTTGTAGCAGGCTAGGCAGGACTCCGGATGTCACCGCGTGACATTTCCCCAAGGGACAGACACAGGAACAAAGTGAATCACATGCCGGCCAGTCAAGTGTTCCAGAGCAGTAGTGCTGGGCTAGCAGGACTCCGGTGAGCCGGGCTGTAGCGGACTACTATGGCTCATGGAAGCACAAGACTACATTTCCCCATAAGAGAGGCTACCAAGGATAAACAACTAGGTTGTCGGATCCCACACATACCAAGCATTTCAATCATACACACAATATGCTCGATATGTGTAAATACAACATGGCATCACAACATAACTCTACAACTCAAGTATTTATTCATTAGGCTCCGAGGAGCGAGATATTACAAACATGGGTCTCATGACCCAACATACAGAGCATACAAGCAACAAGCACATGCGGAAGCTTAACATGTCTGAGTACAGACATCTACAAATGAAAAGGGCTGAGAAGCCTGACTATCTACTAGATCCTGCTGAGGGCACAAGATCGTAGCTGAGGTATCAAGCTAAACGTCGAAGTCCACACGGAACTACTAGCGAGACTGACGTCTCTCTGCAAAACATAAAATAGGCAAACGTGAGTACAAATGTACCCAGCAAGACTTACATCAGAACTAACTACATATGCATCGTTATCAAAAGGTGGTGGTGGAGTTTAACTACAGCAAGCCAGCTTTGACTCGGTGGCTATCCTGAACTACGACTGCAAGTAACTCTTTTGAGGTGGCACACACGAGACCACATATTCACCATTTCAATACACCACTATGGATCTGCTCCCGTCTCCCTACGAGAACGCCATCCATAGCACTCACGCTTATCTTGCGCATTTTAGAGTATCCACTTTCACTTGTCTATGAGCTATGCAAGGGGTCCAAGTTTCCATATCCGAGGAATCCGGCTATTCGAATAGATAATGATAACCCCACAGGGGTGTACTTCTTCACACATGCTCTCGCCACTTACCACCATGTACACGTCATGTACCTCGTCAACCTTCAAGCGGAAGCCTGGCGAGGGAGTCGGCCATGACCTGACTGACCACACAAGTCTCTAGTCCAGGTTTATCGCCTATTCGGGTTCCATCCGCAAGGAGATCCGGCCGGGGTCTCGCTCACGGCCCCAAATGATGTGTGCAAGGTTCCCAAGCCCACCTCGACGGATGTATCTACGCTTGGTACACCGTGCCATGGTGCCTAGTCTGTCCCAAGCTCACCTGTACCGGGTGCCACTTGGTAGACTACTAACACTACCCACAAACACCAGAAACTAGTTGCAACTCCTGGACAGAGATCAGGTTGATTAATAAGTCGAGAGGGGCACTTAAGCATTCCAATGTGTGGTAGTAACTGTTCATGGATCAAAAACACAGAACTCAGTTCCTGAGGACGGCTGCAATGAGACAACCCACCATGTACTCCTACATGGCCTCTCACGGCTACCTTTACCAAATCGTGTTCACACACTTAGCTCTCAACAGTAGGACATGTTCACCACATTCCAATTCATCCCCGATGAACCAGACCTAACTCAACTCTAAGCAGTAGCAGGCATGACAACAAGCATGAATGAGTAGGCACATCAGGGCTCAAACTACTCCTACTCATGCTAGTGGGTTTGATCTATTTACTATGGCAATGACAGGTCATGCAGAGGAAAGGGGTTCAGCTACCACAACATGTAACAGTTGAAACGTTGTTGTCCTAATGCAGTGAAAGAGAGCAGGAGTGAGAGAGTGGGATTGTATCGAAATGAACAAGGGGGTTTTGCTTGCCTGGCACTTCTGAATATAATATAGTTCTTCATCAGTGTCATCGAACTCATTGTCGGAAGCACGTCTACCGAGGGGGAAACAACCACCGACTAGCAAAGAAGGAACACAATCAATGCAATGCACATTCACATGAATGACATGACTTGTAAAGGTACTGAATTCACCTAATGCAATATCTAGCCAAGTTAATTGAAGTGGAACTCAAACAAGATCAAATTCCAACTCCAAATGTGATTTCATAAATTGCCCTAATCATCATTTGTCCTATTCAGTGAGGTTAACTTGTTCAAACATGCATGAAAATACCATATTCAGATTCTTTGAATTTTTCTGATATTTTTTCATATATGATTTGTTTGATTTGGAGCTACGGTTGATTTTCTATGATTTTTAGAAGTTTGCACTATTTTCTATAATTTCCTGAATTAGATTTAATACAGAAAATCCTTTACTGCGTCAGCATGATGTCGGTGTGATGTCACAAGTCAACAGGGGCTGGTCCAGGTCAAACCTGACCAGTGGGGTCCACTAGTCAGTGGCCAAGTGCTGCCTTGGTCACAGACAGGTGGGGCCAGTCAATGGCCATGTCAGCGAGGTCAACGTCGGCGCGTGGGGCCACTTCGATTAAATAAAACTAAATAGAAATTAAACTGGTGTTAGTTAAGGGCGTGGGGCCCAGTGGTCAGTGAGAGAGAGGGTTAGTTAGCCCCGTCATTAGCAGTTAACGACGTTGCCACATCGGCCCACCGGCGTTTAGCCGCCGGTGACACAAACCGCGGCGGAGATCTTCGGAAATCGCCGTCCAGCGATGGTTCTGCGCGCGGCTAGGCCTGCTCGACTCCTGGGAGTGCGCCACATCTAGTGGTGCCACTGGTTGGAGCTGGTGTGGCCGGGAAGTATGCCGGCGTCGAGGTTTGGCGGCGGCCGAAGCACGGGGGCAGTCGGGTTCGGCGCTACAGCGTACGGGAGGAGGATCTGGTGGGTGTGCTCGGCTTCTGGGAGTGTGCTGAGCACGCTGATGGGCTCGGACGTGAGCGGTGGCAGCTGTGGCCGCGGCGGCGCCATGGCCGACGGTGATGATTTCTCGGGCTCGGTAGCGGGTCTAGTTAGATCTTGAAATCGATGCGGGAAGGAGAGGGGTTTGGAGCAGGTGCTCACTGGGAGTCGCAGGAGCTGGTCGTCGGGCTCGGGGGCGACTTGACGGCGACAGATCGACGACGAAGAACGGCGACAACCAAGGTTGAAGACAGCGGTGATGACGACGTTGCAGGCCTTCTGGCGGGGCGTGGCTCGGTGGGGAGGAAGAGGGGGTCGAGGCGAAGCTTCTGAGTGCATCGGTGAGGCGAGGCAGTGGCTCTGGGCACGGTGGTGCTCATCGGCGGTGGCGGGCGCGTTAGGTGAGGTGGGGAACGACGAGAAAGAGAGCAGGGGAGAGTGAGAGAGGTCGGGCGGATCGGGACGACATCGGGCGTTCATCCACGCGTCCAGGGACTCGGCGGCAAGCAGGAGGTGGCGAGCTACAGGCGTGCGCGCGTCGGGCACACGCTCTGTGCCCGACTGGCGCGAGGTGGAAGACGCCTCTGCCCCTGGTGGGCTGGGTCGGTCTACTGGGCCGCCAGGTGGGCTGCAGGTAAGGTTTTTGTCCTTTCCTGTTTTTTTCTAATTCTGTTTTGTATCTATTTTGCAGGTTTGTTTTGAATTTGGTTTTGAAACCAAATCATTTTCTGAGCTTCTGTAAATTGTTGTATGGACTAGTGACATTAATATAAAGCCCCACAACAATTTCTAGAATTATTGGATCATATTTGAAATATATCAAATATAAATCCAATGCAGATAATTATTGAATTAATTCCAAATGCCCAAAATAAATATTTATGAGCTCCTGAAAATATTGGTTTGAATTTTAGCTCTGGCCAATATTTTCAAAGAGTAACATGAACATTTTCTTGGACCTATTTGAAGCAATTTTTATCTTGGTCTTTTTCAGAAATGATTTCTGAGGCTTTCACATGTCCCCATTTCAAATTCATTGAAATTTAAATATGATGCACACATGACTAGCTAGTCTAGGTCATACCACAACTAGGGTTGAGGCTGTTGAAGGATCGCGGTGTAACTGCGCTGATGGTGGTGAAGGAATTCATCCGGCGCTGGGTTGCTCCTCTTCAGCGCCATTCTCGCCCAATGTGAACTTTGCTCAGCAGCCAGGATCACATGAGGTTTCAAGAATCCGGGCTCCTCCTTGGGACGCGGCGAACAGTGCTCAAGGTCCTGACGGGTGTCTCTCTGCCAGTCGAACTGCCCAGGAATAGCTGCATGTTGTACCGCCTGATCGGCCTGGAGGGGCCTCGCGAGAACCCCGTCATTGTGGTTCCCTTCCTTGCCCCTGACGCTGAGCTCGCCCCAAGTGACGGGGCAGGTGGGCGAGCTCAGGCGGAGACCGGCGGCTCGAGTGCTGAGGAGCACGCACTGAGTGGTGATCTTGGGGAGCTTCCCACCCCTCTCCTGGGGCGTCAGTTGCTGAGGAGACGTTGCATGCGGCTCCCGGGGCCAAGGCTCCGAGAGCCTCGGGAGGTCGTGGTGAAACGGTGACCGGCTGTTTGCCGCGGGCACCCCTGAAGATATTCTCCCGAGCTCTCCTACAGCCTCGCTGCGCACAGGCCGTCATGTCCAGCGTTTCGGTCGTCTTTGTGCGGACTTCGAGGAGCTCCGCAAGAGGAAAGGATCCCCCAGCGGCAGCAACATCTTTGGACCGCTGAAGCGGAGGAAGTACATCGCCATTGACGTGTGAGTATCGTACAGTTGTGGCTTTCCGTGTGCCGCTTTCTTCTTCTGACGCTAGTCTTTCAGGACCCCTTCCACTGAGGCTGTTGAGTCTCTTAAGAAACGGCCTCCTTCTTCCTCAACTCTTTCGCCTGCCTCGAGCGCTCCGAATTTGCTGGTTGCCCCTGCTGCAGGGCTGGTTGAAGGGGCACCCCTGCCCTCCTGGCGCACTGAGCATGCGGCCTCGTCGCTCCTCCCCCTTGGTCTGGCATGGAGCTTGGCAGGCGTGCCCAAGACTCCCTCGCTAGTCTTTGACGGCAACTTGTTGGCTTCGATCCTCGGCTCCTCCTCGAGCAGTAAGCCCCAGTAGGCTTGGGCTTCTCGCGAGGACAGGGTGGTGTCGAGTGTGGTGCCAGCCCCCAGCCCCCTGCCGAGGGGTGGCGCGTCTCTCGGTGCCCCGCCCGCAGCCCCCAAGGTGGAGGACGAAGTAGGCCGGGCGTTCAAGCTTGAGCGTGGGCGAAGCATGGTTCGCCATGAACTCTTCCAGGAGACGATGAACGCGATGAGCCGGCTCGGTGGAGAGCTCGCTAGTGTCGATTCGTGTCTTGAGGCTGAAGGTTTCCGGCTGGTGGAGGAGCGACGCAAGCTGAAGGTGGCCATCAACCTCGGCCATCATCAGCATGACCTTGAGAACGCGAGGGCTGAGGCGTCTCTCAAGGTTTCCTACGAAGCCCGCTCACGATCCTTGGAGGAGGCTTGCGAGGCTGATCGCCACCGCGAGGCTGCGGAGAGGCGTGTGTGGGAGCTCCAAGCCTGGAGCGCGTATCTTGAGCAGCAGGTGGAGGCGCGCAGGGCCGCTCTTGCGTCGCTGAGGGGGACGCCTGCGGAGGAGGTGGAGGTCCGGAAGCGTGAGGAAGCGCTAGCCCTAGAGGCCATGGAGCGTAGCCGCGAGCTCGAGCAACTGGAGACGAGGGAGCGTCTAGTTGCCCAAGCAGAAGACGCCGTCGGGGTTCACGAGGCTGGAGTTGAGGAGGAAGTGAACCATCGGGTGGCCGAGGCTCGCGCGGACCTGGAGGGCGGGTACAATCTGAAGTTGAAGTTTGCGGACATGGAGGATGAGGGCAGGGCCGCTGCCCTTAGGCCCAGGTTGGACGAAGCCGAGAGGCGCGCGGAAGCCACGGCCGCCGCCCTAGTTTCGGCGCAGGCGGACCTGGCCTCCGCCCGTGCCGAGCTGCGCTCCCTCCGGAGGTGGGCTGATGACGCAGAGGCCGTCGCGAGACGGAACACGGAGGAGGTGCTCCAACGTCGGACGCTGGAGCGCGAGCATGCACCTATGCTTCAGGACCTTCGGAACAGGGCCAATATCGCACTGGTCCACATCTGCGATGTGGAGGCGCCGACCCCCCACTCAAATGACTACGCCAGCCACCTGACCTTCTTCACCGAGGTGGTGACGCGCCTGGAGGCTCGATCTTCCAGAGCTCGCCAGCTTGTGGAGGAAAGGGGGCGCGACTTGCTTGAGCGCGCTTTCTCGCATGTCTTCAGCCACCTCTTGAATGCCGACCCCAACTTTGACATTGACGCCGCCATCGCCCCCGTGCCCACGGCTGTCCGGGGCGACCTGGCGCGCTGGGTCGAGGATCGTGTGGACGCGTTGGTCAGGACCTTCGCTTTGGAGGATGACGCGGTGATGGTCATCGCAGACAAAGGCGATGTGGTCGACGATGGCGACGGGGGCGTCGCCGATGGCAGCGATGATGCCGATGAAGACGACAACGACGTGAGTGACGCGTCTGCGAGTGACGCAGTGAGCGACATTTCTGGCGGATCCCTTGTTCTCCTGTCATCTCTTCCTGCGCACAAACTCGGGCGTGGCCCTTGGAAACTTGTAAGAGCATTTTGAGAGGGGGAGCCCCTCATGTAAGCAATTGCAGTTTTTATTTTTCCATGCGGTGTGAGTCTGTGTCCTCGTGAACTTGTGAATCCTGATATGAGTTTTCTGCCTTGGTTTACCTCAATCAGCGCCAGCTTTAAGCTAGGCTGTGATGTGTCGAGTTCCTGAGAACCTTGCGGAGCTTGCCACCCTGTCAGAAGGGGCCCCACATGAGGTGAGCACCAGTTGCAGCGCGCGCTTGGGGCGCGCGTGCTTGGCGTTGTCCCGCTCGCGAGGAGCTCGTGAGGGAAAGGCGACAGACATGAGTCCCAAACAAAACGAGATCCAGAAGGCAAGAAATTGCTCAAACGAGAAAAGGCTCCCCCCACGCGCATCGATAAAAACTCAGCTTCAACTCAAATCCCGATCCAGAAAGCAAAGCTACAGAAGTAAAGATCCAAAGCAAAAGGCCGCATCCAGCACCTAGTCTAGCCTTCTGGTCTTCAAGTCTTCTCACCAGCGCGGATCTAAGTGCTGCCACTAGGCGTGGGAGGGAGCCCCAGGGCCTGAGGCCGGCACCCCTGAGACTCCGGGGCGTGTACAGCTCCAACTCATTATTACGTGAGAGTGTCACGGGTGGCGAGCTTCATAGGCACCAGGCCTTCTTCATAGGAACCGGCCTTGCTTCATATCGCTAGACGAGGGGCCCGCCTTGTGCCGCTCTCGACCTCCTCTGAGCCGACCGGAGACCAGGACAAAACTAAGGAGGGAAATAGTACGCCAGCGGTTCCCTTGGCGACCACAGGTCCTCTGCCGGGGAAAGGGTGGGCGAGGCCTCCCCGTCAGAGGGCCTACCTCCGGGTGTCGTCAGGCGTCACGCGCCGCGGGGAGGGGCCTTGCTCCTGGCTCCCTCTTGGCGGCCCCCAGCATGTCTCCCTTCTTGGGACGGGTGCCTCCCGCCTGGGTCGTCGATCGACGCTGCAACCTGATTCATCTGTAGTCCATGGTTAGCATAAGCATGTTCCTGAGAGATTAGCGGTACCCTGTAGCTGCCGCTGCGGGCGCGGTCGTTGTGGTTCTCTGTTGGTTCTTGGAAGGCTTGGATCCCAGCGCCCCCTCTCCCCAATCTTCTCCAGTGAATGGGCCGAGGTCGTCCTCTGGTGCGTACCCTTGATCCATCATGCGGGGCATGTAGGCTTCCGGGACCGTCATCTCGAACACCTCGCCGTGGGACCATGGGGGGCGACGCTTGCGCTCGTCAAGGGCGGCATGGGGGAGTTGGAGCCCCCTACGCCGCCGGCCGTGCTAATGTTGATGAAGCCCCCGGGCGTAGCCGATGGCATGCGGACGTGGTGGGGTTCGCAGCGCGGCCCTGTAGTAGCCTGGGGAGGAAGTCGATAGCAGAAGGGTGGTGCTCCCGACGCTGCTGCGTCCCGCAGCTCGGCAACACGCTCAAGCAGCGTATCCCGGCCGCTCTCCATCAGCCTGCATCGTAGCAGCTCCCTCGCCACAGTGAGCGCCGCCCGCATGTTTGCTTGCTCCCGCCGTGAGTGTGGCGCCGTCGCTGCGGCTCGTACCTGTCGTGGGGTGAGGGTGCATGACGCCTGGCCGCGCTGCCCGCGCCCGGCGGGGTTTGGCGGTGCCCGTGCCGCTTGGAGTGCAGGGTCGAGACCTTCCTGGGCAGGCGGCACTGCCCGGGCTGGCCAGGCTGCCCAGCGGTCGGAGCCAGCAGTTGAATCGCCAGACAACGTGGCTGGGGAGTGTCGGCGAGCTGGTTTGTGGAGAAGAAGCTTCGGCGCACCCCTACCTGGTGCGCCAAATGTCGGATGTGGGGTTCCGGCAAACCCTTAAGGTTTGAACACTGGGGTGCGCACGAAGTCTATCCCTCCTACCGATCTACGCTCTAGCTCGCTAAGATCTTGCGGACGAACTCGACTGTCGGTGTACTAGAGTAGGGGTACCCTAGTATCCCGAACTTGTGCACGGGCAGTCGCAGCGTCCCGCGGCAAGGCTTGCCAGGTGATCACCAAGGCCCTCTATGGTTCCTTTGGAGCCATTCAAGAACGAAGTATTTAAGCCAAGGAGACAAGTCCCCGGCAAGAGGAGCTTGCCGGGAAGGCCACTCGAGGCACAAGACCCCGGCAAGAGGAGCTTGCCGGGAAGGCCAACCAGAGCATCTCAAGAAACTTGCCGCGACGCGCCACGCGTCCCGGCAGGACCTGGCGAGCGACAAGCTTCCAGACGCGGCAAGACAACAGCCGCGGCAAGGCGTTTGCCGCAGCAAGCCACCACTCTGTTCCTGCGCTCCAGCACACCCACTTACGTGCCGCTCTGGGACCCTTCCAGGCGTACGTGGCGGGAGGCTGTGCAGCCAGGGGTACACTGTGGCATGCGGCGCTGACAAGATCGCCATCGTGGCAAGCGGTGGCGCCCCTGACGGTCCCTTTTCTGCACCGCCTGGGTGACGTAGATAGGCATTTAATGCCTTTGTCCCCTGCCGTCAGGGTTAGGTATGATTCAATGTGTAGGTAGCTGTACCTACCGCACCACCTTTCCATTTTTTCCCTTGCCTACGTTGCCACCTGTTGGAGACCCCTTGAGCATATAAAAGGAGGCCCATGCACAACGTAGAAGGGGGATGGCCCCCAGAAGGACGAACAGTAGAACACTCACGCTCGGTCTCGTTAGCTGCTGGTGTGCACTATAGCACTCAGCGCTCCCGAGCAAGAACTCAATACAATCTACAAAGCAGCAGTAGGAGTATTATCTCTCCGGAGAGCTCCGAAGCTGGGTAAAACCCCTCGCGTGCCTCGCCTCGATCCGCTCTTTGTGCGACCTCAGCCCCCCGCCGAACCGAGAAGGGGCTCCGTCCCCATAGGCGCTCGAGGAGCCAGATTTCCCCGGCATCTTTGGCGCACCAGGTAGGGGGCGTCGAGGTTGTGTGAACCCGATCCGGCGTTCGCACGAGCTAGATCTTCATTGACTTCATCGACATGCCGCCGAAGAAGAAGGCTTCGGAGGCGGCTGCTCCGTCCGCGTCGAACCCACCGCCACCGGAGCAAACGGCTGGTGGGGAAGACGCCGGCGGAAGAACGGGCGTCGACGAAGAAGCCCACGGTGCTACCAGGTCCAAGGACAAGGTTGCGCTGCCCGACGGCGGTGTAGCAGGCTCCCACGACGACCGGGCGTCGATGGATGCTCCGCGCCCATCTCAGGAAGCGCGGGACCGGCAGCGTCGTGGTACTCACGGTACCATACGTTCACTGGACCCAAATCGAGCTGGCGGTTCTCGAGATGCTCAAGGCCAGCATGCACGCCAACGTGCTGGCGCAAGCGAGGCACGGTCGCCTGGACGGAATACTTCTCCTTCTAACGTCGTTGGAAGTCCGAGCATATCCCGCTCCTCGCACCGTTCGCCACCGCTACCCGCCACTCCAGCAGAAGCTTTGGCACGAGCTCAACTGCTCCTAGACTTCCCTCCAACGCCAGACAAGATCGACGACTGGAGGGCCACCATTCAGAGCCTCATCGGCTTCGCCAATGGCGACACTCCGCGGCAGCCAACCACATCGCAGCCGCGGCAAGCCAGCCAGGTGCGAGCCGATGGCGACAAGACCGGTGGGGGTTCGACCACCGTGCACTCCCCGCCCCGAAGGCCAAGATCGCCGACTCGTCGGGTCCACCGCGACAGCGACTCCACCGCTTCATCAGATCCGCGAACTCGTCGCGATCAGCGCCACGTTCTTCATGAACGACAGCAAGAAGACGCTCGTACCCGCATCGAGCGCCGAAGAGAAACGCGGCGTCAATCAGACCGGCGCGCTGGGCCCACTGTCGACATGCATGCACCAGGGGAACCAGGCGACCTGCCGTACGCGGTAGGTTGCCCTGCGTTTACTCGTGAGCTGCGACAAGTCCAGTGACCCAGCACGAAGAATTTCAAGCCAAACATACCCGAGAAGTACGACGGCAGGTTGCATCCGTCGGAGTTCCTCAGCATCTACACCATCGCGGTGCAGGCTGCCGGGGGGCGAGACGACAAGATCCTTGCCAACTACTTCCCGCTGGTGCTCAAGCCCAACGTCAGATCCTGGCTCATGCACTTGCCGGAAAACTCCATGTCTTCCTGGGGAGACCTGTGCCATCAGTTTGTTGGCGCCTTTACAGGCGGCCACAAACCTCATGGCCAGGAGAGTGACCTTCACTTGCTTGCCCAGAAAGAAGGAGAGCCCTTGCGCAAGTACATCCAGAGATTCAGCCAAGTGCAACGCAACATCCCAGATGTCCACCCTGCCGCGGTCATCAGCGCGTTCCATCAAAACGTGCTTAACCACAGGATGCGGGAGGAGACGGCGATGTGCAAGATCAGAGACGTCAGCGAGCTGTATGCTCTGGCCGACAGGTGTGCACGTGCTGAGGAAGGGAGGAAACTTCCCGGAGAGAATACAGGAACGGGAGGATCTGACAGCGAGGATGCCGCCTCGGCAAACAAAAACCGGTGGCGGAACAACATGAAGAGGAAAGGCAAAGATGTGCTAGTTGTTGAGCAGTCCAGCAGCAACGGTGGCGCCAAGAAAGCCAAAGATGGCAGCTCCGGCAAGGAGGTTGCCGCATGCGCCAACTGCCAGGCTGTGGCGGCCGCCGACAAGCAGGACGGCACCAACAAACAGTACTGCAAGATCCACCGCACCAAGGGCCATGACCTCCAGAGCTGCAAGAAGGTCGAGCAGCTTGTCGAGCTGCAAAAGGCCGAGTACGAGCGACGCGACAAGGAGAAAGTCCAAGCAGGTGCCGAAGGATCCGGTACGAAGCGCACCGGCCGGGGAGGACACCATGGCAAGGCCAATCAGCGGCAAGGAGATAGGCCTCCCCGCGGCCGCGACAAAGATGAACATGACGACGACGAAGACATGGATGATGACGAGACCAGCGAGCAGGAGTTTCAGAAAGCCACAGAGGTCTTGTGCGTTGACGGTGGTGCTTCTCTGCATACTTCACACCGCCAACTCAAGCAGTGGGTGCGGGAAGTCAACGCGGCAGAACCACCCATCGAGTCACGCAAGCTTCTGAAATGATCCAGCACGCCTATCATCTTTGATATTGAGGACCACCCTGATCGCACAACTGCGGTCGGGTGCTTGCCGATGTTGGTTTCGCCAACTATCCGCAACCTCAAGGTCACTAAGATGCTAGTTGACGGCGGGGCCGGCTTGAACTTGATCTCCTCCGCTGTGCTCCGAAAAATCCAAGTCCCTGACAGCGAGCTCGAAGAGACCGGCACATTCCAAGGAATCAACCCGGGAAGGAGCAAGCCGAAGGGGAAGATCACGCTGCCGGTGACATTTGGCAGCGAGCTGAACTTCAGGACTGAGAGGATCACTTTTGACGTTGCCGATTTTCCATTGCCTTACAATGGAATTCTCGGCCGTCCAGCGCTCGCCAAGTTCATGGCGGCCTCTCACTACGCGTACAACATGCTGAAGATGCCAGGCCCGATAAGCGTCATCTCTGTCCCTGGCGACAAGAAAGATGCTCTTATCTGTGCCGACAAGATCTACCGGGAAGCAGCAGCCGCAGCGGATCGCGAGACACTTGCCGCTGAAGCTCCCGGGGGGAAGAAGAAGACCAAGTCCGGCAAGAGTTCTGATGCCCACTCCGGCAAGCGCACCTCTTCGGAGTGCTGCGCTACCATCGAGGACACACCATCGAGCTCCACCGGCAAGTGTAAGAAGACCATGGCAGCTCCGCCAGCGACCAAGAAGGTGTCCGCCAAGGAGGACGGCACTGGTGGTACTTTCACCATCAGTGCCACTCTCGACCCTAAATAGGAAAGCGCGCTCGTTGCTTTCCTGCGGGCGAATGTTGATGTGTTTGCGTGGCAACCGTCTGACATCCCCGGCGTTCCCAGGAAAGTAATTGAGCACCACCTTGCCGTCTGTCCTCATGCGCGGCCCGTCAAGCAGAAAGTCAGAAAACAAGCAGTGGAGCGCCAAGAATTCATCGCAGAAGAGATCAAGAAGTTGGAAGCAGCAGGCCTTGTCAGAGGAGTGCTCCATCCTACGTGGTTGGCCAATCCTGTAGTCGTGCGCAAGGCAAACGGGAAGTGGAGGCTTTGCATCGACTTCACCGATGTTAACAAAGCTTGTCCCAAAGATCCATTTCCCTTGCCGCGCATTGACCAGATTGTTGACTCCACGGCCGGATGTGATTTGCTTTCATTTCTTGACGCATACTCAGGATACCATCAGATCTTCATGGCAGAAGAGGATGAGGAGAAAACCGCATTCATCACTCCATGTGGCACGTACTGTTTCGTAGGAATGCCTTTCGGTTTGAAGAATGCTGGTTCAACATTTGCAAGGGTAGTCCATACTGCTTTTGAACCGCAAATACACAGAAATGTGGAAGCCTACATGGATGACATAGTGGTCAAGAGCAGGGACAAAGCAACTCTGATTCAAGATCTAGAAGAGACTTTTTCAAATCTGCGCAAGATCAGCCTCAAGCTCAACCCCGAGAAGTGCGTGTTTGGAGTCCCGTCCGGCAAGCTTCTCGGATTCTTCGTGTCACAAAGGGGAATTGAAGCCAATCCCGACAAGATCAAGGCCATTGAGCAGATCGAAGCACCAAAGCGCGTCAAGGATGTACGGAAACTTGTCGGCTGCGTGGCGGCTCTCAGCAGGTTTATCTCTAAGTCTGCTGAGCGCGCCCTGCCATTTTTCAAAATCTTGAAAAAGGCAGGTCCAATGAAATGGACTCCGGAAGCGGAGGCTGCGCTGCAAGACCTGAAGAGATACCTGTCCTCCACTCCAATACTTGTCGCACCTAGGCCACAAGAGAAGTTGCTGCTGTATCTGGCGGCAACCAATCAAGTGGTTAGTGCTGCGTTAGCAGCGGAGAGAGAGGCAGATGATGAGCCAGCGACCGCGGCAAGCACATCCAGCGACAAGCAGGGGGCTTCCCCGACAAGCTCTGATCTCGACAAAGATGGATCTGCGCAGATGTGCGAAGGGATACAGCAGAGGAAAATGGTGCAGCGCCCAGTCTACTTTGTCAGTTCCCTTCTACAGGGGGCTAGGTCAAGGTACTCTGGTGTGCAGAAATTGCTTTTCGGCCTTCTCATGGCCTCGAGAAAGCTGCGCCATTACTTCCAAGCACATGAGATCACAGTTGTCACTCGCTTTCCGCTGAAGAGGATACTGCAGAATCCAGAAGCGACAGGCAGGATTGTTGAGTGGGCGCTGGAACTGTCAAGCTTTGGCCTCAAATTTGAGAGCACTTCAACTATCCAAAGCAGAGCATTGGCGGAATTCATAGCAGAGTGGACGCCAACACCAGATGAAGAAACTCCAGAGGCGAGCATCCCCGTCAAGGAAGCAAGCAAAGAGTGGCTGATGTACTTTGATGGTGCTTTCTCGCTGCAAGGCGCCGGTGCTTGCGTGCTGCTTGTCGCACCCACCGGAGAGCACCTCAAGTACGTAGTCCAGATGCACTTTCCCAAGGAGCAAGCAACGAACAATATTGCGGAGTATGAAGGATTGCTTGTCGGTCTCAGGATCGCGGCAGACCTTGGGATCAAGCAGCTCATTGTCAGGGGTGACTCGCAGCTTGTCGTCCGCCAAGTGAACAAGAATTATCAGAGTCCATTGATGGAAGCTTATGTTGATGAAGTGAGGAAGCTAGAAGAGCGCTTTGTCGGCCTACAGATGGAACATGTTCCAAGAGCTCAGAACGACATTGCTGACGGCCTGTCAAAGTGCGCAGCACTTAAGTTACCTGTGGAACCAGGGATCTTTGTGCTCAAGCTGACTCAACCGTCCGTGATGCCATCAACTGGACAGAGCAAGAAGAGGAAGTTGATTTCTGGTAACTATCTTCCGGCAGAGCTTCCCGAAGCCGCCGCCAAGAAGGTCCCCAAGATCAACGCCAAGAGTGCTGAGGAGCAGTCTGCTCCGACAAGCCCCAGGGTTTGTTTCGTAGTAGCAGACGCTCCCGACAAGTTTTTCTCCGGCAAGCTTGCCGAGGAACGTCAAGCTCCGGCTGAGCCACAGGTTCTCGCCGTAGAAGCGGATGTTCCCGCAGCAGCAGATATGCCTTTAGTCCTTACTGTCGAGCCACAAGCTCCAGCATGGGCACAACAGATCGTCCGTTTCCTCCAGACAGGAGAACTTCCCAAAGAGCCAGAAGAAGCGGAAAGAGTAGCCCGGCAGTCAAGTATGTACCAGTTTGTCGACAACGCACTGTACAGAAGAAGACTCAACGGAGTGAAATTGAAGTGTATTCCCCGGGAAGATGGACAGAAGCTGTTGGCAGAGATACATGGAGGCATTTGTGGTCACCACATTGGCACAAGAGCGCTTACCGGCAAAGCGTTCCGGCCAGGCTTCTTTTGGCCGACAGCCCTCCAGGATGCAACTGCACAAGTAACCAAGTGTGAAGCGTGCCAGTTCCATTCCAAGCAGATACACCAGCCAGCTCAAGCTCTCTAGACGATCCCTTTATCCTGGCCATTTTCGGTCTGGGGGCTCGACATCCTCGGCCCCTTCCCCCGAGCAGTCGGGGGCTTTGAGTACTTGTACGTCGCAATCGACAAGTTCACAAAGTGGCCAGAAGTGGAACCAGTGAGGAAGGTGATAGCATAGTCAGCAGTCAAGTTCTTCAGGTCGATTGTTTGCCGCTTCAGGATCCCTAACAGGATCATCACCGACAACTGTACGCAATTCACGAGACGCACCTTCATGCAGTACGTCCAAGATCTTGGCGCCAAGGTCTGCTTCGCTTCTGTTGCTCACCCCAGGAGCAACGGTCAAGCAGAAAGGGCAAATGCTGAAGTGCTGCGTGGGCTCAAGACCAGGACTTTCGACAGGCTACACAAGTGCGAAAGAAACTGGATTGAGGAGCTGCCGGTGGTTCTTTGGTCGATCAGGACGACGCCAAATCGAGCCACTGGCTAGACACCTTTCGCTCTAGTCTATGGAGCAGAGGCAGTTATCCCCACGGAACTCGTATACGGGTCACCTCGAGTGCTCGCTTATGATGAGCTTGAGCAAGAGCAGCTGCGACAAGATGACGCGCTGCTCCTTGAGGAAGACCGTCTTCAGGCTGTTGTACGAGCTGCTCGATACCAGCAAGCTTTGCGCCACTACCATAGCCGCAAAGTTAAAGCCAGAAGTCTCGAGGAAGGCGACCTTGTTCTTCGGCGCGTTCATTCCGCCAAGAATTCCAACAAGTTGACGCCGAAGTGGGAAGGCCCTTACCGGGTGAAACGAGTCACTAGGCCTGGCGCTGTCCGCCTTGAGACCGAAGATGGCTTTCCGGTGAGCAACTCCTGGAACATCGAGCATCTTTGTAAGTTTTACCCATAAGGCGCGGTTGTCGGACCCTGTCCGGCAACCACCATTTTGTACAAGTCTTGCCGCCGCTGCATGTAATCCTTTGTACAAAGCCAGGCGCAGACCCTGAGCGAAGATAAAGCGCTGGCGCCCTGAGTTTTAGCATGCATGCTGAGCCGAGTCTCGTCCTTGGTTAGGGTTGACAATGCTTAGTTGCGGCTAACCCCTAGCTTAGAGGTCGAGTGTGCGTCCCTTTGCCGTTCTTTTCGTTTCCCTTGTTTCGCAGGGCTCGCATATCCTGACCAGACCACTTGAGGACGAAAAGAAGAAGAAGGACGGACCAACATCTAGACCCCGGCAAGCCAGTGTTGCTGGGGGCTGCAAGACCCCGGCAAGCCAGTGTTGCCGGGGGCTGCAAGTACAAAGATTAACCCACGGCGAACCAGAGTTGCCGGGGGCTGCAATCTCAGATAAGTTTTTCATCCCTTATCATGCATTCTATTATGGACTGGGGCATGCGGAACCTCATTTCTTCCTAAAAGCTACCGTGCTCCCTTAACTCTAGGCCCTGGGGCTCGTTCCCGGGGCCAGATTTGGTCGTAGTCGCGGCAGCAAAGGGACGAAACGAGGAGCCTGAACCCGCCTCCTCCCTGCCTCCGCCGAAAGCGTGAGAAAGGTCGAGCGACGTGGGAAGACGGCAGGGCCTACTGCCGGGAAAAAAAGTGTCTATCTTAAAGATATTAAGGATTTGCTCCTTGGCGTGGGTTCCACCCACAAGACAAGTGACCCGGCAAGCATCCCCTTTTCATTAAAGAGCATTCCACTCAGGTACAGTTCATAAGAGAATGAAAAACATGAATAATGGGGATTACAAGCTTTAAATGCAACTAAGGCCCAAGGGCTTACAAATTAAAAAGAGATAAGGTGCCCGTAATCCTTTTCTTGTTCCTATCTTCAGGAGGTAGGGCAAGAAGGCGAAAAGGGCAAAAGGGGCGCCTAGACGAGCTACGGGTGGCATAAGACACCAAGAGAGCTTCTCGGTGGTTGTCCAAAGGCTGGATGGTGACGGCGGCGCCGGAAGAGGGCTCGAATACGAAGCGGCAGGACGTCAGCACGCTGTCGAGGGCGCCACGCCCTCGTACTCCGAGTTGACGGCCTTGCCGCCCACCCTCTTCCTCTTCCGCAGCCTCCCTACGCCAGCCGCCCAAGGAGACGGCCCCGAGAAGCTCCAGCAGCCGGCGACGCGGATGATGGGGGTCACCGATGCCACACGGAGCGGCGCACGACACCTAGTCGAACCCGTCATCCCGCCACCCGCCACCCTCATCGTCGTTGTCGCTATCCTCCTCGTCACTCCCGCCCGAGGAGGAGTCTTCGCTATCGGAGGAGCTCTCCACGCAGCACCTTGCTCGAGTCCCGAAGCAATCGAAGACCTTGACGGAGAGGAGACCGCCCTCCATCAGCTTAAAATGGAGGGTGAGCCCCGCCGTCAAGCTGTGGATACAGGTGAACATCTTCCACCCTCGACCAAGATACAACACATTAGGGGCCGGGAAATCCACGCGGACTCGCGTACCGCTGATTCCACAGCCCCTCATGTGCAACCTCAGTGTCTCGGGCGGATCCAACTCCATCTCGCTCGCAAATGGAGTCGAGAGACGGAGGCGACGACGAGGCGGCCGACGCAGCCTGACGAAGAACTCGCAAGGGTCGTCCCCGATATGGTCCGCCACGGGAAGAGGAACCGCTGGCGGAGGCAAGGCCGGCGAGCTGCCCCGTCCACCTCTTCCCCGAGCGCCTCGGCCTCGCCCTCGACCTCGCCCACGGCCTCGCCCCCTCCCTCTTCCCCTTGCGGCTGGCTCTGCCACCACGGGTGCGGGAGAGGGAGGGATGCGCTGTCTAGCGGCAACCCTCGTCGCCGCCGTTGAAGGACCAGGGTTCCCTTTCTCCATGGCAAATGAGAGAGAGGGGAGCAGAAGCTGAAGGAAGGAGGAGATGAAAGAATGCGGGCTTCCGTCCCCCCCATCCCGCTTCTTATAAAGGAGCAGGGTGGGGGCTCGGCCACCCCGCTCAGCCAATCAAGACACGGAAGGAGCAGGGAACTGGGCCCGACCCTCTGCCTCGACCCGTGACGGCCCGGTTTCCCGCCTCCACCGTTCGCCACTCCAAGCGCATGGAGGCCGCGTGGCAGGCGTACAGAGCTGAGGCGACGGATGAGGCGACCTCTCCCCCACCCCGTGATCGTGAGGAGTGGACGCCTCAAAGACCACGCCTCCACGCCTCCCTCCGTTTATGGGGAAGATACGAACCGCTAGGAGGCGGGCGTTTCACTTTCCCGAATAAAGAACCACCCACGACCTCTCCCACGACACCGCAATCGACGCGTGCCGTTCGAGGAGGGCGCGGTGGGTGCGGAGCAAGGCACGACGTGACCCAGGCCGCGCGTGCCCGTGCCTTGTTTTGGGCCTGGCCCAACAGCGCTCGGCACCGTGTATGGCCCAGGCCCGGGGGCTCCTGTCGGTGTACTAGAGTAGGGGTACCCTAGTATCCCGAACTTGTGCACGGGCAGTCGCAGCGTCCCGCGGCAAGGCTTGCTAGGTGATCACCAAGGCCCTCTATGGTTCCTTTGGAGCCATTCAAGAACAACGTATTTAAGCCAAGGAGACAAGTCCCCGGCAAGAGGAGCTTGCCGGGAAGGCCACTCGAGGCACAAGACCCCGGCAAGAGGAGCTTGCCGGGAAGGCCAACCAGAGCATCTCAAGAAACTTGCCGCGACGCGCCACGCATCCCGGCAGGACCCGGCGAGCGACAAGCTTCCAGACGCGGCAAGACAACGGCCGCGGCAAGGCATTTGCCGCGGCAAGCCACCACTCTGTACCTGCGCTACAGCACACCCACTTACGTGTTGCTCTGGGACCCTTCCAGGCGTACGTGGCGGGAGGCTGTGCAGCCAGGGGTACACTGTGGCATGCGGCGCTGACAAGATCGCCATCGTGGCAAGCGGTGGCGCCCCTGACGGTCCTTTTTCTGCACCGTCTGGGTGACGTAGATAGGCATTTAATGCCTTTGTCCCCTGCCGTCGGGGTTAGGTATGACTCACTTTGTAGGTAGTTGTACCTACCGCACCACCTTTCCATTTTTGCCCTTGCCTATGTTGCCACCTGTTGGAGACCCCTTGAGCATATAAAAGGAGGCCCATGCACAACGTAGAAGGGGGATGGCCCCCAGAAGGACGAACAGTAGAACACTCACGCTCGGTCTCGTTAGCTGCTGGTGTGCAGTGTAGCACTCAGCGCTCCCGAGCAAGAACTCAATACAATCTACAAAGCGGCAGTAGGAGTATTATCTCTCCGAAGAGCTCCAAAGCTGGGTAAAACCCCTCGCGTGCCTCGCCTTGATCCGCTCTTTGCGCGACCTCCGCCCCCCGCCGAACTGAGAAGGGGCTCCGTCCCCATAGGTGCTCGAGGAGCCAGATTTCCCCGGCATCCACGAACTCACAACACAAAGAGACACGAGGTTTATACTGGTTCGGGCCACCGTTGTGGTCTAATACCCTACTCCAGTGTGGTGGTGGTGGATTGCCTCTTGGGCTGATGATGAACAGTACAAGGGAAGAACAGCCTCCTGAGGTTGAGGTGTTCTTGTGGGAGTGTTGGCTTCTCGATTTGTTCCCTGTTTTTTTGCTACTGTGGTGGCTAGACCTATTTATAGAGGCCCCGGTCCTCTTCCCAAATATCGAGCGGGAAGGGAGCCAACAACGGCGGGCAAATTTGAAGGGGAACAACTAGTACAAGCTATCCTGACAAAAGCGGTCTTCGCCTGCGAAAAGCTCTAGGGTGACGCCGTCTTAGGCTCCACGATGACCTCCGCCTCGCCGTCCTCCTGGTTTTGGTCTCGTTGCACCAATATGGCAACCTTTGTCTGATGCCTCGGTACTATTCGTCTGCGCTTGCCTCCTTAGCACCAAAGAGGAAATGAGGATGCTGCGCGCACCGGCGCCCGCCTGGCACCGTTCGTCATGGCTCACGTCACAAGAGCCTCGTGAGGTTTGCTCCGCCTTGATATCTCCGCTCCTCGTGAGCCTGCCTAGCTAGGCCACTCCAGAGGAGGTCTTGCGTCGTTCGCCTCGCGAGGCTTGGACCCTCGTGAGGGTCTTGGATGCCTTGTTGATGAAGATGGGCCGTACGGACCGCTGCTTAGCCACGCTGTGGGCTGCAGGAAGGCAAGTCTAGGGACCCCTCATTCCTAGAACACCGACAGTGGCCCTTTGAGCAGCAATGTGGGAGAGGAGCCCATCGAAGCTGTTGAAGGGGCCGATGACATTAGGATTGGCATCACGTGTGACATCCGGCCTTGGAGCAGACGGACCAGGGTTGAAGTGGATTCCGAGCTCCTTCCTGTTCTTGGCAGCTGACTCCTTTGCGAACTGAAAGTTGCGCTTAAAGAGATTGTCTTCACGACACCATAGAAGAGATGATGGGTCAGCATTCTCTGGCTGAGGTCCTCGGACCATGCAAGAATAGAAGCCTTGGGCAATAGCTTCAGGCTTCGACTTGGGTTGCAGATTTCTGTAAAGAATATCGCTCCACGGGCGCTTGATGGCATTCTTCTCAGCATATTCAGTAGTGATGAAGTTGTACTTGAACCACTGTTTAGCCCAATATCTTCGGATCCATTGGATCCTGGTCTTGCGTTGACTATAGTTCTCCTCAGGATCAGTATTGTATAGTTCATATAGATCCAGGGCAGATCTAGAGCGGTATTTCCACGGCGCTGCCTGCCACCCTTCCTAGCAGACTTCTCAGAAGCCATAATATTCAGATAGATAGGCTTCAAGACAGTGAAAGGCTTTTGTCTACTTGTCAAACAAGAACTGGCTTTAGGGGAGTCAATGTGATATTGTAAGAATTCTGCAAATGAATGCAGACTATGAGAACCAAAGGATTCTCCCAAGGACATGTACCTATGACAGCATGAGAGATGCGAGGGAAGGGGAAGAGGTCCTATGCATTCTCAGAAGATTTTGAAGATAAATCAGTTTGAAGACATTGACCTCACAGTGCGAAGACATTCACTTATTTGAAGTGAGTTGGTTCCAGATTTGTACGAATCCATGAATAAGTACAGGTGAGGAATCTAACTAGTTATGAAGCATAAGTGAATATACTTTGCAAGATATGAGATTCAGACAGAGACAGATCCAGATTTGGAAGTGTAGAAACCACTCTTGGTTGAAGTGGATGGATGCCACAGCAGGACACGATTCGTTGTGTTTCCTCGACGCATACTCCGACTACCATCAAATCAAGATGGCCGAGTCAGACCAAGCCGCAACGGCATTCATCACCCCATACGGCCCATTCTGCTTTAACACAATGCCTTTTGGGCTCAAAAACGCCGGCGCAACATATCAGCGCATGATTCAGACATGTCTGGCAAACCAGATCGGCAAAACAGTGGAGGCATGCGTGGATGATGTGGTCGTAAAAAACATGTCAAATCTCTAGTAGACGACTTGAGGCTTACATTTGATAATCTCCGAACATATGACATCAAGCTAAACCTGGAAAAATCCGTTTTCGGCGTCCCAGCCGGAAAGCTCTTGGGCTTCATTGTATCCGGTAGAGGAATCGAAGCAAATCCAGCCAAGATCCGAGCTTTGTCACAATTGGACATCCCAAAGGACCTCAAACAAATACAAAAATTGACCGGATGTGTGGCGGCTCTAAGCCGCTTCATCTCCCGCTTGGGAGAAAAGGCACTACCCCTCTATCGCCTCCTTTGGCGCACCGAACACTTCGAGTGGACGGATGCTGCCACGGCCGGACTCAACGAAATAAAGGCCATATTGGCAACAAACCCAGTCCTGGCCGCGCCAAACATCGGCGAACCAATGATATTGTACATTGCAGCAACCCATCAAGTTGTCAACGCAGTACTCGTCGTCGAGTGGGAAACGGACGGACACAAATTCCCCCTTCAAAGGCCGGTTTACTACGTGTCCACCGTCCTCACTCCATGCAAATCACGGTACCCACATTATCAAAAAATTGCATACGCGGTATTCATGGCATCCCGGAAGCTACGACACTACTTTCAAGAGTGTTCAATCATAGTAGCATCGGAAGTACCACTCAATGATATTATAAACAACCGCGACGCAATGGGCCGGATTGCAAAATGGGCCATCGAGCTCCCTGCGTTTGACATAACTTATAAGCCACGGCGAGCTATCAAGTCGCAAGTTTTGGCTGACTTCGTCGCAGAATGGACGGAGGCCGAACTCCCTAAAGAGTACGGCACATACTCAAACTGGATCATGCATTTCGACGACTCCAAAATGTTGGCCGGACTAGGGGCTGGCGTCATCTTGACATCCCCCACAGGAGATACAGTTCAATATGTACTCCAGATTATGCACACGGACTCCAACAATGCTGCCGAATATGAGGCCCTTTTACATGGTCTCCGGATGGCAGTATCCATGGGCATTCAACACCTGGAAGTACGCGGGGATTCAAACCTCGCGATATCCCAAATAAATGGAGACTTCGATGCCAAGGATCCAAAAATGGCAGCTTACCGCAACGCCGTCTTAAAAATGTCAGCCCGGTTCGAGGGGCTCGAATTTCACCACATAGCCCGGGAAAACAATCAGGCAGCAGACATCCTGGCACGCATCGGCGCAAAACGCGACGCAGTCCCCCCCAACGTCTTCCTGGAGAGGTTGTTCAAGCCATCCGTAGTATGGGAAGGGGAGCCTGGTAATGACAGCCCGGACCAATCCGCACTGTCCGGCACCGAACAATCTGACATAACCGGCGGCCCTACCAATGAAATTACAACTTCCGCCCACGTCATAATGGCCGTCATCGCCCCGTGGACAGAACCATTCCTAGCCTACCTTAATAGGCAGGAGCTCCCAGAGGACCAAAATGAGGCACGCTGCATAGTGCGGCATTCCAAGGCCTATAAAGTCCATGAGGGAGAGCTTTATAAGAAAAGCACTACCGGAGTACTTCAAAGGTGCATCTCCGAAGAGTAAGGGCGGAACTTGCTGGCTGAAATTCATGCCGGACTTGATGGTCATCATGCCGCAGCTCGGTCCCTTGTAAGCAAAGCTTTCCGTACAGGCTTCTATTGGCCGACGGCCCGGGCAGACGCTCAGCACCTGGTCCAACGATGCGTCGGTTGCCAGCTCTTTGCAAACCAAAGCCATATGCCACCTACCGCCCTCCAAACTATCCCCATCACTTGGCCCTTCACGGTCTGGGGGCTTGACATGGTTGGACCCCTTAAAGGGGGAGCTAACAAGAAAAAATACTTACTGGTCATGGTGGATAAGTTCACCAAATGGATAGAAGCCAAGCCTGTTAAGACGGCCGAATCCGGACCGGTGATAGACTTAATATCCGGGGTCGTACACCATTACGGCGTCCCCCACAGCATCATCACTGACAACGGCACGAACTTTACGGCCGACGAGGTAAAACTCTGGTGCAAAAACATGGGCATTAAGCTCGATTATGCCTCCGTCTATCACCCACAAACTAACGGCCAGGTCAAATGTGCAAATGGTCTTATCATGAACGGCATCAAACCCAGATTAGTGCGGTCCCTAAAGGAATCTAACACGCACTGGGTAGAGGAGCTTGACTCCGTACTCTGGGGGCTGCGGACCACGCCGAATCGCACCACCGGATACACACCATTCTTTATGGTGTATGGCGCAGAGGCAGTTCTGCCTTGCGACATAATTCATGACTCACCTCGGGTGCGCATGTACGAAGAAAGAGAAGCCGAGCTCGATCGGTAGGACAGTCTGGACGCCTTGGAGGAGGAGCGCGACGTGGCAAAGAAGTGCAGGCTCGAAGATATCAAAGCAGAGAAGTGCGGACCAAAAATTACAACGTTGGCGAATTAGTTCTACGGCTGCCGGACAAGAAAAAGGACAAACTCAAGCCCAAGTGGGAAGGTCCCTTCATAATTGACCAAGTCCTGACCGGTGGAGCGTACCGCCTGCGAGATGCCTCGGATAACTAACTCGAGCCGAACCCATGGAACGCAGCCCGTCTCCGAAGATTCTACGCCTAGCGCCGGACTCTGTGTTCGTCTCCTTCCTCTATCCATTTTTTACATTTTCTGTCTTACATTTCTCTCCTTCCACCCTTTCTTTTATTTTTTCTCTTTTATAGCCATTAAAGGCTCAACAAAGTGACGCGCTACTCGCGCTCACTATACCTGGGGGCTTCTTTAAACAAAAGCTTATTCATACGGGCTTCACGCCCAAAACATGTGTCAAACTTCCGCATGTACCTTTTCTTCACCATTATATGCATCGATATGACTTAAGTTTTGGCCAAGCTAAGTTGCCTGGGTCCTGTGCTTACCCCTCCGTTCCCGATTGTTCGGCTAGGTGGTAAAGGGAGCACCTCTGTGATTGTTACTGCCGGGTCAGCCGGATGTGTACCTCAGACTGGGTGAAGCCGAAATCTAGCGTTCTTAAGGGAATATTCGGTCGGTGAACTAAAGATGACCTTTTTTTTACTTATTTATACATATGCCCCCATATGCTTTTCCTGCGTTTGCAGTCCGGACATGCACTTTAGGGCATGCCTCCCAGAGAAAGGAACCCCTAACGGAATTATTCTCTCTGGAAGATGTTTCTTACTAACCATGTAATATAACATAACTAGTTGGGCACTTGTCTGATAAAGCACTAATGACCCCTACGCCTGGTCTCCATGCATACCCCGGTTCTTACATAACTGATAGGGTATTCGGACACACTCCGGACCGTCAGGTCCCGAGGTCGAAGCGAAAAGGTCGGCAACGACAAACGATCTACAATCCGGCTAGAAGGCATTACACATGTCATTTAAAAATTACATAGTCACTCTAACTGATTGTATTCCTCTTCAATACCATCTAACAGGCTATCTAATTTACAATCCTGATGGGAATACTTTGCGGCCAATTCTACTTGGCCGTATACTAAGCTAATAGGGATCTCCTTCCCATCAGGTCCTACAGGCCCGACCTCGGCCATGTGGTTAGGGTCAGCCTTTGTGTACCGCGTCTTTACCATGGCCCAGGCCTCCCTCGCGCCTTGGCGGCAGGCCGATATCTTCCACAACCGGAAGCGCCGCCACGCTCCCTTTAGCTTCTCTGCAAGCTCTCCAAGGCCCTCGAGCCTGGGGAGGGATGGCCATAAGGCTTGGGCAACTCCTTGCATCGCCTGCCGAACTCGCTCGTGCAGCTGCGAGAGCTTGGGAAGAAGGTCGCCCATTGAACCGGGCATCTCCTCTGCAGGACGACCTGTCAGCATACCTACAGACATAACTCTGTCATTTGACTTCCTCGCCGAACTCCTTCTTTTTCAGAAGTTCGTTTAAGCACTTACTATATATGCCGCGTCGAAGCCGCTGGTTCTCCTTAGTGGAGTCCGACAGCTGGGCACGAACATCTTTTAGTTCAACGCCCAGCTTGGTGTTGGCATCCTGAAGATCATTCTTCTCCTGCCTCACCTTTGTCAGCACGCCCTCCCCAGTCTCTAACTGGCGCAGAAGTTGTTGTTTTTCCGGACCAAGTCCGGCGCCATCTGAAAAATGATTTGTCAGAATTTGCACCCATGCCGCACTTCGCAAAATATTTATCTTTCGAAGCGTATATTACCAGTGGGGGTCTCCTTGAGCTCCCCTGCCGCGGCTAGTGCGGCCTCCAGTTGGGCTTTGCACTCTTCTAGCTCCTGGGACAGTAGGGTATTCTTTTCTGTAAGAGCCTGCATAAACAAATGATCCTTAAATCAGTTATTCCAACCGTTTCAAGTCTCGGGGGCTACTGGTATATATATATATATATATATATATATATATATATATATATATATATATATATATATATATATATATATATATATATATATATATATATATTTACCAGAAATTTTCTTACCCGTATGTCTTTTACATATTGCTCTGTGGCTCTGGCTAAGCCATTTTGAGCGGCACGGAGGTACGCATCTCCCGAGTTAAAGGCATCCAAGGCCTCCTGGGAGAAACAAGCGTCGTGAAGAACTGTCCGGTGACGCCTGTGGTTCATGGCACTCTCCACCTCGGAATTGGTGGCAGATAGCCTATCAGCGTCCTCTGTTGGAGGAGCGTCCGGTGCGCGCCTTGTGTTCACCTCCGCTTCCGGACCAGGCTTTGGAGCCTGGCTGGTGGAGGCGCGATTGGCAACATCTCCGGATATAGTCCGGCGAGGTCTCTTCGTCCTGAAGAGAGCACGAGCATTAATACGCCCTGAAGGAATAACACCAGGGAAGAAGATGGTGCGCTATACCTTTGCGTCCGCGTCTCAGTCCGGACTACATTCCTTTTTACCCCACGGGGTCCTGCAGTCCCTCGTTGGCTAGTCGCAGGCTCGGCCTCCCGCCTCGGAAACCTCCCCTGCAAAACACGGTTGTTATCAGGGAAACTGAAACGCGTGAGGATGGGTTCCTTCCCAAGGTGATGGGACTCCGGTCTCTATTACCTGGGAGGTCGGGATTAACCCTGGGTAATCGGCCGTAATGGCCACCAAGGTATCATCCTTGCTTAGCTGATGAAATACCCCGTCAATTAGCTCCACAGCTATGTCCGGATCTTCTTCGGAGTCCGGATTAAGGGACCGCTCTGGATCTTTGGGCTGTGGAGGAAGGCTGGTCATATCCTTTACTTCCTGATGCAGTTCCTGCGTTGAAGTCGTTAGACCACATATTTAATCATAGGAATAAGAGACGGATGGGTGAGCAAAATTGTCCGCTTACCCAACTCGGAGGGTTGTACATAGTAAATCCACCCTGAGGGTTGACGCGGAGGAATTCCTCCTCTTCTCCCTTGTACAAAGAGGACAAGATCTTTATCAGAGCGGCAGCCGAGTTTGGCCCCTTACGACCGTAACGGGTGGCGTCATCTTCCCCGTTAAAATCCCACATGGGGTGGCCTCTATACTGAAGTGGTTGCACCCCCCGCATAATGCATGCGGCCATGACTCCAATCATGGTTAGTCCGGAATGAGCCAGTAGTCTTATCCGGCCCATCAGGTAAAGGACGTCCCAATCACTTTCCCGCTGAGGGCTCCGCGGACGCCAGCTTAGGCGTTTCTTTAAGGGAGCACTGTTGAATTCGGGGAGGCCGATCCAGATAGGATCCGGCAGCGGGACATCCTCCATATAAAACCATTCTGAAGGACAGTCCTCGGATGCCTTCTTCGGGGTTCCGGATAGGTATCCGGTCCCGGCGATGCGCCATACTTCGGCTCCGCCCACTGGATATAATGCCCCCTCCTGAGAATGGGGCACCAGGCAGAATAGCCTCTTCCACAGCGCGAGATGAGCCTCAACTCCCAAGAACAGCTCGCAAAGGGCAACGAAGCCCGCGATATGTAGTACAGAGGCAGGCGTGAGATTGTGCAACTGAAGGCCGTAGAACTTCAGAAGCCCCCGGAGAAACGGATGAATTGGAAATCCAAGTCCTGTTATTAAAAAGGGACGAGGCATACCCGCTCTCCTTTGGAGGGATTGGGGGCGCTCTCCGCTTGCTCTCCGCCATTATAGGTGGCGAGTCCGGCTCGAACCGGAACCATATAGGCCGGAGGGAGGAATCCCTTGGTCTGAAGCGACACTAGCTCGCTATGCGGGATGGAGCACCTTTCCCAGTCTCCAGGCCTAGGGCTGGAAGGGCGAGAGGAGGAGTTGTGATGGTTGGCCATGTTGGAATGGATCTTCGCCAGATGCACTCTGATGATTACTCGCGAGAGGGAGAAGGTGTGGTTTGGATCTGAATCCCCATCTCCTTAAATAGGCGTCTCACTTACGCGGCCAGGGGTGTGAATGTAAAAACACCCAGACTTTTCGTATTCGTTCGACACGTGGAAGGCCGCCATTATTGGGCGAAGGAGCCGAGGAGCGCTACATTACAAATACCGGACATTATTCAATAGGTACACAAAATTTGGGGAAGAACCCGCCTTGCAATGCCGAAGACAATCTGCGCTCCGGACTTGTCATCATTGAAGCCTGGTTCGGGGGCTACTGAGGGAGTTCGGGATTAGGGGGTGTTCGGATAGCCGAACTATACCTTCAGCCGGACTCCAGGACTATGAAGATACAAGATTGAAGACTTCGTCCCGTGTCCGGAGGGGACTTTCCTTGGCGTGGAAGGCAAGCTTGGCGATGCGGATATTTAGATCTCCTATCATTGTAACTGACTTTATGTAACCCTAACCCTATCCGGTGTCTATATAAACCGGAGGGTTTTAGTCCATAAGACGACAACTCCAACATACAACAATCATACCGTAGTCTAGCTTCTAGGGTTTAGCCTCCTTGATCTCGTGGTAGATCTACTCTTGTACTACCCATATCATCAATATTAATCAAGCAGGACGTAGGGTTTTACCTCCATCAAGAGGGCCCGAACCTGGGTAAAACATTGTGTCCCTCGTCTCCTGTTACCATCCGCCTAGACGCACAGTTCGGGACCCCCTACCCGAGATCCGCCGGTTTTGACACCGACAATGTTCTTCAGCCTCGTCTCATAAAAAAACAAAAACAGTACGACATTTCTTAGGAACATCAAACGAGTTCAAAAATCTTTAGAAGTTCAGATAGAACAAAAAAACAAGTTAACACAATTCCCGAGCTCCATCTCTCCCATCCTACTCTCTGTTTGTTGTGTTCTTCAGTGGCAACAACAAAAGTGAATGAAGATATCATCTCTCAAAAATGGATATGTAAAAAGATTGTATTACTATGAAAAAATTGACTTCTAAATTTTTTGTTTATGCAAAGATCAAAATGTTGTGCTCGGGAAGGTTAAGTATGTTGACTGAAGGACGGGCATGGTACTCTCTAGGGAGTAATACAAGAAAAAAATGTACAAAAAGAAGTTCGTGTATCACTTCCGTGAGAGTTCTTGTATTACTACCTAGAGAGTTTGTGTGTTGCTATCCAATTTATGCACGCATAATTCTCTCTCCCGTGTGTGTCTATTCTTTTCAAAACTACAGTGATCCGAAACAAAAAATATCACATGTAACCAAACTGAAAACTTTTGCAATTGCTACTGTTTGTTTGTTGTGATGTCTAAAAAATAATTTTGAGTTGTTCTATGTTAAAATAAATAATTGAAAAAGACCCAAGAAGTCCAAATTAAAAAAAGGATCAGTTCGATATTTATACAAAATTCAGAATTTCCTTAATATTAAAGAACAAAAAAAAGAAGTTCAAACATAAAAAAACTAGAAGTTCAAGTTTTTCTAGTTACAAAAGAATAAAACCAATAAGTCCAATTTCAAATAATGAAGAAGTTCAATGTTTCTAAAAAACCTTCAATTTTGACATTTCTAAAAATACACAATGAAGTTCAAAAATAAAAAAGGTAGAGTGTTTCAATGTCTATAAAAAACTCAGATATTTTCACGTAACCGAGAGAAGTTTAGATTGATAAATGTCGGAAGTTCACGCACTACACAGTGTACATTTTATATTAAAAAATTAAATGTCTAGCAACAAATCTTTTAGCATTTTGCTTTTTCATTATTTTAAAGAAGTCCAAAATTGAAAAAAAAAACAAGAAGTTCAATTTTTAAAAATACAATAGTTCAATGTATATGAAAAACTCAGATTTTCCTCGATACTAAATAATAAACCAAGAAGTTCAATTTCAAAAAATGGAGCAGTTCAATATTTATCACAAAAACTTAAACTTTTCCCGTTGCTAACAAATAAATTAAGAAGTTCAGTTCGAAATAACGAAGAAGTTGTATAATTTTTATTACAAACTAGGATTTTTTTCCGTATAAAAATCGAATATAATTCTTTACTCAAAATATAAAAAGGTGAAGTTCAAATTGAAATAACAGAGAAGTTCAGAGTTTATTAAAACCTAGGAATTACCTGTTCAAAAAAATAAAAAACACAACACCATTTTTTGCACTTTTAGAAACAACTCATAAATAAAAAAAAGGTTGCTAGAAGTTCAAGTGCTCGGCGAGGAATAGTTCAAAAAGTTCTTGTGAGAGAGGTTCACCGTGTATTTAGATGTCCAAAATACATTAAAAAAATACGTTTTTGTGTTTTAAAATAAATCTCTCAAACCAAAGAGAATTTGAAAGTAATAACAACCGGAAGTTCATGTACTGCATGGCGTGTATTTCCTATAAGAAATATACAATAAAGTGAAACAGAGTGAAGTTCAAACAGACATGCCCTAGAAGTTCAACTACTTCACGCAGTGCAAAAAACAGCACGTCAAAAAACAACACGTCAAAAACAGAGTGAAGTTCAAACAGACATGCCCGAGAAGTTCAACTACTTCACGTAGTGAATTTCCATCCGCGATGAAGGCAGAAATCACGATCTCGTCATTTTCTAATTACTTTAAAATGGTAGGGAATATCATTTGTGTAAGTTCAAGTCCTCGGTCGGAGAAAGTTAAAAAAATAATTGTGAGAGAGGTTTGTACAAAAAGAATATCATATGTGTAACACTTACGAAATGGATGAGAAAATTATAAACGAAAATATTTCACAGAAGTTCAACATGAAAAAAGCTGGAAGTTCACCAACTACACTGAATGGATTTCAGATGAAAAACTTCTAAAATCGTCGCGAGTATGAAAACATGATCAACACGGAAAAGTTGCGTGTTTACAGCAACTTTCCATCGGTATATCACTTGCGCCATTCCGGTGAGTGGATGGAGAGCTACGAGCAAAAAAAGCATGTGAAAAACCAGAGTGAAGTTCAAGTAGACATGCCGAGAAGTTCAAGTTCTTCACGCGGTGCATTTTCGAAGAATCTGTTTCACGATAAAGGCAGAACGAATGATCTCACCGTTTTCGAAATTACTTCAAAACGGCTAGGAATCAGAGAAACCATCGATATGAAAAAGTTTTGCATTTTCCGTAGCTTTTCAGCGATATATTATTTGCTGCATTCCGATAAAGTTTGTAGAAATTACAGTGAAAATACGTTTTTAGCTGTTTTTAAAATTGACTTAAAACTGTAGGTAATTTGGAGAAAAAATATATACTAAAACATTTCGCATTTCCTCAAGCTTTCCAACACCATATCATTTGTTGCATTCGGACGTACGGTTAAAAAATTAGCTCAAAAATATGAACTCAATGGAACTTGTACCGTATTCTAAATTACTCTTAAACTGTTCAAAATTAGAAAAAACTTTCAACATGAAAAAGTAGTGCATTTTCATAATCTTTCCAACGCCATATCATTTGCTTCAATTGGATTAGCCTTTCAGAAATGGCATCAAAAATACGAACTCGGCTGTTCGGTTTGCGAAATGTTATAATTTTCCAAATTACTCTTTAACCATAGGGAATTAGAGAAAACATTCAACATGTGAATGGAGTGGTTTTGCAGCAGCTTCCAAACGCCATATTATTTGCATCATTTCGATAAACGGTTTAGAAATGCAATCGAAAATATGTTTCATGTTTTTTGTATGAAGAAAAAACGGTTTTCAAAACTGCTCTTAAACCGCTTACATTTTACCAAAAATTTAACTTGGGTCATGATACTCGTGTCCATAGCTTTCCAACTGTATAGCGCAAGCCCCATTTGGGCAATGTTGGCGGAAATTCAACCTAGCACAGGGGGAAGTTTAGGTCGAACAACTCAGGCAGTAACATTGCAAAAACGCAAGTTCATCATGACCCGAGAGCAAAATCCGCCAACGAGCAAGATTCCTATTTAAAATGGGCATTTAGTTTCTAAAAACCGTTTCTAGATTATAGTTACATCATATAGAACACGACTAACCAGAATAATTCGCGCGGGGAGACATGGTTGCGAAGATAGCCCGAAGGTCGGGTGCCTACAGAGGGAAGTTTAGGCGTGTAACTCAGGAAGTTCAGGTTGTGATCAGAATAATATTCTGATCCCGTGATTAGAATAGTGTTTATGTATGTATGTATGTGTGTGTGTGTGTGTGTCTATATATATATATATATATATATATATATATATATATATATATATATATATATATCAGAAAAGACCAAATCAACATTGCGAAGATAAACCTTGAAGTCAAATCAATGTTGAAGACAAACCGAATGCGAAGATAATGCAATCATGACGCCAAATGAAAATCTTCGAGAAAGTTTTTGGTGCTGGCGTTACCCACCATATAGGAAGTGTTAGACCCAGACACGGCTCACAATTATCGTGGCGCTCCGAAGTCAAATTCCGTGTTAATGTATTCACACTTAGAGGGTAAGTCTTCATTGATTGAAGATATACGTTACTTCATGTGTTGCACATCTAAGTCGTCAACATGCATAAGTGTTAGGATGTGTGTCCAATCACAGGACATTCGAGGATTCTAAGATACTTAGCTCACACCGCAGCTTGCAAAACCTTTTCTCATCCAAGGGCTTCGTGAAGATATCTGTCAATTGCTCTTCAGTGTTGACGTGAATGATATCAATGACTGAAGGAAATATGCCCTAGAGGCAATAATAAAGTTATTATTTATTTCCTTAATTCATGATAAATGTTTATTATTCATGCTAGAATTGTATTAACAGGAAACATAATACATGTGTGAATACATAGACAAACAGAGTGTCACTAGTATGCCTCTACTTGACTAGCTCATTAATCAAAGATGGTTATGTTTCCTAACCATGAACAAGGAGTTGTTAATGAGGTCACATCATTAGTTGAATGATCTGATTGACATGACCCATTCCATTAGCTTAGCACCCGATCGTTTAGTATGTTGCTATTGCTTTTATCCATGACTTATACATGTTCCTATGACTATGAGATTATGCAACTCCCGTTTACGGTAGGAACACTTTGGGTACTACCAAACGTCACAACGTAACTGGGTGATTATAAAGGAGTACTACAGGTGTATCCAAAGGTAGATGTTGGGTTGGCGTATTTCGAGATTAGGATTTGTCACTCCGATTGTCGGAGAGGTATCTCTGGGCCCTCTCGGTAATGCACATCACTCAAAGCCTTGCAAGCATTGCAACTAATGAGTTAGTTGCGGGATGATGTATTATAGAACGAGTAAAGAGACTTGTCGGTAACGAGATTGAACTAGGTATTGGATACCGACGATCGAATCTCGGGCAAGTAACATACCGATGACAAAGGGAACAACGTATGTTGTTATGCGGTCTGACCGATAAAGATCTTCGTAGAATATGTAGGAACCAATATGGGCATCAAGGTCCCGCTATTGGTTATTGACCGGAGACGTGTCTCGGTCATGTCTACATTGTTCTTGAACCGTAGGGTCCGCACGCTTAACGTTACGATCACAATTATTATGAGTTTATGCGTTTTGATGTACCGAAGGAGTTCGGAGTCCCGGATGTGATCACGGACATGACGAGGAGTCTCGAAATGGTCGAGACGTAAAGAATGATATATTGGAAGCCTATGTTTGGACATCGGATGTGTTCCAGGTGAAATCAGGATTTTACCGGAATACCGGGAGGGTTACCGGAACCCCCCGGAAGCATAATGGGCCAACATGGGCCTTGGAGGAGAGGTGAGAGGGCTGCCCTCATGGGCTGCGCGCCTCCCCCCTTCCCCTAGTCCTATTAGGACTAGGAGAGGTGGCCGGCCCCCCTCTCTCTCTCTCCCCCTTGGAGAATCCTAGTCCAACTAGGATTGGGGGGGAATCCTACTCCCAGAGGGAGTAGGACTCTCCTGGCGCGCCAGGCTTGGCCGGCCAGCCCCTCCCCCTTGGCTCCTTTATATACGGGGGCAGGGGGCACCCCATAGACACACAATTGATCATTGAGATCTTTCCTTAGCCGTGTGCGGTGCCCCCTTCCACCAAATTCCACCTCGGTCATATCGTTGCAGTGCTTAGGCGAAGCCCTGCGCCGGCAACACATCAAGATCGTCACCACGCCGTCGTGCTGACGGAACTCTTCCCCGACGCTTTGCTGGATCGGAGCCTGGGGATCGTCATCGAGCTGAACGTGTGCCAAGAACTCGGAGGTGCCGGAGTAACGGTGCTGTGATCGGTTGGATCGCGAGGAGAACGTACGACTACTTCCTCTATGTTGTGTCAACGCTTCCGCTTCGGTCTACGAGGGTACGTAGACAACACTCTCCCCTCTCGTTGCTATGCATCACCATGATCTTGCGTGTGCGTAGGAAATTTTGAATACGTTCCCCAACAGTGGTATCAGAGCCAGGTTTTTATGGTTTGATGTTATTTGCACGAGTATAACACAAGTGAGTTGTGGACGATACAAGTCATACTGCCTACCAGCATGTCATACTTTGGTTCAGCAGTATTGTTGGACGAGACGATCCGGACCAACCTTACGCGTACGCTTACGCGAGACCGGTTCCCTCGACATGCTTTGCACATAGATGGCTTGCGGAAGACTGTCTCTCCAACTTTAGTTGAACCGAGTGTGGCTACGCCCGGTCCTTGAGAAGGTTAAAACGGAGTCTATTTGACAAACTATCGTTGTGGTTTTGATGCGTAGGTAAGATGAGTTCTTGCTTAAGCCCGTAGCAGCCACGTAAAACTTGCAACAACAAAGTAGAGGACGTCTAACTTGTTTTTGCAGGGCATGTTGTGATGTGATATGGTCAAGACATGATACTGAATTTTATTGTATGAGATGATCATGTTTTGTAACCGAGTTATCGGCAACTGGCAGGAGCCATATGGTTGTCGCTTTATTGTATGCAATGCAATCGCGATGTAATGCTTTACTTTATTACTAAGCGGTAGTGATAGTCATGGAAGCATAAGATTGGCGAGACGACAACGATGCTGCGATGAAGATCAAGGTGTCGCGCCGGTGACGATGGTGATCATGACGGTGCTTCGAAGATGGAGATCACAAGCACGAGATGATGATGGCCATATCATATCACTTATATTGATTGCATGTGATGTTTATCTTTTATGCATCTTATCTTGCTTTGTTTGACGGTAGCATTATAAGATGATCTCTCACTAATTATCAAGAAGTGTTCTCCCTGAGTATGCACCGTTGCGAAAGTTCTTCGTGCTGAGACACCACGTGATGATCGGGTGTGATAGGCTCTACGTTCAAATACAACGGGTGCAAAACAGTTGCACACGCGGAATACTCAGGTTTAACTTGACGAGCCTAGCATATAACAGATATGGCCTCGGAACACGGAGACCGAAAGGTCGAGCGTGAATCATATAGTAGATATGATCAACATAGTGATGTTCACCATTGAAACTACTCCATCTCACGTGATGATCGGACATGGTTTAGTTGATTTGGATCACGTGATCACTTAGAGGATTAGAGGGATGTCTATCTAAGTGGGAGTTCTTAAGTAATATGATTAATTGACCTTAAATTTATCATGAACTTAGTCCTGGTAGTATTAGCATATCTATGTTGTAGATCAATAGCTCGCGTTGTTGCTTCCCTATGTTTATTTTGATATGTTCCTAGAGAAAATTGTGTTGAATGATGTTAGTAGCAATGATGCAGATTGGATCCGTGATCTGAGGTTTATCCTCATTGCTGCACAGAAGAATTATGTCCTTGATGCACCGCTAGGTGACGGACCTATTGCAGGAGCAGATGCAGACATTATGAACGTTTTGCTGGCTCAATATGATGACTACTTAATAGTTTAGTGCACCATGCTTAACTGCTTAGAATCGGGACTTCAAAGACGTTTTGAACGTCATGGACCATATGAGATGTTCCAGGAGTTGAAGTTAATATTTCAAGCAAATACCCGAGTTGAGAGATATGAAGTCTCCAACAAGTTCTATAGCTAAAAGATGGAGGAGAATCGCTCAACTAGTGAGCATGTGCTCAGATTGTCTGGGTACTACAATCGCTTGAATCAAGTGGGAGTTAATCTTCCAGATAAGATAGTGATTGATAGAATTCTCTAGTCACCATCACCAAGTTAGTAGAACTATGTGATGAACTATAGTTTGCAAGGGATGACGAAAACGACTCCCGAGTTTTTCATGATGATGAAATTGATGAAGGTAGAAATCAAGAAAGAGCATCAAGTGTTGATGGTTGACAAGATCACTAGTTTCAAACAAAAAGGGCAAAGGGAAAAAGGGGAACTTCAAGAAGAACAGCAAGCAAGTTGCTGCTCAAGTGAAGAAGCCCAAGTCTAGTCCTAAGCCTGAGACTAAGTGCTTCTACTGCAAAGGGACTGGTCACTGGAAGCGGAATTACCCCAAGTGATTGGCGGATAAGAAGGATGGCAAAGTGAACATAAGTATATTTGATATACATGTTATTGATGTGTACTTTACTAGTGTTTATAGCAACCCCTCAGTATTTGATACTAGTTCAGTTGCTAAGATTAGTAACTCGAAACGGGAGTTGCAGAATAAACAGAGACTAGTTAAGGGTGAAGTGATGATGTATGTTGGAAGTAGTTCCAAGATTGATATGATCATCATCGCACGCTCACTATACTTTCGGGATTAGTGTTGAAATTAAATAAGTGTTATTTGGTGTTTTGCGTTGAGCATAAATATGATTTGATCATGTTTATTGCAATACGGTTATTCATTTAAGTTAGAGAACAATTGTTGTTCTGTTTACATGAATAAAACCTTCTATGGTCATACACACCAATGAAAATAGTTCATTGGATCTCGATCGTAGTGATACAGATATTCATAATATTGAAACCAAAAGATGCGAAGTTAATAATGATAGTGCAACCTATTTGTAGCACTGCCGTTTAGGTCATATTGGTGTAAAGCGCATGAAGAAACTCCATGCTGATGGGATTTTGGAATCACTTGATTATGAATCACTTGATGCTTGCGAACCATGCCTCTTGGGCAAGATGACTAAAACGACGTTCTCCGGAACAATGGAGCAAGCAACAGATTTGTTGGAAATCATACATACTGATGTATATGGTCCGATGAATATTAAGGCTCGCGACAAGTATCATTATTTTCTAACCTTCACAGATGATTTGAGCAGATATGGGTATATCTACTTGATGAAAACATAAGTCTGAAACGTTTGAAAAGTTCAAAGAATTTCAGAGTGAAGTGGAGAATCATCGTAACAAGAAAATAAAAGTTTCTACGATATGATTGTGGAGGAGAATATTTGAGTTACGAGTTTGGTCTTCAATTAAAACAATGTGGAATAGTTTCACAAACTCATGCCACCTAGAACACCACAGCATAATGGTGTGTCCGAACGTTATAACCGTACTTTATCGGATATAGTACAATCTATGATGTGTCTTACCGATTTACCAATATCGTTTTGGGATCATGCATTAGAGACAGCTGCATTCACGTTAAAAAGGGCACCATCTAAGTCCGTTGAGATGACACAATCAGAACTATGGTTTGGCAAGAAACCAAAAATTGTCGTTTCTTAAAGTTTGGGGTTACGATGCTTATGTGAAAGAGTTTCATCCTAATAAGCTCAAACCCAAATTGGAGAAATGTGTCTTCATAGGTACCCAAAGGAGTCTGTTGGGTACACCTTCTATCACAGATCCAAAGGCAAGATATTCGTTGCTGAGAATGGATCCTTTCTAGAGAAGGAGATTCTCTCGAAAGAAGTGAGTGGGAGGAAAGTAGAAAACTTGATAAGGTAATTGTACCTTCTCCCTTATTGGAAAGTAGTTCATCACAGAAATCTGTTCTTGTGACTACTACACCAATTAGTAAGGAAGCTAATGATGATGATCATGTAACTTCAAGATCAAGTTACTACCGAATCTCGTAAGTAAACTAGAGTGAGATCCGCACCAGAGTGGTACGGTAATCCTGTTCTGGAAGTCATGTTACTAGACCATGACGAACTTGCGAACTATGAGGAAGCGATGATGAGCCCAGATTCCGCGAAATGGTTAGAGGCCATGAAATCTGAGATATGATCCATGTATGAGAACAAAGTATGGACTTTGATGGATTTGCCCGATGATCGGCAAGCCAAAGAAAATAAATGGATCTTCAAGAGGAAGACGGACACTGATAGTAGTGTTACTATCTACAAAGCTAGAATTGTCGCAAAAGGTTTTCGACAAGTTCAAAGTGTTGACTACGATGAGAGTTTCTCACTCGTATCTATGCTTAAGTCTGTCCGAATCATATTAGCAATTGCCGCATTTTATGAAATCTGGCAAATGGATAAACAAAACTGCATTCCTTAATAGATTTATTAAAGAAGAGTTGTATATGATGCAACCAGAAGGTTTTGTCAATCCTAAAGGTGCTAACAAAATATGCAAGCTCCAGTGGTCCATCTATGGACTGGTGCAAGCATCTCGGAGTTGGAATATACACTTTGATAAATTTATCAAAGCATATAGTTTTATACGGTGAAGCCTGTATTTACAAGAAAGTGAGTGGGAGCACTACAGCATTTCTGATAAGTATATGTAAATGACATATTATTGATCGGAAGTAATGTAGAATTATTCTGTGAAGCATAAAGGAGTATTTGAAAGGAGTTTTTCGAAGAAGGACCTCGGTGAAGCTGCTTACATATTGAGCATCAAGATCTATAGAGATAGATCAAGACGCTTGATAAGTTTTTCAATAAGTACATACCTTGAAAAGATTTTTGAAGTAGTTCAAAATGGAACAGTCAAAGAAAGAGTTCTTGCCTGTATTACAAGGTGTGAAATTGAGTAAGACTCAAAGCCCGACCACGGCAGATAATAGAAAGAGAATGAAAGTCATTTCCTATGCCTCAGCCATAGATTCTATAAAGTATGCCATGCTATGTACCAGATCTATTGTATACCCTACACTGTGTTAAGCAAGGGAGTACAATAGTGATCTAGGAAGTAGATCACTGGACATCGGTCAAAATTATCTTTAGTAAAATAAGGATATGTTTCTCGATTATGGATGTGACAAAAAGGTTCGTCGTAAAAGGTTACGTCGATGCAAGTTTTGACACTAATCTAGATGACTCTAAGTCTCAATCTAGATACATATTGAAAGTGGGAGCAATTAGCTAAAGCAGCTCCGTGCAGAGCATTGTAGACATAGAAAATTGCAAAATACATAACGGATCTGAATGTGGCAGACCCGTTGACTAAACTTCTCTCACAAGCAAAACATGATCACACCGTAGTACTCTTTGGGTGTTAATCACATAGCGATGTGAACTAGATTACTGAATCTAGTAAACCCTTTGGGTGTTGGTCACATATCGATGTGAACTATGGGTGTTAATCACATGGTGATGTGAACTATTGCTGATAAATCACATGGCGATGTGAACTAGATTATTGACTCTAGTGCAAGTGGGAGACTGAAGGAAATATGCCCTAGAGGCAATAATAAAGTTATTATTTATTTCCTTAATTCATGATAAATGTTTATTATTCATGCTAGAATTGTATTAACAGGAAACATAATACATGTGTGAATACATAGACAAACAGAGTGTCACTAGTATGCCTCTACTTGACTAGCTCATTAATCAAAGATGGTTACGTTTCCTAACCATGAACAAGGAGTTGTTATTTGATTAATGAGGTCACATCATTAGTTGAATGATCTGATTGACATGACCCATTCCATTAGCTTAGCACCCGATCGTTTAGTATGTTGCTATTGCTTTTATCCATGACTTATACATGTTCCTATGACTATGAGATTATGCAACTCCCGTTTACCGTAGGAACACTTTGGGTACTACCAAACGTCACAACGTAACTGGGTGATTATAAAGGAGTACTACAGGTGTCTCCAAAGGTAGATGTTGGGTTGGCGTATTTCGAGATTAGGATTTGTCACTCCGATCGTCGGAGAGGTATCTCTGGGCCCTCTCGGTAATGCACATCACTCAAAGCCTTGCAAGCATTGCAACTAATGAGTTAGTTCCGGGATGATGTATTACAGAACGAGTAAAGAGACTTGCCGGTAACGAGATTGAACTAGGTATTGGATACCGACGATCGAATCTCGGGCAAGTAACATACCGATGACAAAGGGAACAACGTATGTTGTTATGCGGTCTGACCGATAAAGATCTTCGTAGAATATGTAGGAACCAATATGGGCATCCAGGTCCCGCTATTGGTTATTGACCGGAGACGTGTCTCGGTCATGTCTACATTGTTCTCGAACCGTAGGGTCCGCACGCTTAACGTTACGATGACAGTTATTATGAGTTTATGCGTTTTGATGTACCGAAGGAGTTCGGAGTCCCGGATGTGATCACGGACATGACAAGGAGTCTCGAAATGGTCGAGACGTAAAGAATGATATATTGGAAGCCTATGTTTGGACATCGGATGTGTTCCAGGTGAAATCAGGATTTTACCGGAATACCGGGAGGGTTACCGGAACCCCCCGGGAGCATAATGGGCCAACATGGGCCTTGGAGGAGAGGTGAGAGGGCTGCCCTCATGGGCTGCGTGCCTCCCCCTTCCCCTAGTCCTATTAGGACTAGGAGAGGTGGCCGGCCCCCCTCTCTCTCTCTCCCCCTTGGAGAATCCTAGTCCAACTAGGATTGGGGGGGAATCCTACTCCCAGAGGGAGTAGGACTCTCCTGGCGCGCCAGGATTGGCCGTCCAGCCCCTCCCCCTTGGCTCCTTTATATACAGGGGCAGGGGGCACCCCATAGACACACAATTGATCATTGAGATCTTTCCTTAGCCGTGTGCGGTGCCCCCTTCCACCAAATTCCACCTCGGTCATATCGTTGCAGTGCTTAGGCGAAGCCCTGCGCCGGCAACACATCAAGATCGTCACCACGCCATCGTGCTGACGGAACTCTTCCCCGACGCTTTGCTGGATCGGAGCTCGGGGATCGTCATCGAGCTGAACGTGTGCCAAGAACTCGGAGGTGCCGGAGTAACGGTGCTGTGATCGGTTGGATCGCGAGGAGAACGTACGACTACTTCCTCTATGTTGTGTCAACGCTTCCGCTTCGGTCTACGAGGGTACGTAGACAACACTCTCCCCTCTCGTTGCTATGCATCACCATGATCTTGCGTGTGCATAGGAAATTTTGAAATTACTACGTTCCCCAACAATGCCAAATATCAAAGAATTCGCTTCACAACTAAGTGATGCGATTCCTTTGGTGCCGCTTGGAATCGGGTACACATGCAAACGGTAAGCATTATATCAGGCCTAGATGCACATAAGTAGAGTAAAAAACTAATCATGGAGCGGTATACCTTTTGATCGAACTCTTTACCATTGTCGCCGGGCCCAATTGGCCTTTGGTTGGCATTGGCGCCGTGTACCCTTTGCAGTCTTGCATTCCAAACTTCTTCAGGCAATCTTTGAGGTATTTCTGTTGTGATATGAAGATGACATTACTCTGCTGAAGGATTTGAAGACCAAGGAAGAAATTCAGCTCACCCATCATGGACATTTTAAATTGCTCTTGCATCATATGCCCAAATTCATCATTGTATCTCTTGTCAGTGTAGCCGAAGATAATGTCATCCACATAGATTTGGCATACAAATAGTTCACCATCATATGTCATCGTGAAGAGAGTGGGATCTAGGGAACCAGGTTTGAAGCCTTTGCTATTCCGGAAGTCTTTGAGTGTGTCATACCAAGCGCGAGGGGCTTGTTTGAGGCCATACAGTGCCTTGTTGAGCTTGTATACCATATCAGGACGCTTTGGGTCTTCAAAGCCAGGTGGTTGTGCAACATACATTCTTCTTCAATTTTTCCATTGAGGAAGGCACTCTTTACATCCATTTGGTACAGAAGAATGTTGTTGTGGTTGGCATAGGCTAGCAGTATGCGAATGGCTTCAAGCCTAGCCACAGGAGCAAAGGTTTCATCGAAGTCATTCCCTTCAGCTTGTGTGTAACCTTGAGCAACGAGACGAGCCTTGTTTCTAAAAACTTGACCATGCTCGTCTTGTTTGTTGCGATAGATCCATTTGGTGTCGATGATATTGTGCTTACAAGGATCGGGGCGCTTTACCAGCTCCCATACATTGTTCAGCTCAAACTATTGAAGCTATTCCTGCATGGCTTGAATCCATTCAGGTTCCATGAAGGCTTCATCAACTTTCTTGGGTTCATAAATAGAGACAAATGCAAAGTGCCCACGGAAATTTGCTAGCTGTGTTGCTCTTGAATGAGTGAGTGGACCAGGTGCATTGATGCTATCAATTATTTTCTTGATCTGGACTTCATTTGCAATGCAAGGATGAATTGGGCGAAGATTTTGCCCTTGCTAATCATTGTCTTCATCTTCAGCATTGGCTTCAGGCTGAGCAATGTCTTCATGCTGATTAGGTGCAGAAATGATGATTTTCTCTTCAGCTTGTTCCTCCGAAGGTATGATTTCTCTAGTACCCATAAGCTTGATAGATTCACTTGGTGTGGCTTCATCTAGCACATTTGGCAGGTGCTCTCAGTCAGGAGCTCGTATGATGTCTTCTTTAGGAACTTGTGAAGATAAACATGGTTGATGATGTGGCATGCTATATTAATAGCTTCAGGCCAGAATTTCCTTGGAGTTTTGTACTTATCAAGCATCGTTCGTGCCATCTCAATGAGGGTTCTGTTCTTGTGCTCCATGATGCCATTCTGCTGAGGTGTGTCTGGAGCAGAGAACTCATGCGTGATGCCCAATGTATCAAGATAAGTGTTGAGGCCAGTGTTCTTGAATTCAGTGCCGTTGTCACTTCTGATGTGCTTGATCTTGATGCCATAGTTGGTCATGGCACGATTGGTGAATCGTCTGAAGACATCCTGCACTTCAGTCTTGTAGAGAATTATGTGCACCCATGTATATCTTGAGTAATCATCAACAATGACGAAGCCATAGAGACATGCAGTGGTAGTAAGGGTAGAGCAGTGAGTAGGGCCAAATAAGTCCATGTGAAGCGGCTCAAAGGGATGTGTTGTTGTCATGATTGTCTTCGAGGGATGCTTGGCCCTAGTCATTTTTTCGTCTTCGCAGGCACCACACAAATGATCCTTCTTGAACTTGACACCCTCGATGCCTATGACATGCTTCTTCTTCACGAGAGTGTGCAAGTTCCTCATGCCCGCATGCCCTAGCCTGTCATGCGATAGCCAACACTTTGAAGCTTTTGCTAGAAGACATACGACCAGCTGTGGTCCTGCAGAGAAATCTAGCATATACATATCGTCTTTTCGATACCCTTCGAAGACTAGAGATTTGTCAGATTCCATAAGCACAGGTCAACAATATTTTCCAAATATCACAATCATGTTCAGATCACAAAGCATTGAGACCGGCATTAAGTTGAAACCAAGGGATTCAACAAGCATCACTTTATCCATGTGCTGATCCTTTGAGATTGCAAATCTACCTAGGCCCAATACCTTGCTTTTACCAGTGTCAGCAAATGTGATGTGACTCTTATCAGACGGACGTAGGGTTGAATCCATAAGAAGACTTCGATCACCAGTCATGTGGTTAGTGCATCCACTGTCCATAATCCACTCAGAAGCCTTCGGTGTCGTACCCTACAGTGCAGTTAGGGGGATAGGCTTCACAAAGAGAAGTGTGAAGCATAAACATTTAACTAACAAGCATACTATCAAAGTTCAGATCCTTGTTAGGGTAGATAGGATGATTGTCAAGAAATCCTGGGATGAAATACATAGTAAGACCATTTTGACATTTTATCTTGCGTCCCACAAGATGTTTTAGGTCCCCAGCATACGCATTAGAAGCCTTTGATTTCCGGCTCGACACCTTTCCCTGTAAAAGAGAGTTAATTTTTCTTAACCACCCACATTTTCTGGGGTGGCTTAGAAGCAATGAGTCTAAGTGCAGCATCTGAGAATTTAGGCTTTGGAGCCCTAGCAAATAGCCTTGCAGGAGGTGAATAATACTCATAAGAATAAGCAGAAAAGTTCTTGGTCTTATGAACATAGTGGTTTGACGAAACACGCTCATATTCATAAGTCTGAGTATAGTTTCCCTACAAAACATTGGCGTTAGGGTGACCCTGGTGGGTGCTCTGTCTGTATGAAGCCTTTGGACCATATGAAGCCTTTGGTCTGGGGTTTGTATTCTTCCCAGGTGGTGTCATGATGACATTCAGAGGAAGCTTCTCAAGACAGCTTTTGGGGACCCTGATCTTCTTCAGGGGTGGTCCATTCCTGCAGTTATTACCAATATACCTAGCAAACACTTCACCATTCTGATTCTTGAACACCTTATAGTATGCATCAAAGGATTCATCAATAATAATAGGGTTAGCACAAGTGAAGCCAGATAAGGTGGATGGGTCCATTAAAGGTCCCTTTGTAGCAACCCATGTGGTTTTGGGGTACTGCTCAGGCTTCCAGTATGAACCATCAACATTCATTTTCCTCTCGAACCCAACACCCTCTTTCTTAGGGTTTCGGTTCAGAATATGTTTCTTGAGGACATCACATAGTGTCTGATGCCCTTTGAGGCTTTGTACATCCCTGTTTCAAGCAATGTCTTCAACCTAGAATTCTCATCAGCAATAGTAGTGGTATCCTCAGAAGAGGGGTTAGTTACCACACCAGCAGTTGAAGATATTGCAACAGTAGCAGCAGTAGAACATTCAGGAACAGAGACAACGTTATCACGCTCAAGACATTTTAGACATGGTGGCTCAAAGTCTTCCTGAGCGGAACTGATCTATTGAGCGCGAAGTGAAACGTTCTCCTTTTGAAGATCTTCATGAGATGCTCTCGGGTTCTCAAGTTCCTGCTTCCTTTGAAGATAATCATAGCAAAGCTTCTCATGAGTAGCTGAGAGAGTTTCATGACGATTTTCAAGTTCCTCGTACTTAACATGAAGATTTTTAATGTATTCAATTAAGGACTGAGTTTGATTCATTTCCGCGTCCAACGGGTCATCGCTTTTGTCTAGCAACTTTTGAATATGTTCCATAGCAGTTTGTTGTTCAGTTGCAATTTTAGCAAGTGTTTTGTAGCTAGGTTTGGATTCACATTCAGAGTCATCTTCATTGGATGTTTGAAAGTAAGCATCGCATGAGTTTACCTTGGCACCACGTGCCTGGAGCAGTAGGTAGGAGTAGAGTTATCCTCATCATCGGCATCAGCTTCGGCGACGAGGCCATTGTCTTCGGTGTTGAAGATGGACTTGGTGACGTAGCCCGAAGCCAGAGCTAGGCTTGCCATGCCTGAATCGGACTCCTCCTCAGACTCCACCTCCGCCTCCTCAGAAGCAGACTCCTCCTCTGAATCGATCTCTTTGCCAACAAACGCACGAGCCTTGCTGGATGAGCTCTTCTTGTGAGATGAAGACTTTGATGAAGACTTTGAGGATTTCTTCTTCTTCTTGTCGTCAGAACCATATTCCTTGCTCTTCTTCTTAGATTCATTGTCCCATTGAGGACACTCGGAGATGTAGTGACCAGGTTTCTTGCATTTTTGGCATGTTCTCTTCTTGTGGTCACGAGTGGAAGATTCATCGTTTCTTGATTTGGATCTTGAAGACTTTCTGAAGCGATTCTTCTTGGAGAACTTCTGGAACTTCTTCACGAGCATAGCTAGCTCCTTTCCAATGTCTTCAGGACCCCCAAAACTGTAGTCGGATTCTTGTTCAGATGAGGAGACAACTTTTTCCTTCAAAGCACGGGTTCGGCCATAGTTGGGACCATAGATGTCTCTCTTCTCAGATAACTGGAACTCATGTGTGTTGAGCCTCTCAAGTATGTCAGACGGATCAAGATCTTTGAAGTCAAGACATTCTTGTATCATCAGGGCAAGGGTGTCGAATGAGCTGTCAAGTGATCTTAGGAGCTTCTTGATGATTTCGTGCTTCGTGATCTCAGTGGCGCCAAGTGCGCGAAGCTCATTTGCGATATCAGTGAGGCGGTCAAATGTGAGCTGGACATTCTCATTGTCGTTTGAAGCGGATGAAGAGGTTGTGAAGAACATCAATCCTTGAATCTCTCTGAGTTGACACGCATTCGTTGACCTTGGAGAGCCAGTCCCAGACCAGGTTCGCAGTTTCTAGTGCACTCACACGGCCATACTGTCCTTTGGTCAGATGACCATAGATGATGTTCTTGGCAGTCGAATCCAGTTGAATGAACCTCTTGACATCAGCAGCAGTGACACCTTCACCGACCTTGGGAACGCCATTCTTAACGACATACCAGAGGTCGACATCAATGGCTTCAAGATGCATGCGCATCTTATTCTTCCAGTAGGGGTAATTAGTGCCATCAAAAACGGAGCACACAGCGGAGACCTTGATTATCCCTGCAGTCAACATAGCTAAAACTCCAGGTAGTTAAACCGAATCACACAGAACAAGGGAGCACCTTCTTCTGATACCAATTGAAAGTCCTCGTTATCGAGTAGAGGGGGGTGAATAGGCGATTTTTATGAAAGTCTTCAAAACACGAGGTCTCTGAAGACAAACAGAAGAAATGAACCTATTGATATGCAGCGGAAGATAGACTACACTAGACAAGCCATAGTCAAGTAAGCAATGTAGTGAAAGCACGAAGACTATCAGCAGCTAGGTAGTATGGATCAGGATGGAAGACAGTATGATGCCAAACAAGAAATAGTATTCACTCAATGAAGTCAAATAGTTCAGATAAGCAAGCAATGACTTCACGAAGACAAATTGTAAATTAAAGGGAAAGAGAGGATAGAACCAGTTGCTTGGTGAAGACAAGGATTTGGTAGACCAGTTCCAGTTGCTGTGACAACTGTACGTCTGGTTAGGGAGGCTGAGACTTAACTTAGAAGACCGTGTCTTCACCTTATTCCCCTTGAGCTAAGGACACCCAGTCCTCGCCCAATCACTCTGGTAAGTCTTCAAGGTAGACTTCCAAACCTTCACAGACTTCGTTCACCGGCGATCCACAATGACTCTTGGATGCTCAGAACGCGACGCCTAACCGGCTCGAGGATTCAGAGTCCTCAAGTGTAACAAGTCTTCAGGTCATGCGGACAGAAAGACTTCAGTGATGCCTAACACTCTTTGGCTCTGGGTGCTTTGGGCTTTGTCCTCGCAAGGTTCTCTCTCTCTCATATTCCTCGGAGGTGGGTTGCTCTCAAACGACAAAAGTCGTGCACTAACTCTGAGCAACCACCAATTTATGGTGTAGGGGGTGAGCTATTTATAGCCAAGAGGCAACCCGACCTGATTTGTCCGAAATGACCCTGGGTCACTAATGAACCGACACGTGTCCAACGGTCGGATTTCAAACACACGAGGCAGCTTTACTTGAGCTACAAGCAAAGCTGGCTCATCCAGCTCTGGATAAGATTTGCTCTCATTGTCTTCGCTCGAAGACATAGAATTTTGGTTGAGCATCACATCAGTCACTCTGACTTTGTTCACTTGGACCCCACTTAATAGTATAGTGGTTCCTATGGCTCAACAAAGAAGAAAAGGAAACTATGAAACAACTATGTCTTCGTACTCCATTGTCTTCAAGTGAATGTCTTCACATGTCATAATCTTCATCGTGAATATCTTCACGAACCACCATTGTCTTAAATGTCTTCACACATTTTTAGGGGTCATCTCTAGTAGGTAAACTGAATCAATAAAGGGACTACTGCCTGTGTTATCCTGCAATTCTCACAAACACGTTAGTCCCTCAACCAAGTTTGTCGTCAATTCTCCAAAACCAACTAGGGGTGGCACTAGATGCACTTATAGAAATATATAGCTAGAGGGAGGAAGGGGATGACTTGGGAGGCAAGGAAGGGCGCCCACGGCCGAAACTTGGGAGGCCCGTGCGTACGGGGGAAGTTGGGCCCATGCGCACGGGGTCCCGTGTGCATGGTACACGTCCGTGTGCACGGGTGCTAAAGCGGCGAGGCCCGTGCGCACGGGGTCTGGAGGCCGTGCGCATGGAGGTGCGCATCTCGGTTACAGAAGCTCCTAGGGAGGCATGTGCGCACGGGGTCTTGGGGGCCCGTGGGCACGGGGTCACCTGGAAGGTGTTGTGTGTCTCCAGTTTGGCTCCTCCTTCTTCCTCATGGCTTTGGGGTGCTTCTCCAACTCCTTTGGGGTGTCCCTTAGCTGCATGGTGGCGTTGGTCTTCGTACCTAATGATACATGGCATGTTTTGGTGAGGTAGCCTCCATGTTCCATTTATATCCATATCGATCTCGAGTAGGAGTGAGTTCACCTCAGTTTCGATGGCACGTGCTCGAGCTCTTGTCATAGGTCCACGTGGTGCTTGATGTGTTGGTGTAGAGTCCATGGGGATGATGGAAGGATGCTCCTCATCAAATCATCTGATGACAACGCCGCTGCCACAGCACAGGTGACGCGACATGTCGTCCTTTTTGGAGGACGGGAGGCTGCAAGAGTAGAATCTGCCTCCCTCTTCTTGGTTCTCTTCTTGGTACCATGATGACATGGAGAGGGAGATGATAGAAGGATGGGGAACATGCAAGTAGGAACAGGATAGAGAGGCGCTGCAATGAAAGAGAAAGAGGGGCGCCTCCTTTTTGACAAAATGGGGATCTAGGTAGAGGAGTTAACGCCTCGCTTCGCATGGCGCATAACTCCAGGCGTTACCGCTCCGCACATAACCTAGAAACTGCTTCCCTAGTTTCAGAGGAAACGACATCATGTTCCCACTTACGGAAAAGGATAAACACTTTTTTAACCGTCCCATTAAATGGTTTGGCCCCACCCATGGTGAGGAAAAAGGAGGTACTCTTTCAAATTATGCAACCACAATCGTTATGGGCGGGCCCAGGGGCTACTTACAACACATTTAATATAGGGGTATCATGGAACCCCTATCAAATGGGCTCGTTCGAAAAAAAAAGCATAAACTAACAAGGAAAAGCCACGGTTTTTACTATCCAAATTAGTAAAAACCAGTGCCATCTGAGGCATGCATTAAACTTCAATTACACAGCTACTACCATACTGCGGGCCACAGACGATCCTGATGTAAGTCAAAAACGTCATTCATGGTGCCATTGGAGCCCAGAGCCCCGAGCATCCAACACATGTGTCACGAGGACAGGTAGTCCTTGCCGCACACTCCACCAACCATGCATTTAATGCTTGATCAGGCTGCTCAATGTAGCTCGACGCAGGTAGCCCTTACCACACACATTTGCATCGACCATTGCGGTACCCCCCCGGGGGGGCTATATAGGTGGCGATGTCACTTAGAGGGACATCTGATACAAGATCACAAACACACTCACACCATAGTTAGTACTGCAATAGTCAAGCACCACCCAAGGAGATCAATCGGCAAGCTTAGAGAAGTAGAGATAGGAGTGCTCGGGCACTCACGCTAGGACCCCGGCCACCACCGGTCACACCCCGAGCACCTCTTCTATCACACAACAAGCACCTGTACTTCCCACTTTTTTTGAGAAGTTGTACTTCCCACTTTGATATCAATAAGAACAATCCATGGCAGCCTGAACCTGTATAAAAATCCTTGTATCTCTTGTGGATTTCTTTTGGGTGAAACGGAGCGTTTTAGCCTCTTGCCAAACTCACAAATACATGGTATCCTTGATCCCTTGTGTCCTGATTTTACACTCCGATAGTAGCTGTAACGCCCGGATAATCATGCTACAGTAATCTCATGTTAATGGCGCCACGTCACCTCTGTCACTGTAGTTAATCTCAGGTTAATTCGAAACTGTTTCAAAATTCAAAGTCAAATTAAGGTCAACAATAAAAATTTTCAAAAGTTATAACAAAAATGTTCGGGTAGTGCCTAATATCACTTAGGTAGTTATAGTGAAGAGAACTCCTTTTTAGAAAATGCATAAATATTTTAAATTGAAATAAAACAGAGAAAAAAAGAAATTACAAAACAGAAAACAAAAGGAGAGAAAGCCCCCCCGGGCCGTGGCCCAACTGGGCCAACCCACCAGGCCCAGCCGGCCACCCACCCCCCACTCCTTATCCACTCACCACCCCCACCCACTCCACCGACAGCCCCACTCCCCCCCCCCATGAAAATATCTCCCCCCTCTCCCCCGATTGGATCGGGATCGAGGAGGGGAACCGCTCGACGCCGCCGCCCGGATCACCGTCGCCGTCCATCGCCTCGCCGGAGCGCTCCCCCGCCGGCCTGCTTCTCCTCTCCGTCGTCATCCCCGTCATCCACCTCGCGCCCTGCTGCCAAAACCCTACCAGCCCCGTGAGCTTCCCCTCCCTCCTCTCTCTACCATGCCGCGCGTCCGCTCCGCCGTGGCCGCGCCCTCTCCCCTGCGCTCCCGCGTCGTCCGCAGCTCCGGCCGCCGCTGCTTGCGGCTGCTCTAGCGCGCGCCCTCGACGCCTCCGCCCGCGCCTGCCCCGTCCGACCTCAAGACGTGCCCCGGCCGCGCTCACGGCGGCCCGCGCTCACCGTGGCCTCGCCCCGCACCGTTGCCTCACTCCCGCGCCGGTTCCCTCTCCCCTCTGTCCCCGCGCGAGCACCACCGCGCCGGCTTGCCCGTCGACTTGCCGCTGCATGCACCAACCACGCCGTCCCGCACCCGCGCACCGTGTCCCCGTGGTTGCGACATGTGCCCCTCACCGCAAGCGCTCTGGCGCCCGCTTGCCAGCGCGCCTCCCTGCTTCTACGAGCGCCCACATCAGCGCCCCTCCCCCCTGCTCACCCGCGTCGCGCTGACCCTCGCGCCGTCGCCTCGCACCCGCAGCCGTTGCCAGCCGGAGCTCCCTGCCGCTCGCCGCCCGCTGCCGCTCGTGGCCTCCTCCGCGCCCCTGTGCATGTCCGTTCGGGCGACACCGTGCTCGGATTCGCCCGTTAGCGCTCGCCCGTCGCCTCGTAGCCTGGACCAGTTAGGCCCCCTAGGGCCTATGACAAAGGGCCACACACCCAGAACGTTTCCAAAAAAAGGAAAAAAAATAATAAAAAAAATTAATTAATCAATTAATTAATTAACTTAATTAATTTTGATTAACTAAACTAATTAAACTGTTAGGTAATTAATTAATTAGTCAATGACACTGGGGCCCACCCCTAATTAATCGTGATTAGGTTAATTAATATGTTTAATTAAAATGTGTCACTGACCGGTGGGACCCACTGGTCAGGTTGACCGGTCAATCACTATTTACTGCTGATGTCAGCATGACATCATGCTGATGTCATAAATCCAATTTCGAATTAAATTAAATAATTAATTAAATTCCAGAGATTAATAAATTTTTTTGGAAATCATATATTTTAATCCGTAACTCGGATGGAAATACTTTCTACATGAAAGTTGCTCAGAACGACGAGACGAATCCGGATACGCAACCCGTTCGTCCGCCACACATCCCTAACCTATCGAACTCGCTACTTTCCCCCTCCGGTACCTCTGGCCGAAAACGCGAAACACCGGGAATACTTTCCCGGTTGTTTCCCCCCTTTGCCGGTATCACCTACTACCGCGATTGGGCGCAGCTAGCATCACGCTTTGCTTTGTCATGCATCGCTATGCATCTGTTTGCATTGTATTCATTGTTTCTTCCCCCTCGTCTTCCGCTAGACACCGAGACCGACACCGCTGCTACCTAGTACGACTACGGTGTTGACGACCCCTCCTTCTTGCCAAAGCAATCAGGCAAGCCCCCCCCCCCCTTGATCACCAGAGATCGCCTATTCTTCTCTATACTGCATGCATTAGAGTAGTTGATAGAGGCGAGGGTGTCCCGATCTTTCGATGAGATGATAACTATCGATTTGGTGGAGTCGACTTTGACGATCCGACTACAAACGTGCACAACGTTGCGCCTTAGCAATCGCTAAACCAACTTCGAGAGGTTATTGACCACGCCGGAGCACGATCAACCTGACCACGAAGGTCTATTCCTGCACGCAATCGAAGAACAAGCAAGAATATGATAAAGCAATCTGAATATTGCGAATATATATGAAGTATTGATAAAGGTGGGGATCCGGAAGCGGTCTTGGTCTAGTCGTTGGACACAAACGAAGTACACGAAGTTGCAATGGCTAACTTTTAACTAAACAAATCCCAAGGAAAAAGCTACTAGATGGATCTACTTATATAGGAGCAAGGGGTGGCGGCCAAGGAGGTGGGAGGACGTCCCAAGGCAGCCTAGAACTAACCCTAGGTCGTACAAGGCCAATGGGCCCAAGTGGAGGTGACGTAACACCTTTGGACTTGTAGTTTGACTCGGATTCTGCTGCAGCGTCAGATTGTTTCGTTCATAACTCAACGCTCCGGACGAATTTAAGGTGATTCCAATTGGAGTGGAAAGAGGACGAAATCTACTTTCCAACAAAAAAGAAACACCCAATTCGGAGTCCGTATGAAAAAGTTATTGCCATTTTGAGTCAGGTATGTCTGTGCAGTCCGAATCTGAATCCAGAACGTGAGAGACTTGGACTCTATCTTCTCTTGGCCCAAAAGTGACATGAAAGAACTTTTTGAACAGCAAGTAAACATCTCTTTCTCCCTTATCTTCATATGTGTGTTGTACAAATGTCCCATACACCTGCAATTAGACAAAACACAAAAGTGTGTGAAGTATTTTTGTTCTGGATAACAAAAATAGATTATTGAATAGTTTGCACTAGAAATCACCTGACAAATATGCATGTATGCAATATTTTTGGTCGCATCCAAGGTAGTCATGTCCTCATCATCCTCCCCTTCTTGAAAACAAAGCCGTCCTCGGCGTTGCTTAATCTGAAATGTGGCTAACAAAAAAGACAATGTGTACATGTTGTATATGTATATGTCATCCATTTTTACTTTCCTTAGTTTTTGCACATATGGCACATGTATACATGAGTAACCTTCATAATTCATAAAATCTAAAGCCAAAATATTATCACAAGAAGTAGAAGGCATGAAAATATTGCAACTCAGTTTGCACATATAAGCGAAGCTCTTATTCATTTTAAAAGGTTGACAATGTTCATCATTAAACCATCCCAACATTGGTGAATAAACCTTACTTGCGTCAAATTTACATTCTACAACATGCTTAAATAAGCAAACATGCAATAAGTCATTGGACACAGAATCATCACCAAGATTAGAGGTCATATCAAAATGATTAAACATTGGTTCTTTTGCATCAACAGTTAATTCAATGGGTGCACTCAAAATTGTTGGTATTTCAGTTGTTTGATCACATGGCAAAGTCAAATTGTCAAGATAGTCCTCTAAAATAGGTAGTGTGATCAAAGTAGTGGGTAGCTCATCAGATGGTGCATTCAAATTGACAAGGCATTCATCATTCTCATGTAGAGATGGAAGATCAGTACCTTTCTCATTACCTCTTATGATCAACTCAGATGGTGTAGCCACTCTCGGGGGTGATGTGTCACATGGTGGAGGTGATGTAGTCCTCACAACAACGGATGTGGATGGCATAGTATGCCTAGTAGTTGAAGGAACAATCATATCAACTCTTGGAATATGCAGCGTGCGCTTGTTCTCCTCATGAGCAACACGTCGTTTCATTTCCTGTTCAGCTTTGCAAGCAAGGCGAAACAAATGGTCCATAGGATAACACTCTTCATGAAATAATATCTCTTGAATATCACGGTTTAATCCTCCCCAAAATCTATCCATAAAATCATCTTCACTTTCTTCTAAAGAGGAATGCAACAAGGTAGTTTGTAAATCATCATAATATTTTGTTACAGTGTCACTACCTTGTTTTAAATGTTGCAACTTCTTAATCATGTCACGAGTATAGTAAGCGGGGACGAAAGTATGTCGCATGGCAAGTTTCAAATCATCCCAAGTAGTAGGTATATAATTAGGGTGTAACCGACAATATTCAGTCCACCAAACCAAAGCATAACCAGTGAAAGAACCAACTGCAACCTTAATCTTTTTATGTTCATCAAAATTATGGGAAGCAAATATATTTTTTATGTTGAACTCCCATTCAATATATAAAGCAGGTCTAAAACGGCCATTAAATGGTGGTATAGATACATTAACCTGATCATGTGCATTTGGATGTTTGTGCACCTCTCGTGACGGTTGTTGTATTTGCAAAGGTGGTGGCACGTCTCCCGCGATCGACAAAGCCCATGAATTGACTCTAGATCCTGACATGATTAGTAGAAACAAGAAACAAAATCCAAAATAATGTTCCTATAACTACTAGGATGTGGTGGTAAAACGCTCATAGTAAAGCAAATATCAATGTCTTACAAGTTCTTACCATGCAGCAGGCGGCGATCGGCAACCAGCGGTGTCAAGTAACTCCAAAAGTTGGGTAAAGCGATTGCCAAGTGAACATATGTATACACGGTGTAGAAATATGTGGAGCTGGGTTGGCTATATATGGTAGCAAAAGATTAGCAATAATCAATTCAAAGATGCAATGTTGAATAAACGCTCAACGACGATACTGTGCTGGTCCTAGGCTAGACCGGACTAGAGACGCGAGCCTAGAACACTAATGAGGTCACGACGTAGCAAAACTAGCATCAATAAAGGATATGAAGTAGCTCTGGACAGCAAGATATAAGTGAAGATCACAATAGCAGTAAAGATAATGATGTGAAACAACTGCCAAGCAGGATATACAACAACTCTCTCTCCAACTTTTCTCTTGAAAAGTTTGAGCAAATTTTCTGATAACTTTTTTCAAAGAATGCTACTAGCTCAAGCTTTCCAATGCAAAAAGAATCACTCAATTCCGAATTGATATGAGGAGTCAAAGAATTCGAAAACTGGCCTGAAAAACTGGAAGAAGTTGTGTCCGCGAACTTCGGAGGGCAAAAAGACCTATTTAGAAGACGATTTTGAGGTGTCAAATATTGAACAAGCTTCTGCAACTATTTAGATGCGGCTCGTCGCTAGCTTTAATTTGAGTACTCGTGGAGCCAAAACGGACTTTGTATGAGGAAGTTATGCCTGTTTTACTGAACAGTGCACAAAACAGATTCCAATCCGAATTCAACTACGAGATTGAGTCTAGATAGATCCGAATTTTTTTTTTCTTCTCTTTTTTTCTCCTCACACTTTTTTTTTCTCTTTTTCTTTTTTTTTTCTCTGACCTTTTTTTTCTCCCTCTTTCCAAGACAAACTAGATAAGATGCAGATTGGATCAAGCGAAGATGTGAATGACCTCAACTATGATTGTGACAATGAACTATGGATAGCACGAGGTGAAAATTGATGGATGGTGTGGTGAACAGCGGAAGGGATAACGATGCAGCGGCGACGTGACTAATGTGAACAGAACACGAAACTCTAAACGAACTAGACACTAAGACCAGCAACTCGACACGACGATGCAACCGATAATTCAATAATGCAAACAATGAAAAGAAAATTGCAAAGGCTCAGACTGGCTTGGCCAAAAGGATGAATAGATCTAACTTTTTTGTGGCTTTTTCTTGGACAATAGGTAAGAAAATAAATCTAATCTAGGGGAAACTGGAAATTCTCACCGAGCAACCTGAAAACTGATACCACTTGATAGAGGCGAGGGTGTCCCGATCTTTCGATGAGATGATAACTATCGATTTGGTGGAGTCGACTTTGACGATCCGACTACAAACGTGCACAACGTTGCGCCTTAGCAATCGCTAAACCAACTTCGAGAGGTTATTGACCACGCCGGAGCACGATCAACCTGACCATGAAGGTCTATTCCTGCACGCAATCGAAGAACAAGCAAGAATATGATAAAGCAATCTGAATATTGCGAATATATATGAAGTATTGATAAAGGTGGGGATCCGGAAGCGGTCTTGGTCTAGTCGTTGGACACAAACGAAGTACACGAAGTTGCAATGGCTAACTTTTAACTAAACAAATCCCAAGGAAAAAGCTACTAGATGGATCTACTTATATAGGAGCAAGGGGTGGCGGCCAAGGAGGTGGGAGGACGTCCCAAGGCAGCCTAGAACTAACCCTAGGTCGTACAAGGCCAATGGGCCCAAGTGAAGGTGACGTAACACCTTTTGGACTTGTAGTTTGACTCGGATTCTGCTGCAGCGTCAGATTGTTTCGTTCATAACTCAACGCTCCGGACGAATTTAAAGGTGATTCCAATTGGAGTGGAAAGAGGACGAAATCTACTTTCCAACAAAAAAGAAACACCCAATTCGGCGTCCGTATGAAAAAGTTATTGCCATTTTGAGTCAGGTATGTCTGTGCAGTCCGAATCTGAATCCAGAACGTGAGAGACTTGGACTCTATCTTCTCTTGGCCCAAAAGTGACGTGAAAGAACTTTTTGAACAGCAAGTAAACATCTCTTTCTCCCTTATCTTCATATGTGTGTTGTACAAATGTCCCATACACCTGCAATTAGACAAAACACAAAAGTGTGTGAAGTATTTTTGTTCTGGATAACAAAAATAGATTATTGAATAGTTTGCACTAGAAATCACCTGACAAATATGCATGTATGCAATATTTTTGGTCGTATCCAAGGTAGTCATGTCCTCATCGCAATATTCAGATTGCTTTATCATATTCTTGCTCTTTCTTCGATTGCGTGCAGGAATAGACCTTCGTGGTCAGGTTGATCGTGCTCCGGCGTGGTCAATAACCTCTCGAAGTTGGTTTAGCGATTGCTAAGGCGCAACGTTGTGCACGTGTGTAGTCGGATTCTGCTGCAGCGTCAGATTGTTTCGTTCATAACTCAACGCTCCAGACGAATTTAAAGGTGATTCCAATTGGAGTGGAAAGAGGACGAAATCTACTTTCCAACAAAAAAAGAAACACCCAATTCGGAGTCCGTATGAAAAAGTTATTGCCATTTTGAGTCAGGTATGTCTGTGCAGTCCGAATCTGAATCCAGAACGTGAGAGACTTGGACTCTATCTTCTCTTGGCCCAAAAGTGACGTGAAAGAACTTTTTGAACAGCAAGTAAACATCTCTTTCTCCCTTATCTTCATATGTGTGTTGTACAAATGTCCCATACACCTGCAATTAGACAAAACACAAAAGTGTGTGAAGTATTTTTGTTCTGGATAACAAAAATAGATTATTGAATAGTTTGCACTAGAAATCACCTGACAAATATGCATGTATGCAATATTTTTGGTCGTATCCAAGGTAGTCATGTCCTCATCAGTAGTGTAGCATGTTACTGATCTCCGTTTATCCTATCCTAATGCATAGCCTGTCCTTGCTACTACTGTTGTTACCCTTACCTGCAATCCTACATGCTTAGTATAGGATGCTAGTTTTCCATCAGTGGCCCTACATCCTTGTCCGTCTGTTCTGCTATACTATCAGGTCGTGATCACTTGGGAGGTCATCATGGGTATATACTATATACCTTATACATGATACCTGTGGTGACTAAAAGACGGGTCGGCTCGTAGGAGTACCCGCGAGTGGATCTTTGTGGCGCAGCGACTGGGCAGGTTGAGACCACCTAGGAGAGAGGTGGGCCTGGCCCTGGTCGGCGTTCGTGGTTATTTCAAAATAACACGGTTAACGAGTTCTTGGTATTTGAGCTAAATCTGGCTACTGGCCTATACACACTAGCCAACTACGCGGGAACAGTTATGGGCACTCGACGTCGTGGTATCAGCCGAAGCCTTTGTGACGTCAGCGACTGAGGGGTGCGCGCCGGATTGGAACGTAAGCCTGCTCTTGTATTAAGGTGGCTAGTTCTGCTTCCGTCCGCCCTCGCAACGTGCAGGTGTGCTAAGGGCGGTGGGCCCAGACCCCTGTGTGCTTAGGTTTAGACCAGCGTGCTGACCTCTCTGTTGGCCTAGGTGGGGCTGCGACATGATGATCTTCCGAGGCCGGGCATGACCCAGGAAAGTGTGTCCGGCCAAATGAGATCAAGCGTGTTGGGTTATGTGGTGCACCCCTGCAGGGAAGTTAATCTATTCGAATAGCCGTGATCTTCGATAACAGGATGACTTGGAGTTGTACCTCGACCTGATGACAACTAGAACTGGATACTTAATAAAACACACCCTTCCAAGTGCCAGATACAACCCGGTGATTGCTCTCTAACAGGGCGATGAGGAGGGGATCGCCGGGTAGGATTATGCTATGTGATGCTACTTGGAGGACCTCAGTCTACTCTCTTCTACATGCTGCAAGACGGAGGCTGCCAGAAGCGTAGTCTTCGACAGGATTAGCTATCCCCCTCTTATTCTGCCATTCTGCAATTTAGTCCACCGATATGCCCCTTTACACATATACTCATGCATGTGTAGTGTAGCTCCTTGCTTGCGAGTACTTTGGATGAGTATTCACGGTTGCTTTTCTCCCTCTTTTTCCCCTTTCCCTTCTACCTGGTTGTCGCAACCAGATGCCGGAGCCCAGGAGCCAGACGCCACCATCGACGACGACTCCTACTACACCGGAGGTGCCTACTACTACGTGCAGCCCGCTGACGACGACCAGGAGTAGTTAGGAGGATCCCAGGCAGGAGGCATGCGCCTCTTTCGATCTGTATCCCAGTTTGTGCTAGCCTTCTTAAGGCAACTTGTTTAACTTATGTCTGTACTCAGATATTGTTGCTTCCGCTGACTCATCTATGATCGAGCACTTGTATTCGAGCCCTCGAGGCCCCTGGCTTGTATTATGATGCTTGTATGACTTATTTATGTTTTAGAGTTGTGTTGTGATATCTTCCCGTGAGTCCCTGAACTTGATCGTACACATTTGCGTGCATGATTAGTGTATGATTGAATCGGGGGCGTCACAAGTTGGTATTAGAGCCGACTGCCTGTATGAATCCCCCTTCCACACATCTTGGCCGAAGTCGAGTCTAGACATTGCAAAAACTTTTACTAACATGGTTGTGTGTCTTACGGGCCCACGTCGCCATCGGGTGGTACTAGGATCTTTTACTCCTCGACCTTTACTCTGGGACCCTGAACTCTTTTCTACTCGGGTTAGACGAATTTACTAACTCTAACACTAGGATCCCGTGACGACATTCACCCCAAAGTTGGATAAAGCCATAGTTATTACTTAGAATAGTATTTTGAACAATTTCAACACTATCATTTGACTCCTTTGAAACATCTTTGCTTCCAAATGGAACCCACGAGGCAGGTCGTGCACCACACGACGGCCACTGGTGCCTCGGGATCACCTGCCGTGCTAGCTGAGATGATGACCTATCTGGGTTATCGCTGGCACCCTGAGTACACCGTCTTCGAGGAGTACCAGGACTTTAACCAGGAGAAGTACCGTGCCATCGTCCACCTCTACTCTCGGGAGTATGACTCCACTACTGTGCTGCACACCGCTCATGGTGTTGGAGTGACCATCGATATGGCAGTTTCACGATGCTGCTTATGCTGCTCTGACACGCCTTCGTAGAGAGTATCGGGAGTTGGACACCTCCCCCTTCAGGCACATTGCTATCGCATCCGATGTTGGTGCGGAGGGTTACTACACTGCTGCCTACTCCACTTTCACCCGAGAGCCCTTCTACCATCAGAACCTGGTTCTGCATGCTGATGGGCTGGATCGAGCTAACCGAGCTCTTCGCCACGAGTTTTGCACCACCCGTCAGCACCTTTACCATGCTCTGACGATGTTGCACCCCTTTGTCGGATCTAGAGAGCTACCGCGTTAGGCGATCTACCCAGCTAGGACCATGATGCCCCAGGGTGTCGGCTGGCTAGATGTGGGAGGCTACTCTCCCCCACTTGGTCCTCTTCTGCCACTTGAGCGTCGGGTTCTGCACCAGAGTATCCGCGGACCCCCACGTTGCTGACGTGGAGTTCCCGATGCCACACTACCAGCTTTCAGGCTACATCTACCTCCGCGGTACCGCGTGGGACTGATGTAGGCTTGCTTGTTAGTGTTAGATGCATTCGCCGCGAGCCTGCGTGCTGCCTATGATGTCTTTAGTTTATGTACTGAACTCTGTGTACCGAACTCTATGCATGATCCCTTTTGTAAGATATGCCGACTACTATGTAGTATCTATCGTGTTGCTTTCATTATGCATGTTTCATCATGAATGATTCTTGTCTTTGCAAATTTCTCAATGTTGAACAACCCCTGTTATATATTAGCAGGATGGTTAGACCAGGTGGTCGTGGTAGTGGTGGCAACGCCCCACCACTGCCTGAGTACATGGCTGGTATGATCCAACAGCTTGAGATGAATCGCCAGTTCATGGAGAATATGATGGCTCAGTTTCCTCGCCCCAATATGAACCAGCAGCCAACCCCAGTAACTCTACAGGATTTCATGCGCCTGAACCCAACTGTGTACCGCAGCTCAACTCAGACTCTGGATGCTGATGGCTGGCTCCGTGACATCACCTATGAGATGGAGTCTGCTGATGTAGCCCCTGCCAGCTATGTCACCTTTGCTTCCTTCTTCCTGAAGGGACCCGCAGCTCAATGGCGGGACAGCCACAGGCGTACTCTGCCAGCTGGAACAATCATCACCTGGCCAGACTTCCAAGCTGCTTTCCGTGCCCGCTTCATTCCTCAAGGAGTCATGGAACGGAAGAAGCGTGAGTTCCGCAACCTCACCCAAGGCAACAAAACTGTTGAAGCTTATCAGCAGGAGTTTCTGGACTTGTCTCGCTATGCTGAAGAGGACATTGCAACTAATGCACGCAGACAGGAGAAGTTCCGTGACGGCCTTCAAGCTGACATCAAGCTCGCACTTCTAGTGCATGACTTTACTGATTTCGCCACCTTGGTGAACAAGGCCATCAATGTCGAAACTGGTCTCCAGGAATACCAGAGCTCTCACAGGCGCAACCGTGACATGGGCTCATCTTCGGGCCCGCCCTCGCAGAAGCGTAAGATATGGATTCCCAACAGCATGTACCAGCCAACTGCACCTCCCCCAAGGCAGACCTATGTTGCACCTCGTCTGCCTCCTCCTCCATCTAGGCAGCCAAGACTTCCAGCTCCACCACCCCAAGCTCCTGTTCCCACTTCCAATAATGGTTTGTGCTACAAGTGTGGTCAACCAGGTCACCTTGCAAGGGATCGCAATCAGAATCAGAATTAACTGGCCCTTCCCGCAGCTGGCCATGGAAACAACCAGCCCCGCAACAACAATGCCAAGTCTTATGGTCGTGTTCATGCCAACCACGTTGATCTGAACGAAGCTCAAGACCAGCCTACTACTGTGATGGGTACACTCCTCGTAAATTCGGTACCAGCATCAGTTTTATTTGATACAGGTGCATCGCATTCATTCATGTTAGAAGATTTTGCATTCATGCATGGCATTAAAAGCAAAGACATGAATGCTTCACTATTAGTACACACCCATGCGGACCAATGTCGAACCTCCATGATTTGCAACGACGTCCCCGTTGAAATCGAAGGACTGGAATTTCTTGTCTCTCCCATTGTACTGAAGTCCTGTAGCATTGATCTCATTCTGGGAATGAATTGGTTAAAAGCGCATACTGCTTCTATCGTTTGCGCCACCAAGACCGTCCATCTGCTACACCCTTCTGATGAAATAATAAGCTACAATGCTCGTCTGGTTCAGAATGCCGAGGCAAGGCTCTATGCATTGAATGCATTGAACGCTGCACCACTCGGGGGCATTGAAAACATTTCCGTCGTTCGCGAATTCCAAGACGTCTTTCCTGAAGAACTTCCCGGGATTCCCCCTGCTAGAGTTGTCGAATTCGTCATCGACTTGAAACCAGGCACCACTCCTATAGCCAAGCGGCCCTACAAGATGCCGCCGCATGAACTCCTTGAGCTTAAGGAGGAAATCAACAAATCTCTTCGCAAAGGATTTATTCGCCCAAGTTGCTCTCCTTGGGGAGCACCTTCTCTCTTTGTCAAGAAGAAGGATGGGACAAACCGATTAGTCCAAGACTACCGACCTATTAACCAAGCTACCATTCAGAACAAGTATCTTCTTCCTCGGATCAATGATATGTATGATCAACTGGCTGGTTCATCAATGTTCTCTAAACTTGACTTGAGGTTGGGTTACCACCAGATCTGTGTTCGTGAAGAGGATATCCCAAAGACCGCCTTCGTGACTCGATATGGTTCATACGAGTACACTGTCATGTCATTTGCCTTAACCAATGCTCCAGCCACCTTCTCTCGCCTGATGAACTATATATTCATGGATTACCTCGACAAGTTCGTTGTGGTTTATCTGGATGATATCCTGGTATTTTCCAGGAACGAAGAAGAGCATGTTGAACATCTTCGTCTTGTGCTAGAAAAGCTACGAGAGCATCAGCTATATGCCAAGTTCTCCAAATGTGAATTCTGGCTACCCGAAGTAACCTATCTTGGGCATGTCATATCTAAGGATGGCATTGCCGTTAACCCTGAACGAGTTCAGGCTATTCTCGATTGGACTCCTCCGAAGAATGTCAAGCAAGTCAGAAGTTTTCTCAGTCTTGCCAGCTATTGCCATCGATTCGTCGAGAACTTCTCCAAGATCGCCAGGCCTCTGACTAACCTGTTGCATAAGGGCGTCAAGTTCCAATGGACAGACAAATGTCAAGAAAGTTTCCAGGCACTCAAAGACAAGTTGACTTCTGCCCCAGTGCTTGCTCCACCTGATACTAAGAAGGACTTCATCATTTACTGCGATGCTTCTCGTCAAGGATTAGGCTGTGTCCTAATGCAAGACCGCAAAGTTATTGCTTATGACTCTCCGCAATTGCGCCCTCACGAAGAGAACTACCCAGTTCACGACCTCGAGCTTGCTGCTGTCATTCATGCACTTAAACAGTGGCGACATTACCTTCTCGGTAATCGTTGCGAGATCTTCACCGACCACCAAAGTCTGAAGTATCTGTTTACTTAGCCAGACCTGAACCTCCGTCAGCAGAGATGGATGGAGATTGTTGCAGACTTTGACGTGGGTATTTCTTATACACCAGGCAAGGCTAATGTAATGGTCGATGCCTTGAGCCGCAAGTCATATTGCAACCACTTACAGGTTCACAAAGTTCAGCCCTCGCTTGTTGAAGAATTTAGAAAGTTGAACCTCCATATTGTTCCTCCTGGTGCACTCGCTCCCCCTCCTCCTGAGTGCCGCAAAATTAACCTCCGTGTTGTCTCCTAGGGTTCCCTCAATACCCTGGCTGTCGAACCAGATCTCGTGGACTCCATCAAGACAATACAGGGATATGACTCTGAAGCCCACAAGATTAAGCGCTACCTCGCAGAAGGAAAGCCCTCATTCTTCACTATTGTTGATGATGGTGCCTTGTACTTCAAAGGACGCCTAGTGGTGCCGTGTAAGGAGAAAAACCTGAATATGACTCAGAAAGTTATGAAAGAAGCTCATGATACACCTCTATGTATCCATCCTGGTAGTACAAAGATGTACCAAGACATCCGTCAGAGATTCTGGTGGTCTAATATGAAGCAAGACATTGCTCGTTATGTTGCTGAGTGTGACGTTTGCCGTCATATCAAAGTAGAACATCAAAGGAATGCTGGAACTCTGCAACCTATCTCTATTCCTGAATAGAAATGGGACCATGTCGAGATGGACTTCGTCACTGGATTTCCCAAATCGCAGAAAGGTAATGATGTTATTCTTGTCGTCATTGACCGGCTTTCTAAAGTTGCACATTTTCTGGCGGTCAAAGAAACGATAACTGCTAGTCAGCTTGCAACTCTCTACATGTCCAGAATTGTTTCACTTCACGGTATTCCACTGGTTATCAGTTCGGACCGTGGCAGCTTATTCACTTCAAGATTCTGCGCAAATTTCCAAGAAGCTATGGGAACTCATATGTCATTCAGTACTGCGTTTCATCCTCAGTCGCAAGGACAAGTTGAACGTGTCAACCAAGTTCTCGAAGACATGCTTCGAGCTTGTGTTATTTCCTTCGGCAAGAAATGGGAGGAATCTCTCCCATATGCTGAGTTCTCTTATAATAATAGCTATCAAGCTAGTCTGAAGATGGCCCCCTTCGAAGTGTTATATGGACGAAAGTGTCGAAACCCTCTAAACTGGTCAGAAACTGGGGAACGTCCACTCTTCGGTCCGGATATTATCCAACATGCCGAAGAACAAGTCCGCATTATGCGCAAGAATCTCAGGACTGCTCAGTCGCGTCAGAAGAGTCAGTATGACCGTAAACATAAAGACATGGTCTATCAACCTGGCGAAAAGGCTTATCTTCGAGTTACACCAATGAAGGGTGCACACCGCTTCTGGATCAAGGGCAAGCTAGCTCCTCGCTATATTGGCCCATTCACTATTCTAGAAAGGGGTGGAAAAGTGGCTTATCAACTGGAGCTTCCGCCGAACCTTTCTCAGGTTCACGATATGTTCCACGTGTCACAGCTCCGCCGTTGCTTCAAGGACCCAATCCGAGCAGTGGATCATGAAGTGCTCGAATTGCAGCAGGACCTCTCCTATAAAGAGCATCCGGTCCGCATTCTCGACCAAGCTGAACGACGCACACGTCAGAAGGCGATCAAGTTCCTCAAAGTCCAGTGGTCGCACCATTCTGAAGATGAAGCCACCTGGGAACGCGAGGATCGCCTACGTGATGAATACCCCGCATTGTTTCCTTCTACCTCCTAAATCTCGGGACGAGATTTCTTGTGGTGAAGGAGATTTGTAACGCCCGGATAATCATGCTACAGTAATCTCACGTTAATGGTGCCACGTCACCTCTGTCACTGTAGTTAATCTCAGGTTAATTCGAAACTGTTTCAAAATTCAAATTCAAATTAAGGTCAACAATAAAAGTTTTCAAAAGTTATAACAAAAATGTTCGGGTAGTGCCTAATATCACTTAGGTAGTTATAGTGAAGAGAACTCCTTTTTAGAAAATGCATAAATATTTTAAATTGAAATAAAACAGAAAAGAAAATAAAAAAAGAAATTACAAAACAGAAAACAAAAAGAGAGAAAACCCCCTGGGCCGTGGCCCAAATGGGCCAACCCACCAGGCCCAGCCGACCACCCACCCCCACTCCTTATCCACTCACCACCCCCACCCACTCCACCGACACCCCCACTCCCCCCACCACGAAAATATCTCCCCCCTCTCCCCCGATTGGATCGGGATCAAGGAGGGGAACCGCTCGACGCCGCCCGGATCGCCATCGCCGTCCATCGCCTCGCCGGAGCGCTCCCCCGCCGGCCTACTTCTCCTCTCCGCTGTCGTCCCCGTCATCCACCTCGCGCCCCGCTGCCAAAACCCTACCGGCCCCGTGAGCTTCCCCTCTCTCCTCTCTCTGCCGTGCCGCGTGTCCGCTCCGCCGTGGCCGCGCCCTCTCCCTCCCGCGCTCCCGCGTCGTCTGCAGCTCCGACCGCTGCTGCTTGTGGCTGCTCCAGCGTGCACCCTCGACGCCTCCGCTTGCGCCTGCCCCGTCCGGCCTCAAGACGCGCCCCGGCCGCGCTCAACTTGGCCTCGCCCCGCACCGTTGCCTCACTCCCGCGCCGGTTCCCTCTCCCCTCTGTCCCCTCGCGAGCACCATCGCGCCGGCTTGCCCTTCGACTTGTCGCTGCATGCGCCAACCATGCCGTCCCGCACCCGCGCACCGTGTCGCCGTGGTTGCGACCTGTGCCACTCACCGCAAGCGCTCCGGTGCCCGCTCGCCGGCCGCGCCTCCCTGCTTCTGCGAGCGCCCACATCAGCACGCCTCCTACTCACCCGCGTCGCGCTGACCCTCGCGTCGTCGCCTCGCACCCGCAGCCGTTGCCCGCCGGAGCTCCCTGCCGCTCGCCGCCCGCTGCCGCTCGAGGCCTCCTCCGCGCCCCTGTGCGTGTCCGTTCGGGTGACGCTGTGCTCGGGTTCGCCCGTTAGCGCTCGCCCGTCGCCCGGTAGCCCGCACCAGTTAGGCCCCCTGGGGCCTATGACAAAGGGCCCCACGCCCAGAACGTTTCCAAAAAAAGGAAAAATAATAATAATAATAAAATAAATAAATAATTAATTAACTTGATTAATTTTGATTAATTAAACTAAATAAAGTATTAGGTAATTAATTAATTAGTCAATGACAGTGGGGCCCACCCCTAATTAATCCTGATTAGGTTAATTCAAATGTTTAATTAAAATGTGTCGCTGACCGGTGGGACCCACTGGTCAGGTTAACCAGTCAACCACTGTTGACTGCTGACGTCAGCATGACATCATGCTGATGTCATAAATCCAATTTCGAATTAAATTAAATAATTAATTAAATTCTAGAGATTAATAAATTCTTTTGGAAATCATATCTTTTAATCCGTAACTCGGATGGAAATACTTTCTACATGAAAGTTGCTCAGAACGACGGACGAATCCGGTTACGCAGCCCGTTCGTCCGCCACACATCCCTAACCTATCGAACTCGCAACTTTCCCCCTCCGGTACCTCTGGCCGAAAACACGAAACACCGGGAATACTTTCCCGATTGTTTCCCCCCTTCGCCGGTATCACCTACTACCGCGATTGGGCGCACCTAGCATCACGCTTAGGGCGGCAGGAAGCAGAACTAGCCCCCTTAATACAAGAGCAGGCTTACGTTCCAATCCGGCGCGCGCCGCTCAGTCACTGACGTCACGAAGGCTTCGCCTGATACCACGACGTCGAGTGCCCATAACTGTTCCCCCGTAGTTGGCTAGTGCATATAGGCCAGTAGCCAGACTCAGATCAAATACCAAGAACTCGTTAAGCGTGTTATTTTGAAATAACCGCGAACGCCGACCAGGGCCAGGCCCACCTCTCTCCTAGGTGGTCTCAACCTGCCCTGTCGCTTCGCCACAAAGATCCACTCGCGGGTACTCCTACGAGTCGACCCGTCTTTTAGTCACCACAGGTATCATGTATAAGGTATATAGTATATACCCGTGATCACCTCCCGAGTGATCACGGCCCGATAGTATAGCACAACAGACGGACAAGGATGTAGGGCCACTGATGGAAAACTAGCATCCTATACTAAGCATGTAGGATTGCAGGTAAAGGTAACAACAGTAGTAGCAAGGACAGGCTATGCATCAGGATAGGATAAACGGAAAGCAGTAACATGCTACACTACTCTAATGCATTCAGTATAGAGAAGAATAGGCGATATCTGGTGATCAAGGGGGGGGCTTGCCTGATTGCTCCGGCAAGAAGGAGGGGTCGTCAACACCGTAGTCGTACTAGGTGGCAGCGGTGTCGGTCTCGGTGTCTAGCGGAAGAAGAGGGGGAAGAAACAATGAATACAATGCAAACAGATGCATAGCGATGCATGACAAAGCAAAGCGTGATGCTAGGTGCACCCAATTGCGGTAGTAGGTGATACCGGCGACGGGCCCAGCCCCTGTGCGCTTAGGTTTAGACCGGCGTGCTGACCTCTCTGTTGGCCTAGGTGGGGTTGCGACGTGTTGATATTCCGAGGCCGGGCATGACCCAAGAAAGTGTGTCCGGCCAAATGGGATCAAGCGTGTTGGGTTATGTGGTGCACCCCTGCAGGGAAGTTAATCTATTCGAATAGTCGTGATCTTCGGTAACAGGATGACTTGGAGTTGTACCTTGACCTTATGACAACTAGAACCGGATACTTAATAAAACACACCCTTCCAAGTGCCAGATACAACCCGGTGATCGCTCTCTAACAGGGCGATGAGGAGGGGATCGCCGGGTAGGATTATGCTATGCGATGCTACTTGGAGGACCTCAGTCTACTTTCTTCTACATGCTGCAAGACGGAGGCTGCCAGAAGCGTAGTCTCCGACAGGATTAGCTATCCCCCTCTTATTCTGGCATTCTGCAGTTCAGTCCGCCGATATGCCCCTTTACACATATACACATGCATATGTAGTGTAGCTCCTTGCTTGCGAGTACTTTGGATGAGTACTCGCGGTTGCTTTTTGTTGGGGATCGTAGCAGAAATTAAAATTTACCTACGCATCACCAAGATCTATCCATGGAGTATTCTAGCAACGAGGGGATAGGAGAGCATCTACATACCACTTGTAGATCGCAGCGGAAGCGTTCAAGAAGAACGTGGATGATGGAGTCGTACTCGTCGTGATCCAAATCACCGATGACCAGCGCCGAACGGACGGCACCTCCGCGTTCAACACACGTACGGTTGGGATGACGTCTCCTCCTTCTTGATCCAGCAAGGGGGAAGGAGAGGTTGATGAAGATCCAGCAGCACGACGGCGTGGTGGTGGATGCAGCAGAGTTCCAGCAGGGCTTCGCCAAGCTTTTGTGGAGAGAGGGAGAGGTGTAACGGGGAGAGGGAGGCGCCAAGGCTGCAGGGTGCGGCTGCCCTCCCTCCCCCCCTTTATATAGGCCCCCTAGGGGGGGCGCCGTCCCTGGAGATCCATCTCCAAGGGGGGCGGCGGCCAGGGGGATGGCTTGCCCCCCAAGCCATGTGGGGCGCCCCCTGCCCTAGGGTTTTCAACCCTAGGCGCAGGGGGGAGGCCCATGGGGGGCGCACCAGCCCACTATGGGCTGGTTCCCTCCCCACTTCAGCCCACGGGGCCCTCCGGGATAGGTGGCCCCACCCGGTGGACCCCCGGGACCCATCTGGTGGTCCCATGTACAATACCGGTGACCCCCAGATCATTCCCGATGGCCGAAACGACACTTCCTATATATAATTCTTTACCTCCGGACCACTCCGGAACCTCTTGTGACGTCCGGGATCTCATCCGGGACTCCTAAGAACCTTCAGTTTGCTGCATACTAATATCTTTAACAACCCTAGCGTCACCGAACCTTAAGTGTGTAGACCCTATGGGTTCGGGAGACATGCAGACATGACCGAGACGATCTCCGGTCAATAACCAACAGCGGGATCTGGATACCCATGTTGGCTCCCACATGCTCCTCGATGATCTCATCGGATGAACCACGATGTCGAGGACTTAATCAATCCCGTACTCAATTCCCTTTGTCCATCGGTACGATACTTGCCCGAGATTCAATCGTCAGTATACCGATACCTTGTTCAATCTCGTTACCGGCAAGTCTCTTTACTCGTTCCCGTAATACATCATCCCGTGAACAACACCTTGATCACATTGAGCTCATTATGATGACGTCTTACCGAGTGGGCCCAGAGATACCTCTCCGTCACACGGAGTGACAAATCCCAGTCTCGATTCATGCCAACCCAACAGATACTTTCGGAGATACCTGTAGTGCACCTTTATAGTCACCCAGTTACGTTTTGACGTTCGATACACCCAAAGCATTCCTACGATATCCGGGAGTTGCATAATCTCATGGTCTAAGGAATGATACTTGACATTCAGAAAAGCTCTGGCAAACGAACTACACGATCTTTGTGCTATGCTTAGGTTTGGGTCTTGTCCATCACATCATTCTCCTAATGATGTGATCCCGTTATCAATGACATCCCCATGTCCATAGTCAGGAAAACATGACTATCTATTGATCAACGAGCTAGTCAACTAGAGGCTTACTAGGGACACATTGTGGTCTATGTATTCACACATGTATTATGATTTCCGAACAATACAATTATAGCATGAACAATAGACAATTATCATGAACAAGGAAATATAATAATCCATTTATTATTGCCTCTAGGGCATATTTCCAACAGTCTCCCACTTGCACTAGAGACAATAGTCTAGTTACATTGTGATGAATCGCACACCCATGGAATTTTGGTGTTGATCATGTTTTGCTCTAGGGAGAGGTTTAGTCAACGGATCTGCCACATTCAGGTACGTATGTACTTTATAAATCTCTATGTCTCCATTTTGAACACTTTCACGAATGGAGTTGAAGCGACGCTTGATATGTCTGGTCTTCGTGTGAAACCTGGGCTCCTTCGCAAGGGCAATTGCTCCAGTGTTGTCACAGAAGAGAGTCATTGGGTCCGACGCATTGGGTATGACTCCTAGGTCGGTAATGAACTCCTTCACCCAGACTGCTTCTTGTGCTGCCTCCGAGGCGGCCATATACTCTGCTTCACATGTAGATCCCGCCACGACGCTTTGCTTGCAACTGCACCAGCTTACTGCCCCTCCATTCAAAATATACACGTATCCGGTTTGTGACTTGGAGTCATCCAGATCTGTGTCGAAGCTAGCGTCGACGTAACCCTTTACGACGAGCTCTTCGGCACCTCCATAAACGAGAAACATATCCTTAGTCCTTTTCAGGTACTTCAGGATGTTTTTGACCGCTGTCCAGTGTTCCTTGCTGGGATTACTTTGGTACCTACCTACCAAACTTACGGCAAGGTTTACATCGGGTCTGGTACACAGCATGGCATACATAATAGACCCTATAGCTGAGGCATAGGGGATGACACTCATCTCTTCTATATCTTTTGCCGTGGTCGGGCATTGAGCCGTGCTCAATCGCACACCTTGCAATACAGGCAAGAACCCCTTCTTGGACCGATCCATTTTGAACTTCTTCAAAATCTTGTCAAGGTACGTACTTTGTGAAAGACCGATGAGGCGTCTCGATCTATCCCTATAGATCTTGATGCCTAATATATAAGCAGCTTCTCCAAGGTCCTTCATTGAAAAACACTTGTTCAAATAGGCCTTTATGCTTTCCAAGAATTCTATATCATTTCCCATCAATAGTATGTCATCCACATATAATATGAGAAATGCTACGGAGCTCCCACTCACTTTCTTGTAAACGCAGGCTTCTCCATAAGTCTGCATAAACCCAAACGCTTTGATCATCTCATCAAAACGAATGTTCCAACTCCGAGATGCTTGCACCAGCCCATAGATAGAGCGCTAGAGCTTGCATACTTTGTTAGCATTCTTAGGATCGACAAAACCTTCCGGCTGCATCATATACAATTCTTCCTTAAGGAAGCCGTTAAGGAATGCCGTTTTGACGTCCATTTGCCATATCTCATAATCATAGTATGCGGCTATTGCTAACATGATTCGGACAGACTTCAGCTTCGCTACGGGAGAGAAAGTCTCATCGTAGTCAACCCCTTGAACTTGCCGATAACCCTTAGCGACAAGTCGAGCTTTATAGATGGTCACATTACCATCCGCGTCTGTCTTCTTCTTGAAGATCCATTTATTTTCTATGGCTCGCCGATCATCGGGCAAGTCACTCAAAGTCCATACTTTGTTTTCATACATGGATTCTATCTCGAATTTCATGGCTTCTAGCCATTTGTCGGAATCTGGGCCCGCCATCGCTTCTTCATAGTTCGAAGGTTCACCGTTGTCCAACAACATGACTTCCAGGACAGCGTTGCCGTACCACTCTGGTGCGGAACGCGTCCTTGTGGACCTACGAAGTTCAGTAGGAGCTTGATCAGAAGTATCTTGATCATCATCATTAACCTCCTCTCTAATCGGTGCAGGCACCACAGGAACATTTTCCTGAGCTGCGCTACTCTGATTTTCAAGAGGTAGTACTTCATCAAGCTCTACTTTCCTCCCACTTACTTCTTTCGCGAGAAACTCTTTCTCTAGAAAGGACCCGTTTTTGGCAACAAAGATCTTGCCTTCGAATCTGAGGTAGAAGGTATACCCAACTGTTTCCTTGGGGTATCCTATGAAGACGCATTTTTCCGATTTGGGTTCGAGTTTTTCAGGTTGAAGTTTCTTGACATAAACATCGCAACCCCAAACTTTCAGAAACGACAGCTTAGGTTTCTTCCCAAACCACAATTCATACGGTGTCGTCTCAACGGATTTTGACGGAGCCCTATTTAAAGTGAATGCGGCTGTCTCTAGAGCGTATCCCCAAAATGATAGCGGTAGATCTGTAAGAGACATCATAGACCGCACCATATCCAATAGAGTGCGATTACGACGTTCGGACACACCGTTTCGCTGAGGTGTTCCAGGCGGCGTGAGTTGTGAAACGATTCCACATTTTCTTAAGTGTGTGCCAAATTCGTGACTTAAATATTCTCCCCCACGATCTGATCATAAGAACTTTATTTTTCTGTCACGTTGATTCTCAACCTCACTCTGAAACTCCTTGAACTTTTCAAAGGTCTCAGACTTGTGTTTCATTAAGTAGACATACCCATACCTACTCAAATCATCAGTGAGAGTGAGAACATAACGATAGCCTCTGCGAGCCTCAACGCTCATTGGACCACACACATCTGTATGTATGATTTCCAACAAGTTGGTTGCTCGCTCCATTGTCCCTGAGAATGGAGTCTTGGTCATTTTGCCCATGAGGCATGGTTCGCACGTGTCAAATGATTAATAATCGAGAGACTCTAAAAGTCCATCAGCATGGAGCTTCTTCATGCGTTTGACACCAATGTGACCAAGGCGGCAGTGCCACAAGTATGTGGGACTATCGTTATTAACTTTACATCTTTTGGTATTCACACTATGAATATGTGTAACATCACGTACGAGATTCATTAACAATAAACCATTAACCATCGGAGCATGACCATAAAACATATTACTCATATAAATAGAACAACCATTATTCTCAGATTTAAATGAGTAGCCATCTCGTATTAAACGAGATCCAGATACAATGTTCATGCTCAAACTTGGCACTAAATAACAATTATTGAGGTTTAAAACTAATCCCGTAGGTAAATGTAGAGGTAGCGTGCCGACGGCGATCACATCGACCCTGGAACCATTCCCGACGCGCATCGTCACCTCGTCCTTCGCCAGTCTCCGTTTATTCCGCAGCTCCTGTTTCGAGTTACAAATATGAGCAACGGCACCGGTATCAAATACCCAGGAGCTACTACGAGCACTGGTAAGGTACACATCAATTACATGTATATCACATATACCTTTAGTGTTGTCGGCCTTCTTATCTGCTAAGTACTTGGGGCAATTCCGCTTCCAGTGACCAGTTCCCTTGCAATAAAAGCACTCAGTTTCAGGTTTGGGTCCATTCTTTGACTTCTTCCTGGCAACTGATTTACCAGGCGCGGCAACCTCCTTGCCGTCCTTCTTGAAGTTCTTCTTACCCTTGCCTTTCTTGAACTTAGTGGTTTTATTTACCATCAACACTTGATGTTCCTTTTTGATCTCCACCTCTGCAGATTTCAGCATTGAATACAACTCGGGAATGGTCTTTTCCATCCCCTGCATATTGTAGTTCATCACGAAGCTCTTGTAGCTAGGTGGGAGCGACTGAAGGATTCTGTCAATGACCGCCTCATCCGGGAGATTAACTTCCAGCTGAGTCAAGCGGTGGTGTAACCCAGACATCTTGAGTATGTGTTCACTGACAGAGCTATTCTCCTCCATCTTACAGCTAAAGAACTTGTCGGAGACATCATATCTCTCGACCCGGGCATGAGCTTGGAAAATCAATTTCAGCTCCTCGAACATCTCATATGCTCCGTGTTGCTCAAAACGCTTTTGGAGCCCCGGTTCTAAGCTGTAAAGCATGCCGCACTGAACGAGGGAGTAATCATCAGCACGAGACTGATGGGCGTTCATAACGTCCTGGTTTGCTGCGAATGGTGCATCACCTAGCGGTGCTTCTAGGACATAATCATTCTTGGCAGCTATGAGGATGATCCTCAGGTTCCGGACCCAGTCCGCATAGTTGCTGCCATCATCTTTCAGCTTGGTTTTCTCTAGGAACGCGTTGAAGTTGAGGGTGACATTAGCGTGGGCCATTTGATCTACAAGACATATTGTAAAGATTTAGACTAAGTTCATGATAATTAAGTTCATCTAATCAAATTAATGAATGAACTCCCACTCAGATTTGACATCCCTCTAGTCATCTAAGTGATACATGATCCGAGTCAACTAGGCCGTGTCCGATCATCACGTGAGACGGACTAGTCATCATCGGTGAACATCTCCATGTTGATCGTATCTTCTATACGACTCATGTTCGACCTTTCGGTCCTCCGTGTTCCGAGGCCATGTCTGTACATGCTAGGCTCGTCAATCCAACCTAAGTGTATTGCATGTGTAAATCTGGCTTACACCCGTTGTATGCGAACGTAAGGACCTATCACACCCGATCATCACGTGGTGCTTCGGAAAGACGAACCTTAGCAACGGTGCACAGTTAGGGAGAACACATTTTTGATATTTTAATGAGGGATCATCTTATTTATGCTACCGTCGTTCTAAGCAAATAAGATGTAAAACATGATAAACATCACATGCAATCAAATAGTGACATGATATGGCCAACATCATTTCGCTCCTTTGATCTCCATCTTCGGGGCGCCATGATCATCGTCGTCACCGGCATGACACCATGACCTCCATCATCATGATCTCCATCATCGTGTCTTCATGAAGTTGTCACGTCAACTATTACTTCTACTACTATGGCTAACGCTTTAGCAATAAAGTAAAATAATTACATGACGATTTAAGTTGACACGCATGTCATAAATAAATAAAGACAACTCCTATGGCTCCTGCCGGTTGTCATACTCATCGACATGCAAGTCGTGATTCCTATTACAATAACAAGATCATCTCATACATCACATGATTCATCACAACTTCTGGCCATATCAAATCACAAAGCACTTGCTGCAAAAACAAGTTAGACGTCCTCTAATTGTTGTTGCAAGTTTTTACGTGGCTGTTATAGGTTGCTAGCAAGAACGTTTCTTACCTACGTTGAAACCACAACGTGAATTGTCAATCTCTATTTACCCTTCATAAGGACCCTGTTCATCGAATCCGATCCAACTAAAGTGGGAGAGACAGACACCCGCCAGCCACCTTATGCAACTAGTGCATGTCAGTCGGTGGAACCGGTCTCACGTAAGCGTACGTGTAAGGTTGGTCCGGGCCGCTTCATCCCACAATACCTCTGAACCAAGATAGGACTAGTAACAGCAAGAAGAACTGACAATTCGACGCCCACAACTACTTTGTGTTCTACTCGTGCATAGAAACTACGCATAGACCTAGCTCATGATGCCACTGTTGGGGATCGTAGCAGAAATTAAAATTTTCCTACGCATCACCAAGATCTATCCATGGAGTATTCTAGCAACGAGGGGATAGGAGAGCATCTACATACCACTTGTAGATCGCAGCGGAAGCGTTCAAGAAGAACGTGGATGATGGAGTCGTACTCGTCGTGATCCAAATCACCGATGACCAGCGCCGAACGGACGGCACCTCCGCGTTCAACACACGTACGGTTGGGATGACGTCTCCTCCTTCTTGATCCAGCAAGGGGGAAGGAGAGGTTGATGAAGATGCAGCAGCACGACGGCGTGGTGGTGGATGCAGCAGAGTTCCAGCAGGGCTTCGCCAAGCTTTTGTGGAGAGAGGGAGAGGTGTAACGGGGAGAGGGAGGCGCCAAGGCTGCAGGGTGCGGCTGCCCTCCCCCCCCCCCTTTATATAGGCCCCCTAGGGGGGCGCCGGCCCTGGAGATCCATCTCCAAGGGGGGCGGCGGCCAGGGGGATGGCTTGCCCCCCAAGCCATGTGGGGCGCCCCCTGCCCTAGGGTTTTCAACCCTAGGCGCAGGGGGAGGCCCATGGGGGGGCGCACCAGCCCACTATGGGCTGGTTCCCTCCCCACTTCAGCCCACGGGGCCCTCCGGGATAGGTGGCCCCACCCGGTGGACCCCCGGGACCCATCTGGTGGTCCCGGTACAATACCGGTGACCCCAGATCATTCCCGATGGCCGAAACAACACTTCCTATATATAATTCTTTACCTCCGGACCACTCCGGAACCTCTTGTGACGTCCGGGATCTCATACGGGACTCCGAACAACCTTCGGTTTGCTGCATACTAATATCTTTAACAACCCTAGCGTCACCGAACCTTAAGTGTGTAGACCCTATGGGTTCGGGAGACATGCAGACATGACCGAGACGATCTCCGGTCAATAACCAACAGCGGGATCTGTATACCCATGTTGGCTCCCACATGCTCCTCGATGATCTCATCGGATGAACCACGATGTCGAGGACTTAATCAATCTCGTACTCAATTCCCTTTGTCCATCGGTACGATACTTGCCCGAGATTCGATCGTCGGTATACCGATACCTTGTTCAATCTCGTTACTGGCAAGTCTCTTTACTCGTTCCCATAATACATCATCCCGTGAACAACACCTTGATCACATTGAGCTCATTATGATGACGTCTTACCGAGTGGGCCCAGAGATACCTCTCCGTCACACAGAGTGACAAATCCCAGTCTCGATTCATGCCAACCCAACAGATACTTTCGGAGATACCTGTAGTGCACCTTTATAGTCACCCAGTTACGTTGTGACGTTTGATACACCCAAAGCATTCCTACGATATCCGGGAGTTGCATAATCTCATGGTCTAAGGAATGATACTTGACATTCAGAAAAGCTCTAGCAAACGAACTACACGATCTTTGTGCTATGCTTAGGTTTGGGTCTTGTCCATCACATCATTCTCCTAATGATGTGATCCCGTTATCAATGACATCCCCATGTCCATAGTCAGGAAAACATGACTATCTATTGATCAACGAGCTAGTCAACTAGAGGCTTACTAGGGACACATTGTGGTCTATGTATTCACACATGTATTATGATTTCCGAACAATACAATTATAGCATGAACAATAGACAATTATCATGAACAAGGAAATATAATAATCCATTTATTATTGCCTCTAGGGCATATTTCCAACACTTTTCTCCATCTTTTTCCCCCTTTTCCTTCTACCTGGTTGTCGCAACCAGATGCTGGAGCCCAGGAGCCAGACGCCACCATCGACGACGACTCCTACTACACCAGAGGTGCCTACTACTACGTGCAGCCCGCTGGCGACGACCAGGAGTAGTTAGGAGGATCCCAGGCAGGAGGCCTGCGCCTCTTTCGATCTGTATCCCAGTTTGTGCTAGCCTTCTTAAGTCAACTTGTTTAACTTATGTCTGTACTCAGATATTGTTGCTTCCGCTGACTCGTCTATGATCGAGCACTTGTATTCGAGCCCTCGAGACCCCTGGCTTGTATTATGATGCTTGTATGACTTATTTATGTTTTAGAGTTGTGTTGTGATATCTTCCCGTGAGTCCCTGATCTTGATCGTACACATTTGCATGCATGATTAGTGTACGATTGAATCGGGGGCGTCACAGTAGCATAGGCCACCTCCCGGAAATATGCTTTGGGTGATCTCAAACATTCTGGCCCAAACATTTCGACCACCAACTTTGCAAATTGCTTCACACACTTGATGTAAGTGCTCTCTCCAAAGAGAAGTCATCCCACAGAGATATTAACACAATACTTTGCACTACAATCCCATCACAATCCAATCCTATATCACAACAAAAAATAAAAACAAATACCTTGAAAGTTTCCCGTCGAGCAACAATGGGCACGAAGGTGAACTCCGAACGGTGTAGCTCGCCATGAACGAGGCGGTCGCCAGGCCGACTATGAATGAAATGGGAATGTACTTGCTGCCGCCAGGCAGTTGGGGGTTGAAGCCAGAGCAGCGGTCACCTCACCAGCCGATAGCCGAGAGCTCAGAAGGAGCAGCGACTCGTTGATGGTCGCGGCAGTGACAAGGGCAGCAACTAATCAACTTCACAACGAGCCCCGGCATTGCAACGGCCATATCGGGTGGCAAAGGGATAAGGGCAGCCAGATTCATTGCAAATCAGACAGCAACAAAACCCCAATCGACATCGGGGGTGGTGGCAGGCTCCAAAGCAGCGAGAACGGGTGGCAGGGTGACGGCTTGGCCAGGCGTGGACGACAGACTCACCTCGGTGGGGGGCCGAATTCACTGTTTTGACCCTTTTTGTAAACTTTAGCACGATTTGACCCCGGTCTGAAAATTTTTCGTGATTTGACCCTTTTCCTACCGCCATCGTCTTTGGTGGTAGGTTAACACAGCCTACCGCCAAGGGCTATGGCGGTAGGACATGACTGCGCCGTCACGGTCGTTTGAGGTAGAAAAACCATACCGCCATAGTCTTTGGCGGTAGGGTCTGGAAGCTATAAATTGTGTCGCGCGTCTTTTACTACACAATCTTTCTGGTGGAAAGTTGGCTAGCGCATGCTAGTTTAACTGGGTAGGTCTCAGGTTCGAGCCTTACAAAGGCTGTTTTTTTGTTTCTTTTTATTTCGCCCAATAAGAACTAAACAATTTGTCCAATTAATATTAGGATATGAATAATTGATAAAAAATATGTTTACTTATCTGTAATTGTTTTAAAAAATTTATGCAAAGTTATAAACGAATATGATCAATTGGTCTCACGCATTACCTGCATAAAAAAGATTTGAATGTCCACCAAGATCAATTGGTCTTATGCACTATTTGCCCAAAATATCTCTTCATCATTCATGTATGAAGCCTTCCTTATAGTTAGGTCGTTGCAATAATCTTCAGGCCTTTGCTCCATCATCTCCTCTTGCCCTCAATTATTCCCTGTCCTTGGACCTTGTTTTCCAAAGAAGCACTACTAGATTAGGGAACTCCCTTGCCAGAGCAGGAGCAGTGGCGGCAGCTAGGTTACACTTTATCAAGGTGAGTGCTCCAGTCCTCGTAAACTACTCAATGCTTTTGTAATCAGTTGGACTTCTAGTTTGTATATGTTCATTTGAAACTTGTGTTCTCACACTAGAACCCAAGAAAGGATGAAATACGGCTCTATGACCATTTATTTATCCTCTTCAATATCCACAAATAATTTGTTTACCTAGGGGTTGTATATTTCTTGCTATTTTCTTATTTAGTTTAAAGTTCAAAAGGCCTTTGCAAACCATGTTTTGTTTCTATGTTTGGATGATAATACTGAGAACGGACTTACACCGTATTTGATCTTACTGGAGAGGTCATCTTTGTATCACAGAATTTTATAAAATAGCTACATATAAGTAACAATTTTTTTTTATAAATAATCCATACCTTAACATTAATTGGACAAATTGTTTATCCCACCATATTTGTTTATATCTTTGCGGAAATTTTATAAAACAGTTACATATAAGTAAAAACATTTTTTTATCAATAATTTATCCTAATATTAATCGGACAAATTGTTTACTTTTTATTGGGCAAAATAAAAAGAAACAAAAAAGAGGCCTTAGTAAGGCTCAAACTTGAGACCTACCCCGTTAAACCTTCACGTGCTAGCCAACTTTTCACCCGAGCGATTGTGTAATATTAGACGCGGGACATTATTTATACCTTGCAGACCCTACCGCCAAGAATTATGGCAATAGGGTATTTTCAATCTCGAACGACCGTGACGGCGCAGTCAAGTCCTACCGCCATAGTCCTTAGCGGTAGGCTGTGTTACCCTACCGCCAAAAACGATGGCGGTAGGAAAAAGGTCAGATCACGAAAAAAAATTAGACTAAGGTCAGATCACGCTAAAGTTTATAAAAAAGGTCAAAACAGTGAATTCGGCCTCGGTGGGGGCTTGGCCAGGGGTGGACGACAGACTCACCTCGGTGGCGGGCAGCAGCGAGAACCAGCCAGAATCGATGTGAGATGGCTAACTTTAGCGTGGTTGGCATTAACATGGTTGTGTTTGGTTTTTGAGGCCACCAATAGGTGTTGCAAATATGCAGCACTTAGACAAAATTTCAGGACTGCAGGAAAAAAGAAAAAATTGGCGCCAAATAGAGATACATCATCTGTTGGAACAATGTTTTGCCTCCAAATTCCCCAGATGGCAGTTTTGTAACAAAGATACATCTGTTGGAACAATATTTTTGTCTCCAAATGCCCCAAATGGCAGTTTTTTTGGCACAGCAGGGCGACCGTTTTACATCATGTGTTGGAGATGCTCTTATTGACAGTTGTCTTGCCACACGGTAAATATAAGAGGCTGGCAACAAAAGCCATGTAGGCTGGTAGAAATCGAAGTCATGCAAGCCACAAAATCATTGGTAGAATTCATGTAATATACAGTCTACACTTTGACAAAGGTATAGCTAGCCAGGCTATTCAAGTTCCATCCTCACTTTTTGAGGTTTTCAACCAGCAAATTCAGTATGAAACCGAATTAGACTCAAACGAAGCGACCTTCTACATAGACGGCACCTTCTCCAAGCAGCAAAACACACATCACAAAATGTGCACATTTACTGCCAACCAGCTCAATGGATCAAATTACATCTGCACAAAATGATGCTATTTCTTTCCATTGCTGGAAAAGAGCTTCTGTGCTGCACCATTCTTCCAAACACTTCGCACAGGCAACCCAGTTTGCAGGACTTGTGTCTCCCTTTCAGGTCGTTCAGGGCTCACATCAGGATGACTAAAATCAAGTGTAGCCAATGAGTTGTCACCCAACCGAGCTCTGAGAAACTTTGACGTCTTCTTCGATTGTTTGTTGTTACTGCTGCTGCTGCTGCTGCTACCGGTGCTTCCTCCACCCTTGCCCACATACCTACTAGTGCCAGACGCCTTTGAAATGGCAACTGGATCACCGTCTAGACCCATATTTGTACCACAGGATGACCCTCCAGCTGATAGTGGGATTTTTTCCTTGGAAGATCGATACCCATCCTTCGAAAGCACTGCAGCTTCTCCTTCTTGAGCCTTGTTGTTCGACTGAAGCTTCCTTACAGTGTCCATAAAGCTATCCGCTAGCGATTCACTTGCATCCTTAGCAGTAGCTGTTTCTGCATCAGGTGTTTTTCCCTTCCCCTTATTTTTACGCTTGTTCTCTTTCACAGTAATGGTTTCACAACCGCCATTTTCTTGGAGACTTTTAAAACGCATGTTGGTGTAATAGGCATCAGCAAGTTCCATCTGCTTCAGAGGATCAGGCAACAACTTAGCCATTTCAGGAACAAGATGTGATATACCAAACTGCTCCACATACGAGAGATACTCTGAAGTATCAATGACGCCTTGACGGTATTCACTAGCAATTTCTTTGAACGCAGAGAACCTATCCTCATCCATTCCTAATGCAACACGCATTCTTTCCACAAGGGATTTGTTTGCTTGCCGAACATCCTCTACAACAGGCAAAGGTTGGCTGCTTTGCGGTGGCAGTTGCTTTTTATTGCCATAAGCTGTACTTGATGATGCCTGGGCAGAGGACCCACCAGAAACAAAATTAGGGGTCGAAATAGAGTGCTTCATCTTGTTTGAAGCTCTGGAATTCCATGCTGAACCGCTGGAGGCAGATGGCATGAGCCCATTATCTCTTGTTGATTGAGTTGCAATCCGAAGTTGAGAAGAACCAGAGAGATGTAGCCCCTGGTCAGGTGTAGGCCATGTCTGGGTGGAAGTGGAAACATGAGGTACTATCTCAGGATTTTCAGCTGTTTGAGACTGAGCAGAATATAGTACCTTCACGGTGCCCTTACTACGTTGTTGCAGCCTTGATGCAAGTGTGTTCTTAGCAAGACTTTGCAGCCCCTGTTGTGTTGAAGCAGAACCCTTGTTACTTGACCCAGGCAATGGAGGGAATAATGATTCATCACCAAGCCTCGCAGAACCCCCTGAGCTCTGATTAAGAGCCAGCGCATACCTTGATTGCTGCTCTGAGACGGGAGGAAACGAGGTTTCATAGGGAACAGCATCCATCCTAGCATCAGGAATATCCTGGTCTTGAAGTGGAGGAAAAGACAACTGCTCGAGCACGCGACCATTCCCTAAGCTTCGACCAGTTTCTGTTCGACCAGAACTGGAACTGACACTTAATGACTGGAAAGGCCCTGCAACACTATCAACTCGACTTCCAAGGCCATGGTCTGCAGTTGCACTGCCATCCCGCACAGGTAATGAGAAATCCCTGTCAGATCTGTCATGGTGAGCATTACGACCCCTACCTCTGCCACGCCTTTGATCTTGCTCATTCCTTTGGTATATAAAACTGGTAGGTATCTGACAATGCCAGAATAGATATTTAGCCCAAAGCAATAGAAAGCAGATACAGATGAGCCAATCAATATTGGAACTAAATTGATGGCTAAATAAATGGAGGAGCTAAAGCACAAAAAGGAAAGCAAGGAATAAAGAGGTCTTAAGAGAATGAACAAACCTGAAGTGCCGCATTCCTCTGGGCACGAGACATCCGCCCACCATGCTCCATAGCATTATGTCTCTGTAGAAATAAACTAGTAGGTCAGTACATAGGCCCAGTGGCATGCCCCCTGGTAGTAATACACTTCAATACTACTAAAACAATAGCTTCAACTAAGCTTACCTTGATCTCTGCGTCACTCTGGAAGACAACAAATTTCTTGGCCAAACATGCATCATCTTCACAGAGGAAATGATCTTTACGAAAATGCATCTGAATCGAATTAACATCAAGCAATTGAATGAGAAAGTGACACAGATAACAAAGGAAGGTCACTAAAACATAGACATCAATAAGACTTGAAATGGATTGATAAATATGGACAGGAGTCACGAATTACCTCTAAATCATCATAGTTTCGGAAATAATCATACTGCCCAGGATGCTGCCTGTAAGCAATTACAATGTCAGCACATGTCATAAGTTTGCAACAACGAATTAGCTAAGGACATAGTTGCATAATACCTTTGACATATGTGGCACGAATAGTGTTCTCTGGACATATGTGTGTAAAGCTCATTATCTCCATATAATGGATATTTACAAAATTCACACACCGGGTGTCCTGCAAAACCACTGCGTTCAATCTCAGAGCCATCCACCTCAGAGTCACCAGTTTTTGTATGCTGAGCTAACTGTGCCCTTGTATAAAGCTTCTGTTCACAAATGAATACCTGCTCAACATAGTAACTCGTTCAGCAAATGATAATCCCAAGAGAAATCATTTTCTAGCATCACATTTAAAATATACACCCTCTGTTCCTAATAGATATAAGACGTTTTGGCAGTTCAATTTAAACTGCCAAAACGTCTTACATTTAGAAACAGAGGTAGCATCTACTAAAGGGGCCACAGAAAAATAAATAGACAATGATTCTGTTCAGTGTTGGATAATACAAATAACCCACAAGATTCACCTACTTCGTATAAAAAGGCACAAAGTGATAAAAAAATAACTGTCACACCACACCCTAATAAATAGAAAAAATTGAAGGATATAACAGTAGCCCAGGTGTGTTAAAATGCATGCTATCGAAACAACCTGAACTTCCTCAACAACAACAAAAACAGAAAAAGGTGCCTAATTCTATAGTATAACATTTGGTTACACAGGTTCCACATGCTTCTCAGGCAGGCCTTAAATGTCAGTCAAAATGTTTGTCCACACAAATTTATAAATAATATTTCACAAGAAAACGGATATGTGTGGTCGAGTACTTTCACATAGCAAGATAGCATATATGGACAAGGATAATCAGACATATACAGAGAATTCTAATTGTTTTTATACCTACTTTCCATGGTTCAGACGGACTGTCATTGTTACGTGAAAAGAAAACTTACATCGCTATTTACCCATAGTTCAACTACATAACTTGAAAACAGAAACAGGTCTCACTCAAGCAGGTTTACTGGGCTGAATACTGATTAGAGGTGGCGTCAGCGAGAACATGCATACATAACCGAGTACTTAATAGGTATGATGGGTATAACTGGGCAAATGCTCAGGATGATGGGGCATAACCAGGTGAGTACTCAAAATAGCAGTACAGTAGTTTCACATCCTTTATCTCTGCGCCAGAAGTTGCTGCTGCCACACCTCTGTACATAGCTGCGGGCTGCTACTGCCTGCTGTTACATATTCCTTACCAGAGGTGACTGCTGTTGCTTCATCTAGTTTAACTATCCTAATAGGATGAAATGCTGGTTTCAATTCTACATGGATACCCATATATAACTACCTATTTAATGAGGTCACGGCAAATTACCTACACGATGAGCTTGCCGAGCAAGCACCCATTACCAAGTTTTAATGTTTTATAACCATGAATTATAGCACAAAAGCACCAACACTACATGAGTCTACTCGCCTAGTTAAAGCAATAGCATAAACAAATATCTACCATAAATTCCTGACCTTAACTGGATTCCACATACGGAAACTGAAGGGGGCACACAGAGAAAACGGTAAGAAAAAGGTTGGACATTAAGTTAAACTAGCTAGATAATTTGCAACAGGGTCTGATTTTCATCCTAAATTTGCTCACGAGGGAGAAAACCATCAAATACAACAGAGTTGGTGTCACAATAGTAACTAGATTTAGTCCTTCTGAAACACAAGAATGACAATATAGGAAGGAGAAGAGAGTATATGTGGTCAAAATATTCACCTTTCTCCCCTCCAAGCAGAGATTACACATGTATAACCTATGCTGATGGAACAAATGTCCCTTTAGCTGATCAATGCTCTTGAACCTGCTTCGGCGCTTTGCTTGTGCTGCCTGACCAACCTGGTCCTCAGCTTTGTCACATACACTACAAGAAAGTCGGCACATCGCCCTTATCATCTTATAATGATCAGCATCATCAAAGTATGCCTTTGTATCCTCATGGTACCAGTACTCCCCCACATTTCCCTCATTTGCCTCAGTGGGCAAAACAGAGAAATCCGAGATCACTTTTGTGTAATCTCCCATGGCCTATAAAATGTTCATAGAAGAAGGTGAAATCATGTGAGTTATGAAGAAAGCATGCATAAAATAAGGCGTCAGATCATGTTCCAAGAGGCTTTCCAGATACTCATATCCCCTTTAGGCTGGCACTATGCACAAACTAGAATACTAATCACCTGAATACAGCATAAACATATAAAACTCACATATTTCTCTTTTCCTGACTAGCTATACTGTAAGCACAAATGCACTTAATCGGCACCGCAGTGAAGATGCCATGTATCAACAAAAAAAATACAGGAACCATGAAAATCTCAAACCACTTAATCATTGGACAAATCAAAATTCGAATAAATCATGCGTACGATAATAAAAACAGCTTCCGGTCCTGCATAATGAAACAGAAGATCCGCTGAAATTCCAACTTTGGGCAAACCAATCCAGAATCGATACAGTGACCTGAGCTCACCTCATCAAGAAACGAGAGATCAAAGCTATCATACTGGTGCGCTATTACTCAGAAATTTCACCATCCAAACAGTAGAACAAAACTCAGCGCCCATCTAATTAACTAGCTCGAATTCGTATACTACCCAATCAAAGACCCCAAGATCCAACCACGCCACAGATCGATAACCAACCGAACAGATGCAGACCATAGCGGCGAACCTTTGTGACGAAGACGGAGGGGCAATCCGTCTTACAGATGCAGCATAGAGAATCCTCGAGTACGAAGCGAAGGCGGACGACGCAGGTTGAACACACCTCGCGGTGCCCGCACGGCCCGTAAGCCACCCATTCGAGCGCGTCCGCGCACACCGCGCAACTGTCATCCATCTCGGCAGGCGGCAGAGGTCGGTAACAGCGGAAGAGGGGTCGGCGGCGGCGGCGGCGAGAAAGGGTTAGGGTGGGGAAGAAGGCGAGAAAGTTCGAGACAAGATGAACCGGTTTGGCTTGTTAGGGACTCGTATTTTGGCGATTGATGATTAGGTAAGAAAGAAGCTTTTTTTTTTCATGTGGAATCGGGGCCAAATCACTGTTTTGACCCTAGTTTATGTTGGGAAACCGGCCCACCTACGGTGCGGCGCGAGACGCCCGCCGGAGGCGTTCCACACCTCTTCGTATAAGAAAACACCTTACGATAAGTGGGTATTTATCTCTTTGACCTTGTTTCTATCTCTATTTTTAATGAAGCAGTTCATAGAATTGCATTTAGATTTTTTTTTCCGGTTTTATTTTGTCTGTGTTTTTTTCACCCACCTCCCACCCTGGCTGGTTTTATTTCATCCATTTCATCACACATAAGGGAAAAAAACAGTCCCTCGATCTATTTCCTAATTCGATCATCAGGACGCCCCAGCCGCCAGAGCCCTTCGCCACCGCTGAGATTCGAGAGGAGCCGCCGCCATCGAGGTCCAAGAGGAGTCGTCGCCTCTAGGTCATCACCGATGTCCGCAATCGCCGACGTTGAGGTTCGAGAGGAGCCGCCGCCGCACCGTCTTCCTCCTCCATCAATCTCCGAGGCGCCCTACTCGTGGGCCGCAGCCGCCACCTCGCACAACCCTAGGGCAGGGCAGGGGGTGGTCGCGTTGCGGGCAGCGAGGAGCGGCGCCGGCGCTTGCATCGCCAGTTAGCGAGAGAGGAAGGGAGTGACGACGATGTCTTCGTGCGAGGATAAGGACTCCGCCGCCGTGCAGGCCGCAACGACCATGGACTATAAGGTATTGTGGGAAGCGTAGAACCCTTCGTCTGGGCCGCATTGCATTATATAGAAACATTGACGTGGCTTACAATAGAACGATCGATCATACCGATCAAGATTACAGGAGTTGGAACAGAAGAAGGGATAGAAGACAGAGTACAATTTAAACTACTTTCCCCTCCGTATACAACTTATCCTAACACTCCTCCTCAATCTAAACCCCAGGTACTCTTGACAAGGTTAAGATTGTACTTAAACTCATCCAGTCTCTTCATAGTAAGTGGTTTTGTGAAGCCATCAGCAAGTTGATCCCCTATGGGTATAAACCTGATGTCAATTAGCTTTCAAGCCACTCGTTCTCTTACAAAATGAAAATCAACTTCAATGTGCTTTGTACGTGCATGAAAAACAGGGTTAGCTGAAAGATAGGTTGCACCGATGTTGTCACACCATAACCTTGCAGCTTGAGGAATTTTAATTCCAAAAGTTCATGAAGTAATGTCTGAATCCACATGACTTCAGCTGTAGCATTTGCTAAAGCTTTATACTCAGCCTCGGTACTTGACCTTGAGACAGTAGCCTATTTTCTTGCACTCCATGATACAAGATTTGTTTTCAGAAACACAGCAAAGCCACCTGTAGACCTTCTGTCATCAGCACACCCTGCCCAATCTGCATCAGAATAGGCAGACGCAAGAAGAGATGAGGACTTGACAATCTGAAGACCAAGTCCCTCTGTATACCTAAGATACCTCAAAATCATTTTTACTGCAGTCCAATGAGATGTAGTAGGAGCATGCAAATACTGACAAACTTTTTTCAGCAGCAACAACAGCAATCGGGTTATCAGAGCAACCCGAAGCAGTTAAACATTGGGCAATATCATGTCTTCACCACTAGCTTAGACAAGCGTGACCAAAAACTTCATAAGAGGGCAGTAAATTCCGTTGAACCGGCAGTGCCCCGTTACTTACGCTGGTCTGAGCAGCCAATTGTATGGAGTAGAGAGGATCATCCACCCCGGGTTGACAATCCGGGTCATCTGGCATTGGTGGTGGCGCCTGAGGTTGGAGGTTATAAGTTCACCAAGGTACTCATGGATGGAGGAAGCAGTATCAACATCCTTTATTATGAAACCTTCCGTCGCATGGGGTTGACAGATAAAAATCTTAAACCGTCCAATACGGTGTTCCATGGCGTGGTGCCTGGTAAATCGGCATATCCTGTTGGTAAGATAGCTCTGGAGGTGGCTTTTGGAGATGATCATGACTCAAGATCAGAAAAATTGACCTTTGAAGTGGTGAAAATCAGAAGTCCGTATCATGCCCTGTTTGGACGGTTGGCTTATGCTAAATTTATGGCATGGCCCTGCTATGTTTATCTGCGGCTCAAGATGCCGGGTCATAAGGGAACTATAACTGTCCATGGGAGCCGCAAGATCGCTCTGGAATGTGAAGAAGGTGATGCGACTTATGCTGAGTCAGTTTGTGCCACAGAAGAGTTAAAATTTTACAAAGATAATGTTGATCCGGCAGACATGACTTCGTTAAAGAAGCCAACTACCGAGCATGATCTGACCCTGAAGTTTAAATTGGCTGATGAGACTAAGCTTGTTGACTTCGTACCTGGCGATTCGTCCAAGCAGTTCAGCATCAGCGCTAACTTGGATTCGAAATAGGAAAGCGCGCTCATCGAGTTCATCCGTGAGAATCGGGACATCTTTGCGTGGAAGCCTTCTGACATGCCAGGTGTACCGAGAGAACTCGCTGAGCACACTCTTAATGTTGATCCTAAGTATAAACCGGTGAAGCAGTTTCTCCGCCGGTTCAATGAAGAAAGGCGCAAGGCTATTGGAGAGGAAGTGGCCAGGCTCTTAGTGGCTGGATTCATCGTTGAAGTTTTCCATCCTGAATGGTTGGCTAATCCGGTGCTGGTCCTTAAGAAGAACGGCACCTGGCGTATGTGTGTGGACTACACAGATCTCAACAAAGCTTGTCCAGCAGATCCTTTTGCTCTCCCCCGTATTGATCAAATTATTGATGCTACGGCAGGTTGTGAGCGTTTGAGCTTTTTGGATGCATATTCTGGTTATTATCAGATCAAGATGGAAGTTAAGGACCAGGAAAAGACGGCCTTCATAACTCCCTTTGGAGCCTTCTGCTATGTGTCTATGCCCTTTGGGCTCAAGAGTGCACAGGCGACTTATCAACGGTGTGTGCAGAATTGTCTTCATAAGCAAATCGGCCGTAATGTTCATGCATATGTGGATGATATTGTGGTCAAGTCAAGGAAGAAGGAAGCTCTGATTGATGATTTGAAGGAAACTTTTGATAACCTGCGGGTTTACAAGATGATGCTTAACCCGGCCAAGTGCATTTTTGGTGTACCGGCACACAAGCTTTTGGGATTTTTGGTGTCTAACAGGGGCATTGAGGCTAATCCGGAAAAGATCAAGGCCATCACCTCCTTGGCTAAAACCGAAGTGTATCAATGACGTTCAACGCTTGGCGGGCCGGATTGCCGCGTTGAGCCAGTTTTTCAGCCGCCTCGGCGAGAAGGCGATTCCTTTGTATCAGATGCTGAAGAAAACCGATAACTTCGTCTGGAGTTCTGCCACAGATGAGGTGTTTGAGGACTTAAAGCGGCAGCTGGCTAATCCACTGGTTCTTGCTGCTCCGGTTGACAAGGAACCATTGTTGTTATATGTGGCAGCTAACGCTCGAGCAGTCAGTGTGGCTATTGTGGTGGAGCGCAAGGAGGTAGGCAAGGAATATCCGGTTCAACGTCCGGTTTACTATATCAGTGAGGTACTTATTGATTCCAAGCAAAGGTACCCGGATTGGCAGAAGTTGGTGTATGGAGTTTTCATGGCAAGCCGGAAGCTTAAGCAGTATTTCCAAGGTCATCCCATCACAGTGGTCAGCTCTGCTCCTTTGGGAGATATAATCCAAAAGAGGGAAGCAACTGGCCGGATTGCCAAGTGGGCTATAGAGCTTGGGCCTCACGGCTTGAAATACATGCGCCGAACGGCGATTAAATCTCAAGCACTTGTGGATTTCATCAACGATTGGGTAGAGCTACAAGCACCTGAAGAGAAGCCGGATCACACTTATTAGACTATTCACTTTGATGGGTCCAGGCAATTGGAGGGCTCGGGGGCTGGAGTTGTATTAACTTTCCCACGAGGTGATAAGTTCTGTTATATTCTCCGTTTAATGTTCCCTTGCACTAACAATGCAGCTGAGTATGAAGCTTTACTCCATGGTCTTCGGATGGCTAAGGAAATGAACTTAAGCCGGGTTAAGTGCTTTGGTGACTCGGACCTGGTGGCTCAGCAGGTGTCTGGCACTTGGGATTCCAAGGACCACTCATGGCAGCATATCGTCGGGAGGTGGACACTGTTGCAGGTCACTTTAAGGGGTATCAGGTGGATCATGTGGACCGGCGGAAGAACGAAGCGGCGGACGCTTTAAGCCGCCTGGGTTCTCAACGTAAACCGGTTCCGCCTAATGTCCTCTTGGATGTTTTGCATAATCCGTCCGTTAAACTCCCTGGCGAAGAGGATTTGGCTATTCCTGATCCGGAAGCTCAGTTGGTGGCAGCTCTTCATGTTATCCCGGATTGGACGGTTCCTTATCTCGCGTATATGAACCGGGGCGAGTTACCATAGGATGAGACTCTGGCCAGGCAGATAATCTGGCGGTCCAAGTCCATGATTATTATCAATGGAGAGTTGCATAATTGCAGTGTGATACGGGCATTTCAACGCTGTATATCTCCTGAGGAAGGCTGTGAAATTTTGCGCGAGATCCACGAAGGAGATTGTGGTCACCACGCCGGTTCAAAATCTTTGGTGGACAAGGCATTTCGTCACGGTTTCTATTGGTTAACCGCTCATGCTGATGCTGAGGATTTGGTCAGACGATGTGATGGCTATCAGAAGTTCTCAAGGCGCGCTCATGTACCGGCTCAAGAATTGAGGATGATTCCAATTACTTGGCCGTTTGCTACTTGGGGGCTGGATATGGTTGACCCTTTCAAAAGGTCCAAAGACAAGAAGACCCACCTTTTGGTGGCGGTTGACAAGTTCACAAAGTGGGTAGAGGCAGAACCAGTTAGCAAGTGTGATGCGGCCACGGCGGTTCAATTCATCAAAAAGGTGATTTTCCGGTTTGGCTTTCCACATAGCATTATCATTGACAATAGTACCAATTTGTCAAAGGGTGCCATGAAGGAGTTCTATCAATGTGAGCACATCCGGCTTGACGTATCATCAGTGGCTCACCCGCAACCCAATGGTCAAGCGGAGAGGGCTAATCAAGAGATCTTGCGAGACATCAAACCCAGGCTTATGGTTCCTTTGCAGCGGACACCGGGTTGTTGGGTTGAGGAGCTACCTTCTGTGTTATGGAACATCAACACCACACCCAACAGATCGACAGGATACACGCCGTTCTTCATGGTTTATGGAGCGGAGGCGGTTCTTCCTAGTGACATCCGTCATGACTCACCTCGTGTAGCGGCATATGTTGAAGCGGATAACGAGAAGGCACGGCAAGAAGCTCTTGACCTATTAGATGAGGAGCGTGACATAGCGGCGGCCCGTTCGGCGATTTACCAGCAGGATCTGCGTCGCTACCATAGCTGCCGGGTTAGAACCAGAACCTTTCAAGAAGGAGATTTGGTGCTTCGGCTCATCCAGGATCAGACGGATATGCACAAGTTATCCCCACCTTGGGAAGGACCTTTTGTGGTCAGCAAGAATCTACACAATGGGTCATACTACCTAATCGATGTTCGAGAGCGCAAAGACTCACGTAAGTCGGAGGAGGAGACCAACAGCTCATCTTCGGCCCTACTATACTTGAGCTATAGGCTCTGCTTATGTACATATTATGACAATGTATATATTATGATCAATACAACCGGAACCTCAGCTAAAGCGAGGTATCTGTTATTTTTACATCATGAGTGGTTACATGGAGCTTCTGTTCTTAAAGAGGCGTCCGGTTTACCCCTTGATTTAGCTTTTCAAAGGCTTTATATTATATCACTTGGGGGCTTGGTCGTGTACGAACCATAGCAACACCTTTTGATAGGCGCAATGCCACAACATCACTTGGGGGCTTGGTCGTGTCCGAACCATAGCAACACCTTTTGATAGGCGCAATGCCACAACATCACTTGGGGGCTTGGTCGTATCCAAACCATAGCCACACCTCTTGATCGGCGCAAGGCCACAACATCACTTGGGGGCTTGGCTGACTCGAACCATAGCTACAGCTTTTGAGGGCTTGGTCGTGTCCGACCGTGGTAACACCTCTTGATCGGCTCAAAGCCTCGCTTATAATGGTTTTATTTTGCTTTTGTTTGAATTATGTTCTCTTTTTTTATGAAGATTTTTTCGTTGCTTTTCCAAACCAGCATTAATAATCTGGTTCGACTGTCAATTACAAATTGACGGAACACGGTCAAATCATAATCCGGAGACTATCTGCCCGGGCTGATTTTCTGTTAAAATATTATTATGGAGTAAACCGGTGTTAATCATAGCACGAACGGTTTATATTATAAACCGGCCTTATATCAACAGGAGTTATTTTTCTCCTCCAAAATTTGGGTTATAAGCCCCGCTACAAGGTTGGCCAGCCAACATCATGCCTGAAGGTGGAAGAAACAACTTGAACAAACGAATATGGATATCATATCTTAAGTATAACGAATCAAACAAGCATCAATTGAAGATAAATATGCACGAAGGCATACCAGACCAAGTATATTAACTAGCCTATTACAAGGCGTTCCAGTGCTCAAAAAGATCATTGTTTTTATCAAATACATGTCACAGCATGTAGTAGTCTAAACCGGCCTCCGGTTTACGCTTGGTCACCGGCTTGACCTGACGATTGCGGATCATCTCGCGCCAGTTCAACTTATTCCTCCCTACCCAGTGGCTAGAAATCAACAGTTGCCCAGTCGATCCCAGTTAAGGCTTGAAATATAGCTTCATCACTTATCAGCAGGGACGGTTCAATGTCAGGGGCGTAAGTGTGCTTACGGATTGGCGGGATAAGATTCTCAACTTCAGGAATTGGTGCAGCAACCCGCTTGTTTTTATCATCGTAGTTGGCTTGATAGTGGGAAAGATCCGCCTCTTCAACCAGTTGACAAGCCAGTGGGCGCACTTCCCGGTTTATGATTCGGAGATCATCTTCATTAAATTTTGTCCCGTCTTCCTTCAAGCTGGGATAGCCCTGGGCCTCTTCAACAGGATCAAAGTCAGGCACCCATGCTTTTGCCCGAATTAGGGCGGCCAAAGCACCCGTTCTAGCAGCAGAATTCTTCAGCTGCTCAACCCAGGCAGGAAGCATAGATAACCTTTCAAGGGTATCTTTGATCAAAGTGGGCGGCGGATTGTTGTGGGAAGCAGTGTAGATGATCCGTTGTGCACCGGAATACAGCTGCTCTATCAGAGTGTAGGCAGCTTTTAACTTCTTCCGCACATCCGATCCCAAGTGGCTAATACGAGTTCCTGTATCATTGCAAGGGTTAGTAAACCAGCAGCTACATGAAAAGATCTGCTCAATTTGGGAAACAAGGATACTTACCAAACACAACTGCAGTCATGGCATGAACCTGTTGCTTCACTGTCACACCCAAGACGCGACCCTATCCTCAAGGAACTCGAAGATCCCACCAAGGATAGAAGCGCATCTTGAAGACGCTTTTGCAAGGTGGATATCATTACATCAACATTACATAATAGTGGGGATACAACCCAGACATACAATGTCACATGAATACGTTAAATACAAGATCAACATCCGACTACGGATGAATCATAAACAGAAACTCAAACAATATCCACCCTGCTAGCCCAGGCTGCCGACCAAGAACCTATCCCTCAATCGAAGAAGAAGCAGAAGAAGAACTCCAACACAAATAAACACGCTCTCGCGTCATGATCATCGCATAACCTGTACCTGCAACTGGTGTTGTAGTAATCTGTGAGCCACGAGGACTCAGCAATCCCATTACCATGGGTATCAAGACTAGCAAAGCTTAAAGGGAAATGGAGGGGTAAAGTGGTGAGGTTGCAGCAGCGGCTAAGCAAGTATGGTGGCTAACTTACGCAAATAAGAGCGAGAAGAGAAGCAAAGCAAGCGGTCGTCAACTAGTAATGACCAAGAAGTGATCCTGAACTCCTACTTACGTCAGACATAATCCAGAAACCGTGTTCTCCTCTCGATCAACCCCGAAAAGAGACTCTCACGGTTACGCACACGGTTGATGTATTTTATAAGAGTTTACTTTAAGTTTACTACAACCGGACATTAACAAATTCCCATCTGCCACATAACCGCGGGCACGGCTTTCGAAAGTTCAAACCCTGCAGGGGTGTCCAACTTAGCCCATTGTAAGCTCTCGCGATCAACGAAGGATATTCCTTCTCCCGGGAAGACCCGATCAGTCTCGGAATCCCGTTTACAAGACATTTCGACAATGGTAAAACAAGACCAGCAAAGCCGCCCGGATGTGCCGACAAATCCCGATAGGAATCGCACGTACCTCGTTCTCAGGGCACACCGGATAAGTCAAGCTACGAGTAAAACTAGGCCTCGAGTTTCCCCGTGGTGGCCCCGCAGGTTGCTCGGTTTGGACCAACACTCGAAGGAGCACTGGCCCGGGGGGGCTAAAATAAAGATGACCCTCGGGCTCCGGAAACCCAAGGGAAAAAGGGCATAGGTGAGGCAAATGGTAAAACCAATGTTGGGCCTTGTTGGAGGAGTTTTATTCAAAGCGAACTGTCAAGGGGGTCCCATAAATCACCCAACCGCGTTAGGGACGCAAAATCCGGGAACATAATACCGATATGACGGGAACTAGGGCGGCAAGAGTGGAACAAAACACCAGGCATAAGGCCGAGCCTTCCACCCTTTACCAAGTATATAGATGCATTAATAATATAAGAGATATTGTGATATCCCAACATAAACAAAATCCAACATGGAGCAATCTTCGTCTTCACCTGCAACTAGCAATGCTATAAGAGGGGCTGAGCAAAAGCGGTAACATAGCCAAACAACGGTTTGCTAGGAAGGGTGACAAAGGTTAGAGGTTCATGGCAATTTGGGAGGCTTGATAAGCAAGTGGTAGGTAACGCAGCATAGCGATAGAACGAAGCAACTAGCATAGCAATGATAGTAGTGAGATCCAAGGTGACGACCATCTTGCCTGAAATCTTGCAAGGAAGAAGAACGAGTCCATGAAGAAGATGAAGCCACGAAGACGAACCAAGCGTAGACGAACGAATCCTCACGATCGCAACAAAACGGGAACTATCGAGAAAAAGCACACAACATGGTAAACACACCACACATGAACAAGGCATGATGCTCAACCAAGTATGATGCATGACAAGGCTACATGAGGCTACGAATGGCAAGAGACGATGCATACAAGAGCAACACATCAAACCGAGTTTAAATGAGGCCGGAAACAACATAGAACAATTCCGGTAAGTCCCCATATGCAAATTTCGAAATTGGTCCAGTTCTGAATAAACCTTATGTTCAAGTTGTTAAAAATCAATTTAAGATGCACCATGATGATCTACACGAAATTCTAGTCATGTTACATATAAAGTTCATTAGATTCGGAGCTACGACCTAGAAGATATCAGCAAAACAAGTTAAGCATAGCATTGAAACAAAATGCATTCAAACATCAAGAAAACACCTCAAAACATGGATGCAACAAGGTAACATGAAACTACATGCAAAACTAAGCAAGTTTCATATAGAGCACACTCAAAACGGAGCAACGGATCAACACATACACTCTATACAAGTTTAAATGACTAGCTGTCCAAAACAGCAACTAGGCATATTGCGAGCATCAAAACAACATTCTACAGGACATCAACTAGAAAACAAAAGGCATGGACATGATTTACAGGTAAAGAATGACAAAACATGAACACTGAGATATCTCCAGAAACTACTAGAACATGCTTAAAAGGACATGGCAAGATTGCAAATAATAACAGGTTCACAGACTTAGCAGAATTTCAGGACATGGCAGAGATAACATCAGGTTGCAATGTTTAGATCTATCAAAAAACATGTTACAGCAAGCTATGATGTCGAATTAGAGTATGGCATGAATCTACTCACAGCATATAACAAAAGTCCTTTACTAACCATGAGCCAAAAAGGATAAGAAGATATGATGGCACCCATGTAAACATAGCAAGTTTCGTTACAGATTCAGACAGTGAAAATAACAGCACATGGCAGGAACAACGATAAGTAGGCATGTTGGTGAGCTTGATTCACTTACCACAAGGCATTTCATGACAAGACAAGCATACCTACAGAAAGATGACATGTTCATGAAGCTAAACATGGCAAGAGCAAGTTCATAGCATGCAAGGATCACTAGCAACAACCTTGGCAAAATCGAATAACCTGTAAACAATCTGCCAGGAACATTTTATAGCAAAATTAGAGCACGATTAAGACATGATAAGGCTCTCTATAAATGCAAAAGGAGGCATGGAACGATAGAGCATAACCATATGTCCAAAACATCCTTACTGAACATGCTCAAAAGAGGCATGGATTTCTCTGTAGCAACATGAATACATGGCATGAAAATAATAGCAGACAAAGATTGGTGAAATTCCAAGACCCTCAAATCAGCAACATCACGGAGGCTACTTTGCAAGCTTGAAGCAATCAATACATGGCATATCATGAAGAATGGATTGCACCGCAGCAAAGATGGCATGTTGCAGCTCATATCACATATAGACTTCATGCTCAAAAGAAAATCACACAAAAATATATAAAAATGAAAAATGAGCATGTTTTGTTAACAGACATCAGACAACATTATATAGCACTCTTGCAACGATGATTAGGGCATCAAGATCACCTCAAACAAGCATGGCACAATGAAATTAAATGTAGAGAATAACCTGATGAACATTTATATATATTATTCACGCAAAATGGAACAGCATGCTAGGAGATATGATGCGATGAACATGGCATGAAAATGTAGAAGATCCGGGGACTTAGAAGAATTTTACCCTCGCGAAAGTCAACGCGGGACGAGACGAAGCGGGACGGAGGGATCCGAGTCGCGGGACACGTGTTTGGTTGGGTGAGGTGGTGGATCTGATCCACCTCGCTGGGATCCGGCGACAAGGTGGCCGGCGATGCCGAATCCGGCGAGCGGCGGCGGAGGGCGTGGGGGCTCGCGGTGGTGCCGCGACGCGGGGAGCGGCGACGGCCGGGGGCGGCGCGCCGGCGGGCGCGGCCAGGCGCTGGGAGGCGGCGCAAGGCGAGCGGAGGCACGACAGGCGGGCGGCAGCCGCCGGCGGCGGCGAACGGCAGCGGGGCAAGGGAGGCCCGCGCGGGCGGCGATAGCGGCCAGGCAGTGGTGGCGGCGAAGCAGGGCGGCGGCGCGGCTGGCGGGCGCGGGCGGCGGAGGTCGTCGGCGGCGCGGCGCGGGGCCACCGGCGTGAGAGCTCCGGTGGTGGGGAGCGGCGCTGGGGCGCGGGCCGAGCGGTCGGACGTCGGCGGCGGCGCGGGCTCGCGCGGGCCCGATTCGGGATCCGCGGGCCGCGCGGTGGTGGGAGAAGAGAGAGAGTGAGGTGGCGGCGTGCGGTTGGAGGAGAGCGGCGGCGGGGTGATGTGGCGGCCTCTCATTGGCCAGAGCAACGTGTCCGACGGACATGTCCGGCACGGATGGACATGTCCGGCGACGCGAGGAGGAAGACTGCTAGGGTTCATCCGCGAATTTTTTGGGGGAGGTGCAAATATATAGGTAGAGGGAGTTAGGAGAGTCCAAATGAGGAGCGGGTTTCGCCCACACGATCATGATCGAACGACCGAGAGCATGGAGTGGGTTTGGATGGGTTGTTGGGCCAATTTGAAGGGGTGTTGGGCTGCACACAAAAGAGGCATTTACGGTTACCCGGTTAACCGTTGGAGCATCAAATGACCTCCAAATGGAACGAAACTTGACAGGCGGTCTACCGATGGTATACCAATGCCGCTTGGCAAACCTCGGTCCATTCCGAGAACGTTTAACACCCACTCACGAAAAGAGGTAAAAGAGGGCGCCGGGGGACATAGGAGTGTCGGATTGCAAAACGGACAACGGGGAAAATGCTCGGATGCATGAAACGAACACATATGCAAAATGACATGCACATGATGACATGATATGAAATGCAGATGATGACATGGCAAAGTGCAACACGCAAGCAAAAGACATGGCAATGAAGGCGAATAACTGGCGGACACCTGGCGCATCGAACTTGGGGTGTTACATTCACGCTGGTCAATTCATCAACCACCGGTTTTAAGAGCGGCTTCTGCTTTTTCAGCCCTTTGCGCCAAAGCGGCTTTTTCAGTCTCCCATTCCGCCCGCTCTTTGTTGAAGACCTCTTTAAGTTTCTCCATAGAGCTCAAAGCACTGGTCAATTCTTCCTTCGCCTTGGAGGTTTCAGCCTGTTGCAACTTAAGGTTCTCCTGCAGGTCAGTGGTTTTGTCGTGGAATTGTCACGGTAGATGTCCTCTTGCAAGGACTTAGTCGTGGAGCCATCACAACTAGGAAGCTTAAAGGGGTTAATCGGGACAAAGGACACGAGAGAGTTATACTAGTTCAACCCCTTACGGTGAAGGAAGGCCTACGTCTAGTTGGGTTGGTATTGATAAGGTTTCGAAGACCAGGGAGCGAGATACGCTATGCCCGTCTCTCGATGGGTTGTTTCTCGCCCTAAGCCACCGGCGGGTCGTCCCCTTATATACACAGGTTGACGCCCTGCGGCCTACAGAGTCCCGGCCGGCTCATAGACAGTGTCCGGCTCGGTGACTAGTTAATTCTACCTTATGTTACAAGTCATGCCATCATGGCGGCTTACCACTATGGGCCTTAAGTCGCCTGTGGGCCTTAGACATTTTATTGAACCGCCATCTTCATGCTTGGTCTTGGGCTTCTTTCTGATGAGTCTTCTTTGCATAACCCGGCCCCTCCTAGGCGGCTTATAAAAATAGTTAGATCCCCAACATTAGGCCCCAGACTGATTTGATCCGGTTCATGTCAATCTTAAAATACCTTAAAAATACATCTTCCTGTCTTCTGTCAGTGCAAAGGTCGTAACCCGTCGTGACGTCATCTTCTGGATTCGTGATAACCGTCATGACGTCATCTTTCACTGACTTCATATTTTATTCCGTCATATCCTCAACGGATCTTTGCCTTTACTGACCATCCCGAAAACCGAGGCGTCGGGGCCGCTGGATAATGATGTCTTGGCCTCCTCGTTTCTCGCGCCATCTCAGTCGGTCTTCCCTTATAAATAGGCCCGACCTAAGTCTTCCATTCTCCCCCCTTTCGGTCATCCTCTTCCTCTCGCTGTCTCTCTGCCACTCGAGCTCCGCCGTCGCCACCGTCGAGCTCCTCGTCTTCACCGACTCAGGCCGCTGCATCAACCCGAATCTGACCAGAAATCGACGACGAACTCCCATAGCCCATCCACATCCGTAAGTTTCCTTTTTTCCCTTCCTTAGATCTGCATTTGGAGCTTCTTCGAGTTCGTCGGTGTTCGTCGCCGCCCGCGGCAGACCCTTGATGTTCCTCACCTTCGATGCCCTATTCAGATCGTTGAATAGCATAAAACTACTGCGGTGACCGTTTCATGTTTATCTCAAACATAGACAGATCTCTTTTCTTTTGTTCGGAGGCTTCCTTCGAGTGGATGAACTTCTCTGCACAGATTTTAGGTCTAGAAATTTTTCTTTTCAGAACGACCGTTTGATCCAAAACAATAATTGCAACTTGTGAAATCTGTTTATTCCACACTTTGTCAAAGACTGCCTCTGTTGAATTTGTTTGACCATGGTAATCTATGTAGCCAGTTTATAACAACACCGATTGTCAGTCTGCTTGCTTCCGGCGACTTAAGAAAATTTAATTGCCCTTGATACCTGTAGCGGCTTAAATATCATCGCATAGTTACCTATACGTCATTAGGCCCCTTCTTAAGCCGTCAACTTGAATAAATTAATAATGCTCTCCTCCGGGTTATGAGTTAAACCGGATTTTTTTTACTTTGTTATAGGCTTCCACTTACGCCATGGCACCTAAATCTCCCAAGCCTCCTATGACCTGTAATTGGGTCCGGTCCATTGTCACAGAAAGCAAGCTGTCTGAATTTGTCAAGTCTGGCCATCTACCCAAGAAAGAAGTCATGTCTTATCGCGCTCCTAACCCGTCCGAGGAGAAACCTCAACCCAAAGAAGGGGAGGTGATTGTTTTTTTGGATCATATGCGCCGGGGATTCGCTCCACCCGGTTCAAAATTCTTCAGGGATGTTTTGCATTTCTTCGATCTCAGACCTCAAGACATCGGGCCCAATTCCGTGTCAAATATTTGCAACTTCCAAGTCTTCTGCGAGGTGTACCTTGGGGAAGAGCCCAGCTTACTCTTATTCAGATAATTGTTTTATTTAAACCGGCAGAATGAACGCGCCAACGGGCCCAGTCTAGAACTTGGTGGCATCTCAATTCAGCGGCGAAGAGACTGCCTCTTTCCTTATGCCGAACTGCCAAGCCACCCAAAGGACTGGAATCAGACGTGGTTTTACTATCAAGACACTTCTCCAGCTGGAGAAAATCCGCTGCCCGGCTTCCGTGCCTTGCGCCTTGAATCCAACCACCCACTGCCGGATAAATTGACTCCTGTTGAACGTCTGCCACTCACCCCCACTATTAAGAAAATCAAAGCTCTTTTGGGGAATGGTTTAGACGGCATCAATCTGGTCCAAGTCTGGGTTGTTTGGCGAGTGATTCCGTTAAGCCGCCACCCCAACTTAATGTGTACTTACTCAGGCGAGAAGGATGACCCCCTGCGTCATAGTCCTGACGACTTACCAGATGATGCAGTGGAGGCTATGACCCAGACCTTGTTGAAAGAGGGCACGGTGACTAGTAATGCCTTTGGCTTACTTCCCTTTTGTAAGAAGAACCCGGCCCCTGCTGTAAGTCATCAACCTCAATAAATACTCTTTACTATGTTATACCTTGCGTTTACTCATAACCCTTTATCATTTTTCACAGGCCAATGACAATTTCTGGAAGGTCAAGTATGACCATGAGGCGGCCAAACAAGCCAGAGCGGCCAAGAGAGCTGAAAGAAAAGCCACCAAGCCTGGAACTTCCAAGAAGAGCAAGCCAAGTGCCTCAGAGATGTTCAAACTTGATGATTCTGACGACGATGAAGAAGAGGTAACTTTTAACTTTCCTGACTCTTTTATCATCACCTCACTGACATTACTTCCCTTTCAGGAAGACACGGGAAATAGCCAACCCATCGAGGAAGAGGTAACTATAATCTCCTCCGACTCCGAGCCCCTGCCGCGTCAGAAAATTCGAAGAGTAACCCGGAAAGTAAGATTTTCACATCCTTTGGCTTACCAAGATCCTAACTTTCTTTTGAAGCGACAGCAAATTGAAAGCCGGAGGCAGACCCGGACCAGCAAGGATGCAGAGCTCTCCTCCGGCTTACCTGACGTAACCAGAAAGCGTCGGAATGAGGTTATCTCCGACTTATGTTCTGTTTCACCTTTTGCGGGTTTAATTCGTCAACCTCTCAATTCATCTGACTCCAATTATCAGGATACCTCTCCTTCCTCTGGCGAGTCTATGCAATCCAACATGCCAGCTTTCAAGGCCGCCCCTGGGTAATATAATTTGCCTGTCTTATATTTTACTTTACTCATGTTTTTGTATTTACTCTTCTACCTTGTCCACAGCGTGCAAGTGAAACACATGAAGAAAACAAAGAAGGATAAGTTGGCCCAGGACCCTGTTGTGACAGAGCCGGCGCTTGGAGCGGCTGCTCCTGATGCCTCTACTCACGAGCCGCCGCTTCAGCCGTCTCATGACGTTCCTGTAACTTCTTCTGACCCGCCTGCTGAGCAAGCCTTCAATGATTCTGATAACCCGGAGGCTCCTAGCCTCGCCAAGGCAGACGATCCGGAAGTTGAAATTCTCAAGACTCAATTCGTTGAGCCGGCACAGCCCACTGTACTCGCCAAGTGTTCTGCTAAGGAGGAATTATTAGAACGCCAAAAGGCCAAGCTGGACATCGCTGACTATACTCATTTGAGTATTGGAGAGATCGTTTCCAGCTATATCAATCAAGTACATAGTAGCTGTGACCTGGAAATTGACATGGTGAAGCAGATACAGCAAAAATCTGAGGTATGTATTATGCTACTTTTTCTTAATCATACTTACTGTACCAGCCCCCAAGTCTACTACTTATGAATAAATATGCTGTAGACTTAGAAAACTGGCTAGCACTGCTTGCCCGGCTTTAGAAAGAAAATATTTAACCCGACTGTAGCATAATGTCTTGAACTTGCGATACACATTAGCCCCCAAGTGTCAAGCATCTTTGCTTGCGAAGTGCTTGGGACTTAACTTTCATGAACCGGGGTAGCAATTTAGAGTTCTTCAGCATACATTAGCCCCCAAGTGTCAAGTATTTTTGCTTGCAAAGTGCTTGGGACTTAATGCTATTTTACCATGATCCTGATCATAACCCGTCATCAATGCAGGCCACCATAAGTCAATTTGAGTCAGAGATTGTTGACCTGAAGAGCCGCCTCGCAGCCCAGGAACTTGAAATTCAAAATGCCAACTCCAAGTTTGAATTCAGCGTCTTTGAACAAGAGAAGTTGAAGAAGAACTTTGAGGTGGAGAAGAAAACCTGGGCTGATGAAAAGGCCTCACTGGTGACCCAGGCCGAGACAGCAGAAGCATCACTTGCGGAAGCAAAAATCGAGTTGTTCGGCTTAAAGCGCCAGATATCTCAAATGGTCTCAGCCATCTTCGGTAAGTGATGATATATAAACCTTGAGTACTGCAAGCCTTCCTTTGATGACCACTTTAATTATTACCTCCAGCTCACCTTATGTTTAATAATGCAGGCCCCAGGAGCACAAACCTCAAGCAGGACATGTTGATCAAGATGAAGGCAGTGTATACTCTGGTAGAACAGCTCTACACTGGGTCACAACGTGCTCTGGCCATTGTGGCCTTATCAAATGACGCTCCTTATCTCCTGCAATATGTAACTGAAGCAGCTTGTTGTGCTCCCTCAACGGGTTCAAGAACTAAGGCGGGCATCTGCAAGAGTCGGAGCTATAGCTGCATTGAGCCAAGCTAAAGCATGGATTCCAGAACTAGACCCGGCCGACCTCACTCTTGGATACCCGAGTCTAAAGGAGGATGGAACCTTGTTTGATGAAGCAGACTTCACCGCCTGTGTGAAAAACATACGCCCTGTAGCTACTCTCACTGGGAACGACACTGACCTTACCAAGTATCGACCGGGTTATGACAGCGAGAACCGGAGGATTCCAACACCTCATTATGATGAAGTCAGCCTTATCCCTCCAACTCGTAAGCATACCTTTGCCCCTGAAGTCGACCCAACCGGTTTAATAGATGATGAAGCTGAGTTTGAAGCCTTGAGTGGCATTGACTGGGCCTCATCAACCTTCCAGGACAGGGCAGCCGACGGAGAGGCGGAGAAGGATAACCCGGAATCTTCAAGCCAACCAAAGGAGTAAAGACGCCGGGCGTCATATATTTATGTCTTTGTGAAAACAATGCCTCACTATTCAGACTCGGGGAGTCTTGTAATAGAGTAGAAAAACTCTCGATTTTTGTCATGCTTTCGTGCATGTTTATAGCGCTTAATACTTCTTTAAGCCGCCATTGCTATATACTTCCAGCTTTTATTGATCTTCTAGTTCCTTTATGTTAAACAAGAAGTTCCTTGCCTCATCCTGCATATGAGACAAATAGAAATCCTTTGGCGACTTATCGCATCGGGGGTCACATAAGGTATTGATAACCCGGAGTGTATACCAAACAATCTTAGGAAAGCCGACTTACGATTAGACCTAATAGACATAATCATAATAGCATACCTGTGATTCTTGCGGCTATTTCATCGGCTTGCATGACCCAACCCATGAGTGTAAGTTTAACTCCTGAAAGTTGGCATATAAAGGTTTACCTGGCACTTAACAACCCGAGGCAAACAATATTAAACCGATTGGGTCGAAATCCCCTCCATAATGCTTTGAAGAAGGTCTCAAGATAGTAAAACATTTACACTTTCAAAGTATGACGAATAGTAAATAAAATTTAAAGGCCTCTGATTCGAATACGATCAGTGAACCGTTCCAAAGGGGTTAAGCTAAGATTCGGATACGATCATATAGCCCCCAGTGGCTTTGGCGATGCCAATCAAGTGGGTATCGACAGCTATGTTCTCTTTGGTTCGAATACGACCTATGTTTGAACAGGAAGCCCCCAAGTGACCATAAGAGTTGTTTAATGACGCTGATTCGAATACGATCCATGTCAGACCCAAAGGGGTTAAGCTATGATTCAAATATGATCAAGAAGCCCCCAAGTGGGTTTGGCAGTATGCCGATCAAGTGGGTAACGACAGCTATGTTCTCTTTGGTTCGAATACGACCTATGTTTGAACAGGAAGCCCCCAAGTGATCATGGCTAGATTCAGATATGATCATGAGCCGGACCAAAGGGAAAGCCGGATTCAGATATGATCTGCTCCCTGTTGGTTTTTTCCACCACATGATAAAGAAGACATGTAAACCTTTGAGGGTGAAAAGGACAGAGGTCCTGCTTCATTACTTTATATAATATATAATATATACATCTTGAGAGCCGGTGGCTCAAGTATAGTAAGGCCGAAGATGAGCGATGTTCCACGGCCGGCGGGTCTCCTCCTCTGACTTACGTGAATCTTTGTGCTCTCGAACATCGATGAGGTAATATGACCCATTGTTCAGGTTCTTGCTGACCATGAAGGGTCCTTCCCAAGGATTGGATAGCTTGTGCATATCAGATTGATCCTGGATGAGCCGGAGCACTAAGTCGCCTTCTTGAAAGGTTCTGGACCTAACCCGACGGCTATGGTAGCGGCGCAGGTCTTGCTGGTAAATCGCTGAGCGGGCTATGGCCAATTCTCGCTCTTCGTGCAACAAGTCAAGTGCATCTTGACGAGATTTTTCGTTGTCAGCCTCAACTTAAGCCGCCATGCGGGGCAAGTCATGACGGATGTCACTTGGCAGGACCACCTCTGCTCCGTACACCATGAAGAAAGGTGTGTAACAAGTAGATCTGTTAGGTGTAGTGTTGATACTCCAAAGTACAGAGGGTAACTCCTCCACCCAACAACCCGGCGTCCGCTGTAAGGGGACCAAAAGCCGGGGTTTAATGCCCTTCAAGATCTCCTGATTTGCTCTTTCTGCTTGACCATTGGATTGAGGATGAGCAACAGCCGAAACATCAAGCCGGATATGCTCTTGTTGACAGGATTCTTCCATGGCACCTTTGGAGAGATTGGTACCATTATCAGTTATGATGTTGTGTGGAAAACCAAAACAAAAGATCACCTTCTTCATGAACTGAACCGCCGTGGCTGCATCACACTTACTGACCGGCTCTGCCTCAACCCACTTTGTGAACTTATCCACTGCCACCAGGAGGTGTGTCTTTTTGTCTTTGGACATTTTGAAAGGTCGAAGCATATCAAGCCCCCAGACTGCAAACGACCAAGTAATTGGAATCATCCTCAAGTCTTGAGCCGACACATGAGCTCGTCGTGAGAATTTTTGACATCCTTCACATTTGCTGACTAGATCCTCCGCATCAGCATGAGCCGTCAGCCAATAGAAACCATGACGAAAAGCCTTGGCCATAAGAGATTTTGAGCCAGCATGATGACCACAATCTCCTTCATGGATCTCACGAAGTATCTCCTGACCCTCCGCAGGCGAAACACAATGTTGAAACGCCCCAGTGACACTGCGGTGATGTAACTCGCCATGAACAATCGTCATAGATTTAGACCGCCTGATGATTTGTCTCGCCAAGGTCTCATCCTCGGGTAACTCTCCCCGGGTCATGTAAGCCAAATAAGGCACTGTCCAATCCGGGATGACGTGGAGAGCCGCTACTAGTTGTGCCTCCGGGTCTGGCACTGCTAAGTCTTCTTCTGTGGGCAACTTGACAGAAGGATTATGCAAGACATCGAGAAAGGTGTTAGGCGGCACCGGCTTACGCTGAGATCCTAGCCGGCTCAAGGCATCAGCCGCCTCATTCTTCCTTCGATCAATGTGCTCCACTTGATAACCTTTGAAGTGTCCCGCCACCGCATCAACTTCTCGAAGGTAAGCCGCCATAAGGGGATCCTTGGAGTCCCACTTGCCTGACACCTGTTGAGCCACGAGATCCGAATCGCCCAAACACCTTACCCGGCTCAAATTCGTCTCTTTGGCCATCCCGAGGCCATGGAATAAGGCCTCATACTCAGCTGCATTGTTAGTACAAGGAAACATAAGCCAGAGAACATAACAAAATTTGTCACCTCAGGGGGAAGTTAAAACGACTCCAGCCCCCGAGCCTTTCAACTGTCAGGACCCATCAAAGTGAATAGTCCAATACGGTTATCCGGCTTCTCCTCAGGTGCCTGCAATTCTGTCCAATCATTGATAAAGTCCACCAAGGCTTGAGACTTGATAGCAGTCCGAGGCATATATTTCAGACCATGAGGCCCAAGCTCAATGGCCCACTTGGTGATTCGTCCTGTGGCCTCCCTATTCTGTATGATGTCTCCCAAGGGGGCAGAGCTTACCACAGTGACAGGATGACCTTGGAAGTACTGCTTCAGCTTCCGGCTTGCCATGAACACTCCGTAAACAAGCTTCTGCCAATGTGGATACCTTTGTTTAGACTCAATGAGCACCTCACTGATGTAGTAAACCGGCCGTTGAACCGGATGCTCCTTGCCAGGCTCCTTGCGCTCCACCATGATGGCAACACTGACGGCTCGTGCGTTAGCAGCCACATATAACAATAATGTCTCTCTATCAATGGGAGCGGCAAGGACTGGCGGCTCGGACAACTGCCTCTTTAAATCTTCAAAGGCAGTATTAGCAGCATCACTCCAGACAAAAGTGTCCGTTTTCTTCATCATCTGATACAGTGGTAAGGCCTTCTCACCTAACCGGCTTACGAACCGGCTTAAAGCGGCAACACGACCCGCTAGTCGTTGAACATCATTGATGCACGCCGGTTTAGCCAAAGAGGTGATTGCCTTGATCTTCTCCGGGTTAGCTTCAATGCCTCTATTTGAGACCAGAAAACCCAAAAGCTTGCCTGCAGGCACACCAAACACACACTTGGCCGGGTTAAGCATCATCTTATAAACCTGGAGATTATCAAAGGTCTCCTTTAAATCAGATATTAAGGTCTCCTTTTCCCTGGATTTCACCACGATGTCATCTACATAAGCATGTGTCGGCGTTCTGGGAACGAGGGTCCCCAGACTTGCCTGCCTGCGGCCCGCGGCGTGGCTCAAAAGGGGGCCCAGCACGACCCATCTTCATCAACACAGACCCAAGACCCTCGCGAGGGGCCAAGCCTCGTGGGGCGGACGACACGGAACTTCCTCAGGCATGACCTCATCAGGCTGGCTCGCGAGGAGGCGGAGAGATCAAGGCGGGGTACCTCACGAGGTGCCCGTGACGCAAGCCATGATGACCAAGGGCGCCAGGCGGGCGCCAGTCCGCGTAGTGTCCTCCTTTCCTCTTTGGTGCAAAGGGAGCAAGCGCAGGCAAGAGCATCAAGCAAAGGCACCCGTTTCGGTGCAACGAGACCAAGACCAGCCCAACGGCAAGGAGGAAGTCATTGTGGAGCCCAAGCCAGCGTCACCACCAGAGCCTTTGGCAGGCGAAGACCAACTTTAGTCAAGATAAGTGTACCAGATGTTCCCCTTCAAAATGGCCAATTGTTGGCGCCCTTCCCGCTCAATATTTGGGAAGAGGCCCAGGGACTTTGCCTATAAATAGGACTAGCCACCCCCAGGGTAGAGGGGCGATCGGAGAATCGGCAACCAGAGACAAAGAGAGAGAGAGAGAGAGAGAGAGAGAGAGAGAGAGAGAGAGAGAGAGAGAGAAGGGTGACTGAACTCCTCCTAGCAGTTCATCGCCCTAGCCAAGAACAGACCCTCGTGAGGCTGTTCTTCCTTGTATTGCTCATCATCATCAGCCCAAGAGGCAATCCACCACAACACAAACTGGAGTAGGGTATTACACCACAATGGTGGCCCGAACCAGTATAAACCCTGTGTCTCTTGTGCTGTTCTTTCGATAGCTTAGATCTTAGCGAGGCGGTGGGGTACAGGTAGGTAGGAGGCGAAATCTCCACGCGCACCCCAGTGTTCGAACCTCAAGGGTCTGCCGGAACCCGAAATCCGACATTTGGCGCGCCAGGTAGGTGTGCACCGGAGTTTTCCCTTCCGCCACCGCCACGACCTGCCTCGCGATGAGTAGAGCGTCGCCCGCTCCGGCCGCCGGCGCCAGCACGGGGGCCAGGGGGCTCCGAGCCCTGGCCCCAGCCCTGCAACGGGTATGGTGGCCGGACAAGTTCAAGCCAACGACGCCGCCGCGCTACATCGGCGCGACTGATCCGCTGGCCTTCTTGCTGGCGTACGAGGAGGCCATCCTCGAAGCTGGAGGTGATGATAGGGTCATGGACAACTGGCTTCCCATGGCCCTCACCGGCGCTCCGCGCGCATGGCTGCTCCACCTGCCGACAGCCTTCGTGGCCTCTTGGGAAGAGCTCCGCGGCCTCTTCCTCGCCCACCACGCTACACCAACACCTCCGGTCGTCGCGGCCCTCCTGGGCGGCTCGCAGGCGCCGCCCGCAAGTCACCACGTCAAGCCGTTCATCCACCGGGTCAGCGCCGCTTCTACGCGGCAGGGGGCTCTCCCGGACCGGGCGGCGCCCAAGGCCGGCCTGACCTTCAGCTCGGAGGACCACCCCTCCAACTCGGCCTGCTCGAGTGCGCTCCCCATGCTGTGCACCCCCACCATCTGCTAGGTGGCCGTCACCAGAACTCTCATCGATGGCGGCGCGGGCCTCAGCGTGCTCTCGGTTGAGGCCTTCAACCTCCTCTGCATACCCCTGGAACGGCTGCAACTCAGCCGGCCCTTCTCGGGCGTTGGGGGCGGATCATCCAGCTCCTTGGGACAGATCCGTCTCCCAGTAACCTTCGGCACCTACGACAACTTCCGCACGGAGTTGGTCAACTTCGACATCGCCCCCATCGGCCTCCCCTACAATGCCATCCTCGGCTATCCAGCGCTGGCCCAGTTCATGGCCGCGACGCACCCGGCGTACAACCTCATGAAGATGCCCGGGAGCAGCGGTGTCCTCACCGTGCACGGGGACACTAGAGACGCGTTGCGAGTGCTCAAGCTCGCCTTCAAGACGGCGGCGTCGGCACAGCCCGCCGACTCGGAGACCCCCGAGCCCAAGGGGGCTGCACCCGCCAAGAAGAAACAGTTGTTCACCCAAGACAAGGCAGAAACCAAGCAGATACCCGTCGATGAGGACGGGTCCACCAACGCCACTTTCACCATAGGCGCCAACCTCGAGCCCGAGCAGGAGGAGACCCTGGTCAGGTTCCTGTGTGCGAACAAGAAGGTATTCACTTGGGAGCCTGACCAGTTGGCAGGGATCCCTAGGAGCGTAATCGAGCATCACCTCAATGTGTGCCCCAACGTGCGCCCTGTGAAGCAGAAGGCAAGGCGGCAGTCCACAGAAAAGCAGGCCTTCATCGTCCAAGAGACCCGCAAACTAGAGGCCGCTGGGGTCATTCGCGAGGTCCGATACCCGGATTAGTTGGCCAACCTGTCGTTGTGCCAAAGAAGGGAGGGAAGGAGCGCATGTGTGTCGACTTCACCAACCTCAACAAGGCATGCCCACAAGATCCGTTCCTGCTCCCCCGCATCGACTAGATCGTCGATTCCACCGCAGAATGCGACCTGCTGTGCTTCTTGGATGCCTTCTCTGGGTATCACCAGATCAAGATGGCGGTAGAAGACATCGAAAAGACAGCCTTCCTAACCCCGTGTGGGGTGTACTGCTACACATGCATGCCATTTGGGCTGCGTAATGCAGGGGCGACCTTTCAGCGGCTGATGCACATCACCTTGGGCCCGCAGCTCGGGAAGAATGTTGAGGCTTACGTCGATGACATTGTGGTGAAGTCTCGGGAGGCCAGGACCCTGATACAAGACCTGGAGGAAATCTTCGCGAGCCTCAACGCAGTGAACCTGCGGCTCAACCCAGAGAAGTGTGTGTTCGGAGTCCCCTCGGGCAAGCTCTTGGGTTTCCTCGTGTCCCATCGAGGCATCGAGGCTAACCCGGAAAAGGTCAAGGAGGTCGAGGACATGAGCCCGCCAAAGATCCTCAGAGAAATGCATAAGCTCACTGGGCGCATGACCGCACTAGGGCGCTTCATCTCCAAGTTGGGGGAGCGAGCGCTGCCCTTCTTCCAGCTAATGAAGAAAAAGGGGCCCTTTGAATGGACTGAAGAGGCCGACAAGGCGTTCCAAGATCTCAAGAGATACCTGACCAGCCCTCCGGTCATGGTGGTTCAGCGCCCTCAAGAGCCCCTGGTACTTTACCTCGCCGCCACTCCCTACTCCGCCAGCGCAGCCCTGGTGGTGGTTAGGGAGGAGCGTCGAGTCAAATCTGCGGCAGCAGCCCGGGACAAGGCAAAACAGGAACAAGGAAGGCCCACAGAAACCGCCACCGCGGCTGAGGAGGATCAGCCGCCATAGAGGAGTGCACCGGAGGCGGAAGAGGCCCCTCTCCTAGATGGCCAGCCTCCAGAGGCCTCATCACCTCAGGAGGCGCCATGGTCTCCGGAGGGCGCCACAAGCGCTGACGCACCCAACCTCATGGAGCACCCAGTGTACTTCGTCAGCACGGTGTTGCGGGACGCGAGGGCACGGTACCCCATGCCTCAGAAGCTCCTCCTCGCGCTACTGGTGGCCTCGTGCAAGCTGCGGCACTATTTTCAGGGTCACCCCATCAAGGTCGTCTCGTCATACCCCTTGAAGAGAGTACTCAGGAGCCCTAACTCAGCCGGAAGGGTCGCTGAGTGGAACATAGAACTCAAGCGTTTCAGCTCAAATTCAGCAGAACCAAAGTCATCAAGGGAGCAGCATTAGCGGATTTTGTGGCAGAATGGACGGAGGCGCCAGGCCTCAAGGCCAACGATGATCGATCCCTCTCCCCGGGAAGCGAGGCGCCGGAAGGCTGGGTCATGTACTTCGATGGGGCGTTCTCCAGGCATGGCGCTAGGGCTGGGGCGGTGCTTATATCGCCCACTCAGGACAAGCTCTACTACGCCGTACAACTCTATTTCCAGCAAGGTGAAAAGGTCTCCAACAACATAGCGGAGTATGAAGGTCTAATAGCGGGCTTGAAGGCCGCCGCTACCCTGGGGGTGAACCGCCTCACCATCAAGGGCGATTCACAGCTCCTTGTCAATTTCTCCAACAAGGTGTACGAGCCGAAAGATGAGCACATGGAAGCCTACCTTGCGGAGGTCCGCGGGATGGAGAAGCAATTTTGGGGGTTGGAGTTGCAGCATGTGCCCCGTGGCACCAATCAGGAGGCCGACGCCATCGCCAGACGGGCGTCCAGGCGGTTAACTCAAGAGCCTGGCGTCTTTGAGGAGCGGCTCTTCAAGCCCTCAGCCCTGCCGTCATTGTCAAACACGGCTCAGCCTCGGGAGGAGCTCCCCCAGCCACCTGCCTCAGGAGCCCCGGTCTGTGGCCCGGCCTCAGGGGCACGCCTGCTCCTGACGATGGAGCCTCAGGAGGGGTCCTGGATCACGGAGCTCCGGAATTACTTAACACAAGGGACCCTGCCGGAGAAGGAGGAGGAAGCGGAGCGTGTGGCACGGCAGGCCACGGCATACTGCATCAAGGATGGAGAGCTCTACCGGAAGCGACCAAACGATGTATCCCTGCGCTGCATCTCCAGGGAGCAAGGAAAGGAGCTGCTGGAAGATATACACGGCGGAGAGTGTGGACATCATTCATCATCACGGACCCTCGTCGGCAAGGCGTTCTGCAGTGGGTTCTATTGGCCCACCGCACTCAGTGACGCCGTCAAACTAGTGAAGGCTTGTGAGGCCTGCCAGTTCCACGCCAAGCAAATCCATCAGCCAGCAGGAGGCCTGCAGACTATACCCCTTTCGTGGCCGTTCGCAGTCTGGGGGCTGGACATCCTGGGCCCGTTTCCTCAGGCGCCAGGGGGCTACTGCTACCTCTACGTCGCCGTGGACAAGTTCACCAAGTGGGATGAAGTAGAGGCCGTCCGCACCATCCCCGCAGGTTCCGCGGTCAAGTTCATAAGGGGCATCGTGAGCCGATTCGGGGTGCGAACCGCATCATCACAGACAACGCTTCGCAGTTCACCAGTAACCTCTTCAAAACATACTGTGCTAACCTTGGAACGCAGATATGCTACGCTTCGGTGGTGCCCCGAAGCAATGGCCAGGCCGAGCGAGCCAACGCAGAGGTCCTGAGGGGCCTCAAGACCAGGACGTTCAAGAAGAAGCTGGAGGCATGCGGCAGAAGTTGGTACGATGAGCTTCAGTCCGTGTTGTGGTCCATCCGCACCACCGCGACCAAGCCTACTGGAGAGACCCCATTCTTCCTGGTCTACGGAGCCGAAGCGGTCCTCCCTCACGAGGTCAGACGTCGCTCCGCACGGGTCCTGGCGTTCGACGAGGCGCAGCAGGACGCCATGCGGGGGATGGACCTCGTGCTGGGGGAGGAACGTCGCCGAGAATCCGCGCTGCGAGCGGCGAGGTATCAACAAGCACTACGACGATATCACTGCCGCAACATCCGCCCCAGAACTCTCGAGGTAGGAGACCTCGTGCTCAGGCGGGTTCTCTCCAGGGAGGGACTACACAAGCTCTCTCCCATGTGGGAGGGCCCGTTCAAGGTTGTTCATGTTTCCAGGCCTGGCTCCGCGCGCTTGGAGACTCAGGAGGGGGTGCCGGTCCAGAACGCATGGAACATCCAGCACCTCCGGAGGTTCTACCCCTAAAAAGGCCCAGAGCCTGTGAAAAAGGCGAACGCCTGTGAAGATTATCCTTTTTGGAAAAGGCCCAGAGCCTGTGAAGAAGGCGAACGCATGTGAAGATTATCCTTTTTGGAAAAGGCCCAGAGCCTGTGAAGAAGGCGGACGCCTGTGAAGGTTATCCTTTTTGGAAAAGGCTCAGAGCCTGTGAAGAAGGCGAACGCCTGTGAAGATTATCCTTATTGGAAAAGGCCCGGAGCCTGTGAAGAAGGCGAATGCCTGTGAAGCTGTCGCGTTTTGGAAAAGGCCCAGAGCTTGTGAAGAGGGCAAATGCCCGTGAAGCTTGCTTCCCCCAAGAAAGGCCCGGAGCCTATGAAGAAGGCCAACGCATGTGAAGCTCGCTGCCCGTGACACTCTCACGTAATAATGAGTTGGGGTTGTACACGCCCCGGAGTCTCAGGAGCGCCGGCCTCAGGCCCTGGGGCTCCCTCCGACGCCCAGTGGCAGCACTTAGCTCCGCGCTGGTGAGAAGACGTCAAAGACTAGATTAGGTGCCGGACGCGGCTTTTTCATTTGCTTTCCGCAGTTGGCTTGTTCATTCTCATTCGAAGTTTTGTTGAAGCTGTTACCGTCTTTGACTCGTGGTTCTTCGCCTTTTCACTCTCCTGCCTCGATTTCTCTTATGCAAGGCCTCGCGAGGGGGGCAGCCGAGCGCCCTCTTGAGTGTTTCTATCCTAGTCGTTCAAAGGTTCCGCGACCTGGGTCCGTTACAGGAGCACCCCTCCAGTCCATGCCCCACGGGCACCGCGACACGAACACAGGGCCTGGGTCGGTCGCCCCCCCACGGCTGGGGCCGGGAACTATCCACGCGCGCACATGTAGCCGGAAGGCACGATAACGAAAGCAAAGCGATGAATAACAACAATAACCCAAACACGCCCCCGCGGGGCTCCACACTACTGTCTTTTTACGCAGGAAAAAGGAAAAGAAAGAGCAAATCAGGCGCAGCTCGCCTCACATCGGCCTGCAGGGAAGGCTCGAGCCGCCTCCGGGGCTCAAGCAGACTCCCTCTCACGCTTCACCGAGGCGCGACGGCAGGCAGACGCGCCACCACCTTCCAAGCGGGTACGACGGCGTGGAGGCTGACAGCGGCCACTGCTAGAAGAGTCGCCGCCTGAAGAAGAACCGGTGAAGCTTGGGGAACCCTGAGCGCCGCCAATCACGCGAGCGCTGTCCTCTCCGTCATCGCCGGGGCCGGTCCCCGGCCGCGGTCGTCGTCCTCAGGGCAGCACCCTGCGCGGTGACCATCTTCCCCAAACACCCTCACGTAGAGGGTGGCATCGCCGTCAAACTTGAAGTGCAGGGTGCACCGACGGCTCAGGCCACGCGCGCGGGCAAACGTCTGCCAACCGCGGGTCAAGGCCAGGCTCCCGGCTGCGGAGACCTCCAGTGAAGCCCATGAGGCCCGGCTGCAGCAGCCGTCTGCTTGAAGCCAGAGGCCGCCCGGGGCGCCGGCAGGGAGCTCGCCGAGGAGGAAGCGAGGAAGTTGAAGCCGGGCGCTGGTCGGCTCCGCCGACCACAACAAACTCCGGCAGCACCTCTGCAGCGCGAGAGCGCGGCCTAGGGGGACGTGCGACCGAGGCGCGCCCCCCGGCCGCAGTTGTCCGCCCGTCACCATGCTGGAAACCATCTCCACGGCCGCGGGGAGCTGCCATGGTGGCCACAGGATGTTTGCGAGGGCGCCCTCGGCCGCGCTTGGGCGGTGGAGAGGCAGGCTCAACCTGGCGAGCCTTCCCCTTCTCTGCGGCCGAGAACCTCCTCGACGGAGCCATCGCAGCAAGACGGAGCAAGGACCAGGAAGAAGGAGAAGCAAGAAGAGATGGACTGGAAGGGCGCGTGCCGTTCCGTATTTATGGCCGGTGAAGGCCAACCGCCGACCTCCACGATCGCAGGTAATCATGACCCGCTTTGCATGCAGGGACTTGTCCAATCCGCGCGGTTGCCAAGGCGTCGTGGGGAAGCAGAGACGCCCACGTCCAATGAACTACCGCGTGGCGCCCAAGGCCGCAGGCTTTTAGGGCCCGCGACGCTTCGCCCTTACCCTTTCGCCTCCTTGCACGGCCAAGTCCGGGCGCGCCTTAGGCCCGGGGGCTACTGTCGGCGTTCTGGGAACGAGGGTCCCCAGATTTGCCTGCCTGCGGCCCGCGGCGTGGCTCAAAAGGGGCCCCAGCACGGCCCATCTTCATCAACACAGACCCAAGACCCTCGCAAGGGGCCAAGCCTCGTGGGGCGGACGACACAGAACTTCCTCAGGCACGGCCTCATCAGGCTGGCTCGCGAGGAGGCGGAGAGATCAAGGCGGGGTACCTCACGAGGTGCCCGTGACGCAAGCCATGACGACCAAGGGCGCCAGGCGGGCGCCAGCCCGCGCAGTGTCCTCCTTTCCTCTTTGGTGCAAAGGGAGCAAGCGCAGGCGAGAGCATCAAGCAAAGGCACCCGTTTCGGTGCAATGAGACCAAGACCAGCCCAACGGCAGGGAGGAAGTCATTGTGGAGCCCAAGCCAGCGTCACCACCAGAGCCTTTGGCAGGCGAGGACCAACTTTAGTCAGGATAAGTGTACCAGATGTTCCCCTTCAAAATGGCCAATTTTTGGTGCCCTTCCCGCTCAATATTTGGGAAGAGGCCCAGGGCCTTCGCCTATAAATAGGACTAGCCACCCCCAGGGTAGAGGGGCGATCGGAGAATCGGCAATCAGAGAGAGAGAGAGAGAGAGAGAGAGAGAGAGAGAGAGAGAGAGAGAGAGAGAGAGAGAGAGAGAGAGAGAGAGAGAGAAGGGTGACCGGACTCCTCCTAGCAGTTCATCGCCCCAGCCAAGAACAGACCCTCGTGAGGCTGTTCTTCCTTGTATTGCTCATCATCATCAGCCCAAGAGGCAATCCACCACACCATAAACTGGAGTAGGGTATTACACCACAACGGTGGCCCAAACCAGTATAAACCCTGTGTCTCTTGTGCTGTTCTTTCCATAGCTTAGATATTAGCGAGGCGGTGGGGTACAGGTAGGTAGGTGGCGAAATCTCCGCGCGCACCCCAGTGTTCGAACCTCAAGGGTCTGCCGGAACCCGAAATCCGACAGCATGAACATTGCGCCCAATTTGATCGTGGAGACAGTTCTGTACACATCGCTGATAAGTTGCCTGGGCACTCTTGAGCCCAAATGGCATAGATACATAGCAGAAGGCTCCAAACGGAGTGATGAAAGCCGTCTTCTCCTGGTCCTTAATTGCCATCTTGATCTGATGGTAACCAGAATAAGCATCCAAAAAACTCAAACGCTCGCAACCCGCCGTGGCATCAATGATTTGATCAATACTGGGGAGCGCAAAGGGATCAGCCGGACAAGCCTTATTTAAGTCCGTGTAGTCCACACACATCCGCCAGGTGCCGTTCTTCTTGAGCACGAGCACCGGGTTAGCAAACCACTCCGGATGAAAAACTTCAACAATAAACCCGGCCGCTAAGAGCCGGGCAACCTCCTCTCCAATAGCTTTCCGTCTTTCCTCATTGAACCGTCGAAGAAACTGCCTGATCGGCTTATACTTCGGATCGATATTAAGAGTGTGCTCAGCGAGTTCTCTCGGTACACCCGGCATGAAAGAAGGTTTCCACGCAAAGATGTCCCGGTTCTCACGGATGAACTCGATGAGCACGCTTTCCTATTTAGGATCCAAGTTACGCTGATGTTGAACTGTTTAGATGAGTCGCCTGGAGTGAAATCAACAAGTTTAGTTTCAGCAGCCGATTTAAACTTCATTGCCGGGTCATGCTCTATGGTTGGCTTCTTCAGAAAGGTCATATCCGCCGGGTCAACATTATCTTGATAAAACTTTAGCTCTTATGCTATGCAAACTGACTCAGCATAAGCCGCGTCGCCTTCTTCACACTCCAAGGCTACCTTTCGACTCCCATGCACAGTGATGGTGCCCTTGTGACCCGGCATCTTGAGTTGCAGATAAACATAACACGGTCGTGCCATGAACTTGGCATAAGCCGGCCGCCCAAACAGAGCATGATATGCACTCTTAATCTTAACCACCTCAAACGTCAATTTCTCAGCCCTGGAATCATATTCATCTCCAAAGGCCACCTCCAATTCAATCTTACCGACCGGGTATGCCGACTTACTAGGCACCACCCCATGGAAAACGGTGTTGGACGTCTTTAAATTTTTGTCAGTCAAACCCATGCGTCGAAAGGTCTCGTAATAAAGGATGTTGATACTGCTACCTCCGTCCATGAGTACCTTGGTGAATTTATATCCACCGACCTGAGGCGCTACCACCAAAGCTAACTGACCCGGATTATCAACCCGGGGAGGGTGATCTTCCCTGCTCCACACAATAGGTTGCTCTGACCACCTCAAGTAACGAGGAACTGCCGGCTCAACAGAGTTCACGGCCCTCTTATGAACCTTCTGGTCACGCTTGCACAAGCTAGTGGTGAACACATGATACTGCCCACTATTCAGCTGCTTCGGATGGCTTTGATAACCCGACTGCTGCTGCTGTTATCCCCATTGACCAGACTGTTGTTGATTATAGCCGCTTTGATTTCCCTGAAAGCCGGAATTTGAACCGCCGCCCGGGCCATGAAAGCCGCCGGCTCCTGAGCCGCCGCCCGACCCATGATTGCCATCAGACGTGTTGGAATTCTTGAAAGCCTTCATGATCGCGCAATCTTTCCATAAGTGGGTGGCGGGCCGTTCCCGGGTGTCATGTCTCGAGCAAGGCTCATTGAGCAGCTGCTCAAGAGATGGGCCTGACCCTCCAGATCGAGGGGGCGGTTTTCCCTTACGTCCCTGATTGTTACCCTGCTCATTGGCATTGGCCACAAACTCCGGGTTACCCTCAGCCTTACGCTTGTTGCCTCCTTGATTCATCAGGTTATGCTACTGACCCTTTCCATTGCCGTTCTTCTTTCCCTTCCCTGTCTTTTCCTCATCAGACGCGGGATCCTTGGTACTATCAGAGTTGGCATATTTGACTAAAGATGCCATCAGCGTACCCATATCATTGCAATCACGCTTAAGGCGCCCCAGTTTTTGTCTTAGCGGCTCAAAGCGGCAATTCTTCTCCAACATGAGGACCGCAGAGCCGGCATCCATCTTATTAGATGAATGTATTATCTCCTTGACCCGGTGCACCCAATGAGTTGTGGATTCACCCTCCTCCTGCTTACAATTTGTCAAGTCCACAATCGACATAGATTGCTTGCAAGTGACTTTGAAGTTCTGGATGAATCGGGCCTTCAGCTCTGCCCATGAACTAATGGAATTGGGTGACAAACCCTTTAACCAAGACCGGGTCATTCCATCCAACATCATGGTGAAGTACTTAGCCATTGATGCATCACTGACCTCCAACAGTTCCATGGCCATCTCATAACTTTCGATCCACGCTCCGGGCTGTAAGTCGGCCGTGTAATTCGGCACCTTTCGAGGCCCCTTGAAGTCCTTGGGTAAACATACATTACGCAGAGCCGACACCAAACAAGGAACACCGCCGGTTCTGGTAGCTACTCCCGCCTCAACGGAAGTCGTCGGATACTCTGGGAAATCTTGATGAGCCGTCTGTTGAGCCGCTAGCTGAGCCGCCCACTCGTCCTCCTGATGTATTCGGTCTTGTGCCGGGTTATAGCCACCGAGCTGGTTACGGCGCTGGGCGTTGCTTGACAAAGCTTCTGACTCCATATGCCTGCTGTAACTCGGACTCCGGTTTTGACGAGGCGGTGCTAACCAAGGCGGAGGAGTCGAATGAATCCTGTCCCGGCTATAAGAATAAGTCTCTTGCTGAGCCAGGGCCGTCTGGACAAGTTCTCTGATCCTCGGGGTCTCCACCGCTGTCGGATCATCGCCGTCCACTGGGAGAGCCGCCAAACGTGCCGAAGCTGCAATCAAGTTCTCCATGGGGTTGGAAATGTGACCCGGTGGTATCGGCACATAACAGGGCGGTGTCATATTCCCATGAGGAGGTGCCATCTCCCGAGGCTGAGCCGGTCCTCCGGTTGTCATGAACTGATTGACCTCTGGCGGGTTACTTGGACCGGCTCCTGGTGTAGCGAAGAGGTTCCGTGGATCGTAAACCGGGGGCAAACGAGATTGAGTTTTCTGATGTCTCCTCCTCATCACCTCGTTAGATGCGTTCAGGCTCATCGTAAGCTGAAAAGCCTCTGACTGGAGCTATTGAGCCCGAGCATCCAAAGCTACCCGTTCTGTGGCTAACCTAGTGTCCTCAGCCGCCAAGGCCTCCTTGGCCTGAGCTATCTCCTCACGAACCTATGCCACCTCCGCATTATGTTCATCTTGATTCGCATGGATAACTGTGGCGGTTAATAGGTTCGTAAGCTTATCCATGAGATCCATCAGCACCTGAGCCGACGGACGCACGGGGCCTCCTGCCCCTGCTGCTCCTGACCCGGATGTTATGGCTGCTGCGGCTGTGGAATTTTGGCCGGGTTGAGTACCAGCCATGAAGACTCCTGCCCAGCTTGGCGGCTCATAGGGGTCCGGAATATTGGAGCCATCGGAACAGCCCCCCAGCTTGCCGTCTTGTAATGGATACAGCGAATCTGTTGAACCAGCGAACGAATCATCGTCGAAGAGGACGGCCGCCGCCTCGCCACCATCTTCAGATCCTTCCGAAAGTTCCCCTCCGTGGATGCAACCCACGAAGGCACGCTTCACGGCGGGTTGAGCTCGGGCGGGTCTTGCGCGCTGAGACGTCTCAACGAGGTCGGTGCAGTTGTCCAGCTCAGGGCCCGGCTCACCAATCCGGCCGATGAAGACGTGGATTCCGCCAAAGGGGACCCGGTACCCATACTCAATTGAGCTGGCGTCGGGGCCCCAGCCTTCGTCGTCGATGTAGATCTTGCCGCGACGACTCTTGGTCATCCGACCGACTGCGTATCCCTCACCTTCGCAATTTCCGCATCATGGGCATTCTGATCCGCCGGATTAGCTTCTGCCATGAGCGTAGCCAACGTATCAAACAGATCAGATAAAACTTGAGCCGGCGGGTGCACAGGGCCTCCTGCCCCGGCTGCCGTCGCTGTCCCTGGCCCGGAGATCATTGCTGCTGCAGTCGAAGAGTGGATCGCTGCTTGTGTACCGGCCATGAATATTCCAACCCGGTTGGGCAGATCGGTGGGGTCCGGAATACTGTCGCCATCGGAACAGCCCCCAATCCAGCCATCTTGTAGCTGATACAACGATTCGGTTTCTCCGGTTGATGACTCGTCGCCGGAATAAACGACGGTTTCGCCACCAGATTCCGATCCATCCTCATAGTCTCCTCCGTGGATGACTCCCACGAAGGCACGCTTCACGGCCGGTTTAACCTAGGCGGATCATGCACGCTGAGCCGTTTCGACGAGGTCGGGGCAGATGTCCGGCTCAGGGCCCGGTTCACCGATCTTGCCAATGAAGACGTGTATGCCACCAAAGGGGACCCGGTACCCATACTCAATTGAGCCGGCCTCGGGGCCCCATCCTGCATCATCGATGTAGAGCTTGCCGCGACGACTCTTGGTCATCCGGCCCATGGCGTAACCCTTGAGTCCTTCAAAGTTGCCCTCCAAGAACTTGAAACCATCGTGCGATAGCCCCACGGTGGGCGCCAACTGTCGTGGTTTTGTCACGGCAGATGTCCTCATGAAAGGACTTAGTCGTGGAGCCATCGCTATGGGTTAGCTTGAAGGGGTTAAAGCGGACACAGGGACGCAAGAGAGTTTTATACTAGTTCGGCCCCTTCGATGAAGGTAAAAGCCTACGTCTAGTTGTGATGGAATTGATGGGGTTTCGATGACTAGGGAGCAAACAAGCTTTGCCTAAGTCTCGAGTTGTCGTCTGTTCTCCTTGAACCGCCGCCGGGTCGTCCCCTTATATACATGGGTGACGCCCGTCGGTTTACAGAGTCCCAACACCGGCTCATATACGTGTCCGGTTTGGTCTCGACTTATTCCTAACTTACAATACAAGTTTACATACCAGCGCCGGTTTACAGCTACATGCCTTAAACCGATCGTGGGCTTTAAGCCCTCATCTACCTTCATGGGTTTTAGCATACTTAACTACTGATGGAGTTAACCCAGCCCAGATAGGCCGGTTTACGCCCAGTAGTAATATCCCCAACATTAGGCCCCAGACTGATTTGACCAGGTTCATGTCAATCCTTAGCAAAAACTGCATCTTCAACATCTTCTTGTAGTTTGGTGAACCGCCGTGAGGTCATCTTCTTTGATTGCTGTAAACCAGAGTGACGTCATCTGTCATAAAGAAACTATCCATAATACCTTCTTGTTTAATAGATCCACGATAACCGAGGCGACAACTCTGTTTCCAAAACTCGTAGCCCCTTAATTTACGCGCCTGACACATGTCCCTTGCCTTACAAATAGGACCGAATGGTCATTTCTTTTTCCCCTTCGTGCCTTTCTACTTCGTCTTCCTCGCGTCGCCCTAGCTTCGGGGCTCCGCCGCCGCCGTCAACTTCTGCATCGACTTTGGCCGCTGCATCACCCTGAACGTACCAGAGCACCGCGGCGATCTTCCGCATCTTCCTCAGCTCCGGTATCTTCTATCCTTTCCACCTCAGATCTATTCTAGGGTTTCGCAGTTCTTCAGTGTTCATCGTCCTCTGCTTGTTTATACGATAGCTCTTTATATGAACCCGCAAATCTTTGCTTTGTGTAGTGGTAGTTGTTTAACGTCCGTCTTTACTTACACATCTCAAAGCCATAGATCTACCTGTACCTTTGCTCATTGGTTCAGTATTGCTCTATTTAAACTTGAATATTCATCTCTTTTCTGGACATTTTCCAGATCCAAAATTGTAGTATAACTTTGTGAGATCTGTTTTTGCGTACTTACTCATCTGCAATCTTGGTTGTTCCATGGGTAAATTGGGCGGTTTAACTTTGTAGAAAAATTGATAAGCCGGTATATGTACCATTAGTCCCCTTGTTGAACCGCCGGAATTCCTTATCCAGACACTGCCGCTTTGTAAAACTCTGGTTTAGAAATAATTGTCTCCGGTTTAGTAATATACGCATCAGGGTATACCTTTCCAATATCTTCTTGAACCAGCAATTGCTACTTTGCAGACTGACTATGGCCAAACAAGTGTATGAGTGCAACTGGGTTCCTTCTCGTGTGACTGAGATTCAACTGACCAATTTAGTCAAGACTGGCGCTTTAAGCAGACAGGACGTTATTCATTGGAGGGTCCCAGGCACAGAATGTCCTCCCCAGCCTAAAGAGGGAGAGGTGGTTGTTTTTGCTGATCATCTAGCCCGGGGCTTCAATCCTCCCAGTTCAAAATTTTACCGGGACGTCCTAGCCAATTTCCAACTCCGTCCGCAAGATACAGGCCCAAACTCCATAACCAACATCTTTCACATTCAAGTACTCTGTGAGGTGTTCTTTCAAGAGGAGCCCGCAGTTGAATTATTCAGAGATTGCTTCCATTTAAACCGCCGTACTGAATTCACTGACGGTCCGAACACAGAGTTAGGCGGTATGGCGATTCAAAAGAGGAAAGAGGTCACTTACCCTCACGCCAAACTTCACAGCTATCCCAAAGAGTGGAATCAAACATGGTTCTACTGCAAAGATACCTCTCCTTCTGATGAAAATCCTTTGCTGGGTTACCGTCCAGAGCGGCTTAGCAACACACATCCTTTCCCGCAAAGGCTGACCGCTAAGGAGAGAAGCAAATATGCTCCTCAATTATCCAAACTCAGGGCCTTCATGGCTAATGGGCTGACAGGGGTCGACCTTGCCCGCTGCTGGATATCGTGGAGCATATTGCCCTTAAGCCAACGCTCCGGTTTGATGTGCGAGTACACAGGAAGTGAAAAGACCCTCTTCGACACATTGATATCCAGCTCTCAGACGACGAAGTCACAGAAGCTGTGAAAAAGATACTGAATGAACCGGAAGCTGTCTGCGCTCAAACCGGCCTGGCTCCCTTTTGTGCCATCAACAAACTGCCAGCTGTAAGACTCATACCTTGTACTTTTTATTTAATCTGCCTGCTCAAATTATCAATTGTTAACATCAACATCTTTCAAACAGGGCGATGATCTGTTTTGGAGCAAGAAACCTCCACAAGAGAAACCGGAGAAGCCGGAGAGACCAACCCGACCCAAAACCAGAGTTGTGAAGAGGCCCGCTAACAGGAAGAAAACCACTGCGTCTTCTGATCCGGTAGCTGACGATGATGTGGGTAACCCGGACCTTGAGGTAGAGCTTGATTCACTTGGTTTATTTTTCACACGCCTTATTGATAATGACCATTGTCAGGATGACGCGAAAGGCAGTCATGCTGATGCTATAGAGGTAATCACTCTATCCTCCGATTCAAACCCTTTGCCTTCACTAAAAATCCGTCGGGCAAACCGGAAAGTTAATTTTTCTCATCCTCTTGCTTATTTGGATCCAAACTTTCTTGTGAAGACACAACAACACGAAGCCCGCCGCACAACCCGGCACAACGGCCAGGTAGTTACCTCCGCCGGTTTACCGAACAGTCCGGTTCGGAAACACCGTTCAGAGGTCTCTAACTCTCTTGTCAATGCTTGACCTAAAGCGGGTTGTTTTCGTCAACCTCTTAATCCATCTGACTCCGATTATCAGGGCACTTCTCATTCAACGTCTGGCAAGTCCTCAGCCACCCAGCTTCCACCACTCAAAACAGTGCTTGGGTGAGTCATATTCCTTATAATATTTCTGATGTATTACTTTGTAACATATACTGTACTGATCCTTCTTATTCCTTTCAGGGCCAAACCTAGGCCAAGCAAGAAGGCTCGTCTGGACAAAGCGGCAGAAGAAAATACCGTTCCTGAACTGGACAGAATACCAGATCCTGAAGCAGCTATTCATGAAGACGTGCCGAATGACCCACCACTGCAAGACCATGACTTCGTCACTAAAGAGGCACATATTGATACCACATGCTCTATTGATCAGCCCACAAGCCCTGTCCGGATTGACAGAACCGCTAGCCCGAAGCAAACTGACAAACCGGCGACTCCATTACGGACCGGCGAAGCAAAAGATGATGATGTTATTATTACTGGCATTGGTCGCACAGAGCCAAACAATCCTGTCGCTTTATCCAAACATACCGCCAAAGAGGATTTTGCTGCAATTGGCAAAGGCAAATGGAATGCCGACTTGGCCACTTACGCCGCTCTGAACGCCCAAGATCTCCATTCCGGCTATCTGAACCGGCTGTACACCAGCCGTGACTATGAAGCCGGTCTGGTTAATATGATGAAAGACAAATATGAGGTAACTTCCGCATGCTTCTCTGTCTGTATATTTCAATCTGTTAACTCCCATAGCCCCCAAGGGACGGTTTAAGATATCAACTTAAACCGGGACTTGCCAATATGAACTGCAATGTGTTTTCGATTTTGCTGATGTAGCCCCCAAGGGTCGGTTCAACTCAATGAAGTTGAACCGGGACTTTAGGTAATAAAGATTGCAGCATCAGCAATTATTGAGCAAATAGCCATTAGCCCCCAAGTGCCAAGTTGAATACTTGTATTAAGCTTGGGACTTTATGAAAAATTGTAGTATGAAGAGGAAATATGCATTAGCCCCCAAGTACCAAGGGCCTAACTTGTTATGCGGTTGGTACTTCAATTTTGTACCGTCATCTGAATCATATTATGGTCTGTATGCAGGCTGAGCTGAGCAAAAGGGAAAGCCAAATCGCCGATCTGCAAGAAAATCTAAAGTCCCAACAAGCTGAAACCTCCAAGGCAAAAGAGGAATTAACCAGCGCTTTAAGCGTCATGGAAAAGCTTAAGGAGGGCTACAACAAAGAGTGGGCAGATTGGGCCACTGAAAAATCCGCTTTAACTCAGCGAGCAGAGAATGCCGAGGCTGCACTCAAACCGGTAGTGGATGAACTGACTAGCATAAAGCGGCAAGTGCATGCCATGACCGCTGCTGTCTTTGGTAAGCCTTCTTGATTTTTGAATTAACGAGGCCTTCTTATGTATCTGTCGGTTTATTAACCCATTGTATGATACAGGGACACGCATTGGTCACTTGGGATCAGACGTGCGGAAGAAACTGAAAGCCGCCTATACATTGATAGAGCAATTGTATACTGGTGCGCAGCAGATCATCTCTACTGCTTCTCACAACAACCCGGCGCCCGCGTTGATCCAAGACACCCTTAAAAGGTCGTCTATGCTTCCTGCCCGGGTTGAAGAGCTGAAGAAATCTGCCGCTCGAACCGGTGCTATAAACGCCTTGATCCGGGCAAAAGCGTGGGTGCCAGATTTCAATCCTCTTGAAGCGGCTCAGGGCTATCCCAGCTTGAAGGAAGATGGATCACAGTTTAGTGAAGCGGATTTGCGAGCAATAAACCGGGAGGTGCGCCCTCTAGCTTGTCAATTGGTTGAAGAGGCAGATTTGTCTCAAGCCCAATATGATGACCAAAACAAACGAGTGGCCGCACCAATTCCTGAAGCGGAGAACCTTACCCCTCCAATCCGTAAGCATACTTACGCTCCTGACATTGAACCGTCACTGCTGATCAATGATGAAGCTGTCTTTCAAGCATTAACTGGAATCGACTGGACAACTGTTGATTTCCAGCCGCTGGGTAGAGAAGCAGAAGTTGAAGCGGCGCGGGAGGACCCGCAACCTTCAGGCCAAGTGGCTGACCAAGCATGAACCGGATATCGGTTTAAATTATTGCTCCTTCGCGTGGCGCAAAAACAATGATCGTATCTGGGCACCGTGTTGCCTTGTAATAGGCTAGTCGATACACTTGATTTTGATATGCCTTCGTGCATAGTTATTGCAACTTGTGCTTCCTTTGGATGATCAATCTCCAAACTATTTTCTGCAGCCAAAAAATCTTAAAGTGCCACCGCAGTTGTACCGCCAGGCGGGTTATGATATCTATATATATGAAATCAAATATTTTAGATTTAAGCATATGATCAAATATTGTGATACATAATACCTGCCATCATTGGGCATTAAGTTGGCTTTGCCAATCTTGAAGCGGTATTTTAAAAACCCATATTGTTGGAGGACAAAAACAGCTCCTGTGTATATAATACCGTTTTACTAGGTAAACCGTTCCGGGTTATGATAAACACCGGTGTTACTCCATAATAGGATGTTAACAAAAAATCAAACCGGGCCAAATAGTCTCCGGATTAAGAATTGACCGTGTGCCGTCGATGGACAGTCAAACCGGTTTTAAAAATTGTCGGTTTAAAAACACAGCAAAAAGAGATATTTATCAAAAGAGAAATAAAATTCAAGCAAAGGCAAATATAAAACCATTTGCAAAAAGAGGCTTGTTGAGCCGATCAAGTGGCATTACCATGGTCAGACACGACCAAGCTCCCAATAGGCGTAGCTATAGTCCAAGTCAGCCAGGTCCCCAAATGATGCATTGGCATTACGCCGATCAAAAGGTGTAGCGATGGTTCGGGTTCGACCAAAGCCCCCAAGTGATTATGTGGCCTTAGGCCGATCAAGAGGCGTGACTGGTTCAGACGTGACCAAGTCCCCAAATGATCCTGTGGCTTTCGCCTATCAAAAGGTGTTGCATTGGTTCGGACATGACCAAGCCCCCAAGTGACATGATTGAAGGCTTTTTTGAAAAAAGATAACTCAAGGGGTAAACCGGAGGCCGCTTTAAGACAAAAACTCCGTTTAACCACACATGATGTAAAAATAACAGATACCCCACTTTAGCTGAGGCTCCGATTTATTGCATTGATCATAATATATACATTGTCATAATATGTACATAAGTAGAGCCAACGGCTCAGGTATAGTAAGGCCGAAGATGAGCTATGTTCCACGGCTTGTTGGTCTCCTCCTCTGATGTACGTGAGTCTTTATGCTCTCGAATATCGATCAGGTAGTATGACCCGTTGTGCAGATTCTTGCTGACCACGAAAGGTCCCTCCCAAGGTGGGGATAACTTGTGCATATCAGTCTGGTCTTGGATGAGCCGGAGTACCAAATCTCCCTCTTGAAAGGTTCTGGTTCTAACTCGGCGACTGTGATAGCGACGGTGATCTTGCTGGTAAATCGCCGAACGGGCGGCCGCTATGTCTTGCTACTCATCCAACAAGTCCAAAGCATCTTGCCGTGCTACCTTGTTGTCTGCTTCAACATAAGCCGCTACACGAGGTGAGTCATGACGGATGTCACTGGGAAGAACCGCCTCCGCTCCGTAGACCATAAAGAACGGCGTGTATCCTGTGGATCTGTTGGGTGTGGTGTTAATGCTCCATAATACGGATGGTAACTCTTCAACCCAACAACCCGGCGTCCGTTGCAAAGGAACCATAAGCCGGGGCTTGATGCCTCGCAAGATATCTTGATTAGCCCTCTCTGCTTGACCATTGGACTGCGGGTGAGCCACTGATGAAACGTCAAGCTGGATGTGCTCACGTTGACGGAACTCCTTCACATCACCTTTGGACCAATTGGTACCATTATCAGTGATGATGCTGTGTGGAAAGCCAAACCGGAATATCACCTTTTTGATGAATTGAACCGTCGTAGCTGCATCACACTTGCTTACTGGCTCTACTTCCACCCACTTTGTAAACTTGTCAACCGCCACCAAAAGGTGGGTCTTCTTGTCCTTGGACCTTTTGAAAGGCCCAACCATATCCAGCCCCCAAGTTGCGAACGGCCAAGTAATTGGAGTCATCCTCAATTCTTGAGCCGGCACATGAGCGCGTCTTGAGAACTTTTGACAACCATCACATCATCTGACCGGATCTTCCGCATCAGCATGAGCAGTCAACCAATAGAAGCCGTGGCGAAATGCCTTAGCCACCAAAGATTTTGAACCGGCGTGGTGACCACAATCTCCTTCGTGGATTTCACGCAAGATTTCACAGCCTTCCTCAGGAGACACACAGTGTTGAAACGCCCCTGACACGCTGCAACGATGCAGCTCACCATTAATAATAGTCATGGACTTGGACCGTCGGATTATCTGCCGGGCCAGAATCTCATCTTCTGGTAATTCGCCCCGGTTCATATATGCAAGATAGGGAATCGTCCAATCCGGGATGACATGGAGAGCCGCCACCAATTGAGCCTCCAGATCAGGAATAGCCAAATCCTCTTCACCAGGGAGCTTGACAGACGGATTGTGCAGAATATCCAAGAAGACATTAGGCGGGACTGGTTTACGTTGAGAACCCAACCGGCTAAAAGCGTCCGCCGCTTCATTCTTCCGTCGGTCCATGTGATCCACCTGATAACCTTTGAAGTGACCTACAACAATATCCACCTCACGACGATATGCTGCCATGAGCGGGTCCTTAGAATCCCAAGTGCCAGACACCTGTTGAGCCACTAGGTGCGAGTCACCAAAGCACTTAACTCGGCTTAGATTCATCTCCATAGCCATCCGGAGACCATGGAGTAAGGCTTCATACTCAGTTGCATTGTTAGTACAAGGGAACATTAGGCGGAGAATGTAACAGAACTTATCACCTCGCGGGGAAGTTAACACGGCTCCAGCCCCCGAGCCCTCAATTGCCTGGACCCATCAAAATGAATAGTCCAATAAGTGTGATCCGGTTTCTCTTCAGGTGCTTGCAGTTCTGTCCAATCATTGATGAAATCCACAAGTGCTTGAGACTTGACCGCCGTTCGAGGTACATATTTCAACCCATGAGGTCCAATTCTATAGCCCACTTAGCAATCCGGCCAGTTGCTTCTCTATTCTGGATTATATCTCCCAAGGGAGCAGAGCTGACCACTGTGATGGGATGACCTTCAAAGTATTGCTTAAGTTTCCGGCTTGCCATGAAAACTCCATATACCAGCTTCTGCCAATGCTGGTACCTTTGCTTGGACTCAATAAGCACCTCACTGATATAGTAAACCGGACGCTGAACCGGATACTCCTTGCCTGCGTCCTTGTGCTCAACCACAATAGCTACGCTGACTGCACGAGCATTAGCTGCGACATATAGTAGCAACAGTTCCTTGTCAATTGGAGCAGCAAGAACAGGCGGATTGGCTAGCTGCCGCTTTAAATCCTCAAATGCTTTATCCGCAGCAGGACTCCAAACGAATTGATCCGTCTTCTTCAGCATCTGATACAAAGGGATCGCCTTCTCACCAAGGCGGCTGATAAACCGGCTCAACGCGGCAATCCGGCCTGCCAGGCGTTGAACGTCATTGATACACTTTGGTTTAGCCAGGGAGGTGATAGCGGTGATCTTCTCCGGATTAGCCTCAATTCCCCTGTTGGACATGAGAAAACCCAATAACTTGCCTGCCGGTACACCAAAAACACACTTGGTCGGGTTGAGCATCATCTTGTATGTCCGTAGGTTATCAAAGGTTTCCTTTAGATCGTCAACCAGAGTCTCCTTCTCCCTTGTCTTAACCACAATATCATCCACATAGGCATGTAAATTACGGCCAATCTGTTTATGAAGGCAATTCTGTACACACCGTTGATAAGTTGCCTGAGCACTCTTGAGCCCAAAGGGCATAGATACATAGCAGAAGGCTCCAAAGGGAGTTATGAACACCGTCTTCTCCTGGTCCTTAACTGCCATCTTGATCTGATGATAACCAGAATATGCATCCAAGAAACTCAAACGCTCGCAACCTGCCGTAGCATCAATAATTTGATCAATACGGGGGAGGGCAAAAGGGTCTGCTGGACAAGCCTTGTTAAGATCTGTGTAATCCACACACATGCGCCAGGTGCCGTTTTTCTTAAGGACCAGCACCGGATTGGCCAACCATTCATGATGGAAAACTTCAACGATAAAGCCAGCCGCCAAGAGCCTGGCTACCTCTTCTCCAATAGCTTTGCGTCTTTCTTCATTAAACCGGCGGAGAAACTGTTTCACCGGTTTGTACTTGGGATCGACATTAAGAGTGTGCTCAGCGAGTTGCCTCGGTACACCTGGCATGTCAGAAGGCTTCCATGCAAAAATGTCCCGATTCTCACGGATGAACTCGATGAGCACGCTTTCCTATTTTGGATCCAAGTTGGCCCTAATATTGAACTGCTTGGACGAATCGCCAGGTACGAAGTCAACAAGCTTAGTCTCAGCTGCCGATTTGAACTTCAGGGCCAGATCATGCTCTGTAGTTGGCTTCTTCAACGGAGTCATGTGTGTCGGATCAACATTGTCCTTATAGTATTTCAGTTCCTCGGTGGCGCAAACCGACTCTGCATAAGCCGCATCACCTTCTTCACATTCCAAAGCGATCTTGTGGCTGCCATGAACAGTTATTGTTCCCTTGTGACCCGGCATCTTGAGCTGTAAATAAACATAACAGGGCCGTGCCATAAATTTGGCATAAGCCGGCCGCCCAAACAGGGCGTGATATGTGCTCTGGATCTTCACCACCTCAAAAGTCAACGTCTCTGACCTGGAATCATGATCATCTCCAAAGGCCACTTCCAGAGCTATCTTGCCAACATGATACGCCGACTTACCAGGTACCACACCATGGAATACCGTATTGGACGGTTTAAGATTTTTATCTGTTAGTCCCATACGACGGAAGGTTTCATAGTATAGGATGTTAATGCTGCTCCCTCCATCCATGAGCACCTTTGTGAATTTATAACCTCCAACCTGAGGTGCCACCACCAACGCTAGTTGACCCGGATTCTCAACCCGGGGAGGGTGATCCTCTCTGCTCCATACAATTGGCTGCTTAGACCAGCGTAAATAACGGGGCACGGCCGGTTCAACAGAGTGTACCGCCCGCTTATGAAGCTTCTGGTCCCGCTTGTCCAAGCTAGTGGTGAAGACATGATATTTCCCACTATTCAACTGCTTCGGGTGACTCTGATAACCCGACTGCTGCTGTTGATTGTAGCCGCTTTGATTACCTTGGTTGTGCTGTCCGCCCTAATTGCCATTAAAGCCTGAACCGGAGTTTCCTCCGCCGTGACCCGGCCCATGAGATCCCGACGCTGAACCGCCACCTGACCCGTGATCATACCGGAAAGTGTTAGAATTCTTGAACTCTTACATGATGTAACAATCTTTCCAAAGGTGGTTGGTCGGCATCTCCTTCGTCCCATGCTTTGGACAAGGCTGGTTTAACAGGTAATTCAAGCGGTCCGGGTTGGGACTAGGCGCACCGCTGCGATTCAGCGGTTTACCCTTTCGTCGCTGGCTCTTGTCCTGTGCATTGGTGTTAGCCACAAAGTCCATGCTGCTATCCGCTTTACGCTTGCCTCCGTTTCCATGACCCGCCGAGTTGTGCGACTGTCCCTTGGAGTTGCTGCTCTTCTTTCCCTTCCCTGCCTTATCATCGTCAGACTCGGGATCCTTGGTACTATCGGAGTCAGCATACTTCACTAGTGCAGCCATGAGGGTTTCCATATCATTGCAATGGCGCTTCTACCGCCCCAACTTCAGCTTCAGAGGCTCAAACCGGCAGTTGCCTTCCAAAGTTATCACCGCTGTATCGGCATTGATGCGGTCTGATGAATGCAAGATTTTTGAGACCCGGCGCACCCGTCGGGTTGTCGATTCTCCTTCCACCTGGACACAGGCTATAACACCCCGGATGCAACTTTCCATATTCGTATCTCCAACTCTTGCCTTTTCCGGAGATGCGATATGATATTTCCTTCGTGGTTGGGTTTTTGTTTTTGTTTTGCATTTTTGTTCATGTCTTGCATTTCATCTCATAGCATCATGCGCATTGCATTTGAATGTTTTCATAAAGCTTGCACCCGTTCGTAGTTGCCGCGTTCCCCCTTGCTTTTGTTGACTGTTCCGAGGCCATTCAGGTTTTCGCTTCCCTCTTGACCATGACCACCTAACCTCTCTCGTCAGCCCGCGGCCCTCCTCGCGCGCGCGTCCGAAAGTTGTCCCGGACCTGACCCGGACTGTCGCTACCGTTGTGTCCGGATCATCCCCTAATGTCTACAAAACATCTCCGTTTTGTTAATTGGGCTCCCTACCTATTTATTTCTCAACCGTCTGATTACGATCGGAGGGACCAAATATTCTTAAACCTATCCCACTTGCTATATAAATAGATCAACCCTAAAATCTAGGGAGATGTCCATCCATCCCGTCTCGGCCGCCGCCACTTTGTTTTCCTCGGGATCCCAGCGCAGCCAAGCCACCCACCTGCCTTCTCCTCGCTTTCCCCATCGCTCCAATCATCAGTCTCTCCACCTCAGATCCATCCCGCCGCCACCTTGTCCCAGCTTGGATTTCAACCCCCGACCAACTTCAGCAGCAACATCCAGCCTCATCGGAGTCCAAGCCCTCACCGTCCCGAGCCTGGAGCGGCGCTCCTCCGCCCCTGCACCTGCATCGCGCCACCGCCTGGAGCTCCAAGTCCGTCGGCCTGCCTCCGTTTCGATCCGTCACAGAACGGCACCCCGGCGACCTCCCGTGTCCGGATCCGGCCTCCCATACCCTGCCCCCGAGTTCCCCTTTACTGAAGCCGTCGCCCCGCGCCAAGTTCCTCGTCGCGCCGCCTCGCCAAGTGCCGCTGCTGCTCTGCTTCGGGCCCCTCACCTCCGCCCGGTTCCTTCACCGCCAAGTCCCGCGCCACGCCATGTTGTTCAGCACCAGGCCGCCACCCAGTTCACCCACGACGCCGGGAACCGCTCCGCCATGACCGGATCTGCCGCGTCTGCCGTCTGCCTCCTTCTCCAGGCGCCTCCCTCACCCGCTCCCGCGTTCGGTCGCCGTCGTCCTCGCCCTGCTGACCTCGCCGGAGCCCCGCTCCTCCGTCCCCGGCCTCGTCAAACACCGCCTCCTCCTATGCTTCGAGCAGGAGGACGAGACGCGCCCGATCCGCCTCGTTTGCTCGTCAACACCCGCACCCCTGCCTCGCGTTGACCGCGCCAAGTTCCACGACCGCACGCGCCTGGGCCGGCCTCGCCTCGACCCAGCTGGCTCTGCCTGCCCCCTTTTCCTCTCCACCGGGCCAAGGCCCATGGTGAGCCTCCAGCGCCCTGCTCCTGTGCCTAGCAGATTTCGGCCCGATCTGTTTTTTTACAGATCTGTGATTTTGCCAATTATCCAGAGAATTACCGTTTTGCATAATAGCCCCTAAACTTCATACATTTAATAACTCATCAACGGTGCATCATATTAAAATGTTTTATATATGAAACTTGCTCAGAATTTTGTGTAGATTAATAATTTGCAACTTTCACCCATGTTAAAAATGTTTAAAATGCTGTTTGATTAAATTTGCTCAATTGCCATGCTAAAATGCTTTAATTCATAACTAAATAACCGTAGCTCGGTTTCTATTAAACTTTATATGTAAATGGGGTAGAATTTTGCCTAGTTTCACATGGTGGCATCACTTCGCATGTTTAACAACAATAAAATATGGTTTTAGGCAGAGCAGTACCAAATTCAAAATATGCATATGAGGAGTTTCCGGAATTGTTGTTTGTTATTTCCGGCCTCATTTAACCTTGCCTAGATAGCTAGTTTACTTATGCTTCACCCCTTGCCATGTTAATCAACATTTAATATTGTTGGGTACATAAACAAGATCGAACTAAATATTTGATGTGGTGTTTTGTCATCATGCAACTCATTGCATATTGAACTCCACTTAATTTGTAGAATTGTTTGTTGCACTTTGCCATGCCATGCATATTTAAACCGGACATGCATCATACTTGATTGCGCATCATGCCATGTTTATGCTTGTTGGTTTACTATGTTGTTTGTTTGTTTCCGGGTTGCTTCTCTCGTTAGCTTCGGTTTCGTTCCGGAGTTGTGAGGATTCGTTCGACTACATCCATTTGTCTTCTTCATGGACTCGTTCTTCTTCCTTGCGGGATCTCAGGCAAGATGACCATACCCTCGAAATCACTTCTATCTTTGCTTGCTAGATTGCTCGCTCTTTTGCTATGCCTATGCTGCGATACCTACCACTTGCTTATCATGCCTCCCATATTGTTAAACCAAGCCTCTAACCCACCTTGTCCTAGCAAACCGTTGTTTGGCTATGTTACCGCTTTGCTCAGCCCCTCTTATAGCGTTGTTAGTTGCAGGTGAAGATGAAGTTTGTTCCTTGTTGGAACATGGAGATGTTGTTCCTTGTTGGAACATGTTTACTTGTTGGGATATCACAATATATCTTATTTAATTAATGCATCTATATACTTGGTAAAGGGTGGAAGGCTCGGCCTTATGCCTGGTGTTTTGTTCCACTCTTGCCGCCCTAGTTTCCGTCATATCGGTGTTATGTTCCCGGATTTTGCGTCCCTAACGCGGTCGGGTGATTTATGGGACCCCCTTGACAGTTCGCTTTGAATAAGACTTTTCCAGCAAGGCCCAACATTGGTTTTACCATTTGCCTACCACCTATCCTTTTCCCTTGGGTCGGCCAGCCCGAGGGTCATCTTTATTCAGCCCCCCCCCCCCGGGCCAATGCTTGTCGAAGTGTTGGCCTGAACTAGAGCCCTTTGCAGCGCCCCCTCAAGGAAACTTGAGGCTTGGTTTTAGTTGTACAGACTGCTCATCTGGTGTTGCCCTGAGAACGAGATATGTGCAGCTCCTATCAGGATGTCGGCGCATCGGGCGGCTTTGCTGGACTTGTTTTATTACTGTCGAAATGTCTTGTAGCCGGGATTCCGAGACTGATCGGGTCTTCCCAGGGAGAAGGAATATCCTTTGTTGATCGCGAGAGCTTATAATGGGCTAAGTTGGGACACCCCTGCAGGGTTTGAACTTTCGAAAGCCGTGCCCGCGGTTATGTGGCAGATGGGAATTTGTTAATGTCCGGTTGTAGAAAACCCGAAGTTGATCTTAACTAAAATACACCAACCGCGTGTGTAACCGTGATGGTCTCTTCTCGGCGGGGTCCGGGAAGTGAACACGATTGTTGGAGTTATGCTTGACGTAAGTAGTTTCAGGATCACTTCTTGATCATAGTTCATCGACCGTGCTTTTGCCTTCTCTTCTCGCTCTCATTTGCGTATGTTAGCCACCATATATGCTAGTCGCTTGCTGCAGCTCCACCTCATACTTTTTACCCTACCTATAAGCTTATATAGTCTTGATCTCGCGGGTGTGAGATTGCTGAGTCCCCGTGACTCACCAGTTACTTCCAAAACCAGTTTGCAGGTGCCGATGAGACCGTGCAGGTGACACACCCGAGCTCAAGGAGGAGTTCGATGAAGATCTTATCCTTTATGTTGTTTCGTTCTAGTCGATCAGTAGTGGAGCCCAGTTGGGGTCGATCGTGGACCTTTGTCGCTTTTGGGGTTTCTTCTTTTATTTGGCTTCGTAGTCGGGCCCTGATTGTAACTGTATGATGTAATGTTTTATTCATGTATTTGTGTGAAGTGGCGATTGTAAGCCAACTATGTATCTCTTTTACCTTATGTATTAGATGGGTTGTGTGAAGATTACCTCACTTGCGACATTGCTTTCAATGCGGTTATGCCTCTAAGTCATGCTTCGACACGTGGGAGATATAGCCGCATCGAGGGCGTTACAAGTTGGTAATCAGAGCCTTCCTCGACCTTAGGAGCCCCCACTGATTGATCGTTTTAGCGGCCGAGTTGTGTCTAGAAAAATGTTTTGAGTCATTTAGGAATTATATATCGGAGAGTTTAGGAATTCTTTTTACTTCCCAGTCTCCTCATCGCTCTGGTAAGGCATCCTGACGTAGAGTTTTAACTCTTCTCTTCTCAAATTTCACTAAAAAATTTTAGGATCACGCGGGTATCTTAGAATCGTTCCAATGGTTTTATGATGACAACATTGTCTTGGTGCCTCCTGTCAGCAGGGGTTTAGTGGAGGTGTCCCGGGGAGTTGAGCTCCGAGGTGTTGTCGTCATAATTTTATCGTTACAGTTCTGGAATACCTGAGTTTAGTACGCCGACATCGAAAATCTCTTTTGTATAGTTGTTGGTGAGATAACCCTGATAGCCCAGTGCTGAGGCGAGTGCGGGAGTATTGCCATAACTCGTATAACAGATGCTTTTCGAAGGTTGAGGTAGACGATTTCCGAAGGTTTCTTGGTTATGTGTTGAAGGATGGATACAGCTGGATCTAGGTATTGTTAGTTTGGGTGATATATTTTGTGTCCCCTGTATCCCCAACACCAGATTGCATAACCAGAAAGTTTTGGGAGTTTATAGGTGGGAATTCAATATCACGTAGGAATTCTTTCCAACAGACACATGATACGATATGGGATCTATCATATGTTTGTTTCCGGCTTATTCTGCAAGCCAAATCCTTTGTTTTTTGTTTTGTGGTATTTGAGTTGCTTCGAAGTCAAGTGTTGATTCCATACCTTTCCTAAGCGGTGTTCTCATATTTATATGTGGATGCTAATCCTTCTTGTTCATCAAGGTTGTATTTTCAATCCTTTCCAACCGGTGTGCTTCTCTTCAAGTGGATCCGATCATTTCAACATTCACAAGATCACCTCTCAGTTTTCCCAACGTTGCTTGTTTCATCCATCCCAAATTGCCTTTATTTTTCCCGCCCTCCCACCCTCTTTCTTTAAGGACTCAGATTTCTTAATCAAGTATCCTTTTTTATTGATGAGAAGTCTCTCCATTCTTTTCTTTCAATGTTCTTATCCGGTGTTTTCTCATGAAGATGGTCAGGAGTTTCAAGTTCGTCATTCGTCATTCTTTTCTTCTCCGGTGGATTCAATTCAAGCCTTGTCGATCATATCTTTTCCTTGTTTCAAATGTTTTTTTTCTCATACCGGTGCACCTCTTAATAATTCACTTCTCGCTATTCATTTGTTCGGGAGTGCTGAAGATATCTCAGAAGACTCGTCTTGTCTTTCTAGATCAGTTCAACCTATTTCGAGGTTGTTATCTCATTCTAGCCATTTAAAATCAACCGGTGCAATATCCCTTTCAAGCAATTCTTTCAACGGTGTTTCTTTTGAGTGGGCCCTAACCCACAGGTCTTTTCCCAGGATCTTACCTGACTCTTCTAATCTTCCCGGAGTTATTCTCAAATTCATTTAAAAGTTTGACGTAAGAATGAATTATCATCAGTCATTTGTCTTTCTCCAAGATCTTCCAAATTCTTTTCATCGTTGGTTCAACCTTTCTAATTTTCATTCCGGAGTGCCTCAACAATTCATGGTGATGTTTCTCATCGTCATTCTCGTATTTTGAAGACCGAAGAGGAGTTCCTCTTAAATCCTTACCCGTTCTTCCAAAGATTCATGGTTCAAGCTTGATGCCATCTTCTCATAATTGTTTCGATTGTGAGAATTCTTTTCACCCATCCGGAGCAATTCAGAAGTCTTTTCAGTTTGATTCTCTGGAGCCCATCATCTCAGAATTATTCATTCCAGCTTTCAGCTCTCGTTCTCCAAATCTTACCGGTGCATCGTTCAAATATCCTCTATTCAGTTCATGATCTCTTCGTTCTCATGTATCTAAATTCTGTCAAGTATCTTTATTCATTTTCTAATTCTTCCCGGTGAATTGTGCCTTTGCTACTTTCATTTTAAATTCTTACGGTGGTTCGTTCAAGAGTTCTCTTCCTTCGTTATTATATAGATTCATTCGTTCTTTCCAATCCTACCGGTGGTTCGTTGAAGACATTCCCAAGTTTGTGCTATATCTCTCTTGATCCTTTCTACGAGAATAAGTAGTATGCCAAATCCGTTGCTTTTCATCAATCTAAATTGGTGAAGGATAAGCTTAATGTAATCCTTATTCTTGTTGCATCGAGTAAATTCTACTACCTATTCCGGAGGTTCTTCAAATTCTTGATTTCATCTTTCTTTCCGGAGTTCTAAGTTTTCTCGGTTATATCACCACGGAGTTCCATCTAATCATCTCAAAGCTTTACCTTGTGTTTTCAACTTCTCGTTATTTTTATCATCCTTTTATTACCGGAGTTCTTTATGGAGGCTACATGATGATTCACAAAGGATTTAATTCCTTCTCCAAGTGTTCATCGAGATTCTCTTCAGAGGAGCTTAAGTATTCTTTATCTTGCATTTTAAAGTGCAATTCTTTCAACCGTATCATTCAAGGTGGTATTATGTCATTCTTGATAACTTGAGTTCATGTCTCATGATTCACATGTTGTCAAAGATGAGGTATATTAAATCCATCAATCTCTTTTTGGAGTTATCTTGGGTTTATACTTCACCTAAAGCTTTCTCTAAGGTTTGTTGCTATTATAGTGCTTATAAATTACCCAAGTTCTTCTTTTATCCTCCCGGTGAAATAGTTTCTCGTCTCCTTGTTCTTATCAATCCAATTCTTTTCCCGTGAGTGGCAGGTTGTCACCTCATAATTTGAGATGCATTCCTTAAGACCATATCAAGCTTATTCTTTTCGTTGTTGGTTTTCCCAACAACTCCGTTCGACCCTTCTCCTAAAGATGCCTTTTCAAGCTCAATTGTGGCAAAAGTTGGCATATTCTTCTCCATCCTTTTATTTCAATTATCTATCTTCTATTTCTTCTTCTGGAGGCATTGTGATGTTGCTCACTTCGACCCATCATCTTGTTTTGTCAAGATCATGTCCTTTTCCTTGCTAATCCATTTAACCGGGGTGTTGTATCACCTCTTCAAGTTCTTTTCATCTTATCAAATTTTGCCTCACTTCTCAACCGGAATGCTGTCTGGAATCATTCTTACCCCTTGTGTCATTCGTTTAATTGTTTCGGAAGCAGTGTGTTGTTAATTTCAGCAAGTATCCTCTCATCTTGTCAAGTTCATGTTCAAATCCCTTCCATTTCCAGTCGGAGTGCTGTCAAAATTATTTCATTCTTTTTCCTTCTCTATCTTGTTTAACCGGAGTGTTGTCGTTATTGATCCTTATCATTCCTTGTACATCTCGTTTCTACCGGAGTGATGTCCAAATTCTGTCATTCTTGTTCCTTGACTATCTCATTATACCGAGGTGGTCATATTCTTTTCGTTCGTGAAGCTCTTTTTTTCCATGTCTTTCAACCTACAAGGTTCTCGAATGTTCCTTGTCCCTTTTTCTAACGAAGTGTTTTCAACTTAGTTAAATCCTCGTTGTATTATTTTCTCGAAATTGTTCAACCAATCAAGGTTCATTGGTTTCACTCATTTGTCAAAGAAGCAATTAGTTTTACCTCTTCTCTTCCTCTTCCGCTTCCCTCCGGTGCCATCCTAGATCTCGGGACGAGATCCTCTCGTAGTGGTGGAGTGTTGTAACACCCCGGATGCAACTTTCCATATTCGTATCTCCAACTCTTGCCTTTTCCGGAGATGCGATATGATATTTCCTTCGTGGTTGGGTTTTTGTTTTTGTTTTGCATTTTTGTTCATGTCTTGCATTTCATCTCATAGCATCATGCGCATTGCATCTGCATGTTTTCATAAAGCTTGCACCCGTTCGTAGTTGCCGCGTTCCCCCTTGCTTTTGTTGACCGTTCCAAGGCCATTCGGGTTTTCGCTTCCCTCTTGACCATGACCACCTAACCTCTCTCGTCAGCCCGCGGCCCTCCTCGCGCGCGCGTCAGAAAGTTGTCCCGGACCTGACCCGGACTGTCGCTACCGTTGTGTCCGGATCATCCCCTAACGTCTACAAAACATCTCCGTTTTGTTAATTGGGCTCCCTACCTATTTATTTCTCAACCGTCTGATTACGACCGGAGGGACCAAATATTCCTAAACCTATCCCACTTGCTATATAAATAGATCAACCCTAAAATCTAGGGAGATGTCCATCCATCCCGTCTCGGCCGCCGCCACTTTGTTTTCCTCGGGATCCCAGCGCAGCCAAGCCACCCACCTGCCTTCTCCTCGCTTTCCCCATCGCTCCAATCATCAGTCTCTCCACCTCAGATCCATCCCGCCGCCACCTTGTCCCAGCTTGGATTTCAACCCCCGACCAACTGCAGCAGCAACATCCAGCCTCATCGGAGTCCAAGCCCTCACCATCCCGAGCCTGGAGCGGCGCTCCTCCGCCCCTGCACCTGCATCGCGCCACCGCCTGGAGCTCCAAGTCCGTCGGCCTGCCTCCGTTTCGGTCCGGCACAGAACGGCACCCCGGCGACCTCCCGTGTCCGGATCCGGCCTCCCATCCCCTGCGCCCGAGCTCCCCTTTACTGAAGCCATCGCCCCGCGCCAAGTTCCTCGTTGCGCCGCCTCGCCAAGTGCCGCTGCTGCTCTGCTTCGGGCCCCTCACCTCCGCCCGGTTCCTTCACCGCCAAGTCCCGCGCCACGCCATGTTGTTCAGCACCAGGCCGCCACCCAGTTCACCCATGACGTCGGGAACCGCTTCGCCATGACCGGATCTGCCGCGTCTGCCGTCTGCCTCCTTCTCCAGGCGCCTCCCTCGCCCGTTCCCGCGTTCGGTCGCCGTCGTCCTCGCCCTGCTGACCTCGCCGGAGCCCCGCTCCTCCGTCCCCGGCCTCGTCAAACACCGCCTCCTCCTCTGCTTCGAGCAGGAGGACGAGACGCGCCCGATCCGCCTCGTTTGCTCGTCAACGCCCGCACCCGTGCCTCGCGTTGACCGCGCCAAGTTCCACGACCGCACGCGCCTGGGCCGGCCTCGCCTCGACCCAGCTGGCTCTGCCTGCCCCCTTTTCCTCTCCACCGGGCCAAGGCCCATGGTGAGCCTCCAGTGCCCTGCTCCCGTGCCTAGCAGATTTCGGCCCGATCTGTTTTTTTTACAGATCTGTGATTTTGCCAATTATCCAGAGAATTACCGTTTTGCAGAATAGCCCCTAAACTTCATACATTTAATAACTCATCAACGGTGCATCATATTAAAATGTTTTATATATGAAACTTGCTCAGAATTTTGTGTAGATTAATAATTTGCAACTTTCACCCATGTTAAAAATGTTTAAAATGCTGTTTGATTAAATTTGCTCAATTGCCATGCTAAAATGCTTTAATTCATAACTAAATAACCGTAGCTCGGTTTCTATTAAACTTTATATGTAAATGGGGTAGAATTTTGCCTAGTTTCACATGGTGGCATCACTTCGCATGTTTAACAACAATAAAATATGGTTTTAGGCAGAGCAGTACCAAATTCAAAATATGCATATGAGGAGTTTCCGGAATTGTTGTTTGTTATTTCCGGCCTCATTTAACCTTGCCTAGATAGCTAGTTTACTTATGCTTCACCCCTTGCCATGTTAATCAACATTTAATATTGTTGGGTACATAAACAAGATCGAACTAAATATTTGATGTGGTGTTTTGTCATCATGCAACTCATTGCATATTGAACTCCACTTAATTTGTAGAATTGTTTGTTGCACTTTGCCATGCCATGCATATTTAAACCGGACATGCATCATACTTGATTGCGCATCATGCCATGTTTATGCTTGTTGGTTTACTATGTTGTTTGTTTGTTTCCGGGTTGCTTCTCTCGTTAGCTTCGGTTTCGTTCCGGAGTTGTGAGGATTCGTTCGACTACATCCATTTGTCTTCTTCATGGACTCGTTCTTCTTCCTTGCGGGATCTCAGGCAAGATGACCATACCCTCGAAATCACTTCTATCTTTGCTTGCTAGATTGCTCGCTCTTTTGCTATGCCTATGCTGCGATACCTACCACTTGCTTATCATGCCTCCCATATTGTTAAACCAAGCCTCTAACCCACCTTGTCCTAGCAAACCTTTGTTTGGCTATGTTACCGCTTTGCTCAGCCCCTCTTATAGCGTTGTTAGTTGCAGGTGAAGATGAAGTTTGTTCCTTGTTGGAACATGGAGATGTTGTTCCTTGTTGGAACATGTTTACTTGTTGGGATATCACAATATATCTTATTTAATTAATGCATCTATATACTTGGTAAAGGGTGGAAGGCTCGGCCTTATGCCTGGTGTTTTGTTCCACTCTTGCCGCCCTAGTTTCCGTCATATCGGTGTTATGTTCCCGGATTTTGCGTCCCTAACGCGGTCGGGTGATTTATGGGACCCCCTTGACAGTTCGCTTTGAATAAGACTTTTCCAGCAAGGCCCAACATTGGTTTTACCATTTGCCTACCACCTATCCTTTTCCCTTGGGTCGGCCAGCCCGAGGGTCATCTTTATTTAGCCCCCCCCGGGCTAATGCTTGTCTAAGTGTTGGTCCGAACTAGAACCCTTTGCAGCGCCCCCTCAAGGAAACTTGAGGCTTGGTTTTAGTTGTACGGACTACTCATCCGGTGTTGCCCTGAGAACGAGATATGTGCAGCTCCTATCAGGATGTCGGCGCATCGGGCGGCTTTGCTGGACTTGTTTTATTACTGTCAAAATGTCTTGTAGCCGGGATTCCGAGACTGATCGGGTCTTCCCGGGGAGAAGGAATATCCTTCGTTGATCGTGAGAGCTTATAATGGGCTAAGTTGGGACACCCCTGCAGGGTTTGAACTTTCGAAAGCCGTGCCCGCGGTTATGTGGCAGATGGGAATTTGTTAATGTCCGGTTGTAGAAAACCCGAAGTTGATCTTAACTAAAATACACCAACCGCGTGTGTAACCGTGATGGTCTCTTCTCGGCAGGGTCCGGGAAGTGAACACGGTTGTTGGAGTTATGCTTGACGTAAGTAGTTTCAGGATCACTTCTTGATCATAGTTCATCGACCGTGCTTTTGCCTTCTCTTCTCGCTCTCATTTGCATATGTTAGCCACCATATATGCTAGTCGCTTGCTGCAGCTCCACCTCATACTTTTTACCCTACCTATAAGCTTATATAGTCTTGATCTCGCAGGTGTGAGATTGTTGAGTCCGCGTGACTCACCAGTTACTTCCAAAACCAGTTTGCAGGTGCCGATGAGACCGTGCAGGTGACACACCCGAGCTCAAGGAGGAGTTCGATGAAGATCTTATCCTTTATGTTGTTTCGTTCTAGTCGATCAGTAGTGGAGCCCAGTTGGGGTCGATCGTGGACCTTTGTCGCTTTTGGGGTTTCTTCTTTTATTTTGGCTCCGTAGTCGGGCCCTGATTGTAACTGTATGATGTAATGTTTTCTTCATGTATTTGTGTGAAGTGGCGATTGTAAGCCAACTATGTATCTCTTTTCCCTTATGTATTACATGGGTTGTGTGAAGATTACCTCACTTGCGACATTGCTTTCAATGCGGTTATGCCTCTAAGTCGTGCTTCGACACGTGGGAGATATAGCCGCATCGGGGGCGTTACACAGGCCGCTAAGTCCCTTATTGACATAGGATGTTTACATGTATCCTTGAAATTTGGGATAAACCGGGCTCGCAATTGGGCCCATGAACTGATAGAGTTGGCCGGCAAACTTTTTAACCAAGTGCGGGCCGTCCCTTCAAGCATCATGGTGAAGTACTTTGCACACGCCGCCTCATCCACATCAAGCATCTCCATGGCCATCTCATAACTCTCCACCCATGTTCCTGGAGACAAGTCGGCAGTGTAATTTGGCACTTTGCGCGGGCCCTTGAAATCCTTGGGCAGGCGCACATTACGTAAAGCGGGGACAAGGCACGGCACCCCCAAAGAGCTAGAAGTAACTCCTGGCTTGACCGATGTGGTCGGACGAACCGGCGTGAGATGACGAGCCTCATACTGCGCCGCTAACTTGGCCTCCCTGCGCGCTCGGGCCCGGTCCACCACTTCCTGGGCATCACCAATACCACCTGCCGGATTGTTGCCACGGGGCGCTTCACGGTTTCGTGCATTGCTTGAAACGGCCGGTTCATCCTTACGCCTGCTGTAACTCTGGCTTGGGCGAGGGGTAGAGTGAATCCGGTCGCGGCTGTATGAATATGCTTCCTGTTGAATCAAAGCTCTTCGAAGAAGCTCCTTAACCCAGCGCGTCTCCACCGCCTGCGGAGAATCACCTTCGATCGGGATGGCCTCCAGTCGTGAAGCGGCAACCACGAGGTTGTCCATTGGATTGGAATAATGACCCGGAGGCATCGGGACAGGCTGCGGTATAATGTTAATCTGACGAGGCGGGTCCATCAAGCGTGGTTGAATCAGCGCATCAGCTCCGGGAGCTTCCGCCTGGTTTAATACCGGCGGGTTACTGGCCCCTGCTCCTGGAGTGTTGAAGAGGCACCTTGCGTCGTAAACTGGAGGCAGGCGAGACCGGTGCTTCCTTTTCAAGACTACGTGCGATGCGTTCTGATCCAGCATAAGCCGGTAAGCCTGCGCATCCAAAGCGGCCCGCTCTGCAGTAATCCTGGCATTCCCAGCTGCTAGGTCGGCCTTGGCTTAAGTGATCTGATCCCTCACCTTCGCAATTTCCGCATCGTGGGCGTTCTGATCCGCCGGATTAGCTTCTGCCATGAGCGTAGACAACGTATCAAACAGATCAGATAAAACTTGAGCCGGCGGGTGCACAGGGCCTACTGCCCCGGCTGCCGTCGCCGTCCCTGACCCGGAGATCATTGCTGCTGCAGTCGAAGAGTGGATCACTGCTTGTGTACCGGCCATGAATATTCCAACCCGGTTGGGCAGATCGGAGGGGTCCGAAATACTGTCGCCATCGGAACAACCCCCAATCCGGCCATCTTGTAGCTGATACAACGATTCGGTTTCTCCGGTTGATGACTCGTCACCGGAATAAACCACGGTTTCGCCACCAGATTCCGATCCATCCTCATAGTCTCCTCCGTGGATGACTCCCACGAAGGCACGCTTCACGGCCGGTTTAACCTGGGCGGATCGTGCACGCTGAGCCGTTTCGACGAGGTCGGTGCAGATGTCCGGCTCAGGGCCCGGTTCACCGATCTTGCCAATGAAGACGTGTATGCCACCAAAGGGGACCCGGTACCCATACTCAATTGAGCCGGCCTCGGGGCCCCATCCTGCATCATCGATGTAGAGCTTGCCGCGACGACTCTTGGTCATCCGGCCCACGGCGTAACCCTTGAGTCCTTCGAAGTTGCCCTCCAAGAACCTGAAACCATCGTGCGATAGCCCCATGGTGGGCGCCAACTGTCGTGGTTTTGTCACGGCAGATGTCCTCAAGAAAGGACTTAGTCGTGGAGCCATCGCTACGGGTTAGCTTGAAGGGGTTAAAGCGGACACAGGGACGCAAGAGAGTTTTATACTAGTTCGGCCCCTTCGATTAAGGTAAAAGCCTACATCTAGTTGTGATGGAATTGATGGGGTTTCGATGACTAGTGAGCAAACAAGCTTCGCCTAAGTCTCGAGTTGTCATCTGTTCTCCTTGAACCGCCGCCGGGTCATCCCCTTATATACATGGGTGACGCCCGTCGGTTTACAGAGTCCCAACACCAGCTCATATACGTGTCCGGTTTGGTCTCTACTTATTCCTAACTTACAATACAAGTTTACATACCAACGCCGGTTTACAGCTACATGCCTTAAACCGACCGTGGGCTTTAAGCCCTCATCTACCTTCATGGGTTTTAGCATACTTAACTACTGATGGAGTTAACCCGGCCCAGATAGGCCGGTTTATGCCCAGTAGTAATATCCCCAACAGCTGGTGTACAGCCGGTTTAGATAGCCAGAATGGAGATCTTCAGCATTCAGAGCGGCGTATGTTGACAAATCAGCATTCCATTTGCCTTTGCCAACCGCAGGGAATTCCTCTTTGGCAGTATGTCTTGACAAAGCAACAGGATTACTTGGTTCAGTACGGCCAAAGCCAGTAATAAGTACATCATCATCTTTTTCTTCAGCGGTTTGTATTGGGGTCGCCGGTTTGTCAGTATACCTTGCTGGACTTGCCGGTTTATCAGTCTGGATAGAGCTGGTCGGTTGGTCAACAGGGCCTGTGGTGTCAACTTCTGCCTGTTCAGTAACGAAGTCTTAATGTTGAGATGGTGGATCATTTAGCATATCACCAAGGTTGGACTCTTCAGGGTCTGTTGTTTTCTCCGGTTCAGCAGCTGTGTTTTCCTCTGTCGTTTTGTTCAGGCGAGCTTTCTTGCTTGGTCTGGGTTTGGCACTGAGAAAGTAAAGCAGGAAGGTCAGTGTAACGTATAAAATGCATGTTAAAAATAAGGCAAGTGATTAACTTACCCAATAACCATTTTGAGGGATGGAAGCTTGGTGGCTAATGATTCGCCAGAGGATGAATGAGAAGTGCCCTGATAATTGGAATCAGACAGATTAGGAGGTTGACGAAAACAACCCGCTTTAGGGCGTGAAGTGACAGGAGAATTAGAGACCTCTGAACAGCGTTTGCGAACCGGACTGTTCGGTAAACCGACGGAGGTAAGTACCTGGCCGCTGTGTCGGGTTGTGCGGTGAGCCTCGTGCTGTTGTGTCTTCACAAGAAAGTTAGGATCCAAGTAAGCAAGAGGATGAGAAAATTTAACTTTCTGGTTTGCCCGACGGGTTTTTAGTGAAGGCAAAGGGTTTGAATCGGAGGAAAGAACGATTACCTCTACAACATCGGCGTGACTGACTTCAGCGTCGTCCTGGTAATAATCATCATCAATAAGACGTATGAAAAATGAACCAAGTGAGTCAATTTCTACCTCAAAATCCGGGTTACCCACATCATCGTCAGCCGGTGGATCGGAGGATGCAGTGGTTCTCTTCCTGTTGGCAGGCTTCTTCACAGCTTTGGTCTTTTGGCGGGTTGGCTTCGCCGGTTTATCTTGTGGAGGTTTCTTGTTCCAAAATGGATCATCGCCCTGTCAAAAATAATAGCATTTTCAAAGAATATTTGGACAGAAGCAATTTCAGATAAGGAGATGGTATGATTCTTACAGCTGGCGGTTTGTTGATGGCGCAAAAAGGGAGTAGGCCGGTTTGAGCACAGACATCTTCCAGTTCATTCAACATCTTTTTTACAGCTTCAGTAACTTCATCATCTGTAAGCTGGATGTCAATGTGCCGCTGAGCATCCTTTACATCTCTTGTGTACTCACACATCAAACCGGGGCGCTGGCTTAAGGGTAGTACGCTCCAGGATATCCAGCAGTGCGCAAAATCAACCCCTGTCAACCCGTTTGCCATAAAGGCCCTAAGCTTGGATAGTTGAGGAGCATATTTGGCTCTCTCTTTAGCAGTTAGCCTCCGAGGAAAAGGGTGTGTGTTGCTCAAACATTCCGGACGGTAACCCGGCAGGGGGTTTTCCTCAGATGGAGAAGTGTCCTTGCAATAAAACCAGGTCTGGTTCCATTCTTTGGGGTGGCTGTGAAGATTGGCATGAGGGAAGGTGACTTCTTTCCTTTTCTGAATTGCCATGCCGCCCAGTTCTGTGTTGGGTCCGTCTTTGAATTCTGTGCGACGGTTCAGGTGAAAGCAATCCCTGAATAGCTCTACTGCAGGTTCCTCCTGAAGGTAAACCTCACTGAAGACTTGGAAGTGGCAGATATTGGTTACGGAGTTAGGACCGATATATTGTGGGCGCAGTTGAAAGTTGGCTAGGACATCCCGGAAAAACTTTGAACCGGGAGGGTTGAAGCCCCGGCTTAAATGATCAGCAAAGACGGTAACTTCTCCATCTTTGGGAGTAGGAGGACATTCCGGGCCAGGGACCCTCCAGTGAATGGCGTCCTTCTTGCTTAAAGCGCCCGTTCTGACCAGATTGTTAAACTGATCTTCAGTCACTCGAGAAGGGGCCCAGTTGCATTCATACACTTGTTTGGCCATGGCAACAAAGATCTACAATATAATAATTGCCGGTTCATGAATTACGTTGGGCAGTTATATGGTGATGCAAAGACATAAGTATAATGCTAAACCGGGGTCAACTATATATAAATCGGAGTTTAACAATGAAACAGTGCCCTGGTAAAAGCTTTGGCGGTTCAACATGGGGACTAATGGTATATACGGGGTTGTCATTGTTTTCTAAAAAGTTAAACCGCCAAGTCTAACATCAAAGAGTCAAGACTGCAGATGTGTAAGTGAAGGAAAACATGTTTCGCAAGTTGATGTTGCAATTTTGGATTTGAGACATATCAGAAAAGGGAAATATATTCAAAACCTAAGAAGCAGTACCGAACCAATGGGTGAAGGTTCAGATGAGATTTTCTGTTTTGATATGCATAAATGGAAACAGAGGTTAAAAGCTATCATCATGTAGAACAGATATCCTGGATTTTGTCAAGAATCATCGTATGAACAAGGAACATTGATGAACGCCGAAGAACGTCGAAACCCTAGAACAGATCTATGACAGAAAAAACAGAGAACTTACCGGAGCTGATGAGGAAGCGGAAGGGCGCCGCAGTATTCTGGTGCGTTCAGGGTGATGCAGCGGCCAAGGGTCGGAGCAGAGGCAACGATCGACGGTGGCGGTTGATGTCTACTACACAACCTTCTTCTTGTAGACGTTGTTGGGCCTCCAAGTGCAGAGGTTTGTAGGACAGTAGCAAATTTCCCTCAAGTGGATGACCTAAGGTTTATCAATCCGTGGGAGGTGTAGGATGAAGATGGTCTCTCTCAAGCAACCCTGCAACCAAATAACAAAGAGTCTCTTGTGTTCCCAACACACCCAATACAATGGTAAATTGTATAGGTGCACTAGTTCGGTGAAGAGATCGTGATACAAGTGCAATATGGATGGTAGATATGGGTTTTTGTAAACTGAAAATATAAAAACAGCAAGGTAGCGAGCGGTAAAAGTGAGCGTAAATGGTATTGCAATTATAGGAAACAAGGCCTAGGGTTCATACTTTCACTAGTGCAAGTTCTCTCAACAATAATAACATAATTGGATCATATAACTACCCCTCAACATGCAACAAAGAGTCACTCCAAGACACCAATAGCGGAGAACAAACGAAGAGATTATGGTAGGGTACGAAACCACCTCAAAGTTATTCTTTCCAATCAATCTATTGGGCTATTCCTATAAGTGTCACAAACAGCCCTAGAGTTCATACTAGAATAACACCTTAAGACACAAATCAACCAAAACCCTAATGTCACCTAGATAATCCATTGTCACCCCAAGTATCCGTGGGCATGATTATACGATATGCATCACACAATCACAGATTCATCTATTCAATCCAACACAAAGTACTTCAAAGAGTGCCCAAAGTTTCTACCGGAGAATCACGACGAAAACGTGTGCCAACCCCTATGCATAGGTTCATGGGCGGAACCCGCAAGTTGATCACCAAAACATACATCAAGTGAATCACGTGATATCCCATTGTCACCACAGATACGCACGACAAGACATACATCAAGTGTTCTCAAATATTTAAAGACTTAATCCGATAAGATTACTTCAAAGGGAAAACTCAATCCATTACAAGAGAGTAGAGGGGGAGAAGAAACATAAGATCGAACTATAATAGCAAAGCTCGCGATACATCAAGATCGTGCCAAATCAAGAACACGAGAGAGAGAGAGAGAGAGAGAGAGAGAGAGAGAGAGAGAGAGAGAGAGCGAGATCAGACACATAGCTACTGGTACATACCCTCAGCCCCGAGGGTGAACTACTCCGTCTTCATCATGGAGAGCACCGGGATGATGAAGATGGCCACCGGTGAGGGTTCCCCCCTCCGGCAGGGTGCCGGAAGAGGGTCCCGATTGACTTTTGGTGGCTACAGAGGCTTGCGGCGGAGGAACTCCCGATCTAATCTCTGTTCTGGAAGTTTTACGATACGTAGGTATATATGGGTGCAGGGGGTACGTTGGTGGAGCTTCGGGGGGCCCACGAGGCAGGGGGCGCGTGATATGTCTCCAACGTATCTATAATTTTTTATTGCTCCATGCTATATTATCTACTATTTTGGACTATATTGGGCTTTATTTTCCACTTTTATATTATTTTTGGGACTAACCTATTAACCGGAGGCCCAGCCCAGAATTGCTGTTTTTTTGCCTATTTCAGTGTTTCGGAGAAACAAAATATCAAATGGAGTCCAAACGGAATAAAATTTTCGGGAACGTGATTTTCTCACCGAACGTGATCCACGGGACTTGGACCCTACGCTAAGGCATCAGAGAGGCGGTCAGGAGGGTGGGGGCACCCCCCCTAGGGCGCGCCCCCTGCCTTGTGGGCCCCTCGAAGATCCACCGACGTACTCCTTCCTCCTATATATACCTACGTACACCCAAACGATCAGAACAGGAGCCAAAAACCTAATTCCACCGCCGCAACTTTCTGTATCCATGAGATCCCATCTTGGGGCCTGTTCCGGAGCTCCGCCGGAGAGGGCCGTCATCACGAAGGGCTTCTACATCATCATAGCCCCTCCGATGAAGTGTGAGTAGTTTACCTCAGACCTTCGGGTCCATAGTTATTAGATAGATGGCTTCTTCTCTCTTTTTGGATCTCAATACAATGTTCTCCCCCTCTCTTGTGGAAATCTATTCGATGTGATCTTCTTTTTGCGGTGTGTTTGTTGAGACCGATGAATTGTGGGTTTATGATCAAGTCTATCTATGAATAATATTTGAATCTTCTCTGAATTCTTTTATGTATGATTGGTTATCTTTGCAAGTCTCTTCGAATTATCAGTTTGGTTTGGCCTACTAGATTGGTTTTTCTTGCCATGGGAGAAGTGCTTAGCTTTGGATTCGATCTTGTGGTGTCCTTTCCCAGTGACAGAAGGGGCAGCAAGGCACGTATTGCTCGTTGCCACCAAGGATAACAAGATGGCGTTTATTTCATATTGCATGAATTTATCTCTCTATATCGTGTCATCTTGCTTAAAGCGTTACTCTGTTTTTAACTTAATACTCTAGATGCATGCAGGATAGCAGTCGATGAGTGGAGTAATAGTAGTAGATGCAGGCAGGAGTCGGTCTACTTGTCACTGACATGATGCCTATATACATGATCATACCTAGATATTCCCATAATTATGCTCAATTTTGTCAATTGCTCAACAGTAATTTGTTCATCCACCGTAGAATATTTATGCTCTTGAGAGAAGCCACTAGTGAAACCTATGGCCCCCGGGTCTATTCTCATCATATCAATCTCCATCACTTTAATCTTGCTTTGCTTTTTACTTTGCCTTTTACTTTTCACTTTGCATCTCTATATAAAAAATACCAAAAACATTATCTATCAGTTCTCACTCTCGTAAGTGACCGTGAAGGGATTGACAACCCCTAATCGCGTTGGTTGCGAGTAGCTATCGTTTTGTGCAGGTACGAGGGACTTGAGCGTGGCCTCCTACTGGATTGATACCTTGGTTCTCAAAAACTGAGGGAAATACTTACGCTACTCTGTTGCATCATCCTCTCCTCTTCGGGGAAAACCAACGCAAGCTTAAGAGGTAGCAAGAAGAATTTCTGGCGCAGTTGCCGGGGAGTATACGCAAAAAGTCAACATACCAAGTACCCATCACAATCCCTATCTCTCGCATTACATTAGTTGCCATTTGCCTCTCGTTTTCCTCTCCCTCACTTCACACTTGCCGTTTTATTCGCCCTCTCCATCTCCTGCTCCTTCTCCTTCTCCTTCTGTTTTCCCGTTTGCCTTTTCTCGCTTGCCTTTTGTTTGCTCGTGTGTTGGATTGCTTGTTTGCCGCGATGGCTCAAGATACTACCAAATTGTGTGACTTCACCAATACCAATAATAATGATTTCCTTAGCACTCCGATTGCTCCTCTTGCCAATACTGAATCTTGTGAAATCAATACTGCTTTGTTGAATCTTGTTATGAAAGATCAATTCGCCGGCCTTCCTAGTGAAGATGTCGCTACTCATCTTAATATCTTCGTTGATTTATGTGATATGCAAAAGAAAAAAGATGTCGATAATGATGTCGTTAAACTGAAGCTATTTCCTTTTTCGCTTAGAGATCGTGCTAAAGCTTGGTTTTCGTCTTTGCCTAAAAATAGTATTGATTCTTGGAACAAGTGCAAAGATGCTTTTATCTCTAAGTATTTTCCTCCCGCTAAGATCATCTCTCTTAGAAACGACATTATGAATTTTAAGCAACTTGATCATGAACATGTTGCACAAGCTTGGGAGAGAATGAAGTTAATGATACGTAATTGTCCTACTCATGGTTTGAACTTGTGGATGATTATACAAAAAATTTATGCCGGGTTGAATTTTGCTTCTAGAAATCTTTTAGATTCGACCGCGAGAGGCACTTTTATGGAAATCACTTTAGGAGATGCTACTTGTGACGCCCTCGATTCAATCGTAAACTAATCATACACGCAAATGTGTACGATCAAGATCAAGGACTCACGGGAAGATATCACAACACAACTCTAGACACAAATTAAAATAATACAAGCTTTATATTACTAGCCAGGGGCCTCGAGGGCTCGAATACATAAACTCGAAAACACAAGAGTCAGTGGAAGCAACATATCTGAGTACAGACATAAGTTAGTCAAGGATGCCTTAAGAAGGCTAGCACAAAAAAAAACATCTATGATCGAAAAGGCAAGGCCTCCTGCCTGGGACCTCCTAACTACTCCTGGTCGTCGGTTGTCTCCACGTAGTAGTAGGCATCGACTGTGGCATCTGGCTCCTGGGCTCCGACATCTGGTTGCATCAACCGAAAAGAAGAAGAAATGGGGGAAAAGGGGAGCAAAGCAACTGTGAGTACTCATCCAAAGTACTCGCAAGCAAGGATCTACACTACATATGCAACATTATCAAAGGAAGGTTGTATATGTGGACTGGGCTACAGAAATGCCGGAATAGAGAGAAGGCCTAGTCCTATCGAAGACTAGCATCTCCTGGAAACCACCATCTTGCAGCAACAAGAGGGAGTAGAGAAGCATAAAGTAAAGTAGCAGCAGTGTTCTCAACCTCGGAGGGAGATCCTTTCTCGACTCCCTGCGAGAAAGCACTCCCAGATCCATACTATCCAGTTATCATCACAATCCATTTCTCATCACCATCCAGTTCTCATCACAAGTATCCAGTTCTAGTTGTATCGATCGGGATACAACTCCAAATGTCCGTTACCGTAGGATAGGCTATCGATAGATGTTTTCTTCCCTGCAGGGGTGCACCAACTTACCCACCACGCTTGATTAACTCCGGCCGGACACACTTTCTTGGGCCATGCCCGGCCTCGGCCAAACAATACGCCGCAACCCGACCTAGGCTTAATAGAGAGGTTAGCACGCCAGACTAAACCTATGCCCCCGGGGGTCATGGGCCATCTCCCCGGGAACTCCTGCACGTTGCGTGGGCGGACGGTGAGCAGACCTAGCTACCTCCTTCAACAAGGCAGGCGCTTACGCAGTCCAACCCGGCGCGCGTCGCTCAGTCGCTGAAGTCTATTAAGCTTCGGTTGATGTATACGACGCAGAACGCCCATACTATGCCCATGTGATGGTTAGTGCTATCAGGCCAGAGGCCCCTCGGATCAAATATCCAAATCGTAGCGTATTATGAACGCGCGGTAACAAGCAGAGACTCACGAAAGATGTGAACCCATTGCCCCGTCTCGAGGACTTGCGGCAAGGGCTAGGAATGCCCGGCCACGCCTCGTAATTATCTCGCGGGCACCTTCCAGGTCCGCCCGACTCCACATCACTCGCAATTAAGCTCGCGTGGGTACCCCTTAGGGCCAACCCTTCTTTAGTAACAGTGTTCAGTGTAAAGTTATAGTAACCATAGTAACTGTGTGTCCAAACATCAAGGGGAAAACCCGAGGAATCACCCCCGGTGAAGTCCACTCGATGTAATCATCAAGGTGAACGTAAGAGGAATCACCCCGAGGTTCACACTTCAGGGGTTGCACGACAGAGTCGTATCGGAAGTGGTTAAGGCGGAATCACCCTCGATGACCATGACCGAATAGCTACACTACAGGTTTAACATCAGAAGTGATGTAGAGGACTCACCCTCGGCACTCGATAGTAACCCAGTAATGTCGAGCAACTAAGGGGAAAGTGATGTGCGGTGTCGGGACCTGGTCTTCGATCCCGTTGATCGGGTCTTCAATGATGAAGCAAGGGCAACAAGGGCAAGGTGGGGGTCACTGATGGATCACTAACCAACCTATACTAAGCAGTTTAGGATAAGCAGGTAAGGTACAACAACAGATACAAAGGCAGGCTATGCATCAGAATAGGAGAAAACAATTACAGTAGAAAAATCTAATGCAAGCATGAGAGAATGGAATGGGCGATATCGGGATGATCAATGGGGGGGCTTGCCTGGTTGCTCTGGCAAGAAGGGGTCGTCGTCGACGTAGTCGATCACAGGGGCAGCATCGGTCTTGGGGTCTACCGGAGAGAAGAGGGGGAAGATAAAGTAAATATAAAGCAAACATAGCATCACAAAGCATAACGTGGCAATATGTTGTGCCGGGAGTGACCTAACGTATGGCTACACGATATTGGTGAAGGGGGAATTCAACCGGGAAGGTTTTCCCGGTTCCGGACCTGTGTCAGACAGATGACCGGAGGGGAATGTTCCATGTTCACCATGCTAGCGGCATGTGACAGATGAACGGACCGCGTATTCGAATTCATTGGATTTTTCTGAGCAACTTTCATGTATAAAACTTTTTCATCCAAGCTACGGATTAATTTCTATTAATTGTCAAAGATTTAAAGTTTTTCTAAAATTCCTGGATTTATTTAATTAAAAGAAAACTAGGCATAAAAGGGTTAGGTGCACCCAGTGCAGTGCACCACAGGTACACTGAGGCTGTCAGGTTGGGCCAGTCAACCGCTGACTCAGCAGTTGACTGGTCAAGGGTTGACTAGTCAAACTGGTTAAGGGCCCACCTGTCATTGACTGTAATATTTAACAGGGTTTTATTTTAAACTAAAAAAATCCTAATTAGCAGGTGGGGTCCTAGTAGTCATTGACTAATTTAGAAGAGGGGGGTTAGAGATTAAAAAAAAGGGGGGATTAGCCCCCTGATTTAGTCAGCCGGGTCCCAGCTGCAGAGACAGCCGGCCACTGGTTGTGTTGGCCACGCACGACATAGAGGACCGGCGACAGGCAAGCGCTGGTGGCGAGCGGCGCAAGCGGCAATGGTAGTCACGGGCGGCGGCGATGGTTGCGGCGAGGTCAGGGGTGGAGCGGGGGCGCGCGAGGGCAACTGTAGGCGGAGCCGGCTGCAGCTGCCGCCGGCGGTGGGCGGCGGAGCAGCACGACAGGGCTGCTGCGGCTGCGGGGGCACCAGGCGCGGCGTGGGACGGCGACAACGACGGCAGCCACGCGAGCTACTAGAGGCGGGCGCACGCGTGTGGGCGCGGGGCACGGCCGGCGAGGGGGGCGCAGGCAGGGGCCAGGGCGCGCGGTACGGGTGGATCCAGGGAGCGCAAGGCATGACTGTGCAGATCCGGTGAGCAGCAGCAGCCCGCACGACAAGCGGGGGGGGGGGAGGGGGGAATAGCGGCGGAGGCGGGCGGCTGCGGGGACACTGGCCCGACGGGATCGAGGCCTCAGGCTTGGATCCGTCGACCAAGATGATCAGGCGACTCCCTAGGGGCTTCACGAGCACGAAGACTTTGTTAGTTCGTCACGGAGTTGACTACTTCATCCGCACATCAGCGACAACTTGGCCACGACAATGGCGCGACGGTGTGGATCTGCAGCTACGGCGCGAATTCGAGTAACCCAGAAAAGGGGAAGGGGCGGGTGCTCACAGTGGAGCCGTTGGTGCGCTTGAGGAGGCCAGGGAGGTCGAGGGTGGCAGATCGAACGACGGGCTCGCGGTGGCCGTGGTGGGGAAGATCGATGCAGGCGTCATGGCGGCGGCCTCCCAGCTCCGAGTCGGTGACGTAGTCGACGGAGACCACCTGCGCGAAGCCACTGTACACCTTGGCGCGGCTCGGGGTGGCTTTGGTGCGTGCGGACGACGACGGAACGGTGACAGTGGCGTCGGGTGTGGGTACGGGAGAGAGCAGTGATGCGAGGAGGAGAAAAAGAGGAGCTAGGGTTCGTCCATGGGCAGAGGGGAATCGGGTGGCATCCTTATCCTCGCGGGGAAGACGGTGGATGCTTGGCACGCGGCCATCCGAGCAATGGACGAGTGATGTTCGTCCAACACGCCCTTGTGAACAGAGATAGGAGAAGGTGCAGGGGTGGGCTGGGCCGTTCACTGTAGTAGAAAGAGCCCATTAGCATAGTAGCTAGTTTCCTCTTTTTCCTTTTTCTTTTTCTGACATTTAAAACAATCACTGTTTGCAATTAAATAAGCCACCAAATGACTTTGTAAAATTATGGAGCTTGGGCATTTAATTATATTGCAATCTTTTGTACTGACACAAAACGTTTGGGAGACATAGGAGTTAATTTTAATTTTTCACAAATGGAAAAGTATAAGAAAGGGCTGATTTGGAACTATTTTAATTTCCAAGGGAAATTAAATATCTCAAATGATGTTGAATCATTGATGACAATTAGTTAGCGAATATTTTCAACCCATCGAACATTTTTGCTCGACAGTTTGAAGAAATAAAATTTTGACTTGTTTTTTGGAATTTGAATTTGACCTGTGTTTGAAACAAGTGAGGATTATCAACTTCATTATGATGTCATGGCATCATCAGGCATGAGATTACTGTAGCATGATACTGGGGGTGTTACAAATCTCCTCCACCATAAGAAATATCGTCCCGAGATTTAAGATGGTGGAGTAAGGGGGAAAGACTCGGGAAGGATGGAGCTCAACACAATATAGGTACGTGGGGACTACCTCAGTGAATGTAGCATAGAGACATCTCTCGAGTTGAAATTCAAAAAGTCATCGAGAGCAAGGTGAGGTGCAATAAGAAGCTTCAGGCGGGTAGACAATCGGTTGTTGCCTGAAACAAGGGGTGAAAGGGGTTCAGAGCATCGAGGATAAGTATGGCGTCTGATACCAGAATAGATCAATGGGAATGTGGCTCGTGAATTACATACGAAGTCAAGCGCAAGGAATAACTTTGGCAATAGTGGTGTACAGGAGAGTCAGGTTTCGATCCTGTGGAACTGTGGGTTAAGGGCCCACCATGTGAGTTAAAAATAGGGAAGGTGCTGACATCTTGCACGGTCATGATAGCAAGATATGTCAGGGAATAGTCTTTTAGTTATGTCGGCAACAACATCGGTACCAAGGGCGAGGGACGAATAGAACCATTTTCCTACTCGTTGAACGAGGCAGACCAATCGGCAAGGTTCGCGTCCATCGGTGGTTACCGGAATGTCATCAACAATAGTAACAAGGTCTGACTGACAAGGTTGTACATCGAGGCGTTTTATAAGCAGGGAATTATTTCTGCTTATAATATATAGATCACAAGAAGGTTAAACAAACCAATGGAAAGGAAAATGAAATTATCGGATTAATCAGACCAATGGAAAAGAAAATGTGTTTACACACCAGAATTGGGAGTATATCCTTTCCAAGGGGAAGCGGAGCAGGATATACATGATATGACAGCAAGTTCAAAAGCATTTAGATAAACGGGGCGAGGGAAGAATCATGATATTACCCATACAACGGTGTTTGGATAATAGATCTAGAAACATTCGACAATGTGCTTCGAATGTTCTTGTTGATATTCGGAATACCTGAGTCATGCTTCGAGGTAGCATTAACATGGTGTTCCAAGTAGGGGTTGGAGTAGAAGATCACAAGAAATACTCAAAGAACAATTGCAGGAATAGCAAGGAGTCCAAGGTATAACCAAGACATGATCAAACATGTGTTGGAAAGAAGACAAGGGGGGTTAGTCGATGATAAATCAAATCATCGTAGGTCAAGGATGGTATTTCTCACCATGAATTCAATTGTCATTTCAACAGAAGTCAAAATGTTGATGCTGATCACGACACATTTGTCGATAGGCTGTATGAAGATGCCATCGACGAGCGATGCCATCAAGCAACAGGAAGGATGAAGCGAAAGGCTATTGGAACCACGGATACGACACAAGCTCAAAATCAAGCTTGTTGTTCGAGGTGAATTGATGAAATGAGGAAGATCGACGTAAGCTTCGCTCATCGTCGAAAAGTTGTGCTCCGAGAATAAGGACCAGGTAGCACAGTTAAAAAAACAGTACGATAATGATATAGCTGATCAGGCTAGCAATGTCTTGAAGGATTATTAAACTCATAAGCAATGAAAATTACTTAGAGTTATAGAATCATAGTGCGGAATCGATTCACTTATCGGTGATCTCAAGTGACTAATAACCCAGAACCCTGGGGAAAATCTGAAATCGAGGAGAACTAATACTAGATGAATATTCATAAGAAGCAACTCAGTTAATTGATATTCTCGAGATACCAGGGGTAATACTCGAAGGTAGACCATATTAGAGTTTGGACATGTGTATTTATATGCATAAGGCAAGCACTTCAACTTGTCCGGGAAAGGGGATCAAAGAAGACAATCTTGGTTGGAACCACGATTGCAAAGGCCAAAATCACAAATACAGGATCAAATTATACCAAGGGAATAATTATTGTTGCGAGAAGCTTCCATGATAAGATCTACATTGTTTCCATGGGCATGAACACAAAGTTCAAGGTCGACTCCCAATTCTCCAAATGCATAACCTTTCATTCACTTCTCGCGTTCAATGAAGTTGTAGTGTTGAAATGTTATCTGGCAGAACACCAAAAGAGTATGACTCGTGAAAACTCTCGGGTTCACATGGATTAAGGAAGGCATAGGTTCAACCCATAGGGGCATCTTGGGAACATATACCACAAACTCCACGAGTAAAATAACACAAGCTCGAAGGCAGAGCATGGTTGAGAAGGCATAGGATACAATTTACCAAAGACAATGTGTAATAGGGGAAGAGCGCACAAAATTTTGAATATGAAGGAAACTGCCGGATAATAATCCAACAAAGGATTTAGCGGTCCTTAATGGATCCGATGTGAGTATCAGTACTCAATCAGAAGAAGGAATGAATGCAAGGCATCGGATTATAGATATATCTGGATAACTTCAAAGCTTGAATACAAAGGAATTACGATTTTCATATCAGAAGATCAGAAGCAGAGGCTCTGATCAAAAGATAATTGAGTTGAATCGATATAGATCGACAATCAATCAAGGTTTCATTTGCCAAGAACAAGCCAATGTATGGAGTGACGTCTGAGCCGGAAGGATGAATGCTAGGATTTGATTGAGGATTTCGAGCATTCGCAACAAATTGGATGAAGGGACTCGAAATGATAGAGACATAGGATGTCAACGGAGATTACTAGAAATATGGAATTAACCATAATGCAAGCAGGCAAGAAGAATCAAGAGTAATAGGCTGCAGAGGATTTTCGGAAGATCAGATAGTATTTCCAAGTATTTTGGAAAGCAAATGAACAACTGGGGATGAACGGGTTCAGGGAATTACCCATAGTGCAAAAAGAAGCCGCAAAGCAGAAGGCACAAAGGATTCTTGAAACAAAGGAGAGTACATCTTGTAATAATACGAATGCCTGGATATGAAGGTACAAGCGGCCAGGATGTTATTCACGGGGATTATCTGTGGTCAGGAACTGCAAGGCAGTGGGCACAGGGTCTCGAGAAACATCGAGGAGTACCTGCAGAATCTTCTGGCGGAGCAAGCGATCATCGGTAATGTCGGGGCTCTCCGGGAGGAAGTGGGTACGAGAGCCTAATGTCAGATTTAGTAAAATGTTTAACCCGAATAGACGAGAGATCAGAGTCCCAGAGTATGGATGAGGAATAAAAGATCCTAATACCACCCAATGGCGACGTGGGCCCGTAGGCCACACAGCCAAGTTAGTAAAACCATTTTGGAGGACTAGACTCAACTTCGGCCAAGGAGTTGGAAAGGGGGCTACCTACAGGCAGTCGGCTCTGATACCAACTTGTGACACCCTCGATTCAATCGTACACTAATAATACACGCAAATGTGTACGATCAAGATCAAGGACTCACGGGAAGATATCACAACACAACTCTAGACACAAATTAAAATAATACAAGCTTTATATTACAAAACAGGGGCCTCGAGGGCTCGAATACATAAGACCGAAAACACAAGAGTCAGTGGAAGCAACATATCTGAGTACAGACATAAGTTAGTCAAGGATGCCTTAAGAAGGCTAGCACAAAAAAAGCATCTATGATCGAAAAGGCAAGGCCTCCTGCCTGGGACCTCCTAACTACTCCTGGTTGTCGGCGGTCTCCACGTAGTAGTAGGCATCGATTGTGGCATCTGGCTCCTGGGCTCCGACATCTGGTTGCATCAACCGGAAAGAAGAAGAAATGGGGGAAAAGGGGAGCAAAGCAACCGTGAGTACTCATCCAAAGTACTCGCAAGCAAGGATCTACACTACATATGCAACATTATCAAAGGAAGGTTGTATATGTGGACTGGGCTACAGAAATGCCAGAATAGAGAGAAGGCCTAGTCCTATCAAAGACTAGCATCTTCTGGAAACCACCATCTTGCAGCAACAAGAGGGAGTAGAGAAGCATAAAGTAAAGTAGCAGCAGTGTTATCAACCTCCGCTGGAGATCCTTTCTCCACTCCCTGCGAGAAAGCAATCCCAGAGCCATACTATCCAGTTATCATCACAATCCATTTCTCATCACCATCCAGTTCTCATCACAAGTATCCAATTCTAGTTGTATCGATCGGGATACAACTCCAAGTGTCCGTTACCGTAGGACAGGCTATTGATAGATGTTTTCTTCCCTGCAGGGGTGCACCAACTTACCCACCACGCTCGATTAACTCCGGCCGGACACACTTTCCTGGGTCATGCCCGGCCTCGGCCAAACAATACGCCGCAACCCGACCTAGGCTTAATAGAGAGGTCAGCACGCCGGACTAAACCTATGCCCCCAGGGGTCATGGGCCATCTCCCCGGGAACTCCTGCACATTGCGTGGGCGGCCGGTGAGCAGACCTAGCTACCTCCTTCAACAAGGCAGGCGCTTACGCAGTCCAACCCGGCGCGCGTCGCTCAGTCGCTGACGTCTATTAAGCTTCGGCTGTTGTATACGATGCAGAACGCCCATACTATGCCCACGTGATGGTTAGTGCTATCAGGCCAGAGGCCCCTCGGATCAAATATCCAAATCGTAGCGTATTATGAACGCGTGGTAACAAGCAGAGACTCACGAAAGATGTGACCCCGTTGCCCCGTCTCGAGGACTTGCGGCAAGGGCTAGGAATGCCCGGCCACGCCTCGTAATTATCTCGCGGGCACCTTCCAGGTCCGCCCGACTCCACATCACTCGCAATTAAGCTCGCGCGGGTACCCCTTAGGGCCAACCCTTCTTTAGTAATAGGGTTCAGTGTAAAGTTATAGTAACCATAGTAACTGTGTGTCCAAACATCAAGGGGAAAACCCGAGGAATCACCCCCGATGAATTCCACTCGATGTAATCATCAAGGTGAACGTAAGAGGAATCACCCCGAGGTTCACACTTGAGGGGTTGCACGACAGAGTCGTATCGGAAGTGGTTCAGGAGGAATCACCCTCGATGACCACAACCGAATAGCTACACTACAGGGTTAACATCAGAAGTGATGTAGAGGACTCACCCTCGGCACTCGATACTAACCCAGTAATGTCGAGCAACTAAGGGGAAAGTGATGTGCGGTGTCGGGGCCTGGTCTTCGATCCCGTTGATCGGGTCTTCAATGATGAAGCAAGGGCAACAAGGACAAGGTGGGGGTCACTGATGGATCACTAACCAACCTATACTAAGCAGTTTAGGATAAGCAGGTAAGGTACAACAGCAGATACAAAGGCAGGCTATGCATCAGAATAGGAGCAAACAATTACAGTAGCAAAATCTAATGCAAGCATGAGAGAATGGAATGGGAGATATCGGGATGATCAAAGGAGGGGCTTGCCTGATTGCTCTGGCAAGAAGGGGTCGTCGTCGACGTAGTCGATCACAGGGGCAGCATCGGTCTTGGGGTCTACCGGAGAGAAGAGGGGGAAGAAACACGAAATGTAAAAGCAAACATAGCATCACAAAGCATAACGTGGCAATATGCTGTGCCGGGAGTGACCTAACGTATGGCTACACGATATAGGTGAAGGGGGAATTCAACCGGGAAGGTTTTCCCGGTTCCGGACCTGTGTCAGACAGATGACCGGAGGGGAATGTTCCATGTTCAGCATGCTAGGGGCATGTGACAGATGAACGGACAGCGAAATCGAATGCGTTGCATTTTTCTGAGCAACTTTCATGTATAAAACTTTTTCATCCGAGCTACGGATTAATTTCTATTAATTTTCAAAGATTTAAAGTTTTTCTAAAATTCCTGGATTTATTTAATTAAAAGAAAACTAGGCAGAAAAGGGTTAGGTGCACCCGGTGCAGTGCACCACAGGTACACTGAGGCTGTCAGGTGGGGCCAGTCAACCGCTGACTCAACAGTTGACTGGTCAAGGGTTGACTAGTCAAACTAGTCAAGGGCCCACCTGTCATTGACTGTAATATTTAACAGGGTTTTATTTTAAACTAAAAAATCCTAATTAGCAGGTGGGGTCCTAGTAGTCATTGACTAATTTAGAAGAGGGGGGTTAGAGATTAAAAAAAAGGGGGGGATTAGCCCCCTGATTAAGTCAGCCGGGGCCCAGCTGCAGAGACAGTCGGCCACTGGCTGTGTTGGCCATGCACGGCACAAAGGACCGGCGACCCCGGCCAGTGCCCGTTGCAGCAGGAGGCAGCGTAGCACCGGGAGCAGTGGCGGCAAGCAGCTAGGAGCATGGGGGCGGAGCGCGGGCCGGCCGGCGAGTGGGGAGGCGCGAGAGGCAAGCGCCGGTGGTGAGCGGCGCAGGCGGCAACGGTAGTCACGGGCGGCGGCGATGGTTGCGGCGAGGTTAGGGGTGGAGCGGGGGTGCGCGAGGGCAACTGTAGGCGGAGCCAGCTGCTGCTGCCGTCGGCGGTGGGCGGCGGAGTAGCACGACAGGGCTGCTGCGGCTGCGGGGGCACCAGGAGCGGCGTGGGACGGCGACAGCGGCGGCAGCCACGCGAGCTACTAGAGGCGGGAGCATGCGTGTGGGCGCGGGGCACGGCCGGCGAGGGTGGCGCAGGCAGGGGCCAAGGCGCGCGGTACGGGTGGAACCAGGGGGCGCAAGGCACGACTGTGCAGATCCGGTGAGCAGCAGCACCGTGCACGACAAGCGGGGGGGGGGGGGGACAGCGGCGGAGGCGGGCGGCTGCGGTGACACTGGGCCGACGGGATCGAGGCCTCAGGCTTGGATCCGTCGACCAAGATGATCAGGCGACTCCCTAGGGGCTTCACGAGCACGAAGACTCTGTTAGTTCGTCACAGAGTTGACTACTTCATCCGCACATCAGCGACAACTTGGCCACGACAATGGCACGACAGTGTGGATCTCCAGCTACGGCGCGAATTCGAGTAACCCAGAGAAGGGGAAGGGGCGGGTGCTCACAGTGGAGCCGTTGGTGTCCTTGAGGAGGCCGAGGGAGGATCATCACAATATGCCATATGAGTGGAGTAGAAGATATTAATTAAGATAGACTTATTGGTACTAATTCGCGAGGATCATCACAACTATCAGCAGATTTGCAGATGGAGATCATGTGTCTGCAAACATAGTATTCACAAAGGTTGGTCCCTGCTTCTTGTTGAGGACACTGGATTTTTTTGTACAGAACTAGTAATTTATTTGTCCTATTAGGAACAACCTAACGGGTGTTAGATGTATTGTTTTTTCTTTGGACAAAATAGAAAGAGGTTTATTTAGAAGCTTGAACATTTGACTAGCGTAAGGAAACGTATTTGTAGACTGTTGGATAAATTTTCCGAAAATAATGGATTTCGGTGTGTTAGCGAAGAAACGATCTCGTGCTGCACAGGTGGTCCCCTCTTGAACAGGTTCCCTGGTTTAGTTTTCCACAATGCGAGCACACTACAAATGGTTATGAATTTTGACAACATCAATTATTGAACCAGATATGAATGCAAATTAATTTCAACATCGTAGAATTCAATACCTATCCATGAATTGTTGAAGATGCGTCAGATCCTGAGCGTTTGTTCACTCTTTGAGAGAATCGATGTAGTAAACCGTGTTCTTGTTTGGAACAATGAATACCAATATCCAGTGATTGCTACATATTAAGAAAGCCATGAACTTACGAATTATGTCGAAATATGAAAGACAATAAGTGTATGTGTGGTTGTTTACTTGACTTATCGTTCATGATATGGCTAGAGAAATGATTCTGCATGGGACGTGTTTTCGAAGAGACGGACGACCGTGTTAACGTCCCAGTCCCGTAGGTCCTTACCATGCTAATTCAGGTCCACTATAATGTGTAAGCACGCCCTTCAGTCTGTCTTTCATTCCAGATAGATCAGATATAGCATCATCACGAGCAGCTGTAGTCTCAGTTTCGCTGGGGTCAGCTGATGCATAGCTACTCTTTTGCAGTGTTGTTGCACAATAAGCAGCATCCTCCATGCCCGCCTCCCCTCGCATCTGCTGGCTATCTGTCAGTGTTAGAGTCTTCTGCATCATCATTGAATCCTCAACATCCTTTTGAATAGCCGGATAAATCTCCTTCCTCAACCTTTCATACAATGCATTCTGCTTCATTTCACTCCTCGCTTTTTTCATGTTGAGTCTCTCTTCTTTGCTGAGTGTGAAAGCCCTCTCGTGCGGGACATTAACACCTATACCCCTTGCATGGCCAGGGGCTCTTTTGTTTCAAGAGCAACGGACAGAATGTCACATGGCCCTGAGTTCCTGTAGAACCTTCCAGGGTTCTTGGAATCCTCTAACATCACTTGATACAGTTCGGCATCACGTGAGTTTTTAAAGTAATAAGTTCCGTCATCACGCCTTTTTGCACGTGCCCGCAAGTAGTCTCTGGCGCATTGGCCTCTGATTTCACTAAAAGCAGGATTCCCACCTGCCGCTACTACTTCTTTGTCCTCCTGGTTCCATATCAGTTTCAAGCCGTAGTATCCTGCCACACCCATACGGTGGGGGTGTATGTTCTTCTTCTGAAGTTCCGATTGCTTGAAACTCTTCTCAGCAAACTCTTTAGTTGCCCTGGCCCTTTTGAATTCTGCCTAGTCTGCCTTTGTAATTCGGGGGTATGCGGGGATTGGGTCCTTGCCTTCACTCAAGTACTTCTTGTACAACACGTGCTTCCAGTTTCTCCAAGAATCCCTAGCCTTCTTCAGTGCAGCGTGTTCCACCTGCATTCTCCACTGCTCTGGAATGTTGAAGTGATCCATGATCTCCCAGACTATCCTTCGTCGTGTTTCTGTGTCAGCCTCCCGAAACCCCGGCAGATTAATGTTGAGCCTTGCCCTGCCAACAAATCCACACACACTCCTAAACCTCGTGTGTGCTTTATCTGTTGGGGAACATAGTAATAATTCAAAAATTTCCTACGTGTCACCAAGATCAATCTAGGAGATACTAACAACGAGAGATAAGGAGTGCATCTTCATACCCTTGAAGATCGCTAAGCGGAAGCATTACATGAACGCGGTGGAAGATCTGATCAAGCGCCGAACGGACGGCGCCTCCGCGTTCAGCACACGTACAACCCAGGATCACCATAACACACTTGCAAATTATCCCAATGCCTTTGTTATCTTAATTCTTGGTCTCCAACCTTGCCATATATTCTTTCATCATATTCCGGAGCTCCACCAAAAATCCGAACATTTTTGGACCTTCCGAACCCTCACTTCCTATTCAAATCATTTGAATTTAAATCAAATGAGTTTGAATTTAAATCTTTCAATCATGGCCTTTTCTATTTTCTCGGAACAAGCACATTTTTGTGAATGTGGGGAAATAATCCCCATGCTCAAACTCCACTCCAATCTCTCTCGACATTTCTTCTAAGCTTCTGTTTCTTTAAAATAGAGAGATAATTAGAGAGAGAGAGACTTGCAGCCCAGCCGGCCCATCTCCTTCACGGCCTGCTAGGCCCAACCGCCCACATCAACTCCTGTAACCCTAACCTTCCTACATACCCTAGCCGCCAGGGAGCCGACCCCCTCCTCTCGATCTCTCCCTCGCGCTTCCCCTCAGCGCCGTCAACGCCCTTTATCCCCTCTGCCTCCTCCTCGTCACCTCGTTCGCCTCGCCTCCTCCCCGTGGCATCACGCGCCCGACGTCCATGGCCTCTCCAGCCTCCAGAAGCTCTGCTTCCCTTGCTCCACGCCAAGGCTGTCGCCCGCATCTCCCTCGAACCCCTCCTCCTCCTTCGTTCCTCCCTCCAGCGCCTCCAGGAGAGGAGCGCCCGCGCCCGAGTCATTCTCTCCCTCGATCCCCTCTCGTCCTTCGCGCCCTGTCGCTGCTCCCAGCACCGGAGACCCCTCCGACCGTGCCAACCCTGCCGCCAAGTGTCGCCGGCCTCTCCTTCCTCCATCTCCGGCCTTCCTCGCTCAGTCCTGCGTCAGTGCTCCCCTGCATCTGCGCCCGAGGCCATGGCCTCCTCGTCTCGATTCATGGGCGAATTGCCGGAGCCACGTCAAGCCGCCGTCCTCTGCCTCGCCAGCGCCGCCTTGCTCCGCATCCTGCTCGTCTCGGACCTCTCCTGCAAACTCTCGCTGTCGTGTCGAGTTCCTGCTGCCGCTACTGCCTTGCTGGAGCGCTCCGCCGCGCCAAGTCCTCACCGTTGGCCTTCCCTGCACTCGTCGTTCCCAAGCCAGGACCCTCGTTTGAACGCCTCCTCCTCCTCAAGCAAGCCTGCCGTCCACCGCTGCGAGCAGAAGTTCTGCTGCCCGTCTTCGTTGACACCACAGGAGCTCCACTGCTGTGTCTCTTTGTCGTTTTGTGAGAATAAGAATTACTTTCGCCAAGTTCAACTACGGTGGCCATACGGACCGCCAAGTTCGAATACGATCCATCAAGACCACCGTGCTGCACGTCAACATGGGTACGACCACGAACGGCTACCTCTAGATGGATTTCGTCAAGTTCCGCTTCAACAAGTGTACCTGTACCGTGGACCCTCAAAGAACCGTGGATGTCAAGTTTCTCGCCGTGACCCTGAACATCTACGAAAACGGTGTACGACTACTACCATGGCCGAAGACCCGTGTACGACTACCGTTGTCGTGTACCACTACTTCCACTGTGAACACCCCGAGAACGTCTACTTCCTCTACTTTGCACCGAACGAGAACCGTCCCATTTGCACGCTTCGAAGGTATAACCCCGAGACGACCGCCGTGTACCAAATGCATGTGTTGTATGAGGTGCACCCTTTGTCTGCACCGTGTCCGAATTGTCACTCGTTTCCATGCCACTAACCCATGGGAACCCGGTAGTCAGGACCACCCCTTCTTGATCCAGCAAGGGGAGAGGAGAAGTTGAGGGAGAACTCCAACAGCACGACGGCGTGGTGGTGGTGGAGCTCGTGGTTCTCCGGCAGGGCTTCGCCAAGCACAACGGAGGAGGAGGAGGTGTTGGAGAGGGAGAGGGTTGCGCTAGAGAAAAGGTGCGGCTGCCCTCCCACCCCCTCACTATATATAGGTGGAAGGGGAGAGGGGAGGCGCCCTAGGGTTTCCCCTAGGGGCGGCGGCCAAGGCAGATTGGATCTCCCTAGGGAAAACCCTAGGGAGACTTGCCCCCCAAGCCAAGCCAGGTGGAGGCTTGCCTCCCAAGTCAAGTGGAGGTGCCCGACCTCCCAAAGCAACATGGGGAAAAGTGTGGGGGCGCACAGCCCCTTAGTGGGCTGGTTTTCCCCATCCCCTTGGCCCATGAGGCCTTGCAACACTTGTCTGGGCCCCCGAAACACCTTTCGGTCATGTTGGTCATAACCTGGTACCCCCAGAACAATTCCGGACTTTAATACCCTTCATCCAATATATCGATCTTCACCTCCGGACCATTTCGGAACTCCTTGTCACATCCGGGATCTCATCTGGGATTCCGAACAACGTTCGGTAACCACATACAATTTCCCATAACAACTCTTGCATCACCGAACCTTAAGTGTGTAGACCCTACGGGTTCGGGAACCATGCAGACATGACTGAGACATCTCTCCGGCCAATAACCAATAGCGGGATCTGGATACCCACATTGGCTCCGACATGTTCCACGATGATCTTATTGGATGAACCACGATGTCGGGGATTCAATCAATCCCATATAGAATTCCCTTTGTCCATCGGTATGTTACTTGCCCGAGATTCGATCGTCGGTATCACCATACCTTGTTCAATATCGTTACCGACAAGTCTCTTTACTCGTTCCGTAACGCATGATCTTGTGGCTAACTCCTTAGTCACATTGAGCTCATTATGATGACGCATTACCGAGTGGGCCCAAGGATACCTCTCCGTCACACGGAGTGACAAATCCCAGTCTCGGTTCGTGCCAACCCAACAGACACTTTCGGAGATACCTGTAGTGCACATTTATAGCCACCCAGTTAAGTTGTGATGTTTGATACACCCAAAGCACTCCTACGGTATCCGGGAGTTGCACAATCTCATGGTCTAAGGAAATGATACTTGACAGTAGAAAAGCTCTAGCAAACAAACTACACGATCTTGTGCTATGGTTAGGATTGGGTCTTCTTGATCACATCATGCTCCTAATGATGTGATCCCGTTATCAACGACATCCAATGTCCATGGTCAGGAAACCATAACCATCTATTGGTCAACGAGCTAGTCAACTAGAGTCTTACTAGGGACATGTTGTGGTCTATCTATTCACACATGTATTACGGTTTCCGGTTAATACAATTATAGCATTAACAATAGACAATTATCATGAACAAGGAAATATAATAATAACCATTTTATTATTGCCTCTAGGGCATATTTCCAACAGTCTCCCAGTTGCACTAGAGTCAATAATCTAGTTCACATCGCCATGTGATTAACACTCATAGTTCACATCGCCATGTGACTAACACCCAAAGAGTTTACTAGAGTCAATAATCTAGTTCACATCGCCATGTGATTAACACTCATAGTTCAGATCGCCATGTGACTAACACCCAAAGAGTTTACTAGAGTAAATAATCTAGTTCACATCGCCATGTGATTAACACTCAATGAGTTTTAGGGTTTGATCATGTTATGCTTGTGAGAGAGGTTTTAGTCAACGGGTCTGCAACATTCAGATCCGTGTGTACTTTGCAAATCTCTATGTCATATTGTAGATGTTGCTACCATGCTCCACTTGGAGCTATTCCAAATGGTTGCTCCACTATACGTATCCGGTTTGCTACTCAAAGTCATCCGGATAGGTGTTAAAGCTTGCATCGACGTAACCCTTTACGCCGAACTCTTTAGCACCACCATAACCGAGAAACATTTCCTTATTTCTAAGGACAATTTTGACCGTTGTCCAATGATCCACTCCTGGATCACTCTTGTACCCCCTTGCCAGACACGTGGCAAGGCGCATATCAGGTGCGGTACATAACATGTCACATTGTATAGAGCCTATGGCTAAGGCATAGGGGACGACCTTCGTCCTTTCTTGTGACGCCCCGAGACCGACGCTTCAGAAGACTTCCATATTTTTCATGATCACCGTGTGTTTATTTTGTGCTTGCTCTTTTATTTTTGCATTGCATAATGTCATCATGCCATCATGTCATTAATCTTTGCATCTCAACTCAACTAATAAATTGCATAGATCCTCCCAATATTAGGGAGCTATATTAAATATTTCTTTAATGTGGAAATCACCATAACACACTTGCAAATTATCCCAATGCCTTTGTTATCTTAATTCTTGGTCTCCAACCTTGCCATATATTCTTTCATCATATTCCGGAGCTCCACCAAAAATCCGAACATTTTTGGACCTTCCCAACCCTCACTTCCTATTCAAATCATTTGAATTTAAATCAAATGAGTTTGAATTTAAATCTTTCAATCATGGCCTTTTTTATTTTCTCGGAACAAGCACATTTTTGTGAATCCGGGGAAATAATCCCCATGCCCAAACTCCACTCCAATCTCTCCCGACATTTCTTCTAAGCTTCTGTTTCTTTGAAATAGAGAGATAATTAGAGAGAGAGAGACTTGCAGCCCAGCCGGCCCATCTGCTTCACGGCCTGCTAGGCCCAGCCGCCCCCATCAACTCTTGTAACCCTAACCCTCCTACATACCCTAGCCGCCAGGGAGCCGACCCCCTCCTCTCGATCTCTTCCTCACGCTTCCCCTCAGCGCTGTCAACGCCCTCGATCCCCTCTGCCTCCTCCTCGTCACCTCGCTCGCCTCGCCTCCTCCCTGTGGCATCGCGCGCCCGACGTCCATGGCCTCTCCAGCCTCCAGAAGCTCTGCTTCTCTTGCTCCACGCCAAGGCCGTCGCCCGCATCTCCCTCGAACCCCTCCTCCTCCTTCGTCCCCCCCTCCAGCGCTGCCAGGAGAGGAGCGCCCGCGCCCGAGTTATTCTCTCCCTCGATCCCCTCTCGTCCTTCGCGCCCTGTCGCTGCTCCCAGCACCGGAGACCCCTCCGATCGTGCCAACCCCGCCGCCAAGCGTCGCCGGCCTCTCCTTCCTCCATCTCCGGCCTTCCTCGCTCAGTCCTGCGTCGGTGCTCCTCTGCATCTGTGCCCGAGGCCGTGGCCTCCTCGTCCCGATTCATGGGCGAATCACTAGAGCCGCGTCAAGCCGCCGTCTTCTGCCTCGCCAGCGCCGCCTTGCTCCGCATCCTGCTCGTCCTGGACCTCCCTTGCAAACTCTCGCCGTCGTGTCGAGTTCCTGCTGCCGCTACTGCCTTGCTGGAGCGCTCCGCCGCGCCAAGTCCTCGCCGCTGGCCTTCCCTGCGCCCGTCGTTCCCGAGCCAGGAGCCTCGTTTGAACGCCGCCTCCTCCTCAAGCAAGCCTGCCGTCCACCGCTGCGAGTGGAAGCGCTGCTGCCCGTCTTCGTTGACACCACATGAGCTCCACTGCTGTGTCTCTTTGCCGTTTCGTGAGCATAAGAATCACTGTCGCCAAGTTCATCTACGGTGGCCATACGGATCGCCAAGTTCAACTACGATCCATCAAGACCACCATGCTGCACGTCAACATGGGTTCGACCACGAACGGCTACCTCCAGATGGATTTCGTCAAGTTCCGCTTCAACAAGTGTACCTGTACCGTCGACCCTCGAAGAACCATGGACGGCATGTTTCTCGTCGTGACCCTGAACATCTACGAAAACGGTGTACGTCTACTACCGTGGCCGAAGACCCGTGTACGAGTATCGTTGCCGTGTACCACTACTTTCACTACAAACGCCCCGAGAACATCTACTTCCTCTACTTTGCACCGAGCGAGAACCGTCCCATTTGCACGCTTCGAAGGTATAACCCCGAGACGATTGCCGTGTACCGAATGCATGTGTTGTATGAGGTGCACCCTTTGTCCGCACCGTGTCCGAATTGCCACTCGTTGCCATGCCACTAACCCGTGGGAACCCGGTAGTCGGGACCACCCCACCATCTTGCTTTACTCGCTCACGCCCTATCTTCTCACCGGCATCTCAATCGAGTTACCGGAACCTGAATGTTGCCATGGCATCATTTCCGTTTCGTCGCCGTGGCACCCCTTTCTTTCTACCATGGTGACAAATGCTTCATAAAATGCTCTTATCAACATTTTCATAAATATTGCATAAAACTTGCACATGTCATTCGCATCATGATAATAACATTTAAATGTTTAACATTGTTGTTGCACCAAATTGATAAATGCATATGAGGATTTTCTGGACTTGTTGTTTGTTGTTCCGGCCTCATGTAAACTTACCCAGATGGGTAATTTTCATATGCTTCACTCCTTGCCATGTTTAATGTCGGGGGAGATCTGGCCTCCTCGAGCACCTATGGGGACGGAGCCCCTTGTCGGTTCGGCGGGGGCGGAGGATGCACAAAGAGCAGATCGAGGCGACACACACACACAACGATTTTACCCAGCTTCGGGCCGCATGGATGCGTAAAACCCTACTGCTGCATGTCTGGTTGATTCAGGTTCTTGCTCTGGAGCGCAAGAAGCTACAGTAAGTTGGAGCTGGACGTAGGTGAGGGCCTCTTGGGTCCGATCCTCCCTCTACGTGCGCAGGGGCCTCCTTTTATATGCCAAGGGGTTTCCCACAGGGAGCGACGCAGGTGAGGGTAAAAATGGCAAGGGATTGTGTGAATAGTGGCCGCACAGTGCTATCGCACCTAACTCTGACGGCGGGGGACAAAGGCATTAAATGCCTGTCTGGATCGCCTGAACAGTGCCGAGGCGGACCGTTGGGAGCGCCTCCGCTCGCCACGGGGGCGACTCTGCCAACGTCGCATGCCACCGCGCGTCTCAGGTTGCGCGGCGCCCCGCCACGTGCCTCCGGGGAAGCCCCAGAGCGACGCGTGGGCAGGTGAGCTGGAGCGCGGGCCTGATGTGGTGGTTTGCCGCGGCAAGTGGCTTGCCGCGGTAGTTGCCTTGCCGCACCTGGGAGCTTGCCGCTCGCCAGGCCTTGCTGGGGCGTGCGGCGCGCCGCGACGAGCTTCTCTTGGGGTGCCTTGGCTTGGCCGTCCTGGCGAGCTCCTCCCGCCGGGGCCTTGGTGCTTCGGCTTAGTCGTCCCGGCAAGCTCCTCTTGCCGGGGCCTTGTCGCCTCGGCCCGACAAGCTCCTCTTGCCGGACCTTGCCTTCTCGACCCGGCAAGCTCCTCTTGCCGGGGCTTGGTCTTCTAGGCTCGATCACTTGGCCTTCGTCCAGCCCGGAAAGGGCCGTGGAGACTCTTGTCGCTCCCCTGGCAGGCCTTGCCGCGGGAGGCTACTACTGCCCGTGCACAAGTTCGGGGTACTAAGGTACCCCTACTTTAGTACACCGACAGGAGCCCCCGGGTCTGGGCCATACACGGTGCCGAGCGTTGTTGGGCCAGGCCCTAACAGTGCACGGGCACGCGTGGCCTGGGTTGCGCTGCTCCTTAACTCCGCGCTCGTCGCGCCCTCCCCAAGTGGCGCGCGCTTATCGCGGCGTCATGGGGGGCGAGGCGTGCGAGGCGTGCGTGACGTGGGTGGCGTGCACGGGGCTTGAGGCCCGCAGGCATGCATCACGTCGGGCACGATCTCTTTATCTGGGAAGGCGGAGCGTCCGCCCCCGCTCCTTCCCCCCTTTATAAGCGGGGGGGGGGGGGGGAACAGGGGCAGCTCGCCATTTCGCCGATTGCTGTTCCTCGAAAATCTCCGCCGCCTCCTCCTTGCTAGAGAAAGCAGCGATTTGCTCTCGCAGCCCCCGGCGCCGCCAACGCCGACAACTCCCCCTCCCCGCTTCGGCCATGGGCCCGAAGAGCGACAAGGCGAAGGGGAAGGCCGTGAAGTCAGCCGAGGCGCTGCGGCTGGAAGCGCTTCGGAAGGAGACGGCGACGTTCCCTCCTCAGCTTGACGCGCTGAGGCTAAAGAACGAATACCTCCTCTTCTGGTCGACGGCGACGCGAGTGCATCCGCGCACGCGAGTTCTTCCCGCCATCGCCCAGAAGCTGTACCCGACCGGGTACCCTTTCTTCGCCGTGTTCTTCCTCTGCGGGCTCTGCCCGCCTTTTTCTGAGTTCTTCTGCGACATCATGCACACCTACAACCTCCACCTCCTTGACTTCACCCCCAACGCCGTTCTGACAATGGCGGTTTTTGCACACCTTTGCGAGAACTTTGTCGGAGTCCGCCCCAACGTAGCCCTCTTCCGGCACTTCTTTACTCCCCGGGTGGAGAAAGGAGAGCCGCTGTCCGGCAGAGTCGCTTGGATCTCCAGGACTGGCAAGAAAGAGGCCTACTTGGAGGGGGAACTCCGTGGAAGATGGGAGGAGTGGAGGGCCGAGTGGTGCCTGATCGTCGAGGAGAATCCACCGCCGTTCACTGCCATGCGGCGAACTCCAGTGGTGCGTGGCCGCGACTGGAGCGACCTGGCCCCGGACGACGCCAAGCTGAAGATTGCCGCCACCCGCATCCTGCGCCTCAGGTTTGCCGGGCTCACAGTCGGCGCCGTCGGCACAGATTTCCTTCGCCGGCGTATCGCCCCCCTGCAGGAGAGGGGGAAACCGGCTTGGGAATTCCAAAACGCGGCTGACATCATGAGGCTGCGCCCGGGCCTCAACTACAACTTCACCGTTCTGGAGCTCGACGGAGTGTTGAAGGAGCTGTTCAAGCACGATTCCGAGCACCCAGAATGGTTCAGGTTGCCGCCGGGCGTCGTCCCCCTGTGCAACAACTCGGCGCTCAGCCGCATCCTCGCGATGATGCCGCTGTGCGACTCGCATGGGATCGACGCGACCTGGCAGGAGCCGGCGGACGACGTCGTGCAGGCCTTCTTCGACAATTTGGAGGAGGTGCCGGTCGACCCCGATGAGAAGAGGGGCCTCACGCGGGACACCACCCCCGAGGAGCTGGCCTACATCGCCTCCAGGATGGAGGAGGCGGCGGCCGCCGCGGCCGCGGGCGAGTCTGGCTTCACCCTGGCCGAGGCAGACGCGGCGGAGGCGGAGAGCCTTGCCGTCCAGATGGAGCTCGCCGGAGCGGAGGAGCCAGCCGGGCACGGTGGTGCGGGCGAGCCCGCCCAGGACGCGGGTGGCTTGCCGAAGGCGGACGCGCCCTCTTCGCAGCTCCCGGGCAGCTCGTCGCAGGCGGAACCCCCTGCCCAGCCGAGGAGGCGTCTTCGCAGGGCCGGAGAGGTGGTGCGGCAGACCGACCAGCTACCGCAGCCCCGGGTGACGCGCGCCTCTGAAGCAGCGGGAGCGGGGTCCTCACGGGACAAGGCTTCTGCTCCTGCCGCTCCTCGTTCCGTGGCGGCAACGGGGGCGGGGTCGTCCACCGCCCCCGCCAAGCGGTCCCGAGAACCCACTCCCCTGTCTCCTCGCGCCTGGAGCAAGCCGGTTTTTGATTATTCCGTGCTCAGCTCCGACGACGAAGAGGAGGACGGAGAGTAAGTTCCTGGTAGAGCTTGTATATTCTTGATTTCTGTTGCTTCGCCTTGTTTCGCAGCCCATTCATCCCTCCCCCCGAAACCGTTTCCTTTTCAGGACGCTGGCCCAGAGGAGGGCGAAGAGGGCCAAGATCCCGTTGGTCGTCCTTGAGGGCGAATCTCCTCCGGCAACTGGGGAGGTGCCGGAGACGACATTGCCAGACCTGGCAGCGGGCCCGCAGGGCAGCCCACAGCGCAGCTCCCCAGGGTGAGGGCACGGCTAGCTCTTGCCGTTTGGCACGCGCGCGAGCTTCCCTTCTCTTTGCTAACATGTGGCTGTTGTTGTTGTCGTTGGGTAGGAGCAGAGCAGCCCCAGCAGGCGACCCCGGGGGGCATTCCTGCCGCGCCGTCCGCTTCGACCACCCCGCCTGGGGAGAAATCTCCGGCAAGGGAGGAGCCCCCGGCAGGGGAGACCTCCCCGGCAAGGGGGGAGCCCCCGACAAGGAAAACCTCTCCGGCAAGGGAGGGATCCCCGGCAAGGGACGCGGCCAGCGATCCCCCGGCAGCGGAGGCCGCGGCCACGGACCCTGCCACCGGTAAGCCCCCCTGCGCGGAAAACTTCCCCTGGCTATATTTCCTTATGAGCTTCTTTGTCGGCTATTCAGCTGACTCTTCTCCCCTCTTCCGACCATCAGACCCGCCCACCGCGGACCCGATGGAGACCGAGGTCGTCGTCGAGGAGGGCGCGCGTGGCGACGCCGACGACGTCGTCGTCATCGAGGAGGCGGAAGGCACCGACGACCCCGTAGGCGGCGAGGAGGCTGAAGCCGCCAAGGCCGCCGCGGCCACAGGCGGCGAGGGGACCGGCGACCGTGCCGACGGCGCCGGGGAGGCCGAGGCGTCAAGCACTCTGCAGTGCGGCGATCCCGCCGCTGCTGCCACGTCGGGCCCTGAGGAGTCCCCTGCAGGCGCCTACCTGCAGGCCGGCGATGGCGTCTTCATCAGGCTCCCTTGGGAGCCTAGCTCCAAGGCGCCAGTCGAGGGGGAGGCCTTGGACGGAGAAGTGCTCGCCTCCGTCGGGCTGACAGTGGTCGACGCGCCAAGCACCGGCAGCGGCGAGCCCGAGGAGGAGCGGCTGCTCCGGAAGCTTGTGTCGCTCTACCGCGCCCGGCAGGCCAAGGTGGAGCGCCAGGAGGCACTCATCGCGAAGGCCGGCGCGGACATGGAGAAGCGCGCCGGGGAGCTCCGGGAGCTCAACCAGGAGGCTCTCCGGTCCTTGGCGGAGGAGCGGAGGCTGCTCGACGAGGCGCGGACGGCCTTCCTCCTCGAGAAGGCAGAGGCTGAAGAGCAGCAGAGGCTTGCCGCTGCGGGGCTATCCGCGCAGGAAAGCGAGCTGGTGCAGCAGAGGGCCAGCCTCGCCAGCCACAAGGAGGAGGTTGCCGCGCGCGAGCAGGCGCTTGGCGGGGACCTGCATAAAGCGCAGGATGCTGCCGCGGCCGCCGAGGTCGCCAAGGGGGAGCTGGAGGCGAGGGTGGCGCAGCTCGTCAGCGACCTCAAGGCGAGCGGCGAGGAGCTTGCCGCGCTCAAACTGGAGCGCGAGAAGGGCGCTCACTCCCTTGGCGAGCTGCAGGGCCGCTTCGCCGAGAAGATCCAGGAGCTCGACGCCACCAAGGACTCCAAGGCTGTCCTCGAGCTGAAGCTGGACACCCTGGCCAAGGCGCTGGAGAGCGCCAAGGAGCAGGAAGCGGCCTTGCGGAAGGAGGTTGCTGGCAACGAGGAGCTGTTGAGGAGCGCCGCCGTTACCCAGAACGCCTTCCGAGAGACGGTGGAGCGGTGGACGGAAGGCCTCGTCGATATCGCCTCCACCATCGACCAGGAGCTGAAGCTGCTGGGGATGGAGGGCCACGAGTACCCCTTTGGCGAGGACGTTCCGCCGAGCGCCAAGCTCACTTCCTTTTTCAAGGGCTTGGTGGGGGTGCTCCGGCACCTCCGGGAATCGATCCCAGAACAGCTGGCCGAGGAGACGCGGGAAGCCGTCTCCGGGGCCCTCGAGAGGGTGTTGGTGAAGATCGTCTTCCGCAACCCCACCATCAGGCTCACCAATGTCCTCAGGCACTTGCCGGAAGATGCTGACCTGACGGAGATCAGGGCCCTCGTCACCCCCATCGTGGAAAGGGTGGCGGGGATCAGGCGGGTCGAGGGCGACCGCGCGGATTAGGCCGCCCACCTCTTTCTTTTCTTCTCTCGTTGCTGCCGAGCATGCCACAGAAACAGCTGATTAGAACAGCGGCAAGTTATTTTGTAATATAACTTTTATCTTAGGCAGTTCATTGCGTTGTTATCTCCCTCGTTTGACTTTATGCTTCATACGTTCGCGCCCTACGCTCACAGGAACTTGTCGGTGAAAGTCTCCGCCTTGCCACGGGTGCCGAGTGCGGGACGTCAGCAACCCGCTGACGGGGCTCCCACCGGCAAGAAACCTTGCCGCGGCTGGCGCAACTCACTTAAATGTTGAGCAGGCTCGGGGCGCGGTAGGCGTGGCGACTGCAGTCGCGGCACGCTCAAGCTGCCGAGCGAGCTTGAAACAAGTAAGGACACTACTCGGGATGTAGCACACTTAAGTCGTTGAGCGGGGCTCAAAATGAAATAAGGGCGCAACCAGCCACGAGCCGGCCCCTCCGCGCACAGGTTTCCCATACGAAGCTCGGTCGTTCGAGGAAGATAACTTAAGAATAAAAAGGAGCTTAGTCGCTCAAACTTTGGCAACTTAGCTTCTCTGTCGTTTGCCGTCCGGCAAGGCGCAGCTTCCTCGGGTGACGTCCAGCCCAGGCTCGGGGTCTGACGGCCTGCCACCGCTTGCCGGAGACGAGTGCTTGCACAATCGTGTCGAATGATGCCTGCGCCAAGTGGAGAGGCGCGAAATCGACAAGACGTGTGGGGCACATAAGCTATGCTCGGGATCTGCGCCCGCCTCTGTACCAAGGATTACATGCAACTGCGGCAAGACTTGGACAGAGAGGATGGCCGACGGAACGGTTCCGACCGCCGCGCGGGCAAGGCCCCTCCCACGGTCGGCGTCGACTCGTTTGGATCTTGGCGGCCTAGGCTCGCTGAAGAACGAGGTCGCCTTTCCCGCAACTTCCGGCGCTAACTTCTGCGGCTACGGGAGTGGCGCAGAGTTTGCTGGAGGCGAGAGACTCGCTCAGCGGCCGGAAGGCGGTCCTCCTCAAGGAGTAGCTGCTCTTGCCCGGACTCTGCGCGAGTGGGTACTCGAGGAGGGCCGTGCATGGGTCCGTGAGGAGGAATGCCTCCGCCCAGCGGGTCGGAGCGGAAAAGTCCCTAGCCATACCTGAGCTTGCTTGTGGTCGCCGAATCTGGTTCGCACAACCTCGACGCTCCCCTACCTGGCGCGCCAAAGATGTCGGGGGAGATCTGGCCTCCTCGAGCACCTATGGGGACGGAGCCCCTTGTCGGTTCGGCGGGGGCGGAGGATGCACAAAGAGCAGATCGAGGCGACACACACACACAACGATTTTACCCAGCTTCGTGCCGCATGGATGCGTAAAACCCTACTGCTGCATGTCTGGGTGATTCAGGTTCTTGCTCTGGAGCACAAGAAGCTACAGTAAGTTGGAGCTGGACGTAGGCGAGGGCCTCTTGGGTCCGATCCTCCCTCTACGTGCGCAGGGGCCTCCTTTTATATGCCAAGGGGTTTCCCACAGGGAGCGACGCAGGTGAGGGTAAAAATGGCAAGGGATTGTGTGAATAGTGGCCGCACAGTGCTATCGCACCTAACTCTGACGGCGGGGGACAAAGGCATTAAATGCCCGTCTGGATCGCCTGAACAGTGTCGAGGCGGACCGTTAGGAGCGCCTCCGCTCGCCACGGGGGCGACTCTGCCAACGTCGCATGCCACCACGCGTCTCAGGTTGCGCGGCGCCCCACCACGTGCCTCCGGGGAAGCCCCAGAGCGACGCGTGGGCAGGTGAGCTGGAGCGCGGGCCTAATGTGGTGGCTTGCCGCGGCAAGTGGCTTGCCGCGGTAGTTGCCTTGCCGCACCTGGGAGCTTGCCGCTCGCCAGGCCTTGCCGGGGCGTGCGGCGCGCCGCGGCGAGCTTCTCTTGGGGTGCCTTGGCTTGGCCGTCCCGGCGAGCTCCTCCCGCCGGTGCCTTGGTGCTTCGGCTTAGTCGTCCCGGCAAGCTCCTCTTGCCGGGGCCTTGTCGCCTCGGCCCGGCAAGCTCCTCTTGCCGGACCTTGCCTTCTCGACCCGGCAAGCTCCTCTTGCCGGGGCTTGGTCTTCTAGGCTCGATCACTTGGCCTTCGTCCGGCCCGGAAAGGGCCGTGGAGACTCTTGTCGCTCCCCTGGCAGGCCTTGCCGCGGGAGGCTACTACTGCCCGTGCACAAGTTCGGGGTACTAAGGTACCCCTACTTTAGTACACCGACATTTAATAACATTTAATATTGTTGGGTACATATACGGGAGAGAACTAAATAAATTAATGTGGTGTTTCGTCAATATGCAACTCGTTGCATATTGAGCTCCACTTAACTTTTTTAGTATTGTTTGTTGCACTTTGTCATGCCTTGCCTCATTAAATTGGACATGCATCATACTTGATTGCGCATCATGTCACGTTTATGTGATGATTGTTTACCATGTTGTTTGCTTCTTTCCGGTGTTGCTTCTTCGGGTTAGTTCCGATAATGTCGCGTTTGTGAGGATTCGTTAGACTTCGTCCGTTTGTCTTCTTCATGGACTCGTTCTTCTTCCTTGCGGGATCTCAGGCAAGATGACCATACCCTCAAAATCACTTCTATCTTTGCTTGCTAGTTGCTCGCTCTTTTGCTATGCCGCATTACCTACAACTTGCTATATCATGCCTCCCATGTTGCCATGTCAAGCCTCTAACCATCCTTTCCTAGCAAACCGTTGTTTGACTAAGTTACCGCTTTTTCTCACCCCCTCTTATAGCGTTGTTAGTTGCAGGTGAAAATGAAGTTGGTTCCATGTTGGAACATGGATATTTTGGGATATCACAATATCTCTTATTTAATTAATGCATCTATATACTTGGTAAAGGGTGGAAGGCCCGGCCTTATGCCTGGTGTTTTGTTCCACTTTTGCCATCCTAGTTTCCATCATACCGGTGTTATGTTCCTTGATTTTGCGTTCCTTACGCGGTTGGGTGATTTATGGGACCCCCTTGATAGTTCGCCTTGAATAAAACTCCTCCTGTAAGGACCAACCTTGGTTTGCCTACCTAAGCCTTTTTCCCTTGGGTTTTCGCGAGCCCGAGGGTCATCTTTATTTTAACCTCCGGGCCAGTGCTCCTCTGAGTGTTGGTCCAAACTAGAGCACCGTGCGGGATCGTCCCTTGGCAACTTGGGTTATGTTGGTACCTGTACGCTTCGCTTATCTGGTGTGCCCTGAGAACGAGATATGTGCAGCTCCTATCGGGATTTGTCGGCACAATCGGGTGGTCTTGCTGGTTTGGTTTTACCATTGTCGAAATGTCTTGTAACCGGGATTCCGAGTCTGATCGGGTCTTCCCGGGAGAAGGAATATCCTTCGTTGATCGTGAGAGCTTGTGATGGGCTAAGTTGGGACACCCCTGCAGGGTATTATCTTTCGAAAACCGTGCCCGCGGTTATGTGGCAGATGGGAATTTGTTAATATCCGGTTGTAGAGAACTTGACAACAACAACAACAACAACAACAACAACAACAACAACAACAACAACAACGACAACAACAACAACAACAACAACAAAGCCTTTAGTCCCAAACAAGTTGGGGTAGGCTAGAGGTGAAACCCATAAGATCTCGCAACCAACTTATGGCTCTGGCACATGGATAGCAAGCTTCCACGCACCCCTGTCCATAGCTAGCTCTTTGGTGATACTCCAATCCTTTAGGTCTCTCTTAACGGACTCCTTCCATGTCAAATTCAGTCTACCCCGCCCTCTCTTGACATTCTCCGCACGCTTTAGCCGTCCTCTATGCACTGGAGCTTCTGGAGGCCTGCGCTGAATATGCCCAAACCATCTCAGCCGAATTTGTTAATATCCGGTTGTAGAGAACTTGACACTTGACTTAATTAAAATACATCAACCGCGTGTGTAGCCGTGATGGTCTCTTTTCGGCGGAGTCCGGGAAGTGAACATGGTTCTTGTGTTATGTTTGAACGTAAGTAGTTTCAGGATCACTTCTTGATCATTTCCAGCTTCTCGACCGTGTGTTGCTTCTCTTCTCGCTCTCATTTGCGTATGTTAGCCACAATATTTGCTTAGTGCTTGCTGCAGCTCCACCACATTACCCCTTTCCTACCCATAAGCTTAAATAGTCGTGATCTTGCGGGTGTGAGATTGCTGACTCCTCGTGACTCACAGATTCTACCAAAACAGTTGCAAGTGCCGAGGATACCAGTGCAGATGACGCAACCGAGCTCAAGTGGGAGCTCGATGAAGATCTTGTTCGTTGTGTTGTTTCGTTTCCTGTTGATTAGTAGTGGAGCCCAGTTGGGACGATCAGGGATCTAGCATTTGGGGTTGTCTTCTTTTATTTTGGTTCCGTAGTTGGACCTTGTGTGTATTTCGAATGGTGTATGATTTTATTTATGTATTGTGTGAAGTGGCGATTGTAAGCCAACTCTCTTTATCCCATTCTTGTTCATTACATGGGATTGTGTGAAGATGACCCTTCTTGCGACAAAACCTACAATGCGGTTATGCCTCTAAGTTGTACCTCGACACGTGAGAGTTATAGCCGCATCGTGGGCGTTACAAGTTGGTAATCAGAGCCATCCCCGACTTAGGAGCCCCCTGCTTGATCGAATCACTGGCGTTGTTGAGTCTAGAAAAAAATGTTTTGAGTCTTAGGATTATATATATAGAAGAGTAGGATTCTTTTTACTCATCAGTTCCTTCATCGCTCTGGTGAGGCCCCCTGACGTAGAAGTTTTTGTTGGATTTCGGGTTCCGGCAGACCCTTAAGGTTCGAACTCTGGGGTGCGCGCATAGATCTCTCCCCTACCGATCTACGTCCGATCCCCTTATGTGATCTAAGCTGGAAACGATGAACAACACAAGGGACACGAGATTTATACTGGTTCGGGCCACCGTTGTGGTGTAATACCCTACTCCAGTGTGTGGTGTGGTGGGTTGCCTCAAGGGCTGATGATGAACAGTACAGGGGAAGAACAGCCTCGCGAGAGGTGTTCTTGAACTGATGAGATGAACTATTTGGGTGAGTTCAGTCGCTTCTCTCTCTCTCTCTCTCTCTCTCTCTCTCTCTGCTAGAGCTCTATCCGATCTGATCAGATGCCTCTACTCTGTGGTGGCTAGCCCTATTTATAGAGGCCCTGGGCCTCCCTCCAAATAATGAGCGGGAAGGGCACCAACAATTGGCCATTTTGAAGGGTAACATCTAGTACAAGTTATCCTGACCAAAGGTGGTATTCGGCTGCCAAAAGCACTGGTGATGACGCCGTCTTGGGCTTCACGGTGACCTCCGTCCTGCCGCTCTACTGGTCTTGGTCTCGTTGCACCGGAATGGTAACCTTTGCCTGATACCTTGGCCTGTGCTTGCTCCCTTTGCACCGAAGGGGAAACAAGGACACTGTGCAGGCCCGCGCCCACCTGGTGCCCGCCTGGTCTCGGTCATCATGACTTGCGTCACGGGCTCCTCGCGAGGTACCCCTGCCTTGATCTCTCCGCCTCCTCGCGAGCCTGCCTGATGAGGCTGCTCCTGAGGAAGCTTCCTGTCGTCCGCCCCGCGAGGCTTGGCCCCTCGCGAGGGTCTTGAGCCTGAGCTGATGAAGATGGGCCGCGCTGGGCCCCCACTTGAGCCACGCCGTAGGCAGGCAAGTCTGGGGACCCCCGTTCCCAGAACGCCGACAGTAGCCTTGGGGCCCAAGGCGCGCCCGGGCTTGTCCTAGAAGATTAGCGAAGGGGCAAACACGAAGCGCCGCGGACCCCAATAGCATGCGGCCCCAGGCGCCGCGTGGCGATTGATTGGACGTGGGCGTCTGTGCTTCCCACGACGCCTCGGCAACTGCACGACTTGACAAGTCCCTGCATGCAAAGGAACGGGTCATGATTACCTGCGATCGTGGTGGCCGGCGGTTGGCCTTCCTCGGCTATAAGTATGGGACTGCGTGAGCCCCTTCAGTCCATCCCTTCCTGCTGCTCCTTTCCTTCTTCTTGGCTACTCGCCGTTCCCGTGGCTCCGCCGAAGAGATTCTCAACCGCGGAGAAAGGAAAGGCTCGCCAGGCAGGGCCTGACTCCCCCCTGACCAAGCGCTGCTGGGGCCGCCCACGCAAGCATCCCACGGTCCCCGTAGTGGCTTCCCGCGGCCATGGAGGCGGTTCCCTGCGCGGTGCTGAGCGCCCGGTTGCCGATGGGAGGCACGCCGTGGCCGGGCGGCCCCCCAGGCCGCGCTTTCGCTCGGCGGAGGTGCTGCCGGAGTTCGTCGTGTGGTCGGCGGACCCGACCAACGCCCAGCTCCAGCTCCCCCGTTTCTTCGTAGGTGAATTGTCGGCCAGCGCCTAGTGTGGCCTCTGGCTTCAGGCGGATGGCTGCTGCAGCAGGGCCTCCTGGGCTTCGCTGGCGGTCTCCGTTTCTGGGAATGGGGCCCTGACCCGTGGCTGGCAAAGGTTTGCCCGTGCGCGCGGCTTGAACCAGCGGTGCACTCTGCACTTCAAGTTCGACGGCGACACCACCCTCTACGTGAGGGTGTTTGGGGAAGACAGTCGCCGTGAAGGGTGCTGCCCCGAAGATGATGACCGCGGCCGCCTGCCCAGCCCTGGTACTCACCAGGATGAAGACGGTGACAGGCGTACAGGCGGCGGTGCTCGGGGTTTGCTAAGCTTCGGCGACTCTCTCTCAGGCAGCAGCTCCTCCAGCGGTGGCCTTGACCAGCCCCCGCGCCCGCCTGGGTGAAGGTAGCGGGTCAGCCCGCCGTCGCGCCCCGGTGAAGCGAGAGGAGGGATCCGCCTGAGCCACAGGAGCAGCTCAAGCCTTCGTTGTAGGTTGGCGCCGGACAAGTCGTGCCCATTTTGTTTTTCTTCTTTTCCTGCGCAGAAAAAGGTAGTATAGGGCCCCGCGGGGGCGTGTTAGAATTGTTGCTGTTAACTATCGCGCTGCTTCCGCTATTTCTGCGCTATGTTTTCGCGCCGTGTGCCCATGTGCGGGAATTATTTTAGCTCGGTGGGGCTTGACGCGGTCCTCGCCTCCCGAGGCCGAGGCCTCGCCGTGCGCTTCATGCCCTGCAAAGATTAACAGGAGGGGTAACTTTTGGTCTCGGTTGTGGGGGCGATTGTCCCAGGTCCTGCGCTCGTGTCACGATGCCCGTGAGGCACGGACTGGGAGGGGTGCTCCCGCAGGGGACTCGGACAGGAAAGCTCCAAACGACCAGGGCAGAAAACACTCGCGAGGGCGCCCGCGAACCTCCCTCCTGAGACTTGTGCGAGAGAAAACGAGGCAAGCGAGTGAAAAAGATAAAGAGTCACAAGCCAGGGACGGCAACAACCCCAGTAAAACTTCAAACGGGAACAAACAAGCCAACTGCAAAAAGCAAATGAAAAAGCCGCGTCCGGCACCTATTCTAGTCTTCGACGTCTTCTCACCAGCGCAGAGCTAAGTGCTGCCACTGGGCATGGGCGGGAGCCCCCGAGGCCCGAGGCCGGCACTCCGGAGACTCCGGGGCGTGTACAACCCCACTCATTATCACGTGAGAGTGTCACGGGCGGCGAGCTTCACAGGCATTGGCCTTCTTCACAGGCACCGGGCCTTTCCCAAAATGCGGCAGCTTCACAGGCATTGGCCTTCTTCACAGGCACCGGGCCTTTCCCAAAATGCGGCAGCTTCACAGGCATTGGCCTTCTTCACAGGCACCGGGCCTTTCCCAAAATGCTGCAACTTCACAGGCATTGACCTTCTTCATAGGCACCGGGCCTTTCCCAAAATGCGGCAGCTTCACAGGCATTTGCCTTCTTCATAGGCACCGGGCCTTTTATAGGCGCTAGGCCTCGCTCAGGGATAGAACCTCCGGAGATGTTGAATGTTACATGCGTTCTGGATAGGTACCCCCTCCGGGTCTCCAAGCGCGCAGAGCCAGGCCTGAAAACATGAACAACCTTGAATGGGCCTTCCCACATGGGAGAGAGCTTGTGCAGCCCTTCCTTGGAGAGAACCCGTCTGAGCATGAGATCCCCTATCTCAAGAGTCCTGGGGCGGATGTTGCGGCAGTGGTATCGTCGCAGCGCCTGTTGATACCTTGCCGCTCGCAGTGCGGCTTCTCGACGGCGTTCCTCCCCAGCATGAGATCCGTCCCCCGCATGGCGTCCTGCTGCGTCTTGCCGAACGCCTGGACCCGTGCGGAGCGACGCTTGACCTCATGAGGGAGAACAACCTCTGCTCCGTAGACGAGGAAGAACGGGGTCTCGCCAGTCGGCTTGGTCGCAGTTGTGCGGATTGACCACAACACGGACTGGAGCTTGTCGTACCAGCCCCTGCCGCAGGCCTCCAGCTTCTTCTTGAAGGTCCTGGCTTTGAGGCCCCTCAGGAACTCCGCGTTGGCTCGCTCGGCCTGGCCGTTGCTCCGGTGGTGTGCTACCGAAGCGTAGCATATCTGCGTCCCAAGGTTAGCACAATACGTTTTTAAGAGATTACTGGTGAATTGCGAACCGTTGTCGGTGATGATGCAGTTAAGCACCCCAAATCGGCTCACGAGGCCCTTGATGAACTTGACTGCGGAGCCTGCCGGGATTGTGCGGACAGCTTCCATCTCAGCCCACTTCGTGAACTTGTCCATAGCGATGTAGAGGTAGCGATAGCCCCCTGGCGCCCGAGGAAACGCGCCCAGAATGTCCAGCCCCCAAACTGCGAACGACCATGAGAGGGGTATAGTCTGTAGACCCCCCGCAGGCTGATGAATCTGCTTAGCGTGAAACTGGCAGGCCTCGCAAGCTCTCACCAGCTCAACGGCATCGCTGAGTGCTGTGGGCCACTAGAATCCACTACGGAACGCCTTGCCGACGAGGGTTCGTGACGACGAGTGGTGCCCACAGTCTCCGCTGTGTATGTCCGCCAGCAGCTCCTTCCCTTGCTCTCGGGAGATGCAACGTAGGGACACGTCATTCGGTTGCTTCCTGTAGAGCTCTCCATCCTTGATACAATAAGCCGTGACCTGCCGTGCCACAGGCTCCGCCTCTTCCTCGTTCTCCGGCAGGGTCCCTTGCATCAAGTAGTTCTTGAGCTCCGGGATCCAACACCCTTCCTGAGGCTCCAACGCCAGGAGCAGGCGTGCCCCTGAGGCCGGGCCGCAGACCGGAACTCCTGAGGCAGGCGGTTGAGGGAGCTCCTCCCTTGGTTGCGCCATGCTCGACAGTGACGGCACCGCCGAGGGTTTGAAGAGCCGCTCCTCAAAGATGCCAGGCTCCTGAGGCAGCCGCCTAGATGCCCTCTTGGCAATGTCATCAGCCGCTGAAAGGTTGCACCTGCGTTGCGCAACCCGAATGGCATGCACGTATAGCAGTACACTCCGCATGGGGTCAGGAAAGCCGTTTTCTCCACATCTTCCACCGCCATCTTGATTTGGTGATAGCCCGAGAAAGCATCCAGGAAGCACAATAGGTCGCACCCTGCGGTGGAGTCGACTATCTGGTCAATGCGGGGGAGCGAAAATGGATCCTGTGGGCAGGCTTTGTTGAAGTTGGTTAAGTCGACACACATGCGTTCCTTTCCCCCATTTTTTGGCACGACGACCGGATTAGCCAGCCAATCAGGGTAGCAGACCTCGCGGATAACTCCTGCTGCTTCTAGCTTCCGTGTCTCTTGAACGATGAAGGCTTGTTTCTCAATGGACTGTCGCCTCGCCTTCTGCTTCACGGGGCGCACGTTGGGGCACACGTTGAGGTGATGCTCAATCACACCCCTTGGGACCCCTGCTAACTGATCTGGTTCCCACGCGGACACCTTCTTATTCGCGCGCAGGAACCTTACCAAGGCCTTCTCCTGCTTGAGCTCGAGGTTGGCTCCTATGGTGAAGGTGGCGTTAGTGGACCCGTCCTCATCGACCAATACCTGCTTGGTTTCCGCCTTGTCTTGGGTGAATAGCTGCTTCTTTTTAGCCGGCGCAGCCCGCTTGGGCTCAAGGGCATCGGTGCCGGTGGGCTGCGCCACCGCGGCCGCCCTGAAAACAAGCTTGAGCACCCGCAGCGTGTCCCGTGTGTCTCCTGACACGGTAAGGACGCCACTGCTCCCGGGCATCTTCATGAGGTTGTACGTCGGGTGAGTTGCTGCCATGAACCGGGCCAAGGCCGGATAGCTGAGGATGGCATTGTAGGGGAGGCCGATGGGAGCGATGTCGAAGTCGATCAGCTCTGTGCGGAAGTTGTTGCGCTGCCCGAAGGTGACTGGAAGGCGAACCTGCCCTATGGGAACAGTGGAACCATCAGTGACTCCTGAGAAAGGCTTGGTCGGCTGAAGCTGATCGTACGACACTTGGAGGTCGTCGAACATCTCGACGGACAGGACGTTGAGTCCTGCTCCTCCATCAATGAGGGTCCTTGTGACCTGCACATTGCTGATGACGGGGAGCAAAGCATCGGGAGGACTCCGGCCATTGCTGCGCACTTGAGCCGATCCGCTGAGCTGAACGTGATAGCGCACGCAGACCACCTGAGAGGGCACGTGGCCTCAAGCTTGGGGAGGACTGCATTCACTTCGCGAGCAAATTGCTTGAAGATGCGCTGTGATGCTGGGGCTTGGGCGCCACCCAAGATGCAAGCGATTGCACGTGGCTCCTGGAATCCCCTAGCCCCCTCATCTTGATCTTGGTCTTCGTTCCTTCTTAGCGGTGGCGGCAGAGGAGGAAGGCCTGTGTTGTCGTGTGGGCGATCCTCACGAGGCTGATCTCTCCAGCCTCCCTCGCGAGGCTGGTCCTACCAGCGATCCTCGCGAGGCCGGTCACGCCACCCTTGGCGAGGGCCACGGTCTTCCCATCGTCCGCCACCTCTTCCTCCTCCTCGGCCATAGCCCCTGTCGTTGCGCTCGGGGCGTCGGCCGATTCTCCTATCTCGCACGGCCCTGAGCTCTTGACATTCGTTGGTGTTGTGGGTGTGGAGGTCGTGGTACACGCAATATCGGCTACCCTTGGATGACTCCGACTAATCCCTGCCTCGCTTGGTGTCTGGTTCCGCTGCAAGCACGACAACCCCCTTGCGCTTCACGTCCTTGGCCTTGAGCTTTTTCTCTTCTGGGTCGGCTGCTGGGAGCTCAAGGAGTGAGAGGCGCCCTTCCTCAGCCCTGGCGCACTTGGTCGCCAAGTTGAACAGTTCCAGGGATGTGCACAAGTCTTCATGGATTGCTAGCTCCTCCTTCATCTTGATGTCGCGCACGCCATCGGAGAAGGCCGAGATGATGGCTTCTTCAGTTACCCTGGGGATCTTGAGGCGAGCGTTGTTGAAGCGCTGGATGTATTTCTGCAGGGTTTCCCCTAGCTGTTGCTTGATGCGGTGCAGGTCGCTCACGGCCGGGGGCCGGTCGCGAGTGCCCTGGAAGTTGGCGATGAAGCGGGTGCGCATCTCGTCCTAGGAGGAGATCATGCTGGGAGCTAGGTTCAGGAGCCAGGTGCGGGCGCCATCCTTGAGCGCCATGGGAAACCAGTTCGCCATGACATTTTCGTCTCCGTTGGCGGCTTCGATGCCCAGCTCGTAGAGCTATAGGAATTCCACGGGGTTCCCCGTGCCATCGTAGCGAGGGGGCAGGTCAGGCTTGAACTTGCCTGGCCATGTGACGCCGCGTAGCTCGGGGGTGAAGGCGCGGCAGCCTGCTGTGGCCACCGACGCCCTTTGCTGGTGCTGAGCCTGCTCCTGGTGATTACCACGCGCCACCGCTTGGAGCAGCACGGGGTCTTGGCGCGGAGGCGCGGGGATGCGATCTTGGCGCGCCAGTGCTGGGAGCGCGCGAGCACCTTCTTGGGGACGAGGGATCTCCTAGCAGCTCCCTTCTTGCTGCGCTGGCGCCGGACGTGGAGGGTCTCGCCCTGGGGCTGCGTGCCTTGGAGCCAGGGCGCCTTCTCGGGGAGGAGGTGGTGGAGGCGCCTCCTGGTCCTCGCCCCCTACGCGGAATGGAGGGCGAGGCAGCGAGAAGGACGGCAAGGGGGAGCCCCTGTGACACTGGTGAGCTTGGTGATGCGGGTGAGCCAGTCCTCACAGAGGTCGTCGATGGGGCGATAGTGCAGGAGCTCTCTTGCTAGGAGCAGCGCGTCATGCGCGTCCATGGGGGCGTGACGGGCGTGGGACAACGAAGCAGCTGGAGTCAGCGACGGGGTGGCGGTGCGCGGCCACCCCGTTGCACCGAAGGATGCTGGGACGAGGCCTGCTGCTCGTTCCCCGCCGGGCCGGCAGCGGCGTTGGCGGCAGGCGATGGGGAATGATGGGGGCGTCCGCTGACGGGCGCCTTCTGGGCGACGCGGGTGGCGAGAGCAGCCTGGCGCTCGGAGCGAGCCCGACGAGCGTCAGCTATGGACACGATGGAAGATCACACGCGAACAGCGGAAGAAAGATTCCGGCGCACCCCTACCTGGCGCGTCAAATGTCGGATTTCGGGTTCCGGCAGACCCTTAAGGTTCGAACTCTGGGGTGCGCGCGGAGATCTCTCCCCTACCGATCTACGTCCAATCTCCTTGTGGAATCTAAGCTGGAAACGATGAACAACACAAGGGACACAAGATTTATACTGGTTCGGGCCATCGTTGTGATGTAATACCCTACTCCAGTGTGTGGTGTGGTGGATTGTCTCAAGGGCTGATGATGAACAGTACAGGGGAAGAATAGCCTCGCGAGAGGTGTTCTTGAACTGATGCGATGAACTGTTTGGGTGAGTTCAATCGCTTCTCTCTCTCTCTGCTAGGGCTCTATCCGATCTGATCAAATGCCTCTACTCTGTGGTGGCTAGCCCTATTTATAGAGGCCCTGGGCCTCTCCCTAAATAATGAGCGGGAAGGGCGCCAACAATTGGCCATTTTGAAGGGGAACATCTAGTACAAGTTATCCTGACCAAAGGTGGTCTTCGGCTGCCAAAAGTACTCGTGATGACGCCGTCTTGGGCTCCACGGTGACCTCCGTCCTACCGCTCTGCTGGTCATGGTCTCGTTGCACCGGAATGGTAACCTTTGCCCGATACCTTGGCCTGTGCTTGCTCCCTTTGCACCGAAGGGGAAACAAGGACACTGTGCAGGCCCGCGCCCGCCTGGCGCCCGCCTGGTCTCGATCGTCATGGCTTGCGTCACGGGCTCCTCGCTAGGTACCCCTGCCTTGATCTCTCCGCCTCCTCGCGAGCCTGCCTGATGAGGCTGCTCCTGAGAAAGCTTCCTGTCCTCCGCCCCGTGAGGCTTGGCCCCTCGCGAGGGTCTTAAACCTGAGCTGATGAAGATGGGACGCGCTGGGCCCCCACTTGAGCCATGCCGCAGGCCGCAGGCAGGCAAGTCTGGGGACCCCCGTTCCCAGAACGCCGTCAGTTTTGACTCTATTCTCCTCAAATTGCACTAATTTTTTTTAGGATTAGACGGGTATCTTGGAATCGTTCTGATGGTTTTGTGACGAGAACATTGTTCTTGGTGCCTCCTGACATTTAGGGGTTGTGGCAGTGTCCTGGGGAGTTGAGCTCCGAGGTGTTATCGTCACAATTTTATCGTTGTAGTTCTAGAATACCTGAGTTTCGCCGACATCGAAAATCTCTTTTATGCAGTTGTTGGTGAGATAACCTCGACACCACCTAGTACTGGGGCGGGAGTTCGGGAGTATTGCCATAGCTCGTATAACGGATGCTTTTCAAAGGTTGAGGTAAACGATTTCTGAAGGTTTCTTGGTTATGTGTTGAAGGATGGATATAGCCGGATATAGGATTTGCTAGTTTGGGTGAGATATTATGCTTCCCCTGTATCCCCAACACCTGATTGCATAACTAGAAAGTTTTGGGAGTTTATAAGTGGGAATTCTAATATCTCGTAGGATATCTTTCCAACAAACACATGATACGATATGGGATCTATCATATGTTTGTTTCCGGCTTATTTCCTAAGCCAATCCTTTGTTTTGTTTTGGTTTGTGGTATTCGAGTTGCTTCGAAGTCAAGTGTTGATTCCATACCTTTCCTAAGCGATGTTCTCATACTTCTATGTGAATACCAATCCTTCTTGATCATCAAGATTGTCATGCCAATTCTTTTCCAACCGACGTGCTCTTTTTCAAGTGGATCCGATTATTTCAACATTCGCGAGATCAATTCTCAGTTCTTTGCAACGGTGTTTGCTTCATCCGTCCCAAGTTGTCTTTGTTTTCGCCGCCCTCCCACCCTTTTTCTTCAAGGACTCAGATTTCTTAATCAAGTATCCATCTTATAGATGGGAAGTCTTTCCATTCTTTTCCATCAATGTTCTTATCCGGTGATTCTCAGGAAGATACTAACGGAGCCTTAACTTCATCTTTATTCGCTCTCTTTCTTCTCCAGTTGATTAAATTCAAGCTTTGTCGATAATATCTTTTCCTCGTTCCAAATGTTTTTCTCGTATCAGTGCACCTCTTAATCATCCACTTCTCGCTATTCAATTGTTCCAGAGTGATGAAGATATCTCAGAAGATTCAAGTTTCCATTCTCAATTCACTCAAGTTCTTTTGAGGATGCTATCTCATTCAAGCCATTTAATTCAACTGGTGCAATCTCTATTTTCAAGCAATCGTTCAACGGTGGTTCTTTTGAGTGGGCCCTAACCCACATGTCTTTTCCCAGGATCTTACCTGACTCTTCTAATTTTCCCGGAGCTTCTAAAATTCTTTTCAAAGTTTGACGTAAGAATGGGTTATCATCAGTCATATGTCTTTCTCCAAGATCTTTCAAATTCTTTTCATCGTTGGTTCAACCTTTCCAATTTTCATTCTGGAGTGCCTCAACAATTCATGGTGGTGTTTCTCATCGTCATTCTCAACATTTGAAGACCGAATAAGAGTTTCTCTTAAATCTTGCTCCATTCTCTTCAAGATTCATGGTTCTAGCTTGATGCCATCCTCTCATAATTGTTTTCGATTGTGAGAATTCTTTTCACCCATCCGGAGCATTTCAGGAGTCTTTTCAGTTTGATTCTCCGGAGCTGTCATCTCAGTATTATTCATTCTCAGCTTTCAGATCTCATTCTCCAAATCTTCCCGGTGCGTCATTCAAATATCCTCTAATCAATTCATGATCTCTTCGTTCTCATGTATCTAAATTCTCTCAAGTATCTTCGTCCTATTTTCTAATTCTTCGCGGTGTTTCTTTATCTTTTCTTCGTTCATTTTCAATTCTTACGGTGGTTCGTTCAAGAGTTCCCTTCCTTTGTTATCATGTAGATTCATTCGTTCTTTCCAATCCTACCGGTGGTTCGTTGAAGACCTTCTCAAGTTTGCGCCATATCTATCTTAATCCTTTCTACGAGAATAAGTAGTATGCCAAATCCATTGCTTGTCATCAATTTAATTGGTGAAGGATGAGCATAATGTAATTCTTATTCTTGTTTCATCGAGTAAATTCAATTCCTTATTCCGGAGGTTCATCAAAATTCTTGATTTCATTTGCTCATCTTTCTTTCCGGAGTTCCAAGTTTTTCTCGGTTATATCATCTCAAAGCTTCATCTCATCACTGCAAGGCTTCACCTTGTGTTTTCAACTTCTCTTCTTTTTATCATCCTTTTATTACCAGAGTTCTTCATGGAGGCTCTACATGGTGGTTCGTCAAGGATTCCTTTCATTCTTCAATTGTTCTTCAAGATTTCTTTCAAAGTTATGATCCGCCAAGCTATACTCTAAAATAAACATGGTGTTCAACACATGCCTTGTTTTGAGGAGTTCAAGCATTCTTCATCTTACATTCCGAAGTGCAATTCTTTCTACCATTATCTTTTGAGATGTCGTTATATCATTCTTGACAATTTCCTTCATGTTTCATGATTCACATGTTGTCAGTAATGAGATATTTTAAATCCACCAATCTCTTCGTTGGAGTTATCTTGTGTCAGATTTCACCTAAATCCTTCCTAAGGAATGTTGCTATTATGGTGCTTATCAATGATCCAAGTTTTCTCCTATCCTCTTAGCGAAAGAAGTTTTTCATCGCCTTGGTGCTCTCACTCAAATCAATGGCTTCCTTTAGTGGCCGTTTGTCACCTCATAATGTTGAGATGTTTCCATAAGTCCACTACAAGCTTATTCTTTTCGTTGTTGGTTTTCCAACAACTCCGCTATAACTTCTTGGAAGGGTTCTTTCCAAGCTCATTTGTGGCAGAAATTGACATTTTCTTCTCCATTCTTTTATTCCAATGATCTATCTTATTTTCTTTCTTCCAGAGGCATTGTGATGTTGATCTCTTCACTCATCATCTCGTTTTCTCAAGATCATGTTCTTTTCCATGCTTATCCATTTAACCGGATTGTTGTGTCTATCATTCCTCTTTTAACCGGAGTCTCATCCAAGTGCTTTCACTTTGCCAAGTTCAAATTCTATTACTTCCATTTCCAACCTGAGTGTTGTATCATCTCTTCAATATCTTTTCATCTTATCAAGTTTTCTTCTCTTTTCTACCAGAGTGCTGTCCAAATTATATCATTCTTAATCCTACTCTATCTTGTTTTAACCGGAGTGGCATCAAAATCTATCTTGTCCCCTAAGCTCTTGGTTCTCATCATGTTCTTTGTTCTTCTCTGCTAATGCAGTGTTTGCAATCTCGTTCACCTCCATTGTATTCTTTCTTTTGATTTGTTCAACCTCTCAAGGCTCGTCGTTTCACTCGTTTGTCAAAGAAGCAACATTGTTTTACCTCTTGTTCTTCTGTTTCTCTCCGGTGCCATTCTTAGATCTCGGGACGAGATTCTCTCATAGTGGTGGAGTGTTGTGACGCCCCGAGACCGATGCTTCAGAAGACTTCCACATTTTTCGTGATCACTGATACGTCTCCAACGTATCTATAATTTTTGATTGCTTCATGCTATATTATCTACTGTTTTGGACTATATTTGACTTTATTTTCCACTTTTATATTATTTTTGGGACTAACCTATTAACCGGAGGCCCAACCCAGAATTGCTGTCTTTTTGCCTATTTCAATGTTTCGAAGAAACATAATATCAAACGGAGTCCAAACAGAAAAATCCTTTTTGGAACGTGATTTTCTTCCCGGATAAGACACAGGAGACTTGGACGGTTGGACCCTACTCCAAGAAGTACCGGAGGCGGTCACGAGGGTGGGGGGCGCGCCCCCCTGCCTCGTGGGCCCCTCGGTGCTCCACCAACGTACTCCTACCTCCTATATATATCCACGTACCCCCAAATGATCAGAACAGGAGCCAAAAACCTAAATTCCACCGCCGCAACTTTCTGTATCCACGAGATCCAACCTTGGGGCCTGTTCCGGAGCTCCGCCGGAGAGGGCCGTCATCACGGAGGGCTTCTACATGATCATAGCCTCTCCGATGAAGTGTGAGTAGTTTACCTCAGACCTTCGGGTCCATAGTTATTAGCTAGATGGCTTCTTCTCTCTTTTTGGATCTCAATACAATGTTCTCCCCCTCTCTTGTGGAGATCTATTTGATGTAATCTTCTTCTTTTGCGGTGTGTTTGTTGAGACCGACGAATTGTGGGTTTATGATCAAGTCTATCTATGAACAATATTTGAATCTTCTCTGAATTCTTTTATGTATGATTGGTTATCTTTGCAAGTCTCTTCGAATTATCCGTTTGGTTTGGCCAACTAGATTGGTAGTTCTTGCCATGGGAGAAGTGCTTAGCTTTGGGTTCGATCTTGCGGTGTCCTTTCCCAGTGACAGAAGGGGCAGCAAGGCACGTATTGTATCATTGCCATCGAGGATAACAAGATGAGGTTTATTTCATATTGCATGAATTTATCTCTCTACATCATGTCATCTTGATTAAGGCGTTACTCTGTTTTTAACTTAATACTCTAGATGCATGCTGGATAGCGGTCGATGAGTGGAGTAATAGTAGTAGATGCAGAATCATTTCGATCTACTTGTTACGGACGTGATGCCTATATACATGATCATGCCTAGATATTCTCATAACTATGCTCAATTCTGTCAATTGCTCAACAGTAATTTGTTCACCCACCGTAGAAAACTTATGCTCTTGAGAGAAGCCACTAGTGAAACCTATGGCCCCCTGGTCTATTCTCATCATATCAATCTCCATCACTTTAATCTTGCTTTGTTTTTACTTTTCCTTTTACTTTTCACTTTGCATCTTTATATCAAAAATACCAAAAATATTATCTCTATTGGATCTCACTCTCGTAAGAGACCGTGAAGGGATTGACAACCCCTAATCGCATTGGTTGTGAGTTGTTATCGATTTGTGCAGGTATGAGGGACTTGAGCGTGGCCTCCTACTGGATTGATACCTTGGTTCTCAAAAACTGAGGGAAATACTTACGCTACTCTGCTACATCATCCTCTCCTCTTCGGGGAAAACCAACGCAAGCTCAAGAGGTAGCAAGAAGAATTTCTGGCGCCGTTGCCGGGGAGTCTACGCAAAAAGTCAACATACCAAGTACCCATCACAATCCCTATCTCCCGCATTACATTAGTTGTCATTTGCCTCTCGTTTTCCTCTCCCCCACTTCACCCTTGCCGTTTTATTCGCCCTCTCTTTCCTAATCTCCTTCTCCTTCACTTTCTCCGTTTGCCTTTTTCTCGCTTGCTTGTCGTTATGTCTGAATTTGGGGAAATTATTGCCGATATGGACAATAATAATATCATGGAGAATTCTGATGCTCCTACTGAAGAACCCCCCTACCTTGCATACAAAAATATTTCGTGTTGGTAGTGGTAATATTATTGGAAAAGGAGTTATTCAAGATTTCTTTACTTGTGCTGGTACTTTGCCATCTATGGGCCGTTCTATTCTTCACAGAACTAGTAGTCTTGCGGACTCTATTGCCATGCTTATAGTTGAACTTGAAATACAATATATGCACATGCATCCTTGCATCCAACTAATCTTCTTAGAATTCTCTAATATTGAGCATTCTTCTGTTAAGCGTGCCGCTACTATATTCTTGGCTCATGAGTTTAGATTTATAATAAAAGAGGCCAAAGAAATCTTTGCGCATTATAGGGTGGAAGCTAGTCATCCTCCCATTGAAGCTATCCTTTTTAATCAAGAAGACATGATGCGTTTGCAATCTTTAGATCATATTGCTTACAATGAAAGTCTTAGGAAAAAGGTTCCTGCCGATGTTCTAGTTGATAAAATTTTCGAGCTTAATGATGATTTTGCTATTCAGAATAATGGACTAGGTTTTCCTCTTGAACGAAGGCTTGTAGCTTTTTGCCAAAAGAATGCTCTTAATGATGAATTGATTGTGCAATACAAAGGGCCTAGGGAGGCACCCATACCTCCCGAGATTGATCTTGGGGACTTTTGTCCCATTAAATTTAGCCCTTTTGATTACTTTTGCTTGCCTCGAAGAAAACTTGCTGCTGAACGTAGAGAATATGAAGGAAGTTTTCATGATTTTCCATACCACTATTATGGCAATACCTAGATCTATCCTCGCTTTTATGCCTAGCTAGGGGCGTTAAACGATAGCGCTTGTTGGGAGGCAACCCAATTTTATTTTTAGTTTTTTGTGCTTTTCTTTTGTTACGGAATAAATAACCCATCTAACTTCTGTTTGGATGTGTTTTTGTGTTTTAATTAGTGTTTGTGCCAAGCTAGACCTATTGGATCTTCTTGGATGATAGTTATTTGATCTTGCTGTAATTTCCAGAAACTTTGCATTCAGTGTCCGAATTATTAAAAATCATCAGAACGTGATAAAATATTGATTCCAATTGCTGATGATCAATAAGAAAATTTTCTAGGTCGTCTAATTTTGGTAGATTTTTTGGAGTTCTAGAAGTTTGCGTTAGTTACAGATTACTACAGACTGTTCTGTTTTTGACAGATTCTGTTTTTCATGTGTTGTTTGCTTATTTTGATGAATCTATGGTTAGTAAAATAGTTTATAATCCATAGAGAAGTTAGAATACAGTAGGTTTAACACAAATATAAATAAGAATGAGTTCATTACAGTACCTTGAAGTTGTTTTATGTTTTCTTTCTCTAACGGAGCTCACGAGATTTCTATTGAGTTTTGTGTTGTGAGGTTTTCAAGTTTTGGATGAATTCTTCTGATGGATTATGGAACAAGGAGTGGCAAGAGCCTAAGCTTGGGGATGCCCATGGCACCCCCAAGATAATCCAAGGACACCAAAAAGTCAAAGCTTGGGGATGCCCCGGAAGGCATCCCCTCTTTCGTCCACTTCCATCGGTAATTTACTTGGAGCTATATTTTTATTCACCAACATGATATGTATTTTGCTTGGAGCATCTTGTATTATTTGTGTCTTTGTTTGTTAGTGTGCCACAATCATCCTTGCTGTACACACCTTTTGAGAGAGTCATCTATGAATTAAAATTTGTTAGAATTCTCTTTGTGCTTCACCTATATCTTTTGAGCTATGTAGTTTTGCTCTATGTGCTTCACTTATATCTTTTGAGCATTGTAATTTTGATCTATGTGCTTCACTTAGGTCTTTTAGAGCACGGTGGTGGTTTTTTTTAAAGAAACTATTAATATCTCATGCTTCACTTAAATTATTTTGAGAGTCGTAATAGCATGGTAATTTGCTTAATAATAACTTGCTTGGTATTCAAGATTTGTGAAACTTTCTTTTGAGTGCGTTGAATACTAAGAAAAGTTGGATGATTGATAATTTTTTTGAAATATGGAGGTAGTAATATCAAAGTCATGCTAGTAGAGTAATTGTGAATTTGAGAAGTGCTTGAGTTAAAGTTTGCAAGTCCCGTAGCATGCACGTATGGTTAACATTATGCAACAAATTTGAAACATGAGGTGTTATTTGATTGTCCTCCTTATGAGTGGCGGTCGGGGATGAGCGATGATCTTTTCCTTCCAATCTATCCCCCTAGGAGCATGCGCATAATACTTTGGGTTTGATGGCTTGTAGATTTTTGCAATAAGTATATGAGTTCTTTATGACTAATGTTGAGTCCATGGATTATACGCACTCTCACCCTTCCATCATTGCTAGCCTCTACGGTGCCGTGCATTGCCCTTTCTCACATTGAGAGTTGGTGCACACTTCGCCGGTGCATCCAAACCCCGTGATATGATACGCTCTTTCACACATAAACCTCCTTATATTTTCCTCAAAACAACCACCATACCTACCTATTATGGCATTTTTATAGCCATTCCGAGATATATTGCCATGCAACTTTCCACCATCCAGTTTATTATGACACATTCATCATTGTCATATTGCTTAGCATGATCATGTAGTTGACATAGTATTTGTGGCAAAGCCACCGTTCATAATTTTTTCATACTTGTCACTCTTGATTCATTGCATATCCCGGTACACCGCTGGAGGCATTCATATAGAGTCATACTTTGTTCTAGTATCGAGTTGTAATCATTGAGTTGTAAATAAATAGAAGTGTGATGATCATCATTCAATAGAGCATTGTCCCCCCAAAAAAAGATAAAGGCCAAAGAAAAAAAAAGAAGGCCTAAAAAAGAAAATAAATAAAAAGGGGCAATGTTACTATCCTTTTTTCCACACTTGTGCTTCAAAGTAGCACCATGATATAGCGAGTCTCATATATTGTGCTTCAAAGTAGCACCATGTTCTTCATATAGAGAGTCTATTAAGTTATCACTTTCATATACTAGTGGGAATTTTTCATTATAGAACTTGGCTTGTATATTCCAACAATGGGCCTCCTCAAGTGCCCTAGGTCTCCGTGAGCAAGCAAGTTGGATGCACACCCACTTAGTTTCTTTTGTTGAGCTTTCATACATATATATCTAGTGCATCCATTGCATGGCAATCCCTACTCCTTGCATTAACATCAATTGATGGACATCTCCCTAGCCCATTGATTAGCCTCGTTGATGTGAGACTTTCTCCTTTTTTGTCTTCTCCACACAACCCCCATCATTATATTCTATTCCACCCATAGTGCTATATCCATGGCTCACGCTCATGTATTGCATGAAAGTTTATGAGTTTGAAATTATTAAGGTATGAAACAATTGCTTGGCTTGTCATCGGAGTTGTGCATGATGAGAGCATTCTTGTGTGACGAAAATGGAGCATGACTAAACTATATGATTTTGTAGGGATGAACTTTCTTTGGCCATGTTACTTTGAGAAAACATAATTGCTTTGTTGGTTTGCTTGAAGTGTTATTATTCTTTATGTCAATATGAACTTTTGTCTTGAATCTTTCTAATCTGAATATTCATACCACAATTAAGAAATTTTGCATTGAAATTATGCCAAGTAGCACTCCGCATCAAAAATTCTCTTTTTATCATTTACCTACTCGAGGACGAGCAGGAATTAAGCTTGGGGATGCCTGATACGTCTCCAACGTATCTATAATTTTTGATTGCTCCATGCTATATTATCTACTGTTTTGGACTATATTGGGCTTTATTTTCCACTTTTATATTATTTCTGGGACTAACCTATTAACCGGAGGCCCAGCCCAGAATTGCTGTTTTTTTGCCTATTTCAGTGTTTCGAAGAAACAGAATATCAAACGGAGTCCAAACAGAAAAATCCTTTTTGGAACGTGATTTTCTTCCCGGATAAGACACAGGAGACTTGGACCCTACTCCAAGAAGTACCGGAGGCGGTCACGAGGGTGGGGGGCGCGTCCCCCCTACAGGGCGTGCCCCCTGCCTCGTGGGCCCCTTGGTGCTCCACCGACGTACTCCTTCCTCTTATATATATCCACGTACCCCCAAACGATCAGAGCAGGAGCCAAAAACCTAATTCCACCGCCGCAACTTTCTGTATCCACGAGATCCCATCTTGGGGCCTGTTCCGGAGCTCCACCGGAGAGGGCCGTCATCACGGAGGGCTTCTACATCATCATAGCCTCTCTGATGAAGTGTGAGTAGTTCACCTCAGACCTTCAGGCCCATAGTTATTAGCTAGATGGCTTCTTCTTTCTTTTTGGATCTCAAAACAATGTTCTCCCCTTCTCTTGTGGAGATATATTTGATGTAATCTTCTTCTTTTGCGGTGTGTTTGTTGAGATCGATGAATTGTGGGTTTATGATCAAGTCTATGAACAATATTTGAATCTTCTCTGAATTCTTTTATGTATGATTGGTTATCTTTGCAAGTCTCTTTGAATTATCCGTTTGGTTTGGCCAACTAGATTGGTAGTTCTTGCCATGGGAGAAGTGCTTAGCTTTGGGTTCGATCTTGCGGTGTCCTTTCCCAGTGACAGAAGGGGCAGCAAGGCACGTATTGTATCGTTGCCATCGAGGATAACAAGATGGGGTTTATTTCATATTGCATGAATTTATCTCTCTACATCATGTCATCTTGCTTAAAGCGTTACTCTGTTTTTAACTTAATACTCTAGATGCATGCTGGATAGCGGTCGATGAGTGGAGTAATAGTAGTAGATGCATAATCGTTTCGATCTACTTGTCACGGATGTGATGCCTATATACATGATCATGCCTAGATATTCTCATAACCATGCTCAATTCTGTCCATTGCTCAACAGTAATTTGTTCACCCACCGTAGAAAACTTATGCTCTTGAGAGAAGCCACTAGTGAAACCTATGGCCCCCGGGTCTATTCTCATCATATCAATCTCCATCACTTTAATCTTGCTTTGTTTTTACTTTTCCTTTTACTTTTCATTTTGCATCTTTATATCAAAAATACCAAAAATATTATCTCTATTAGATCTCACTCTCGTAAGAGACCGTGAAGGGATTGACAACCCCTAATCGCGTTGGTTGCGAGTTGCTATCGATTTGTGCAGGTACGAGGGACTTGAGCATGGCCTCCTACTGGATTGATACCTTGGTTCTCAAAAACTGAGGGGAATACTTATGCTACTCTGCTGCATCATCCTCTCCTCTTCGGGGAAAACCAACGCAAGCTCAAGAGGTATCAATCACCGTGTGTTTCTTTTGTGCTTGCTCTTTTATTTTTGCATTGCATCATGTCATCATGCCATCATGTCATTAATCTTTGCATCTCAACTCAACTAATAAATTTCATAGATCCCCCCAATATTAGGGAGCTATATTAAATATTTCTTTAATGTGGAAATCACCATAACACACTTGCAAATTATCCCAATGCCTTTGTTATCTTAATTCTTGGTCTCCAACCTTGCCATATATTCTTTCATCATATTCCGGAGCTCCACCAAAAATCCGAACATTTTTGGACCTTCCGAACCCTCACTTCCTATTCAAATCATTTGAATTTAAATCAAATGAGTTTGAATTTAAATCTTTCAATCATGGCCTTTTCTATTTTCTCGGAACAAGCACATTTTTGTGAATCTTGGGAAATAATCCCCATGCTCAAACTCCACTCCAATCTCTCTCGACATTTCTTCTAAGCTTCTGTTTCTTTGAAATAGAGAGATAATTAGAGAGAGAGAGAGACTTGCAGCCCAGCCGGACCATCTGCTTCACGGCCTGCTAGGCCCAGCCGCCCACATCAACTCCTGTAACCCTAACCTTCCTACATACCCTAGCCGCCAGGGAGCCGACCCCCTCCTCTCGATCTCTCCCTCGCGCTTCCCCACAGCGCCGTCAACACCCTTTATCTCCTCTGCCTCCTCCTCGTCACCTCGCTCGCCTCGCCTCGTCCCTGTGGCATCGCGCGCCCGACGTCCATGGCCTCTCCAGCCTCCAGGAGCTCTGCTTCCCTTGCTCCACTCCAAGGCCGCCGCCCGCATCTCCCTCGAACCCCTCCTCCTCCTTCGTTCCTCCCTCCAGCGCCACCAGGAGAGGAGCGCCCGTGCCCGAGTCATTCTCTCCCTCGACCCCCCCCTCGCCCTTCGTGCCCTGTCGCTGCTCCCAGCGCTGGAGACCCCTCCGACCGTGCCAACCCCGCCACCAAGTGTCGCCGGCCTCTCCTTCCTCCATCTCCGGCCTTCCTCGCTCAGTCCTGCGTCGGTGCTCCCCTGCATCTGCGCCCGAGGCCATGGCCTCCTCGTCCCGATTCATGGGCGAATTGCCGGAGCCGCGTCAAGCCGCCGTCCTCTGCCTCGCCAGCGCCGCCTTGCTCCGCATCCTGCTCGTCTCGGACCTCTCCTGCAAACTCTCGCTGTCGTGTCGAGTTCCTGCTACCGCTACTGCCTTGCTGGAGCGCTCCGCCGCGCCAAGTCCTCACTGCTGGCCTTCCCTGCGCCCGTCGTTCCCAAGCCAGGACCCTCGTTTGAACGCCTCCTCCTCCTCAAGCAAGCCTGCCGTCCACGGCTGCGAGCAGAAGTGCTGCTGCCCGTCTTCGTTGACACCACAGGAGCTCCACTGCTGTGTCTCTTTGTCGTTTCGTGAGAATAAGAATTACTTTCTCCAAGTTCATCTACGGTGGCCATACGGACCGCCAAGTTCGAATATGATCCATCAAGACCACTGTGCTGCACGTCAACATGGGTACGACCACGAACGGCTACCTCCAGATGGATTTCGTCAAGTTCCGCTTCAACAAGTGTACCTATACCGTCGACCCTCAAAGAACCGTGGATGTCAAGTTTCTCGCCGTGACCATGAACATCTATGAAAACGGTGTACGACTACTACCGTGGCCGAAGACCCGTGTACGACTACCGTTGCCGTGTACCACTACTTCCACTATGAACACCCTGAGAACGTCTACTTCCTCTACTTTGCACCGAACAAGAACCGTCCCATTTGCACGCTTCGAAGGTATAACACCGAGACGACCGCCGTGTACCAAATGCATGTGTTGTATGAGGTGCACCCTTTGTCTGCACCGTGTCTGAATTGCCACTCGTTTCCATGCCACTAACCCGTGGGAACCCGGTAGTCGGGACCACCCCTTCTTGATCCAGCAAGGGGAGAGGAGAAGTTGAGGGAGAACTCCAACAGCACGACGGCGTGGTGGTAGTGGAGCTCGTGGTTCTCCGGCAGGGCTTCGCCAAGCACAACGGAGGAGGAGGAGGTGTTGGAGAGGGGGAGGGTTGCGCCAGAGAAAAGGTGCGGCTGCCCTCCCACCCCCTCACTATGTATAGGTGGAAGGGGAGTGGGCGCCCTAGGGTTTCCCCTAGGGGCGGCGGTCAAGGCAGATTGGATCTCCCTAGGGAAAACCCTAGGGAGACTTGCCCCCCAAGCCAAGCCAAGTGAAGGCTTGCCTCCCAAGTCAAGTGGAGGCGCCCGACCTCCCAATGCAACATGGGAAAAAGTGTGGGGGCGCACAGCCCCTTAGTGGGCTGGTTTGCCCCCATCCCCTTGGCCCATGAGGCCTTGCAACACTTGTCGGGGCCCCCGAAACACCTTTCGGTCATGTTGGCCATAACCTGGTACCCCCAGAACAATTCTAGACTTCAATACCCTTCATCCAATATATCGATCTTCACCTCCGGACCATTTCGGAACTCCTCGTCACATCCGGGATCTTATCTGGGACTCCGAACAAGGTTCGGTAACCACATACAATTTCCCATAACAACTCTAGCATCACCGAACCTTAAGTGTGTAGACCCTACGGGTTCGGGAACCATGCAGACATGACTGAGACATCTCTCCGGCCAATAACCAATAGCGGGATCTGGATACCCACATTGGCTCCGACATGTTCCACGATGATCTTATCGGATGAACCACGATGTCGGGGATTCAATCAATCCCATATAGAATTCCCTTTGTCCATCGGTATGTTACTTGCCCGAGATTCGATCGTCGGTATCACCATACCTTGTTCAATATCGTTACCGACAAGTCTCTTTACTCGTTCCGTAACGCATGATCTTGTGGCTAACTCCTTAGTCACATTGAGCTCATTATGATGACGCATTACCGAGTGGGCCCAAGGATACCTCTCCGTCACACGGAGTGACAAATCCCAGTCTCGGTTCGTGCCAACCCAACAGACACTTTCGGAGATACCTGTAGTGCACCTTTATAGCCACCCAGTTAAGTTGTGATGGTTGATACACCCAAAGCACTCCTACGGTATCCGGGAGTTGCACAATCTCATGGTCTAAGGAAATGATACTTGACAGTAGAAAAGCTCTAGCAAACAAACTACACGATCTTGTGCTATGGTTAGGATTGGGTCTTCTTGATCACATCATGCTCCTAATGATGTGATCCCGTTATCAACGACATCCAATGTCCATGGTCAGGAAACCATAACCATCTATTGGTCAACGAGCTAGTCAACTAGAGTCTTACTAGGGACATGTTGTGGTCTATGTATTCACACATGTATTACGGTTTCCGGTTAATACAATTATAGCATTAACAATAGACAATTATCATGAACAAGGAAATATAATAATAACCATTTTATTATTGCCTCTAGGGCATATTTCCAACAGTCTCCCAGTTGCACTAGAGTCAATAATCTAGTTCACATCGCCATGTGATTAACACTCATAGTTCACATCGCCATGTGACTAACACCCAAAGAGTTTACTAGAGTCAATAATCTAGTTCACATCGCCATGTGATTAACACTCATAGTTCAGATCGCCATGTGACTAACACCCAAAGGGTTTACTAGAGTAAATAATCTAGTTCACATCGCCATGTGATTGACACTCAATGAGTTCTAGGGTTTGATCATGTTATGCTTGTGAGAGAGGTTTTAGTCAACGGGTCTGCAACATTCAGATCCGTGTGTACTTTGCAAATCTCTATGTCATATTGTAGATGTTGCTACCATGCTCCACTTGGAGCTATTCCAAATGGTTGCTCCACTATACGTATCCGGTTTGCTACTCAGAGTCATCCGGATAGGTGTTAAAGCTTGCATCGACGTAACCCTTTACGCCAAACTCTTTAGCACCACCATAACCGAGAAACATTTCCTTATTCTTAAGGACAATTTTGATCGATGTCCAATGATCCACTCCTGGATCACTCTTGTACCCCCTTGCCAGACATGTGGCAAGGCGCATATCAGGTGCGGTACATAGCATGTCATATTGTATAGAGCCTATGGCTAAGGCATAGGGGACGACCTTCGTCCTTTCTTGTGACGCCCCGAGACCGACGCTTCAGAAGACTTCCATATTTTTCATGATCACCGTGTGTTTATTTTGTGCTTGCTCTTTTATTTTTGCATTGCATAATGTCATCATGCCGTCATGTCATTAATCTTTGCATCTCAAATCAACTAATAAATTGCATAGATCCTCCCAATATTAGGGAGCTATATTAAATATTAGGGAGCTATATTAGATCCTCCCATTAATCTTTGTATTGTTTGTTGTACTTTGTCATGCCTTGCCTCATTAAACCGGACATGCATCATACTTGATTGCGCAGCATGCCACGTTAATGTGATGGTTGCTTACCATGTTGTTTGCTTCTTTCCGGTGTTGCTTCTTCGGGTTAGTTCTGATAATGTCGCGTTTGTGAGGATTCGTTCGACTTCGTCCGTTTGTCTTCTTCATGGACTCGTTCTTCTTCCTTGCGGGATCTCAAGCAAGATGACCGTACCCTCGAAATCACTTCTATCTTTTCTTGCTAGGTGCTCGCTCTTTTGCTATGATGCATTACCTACCACTTGCTATATCATGCCCCCCATGTTGCCATGTCAAGCCTCTAACCATCCTTTCCTAGCAAACCGTTGTTTGGCTAAATTACCGCTTTTGCTCAGCTCCTATTATAGCGTTGTTAGTTGCAGGTGAAGATGAAGTTGGTTCCATGTTGGAACATGGATATTTTGGGATATCACAATATCTCTTATTTAATTAATGCATCTATATACTTGGTAAAGGGTGGAAGGCTCGGCCTTATGCCTGGTGTTTTGTTGCACTCTTGCCGTCCTAGTTTCTGTCATGCCGGTGTTATGTTCCTTGATTTTGCGTTCCTTATGCAGTTGGGTGATTTATGGGACCCCCTTGACAGTTCGCCTTGAATAAAACTCCTCCAGCAAGGCCCAACCTTGGTTTTACATTTGCCTACCTAAGCCTTTTCCCTTGGGTTTTCGCGAGCCCGAGAGTCATCTTTATTTTAACCCCCGGGCCAGTGCTCCTTTGAGTGTTGGTCCAAACTAGAGCACCGTGCGGGACCGTCCCTTGGCAACTTGGGTTACGTTGGTACCTGTACACTTCGCTTATCCGGTGTGCCCTGAGAATGAGATATGTGCCGCTCCTATCGGGATTTGTCGGCACAGTTGGGTGGTCTTGCTGGTCTTGTTTTACCATTGTCGAAATGTCTTGTAACCGAGATTCCAAGTCTGATCGAGTCTTCCCGGGAGAAGGAATATCCTTCGTTGACCGTGAGAGCTTGTGATGGGCTAAGTTGGGACACCCCTGCAGGGTATTATCTTTTGAAAGCCGTGCCCGCGGTTGTGTGGCAGATGGGAATTTGTTAATATCCGGTTGTAGAGAACTTGACACTTGACTTAATTAAAATACATCAACCGCGTGTGTAGCCGTGATGGTCTCTTCTCGGCGGAGTCCGGGAAGTGAACATGGTTCTTGTGTTATGTTTGAATGTAAGTAGTTTCAGGATCACTTCTCGATCATTTCTAGCTTCTCGACCGTGCGTTGCTTCTCTTTCTTCTGCCGTGGTCGAGCTTCAAGTCTTAGCTTCACACCTTACAACTCAGGCAAGAGCTCCTTCTTTGGCTGATCCATCTTGAACTCCTTCAAGATCATGTCAAGGTATGTGCTCTGTGAAAGTCTTATCAGGCGTCTTGATCTATCTCAATAGATCTTGATACCCAACATGTAAGCAATTTTACACAGGTTTTCCTTTAAAAACTCTATTCAAACAACCCTTTATGCTTTCCAGAAATTCTACATCATTTCCGATCAACAATATGTCATCCACATATACTTACCAAAATGTTGTAGTGCTCCCACTCACTTTCGTGCAAAATACAAGTTTCTTGCAAACTTTGTATAAACCCAAAATCTTCGATCACCTTATCGAAGCGTATGCTCCAACTCCGAGATGCTTGCTCTAGTCCATAGAAGGATCGCTGGAGTTTGCATACCTTTTAGCATCCTCAGGATTGACAAAACCTTCTGATTGTATCACATAGAACCTTTCCTCACGGAAACCATCAAGGGAACTTTGTTTTGACATCCATCTGCCTAATTTCGTAAATCAAAATGCAGCAACTGCTAACATAATTCTAACAGACTTTTGCATCGCTATGATTGAGAAAGTCTCATCATAGTCAACTCCTTGAACTTGTCAGAAACTTCTTTGAGACAAGTCGAGCTTCATAAATGGTGACATTACCATCAGCGTCTGTCTTCATCTTAAATATCCATTTATTCTCAATGGCTTGCCGATCATCGGGCAAGTCCACCAAAGTCCATACTTTGTTCTCATACATGGATCCTATCTCGGATTTCATGGATTCCAGCCATTTGTTGGAATCCGGGCCCACCATCGCTTCTCCATAGCTCATAGGTTCATCGTTGTCCAACAACATGACCTTTAAGACAGGGTTACCACTCAGAAGTTGTACACACCCCTGTCGACCTACAAGGTTTGATAGTAACTTGATCTGAAGCTCCATGATCATCATTAGCTTTCTCTTCAACTGAGGTAGGTGCCACAGAAACATCTTCATGTGCTGTGCTACTCTCTGGTTGAAGTAAAGGTTCAACAACCTCATCAAGTTCTATCTTCCTCCCACTCATTCTTTCAAGAGAAACTCTTTCTCGAGAAAGGACCTGTTCCTAGCAACAAACACTTTGCCCTCAGATCTGAGATAGAAGGTATACCCAATCGTCTTGTTTGGGTATTCTATGAAGACACAATTTTCCGCTTTGGGTTCGAGCTTTTTTGGCCAAAGCTTTTCGACATAAGCATCTCAGCCCCAAACCTTAATAAACAACAACTTAGGTTTCTTGCCAAACCATAGTTCATACGGTGCCGTTTCCACGGACCTTAGATGGTGCCCTATTTAAAGTGAATGTAGTTGTCTCTAATGCATAACCCCAAAATGATAGTGGTAGATCGACAAGAGACATCATAGATCGCACCATATCCAATAAGGTTCGATTACGACGTTCGGACATACCATTACGCTATGGTGTTCCAGGCAGCGTCAACTGTGAAACGATTCCACCTTGTCTTTAGTGATTGCCAAACTCATAACTCAGATACTCTCCCCTTGATCAGATCGTAGGAACTTTATCTTCTTGTTTTGATGATTCTCAACTTCACTCTGAAATTGCTTGAACTTTTCAAATGTTTCAGACTTATGCTTCATTAAGTAAATATACCCAGATCTACTCAATTCATCGGTGAAGGTGAGAAAATAACGATATCCACTGCGTGCGTCAACACTCATCGGACCACACACATCAGCATGTGTGATTTCCAACAAGTCACTTGCCCATTCCATTGTTACAAAGAAAACGGGGTTTTAGTCATCTCGCCAATGAGGCATGGTTCGCATGTGTCAAGTGATTCAAAATCAAGTGACTCCAAAAGTCCATTAGCATGGAGGTTCTTCATGCACTTTGCACCAATATGACCTAAGCGGCAGTGCCACAAGAAATTGGTACTATCATTATCAACTCTACATCTTTTGGCATCAATGTTATGAACATGTGTATCACTACGACCGAGATTCAATAACCATTCACATTGGGTGCATGACCATAGAAGGTAGTATTCATGTAAACAGGATAACCATTATTCTCTGACTTAAATGAATAATTGTATTGCAATAAACATGATCTAATCATGTTCATGCTCAACACAGACACCAGCCCAAACAACATTTATTTGGGTTCAACACTAATCCCAAAGGTAGAGGGAGCGTGCGATGGTGATCATATCATCTTGGGAAACACTTCCAACACACATAGTCACCTCGCCCTTAGCTAGTCTCCGTTTATTCCGTAGCTTTTGTTTCGAGTTACCAATATTAGCAACTGAACCGTATCTAATACCCATGTGCTACTAGGAGTACTAGTAAGGTACACATCAATAACACATATATCAAATATACTTTTGTTGAAGTTGCCAACCTTCTTATCTACCAAGTATTTGAGGCAGTTCTGCTACCAGTGACTGTTCCCCTAATAGAAGCACTTCGTCTCGGGTTTGGGTTCTTGGGTTTCTTCACTGGAGCGACAACTGTCTTGCCATTCATGAATTTTCCCTTCTTGCCCTTGCCATTCTTTGAAACCAATGGTCTTGTTAACCATCAACACTTGATGCTCCTTCTTGATTTCTACCTTTACAGCCTTAAGCACGACGAACAGCTCCGGGATCAACTTCCCTTGCATGTTATGTGTGGCACCCCGATCCTCATGGAGCAGGGGGCCTTCGCACGTCAGCCCAGGATAACACCTGACGCACGACAGGTCCATAATACAGCATTCCAGGTACAAGAATATTCATCAAATACATGTATATGAGCTTACATCATTGATGAATACAATTATCTGGCATAGCCCTAAGGCTATTAAATGATAGCGGAAGTCCATGAAATGGCGATAGAAGTCTTGGTTTGATAGCATAACAATTCTGGCTGGGCTCCACAACTCACAGGACTGGCAAGGTTACGGCCTAGCACGACGGATCAAGCGAACAACTCGGGTACGACCTACAAAACTGGCATGACACGCCAGGTCAGTACATCGAATGTACTTGCAACACAACCAAATACATAGCATCCAAACAAGCAGAAGACAAAGCAAGAACCGAGCGCATGCAACAACCTATCTCATATCAATTACTAAACATGGCATGATAAAGATCAACTAAGCATGAGCATAATCATAGCATCTACTGACATGGCATATCAAAACATGCTTATAACATGGCAATAGCAAAACATAGCATATCATCTCAGTCATGGCATAATTTAACCTATAAATCAAAACATGGCATCATGAAACTATGCTGAAATAAACTACCGATTATGTCCAATGCAGACATAGCATGTTAACTTTATGCAATAATCTTCTGTTCTACCTTGGTTCTTAAATGCAACATATTACTCATGCAATGCAACCAAACTTGCACACCGAGTCCCTCGGACTCTCTTACCAACGGGTTGCCTCGCAACTGAACGGTGATCTTTCGGGCGATCACAACCATGACCAACACTTGGTCTCCAACACTCACCGACACCTCATCTCATGATCATATCAAAACATCGTCGTGACTTCTCACGACTATCTCATAGTTCAAGTTACCATATTCTTGTTATCACATCTTTATTTACCAAATTAATTATTTTAGGTTTATCCTCCATTTCGACCAAGACCAGATAGTGGGACCTACTACGAACTGTTGCTATCGATAGACTTTATATACACTCTGCAGAGGTAGCACACTGTACCCACACCACAGAACCCATGGCCTCCTCATCCCATTCGGGTGGACCAACGGCATTCCGACGAAACCGTCCTATTGCCATGACACTCTCCCGGCCACTCCGGCCCACTCCCAACTGGGCTAGTCCTGGGTGGCCCCGTGTCTACCAAAGACACAACGACCACCGTTGTGGCCAAACGTCCCTCACGGGGACCGGTACCAAAAATTCTAACAACGGGCACACAAGGTTATGTCCGCTTACCTGATCAGGCTAAGCATGCCCATAACCTTCCCTAGTGGGAGGCACCGGCGAGAGGCACGGCAATAGATCGCATTAAGGCCTTCCCATAAAAGGCAAATGTGGCTGCACTGAAAAAGTTCAATTTGGTGGCACTATGACTCGATCCCATCGATGACGGAGGAGGTTTATTATTATTAAGTCATTTTAATTCCTTTTCCATCATCATGAACATGAATGCAACAATGAGCATGAAGCATACAAATGCATGAACAAAATATTGAACTTCTCAAGTGCACAACTATAGCATAAAGAACATGACAATACCAAGTAATAGCATATCAACGGTGCATTACAATCCTCATAAAATTTTATAACGATGACATGCAAATAAAGTAGAGTAGTGACATGGCATTATTAATAACAACATTCTAATTAGCATGGCAAAGATATCATGAAAACACAAGCATGCCAGATAGGCATAAAGAAATAACTACCGATGAAAACGATAAGAAACAACTGCAACTACACACACAAGGTGCAAGCAAAGTTAACATGCAAGTTCGGGGCTCATGATAACAGGTTGGCTTGCCTGGGGGTCGGGGAATACTCCGAGAAAAAGTGCGAAACGATCGCGGAAAGATTTGTCGGAAACAGTTTTCTCTCGGAGGGGGCTGTTTACGTGCAAGGGCAAAATGGTTATTTTCACTTTGTGTAAACATAATTAAAATGATACCAATGGAAAGAGCTCGACGAACAGAGAACATGAGCGCTGGAATCACCTTATTCAGAGTTACGGGTAAAAACATACGGACATTTAAAGCTCAGGGACTAGTCTGTAAAAATACTTCTACAAACAGGTCCCTGGTAGTTTAAACAGAACGTGTCTTTTCTGAAAATACGTTTTCCAGAAAGGGAAACGTATTCCCGGCCGAAGGAGAGGAAGAATACGCTTTTTGAGATTGAAAGCGTACTTTCCCGAAAGGCACTTTCGCACGGGGAAAGCGGCTTCGCGGCGGGGCGCTGCCACTTATCCACGTGGAAGACTGGGTCACGCCCTTCTCTCGCCGACAGGTGGGGCCGCGTGAGGTGGGGCCCGCTTGGCCCTGGCACCTTCTACCTCCGGCTTGGGAGCGAGCGAGGCCGAGGGAGGAGATTGCCTCGACGACGCTTGCCGGCGTGTCCGGCCACCTCTCGAGGCCCACGACCTACCCAGAAGATTAGGGCGGAGAGGCGCATCGGACGGTGGTCTTCGTTGCCGGCGAGAGGCGCTGCAGAGAGAGCAGCAAGACCCGTGGCAGGGAGGAGCTTCGGTCGCCGGCGGACACGGGGCTACGGTGGGGAAGGGGAGAGGCCGAGGCCACGGGGAGGCTCGCTAGGCTCTATGGGTCACAGTGGTGGTGAAGGAACGACGAGGGGAGACGACGAGGGGAGCTCGGGATCACCGAAATCGGGTGAGACTCGAGGCGCCGGCTATGGAGATGGTGGAGGTCGAGGAGCGACTTCGGGGATGAGAGGAGGGTTGGGGAGGCGTAGAGAGGTGGGGAGAGGCTGCTGATGATCTCCAGAGGCTCGAGGGCGGGCTATTTATAGCCGGGGCAAAGGCACCCGAGCTGGTCTCCACCGAGCGCGTCTGGCGGAGGCTCTGCCGGCCGCATCAGTCACGGGGGGGGGGGGGTGTGTGAAGGGGGAAGCCGACGAGTTGGAAGTGGACGAGCGCTAGAGAGTCACGGAGACTAGCAACGCTCGGGGACGAACGGAGGAAGAGGACACCGGGGAGGAAGGAGACGATGCACATGAGCGCATTGTTTTGGTCATTGGCATGGCTCGTCGGAGAAGAAAACGAAGGGGGCCAGAGGTCCAGAGGGAAGACGACATCGAGGGGGAGATGTTGGGCATTAATGGCGAGGCCAGAGACGGTCGGAGCAGCGCTGTCGACGACAACAGTGGCTATACCACCGTTTTGGCTGGCTGCCCTTGTAGTCACCACTGGCATGGCGCGCTCTGGTTTTTTACAGATGTAAATTCATGTCTACCGCGTAGTCTTTCCAGAGTGGAGTATTACTACGGTAAAGAGATGGGCAGAGACAAACTGAGCTGAGTAAACCAAGCTCTACAAGTTTACTGCTGCAAACTTTACCACACTCTAGAGATTAAACCAGAGAGGGTAAAAGGTAAATAGGTTGTTTGGGAGGCTTAGGGTAGAAAGGACTATGGTCCTGGGAGTTTTGAGGTAATTTGTACAACTATTTACCATAGTTGTTGTACAACCACCAAATCTGACCCAGAAACTGAATCATGATGAAGCACTCACTAGGAGTGATGGATTAGGCTAAAACTTGGCAAATCTTGATGATTTGGACATACCATGATTCTGTAAAAAGTTCATACTAAATGGACTCACCAAAATGGTACTTCCTTCACAACTATCATTTCTGTCCAAAAACTTCAGAAAAATCCTCAGGGCAATTGGCTAAATGAAATGAGCCCAAATCTTGTGGAGATAGGTTATATGAGTAGGAGAATGCCTGGGAAAAATATCAGCCATAATGGATCAAGATAAAATACACTTGCTTCACAAACTAAAAATTTGGACAGAAAACAAGAATTGCTCCTATGCTCACATAGTTCAATTAAATGAAGTGAATTTGGGTGCAGGCTAATTATTTGAGATACTTGAGAGGATGGAAAAGTTTCATCCCATTTGGAAACTCTATGAAGGTACTTCCTTCACAAAGTTGCATTCTGGTCAGAAACTTTGAAACATAGCACAGGGAGCTAGAGTGAATGGATTGAGCTTATATTTGGTATCCATGGGTTATTTATCCATATTAATCACCCTGCCAAATTGTAGATCCATTGGAATTAGGAACAAAGCACTTCCTTTGCAAAATTTCAGAGAAGGCAGAAATTTGCATTGGATCATGTGCCAAATTTTTGAACTGAGGAACATGAGATTAGGATGGACCTAGTGATTATATAGCAATGACAAGCTCCACAATTTATGTGGGAATTTTCTCTACTATAAAATAGTAGTTCCTTTGGAAAATGGCAGAAATGCAATATTAGCATTAAATAGGAAAAGGCAATTTTCCTTATTTAATTATGGCCAATATACTTGCCAGAGCTTGGATTAGGCATAAGTATCAACTCCACCAATTCTCATGAATTTAGGAGATGGCTAGCTATGCCTTTGGATTTTATTCCTCAGAAGGCAAGAAAAGGAATAAATCATAATTCAAAAATATTGCAAGGGACTTAGCAATATTTTTGCATATCCAAGGTTCAGAAAGATAGGATGATCTCTGGGGACAATTGGGAGGATAAACAGATAAAAGAAAATGAGAGCTCCTCTGTATTCACAAAGGGCATATTCAAATTCCAAAAATTTGGAATTAGGGGTTGAGAGGATTTGAGCTGATTCAAATGAGGCCTTGCCCACTGAAAAAGACATGAGCAAGGTTTTGAAAGGTTGGAAATGACAAGAATTATCAGAGTCATCCAACAAACTCAGGAGAAAGATTTTGAAAATGAGCGCCAGGAGAGAATAATAGCACAAAAATTGATAACCCAATTTTGGGGTTGTTACAACTCTTCCCCCCTCTAAAAAGAATCTCGTCCTCAAGATTCCTAGGGTTACAACACAAATGAAAGAATAACCACTCCAGGGAAAAACCTCGGGGTTAATTTTTAACCCTTTGGTTAAATTCAAATGAGTTGGGGGGCACCGATAATTGGTACACCCAAAGAGAGAAGAGGCAAACCTAGTTATACTCACGACTAGGGGCATTCGAGATCAAACTCCCGAAAAATGCTAGATGCACCCAATGAACAGTGGTTTCACCTGCTGACACGTGGGTCCAGGGCCCACTGGCAGCCTCCTTCTTCTACCTCCAGCTTGCTGCTTCTCCTACGCTGCTGCTCCACGTGTGGCTTGGCGCAATGCGCATCTAGCTCCTAGGGTGATGAGGACCCTAGAGCCATAGTGCGCGGCGTGCACGGCGCCGGTGCAGCGAGCACTCACGTCGCGAGCCAGCACCTTGTCGGCACTGCTCGCGGATTCGCCTCCTGGACGCCGGTGATCGAGCGACGAGCGATTCTCCTGGACCTTGCTCACCGTACACCGGGGTTGGGCTATAAAAACGGCAGCGCGGCTCTCCTCCAACGCACAAACACAATGCTGCTCTACTACCTCTTTGGTTTGGGCGAGATCGAGCCGAGCTCCTTCGGCGAGGAGGTGTTCCTGGTGGCGCTACGGTTGTTCCTCACCGCGCTGCTGGGCACACTGATCGGCTCGTCACTTCTCCTGCTGATTCTCATCAGGAATGATCGAGCTCGGAACAACGCGCGGTTGGGTGTGGTGGATCGAGACGCGGGAAAAGATGGTGCACTGGGTGGTCCTCCGCCACGCTTGATTCTTCGTCGCTTTGCACCGGCGGAGTAATCGCGTGCTGTGGTGGAGCGGTGGTGGTGATCTACCTGCGCCATGCAAGGCAGTGATGATGGTGGTGGAGGTCCAGATGCAGGTGAGGTGGCTGCGCCAGCTCAAGAATCACACGGGGTACAATTTTTTTCCGCGGATAGCTCCATGAAATGTAGGTGTCAAGGTAGAATCGAGTTGAAACTTGTATCAGGGTAGATGTGCTGGATCGAATAAAGTTGGTAGTGTTCCTCCGAAAATGAAATTGGGAAAAAGAATTAGAGACGAGGAATTTCCGGGCGGAAATGCCTCTGCGAGGTTCTTGATTTGAAAATCCGGCACACAATGTATGCAAAGATAAATAGGGATATGTGACTTTGCATTCCCTCGAGTACTGCCGGAATGTACTCGTGGGTGAACCGGTTATGCGTGCAGTATGCAGTAAAATCTAAACTAGGAAATAGACAGAGGCAATAATCATGCAATGGAGAAACACACCAGACAAATCATACTAGAGTGTTTTAATGCTAGTGGGTATATGTCCTGGTATACATATACCTACACCAGCGTGCATTTTATTATAGACTCGAGACGAGTCAGGGTTATTTTAGTGTATGTGATCTACTAATTAAAATCTTGTTAGCAACATAGTGTCAACCCTGTCAGACATTTCTGCTTGACAGAGAGACAAGCAAAGACAACACAAAAACCAAGGCACAAAAACATACATAGAACACAACATATGGATTACAACAGTACCAACATACAACAAAGCACGAACGTGCTACGCGCTAAACGAAACAACTCATTCCGGGATACATAGTTCTATTCTCATATCTAGGATGAACCGACAGAGTGATCATCTTACTGCGTGACTGAGTTCATGCAGAGGACTTGCCTTGCTGGGGCTCTCCGAGAGGACGAAGACTGAGCCAATCTCCATCTTCATCGTCTGACAGCACTATGGGTTGGGGTTCGGCTGCTGGGGGTGTGGCTGAAATTGATCCGAGCAAATGCTGCTGGTGGATCCGTAAAAGAGCCTTGTCGAGGGTGATGATGTTGGGTCTAGGCCACAACACCGGATGAGAGGGTAGCACTGGTTCGGATGGCGTTGGGCAAATGACTTGAGATGCGGATTTATGAGCCTCACGGTAAGCTTCCTTGACGACTCGCACCGCATCGTTGTCCAGAGTTCTAAACTCGGCAAGCATCTGGGAAATCATCATCCCCTGGGCGGTAATATTCTGCACCAGGCGAGCGATTGCGGGGTCATCTCCTTGGCTAGCGGGAGAAGGCTGCATTCCTACTTCTGTCACAACAGGGTAAAAGAAGAAATCCCGCCTCGCTACCATATGCGGGTATCTGGTTCAGAGGTGAAGCATAGCCTCCATAGCAGCGGCATGAATGGCTAAATCAGAGGTAGGCATAGCTCTACCCTGAAAAACCAACGGCTGGCCATCTGCTGCTAGGCTGATGCACACTCTTGCATCAAAGCGATGAAGGTGAGGGACGGGTGACGATTGGAACACCAGGTAATCGGGGCTAGCCTTACAGCCAAAGGCTTTGGTGAGTATCTCAGTAAGAAGGGGTGGAAAGCCAGTGTGATTGACGGCATCGGTGTGGCTGTGAAACTTGGGAGCTTTGAAGGTGCCAGTCATGGCTGGAGTGCTACTAGCTAGGCTTCTCTGCAGGGACATGGCTGACTAAGGGGTGAGCGATATGGCGAGCGAAAAGGAGGCCTTTATAGGCAGCTATGCGGGACATGCCCGCATGGTGTGGCCCCTTTCCCTTAATGGCGAAGGGTGAGCGGTGCGGCCGACCAGAAAGGATATGGTTGCTATTCGTTCCACGGATAACTAGGCGGAGACAGCAGGGCGAGGACGTGTTGGTCCCGACTGAGCCACCTGTTGATTAACAGTGGCCATGTCGGATGCTAGGGATGGGTCAAATCCCTTAGAGCCATTACGGGTTAATGGTAGCGGTAATCTAATGCTAGGATAACCTATGCCAGCCTGGCTTCTCTGATACCATGCCCTGTGGCACCCCGATCCGCATGGAGCATGAGGCCTTGATGACCCACAAGTATAGGGGATCTATCATAGACCTTTCGATAAGTAAGAGTGTCGAACCCAACGAGGAGCGGAAGGAAATGATAAGCGGTTTTCAGCAAGGTATTCTCTGCAAGTACTGAAATAAGTGGTAACAGATAGTTTTGTGATAAGATAATTTGTAACGAGCAACAAGTAACAAAAGTAAATAAAGTGCAGCAAGATGGCCCAATCCTTTTTGTAGCAAAGGACAAGCCTGGACAAACTCTTATATAAGGAAAAGCTCTCCTGAGGACACATGAAATATCGTCAAGCCAGTTTTCATCACGTTCATATGATTCACGTTCAGTACTTTGATAATTTGATATGTGGGTGGACCGGTGCTTGGGTGCTGTTCTTACTTGAACAAGCATCCCACTTATGATCAACCTCTAGTGCAAGCATCCGCAACTACAACAAAAGTATTAAGGTAAACCTAACCATAGCATGAAACATATGGATCCAAATCAGCCCCTTACGAAGCAATGCATAAACTAGGGTTTAAGCTTCTGTCACTCTAGCAACCCATCATCTACTTATTACTTCCCAATGCCTTCCTCTAGGACCAAATAATGGTGAAGTGTTATGTAGTCGATGTTCACATAACACCACTAGAGGCTAGACAACATACATCTCATCAAAATATCGAACCAATACCAAATTCACATGACTACTAATAGCAAGACTTCTCCCATGTCCTCAGGAACAAACGTAACTACTCACAAAGCATATTCATATTCATAATCAGAGGTTAATATGCATAAAGGATCTGAACATATGATCTTCCACCAAATAAACCAACTAGCATCAACTACAAGGAGTAATCAACACTACTAGCAACCTACTAGTACCAATCCCGGACTTCGAGATAAGAATTGGATACAAGAGATGAACTAGGGTTTTGAGATGAGATGGTGCTGGTGAAGATGTTGATGGAGATTGCCCTCTCCCGACGAGAGGAGCGTTGGTGATGACGATGGCGATGATTTCCCCCTCCCGGAGGGAAGTGTCCCCGGCAGAATAGCTCTGCCGGAGCCCTAGATTGGTTCCGCCAAGGTTCCGCCTCGTGGCGGCGGAGTTTCGTCCCGAAAGGTTGCTTATGATTTTTTCTTGACGAAAGACCTCATATAGCAGAAGATGGCCATCGGAGAGCCAACAGGGGGCCCACGAGGTAGGGGGGCGCGCCCTGGGGGGTAGGGCACGCCCCCCACCCTCATGGACAGGTGGGCCCCCTGTGGTGAACTTCTTCCGCTCAATATTTTTCATTATTTCCAAAAATGACTTTCGCGGAGTTTCTGGACTTTGGGAGTTGTGCAGAATATGTCTCTAATATTTGCTCCTTTTCCAGCCCAAAATTCTAGCTGCCGGCATTCTCCCTCCTTATGTAAACCTTGTAAAATAAGAGATAATAGGCATAAGTATTGTTACATAACGTGTAATAACAGCCCATAATGCAATAAATATCAATATAAAAGCATGATGCAAAATGGACGTATCAACTCCCCCAAGCTTAGACCTTGCTTGTCCTCGAGCGGAAGCCGGTAACGATAAATATGTCCCCATGTTTAGAGGTAGAGGTGTCAATAAAAATAAAATACGGACATGAAGGCATCATGATTATTCTCATAACAGAAACATATATAGATATTGTCATATGATTTCTTATGCTCAAGTAATAATCTATTCACAATGCAAAGTACGAATCATAAACTTTATTGAGAACCAACAAACTATAATCTCAGTCATTGAAGCAATTGCAATTTATCATAACATCAGAAAGAGTCTATGTCAGATCTTAATAGCAAGTCCACATACTCAACTATCATTTAGTCTTTCATAATTGCTAACACTCACGCGATACTTGTGGTTACAGAGTTTTAATCGGACACAGAGAAAGATAGGGGCTTATAGTTTTGCCTCCCAACCTTTTACCTCAAGGGTAATGTCAGCAATAATAACTCATGCTCCTCTACATACAATTAGATATATCTATCAGGATCTTTTCCAACATACTGTGCTTGCCAAAGGATAAAATGAAAAAGGAAAGGTGAAGATCACCATGACTCTTGCATAAGGTAGAAGATAATAATAAAAGATAGGCCCTTCGCAGAGGGAAGCAGAGGTTGCCGTGCGCTTTCATGGTTGGATGCACAAAATCTTAGTGCGGAAGAATGTCACTTTATATTGCCCCTTGTGATATGAACCTTTATTATGCAGTCCGTCGATTTTATTTCTTCCACATCACAAGATCGTATAAAGCTTATTTCCTCCACACCAATCAATCATACATATTTAGAGAGTAATTTTTATTGCTTTGCACCGATGACAACTTACTTGAAGGATCTTACTCAATCCATAGGTAGGTATAGTGGACTCTCATGGCAAAACTGGTTTAAGGGTATTTGGAAGCACAAGTAGTATCTCTACTTAGTGCTGAGAATTTGGCTAGCATGAGGGGGAAAGGCAATCTCAACATGTTGGATGATCCATGACAACATACTTTATCTCAGATATAAGAAAACATAACCCATTACGTTGTCTTCCTTGTCCAACATCAACTCTTTAGCATGTCATATTTTAATGAGTGCTCCCGATCATAAGAGATGTCAATAATAGCATATTTATATGTGAAACCTCTCTTTCCTTATTACTTCCTATTAATTGCAACGATGACCAAAGCTATGTCTGCTAACTCCCAACAACTTCTAATCATTATACTCTTTCTATGTGAAGTCATTACTCTTAATAAGATCAATATGAACTCCTTATTCCTTTTATTCTTTTTCTCTTTTCTTTTATTCACTCAAGATCATAGCAAAATAATCAAGCCCTTGACTCAACACTAATCTTTATTATATATAGCTCACAGACTCGATTACATAGAGAGATCATAAAGCAAAACTCAAAACTAGATCATGCCATAAACTTTATTCTACTAGATCAAGATACTACTAATAGGATCGAACCAAGAAAAACGGTAAAGATAGGAGTGTGATGGTGATACGATACCGAGGCACCTCCCCCAAGCTTGGCAGTTGCCAAGGGGAGTGCCCATACCCATGTGATTATATCTCCTTCTTTGTCGATGAAGAGGACGGTGGTGATGTTGACTTAGTTGATGGCATGGACTTCTCCCTTAATTTGCGCTTTAGGACAGAATTTTGGTCCCTCAAATCATCAATCTCCCACTCCAGGGTTAATATCTTTTTTCATAGGTCCTGCTTATTTTCCTGCAAGAGACGAAAAGGGATAAACTCGATCTTTGGTTTCTTTGCCCAATCGGGGAGACTTGACTTTTTGAACTCCACATGCATGTCCCCAGGTTGAGGTAATGGGGCTTCATCTTCATCTAAGCTCGTCTCCTCCTTCCCCCTGGGTTCATAGTCCTCTTCTTCCTTCATAGTCCAGCCATCGTGCTCCACATCTCCATAGACCTTAGGGTTTGCTAAGTAATCATCCACATAGCTTTCTCCTTCCGAATCCTGGGAAGACATGTTGATCTAATCTATTCCTTTTCGGAGTCTGAAACGTTCTGTAAAGTGCCCCTTATGTATTCCTCTGGGGTTACGGTTTCAATAACATTGGTTTCAACATTTATAGGATTACCTGAGATATAATGTTTAATTCTTTGACCTTTCACCACCTTCGGATTTGTACCTTTGAAGTTGTTGATTTTTATGGCACCGGAACGATAGACCTCCTTGGTAACGTAAGGGCCTTCTCATTTGGAGAGAAGTTTTCCTGCAAAAAATCTTAAACGAAAGTTGTATAGAAATACATAATCACCTACATTAAACTCACGCTTTTGTATCCTTTTGTCATGCCATCTTTTAACTTTTTCTTTAAACAACTTGGCATTTTCATAAGCTTGGGTTCTCCATTCATCAAGTGAGCTAATATCAAATAACCTCTTCTCACCGGCAAGTTTGAAATCATAGTTGAGCTCTTTAATAGCCCAATATGCCTTATGTTCTAGTTCGAGAGGTAAGTGACATTCTTTTCCATATACCATTTTATATGGAGACATACCCATAGGATTTTTATGTGCAGTTCTATAGGCCCATAATGCATCATCAAGTTTCTTGGACCAATTCTTTCTAGACCTATTGACAGTCTTTTGCAAAATTAATTTGAGCTCTCTATTACTCAATTCTACTTGTCCACTAGACTGCGGGTGATAAGGAGATGCAATTCTATGATTAACATCATACTTAGCAAGCATTTTACGGAAAGCACCATGAATAAAATGTGAACCACCATCCGTCATTAAATATCTAGGGACTCTAAACCTTGGAAAAATAACTTCTTTAAGCATTTGAATAGAAGTGTTATGAGCAGCACTACTAGTTGGAATAGCTTCTACCCACTTAGTAACATAACCAACAGCAACTAAAATATGTGTATATCCATTGGAGGTAGGAGAAGGTCCCATATAATCAAAGCCCCAAACATCAAATGGTTCAATAACAAGTGAATAATTCATAGGCATTTCTTGACGTTTACTAATATTACCAATTCTTTGATATTCATCACAAGACAAGACAAACTTACGGGCATCCTTGAAGAGAGTAGGCCAATAAAAACCGAATTGCAATACCTTATGTGCAGTTCTATCTCCCGCGTGGTGTCCTCCATAAGCTTCGGAGTGGCACTTGCGTAGGATCTGTTCCTGTTCATGCTCAGGTACACAACGTCTAATAACACCATCTACTCCTTCTTTATAAATATGTGGGTCATCCCAAAAGTAGTGTCTCAAATCATAGAAGAACTTTTTCTTTTGCTGGTATGTGAAACTAGGTGGTATAAATTTGGCAACAATGTAATTAGTATAATCAGCATACCAAGGAGTACTACAAGAAGTATTTATGACATTTAATTGCTCATCAGGAAAGCTATCATCAATAGGTAGTGGGTCATCAAGAACATTTTCTAACCTAGACAAGTTGTCTGCAACGGGGTTCTCTGCTCCTTTTCTATCAACAATATGCAAATCAAATTCTTGTAGTAGGAGAACCCATCTAATAAGTCTAGGTTTAGAATCTTTCTTTTCCATAAGATATTTAATAGCAGCATGATCAGTGTGAATAGTTACTTTAGAATCAACAATATAAGGTCTGAACTTATCACAAGCAAATACAACTTCTAAAAGTTCCTTTTCAGTAGTAGCATAATTTCTTGGAGCATTGTCTAGAGTCTTACTAGCATAATGGATAACATTTAATTTCTTATCAACTCTTTGCCCTAGAACAACACCTACAGCATAATCACTAGCATCACACATAATTTCAAAGGGTAAATTCCAATCAGGTGGCTGAACAATAGGTGCAGAGATAAATTCTTTCTTAAGTATTTCAAATGCTTCCACACAATCATCATCAAAGACAAATGGTATATCTTTTTGTAATAAATTAGTCAGAGGCCGATAAATGTTTGAGAAGTCCTTAATGAACCTCCTATAAAAACCGGCATGACCAAGGAAACTTCTTATACCTTTGATGTCCTTGGGACATGGCATCTTTTCAATAGAATCAACCTTGGCTTTATCAACTTCAATACCTCTTTCAGAAACTTTATGCCCCAAGACAATACCTTCATTAACCATAAAGTGGCACTTTTCCCAATTCAAGACAAGATTAGTTTCTTCACATCTCTGCAAAACTCGATCAAGGTTGCTCAAGCAATCATCAAAAGATCCATAGACGGAAAAGTTGTCCATGAAAACCTCACAAATCTTTTCACAAAAGTCAGAGAATATAGCCATCATGCATCTTTGAAAGGGAAAACTTTGTTTTTGCCACTCTAGCTTTTGCCTACTTTGCTTATGCCACTCTCGAATTTGACATATCACTTTTGCCACTCTTAGTTTTTGACAATACATAACAAATGCCATTCAGTGGCAAAAGCAATAACTTTTCATTTCACTGTTGCCACTCTAGATTTTGACAATGTATCACAATGGCCACTCTAAAATTATTTCTTTTGCCACTGAATGGCAATTGTGATGCATTGTCAGAAACTAAGAGTGGCAAAAGTGAAATGTAAAATTCTAGAGTGGCATAAGCAAAGTGGTCAAAAGCTAAAGTGGCAAAAACAAAGTTTTCCCTCTTTGAAAGGTAGCAGGTGCATTACATAAACCAAAGGGCATACGTCTATAAGGAAAAGTACCAAAAGGCAAGTAAAAGTGGTCTTTGATTGATCTTTAGCTGACACAGGTATTTGAGAGAAACCAGAATAACCATCTAGAAAGCAATAATGTGTATGTTTGCATAATCTTTCTAGCATTTGATCGATAAAAGGTAAGGGGTAATGATCCTTTTTAGTAGCCTTATTTAATTTACGGAAATCAATTACCATCCTATAACCTGTAATAATTCTTTGCGGAATCAATTCATCTTTATCATTAGGAACAACAGTAACACCTCCCTTCTTAGGGACACAATGGACAGGGCTTATCCACTGGCTATCAGCAACGGGATAAATTATACCTGCCTCCAGAAGCTTTAGTATTTAATTTCTTACCACTTCTTTCATCTTAGGATTAATCCTTCATTGATGATCACGGACTGGTTTGGCATCTTCCTCCAAATTTATTTTATGTTGACATAGAGTGGGACTAATGCCCTTAAGATCATCAAGAGTATATCCAATAGCAGCACGATGCTTCTTCAGAGTTTTCAATAATCTCTCTTCTTCATGTTCTGAAAGGTTAGCACTAATAATAACAGGATATATCTTCTTTTCATCAAGATAAGGATATTTAAGATTATCAGGCAACGGTTTAAGCTCAAACACGGGATCACCCTTGGGTGGAGGAGGATCCCCTAGGATTTCAACAGGCAGATTGTGTTTTAGAATGGGTTCCTGCTTAAAGAATACTTCATCCATTTCCCTTCTTTCATTCATAAACATATCATTTTCATGGTCTAGCAAATATTGTTCTAAAGGATCACTAGGAGGTACGGCAATAGAAGCAAGACCAATAATTTCATCCTTACTAGGCATCTCTTCTTCACGGTGTTGTCTACTAAGTTTAGAGAAATTAAACTCATGAGACATATCACCCAAACCAATAGTAACAACATTCTTTTTGCAGTCTATCTTAGCATTAACAGTATTCAAGAAGGGTCTTCCAAATATAATGGGACAAAAGCTATCTTGTGGAGAACCAAGTACAAGAAAATCAGCAGGATATTTAGTTTAAACACAGAAGACTTCAACATCTCTAACAATTCCCATTGCTGATATAGTATCTCTATTGGCAAGTTTAATTGTAACATCAATTCCTTCTAACTCAGCAGGTGCAATTTGATGCTTAATTTCTTCGTATAAAGTATGCGGTATAACACTAGCACTAGCACCCATATCACATAAGCCATGATAACAATGATCTCCTATTTTAACAGAAATAACAGGCACGCCTACCACATGTCTATGTTTATCTTTTGCACCAGGTTTGGAAATTCTAGCGGTTTCACCGCAGAAATGAATAACATGCCCATCAATATTATCAGACAAGAGATCTTTAACAATAGAAATATGAAGTTCGACTTTAACTTGCTCAGGAGGTGTATAAGTTCTAATATTGCTTTTACGAATGACAGTTGAAGCTTTAGCATGATCCTTTATTCCAACAGGGAAAGGTGGTTTCTCAACATAAGAAGTAGGAACAATAGGATCATTATAAGTGACAGTCTTTTCTTCAACTTTAATAGGTGCAAATACTTTTACTTCTATGGGAGGATGATATTTAAACCACTTCTCCTTGGGGAGATCAACATAAGTAGCAAAAGATTCACAGAAAGAAGCTACTATCTCAGAGTGAATTCCATATTCAGTGCTAAATTTACGGAAAACATCGGTATCCATAAAAGATTTAACACAATCAAAATTAGGTGTCATACCTGAGTCCTTACCTTCGTCGAGATCCCAATCTTCAGAGTTGTGTTTAATTCTATCCAATAAATTCCATTTGAATTCAATAGTCTTCATCATAAAAGAGCCAGCACAAGAAGTATCGAGCATGATGCGATTGTTTGCAGAAAGCCGAGCATAAATTTTTTGAAGAATTATTTCTCTTGAGAGCTCATGATTGGGCATGAATATAACATTGATTTAAGCCTCCCCCAAGCGTGAGCTATGATTTCTCCTTCGCGAGGCCAAAAATTATATACATAATTGCGATCACGATGAAAAAGATGCATAGGATAATACTTTTGATGAAATTCCAACTTCATTCGTTTATAGTTCCATGATCCCGTATCATCACATAGCCTATACCATGTCGATGCATCTCCCTTCAAAGATAAAGGGAAGACCTTATTCTTAACAACATCATCGGGTATACCTGCAAGCTTAAATAACCCAGAAACTTCATCCACATAGAGTAGATGTTCATCAAGATGCTTTGTTCCATCTCCTGTAAAAGGATTATCAAGCAGTTTTTCTAACATACCCGAAGGAACTTCAAAGGGAATAATTTCATTTTCAATAGGTTCAGTAGGTTGAGGAGCAATTCTTTTCTCTACTGGTCGGGGTGAAGATACCCCGAACAAGCCCCTCAGAGGATTACTTTCCATAGTAACAAGTGACAGTAAATTTCAGCACACTATGTAAATTTTTCCTTACCAAATTTCACCTACCAAAGGCGCTTCACTCCCCAACAACGGTGCCAGAAAAGAGTCTTGATGACCCACAAGTATAGGGGATCTATCGTAGTCCTTTCGATAAGTAAGAGTGTCGAACCCAATGAGGAGCAGAAGGAAATGATAAGCGGTTTTCAGCAAGGTATTCTCTGCAAGTACTGAAATAAGTGGTAACAGATAGTTTTGTGATAAGATAATTTGTAACGAGCAACAAGTAACAAAAGTAAATAAAGTGTAGCAAGATGGCCCAATCCTTTTTGTAGCAAAGGACAAGCCTAGACAAACTCTTATATAAGGAAAAGCGCTCCCGAGGACACATGGGAATATCGTCAAGCCAGTTTTCATCACGTTCATATGATTCGCGTTCGGTACTTTGATAATTTGATATGTGGGTGGACCGGTGCTTGGGTGCTGTTCTTGCTTGAACAAGCATCCCACGTATGATTAACCTTTATTTTTTTGACTATAAACAGTAGGGTAAAACCCCACTGCAATTTTTATTAAATTAAAACACAGAGAAACAAAGTAGTCTGAAAGGCTTGAGGTAAGCCTAAGAAAGTAGAGGACTAGAAAAACTAAAACCTAGGAAAACAAAAAAGAAAGAAAAGAAAGGAAAAAAACTAGACTACCAACTATCCTAAGAACAAAGAATTACAACAAGTTGTCAAGCCAATCTGCAAATTGCCTCTCATACTTCTTCCTCATTCTATATTTGAGAAGCTTCAATTCCTCCAGAAATATGAACTTCCACCCTTGGAATGATGGTGCAATATTTTCAAAGATCTTATTGTTTCTGGTGATCCAAATGGCCCATGCTCCTAGAATGATTATCTCCATGTAGAATGGGTACCTTAGCTTTTCTTTGAGGTCTTGGAATGCTTCTAACACAGACAGGTTTGGAGCTCTTGTTGGGTAAATGAAGTCCCAGCATTGTTGAACAAATGGACAGCCCCAAAAGAGGTGGTGCAGTATTTCTTCTTGTTGACAGCCTCCCACAACACAGTTGTACTCCTCCAACACAAAATTCTTCCTTCTAAGTAAGTTTCTGGTGTTGACTCGATCATGAAGAAGTTGCCAGAAGAAGACTTTATGCTTTGGTTGGCATGAACTCTGCTAGATCCAGTTGAAGTGTGGGGGAGTCTGTTTGTGACCAATTAAGACTTTATATGCTTTGATGGAGGAATAGTGTTTAGTCCCCCAAATGTAGCTCCATGTGTCCAAAGAGTCTAAATGCTCAGTTGTCTCATGGCTATACAAATGTCTTCCATTTGTAAGAATTCCTCATAGGCCTGAGTTGTTAAGGGGAGGAAGAATAAATCCTGCAGGTATTCAGTCTGCAATACTTGTTGAATATTCAGTTGTGGGTTTCTAACAAAAGAGAATAAGTGAGGAAATTGATGTTTCAGTATAGCTTGACTCCATAGATCATCCCAAAAGAAAGCACTGACACCATCACCCACATTACATCTTGCAATAGCCTTGTACTGATCAATGAGGGCTAAGTTGGACTTCCACCAGAATGATCCAATCATGTTGTCCCCTGGTAGCTTTCCATCACTATAGCATGTTTCCCAAATCAAGTTGACCCAGGGAATATCATGTCTGTTGAAAAATTTGTGAAGATTTTTCATGAGCAAGGTTTTATTATGAGTAAAGATGTCTAGAACCCCTAAGCCTCGCTGGTCTTTTGGTCTGCACACTGTAGTCCATGCCACCAAGGCAGGCCCTTTGTCCTCCATATCAGGCCCTCTCCAAAGACAGTGCCTCAAGTACTTAATGATCTGCTTTTTTATAGTACCAGGAATGTCCAAACAGCACATGAAGAAGACTGATAAAGATGTCATGACTGACTTGACCAACAGCAATTTTCCAGCTTGGGTCATGAAGATAGAGATACCAGCCACTCTTTTTTGCAATCATGTTAACTAGGGGGAGACATTGTTCCACACTTGGTTTGTATATTCCCAGGGGCATGCCAAGGTAGGTAAATGGGAATTGTCCTCTAGCACATTGAAAGGTGTTTGTAAAAATTTCTACCCTGTCTTTAGCAATATTCAAGGGTACCATGATGGACTTCCCATAATTAACTTTTAGTCTAGTTGCTGTGGCAAAAGTTTTCAGGAGTGCTTTTAAGAAGAATAACTGCCTAGAATCAGCTTGCATAACCAGTAAGGTGTCATCTGCATATTGCACAATTGGGAAGTGGGGGCATGAGTTTACTTGAAGTGGAGCAGTGATCAGGTTTAATCTCATGGCTTTATTATGATTAACCTCTATTGCAAGCATCCGCAACTACAACAAAAGTATTAAGGTAAACCTAACCATAGCATGAAACATATGGATCCAAATCAGCCCCTTACGAAGCAACGCATAAACTAGGGTTTAAGCTTCTGTCACTCTAGCAACCCATCATCTACTTATTACTTCCCAATGCCTTCCTCTAGGACCAAATAATGGTGAAGTGTTATGTAGTCGACGTTCACATAACACAACTAGAGGCTAGACAACATACATCTCATCAAAATATCGAACGAATACCAAATTCACATGACTACTAATAGCAAGACTTCTCCCATGTCCTTAGGAACAAACGTAACTACTCACAAAGCATATTCATGTTCATAATCAGACGGGTATTAATATGCATAAAGGATCTGAACATATGGTCTTCCACCAAATAAACTAACTAGCATCAACTACAAGGAGTAATCAACACTACTAGCAACCTACTAGTACCAATCCCGGACTTGGAGACAAGAATTGGATACAAGAGATGAACTAGGGTTTTGAGATGAGATGGTGCTGGTGAAGATGCTGATGGAGATTGCCCTCTCCCGATGAGAGGAGCGTTGGTGATGATGATGGAGATGATTTCCCCCTCCCGGAGGGAAGTGTCCCCGGCAGAACAGCTCTGCCGGAGCCCTAGATTGGTTCCGCCAAGGTTCCGCCTCGTGGCGGCGGAGTTTCGTCCCGAAAGGTTGCTTATGATTTTTTTCTCGACGAAAGACCTCATATAGCACAAGATGGCCATCGGAGAGCCAGCAGGGGGCCCACGAGGTAGGGAGGCGTGCCCTGGGGGGTAGGGCGCGCCCTCACCCTCGTGGACAAGTGGGCCCCTCTCTGGTGAACTTCTTCCGCTCAATATATTTCATTATTTCCAAAAATGACTTTCGTGGAGTTTCAGGACTTTTGGAGTTGTGCAGAATAGGTCTCTAATATTTGCTCCTTTTCCAGCCCAGAATACCAGCTGTCGGCATTCTCCCTCCTTATGTAAACCTTGTAAAATAAGAGAGAATAGGCATAAGTATTGTAACAGCCCATAACGCAATAAATATCAATATAAAAGCATGATGCAAAATGGACATATCAGGCCTTCGCATGTCAGCCCAGGATAACACCAGACGCACGACAGGTCCATAATACAGCATTCCAGGTACAAGAATATTCATCAAATACATGTATATGAGCTTACATCATTGATGAATACAATTATCTGGCATAGCCCTAAGGCTATTAAATGACATCGGAAGTCCATTAAATGGCGGCAGAAGTCTTGGTTTGACAGCATAACAACTCACAGGATTGGCAAGGTTATGGCCTAGCACAACGGATCAAGCGAACAACTCGGGTACGACCTACAAAACTGGCATGACACGCCAGGTCAGTACATTGAATGTACTTGCAAGACAACCAAATACATAGCATCCAAACTAGCAGAAGACAAAGCAAGAACCGAGCGCATGCAACAGCCTATCTCATATCAATTACAAAACATGGCATGATAAAGACCAACTAAGCATGAACAAAGTCATAGCATCTACTAACATGGCAATAACATGGCATATCAAAACATGCTTATAACATGGCAATAGCAAAACATAGCATATCATCTCAGTCATGGCATAATTTAACCTATAAATCAAAACATGGCATCATGAAACTATGCTCAAATAAACTACCGATTATGTCCAATGCAGACATAGCATGTTAACTTTATGCAATCATCTTCTGTTCTACCTTGGTTCTTAAATGCAACATATTACTCATGCAATGCAACCAAACTTGCGCACCGAGTCCCTCGGACTCTCTTACCAACGGGTTGCCTCGTAACCGAACGGTGATCTTTCCGGCGATCACAACCATGATCAACACTTGGTCTCCAACACTCACCGAGACCTCGTCTCGTGATCATATCAAAACATCATCGTGACTTCTCACGACTATCTCATAGTTCAAGTCCATATTCTTGTTATCACATCTTTATTTACCAAATTAATTATTTCAGGTTTATCCTCCATTTCGACAAAGACCTGATAGTGGGACCTACTACGAACTGTTGCTATCGATAGACTTTATATACACTCTGCAGAGGTAGCACACTGTACCCACACCATGGAACCCATGGCCTCGTCATCCCATTCGGGTGGACCAACGACATTCCGACGAAACCGACCTACTGCCATGGCACTCTCCCGGCCACTCCGACCCACTCTCAACTGGGCATGTCCTGGGTGGCCTCGTGTCTACCAAAGACACAACGACCACCGTCGTGGCCAAACGTCCCTCACGGGGACCGGTACCAAAAATTCTAACAACGGGCACACAATGTTATGTCCGCTTACCCGATCAAGGTAAGAATGCCAATAACCTTTCCTAGTGGGAGGCACCGGTGAGAGGCACAACAATAGATCGCATTAAGGCCTTCCCATAAAAGGCAAATGTGGCTGCACTGAAAAAGTTCGATTTGGTGGCACTATGACTCAATCCCATCGATGACGGAGGAGGTTTATTATTATTAAGTCATTTTAATTTCTTTTCCATCATCATGAACATGAATGCAACAATGAGCATGAAGCATACAAATGCATGAACAAAATATTGAACTTCTCAAGTGCACAACTATAGCATAAAGAACATGACAATACCAAGTAATAGCATATCAACGGTGCATTATAATCCTCATAACATTTTATGACGATGACATGCAAATAAATTAGAGTAGTGACATGGCATTATTAATAACAGCATTCTAATTAGCATGGCAAAGATATCATGAAAACACAAGCATGCCAGATAGGCATAAAGAAATAACTGCCGATGAAAACGATAAGAAACAACTGCAACTACACACACACAAGGTGCAAGCAAAGTCAACATGCAAGTTCGGGCTCATGATAAGAGGTTGGCTTGCCTGGGAGTCGAGGAATACTCCGAGAAAAAGTGCGAAACGATCACAGAAAGATTTGCCGGAAACAGTTTTCTCTCGGAGGGGGCTGTTTACGTGCAAGGGCAAAATGGTCATTTTCACTGTGTGAAAACATAATGAAAGTGATACCAATGGAAAGAGCTCGACGAACAGAGAACGTGAGCGCTGGAATCACCTTATTCGGAGTTACGGGTAAAAAGATACGGACATTTAAAGCTCAGGGACTAGTCTGTAAAAATACTTCTACAAACATGTCCCTGGTAGTTTAAACAAAATGTGTCTTTTCTGAAAATACGTTTTCCAGAAAGGGAAACGTATTCCCGGCCGAAGAAGAGGTAGAATACGTTTTCTGAGATTGAAAGCGTACTTTCCCGAAAGGCACTTTCGCGCGGGGAAAGCGGCTCCGCAGCGGGGCGCCGCCACTTATCCACGTGGCCCTGGCCCTAGCGTCTTCCACCGCCGAGGGAGGAGATCGCCTCGACGGCGATTGCCGGGGCGTCCGGCCACCTCTCGAGGCGCGCGACCTACCCAGAAGATTAGGCCAGAAAGGCGCATCGGACTGTGGTCTTTCTTGCCGGCGAGAGGCGCTGCAGAGAGAGCAGAAAGGCCCGCGGCGGGGAGGAGCTTCGGTCACCGGCGGACACGGGGCTATGGTGGGGAAGAGGAGAGGCCGAGGCCACGGGGAGGCTCGCTAGGCTCTGTGGGTTGCAGTGGTGGTGAAGGAACGGCGAGGGGAGCTCGGGTTCACCGGAATCGGGTGAGACCCGAGGCGGCGGCTATGGAGATGGTGGAGGTCGAGGAGCGATTTCGGGGACTAGAGGAGGGGCTGGGGAGGCGTAGAGAGGTGGGGAGAGGTTGCTGATGATCTCCAGAGGCTCGAGGGCGGGCTATTTATAGCCGGGGCAAAGGCACGCGAGCTGGTCTCCGCCAAGCGCGTCCTGCTGAGGCTCTGCCGGCACAGCAGTCACAGGGGGAGGGGGGGAAGCCGACGAGGAGGAAGTGGACGAGCGCCAGAGAGTCACGGAGACGAGAAGCGCTCGGGGACGAACGGAGGAAGAGGACACCGGGGAGGAAGGAGACGATGCACAGGAGTGCACTGTTACGGTCGTTGGCACGGCTCACCGGAGAAGAAAACGAAGGGGCCCAGAGGTCCAGAGGGAAGACGACGTCGAGGGGGAGCTGTTGGGCATTAATGGCGATGCCAGAGATGGTTGTAGCAGCGCTGCCGATGACAACAGTGGCTAGACCACTGTTTTGGCAAGAGGTTATTAGCTAAGGCGTCATATCTAGTGCATCCGGGATAGATCGTGCATCCGTGTATCCGTGAGTCCTCAGCCGGCCGATCCACATCTCACGCATGGAATCAAAAGCGACATAATTTTGCAGAAACATGCCCGCCGCTGCTCCTAGTCCCGTCTGCTAACTTGCTAATAACCCCCTCCCCTAATCACACATCCTAAATACCTATTCTCTGTTTCTTCTCCCTCTCAATCTGGATCTTCTCCACCAATCACTCCATGGCAGCGGCTCAGGTGAATCCTTCCACGGCAGCCGCACTTGGCCCGTCTGCCTTGCTGAATGCTTCGATCGAGTTCGCGCTTCACCAGCGTCCGCGTCCGTCCGCCTCAAATTCTCGACGGCCCTGGTGATCCTTACGACGGCCGCGGTGAGATCCGCCATGTCTGGACTACCTCCGCGCCTGCCCGCCTTCTTGTGGGTTCCTGACGCCGAGTTCGCCAACGGCCGCAACCTGCGCACCATCCAGTACACTGCGCCCGCATGCAGAGGTTGCTCCTCTGCCTGATGATGTTGTCCACCTGCAACAAGAGACTCGATCATGTGGCCGACAAACAAGGACCACGTTTCTAGATTTTTCTTGTTCATGTTGAATGTATGTAGTACTTCGCTATGTGCAGATTATAGATTGCGAGCTCATCCATTGATTTTTTTTGTTAAATGTGCGTGTAGATTCAGACATCAGAATGTGAATTGTACATTGCCGTTGAGTATTGTTTTTCAGAGACGAGTGAATTTAGCTTGGCCATGGTGATTTGGGGTATTCTGCAATACATGATGTAATACAGCTGATCCAGGGCAACAATATGATCTGGTGCTTGGGTATTCCTGGTGATTGTGCATTCCTACGTTTCTTTGACATGTTCAGATATTCATAAATAAGATGTTGCGGCTACAATCTTACAAACAAACCACTGTTTAATTTATGTTCTTGAATAATATTGTTGAGGCTGATGTGGGTTTGCAAGCTGAGTTGTTCCCTGGATACTACTGGCTAAATATTACATCAGCTACTACTAATTAAGCTAACAGCCAAAATTGTTGACTAATCAAATGAGCACAGTGGTCGTACTGTGTTATAGAACTAAATAAAGGAATGATGGCTCACAGGCTGTCAAAGATTCTTGTATATGTATTCTCCTATATGGTAGATGATGATCTTTGTAAAAAAAACAGAGCATGCTTAAGGTTTATGTGAACATAATGTAACATGGTGCCCCTGCTGCTTCATACACTCTATTCAATATGCATCAATTCAGAGAAAATAAGAGGAAGACACTTCAAGAAACGCTTGTCCAAACCACTTCTTTGTTCAACAGTTTCTGCTGTCCGACACGAACTCCAGAACCCACGTGATGTGCACACGACTTGTAGAATTCCTCCACAGCATCAAGCCCTTCAAATGTCATCCCTACTTTAGGCTTCAATTTTTCATCGCAACTCAGCATAAAGGACGAGCACTGAAACATAAATAATGAATCACAATAATCATCATTATGCATTGATAAGAAGCATGGTGAAGCAAAGTTTATTAAACTCACGAATAGGGGAATGCTTTCTTTATTTCTTGGCGTACCAAATTCTCCCTCATTGAGTTCCCATGCTTTTACCTGATTCTGTAGCTACACATGCATCAACACGGTTATTCTCTAGAAAAGTACGCATGTATAGACAAATACTCATCAGGGTCATACACAACATGGTTAGATTTTACAGATGTTACCTGAAGCTCCATCCAGCATACAGAAGTTCTGATCATATTCTGCAGTACTAGTATTTTCAACAGACGTAGCAGGGCAAGTGAGATGGGCCGCACGATGGCTAGACGCAGAGGCACATTGAGGGTCAACACTTGAATTATGGATCGCCGCTGATGCGTTTTCAACATCCTTAACAGTAGAAGGCTCCGTAATGATCTGTTGCAGCTTATCACATGACTAGAAATTTTCCACCATGTTGATGGGGAGTTCGGGGATGCATCCCATCATGGTCGTCGCTGAGATCATCAGAGCGGATGAAATCCCTCATGGCGATTGTCCCTGCAGACGCATGCTGTCGCGGCCGTGCCTCTCGTTGGGATGGAGTTGCGGCCGTGATTAGGGATTGGAGGGAGAAGAAACATAGAATAGGTATTTAGGATGTGTGATTAGGGGAGGGGGTTATTAGCAAGTTAGCAGACGGGACTAGGAGCAGCGGCGGGCATGTTTCTGCAAAATTATGTCGCTTTTGATTCCATGCGTGAGATGTGGAACCACCGGCTGAGAACTCACGGATACACGGATGCACGACCTCTCCCGGATGCACTGGATATGACGCCATTAGCTAATTGGAATAAGCAATCTTTTAAAGATAGAATGAAACCTGACCCTGCTTTTGCTACTTCACCTATCTGTGTTGCCGATAAGGATTATGAATTCTCTGTTGATCCTGATATAATTACTTTGGTTGAATCTGATCCTTTTCATGGCTATGAATCTGAAACTGTTCTGGCACATCTTACTAAATTAAATATATAGCCACCCTGTTCACTAATGATGAGAGATCTCGCTACTTTTATATCCTTCAAATATTTCGGTTCTCATTAAAGGGTGATGCTAAGATATGGTTTAATTCTCTTGATCCTAGTTGTGTGCATAGTCCCCAGGATATGATTTATTACTTCTCTGCTAAATATTTCCCTGCTCATAAGAAACAAGCTGCTTTAAAGGAAATATACAACTTTGTGCAAATTGAAGAAGAGAGTCTCCCACAAGCTTGGGGGAGGCTTCTCAAGTTACTTAATGCTTTGCCTGATCATCCTCTTAAGAAAAATGGAATACTTGATATCTTTTATAATGGACTAACCGATGCTTCCATACCTGGATAGTTGTGTTGGTTCTCTTTTCAGGGAAAGAACACCGGATGAAGCTGAAATTCTATTGAATAATATGTTGACAAATGAAAATAATTGGGCACCTCTTGAGACTATTACTTTGCCTGCTCCTTCTTTGTTTAATTTGTCTAAAGGTCCTTATCTCATTCCCTGGGCGGCCGTTCAAGCCTACCGGAACCCTACACCAGCCCCGGAGCCGGAGCCACAATATGAGCCTCCACGACAGTCTGTTTATTCTTGGGATTCGGAGATAGCTGCCAGCCAGTGGCAGTCAGAGTCCTCTTCGTCGCAGTACGACCCCAGCTACACCTACGAGTATCTGCCAGGCTATCCCTGGCAATGAACCAACTTAGGCCAAAGGCCTAAGCTTGGGGGAGAGAAGACCATGATTAAATTGTTGAAGTGGCTCTTTTATGCATTATTGTTGATTTAACCAAGAGCCCATATTGCCTTGTCTTCTCCTGTTTATTGAATGCTCGCAGATTCCAGCTTAGTCCAATGCACGTGCACTCTTATTATTATTCACATCGTTCGGTCGTGCAAGTGAAAGGCAATTATGATGATATATGATGGACTGACTGAGATGAGAAAAGCTGGTATGAACTCGACCTCTCTTGTTTTTGTAAATATGATGAGTTCATCGTTCCTGATTCAGCCTATTATGAATAAACATGTTTGCAATGACAATTAGAGATCATAGTTGCTTATGCCATGCTTGATTAGCTATGAGTTATAATGGTTGACCCTGCATGCTAACGTGCTATTAAAATGGTTGTGATGTGGTATAGTGGGGTGGTATCCTCCTTTGAATGATTTAAGTGACTTGACTTGGCAAATGTTCACACATGTAGTTGAAACAAAATCAACATAGCCTTCATGATATTTATGTTCATGGTGGATTATATCCTACTCATGCTTGCATCCAATGTTTATTAGTTTTAATGCATGTTCATGACTGTTGTCGCTCTCTAGTTGGTCGCTTCCCAGTCTTTTGCTAGCCTTCACTTGTACTACGCGGGAATACTGCTTGTGCATCCAATCCCTTAAACCCCAAAGTTATTCCATATGAGTCCACTATACGTTCCCATATACAGTATCTACCTGCCGTTCCAAGTAAATTTGTATGTGCCAAACTCTAAACCTTCAAATAAACATTCTGTTTTGTATGCTCGAATAGCTCATGTATCAACTAGGGCTGCCCATATCTTCCATGTTAGGAGGGTTATTCTCAAGAGGGGTGGACTCCGCTCCTCATTCACGAGAAAATGGCTGGTCACTGGGATGCCCAGTCCCATGCTTCGTGCAAACTAAATCAAAATAATTGCAAACAAAACTCCCCCTGGGACTGTTGCTAGTTGGAGACACTCGTTGTTTCGAGCAAGTCATGGATTGATGCTTGTTGGTGGAGGGGGAGTATAAACTTTACCATTCTTTTTGGGAACCGCCTATAATGTGTGTAGCATGGAAGATATCGCCATCTCTTAGTTGTTATGTTCACAATGAAAGTATACCGCTCAAAATATTATTTATCTCTATTTCAAAACTGAGCCCTGGCACCTCTACAAATCCCTGCTTCCCTCTGTGAAGGGCCTATCGATTTACTTTTATGTTGAGTCATCACCCTCTTATTAAAAAGCACTAGCTGGAGAGCGCAGCTGCCATTTGCATCCATTACTATTAATTTATATTGGGTATGACTATGATTGGATCTCTTTTACCATGAATTACAATGTCTAGTCAGTCCTTGATCTTTAAAGGTGCTCTGCATTTATGTTTTGCGGTCTCAGAAAGGGCTAGCGAGATACCATCTTGTTATATCATATTATGATTGTTTTGAGAAAGTGTTGTCATCTGAGATTTATTATTATGGCTCGCTAATTGATTATGCTATTGATATGAGTAAACATGAGACCTGAGAATTATTGCAAATGTGGTTAGTCATGATCTTTGCTGAAAACTTGAATGCTGGCTTTACATATTTATAACAACAGGAGCAAACAGAGTTTGTAAAAGTTTTTCTTTATCACTTTTAGTTTGTCAACTGAATTGCTTGAGGACAAGCAAAGGTTTAAGCTTGGGGGAGTTGATACGTCTCCGTCGTATCTACTTTTCCAAACACTTTTGCCCTTGTTTTGGACTCTAACTTGCATGATTTGAATGGAACTAACCCGGACTGACGCTGTTTCCAGCAGAGCTGCCATGGTGTTATTTATGTGCAGAAACAAAACTTCTCGGAATGACCTAAAATTTCACGGAACATCTTTTCGGAAATAATAAAAAATCGTTGCAAAAGAGGAAGGCCAGGGGGCCCACCACCTGACCACGAGGGTGGGGGTGCCCCCCCTAGGGCGCGCCCCCTACCTCGTGGGCCCCCTGGGGCTCCTCCGACGCCAACTCCAACTCTATATATTTGCTTTCGGAGAGAAAAAATAAAGGAGAAGAAATCATCACGTTTTACGATACGGAGCCGCCGCCAAGCCCTAAAACCTCTCAGGAGGGCTGATCTGGAGTCCGTTCGGGGCTCCAGAGAGGGGGATTTGTCGTCGTCGTCATCATCAACCATCCTCCATCACCAATTTCATGATGCTCACCGCCGTGCGTGAGTAATTCCATCGTAGGCTTGCTGGACGGTGATGGGTTGGATGAGACCTATCATGTAATCGAGCTAGTTTTGTTAGGGTTTGATCCCTAGTATCCACTATGTTCTGAGATTGATGTTGCTATGACTTTGCTATGCTTAATGCTTGTCACTAGGGCCCGAGTGCCATGATTTCAGATCTGAACCTATTATGTTTTCATGAATATATGTGAGTTCTTGATCCTATATTGCAAGTCTATAGTCACCTACTATGTGTTATGATCCGGCAACCCGAAGTGACAATAATCGGGACCACTCCTGGTGATGACCATAGTTTGAGGAGTTCATGTATTCACTATGTGCTAATGCTTTGTTCCGTTTATCTATTAAAATGAGGCCTTAATATCCCTTAGTTTCCGTTAGGACCCCGCTGCCACGGGAGGGTAGGACAAAAGATGTCATGCAAGTTCTTTTCCATAAGCACGTATGACTATATTCAGAATACATGCCTACATTATATTGATGAATTGGAGCTAGTTCTATGTCACCCTATGTTATGACTGTTACATGATGAACCTAAAGGAAATATGCCCTAGAGGCAATAATAAAGTTATTATTTATTTCCTTATATATCATGATAAATGTTTATTATTCATGCTAGAATTGTATTAACCGGAAACATAATACATGTGTGGATACATAGACAAACAGAGTGTCAGTAGTATGCCTCTACTTGACTAGCTTGTTAATCAAAAATGGTTAAGTTTCCTAACCATAGACAAATGAGTTGTCATTTGATTAACAAGGTCACATCATTAGTTGAATGATCTGATTGACATGACCCATTCCATTAGCTTAGCACCCGATCGTTTAGTATGTTGCTATTGCTTTCTCCATGACTTATACATGTTCCTTTGACTATGAGATTATGCAACTCCCGTTTACCGTAGGAACACTTTTTGTGCTACCAAACGTCACAACGTAACTGGGTGATTATAAAGGAGCTCTACAGGTGTCCCCGACAGTTGGCGTATTTCGAGATTAGGATTTGTCACTCCGAATGTCGGAGAGGTATCTCAGGGCCTTCTCGGTAATGCACATCACATAAGCCTTGCAAGCATTGCAACCAATAAGATAGTTGCAAGATGATGTATTACGGAACGAGTAAAGAGACTTGCCGGTAACGAGATTGAACTAGGTATTGGATACCGACGATCGAATCTCGGGCAAGTAACATACCAATGACAAAGGGAACAACGTATGTTGTTATGCGGTCTGACCGATAAAGATCTTCGTAGAATGTGTAGGAGCCAATATGGGCATCCAGGTCCCTCTATTGGTTATTGACCAGAGATTTGTCTCAGTCATGTCTACACTGTTCTCGAACCGTAGGGTCCGCACGCTTAAGGTTACGATGACAGTTATTATGAGTTTATGCATTTTGATGTACCGAAGTTTGTTCGGAGTCCCGGATGAGATCACGGACATGACGAGGAGTCTCAAAATGGTCGAGACGTAAAGATTGATATATTGGACGACTATATTCAGACATCGGAATGGTTCCGGGTGGTTTCGGAGAAAACCGGAGTGCCGGAGTTGATCTTCGTGATCGTTCCTCAGCCGTGTGCGGTGCCCCCCTCCACCATATTCCACCTCGGTCATATTGTCGCAGTGCTTAGGCGAAGCCCTGCGTCGGTAGTTCATCAAGATCGTCACCACGCCGTCGTGCTGACGAAACTCTTCCCCGAGAGCTTTGCTGGATCGGAGCCCGGAGAACGTCATCGAGCTGTACGTGTGTCAAGAACTCGGAGGCGCCGGAGTAACGACGCTTGGATCGGTCGGATCGGGAGGAGGACATACGACACTTCCTTTACGTTGTGTCAACGCTTCCGCTTCGGTCTACGAGGGTACGTAGACAACACTCTCCCCTCTCGTTGCTATGCATCACCATGATCTTGCGTGTGCGTAGGAATTTTTTTGAAATTAGTACGTTCCCCAACGGAACCGCATCTGTCATAATTATCCATCACCGATTCAATGCCTACGAGCTTTCCATATACTGGTTCTCGCTTATTTACTTTTCCGTTGCTACTGTTACAATCACTACAAAACACCAAAAATATTGCTTTTGCTTTCTTTACTTTTGTTGCCGTTACCACTACTATCATATTACTTTGCTACTAAACACTTTGCTGCAGATATTAAGTTATCCAGGTGTGGTTGAATTGACAACTCAACTGCTAATACTTGAGAATATTCTTTGGCTCCCCTTGTGTAGAATTAACAAATTTGGGTTGAATACTCTACCTTCGAAAACTGTTGCGATCCCCTATACTTGTGGGTTATCACTCATCAAGACATGGGATCATCAAACAATCAAGCGAGCCTGGAAGTGCAAGAAGAATTCCCATCGAGAAGGCCCTTACACAAGTTACATCGTAACAATTTTCACAAATTGGTTCACAATTATGGGTTCGAGAACACTCCTCGTAGGCACATACCGTCCAACTGGGACATCTCCCGGCTAAGATAAAACAGTGCAGGAACAAAACCATGGGGCCCAAAGAATAAACACATAATGGCTGAGGTGAAGAAAAACAGTGAATTAATTCATCAAACCTTTCGGGAAATTCAAGGTTTGAAGGATCTACTCATGGTTATGTTGGAGAACACTACTTCATCACCACCATCGTCTTCTTCACCACCAAAAGAAAACTGAGTATCGGGTGGGCACTCCCCTTGTCTTCCGCCAAGCTTGGGGGAGGTGCCCCCGTATCGTATTATCCCACTATCTTTTTTCCTTTACTTATTTTAGTTAGATCCTTTGCTTTAGATGAATAAAAGTTTAGTTCGATCCTTTCTTCTTTGAGAGTTTGCTTAGTGATCTATCCTTGTAATCGTGTGCAAGTTATATAATAAAGTTTAGTTTAAGTTTCTGCTTTCTTTACTTTCATGTTTCAAATAAAAGAAAAGAGATAAGAAAGAAAAAGAGAAAGGGAATAAATAAAAGAAAGGAAAGAAATAATGAAAAGATCATGTACTAATCCTATGGTAGGTGATGACACCACATAAGGAAAAGTATAAGTAGAAAAATTTATTAGAGATTGACAAACATAGTATTAGTCAATGATGCAACTCATGAAAGAATTAATAAGGAAAGAGAATATACACATATAAATATACTATCCTAGAAATCTTTTGTGATTGTGAGCCCTCATCAAAATATTATATGCCAAAATTGTTGACGTTGGACAAGGAAGACAACTTAATGATTTATGTTTGTTTATATTCACATAGAAGTCATATTGTCATAGATCCTTCAACATGTGGTGCTTGCCCCCTATCTTTGCTAGCCAAAAATTCCGCACTAAGTAGAGATACTACTTGTGCACCCAAAAACCCTTGAACCCAAATCTTATTTTCAAGTGTCCACCATACCTACCTAGGGATTGAGCAAGATCCCTCAAGTAAGTTGTCATCGGTGCAAAAGGCAATAAAAATTGCTTCTAAAAGTGTGAGATCATTTGGTGTAAGAGAAAATTGAGGGTTGCACGAACTTGTGATGGTGAAGAATAAAAGCGACAGACTGCATAATAAAGGTCGCTATCACAAGGGGCAATGCAATGTGACGTTCTTTTGCACTAAGCGGTTGAGCATACAAACAAATAAGCGCATGGCAACCTCTGCTTCCCTCTGCGAAGGGCCTATCTTTTACTTTTATGTATTTACTTTTATGCAAAGAGTCAAAATTTTCATTCTATTCCTTTTTATTTTTCTCCTTTGGCAAGCATCATGTGGTGAGGAAAGATCTAGGCACATATGTCCAGTTGAATATAGATAGCATGAGTTATTATTGTTGACATCACCCTTGAGGTGAATATGTTGGGAGGCGAAACTATAAGCCCGTATCTTTCTATGTGTCTAGTTGAAATGTTTTGCTCATGTGTACGCGCTGAGTGTTAGCAATCATAGAATACTATATGATGGTTGAGTATGTGGACTTGCCTAAAGGATCCAATATGTGACCCTTCCTGAAAAGATGATGAATTGTAGTTGCAAAGTTGACTGAGAACATAGTTTGTTGGTTTTTAATAGAGTTTTTCCTTTATACTTCAATTGTGAGATGAATTGTTACTTATTCATGAGAAGTATATGATAGAAGTTCTATGATAAGTCTTATATTTAAGTTTTTTGCTGTTATGATAATCAACATGATGCTTCTATGTCCGTATTTTGTTTTTATCGACACCTCTCTCAAAGCATGTGGACATGTTTTTCGGTTTCGGTTTTTGCTTGAGGACATGCGAGGTCTAAGCTTGGGGGAGTTGATACGTCCATTTTGCATCATGTTTTCTTATTTTTATTTATAATGTTTTTATCCATAGTAATGCTTTTTAGAGTAATTCTAATGCCTTTTCCCTCATAATATGCAAGGTGTACACAAAGAGGGAGAATTCTGGCAGATGGAAGTCTGGACCTGAAAAAGCTACGTCAGGATACCTATTCTGCACAACTCCAAATGAGCTGAAACTTCACGAGGATTTTTTATGGAATATATAAGAATTATTTGAGCAAATAACTACTAGATGGGGCCCACTGTCGGTGTCAAAACCGGCGGATCTCGGGTAGGGGGTCCCGAACTATGCATCTAGGATCGATGGTAATAGGAGACGGGGGACACGATGTTTACCTAGGTTCGGGCCCTCTCTATGTAGGTAATACCCTACTTCCTGCTTGATTGATCTTGATGAATATGAGTGTTACAAGAGTTGATCTACCACGAGATCATAATGGCTAAACCCTAAAAGCCTAGCCTATGTGAATATGGTAATGGATCTATCCTATCCGGACTGTGCTCTCCTGGTTTATATAGACACCGGAGAGATCTAGGGTTACATGGAGTCTGTTACATAAGAAGAAATCTTCATAGTCGGTCGCCTAGCTTGCCTTCCACGCCAAGGAGAGTCCAATCCGGACACAGCTATAGTCTTCGGCCTTCATATATTCACAGCCCATCAGTCCGGCCCAATGAATAACAGGCTGGACGCCTGAGGACCTCTTAGTCCAGGACTCCTTCAGTAGCCCCTGAACCTAGCTTCAATGACGAGGACTCCTGCGCGCAGATTGTCTTCGACATTGCAAGGCGGGTTCCCCTTCTTCTGAACTCCAAGATAGTCTTCGGACGTGATGGTTGTATCCGGACCTGTTACACACACCATACTCAACCGCAGAGAGAATATATGTATTTCACACGAGTTCTATCCGCTGACAGCTTTTTACAACACGACATAACGTCGGCCCGGTCATAATTTCGAACCGTTTTTCTTCTGCCATTCCACATTCCAAGACGTGGTCGCTATTGGCACGTCTTGTCGAAGCAGAGATCGTGTCCCCTTATTGCAGGATTCTCATCCATGCGGGCATGGGTAACCCAACCGTGCCATTTATACAGCCCTTGGGAATAGGCGGATCTTAAGGCGAGTGAGGAGGCGTTTAATATATGCTTCCTTTATAAGAGGATAAGGATTCCCTCTTCCTCTTCTCATGCTTTCTCTCTGTCTCCGCCTTTCTAATCTCGTGCTCCAGCGCCCAAGTTCTCATCTCCTTTCCCCTTAAGCAACCATGTCCGGATCCGGTGGTCAGGGCAAGTGGATGGGCTCCTCCGTCAAGGAGGAGGACATTACTGAGCTCCGGGCGGCCGGATATTTGGCGAAGGGAATCGCCCACCGCATGCCAGCCGAGGGACAAATCGTCCCCACGCCGGAGCCCAATGAGAGGGTAGTATTCCTCCCTCATTTCTTCCGCGGGCTAGGGTTTCCACTCCACCCTTTTGTCCGTAGGCTAATATATTATTACGGGGTAGATTTCGATGATATGTCCCTGAATTCCTTCCTCAACATCTCGGCGTTTATCTTCGTGTGTGAGGCCTTCCTCCGCATCCAACCCCACTTTGGGCTGTGGCTCAAAGTCTTCAACGTGAAGCCGAAGGTGGTGGATGGCCAGCACGCGGAGTGCGGAGGGGCAATGGTGAGTAAATTGTCCAACGTCTTCTGGCCCAAAGGCACCTTTGTGGATACGATAAAGGAGTGGAAGAAGCAGTGGCTCTACATACAGAACCACGTGGAACCAGCTGGGCCGCAGCTGCCGAATTCCACTCTGGCGCTCCTATGTGGCTCACCTCTTGGGTCGAGAAGAGTCTGGACTGGTGTACTCCTGACGAGCTGATAGCACTGCAGACGCGTGTTCAGAGCATGGTAACCAAGAGCGTTAAGCTCATTGATGTGATCCAGGTGATGTTAGTTCGCCGGATCCTTCCGTGCCAGCGCCGAAGTCGTCCTCTGTGGGAGTTCAATTCGAAGAAGCACTAGACCTTGGTGAGACTCTTCGAGACTACTCACGAAGGCACCTGGAAGTTGCTTTTTAAGGGCAACGAGAAGCCACCGGCCATGGATTCAGACCGTGGTCACGATTGTACACACCCCGCCAACAATATATGTTATTTCTGACGTATCCCCAACCTCATTGTTTCGAGGATGATGTCTGAGCTTTTATTATGGTTTCTTCAGGACTGGATGGAGAGGGCGAAGCGGATCCAGTGTCCGGCTCCGCTGCCTGAAGAACCAGTCATCCCGTGTCTAGCGAAGATGCTGGTACCGGCGCCATATAAGGCGCCGGAGAAGAAGGCCAAGAAGAAGGCAAAGGGGGCCAAGAGTGGCCTCCGCCGTAACTGTCGGGGACACCTGTAGAGCTCCTTTATTGGAAAGATAAGATAGTTGCAAGATGATGTATTATGGAACGAGTAAAGAGATTTGCCGGTAACGAGATTGAACTAGGTATTGGATACCGACGATCGAATCTCGGGCAAGTAACATACCGATGACAAAGGGAACAACGTATGTTGTTATGCGGTCTGACCGATAAAGATCTTTGTAGAATGTGTAGGAGCCAATATGGGCATCCAGGTCCCGCTATTGTTTATTGACCAGAGATTTGTCTCAGTCATGTCTACACTGTTCTCGAACCGTAGGGTCCGCACGCTTAAGGTTACGATGACAGTTATTATGAGTTTATGCATTTTGATGTACCGAAGTTTGTTCGGCGTCCCGGATGAGATCACGGACATGACGAGGAGTCTTGAAATGGTCGAGACGTAAAGATTGATATATTGGACGACTATATTCGGACATCGGAATGGTTCCGAGTGGTTTCGGAGAAAACAAGAGTGCCGGAGGGTTATCGGAACCCCCCCGGGAGAAGTATTGGGCCACATGGGCCTTAGTGGAGAGAGAGAGAGGGGCGGCCAGGGTGGGCCGCGCGCCCCCTCCCCCTCTGGTCCGAATTGGACTAGGAGAGGGGGGGCGGCGCCCCCCTTTCCCTCTCCCTCTCCCTCTTCCTTTCCCCCTCCTAGTAGGAGTAGGAAAGAGGGGAGTCCTACTCCTACTAGGAGGAGGACTCCTCCTCCTGGCGCGCGCCACAAGGGCCGGCCGACCTCCCCCCTTGCTCCTTTATATATGGGGGCAGGGGGGCACCCTAGGACACACAAGTTGATCTTCGTGATCATTCCTCAGCCGTGTGCGGTGCCCCCCTCCACCATATTCCACCTCGGTCATATTGTCGCAGTGCTTAGGCGAAGCCCTGCGTCGGTAGTTCATCAATATCGTCACCACGCCGTCGTGCTGACGAAACTCTTCCCCGAGAGCTTTGCTGGATCGGAGCCCGGAGAACGTCATCGAGTTGTACGTGTGTCAAGAACTCGGAGGCGCCGGAGTAACGGCGCTTGGATCGGTCGGATCGGGAGGAGGACGTACGACTACTTCCTCTATGTTGTGTCAACGCTTCCGCTTCGGTCTACGAGGGTACGTAGACAACACTCTCCCCTCTCGTTGCTATGCATCACCATGATCTTGCGTGTGCGTAGGAAATTTTTTGAAATTACTACGTTCCCCTACAATGGTATCCGAGCCTAGGTTTTTATGGTTTGATGTTGTGCACGAGTAGAACACAAGTGAGTTGTGGACGATACAAGTCATACTGCCTACCAGCATGTCATACTTTGGTTCGGCAGTATTGTTGGATGAAGCGGCCCGGACCGACATTACGCGTACGCTTACGCGAGACTAGTTCTACCGCCGTGCTTTGCACACAGGTGGCTGGCGGGTGTCAGTTTCTCCAACTTTAGTTGAACCGAGTATGGCTACGCCCGGTCCTTGAGAAGGTTAAAACGGAGTCTATTTGACAAACTATCGTTGTGGTTTTGATGCGTAGGTGAGATTGGTTCTTGCTTAAGCCCGTAGCAGCCACGTAAAATTTGCAACAAACAAAGTAGAGGACGTCTAACTTGTTTTTGCAGGGCATGTTGTGATGTGATATGGTCAAGACATGATGCTAAATTTTATTGTATGAGATGATCATGTTTTGTAACCGAGTTATCGGCAACCGGCAGGAGCCGTATGGTTGTCGCTTTATTGTATGCAATGCAATCGCCCTGTAAAGCTTTACTTTATCACTAAGCGGTAGCGATAGTCGTAGAAGCATAAGATTGGCGAGACGACAACGATGCTACGATGGAGATCAAGGTGTCGCGCCGGTGATGATGGTGATCATGATGGTGCTGCGGAGATGGAGATCACAAGCACAAGATGATTATGGCCATATCATATCACTTATATTGATTGCATGTGATGTTTATCTTTTTTTGCATCTTATCTTGCTTTGATTAACGGTAGCATTATAAGATGATCTCTCACTAAATTATCATAGTAATAGTGTTCTCCCTGAGTATGCACCATTGTGAAAGTTCTTCGTGCTGAGACACCACGTGATGATCGGGTGTGATAGGCTCTACGTTCAAATACAACGGGTGCAAAACAGTTGCACACGCGGAATACTCAGGTTTAACTTGACGAGCCTAGCATATAACAGATATGGCCTCGGAACACGGAGACCGAAAGGTCGAGCGTGAATCATATAGTAGATATGATCAACATAGTGATGTTCACCATTGAAACTACTCCATCTCACGTGATGATTGGACATGGTTTAGTTGATTTGGATCACGTGATCACTTAGAGGATTAGAGAGATGTCTATCTAAGTGGGAGTTCTTAAGTAATATGATTAATTGAACTTAAATTTATCATGAACTTAGTCCCTGATAGTATCTTGCTTGTTTATGTTGATTGTAGATAGATGGCTCGTGCTATTGTTCCGTTGAATTTTAATGCGTTCCTTGAGAAAGCAAAGTTGAAAGATGATGGTAGCAATTACACGGACTGGGTCCGTAACTTGAGGATTATCCTCATTGCTGCACAGAAGAGTTACGTCCTAGAAGCACCGCTGGGTGCCAGGCCTGCTGCTGGAGCTGCGCCAGATGTTATGAATGTCTGGCAGAGCAAAGCTGATGACTACTCGATAGTTCAGTGTGCCATGCTTACGGCTTAGAACCGGGACTTCAACGACGTTTTGAACATCATGGAGCATATGAGATGTTCCAGGAGTTGAAGTTAATATTCCAACAAAATGCCCGGATTGAGAGATATGAAGTCTCCAATAAGTTCTATAGCTGCAAGATGGAAGAGAATGGTTCTGTCAGTGAGCATATACTCAGAATGTCTGGGTATTATAATCACTTGAATCAACTGGGAGTCAATCTTCCGGATGATTGTGTCATTGACAGAATTCTCCAATCACTGCCACCAAGCTACAAAGGCTTCGTGATGAACTATAATATGCAAGGGATAGATAAGACTATGCCCGAGCTCTTCGCAATGCTAAAAGCTGCGGAGGTAGAAATCAAGAAGGAGCATCAAGTGTTGATGGTTAACAAGACCACTAGTTTCAAGAAAAAGGGCAAAGGGAAGAAGAAGGGGAACTTCAAGAAGAACAGCAAACAAGTTGCTGCTCAAGAGAAGAAACCCAAGTCTGGACCTAAGCCTGAAACTGAGTGCTTCTACTGCAAGCAGACTGGTCACTGGAAGCGGAACTGCCCCAAGTATTTGGCGGATAAGAAGGATGGCAAGGTGAACAAAGGTATATGTGATATACATGTTATTGATGTGTACCTTACTAATGCTAGCAGTAGCACCTGGGTATTTGATACTGGTTCTGTTGCTAATATTTGCAACTCGAAACAGGGACTACGGATTAAGCGAAGATTGGTTAAGGACGAGGTGACGATGCGCGTGAGAAACGGTTCCAAAGTTGATGTGATCGCGGTCGGCACGCTACCTCTGCATCTACCTTCGGGATTAGTATTAGACCTGAATAATTGTTATTTGGTGCCAGCGTTAAGCATGAACATTATATCTGGATCTTGTTTGATGCGAGACGGCTATTCATTTAAATCAGAGAATAATGGTTGTTCTATTTATATGAGTAATATCTTTTATGGTCATGCACCCTTGAAGAGTGGTCTATTATTGATGAATCTCGATAGTAGTGATACACATATTCATAGTGTTGAAGCCAAAAAATACAGAGTTGATAATGATAGTGCAACTTATTTGTGGCACTGCCGTTTAGGTCATATCGGTGTAAAACGCATGAAGAAACTCCATACTGATGGACTTTTGGAGCCACTTGATTATGAATCACTTGGCACTTGCGAACCGTGCCTCATGGGCAAGATGACTAAAACACCGTTCTCCGGTACTATGGAGAGAGCAACAGATTTATTGGAGATCATACATACAGATGTATGTGGTCCAATGAATGTTGAGGCTCGTGGCGGATATCGTTATTTTCTCACCTTCACAGATGATTTAAGCAGATATGGTTATGTCTACTTAATGAAACACAAGTCTGAAACATTTGAAAAGTTCAAAGAATTTCAGAGTGAAGTTGAAAATCATCGTAACAAGAAAATAAAGTTTCTACGATCTGATCGTGTGTCACATCCTACCTAGTTCATGCATTAGAGTGTGCATCATGTTTTCTTTTGACAGAAATTTGAAATGGGGAAGCCAGAACCCCCAGCACCCCTCCTGAAATCAACTAGGGTTTACTAAAATCTTTTTCAATGAACCTGAAATGCCCTTCTAAAATGTTCATCATCTTTGCTTTGGTCTTAAACCTCTGGCAAAAATAGTGCACATTTTTCTAGGTCAACAAAAGGTCATTGAATTAATGCATTAGTATTTGGAATTTGGGCATTTAAAATTTATAAAATATTTCAAATGCTCAAATATCTCCAAACTAAAATGTTTCTTGCTGGAAATATTCCAACTAAGGACCAGGTGCGGTTTGGTGATTTTTGGAGTTGTGCTAGTATTTTTAATAAGTCTACAAAGTTACAAAAGAAATAGAAAAGGAAAATAAAAGGGAAAGCTTACCTGGCGCCTGCGAACCGGCCCACCTGCCGGCCCAGCCCAGCTGCCGCGCCAGCGAGCTGCTTGGCTCGGCCAGGCAGGCACGCAGGTGCTCGACGCCGGCACCAGCGGGCGCCACGCACCTCCCCGCCGCCCTGCTTCACCTCCCCGCCGCCCTGCTGCCCTGGACGCGCTCCACGTCGTGCCCCCGACGCCCTGGACACGTCCACTTCCCCCTGCCTCTCTCCCTCGCTCCCCTTCGCCATGGCCGACGCCACCGTCGCCGCTCCGCCGTCATAGACGCAGCCACCGTCGTCCCCGTGCCACGAGACCGTGTCCAACCTCTCCGCCGTCGTCGACTTCGTCGAGCAGCACGAGCTCGAGCACTCGCGTGCCCCGAAGCCACCGCACCGACCCCACCCGAGTCCACCGTCGCCGGAGATCCCCTTCAACGCCGTCGCCGCACCAGCTCGTCCCCGACCACGCCGTCTGGCTCTGCGAGTTCGCTGTGAGCATAGCCACCTCCCCATCCTCTCCTTTCCTCCTCTCGTGCACCACAGCGACTGCACGTAGTTCAACCGCACGCGCCGCCGCGGAGCTCGTCGCCGACGAGGCTCCGGCCACCCAACGGCCGCGCCACCCTGTCCACCAGCCTCACCGCACACCCAGGGCCCCGACGCATCACTCCACGTGCCTCGCCGTGCCCCGCAGCCCCGGTTTCACCTTCGCCCGAGCCCCGGCGCCACCAAACTCGTCGCCGGCGCCAACTCCGGCCACCCCGACCCCAACCAACTCCACCAAGAGTTGCGGGTCAGCTCCCGCATCACGTAGACGTGCTCCGCCGTCGATTTGGTCGCCGGAGCACGAATCTACACTTCCTCCGCCGCGTCTGGACGTCGCCGGCGGCTCAACGCCGGCGGAGTTGACCCGTTGACCCCCTGTGTCTATGACATGTGGGCCCCGCCCGCTAACTAATCCAGGATTAGGAATAATCTAATCTGTTTAAACTAATGACCCTGACACGCGGGACCCACGCGTCAGGTTTGACCTGGACCGGGTCTGTTGACCTGCTGAGGTCAGCATGACCTCATGCTGACGCCACAATTAATTTTCTGGATTTATTTTTGCACAGGAAATTCCAGAAATTAGTTCAAACTTCAAAAATTCATAGAAAATTATCTATAACTCCAAATGCAAAGTTTTATATATGAAAAATTATCAAAAAAATCCAACCTATCCATTGGTACTGGTTTCATGCATGTCAGAACAAGTTAAACCCACTGTTTAGGCATTACAAGTTGATACACTATATGATCTTCATAAATGAGCTACCATTTGAATCTTTGGTTCAAATGGGTTCATTCCCTTCTGGTTTAACTTGCACTAGGTCAGGGCACATCCATATTGCCACGTCATAGCATGCATCATATTGTTGCATATTGCCATGTATTGATTGTGTTCCGATGTGTTCATCGTGGTAGGTTCTGCCTCCGAGGATATCTCCGAGTATCCAACTGAAGGGCAGTATCCCACGACCACTCCATCAGGCAAGCAAACCATTGATCATTCCGATACAAACCCATGTTCTCGCTTCTGCTCTCGTTTACTGCATTAAGACAACGCGTTTCAAACTGCTGTGTGTCGCGGTAGTTGAACCCACTTCCTTTGCATGACCTGTCATTGCCACAGTAACTAGATGAAACCCACTAGCATGTGTAGGAGTTGATTGAGCCAATACATGTGTATGTGTGTTCCTACCATGCTATGCTTGCTATGCTTAGAGTTGTGTCAGGTCTGGCTCATCGGGGTGATGATCCGGAGTGAAAGGTTGTATCGTTGTCAATAGTGTGGAAGTGTTGAACACGATTTGGTAAAGGAATCGATGGAAGGACATGTAGGAGTACATGGTGGGTTGTTTCATTGAGGCCGTCCTTAAGAACTGAGATCTGTGTGTGTGATTTAAGACTCAGCTACTACCGCGCATTGGGCCCGAAACCAATGGACCCTCTCGGCTTCTTGATCACGCTTGTCCTCTGTCCAGGAGTTGCAAAGTAGTTTCTGGTGTTTGTAGCATGCTGGGGGCCGCACGCAGCGCTGACCATCGGGGTGGGCTGTGTTGCGGTAGGCACGTGGCACGGTGTACCGACTCGCCCGTTTGGTGTCTCGGGAACCCTGTTCACATCGTTCGGGGCCGTTAGTGGAAACCTCGGCCGGACTCCCTGCGGATGGAACCCGAATAGGCGATAAACCTGGACTAGAGACTTGAGTGTTTAGGTAGGCCGTGGCCGACACCCTCGTTGGGCTTCCGCTTGAAGGTTGCCGAGTACATGTCGTGTAAACGGCGATAAGTGGTGAGAGCGTGTGTGAAGAAGTACACCCCTGCAGGGTATAAATCTATTCGAATAGCCGCGTCCGCGGTAAAGGACTACTTGGTCACCTATACAGTTCATAGATAAGTTAAATGGATACTACTAAAAATCTCAAGATAAGTGTGAGTACCGCGGATGGCCCTCTCGTAGGATGGCGAGAGAGGATCCACGGTGGAGTATTGTGATGGTGATAGTGGACTCGTGTGCGACCAATGTTTTACAAGTGGTGTCTATCGTAGGATAGCTTAGCCAAGAGTCAAAGCTGGCTTGCTGCAATAACCCCACTACCTTATTGAGAATGTGCATGTATAGTAGGTTCCTGTTGTAAGACTTGCTGAGTACCTCCGTACTCATGTTGCTTTAATCATGTTTTTCAGACGACTGCACAAACCCCTCTGATGGGTTCTATGTAGACCTCGACGTTGACGAGTGACTTATCACCCAGGTGGTGATCCAAGACTTGTGAAGGGTCGCTGTAGATAGACAGGCTTTGTCAAGCCTTCTTTCTTTCTAGTGTCTGTACTCAGACTACTTTGCTTCCGCATGTGCTTGTATGTTTGTATGACTTGAGTGTTGGGTCATGTGACCCCTATCTGTATGGATGATATGTATGGCTCCTCGGAGCCTTCTAAATAAAGTACTTGAGTCGTAGAGTACTGTTGTGATGCCATGTTGTATTTACTCATATCGGGCATATTGTGTGTATGATTGAAATGCTTGGTATGAGTGGGATCCGACTATCTAGTTGTTTATCCTTGGCAGCCTTTCATATGGGGAAATGTAAGTCTTGTGCTTCTGAGCGATAGTAGTCCGCTACAGCCCGGTTCACCGGAGTCCTGCTAGCCCAGCACTACTACTTGGACACTTGACCGGCCGGCATGTGTTTCACGTCGTTCCTATGTCTGTCCCTTCGGGGAAATGTCACGCGCTGTTATTCGGAGTCCTGCCTAGCCTGCTACAGCCCGGGTTACCGGAGTCCTGTTAGCCCAGTGCTACAGCCCGAATAGATGCGTTGATGACCGACATGCTCGATGTGATTCATGTATGCCTGTCCTCATAGGCTAGCGCCGCTTTGGGTTCACGACTAGCCATGTCGGCCCGGGTTCTCTGTCATATGGATGCTAGCGACACTATCATATACGTGAGCCAAAAGGCGCAAACGGTCCCGGGCCAGGTAAGGTGGCACCCGTGGGAGTACCGTGCGTGAGGCCGCAAAGTGATATGACGTGTTACACGCTGGATCGATGTGGCTTAGGATCGGGGTCCTGACAGCGTTGGCATCAGAGCCGGACTGCCTGTAGGTTCGCTAAGCCAAACTGGTCGATGTCGAGTCTAGAAATGCTTTAGTTATATGTAGGGGAATTGATTGTGGAAGGGAACGTAAGGCTCTTTTACTCCTTTACCTTATGCCCTCTATTCTGAGTCATTCTCTTCTCATTCTACGTGGGTTAAGGACTAGGCTCTCTTCTCTCTATCAGGTTCACGTGTTACTAAATCTGTAGTAACTTATAGGATTGTTGGATACAACCCAGTTCAGTTCTACTAAAGTTTAGTATGTTGCCAATTGAACCAGAACCTTGATATGTTGTTGTTGAGTGGTTTCGCAAACTGTTGTGGATGTCTCAATTCTTTTTCTGAGCATTTACAGCCGTTATGCTGTCCAATTTCATCCAGAAATTCTAATGCCTTTGCACTATTTTGTGCTTTCAGATGGCTACCCGTCCCCAAAACCAAGTGGTTCGTCTGACCCGTTGCATCGGTGTATGTGGTCATACCGCCATGTTGGTTCGAGTGATGGTTGAGGCAGGATACCGATGGTACCCTGAATACACCGTCGAAGAGCAGTTTAGAGATTTCAACCAGAGCCAATATCTGTGTACGGTCAGGATATATCCGTCTTATCCCGGAGCCACGGAACCACTCCACCGTTCTTATGGACTCGGGATCACCATTGGGATGTCCGTTCAAGATGCAGCCTACTCGATGATGACCATTATGCGAGCTAGAACTGCCTTGTTGAGCAACACTGAATTTCGCTACATGCCAGCATCCCTCCCTGGGGCGCATGGTTACCTTCAGGGCATGTACAGTGATGCATCCCATGAGGACTCACTCCTTTGCACCACTACTGAGATGTTGGAAGATAAGGACCGTGAAAACCGGGCCTTGCGTATGGAGCTCTTTAATGCTCGTGCTGATCATTGGGCCACCTGGACGAGGTTTGCACCTGCTGTGCAAGCCGGATACATGGACACGAGAGACTTGTACCCCGTGCGGGCTAGTCTGCCAGACTTCATGGAATGGCGTGAGGTGGGAGGCATCACCCCTCCTCGTGGGCCTCTTCTGCCGCCATCTGTTGGACCGAGGCCGCACCCAAGTCCCTATGGTCCACAAGCACCGCAGGACCGTCTGTTCCCAGATGACCATGTTCCGCTTCCAGGTCTGGGTGGTGACTTCTATGAGGACTTCTACGGAGCCGTTTGAGCTAGTAGCAGGCTCGCTAGTAATGTAATAGTTGTATGTCCACCGTCCTGCGTGATTGTGGAATATAACTTAGTGTGTATCAATTCCGGAGGTGTAGAAAAATAATGTATAGGAGCTTGGAATGCCTCCGATGAGATGTAACGTCTTTCGCCTTAGTTGTACCTCAACTTGAGCTTGTACTAAACTATGTATGATGTGTATGACCGTTGGTATATATATAGCAGTTTCTATATTACCATGTCATGCGGATGATCATCTCTGCATTCCTTGTTACCCATTACATTCCGCACTTCCTTGGCCAGATTTTGCCATCCTGGTTTAAATCGTTGTTTTGTTTCCCAGGATGGTCAACACCCGCAGCAACCCTGCTGCTTCGGAGCAGGGAGAAGCTAGTGCACCTAGAGAGGAAAGTCTGCCTCAACCACCTTCTCTAGCCGAAGTGATGCTGGAGGCAGAGCGCAACAGGCGCGACACCAACCGCTTGTTAGAGCGGATTGAGCAGAACACTGCACGCCAGCAGAGGATCAATTCGGTGTCCATCAATGACTTTGTCAAGCTGTACCCGCCAAAGTTCAATCATTCCATCGAGCCTCTCGATGCGGATGACTGGCTCCGCAGCATCGCCCACAAGCTACGTTCTGCCAACGTAGCTGAAGATGATAAAGTCACCTTTGCTGCCTATCACCTTGAAGGGCCTGCCAGCCTTTGGTGGGAGAATTATGAAGCTATGCGCCCGGTCGGCCAACTCACTACTTGGGCTGATTTCAGTGCCGCTTTTCGTGAGCATCATATCCCGGAAGGTCTTATGGATCGCAAGAGGGAGGAGTTTTGTAACTTCACCCAGGGGAAGCTGACTGTGGATGCATACAGTCGCGAGTTTGGGAAGCTTGCACGCTATGCTCCCGAAGAGGTATCCACCGATGCCAAGAAGCAGGCAAGGTTCCGCAAGGGACTTAGCCCTGAGCTCCGACGTGACCTTCGTCTGCATGAATGCACTTCTTTTCCGAAGCTAGTCAATAAGGCCATCAGTGCCGAGACAGGGCAGAATGATTTTGAAGCTTCACGCAAGCACTCCCGTGACTATGGATCTTCATCCGGCTCTGGATCTCAGAAGCGCCGGGTCTGGATTCCAAATTCTGCTATGCCACCCAGGTATACCCCGAGGCCATCCTTTGAGGCGCCTCGCCCCAATCAGCAATATATGCCGCCCAAGACTTTTGGTGGCCCCACTGCCAATGCTGCTCCACGCCCCAATTCGATAACTTGCTTCAAGTGTGGTGAGCCGGGCCACTACATCCGTGAGTGTCCCCAGAACAACCCCAGCCAGTTCGGAAAGTCTGTTGGACGTGGTAAGTCAACAGCGAAGGTGCTTGTCGCCAAGCCAGCCACCACTGCTCGTGGCCATGTCAACTACGTCTCAGCTGAAGAGACTCAAGAGGACCCCAACGTCGTTCTCGGTACGCTCCTTGTTAATTGCCATCCGGCAACTGTTCTCTTTGATACTGGAGCATCTCATTCGTTTATTTCTGAGAGCTATGCTCGATTGCACAACACTACCTTTAGTGACATGCCCACCTCCATGGAAATTCAAACCCCTGGTTCTAAGTGGCAAACCTCTAGAATCAGCCATGGAAATGAAATTCTTGTTGACAGATTGGTCTTCCTTGCGTCACTAATAGCTCTCAAGTCTTCAGACATAAACATCATCTTGGGTATGGACTGGATGTCAGCTCATTACGCCAAGATCGACTGCTCAACTAGAACTGTTCAACTTACCCATCCATCGGGCAAGACAGTCAATGTTTTGACCCAAGTATCGGAGCGTCAGCTCTACTCTCTAAATGCCAATCCCCTTCCAGACCTTGAAGATGTTCCGGTAGTCCGTGACTTCCCGGATGTCTTTCCAGAGGAACTGCCAGGTGTTCCACCTGACAGAGATGTCGAGTTCGTGATAGACCTTGTTCCAGGAACCGTTCCAATCTCTAGGAGACCTTATAAGATGGCACCCCTAGAACTAGCCGAGCTTAAGAAACAACTCGATGAGTCCTTGCAAAAGGGTTTCATCCATCCTAGTTCATCTCCATGGGCTTGCCCCGTCCTCTTCGTCAAGAAGAAGGATGGAACGGATCGGATGGTTGTAGATTACCGACCTGTCAATTTGGTCACTATCAAGAACTAGTATCCGCTCCCCAGGATCAACGACCTGTATGACCAGCTCGCTGGATCCTCAGTCTTTTCCAAGATGGATTTGAGGTTGGGCTACCATCAAATCAAAATCAAGAACGGGGACATTCCCAAAACGGCTTTCGTTACTCGTTACGGCCAATACGAGTACACCGTCATGTCCTTCGGTTTAACCAATGCTCCAGCCACCTTCTCTCGGTTAATGAACTCGATTTTCATGGAGTACTTGGATAAATTCGTCGTGGTATACCTCGATGATATACTCATCTACTCCAAGAATGAGGAAGAACATGCCGAACATCTAAGGCTAGTATTGACGAAACTCCGAGAGCATCGCCTTTATGCCAAATTCTCCAAGTGCGAATTCTGGTTGCCAGAAGTGACCTATCTAGGCCATGTAATCTCTGGCAAGGGCATTGCTGTCAATCCCGAGCGAGTTCAAGCTGTCCTTGACTGGACTCCACCTGAAACGGTCAAGCAAGTCCGTAGTTTTCTTGGTTTGGCGAGCTATTGCCGCCGCTTCGTCGAGAATTTCTCCAAGGTTGCTAAGCCTCTAACTGAACTCCTCAAGAAAGATAAAAAGTTCGAGTGGACCCCACAGTGCGAGTTCAGCTTTCAGGAACTGAAAAGACGCCTGACATCTGCTCCCGTACTGGTACCACCAGATTTCTCCAAGGACTTTGTTATCTATTGCGACGCCTCGCGACAAGGACTAGGTTGCATACTCATGCAAGATCGTCATGTGATTGCCTACGCTTCTCGACAGTTGCGTCCACATGAGGATAATTATCCCACACATGATCTAGAGCTTGCAGCAGTAGTCCATGCACTCAAAACCTGGCGACATTACCTTCTGGGTAATCGTTGCGAAATTTACACTGATCACCAAAGTTTGAAATATATCTTCACCCAACCGGATTTGAATCTCAGGCAAAGACGTTGGGTCGAGTTGATCTCGGATTACGACTTAGGAATAACTTACACCCCAGGCAAAGCCAATGTCATGGCTGATGCACTAAGTCGTAAATCTTATTGTAACAACCTGATGTTACAACAAAGTCAACCACTTCTCCACGAGGAATTTCATAAACTTAACCTTCACATTGTTCCTCGAGGATTCCTTTCCACCCTGGTGGCGAAACCTAACCTTACGGATCAGATCATCAAGGCACAAAAGGTGGATCCGGGAATTTCCCGTATCAAGAGAAACATCAAGAAGGGAGTTGCAGATTGTTTCTCCATCGATGGTCAAGGTGTTGTGTTCTTTGGAAACCGTCTAGTGGTTCCCAAGGTACGCAACTTGAGACGATTGATCCTTAAGGAAGCTCATGAATCCCCTCTCACCATTCATCCCGGTAGTACTAAGATGTATCAAGACCTACGCCAGAGGTTTTGGTGGACTAGGATGAAGAGAGAAATCGCTCAATACATTGCAACTTGCGACGTCTGTCGTCGTGTTAAAGCAGAGCATCAACGGCCTGCTGGCACCCTTCAACCATTGCAGATTCCTGAATGGAAATGGGATAAAATCGGTATGGATTTCATTACCGGGTTTCCCAGAACCAAGAGAGGGAATAATGCTATCTTCGTTGTTGTCGATCGTCTCTCCAAAGTAGCCCACTTCTTACCTGTTCGCGAGAGTATAACCGCTAGCCAGCTAGCGGATTTGTACATCTCTCGAATAGTATCTCTCCATGGTGTTCCATTGGAAATTAATTCAGACCGTGGAAGTCTTTTCACCTCTCGATTTTGGGAAAGTTTCCAAAATGCTATGGGGACTCGTCTCTCCTTTAGCACCGCCTTCCATCCTCAGTCAAGTGGTCAAGTAGAACGAGTCAATCAAATTCTCGAGGATATGCTCCGAGCTTCTGTCATCTCTTTCGGTATGAATTGGGAGAAGTGCCTTCCATTCGCCGAGTTCGCTTATAACAACAGTTATCAAGCTAGCCTGGGTAAAGCTCCTTTCGAAGTTCTTTATGGACGAAAATGTCGGACGCCTCTTAACTGGTCAGAAACCGGCGAGAGACAACTCTTTGGCCCGGACATGATCCAGGACGCAGAAGAGCAGGTTCGTATTATTCGTGAGAAGTTGAAAACCGCCCAGTCTCGACAAAAGAGTCAGTATGACCGCAAGCATAAGCCCATGGCTTATGAAGTCGGCGAGATGGCTTACCTCCGGGTTACACCTTTAAAGGGGACCCATCGATTCGGTATCAAAGGCAAATTGGCTCCTCGTTACATTGGACCCTTTCGCATTCTTGCCAAACGAGGGGAAGTTGCCTACCAACTGGAACTACCTCCGCATCTCTCCAGAGTCCATGATGTCTTCCACGTTTCTCAACTCAGGCGTTGCTTCGCGGATCCTATCCGTGGAGTGGACCACGAAACGCTTGATCTCCAAGATAACCTCACTTATCGGGAATACCCCGTTCGTATCCTTGATCAAGCCGAGCGTACCACTCGACGCCACAATATCAAGTTTCTCAAGGTTCAATGGTCACACCATTCCGAGCAAGAAGCTACATGGGAAAGGGAGGATCGTCTTCGACTTGAGTATCCCACCTTCTTTCCGACAGATCCTAAATCTCGGGACGAGATTCTTTTGAGTGGGGGTGAGTTGTCACATCCTACCTAGTTCATGCATTAGAGTGTGCATCATGTTTTCTTTTGACAGAAATTTGAAATGGGGAAGCCAGAACCCCCAGCACCCCTCCTGAAATCAACTAGGGTTTACTAAAATCTTTTTCAATGAACCTGAAATGCCCTTCTAAAATGTTCATCATCTTTGCTTTGGTCTTAAACCTCTGGCAAAAATAGTGCACATTTTTCTAGGTCAACAAAAGGTCATTGAATTAATGCATTAGTATTTGGAATTTGGGCATTTAAAATTTATAAAATATTTCAAATGCTCAAATATCTCCAAACTAAAATGTTTCTTGCTGGAAATATTCCAACTAAGGACCAGGTGCGGTTTGGTGATTTTTGGAGTTGTGCTAGTATTTTTAATAAGTCTAAAAAGTTACAAAAGAAATAGAAAAGGAAAATAAAAGGGAAAGCTTACCTGGCGCTTGCGAACCGGCCCACCTGCCGGCCCAGCCCAGCTGCCGCGCCAGCGAGCTGCTTGGCTCGGCCAGGCAGGCACGCAGGTGCTCGACGCCGGCACCAGCGGGCGCCACGCACCTCCCCGCCGCCCTGCTTCACCTCCCCGCCGCCCTGCTGCCCTGGACGCGCTCCACGTCGTGCCCCCGACGCCCTGGACACGTCCACTTCCCCCTGCCTCTCTCCCTCGCTCCCCTTCGCCATGGCCGACGCCACCGTCGCTGCTCCGCCGTCATAGCCGCAGCCACTGTCGTCCCCGTGCCACGAGACCGTGTCCAACCTCTCCGCCGTCGTCGACTTCGTCGAGCAGCACGAGCTCGAGCGCTCGCGTGCCCCGAAGCCACCGCACCGACCCCACCCGAGTCCATCGTCGCCGGAGATCCCCTTCAACGCCGTCGCCGCACCAGCTCGTCCCCGACCACGCCGTCTGGCTCTGCGAGTTCGCTGTGAGCATAGCCACCTCCCCATCCTCTCCTTTCCTCCTCTCGTGCACCACAGCGACTGCACGTAGTTCAACCGCACGCGCCGCCGCGGAGCTCGTCGCCGACGAGGCTCCGGCCACCCAACGGCCGCGCCACCCTGTCCACCAGCCTCACCGCACACCCAGGGCCCCGACGCATCACTCCACGCGCCTCGCCGTGCCCCGCAGCCCCAGTTTCACCTTCGCCCGAGCCCCGACGCCGCCAAACTCGTCGCCGGCGCCAACTCCGGCCACCCCGACCCCAACCAACTCCACCAAGAGTTGCGGGTCAGCTCCCGCATCACGTAGACGTGCTCCGCCGTCGATTTGGTCGCCGGAGCACGAATCTACACTTCCTCCGCCGCGTCTGGACGTCGCCGGCGGCTCAACGCCGGCGGAGTTGACCCGTTGACCCCCTGGGTCTATGACATGTGGGCCCCGCCCGCTAACTAATCCAGGATTAGGAATAATCTAATCTGTTTAAACTAATGACCCTGACACGCGGGACCCACGCGTCAGGTTTGACCTGGACCGGGTCTGTTGACCTGCTGAGGTCAGCATGACCTCATGCTGACGCCACAATTAATTTTCTGGATTTATTTTTGCACAGGAAATTCCAGAAATTAGTTCAAACTTCAAAAATTCATAGAAAATTATCTATAACTCCAAATGCAAAGTTTTATATATGAAAAATTATCAGAAAAATCCAACCTATCCATTGGTACTGGTTTCATGCATGTCAGAACAAGTTAAACCCACTGTTTAGGCATTACAAGTTGATACACTATATGATCTTCATAAATGAGCTACCATTTGAATCTTTGGTTCAAATGGGTTCATTCCCTTCTGGTTTAACTTGCACTAGGTCAGGGCACATCCATATTGCCATGTCATAGCATGCATCATATTGTTGCATATTGCCATGTATTGATTGTGTTCCGATGTGTTCATCGTGGTAGGTTCTGCCTCCGAGGATATCTCCGAGTATCCAACTGAAGGGCAGTATCCCACGACCACTCCATCAGGCAAGCAAACCATTGATCATTCCGATACAAACCCATGTTCTCGCTTCTGCTCTCGTTTACTGCATTAAGACAACGCGTTTCAAACTGCTGTGTGTCGCGGTAGTTGAACCCACTTCCTTTGCATGACCTGTCATTGCAACAGTAACTAGATGAAACCCACTAGCATGTGTAGGAGTTGATTGAGCCAATACATGTGTATGTGTGTTCCTACCATGCTATGCTTGCTATGCTTAGAGTTGTGTCAGGTCTGGCTCATCGGGGTGATGATCCGGAGTGAAAGGTTGTATCGTTGTCAATAGTGTGGAAGTGTTGAACACGATTTGGTAAAGGAATCGATGGAAGGCCATGTAGGAGTACATGGTGGGTTGTTTCATTGAGGCCGTCCTTAAGAACTGAGATCTGTGTGTGTGATTTAAGACTCAGCTACTACCGCGCATTGGGCCCGAAACCAATGGACCCTCTCGGCTTCTTGATCACGCTTGTCCTCTGTCCAGGAGTTGCAAAGTAGTTTCTGGTGTTTGTAGCATGCTGGGGGCCGCACGCAGCGCTGACCATCGGGGTGGGCTGTGTTGCGGTAGGCACGTGGCACGGTGTACCGACTCGCCCGTTTGGTGTCTCGGGAACCCTGTTCACATCGTTCGGGGCCGTTAGTGGAAACCTCGGCCGGACTCCCTGCGGATGGAACCCGAATAGGCGATAAACCTGGACTAGAGACTTGAGTGTTTAGGTAGGCCGTGGCCGACACCCTCGCTGGGCTTCCGCTTGAAGGTTGCCGAGTACATGTCGTGTAAACGGCGATAAGTGGTGAGAGCGTGTGTGAAGAAGTACACCCCTGCAGGGTATAAATCTATTCGAATAGCCGCGTCCGCGGTAAAGGACTACTTGGTCACCTATACAGTTCATAGATAAGTTGAATGGATACTACTAAAAATCTCAAGATAAGTGTGAGTACCGCGGATGGCCCTCTCGTAGGATGGCGAGAGAGGATCCACGGTGGAGTATTGTGATGGTGATAGTGGACTCGTGTGCGACCAATGTTTTACAAGTGGTGTCTATCGTAGGATAGCTTAGCCAAGAGTCAAAGCTGGCTTGCTGCAATAACCCCACTACCTTATTGAGAATGTGCATGTATAGTAGGTTCCTGTTGTAAGACTTGCTGGGTACCTCCGTACTCATGTTGCTTTAATCATGTTTTTCAGACGACTGCACAAACCCCTCTGATGGGTTCTATGTAGACCTCGACGTTGACGAGTGACTTATCACCCAGGTGGTGATCCAAGACTTGTGAAGGGTCGCTGTAGATAGACAGGCTTTGTCAAGCCTTCTTTCTTTCTAGTGTCTGTACTCAGGCTACTTTGCTTCCGCATGTGCTTGTATGTTTGTATGACTTGAGTGTTGGGTCATGTGACCCCTATCTGTATGGATGATATGTATGGCTCCTCGGAGCCTTCTAAATAAAGTACTTGAGTCGTAGAGTACTGTTGTGATGCCATGTTGTATTTACTCATATCGGGCATATTGTGTGTATGATTGAAATGCTTGGTATGAGTGGGATCCGACTATCTAGTTGTTTATCCTTGGCAGCCTTTCATATGGGGAAATGTAAGTCTTGTGCTTCTGAGCGATAGTAGTCCGCTACAGCCCGGTTCACCGGAGTCCTGCTAGCCCAGCACTACTGCTTGGACACTTGACCGGCCGGCATGTGTTTCACGTCGTTCCTATGTCTGTCCCTTCGGGGAAATGTCACGCGCTGTTATTCGGAGTCCTGCCTAGCCTGCTACAGCCCGGGTTACCGGAGTCCTGTTAGCCCAGTGCTACAGCCCGAATAGATGCGTTGATGACCGACATGCTCGATGTGATTCATGTATGCCTGTCCTCATAGGCTAGCGCCGCTTTGGGTTCACGACTAGCCATGTCGGCCCGGGTTCTCTGTCATATGGATGCTAGCGACACTATCATATACGTGAGCCAAAAGGCGCAAACGGTCCCGGGCCAGGTAAGGTGGCACCCGTGGGAGTACCGTGCGTGAGGCCGCAAAGTGATATGACGTGTTACACGCTGGATCGATGTGGCTTAGGATCAGGGTCCTGACATCGTGGAGGAGAATATTTGAGTTACGAGTTTGGTCTACATTTGAAACAATGCGGAATCGTTTCGCAACTCACGCCACCCGGAACACCACAACGCAATGGTGTGTCCAAACGTCGTAATCGTACTTTACTAGATATGGTGCAATCTATGATGTCTCTTACAGATTTACCGCTATCGTTTTGGGGTTATGCTTTAGAGACGGCCGCATTCACGTTAAATAGGACACCGTCAAAATCCGTTGAGACGACGCCTTATGAACTATGGTTTAGCAAGAAACTAAAGTTATCGTTTCCTAAAGTTTGGGGTTGCGTGAAAAAGCTTCAACCTGATAAGCTCGAACCCAAATCGGAAAAATGTGTCTTCATAGGATATCCAAAAGAAACTGTTGGATACACCTTCTATCACAGATCCGAAGGCAAGACTTTTGTTGCTAAATTCGGAGTCTTTTGTAGAAAAGGAGTTTCTCTCGAAAGAAGTGAGTGGGAGGAAAGTAGAACTTGATGAGGTAACTGTACCTGCTCCCTTATTGGAAAGTAGTACATCACAGAAATCTGATTCTATAGCACCTACACCAATTAGTGAGGAAGCTGATGATATTGATCATGAAGCTTCAGATCAAGTTACTACAGAACCTCGTAGATCAACCAGAGTAAGATCCGCACCAGAATGGTACGGCAATCCCGTTCTGGAAGTCATGCTACTAGATCATGACGAACCTACGAACTATGAAGAAGCGATGGTGAGCCCAGATTCCGCAAAGTGGCTAGAAGCCATGAAATCTGAGATGGGATCCATGTATGACAACAAAGTGTGGACTTTGGTTGACTTGCCCGAGGGTCGGCAAGCAATAGAGAATAAGTGGATCTTTAAGAAGAAGACTAACGCTGATGGTAATGTTACTATCTACAAAGCTCGACTTGTCGCAAAAGGTTTCCGACAAGTTCAAGGGATTGACTACGATGAGACCTTCTCACCCGTAGCGATGCTTAAGTCTGTCCGAATCATGTTAGCAATTGCCGCATTTTATGATTATGAAATTTGGCAAATGGATGTAAAGACTGCATTCCTGAATGGATTTCTGAAAGAAGAGTTGTATATGATGCAACCAGAAGGTTTTATCGATCCAAAGGGAGCTAACAAAGTGTGCAAGCTCCAGCGATCCATTTATGGACTGGTGCAAGCATCTCGGAGTTGGAATAAACGCTTTGACAGTGTGATCAAAGCATTTGGGTTTGTACAGACTTTTGGAGAAGCCTGTATTTACAAGAAAGTGAGTGGGAGCTCTGTAGCATTTCTGATATTATATGTAGATGACATATTACTGACTGGAAATGATATAGAATTTCTGGATAGCATAATTGGACTTTCACAAAGCACATACCTTGACAAAGTTTTGAAGAAGTTCAAAATGGATCAAGCAAAGAAAGGGTTCTTGCCTGTGTTACAAGGTGTGAAGTTGAGTAAGACTCAATGCCCGACCACTGCAGAAGATAGAGAGAAGATGAAAGATGTTCCCTATGCTTCAGCCATAGGCTCTATCATGTATGCAATGCTGTGTACCAGACCTGATGTGTGCCTTGCTATAAGTTTAGCAGGGAGGTACCAAAGTAATCCAGGAGTGGATCACTGGACAGCGGTCAAGAACATCCTGAAGTACCTGAAAAGGACTAAGGAAATGTTTCTCATATATGGAGGTGACAAAGAGCTCATCGTAAACGGTTATGTTGATGCAAGCTTTGACACTGATCCGGACGATTCTAAATCGCAAACCGGATACGTATTTACATAAACGGTGGAGCTGTCAGTTGGTGCAGTTCTAAACAAAGCGTCGTGGCGGGATCTACATGTGAAGCGGAGTACATAGCTGCTTCGGAAGCAGCAAATGAAGGAGTCTGGATGAAGGAGTTCATATCCGATCTAGGTGTCATACCTAGTGCATAGGGTCCAATGAAAATCTTTTGTGACAATACTGGTGCAATTGCCTTGGCAAAGGAATCCAGATTTCACAAGAGAACCAAGCACATCAAGAGATGCTTCAATTCCATCCGGGATTTGGTCCAGGTGGGAGACATAGAGATTTGCAAGATACATACGGATCTGAATGTAGCAGACCCATTGACTAAGCCTCTTCCACGAGCAAAACATGATCAGCACCAAGACTCCATGGGTGTTAGAATCATTACTGTGTAATCTAGATTATTGCCTCTAGTGCAAGTGGGAGACTGAAGGAAATATGCCCTAGAGGAAATAATAAAGTTATTATTTATTTCCTTATATATCATGATAAATGTTTATTATTCATGCCAGAATTGTATTAACCGGAAAAATAATACATGTGTGGATACATAGACAAACAGAGTGTCACTAGTATGCCTCTACTTGACTAGCTTGTTAATCAAAGATGGTTAAGTTTCCTAACCATAGACAAAGGAGTTGTCATTTGATTAACAAGGTCACATCATTAGTTGAATGATCTGATTGACATGACCCATTCCATTAGCTTAGCACCCGATCGTTTAGTATGTTGCTATTGCTTTCTCCATGACTTATACATGTTCCTTTGACTATGAGATTATGCAACTCCCGTTTACCGTAGGAACACTTTGTGTGCTACCAAACGTCACAACGTAACTGGGTGATTATAAAGGAGCTCTACAGGTGTCTCCGAAAGTATTTGTTGGGTTGGCGTATTTCGAGATTAGGATTTGTCACTCCGAATGTCGGAGAGGTATCTCAGGGCCTTCTCGGTAATGCACATCACATAAGCCTTGCAAGCATTGCAACCAATAAGATAGTTGCAAGATGATGTATTACGGAACGAGTAAAGAGACTTGCCGGTAACAAGATTGAACTAGGTATTGGATACCGACGATCGAATCTCGGGCAAGTAACATACCAATGACAAAGGGAACAACGTATGTTGTTATGCGGTCTGACCGATAAAGATCTTCGTAGAATGTGTAGGAGCCAATATGGGCATCCAGGTCCCTCTATTGGTTATTGACCAGAGATTTGTCTCAGTCATGTCTACACTGTTCTCGAACCGTAGGGTCCGCACGCTTAAGGTTACGATGACAGTTATTATGAGTTTATGCATTTTGATGTACCGAAGTTTGTTCGGAGTCCCGGATGAGATCACGGACATGACGAGGAGTCTCAAAATGGTCGAGACGTAAAGATTGATATATTGGACGACTATATTCAGACATCGGAATGGTTCCGGGTGGTTTCGGAGAAAACCGGAGTGCCGGAGGGTTATCGGAACCCCCCCGGGAGAAGTATTGGGCCACATGGGCCTTAGTGGAGAGAGAGAGGGGCGGCCAGGGTGGGCCGCGCGCCCCTCCCCCTCTGGTCCGAATTGGACTAGGAGAGGGGGGGCGGCGCCCCCCTTTCCCTCTCCCTCTCCCCCTTCCTTTCCCCCTCCTAGTAGGAGTAGGAAAGAGGGGAGTCCTACTCCTACTAGGAGGAGGACTCCTCCTCCTGGCGCGCGCCACAAGGGCCGGCCGGCCTCCCCCCTTGCTCCTTTATATACGGGGGCAGGGGGACCCTAGGACACACAAGTTGATCTTCGTGATCGTTCCTCAGCCGTGTGCGGTGCCCCCCTCCACCATATTCCACCTCGGTCATATTGTCGCAGTGCTTAGGCGAAGCCCTGCGTCGGTAGTTCATCAAGATCGTCAGCACGCCGTCGTGCTGACGAAACTCTTCCCCGAGAGCTTTGCTGGATCGGAGCCCGGAGAACGTCATCGAGCTGTACGTGTGTCAAGAACTCGGAGGCGCCGGAGTAACGACGCTTGGATCGGTCGGATCGGGAGGAGGACATACGACACTTCCTCTACGTTGTGTCAACGCTTCCGCTTCGGTCTACGAGGGTACGTAGACAAAACTCTCCCCTCTCGTTGCTATGCATCACCATGATCTTGCGTGTGCGTAGGAAATTTTTTGAAATTAGTACGTTCCCCAACGGAACCGCATCTGTCATAATTATCCATCACCGATTCAATGCCTACGAGCTTTCCATATACTGGTTCTCGCTTATTTACTTTTCCGTTGCTACTGTTACAATCACTACAAAACACCAAAAATATTGCTTTTGCTTTCTTTACTTTTGTTGCCGTTACCACTACTATCATATTACTTTGCTACTAAACACTTTGCTGCAGATATTAAGTTATCCAGGTGTGGTTGAATTGACAACTCAACTGCTAATACTTGAGAATATTCTTTGGCTCCCCTTGTGTAGAATTAACAAATTTGGGTTGAATACTCTACCTTCGAAAACTGTTGCGATCCCCTATACTTGTGGGTTATCACTCATCAAGACATGGGATCATCAAACAATCAAGCGAGCCTGGAAGTGCAAGAAGAATTCCCATCGAGAAGGCCCTTACACAAGTTACATCGTAACAATTTTCACAAATTGGTTCACAATTATGGGTTCGAGAACACTCCTCGTAGGCACATACCGTCCAACTGGGACATCTCCCGGCTAAGATAAAACAGTGCAGGAACAAAACCATGGGGCCCAAAGAATAAACACATAATGGCTGAGGTGAAGAAAAACAGTGAATTAATTCATCAAACTGGAAATTCAAGGTTTGAAGGATCTACTCATGGTTATGTTGGAGAACACTACTTCATCACCACCATCGTCTTCTTCACCACCAAAAGAAAACTGAGTATCGGGTGGGCACTCCCCTTGTCTTCCGCCAAGCTTGGGGGAGGTGCCCCCGTATCGTATTATCCCACTATCTTTTTTCCTTTACTTATTTTAGTTAGATCCTTTGCTTTAGATGAATAAAAGTTTAGTTCGATCCTTTCTTCTTTGAGAGTTTGCTTAGTGATCTATCCTTGTAATCGTGTGCAAGTTATATAATAAAGTTTAGTTTAAGTTTCTGCTTTCTTTACTTTCATGTTTCAAATAAAAGAAAAGAGATAAGAAAGAAAAAGAGAAAGGGAATAAATAAAAGAAAGGAAAGAAATAATGAAAAGATCATGTACTAATCCTATGGTAGGTGATGACACCACATAAGGAAAAGTATAAGTAGAAAAATTTATTAGAGATTGACAAACATAGTATTAGTCAATGATGCAACTCATGAAAGAATTAATAAGGAAAGAGAATATACACATATAAATATACTATCCTAGAAATCTTTTGTGATTGTGAGCCCTCATCAAAATATTATATGCCAAAATTGTTGACGTTGGACAAGGAAGACAACTTAATGATTTATGTTTGTTTATATTCACATAGAAGTCATATTGTCATAGATCCTTCAACATGTGGTGCTTGCCCCCTATCTTTGCTAGCCAAAAATTCCGCACTAAGTAGAGATACTACTTGTGCACCCAAAAACCCTTGAACCCAAATCTTATTTTCAAGTGTCCACCATACCTACCTAGGGATTGAGCAAGATCCCTCAAGTAAGTTGTCATCGGTGCAAAAGGCAATAAAAATTGCTTCTAAAAGTGTGAGATCATTTGGTGTAAGAGAAAATTGAGGGTTGCACGAACTTGTGATGGTGAAGAATAAAAGCGACAGACTGCATAATAAAGGTCGCTATCACAAGGGGCAATGCAATGTGACGTTCTTTTGCACTAAGCGGTTGAGCATACAAACAAATAAGCGCATGGCAACCTCTGCTTCCCTCTGCGAAGGGCCTATCTTTTACTTTTATGTATTTACTTTTATGCAAAGAGTCAAAATTTTCATTCTATTCCTTTTTATTTTTCTCCTTTGGCAAGCATCATGTGGTGAGGAAAGATCTAGGCACATATGTCCAGTTGAATATAGATAGCATGAGTTATTATTGTTGACATCACCCTTGAGGTGAATATGTTGGGAGGCGAAACTATAAGCCCGTATCTTTCTATGTGTCTAGTTGAAATGTTTTGCTCATGTGTACGCGCTGAGTGTTAGCAATCATAGAATACTATATGATGGTTGAGTATGTGGACTTGCCTAAAGGATCCAATATGTGACCCTTCCTGAAAAGATGATGAATTGTAGTTGCAAAGTTGACTGAGAACATAGTTTGTTGGTTTTTAATAGAGTTTTTCCTTTATACTTCAATTGTGAGATGAATTGTTACTTATTCATGAGAAGTATATGATAGAAGTTCTATGATAAGTCTTATATTTAAGTTTTTTGCTGTTATGATAATCAACATGATGCTTCTATGTCCGTATTTTGTTTTTATCGACACCTCTCTCAAAGCATGTGGACATGTTTTTCGGTTTCGGTTTTTGCTTGAGGACATGCGAGGTCTAAGCTTGGGGGAGTTGATACGTCCATTTTGCATCATGTTTTCTTATTTTTATTTATAATGTTTTTATCCATAGTAATGCTTTTTAGAGTAATTCTAATGCCTTTTCCCTCATAATATGCAAGGTGTACACAAAGAGGGAGAATTCTGGCAGATGGAAGTCTGGACCTGAAAAAGCTACGTCAGGATACCTATTCTGCACAACTCCAAATGAGCTGAAACTTCACGAGGATTTTTTATGGAATATATAAGAATTATTTGAGCAAATAACTACTAGATGGGGCCCACTGTCGGTGTCAAAACCGGCGGATCTCGGGTAGGGGGTCCCGAACTATGCATCTAGGATCGATGGTAATAGGAGACGGGGGACACGATGTTTACCTAGGTTCGGGCCCTCTCTATGTAGGTAATACCCTACTTCCTGCTTGATTGATCTTGATGAATATGAGTGTTACAAGAGTTGATCTACCACGAGATCATAATGGCTAAACCCTAAAAGCCTAGCCTATGTGAATATGGTAATGGATCTATCCTATCCGGACTGTGCTCTCCTGGTTTATATAGACACCGGAGAGATCTAGGGTTACATGGAGTCTGTTACATAAGAAGAAATCTTCATAGTCGGTCGCCTAGCTTGCCTTCCACGCCAAGGAGAGTCCAATCCGGACACAGCTATAGTCTTCGGCCTTCATATATTCACAGCCCATCAGTCCGGCCCAATGAATAACAGGCTGGACGCCTGAGGACCTCTTAGTCCAGGACTCCTTCAGTAGCCCCTGAACCTAGCTTCAATGACGAGGACTCCTGCGCGCAGATTGTCTTCGACATTGCAAGGCGGGTTCCCCTTCTTCTGAACTCCAAGATAGTCTTCGGACGTGATGGTTGTATCCGGACCTGTTACACACACCATACTCAACCGCAGAGAGAATATATGTATTTCACACGAGTTCTATCCGCTGACAGCTTTTTACAACACGACATAACGTCGGCCCGGTCATAATTTCGAACCGTTTTTCTTCTGCCATTCCACATTCCAAGACGTGGTCGCTATTGGCACGTCTTGTCGAAGCAGAGATCGTGTCCCCTTATTGCAGGATTCTCATCCATGCGGGCATGGGTAACCCAACCGTGCCATTTATACAGCCCTTGGGAATAGGCGGATCTTAAGGCGAGTGAGGAGGCGTTTAATATATGCTTCCTTTATAAGAGGATAAGGATTCCCTCTTCCTCTTCTCATGCTTTCTCTCTGTCTCCGCCTTTCTAATCTCGTGCTCCAGCGCCCAAGTTCTCATCTCCTTTCCCCTTAAGCAACCATGTCCGGATCCGGTGGTCAGGGCAAGTGGATGGGCTCCTCCGTCAAGGAGGAGGACATTACTGAGCTCCGGGCGGCCGGATATTTGGCGAAGGGAATCGCCCACCGCATGCCAGCCGAGGGACAAATCGTCCCCACGCCGGAGCCCAATGAGAGGGTAGTATTCCTCCCTCATTTCTTCCGCGGGCTAGGGTTTCCACTCCACCCTTTTGTCCGTAGGCTAATATATTATTACGGGGTAGATTTCGATGATATGTCCCTGAATTCCTTCCTCAACATCTCGGCGTTTATCTTCGTGTGTGAGGCCTTCCTCCGCATCCAACCCCACTTTGGGCTGTGGCTCAAAGTCTTCAACGTGAAGCCGAAGGTGGTGGATGGCCAGCACGCGGAGTGCGGAGGGGCAATGGTGAGTAAATTGTCCAACGTCTTCTGGCCCAAAGGCACCTTTGTGGATACGGTAAAGGAGTGGAAGAAGCAGTGGCTCTACATACAGAACCACGTGGAACCAGCTGGGCCGCAGCTGCCGAATTCCACTCTGGCGCTCCTATGTGGCTCACCTCTTGGGTCGAGAAGAGTCCGGACTGGTGTACTCCTGACGAGCTGATAGCACTGCAGACGCGTGTTCAGAGCATGGTAACCAAGAGCGTTAAGCTCATTGATGTGATCCAGGTGATGTTAGTTCGCCGGATCCTTCCGTGCCAGCGCCGAAGTCGTCCTCTGTGGGAGTTCAATTCGAAGAAGCACTAGACCTTGGTGAGACTCTTCGAGACTACTCACGAAGGCACCTGGAAGTTGCTTTTTAAGGGCAACGAGAAGCCACCGGCCATGGATTCAGACCGTGGTCACGATTGTACACACCCCGCCAACAATATATGTTATTTCTGACGTATCCCCAACCTCATTGTTTCGAGGATGATGTCTGAGCTTTTATTATGGTTTCTTCAGGACTGGATGGAGAGGGCGAAGCGGATCCAGTGTCCGGCTCCACTGCCTGAAGAACCAGTCATCCCGTGTCTAGCGAAGATGCTGGTACCGGCGCCATATAAGGCGCCGGAGAAGAAGGCCAAGAAGAAGGCAAAGGGGGCCAAGAGTGGCCTCCGCCGTAAGGGCACTTCGGACGTGGCGTCCGAAGATGACGAAACTCATTCCTCTGTCCCTGAGGACAATGACGAGGAAGAGGAGGAGGAGGAAGAAAACAATCCTCCCCCTGAGGAGAGGAAGAAGAAGAGGGCGGCTCCGACGCATTTGGAGGCGGAGACGCCCAAGAAGGGGAAGAGCGTTCCAGCGGTCAACACCACGTCGGACGTTGACAGCAGTCCGGAACGACACCCCCGCAGTAAGCCCCAGGCCGCATCATAACTGACAGGGCTCGCTCGTGCGCACATCCAGCCCTTTCTCTCCATTATATTAATGTAATTAACTGTACTATTGCAGTCCGGCCCGCGACCTAATCCAGCGATCCTCGTCTGGAGGTTCGTTGGCTCCATCAGAGATGGCGAGCCAGTCGCCGCCGCCTGCTTACTCCCCAGGGGCCAGGGACGACACCGAAGTGTTGTCCCAGAGGGCCGATCCGAACCGGGGAGGAGCCCAGGATGCTGTCCGGGAGGTGCCGTGAGGCGAAGCTTCCACTGTCGGACACATGGAGGAGACGATCCCCATGGAGACTGGCGAATAGGGCCGCATCCAGTTTGGCCCTCAGCCGAATAAGATTCCGAAGACCCATATGGCTTCGGAGTCGGGCGAGCAGCCCCCTTTGAAGGAGGGGGTGCGCCGCTTCCGCTGGTGGTCCCTGTCCATCCAGCGGCACCGGACAACCTGATGGAGGTGCTACGAGGCGCCTCCGTTATGGACGAGCACCGTGTCCTTATGGGCACGGTGATTGAGAAGGTTCAGTCTGCCAAGAGTGGACCGAACGAAGCCTGCAACAACCTGTTGACAGGTTTCGAGGTAAGTGACATAGAAAGAGAAAAAAAATTGTAGTCAGTAGCCCCTGAGGCACTGTCCGGTGTTTGGCGAGAAGAACTGGACAGAGGATCTATTGTAGGAGACTAACATAGCATGTATGCATAAGCAGGCGTTGCTGTTGGCCGCAACCTCGCATGCTGCCGAAGTCTCCGAATTGAGGCAGAGGCTGGAGCGGACCGAGAACGAGCTCGGCGAGGTTACAATGCGGCTTCAGGAGAAGCAAGGTGAGTAATGTCTTGCTGTCTGTTCGGAAAGCATAGGCGTTGTGTACGGACTATAATGTCGTAATATGTGCAGGAGCCGTGGCCGAGGTCGAGGCCCTGAGGAAGGCCTTGGGCGAGGCTGAGCAGAAAGTTGTCCAGCAGCAGGCCGCTCGTAAGAAGCTCAAGGCCCGGGTCAAAGAAGTCCAGCAGGAGCTCCAAGATGAAGTGAAAAAATGTGAGACCTTGGAGAATGGTGCGTCGGCTCAAGAGGCCGAACTCACCAAGGCTCGTCAGAGCGCGGAGACCGCACGGAATGAGGCCCAAGCCTCCCTCCAGGAGATCCAGGAGGCCAAGAAGATCACGGCGGGTAAGGCATTTAAGATGTAAAGCAAGTATGCGTAGAAGCAATACCTTTTACTAACCTGGGTTCGGAGTTCCCCGGGGGGCTTTTGCGGATCTACCATGCAGCGTATCAGACGCTGCATAGTTCTACCGAGCCGAAGGAGGAGGTTCTACGGAGAAGCTATTCTGGTCGCAGTATGCGATGCCATAGCATCCCGTGTCCTTCACCGATCAGCTGAAGCAGCTGGTGGAGCTGCACAGGGTGGCCGAACTAGCCATGAAGGATTTGATGATCCGGCTATGGCCAGCCGAAGCTATGCCCGGCAGCTACTTCGGAATCGTGAGACGGCTAGTGGAAGCCTGTCCGCAGCTGGACGTCGTCAAGCGCTCTGCCTATATTGAAGGTGCCCGTATGGCCTTTGCTCGTTGCAAGATGTGGTGGGAGAAGATGAACGCTGTTGAAGTTGCCAGCGGGCCGCCAGAGGGCAAGGAGCACCGCACACCCGAGAGATATTTTGCGGATGTCATAGAAGGGTCTCGACTTGTGGCAGCTAAATGTTCGCAGGACATTGTATTTGAATAAATATATTCATGTTGCCCTTGCATTGTATTATGGGAACAAAGCCTGTAATATAATTTTGTTATGCTTTAATTGTTTCCTCCTGTGCGACCGTGTTGTTTGTGATCTGAGGGTTGGCCAGTCGTCGGCTTCTGCTCTCACGTAGGTAGTACGGAGGTGTTCGGGATGGGATCTAAACAATCTTGATCCAATTATATGGTCCTTTGGAGGAGTTGTTTAGCGCAACGAACAAGGCAATCAGACTATACCTCTTAAATGCCCTCACTTAGCCATAGGAGTCTTATAATTAAGCAGGTGCACAACCCCTGGTCCAAGCCAGGGTGCTGTCAGCATTTGATCAGGAAGTGCCGATCCTTCGCATGACGCGGAAAAAATCTCCAACAATTTTGTGACCCTCGAACAGCTAACCGGCTCCCGTCGTATCATGACAATCAGTTTTTGGCTTTTTCTACTGAGGTGCTCATCCGGTCAAGGCCAGTGCACAATCGCAGTCTCCCTTTACTACCCTAGCCGATAGAGCGAAACGTAGGGTAGCAAGCACAGGAGCCGGGCAACTCAACTATTGACCAAAGACATGATTCGGAGCCAATGCATATAATGCTAAATTCGAGGTGTCGAACTTATATATATAAGAAGTGTTCGGACTTTGCTGCCGTATTATGGGGCGATAAGTAGCCCCTGGCGAATATGAAACGTACAAAAGAGTACCGATGCAGCCGATAAGCAGATCGAAATAAAATGAAGTAAGAGGCGAAAGCCACAGAAACTGGGCCGCAAGCCATTTTCATTATAACTGTGTAGATACGTCCAGGTGTATCTTGTACATATAGTGCGATAAGCCTCTGGGCTATTTAACATGCCGGAATCAAGAGGGCGCAGCGTGCGGATCCTGAGAAATAAATATAGATACCTTCAACAAAGATGTATAGAGGTTACTCTACGCACCTATGTTGTTTGCGTCCTTTATATGCCGATCCTTCAAAGGGACCAGTCAGCATGCCCGTGGAGAAAGAAACCTGAAATAAAAAGAAGAAGGTGAAAATTATGTGTGTCCGGGATCGGTCTAGCCGAACTGTAGATCCCCGGTTAGCTTCTGCCTCCGTCGATGTCCATGGGATTTCGAGTGCGCAATTATGTACGCGTGGTGCGAATGCCACTACTTCATCGGGACTGGGACGGAGGCCGAATCGCTAATCGAGCTCTTGATGAGCCGCGCTGTCCTGCTGCGGTGTAGTCCAGAACATCTTGATGATGTCCAGGGGCTCGACAACCGCACTATAGTGCTTCTTGAGAAGGCCGCTCTGTACCTCTGCTGCTAGGGCGGCGGTGTGCTCCTCTGTTTGGAGGGAGTGTTCCGTATTGCCATTAACTGTTATGACACCGTGTGGACCGGGCATCTTGAGCTTGAGATAAGCGTAGTGTGGCACTACGTTGAATCTAGTGAACGATGTTCGTCCGAGCAGTGCGTGGTAGCCGCTGCGGAAGGGGGCGATGTCGAAGATTAACTCCTCGCTTCGGAAGTTGTCCGGAGAACCGAAGACCACTTCCAGCGTGATTGAGCCCATACAATGGGCCTCTACGCCTGGTATGACTCCTTTGAAGGTAGTCTTTGTTGGTTTGATTCATGAGGGGTCAATGCCCATCTTCCGCACTGTGTCTTGATAGAGCAGGTTGAGGCTGCTACCACCGTCCATCAGGACTCGCGTTAGGTGAAACTCGTCAATAATTGGGTCAAGGACTAGTGTGGCTGAACCGCCATGGCGGATACTAGTCTGGTGGTCTCGACGATCGAAGCTGATCGGGAACGACAACCACAGATTGAATTTTGGGGTGACTGGCTCTACCACGTAGACGTCCCTAAGCGCTCGCTTACGCTCCCTTTTGGGGATGTGTGTAACGTATATCATGTTCACCGTTTTGACTTGAGGGGGAAATTTCCTCTGACCCCCATTGTTCGGCTGCCGGGGCTCTTCGTCCTCGTCCTCACTTTGTGATCCCTTTTCTTTGTTTTCGGCATTTAACTTGCCAGCCTGCTTGAAAACCCAACAATCCATGTTGGTATGATTGGCTTGCTTGTCCGGGGTGCCGTGTATCTGGCATGGACGGTCGAGTATGTGGTCCAGGCTGGAAGGTCCTTCATTGTTTATTTTGTAGGGCTTCTTTCGTTGGCCGGACTTGGAGCCAGTGAATCCGGCTTGACTGTGGTGTCATCGGTGTTGTTGTCATTGCTTCGGCATTTGTGTCTATTGCGTCGGAGTTTGCCAGTGCTATTCTTGGCCTCATAGGGGCTTGTCTCGCTGGTTGTGTTGTTACTACGAGCCAGCCAACTATCCTCTCCCGTGCAAAAGCGGGTCATGAGTGCCGTGAGGGCTGCCATAGACTTCTGTCGGATTTCGGGTTCCGGCAGACCCTTAAGGTTCGAGCTCTGGGGTGTGCGCGGAGATTATGCCCTCTACCTCTCCGTCTCGCAAGGATCTAAACTACCAAAGGAACAACACAAAAGACACAGAGTTTATACTGGTTCGGGCCACCGATGTGGTGTAATACCCTACTCCAGTGTGGTGTGGTGGATTGCCTCTCGGGCTGGTGATGAAGAACAATACAGGGAAGAACAGCCTCGCGAGGGTCTGTTCTTGGCTAGGGGGACAAACTACTAGGAGGAGTTCAGCCGCCCTTCTCTCTCTCTCTCTCTTTGCTTGCTCTGATGGCTAGATACCGAATTCTCCTCGATGATGCGATCGCCAGATCCCTCTACCCTGGGGGTGGCTAGTCCTATTTATAGGCAAAGGCCCTGGGCCTCTTCCCAAATATTGAGCGGGAAGGGCGCCAACAATTGGCCAATTCGAAGGGGAACATCTGGTACACTTATCCTGACTAAAGTTGGTCCTCGCCTGCCAAAGGCCCTGTGGTGACGCCGTTCTGGGCTCCACGATGACCTCCTTCCCACCGTTGGACTGGTCTTGGTCTCATTGCACCGAAATGTATGCCTTTGCTTGATCCTCTCACCTGCGCTTGCCCCCTTTGCACCAAAGAGGAAAGGGAGGACACTGCGCGGGCTGACGCCCGCCTGGCGCCCTTGGTCGTCATGGCTTGCGTCATGGGCACCTCGCGAGGTACCCCGCCTTGATCTCTCCGCCTCCTCGTGAGCCAGCCTGACGAGGCCGTGCCTGAGGAAGTGTTGTGTCGTCCGCCCCGCGAGGCTTGGCCCCTCGCGAGGGTCTTGGGTCTTGTGTTGATGAAGTTGGGCTGGGCTGGGCCCCCCTTTGAGCCACGCCGCAGGCCGCAGGCAGGCAAGTCTGGGGACCCCCGTTCCCAGAACGCCGACAGTAGCCCCCGGGCCCAAGGCGTGCCCGGACTTAGCCGTGCCGAGAGGCGAAAGGGCAAGGGCGAAGCGCTGCGGGCCCTAACAGCCTATGGCCTTGGGCGTCGCGTGGCGATTGATTGGAGGTGGGCGTCTCCGCTTCCCCATGATGCCTCGACGATCGCGCGGATTGGACAAGTCCCTGCATGTAAATCGTGTCATGATTACCTGTGATCATGGAGGCCGACGGTTGGCCTCCGCCGGCTATAAGTACGGCACCGCGCGTGCCCTTCCAGTCCATCTCTCCTTGCTTTCTTCTTTGCCTTGATTCTTGCTCGGCCTTGGCGTGATGGCTCCGATTCACTGGTTCTCTGCAGCGGAGAAGGGAAAGGCTCCTCAAGAGGGACCAGACCCGCTCCAGCCAAAGAAACGGCCTGCCTTGCTCGGCCGAGACGAGGAAGACCACCTGGCGGTGCTGAGGCCTTGGTACGAGCGGCCTCCGCCGGGGTTCCCGCTTCCCTTGTATGCCCTCGGCGAGGGCCTTGGAAGAGGAGATGTCGATCCCTTTAGCCAGCACCGTCGCAGACGCCGGAGGGTCACGAAGGTGTTGGTCGTTCCTCCTGGAGTCCACGCCGAGGGCTCCTCCCGCGAGCTCGTGCTCCACGCTGCCATGCCTCCGCGAACATGGGTTCGCTTTCCCCCCTTCTTTGCCTCCGTCTTCCCGCAAGGAAGACTCCTGGAGTTATGGCTGCAGCACGCCGGCTGCAGCACCCCCGCGGCCGAGGCAGAAGTCGCGGTCCTTGCCTCGGGTGAGGTCTTCATGACTCGCGGCTGGGGCGAGATCGCTCGGGGTTGCAGGGCAAGGGGCGCCCTCACGATCAACCTGGAGTGCGATGGCGCTTCGGTGATGTTCTTCAAGGTCTTCGACGTGAACGAGCGTCGGCTGGAGTGCTGCCCCGGGGGAGGCGGCCAGGACCTCGCTATGGCGACGGCTAGGCCCGCCGACCGCCCCCTGGACAGCTCCACAAGCGACGGGAGCGCCGGAGGATCCAGCGATCCCAGCGAGGCCTTCGCGACTCCGGAGACGAGCGACGACAGCTACGAGCCCACGAGCCAGCACCGCTCCCGGAGCAGGGCAGGCTCACTCGGCCGTCGCTGACTCTAATCTGGATGGGGTTGGCGCCGGTGCTTGATGGCCCACTATTGATGATGGCATCTTTTGCAGGGGCATGTGTAGTTAGCGTCCCTCAGGACCTATTTCCTGCAAGGAGTCATACTGCGCCCAATGGGGGCTTGTAAGGTGTCTGTGATCCTTTTGTCAATATATGACTTTTGCTATGGAACTATGCGAGTCGTCAATCCCGTCGTAGCTTAGTTCTCCCTTTCGAACCTCGCGTGGGCTTGGTGCTCTGCGTCGACTGGTCCCAGTCCCAAGGCGGCGTCAGCCATCGCTGGTATGCCAGGTCGCGATGCCGTGATCAAGGCCAGGAGGTGAGCGACCCGGGGTCCGATAAGAGCCCCTGAGTCGCGATGCTCAGGAGGTCCCCTTTGGCGCCCAAGCAGGCGTCACTCGGTGAGAAAGGGGAGCGACGTCGCTAGTACGGAGTTGTGTTAGGTGCGAGGATAGTGCCACGGTAACCGGGGTTGTCGTGCGGTGACTTATCTTGTTAATCAGGGGTTACTCCTGTGTGACGACGGGTCCATGCGGCGGCGGGAATCGGAGTTGCATGGCGAGGTCCTCGCGTGCCCCTTCTCCCTTGCCTTTGCTCCCCTTTCTGCTCTACGTCCTTGGGTCCCGGCCCTCGAGCTGGTCTCAGCCGTCGCTAGTATGCCGTGGTCAAGGCCAGAGGGTGAGGGCTGGAGAGCCAGTAGGAGCCCTGAGTCGCGATGCTCAGGCACCCCCCCCCTTTAACGTGCAAGCGGTTCGCGCAGACGAGGGTGAAGGGAACTCCGTGAAGGCTTCGGCCGACACAACTCCCTCAGGAGATCCTGCAAGCTCATCATAGAAGGAAAAAGGGGCTGCGATGACAGCTATTAGTCGGTCGTTAGTTGCTCTGGTTGGCGCAGGTGAGGTGTACCTGGGCGCCCATGAGCCAGCGCGGGACTCACGGGGCCCTACCTCTAGGTGGGTTACGCCTGGCACTGGGCCGTATCTTGAGATGTGTTCCTGCAAATTGGGTTAGATGCCGGCACTCTACGTCCTCGGGTCCCGGCCCTCGAGCTTGTCTCAGCCGTCGCTGGTATGCCAGGTCGCGATGCCATGGACAAGGCCATAGGGTGAGGGCTGGAGATCCAGTAAGAGCCCTGAGTCGCGATGCTCAGGTACCCCCCTTTAACGTGCAAGTGGTCGACATGGAGAAGGAGAGGTGCCGTGGACAGGCATCCAGTAATCAAGCATGATAGGCGAAAGCATAGCTAGAAATAAACGCAAGGGAGATACATGCCACTGGGCCCGGCCCGAGCGGCTTGGGGATGATGCAGCCCGAGGGGCGCCCCCAACAAAGCAAGCTAATGACCGAAAAATAAGAAAGGGATACACGCCGCAGGGACGGACCCACGCGGCCTGGGAATGAAGCAGCCCTGGGAGGGCATTCCCAGCTGGAAATGAGGCTTGAAGGACGTCACCTGAAGATGCCGAGGATGAAGTGGTGTTGGTGCAGCAGACTCGGTGGGCTGCAGAAGCCGATCCTCGCGAGCCCCCAGGCCCAGGGGCCTAAGGAGGCTCCGGAGGTGCTGGTGGCTCCTCGCGAATCATCTCCATCTCCGCCAGGACCGCGGAACGCCTGTCTTCCTGAGTCTCCATGATGCCCCTCATGAGGCGCTGGTATGCAGCAGCCACGCTCGGCAAGTCGTAAGGCATGCGAACATAGCTGTGGGGTGGGCCTTCGCAACGCCCCACTTGCAAGGGCCAGAGGCGCTCTATCATGGCGACCCGATTGAGCCCTGGTACGTCGATGCAGACGCGCAGCCCACCATCCTCGCCTGGACGGGGAGCCACAGCTGGTAGACGGCGGCAACCTCTCATGATTCTCGACTCCTGTAGTTCTTGAACGGCCTTGTTAACGAACTCTTGCTGGTCTGACCTCCCTTGCCTTGCTCCTTCTTGAGGGAGACGTTCTTCGAGGCACGCCTCCACGTGGTGCCCAAGCGCCTCCCTCGTGACCCTGGCCAGGTCGGTGGCCCTCCAGGTGAGAGCCCCCGAGCCCTGCCTGAGGAGGGCGCCAGGCGCGCTTTCCTATGCGATGGATGGAGGGTCCCCTTGGGCAGACGCGGGCCCTGAGGGGCTTGCCTCCTGAGGGGCTAAGCCTGACGATGTCTTCTTCTTGGGGGTGATCTCGGGAAGCCTCCTGCTTCCACGATCTTGGTCTTCTAGTGATGCGGCCTGAAAGGCTCGCTCCAGGGAACACACTGCATCCTTTTCTTCACACGGCACCGTGATGACTCCGCCACTTCCTGGCATCTTGAGGACGTTGTAACCATGATGAGTCACGGCCATGAACTTGGCCAGCGCTGGGTACTCGAGGATGGCGTTGTACGGCAGGCGAATGTGAGCGACGTCGAAGTCGATGAGCTCGGCGCGGTAGTTGCTGCGGGCTGCAAAAGTGACAGGGAGGCGGACCTGCCCAATCGGGATCGTGGAACCGTCGGTGACTCTAGAGAAGGGCTTGGTCGGCTGAAGTTGGTCGTAGGGCAGTTGAAGATTGTTGAATGTTTCCACGGACAGGACGTTGAGCCCTTCTCCACCATCGATGAGGGTCCTGGTGACCAGTACGTTGCTGATGACTGGGGAGCAAAGCATCGGGAGGACCCCGGCTGTGGCCGAGCACTTGAGCTGATCCGCTGAGCTGAACGTGATGGCGCACGCCGACCACCTGAGAGGGCGCGTAGCTTCGAGCCTGGGGAGGACTGCATTCACTTCGCCGGCAAACTGCTTGGAGATGCGTTGGGAGGCTGGGGCTTGAGCTCCGCCCAGGATGCAGGCGATCGCGCGTGGCTCCTGGAAGCCCCCAGCCCCCTCGTCCTGGTGGCGGTCCTCGTTCCTTCTTGGCTGAGGCGGCAGTAGAGGGAGGCCTGCGTTGCCCTGCAGGCGATCCTCACGAGGCTGATCCCGCCAGTCCCCCTCGCGAGGCAAGTCTCGCCAGCGGTCCTCGCGAGGTTGATCGCGCCACCCTTGGCGCGGGCCGCGGTCTTCCCAGCGTCCTGGGTTCCTTCCTCCTCCTCGGCCATAGCCCCGGTCGGCACGGTCAGGACGATGGCCTATCCTTCCTTCTCGCACGACACGGAGTTCTTGGCATTCATTGGTGTTGTGGGTGTGGAGGTCGTGGTACACACAGTACTGACTGCCCCTGGAAGATTCAGGCAGATCCTTGGCCCGCTTGGTGTCTGGTTCTGCCGCGAGCACGGCAGCCCCCTTGCGCTTCACGTCCTTGGCCTTGGGTTTCTTCTCTTCTGGGTCTGCGGCAGGCAGCTCGAGGAGGGAGAGACGCCCCTCCTCAGCCCTGGCGCACTTGGTCGCCAAGTTGAACAGCTCCAGGGAGGTGCACAGGTCTTCATGCATCGCCAGCTCCTCCTTCATCTTGACGTCACGCACGCCATCGGAGAAGGCCGAGATGATGGCTTCTTCGGACACCCTGGGATCTTGAGGCACGCACTATTGAAGCGCTGGTTGTACTTTTGCAGGGTCTCTCCGGGTTGTTGCTTGATGCGGCGCATGTCGCTCACGGCAGGCGGCCGGTCACGAGTACCTTGGAAGTTGGCGATGAAGCGGGTGCGCATCTGGTCCCAGGAAGAGATCGTGCCTGGGGCCAGGTTCAGGAGCCAAGTGCGAGCTCCTTCCTTGAGTGCCATGGGGAACCAGTTCGCCATGACCTTTTCGTCTCCACTGGCAGCTTCGATGCCCAGCTCATAGAGCTGGAGGAACTCTGCAGGGTCGGTCGTGCCATCATAGCGAGGAGGCAGGTCCGACTTGAACTTGTCGGGCCAGGCGACGCTGCGCAGCTCGGTGGTGTAGGCGCGGCAGCCTGCTATGGCCACAGGAGGTTTCAGTTGAGGGAGAGCTTGGCCTTGTGGGTCCCCATGCGCTGCAGCTGGGAGCAGTGCGGGGTCTTGACGTGCCGGAGCCGGAGTAGGGTCACGGCGAGCCAGAGCAGGAAGCACCCGGGCAGCCACTTGCGGTCGAGGGACTTCTTGGCAGCTCCGTTCTTGCTGGGCCGGCGCCTGACGGAGCGGGTTCCGCCCAGGGGCCACGCGCCTTGGAGCCACGACGTCTTCTTGGAGAGGAGGCGGCTGGTATGCCCCCGGAACTTCATTGCCAGCGCGTGGCGGGGTGCAGCACAGCGGAGCGGACGGCGCAGGAGAGCCCCCTGCGGCGCGGACGAGCTCGGCAACACGGTCGAGCCACTCTTCGTAGATGTCGTCGACTGGACGGTAGCACAGGAGCTCGTTTGCTGCGATGAGCGCAGCTCGAGCCTCCAAGGGTGCGCGGAGCGCACGGGACGAAGAGCCAGCTGGTGCGAGTGATGGAGTAGCGGTGCGGCCGTCTTGCCGCACGGACGGGTGCTGAGACGACGCTTGTTGCTCGTTCCCCGCCGGGCCGGTGGCGGCGTTGACGGCGGGCGACGGGGAACAACGAGGATGCCCACCGACGGGAGCCATCTGGGCGACGCGGGAAGCGATGGCGGCCAGGCGCTCGGCGCGGGCCCGACGAGCGTCAGACATGGACGCGACGGTCGGCGGAGAGCGGAGCGGTGGAAGACAAATTCCGGCACACCCCTACCTGGTGCGCCAAATGTCGGATTTCGGGTTCCGGCAGACCCTTAAGGTTCGAGCTCTGGGGTGTGCGCGGAGATTATGCCCTCTACCTCTCCGTCTCGCAAGGATCTAAACTACCAAAGGAACAACACAAAAGACACAGAGTTTATACTGGTTCGGGCCACCGATGTGGTGTAATACCCTACTCTAGTGTGGTGTGTTGGATTGCCTCTCGGGCTGGTGATGAAGAACAATACAGGGAAGAACAGCCTCGCGAGGGTCTGTTCTTGGCTAGGGGGACGAACTACTAGGAGGAGTTCAGCCGCCCTTCTCTCTCCCTTTCTTTGCTTGCTCTGATGGCTAGATACCGAATTCTCCTCGATGATGCGATCGCCAGATCCCTCTACCCTGGGGGTGGCTAGTCCTATTTATAGGCAAAGGCCCTGGGCCTCTTCCCAAATATTGAGCGGGAAGGGCGCCAACAATTGGCCAATTCGAAGGGGAACATCTGGTACACTTATCCTGACTAAAGTTGGTCCTCGCCTGCCAAAGGCCCTGTGGTGACGTCGTTCTGGGCTCCACGATGACCTCCTTCCCACCGTTGGACTGGTCTTGGTCTCGTTGCACCGAAATGGATGCCTTTACTTGATCCTCTCGCCTGCGCTTGCCCCCTTTGCACCAAAGAGGAAAGGGAGGACACTGCGCGGGCTGGCGCCCGCCTGGCGCCCTTGGTCGTCATGGCTTGCGTCATGGGCACCTCGCGAGGTACCCCGCCTTGATCTCTCCGCCTCCTCGTGAGCCAGCCTGACGAGGCCGTGCCTGAGGAAGTGCTGTGTCGTCCGCCCCGCGAGGCTTGGCCCCTCGCAAGGGTCTTGGGTCTTGTGTTGATGAAGTTGGGCCGTGCTGCGTCCCCCTTTGAGCCACGCCGCAGGCCGCAGGCAGGAAAGTCTGGGGACCCCCGTTCCCAGAACGCCGACAACTTTGGCTTTTCTTGGCCGAGGTGGCATGCTAGCCATTCGTCACAGATGCTGTGTTTGAAGGCTGCTAAGGCCTCGGCGTCCGGACAGTCAACAATCTGGTTCTTTTTGGTTAGGAACCTAGTCCAGAATTTTCTGGCTGATCCTCCAGGTTGTTGAACTATGTGGCTTAAGTCATCGGCATCTGGTGGACGGACATAAGTTCCGTAGAAGTTATCAAGGAAATCTTCTTCCAAGTCCTCCCAGCTGCCGATGGAATTCTCAGGAAGGCTATTTAACCAGTGTCGAGCTTTTCCTTTGAGCTTTAATGGGAGGTATTTGATGGCGTGGAGGTCATCTCCTCGAGCCATATGGATATGGAGAATAAAATCCTCGATCCATACTGCAGGATCGGTTGTGCCGTCGTATGATTCAATGTTGACAGGCCCGAACCCCTCGGGGAATTCGTGATCTAGTACTTCATCTGTGAAGCAGAGAGGGTGTGCGACACCTCTGTATCGGGCCGCATCGCGGCGCAGCTCTGATGAAGTCCGTCTGCGGCATTCGGCTCGGGCATGGTTAGGTTTGTAATGTCCGAATAGGTAGCCTTAGTCGTGCCTCGAGGCACGTCCTCGCGATCCGTAGATTGATCTTGTACGTCCTGCTCTACTGTCCAGGGTCTGCCGGAGGTCGTACGTGTGACCCTGAAATCTTTTGTCTTTATTTTTGCGGGGCGGTGGTGCAGGCTACTATTCGGCCGGAGTTGCCACTTTATCCCGATCGCGAGGTGGCCGGTCGGTCGCCCTGTCTCGACCACGTGGTGGTCGTTTCGCATTATGCGAGGGAGATGTGTGCTCCGGTGCCTCTAATACGTCCATTTTGCATCATGCTTTTATATCGATACTTATTGCATTATGGGTTGTTATTTCACATTATGTTACAATACTTATGGCTATTCTCTCTTATTTTACAAGGTTTACATAAGGAGGGAGAATGCCGGTAGCTGGAATTCTGGGCTAGAAAAGGAGCAAATATTAAAGACCTATTCTGTGCAACTCCAAAAGTCCTGAAACTCCACAGAAGTGATTTTCAGAATATATAAAAAATATCCAATGGAAGAAGTTCACCAAAGGGGGGCCCACCTGTCCACGAGGGTGGGGGGTGCGCCCTACCCCCGGGCGCGCCCCCTACCTCGTGGGCCCCCTGTTGGCCCTCTGATGCCCATCTTCTGCTATATGAGGTCTTTCGTTGAGGAAAAATTGATAAGCAACCTTTCAGGACGAAACTCCGCCGCCACGAGGCGGAACCTTGGCGGAACCAATCTAGGGCTCCGGCAGAGCTGTTCTGCCGGGGAAACTTCCCTCCGGGAGGGGGAAATCATCGCCATCGTCATCACCAATGCTCCTCTCATCGGGAGAGGGCAATCTCCATCAACATCTTCACCAGCACCATCTCATCTCAAAACCCTAGTTCATCTCTTGTATCCAATTCTTGCCTCCAAGTCCGGGATTGGTACTAGTAGGTTGCTACACTACTAGGAAAAGGGCTATAGATGGAATTGACACTAATGGCGCACTAGACATGTGGTGCGCCATTACTATATATTAATGGCGCACCATGTGTTGGTACGCCATTAGTGTCCAAATACTAATGGCGCACCACATCCACGGTGCGCCATTAGTAAAAAAAATTATAATTTTTTCAAAACTACTAAGGGCGCACCGTGCGAGTGGTGCGCCAGTGCACCATTAGTAAAAAAAATCAAATTTTTTCAAAACTACTAATGGCGCACCATGGTAGTGGTGCGCCATTACTAGTTAAACTAGTAATGGCGCACCATGCCACGGTGCGCCATTAGTAACTTGGCCCAAACATTCGCCCGAATGCACCCCCCCCCTATGGACCGCCTTTTCAGTTTAAAAAATAAAAGAAAATAAGATTCCCATGTGATATGCGCTCTAGTTGTTAGCAAAATTTACAAACATGAATTTTCGACTTTTTTGCAAAATCTCTCGAGAATTTGTAATGGGCATAACTTTTGCATACGAACTCGGATGAAAAAGTTTTTTATATGAAAAATCATCTACTCGAAAAGTTACTTCCAAATTTAGCTGGGGGAACTCCGTTAAACATTTTCAAAATCCTCAAAAACCTAACAGAAAAAATATACGGGGCTTTTAAGATCTGGATAGGCAAAAAAAATTCAAACTTACTAATGGCGCACCTACCCATGGTGCGCCATTACTATCTTCCCGCCTTCAAAATTCAAAATAAGTCAAAAAATAAAAAAAAGTTACTAATGGCGCACCTGCCCATGGTGCGCCATTAATATCTTCCCGCCTTCAAAATTCAAAATAAATCAAAAAAAATAAAAATAAAAATAGTAATGGCGCACCTGCCCGCGGTGCGCCATTAGTATGCCGTATATATGGCTGGGCGTGGTCCTCTCCTCCTTACCTCTTCACTCTTCTCCTCCACTCCACCTCTCCTCCACTCCATCTCCTCCTCTCCTCCACTCCATATTCCCTTCTCTCCTCCACCATACTACCCTCCTCCTCTCCGGCGACCTCCTCCTCCTCCTCTCCGGCGACCTGCTCCTCCCTCCTCTCCTCCCCTCCCCTCCCCTCACGGTTTCTCCTTCCTCCTCTCCGGTGAGCTCCTCCTCCCTCCTCTCCGGTGAGCTCCTCCTCCCTCCCTCCTCTCTGGTGAGCTCCTCCTCCCTCCTCTCCTCCCATCCCCTCATGGTTTCTCCTTCCTCCTCTCCGATGCTCCGGTGAACTCCTCTCCGGCGACCTCCTCCTCCTCTCCGGCGAACTCCTCCTCCTCCTCCTCTCCGACGATGTAGGCGAGCGCCTATCCGGTGACCTCCTCCTCCTCCTCTCCGGCGAACTCCTCTCCGGCAAAAGAACACGACAAAAGAACATACAAGATCCAAAAACAGGAACAAAATTTGAAATAATATCGTGCCAAAAAACGAGCAAAAAAACGAGCAAAAAATGGGCAAAAAATTCACGATCCAGATCCAAATTCAAAATTCAAAAATAGCAATGGCGCACGGTGGGGGTTAGACGGTGCGCCACTACTATTTTCCCGCCTTCAAAATTCAAAAATACTAATGGCGCACCAGTGGCCTATACTAATGGCGCACCGTGGCCTATACTAATGGCGCACCAGTGGTGCGCCATTAGTAAAAAATTCTAGTGGCGTGATACTAATGGCGCACCGGTAGTGCGCCATTAGTAGGCAAAACCGGTGCGCCATTAGTAGGCCTTTTCCTAGTAGTGCTAGTAGTGTTGATTACTCCTTGTAGTTGATGCTAGTTGGTTTATTTGGTGGAAGATCATATGTTCAGATCCTTTATGCATATTATTACCCCTCTGATTATGAACATGAATATGCTTTGTGAGTAGTTACGTTTGTTCCTGCGGACATGGGAGAAGTCTTGCTATTAGTAGTCATGTGAATTTGGTATTCGTTCGATATTTTGATGAGGTGTATGTTGTCTAGCCTCTAGTGGTGTTATGTGAACGTCGACTACATACCACTTCACCATTATTTGGGCCTAGAGCAAGGCATTGGGAAGTAATAAGTAGAAAATGGGTTGCTAGGGTGACAGAAGCTTAACCCGTAGTTTATGCGTTGCTTCGTAAGGGGCTGATTTGGATCCATATGTTTCATGCTATGGTTAGGTTTACCTTAATACTTTTGTTGTAGTTGCGGATGCTTGCAATAGAGGTTAATCATAAGTGGGATGCTTGTTCAAGTAAGAACAACACCCAAGCACCGGTCCACCCACATATCAAATTATCAAAGTACCAAACGTGAATCATATGAACGTGATGAAAACTAGCTTGACGATATTCCCATGTGTCCTCGGGAGCGCTTTTCCTTATATAAGAGTTTGTCCAGGCTTGTCCTTTGCTACAAAAAGGATTGGTCCACCTTGCTACACTTTATTTACTTTTGTTACTTGTTGCTCGTTACAAATTATCCTATCACAAAACTATCTGTTACCACTTATTTCAGTATTTGCAGAGAATACATTGCTGAAAACCGCTTATCATTTCCTTTTGCTCCTCGTTGGGTTCGACACTCTTACTTATCGAAAGGACTACGATAGATCCCCTATACTTGTGGGTAATCAAGACTCTTTTCTAGCGCCGTTGCCGGGGAGTGAAGCGCCTTTGGTAGGTGGAATTTGGTAAGGAAAAATTATATAGTGTGCTGAAATTTACTGTCACTTGTTGCTATGGAAAGTAATCCTCTGAGGGGCTTGTTTGGGGTATCTTCACCCCGACCAGTAGAGCAAAGAGTTGCTCCTCAACCTACTAGACCTACTGAAAATGAAAATGATAATGAAAATGTTTACTTTGAGATTCCTTCGGGTATGTTAGAAAAACTGCTAGCTAATACTTTTGCAGGAGATGGAACAAAGCATCCTGATGAGCACATAATTTATGTGGATGAAGTTTGTGTATTATTTAATCTTGCAGGTATACCCGATGATGTTGTTAATAAGAAGGTCTTCCCTTTATCTTTGTAGGGAGATGCATTGACATGGTATAGGCTATGTGATGATACGAGATCATGGAACTATAAATGATTGAAATTGGAATTTCATCAGAAGTATTATCCTATGCATCTTGTTCATCGTGATCGCAATTATATTTATAATTTTTGGCCTCGCGAAGGAGAAAGCATCGCTCAAGCTTGGGGGAGGCTTAAATCAATGTTATATTCATGCCCCAATCATGAGCTCCCAAGAGAAATAATTATTCAAAGTTTTTATGCTCGGCTTTCTGAAAACAATCGCACCATGCTCGATACTTCTTGTGCTGGCTCTTTTATGATTAACACTATTGAATTCAAATGGAATTTATTGGATAGAATTAAACACAACTCTGAAGATTGGGATCTCGACGAAGGTAAGGAGTCAGGTATGACACCTAAGTTTGATTGTGTTAAATCTTTTATGGATACTGATGTTTTCCGTAAATTTAGCACAAAATATGGATTTGACTCTGAGATAGTAGCTTCTTTCTATGAATCTTTTGCTACTTATGTTGATCTCCCCAAGGAGAAGTGGTTTAAATATCATCCTCCCATAGAATTAAAAGTAGCTGCACCTATTAAAGTTGAAGAAAAGACTGTCACTTATAATGATCCTATTGTTCCTTCTTCTTATGTTGAGAAACCACCTTTCCCTGTTAGGATAAAGAATCATGCTAAAACTTCAACTGTGGTTCATAAAAGCAATATTAGAAGTTATACACCTCCTGAGCAAGTTAAAGTTGAACCTAATATTGCTATTGTTAAGGATCTCTTGTCTGATAATATTGATGGGCATGTTATTCAATTCTGCGGTGAAACTGCTAGAATTGCCAAACCTTGTGCTAAAGATAAACATAGACCTGTGGTAGGCGTGCCTGTTATTTCTGTTAAAATAGGAGATCATTGTTATCATGGCTTATGTGATATGGGTGCTAGTGCTAGTGTTATACCTTACAACTTGTATAAAGAAATTAAGCATGAAATTGCACCTGCTGAGTTAGAAGATATTGATGTCACAATTAAGCTTGCTAATAGAGATACTATATCAGCAATGGGAATTGTTAGAGATGTTGAAGTCTTGTGTGGGAAAACTAAATATCTTGCCGATTTTCTTGTTCTCAGTTCCCCACAAGATAGCTTTTGTCCCATTATATTTGGTAGACCCTTCTTGAATACTGTCAATGCTAAAATAGACTACGAAAAGAATGTTGTTACTATTGGTTTGGGTGATATGATTCATGAGTTTAATTTCTCTAAGTTTAGTAAACAACATCTAGAATTGCCTAGCAAGGATGAAATTATTGGTCTTGCTTCTATTGCCGTACCTCCTAGTGATCCTCTAGAACAGTATTTGCTAGACCACGAAAATGATATGTTTATGAATGAAAGAAGGGAAATAGATGAAGTATTCTTTAAACATGAACCTATTCTGAAACACAATTTACCTGTTGAAATCTTAGGGGATCCTCCTCCACCTAAGGGTGATCCTGTGTTTGAGCTTAAACCGTTGGCTGATAATCTTAAATATGCTTATCTTGATGAAAAGAAGATACATCCTGTTATTGTTAGTGCTAACCTTACAGAGCACGAAGAAGAAAATTATTGAAAACTCTGAAGAAGCACCGTGCTGCTATTGGATATACTCTTGATGATCTTAAGGGCATTAGTCCCACTCTATGTCAACATAAAATAAATTTGGAAGAAGATGCCAAACCAGTCCGTGATCATCAACGAAGGCTTAACCCTAAGATGAAAGAAGTGGTAAGAAAAGAAATACTAAAGCTTCTGGAGGCAGGTATAATTTATCCCGTTGCTGATAGTCAGTGGGTAAGCCCTGTCCATTGTGTCCCTAAGAAGGGAGGTGATACTGTTGTTCCTAATGATAAAGATGAATTGATTGCACAAAGAGTTATTACAGGTTATAGGATGGTAATTGATTTCTGCAAATTGAAGAAGGCTACTAAAAAGGATCATTACCCCTTACGTTTTATTGATCAAATGCTAGAAAGGTTATGTAAACATACACACTATTGCTTTCTAGATGGTTATTCTGGTTTCTCTCAAATACATGTGTCAGTTAAAGATCAGTCAAAGACCACTTTTACTTACCCTTTTGGTTTTGCTTATAGACGTATGCCTTTTGGTTTATGTAATGCAGCTGCTACTTTTCAAAGATGCATGATGGCTATATTCTCTGACTTTTGTGAAAAGATTTGTGAGGTTTTCATGGACGACTTTTCTGTCTATGGATCTTCTTTTGATGATTGCTTGAGCAATCTTGATCGAGTTTTGCAGAGATGTGAAGAAACTAATCTTGTCTTGAATTGGGAAAAGTGCCACATTATGGTTAATGAAGGTATTGTCTTGGGGTATAAAGTTTCTGAAAGAGGTATTGAAGTTGATAAAGCCAAGGTTGATGCTATTGAGAAGATGCCATGTCCCAAGGACATCAAAGGTATAAGAAGTTTCCTTGGTCACGCCGGATTTTATAGGAGGTTCATTAAGGATTTCTCAAAAATTTCTCGGCCTCTGACTAATTTATTACAAAAAATATACCATTTGTCTTTGATGATGATTGTGTAGAAGCATTTGAAATACTTAAGAAAGCATTGATCTCTGCACCTATTGTTCAGCCACCTAATTGGAATTTACCCTTTGAAATTATGTGTGATGCTAGTGATTATGCTGTGGGTGCTGTTCTAGGGCAAAGAGTTGATAAGAAATTAAATGTTATCCATTATGCTAGTAAAACTCTAGACAATGCTCCAAGAAATTATGCTACTACTGAAAAGGAATTCTTAGCAGTTGTATTTGCTTGTGATAAGTTCGGACCTTATATTGTTGATTCTAAAGTAACTATTCACACTGATCATGCTGCTATTAAATATCTTACGAGAAAGAAAGATCTAAACCTAGACTTATTAGATGGGTTCTCTTGCTACAAGAATTTGATTTGCCTATTGTTGATAGAAAAGAAGCTGAGAACCCCGTTGCGGACAACTTGTCTAGGTTAGAAAATGTTCTTGATGACCCACTACCTATTGATGATAGCTTTCCTGATGAGCAATTAAATGTCATAAATACTTCTCGTAGTACTCCATGGTATGCTGATTATGCTAATTATATTGTTGCTAAATTTATACCACCTAGTTTCACATACCAACAAAACAAAAAGTTCTTCTATGATTTGAGGCATTACTTTTGGGATGACCCACATCTTTATAAAGAAGGAGTAGATGGTGTTATTAGACGTTGTGTACCTGAGCGTGAAGAGGAACAGATCCTACGCAAGTGTCACTCCGAAGCTTATGGAGGACACCACGCTGGAGATAGAACTCCACATAAGGTATTACAATCTAGTTTTTATTGGCCTACTCTCTTCAAGGATGCCCGTAACTTTGTCTTGTCTTGTGATGAATGTCAAAGAATTGGTAATATTAGTAGACGTCAAGAAATGCCTATGAATTATTCACTCGTTATTGAACCATTTGATGTTTGGGGCTTTGATTATATGGGACCTTTTCCTGCCTCTAATGGATACACACATATTCTAGTTGTTGTTGATTACGTTACTAAGTGGGTAGAAGCTATTCCAACTAGTAGTGCTGATCATAACACTTCTATTAAAATGCTTAAGGAAGTTATTTTTCCGAGGTTTGGAGTCCCTAGATATTTAATGACTGATGGTGGTTCACATTTTATTCATGGTGCTTTCCGTAAAATGCTTGCTAAGTATGATGTTAATCATAGAATTGCATCTCCTTATCACCCGCAGTCTAGTGGTCAAGTAGAATTGAGTAATAGAGAGCTCAAATTAATTTTGCAAAAGACTGTCAATAGGTCTAGAAAGAATTAGTCCAAGAAACTTGATGATGCACTATGGGCCTATAGAACTGCATATAAAAATCCTATGGGTATGTCTCCGTATAAAATGGTTTATGGGAAAGCATGTCACTTACCTCTCGAACTAGAACATAAGGCATATTGGGCTATTAAAGAGCTCAACTATGATTTCAAACTTGCCGGTGAAAAGAGGTTATTTGATATTAGCTCACTTGATGAATGGAGAACCCAAGCTTATGAAAATGCCAAGTTGTTTAAAGAAAAAGTTAAAAGATGGCATGACAAAAGGATACAAAAACGTGAGTTTAATGTAGTTGACTATGTATTGCTATACAACTCTCGTTTAAGATTTTTTGCAGGAAAACTTCTCTCTAAATGGGAAGGTCCTTACGTTATCGAGGAGGTCTATCGTTCCGGTGCCATAAAAATCAACAACTTTGAAGGCACAAATCCGAAGGTGGTGAACGGTCAAAGAATCAAACATTATATCTCAGGTAATCCCATAAATGGTGAAACCAATGTTATTGAAACTGCAACCCCGAGGAATACATAAGGGACACTCTCCAGAACGTTTCAGACTCCGAAAAGGAATAGGTATGTGGTACGGTAAGTAAACCGACTCCAAAACAGTTTTTAAGGCAATATTTCTCCGTTTTCGAATATTTAGAAAAATAGAAAAATAAGTAGCAGTCCGGGAAGGACACGAGGGCCCCACGAGGGTGGAGGGCGTGCCCTACCCCCTGGGCGCGCCCCCTACCTCGTGGGCACCTCGTGTGCCTTCTAGACTCCGTTTTCTTAGACGATACGTATTTTGGTCGGTAAAAAATCATTATATATTCTTCCAAAGGTTTTGACCCCTGTATCACGCAAATATCCTCTGTTCTTGTTTCGAGCTGTTCTCTGTCAGGGTTGTCAAGGCCAGGCATCATGTCGTCCCCCTCCTCCAACAATGGTGCAAAGATGCTTGGCTAATGAAGATAGAGCTGAAGAGGGAAGGACCCATGGAGATTAACAAGGACGAAGGGATCAAGAAGGCCACGGAGAACCAAGTTCCGGCAGCAGAAGACATCCTTCAACTTGACCACAATCTTCTTACCCCAACTGAGATCGAAGCTTTAAAGATGATTGAGTTAGCTCGTATTCAAAACAGGTATCTCACAAGTGAAAATATTTTGTTGAAGGAGCATATCATTGCACTCAAGGGCATTATCCGCAAGTTGGAGGACCTCTTACGCTCGATGTGTGACTATCCATCACCTCCACCTTCTTCACCAACCAAGGAGATATAATCACATGGGTATGGGCACTCCCCTTGGCAACTTCCAAGCTTGGGGGAGGTGCCCCGGTATCGTATCACCATCACACTCCTATCTTTACCCTTTTTATTAGTTTGATCCTATTAGTAGTATCTTGATCTAGTAGAATAAAGTTATGGCATGATCTAGTTTTGAGTGTTGCTTTATGATATCTCTATGTAATCGAGTCCGTGAGCTATATATAATAAAGATTAGTGTTGAGTCAAGGGCTTGATTATTTTGCTATGATTTTGAGTGGATAAAAGAAAAGAGAAGAAAAAGAATAAAAAGAAACAAAGAGTTCATATTGATCTTATTGAGAGTAATGACTTCACATAGAAAGAGTATGATGATTAAAAGTTGTTGGGAGTTGGCAGACATAGCTTTGGTCATCGTTGCAATTAATAGGAAGTAATAAGGAAAGAGAGGTTTCACATATAAATATATTATCATTGACATCTCTTATGATTGGGAGCACTCATTAAAATATGACATGCTAAAGAGTTGATGTTGGACAAGGAAGACAACGTAATGGGTTATGTTTTGTTATGTCTGAGATAAAGTATGTTGTCATGGATCATCCAACATGTTGAGCTTGCCTTTCCCCCTCATGCTAGCCAAATTCTCAGCACCAAGTAGAGATACTACTTGTGCTTCCAAAACCCTTAAACCAGTTTTGCCATGAGAGTCCACCATACATACCTATGGATTGAGTAAGATCCTTCAAGTAAGTTGTCATCGGTGCAAAGCAATAAAAATTGCTCTAAATATGTATGATTGATTGGTGTGGGAGAAATAAGCTTTATACGATCTTGTGATGTGGAAGTAATAAAAGCGACGGACTGCATAATAAAGATTCATATCACAAGTGGCAATATAAAGTGACGTTCTTTCGCGTTAAGATTTTGTGCATCCAACCATAAAAGCGCATGGCAACCTCTGCTTCCCTTTGCGAAGGGCATATATGTTACTATTATCTTCTACCTTATGCAAGAGTCATGGTGATCTTCACCTTTCCTTTTTACATTTTATCCTTTGGCAAGCACAGTATGTTGGAAAGATCCTGATAGATATATCTAATCGGATGTAGGGGAGCATGAGTTATTATTGTTGACATTACCCTTGAGGTAAAAGGTTGGGAAGCGAAACTATAAGCCCCTATCTTTCTCTGTGTCCGATTAAAACTCCATAACCACAAGTATCGCGTGAGTGTTAGCAATTATGAAAGACTAAATGGTAGTTGAGTATGTGGACTTGCTATTAAGCTCTGACATAGACTCTTTCTGATGTTATGATAAATTGCAATTGCTTCAATGACTGAGATTATAGTTTGTTGGTTCTCAATAAAGTTTCTGATTCATACTTTTTCATTGTGAATAGATCATCACTTGAACATAAGAAATCATATGACAATATTCATATATGTTGCTGTTATGAGAATAATCATGATGCCCTCATGTCCGTATTTTATTTTTTTATCGACACCTCTACCTCTAAACATGGGGACATATTTATCGTTATCGGCTTCCGCTTGAGGACAAGCGAGGTCTAAGCTTGGGGGAGTTGATACGTCCATTTTGCATCATGCTTTTATATTGATTTTTATTGCATTATGGGCTGTTATTTCACATTATGTTACAATACTTATGGCTATTCTCTCTTATTTTACAAGGTTTACATAAGGAGGGAGAATGCCGGCCGCTGGAATTCTGGGCTGGAAAAGGAGCAAATATTAGAGACCTATTCTGCACAACTCCAAAAGTCCTGAAACTCCACGGAAGTGATTTTCAGAATATATAAAAAATATCCAACGGAAGAAGTTCACCAAAGGGGGGCCCACCTACCCACGAGGGTGGGGGGCGCCCTACCCCCCGGGCGTGCCCCCTACCTCGTGGGCCCCCTGTTGGCCCTCCGATTCCCATCTTCTGCTATATGAGGTCTTTCGTCGAGGAAAAATTGATAAGCAACCTTTCGGGACGAAACCCGCTGCCACGAGGCGGAACCTTGGCGGAACCAATCTAGGCTTCGGCAGAGCTGTTCTGCTGGGGAAACTTCCCTCCGGGAGGGGGAATCATCACCATCGTCATCACCAACGCTCCTCTCATCGGGAGAGGGAAATCTCCATCAACATCTTCACCAGCACCATCTGTATCCAATTCTTGCCTCCAAGTCCGGGATTGGTACTAGTAGGTTGCTAGTAGTGTTGATTACTCCTTGTAGTTGATGGTAGTTGGTTTATTTGGTGGAAGATCATATGTTCATATCCTTTATGCTTATTATTACCCCTCTGATTATGAACATGAATATGCTTTGTGAGTAGTTACATTTGTTCCTGAGGACATGGGAGAAGTCTTGCTATTAGTAGTCATGTGAATCTAGTATTCGTTCGATATTTTGATGAGATGTATGTTGTCTAGCCTCTAGTGGTGTTATGTGAACGTCGACTACATAACACTTCACCATTATTTGGGCGTAGAGGAAGGCATTGGGAAGTAATAAGTAGATAATGGGTTGCTAGAGTGACAGAAGCTTAAACCCTAGTTTATGCGTTGCTTCGTAAGGGGCTGATTTGGATCCATATGTTTCATGCTATGGTTAGGTTTACCTTAATACTTTTGTTGTAGTTGCGGATGCTTGCAATAGAGGTTAATCATAAGTGGGATGCTTGCTCAAGTAAGAACAACACCCAAGCACCGTTCCACCCACATATCAAATTATCAAAGTACCGAACGCGAATCATATGAACGTGATGAAAACTAGCTTGACGATATTACCATGTGTCCTCGGGAGCGCTTTTCCTTATATAAGAGTTTGTCCAGGCTTGTCCTTTGCTACAAAAAGGATTGGGCCACCTTGCTGCATTTTATTTACTTTTGTTACTTGTTGCTCATTACAAATTATCCTATCACAAAACTATCTGTTACCACTTATTTCAGTACTTGCAGAGAATACATTGCTGAAAACCGCTTATCATTTCCTTCTGCTCCTCGTTGGGTTCGACACTCTTACTTATCGAAAGGACTACGATAGATCCCCTATACTTGTGGGTCATCAACCTCCTCATCGAATTGAGGTAGCAGTCTGCGTTTCGGATAGCTCTTGGCTGGGCGCTTGAGGCCGTATTCTTCGGCTGTCAGGACGTCAGTCCATCTATCGACCAGTAGATCTTGTTTGGCTTGAAGCTGCTGCTGTTTCTTGTTCAGGCTCCTTGCAGTGGCTATGAGATGGAGTTTAAAGCGCTCCTGCTCTAGAGGATCCTCAGGCACGATGAAGTCTTCATTGCTGAGGCTTGTCTCCTCTTCGGAGGGTGGACGGTAACTATCGTCCTCCGAGTAATCTTCTATGGCCTGTTCATCAGGGTTGTCCTGCCTGTTGTCATGTTCCTCCTGTTCGGATGTGGCTCCGACAGGGTCTTCGTTGTTTTCGGCGTCGCCCGGAGTACTATTTTCTCCGGTTCTAGTGTTGCTATCTTTTGAGAGACGCGGCTTAGAGCGGCGTTTGGGGCGCCGGCGCTTGGACTGCTCTCAGAGGGTTTATTCTCGTTTGGCTCTTCTTTGTCGTTGCCAGATCCTTTAGGTGTATCAACCATGTATACGTCGTATGAAGAGGTGGTCGTCCAGCGTCCAATAAATGCTGAGTATTGGCCTTGCTCGTTGTCCGCATCGTCGTCCATATCGCCGATGTCTTCGGAGCCATAGTCAAGCATGTCGTTCAAGTAATCGACGGTGGCTATGAAGTGGGTGGCGGATGGGAAGCAAAATTCCTCGTCATCCGCCTCTAGCTCGAACCGAACATAGTTCGGCTGTGAGTCTTCCTCCAAGGACATGTTTTTCAAGGAGTTTAGTACGTCACCCGAAGGTGAATGCTGGAAGATGTCTGCGGAGCTAAATTCGAGAATCGATAACTGATCCAGCTCGGTATCCACAGGCGTGCTTGGTCCAGAACATATAGCCAGAGACGAGTCCGGAATTCCATTGACGTAGTCATTGCAGGATGTCGAGTCTGTGTGCATCTCAAATGTCGTGGACCTTGTGGCCTCAGAGGGCACGATCTGCTTCGACTCTAAGGCCATTGCAGCAACAGGAATCATCTCCTGGATGTGATCCTATGACAGATTTAAGTCATGTTCATCGGGGAGAGGGGGAGCGATCGCTGCGGTCTCAAACCCATTGAAGATCAAGTCTACACGGGCGTCAGCAATGTAGTTCAAGCTTCCGAATCTGACCTGATGGCCAGGGGCGTAGCTGTCGATCTGCTCCAGATGGCCAAGCGAGTTGGCCCGCAGTACAAAGCCGCCGAATACGAAGATCTGTCCGAGGAGAAAGGTTTCTCCCTGGACAACGTCATCACTGACGATCGAAGGGGCCATCGAGTCCTTTGCCGACGACACAGTGGAACTCTCAATGAAAGCACCAATGTCGGTGTCAAAACCGGCGGATCACGGGTAGGGGGTCCCGAACTGTGCGTCGAGGATCGATGGTAACAGGAGACGGGGGACACGATGTTTACCCAGGTCCGGGCCCTCTCTATGGAGGTAATACCCTACTTCCTGCTTGATTGATCTTGATGAATATGAGTGTTACAAGATTTGATCTACCACGAGATCGTAATGGATAAACCCTAGAAGCCTAGCTTATGTGAATATGGTAATGAATTTGTCCTATCCGGACTATGCTCTCCTGGTTTATATAGACACCGGAGAGATCTAGGGTTACATGGAGTCGGTTACATAAGAAGGAATCTTCATAGTCGGTCGCCTAGCTTGCCTTCCACGCCAAGGAGAGTCCAAACCGGACACGGGTATAGTCTTCGGCCTTCATATCTTCACAGCCCATCAGTCCGGCCCAACAAATAACAGGCCGGACGCCTGAGGACCCCTTAGTCCAGGAGTCCCTCACCCACCAGGTGGGCACAACCCACCTGGGCACGCCAGGCCTGCCCTGGTGGGTTGTGCTCACCCAGGCCCACCTCCGGTGCCCATCTTCTGGTATATAGGTCATTTTGACCTAGAAAAAATGAGGAGAGGACTTTCGGGATGAAGCGCCACCGCCTCGAGGCGGAACTTGGGCAGGAGCACGCTTTCCCTCCGGTGGAGTGATTCCGCCAGGGGAACTTCCCTCCCGGAGGGGGAAATCATCGGGTACTACTCAGGCTTCCAGTAAGAACCATCATCATTCGTTTTTCCCTCGAAACCAACACCCTCTTTCCTAGGGTTTCGGTTCAGAATCTGTTTCTTAATGACATCACATAGTGTCTGATGCCCTTTGAGGGTTTTGTACATGCCTGTTTCACGCAATGTCTTCAACGTGGCATTCTCATCAGCAATAGTAGTGGTATCCTCAAAAGAGGGGTTAGTTGCCACATCAACACTTGAAGATATTGCAACTTTAGAAGCATTAGAGCACTCAGCAATAGAGACAACATTCTCATGCTCAAGGCATTTTAAGCAAGGTGGCACAAAGTCTTCTTGAGCGGAACTGATCTATTGAGCGAGTAGTGAATTGTTTTCTTTTTGAAAATCTTCATGAGACGCTCTCAGATTCTCTAGATCTAGCTTCCTTTGAAGATAATCATAGGAAAGCTTGTCATCAGTAGCTGAGAGGGCTTCATGACGACTTTCAAGTTCCTCATACTTAACGTGAAGATTTTTGATATCTTTGATTAAGGACTCGGTTTGATTCATTTCCTTGTCCAATAGTTCATCGCTTTTGTCTACTAATTTTTGAATCTTTTCCATGGTTGTTTGTTTTTCAGTTGCAATTTTAGCAATAGTCTTATAACTAGGTTTGGATTCACATTCAGAGTCATCTTCACTGGAGATCTAAAAGTAAGCATCGCGAGAGTTTACCTTGGCACCTCGTGCATTGAAACTATAGGTGGGAGCAGAGTCGTAGTGTGGCACCCCGGCTCGGAGGAAACCGGAACGCCCCGTATTCCAGCCCGGAGATAAGTCTTCTAGAATATGACATTGCTGGCATAGAACAAATGAGCTCTTTAGTACAAATATACGGGGATACAAGGGTTCCGATATAATAGGGAATTACATCAGCCCGACGACACTAAGCCTACCAAGGTTGCTCTATGCTAGCAGCAGAACAACTCGTAGCAGCGGAATAACTCCTAGCAGCAGAACAACAACGACGACGATGGACTCCATTCCGCAGGGACTCGGGCTAGAACGTTTATCCTAGCCCCCAAACTCAAGATCCTCGACAAAAAAGCAAGAAGACTAGGCAAAACCTGCAAACTGGCATGACACACCAGGTCAGTACATTGAATGTACTAGCAAGCTCACAACAACCAGAAGCAATCAAGACAAACAACAGCATGGCATTTACAGGTTAAACAAGCATGAGCATGATACAACTAGAACAAAATGGCATGTACAAGGTGAACATGATATCGCTAGAACATTATTAACATGGCATGACCATATTACTCGAGACATGAACAATGATGGTACTAGCATGCAACATGCTACAAATATCACTTACTCTGTTCAGGGTTACCGTATAACCACCAAATGTATGCCACTCTTACTTACCATCATGATCACAAGATCACTTCAATCATTATCAAGAATACCATCGGGATCTTCACGACATCACCTTATCAATATCAAGAATACCATCATGATACTCACAAGGTCACCTCATCAATATCAACAATACCATCGTGATCCTCCCGTGACCACATAAAGATGAACCAACTTCTTTCCTCATCAAACCGGGGTTGTTTATTAGTCAGGTTTTTATTAGTGTTGACCCTTAGTGTGACCTACTATGAATTGGGCCCATATCCGTGAGCGCGGCTATCAATACATTAATATGGACTTGGAAAGGTCTGGTCGGATTTGACGTAGTCAGGTCCGAGTCGAGATAAGGTCCGAGTCGGACAGACCCAACTATGAGACGCAGCGATATGTCATCTGTGAATCTCTAGTACAACATATGTTCTACGTCCTAAGACCTGAGCAGACGCATGTACTCGGGATGGTGATAGACTTGCTTTGGGCCGACCAAACGCTACTCCGTAACTGGGTAGTTACAAAGGTAGGTTTCGGGTTTGTCCAGACCCATGCTGCGAGACATGGTCGAGCAAGATGGGATTTGCCCCTCCAACCAGGAGAGATATACTCTGGGCCCCTCGTGTGATCCGACCAGGATAAGCATGGCCATGCGACAAGGATTATGAGATAATCTGGTTTGTGGTCGGCATCACTGGAACGAGAAAGAGGTTGGGCTAGCACAAGGATGACAATCTCGCCTTGAGCCCGACAACATATATCATGTGGCAAAGGGAACATAAGTGTGACATGTTGTACAGGTTCGCCTAACCAACTTCATAGTCTGCTTGGTGTTCGACATGCCTTGCTAGAGGCCGCTACCAAACGTGCAGTTCGGAGGTGATCCGAACTGCGACCAAGCCAGCTTGAACCTAAGTGGTCGCGCGCTTAATGGAAGGAACCTACGAGGTCGGATCCGAGGACACTGGTCGGATGTGATCCGAGCTGTATTCAGATTGTGGCCGAGTAGACTTGTGGGCTTTAGGATCTGTGCGAGGCCGAAGAGTTGAGCCCGCGACAGATGCCTATATATAGTGGAGGTGCGGCACACTCATGCGATTGATCGCTTAGGCGCTGTCACTAGGGTTTTCATGTGTTGCGAGTAGACACCTCCACTCGCCGCCGGTTGTGTGATCGGACCTAGAAGTCTGCCGCACGATGCTCCTCCTACACGCGCGGATACCATTAGAGGTGGTGCACTTGCGCCGCTCTAGTGAACCTGTACATGGGAACCGACGACCGGCTGTTCGAGGGAGATCGGACGAGAAGGAGACGATCCACGCGGACGCGCTGCCCCAACTCTTCTTCCGGTGCACAGCACTGCGCGTCTAGTGGTAACAATCTGTGATCCATTCCCGTAGCATGTTCCTAGTTGTTCTGTGCGTAGGAAAATTTAATTTGCAGTCGACGCACCCTACCGTAGAACCCAACAGTGCTATCAAAGCATCTTCTATAGGATTTAGATTCATAAGATCGGCAGATGAGATATGTGGAGGCAGCAGATGAGACCTGTCGTCGTTCATAAGATCGGATGTGTGCACGGTTGATGAGATCAACTGCACATGGCGATCAATGTGGCTATGTTTTCTGATGATTGGAGTCGATGAGGTCGTGACACAACCTACCAATACCGGTCGGTATCCACCATCGGGGTTAACTGTTAAACGTAAATCCGAATCAGACTCGCGATGATCGATTAGATCGGAAAATTCGAACCCCGCCCGCTAACCGGCTAGCGGGACCGCCATGTGCGTAGCACCTTGTATTTCGTACACGATCACTCAAACCGGTAGAATGCGATTCTATGCGTAGCTTTGTTTTGCAGGTTTGATGTGAATAGTATGGCTCATGTGTGTGTGATGCATGTGTGTAATTTATACATGGCCTGTGTGTCATGTTTGTCAGCCGGCAGGAGCCAAAGTGTTGTCATTATATTGTATAACGACATGCGTGTCGACTTGTGACTCTATGTAAAATCATTACTAGTTGTAGTAGTTGGATAGTAGAGATTAGGTTGGTGGCTTGGCGTCCGACGTGACAAACAAGATGGAGTTCCTAGATGGTCATCGGAGTCAGAGCCGGCCTGGAAGAACATCCATGAAGGAGCCATACTATTTCACAATATGTGTTTATTTGTGATTGTTATGCTTCTTTGTTTCTATGCATGTTAGAATGGTAGAAAGATCCCTCGTTAATATCAAGTGAATTGCCATCCCCGATGTTGCACCTTCGCACGTCAAGTACATCTAGTAGTGGGCTCATAAAATTGGGGTGCTGCTAGGTGTCCTTGAACTGAAGGATTCGTGGCACGGGCATGGCGATGGCGGTGGAGGGAGTGGTGAAGCACGAAATACCTCGGGGCAGCTTTTATAAGCGTGGGGGAGGGTTCTAGAGCTCACGGGCGAGCTCGAGCTGAGGTCTACTGGAGGATAGGAGCTGCTTGTGGCACGGGCACGGCGATGGCGTCGCGACCACAACGATTTAGGGCGTGGCAGCGATGCAGGGTGGTGCAGACAAGCACGGGGTGCTCCTGGACAACGTTGGACGTCGAGACGCGGACAAAAGAAGCTAAAACAGGGCACACGGTCTGCAGAGCATGGGTTTTGGCTAGTTCCCCCCGTGGTCACGACGTGAACTAGCATACGCGATGCCAGATGATCGGCCAAAACATGTCTAGTGGATAGTCCTTAGTTCCCTTAGTTGTAATGAAAAAATAAAAGATCCCAGGGCAAACAAGAGATTTGCAGGAGGAGCCAAACTAGAATAGTAACAAAGTGCTTGGTCTGAGCAGAGGGGGCCCGGACTTAGCCACGAGGGAATGGGTTTGTCTTCTAGTGATCACAAACTAAGATGATGCTTATTACCAAAAATCAGCTTAATAGGCGGAGTTTAAATGGCACTTGCTGTAGAAACCACCAGACTAGAAAGAAATGCAAAATATAAAGTAGCACTCATATATCAAGTTGAATTGAGCTGAATTTTAGAGGATATGAGTTATTTTATGATATGAAGCTACTGTAAAAGTTTCATGCCATTTGGAAATACCAAAATGGTATTTGCTGCACAATGCAGCTCTTTGGACATAATTTAAGAAAAATAGCTGAGGAAAATTGGCTAGATAAAATGAGCCAAAAATTTGTGGAGAGAGTTTATATAGATAGGATAATGTCCTGGTAAATTTTCAGCTTAATTGAAGCAATATAAAATATAGTTGCTTCACAACCTGAAAATCTAACCAGAAATCAAGATTTGATGCTGAGCTCACATAGAGTGATGACATGATCCCAAATCTTGAGGAGAGTGATGATTTGATCATATGACCTTGAAAATTTTTCAAGTCATTTGGATTATCCTAGCTAGTATTTCCTTCACAAAGAATTCCCTCACACAGGAACTTTGAAAAATTGCTCAGGAATATTCACTCGGAAAAATGAGTTGAATTTTTACACGAGGCAATGATATGGAATTGAAAAGGTGTCCAAAAAGTTTGGGGTCAATCAAGCAAAGATAAATGACACTTCCTTCTCAAAAAGCCACTTAGGGCAGAATGAGAAAAGGAATATTTGTGAATTATCTTTGATGATGCCAAGGAAGGGTTTTGACATATCTAAGGAAGATATGACCCAAACAATTTATGAGAATTATTTGGGAATTTCGAGAGTGACAGAAATATAGGTTGTTTCACAACCTAGGACAAAAAGGATTATTCCTTTAATAGAAAAAGGAACATTCCTAATAAAAAGAATATTGGGATTGGGCTAAGATGAAAATGACAAAGTCTTGAGATGATTTTGCGGATAACAAGCCACTTGAGAGCCTGGGAAGTCATGATCTTCCCAGGTATCAGAACCACAGAAAAACAATTCAAATAAAAAATCCAAAGAAAACAAAAGAAAAAGAAAGGGCTAAAATCCAGGGTGTCACAAACCTTCCCCCCTTCAAGAAATCTCGTCCTCGAGATTTGGTTGCTCAGGGAAGAAATATGAATATACCTGACTTATGGAAACCATTTCCAACTCAGGTATCCTTTTTCTTATATGATTCTTCCTACTGAAATTTATATGACTTGACTGCCTGCCTCTGGGGTGGTTTGCTTCACCGTATCCTATATTCTCATAGATCTTTCTTCATATGTTCATGCTTATACTTGCTCCAATTTCTTTCATATCTGCTGACTTAACTAGGGTGCATTGGATTATTGTGACTGAGATATATGCTCTTTTCACAAGTCCGTGAGTGGTTTCCGATGGATGTATCATAAAGTACTGACAACATTCCTTGGAGTCACGAACCAATTTTCCCGGTGGGCACGAATTATTTTCATTCTGGCATTGGGTTGCTTACTTAGATGCATGTCCTTCGTGTTCAAAACAGTGTCGTGAATCCTAACTGTTCTTCTGGCAAAATCTGACTTCTCGCACGAGTTCTGAATCATCTTGACTAGATCCACTATCTTGAGTATCAAATCCGTACCAAATATTTGCTTGTCGCCTGTTGTGACCAGCATAAAGGAGGTACGACCTTATAACAATAGTATCCACCGACTTAACTGATGGTAGTTCTGGCAGAGGAATCTTGTCCTGACAGGCTGTATTGTCGATCTTGCTCCTTCATTATTGGCTTCTTTGTGTGGATCCTTTGCAGGAAAGAGCTTGGCCATACATATCTATTCTTTGTGTGACCATCGGTACTGTCGGGTGCAATATTCCTGCATTCGTAACTTATCGTTGTTCACGTGTCGGGTCATCTAATATATACGAGGTTCACGTGCCTTGTACGGAGTCCATTGTAACCATACAAGATAGTGACAAAGGCTAACGATATCACCTTTCCAGGTGTGAGAAAGCTTACCTTGATAAGTACGGCAAAAATTGTGTCCCATGTTGTCTCTCTTCAAAGCTTGTCGGTACTTGCATCACCCACTGAGGTGTATAACTGGCTTTCTTCCTCTTGCATAACTGTTGAGGTTGTTGGATTCTTACCTTGACTTCATCATCATACAAGTGACTTGCAAGGACTTGGTAGCATGCTTATATTATAAGTATTTGATTTCCCGAGGTAGAACCTTGTGTTCTGACCGATTCTTGTTTCTGAACAAACTGTTGCGGATCTGATTCTAGGGATGCACTGCTATATGCTGTCAACTCACTTTGTAATACCTTGTACCAGTGTCATACTGAGGAAGATTGGATAACTTGTGTTGGAAAGCATCGAAAGTATTGTGTTGAGGAAGACTGGGTACCCTACTTCAGAAGCTTCCCCCCTTAAAGACTTGCTGGGGAAGACTCAGTACCTTGTGCCGTAAGCTTTTGCGGTGCTGTACCGAAGAATGCAGAGTATCTTACCCAGGAAGTCATCCACCTATCATGCTCGAGTAGATAGAGGAATCTTGCATTGGAAGCTTCTCGGGTAGCTTGAGAGGGAAGAGTGTGTTGCTTACACCAGAAGCTTTTTACTGTGGTATGCTGACTGAATGCCATATATATACCCTTTAATATTTCTGCTATCGATTACTCATACGAAAAAGGTTGTTCGACTGTCCTTCTTGCGGAACACTTAATTCATAGTACATTCTGACTTGCTTCCGGGGTATAGCATATTTCAAGTCTTACTCATAAAAGAATCAACCTTGTATATAAACCATACCTTTGACTGATAATATACTATTGGTCTTGCACCCAAAGCTATCTTTCCGCTGATTCCGTCATTACTGCTATGAAGATTGCACACTGATGTATACTTGATGTTAATAATCAAGACAATATATCTTTTTGCAGTCAGATCAGATATTTCCAATATAATGCAGTCGACTGAGAATTCCATAATGTTTAGCTGAGCTTCCAAATATGTGAACTTATTGCTGATTCTTCGGGTTCGGTGTTTGTTGAGGATATAACTGCTAAGGGTAAACCGACCAGGAGGGGCCAGTTCACCTTTAGCTATACTGAAACTCAAGACAATCCGGAGGATGGCGCTTTACGGATGAAGCTTAGAGGCCCAGAGCCAACGGGCGATTTAGGGCCCATGATAGTAAACCGCCATGATTGTATAACTTGTATTATAAGTAAGAAAGGGAGAGACCCGGGCTAGCACTTGTATATGCCAGCCACAGGACTCTGTAGACCGGCCGGGATCCTCCTGAGTATATAAAGGGGTGACCCGGCGGCGGTTTAGGGACAGACAACAACAACTCAAGGCTCAGGCTAGCGTATTCGCTCCCTGCGCATCGAAAACCAATCAATCCCATCACAACTAGACGTAGGCTTTTACCTTCATCGAAGGGGCCGAACTAGTATAAAATCCCGTGTCCCTTGTCCGGTTTAACACCTTCAAGCTAACCCGTTGCGATGGCTCCACGACTAAGTCTTTCCAAGAAGACATCTGATGTGTTAATTCCACGACAGTTGGCGCCCACCGTGGGGCCATCGCACGATGGTTTTGAGTTCTTAAAGGGCAGCTTCGAAGGACTCAAAGGGTACGCAGTTGGCCGGATGACCAAGAGTCGTCGCGGCAAGCTCTACATCGACAACGAAGGGTGGGGCCCCGAGACCGGCTCAATCGAGTACGGATACCAGGTCCCCTTTGGAGGAATCCATGTCTTCATTGGCAAGATCGGCGAACCGGGTCCTGAGCTGGACATCTGCACCGACCTTGTCGAAACAGCTTAGCGTGCAAGCCCTACCCAGGTTAAACCTGCCGTGAAGCGGGCGTTCGTAGGATGCGTCCATGGGGCTGGATCTGAACCGGTGTCTGAAGGCGAGACAACTGTTTATTCTCACAGCGAATCATCCACCGGTGAGACTGAGTCCCTGTACCAAGTCCATGACGATGGGTTCAAAGGATATTCCGATGGTGGCAGTATTCCGGATCTCCTTGAACCGCCAAGTCAGGTTACTGTTTACATGGCCGAAACACATCCTACTTTGCAATCTTCAACAGCAGCCGCGGCAGGAGGCCCGATGCGCCGGCCGGTTCAAGTTCTCTCTGATCTGATGGATGCTTGGGCGACCTTGCTAACCACGGTGGTTAACCCGGAGATGCAGTACCAGCATACTGCGGACGTTGCTAAACTGAAAGACCAGATAGCGCAGGCCAAGGAGGATCTGACGGTTGAGGATGCAAGGATGGCCGAGGAACGGGCCGCTTTGGATGACCAGTCACAGTTGATACAGGCACAGAATTACCGGCTGGCGTTGGATCAAAATGCATCGAATGAGGTAATGCGCGGAAATATCGATCGCGCCTGCCACCGGTCTTTGAAGGTTTGAACCTCTTTAATACGCTAGGGGCGGGGACGAGCAATCTAGCAGCCGTAAACCGGACCGATGCACCTAGAGCGGCGCTGGATCAGCCACGCCTGACAGAACCACCTCGACGAACGGACAACCCGCCGCCGTATGTGCGTGCGCCGCCGGGTCATTTCCCGAGCCCTTTGGATAATATGATTGCAGCAGCGTCCCGTCTGGCGGCTATTCCGATAGAGGGCAATTCACTGGCGGCGATCGAAACACGGCGAGCCAGGGATCTTCTTCAAACCGCCGTGGTACAACAGCAGGCCTATTCTTATAGCCGGGATAGAATTCATTCAGCCCTTCGTCCAAGCAAAAGCTACAACAGACACATGGACGAACCGGAAGTATCTAGCAGTGCCAGGAGCCGTAATGCGGTCCACGGTGAGATAATGCTCAGGATGTGGTAGACAATGGTAGGGCACGCAGGGAGGCAGGCCGCCATCAAACCGCCCCGCTTCAACCAATGGTGTCGGTAGACCGAGGCACTGAGGTCGCTTTCAGTTCCTGGGGAGTGCCGTGTCTTATTCCGACCCTCCGTAACATACGACTGCCTAAAGATTTTAAGGGTCCGTGGAAGGTACCCAATTACACTGCTGATCAGCCGCCTGAGGCATGGGTCGAGAGTTACGAGATGGTAATGGAGATGCTGGAGGTGGATGAAGCGGCTTGTGCAAAATATTTCACGATGATGTTAGAAGGGACAACCCGTACCTGGTTGAAAAACTTACCAGCCAACTCCATTGAGTCATGGGGTCAGTTGAAGGCCCAATTCATAGCCAATTTCAAAGACATCTGCAAACAGCCCATGTCCATTGTGGATCTGGATGCCTGTGTTCAAGGGGAGAGCGAGTCAACAACTCACTGGGTGCACCGGGTTTCAGAGATTTTGCATTCCTCGGACCGGATTAATGCTGGCCAAGCAATCTTAACACTGGAGCGCAATTGCCGGTTTAAGTCACTCAAGATGAAGTTGGGACGACTCAAGCGACATTGCAATGAGATCGGAACACTTATGGCAGCCTTGGTAAAATATGCCGATTCTGATAATACCAAGGATCCCGAGTCTGATGAGGAGAAACCGGAGAAGGGAAAGAAGAACGGCGGTGCAAAAGGGCAGCACCACAACCAAGGAGGCCATGGGAACAATGGTAAGCGCAAAGCAGATAATTCAGATATTGTGGCTAACACAAATATGCAGCGTCGTAAAGGTAAACCGCCCCAGCGCGGTGGAGGGATGAATCTGGAGCGTTTGTTAAACCAGCCCTGCCCGAAGCATGGAACCAAGGACGCCCCGTCCACGCACCTTTGGAAAGATTGTCACATAATGAGGGAGTTCAAAAACTCTGATCTCTATCGGTATGATCAGGGCCCGCCGGGCGGTTCAGGTCCCGGTTTCCATGGGGACGGCGGTTCAAGCTCTGGGTTTCAAAATAACCAAGGCCATCAGAACAACCATGGCAATAACCAGCAGAACAACCAAGGGAATCAGCAGCAGACAGGCTACCAAAGTCATCCCAAGCAGTTGAACGGCGGACAATATCACGTGTTCACAACTAGCCTGTGCAAGCGAGATCAGAAGCTTCACAAGAGGGCAGTCAATACTGTTGAACCGGCCGTGCCGTGTTATCTACGATGGTCGGAGCAGCCCATTGTGTGGAGCAGAGAGGATCACCCACCCCGAGTTGACAATCCGGGTCAGCTAGCCTTGGTCGTAGCACCTCAGGTGGGGGGTTACAAATTTACCAAAGTTCTAATGGATGGAGGAAGCAGTATTAACATCATGTACTACGAGACTTTCCGTCGCATGGGGTTGACGGATAAGAATCTTAAACCGTCAAATACAATTTTTCATGGTGTGGTCCCAGGTAAATCGGCATACCCTGTAGGGAAGATTGCTTTGGAAGTTGTGTTTGGAGATGAGCATGATTCCAGGTCTGAGACCCTGACCTTTAAGGTGGTGAAGATCCAGAGTCCATATCACGCGCTGTTCGGACGGCCGGCTTATGCGAAATTCATGGCGAGACCCTATTATGTCTATCTACAGCTCAAAATGCCGGGTTATAATGGGACGATCACAGTACATGGGAGACGCAAGATTGCTTTGGATTGCGAGGAAGGTGAAGCTGCCTATGTCGAATCGGTTTGTGCTACAGAGGAGTTGAAGTTTTATAAGGACAATGTTGATCCGGCAGACATGACCCTTTGAAGAAGCCCACAACGGAACATGACCCGACCCTCACATTCAAACTAGCTAATGAGACTAAACTCGTTGACTTTGTCCCTGGTGATTCATCCAAACAGTTTAGTATCAGTGCCAATTTGTATCCGAAATAGGAAAGCGCGCTCATCGAGTTCATCCGTGAGAATCGGGACAATTTTGCATGGAAGCCTTCTGACATGCCAGGTGTACCGAGAGGACTCTCTGAGCACACTCTCAATATTGATCCCAAATTCAAACCGGTCAAGCAGTTCCTTCGCTGTTTTAACGAAGAGAGACGCAAGGCCATTGGTGAAGAGGTAGCCCGGCTATTGGCAGCAGGGTTTATCGTTGAAGTATTTCATCCCGAGTGGTTGGCTAATCCGGTGCTCGTTCTTAAGAAGAACTGCACTTGGTGTATGTGTGTGGACTACACCGATTTGAACAAGGCATGCCCGGCCGATCCCTTTGCCCTCCCACGTATTGATCAGATCATTGATGCGGCGGCGGGTTGTGATCGCCTGAGTTTCCTGGATGCCTATTCAGGGTATCATCAGATTAAGATGGCAGTTAAGGACCAGGAGAAGACAACCTTCATCACCCCCTTTGGAGCCTTCTGCTATGTTTCAATGCCCTTTGGGCTCAAGAGTGCCCAAGCAACATATCAGCCTTGTGTGCAAAATTTTCTTCACAAGCAGATCGGGCGCAATGTTCATGCTTACGTGGATGATATTGTGGTAAAATCAAGGAAGCAGGGAACCTTGATAAATGATCTCAAGGAGACATTTGATAATCTTCGGGTTTATAAAATGATGCTTAACCCGGAGAAGTGCGTTTTTGGTCTTCCGGCAGGCAAGCTTTTGGGGTTTCTCGTATCCAACCGAGGCATTGAAGCCAATCCGGAAAAACTCAAAGCAATCACATCTTTGGCTAAACCGGCGTGTATCAATGATGTTCAGCGTTTGGCGGGCCGGATTGCAGCCCTCAGCCGGTTTATCAGTCGTTTGGGAGAGAAGGCAATTCCCCTGTATCAGATGCTGAAGAAGACAGACAAATTCGTCTGGAGTGACGCCGCCAATACGGCATTTGAGGATTTAAAGCGGCAGCTGGCTGAACCGCCCCTCCTTGCCGCTCCGGTTGATAAGGAGCCTTTATTGTTGTACGTGGCTGCCAATGCCCGTGCAGTCAGTGTGGTGATTGCGGTTGAACGTAAGGAGGATGGAAAAGAGTATCCGGTTCAACGGCCAGTTTATTATATCAGTGAGGCACTGATCGAGTCCAAGCAAAGATATCCGCATTGGCAGAAGCTGGTGTATGGAGTTTTTATGGCAAGTAGGAAGCTGAAGCAATACTTTCAAGGCCATCCCATCACAGTGGTTAGCTCTGCTCCCTTGGGCGATATAATCCAGAATAGAGAAGCAACTGGCCGGGTTGCGAAGTGGGCAATTGAGCTTGGTCCCCATGGTTTGAAGTATATGCCCTGAACAACCATCAAATCTCAGGCGCTGGTCGAGTTCATTAATGATTGGACCGAGTTACAGGCACCAGAGGACAAACCGGACAACACATACTGGACGATTCATTTTGACGGGTCCAGGAAGTTGGAAGGCTCGGGGGCCGGGGTTGTCCTTACTTCCCCTCGAGGTGATAAAATTTGTTATGTCCTCCGCTTAATGTTTCCTTGTACTAACAATGCAGCAGAGTACGAGGCCTTACTCCACGGCCTCCATGTGGCTAAGGAAATGAACTTAAGCCGGGTCCGATGCTTTGGAGACTCTGATCTAGTGGCCCAGCAAGTTTCTGGTACTTGGGATTCAAAGGACCCACTCATGGCAGCATATAGGCATGAGGTGGATATGGTAGCATGCCACTTTAAGGGTTATCAGTGGAGCATATCGACCGGCGCAAGAACGAGACAGCTGATGCTCTAAGCCGGCTGGGATCTCAATGTAAACCGGTACCACCTAATACCTTTCTGGATATCTTGCATAACCCATCTGTGAAATTGCCTACAGAGGAGGATTTGGCTGTTCCTGATCCGGAGGCCCAATTGGTAGCCGATTTACATGCCACTCCGGATTGGGTTGTTCCATATTTGGCGTATTTAAACTAGGGCGAGTTACCGGATGACGAGTTTTTTGCCCGACAGATAATCCGGCGGTCTAAGTCTATGGTGGTGCATAATGGCGAGTTACACCGTTGCAGCATTTCCGGCATATTCCAACGTTGTGTGTCTCCTGAAGAAGGGCAGGAGATTTTACGTGAAATCCATGAAGGGGATTGTGGTCACCATGCCGGTTCAAAATCTTTAGTGGATAAAGCCTTCCGTCATGGATTCTACTAGTTGACAGCTCATTCTGATGCGGAGGATCTGGTAAAGCGGTGTGATGCTTGTCAGAAATTCTCACGTCGAGCTCATATTCCGGCTCAAGAGTTACGCATGATTCCCATCACTTGGCCATTTGCTACTTGGGGGCTTGATATGGTTGGACCCTTTAAGCGTTCCAAGGACAAGAAGACCCACCTGTTGGTGGCGGTTGACAAGTTCACTAAATGGGTGGAAGCGGAGCCCATCAGTAAGTGTGATGCAACTACGACGGTTCAATTTCTTAAAAAGATTATTTTCCGTTTCGGCTTTCCACACAGTATCATCACAGATTATGGTACGAACCTTTCTAAAGGAGAGATGGAGGAATTTTGCCAACGAGAGCACATCCGGCTTGATGTAGCGTCCGTGGCTCACCCCCAGTCTAATGGTCAAGCGGAGAGGGCGAATCAAGAGATCCTGAAGGGTATCAAGCCTCGGCTTATGGTCACTTTGAAGCGGACCCCGGGTTGTTGGGTGGAGGAATTACCATCAGTGTTATGGAGTATAAATACCACCCTAAACCGATCTACGGGTTATACACCTTTTTCATGGTTTATGGGGCAGAGGCTGTCCTTCCAAGTGATATTCGTCACGACTCGCCCCGGGTTGCAAATTATGTTGAAGCGGACAACGAGCAAGCACGCCAGGAGGCACTGGACCTGTTGGATGAGAAACGGGACATGGCTTTGGCTCGGTTGGCGGTTTATCAACAAGACCTACGGCGTTATCACAGCCGCCGGGTTAAGACAAGAACCTTTCAAGAAGGTGATCTGGTGCTCCGTCTCATTCAAGACCAGACTGATATGCACAAGCTATCCCTGCCTTGGAAAGGGCCCTTTGTGGTCAGCAAGAACCTGCACAACGGGTCATACTAGCTCATTGACGTTCGAGAAGATTCACGTAGCTCTGAGGAGGAGACCCAGCGGCCGTGGAACATAGCTCTCCTACGGCCTTATTATACTTGAAGCCACCGGCTTTTTCTTATGTACATATTTCGATAATGTATATATTATGATGAATAAAATAAACCGGCACCCTTGCTAAATCAAGCAGGGTCTCCGCCGTTTTTTCTTCCAATATCTATTAACTTGGGGGCTTCAGCTAGAAAAGCGAAGTACTACCTGTTAAACCGGCTATCATGCCACCACCTAGCTTGGGAGCTTCACACCCACGGGGCCAAAGAGAGTTTGATTGCTCACAGCACAACTCAAACATAGGCACCCATTGAGCACAGCTCACAGAGTTACTTGGGGGCTCTTTGTGTCAAATACCAAAGAGCTTGAAAGGACCCTTGTAGCCGGGTATCGACCCACGGCTTGGAAGCCTGGTGTATTCACCTAAAACCCCGGGTTAACCTGCCTTCATCAAGTAAGCCACTCCTATCCAGGTAATCCTGGCATGACTCGTCGAATGTTTGACAGTTACTCTCTTTGAGACCCTGAACTCGTCAAAGTTAAAATGATGATTGGTTAGTTGGAGGCCCATCTTAAAAGGCTTTGCTAAAATGGTTCAACTCAGTGGCCTGGCAGTCCATGAAAAGCCTTGATTTGGGCCTGGCAGCCCTTGAAAAGCCTTGCCATTGGTTTTTTGTTTTTGTCCATGCTAAGTTTTTATTCTCTCATCATGTTTGTATTGAAACTGGTGTTTCTTAACCCGGTGTGGCTTACAGATATTCTGTAAAAGCATACAATTCAAGGTAACCCGACATCCTTCAAACCGGTCTGGCTTGACACTTTGTCTCCAGCAATCGTCCGGTGTTTATCACAACCCGGTTCGACATCATATATACCAGCACGGTATGGTGGAGGTTGAGCTTTCATCCTTCCTACTATCACAATTGGTAAAATAACAACAATGTTCATATAACAGGTATGATTCATTATTGCTACGTTTTGGCAACCATGGTTGCTTGCCTAATTGTGTGGGGTATTTTGACCCGTCCGGCGGTAAACCGTCCGGACAGATTTTTTCCTTATGCAGATTCATGGATTGCATAAAATTGAAAATACATAAGGCAGTACCAAAATCATCATGAAAGATCAAGGCAAAGTATATCCCAGTACGCGATGGCAAACGGATCACAATAGTTTGCTAGCCTATTGCAAGGCGCTTTTAAGGCCCAAAATATGGTGTTGTTTCCCTCTGAACAAGGTTTACGGAGCATCCATCAGCTTGCCGGAGTAAGTTTCGTTGCCACGATGATGCGAAGTTGACGGGCCACTTGGTGCCGGATCAACCTCTTCCTCTTCGCCTTGTGGTTGGAAATCCGTGGTTGTCCAGTTAATCCGGGTAAAGCCTGAAAGACAGCTTGTTCACTGATAAGTTTTGATGGATCACCGTCAGGGGCATAAGTGTGCTTACGGATTGGCGAAATAAGATTTTGCACTTCTGGTATGTCAGCATTAATCTGTTTGTTATGTGCATCAAAACAAGACCGGTGAACAGTCAAGTTAGCATCTTCTGCCAGCTGGCTCGCCAGAGGACGCATTTCCCTTGTCACGTTCTTCAAGGCTTCATCATCAAAGTCAGACCCGTCCTCTTGTGTGCTGGGAAAGCCTTTTGCAAGGTCAGCCGGATCAAGGTCAGCTATCCACGCTTTGGCTCGGGTGAGGGACTACAAAGCGCCTGCCCTGGCAGCAGATCGCTTCACCTCTTCTATCTGTGCTGGTATCATCGATAGTCTTGCTAGCGTATCCTTGATCAGGGTTGGAACCGGATTGTCATAGGATGCTGCGCAAATAACCCGTTGGGTACCAGCATACAGTTGTTCAATCAAAGTATATGCTGCTTTCAGTTTCACCCGTGCATCTGAGCCCAGCTGAGTGATACAGCTTCCTACAACGGTTTAAGGATTTTATATTATCAACTGTTGCCTTACAAAATGGAATATTTCATGTCTTAGTGGGAATACTCACCAAAAACTGCGGAGGTCAGATCATTCACTTGGCTTTTCAATCCGGAAAGCTCATCTTCCACCGGTTTAAGAGCTGACTCGACATCTTCAGCCTGTTTTCGCAATGCATCCTTCTCAGTTTCCCACTTAGCACGTTCAGTCTTGAAGCCTTCTTTAAGTTGTTCCAGGGAAGTTAAAGCGGCTTTTAGTTCATCTTTGGACTTGGAAGATTCTTCTTGCTGGGATTTGATGCTTTCTTGAAGGTCAGCAATTTGAGCGCGCTGATTGTTTATCTCCGCCTATCAGTCACAGATGCATATCAATATAATATCAAAGTCCCAAGTATACAACTAGTTATACACTTGGCACTTGGGGGCTAATGCGGATTGCTTCTATACTACTGCTGGTTCAAAGTCCCGAGGATTAATACAAGTTTCAATCCTGGCACTTGGGGGCTAATGTATATTCGCTCAAAGATCATCAATAAGGACAGAAGGATTAAAAGTCCCGGTTTAACTTTACAAATTAAACCGGCCCTTGGGGGCTACAGGATACAAGGTAGGGAGGACACAAGATAAAGACGAGAAGGAATACCTCATAGCGTTCTTTCATCCGGTTTACCAATTCAGCTTTAGAATCTCGGCTCGCATAAAGCCGATTTAGAAATCCAGAATGAAGATCCTGGGCAGAAAGATTAGCATATTTTGACCAATCAATCTCCAGCTTCCCTTTGCCCATAAAAATAAACTCATCTTTGGCTTTATGCTTTGCCAAAATGACTGGATTCCCCGGGGCGGTATAACCAGTGCCGGTGACGACAACTTCATCATCCTTTTCTGGGTTTGAAGTAGTAGGAGGAGTTGGCGGGTTGGCAGTTGAGCTCAGAGGGTTAACAACTGGACTTGCAGGTGTGGTGTGTGGACTTGAGGTGCCCTCGTGAGTGGTCGGGTCAGCTTCCGGCGGATGTTGGTTCTGGCAGGACAAAATCATCCATGGGATGATCAAGGTTCTCACGGGCATCTTCAGGAATCTCAGCCGGTTCAACTTCGACAGTAGGGGTACTGGTCTTAGCTTTCTTACTCATACGAGCTTTGCCTCCAACATTAAAGCAAGGATTAGCAGGTTCAATGGAATTACAAAGGAAAAGTGAAGGGCTGTATGCTTACCCAGGGACGGTTTTCATTGGAGGCAACTGGGTAGTGGATGAACCGCCAGACGAGTTAGAAGATACCTGATAATTTGAATCAGATGGATTGAGAGGGCATTGGAAAAAACCCTTCAAAGGATAAGGTTTTTCAGGAGAACAAGCAACCTCGGGACGGCGTTTCCGGGTTGGTGTCTGAGGTAAATCGGAAGAAGTGACCTGTTGACCGTTGTGCCGGGTTGTGCGACGACCTTCGGTTTGTTGTGTCTTCAAAGAAAGTTTTTGACCCACATAAGCAAGAGGGTGAGAGCATTTCACTTTCCGAACTGCACGGCGAAACCTTTGAACCGGCACAAGTTCTGAGTCATAAAGGTAAATTACCTCAACATGATCTGCACGGCTGGCCTCCGCATCGTCCTGGGAGTAATCGTTATCAATAAGGTGTAAGAAATAGAAGCCAAGGGAGTCAAGTTTTACCTCTTCAGCTGAGTCGCTGGCATCTTCTGGCGGTTTAGAAGACTCAGCAGTTTTCTTCTTGCCAACTCTCTTAGTGACCTTGCTCTTGACACGAGGAGCCCTGGCTGGTTTTTCTTGCGGTTTCTTTTTCCATAAGGAGTTGTTGGCCTGCGAGATTGCATAAAGGATTATTGTAAACAATGTTAAAGCGGCAAGATATCAGGAAGGTACGAAGTTAAAATTTTTACCGCTGGCGGTTTGTTGGAAACATAAAAAGGGCGCAGACTGGTTTGAGTGCAGACAGCGAGCGGCTCATCAAGTATCTTCTTCACACTTTCAGTAACTTCGTCATCAGACAGTTCTATTGTGTTAAACCGCTGCGGGTCATTAGGTTTGCCGGTATATTCACACATTAATCTGGAGCGGCGGCTCAAAGGTAGAATGCACCGTGAAACCCAACAGCGGACGAGATCAACGCCAGTTAAACCGTTGGCAAGGAGAGCCCGGAGTCAGGCGTGTTGAGGTGCATAGGCTTGTCGATCTTTGGCAGACAGTCTTGGAGGTAAAGGATGGTTGTTGCTAAGACGATGTGGACGGTAGCCCGGCAAAGGATTTTCATCTGAAGGGGCAGTATTCCGACAATAAAACCAAGTTAAGTTCCAGTCTTTTGGATGACTGTGAAGCTTGGCATGAGGGAATTCCACCTCTTTCCTCTTTTGAATGGATACACCGCCAAGTTCGGTATTGGGGCCGTCAGAAAATTCAGTCCGACGGTTTAAGTGGAAGAGATCTCGAAAAAGGTCAACAGTTGGTTCTTCGTGCAGGTAAACCTCGCAAAATACTTGAAAATCACATATGTGGGACACAGAATTTGGTCCAATGTCTTGAGGATGGAGCTGGAAGCTGGCAAGTACATCCCAGAAAAATTTTGATCCGGGGGGACTAAAGCCTCGAGATAAATGTTGCATGAACACGATCACTTCTCCATCTTGAGGCTCAGGAGGGCACTCGGGGCCAGGAACTCGCCAATGAAGGACATTTTTTGGACCTAAAGCGCCTGTGGTGACATATCCGTTGATGTGATCCGTGACGGAGCCCAGTTGCAAGCAGAGAATTGCTTTGCCATATTACAAATTCTACAAAGGGAAAATGGGCGGTTTACGGTTCATATATGGTTGTCAACATTAAACCGGCAATTTAGTCAAAATGTACATATGAGGTGAACCGGGCATTGCTATTCAAAGTTTAGATGGCGGTTTACGTGAGGGCTAATGGCATATGATGGAGTATCGACTATTGCAGGGTAAACCGCCTTACGGTGAAAGGTTCAAATTTGAAATTCTACTAAGTGTTGCAGAAACAAGTTTCACAAGATGGTGATATAATTTTGGATCTACCGTCGGTCAATGGAGAAATTTTTCTGAACCCTATAATGGCGTTAAGCGGAACAGAGAAGGTTCACATAAGGATCTATCCAGGAACAACAAGATGCTGCAGTATGGTAGAGTAAAACTACAGATCCAGTCGCAAAAAGAAACAATCAGGCATAGCAAGATCTAGTGGGATGCTAAAGGAAAAGCAGATGAACACCGATGAACACCAAAGAAACTATGAAACCCTAATGCAGATCTAATAAGTGAGAGAAAGGAGTGTTTACCAAGGACACACAGAGGCGGAGGAGTATCGCAGGAACTCTGGTATGAATAGGGTGATGCAGCGGCCTGAGATGGGGCAGAGCGTCATGGTCAACGACGGCGGCGATACTTGAGTTCTTCGGGTCGCGAGGAGGAAGGCGATGTGAAGATGCAAGGGGGATAATGGAAGGAGCCCCGGTCTTATTTATAAAGGAGAAAGGATAAAACGGCGGGCGCGAAAATCAAGGAGTCTGAAGCGGCAAAAGGGGATACAGTTGTCGCCTCGATCTTCGGGAATTAATTAAAGAGAAAGGAATCTTCATAAATCTTTTTATGCAGGGATGACATCACAATAATTTACTGCAATGACAGAAGATGACGTCACGGCGGTTCACTAAAGTTCACAGGAGAAGGCAATATGGCGGTTTACAAGAGTTGTTACCAATTTTTATAACTTTCCTAAGGAGTGAAGATTGACATGAACAGGTCCAAATCAATCTGGGGCCTAATGTTGAGGATATAACTGCTAAGGGTAAACCGACCAGGAGGGGCCGGTTCACCTTTAGCTATACTGAAACTCAAGACAATCCGGAGGATGGCGCTTTACGGATGAAGCTTAGAGGCCCAGAGCCCACGGGCGATTTAGGGCCCATGATAGTAAACCGCCATGATTGTATAACTTGTATTATAAGTAAGAAAGGGAGAGACCCGGGCTGGCACTTGTATACGCCAGCCACAGGACTATAGACCTGACGGGATCCTCCTGAGTATATAAAGGGGTGACCCGGCGGCGGTTTAGGGACAGACGACAACAACTCGAGGCTCAGGCTAGTGTATTCGCTCCCTGCGCATCGAAACCCAATCAATCCCATCACAACTAGACGTAGGCTTTTATCTTCATCGAAGGGGCCGAACTAGTATAAACTCCCGTGTCCCTTGTCCGGTTTAACCCCTTCAAGCTAACCCGTTGCGATGGCTCCACGACTAAGTATTTCCAAGAAGACATCTGACGTGTTAATTCCACGACAGTGTCGGTGGATGAGCAACTTTAATAAGGGAAAAATAGTGCAACACCAAGGGCCCAAAGAAATAAGCAAAATAAATGACTAAAACAAAAGCACACAAAGCATACAAATAATATCATATTCAAGCAACACCACATATTACTGCTACTCACAACAATAATATGCATGCATACCTAGGCACACAAATCTCGCAGAAACTCCGGCATTGCAGTCTAACATGCTATGGCAGTGTGCATGAAAGTGAATTCTCGTGTGGAAGGAGTTGGTGTAAACAAGGTTACACCAAGCGCTGGCTTAACACCGATCGCATCCGGGCTAAAACGGAGGTGAGGACGGACTTGGTGATCATGTGGCGGAACGCGGAGGTCATGATCACACCATCATCAAGCATACGGAAGGGAGCCGTATGCGTCCAAAGAATGGGGTGACGGGGTAGGGTAGAGGTGAAAAACAAGGCCTGCTGACATTGCCCTTTTCTGACAGCAGATATCAGTAAGGGTTGTCAACACGACGAGATGAATGGAACGATTCGGGATAAAAACATGGCTATCACCAAAAAGGTAGGGTGACTGGCCGAAGGATATGGATGTAATACCCGCAAATGGTGTCTAGAACACTTGGTACCTCGGCGTCACTCTGCCTGGACAGAGATCACGCCAAACACCGAAGAGAAGGTATGCCAAACTGGAGGGTGCGGGTAGTGGATCGAAACTTATGCCACCTACACTCACAATATTAACCATTAGCGACCAGATAATACTATATGCATGCTATGCAACAAACAAACGCAACAACCAAATGCACCAAACCGACCAGACTCTATACTACTGCTTTCTAACGTTCGCGCGTACTAGGGCGTCATACAACCATACCTGCTCTGATACCAACAGTTGTGGCACCCTGGCTCAGAGGAAACTGGAACGACCCGTATTCCAGCCCAGAGACAAGTCTTCTGGAATATTGCACTGCTGGCATAGAACAAATGAGCTCTTTAGTACAAATATACGGGGATACAAGGGTTCCGATAGAATAGGGAATTACATCGGCCCAACGGCACTACGCCTGCCAAGGTTGCTCTATGCTAGCAGCAGAACAACTCGTAGCAGCGGAATAACTCCTAGCAGCAAAACAACGAAGACGACGATGGACTCCATTCCGCAGGGACTTTGGCTGGAACATTTATCCTAGCTCGCAAACTCAAGATCCTCGACAAACAAGCAAGCAGACTAGGCATGACCAGCAAACTAGCATGACACGCCAGGTCAGTACATTGAATGTACTTGCAAGCTCACAACAACCAGAAGCAATCAAGACAAACAACAGCATGACATTTACAGGTTAAGCAAGCATGAGCATGATACAACTAGACCAACATGGCATGTACAAGGTGAACATGATACCGCTAGAACATTATCAACATGGCATGAACATATTACTCGAGACATGAACAATGATGGTACTAGCATGCAACTTGCTACAAATATCACTTACTCTGTTCAGGGTTACCGCGTAACCACCAAATATATGCCACTCTTACTTACCATCGTGGTCACGAGATCACCTCATCAATATCAAGAATACAATCGTGATCGTCACTAGGTCACCTCATCAATATAAAGAATATCATCGTGATCCTCCCGTAACCACATAAAGATCAACCAACTTCTTTCCTTATCAAACCAGGGTTGTTTGTTAGTCAGGTTTTTATTACTGTTGACCCATAGTGTGACCTCCTACGAACTGGGCCCATATCTGCGGGCGTGGCTATTGATAGATTAAACACACTCTGCAGAGGTTAGCACACTATACCCGCACCACGGTACCCAAGGCCTCGTGCTCGCATTTGGGTGGACCAATGGTGTTCCGACAAAACTGATCTATCGCCATGACACTCTTCCGGCCACTCTGACAAACTCCCCTTTGGGCTAAGTCATGGGTGGCCCCGATGCCACTCCGGACATCCAACAACCACCGTCGTGGCAAAACAATCGTCCCAAACGGGGACGTGAGATCTCAATACCAAACACGGGCACACAAGGCTTATGTCCGCCTACCTGATCAGGGTAGCGCACGCCCATAACCTTCCCTAGTTGGAGGCACCGGCGAGAGGCATGAAAATAGACCGCGTTAGGGTCTTCCCATAAAGACAAATGTGGTTGCACTGGTCAGTTCGGCTTCGATGGCACTATGACTCAGCCAAGAGGTGTTCAAGTTTAATTAATGTCTAGTTGAACTAGAATGCAAAATATGCTGAGTCATAATGTGATGAACTAATCAAGCACATGAGCATGATATTAACATGAGCATGATGGATAACACAACAATTAAGCACGTTCATCTAAACATCAATAACAATAAAGCATTTACTCTACCAGATGCAAATGAACATGGTATAACGATGATGTTGAATAACACAAGTATAGCAAAGAATATCACTAATATGAACATAGTATGGCCACTAGCATCGGGAAAATCTATACCTACTAATAAAAGAAATAGGTATCCTTAGTCCGTCATGCTATTTTATAGAAAACCCCCTGATATTTCTTACATTAAACCCACAATACATATTAAATATTTTTTTAAATACTCATATCTTCTAAACCGTAACTCTAAATTTAACATGTTATATATGGAATTTGATTAGAAAAATATATAGAATCTGAATATGATGTTATTTTACATGTTAGCCATTTAAAAAAATACTATCTAGGGTGCGATCTTAATAAACAGTGCATAATTCGTCTTTCTTTCATATCGGTACTGATCCGGATTGTGGATGAACATCTCGGCAGAATCGGGATTGGAGACGAAATTGAAGATCACTTTCCCGATTCTTTGTATGTATTAAATCTACAAAAACATGTGGAATCTTGAACTTGCCCTTTTGTAGGCAAAGACCATCTTTGTTTGGGTTGTAGCTACAAATACTCAGATTATAGACCATTTTTTTGTAAATTAAGAGTGTGTGGTATTCTTTTCTCCCGTTGCAACGCACGGGCCCTTTTGCTAGTAACTACCAGAATAAAACATGATAACAATATTAGCAAGTATGCATGTAAACAACTGGATGAAAATAATCATGGCATAGGAACGAACATGGATCCATAAGCATATAAAGCATTCACGGAAATGTTAACATGCATAATTTATTTAAATATTCAAGTTGAAAACCATGGCTACTGCAAATCCATCATGCAAGTGGATGTCGTGGCTTGCCTGGGGTTGCCGGATATGCCGCGCGGGATGATTCGCCAGACGCCTCTCTCTCAAAGGGGACTAGATAAGGGCAAGGGCATAAAGGTCATTTTCACAGTGGGACCTCCTAGTGAAAATGATAGCAACAGATAGAGCTTGACGAGATGAAGAAGTGGGCTTTGGATTCACCTTGATCGGAGTTGCGGATGGAAAGATATGAGGTGTAGAAGATCAGGGACTAATCTATAATAAAAGTTACTAGAAAAAAGTCCCTGGGAGGAAAAACTGAAAGCGCCTACGGGCAGATTACGTTCTCTGAAAAGGAAAGCGTATTTTCAGCCGCAGTTATATCAAAGTACACTTTCTAAACAAGAAAATGTATTTGCAGGAATATGTATCCACTTACGTGACATGGCGGGGGCGGGGCTTGGCTTGTGCAGCTGACAGGGGGTCCCACTGGTAGGGGGGCTGGCGCTCGTCCTCATCTTCCTCCTCGCTCTTGTTCCTCATGTGGAACAGAGCAGAGGCAGGGGAGGGGCGTGACAAGGGGGCCTGCCGGCTCTGGCGGTCTCCGGCCACCGCGAGGGCGCCGGTGGGACCGCAGAGATCTTTCGCGTCCGTTCAGAGGCGAAGGAGGCGACAGGGAGGAGTGGAGGACGCGGGGGCGGAGGGGAACAGAGAGGTAGCAGAGGCGGGCGATGGTGGCGGTTGGCGACGACCAGGGGCACTCCGACGAGGGGCAAGGGGGTGGGCGGCTCTCTGGAAGGAGAGGAAGGCAGCAGAGGTGTTGGGAGGGGGAGGGGAGGCTCGAGGCGGCCGTAGTCAGGGAAAGATTGGCGATGCTCGCGGCGGTCGAAGAAGAAACGGCGAGGGAGAGTTGCTCCGATGGGCAAAAGAGGTGGGGGAGGGAGTGGTGAAGCGCGGAAGAGCTCGGGGCAACTTATATAGGCGCGGGGGAGGGTTCTATAGCTCACGGGCGAGCTCGAGCTGAGCTCTAATGGAGAACAGGAGCTTCTTGTGGCACGGGCGAGGCGATGGCATCGTGACCGCAGCGATTCAGCGCGGGGCAGCAATGTAGGGTGGTGCAGACGATCACGGGGGTTCTCCTGGACAAGGTCGGACGTCGAGACGCGGAGAGAAGAAGCTGAAATAGGGCACACGGTCTGCAGAGCACGAGTTTTGGCTGGTTCACCCCGTGGTCACCGCGTGAACTAGCATATGCGATGCCAGATGATCGGCCAAAACATGTCTAGTGGATAGTCCTTAGTGCCCTTAGTTGCAATAAATAAATAAAAGATCCCAAGGGCAAATAAGAGATTTGCAAGAGGAGCCAAACTAGAATAGTAACAAAGTGCTTGGGCTGAGCAGAGGGGGCCCAGACATAGCCACGAGGGAATGGGCTTGTCTGATGATGTTCACAAACTAAGATGATGCTTATTACCAAAAATCAGCTTAATAGGCGGAGTTTAAATGGCACTTGCTGTAGAAACCACCAGACTGGACAGAAATGCAAAATATGATGTAGCACTCACATATCAAGTTGGATTGAGCTGAATTTTAGAGGAGATGAGTTACTTGATGATATGAAGCTACTATAAAGTTTCATGCCATTTGGAAATACCAAAATGGTATTTGCTTCACAATGCAGCTCTCTGGACAGAATTTAAGAAAAATAGCTGAGGTAAATTGGCTAGATAAAATGAGCCAAAAATTTGTGCGGAGAGTTGATATAGATAGGATAATGTCCTGGAAAATTTTCAGCTTAAATGAGGCAATGTAAAATATAGTTGCTTCACAACCTGAAAATCTGACCAGAAACCAAGATTTGATGCTGAGCTCACATAGAGCGATCACATGTGCCCAGATATTGAGGAGAGTGATGATTTGATCATATGATGGACCTTAAAAAATTCAAATCATTAAGACCTAGATACTACTTACTTCACAAAGAATTCCCTCAGACAGGAACTTTGAAAAATTGCTCAGGAATATTCACTAGGAAAAGTGAGTTGAATTTTGACAGGAGGCAATGATATGGACATGAAAAGGTGTCCAAAAAGTTTGGGGTCAATCAAGCAAATATAAATGACACTTCCTTCTCAAAAAGCCACTTAGGGCAGAATGAGAAAAGGAATATCCGTGAATTATCTTTGATGATGCCAACGACGGGTTTTGACTTATCTGAGGAAGATATGACCCAAACAATTTATGAGAATTATTTGGGAATTTTAGGAATAGTATAAATATAGGTTGTTTCACAACCTGGGACAAGAAGGATTATTCCTTTAATAGAAAAAGGAATATTCCCAATAAAAGAATATTGGAATTGGGCTAAGATGAAAATGACAAGGTCTTGAGATGGTTTTGAGGATGACAAGCCACTTGGGAGCCTGAGAAGTGATGATCTTCCCAGGTTTCAGGACCATAGAGCCACGGAAAAACAATTCAAATAAAAAATCCAAGAAAACAAAAGAAAAAGAAAGGGCCAAAATCCAGGGTGTCACACGTAGTCATCGTTCTCTTTAGCGTCGGTGTCATGACCATTGTCTTCAGTGTTGAAGATGGACTTTGCAATGAGTGCCAAAGCTAGATCAAGGCTTGCCACGCTTGAATCAAACTCCTCCTCAGACTCCACCTCTGCCTCCTCAGAAGCAGAATCCTCCTCTGAATCCATTTCCTTCGCAATAGACACACGTGCCTTGCTAGATGATCTCTTCTTGTAAGATGAGGACTTTGATGAAGACTTTGAAGAAGACTTTGAGGATTTCTTCTTCTTCTTGCCGTCAGAGTCATATTCCTTGCTCTTCTTCTTTTTCTTTTCTTCCTTGTCCCATTGAGGAAATTCATATATGTAGTGGCCTGGCTTCTTGCTTTCGTGGCATGTTCTCTTCTAGTAGTCACGAGTAGAAGCCTCATCATTCTTGGAGCTGGATCTTGAAGACTTTCCGAAGCAATTCTTCTTGGAGAACTTTTGGAACTTTCTCACAAGCATTTCTAGCTCTTTGCCAATGTCTTCAGGATCATCAGAACTGCAGTCAGATTCTTAAGATGTGGATACATCCTTTGCCTTCAGAGAACGAGATCAGCCATAATTGGGACCATAGATATCTCTCTTCTCAAATAGTTGGAATTCATGTGTATTGAGCCTCTCAAGTATGTCAGATGGATCGAGATCTCTAAAGTCGGGGCGCTCTTGGATCATTGATATGTCTCCAACGTATCTATAATTTTTGATTGCTCCATGCTATATTATCTACTATTTTGGACCATATTGGGCTTTATTTTCCACTTTTATATTACTTTTGGGACTAAACTATTAACCGGAGGCCCAGCCCAGAACTGCTGTTTTTGCCTATTTTAGTGTTTCGAAGAAACGGAATATCAAACAGAGTCCAAACGGAATGAAACCTTCGGGAACGTGATTTTCTCAACAAATAAGATCCAGGAGACTTGGACCCTCTGTCAAGAAAGGAGGGAGGCGATCACGAGGGTGGAGGGTGCGCCACCTGCCTCGTGGGCCCCCCTTTGCTCCACCAACGTACTCCTTCCTCCTATATATACCTACGTACCCCCAAACGATCAGATACGGAGCCAAAAACCTAATTCCACCGCCGCAACCTTCTGTACCCAAGAGATCCCATCTTGGGGCATGTTCCGGAGCTCCGCCGGAGAGGGCATCCACCACGGAGGGCTTCTACATCATCATAGCCCCCTCCGATGAAGTGTGAGTAGTTTACCTCAGACCTTCGGGTCCATAGTTAGTAACTAGATGGCTTCTTCTCTCTTTTTGGATCTCAATACAATGTTCTCCCCCTCTCTCATGGAGATCTATTCGATGTAATCTTCTTTTTGCGGTGTGTTTGTTGAGACCGATGAATTGTGGGTTTATGATCAAGTCTATCTATGAACAATATTTGAATCTTCTCTGAATTCTTTTATGTATGATTGGTTATCTTTGCAAGTCTCTTCGAATTATCAGATAGGTTTGTCCTACTAGATTGGTTCTTCTTGCAATGGGAGAAGTGCTTAGCTTTGGGTTCAATCTTGCGGTGTCCTTTCCCAGTGACAGTAGGGGCAGCAAGGCACGTATTGTATTGTTGCCATCGAGGATAACAAGATGGGGTGTTTATCATATTGCATGAAACTATCCTTCTACATCATGTCATCTTGCTTAAGGCGTTACTCTGTTTTTAACTTAATACTCTAGATGCATGCTGGATAGCGGTCGATGAGTGGAGTAATAGTAGTAGATGCAGGCAGGAGTCGGTCTACTTGTCTCGGACGTGATGCCTATATACATGATCATACCTAGATATTCTCATAACTATGCTCAATTCTGTCAATTGCTCAACAGTAATTTGTTCACCCACCGTAGAATACTTATGCTCTTGAGAGAAGCCACTAGTGAAATCTATGGCCCCCCGGGTCTATTATCATCATATCAATCTCCAATCACTTTATTATTGCTTTGCCTTTTACTTTACCTTTTATTTTTTACTTTGCATCTCTATATAAAAAATACCAAACAAATTATCTATCGTCTCTATCAGATCTCACTCTCATAAGTGGCCGTGAAGGGATTGACAACCCCTAATCGCGTTGGTTGCGTTGAGCTATTTGTTTTGTGTAGGTACGAGGGACTTGAGCATGGCCTCCTACTGGATTGATACCTTGGTTCTCAAAAACTGAGGGAAATACTTACTCTACTCTGCTGCATCACCCTTTCCTCTTCAAGGAAATCCAACGCAGTGCTCAAGAGGTAGCAGGAAGATTTCTGGCGCCGTTGCCGGGGAGTCTACGCAAAAGTCAACATACCAAGTACCCATCACAATTCCTTATCTCTCGCATTACATTATTTGCCATTTGCCTGTCGTTTTCCTCTCCCCCACTCCACCCTTGCTGTTTTGTTTGCCCTCTCTTTTCCGTTTGCCTTTTTTCTCGCTTGCTTGTCGTTATGGCTAGTCTTATATCTTCTCTGTTGTCTCCCGAGAACGAAGTTCTAAATTTTAAACAAAGGGAGGGAGAAAATCTAAAAGACGCTTGGTATAGAATTTGCAATGATCAAAATAGATCTGCCAGGAAGCAATCTACTTCAGTTCTTCTTCGCAATTTTCATGTATGTCGGCGTTCTGGGAATGGGGGTCCCCAGACTTGCCTGCCTGCAGCCTGCGGCGTGGCTCAAAGGGGGCCCAACACGGCCCATCTTGTTCAACACAGACCCATGACCCTCGCGAGGGGCCAAGCCTCGCGGGGCGGACGACACGGAGCTTCCTCAGGCGCGGCCTCATCAGGCCGGCTCGCGAGGAGGCGGAGAGATCAAGGCGGGGTACCTCACGAGGTGCCGATGACGCAAGCCATGACGACCAAGGGCGCCAGGCGGGCGCCAGCCCGCGCAGTGTCCTCCTTTCCTCTTTGGTGCAAAGGGGGCAAGCGCAGGCGAGAGCATCAAGCAAAGGCACCCGTTTTGGTGCAACGAGACAAAGACCAGTTCAACGGAAGGAAGGAAGTCATGGTGGAGCCCAAGCCAGCGTCACCACCAGAGCCTTTGGCAGGCGAGGACCAACTTTAGTCAGGATAAGTGTACCAGATGTTCCCCTTCAAAATGGCCAATTGTTGGCGCCTTTCCCGCTCAATATTTGGGAAGAGGCCCAGGGCCTTTGCCTATAAATAGGACTAGCCACCCCTGGGGTAGGGGGAGATCGATCGGCAATCAGACCGGAGGGAGAGAGAGAGAGATAAGGGCGACTGAACTCCTCCTAAGTAGTTCATCGCCCCGGCCAAGAACAGACCCTCGCGAGGCTGTTCTTCCTTGTATTGTTCATCATCATCAGTCCAAGAGGCAATCCACCACACCACCACACTGGAGTAGGGTATTACACCACATCGGTGGCCCGAACCAGTATAAACCCTGTATCTCTTGTGTTGTTCTTTCCGGTAGCTTAGATCTTTGCAAGGCGGAGGGGCGCAGGTAGGAAGAAGGTGTAATCTCCGCGCGCACCCCAGAGTTTGAACCTCAAGGGTCTGCCGGAACCCGAAGTCCGACATTTGGCGCGCCAGGTAGGGGTGCACCGGAGTTTTCCCTTCCGCCACCGCCGCGACCCGCCTCGTGATGAGTAGCGCGTCACCCGCTCCGGCCGCCGGCGCCAGCACGGGGGCCAAGGGGCTCCGAGCCCTGGCCCCAGCCCTGCAACGGGTACGGTGGCCTGACAAGTTCAAGCCAACAACGCCACCGCGCTACAGCGGCGCGACTGATCCGCTGGCCTTCTTACTGGCGTGCGAGGAAGCCATCCTCGAAGCCGGAGGTGATGATGGGGTCATGGCCAACTGGCTTCCCATGGCCCTCACCGGCGCTCCGCGCGCATGGCTGCTCCACCTGCCGGCAGCCTCCGTGGCCTCTTGGGAAGAACTTCACAGCTTCTTCCTCGCCCAACACGCTACGCCAACACCCCCGGTCGTCGCGGCCCTCCTGGGCGGCTCGCAGGCGCCGCCTACAAGTCACCACGTTAAGCCGTTCATTCGTCGGGTCAGCGCCGCCGCCACGCGGCAGGGGGCTCTCCTGGACCGGTCGGCGCCAAAGGCCGGCCTGACCTTCGGCTCGGAGGACCACCCCACCAACTCGGCCGGCTCGGGCGCGCTCCCCATGCTGTGCACCCCCACCATCTGCCAGGTGGCCGTCACCAGGACTCTCGTCGACGGTGGCGCGGGCCTCAGCGTGCTCTCGGTTGAGGCCTTCAACCTCCTCTGCATACCCCTGGAACGGCTGCAACCCAGCCGGCCCTTCTCAGGCGTTGGGGGCGGGTCATCCAGCTCCTTGGGACAGATCCGGCTCCCAGTAACCTTTGGCACCTACGACAACTTCTGCACGGAGCTGGTCAACTTCGACATCGCCCCCATCGGCCTCCCCTACAACGCCATCCTCGGCTATCCAGCGCTGGCCCAGTTCATGGACGCGACACACCCGGTGTACAACCTCATGAAGATGCCCGGGAGTAGCGGTGTCCTCACCGTGCATGGGGACACCGGAGACGCGCTGCGAGTGCTCAAGCTCGCCTTCAAGACGGCGGCGTCGGCACAGCCCGCCGACTCGGAGACCCCCGAGCCCAAGGGGGCTGCACCCGCCAAGAAGAAATAGTTGTTCACCCAACACAAGGCAGAAACCAAGTAGATACCCGTCGATGAAGACGGGTCCACCGGCGCCACTTTCACCATAGGCGCCAACCTCGAGCCCGAACAGGAGGAGGCCCTGGTCAAGTTCCTGCGCGCAAACAAGAAGGTATTCGCTTGGGAGCCTGACCAGTTGGCGGGGATCCCTAGGAGTGTAATCGAGCATCACCTCAATGTGTGCCCCAACGTGCGCCCCATGAAGCAGAAGGAAAGGCGGCAGTCCACAGAGAAGCATGCCTTCATCATCCAAGAGACCCGGAAACTAGAGGCCGCTGGGGTCATTCGCGAGGTCCGATACCCGGATTTGTTGGCCAACCCCGCCGTGGTGCCAAAGAAGGGAGGGAAGGAGCGCATGTGTGTCGACTTCACCAACCTCAACAAGGCATGCCCGCAAGATCCGTTCCCCCTCCCCCGCATCGACCAGATCGTCGATTCCACCGCAGAGTGCGACCTGCTATGCTTCTTGGATGCCTTCTCTGGGTATCACCAGATCAAGATGGCGGTAGAGGACGTCGAAAAGATAGCCTTCCTCACCCCGTGCGGGGTCTACTGCTACACATGCATGCCATTTGGGCTGCGTAATGCGGGGGTGACCTTTCAGCGGCTGATGCACATCACCTTGGGCCCGCAGCTCGGGAAGAATGTCGAGGCTTACGTAGATGACATCGTGGTGAAGTCTCGGGAGGCCAGGACCCTGATACAAGACCTGGAGGAAACCTTCGCGAGCCTCGACGCAGTGAACCTGCGGCTCAACCCAGAAAAGTGTGTGTTCGGAGTCCCCTCGGGCAAGCTCCTGGGTTTCCTCGTGTCCCACCGAGGCATCGAGGCTAACCCGGAGAAGGTCAAGGCGGTCGAGGACATGAGCCCACCAAAGACCTTTAGAGAAATGCAGAAGCTCACTGGGCGCGTGACCGCGCTAGGGTGTTTCATCTCCAAGTTAGGGGAGCGAGCGCTGCCTTTCTTCCAGCTAATGAAGAGAAAGGGGCCCTTTAAATGGACTGAAGAGGCCGACAAGGCGTTCCAAGATCTCAAGAGATACCTGACCAGCCCTCCGGTCATGGTGGCTCCGCGCCCTCAGGAGCCCCTGGTGCTCTACCTCGCCGCCACTCCCTACTCCGCCAGTGCAGCCCTGGTGGCGGTTAGGGAGGAGCGTCGAATCAAAACCACAGCTGCAGCCCGGGACAAGGCAAAACAGGAACAAGCAAGGCCCACAGAAACCGCCACGGCAGTTGAGGAGAATCAGCCGCCGCAGAGGAGCGCACCGGAGGCGGAAGGAGCCCCTCACCCAGATGGTCAGCCTCCGGAGGCCTCATCGCCTCAGGAGGCGCCATTATCTCCGGAGGGCGCCACAAGCATTGACGCACCCAACCTCGTTGAGCACCCAGTGTACTTCGTCAGCACGGTGTTGCGGGACGCGAGGGCACGGTACCCCATGCCTCAGAAGCTCCTCCTCGCGCTACTGGTGGCCTCGCGTAAGTTGCGGCACTATTTTCAGGGTCACCCCATCAAGGTCGTCTCGTCATACCCCTTGGAGAGAGTGCTCAGGAGCCCTAACTCAGCCGGAAGGGTCGCCGAGTGGAACATAGAACTGCAAGCATTCCAGCTCGTCAGCACGACCAGAGTCATCAAGGGAGTAGCATTAGCGGATTTTGTGACAGAATGGACGGAGGCACCAGGCCTCAAGGCCGACGAGGATCGGTCCCTCTCCCCGAGGAGCGAGGCGCCGGAAGGCTGGGTCATGGACTTCAATGGGTCGTTCTCCAGGCATGGTGTTGGGGCTGGGGCGGTGCTTATATCGCCCACTCAGGACAAGCTCTACTACGCAGTACAACTCTGTTTCCAGCAAGGCAAAAAGGTCTCCAACAACATAGCGGAGTATGAAGGTCTAATAGCGGGCTTGAAGGCCGCAGTTGCCCTGGGGGTGAAACGCCTCACCATCAAGGGCGATTCGCAGCTCCTTGTCAATTTCTCCAATAAGGTGTACGAGCCGAAAGATGAGCACATGGAGGCCTACCTTGCAGAGGTCTGCAAGATGGAGAAGCAGTTTTGGGGGCTGGAGTTGCAGCATGTGCCCCGTGGCACCAATCAGGAGGCCAACAACATCGCCAGACGGGCGTCCAGGCGGTTACCTCAGGAGCCTGGCGTCTTCGTGGAGCGGCTCTTCAAGCCCTCAGCCCTGCCATCATTGTCAAACACTGCTCAGCCTCGGGAAGAGCTCCCCCAGCCACCTGCCTCAGGAGCCCCGGTCTGTGGCCCGGCCTCAGGAGCGCGCCTGCTCCTGACAATGGAACCTCAGGAGGGGTGCTGGATCACGGAGCTCCGGAGTTACTTAGGAATCCTGTCAGAGAAGGAGGAGGAAGCGGAGCGTGTGGCACGGCAGGCCACGGCATACTGCATCAAGGATGGAGAGCTCTACCGGAAGTGACCAAACGATGTATCCCTGCGCTGCATCTCCAGGGAGCAAGGAAAGGAACTGCTGGAAGACATACACGGCGGAGACTGTGGACATCATTCATCATCACGGACCCTCGTCAGCAAGGCGTTTCGCAGTGGGTTTTATTGGCTCACCGCACTCAATGACGTCGTCGAACTGGTGAAGGCTTGTGAGGCCTACCAGTTCCACGCCAAGCAGATCCATCAGCCAGCGGGAGGCCTGCAGACTATACCCCTTTCGTGGCCATTCGCAGTCTGGGGGCTGGACATCCTGGGCCAGTTTCCTCGGGCACCAGGGGGCTACCGCTACCTCTACGTCGTCGTGGACAAGTTCACCAAGTGGGCTGAAGTAGAGGCCGTCGGCACCATCCCCGCGGGTTCCGCGGTCAAGTTCATCAGGGGCATCATGAGCCGGTTCGGGGTGCCAAACCGCATCATCACAGACAACGGTTCGGAGTTCACCAGTAACCTCTTCAAAACATACTGTGCTAACCTTGGGACGCAGATATGCTACGCTTCGGTGGCACACCCCCGAAGCAACGGCTAGGCGGAGCGAGCCAATGCAGAGGTCCTGAGGGGCCTCAAGACCAGGACGTTCAATAAGAAGCTGGAGGCCTGCGGTAGAGGTCGGTACGACGAGCTTCTGTCCGTGTTGTGGTCCATCCGCACAACCGCGACCAAGCCGACGGGAGAGACCTCGTTCTTCCTGGTCTACGGAGCCGAAGCGGTCCTCCCTCACGAGGCCAGACGTCGCTCCGCGCAGGTCCTGGCGTTCGATGAGGCGCAGCAGGACGCCATGTGGGGGATGGACCTCGTGCTGGGGGAGGAACACCGCAGAGAAGCCACGCTGCGGACGGCGAGGTACCAACAAGCACTGCGACGATATCATTGCTGCAACATCCGCCCCAGAACTCTCAAGGTAGGAGACCTCATGCTTAGGCGGGTCCTCTCCAGGGAGGGACCGCACAAGCTCTCTCCCATGTGGGAGGGCCCTTTCAAGGTTGTTCATGTTTCCAGGCCTGGCTCCACGCGCTTGGAGACTCAGGAGGGGGGTGCCGGTCCAGAATGCGTGGAACATCCAGCACCTCCAGAGGTTCTACCCCTAAGAAGGCCCAGAGCCTGTGAAGAAGGCGAACGCCTGTGAAGACCATCCTTTTTGGAAAAGGCCCAGAGCCTGTGAAGAAGCGAACGCCTGTGAAGACCATCCTTTTTGGAAAAGGCCCAGAGCCTGTGAAGAAGGCGAACGCCTGTGAAGACCATCCTTTTTGGAAAAGGCCCAGAGCCTGTGAAGAAGGCGAACGCCTGTGAAGATTATCCTTTTTGGAAAAGGCCCAGAGCCTGTGAAGAAGGCAAACGCCTATGAAGATTATCCTTTTTGGAAAAGGCCCAGAGCCTGTGAAGAAGGCGAACGCCTGTGAAGATTATCCTTTTTGGAAAAGGCCCAGAGCCTGTGAAGAAGGCGAATGCCTGTGAAGCTGTCGCGTTTTGGAAAAGGCCCAGAGCTTGTGAAGAGGGCAAATGCCCGTGAAGTTCATTCCCCTAAGAAAGGCCCGGAGCCTGTGAAGAAGGCAAACGCCTGTGAAGCTCGCCGCTCGTGACACTCTCACGTAATAATGAGTTGGGGTTGTACACGCCCCGGAGTCTCAGGAGCGCCGACCTCAGGCCCTGGGGCTCCCTCCCACGCCCAGTGGCAGCACTTAGCTCCGCGCTGGTGAGAAGACGTCGAAGACTAGATTAGGTGCCAGACGCGGCTTTTTCATTTGCTTTCTGCAGTTGGCTTGTTCATTCTCATTTGAAGTTTTATTGGAGCTATTGCCGCCTTTGACTTATGGTTCTTCGACTTTTCACTCTCCTGCCTCGATTTCTCTTATGCAAGGCCTCGCGAAGGGAGGGGGCAGCCGAGCGCCCTCGTGAGTGTTTCTGTCCTAGGCGTTCAAAAGTTTTGCAACCTGGGTCCATTACAGGAGCACCCCTCCAGTCCGTGCCCCACGGGCACCGCGACACGAACACAGGGCCTGGGTCGGTCGCCCCCCCACGGCTGGGGTCGGAAACTATCTACACATGGGCACGTAGCCGGAAGGCACGATAGCGAAAGCAAAGCGATGGTTAACAGCAATAACCCAAACACGCCCGTGCGGGGCCCCACGCTACTGTCTTTTTATGCAGGACAAAGGAAAAGAAAGAGCAAATCGGGCGCAGCTCGCCTCACACCGGCCTGCAGGGAAGACTCGAGCCGCCTCCAGGACTCAGGCAGACTCCCTCTCGCGCTTCACCGAAGCGCGACGGCGGGCAGACCCACTACCACCTCCCAAGCAGGTACGACGGCGTCGAGGCTGGCTGCGGCCACCGCTAGAAGAGTCGCTGCCTGAGTAAGAACCGGTGAAGCTTGGGAAACCCTGAGCACCGCCAATCACGCGAGCGCTGTCCTCTCATTCATCGCCGGGGCTGGGACCCCGGCCGCGGTCGTCGTCCTCAGGGCAGCACCCTGCGCGGCGACCATCTTCCCCGAACACCCTCACGAAGAGGGTGGCATCGCCGTCAAACTTGAAGTGCAGGGTGCACCGACGGCTCAGGCCCCGAGCGCGGGCAAACGTCTGCCAACCGCGGGCCAAGGCCAGGCTCCCAGCTGCGGAGACCTCCAGTGAAGCCCATGAGGCCCGGCTGCTGCAGCCATCTACTTGAAGCCAGAGGCCGTCCGGGGCGCCGGCGGGGAGCTCGCCGAGGAGGAAGCGAAGAAGATGAAGCCGGGTGCTAGTCGGCTCCGCCGACCACACAACAAACTCCGGCAGCACCTCTGTCGCACGAGAACGCTGCCTAGGAGGGCGCGCGACCGAGGCGCTCCCCCCGGTCGCCGCTGCCCGCCCGTCACCGTGCTGGAAATCACCTCCACGGCCATGGAGGGCTGTCGTAGTGGCCACAGGATGTTTGCGAGGGCGCCCTCGGCCGCGGTTGGGCGGGGGAGAGGCAGGCTCAACCTGGCGAGCCTTCCCTTTCTCTGCGGCCGAGAACCTCCTCGACGGCGCCATGAAGAAGAAGGAAAAGCAGGGGGATGGACTGGAAGGGCGCGCGCCGTTCCGTACTTATAGCCGGTGAAGGCCAACCGTCGGCCTCCACGATCTCAGGTAATCATGACCCGTTTTGCATGCAGGGACTTGTCCAATCCGTGCAGATGCCGAAGCGTCGTGGGGAAGCGGAGATGCCCACATCCAATCAACCGCCACGCGGCGCCCAAGGCCGCAGGCTGTTAGGGCCCGCGGCGCTTCGCCCTTGCCCTTTCGCCTCACTGCACGGCCAAGTCCGGACGTGCCTTGGGCCCGGGGGCTACTGTCGGCGTTCTGGGAACGGGGGTCCCCAGACTTGCCTGCCTGCGGCCTGCGGCGTGGCTCAAAGGGGGCCCAGCACGGCCCATCTTCTTCAACACAGACCCAAGACCCTCGCGAGGGGCCAAGCCTCGCGGGGCGGACGACACGGAGCTTCCTCAGGCGCGGCCTCATCAGGCCGGCTCGCGAGGTGGCGGAGAGATCAAGGCGGGGTACCTCACGAGGTGCCCATGACGCAAGCCATGATGACCAAGGGTGCCAGGCGGGCGCCAGCCCGCGTAGTGTCCGCCTTTCCTCTTTGGTGTAAAGGGGGCAAGCGCAGGCGAGAGCATCAAGCAAAGGCACCCGTTTCGGTGCAACGAGACCAAGACCAGTCCAACGGAAGGAAGGAAGTCATGGTGGAGCCCAAGAGAGCGTCACCACCAGAGCCTTTGGTAGGCGAGGACCAACTTTAGTCAGGATAAGTGTACCAGATGTTGCCCTTCAAAATGGCCAATTGTTGGCGCCCTTCCCGCTCAATATTTGGGCTCAATATTTGGGAAGAGGCCCAGGGCCTTTGCCTATAAATAGGACTAGCCACCCCCAGGGTAGGGGGGAGATCGATCGGCAATCAGACCGGAGGGAGAGAGAGAGAGAAGGGCGACTGAACTCCTCCTAAGTAGTTCATCGCCCTGGCCAAGAACAGACCCTCGCGAGGCTGTTCTTCCTCGTATTGTTCATCATCATCAGCCCAAGAGGCAATCCACCACACCACCACACTGGAGTAGGGTATTACACCACATCGGTGGCCCGAACCAATATAAACCCTGTGTCTCTTGTGTTGTTCTTTCCGGTAGCTTAGATCTTTGCGAGGCGGAGGGGTGCAGGTAGGAAGAAGGCGTAATCTCCGCGCGCACCCCAGAGTTCGAACCTCAAGGGTCTGCCGGAACCCGAAATCTGACAATGTAGGTGCTAATCCTTGGTATAGATATATCCTTGATACCATTACCAGAGGGAATTTCTTGGATAGCCACACTTTTTATTCTTACAATGCTTTGATAGATTTATTTGGCTCACCACCTCTTTTGGTTAATGGAACTATGTTAACTTTGGAGCATGTAATGCAAAGACTTGAAATTATTGAAAATAAGTCGTTGAATTAATTAAAATTCTATATAAAAAGATCCACAATCAAATTACCCAATATGGATCTAAGGTGGGAGTAACTTTGAAAAATATTAAGGAAAAGGAACCCATGGTTAATGAGAGAATAAATCAAGATTCCACTAGAATCGATAAACTTGAGGGTATCATTGCCAACTTGGGAACCGCTTTTTCTTCCGTTAAGAGTACTCCAAGTCCTTCTAATAAAGTTGCTAAGCTTATGTATGTTCCTCAGAATAAGGGTGAATCCTCTAGCAAGGAAACTGCGGATCTTAAAGCTATAAGTATTCATCCCAATCTTTTTGCTATCATTAAGGAACCATTTGCTACAAATGAATTTTTCGATTTTGTGCCTAAAAGTTTGATAATTACTAAAAAGAAAGAAATCTCTAAGGAAGGTAGATGCCTCATTGAAGAATTGCCTACTAAAGATGGCAATACCTAGATCTATCCTTGCTTTTATGCCTAGCTAGGGGCGTTAAACGATAGCGCTTGTTGGGAGGCAACCCAATTTTATTTTTAGTTTTTAAGTTTTTGCTTCTATTTAGGAATAAATAATCCGTCTACCTACTGTTTAGATGTGGTTTTATGTTTTAATTAGTGTTTGTGCCAAGTTAAACCTATAGGATTTTCTTGGATGATAGTTATTTGATCTTGCTATAATTTCTAGAAACTTTCTGTTCACGAAAACAATTGTTAAAAATCACCAGAACGTGATACAATACTGATTCCAATTGCTGCTGATCAATAAACAAATTGCCTAGGTCGTCCTAGTTTGGCCGATTTTTTGGTGTTCCAGAAGTTTGCGTTAGTTACTGTCGGATCACGGGTTCCGGCAGATCCTTAAGGTTCGAACTCTGGGGTGCGCGCGGAGATCGAGCCCTCTACCTCTCCGTCTCGTAAGGATCTAAACTACTGCAAGAACAACACAAGTGACACAGGGTTTATACTGGTTCGGGCCACCATTGTGGTGTAATACCCTACTCCAGTGTGGTGGGTGGATTGCCTCTTGGGCTGATGAGGAAGAACAGTACAGGGGGGAACGGCCTCGCGAGGGCCTGTTCTTGGTTAGGGGATGAACTGCTAGGGGGAGTTCAATCGCCCTTCTCTCTCTCTCTCTAGATGCTGGATTCTACCTCCCCGTTCTAGATGCCTCTACCCTGGGGGCGACTAGCCCTATTTATAGGCAAAGGCCCTGGGCCTCTTCCCAAATATTGAGCGGGAAGGGCGCCAACAATTGGCCAATTTGAAGGGGAACATCTAGTACACTTATCCTGACTAAAGTCGGTCTTCGCCTGCCAAAGGCTCTGGTGATGACGCTGGCTTGGGCTCCACAGTGACTTCCTCCTTGTCGCAGAGCTGGTCTTGGTATCGTTGCACCGAAATGGGTGCCTTTGCTTGATCCTCTCGCCTGCGCTTGCCCCCTTTGCACCAAAGAGGAAAGGGAGGACACTGCGCGGGCTGGCGCCCGCCTGGCACCCTTGGTCGTCATGGCTTGCGTCATGGGCACCTCGTGAGGTACCCGCCTTGATCTCTCCGCCTCCTCGTGAGCCAGCCTAAGGAGGCCGTGCTTGAGGAAGCGTCGTGTCGTCCGCCTCACGAGGCTTGGCCCCTCGCGAGGGTCTTGAGCCTTGCGTTGATGAAGATGGGCCATGTTGGGCCCCCACTAGAGCCACGCCGCAGGCCGCAGGCAGGCAAGTCTGGGGACCCCCGTTCCCAGAACGCCGACTGTAGCCCCCGGGCCCAAGGCGCGCACGGACTTGGCCGTGCCGAGAGGCGAAAGGGCAAGGGCGAAGCACCGTGGGCCCTAACAGCCTGCGGCCTCGGGCGCCGCGTGGCGGTTGATTGGACGTGGGCGTCTCCGCTTCCCCACGACGCCTCGACAATCGCGCGGATTGGACAAGTCCCTGCATGTAAATCGTGTCATGATTACCTGTGATCGTGGAGGCCGGCGGTTGGCCTCCGCCGGCTATAAGTACGGCACCGCGCGTGCCCTTCTAGTCTGTCTCTCCTTGCTTCCTCCTCCGCCTCAGTTCTTGCTCCGTCTTGGTGTGATGGCTCCGATTCGCCGGTTCTCTGCGGTGGAGAAGGGAAAGGCTCCTCAAGAGGTACCTGACCCGCTTCCGCCGAAGAAACGACCTGCCTTGCGCGGCCGAGACGAGGAGAACTGCATGGTGCTGAGGCCTTGGTACGAGCGGCCTCCGCTGGGGTTCCCGCTTCCCTTGTATGCCCACGCCGAGGGCTCTGGAAGCGGAGATGCCGATCCCCTCGGCCAGCACCGGCGCCGGCGCCGGAGGGTCACGAAGGTGTTGGTTGTTCCTCCTGGAGTCCACGCCGAGGGCTCCTCCTGCGAGCTCGTGCTCCACGCCGCCATGCCTCCGCGGACTTGGATTCGCCTTCCTCCCTTCTTCGCCTCCATCTTCCAGCAGGGGAGACTCCTGGAGCTGTGGCTACAGCACGCCGACTGCAGCACTCCTGCGACCGGGCTGAGGTTGCGATCACTGCCCCGGGCGAGGTCTTCATGACTCGCGGCTGGGGCGAAATCGCTCGGTGCTGCAGAACAAAGGGCGCCCTCACGATCCACCTGGAGTACGACGGTGATTCGGTGATGTTCTTCAAGGTCTTCGACGCGAACGGTTGCCGGCTGGAGTGCTGCCCCGGGGGAGGCGGCCAAGACCTCGCCACGGCGACGACCGGGCCCGCCAATCGCCCCCTGGACAGCTCCGCAAGCGACGGGAGCGCCGGAGGATCCAGCGATCCCAGTGAGGTCTTCGCGACGCCGGAGACGAGCGACGACAGCTATGAGCCCACGAGCCGACGCCGCTCCCGGAGCAGGGCAGGCTCGCTTGGTCACCGCCGATCCTGATCTGGATGGAGTTGGCGCCGGTGCCTGCCGGCCCACTGTTGATGATGGCATCTTTTGCAGGGGCGCGTGTAGTTAGCACCTTTTAGGATTCGTTCCCTGCAAGGAATCACATTGTGCCCCATAGGGGTTTGTAAGGTGGCTATGATCCTTTTTGTTAATATGTAACCCTTGCTATGGATTTGTGTGAATCGCGAATTCCGCCACAGTTTGGTTCTCCCTTTCGCACCTCGCGAGGGCTTTGTGCTCTGCGTCGACAGGTCCCAGTCCCAAGGCGGCGTCAGCCGTCGCTGGTATGCCAGGTCGCGATGCCGTGGTCAAGGCCAGGAGGTGAGCGACCCGGGGTCCGGTAAGAGCCCCTGAGTCGCGATGCTCAGGAGGTCCCCTTTGGCGCCCAAGCAGCCGTCGCTTGGTGAGAAAGAGAAGGAACGTCGCTAGTACGGAGTCGCTTTAGGTGCGGGGGTAGTGCCACGGTAGCCAACGCTTTGGACGGTGACTTATCTTTAGGGGTTGTGGATCATCCCCAGCGCGTCGTCGGGTCTGGGGGGTAGCTTGAGCGGAGTTGCTTGACGAGGTCCTCGCGTGCCCCTTCTCCCTCGCCTCTGCTCCCCTTTCTGCTCTACGTCCTCAGGTCCCGGCCCTTGAGCTAGTATCAGCCGTCGCTGGTATGCCAGGTCGCGATGCCGTGGACAAGGCCAGAGGGTGAGGGCTGGAGAGCCAGTAGGAGCCCTGAGTCGCGATGCTCACGCACCCCCCTTTAACGTGCAAGCGGGTCGCGCGGGCGAGGGTGAAGGAAGCGCCGCGGGGGCCTTGACTAGCACAGCTTCTTCTAAGGATCCTGCAGATTCATCACAGAAAAAGAAGGCGGGGTTGCCACAGCAGCGATTAGTTGACTGTTAGTCGCTGAGGAGCTCGCTGGTTGGAGCGGGCGAGGTGTGTCTGGGCACCCGTGAGCCAGCGCGGGAGTCATGAGGCCCTACCTCTAGGCGGGTTGCGCCTGGCGCTGGGCGGTGTCTTAAGATGTGTTCCTGCAAAATCTAGTTAGATGCCGGCACTCTACGTCCTCGGGTCCCGGCCCTCGAGCTTGTCTCAGCCGTCGCTGGTATGCCAGGTCGCGATGTCGTGGACAAGGCCAGAGGATGAGGGCTGGAGAGCCAGTAAGAGCCCTAAGTCGCGATGCTCAAGCACCCCCCCTTTAACGTGCAAGTGATCGACATGAAGAAGAAGAGGTGCCGCGGACGTCATCGAGTAATCAAGCATGATGCGTAACTAGAAATAAACGCGGAAGGGATACACGCCGCTGGGCCTAACCCGAGCGGCCTGGGGATGATGCAGCCCGAGGGGCGCCCCCAGCAAAGCAAGCTAACGACTGAGAAGATAAAAGGGGATACATGCCGCAGGGGCGGACCCACGCGGCCTGGGAATGACGCAACCCTGGGAGGGCGTTCCCAGGTGAGAATGAAACTTGAAAGATGTCACCTGAAGATGTCGTCGGGGCAGTGGCATTGGTGCAGCAGACTCGGTGGGCTGCAAAAGCCGATCCTCACGAGCCCCCAGGCCCAGGGGCCTCGGGAGGCTCCAGAGGCACTGGTGGCTCCTCGTGAGCAGCCTCCATCTCCGCCAGGGCTACGGAATGCCTGCCTTCTTGCGCCTCCAAGATGCTCCTTATGATGCGCTGGTACGCCGCAGCCACGCTCGGCAGGCCATAAGGCATGCGAACATAGCTGTGGGGTGGTCCTCCGCAGCGCCCCACTTGTGAGGGCCAGAGGCGCTCCGTCGTGGAGATCTAATTGAGCCCTGGTACGTCGACGCAGACGCGCAACCCACCATCCTCGCCTGGATGGGGAGCCACAACTGGTGGGCGACGGCAACCTCTCATGATCCTTGACTCCTGTAGTTCTTGAATGGCCTTGCTAACAAACTCTTGCTGGTCTGACCTTCCTTCCCTGGCTTCCTTCCGAGGGAAGCGTGCTTCGAAACACGCCTCCACATGGTGCCCCAGCGCCTCCCTCGTGACCTTGGCGAGGTCGGTGGCCCTCCAGGTGAGAGCCCCCAAGCCCTGCCTGAGGAGGGCGCCGGGCGCGCTTTCCTATGCGATTGAAGGAGGGTCCCCGTGGGCAAACGCGGGCCTTGAAGGGCCTGCCTCCTGAGGGGCTGAGCCTGACGTTGTCTTCTTCTTCTTCTTGAGGGTGGTCTCAGGAAGCCTCCTGCTCCCGCGATCTGGGTCTTCTAGTGACGCGGCCTGAAAGGCTCACTCCAGGGCACACACTGCATCCTTCTCTTGACATGGCACCGTGATCACGCCGCCGCTTCCTGGCATCTTGAGGACATTGTAGCCATGGTGAGTCGCGGCCGTGAACTTAGCCAGCGTCGGGTACCCAAGGATGGCGCTGTACTGCAGGCGGATGTCGGCGACGTCAAAGTCGATGAGGTCGGTGCGGTAGTTGTCGTAGGTGCCGAAGGTGACTGGGAGGCGGACCTGCCCGATCGGGACTGTGGAACCGTCGGTGACTCCGGAGAAGGGCTTGGTTGGCTGAAGCTGGTCATAGGGCACTTGGAGGCTGTTGAACGTTTCCACGGACAAGACATTGAGCCCTGCCCCTCCGTCGATGAGGGTCCTGGTGACCAGAACGTTACTAATGACTGGGGAACAAAGCATTGGGAGGACTCCGGCTGTGGCCGCGCACTTGAGATGGTCTGCTGAGCTGAACGTGATGGTGCAGCCCGACCACCTGAGGGGATGCGTTGCTTCGAGCTTGGGGAGAACTGCATTCACTTCGCGAGCAAACTGCTTGAAGATACGTTGGGAGGCTGGGGCTTGAGCTCCGCCCAGGATGCAGGCGATGGCGCGAGGCTCCTGGAAGCCCCCAGCCCCCTCGTCTCGGTGGCGGTCTTCATTCCTTCTTGGCTGAGGCAGCAACGGCGGCAGGCTTGGGTTGCCATGAGGGCGATCCTCACGAGGCTGGTCCCTCCAGTCCCCCTCGCGAGGCGGGTCACGCCAGCGGTCCTCGCGAGGTTGGTCACGCCAGCGGTCCTCGCGAGGTTGGTCACGCCAGCCTGGACGTGGACCATGGTCTTCCGAGCGTCCCAGGTTCCTCCCTCCTCCTCAGCCGTAGCCCTGGTCAGCACGGTCAGGGCATCGGCCGACTCTTCCTTCTCGCACGGCGCGGAGTTCTTGGCATTCATTGGTGTTGTGGATGTGGAGGTCGTGGTACACGCAGTACCGGCTGCCCCTGGAGGATTCAGGCAGATCCTTGCCCCGCTTGGTGTCCGGTTCTGCCGCGAGCACGGCAGCCCCCCTGCGCTTCACGTCCTTGGCCTTGGGCTTCTTCTCTTCTGGGTCTGTGGCAGGCAGCTCGAGGAGGGATAGGCGTCCCTCCTCAGCTCTAGCGCACTTGGTCGCCAGGTTGAACAGCTCCAGGGAGGTGCAGAGGTCTTCGTGCATCGCCAACTCCTCCTTCATCTTGACGTCACGCACGCCGTCGGAGAAGGCCGAAATGATGGCTTCTTCAGACACCCTGGGGATCTTGAGGCGCGCATTGTTGAAGCGCTGGATGTACTTCTGCAGGGTCTCTCCAGGTTGCTGCTTGATGCGGCGCATGTCGCTCACGGCGGGAGGCCGGTCGCGGGTACCTTGGAAGTTGGCGATGAAGCGGGTACGCATCTGGTCCCAGGAGGAGATCGTGCCTGGGGCCAGGTTCAGGAGCCAAGTGCGAGCACCTTCCTTCAGCGCCATGGGGAACCAGTTCGCCATGACCTTTTCGTCCCCGCTGGCTGCTTTGACTCCCAGCTTGTAGAGCTGGAGGAACTCGGTGGGATCAGTTGTGCCGTCGTAACGAGGAGGCAGGTCCGGCTTGAACTTGTCGGGCCACGCGACGCTACGCAGCTTGGGGGTGTAGGCGCGGCAGCCTGCGGTGGCCGTTGGAGGTTTTGGTTGAGGGAGAGCTTGGCCTTGTGGGTCCCCTTGCACCGCAGCTGGGAGCAGCGCGGGGTCTTGACGTGCCGGAGCTGGAGCAGGGTCTCGGCGAGCCGGGGCCGGGAGCGCCCGGCGGCCTCTTGCGGTCGCGGGACTTCTTGGCAGCTCCGTTCCTGCTGGGCCGACACATGACGGAGCGGGTTCCGCCCAGGAGCTGCGCGCCTTGGGGCCATGGCATCTTCTTGGAAAGGTGGTGGCTGGAACGCCCCCGGGGCTTCATTGCCCATGCGGGGCGGAGTGCGGCGCAGTGGTGCGGAAGGCGCGGAAGAGCCCCCTACGGCGCGGACGAGCTCAGCGACGCGGTCCAGCCACTCCTCGTAGACATCGTCGACGGGGCGGTAGCGCAGGAGCTCGTTCGCCGCGAGGAGCGCAGCCCGAGCCTCCAAGGGCGCGCGAAGCGCGTGCGACGAAGAACCAGCTGGGGTGAGCAACGGAGTGGCGGTGCGGCCATCCCGCCGCACGGACGGGTGCTGAGAGGATGCTTGCTGCTCGTTCCCCGCCGGGCCGGTGGCGGCATTGACAGCGGGCGACGGGGAACGACGAGGACGCCCACCAACGGGGGCCGTCTGGACGGCGCGGGAAGCGATGGCGGCCCGGTGCTCGGCGCGGGCCCGACGAGCGTCATACATGGATGTGACGGTCGGAGGAGAGCGGAGCGATGGAAGACGGACTCCGACACACCCCTACCTGGCGCGCCAAATGTCGGATCACGGGTTCCGGCAGACCCTTAAGGTTCGAACTCTGGGATGCGCGCGGAGATCGAGCCCTCTACCTCTCCGTCTCGTAAGGATCTAAACTACTGCAAGAACAACACAAGTGACACAGGGTTTATACTGGTTCGGGCCACCATTGTGGTGTAATACCCTACTCCAGTGTGGTGGGTGGATTGCCTCTTGGGCTGATGAGGAAGAACAGTACAGGGGGGAACGGCCTCGCGAGGGCCTGTTCTTGGTTAGGGGATGAACTGCTAGGGGGAGTTCGATCGCCCTTCTCTCTCTCTCTAGATGCTGGATTCTACCTCCCCGTTCTAGATGCCTCTACCCTAGGGGCGACTAGCCCTATTTATAGGCAAAGGCCCTGGGCCTCTTCCCAAATATTGAGCGGGAAGCGCGCCAACAATTGGCCAATTTGAAGGGGAACATCTGGTACACTTATCCTGACTAAAGTCGGTCTTCGCCTGCCAAAGGCTCTGGTGATGACGCCGGCTTGGGCTCCATAGTGACTTCCTCCTTGTCGCGGAGCTGGTCTTGGTCTCGTTGCACCGAAATGGGTGCCTTTGCTTGATCCTCTCGCCTGCGCTTGCCCCCTTTGCACCAAAGAGGAAAGGGAGGACACTGCGCGGGCTGGCGCCCGCCTGGCACCCTTGGTCGTCATGGCTTGCGTCATGGGCACCTCGTGAGGTACCCGCCTTGATCTCTCCGCCTCCTCGCAAGCCAGCCTAAGGAGGCCGTGCTTGAGGAAGCGTCGTGTCGTCCGCCTCGCGAGGCTTGGCCCCTCGCAAGGGTCTTGAGCCTTGCGTTGATGAAGATGGGCCACGTTGGGCCCCCACTCGAGCCACGCCGCAGGCCGCAGGCAGGCAAGTCTGGGGACCCCCGTTCCCAGAACGCCGACAGTTACAGATTGCTACAGACTGTTCTATTTTTGATGGATTCTATTTTTCGTGTGTTGTTTGCTTATTTTGATGAATCTATGGCTAGTAAAATAGTTTATAAACCATAGAGAAGTTGTAATACAGCAGGTTTAACACCAATATAAATAAATAATGAGTTCATTACAGTACCTTGAAGTGGTCTTTTGTTTTCTTTCGCTAACGGAGCTCATGAGATTTCTGTTGAGTTTTGTGTTGTGAAGTTTTCAAGTTTTGGGTGAAATCTTTTGATGGATTATGGAAGAAGGATGTCCCGGAAGGCATCCCCTCTTTTGTCTACTTCCATCAGTAATTTTACTTGGAGCTATATTTTTATTCACCACATGATATGTGTTTTGCTTGGAGCATCTTGTATGATTTGAGTCTTTGCTTGTTAGTCTACCACAATCATCCTTGCTGTATACACCTTTTGAGAGAGCCATACATGAATTGAAATTTGATAGAATACTCTATGTGCTTCACTTATATCTTTTGAGCTATATAGTTTTGCTCTAGTGCTTCACTTATATCTTTTAGAGCACGGTGGTGGATTTGTTTTATAGAAACTATTGATCTCTCATGCTTCACTTAGATTATTTTGAGAGTCTTAAATAGCATGGTAATTACTTAATAATAATAAGCTTGGTATTCAAGATTTGTAAAACTTTCTTTTGAGTGTGTTGAATACTAAGAAAAGTTTGATGCTTGATAATTGTTTTGAGATATGAAGATGGTGATATTAGAGTCATGCTAGTTGAGTAGTTGTGAATTTGTGAAATACTTGTGTTAGAGTTTGTGATTCCCGTAGCATGCACGTATGGTGAACCATTATGTGATGAAGTCGGAGCATGATTTATTTATTGATTGTCTTCATTATGAGTGGCGGTCGGGGACGAGCGATGGTCTTTTCCTACCAATCTATCCCCCTAGGAGCATGCGCGTAATACTTTGCTTTGATAACTTCCTAGATTTTTGTAATAAGTATATGAGTTCTTTCTGACTAATGTTGAGTCCATGGATTATACACACTTTCCTTCCTTCCGCCATTGCTAGCCTCTCTAATACCGCACACTTTTTCGCCGATATCATACACCCACCATATACCTTCCTCAAAACAGCCACCATACCTACCTATCGTGGCATTTCCATAGCCATTCCGAGACATATTGCCATGCAACTTTCCACCGTTCCGTTTATTATGACACGCTCCATCATTGTCATATTGCTAGCATGATCATGTAGTTGACATCGTATTCGTGGCAAAGCCATCATTCATAATTCTTTCATACATGTCACTCTTGATTCATTGCATATGCCGGTACACCGCCGGAGGCAATCACATAGAGTCATATTTTGTTCTAAGTATCGAGTTGTAATTGTTGAGTTGTAAGAAAAATAAAAAGTGTGATGATCATCATTTTTAGAGCATTGTCCCAAGTGAGGAAAGGATGATGGAGACTATGATTCCCCCACAAGTCGGGATGAGACTCCGGACGAAAAATTAAAAAAAGAAGGAAAAAAATAGGCCATAAAAAAGAGAAAAGGCCCAAATACAAAAATTGAGAGAAAAAGAGAGAAGGGACAATGTTACTATCCTTTTACCACACTTGTGCTTCAAAGTAGCACCATGATCTTCATGATATAGAGTCTCTCATTTTGTCACTTTCATATACTAGTGGGAATTTTTCATTATAGAACTTGGCTTGTATATTACAATGATGGGCTTCCTCAAAATGCCCTAGGTCTTCGTGAGCAAGCGAGTTGTATGCACACCCACTTAGTTTCTTTTGTTGAGCTTTCATATACTTATAGCTCTAGTGCATCCGTTGCATGGCAATCCCTACTCACTCACATTGATATCTATTGATGGGCATCTCCATAGCCCGTTGATACACCTAGTTGATGTGAGACTATCTTCCCCTCTTTTTGTCTTCTCCACAACCACCATTCTATTCCACCTATAGTGCTATATCCATGGCTCATGCTCATGTATTGCGTGAAGATCGAAAAAGTTTTGAAAATGTCAAAAGTATGAAACAATTGCTTGGCTTGTCATCGGGGTTGTGCATGATTTAAATACTTTGTGTGGTGAAGATAGAGCATAGCCAGACTATATGATTTTGTAGGGATAACTTTCTTTGGCCATGATATTTTGAGAAGACATAATTGCTTGTTAGTATGCTTGAAGCATTATTATTTTTATGTCAATATGAACTTTTGTCTTGAATCTTTCGGATCTGAATATTCATACAACAATTAAGAAGAATTACATTGAAATTATGCCAAGTAGCACTCTGCATCAAAAATTCTCTTTTTATCATTTACCTACTCGAGGACGAGTAGGAATTAAGTTTGGGGATGCCTGATACGTCTCCAACGTATCTATAATTTTTTATTGCTCCATGCTATATTATCTACTGTTTTGGACCATATTGGGCTTTATTTTCCACTTTTATATTACTGTTGGGACTAACCTATTAACCGGAGGCCCAACCCAGAATTGTTGTTTTTTTGCCTATTTTAGTGTTTCGAAGAAACGGAATATCAAACAGAGTCCAAACAGAATAAAACCTTTGGGAACGTGATTTTCTCAACAAATAAGATCCAGGAGACTTGGACCCTCCGTCAAGAAAGGAGGGAGGCGGTCATGAGGGTGGAGGGCGCCCCCCTAGGGCGTGCCCCTGCCTCGTGGGCCCCCCTTTGCTCCACCGACGTACTCCTTCCTACTATATATACCTACGTACCCCCAAACTATCACATACGGAGCCAAAAACCTAATTCCACCGCCGCAACCTTCTATACCCACGAGATCCCATCTTGGGGCCTGTTCCAGAGCTCCGCCGGAGAGGGCATCCACCACGGAGGGCTGCTACATCATCATAGCCCCTCCGATGAAGTGTGAGTAGTTTACCTCAGACCTTCAGGTCCATAGTTAGTAGCTAGATGGCTTCTTCTCTCTTTTTGGATCTCAATACAATGTTCTCCCCCTCTCTCGTGGAGATCTATTCGATGTAATCTTCTTTTTGCGGTGTGTTTGTTGAGACTGATGAATTGTGGGTTTATGATCAAGTCTATCTATGAACAATATTTGAATCTTCTCTGAATTCTTTTATGTATGATTGGTTATCTTTGCAAGTCTCTTCGAATTATCAGTTTGGTTTGGCCTACTAGATTGGTTCTTCTTGCAATGGGAGAAGTGCTTAGCTTTGGGTTCAATCTTGCGGTGTCCTTTCCCAGTGACAGTAGGGGCAGCAAGGCACGTATTGTATTGTTGCCATCGAGGATAACAAGATGGGGTTTTTATCATATTGCATGAAACTATCCTTCTACATCATGTCATCTTGCTTAAGGCGTTACTCTATTTTTAACTTAATACTCTAGATGCATGCTGGATAGCGGTCGATGAGTGGAGTAATAGTAGTAGATGCAGGCAGGAGTCGGTCTACTTGTCTCGGACGTGATGCCTATATACATGATCATACCTAGATATTCTCATAACTATGCTCAATTCTGTCAATTGCTCAACAGTAATTTGTTCACCCACCGTAGAATACTTATGCTCTTGAGAGAAGCCACTAGTGAAATCTATGGCCCCCGGGTATATTCTCATCATATCAATCTCCAATCACTTTATTATTGCTTTGCTTTTTACTTTACCTTTTTATTTTACTTTGCGTCTCTATATCAAAAATACCAAAAATATTATCTATCATCTCTATCAGATCTCACTCTCGTAAGTGGCCATGAAGGGATTGACAACCCCTAATCGTGTTGGTTGCGTTGAGCTATTTGTTTTGTGTAGGTACAAGGGACTCGCGCGTAGCCTCCTACTGGATTAATACCTTGGTTCTCAAAAACTGAGGGAAATACTTACTCTACTCTACTGCATCACCCTTTCCACTTCAAGGAAATCAAACATAGTGCTCAAGAGGTAGCAATCATCAAGGCCAAAGTGTCAAAGGAGCTGTCAAGTGATCTCAGTAGCTTCTTCACTATTTCATGCTTGGTGATCTCAGTGGCGCCAAGTGCGCGAAGCTCATTTGTGATATTAGTGAGGCGGTCAAAAGTGAGCTAGACATTCTCATTGTCATTCCTCTTGAATCAGTTGAAGAGATTGCGGAGCACATCTATTCTGGAGTCTCTCTTTGTTGAGACGCCTTCATTAACCTTGGATAGCCAGTCCCAGACTAGTTTGTAGTTTCCAGAGCACTCACATAGCTATACTGCCCTTTGGTCAGATGACCACAGATGATGTTCATGGTTGTTGAGTCCAGTTGCACAAAACTCTTGACATGAGCAGCGGTGATGCCTTCACCAACTTTGGGGACACCAGTCTTGTCGACATATCAGATGTCGATGTCAATGGCTTCAATATGCATGCACATCTTATTCTTACAGTAGGGGTAATCAGTGCCATCAAAGACAGGGCACGCAACAGACACTTTGATTATCCTTGCAGTCGATGTAGCTAACACTCCAGGTGGTTAAACCGAATCACACAGAACAAGGGAGCACCTTGCTCTGATACCAATGGAAAGTGCTAGTTATCGACTAGAGGGGGGAGGGTGAATAGGCGATTTTTATGAATGTCTTCAAGACAGGCAATGTCTTCGAAGACAAACAACCAAATACAACCTATACAGTATGCAGCGGAGGATAAACTACACTAGCCAAGCCATAGTCTAGTAAATAGCACAGAGTAAACACGAAGACAAGAAACAGCTAGGTAGAGTGGATCAGAATAGGAAGACAATATCAAGCCAATTATGCAATCAGAGAGAATGTCTTCACACAGTGAAGTCAAACAGGGCAAACAAGCAATGACTTCATGAAGCTAAACAGTAAGGATGAAGTGATAGAACCATTTGCTTGGCAAAGACAAGGATTTGGTAGACCAGTTCTAGTTGTTGTGACAACTGTACGTCTGGTTAGGGAGGCCGAGATTGTATTCAGAAGACCGCGTCTTCACCTTATTCCCCTTGAGCTAAGGACACTTAGTCCTCGCCCAATCACTCTGGTAAGTATTCAAGGTAGACTTCCAACCTTCACAGACTTTGTTCACCGGCGATCCACAATGACTCTTGGACCCTCAGAACGCGACACCTAACCGAGTGAAAGATACACAGTCTTCAAGCGCAATAAGTCTTCAGATCACGCGGACAGAAAGAGTTCAGTGATGCCAAACACTCTCTGGGCTCTGGGTGTTTTGGTCTTTGTCCTTGCAAAGTTTCTCTCTCAAAGGCTTCGGAGGTGGGTTGCTCTCAAATGACAAAAGTCATGCACTAAATTTGAGTAGCGTCCTATTTATGGTGGAGGAGGTGGGCTATTTATAGCCAGGAGGCAACTCGACATGATACATCCGAAATGACCCTAGGTCACTATGGAACCGACACGTGTCCAACGATCGGATTTCAAACACATGCAACAGCTTGACTTGGGCTACAAGCAAAGCTGACTCATCCAACTCTGGATAAGATTTACTCTCATTGTCTTCAATCAAAGACATAGAATTTTGGTTGAGCATCACGTCAGTATTTTGACTTTGTTCACTTGGACCCCACTTAACAATTTGGTGGTTCCTCTGACTCAAGAAAGGAGAAAATGAAATTATGAAAGAAACTATGTCTTCACACTCCATAGTCTTCAAGTGAATGTCTTCACATGTCACTATCTTCGACGTGAATGTCTTCACGAACCACCGTAGTCTTCAATGTCTTCAAACATTTTTAGGGGTCATCTCTGGTAGGGAAAACGAATTAATGAGGTACTTCTACCTGTGTTATCCTACAATTTTGACAAACACATTAGTCCTCAACCATGTTTGTCGTCAATACTCCAAAACCAACTAGGGGTGGCACTAGATGCACTTACACTTCTAGACAGGCAATGTCTTCAAAGACAGGCAACCAAATATAACCTATACAGTATGCAGTGGAAGATAAATTACACTAGCCATGCCATAGTCAATGAGATAGTACAGAGCAAACACAAGACAGATAGCAGCTAGGTAGAGTGCATCAGAATAGGAAGACATTATGAAGCCAAATATGCAAACAAGGTAGATTGTCTTCACACAGTGAAGTCAAACAGAGAAAGCAAGCAATGACTTCACGAAGCTAAATAGTAAGTAAAGGATGAAGAGATAGAACCAGATGCTTGACAAAGACAGGGATTTGGTAGACCACTTCCAGTAGCTATGACAACTGTACGTCTAGTTAGGGAGGCTGAGATTGAACTTAGAAGACAGCGTCTTCACCATATTCCCCTTGAGCTAAGGATACTTAGTCTTCGTCCAATCACTCTGGTAAGTCTTAAAGGTAGAATTCCAATCCTTCACAGATTTCATTCACATGCGATCCACAATGACTCTTGGATCCTCAGAACGCGGTGCCTGACCGGCTGGAAGATCACAGTCTTCAAGTGTAATAAGTCTTCAGATCACGCGGACAGAAAGACTTCAGTGATGCCAACGCTCTTTGCGCTTTGGGTGTTTTGGGTTTTGTCCTCGCAAGGATTCTCTCTCAAAGGCTTCGGAGGTGGGTTTTTCTCAAACGACAAATACCATGCACTAACTCTGAGCATCCACCAATTTGTGGTGTAGGGGTGAGCTATTTATAGCCAGGAGGCAACCCGACATGATATGTCCGAAATGACCCTGGGTAACTAAGGAACCGACACGTGTCCAACGATCGGATTTCAAACACACGCGGTAGCTTGACTTGGACTACAAGCAAAGCTGACTCATCCAACTTTGGATAAGATTTTCTCTCATTGTCTTCACTCGAAAACATAGGATTTGGGTTGATCATCACATCAGTTTTTTGACTTTGTTCACTTGGACCCCACTTGATAGTTCGGTGGTTCATATGACTCAAGAAAGAATAAAATGAAACTATGAAAGAAACTATGTCCTTGCACTCCATTATCTTCAAGTGAATATCTTCACACATCATTATCTTCAAGGTGAATGTCTTCACGAACCACCATTGTCTTCAATGTCTTCATACATTTTTAGGGGTCATCTCCGACGGGTAAGCCAAATCAATAGGGACTTATTCCTGTGTTCTCCTGTGAATCTCACAAACACATTAGTCACTCAACCATGTTTGTCGTCAATACTCCAAAACCAACTGGGGGTGGCACTAGATGCAGTTACAATCTCCCCTGTTTTGGTGATAGATGACAGACTAGTTGAAGTTTTCAATGGGGATAAAAATATGTGAAATTTACAGTACATGATTATTGGCTTCATGAAGTTGAAAGGGATCCCCTATAGATGTGCATATAAGTTATTTGCCTTTGAATGCAAATGCACATTGCAGGTTTTGCTTTGTGGAGATCTCCTTCAGTTCATGAAGACAATGCATCGTGCATATAAAAAAGTATTGAAGATAATGACATGCACAATGAAAAGTGGGCGTCTGCAAAATAACTTCATGTGCATAAGATAGGATTTCGACCATGCAGATAAAAAGCAGCAAAAATATAGCAGACGTCCCATCTGGACTTCTGTGTTACAACTCAAAAAGCAACTATTCACGAATGAGAGTTGCAAGACTTAACAAAATATAGCACCCGACCCATATAGACTCGCTTGAAGATGATCAACCCATATGCTTCTCCCCCTTTTGTTATGAATGACCAAAAACGAATGAAGACATAGGGTGTCTAAGCTTTCCCCGGAGGTGTTGGTGAAGATGTTGGCGCAGACAGGTCGACAGTGGAGTTGGGCAGTGCAGTTGGGCCTGATGCAACATCTTAATGAAGTGAAGCCATAGCTGGTGAAGTGGCCTCATCCTCTTCATCAATGACTCGAGCAACAACAGTTGGAGCTGAATGAGTAGTCAGAATCTTCAATGGATGGAGTAGGACGCCAACTTGCTGATTGCAGAGGCTTGGAGTCAAACTTGAATCTTTCAGTGAAGCCATATGCAGTGAGTTCATCTTCAGAACAGAGCAGAGTGAGGCTCTCCCAGGCACGTCGACAAGCTTCATGTATAACAAATGAATTCTTGGTGGAGAGGCTGCGAATGCGATTGACATCCATAAGAAGACTTTGCATCTGACGCTTCATCCAGTCATGATGCCGATCCTGCTTTGTATGGAGAGAAACTAGAAGTTCTCTATCATTCAGGACACAAGCACGCTTCTAGGGCCTTTGAGGTAACCAACAAGAGGAACAACAGTAGCAGTAGTGGGATTTGGCACATGAATGGCTTCAAGTGGTGTCGATAAGCTCTAGAAGGCAACATAGTCTCCACGAAGGGGTTCCTTGGCAGGTTCTGGATGATGGCTTCATGAGACATATTGACTTCAGGCAAGAAGACAACATGATTGCACGTTGAAGCTTGATAGTTGATTGAAGAGCGAAGCTTAATCAGCCGCATTATCCATGGTGCATAGAATTTTTTGCCAAATAGATCGATGCCTGAAGCTGCCAACTACGTGATGAAGAAGTCATGAGTGTTGAAGCGGATGCCATTGAGAATATAGAAGACCAATGTCTTCATTGTGCCTTCAATCTTTGCATGAGGAGAGTGCCCTTTGATTGGCCATAGAGTATGCCACACAATGTGGTAGATGGTGCGAGGTAAATACTCGAGGTCATTGACTAAGAAGTGCGTTGGGTACTCAACATCTGTAGGTAATGGTTTCATCATGCTAAGCATTTGGCTCATGTTTGCCTCTGGCTTCTGAAAGATGCTTTAAAGTTCCTTCTCATACAGCTGACAAGCTGGTTGATAAAGATCACCAGGAGTGGGCAGGGAAGTAAGCCTGATGAAATCTTGAGATTTGGCTTCATGGTGAACATCTCCTGTCATCCACTCAAGGACCCATGTCTTCAGATCCCTGTTGTGGCCTGATATGTGCACAGTGGCATAAAGTTGGAGCAGAAGCTCTTCATTCCAGTGCTCCTTGTTGACGACAAAGGGAAGCAGACCAACATCCCTGAAGTAGTCAAGGGCTTCTTCTAGGCATGGCAGTCCAGCCATGGCATCACAAACAAAGGTGCTTGAGCGGAAAAATCTGGTCCCGGTTGTATAAGATGCATGAATAATAGCTTCACTAAGGATGACTCTAGAATCTGTTAGAAGAAATCTTGGGCTTCTTGATGGGGTTCTTGGCCTTGTCGAAAAAGGTGTTGTGCTCTCTGAAGCTTCAAACACTAAAGGATGTGTAAGTGCATCTAGTGCCACCCCTAGTTGGTTTTGGAGTATTGACGACAAACCTGGTTGAGGGACTAATGTGTTTGTGAGAATTGCAGGATAACACAGGTAGTACTCCCTCATTGATTCGGTTTACCTACCGGAGATGACCCCTAAAAATGTATGAAGACATTGAAGACAGTGGTGGTATATGAAGATATTCACATTGAAGACTATGACATGAGAAGACATTGAGTGAAGACTGTGGAGCATGAAGACTTAGTTGTTTCTTTGTTTCCTTTTCTTTTTTGTTGAGTCATAGGAACCACCGTACTGTTAAGTGGGGTCCAAGTGAACAAAGTCAGAGTGACTGAAGTGATGCTCAACCAAATCCTATGTCTTCGAGCGAAGACAATGGGAGCAAATCTTATCCAGAGCTGGATGAGTTAGCTTTGCTTGTAGCCCAAGTAAAGTTGCCGTGTGTGTTTGAAATCTGGCCGTTGGAACACGTGTCAGTTCCTTAGTGACCCAGGGTCATTTCGGACAAATCAGGTCGGGTTGCCTAGTGGCTATAAATAGCCCACCCCTAGACCATAAATTGGTGGCTGCTCAGAGTTAGTGCACGACTTTTGTCGTTTTGAGAGCAACCCACCTCGAAGCTTTTGAGAGAGAGAAATCCTTGCGAGGACAAAGCCCAAACACCCAGAGCCAAAGAGTGTTAAGCATCACTGAAGTCTTTCTGTCTGCGTGACCTGAAGACTTATTACACTTGAAGACTGCGAATCCTCCAGCCGGTTAGGCGTCGCGTTCTAAGCATCCAAGAGTCATTGTGGATCGCTGGTGAACGAATTCTGTGAAGGTTTGGAAGTCTACCTTGAATACTTACCAAAGTAATTGGGCGAGGACTGGGTGTCCTTAGCTCAAGGGGAATAAGGTGAAGACGCGATCTTGTGAGTTGAATCTCAGCCTCCCTAACCAGACGTACAGTTGTCACAGCAACTGGAACTGGTCCAACAAATCTTGTGTCCTCAACAAGTGACTGGTTCTATCCTCTCCCTCTTTTTACTTACAGTTTGTCTTCGTGAAGTCATTGCCTACTTGCACTACCTGTTTGACTTTACAGTGTGACTACTATCATTGTTTGGCTTCATACTATCTTCCATCCTGATCTTTACTACCAAGCTGTTATTAGTCATCGTGATTTCACTTCATTGTTTACTGGACTATGGCTTGCTTTTTGTAGTCTACCTTCCGCTGCATATCAATAGGTTCATTTCTATCGTTTGTCTTTGAAACTTCCATGTTTTGAAGACTTTCATAAAAATCGCCCACTCACCCCCCCTCTAGTCGATAACTAGCACTTTCAATTGGTATCAGAGCAAGGTACTCCCTTGTTCTGTGTGATTCAGTTGAACCACCTAGAATTTTAGCTATGTCGACTGCAGGGATAATCAAAGTCTCTGCTGCTTGCCCCGTCTTTGATGGAATAGAATATCCCTACTGGAAGAATAAGATGCGCATGCATCTTGAAGCCATTGATGTCAACCTCTGGTATGTCGTCAAGAATGGCGTTCCCAAGACTCATGAAGGTGTCACCCCTGCTGATGTCAAGAAGTTCATTCAACTGGATTCTACTGCCAAGAACATCATCTGTGGTCATCTGACCAAAGGACAGTATGGTCGTGTGAGTGCTCTGGAACGTCGAAGCTAGTCTGGGACTGGCTCTCCAAGGTCAACGAAGGCGTCTCAACCCAGAGAGATCAAAGGATCAATGTTCTTCGCAACCTATTCCACCGTTTCAAGAGAAACGACAATGAAAATGTCCAGCTCACGTTTGATCGCCTCACTGACATCACGAATGAGCTTCGTGCTCTCGGCGCTACTGAGATTACCAAGCATGAAATCGTCAAGACGCTACTGAGATCACTTGAAAGCTCCTTTGACACCCTTGCCCTCATGATACAAGAACGCCCTGATGAAAGTGCGTTATATCGACTAGAGGGGGGGTGAATAGGCGATTTTTATGAAATTCTTCACTGAGGAATTTGCTCGTGAGGAAATTCCTTAGCGAAGAACTACTAGCAGCGGAATAAGTACTCAGAAGTAAACATAGCAGATTACATGCATGGTCATCATGATGAAATGAAGACAAACACAGAGTACAGAAAGCGTAAACACAAGATAGCACAATATGAAGACAAACAGACTGAAGAAATTGAACTGAGGAAATTGAGAAAGTCTTCAGTCAAAGTCTTCAAACACAGATATGAACAAGCTTTCAACATAGTAATGAGGAAATGAAAGTGTTGAGGAAATAGAACCAGTAAGCTTGGTGAAGACAATGATTTGGTAGACCAGTTCCAACTGCTGTCTCAGTTGTACATCTGGTTGCAGCGGCTGAGTATTTAAACTCAAGGACACCTAGTCCCGGACACACAGTCCTTACCGTATTCTCCTTGAGCTAAGGACACACAGTCCTCGCCCAATCACTCGTGGTAAGTCTTCAGGTGACTTCCAAACCTTCACAGACTTGGTCACTCGACGATCCACAATTCCTCTTGGATGCTCTAGACCTTGACGCCTAACCGTCTGGAAGAAGCACAGTCTTAAAAGGTAATAAGCGTCAGATCCACGCAGGATCAATTTATTCAGTGATGCTCAATCACTTTGGGTTTGTAGGTGTTTTGGGTTTGGGTTTGGATTTTCCTCACTTGATGATTTTCGCTCAAAGTCCTCGGAGGATGGGTTGCTCTCAAATGACAAGTGTCAAGTTCTCGCGGAGCAGCCAACCAGCTAGTGGTTGTAGGGGGGGCTATTTATAGCCTAGGGAGCAGCCCGACATGATAAGACATAAATGCCCTTCAATGATATGACCGTTAGGTGGACAAGATATTTTAGGACAACTGGCGCGTAGCACAGCAACGGTCGGAAATTTGAGGTTCAAATTCCTCAGGGCTATCATGTTCCTCACAGTGTAGGCAATTCGCACTGGCGAATTCCTAACTCCTCAGTCAGAGCAAAGTCCTCAGTGACCAGAAAAACTGCGTCTCTGTCACTGAAGAAATTGACTGAACTGTATGAGATTTCTAATGGCTTCACTCGAAGGGATTGGTAGATGTAGGATTTGAGATGAGCATCACTTGGAAATTTTCTCCTTAGTATTTCCTCGACCCCCTTTAACAGTACGGTGTTTCCTATGACTCAATAAAGAGAAAATGAAACTACGAAAACAAAAGTCTTCATGCTTCATGTTCCTCGAATGAATACCAAGTCTTCATGGTCACACCAATTTCTTCACTTTCAAAGTCTTCCGAAAGTCTTCAAAATATCAAAGTCTTCAAATGAAGAACTTCATTTTTAGGGGTCGACTTTCTCTGTAAATATCAAACTCCTCATAGACTTATAGACCTGTGTACACTCATAAACGCATTAGATACTTAACCTATAAGTCTTCAATACACCAAAATCACTAAGGGGCACTAGATGCACTTACAATCTCCCCCTTTTTGGTGATTGATGACAACATAGGTTAAGTTTTCAACGGGGATAAATATATGAAGTGTAAATACTGATATTGAGGAATTTGATTGCAAGATATAGAAGAACTCCCCCTGAAGATGTGCATAGTGAGGAATTTTCTTTTGAAGCAATGCACACTTGAAGAGTTGAATCATGGAGATCTCCCCCTATATCTTGTAATTCATACGCGCGTTTGATATATAATATGAAGAATTTGAAATGCATGATGAAATATGGTGCCTGATGTAATCCAGCATGCGTGCGATAACATTAACGAGGAATAAGCATGCAGAATAGTGCATCAAAGTATCAAAGCGTAGTGCAACAAAAGTATCAGCGCACCATCGGACTTAAGATTACAACTCGATCCAATAAAAGTTTCGGAAGAGTGAGAGTTGTAACTTAAAAAAACGCCCTTATTATCGACCCGCTTGAAGACTAACTCAGATTCTCCCCCTTTGTCATCAAATGACCAAAAGGATCGAAACTGAGGACTAACGCCCCTGAAGATAATCAAGTTGATGAAGGAGCGCCAACGTTGTTGGGGTCGGTTGTTGAAGTAGGGCCTGCTGCAGTGTCGTCCAAATCTTCATGTTCATCAGTCGCACGCGATGAAGAATATGAACTGGCCACCAAAGAAGGACCTTTGACCTTCTTGTATTTCTTCGGAGGAGGTGCAAACCAGTCAAAGTCTTCTTTGAGACCCATTTTCTCCAAGTCTTCAGCACTGTACACTTGAGATAGAACAGCCCAGGTGCGGTTGAGGGTTTCATGAAGGTAGTAGTGGTTTTTCTTCACGGCATTGTGTGTGGAAGTCATGTTATGAAGAATTGAACCAAACTGATGCTTGACCCATTTGTGATTGCGATCAACCTTTTGATGAAGACTGAGGAGTAACTCACGGTCAGTCATCACCCTGGGTGCTGTGGCTTGAGGATTTGGCTTGGCAGTGTTGGCAGCAGAGTCATGTGTAGCAGAGTCATCATTGGTGGAATAAGAAGCAGCCTTGCGAAATTGACCATCCAATGGACGAATGCCTTCATCTATCACAGCAGTGGCCTTGCCCTTTTCATCAGCTGAGGAAAATGTCCATTTGAGGACTTCAATGGGAGGCAAGTAGCTACAGTGGTTGAGAGTTTCAGCCTTGTAGTTGAGTGAAGACCTTGTCCTGATGAATTTCATTATCCAAGGTGCATAAGGCTTCAGCTCAAATGGTGACATAGCAATATTGGCCAGAGTCCTCATGAAGAAATCATGGAAGTTGACGGGAACGCCATGGATGATGTTGAAAAGCAGATTCTTCATGATGCCAACGACTTCTTCATCAGTCGAGTCGTGGCCTTTGATGGGACTCGTTGTCTTCGTCAGAATGCGATAGACAGTCCTTGGCACATACAACAATTCCTTGACGAGGAATTTGGTTCTAGGAGCTTGCCCTGGCTTCAAAGGCTTCATCAGCACTTGCATATAGTGATTTGAAAGCTCAGGTTCGTTGTACACACAACGCACATCTTCAGTGGGTGGACTCAGAGGAAGGACACGAAGCAATTCAGATGCTGGGGCCTTATAATGGGTGTTCTCAGTCATCCAGTCCAAAACCCATGAGTTGACATCTTCAGAGTTGCCGGTGATGTGCAACGTTGCATAGAATTGAAGAATAAGCTCTTCATTCCAATCGCATATGTCTGTGCAGAAATTGAGCAACCCAGCATCGTGAAGAACACTGAGGACTGGTGTGAAGCACGGCAAAGACTCCATATCCACATGAGGAATATGAGCATGGTCGAAGACTTTGTCTTTGTTGTAAAGCACAAAGGAATAGAAATTGGCTTGGCTGGCTGTCCAGAAATGCCTCTTCCTTATGCGAGCAGAGTCATATGGATTGTATTCAGTGAAGAACACGTGCTCGCCATAGAAGTCTTCAACCTTGAATTTTTGTTTGCGTGAGAACGGATCCTTTGGCCTTGGCAGAGGAGTGTCAGTGAGTTGCATCACAACCTCAGGAATCACGATCTCCGGCTCTTCAGGCTGAGGAATTTCAGGATTTTCCTCAGGTGCAGTCACCTTGTCTGTTTCAGCAGCAGTTTCTTCAGCACTAGTGGCTGGAATTTCTTCATTCACAGATGCAGTGGGATGAGTTGTGTTAGAGCCCAATTTTACTGTCGGTGAAGGAGAGTGAGGAATTTGCTGCAGGGGAGTGAAGAGTGGGGAATTGGGATGCTGACTTTCCCAAAAGTCGTCATTCATTACTGGAGTGGTGCTTCCAATATCCACATCTTCATCAATTTCTTCAACACCAGCCTCTTTAGCATCAAACTGAGGCATTGGTGATGAGACCATTGGGGTTGAAGGGATTACATCCGCTTCAATTTCTTCATCAATCTGCTCTAACGAAGCAGCAGATTGAGTTTCTTCGTCTGATCCACTTGGGATCTCATAATCTTCACCAAAAGGAACAAGGTCCTTTGATGGCTGGAGGAGATAGGAATGGCATCAACAGGATTTGCAAATGAGCTTGTCATCGGCTTCATCTTCTTGGGAGCTGAAGATTTTGAAGCATTGGATGCCTTCCTTTTCTTCACAGCAGCTCGCTCTGCAGCCTTTGTCTTCTTCACATCCAATGCGGATGGAAGGATCGGAGCTGGTGTAGGCGCAGGTGGAGCTGAGGAATCTGGTTGATTTTCTTCAGGCGCAACTGATGCAGTTGCCCTGGTTTCTTCATTTTCTTCAGGCGCACCACTAGTGGATGCCCTGGCAATTTCATCAGCGGCTGGAGCAGAGTCATCAGCCCTGGAACTAGCATTTTCTTCAGCAGCCTGAACTTCATCAGCGGTGCTGGCATGTTCTTCAGTTTGCTGAACAGATGCTTCAGCTTGAGGAATTTGTTGCGTTGAGGTTGCACCCTTGGTGAAGGTATCAGTTAGCCTCACAAATCTGACCTTGGCTCCTTTCCAATCAGCATAGTAGGAGTCAAATTTGTTGCTGAGGGCTTTGATCTCAGCCTGCATCTTGACAAGTTCATCAGGCGTCATTTTGACAACATTTTTCTTCAGCAGCTTCTCTTTTCTGTACTGAGATTTCTTGATCTCTCTGGCCCTATCATATTTCCACTTCTCCTCTTGGATGAAGTGAGTCAACATGTGACTTTGGCCAGGAGTCAGCTTGAAATCAGGCATAGGTGTGTTAGGGTCCTTATGACAGAGATCAATATAATCTAGGATCGCCCTTGGATCCAATAGCAGGGGGCACAGGTGTGCCTTTGGCTTTAGCAGCCCTTTCTTGTCTGTCTCTGATGATTTCAGTGAGTTCCTCTTCATCAGCTTCATCATCATCAGATGGCACAGTGAAGACTACCTGCTTCTTCGGAGGACTTGGACGAGTGCCGCGTCCAGCAGTAGCCTTTTTCTTCAGCAGAGAAGGTCCAGCTGAGGAATTTGGTGCAGCTGAAGAACTAGCTGAGACACCAGAGGCAATAGAGATGCCAGTAGTCCTTTGGCATGAGGCCAGATGCACAGGTGCTGAGGACTTTGTCGGGACAGCTGAGGACTTTGGTGGAGCAGGAGCAGCATGAGGAATTTGCTTTGAAGATTTTGAAGATTCTGGCCGTGAGGGCGCAGTTGAGGAACTTGGCCGTGAGGGCAGTGATGTTGAAGCACTTGGCTTGCGAGCGGGCTTCTTGAGCATCGCTTTCTTCGGCTTGACCGAGGCCTCAGTGGTAGCAGCAGCAGCAGAGTCTTCATTGAATTTCCTCACTGCTTCTCTGGCTTGCCTTTGCAGTTTAGCTTGGCGCTTGGCCCATTCCTTAGGAAAATCCTCACCGCGTCTGATGCTAGTGGGATCAGCCACTTGGCCAGGTGCCAATGGAGGTCTTTGGCATGGAGGGTTTACTGCGAATTTCTTCATATACTTGGGAGTGACGTATCTGTACTCCCTCCATTCACGTGCCCATCTCCTTTCAATCGTTTGGATGCGCACCTTGCGCTGATTTTTATCTTCTTTGCCAAATTTGGATTCATCAGGCGTGCAGTAATCTTTATAAATATCCTCAGGGATTTCAAATGCAGTCATGACCTCAGGTCTCTTTCCTCCTTTCTGTGGCCGTTTACCTTCAGCCATTTTCTTCAGATGAGGAATTTGAACAATTGAATTTTCTGAAGAAGTATGCAACTTTTCTTCGAGGAACGCTGCAAATGAGTTAAGTTGATGAGAACCTAATGATTCAGCAGCGGACATGTGTACCTGTGAACAGAGTATAGTTGCGAGGAATTTGAAGAGGTCATATGCGTTCTCAGAGGGTTTTTCATAAAGAACAAGTTTGACGAATTTGATCAGATTCGTCTTGAGGAATTTCACTAAGCGCTTTATATCTTAGGTTCCAGAGTTGTATAGATCGAGGATCCACACAACTGAGGAATCTTGAAGAAAATGAGGCTTAGGGAAATGAATCAAGAACAGATAACATGTGAGGTGTTTTGTGTGTGAGGATTTGAAGTATAAAAACACCTTTCAAGATTTTGTAGAAAAGTTTCGAATCAAAGAGGGCTCTAAAATTAGCTTTTAATTACCCTGAACAAAGAACACGACGAACTGGGAGTTGGAACAGTGAAGTTCATCGATGCAGATCTTCCACGCCCTAACTTGGTGGAGGAAGACGTCTACAGCGGCGGCGGAGGTGAAGATTTCCGCAGTCGGCGCGAGTACGACGGCGACGAGGTCGAGGCAGTGAAGCTCTTCCTCACTGGCGACGATGGAGTAGCGACGGCGCTAGGGTTTGGAAGCTCGAGCGGGGGAAGTGAGATCGAGCGGGGTAAAAGAAGTGAGGACGGCGACAGAGGTATTTATAGCCGCAGTGAAAAACTGCTCGTCCGAAGATTTAGGACGAACGTGCCCCTGGCTGTTCTCCTTCTCGTGACATGTGTCACCCACGTACTGTGTAGTGGAGATTGTGTAAGATCGTGGGTGGATAAAATAATCCATCGTGGGATGCGGAACGATTTGAGCGGCAAAACCGAAAGTTTGGATAAGATTAGTTTTAACGTTCCGTTCGCAATTTCTTCAGCTGACAAGGACACAGTGAAGAATTTGAACGAGTTTCAAATAGAACGCACATGAAGAATTTGTGAATAGATTGGATTGAGTATAGCATAGAGGGGAAGGGTCCGATCACATTCACTTAGCAGAAAAGTTCCAACTTGAAGAAATAGCTATACGTGAATGCTGTAGAGGACATAAACTCATATATATATATATATATATATATGTGTGTGTGTGTGTGTGTGTGTGTGTGTGTGTGTGTGTGTGTGTGTGTGTGTGTGTGTGTGTGTGTATAGCCAATGAAGAAAAACGACGGTACAAGTGAAGATTTTGCAAAGTTGAAGAATTTGAAAAACTGAGGAATTTCAAAAGTTGAGGAAAAACTCAAATTGAAGATTTTCAACTTTTGTGGTGGCGTGACCCACCGTGTAAGAATGATGATTTCAGACACCGCGTACAATTGTCGTAGGGTTCTAAGAATCAAATTCTTCATTAATTCCTTCACACTTAGAGTGTTATTCTTCATTGATTGAAGAAAAACGTTTCTTCATGTGTTGCACATCTAAGTCATCAATTTTGCATAAGTGTTAGGATGAGTGCATTTTGAAAGTACATTCGAAGACTCTAAGATATTTAGCTCACACCGCAACTTGCTAAATCTCTTCTCATCCAAGGTCTTAGTGAAGATATCGGCTAGCTGTTCTTCAGTCTTCACATGCTCAATAGAAATGTCGCCCTTCAACGCATGATCACGAAGAAAATGACGACGAATCTGAATGTGCTTTGTCTTCAAGTGCTGAACTGGGTTGTGAGCAATCTTGATGGCACTCTCATTGTCACAGAGGAGAGGCACATTCTTCACGTTGATGCCATAGTCCTTGAGCGTTTGCTTCATCCATAGTAATTGAGCACAGCAAGAACCAACAGCAATGTACTCAGCTTCAGCAGTAGACAGTGATACGCAGTTCTGTTTCTTCGAGGACCAACAGACCAAGGATCGTCCGAGGAAATGACAAGTACTAGATGTTGACTTGCGATCCACACGATCACTAGCATAGTCAGAGTCTGAATATCCAATGAGATCAAAATCCGAGCCCTTGGGATACCATAATCCTAGTGTTGGTGTGTGAGCTAGATATCGAAGAATATGCTTCACAGCCTTATGGTGTGATTCCTTCTGTGTAGCTTGAAATCGTGCACACATGCAAACACTAAGCATTATATCTGGCCTAGATGCACATAAGTACAATAAAGAGCCAATCATGGAGCGGTATACCTTATGATCGAAGTCAGTACCATTTTCATCAGTGCATAAGTGACCATTTGTGGGCATAGGAATTTTGATGCCTTTGCAATCTTGCATGCCGAATTTCTTCAGGACATCCTTGAGGTATTTCTCCTGAGATATGAATATGCCATTGCGCTGTTGACGAATTTGAAGACCTAAGAAGAATTTCAACTCTCCCATCATAGACATTTGATATTCTTCACTCATCATATAGGCAAATTCATCACTATAACGTTGGTCAGTACAGCCAAAGATGATATCATCAACATATATTTGGCACACAAATAGTTCACCATCATAAGATTTAGTAAAGAGAGTGGGATCGAGTGAACCGGGTGTGAATCCTTTCTTCATGAAGAATTCCTTCAATGTATCATACCACGCCCGTGGAGCCTGCTTGAGACCATAGAGGGCCTTGTTAAGTCTGAAGACTTTGTCAGGATGTTTTGGATCTTCAAAACCTGGGGGTTGAGCAACATATACTTCTTCCTCAAGCTTACCATTGAGGAATGCACTTTTCACATCCATTTGGTATAAGATGATATCATGATGGTTAGCATAAGCAAGTAATATGCGAATAGCCTCAAGTCTAGCAACAGGTGCAAAAGTTTCATAGAAATCAATTCCTTCAACCTGTGTGTAGCCTTGAGCTACTAGTCGTGCCTTATTCCTCACCACAACACCATTTTCATCTTGCTTGTTGCGGTAGATCCACTTTGTGCCAATGATGTTATGCTTGCGAGGATCGGGACGATTGACTAGTTCCCATACGTTGTTGAGCTTGAACTGATGTAATTCTTCTTGCATGGCCTGAATCCACTCAGGCTCCAGAAATGCTTCATCTACCTTAGCGGGCTCTGTGATAGAGACAAAAGCAAAGTGCCCACAAAAGTTAGATAGATGTGAAGCTTTTGAGCGTGTGAGAGGACCTGGTGCTCTAATGTCATCGATGATCTTCTCCACTTGCACTTCTTTTGCAACGCGAGGGTGAGCTGGTTGCCATTGAGGAATTTGATCAGCATTTTCTTCAGCATCAATTTCCTCAGCATTTTCTTCAGGTGCATCAGCTCGACGTTCTTCACGTTCTGGAATGAATTCTTCAGCAGATTCTTCAGTAGGAATGACATCTTCAGTAGCCTTATGCTTGATAGAATCCTCAGGTGCTGGTTCATCTAACACAGAAGGTAGGTGCTCTCTTTGCGAGCCATTAGTTTCATCGAACCGCACATCTACAGTTTCAACAATCTTGTGAAGAACATTGTTGAAGACTCTGTAGGTGTGCGAGTCCTTTCCGTAACCAAGCATGAAACCTTCATGTGCTTTCGGTGCAAATTTAGAGTTGTGATGAGGATCTCTAATCCAGCATTTAGCACCGAAGACTTTGAAATAACTCACATTGGGTTTCTTGTCAATGAGGAGTTCATAGGCAGTCTTCTTGAAGAATTTGTGAAGATATACTCTGTTGATGATATGGCACGCAGTATCAATTGCATCAACCTAGAAACGACGAGGGGTTTTGTACTCATCGAGCATAGTGCGAGCCATCTCAGCAAGAGTCCTGTTCTTGCGCTCCCTGACGCCATTCTATTGAGGAGTATAAGGAGCAGATAACTCATGAGTAATACCAAGTTCATCAAGATAGTCATCGAGACCCGAATTCTTGAACTCAGTCCCATTGTCACTTCTGATGTGCTTAATCTTCACACCAAAGTTGGTTGAAGCCCTCGAGGAAAATCGTTTGAAGACTTCCTGCACTTCAGTTTTGTAAGAGACAAGGTGTACCCATGTGTGACGAGAGTAATCATCAACAATAACAAAGCCATATTGAGATGCTTCATTTGAAACAGAGGAATAATGATTAGGACCAAAGAGATCCATGTGAAGCAATTCGAATGGACGAGTAGTGGTCATGATAGTCTTCGCTGGATGCTTGGCCTTTGTCATCTTTCCAGCTTCACAGGCACCGCACAAGTGATCCTTGATGAATTTTACATTCTCAATGCCAATGACATGCTTCTTCTTCGCAAGCGTGTTCAAATTTCTCATGCCTGCATGACCTAGTCGTCGATGCCATAGCCATCTTTCTGAAGCTTTTGCAAGTAGGCACACGGCTGGTTGTGAATCTGCAGAGAAATCAACAATATACAAGTCTCCTCTCCTAAAGCCTTCGAAGACTTTGTCAGCTTCCATAATCACAACACAACGATACTTGCCAAAGACAACAACCATATCAAGATCACAAAGCATTGAGACAGACATAAGATTGTATCCTAAGGACTCAACAAGCATGACTTTGTCCATGTGTCGATCCTTTGTGATAGCAACCTTACCTAGACCCAATACCTGACTTTTGCTTTTATCAGCGAAGATGATATGCTTCATGTGTGACGCTGATAAGGGAGCATCCATCAACAGATTCCTGTCACCGGTCATGTGATTTGTACATCCACTATCAAGTACCCATTCAGTGGCTTTGGGTTGATCATCCTGCAGATGAATTAGTGCAACTTACGATCTCATATACTTCAACAGTGAAGAATATGATATCACAATTCATCAGATCAATTTCATCAAGCAGTAAGACAGATAAAACAGAGGGAGGGCTTGTGAAATGAAAGTTCATTTCATCATGGTTAGCCTGCGTCCTTTCAGGCACTTTGTCAGGTCCCCAGCAAATTCTTCAGACGTTATCGTACGTCTGGAGACCTGACCCTGCAGAAGAGATTAGTTCTTTTTCTTCACCACCCACATCTGAAGGGGTGGCAAAGAGTTCATCATTCTGCGAGCTCCATATGAGAATGGTGGCATAGCGGCCAAACCATTTCGTTTCTCATAATAGTAGTTAGGGTAAGCATATGAATAAGCAGAGAAATTCTTCGAGGACTTATGAACATAATAATTTGAAGAATAATGCCCATATTCATAGCCCTTGGCTCTTCCCTACGAAACAAAGTTGTTAGCACGATGATGTTCATATGAGGACTTTGATCCATGTGAGGAATTTGATCCCCTTGAGGAACTTGGTCTGTATGAGGACTTGGATCCATATGAAGAATTTGGTCCATATGAGGAATTTGATCTGGGGTTCCTTTTCTTCACAGGTGGTGTCATGAGGATATTCACCTGAAGACTTTCAAGGCAACTTTTGGGAACCAAGATTTTCTTCATAGGGGAACCGTTCCTGCAGTTAGTGCCAACATATCTAGCAAATACTTCACCATTCTGATTTTTGAACAATTTATAGTTGGAGTCAAATGACTCACCAGAAGAATGAGATGATTCACATGTATAGCCAGATAAATTAGATGGATCAACTGGAGGTCCCTTTGCAGCAACCCATGTGGTTTTGGGGTACTGCTCAGGCTTCCAATATGTACCATCAGCATTGAGTTTCCTCTCAAAGGCAATACCCTCTTTCCTAGGGTTCCTGTTGAGGATTTGCTTTTTAAGCACATCACAAAGAGTCTGATGCCCTTTGAGGCTTTTGTACATGCCTGTCATGTACAATTCCTTCAGTCCTGCATCGTTAGTAATACTAGCAATGTCCTCAGATGAGGAATTAGTGATAGCAGAGACCGGTGAAGAATTTGTAACATTTGAAGCATTTGAACATTTAGGTGAAGAATTAGCAGATTCTCGTTCAATGCATTTTAGGCATGGAGGAATGAATTCTTCCTGAGCAGCGCTGATTTGTTGAGCAAGTAATGAATCGCGCTCCTTTTGAAGATCTTCATAACTCACTCTCATATTCTCAAAATCAGACAGGAGAGAGTTATGCTGATATTGAAGAGAGTCAAGCTTGGAATGAAGTCTTTGAAGACTTTCAGCCAAGGCTTGTGACTGATCCATTTCTTCACCCAACATATCATTGCTCTTACTAAGCATATCATTAGCTTTTTGCAAAGCTCTTTGTTGTTTTGCGGCAAGTGAAGCAAGTTTGACATAACTGGGTCCAAATTCATCACCAGATTCTTCATCACTAGACTCAGATAGGTAGCATTCAGTTACCTCAGCACTTTTTGCCATAAGGCATGAAGTAGAGGATGATGACTCTGGTTTGAATGCCATCGATTTGAGCGATTCCTTGAAATCCTCAAACCAAGGATCATGGCGGGTTCGATGGCCTTCATAGACATCAGAGAGACGGTCCCAGACAAGCTTCGCCTGATCGAGATGCATGATGTTTCTGAACTGGTTTCGAGACAGACTGGAGCAGATGACGGCCTTCGCTGTGAGGTTGAGTTGAGTGTACTTGCGAATGTCATCAGCTTCCTCCATCTTGCACAGATCGGTCAGACCAATCTCAGTGACGGTCCATAGCTCGTTGTCCATCACCATGAGACGCTTCTTCATCATAGCCTTCCATTTGGGATACTCATGACCGTCAAAGATGGGGCACGGCACTTTCTTCATATCTGCGGTTAACATAACTAAAAAATCTAGGCGGTTAAACCAAAATCACACAGAACAAGGGAGTACCTTGCTCTGATACCAATTGAAAGTGCGTTATATCGACTAGAGGGGGGGTGAATAGGCGATTTTTATGAAATTCTTCACTGAGGAATTTGCTCGTGAGGAAATTCCTTAGCGAAGAACTACTAGCAGCGGAATAAGTACTCAGAAGTAAACATAGCAGATTACATGCATGGTCATCATGATGAAATGAAGACAAACACAGAGTACAGAAAGCGTAAACACAGGATAACACAATATGAAGACAAACAGACTGAAGAAATTGAACTGAGGAAATTGAGAAAGTCTTCAGTCAAAGTCTTCAAACACAGATATGAACAAGCTTTCAACACAGTAATGAGGAAATGAAAGTGTTGAGGAAATAGAACCAGTAAGCTTGGTGAAGACAATGATTTGGTAGACCAGTTCCAACTGCTGTCTCAGTTGTACATCTGGTTGGAGCGGCTGAGTATTTAAACTCGAGGACACCTAGTCCCGGACACACAGTCCTCACCGTATTCTCCTTGAGCTAAGGACACACAGTCCTCGCCCAATCACTTGTGGTAAGTCTTCAGGTGACCTCCGAACCTTCACAGACTTGGTCACTCGGCGATCCACAATTCCTCTTGGATGTTCTAGACCTTGACGCCTAACCGTTTGGAAGAAGCACAGTCTTCAAAGGTAACAAGCGTCGGATCCACGCATGATCAATTTCTTCAGTGATGCTCAATCACTTTGGGTTTGTAGGTGTTTTGGGTTTGGGTTTGGATTTTCCTCACTTGACGATTTTCGCTCAAAGTCCTCGGAGGATGGGTTGCTCTCAAATGACAAGTGTCAAGTTCTCGCGGAGCAGCCAATGAACTAGTGGTTGTAGGGGGCGGCTATTTATAGCCTAGGGAGCAGCCCGACATGATAAGACATAAATGCCCTTCAATGATATGACCGTTAGGTGGACAAGATATTTTAGGATAGCTGGCGCGTAGCACAACAACGGTCGGAAATTTGAGGTTCAAATTCCTCAGGGCTATCATGTTCCTCACAGTGTAGGCAATTCGCACTGGCGAATTCCTAACTCCTCAGTCAGAGCAAAGTCCTCAGTGACCAGAAGAACTACGTCTCTGTCACTGAAACAATTGACTGAACTGTATGAGATTTCCAATGGCTTCACTCGAAGGGATTGGTAGATGTAGGATTTGAGATGAGCATCACTTGGAAATTTTCTCCTTAGTATTTCCTCGACCCCCTTTAACAGTACGGTGTTTCCTATGACTCAAGAAAGAGAAAATGAAACTACAAAAACAGAAGTCTTCACGCTTCATGTTCCTCGAATGAATACCAAGTCTTCAAGGTCACACCAATTTCTTCACTTTCAAAGTCTTCAGAAAGTCTTCAAAATATCAAAGTCTTCAAATGAAGAACTTCATTTTTAGGGGTCAACTTTCTCTGTAAATATCAAACTCCTCATAGACTTATAGACCTGTGTACACTCATAAACGCATTAGATACTTAACCTATAAGTCTTCAATACACCAAAATCACTAAGGGGCACTAGATGCACTTACACCTGACTTCAAGACACTCGATCCATCTGATATACTTGAGAGGCTCAACACACATGAGTTCCAGCTATCTGAGAAAAGAGATATCTATGGTCCCAATTATGGCCGAACTCGCGCTTTGAAGGCCAAAGCTGTTTCCTCATCTGAAGAGGAATCTGACTGCAGTTCTGATGATCCTGAAGACATTGGAAAGGAACTTGCTATGCTTGTGAAGAAGTTCCAGAAGTTCACTAAGAAGAAGGGCTTCAGAAAGTCTCACGATCCAACTCAAGAAATGATGAAGTTTCCACTCATGACTACAAGAAGAGAACATGTCACAAGTGCAAGAAACCTGGACACTACATCTCTGAATGTCCACAGTGGGACAATGAGAAGAACAAGAAGAAGAGCAAGTAATATGATTCTGATGACAAGAAAAAGAAGAAATCCTCAAAGTCTTCTTCCAAGTCCTCATCCAAATCTTCATCCCATAAGAAGAACTCATCTGGCAAGGCTCGTGCTTTTGTTGGCAAGGAAATGGATTCAGAAGAGGAGTCTGCTTCAGATGAGGCAGAGGTGGAGTCTGAGGTGGAGTCCGACCCTGGTGTTGCAAGTCTGGCTCTAGACACAGCCTACGTTGCCAAGTCAATCTTCAACACTGAAGACAATGGCTCCGTCACCAACGCTGAAGCTAATGACAAGGACGACTCTGCTCCCACTTACTGCTTCATGGCACGCGGTGCCAAGGTAAAATCACGCGATGCTTACTTTCATACATCAAGTGAAGATGACTCTGATTGTGAATCCAAACCCAAATGACTCCGACGCGATCATTTCAAACATCAAGTGAAGATGACTCTGACGCAATCTTCGTGATGTCAGTGAGGATCGCGCGTTTGAAATGTCAGTGAAGATCGCACAAGATCAAAGGCGTCTGATGCTATTGTTGGGGACCTAAAACATCTTGTAGGGCGCAAGATCAAATGCCCAAATGGTTTCACTATGTATTTTGTTCCTGAATCGTTTGCCATTCATCCCATCAGTCCTAATCTTGATCTGAGCTTCAATAATCCTCTTGCCCGTCAAATGTTTATGCTTCACACATCTCTTGGTGAGGCCTATCCCCCTGACTCTACTGTAGGGTATGACACCTCATGCTTCAGAATGGATTATGGATAGCGGATGCACTAATCATATGACTGGTGATCGAAGTCTTCTCATGGAATCAACTTTACGTCCATCTGACAAGAGTCACATCACATTCGCTGACACTGGTAAAAGCAAGGTGTTGGGTCTAGGTAGAGTTGCAATCTCAAAGGATCAACACATGGATAAAGTGATGCTTGTTGAATCCCTTGGTTTCAACTTAATGTCTGTCTCAATACTGTGTGACTTGAACATGATTGTGATATTTGGAAAATATCGTTGCCTTGTACTTATGGAAGCTGACAAGTCTCTAGTCTTTGAAGGGTACCGGAAAGATGATCTGTACATGGTAGATTTCTCAGTAGGGCCACAGCTTGCCGTATGTCTTCTTGCAAAAGCTTCAGAATGCTGGCTCTGGCATCGGAGGCTAGGGCATGCTGGCATGAGGAACTTACACACTCTCGCCAAGAAGAAGCATGTCATAGGCATCGAGGGCGTCAAGTTCAAGAAGGATCATTTGTGCGGTGCCTGCGAAGCTGGAAAGATGACTAGGGCCAAGCATCCCTCGAAGACAATCATGACGACATTTCAACCCTTCGAGCTGCTACACATGGACTTATTTGGCCCTACTCACTACTCTACTCTCACTACAACTGCTTGTCTTTATGGCTTCGTCATTGTTGATGATTATTCAAGATATACGTGGGTGCACATAGTTCTCTACAAGACTGAAGTGCAAGATGTCTTCAGACGCTTCGCCAACCGTGCCATGAATAACTATGGCGTCAAGATCAAGCATATCAGAAGTGACAACGGCACTGAGTTCAAAAACACCGGCCTTGATCTTTATCTGGATACTATGGGAATCACTCATGAGTTCTCAGCTCCGTACACACCTCAGCAGAATGGCATCATGGAGCGCAAGAACAGAACCCTTATTGAGATGGCTCGAACGATGCTCAATGAATACAAGACATCAAGAAAATTCTGGCCTAAAGCTATTGACACCGCATGCCACATCATCAACTGTGTTTATATTCACAAGCTTCTGAAGAAAACATCCTATGAACTCCTCACCGGCAAGAAGCCAAATGTCAGTTACTTCAGAGTGTTTGGTGCAAAGTGCTGGATCAAGGATCCACATCACAAATCAAAATTTGCTCCGAAAGCACATGAAGGTTTTATGCTCGGCTACGGAAAAGACTCGCACACCTACAGAGTTTTCAACCTCTTCCTCTACAAAATTGTTGAAATTGTGGATGTACGGTTCGATTAAACCAATGGCTCGCAAAGAGAGCACTTGCCTAATGTTCTAGATGAAGCTTTACCAAGTGAATCTATCAAGCTAATGGGAACTGGTAAAATCATGCCATCTGAAGCACAGCCTGAAGAGGAACTTATCATTTCTGCACCTAATCAACCTGAAGACAATGCTCAGCCTGAAGACAATCCCTCCAATGATGACAATGATCAGCAAGAACAAAATCTTCGTCCAATCCATCCGCGTGTTGCAAATGAAGTACAGATTGAGAGGATAATTGACAGCATCAATGCGCCTGGTCCACTTACTCGTTCAAGAGCAACACAACTAGCAAATTTCTGTGGGCACTTTGCATTTGTCTCGATATCTGAACCCAAGAAAGTTGTTGAAGCCTTTATGAAACCAGAATGGATTCAAGCCATGCAAGAAGAGCTTTAACAATTCAAGTTGAACAATGTCTGGGAACTTGTCAAGCGTCCTGATCCTCGCAAGCACAACATAATAGGCACAAAATGGATATATCGCAACAAGCAAGATGGGCATGGTCAAGTTGTCAGAAACAAGGCTCGTCTCGTTGCTCAAGGATACACTCAAGTTGAAGGGATTGACTTCAATGAAACATTTGCTCCTGTGGCTAGGCTTGAAGCTATTCGCATACTGCTAGCCTATGCAAATCATCACAACATCTTGATATATCAAATGGATGTGAAGAGTGCATTTCTCAATGGCAAGATTGAAGAAGAAGTGTATGTTGCACAACCTCCTGGCTTTGAAGATCCAAAACATCCTCATATGGTGTACAAGCTGAACAAAGCACTGTATGGCCTCAAACAAGCTCCTCGCGCTTGGTATGACACACTCAAAGACTTCCTGAAGAGCAAAGGCTTCAAACCTGGTTCCCTGGATCCCACACTCTTCACGAACACATATGATGGTGAACTGTTTGTGTGCCAAATATATGTGGATGACATTATCTTCGGCTGCACCAACCAGAAATACAGTGATGAGTTTGGACACATGATGCAAGAGCAATATCAGATGTCCATGATGGGTGAGCTGAAGTTCTTCCTTGGTCTTCAAATTCGTCAGCAAAGAAATGGCATCTTTATATCTCAAGAGAAATACCTCAAAGATTTCCTGAAGAAGTTTGGAATGCAAGATTGCAAAGGTTACTCGACACCAATGCAGCCAAACACCATCTGGGTCCCGACGACAATGGTAAAGAGTTTGATCAAAGGTATACCGCTCCATGATTGGTTCTTTACTTTATCTATGTGCATCTAGGCCAGATATTATGCTTAGTGTTTGCATGTGTGCTCGATTCCAAGCGACATTAAAGGAATCGCATCACTTAGCTGTGAAGCGAATTCTTCGATATTTGGCCTACACCCCAACATTAGGATTATGGTATCCAAAGGGCTCAGAGTTTGATCTGGTTGGGTTCTCGGATGTTGATTATGCTGGTGACAAGGTGGATCGCAAGTCTACATCAGGCACATGTCACTTTCTGGGACGATCACTTGTCTGTTGGTCTTCAAAGAAGCAGAACTGTGTATCACTCTCCACTGCTGAATCTGAATACATTGCTGCTGGATCTTGCTGCGCTCAGCTCCTATGGATGAAGCAAACTCTCAAGGACTATGGCATCCATCTGAAACGAGTACCACTCTACTGCGACAATGAAAGCGCCATCAATATTGCGAACAACCCCGTTCAACACTCGAAGACAAAGCATATTGAAATTCGTCATCACTTTCTCAGAGATCATGTCATGAAGTAAGATATTGATATCATACACGTCAACACTTAAGAGCAACTGGCAGATATCTTCACAAAGCCCTTGGATGAGAAAAGGTTTTGCAAGTTATGGTGTGAGATAAATATCTTGGAATCCTCAAATGTCCTGTGATCAGGCACACATCCTAACACTTATGCATATTGATGACTTAGATGTGCAACAAACGAAGTAAAGTATATCTTCAATCAATGAAGACTTACATTTTGAGTGTGAATACATTAACGTGGAATTTTACTTCGGAGCGCCACGATAATTGTGTGTCGTGTCTGGGTCTAATACTTCCTATACGGTGGGTAACGCCACCACAAAATTCTTCTGTTTGAAGTGTTTTTCTCCTGGCGTTACTTTTGCTATATCTTCACATTTGATTTGTCTTCCACATAATCGTGTCTTATTGATTATCTTCACTATGTTGATTTAGTTGTATTCTGATATATATATAGTGTTCTGTCCTCTACAGCATTCACATATAGCTATGTCTTCTCTGCTGAATCTTTTGAACTAAGTGAATGTGATCGGACCCTAATCTCTCTATGCTCTCTATCTCAAACTCAATCTATCCAAGTCATATGCATTCTATTGAAATTGTCGAATGTCTTCTCTGCGTCCTTGTCAGCAGAAGATACACAGACAAACATTAAATCTGTTTTAAATGCTCTATTCTCTTTGCCTGAAATCCGGAGAAGCCGGAACGACCATCCGACAATCCTGGCGGGCGTGGGAACATGGGACAACCACAAGTTTGTTGCATGTACGCCACGTGTCCCTCAAATGTGAACCGCCAGGGGTACCTGCGTAATTGCGTTGTGCCATCCCTTTCCTTATAAATACATGTCCCCTCATGGTCAAAAATCCTTCTTCCACCTCTCCACCTCGTCAAAACCCTAGCGCCTCCGCTAGCTCTCGACGACGCCGGCGATGAAGCGCTTAGCTGCCGCGACATCACCGACGCCGTCCTCACGCCGGCCGCGGACATCATCCTCTCCTCCGCCGCCGTAGGTGTCCTCCGTCGCCAAGTTAGGGCACGGAGGATTGAACTGCTCGGTCTCCTACTCTTCCCATCTAGCAGTTCATCGTGTGGTAATTAAAATCTCACTTTTTACTGTCTTTTGATCCTAAAGGTTCATCCTTTTTACCAAAAGTGGTTTCTGTGACTACAAACTTGGATCTGTCTAGTTCTGCATCTCATACTGTGCCTAGCATCTTCACTTATGCATCTAAACTAGTTAGATTCCTCACTTGTACCTATTCTTGGATTCGTACAAATCTGGAACCAACTTCAAACACATAAGTGAATGTCTTCGCGTTATGAGGTCAATGTCTTCAAACTGATTTATCTTCAAAATCTTTTGAGAATGCATATGACCTCTTCCCCTTCCCTCGCATCTTTAATGCTGTCACAGGTACATGTCCGTGGGAGAATCCCTTCGTTCTCATAGTCTGCATTCATTTGCAGAATTCTTACAGCATCATATCAATTCTCCCGAAGCCAGTTCTTGTCTGACCAAGAAGCCTTGGTCAGTGTTGAAGCCATACCGTCTGAACTTCATGGCTTCGCAAAAGTCAGTAAGGAAGGGAGGCCAACAGCGCCGCGGGGAAACATCAAAGGATTTGCCAGCTGATCTACATGAACTGTAGAAAACTGATCCTGAAGAAACCTATAATGAACACAAAACTCGAATCCAATGGATTCGAAGATATTGGGCTGAACAATGGTACAAGTACAGGTTCGTGACCCAGGAGTATGCTGAGAAGAATACCATCAAGCGACCATGGGGAGATATTTTGTACAAAGACCTTCCTCCCAGGTCAAGAGCTGAAGCTATTGAACAAGGTTTCTTCCCTTGCATGGTTCGTGGACCTCAACCTACTGATGCTCATCCCACATCTCTGCTATGGTGTCGTGACGACAATCTGTTCAAGCGCAACTTTCAGTCAGCCATGCACTCTGCCAAGGAGAACAAGAAATCGTGGGGATTAGAGTTCAATCCTGGCCCCTCTGCGCCTCGTGCCGATGGCACACGCGAAGCTGAACCAAATCTGGTTGGGCCCTTCTATGACTTAGAAGGTCTCATCACTCATATCAGGGTTCAAGGGGCAGATGTGGATCGACCTTCAGATGACGCTAACACTGATGAAGCGCCTGCACCTCCGAAGCCGAAAAAGCAGAAGAAACCCAAGGCTCTGAAACCTTCTTCTCCACCAAAAGCTTCACGGGTGAAGCCCTTGGCCACCGCTCCACCTGCACCAAGTGTGCAGTCTGAAGATCTCGCTCGCGTCTCCAAGACCGAGATGAAGAAGAAGAAGCCTATTCACTCCTCGAGTCCTGATCTGACCCCTGCTGCCATTCTGCGAAATGAAGCTATTGATCTGTCAAGTGACGATGATCTTACCAATGATGCTCTTGAGATGTTGATTAAGAGCAAGCAGCAAGTGGAAATCTTCAATGATCTTCCCCTCTTCGATGTTGAGATTCTGAACAAGTTCATCGATGACTGGTTTGAAAATCCAGAACTCAGTTTTGACGATCTACAACTTCCAATTGGCCTCAACGTCTCCTTCCACGGCGCCATTGCTTCTGAGTTAGCTCTTGCTCAGAAAATTGTTGAGCTAAAGCACAAGATAGATTTTGAAAAGGCTCAGTTCAAGGAGCATATGGCCAAGCTCAGTGTGAAGGATGTGCAGAACTTCAAGATCATGCTACACGAGCTCAAGGAAGCCTTTGGCAAGAAACATGATGAAGCCCAAGGTTCTTGTGAGCGCATGAAGCTTTCGGCTGCCAAATGTGTGCAAGCCTACAATAAAGAAGAAAAGCACAAGGCCCTTGGACGACCTGGCATTGACCCTAGAATGGCTTGAAAGAAGAAGTCCAAGAAGCCTGCACCAACTCCTACTCCTGCACCTCGGCAAGACGCGCCAACCATTGTCTTCCCAAGCAGCATGACTGGCTCGAAGCCAAAGTCAAGTCAACCGCTTCGGAACTGAAGAAGACGAGGGTTGCCGAGGCTGAAGCCAGAAGAAGGAAAAAAATTGAAGCATCTGATGACGCACCCTCCAAGAAGAAGCGCAAAACCAAGAAAAATCGGGCTGCTCCCACAGAGCCCCTTGTTGTCAAGCCCATTTCTGTTGCTCGTCATGGATCTACACAACAAGAAAGACGTATGATAGTTCATGAGCCTGCTTCCACAGAGGCCCCTGAAGCTGAAGATATTCCAGCTGTTGACCCCACCGCAGTTGAAGACATTGGTCACCACGACAATGTAGAAGATGATGAAGTTCTTCATCAGATCGAACACAATGTGGTATCATCGCCTGTGCTCATGCACAGCGAGCTCCTCAGCATTGGTCGTCCTCTGACGCCAATTGCTCAGGATGCATCGTGGGCTGATCACCCACAACAACAAGACACCCCAAGTACTCCCCAACAACAAGTCACCCCACCAGAGCAAGATGATGATGACTTTGAGGCCCAGCCAACTCCATCTCCACAGGCGTCGCCAGCGCTACGCAGGCTTCGCAAAGGACCAAGGCCTCAAGTAACTCTTCCAAGCGTTCCAGAAGGAGAAGTGCACCACCAATCTGTTGCACGTCAAGTGTTTCCTGCAGAAAATCCTTCTGTGATGGTCCCAGTATCTGAAGCTAATGTTGCTGAAGACAATCCGGCTGCATCAGCCGAAGAAAGACAAGAAGAAGAGTGTGTCGCTACTCCCCCTACCACTGAAGAAGTTGTTACAGAAGAGAACGTGTCTGTGCCCGACCCTCCAGCTCCTCAAGTGGAGGTTGAGAATCCTGAGGCTACCACCACTAACACCACTGAAGCCAATGACGTGGTCATGGCTGAAGACAATGTGGAGCCTGCACTAAACACTGTGCCAGAAGCCAATGAAGCCAATGATGCACCTGCAACAGATGTGCAGCCTGACGCCTCTGTTGATGCCACTGCTCCTGTTCCGCCACCAAGGCCACATACTATTGAGCAAGCATACAACTATGGCCAGCTTATCACTGTCAAATGGCCTCTTCTTGTTCCTCCACCTGCTGATGGTCCCCAATTTGACTATCACATCGAGCACATGCCTCAGGTTCAGAAGCCAATGCCAAGGCTGCCTAGGTTTCCAGGCACTGCATCTGCACCCGGATCATTCAATATCAATGGCTTCAAAGCGCACAACACCTTCTTTGATAGCGCCAAGAACCCCTACTCTAAGGCAAGGATATCATCTGATCGATTCTGGAGCTATCAGCAGCGCAGTTATTACTCATGCATTTTATACAATCAAGGTTGCATTTTCCCACATATGCGTCTTGACACTGAAGCCATAACTGGCCTGCCCTGTTTGGAAGAAGCGCTGGATTGCTTCAGAGAGTCTGGCTTATTGCAGTTCGTCACTGACAAGGAGCACTGGAATGAAGAATTGCTGCTCCAATTCTATGCCACTCTTCATATTCGTGGCTACCACAGGGATCCAAAGACTTGGGTCCTTGAGTGGATGACAGGCAATGTCCATCATGAAGCCAAAGCATTTGACATCATTGAGCTCACTGGCCTGCCCACTCTAGGTGATCTATATGAACCTGGTTGTCAGCTTCACAGTGCTGCTCTGGAGAGCATTTTTCACAAGCCTGAGCCCAACATGAGCCAGATGCTTAGCATGATGAAGCCTTTGCCTCCAGATGCAGAATATCCTAAGGAGTTCTTTGTTGAAGACCTTGAGTATCTGCCATGTACCATCTATCACATTATAAGGCGAACTCTCTGGCCCATCAAAGGACATTCTCCACATGCTAAGCTGGAAGGTGCAATGAAGACTTTAGTCTTCCATATTCTTCACGGCAAAAGCTTCAATACACAAGACTTATTTATCTGCCAACTTGCTGCATCAGGCTCTGATCTTTTTGGTCTGAAGTTCTACACTCCATGGATCATACGTCTAATCAAACTACACTCAGCTGTCAACTATCAGCCCTCTGCTCGCAATCATCTGATTTTTCTGCCTGAGGTTGATATGTCAGTTGAAGCCATATACCCACAGCCTGCCAAGGAGCCCCTTTGTCTTCAAAATGCTGATAATCAAAGCTTCTCACAAACCATTGAAGGCGTCCAAGCAGTCACTCGTGTTTATCCCCTGGCTGGTATTACGCGTGCACCTCACCATGCCCACACTAAAGCCACTGAAAGCACAATTGCTCAACAGCCTCGGAAGCGATCTCGTGTTCTCAATGACCGAGAGCTTCTTGTTGCACTTCATCAGAAATAGGATAAGCATCATGACTGGCTGAAGCGCCAGATGAAAAGCCTCTTGGTGGACGTAAACAGGATTCACAACCTTGCCACCAAGAATGCCTTTGTCGCCCATGAAACCTGTCGGCATACATGGAAAGGGCTGACGCTTATGTGTTCTGAAGATGATCTTCAAGACGATGGCTTGTCTGAACGTTTCAAGTTTGACACAACACCTCCCAGAAAGACTGTACTGCGGCGCACTCCATCTCTTGAAGACTCTGAGTTCTTCTCTTCTGCTGCAACAGTGAATGCCCGTGTCATCGATGATGAAGACGATGCTACTTCGCCACCTCCAGCACGAATCGACACTGCACCACATTCGTCTGCACTGCCGAACCTCAACACCGACCCTGCATCCTCATCTACTCCTCATGGGAACGAGTAGAAACTATATGTCTTCAAACCTTTTTGGTCCTTACTGACAAAAGGGGGAGAAGCATATGAGTTGATAGTCTTCAAGCGGGTCCATATGGGCGGTTGCTTTATATTTTGCCTAGTGTTTACAACTCTCCCTTTTGAGACATTTGGTTCTTTGAGTTATAACACTTAAACTCGATGGTTGTCTGCTACTTATTTGCTATTCTGTGATGCGATGATAAATTCCGCATGTGCGATGATAACTTCCGCACTTAGGTCATTTTGCAGACGTCCATTTTTCATTATGCATGTCATTATCTTTGTTACATCAAATCATGCATGATGAATTGCCATCATAAGTCGAAGAGGATCTCCACAAGTACAACCTGCCATGTGCATTTGCATTCCAAAAGCAAAATTCTCATATGCACATCTTCAGGGGGAGCCTTTTCCACTTAAGAAGACAATACCTTTATCGTTTACAATTTCACATACTTTATCCCCATTGAAAACTTCAACCAGTTTGTCATCAATCACCAAAAAGGGAGAGATTGTAAGTGCATCTAGTGCCACCCCTAGTTGGTTTTGGAGTATTGACGACAAACCTGGTTGAGGGACTAATGTGTTTGTGAGAATTGCAGGATAACACAGGTAGTAGTCCCTCATTGATTCGGTTTACCTACCGGAGATGACCCCTAAAAATGTATGAAGACATTGAAGACAGTGGTGGTATATGAAGATATTCACATTGAAGACTATGACATGAGAAGACATTGACTGAAGACTGTGGAGCACGAAGACTTAGTTGTTTCATTGTTTCCCTTTCTTCTTTGTTGAGTCATAGGAACCACTATACTATTAGGTGGGGTCCAAGTGAACAAAGTCAGAGTGACTGAAGTGATGCTCAACCAAATCCTATGTCTTCGAGCGAAGATAATGAGAGAAAATCTTATCCAGAGCTGGATGAGTCAGCTTTGCTTGTAGCCCAAGTAAAGTTGTCGTGTGTGTTTGAAATCTGACCGTTGGAACACGTGTCAGTTCCTTAGTGACCCAGGGTCATTTTGGACAAATCAGGTTGGGTTGCCTAGTGGCTATAAATAGCCCACCCCCTACACCATAAATTGGTGGCTGCTCAGAGATAGTGCACGGCTTTTGTCGTTTTGAGGGCAACCCACCCCGAAGCTTTTGAGAGAGAGAAATCCTTGCGAGGACAAAGCCCAAACACCCAGAGCCAAAGAGTGTTAGGCATCACTGAAGTCTTTCTGTTTGCGTGACCTAAAGACTTATTACACTTGAGGACTGTGAATCCTCCAGCCGGTTAGGCGTCGCGTTCTGAGCATCCAAGAGTCATTGTGGATCGCCAGTGAACGAAGTATATGAAGGTTTGGAAGTCTACCTTGAAGACTTACCAGAGTAATTGGGCGAGGACTGGGTGTCCTTAGCTCAAGGGGAATAAGGTGAAGACGCGGTCTTCTGAGTTGAAACTCAGCCTCCCTAACCGGACATACAGTTGTCACAGCAACTGGAACTGGTCCAACAAATCATGTGTCCTCAACAAGTGACTGGTTCTATCCTCTCCCTCTCTTTACTTACATTTTGCCTTCATGAAGTCATTGCCTACTTGCACTACCTGTTTGACTTCACAGTGTGACTACTATCATTGTTTGGCTTCATACTATCTTCCATCCTGATCTTTACTACCAAGCTGTTATTAGTCATCATGATTTCACTTCATTGTTTACTGGACTATGGCTTGCTTTGTGTAGTCTACATTCCGCTGCATATCAATAGGTTCATTTCTATCGTTTGTCTTCGAAACTTCCATGTTTTGAAGAGTTTCATAAAAATCGCCTATTCACCCCCCCTCTAGTCGATAACTAGCACTTTCAGGATGTCTGTGGCAACGGTGCTTGGAATCCTTGGCATTCTTGGCATAGGCTTCTGTGTCTGAGGCCTTTCTCAATGTGACAGTCATATTGGGGTCCTGGAGCTTCAGGAGGCATTCGAGCGGGCCATATGATGCTGATCAGCTCACCTTCACGATTGAAAGCCCTCTCCATAGTGTGTGGAACTGGTGGTGCTACAACAACATCCGATGTGGATGGTTGAATGTCTTCGGTGGCGGCTATGGCTTCAGTCTGAAGGTTGGCTTCAAGCTGCGCATTAGCTTCAGCCATGACAACATCATTGGCTTCATTATTTGTGGCAGTAGCAGTAGAGGCTTCGCTCACTAGGGATTCAGGCACAATCACTTCTGGAATCACACTCTATGCAGCAGGGGGAATAACAACTTGTTTTTGTTCTTCTTCATCGGCTGATGCAGCCAGAATATCTTCAGCCTCTTTGGCTTCAAATTCTTGAGCAGTCTCTGATGGAATGGCTTCAGGAAACACTTCACGTGCTACTGAGCTTGTGGTGTGCACATCCTCTTCAGGAATGCTTGACATGGAGACCGATGGCTTTGGGCCTCGGCGAAGCCTTCAGAATGAGGGTGACGCCTGGGGTGATGGAGTAGTCTTCTCCATGTCCTCTAGTGTTGGGGTGTTTCAAGTACTAGGGTGCTGACATGAGCAGGGGAGTGCGTGGTATGACTTCATTTAGTGGGGTGTTTGTGTGTTGCTCATCCCAGAAATCATCTTGTGTGATTGGCATTGTGGGAGTGCCAATACTAATTTTTTCACTACTCGTGGGAGCAGGCGATGATGCCAATTTCTATGTCAGTAGGGGAACTTGAGGAAGGACTTCATCATCTTCTTTATCAACATTGTATTCACGACCATTGTCTTCAGGTGCAATGGTGTCAACAGCTATGATCTCTTTAGTGTCATGGGCCTTTGTGGGAGCAGGCTCATGCACAACAAATCTACGATCGCGGTTGGAGGAGGCAGGTAGAGCAACTGAGATGGGCTCAACAAGCAGCGGCTTCTGAGGAGCAGACGAAGCTGTTGGTTCTTGGGCCCTTCTTGAAGCCTTTGAAGCCTTTGTCTTCTGCTTCTTCTAAGACGGAGCGGCATCAAAAGCTTCTTGATACTTGTGCTTCTTGGCTTTAGACTTTGCTAGCTTGGTTTTCTTCCTTTCGAAAGTAGCAGACGGAACTTTTGGCTTCGAGCCAGTCATGCTAGAAGGGAAGACAATGCTTGTCCTTTCTTGCCTTGAAGCCTTAGTTTCGGCTTGAACTGGCTTGTTCTTCTTGGCAGCCAACTTGGGGTCAATGCCTGGACGCCCAAGTGCCTTTCTCTTCAAGGCTTCATTGTGAGCCTGAACACATTTTTCAGCATAGTATTTGAGGCGCTCTTGGGATCCTTTGGCTTCATCACGATGCTTGAGAAACTCAGCCTTGAGGTCAACCATCATCAACTTGAAGTTTTGAACATAAGTGACACTAAGCTTGGCCATGTGCTTGTTGAAGACAGTCTTCTCATGGTCAATCTTATTTTTCTGCTCAATGACCTTTTGAGCAATGGCGAGCTCTTTGGTAATGCAGCCTTGGAATGTCACACTGACGCCAATCGGCAGCTGCAGATCATCAATGGTAAGAGAAGTGTCTTCAAACCATTCATCGATGAAGTTGTTCAAAATGTTGGCATCAAATAGAGGCAATTCCTTGAAGATTTCGGCCTTCTATTTGCTCTTGATCAGTAGCTCAAGGGCATCATCAGCAAGATCTTCATCACTGGAAAGATCTATGACATCTTCGCAGGATGCTTGCTGGAGTAAGGCCTTGCCCTGAGATTTTGTTTTTCTTCGCAGAAGTGCGGGACAAGTCTTCAGAATGCACACTAGATTCAGGAGGTGCAATTTTTAGTGGCTTCTCCCTTGAAGATTTTGGTGTAGTAACAGGCTTTGAAGGCTTTGCCTTCTTGGTGGGCTTCGAGGGCTCTGGAGCAGCAGCCCATTCCTCTTCCTCAGCAACATCTTCAATGTTGGCTCTTTGCGCACAGTGTGCCAGAAACGAGGCAAAGTCATCAAATGGTCCAATGAGATTTGGTTCAGCCTCACGACTACCATCAGACCTTGGCGCATCTGGACCTGGGTTGAAGTCAATCCCAGGGTCCTTCTTGTTCTGGACAGCAGAGGTCCTGGCGAAATGATAGTTGGCTTCAAACAAATCATCTTCACTACTCCGTCATAGGCTAGATGGATCTGTGTTTTGAGGCGTTGGCCCTCTAACCATGCAAGGAGAGAAGCCTTTCTGAATGGCTTCAGCTTTGGTGTTGGGGTGAAGTTTCTTGTACACAATATCAGCCCAAGGTGGCCTCACAACGTTCTTGTCAGCATATTCAGGAGTCACAAAATTGTATAGAAACCACTGCTCTGCCCAGTATCTACAAATCCATTGTACACGCAACTTGCGCTCTGCATATGATTCGTCAGGATCAGACTTGTACATCTCAAAAAGACCTAGAGGTAAATCTTTTGCAGTGTTATCACGCTGGTGTCTGCCCCCTTTCTTTGCCGATTTACCACTGGCCATTGGCTTCACTAGATTGACTGGCTTCACAAAGGTAATAGGCTTCGCTTTGCTGGTCAGACAAGAACTGGCTTCAGGAGATTCAATGTGATGCTATAAGTATTCTGCAAATGAATGCAGACTATGAGAACCAAGAGACTCGCCCACGGACATGTACCTGTGACAACATTAGAGATGCAAGGGAAGTGGGAGAGGTCATATGAATTCTCAGAGGATTTTGAAGATAAATTCAGTTTGAAGACATTGACCTCATATTGCGAAGACATTCACTTATAGTGATAAGTTGCTTCCAGATTTGTACGAATCCACAAATAGGTACAAGTGAGGAATCAAACTAGTTGTGAAGCATAAGTGAAATAACTTGCAAATAATGAGATGCGGAGAAACAAAGATCCAGATTTGGATGTAGTAAAACAGCTTTCTGAAGATTTAGAAAGTTCATTGATTGAATATACGGTAAAAAGTAAGCTTTTAATTACCGCTCAAGAACAAATGAAGAACTGCTAGAAGAGGTTGGACGGAGGCCGAGCAGTTTGATCTCCCGCGCCCTAACTTGGCGGTGGAAGACAGCTACGGCGGCGGCGGGATGAAGAAGCCCGCGACCGGCATGAAGACGACGTCGGAGAAGTCGCGGCGGCAAAGAACTTCGTCTCTGGCAACGACGGGAGCTAGCGAAAGTAATGGGGCTTTGTGCGAGACAGTGAGGGAAGTAAGGAAATAATGACTGTGGCGGCTGGGTATTTATAAGGAGGGAGTTGGCATAGTGAGACTACTCAGCTACCCCTGGCGTTACACATATGGGTGACGCGTGGCACGCATGCAACAGTTTAAAAACTGTGCCACGACCCCACGTACACCTGGTATGACGGGCGGTCGTTCTGCCTTCTCTGGATTCCGGCATAAAGGATAAGGATATTAAATGTGCTTTAAAAGTTTGTCTCTTAATGTTCGACTGACAAGGGCACAATGAAGACAATCGACACGTGTCTACAGAATGCATATGAAGATTTAGAGAGAGTAGGAGAGATAAGCACAAATGGGGTTCGGGTTCGATCACATTCACTTAGTGCAGAAAATGGAAACTTGAAGACATAGCTATAAGTGAATGTTGTAGCAGACAGAACATATATATATAGGCAATGAAATCCAAATCAAACATTTTGAAGATAAATCATGAAGACAAACCAATGTTGAAGACAAATCAATTTTGAAGATAATGCAATATGATGACAAATAGAAATCTTCAAGAAAGATTGGTGGTGACTTCACCCACCGTATAGGAAGTATAAGACCCAGACACGACACACAATTATCGTGGCGCTCCGAAGTCAAATTCTACATTAACATATTCATGCTTAGCGTGTATGTCTTCATCAATTGAAGACATACGTTACTTTGTGTGTTGTGCACCTAAGTCATCAACATGTAGAAGCGTTAGGATGTGTGTCCAATCACAGGATATTGGACAACCTTTTCTCATCCAAGGGCTTTGTGAAGATACCTGCCAATTGCTCTTCAGTCTTGACATGAATGATATCAATGTCTTCCTTCAACAAATGGTCTCTGAGAAAGTGATGACGGATTTGAATGTGCTTTGTCTTCGAGTGTTGAACTGGATTTTGAGAAATCTTGATGGCGCTTTCATTGCCGCAGTAGAGGGGCACCATCTTCATGTTGATGCCATAGTCCTTGACAGTTTGCTTCATCCAGAGAAGCTGAGCGCAACAAGATCCAACAACAATATATTCAGCTTCAGCAGTAGAGAGTGATACACAGTTCTGCTTCTTTGAAGACCAACAGACAAGAGATCGTCCAAGAAAATGACATGTGCATGATGTAGACTTGCGATCAACATTATCACCAGCATAATCAACATTTGACAATCCAACTAGATCAAACTCTGAGCCCTTTGGATACCATAATCCTAGAGTTGGGGTGTGAGCCAAGTATCGAAGTATTCGCTTTACCGTGATGTGATGTGACTCCTTTGGTGCCGGTTGGAATCAGGCACACATGCAAACGCTAGGCATTATATCTGGCCTAGATGCACATACGTACAATAAATAACCAATCATGGACTTTTGATCAAACTCTTTACCATTGTCGTCGGAGCCCAGTTGACCTTTAGTTGGCATTAGCGTCGTGTACCCTTTGCAGTCTTGCATTCCAAACTTCTTCATGCAATCTTTGAGGTATTTTTCTTGTGATATGAAGATGCCATTGCTTTGTTGACAGATTTGAAGAACAAGGAAGAATTTCAGCTCCCCCATCATAGACATCTGATATTGCTCTCGCATCATATGCCCGAACTCATCGCTGTACCTTTTGTCAGTGCAACCGAAGATAATGTCATCCACATGGATTTGGCATACAAACAGTTCTCCATCATATGTCTTCGTGAATAGAGTGGGATCTAGAGAACCAGGCTTGAAGCCTTTTCTCTCCAGGAAGTCTTTGAGTGTGTCATAACAAGCTCGAGGTGCTTATTTGAGGCCATACACTGCCTTGTTGAGCTTGTAGACCATATTAGGATGCTTTGGATCTTCAAAAACAGGTGGTTGAGCTACATATATTTCTTCTTCAATTTTGCCCTTGGGGAAAGCGCTCTTCACATCCATTTGATAGAGAAGAATGTTATTGTGGTTAGCATAGGCTAGCAGTATGCGAATGGAATCAAGCCTAGCCATAGGAGCAAAGGTTTCATCGAAGTCAATTCCCTCTACTTGTGTATAACCTTGAGCAACGAGACGAGCTTTGTTTCTGATGACTTGACCATGTTCATCTTGTTTGTTATGGTAGATCCATTTGGTGCCAATAATATTGTGCTTGCGAGGAACAGGACGTTTGACTAGCTCTCAGACATTCTTGAGCTCAAATTGTTGAAGATGTTCTTGCATAGCTTGAATCCATTCTGGTTCCATGAAGGCCTCATCAACTTTCTTGGGTTTGGATATGGAGACGAATGCAATGTGCCCACAGAAGTTTGCTAGTTGTGTAGCTCTGTATTGAGAAAGTGGACCAGGTGCACTGATGCTATCAATTATCTTCTCAATCTGAACTTCATTGGCCACACGAGGATGAACAGGGCAAAGATTTTGCTGTTGCTGATCATTGTCATCATCTTCAACATTGTGTTCACGTTCAACATTGTCTTCACACTGAGTAGGAGCTGGAATGACAATTTCCTCTTTTGCCTGTTCCTCGGTGGGTATGATTTCTCCAGTACCCATTAGCTTTATAGACTCACTAGGAGAAGCTTCATCTAGCACATTTGGTAGGTGCTCTCCTTGCGAGCCGTTAGTCTCATCAAATCGCACATCTATAGTTTCAACCACTTTATAGTGAAAGAGGTTGAAGACATTGTAGGTGTGCGAATCCTTACTGTAATCAAGCATAAAACCTTCATGTGCTTTCGGTGCAAATTTGGAAGTGTGATGTGGATCCTTGATCCAGCACCTAGTACCGAAGACTTTGAAATAACTTATGTTTGGCTTCTTACGAGTGAGTAGTTCATAAGATGTCTTCTTGAAGAACTTATGAAGACAAACTTGGTTGATTATATGACATGCAGTATCAATGGCTTTAGGCAAGAACTTTCTTGGAGCCTTGTACTCATCAAGCATCAGACGAGCCATGTCAATAAGGGTCATGTTCTTGCGCTCCACGACGCCATTCTGTTGAGGAGTGTATGGAGTAGAGAGCTCATGAGTGATGCCAGTGTATCAAGATAAGTTTCAAGGCTTGTGTTCTTGAATTCCGTGCCATTGTCACTCCTGATGTGCTTGATCTTGATGCCATAGTTACCCATGGCGCGGTTGGCAAATCATGTGAAGACTTCCCGCACTTCAGTCTTGTAGAGAATTATGTGCACCCAAGTTTATCTAGAATAATCATCAAAAATTACAAACCCATAAAGATTTGCAGTGGTAGTAAGGGTAGAGTAGTGAGTAGGGCCAAATAAGTCCATGTGTAGCAGCTCAAATGGACATGAAGTCGTCATGATTGTCTTCGAGGGATTTTTTGCCCTAGTCATCTTCCTGGCTTCGCAAGCACCACATAGATGGTCCTTCTTGAACTTGACGCCCTCGATGCCAATGATGTGCTTCTTCTTCACAAGAATTTTCATGTTGCTCATGCCCGCATGTCCTAGCCTTCAATGCCATAGCCAGCATTCTGAAGATTTTGCTAGAAGACATACGACAAGTTGTGGTCCTACAGAGAAATTTACCATATACAGCTCACCTGTTTGATAACCTTCGAAGACTAGAGATTTGTCAGAAGCCATTAGCACAAGGCATCATTATTTTCCAAATATCACAATCATTTCAAGATCACAAAGTATTGAGACGGACATTAAGTTGTATCCTAGCACTACGAAAAAATACACTTCCGTGATGATACGTGTTTGTCACAGTAGGTCACATTTTCTGTCATGCATGTACATCCATGACGATTCTATAACAGAATCAAGATAGTCATACATGTGCTGTCATAGAAGTGTTCCATGACAATACCAAAATTATCATCACGGAAGTGTCCACTTCCATGACGATATATGGCGTGTCATGGAAGTGCTTTCGTCAAGGACAGTAGGGGTAGCGAGGCACATATTGTATTGTTGCCATAGATGATAGAAAGACGGGGTTTACATCATATTGCTTGAGTTTGTTCCCTTACATCATGTCATCTTTATTAAAGCGTTACTCTGTTCTTCATGAACTTAATACTCTAGATGCAGGCAGGAGTTGGTCGATGTGTGGAGTAATAGTAGTAGATGCTGGCAGGAGTCGGTCTACTTGACACGGACGTGATGCCTATATTTCATAAGCATTGCCTTGGATATCGTCATAACTTTGTGCTTTTCTATCAATTGCTCGACAGTAATTTGTTCGTATTATTTGCTATCTTGAGAGAAGCCTCTAGTGAAACATATGGCCCCGGGTCTATTTTCCATCATATAAGTTTCTGATTTACTATTTTGCAATCTTTTATTTTCAGATCTATAAACCAAAAATACCCAAAAATATTTACTTTATCTTATGTTTAGATTTATCTATCTCTATCAGATCTCACCTTTGCAAGTGAACGTGAAGGGATTGACAACCCCTTTATTGCATTGGGTGCAAGTGTTTGATTGTTTGTGCAGGTATTGGTGATTTGTGCATTGTATCCTACTGGATTGATACCTTGGTTCCCTAGCTGAGGGAAATACTTATCTCTACTTTGTTCCATCACGCTTTCCTCTTCAAGGGAAAAACCAACGCAAGCTCAAGAAGTAGCAGCCTGCACCATGGGGGACCCGGACGTCGGCACGAAGTCGACGTCCATTGTCTCATACGCATCGGGGGACTTCTGCGCCGTGACCTCCGCCATGAACATTAGATCGGCTTCCTCCTCCTCGGAGCTTGGCTCTGGAGAACTCGGGGATTGGCTCACCGCAAAGCGAGCTTAGGAATAGAGGTTTGTGGCGCCGACCGCCGTTGTGATTTCTGCGCAGCGCTCCGGCATCAGCATCTTGTAGTACGTGATCTTGCGGCGCACCATGGCTTTTTGGCGAACTAGGGGACGGTTAATGGGGCTAGGGGATCGAAAGATGGGTGAATGGGCTAGAGAGGAGGTGTGGTTTTGGGGCAGTGGTGACCGGCCGGCAAGTAGATGGTGTAGGCCGAGCAGCGAAGGTTCTGGTGTGAATAGTGGTTCCCGTGATGACTGGTCAATCGGTTTTGACAGTGTGGAGTTTGCAAAGCCGGACGGCTGGAGCCTGGAGAGTTGTGGGGTGGGATGGAGTGGACCAAAGTTTCCGAGTTTCACGTGGCAGACGTCTGGACCTCCCCACCGTTCCTGCCGACGATGAGGCAGTGGCTTCGTAAATCTCAAGATGACTAGCAAGATGCCCATGCATTCTATGGAACATCAGGATGCATTTTTTAGATATCTCGAGAATTTCATCGAAAAATGGTATCTCAAGAAAGATGAGAGATAAGGTGAGGAGGAGTGGGTCGCGGTGGTGATTGGTGGTCAGACTTAGCGGAGGCATGGGGATGGAGAACGCCGGCAGCAGCCACCATGCCAGATTGTTCTAGAGGCTTCCTTTTTAATTACTCAACAATGAAGTTGTGGGAGATAAGGATGAACGATAGAGGTGTGGGTATCCTTTTGCAAAATTGCCATAGTTTGCTTTCTATCCTCAGATATAGATCGGACGGTCTATATTGCAAGATGGCAGGCACATCATCATCAACGAGAGTAGAGATAAGAGTAGAGATAGTGGTATGACAGCTCAGTCTCTCAAAGGTGCTCACAGGGGCAGGGTGTGCGTGTGTGTTCATAGGGGGTGAGTGTATGCGCGCATGTATGAGCGCTTGCGTCTGTACTGCGTTAAAAAAAGGAGTACTCGAAGTATGCAAGTTCATAAGGAACGGACGGTGTACATCACTCTTGTCGTGTTCGTGTTGCACCCCGGCACGCTGGACCCTCCATGTCGCTCACTGAATGGAACACGCTTTGTCTTGCGTTTTTACTCGCTTGTGGGACCGCAGTTGAGAGCAAACCGACGTCTCTCCCCCTCCCCCGCCCGCGTCATTTATACTACTATAAGAGAGAGAGGTCAGCCAAGTGTTACTAATACTCCCTCCGTTTTATGCGGAGTAAATAAAAATGGAGGGAGTATACTACTAGTACTATGAGCACTGCATACTCTACTGTAGATGTTGTCAGTACTCCACTAGTACTACTGCTTCTATTACTATTGGACAGGGAGCTTAAAAAATTACTATTGGACTGGCTATACGTGATGAAATCCTAGTAGGAAGAGCATGCGCGAGAACAAGCACATTCACGTGTTTGAAAAAAATTTGGAAACCATCTCTGTTTGAATGCAAATCTAGGAGTACGTACGAATCTAACAATATTTATTGGGTTTGGTTGAATGTTGATACCTTTTTCTGTAAGTTTGATCAAAGTAGAGATACTTTGACTACACATAGAACTTATATGTAAATTAGAAAGGATCGGAGGGAGTATATTGTATGTTCAAAAGCGAAACAAACATTGAATACCCTTTATATATGACTTGCTGATGCTATGATCACCCGTTCAATATTTTGAATCCGCCTTAGGTATCACACATGCACCCACTCGTTCTCTCTCGGTTTCATCTCAGGGTCTGGAGATCGATTGAAAGAGGACTAGGACGGGTACAATACGTTCGTTTCGCTTTTGAACATACAATATACTCCCTCCGATCCACACAGACCCCCTGGGTCATTTCTATCTTAGAAACACACCAAACATTTATCTCCTTGCACGACACGCACTCAATCTCTCAACATCAATTGATCTCGTCAAGACGTGTCGGGGCATGAACCGAATGGGATGTCAAAACTAAGATGGTAAGCGACACGTAGTGGAGGCACAATGAAACTTTAAATGAACTGTTTTTCTATATGCATGTCGTTATATACTTTAAATGAACCGTTTGTCTGTATGCAAAGAAAAAATATGAACATTTAAAATAGCAAATCTATATGATGTGAAAGTATATTCAACAATGAATCTAATGGTATTGATTTGTTATTGTATATGTTATTATTTCTGTCCATAAACTTTGTCAAAGTTTACAAAGTTTTACTTTGAGCAAAGCTAAGATGCAGAGTAAATAAAAACAGAGGGAGTACGCAAGGACTAGTATAGAGTTACTACTGCCGGAACATGGTAAGTTGGACCCCTAAATGCGGGCATGGACCGGGCATGCCTCAATTATTTCTTCAAACAGTCGGACACCTACATTAGCACACCATCCGGCTACTTAATCAAGCTTTACGCTTCACAAGTTGAAAAGGAAAAGGGTGGTACCGTACCCAAAACCACCACACTTGGGGTTAGCGTAACAACTTGGTGTTGTACCACATTTGAACCAGGGCACAAAAACCACCTGTTCTGCGCCTAATGCGTAACACGAATCACTGGCGTTCGAATTTGGCCGGGAAAATAGGGAAGGGGCACACATGTCGGAATGATGTGGCACGGACTAATCCAATGGAGGAGCTAGCCCACGACCTCCTCACCACCAGCAACCATTCATGTGGGTCGTGGGGGCCAGCAACGTGGCGCAGCTCCCGCACCGCCTCTGGACACGATGACCGTGGTGAGCGACATGCTCATCGTTGCTGGACACGCTCGGCTTCAGGGTGCCGAGGGTGGCGTTAGCGTTGTGGCACGACCAGCAGATCAACAACCGGCTCCTCGAGGATGCACGGGGCGCCGAAGTGCGAGCGCGCTGCGTCGCGTCCGCTGAGTGTTCTAGCGCGGCCAGCTGAATCCCCAGGACATGAGACCATGCTGGGTCGTCTTACTTTTTCAATGACATGTGGGGATCGCATGTGAGCAAAGGGCATCTCCAATGTTGCCACGACCGCAGCTGACTACCCTGGTACACAAAAAACCCTCGTCCCTCGCGCTGTCATGCAGTGCGTTCCTAGCCGACACCAGATGCCCGCATTCCTGTCGTCCGTCTGTATGCCGTCATTAAGAGGCTCAGTGCACAAGGAACCAACTCTGACGACTTAATGACGCACCCGGACGCTTGGCCTCACCGGAATGCGCTACTTAAAGCGGCAATGCCCAGCTAAACTCCACACCATAGCGCATCCTCCTGCTACATGGCACCACATTCACCATGACCGCGAGCGCGAACGCTCTGCGGGAGAGCTTGTCTTTGGGGATGAAGCTCGAGGTTGCCGCCCTCGCTCAAGTCGCCGCTCGCAACGCAATAACGGTGTAGCCGGACACGGACGCGACCGCACAAGCGGTCGCCACCCTGGCGGCCGACTACAGGAGCACCATAAGCCACATGTCCTACTTGCCGACGTCCAAGGTTTCGTTGGCGCATGTGGCAGGTGAAGCGACGGACCGTCCACGTCCATTGATACGTCTCCAACGTATCTATAATTTTTTATTGTTCCATGCTATTATATTATCTGCTTTGGATGTTTTATATGCATTTATATGCTATTTTATATTATTTTTGGGACTAACCTATGAACCTAGAGCCCAGTGCCAGTTTCTGTTTTTTCTTGTTTTTGAGTTTTACATAAAAGGAATACCAAACGGAGTCCAAACAAGATCAAACCTTACGACAATTTTTTATGGACCAAAAGAAGCCCATGGAGTATCGGAGATGGACCAGAGGAGCCACGAGGCATCCACAAGGGTGGAGGGCGCACCCCTACCTTGTCGTTGCCTCGTGGACCCCCTGACTTGGTCCCGATGCCCAAAATTCCTATAAATATAGAAACCCCCAGAAATAAACCTAGATCGGCAGTACCGCCGCCACAAGCCTCTGTAGCCATGAAAAACCAATCGGGAGCCCATTTCGGCACCCTGCTGGAGGGGGAAACCATCACCGGTGGCCATCTTCATCATCCCGGCGGTCTCCATGATGATGAGGGAGTAGTTCACCCTCGGTGCTGAGGGTATGTACCAGTAGCTATGTGTTTGATCTCTCTCTCTCTCTCTCTCTCTCTCTCTCTATATATATATATATATATATATATATATATATATATATATATATATCTCCCTCTCGTGTTCTTGATATGGCACAATCTTGAGGTACCATGAGCTTTATTATTATAGTTGGATCATATGGTGTTTCTCCCCCTCTACCTTCTTGTGATGAATTGATTCTTGCTCTTTAAGGTTTCGTTATGTTGGATTGAGTATTGGATTTAAGCACACTTGATGTATGTCTTGTGATGGGATATCTGTGGTGACAATGGGATGTTCTATTGATTCACTTGATGTATGTTTTGGCACTCAACTTGAGGATTCCCGATGTGACATTGGGGTAATCTATGCATAGGGGTCGATGCACGTTTTCGTCCTACGTTCTCCGATATAAACTTTGGACTGATTCTTTGTTGTATGTTGAGGGATTGTTATGTGATCCAATTATGTTATCATTGTTGAGAGAACTTGCACTAGTGAAAGTATGAACCATAGGCCTTGTTTCCAAGCATTGCAATACCATTTTCGCTCACTTTTACCACTCGCTACCTTGCTGTTTTTTATATTTTTAGATTACAAAAACCTATATCTACCATCCATATTGTACTTGTATCACCATCTCTTCGCCGAACTAGTGCACCTATACAATTTACCATTGTATTGGGTGTGTTGGGACACAAGAGACTCTTTGTTATTTGGTTGCATGGTTGTTTGAGAGAGACCATATTCATCATATGTCTCCCACGGATTGATAAACCTTAGGTCATCCACTTGAGGGAAATTTGCTACTATCCTACAAAACTCTGCACTTGGAGGCCCAACAGCGCCTACAAGAAGAAAGGTTGCATAGTAGACATCATCCATCATCATCGACCTCACATCCACCGGCACCGCCGAGGTCGGGGACTCCTCCGAGGATGAGTAGGGCATGGGAGGCAGTAGGGCATGGTGTGCCAATTGGCCGGTCCATCTCCCGTGTTCTACCCTTCCTCGCCGGAGACCGCACCTTCACTTCACGGGTCTTGAGCCCCGCCCCCATACATGGAGATGGCAGATGGAGGACGTTGGTCGCCACCGTAGAAAAGGTTTAGGGTCAGGTTTCTTTTATTTTTCTGTCCTATAAAAGTTCAAAATGTAATGAAAATCTGTCGTGTTTGCATGAATCTCGTCCGGTGTATATGAACTTTCACAATAATAGTAAGATATATTGTAGGAGTATGAAAATATATGGAATGATGATTCATTTTTGTGTGTATAAACTTGGAAGGTTTGACCCGAGACAAAGCTAACATGCAAAGTAAATAAACACATAGGATCTACATACACAATTTATCTTAATTAGGCACTCCAATAGTACGTCCACTACACATTCACGCATTTCACATCTTTCTACATCTACGGGAACCTACTAAAGGGTTGACAAAAATTTCCTCTCTCCCCCCTGATTTTCATGGTGGTGGGCCCCTCCCTCCCCCCCGATCTCCAATCAACAGCCCACACGTTTCACATTACGTTAATTACATAACTAGGATTACGTAGGTGTAGCATTACTCGTCCTAAAAACCCAAGTAAGCCAACCTCCCAACATATCGCGCAGGAAAAGACCCGACCGCGCTGTATTAGTCGGAATTACAGAATTACTAGTGGCAGTACCGATGGACCATGCGAAGCACCAAGTTTAAAAGGAAAAAAAGCGGTACACTCACATCACGCCTATCGCGGTCGCGTTGCACCCCTCACACGGTCGGTCCTGCACACGGCTCACGCAAACGGAACGCGCTTCGGCTTGCCTCTTCACTGGCATGTGGGATCACACTTGGAGAAATCGACCATGTGCCAAACTCCCCCCCCCCCCCATCGCGCGAAAATTCTCCTCAAATCCCAAATTCAACCGCCCTTCGGCCAACTAGCCAATAATATTCCCAAACCCCCCTCCCGCCCGGCCCCCTCCACTCCATTAACTCCGCCAAAACCGCCCTCCCTGCCGCGCCGATACGTCGGCGCCACGGTTCATTGAGGGGACGCACGGCGATCCTCTCGCTCCCACAGTACGCTCTCGTAGACTGTCGTCCTCTAGCCACACCGCCACCGCTGACGACGTTCTTGTGGAGAAGCACGTCGGTCAGCTTCTCCCATGGTACGCGCATTCTAGACCGAGGCCTCATGCATGTCGGAGTAGCATTGAATGTAAGCTGATAGACGTTGTTAATCTCACTGTTTGCTGAAATAGTTTATAGTCAATATGCTCTGCTTATGAGGCTTCCTTGCCGTGTTCTGCACTCAATCTGCTTAGCTGAGATGGCATGCCATGCCCAATTAGTTAAAATATCCTGCCATATATTTATTGTGACATAGATTGCCATGGTCTAGTAGCCAATCTGTTAGGTGAAATAGCTCTACACCATTTTATACTCGGTCTTTGTTGTTGAGATGGCCTTCGATGGCTGTGTGCTCGACCTCATTGACTGTTGAAACAGCCTGCCATAAGTTAGCACTCAAATTTGTTTGCTGAATTAGCTTTACATATATTTCGTTACTTAGATCTGCTTGTCCAAATATCTTGCCATAGCTTTAGACATCGACCAACGTATTTTATTTCTAGACTTCATAAAAAGGCATATATGTTTTTCTTGTAATATCTAGTAGAAGAACTAATTTGTATGTCGAACAGATGGACATGACTTGGATAACTTCTGCTCAAAGATTCTCTGCTGCATATGTCGAGGGGGTTGAAAACTTCATGAAGTTTAATAGAGCTGAGTACGGTGGTCCGAAATCAGATGTGCTCTATTCATGTAGCAGTAGTATGAATTTAGTTACAAGATCCCATTCAACTGTGCAAAATCATCTACACTTGTATGGGATGTCGGTCACATATACTAGGTGGGTTCATCATGGTGAAGCTATGAACTTCGATGTTACTCACTATGTGGAAGCAGCAGATCACCATCTTGATCTGCCTGATGCTCAGGTCGAAGAGGAGGAGGAGGAGGTGGTGGCGGAGCCACTGAGTTTGACCAACATTGAAACTATGCTATGAAATGCTCGTGCATTTCGTGAACTTTAACCCACAGAAGAAAAACGGTGGGCCCGCATGTTGGAACAATGCAACATGGCTGTCACCGCAGGAAATAAGTTTTCAGTATTCTCAGCTATGGTCACCTTTCTTCAGGTGAAGACACCTGAGCGAATGACCAACAATCATTCGATGTGATGTTGGCTGCTTTCCGCAAATCTTTCCCAGATGCGTCTGAGCTGCCACACACCTACAGTAAAATGAAGAATTTCCTTCGTGCATTGGAATTGGATATGATATGATCCATGTTTGTAAGAATAATTGTGTACTGTTCCGGAAGGATTATGCCAACTTAAGTGAATGCCCAAAATGCAAATCATCAAGATGGAAAGATGGCGATGTTCTGAAGAGGATTCCTCATAATGTTCTGAGACATTTTCCAATTATACCAAGATTGCATAGGTTGTTTCATGATGCTGAAACAAGAGGGGATGTATTGTGGCATTCTAGGAACCAAGAGTACAGAGATCAGAATGTAATGAGCCATCCATGTCATGGTAGTGTCTGGAAAAGCTTCAATCAGAAACACAAAAAGTTTGCTGCTGACCCGAGAAACATTAGACTTGGCTTAGCTTCAGATGGATTTAACCCATTTGGCCACCAGAGCGTCACATATAGCATGTGGCCAGTGCTTGTTATCCCTTACAACATGCCTCCAAATGTTTGCACTAAAGAACCAAACTACATGATGGCCATGCTCATTCCAGGTCCAAAAAGTCCTGGAAAGGATTTTGATTTATTCATGGAGCCTCTTGTGGAGGAACTTCAATAGCTATGGAGGGGTGTTCTCACTCAAGACCTATATAGAAGCCCCACCAGTTGATTTCTTTCTGCGTGATGTTATAATTTGGTACATCCATGATTATCCGGCTTTGGGCACTATGTCAGGGTGAACGACACATGGTTACAATGCATGTGTTCGCTATGACAAGAATCTGCTGTCATACGCAATAGTTAGCAAGATCTGTTACATTGTACACCGTCATTTCCTTGCCAAGGACAAGTTGTGTCCTACAAAATACCGAAGACATGTGTTTAATGCAAAGCATGAAAACCGTGATGCGCCAAAGAAGCTCACCGCCAATGAGTTGCAAGTGGAATTAGAGAAGGCCAGGCATATTACAACAGGAAACCATGCTGATAATGGTAGTGGGAAATGGAACTGTGGCAGGGCAGAAGAGAGATTATTGTTTACCCGCAGGTCTACTTTGTGGGACTAGGAGTATTGGAAAGATTTGGATCTGCGGCATAATCTTGATGTGATGCACATCGAGAAAAATATATGTGACAGCATTATCGGCACACTTCTTAATATTGAAGGCAAGATGAAAGATACCTTAAAATCTAGGATTGATTTGACACACCTGGGTATTAGAAAGGATTTGCAGGTGGAGGATGAAGGTAAACCACGGGATATGGCACCAGCTGTGTACGTCTTGGACAAGGTAAAAAGAAAAGAATTCTGCAAGGTCCTGTCATGTGTGAGATTCTCACATGAATTTGCTTCCAACCCTGAAAGGAGAGTCAGTGCAGGTGGAAAGAAGGTACAAGGATTGAACACTCATGACTGCCACATCCTACTTCAAAGGGTTTTACTTGTTATCCTTAGAGGATTGGGCCGCCCTGACTTATACAGAGCAGTTGCAGAGTTGGGACAATTCTTTAGGGAACTCTGTAGTAGAAATATCAGGATAGATGCTTTGGAGCATCTTAGCGACAAGATACCAACTATCCTATGCGACCTTGAGAAGATATATCATCCAACCTTCTTTGATGTGATGGTGCATTTGGCTATTCATCTACCTGATGAGGCACTACTTAGAGGTCCAGTACAGTATGGCTGGATGTACCCTACTGAAAGGTGGCTAGGCACTTTCAAGGGCTATGTTAGAAACAGAGCTAGACCTGAGGGTTCCATTGCAGAGGCCTACATTGCTACAGAAGCATTGACATTCTGCTCAAAATACATTGAAGCAGCTGATGAGCTTAGCAAAGAGGTGGGTGAAGACAATCCCGAGCTCAATGTTTTGATTGTTCTATTCGAGTTACAGGGAAGAGTCGACAAGACGACAAACCTAAAGATTTGGACAAAATGGTTTTGTATGTGTTGAATAATTGTCCTGAGATTCTACCTTAAACTGAGTAAGTGCTAAGTACTGCAGCTCATACATCGTAATCTACTAAATTTGCAGCACATTCTTATATATTTAGATGTTTGACACGATCACTATGTTGTGCAACGTCTAAAAAAAGGAGTTACTGCCGCAAAATCCAAGAAACATTGACAAACTGGTTATAGCAGGATTTACAAAATGGTTCAAGAGCCATGTACGCTTTTGAATTGCACTATCGGTTTTTTAATATATTGAGAAGATGATTAGCTTGTCTATTTTCTAACCATAGGTTAAGAAGATGCGGGAGGATGGGCAGGCAGTTAATGATGCCCTTTACGCACTAGCAATGGGTCTTGATACTCGGGTAAGACATTATGAATCTTACGTTGTTGGAGATGTGCGCTACAACACCCTTGCACACGACAAAGGCAGGAAGACACAAATAGTGCCATCATGAGCACGGATAAGTACGGCGAAGTGTCAACTAAAATTTATGCTAACATAACAGACATTGTTCTGTTGCAGTATATCTCCAGTTTCGAGGTTCATCGATGTGTGGTTCTGTTGTGATGTCGTTGTTACAACCTGTTTTCCAGGATCGCAAAACCCAGAGCTGGTGATTATTTCAAATCCGTCAATGTCAAGGCGGCGTACCAGACCTACGAGCCTTTTATTTTGGCAAATCAAGCAGCACAGATATTTTTCTTGGAAGACACATTTGCATGTAGCGATGACTGGAGAGTATTGCAAAGGTTTGAGCAGAGGAATTCATTTAATGAAGTTGCACAACAATATGATGCTTACACTGCTCTTGATTTAGAAGATTCCACAGATGTTCCTAATATCTTTGATAACCATCACGTCAAGGACGCTGGCGAAAAGATTGCCTGTCGGGCTGTGGACATACGAGAGTTGATCAATAAGAAGCCAACTTTTGAGGACATTGAGGATAAACAAGAAGATGACACTGGGGGGAATTACGATTCAGACTGATACACATGGCGAAGATGTTGACACTGCTGCTGCGGATGATGTGATGCGGAGCATCCCAAGGCCATCCCCATAGACCTACCATCGTCTCACCAAGTGCCTAAAGGACCCATGACTCGAGCACGTGCAAGGGCTCTCGAAACTGAGGTGACATCTCTCCTCTCACAATTCCACTTCGATACACATGAGACATGGTTACTACCTCAAACGGAGACGTTGTGCGTACTCAGGTACCGAGGAGTAAGCCATGGAGACGCTGTGGAGCAAGGAGAACCCGAAGAGGAAGATGGATGTCAAGAGATGGAAGAGAATCCGGCCGCTCCAGAACCAGCGGTACTACCGCTCCCTACAGCGGTACTACCGCTCCCCACTGCCGCGCCACTTCCGCTGACGAGCAGTACTACCACCATGCGCCCGGTACTAAAAAACTTCCGGAGCGGTACTACCGCTCAACCTAAGCGGTACTACCGCTGATGAGCGGTACTACCGCTCAACCTAAGCGGTACTACCGCTGACCACGGTACTACCGCCCTCTGGCCGGTACTACCGCCCTGCCTGCGCGCAGAGAGCGGGCCTAGGGCCCATGTACCCCACTTTCACTTACCCTTTCGTGGATTGAGACTATAGATACTCCCCCACCTCATTCGAGCTGAGGTTAGCGTTGATTTAGCTCATATGTGAGATAGAGCTTCGCTCATCCATCCCAGATCATCTCTTCGAGTGACCGCGGCCCCTCTACGGAGAAGATCCTCATGGATTCAAGACCTCCTCACGGAGAAGACCCCCATCAAGACCTCCTCACGGAGAAGAACCGGTTACTTTGTATCATCCTTTGTTGACCTTGGATCATCGTGTATCTCTTTGTGTTCATCGATCTAGCATATGTGTGATCTATCTCTTGTTGGTTGAGTGTTTCTCTCGTGTTTTCCCCTCGTTCTTCCCCGTGTTCGTCATGTTCTTCGAGGGATCTCGCTCCTTTCGTGAAAGATCGGCCATCTAGGGTTCCACCCTACATCATCTTGGTATCATGAGCCACGTTGATCACGATTTCGGAGCCCCCTCTCTTTGTTTTCTAGCTTGATTTTGTTGTTTTTCGTCCTAATTCGAAAATCCCCACCAAAAATAGCCCCAAATTTTTTTGTGATTTGTTAGTGTGATGAAGTTTTGTTGGATTTGATCCATGGATTTGTTTGCTTTCGAGTGGATCTAGCATCTCCCCAAGTTTCCCCACTTTCCATCCACGAAATCTCTCCAATTTTGACCTCGAAATCATCCATTTCCGCCCCAAAATCGCCTCCCGTTTCGATCTACGAAAATTCCTGACTCGAGCGGTACTACCGCACGTCAGAGCGGTACTAACGTAACTTGCGCGGTACAAAAAAAAGTCCGGCGCGGTACTACCGCCCCACGAGCGGTACAAAAAAAAGTCCAGAGCGGTACTACCGTCCCATCGGAGCGGTACTACCGTGCCTGGCGCGGAACAAAAAAATTGCCACGCGGTACTACCGCCCCTGACAGTTTCAGCCCTTCGAGTTTCACCGTTTTGTCCATAACTTCCACATCCGGAGTCCGATTTTCGCGTTCTTTAGCTCGTTGAGTAGCTATTGACATCCTCTATCCACCTAGATAGGTTTAACCAACATTTGACTCCACCAAATTTTTCGAACTTTGGCATCTTTGCCTAGGGTTACCACCACATCCTCCGCATAACCACCACCGACTTCCGCAACCACCAACGCTTTCCGTTACCACCATTTGACCTTTGCTTTGAGAATTTGAGTTGTGGTTTCCGTATCCTTTTGTGTTTCGGCTATCTAGGTACGGTTCGACATCAACACCACCACCGCTCATCTTCGCCAAGGACTACTACGAACGGCTACTTCCATTTGGTATCACCTTCACCTTGGATATCATCTTGGTATCGTGATATCGTCATACTCTCTTGCTATTGCATTGATAACCACATGGCCTTACTTTTGCGTCACTTACCCATCGAGACTAGCCATTGAGTATTGCCGGCAACGTGACTTGTGCACATTAGTGTTCATTACTTCCCATTATCATCTTGTTGCATATCTCGGCATCATCACTTGTGTCACAAAGTTGTTGTCGCATACACAATTGCTATCTTGGTTCGTGAAGCATTGCATGAGAAAGGAGCTCAAACATCAAAGAGCCAAACAAGCTTTTAAGCAAAAGAGGAAAGATAAGCAAAGAGCTCATAAGCAAGAACCATAGCATCATCCAACATTAAGATTGTCATACCCGATCATCTTGGATCAAAGCATAGGAACATCATACATATGGCATACTTGGGATAGAAGTCGTTGCATCTTTGCTTAGTAGGTTGTGCACAAGTTCGTATCCGCCTATTGTGCAATCGTGCTAGCGTCTCTCTAGTGTTGTGCAACAAGAGCATCTTGGTGAATTCCACGTTTTGGCTCATCCTTGGTTGCATAACCCCATCTTATCTATTTGCGTGTGTGTTTCCGTGTACCATATCTTGCTATTGGTCTACTTGTTGCATTTGCAAATTTGTGAATCTTTTCCAACATTATCGAGTCTCACTTACAATTGCATCAAATTTTTGTGCCACCATCCTAACCGAGCTCCACCATAAGCTTTTACTTGTGTAGGTGTGAGAACCGACAAGAATTGGTACCAATTGTGCTATTTCCTTGCTACACATTGGAGTCATCGTTGATCCATTGTCAACATTGGTCAAGGTACATTGGATATTGGTTCTTTCCTTTCTCCCTCTCACATATCTTTGTTTGGAATGATGGATAGGCCAAGTACTTCTACCAATCCACTCTTAATGGAGCAAGACGACGACATGTCTTCCTTCGTCACCAAGAATCAACTATTTGGTGCACAACGGGCTTTGCATCAAGAACAACTTTCTTTGGGCGACCGCATCGACAATCTCGCCACCGACCTACGACAATCCGAGAATCGTACAAGGGACTACTTCGACAACAAGCTCGACGAGCACAAGGTTGAGAACGACGCAAGAATGGACGAGATTCGAGCCTTGTTGCTTCGTTCTACTCCGTCAACTTCGTCAAGAAGGAGTCGCTCAAGTCGACACTCCGACGACACCATCTCCGGTTCAAGTACACCGACATCGAACACTCTTCGTCGTGCCGTGCGTCAAGATCGTCAAGCAAATCGCAATCCTCTACACGACACCGACTCTCAAGAGCATCGACATCGCCAAAACCAAGCCGCTTTTGCTCAAGCACAAGAACGGCAACGTCAACGACAACAAGAACAAGAGGAGAGTGCGCGACAACATCAAGATGCACAAGACGCCGAGGCAGAACGTCAAGAACAACGACTACGTGAAGCTCAAACACTTGAGGCGCAACGTGCACTTCGTGATTCAAGTCGTGCCGTAGCCGATCGATGCCGACAAGCTCGTCTCCAACAAGAAGCACTTCGTGATGAAGCTCAAGAACGACTTTACCAAGGCCACGTGCATCGCCAAGTTCCTCGTCAAGATAGACAAGCTCATCCTCAAGCGCGACAAGAACGTCAAGTCCATCGAGAGCAAGAAGACAATGGACCCAATCATCGTCAAGAGCAACATGAGGAAGTGAACCAACTTCGCCAAGAGCGCCATGACAATGTCAATCCTCAACGACATGGACGTCATCATCCCCAACACAATGAAGAGCAACGATATGGCAAGCTCAAGTTCACCATGCCCAAGTTCAATGGAAGCAACGACCCCGAAGAGTACATCTCATGGGCATTGAAGGTTGACAAAATCTTCCGCTTGCACAACTACGAAGAAGAGAAGAAGATCGCAATGGCATCCCTCGAATTCCAAGACTACGTCCTCATTTGGTGGGAACAAGTCATTGAGCGCCAAGCGGCAAGAGGTGAACCACCCATCACCACTTGGAGACAAATGAAGGATGTCATGCGAGCACAGTTCGTGCCAAACTACTACAACCGTGACCTCTTCAAGAAGCTTCAACAACTCAAGCAAGGAACCAAGAGCGTTGAAGAGTACTACAAGGAAATGGAGATTGCCATGATACGAGCCAACGTCAAGGAAGATGATGAGCAAACTATGGCACGGTTCTTGAATGGACTCAATCATCCTATCAAGAAGATTGCCGATTTCCAACCTTACTCGAACCTCGTCGAGTTAGTGCACCAAGCTACCAAAGCGGAACGGCAAGTACAAGAAGACTTCAAGTACGCCAAGTTCTCATCCAAGTCCTATGGTCTCGCCAACAATCAAGCTTTGACGACTCCAACACCTTCTACAAAGCCTTCTACAAGCAACGGCGACAAGTCAAGTTACAAGAAAGCTTCAACAAGCTCAAGTCGTCCTTCTACTACAAGCAACTTCAAGAAAGCTTCATCATCATCTACTCCAACCGATGAGACCATCAAGACGAGTTCTATCAAATGCTCCACATGCGGCGGCCGAGGCCACAAGTCCTTCGAGTGCACAAACAAGCGCACCATGATCCTCAATGACGACGGAACCTATGACTCCATCAGTGAAGGCGAAATGGAAGCTCTTGAGCAAGTGGCCATGCACCGACAAGTGAACAATGAGGATGAAGATGAACAAGTCTTTTGTGATGAAGATTCAAGTCCCGCTCTTGTTGTCTCCAAGGTCTTGACTCTTCAACATCAACAAGACGAGGATCAACGATGCCATATTTTCCACACAAAGGCCGGCATCAATGGACGTTCCGTCAAGGTCATCATCGATGGAGGTAGTTGCCACAACTTAGCAAGTGAAGAACTTTGCTCCAAGCTCCAATTGGTCAAGATGAAGCACCCTCACCCCTACAAGGTCCAATGGCTAAGCGACACCGGCACCATACAAGTCGAGCATAGAGTACAAGTCTCTTTCAAGATCGGCGCCTATGAAGACACATTGGAATGTGATGTCCTCCCAATGACCATTTGCCACCTCCTCCTTGGACGACCATGGCAATTTGACCGAGGTGTCATTCACAATGGGCGTACAAATCACTATAGCTTCAAGATGAAAGGGAAAGAGTTCGTGCTACGTCCTATGTCTCCAAGCCAAGTACTCGCCGACAAGCAAGCCACCCATCGTGGAGAAAATAGTGAGAGAGCGAACCACCAAAAAGAGAGTGAGAGACACAAGCCCAAATTGAGTGCCTCCACGATGAGCGACAAGAAAAACTTAGTTCTCTTTGCCACCAAACGTGAGATGAGAGAAGTGTGTGAGAACCCATCGAGTGTCCTACACTATGTCCTATTGTGCAAGGACGAGGTCACAAAAACTAACAACTCTCACGATCTACCTTTGGTGTTATCTTCTCTATTGCAGGAATTCCAAGATGTTTTCCCCGATGAGCTACCTCCGGGTCTTCCTCCACTACGAGGCATTGAGAACCGAATTGATCTCATCCCCGGAGCGCCGCTTCCCAACAAAGCTCCATACCGCGTCAACCCCGAAGAAACCAAAGAAATACGAAGGCAAGTAAAGCATCTCATAGACTATGGACATGTGCGTGAAAGTTTGAGTCCTTGTGCCGTACCGGTCATTCTTGTTCCAAAACGTGACGGTAGCTATCGCATGTGCTCCGATTGTAGACCTATCAATGCTATCACCGTTAGATATAGGTACCCCATTCCACGCCTTGATGACATGCTTGATGAACTTAGTGGTGCCAATATCTTTTCCAAAATCGATCTTAAAAGTGGTTACTATCAAATCCGCATACAAGAGGGTGATGAATGGAAAACCGCTTTCAAAACAAAGTTTGGTCTCTATGAGTGGTTAGTCATGCCTATGGGTTTATCGAAAGCACCCGGTACTTTCATGCGTCTTATGCATTACGTCTTTCGTCCTTATCTTGGTGAATTTGTTGTTGTCTACTTTCATGATATACTTGTGTTTAGAAAATCTCTCAAAGAGCATGTCACCCACCTTCGCACCGTGCTACAAACTCTTCGAAAAGAGAAACTTTATGCTAATATGGAAAAATGCCTATTTGGTGTTGACAAGCTTGTTTTCTTGGGTTTCGTAGTTTCTTCTAAGGGTGTTCATGTTGATGAAACTAAGATCAATGCTATTAAAACTTGGCCCCAACCAACCAATTTGCAACAAGTGCGTAGTTTTCTTGGTTTAGCCGGTTTCTACCGTAGATTTGTGAAGGATTTTAGCACCATTGCTTCACCTTTGCATGCTTTGAGTAAGAAAAATGCACCATTTGTTTGGGGACCATCTCAAGATATTGCTTTCAATGAGCTTAAGAATTTTCTTACTCATGCCCCCGTGCTTGCATTACCCAACTTTGACAAACCTTTCGAAATACATTGCGATGCTAGTGGTAATGGCATAGGAGGTGTGTTAACGCAAGAGAAGCGCCCCATTGCATACTTTAGTGAGAAACTCTCCGGAGCGCAACTCAATTACCCCATCTATGACAAAGAGCTTTATGCTTTAGTGCGAGTTTTGCATGAATGGGAACATTACCTTCGCCCTCATGAGTTCATCATCCATACCGACCATGAAACACTTAAATACCTTAAGGGTCAAACTAAGTTGAACAAGCGTCATGCTAAATGGAGTGAATTTATTGAATCATTTCCTTATGTCATCAAGTATATTAAGGGAAAGTAAAATGTTGTGGCGGATGCGCTTTCCCGTATATGCATGCTTGTCACTACTCTTGAGTTGAATGTCATTGGTTTTGAGCATATCAAAGAATTATATGAACATGATCCTACATTTGCAATACCTTATGCCAAGTGTTTGATGCATACTTCTTGGGAGCGATACTATATCAAAGACGGATATCTTATGAGAGCTAACAAACTTTGCATTCCCGAGTCCTCTTTGCTTTTGTTGCTTTTGCAGGAATCTCATGGTGGTGGACTCATGGGACACTTTGGGTGCGACAAGACATTTGTTATGCTCTCTAAGAACTACTTTTGGCCCAAGATGCATCGAGACATCAATCGCTTCACCAACCGGTGTTATACATGCCGCAAAGCTAAGTCCAAAGCCCAATCTCATGGCCTCTATATGCCACTTCCAATTCCATATCAACCATGGGAAGATATTAGCATGGACTTTGTGCTCGGTTTGCCTAGAACTAGAAATGGCAAGGATTCCGTTTTTGTTGTTGTGGACCGATTCTCCAAAATGGCTCATTTCACTCCTTGCAACAAGATCGACGATGCTTCACATGTTGCAAATTTGTTTTGTAGGGAAATCTTGCGCCTTCATGGAGAGTGCCTACCAATCGCCGAGTACGCCTACAACCGAGCAAGACATTCGACTACCGGCAAGTCCCCCTTCGAGGTCGTCTATGGCTTCAACCCATTGTCCCCATTGGACATTCTACCTCTACCGCTTCAAGAGCGCACAAACATGGACGCGGGTGCCCGAGTCAACTTCCTCAAGAAGATGCATGAAGATACAAGGAACACCATCGAGCGCCAAGTACAACGACTCGCGACCAAGCTCAATGTCAACAAGCAACCCATGATGTTCCATGTTGGAGATCTTGTGTGGCTACACCTTCGCAAGGATCGCTTCCCCAATGAACGCAAGTCCAAGCTACTACCTCGAGCGGACGGACCTTTCAAGGTGCTTGCACGCTACAACAACAACGCTTACAAGATCGACATCCCATGCGACAAGTACTCCGTGAGCGACATCTTCAACATCAAAGATCTCTCCCCGTACCATGGTGATGAGGATTACGATCCGAGGTCGGATCTTTCCCAAGGGAGGGGAGATGATGCGGAGCATCCCAAGGCCATCCCCATGGACCTACCATCGTCTCACCAAGTGCCTAAAGGACCCATGACTCGAGCACGTGCAAGGGCTCTCGAAACCGAGGTGACATCTCTCCTCTCACAATTCCACTTCGATACACATGAGACATGGTTACTACCTCAAACGGAGACGTTGTGCGTACTCAGGTACCGAGGAGTACGCCATGGAGACGCTGTGGAGCAAGGAGAACCCGAAGAGGAAGATGGACGTCAAGAGATGGAAGAGAATCCGGCCGCTCCAGAACCAGCGGTACTACCGCTCCCTACAGCGGTACTACCGCTCCCCACTGCCGCGCCACTTCCGCTGACGAGCAGTACTACAGCCATGCGCCCGGTACTAAAAAACTTCCGGAGCGGTACTACCGCTCAACCTAAGCGGTACTACCGCTGACGAGCGGTACTACCGCTCAACCTAAGCGGTACTACCGCTGACCGCGGTACTACCGCCCTCTGGCCGGTACTACCGCCCTGCCTGCGCGCAGAGAGCGGGCCTAGGGCCCATGTACCCCACTTTCACTTACCCTTTCGTGGACTGAGACTATAGATACTCCCCCACCTCATTCGAGCTGAGGTTAGCATTGATTTAGCTCATATGTGAGATAGAGCTTCGCTCATCCATCCCGGATCATCTCTTCGAGTGACCGCGGCCCCTCTACGGAGAAGATCCTCGTGGATTCAAGACCTCCTCACGGAGAAGACCCCCATCAAGACCTCCTCACAGAGAAGAACCGGTTACTTTGTATCGTCCTTTGTTGACCTTGGATCATCGTGTATCTCTTTGTGTTCATCGATCTAGCATATGTGTGATCTATCTCTTGTTGGTTGAGTGTTTCTCTCGTGTTTTCCCCTCGTTCTTCCCCGTGTTCGTCGTGTTCTTCGAGGGATCTCGCTCCTTTCGTGAAAGATCGGCCATCTAGGGTTCCACCCTACATCATGATGATTATATTGCTTTTTTTGTATTTGCCTGTGAGAAGACGTTTTTTATCTACTATGTGAAATTGTTTTTGCTATGATAACTGAACTCTGATGAAGTTGTTGTTTAGTATTTTGCTGTGAGAACATCACCTATTATGTATGTTGATTTGTGCGGTGATTGTATGGCGACTAAAACATGATGACATTGTTGTTTAGTTGTACTCATATTTGGCTGTGAAACTTCTATTTGATGACATACATTGCTGTTGGACTGTAATTTTCTCGATGTCTTCGAACGGGAACAAAGCTGACCCAACAGGGCCTCTGGTGATTTATTTATTTATTAGCAAAAGGGCCTCTGCTATTTATTTATGTATGAGAAAAAGGGGATACCCCACGATTTCGCACAGCCTGCTAAACAGGTTTCATTCATTAGTAGTTTCAGCAAAGTGCTCATGTCATAGCCACTGAATACATCACGAGTGCTACATACACTGCAAATAAAGAGATAATCATCTTTAACCTTCTGCTCTACATCTTCCTCTTCGGTCGTTCCTTCAGTTACTTGTCAAACACCCCAACTTGCTGATATTGGGATTCCTCGGCTAACCAAATAATCAGTGTAGTTGCATTCCCCCACATCAGCAACTTCCCAGAAATACAAATTACACAAATCTTCCCTTTTCTGCACGATTCAAATTGGAAGATCATCAACCAAACAATTAAAAGAATCAGCAACTGAAAGCAGCGGAACAACACTTAAACATATTATTACCCCATGATTCGGGCATTTGTAGAAGACTCGGCGAGGGTTGAGGAATGTGGTTGAGACGCGACGGATGACTCTGCGTGATTTGCAGCAGTGGCACCACACCAATGGCAGCGGGTTGCTTTGAGCAACCGGTTGCGGTGTGTGTGCTGGCGGGGGTGTGATGAGACCCACACGCGATGGTACGGGTGGTGATTTGGCGCATATTTGGTTGTTGCCTACTGAAGAGCAGGTGGATGAGCTGCCAGCGGACATGGTTGTTGCAGCGAGAGCTCTGATGCTAGGAAAAGTAAGTAGAGAAGAGGAGAAGCGAACGTTGGATATGTTTCATTACTTGCAGAGTAACATAGCACCATATATAGTCATAGTCTAGGTATGGATTCGAACCAGCTACAGGAGCATGTCTCTCTTTTTTCTAAAACTCAGCAATGTCTCTTTACTAGTACACTAGCTTGTTTTGTACGCCTTCTCAAGTCTTTGATTTTCTTTTTTTTGCGAGGATGGAAGGAGGAGAAAATTGAGGGTTCCTGGGACTCGAACCCAAGACCGCTCGGTTGAAAACCAAGGGTGCTAGTCACTTATGTGGTGAACGTTCCCTAGGAGGAGGACGACAGGTGAAAGTATTTTCCTCACAGTTTTAGTTGCGACGCAAGATCAAACGATCGCAGTTTTGGGAATGTTATCTGGCGAACGAGCCCAGTTTTTCTTTTCTTCCTATATATAAAAAAAGTATGCTACATGGTGTCCGCTTAGTCAACAAATGATTGTGCCAACCTTGACCATTGGAATGACATTCAACGTCTGTCGTGTTTCTTCAGTCTCTTCTTCCTCCAGCCACCAAAGCCAAACCAACGCCGGCGGGACCGCCTGCTCCCGCCTCCCACGACTGGCTGTGCTGTCGCGCATGCATCATGGCCACATTGCACCCTAAAACTCTGCGCATCTTCCCCGACTACTGTTTGTTCCCGTCTGAGACCTCACCATCGTCCTCCGCCTTGGTTTGCTCGCCGCGACACCGCCCTCCAGTGTTGTCAACATGGTCAACAACCGAGAGGAATAAGGAGATCATGTACATGGTGAGGATGACAGTAGGGACCCACTAGAATCATGGAAGTAGGCAAGCAAGTGCCTCCTTTATTACAAGAAAAAAGGGTTCCTCCTGATGGTTTCCTGACATCTGGGTCGCACGCCACTGTCAACATAGTCAATAAGCGCGATAACTACACAAGGGCTGGCAGACACCCGGGACCCAGCAGCGCGCGCAATATTTTATTTTTTTATTTTTTGTCTTCAGGATGGAGAAGGGTATCAACTGGGTTGTGCGGGAGTTGTGGCCCATCTAGCCCATGCTTTTATTTCATATGTTTGCCACATGACCAGCCTAGTTTTTTCCTTTCTAAAAATGGCTAGCCCAGCTATTTTGTTTTTTGCAGAATAACCAACGTAGGCCTACTTGCTTTTCTGCGCCCTGCTGGGCCGGAAATCTTTCAAGACGAGGATGGATGCATTCGGGCTTGCCCAGAAAATGGGCTTTAAGTAATAAGAAATGAGCTATAAGTAATGAGAAATGGGCTGTAAAATGGAAAAATACAGAAAACTGGCAATTAGTTCCAAAATACTTTTTTCTTTCAGATTTTTATATTTTAAATTTCATTGTTTTTGTGCGGGTAAAATTTCATTGGATTTAAATTAAGGTATGTTTAGTTTTCAAATTAATTTGAATTTGGCTAGAAATTTCGTGTTGTATGCTGTTTGGGACAGATTTAGAGGCTGACTTGTGGGTCTACTAGGTTGACGTCTACGAAAGTCTTTGCCAACTTAGTCCACAAAGGATTCTAGCAGTAGTAACCGTTGGATGTTAATCCAATGGCCGTGCTGCTTATTCAATATCTGGTCTTCTTGCTCTAGCTGCCCAAACTAGTGCCGGTGGGACTACCTGCTCCTGCCTCCCGTGGCCGGCAGTGCTGCCGCATAGGCCGCACCACCTCACCCTACTCCATCGCTGGCCAAGCCATTCCTCTACTCACCCACACCTCATGTTATTTTCCCGTGACGGCAGCCGAACTAGTGAACCCTCGTACTCCCCACCACGTGGGCAACCACTGCCGAGTCTTCCCCGGCTCCGGGTCGTTCCCTTCCTAGGCCTCGTCGTCGTCCACCGCCCTGATGCTCTCGGTGCCACGTGGTCAACATGGTCAACGAACGAGATCCATCGGAAGAGGACTATTCGAGGAGAGGCTGATAGCTGGGTCCACGGCCGCATGCAAGGAAGTGCCTCCTTATTACACACAAAATATTGATTCCTCCACTTGACAGCAGGGACCCACCGGAAGGGCCTCCGTATTTCGGGAAAAAATGTTCCTACCGCTGACAGCTCGGACCCACCAGCTATATCTTTGCACGGAAGGAACTGCCTCCTTATTACGCACACAAAAATGAATACTCCCCTGCGATCTGAGACCCGCCATAGTTGGAGGCTGACTTGTGGGCCTACTAAGTTGACGCGAACGGAGGGCTTTGTCAACTTAGTCCATATGAATGATTCTAGCTCATGTGACCATACGATGTCCATCCAACGGTTGTAGTGCTTCTTCAACCTCTGGTCATCTTGCTCCAGCCGCCCAAACCAACGCCGGTCGTGTCGCCTGCTCTTGCCTCCCGTGGTCAGCTCTGCTGCCGCGCAGGCCTCACTGCCCACCCTACTCCCATCACTGGCCTGGTCATCCCTGTACTCACCCAGACCTGCTGTTATTCTCTGGCGAAGACAGCCTCACACTTCAGCCCAACCAGTAAACATGTGTATGCCCCTTCACGTGGGAAACAACTACCGAGTCTTCCCCGACTCCGGGTCATTCCCTTCCTAGGCCTTGCCGTTGTCCACCGCCTTGGTGCTCTCAGTGCGGCATGGTCAACGTGGTCAAAGAATGACTTACATCGCAAGAGGACTGTACGTGGAGGGGCTGAATGGTGGGTCCATGGCCGCAGCAAGGAAGTGCCTCCTTATTACGCACAAAATAATGATTCCTCCACCTGACAGCGGGGAGCTACCGGAAGGGCCTCTGTATTATGGCTTAGCTGTATTTTGCAAAAAAATGTTTTCCCCCCTGACAGCTGGGACCCACCAACTATATCTTCGGATGCAAGGAAAGTGCCTCCATATTAGGCGTGAAAATAAATGAATCCTCCCCCTGACAGCTCAGACCCACCATCAATATCTTCGCACGCAAGGAAGTGCCTCCTTATCCTCCCTAACAGCCGGGACCCACCTAGTCGAAGCACACATGGCGTTGTCGCGAACATATACGTACATATTAGTCGACCGGTCTCTCTGCAACGATGAACCGTGGCTGAGCAAGCAGCGACACGTGTGGTAGTAGAGCCCACGACATAGTAGTTCACGCAGTCCCTTCTAAAACGTGTACACGTACGTACATCCACATGCCAAAAAATACGTCCACGTACGTACATACGGGCGGGGTCTCGAACGCGTCCTCGCGCATATGTACGACGAAGGCTCGTGTACATGGAGAGGCAACGGGTGGCAGTAACGGCATCCTGTTCATTGGAAAGCCAACCGGCTGGGTCGGAACGAAGAAACAACATCTTGTTCATTGGGAGGCAACAGACTGGGTCGGAATGCGTCCTGTTCAACGAGAGCCAACCAGCTTGGATGGAACAGCCGAAACAGGGTCTGGTGTACCGGAGTATGGAGGAAACGGCCTTCTGTTCGACCGGCTACAGTCGAAACGTGGGTCGTGTTCATCGGGAGGGGTGTGGCATACCGCAAAACGGAGGAAACAGACTTGTGTTGGAGTGCTACGGTCGAAACGGGGGTCCTTTTCATCGGAGGGGTGTGGCGTACCGCAAATCGGGACTCCATGGCCTACTGTTCACCCATCCTCGACTTCCTTCAGCCTCCACATGCATTGTTCATCCACCACGTCTTCCTCCTGCCTCCACCCCACGGGCTACTGTTCATCCAGCCCTCCATCGGCTACTGTTCATCCACCCCCAACCAGCTCACCTATGGTGGCCTCATTTCGCGGTCCTGTTCATCCAGCGGCAACGGCCTACTACTACTACCACGGGGTCTTGTTCATCCAACCCCCATCGGGAACTGTTCATCCAACCCCAACCACGTACGTCTCAACTCGTTCAACCAACCCCACGTTCACTGTTCATCAAGAGGTAGCAGGTTCGATCGGCTTCAGTTAGCAGCACTAGCGAAGGAATCCCTCAATTGGGTTCAGTTAAAGCCAGCGATCGACCGATTTCTTGGGTTCAATAATTTAGCCAGTGCAATCTCTCGGGTTCAATAAGCAAATGCGTCGCTCGGGTTCAGTTAGAGCCCAACGCCTCGCACACACGCGTGTACGTGTATAAGAGAAACACGCAATCCCTTCTTGCATCGCTCGGCCCCGACCACCCACCGTAACCGGGGACTCTCCAAAATTTTCCACGCCCTTGCTTCTACCACAATTTTTTCCGTCATGCACGGCCCAAAGAATGTCATGCAGGTGCGTCTCCGGCCTACCTAGGACGACAAGCTCATTTTCTGTCATGATTTTTTGTCATAGAAGTACGAGCCCACTGTAGGATCGGAAGTATGTCTAGAGGGGGGTGATTAAACTACTCGACCAAATAAAAATCTAGCCTTTTCCCAATTTTAGTTCTTGGCAGATTTTAGCTATCTTAGCACAAGTCAAGCAATCTCCACACAATTCAAGCAAGCATGCAAAAGAGTATATGAGCAGCGGAAAGTAAAGCATGCAAGTTGCAACAATGTAAAGGGAAGGGTTTGGAGGATTCAAACGCAATTGGAGACACGGATGTTTTTGGCGTGGTTCCGATAGGTGGTGCTATCGTACATCCACGTTGATGGAGACTTCAACCCACGAAGGGTAATGGTTGCGCGAGTCCACGGAGGGCTCCACCCACGAAGGGTCCACGAAGAAGCAACCTTGTCTATTCCATCACGGTCGTCGCCCACAAAGGACTTGCCTCACTAGCAGTAGATCTTCACGAAGTAGGCGATCTCCTTGCACTAACAAACTCCTTGGTTCAACTCCACAATCTTGTCGGAGGCTCCCAAGTGACACCTAGCCAATCTAGGAGACACCACTCTCCAAGAAGTAACAAATGGTGCGTTGATAATGAACTACTTGCTCTTGTGCTTCAAATGATATTCTCCCCAACACTCAACTCTCTCTCACAGGATTTGGATTTGGTGGAAAGAAGATTTGAGTGGAAAGCAACTTGGGGAAGGCTAGAGATCAAGATTCATATGGTAGGAATGGAATATCCTGAGCTCAACACAAGTGTAGGTGGTTCTCTCTCAGAACATGTGTATTGGAAGTGTAGATGTGTTCTGATGGCTCTCTCCACGAATGAAGAGTGGGTGGAGGGGTATATATAGCCTCCATACAAAATCTAACAGTTACACACAACCTGCCAAACTCGGTGGGACCAAATCGTTAAACTTGGTCGGACCGATTTTAGCAAACCTAGTGACCGTTAGGATTTTCGGTGGGACTGAGATGCAACTCGGTAGGACCGACATGGTTAGGGTTTGGGCATAACGTAATCTCGGTGTGACCGATTACACAAACTCGGTGGGACCGATTTTGGTAATAAGCTAACCAGAGAGTTGGTTAGGTAAACTCGGTGGGACCGGTTCGCTCTTTTCGGTGAGACCGAAATGTTACGAAAAGGAACAGTGAGTTTACATTGCAATCTCGGTGGGACCAATCGCTCACTTCGGTTAGACCGAAACGTTACGAAGGGAAACAGAGAAATTGCAATCCCATCTCGGTGAGACCGAGATCCCTATCGGTGAAACCGAATTGCGAGGGTTTATGGCAATGGCTATGACATGTGAAACTCGGTGGCGCCGGACGGAAAGAATCGGTGGGGCCGAGTTTGACTTTTGGTTTAGGTCAAATGTGGATGTGGGAAGATAGTTGAGGGTTTTGGAGCATATCACTAAGCACATGAAGCAAGAGGCTCATTAAGCAACACCTCATCCCTCCTTGATAGTATTGGCTTGTCCTATAGACTCAATGTGATCTTGGATCACTAAAATATAAAATGTAGAGTCTTGATCTTGAAGTTTGAGCCAATCCTTTGTCCTTATAATTTTGAGGGATCCACTTTCCTCATCCATGCCATGCCATCCATTGAGCTTTTCCTGAAATATTAATCTTGGAATAATGTTAGCTCAATGAGCTATATGTCGTTAGGAATTACCAAAACCACCCAGGGATAGTTGCACTTTCAATCTCCCCCTTTTTGGTAATTGATGACAACATGTAGATCAAAGCTTCGAAAAATGATAATAAGAATGAAATATATCGTCGCTTTGAGAAGTATGTGATAAGCAAGAGCTCCCCCTAAATTTGTGCATATTTTAAGATTTGCTTTGGACTGCAAATGCACAATGAGTTAGGATCATGGGTTACTCTTCCATGTCACATACCTCTTGGTGGAGCGCTCAAAATGATAAGAATTAAATACATGCAGTCATCATCAAGCAAAGTGAATGATCAAAATAAGAATAAACTGATAATAACATCCAACAAGCATTAAGTGCAGCTTATGATCAAACACATGATCATCAATGTCTCACAGATTAAGGCATAGTATCTCAAGCACTCAAAAGCAAATAAAGTTTCAACCAAGAAGACAAGAGAGAACAAATGCAAACTCTCTCTCTCGAAGCCTATGATCTATACATTTTTCTCCCCCTTTGGCAACAAGTTACCAAAAAGTTCATAGAAAATGCATAGCACTAAACGACTCTCAGGCTTCGTCTTCAGTTGGTGTAGTCCGGATGACGCCAAGGACGAAGGCTTCAGTAGAAGTGGTTGGAGCTGCTGGGGTAGGAGCTGGAGCTGGTGTAACTGAAGTTGTAGCTCGTGCAGAAGTGGTGGCTCTAGTGTCAGGAACTGGCACTGCAGACGATCTCGGAGCTCTGGGCACTCTGGCAAATGCATCAGTTGTGGTCTTGCCCTTCCTCTCCTGCATATCATCCTGTAATTGCTCCACGGTAGACTGAATCTCAGTTACTTTCACATCTAGGTCATAGAACTTTTGTTCCATGATTCTTTCCAGGCTCTCTTGGTTTCGAGTCGGGGTGGCTAGTCCTTTCTCAATCCTCGGAGTGGATGCTATCAGGTAACTGAGCTGCTCCTACTTGTTCTTCAAGAAGTACTCAGATGCCTCCTCTTGAGTTGGCATCTTGGCAGCTTTCTCCATCTTTGCCATCTCCTTCTTTGCTTGAGCATGTGCTGATGATGGTTCATTCTCATTCATGACAACTTGATTGTCCTCAAAGTCTGGATGGATGGGCAGGTGTTCCTTATCCAGCAGGTATGTGCCTATGCCCATCTTTGAGTTAAACAACTCCTGAATTTGTGGGGCATATCCACAGCTCCTCTTCTGATCAGTTGCTGTCCTCTTAATGGTTTCTACCATGAGACTCATCACTTTGAATTTCTGTGGCACATCAAATATGTGAAGCAAGTTTATTGCATGGCCTCGGATCATCTTGTGATCACCTGACTTGGGCAAGAGAGTGTGCCTTAGAATCCAGTTGATAGTGGGCAGCCCTGACAGAAGGAAGTGCACTGAGCCAAACTTGAAGGTTTCAAGTGCTTTGTTTGGGATCTCCTTGTACATATTTGACATGGAATTGTGATCCATCTTCTTCTTGGCATAGATATCCAAGTCATCTTCCTACTCTTCTGGGGCATTGATCAGTTGTGCCCATTCATCAACTATAGACTGATATCTAGTGCCTTTTGACATCCAAACTATCCGGCCATCTGGATAGAAATGTGCTGTGGAGTAGAATTGCATAATGAGCTCCTCATTCCACTTTGTGAGATTTTGCCCAACAAAGTCTGCAACTCCACAAGCACTGAAGCTGTCATACACTCCAGGATAGTGTTCTTCGTTCTCCTTAATGTATTCCCAGTCAACCCATCTCATGTCACACACTATGGGCTTCTTATCCAGCAGCACTGTCTCGTAGAAATCTTGTTGTTCCTTGGTGTGAAACCTGTAATCCACAACAGTTCTTCTCCTTGAAGCATATGGATCTGCTTCTCTCCACTTCCTCAGCCCTGAATCTCTTCTAATTTTCATGTCCTCGGCCACAGGATGAGCATCATTGTGGTCTGGGATCTTGGGTTTGAGCTTCCTGAGAACTTGTCCTTCTTCTTCTTCTTCAGCAATATCAGGCACTGGGGCCTTGTTCTTTTCAGCAGCTGGTATGTTCCTAGTGTTCCTCTTAGGTTTTGGCTTTGGAGCTGGAGCAGTAGACTTAGCAGTAGCTTTGGGTGCTTCCTTGGGCTTAGATGAAGTAGCCCCTGTCCTTATGGCATCACCCATAAGGTTCTATCCCTTGGGTGCTGGTGCAGCAACCTCTTCTTCCTCTTCTTCTTCTGAGGAGTGCTTCTCAAATTCAGCCATTGGATCAACCTTCTTGCACCATCTGCCCCTCTTTCTTTCCTTCTTCTCTTTTGCAGCAGCCTCTTTGGGTTGAGATTCCAAAGATGCTTGAGAAGAGGCTCTGGCTTTAGACATGGGCTGTCTCCCTGCTGTCCTTTTGATCTTCAATCCTGGCTTTGTGGCTGCAGCTGAGCCATATTCTTTCTTGAGCACTTTCTTCTTAGAAGTGGCTTCCTCTTCTACCACATAGTCCTCATCCTCTGATTCAGAAGTTCTCTTCTTGCTAGCTCTAGTGGCAGCCTTAGGCAAGTTTCTTGGGGTGCTCCTGCTACCCTCATCAGAGCTGCTAGAGGGACTAGTGTCCTCACTCATATGAACCTGCTCCTCAGATTTGTTCTGGCTGTCACTCTGATCAGACATGTTGCAAACTCTAACTGCTGACCCTGTGAATAGATTATAGATGAGATAGAGTGGATGAGCATCACAAAATGCAGAGATTTTTGCAAAAGAATGAGCCAAAAACTTAGTTTTAGTTTTCCACAGAAAGCATTTCGGATCAACCGATTTTCAAACTTGGTGATATCGAAGCAGCTTTTGGAACCTAAACTAGTGAACTCGGTCAGACCGAGTCACAGTTCGGTGGCACCGAGACTGCTAGGGTTTCACAAAGTCCTGAACTCGCTCTCACCGATTTGTAATTCTCGGTCAGACCGAGAACCACATGTGCAATGGCTGTGGCCGAATCGGTGGAACCGAGTTCTGCAACCCGGTGGGTCCGAGATGGTTTCGGCAGAAACCTAAACCTAAATTTTTGAATCGCAACTATTCTATGGATTGATTTGACTGGATAGGAGTGTTTCAATTGTAGCAAGAATCATAATGAACACAATGTGCTAGGAATCAAACGGGGATAGCACTGTGATCGAGTCCATACCCTAGTTCGGCGGTGGACTCGCTACGACGGCAACGGCGGAGGAGAAATCCGTTGACGGCGGCGGAGACCAACGACAGGAGGCGGCTGGCGACGAGGAGGATGATCCGTAGACCCAGGAGGCAGAGCGAGCTATGCGCGGGCGAAGAGGTTTCGGAGAAATTTCCGAAATTTTGCCCGTGAGTATATATAGCCCGACCCTGTCGGTGTGACCGAGTGGAACAACTCGGCGGCACCGAGATGCATAACTGTTGACAGTTATAGCAACTCGGTGTGACCGAAAAGTTCAAAACGGTTGCACCGAGGTGAAAACCTAGATCGACTTAGTGATCTCGGTATGACCGAAATGAAGGAATCGGTCAGACCGAAAAGCACAAAGAAGTTTTGGAAGTTTAAGTCTATGACAAATCGGGGACTCCGAGTGCTCCTCACACAGAGTGGTTTGAATCTGACTTGATCAAATTTTGTGATGTAGCATGAATAGATTTTGAGACGAGAAAAGCATACATAGCTAGAGAGGGTTCTTAGGCATTCTTGTACATCCACTTGGCAAAAGAAAAGAAAACCAATGAATCAAAACAACAAGTGGATGTCCTCGAATGAGTAAAATATGCAACCAACATGCTCACACAATAAAATGGCAATTGAAATATGTGGCAAAGCATGCACAACCAATTCTAGCATCTATCAAGCAATTGGCGATGACTAGGTCATCTATATATGAGTATATTGACTTAGGAGTCAAATGAGAACATTTGATCATAGGTCATACTCATCGTTTAAGCACAAGTGGGGTTACCACTTTTACATAAAGCATTGTTGTGTTCACATCATTAGAGTTGCTTTAGCTCAAGTCTTAGAGTAAAGCTCCCCCTAGATGTGATATCCCCCCTAAGAGGGATGAACTAACCTTGGGTTTTGTCGATGATGACTTCATGTAGATGTTGAAGATGTGGATGCTCAATGTTGATGTAGATCAATTGGAGATATCCATTGGAGTGAGTTGCACTTTCAATACCTACATGGGTTAGTCCCACAAGGAACAAGCAAGAATATCCATAGACATAGAGTGATGCACATACAAGATGATGTCTATGAAAGCTTTTAGGTTACCTTGTCCCTTGTCTTACCAACAATAGGGTTTGTGACTCCTTGAACTAGTGCAAGATGTGGAAGTTGATTGCACTTGTTCTTGCCAAAATGATAAGAGTGAAGTATGTTGGCGGAGTCACCCTCAAGAACTCTCTAGTTCTTCTTCTTTTGGATCCACACCATCTTGATGGGAATCCTTGGAGTTGTAGTTGTACTTGATGAAGTGGAACTTGAAGTAGTCTTGGGAATCCACTTGACTAAGGTCTTAGGAGCTTCTTCAAATGCATCAATTTCCTCTTGAAGCTTGTCCTTGCCTTTTTGCTTGTAGTCTTGTGGTGGAAGATCATCTTGAGCTTGTGTCCCTTTGAAAGAAGTGGGATCATACTTCTCTTGTTGAGGAACAAACTTTGTATTGGGGTATTGATCTTCTTCCCACTCAACTCCATTGGTATTGAACTTTCGTTCAAAACCAACACCTTGATTCTTCCGGTGCCTTCCTTGCTTGCGTACAATTTCCTCGAATTGCTTACTTCCGGCAAGGCTCTTGTAAACTCCTTTCTCTATAATTCCTTTCAATAGGCTATTTTCTTGCTCAAGTGTAACTTGGCTAAGAGAATCATTAGTGGAATCAAGAGAACTACTAGAAGCAATAATATTGGATTTAACATGATCATTGTTACTACTAGAGGAAGAATCTTTCTTGTTCTTGTTACTAGACTTGACTTGAGGCATGTAAGTGGATAAGAGTAAATGCTTGGCAATGTAAGAAGAACTTTTCTTACGAAGATCATCATTGATTGCTTTTAAGAACTCATGCTCTTGCTCAAGGTTGAGCTTTCCAAAGTGTAGTTTCTCATGTGTCCTTAAAAGTTCTTGATGATCTCCTAAGATAGTTTCATGAGCTAACTTAAGAGTGTTTAGTTCTTTCGTTAGAGACTCAATCTTCTCCTTATCATTGTCATTCATTTTATCTTGATTAACATCATTAATTGACGTTTCATCATAGTATTCATCACTAGAGTTGTCAACAAGTAAATCATCATCACCTAACAAGTCATCTTCATCACTATTGAAATCAACATACTCGGGATGTGATACCTTTGGGCCTTTAGCCATGAAGCATGTTCCAACTCCTTCATTTGGTGAGTCAAATATGTCATAGGAGTTGGTTGACACAAGTGCTAGACCGGCAACACCTTCATCTTGAGTATATTCGGAATCGGAGTGATAGCTTCTCTCGGAGTGGTTGTCGGAGTCGGAGCCGGATACCCATTCACCAACATGAGCTTGATGTCTTCATTTTGTGTAGCTCCTTGATGACTTTTCTTTTCTTTCTGAATCCTTGCTTCTCCGTGTGTGTCTTCATTCATAACGATCATCTCTACTCCTTCTTTCTCTAGATAGTGATTCTTCTCTTCTACTTCTTCTTTTGGGAGAGTCTTCCCTTCTCTTGTAGGGAGCCGTACACTCATTGGAATAGTGTACGGGCCTCCCACAATTGTAGCAGTTTCACTCTCGACTAGAAGATCTTTTGTCATTGTAGGACCTTGACTTGGAGCTTCTATCTTTGCTTCTACTCTTGTAGAACTTGTTGAAGTTCTTCACCATTAAGTTCAATTCTTCATTGAAGGTTTGCTTCTCACTTGATGATGTGGGGGCTTCACATGAGGCTTTGTAAGCGCCACTTGATTTGTTGTGAAGTTCCTCTTTATCCTTGAGTGACATCTCATGAGCAACAATTCTTCCAATGACTTCCGTTGGCTTGAGATCTTTGTAATTGGGCATCATTTGGATCAATGTGCACATGGTATCATATTTTCCATCCAAGGCTCTTAGGATCTTCTTGATGACGAATCTATCGGTCATCTCTTCACTCCCTAAGCCGGCAATCTCATTTGTGATAAGAGCAAGCCTAGAGTACATATCAGCGACACCTTCACCATCCTTCATTTTGAACTTGTCAAGTTGACTTTGAAGCACATCCAATTTGGATTCCTTGATGGAGTCGGTACCTTCGTGCATATCAATCAAAATATCCCAAATTTCCTTTGCATTCTCAAGACGGCTGATTTTGTTGAATTCTTCGGGGCACAATCCGTTGAAGAGAATATCACAAGCTTGAGTGTTGCATTGCAGCATCTTCAACTCTTCTGCGGTAGCTTCACGGTTTGGTTCTTTCCCATCAAAGAAGTCACCTTGCAAGCCAACACACACAATAGCCCAAACGGCAGGGTTATGTCCAAGAATATGCATTTTCATCTTATGCTTCCAACTAGCAAAATTAGTACCATCAAAGTAAGGACCTCTACGGTGGTAATTTCCCTCGCTAGACGCCATACTCTCCTAGGTTGTGAAACCAAGGCTATGACCACCAAAAGCTATGGAAATCAAAGCAAATGGAGACCAAAGCTTTGATACCACTTGTAGGATCGGAAGTATGTCTAGAGGGGGGTGATTAGACTACTTGACCAAATAAAAATCTAGCCTTTTCCCAATTTTAGTTCTTGGCAGATTTTAGCTATCTTAGCACAAGTCAAGCAATCTCCACACAATTCAAGCAAGCATGCAAAAGAGTATATGAGAAGCGGAAAGTAAAGCATGCAACTTGCAAGAATGTAAAGGGAAGGGTTTGGAGGATTCAAACGCAATTGGAGACACGGATGTTTTTGGCGTGGTTCCGATAGGTGGTGCTATCGTACATCTATGTTGATGGAGACTTCAACCCACGAAGGGTAACGGTTGCGCAAGTCCACGGAGGGCTCCACCCACGAAGGGTCCACGAAGAAGCAAACTTGTCTATTCCATCACGGCCGTCGCCCACGAAGGACTTGCCTCACTAGCGGTAGATCTTCACGAAGTAGGCGATCTCCTTGCCCTTACAAACTCCTTGGTTCAACTCCACAATCTTGTCGGAGGCTCCCAAGTGACACCTAGCCAATCTAGGAGACACCACTCTCCAAGAAGTAACAAATTGTGTGTTGATAATGAACTCCTTGCTCTTGTGCTTCAAATGGTAGTCTCCCCAACACTCAACTCTCTCTCACAGGATTTGGATTTGGTGGAAAGAAAATTTGAGTGGAAAGCAACTTGGGGAAGGCTAGAGATCAAGATTCATATGGTAGGAATGGAATATCTTGAGCTCAACACAAGTGTAGGTGGTTCTCTCTCAGAACATGTGTATTGGAAGTGTAGATGTGTTCTGATGGCTCTCTCCACGAATGAAGAGTGGGTGGAGGGGTATATATTGTTGGAGAACGTTGCATAAAACAAAAAAAAATTCCTATGTTCCACAAGATCAATCTATGGAGTCAACTAGCAATGAGAGGAGAGTGCATTTACATACCCTTGTAGATCGCGAGCGGAAGCGTTCAAGAGAACGGGGATGATGGAGTAGTACTCGCCGTGATCCAAATCACCGATGACCAAGTGCCGAACGGACGGCACCTCCACGTTCAACACACGTACGGAGTGGAAGACGTCTCCTCCTTCTTGATCCAGCAAGGGGGAAGGAGAGGTTGATGAAGATCCAGCAGCACGACGGCGTGGTGGTGGATGCAGCAGTGATCGCAGCAGGGCTTCGCCGAGCTTCTGCGAGAGGGAGAGGTGTAGCAGGGGAGAGGGAGGCGCCAAGACTTGAGGTTGCTGCCCTCCCTTCCCCCCTTTATATAGGCCCCCTAGGGGGGTGCGTCGGCCCTAGGAGATGGGATCTCCTAGGGGGGCAGCGGCAAGGGGGGAGCCTTGCCCCCCAAGGCAAGTGGGGCGCCCCCACCCTAGGGTTTCCAACCCTAGGCGCAGGGGGGCCAAGGGGGGGCGCGCCAGCCCACTATGGGCTGGTTTCCCTCCCCACTTCAGCCCATGGGGCCCTCCGAGATGGGTGGCCCCACCCGGTGGACCCCCGGGACCCATCCGGTGGTCCAGGTACAATACCGGTGACCCCGAATCCTTTCCGATGGTCGAAACTGCACTTCCTATATATAATTCTTCACCTCCGGACCATTCCGAAACTCCTCGTGACGTCCAGGATCTCATCCGGGACTCCGAACAACTTTTGGATTACTGCATACTCATATCTATACAACCCTAGCGTCACCGAACCTTAAGTGTGTAGACCCTACGGGTTCGAGAGACATGCAAACATGACCGAGACGACTCTCCGGTCAATAACCAATAGCGGGATCTGGATACCCATGTTGGCTCCCACATGCTCCACAATGATCTCATCGGATGAACCACGATGTCGAGGATTCAAGTAATCCCGTATACAATTCCCTTTGTCAATCGATACGTTACTTGCCCGAGATTCGATCGTCGGTATCCTAATACCTCGTTTAATCTCGTTACCGGAAAGTCACTTTACTCATACTGTAATGCATGATCCCGTGACCAACCACTTGGTCACATTGATCTCATTATGATGATGCATTACCGAGTGGGCCCAGAGATACCTCTCCGTTATACGGAGTGACAAATCCCAGTCTCAATCCGTGTCAACCCAACAGATGCTTTCGGGGATGCCTGTAATATACCTTTATAGTCACCCAGTTATGTTGTGACGTTTGGCACACCCAAAGCACTCCTACGGCATCCGGGAGTTACACGATCTCATGGTCTAAGGAAATGATACTTAACATTGGAAAAGCTTTAGCAAACGAACCACACGATCTTGTGCCAGGCTTAGGATTGGGTCTTGTCCATCACATCATTCTCCTAATGATGTGATCCCGTTATCAATGACATCCAATGTCCATAGTCAGGAAACCATGACTATCTGTTGATCAACGAGCTAGTCAACTAGAGGCTCACTAGGGACATATTGTGGTCGATGTATTCACACATGTATTACGATTTCCGGATAACACAATTATAGCATGAACAATAGACAATTATCATGAACAAGGAAATATAATAATAACCCTTTTATTATTGCCTCTAGGGCATATTTCCAACAGTCTCCCACTTGCACTAGAGTCAATAATCTAGTTACATTGTGATGAATCGAACACCCATAGAGTTCTGGTGTTGATCATGTTTTGCACGCGGAAGAGGTTTAGTCAACGGATCTGTGACATTCAGATATGTGTGCACTATACAAATATCTATGTCTCCATCTTGAACATTTTCACAAATGGAGTTGAAGCGACGCTTGATGTGCCTGGTCTTCTTGTGAAACCTGGGCTCCTTGGCAAGTGCAATAGCTCCAGTGTTGTCACAAAAGAGATCGATTGGCCCCGACGCATTGGGTATGACTCCTAGGTCGGTGATGAACTCCTTCATCCATATTGCTTCATGTGCTGCCTCCGAGGCTGCCATGTACTCCGCTTCAGATGTAGATCCCGCCACAACACTTTGCTTGCAACTACACCAGCTTACTGCCCCACCATTCAAAATAAACACGTATCCGGTTTGTGACTTGGAGTCATCCAGATCTGTGTCGAAGCTAGCGTCGACATAACCCTTTACGATGAGCTCTTTGTCACCTCCATATACGAGAAACATGTCCTTAGTCCTTTTCAGGTACTTCAGGACATTCTTGACCGCTGTCCAGTGTTCCATGCCGGGATTACTTTGGTACCTTCCTACCAAACTTACGACAAGGTTTACATCAGGTCTGGTACACAGCATGGCATACATGATAGACCCTATGGCTGAGGCATAGGGGACGACACTCATCTTTTCTCTATCTTCTGCCGTGGTCGGACATTGAGCTGAGCTCAATTTCACACCTTGTAACACAGGCAAGAACCCCTTCTTGGACTGATCCATTTTGAACTTCTTCAATATCTTTTCAAGGTATGTGCTTTGCGAAAGACCTATGAGGCGTTTTGATCTATCTCTATAGATCTTGATGCCTAATATATAAGCAGCTTCTCCAAGGTCCTTCATTGAAAAACACTTATTCAAGTAGGCCTTAATGTTGTCCAAAAGTTCTATATCATTTCCCATCAAAAGTATGTCATCTACATATAATATGAGAAATGTTACAGAGCTCCCACTCACTTTCTTGTAAACGCAGGCTTCTCCATAAGTCTGCATAAACCCAAACGCTTTGATCATCTCATCAAAGCGAATGTTCCAACTCCGAGATGCTTGCACCAGCCCATAAATGGAGCACTGGAGCTTGCATACCTTGTTAGCATTCTGAGGATCGACAAAACCTTCCGGCTGCATCATATATAATTCTTCCTTAAGAAAGCCGTTGAGGAATGCCGTTTTGACGTCCATTTGCCATATCTCATAATCATAGTATGCGGCAATTGCTATCAAGATTCGGACGGACTTCAGCTTCGCTACGGGTGAGAAGGTCTCATCGTAGTCAATCCCTTGAACTTGTCGATAACCTTTAGCAAAAAGTCGAGCCTTATAGATGGTAATATTACCATCCGCGTCCGTCTTCTTCTTAAAGATCCATTTATTCTCTATCGCTCACTGCCGGGGTTTCCTGGGCTCCCCGAGCACCTATGGGGACGGAGCCCCTTCCCGGTTCGGCGGGGGGCGGAGGTCGCGCGAAGAGCGGATCGAGGCGAGGCACGCGGGGGAAGGTTTTGTACCCAGCTTCGGAGCTCTACGGAGAGATAACACTCCTACTGCTGCTTTGTGGATTGTATTGGGTTCTTGCTCGGGAGCGCCGAGTGCTACAGTACACTCGAGCAGCTAACGAGACCGAGCGCTTCTCTGAGGATCGATCCCCCCCCTACGTTGTGCATGGGCCTCCTTTTATATGTTCAAGGGGTCTCCAACAGGTGGCAACGTAGGTAAGGGCAAAAGTGTAAATATGCTGCGGTAGGTACATCTACCTACACAGTGTATCATACCTAACCCTGACGGCAGGGGACAAAGGCATTAAATGCCCATCTACGTCGCCCAGACGGTGCAGAAAAGGGACCGTCAGGGGCGCCATCGCTCGCCACGATGGCGATCTTGTCAGCGCTGCATGCCATAGTGTACCCCTGGCTGCACAGCCTCCCGCCACGTACGCTGGGAAGGGTCCCGGAGCGACACGTAGGTGGGTGAGCTGGAGCGCGGGTACAGAGTGGCTGCCTGCCGCGGCAAGTGCCTTGCCGCGGCCGTTGCCTTGTCGCGCCCGGGAACTTGTCGCTCGCCGGGTCCTGCCGGGACGCGTGGCGTGCTGCAGCAGGTTCTTTGAGATGCTCTTGTTGGGCTTCCCGGCAAGCTCCTCTTGCCGGGGTCTTGTACCTTGAATGGCCTTCCCGGAAAGCTCCTCTTGCCGGGGACTTGTCTCCTTGACTTAAATACTTTGCTCTTGGATGGCTTCAAAGGATCTGCGGAGGACTTTGGTGGTCCCCCGGCGGGCCTTGCCGCGGGGTGCTGCGACTGCTCGTGCACAAGTTCGGGATACTAGAGTACCCCTACTTTAGTACACCGACAGGAGCCCCCGGGCCTGGGCCACACACGGTGCCGAGCGCTGTTGGGCCAGGCCCAAAACAGGGCACGGGCACGCACGGCCTGGGTCGCGTTGTACCTTGCTCCGCATCCACCACGCCCTTCCGAATGGCACGCGTCGATTGCGGTGTCGTGGGGGAGGTCGTGGGTGGTTCCTTTACTCGGAAAGGCGAAACGTCCGCCCCTATCCCTCCTTATAAGCAGGGGAGCAGGGGCAGTTCGCCCATCTGCCCGTTGTTGTTCCTTCCTCGAGAATCTCCGCCACTCCCCTTCTTCCCAAAGCTGAAGGAGAGCAGAGCCCCGTCCCCATCGCCACTAGCACCACCAACGCCGTCGTTCTCCTTCTCTATTCCCGCCATGGCCCCGAAGGCCGAGAAGGCGAAGTCGGCTGAGGCGCAGCGGCTCGCGGCGCTGCGAAAGGAGCGGGCAATCTTCCCTCCGAGGCTCGAGGCAGCAGAGCTGAAGGAAGACTTCTATCTCTTCTGGTCGACGGGAACACGGGCGCATCCGCGCACGAGGGTACTCCCAGCCACTGCTTGGGATAAGTATCCCACCGGGTATCCCTTCTTCGCCTTGTTCTTCTACTGCGGGCTCTGCCCGCCTTTTTCTGAATTCTTTTGCGATGTCATGAACACCTACGGGCTCCACCTTCTTGATTTCACTCCCAATGCCGTCCTGACCATGGCAGTTTTCGCACATCTCTGCGAAAACTTTGTCGGGATCCATCCGAACGTAGCTCTTTTCCGCCATTTTTTTCCGCCTCGGGTTGAGAAAGGAGAGCCTTTATCCGGCGGGATCGCCTGGATCTCGAAGGCCAGCAAGAAAGACGCTTATCTGGAAGGAGAGTTCCGCAGCAAGTGGGAGGAGTGGAGGGCTGACTGGTGTTTAATTGTCGAGGAGAACCCCAGCCGTTTACTGCTCTGCGCGAAACCCCAGTAGTGCGCAGCGGCGATTGGAGTAGCCTGGCCCTAGAAGACGACATACTGAGGATTGCCGTCACTCGGATCCTGCGCCTCAGGCTTGCCGGGCTTACTGTAGGAGCGGTTGGCGCAGATTTCCTCCGCCGCCGCATTGCCCCCCTACAGGAGAGGGGGAGACCTGCCTGGGAGTTCCAGAATGCGGCGGACATCATGAGGTTGCGGCCGGGCCTCAATTTTAACTTCACTGTCATGGAGCTCTACGCGACGCTCCAGGAGTTGTTCACGCACGACCCGCAGCATCCCGAAGTGTTCAGGTTGCCGAGGGGCGTCGTTCCGCTGTGCAACAACTCCGCACTCGACCGCATCCGTGCAATAATGCCGTTGTGCGATTCGCACGGAATTGATCCAGCCTGGATAGAGCCTGCGGATGATGTCGTTCGGGCGTTCTTCGACAACTTGATAGAAGTGTCGGTCGACACCGACGAGACGAAGGGCCTCACCCGGGACACCACCGACGACGAGCTCAAGCGTATCGCCACCAGGATGGAAGAGGCGGCGGCAGCCGCCGCTGCGGGCGGGTTTGGGTTCACCGTGGAGGAAGCAGAGGCAGCCGAGGCGGCAAGCCTTGCCGACCGAGAGGAGGTCCACCAAGCATGACGTCGGGCCGAGTGGGCCCGCCGAGGAGACGAGCGGCTCGTTGGAGATCGGCTCCTCTTCCTCTTCGTCTTCGGACAGCCTGCCGCAAGTAGAGCCTCCGGCTCCGCAAGCAGGGCCCCCGGCTCCACAAGCAGAGCCCCCGGCTCCACCACGAAAGCATCTTCGCAAGGCCGGGGACGTAGCGGAGCGGCGGGCGAGTCAACCCCCGCCGCGCCGCACGACACGCTCCACCGTGGCAAGTTCTGTTGCCGCGGGAACACCTCGCGCTGCAGCGGCAACTGGGGCGGGGTCCTCTCGGCCTGCCGCCCCAGCGCCCGCCAAGCGGCCAAGAGATCCCACTCCCCCGCCTCCTCGCGCCGGAGGTGGGCCAGGCTTTGACTTCTCCGCGCTCAGCTCCGACGAGGAAGAAGGAGAGTAAGATCCTTGTTGTATTTGCATGTCTTCAATACTTGTTGTCTTGTATTGTATCTCATTTGCCTTACTCTGAACTCATCCCTTTTTAGAACGCTGGCCCAGAGAATGGCAAAGAGGGCCAAGGTCCCGGTGATCGTTATCGAGGATGACCCCTCCGTGGGAGCAGGGGGTGCGCCCGAGATAAACTTGCCGGACCCGACGGCTGTTCTTCAGAGCAGCCCCCAGCGCAGCCCCCAGCGTAAGTATATGGTTTACTTCCAGCTGTTAGGCGTGCACAGATACTCTTTGCTTGCTGATATCTGACCGTTGGCTTATGTAGGAGCAGAGCAGCTCCACCAGGAGCGCCCGGAGGCCACCCCCGACGTGCCACCTACTTCGACTACGCCGCCAAGGGAGAATTCTCCGGCAAGGGAGAGCTCCCCGACAAGGGAGAAGTCCCCGACGAGGGAGAGTTCCCCGGCGAGGGAGAAATCTCCGGCAAGGGACAGTACCAGCGAACCCCCGGCAGCGGAGATCCCCACCACCGAGCCTGGTACAGGTACTCCTTGCTTCTAAACCCCCCTTGGGTTCTTCTTTTTGGATATCTGCTTGAATTTTCTTCTTTTTCCGGCCGTCAGATCCATCCACTGTGGAGCCGATGGAGACCGAAGTCGTTATTGACGACGCCACTGCCACCGAGGAAACGGCCGGTGCTGATGATCCCGCCGGCGAAGAGGCCGCCAAGGCTGCCGCCGCAGCAGCTGACGAGGGGTCCGGCGATCGTACTGACGACCCTGGGGCCACAGGAGCGACAGGCGCTACACCGACCGCTGATCCTCCCGCCGCTGCCGCAGCGTCAGGCTCCGAGGAACCCCAGCCAGGCGTCTACTTGAAGGCTGGCGCTAGCATCTTCATCAACCTCCCCTGGGCGTCAACGTCCAGGGCACCAGTCGAAGGAGAAAGCTTCGACGTGGAGGTGCTTGCCTCCGCTGGGCTGACGTTGGTCGACGCACCAAGCAGCAGCAGCGACGAGCCCGAGGAGGAGTGACTGCTGCGGAAGCTGGTGTCGCTCTACCGCGCCCGCCAGGCCAAACTGGAGTCCCGCGAAGCGCTTGTCGCGAAGGCGGGGGTGGACGTGGAGAAGCGCGCGGAGGAGCTCCGAGGCCTCAACCAGGCAGCTCTCCAGTCGCTGGCGGCGGAGCGGGTGCAACTCGATGAGGCGCAGAAGGCTTTCATCCTCGAGAAGGCAGAGGCTGCAGAGCAACAGCGGCTCGCCGCCGAGGAGCTATCCGCGCGGGATGGTGAGTTGGTGCAGCTGAAGGCCAGCCTGGACAACCACGAAGAGGAGCTTGCGGCGCGCGAGCGAGCACTCGGCGGAGCCCTCAAGGAAGCAAAGGACGCTGCCGCAGCTGCCGAGGCCGCCAAGAAAGAGCTGGAGGCGAAAGTGGCGCAGCTGGAGACTGATCTCAAGGTGAGCGGTGAGGCGCTTTCCGCGCTCAAGCATGAGCGCGAGAAGGACGCCTACACCTTTGGCGATCTGCAGGGCCGTCTCGCCGAAAAGGTCAAGGAGCTTGGCGCCGCCAAGGACTCCAACGTTGATCTTGAGCTGAAGCTGGCTACTTTGACCAAGACGCTGGACGGCGCCAAGGAGCAGGAGGCGGCCTTGAAGAAGGAGATCGAGGCCGACCAGGCGCTGCTGGAGAACATCGCTGCCACCCAGAATGAGTTCAAGGAACTGTGGAGCGGTGGACGGAGGGCCTTGTGAGCGCTGCCGCGGGCATCGACAAGGAGTTGGCGTTGCTGGGGGTGGAGGATCTTGGGTATTCCTCTGACGAGAGCCTCCCATCTAGCGCCAAGCTCACCTTGTTCTTTAAAGGCGTGGCGACGGCCCTCCAGCAACTCCGGGAGAGGATCCCAAAGCAGCTGGCCAACGAGTCGCGCGAGATCTGCGCGGGAGCTCTCAAAAAGGTGCTGATGAAGGTGGCCTTCCGCAACCCGGGCCTCCGCCTCGCTAACGTCCTCAGGTCCCTGCCGCCTGAAGCTCATCTGGAGGATCTTCAGACCCTCGTCGCACTCATTGTGGACAAGGTGAGCGGGATCAAGAGGGTTGAGGGCGACCGCGCGTACTAGGCCGCCTATTTTCTTCTTTTCTCGTCGCCGCTGGTCATGTTATGAAAACAGTTTATTAGAGCCGCGACAAGCTATCTTGTAATATAACTTTGTTTCATGTGACGATTGCAATGCTATTCCCTTTACTCGATTCCCTCCTTTGTATGTTTTTGCCCTACGCTTTTAGGGAACCTGCCGGCGTAGGCACCTTTGCCGCGAGGGCTGAGTGCGGGACGTCAGCAGCCTGCTGGCGGTGCCGTTACCGACAAGAAACCTTGTCGCGACTAGTCGCATCTCGCTTAAGTTGCTGAGTGAACTCGAAACAAAGTAAGGGCGCGACTCTAGTCGCGACACACTTAAGCTGTTGAGCAAACTCGAAGCAAAGTAAGGGCGCAACTAGCCACGAGCTGGTTCCTTCGCGCACGGGTTTTCCATACAAAGCATGGTCGTTTCAAGGAAAATAACTTAAAGTTAAAAAATCTGATTGCTCAAACTTTGGCACTTAGCTTTTTTGTCGTTTGCTCCTCGGCAAGGCGAAATTTTTCCTGAACGGCGCCGGGTCCATACCATTATCTTCCCATCCCCCCCCGGCTAACTTGTGGGCGAAGGATCCTTCCTTTCCTTGAGAAAAAGAAAAGAGAAAACAATAGTATGGAGCCTTATGGCTCGTTATTGCTTAGCGAGGGGGGCTCGCTGCACAAAGTGTCAGACAATTTATGCAGAAAGGCATGAAATTGACAGGGTGTACGGAGCACGTGAGTTTTATTTATGGTGAGGGTCTGCGTCTGGCTTTGTACAAAGGATTACATGCAACAGCGGCAAGACTTGTACAAAATGGTGGTTGCCGAACAGGGTCCGACAACCGCGCCTTACGGGTAAAACTTACGAAGATGCTCGATGTTCCAGGAGTTGCTCACCGGAATGCCATCCTCGGTCTCAAGGCGGACAACGCCAGGCCTCATGACTCGTTTCACCCGGTAAGGGCCTTCCCACTTTGGCGTCAACTTGTTGGAATTCTTGGCGGAATGAACACGCCGAAGAACAAGGTCGCCTTCCTCGAGACTTCTGGCTTTAACTTTGCGGCTGTGGTAGCGGCGCAAAGCTTGCTGGTATCGAGCAACTCATACAGCAGCCTGAAGACGGTCCTCCTCAAGGAGCAGCGCGTCATCTCGCCGCAGCTGCTCTTGCTCAAGCTCATCATAAGCGAGCACTCGAGGTGACCCGTATACGAGTTCCGTGGGGGTAACTGCCTCTGCTCCATAGACTAGAGCGAAAGGTGTCTGGCCAGTGGCTCGATTTGGCGTCGTCCTGATCGACCAAAGAACCACCAGCAGCTCCTCGATCCAGTTTCTTCCGCACTTGTGCAGCCTGTCGAAAGTCCGGGTCTTGAGTCCACGCAGCACTTCAGCGTTTGCCCTCTCTGCTTGACCGTTGCTCCTGGGGTGAGCAACAGAAGCGAAGCAGACCTTGGCGCCAAGGTCTTGGACGTACTGCATGAAGTTGCGACTCGTGAATTGTGTACCGTTGTCGGTGATGATCCTGTTAGGGATTCCAAAGCGGCAAACAATCGACCTGAAGAACTTGACTGCTGACTGTGCTGTCACCTTCCTCACTGGTTCCACTTCTGGCCACTTTGTGAACTTGTCGATTGCGACGTACAAGTACTCAAAGCCCCCGACTGCTCGGGGGAAAGGGCCGAGGATGTCGAGCCCCCAGACCGAAAATGGCCAGGATAAAGGGATTGTCTAGAGAGCTTGAGCTGGTTGGTGTATCTGCTTGGAATGGAACTGGCACGCTTCACACTTGGTTACTTGTGCAGTTGCATCCTGGAGGGCTGTCGGCCAAAAGAAACCTTGCCGGAACGCTTTGCCGGCAAGTGCTCTGGCGCCAATGTGATGACCACATATGCCTCCATGCACCTCTGCCAACAGCTTCTGTCCATCTTCCCGGGGAATACACTTCAATTTCACTCCGTTGAGCCTTCTTCTGTACAGTGCGTTGTCAACGAACTGGTACATACTAGACTGCCGGGCTACTCTTTCCGCTTCTTCTGGCTCCTCGGGAAGTTCTCCTGACTGGAGGAAACGGACGATCTGCTGTGCCCATGCTGGAGCCTGCGGCTCGACAACAAAGACTAAAGGCATATCTGCTGCTGCGGGAACATCCGCTTCTACGGCGAGAACCCGCGGTTTAGCCGGAGCTTGATGATCCCCGGCAAGTTTGCCGGAGCGAAACTTGTCGGGAGCGTCTGCTTCAAAGAAACAAACCTTGGGGCTTGTCGGAGCAGACTGCTCCTCAACACTCTTGGCGTTGATCTTGGGGACCTTCTTGGTGGCGGCTTCGGGAAGCTCAACCGGAAGATAGTCACCAGAAGTCAACTTCCTCTTCCTGCTCTATCCAGTTGGTGGCGTCACGGATGGTTGAGTCAGCTTGAGCACAAAGATCCCTGGTTCCACAGGTAACTTAAATGCCGCGCACTTTGACAGGCCGTCAGCGATGTCGTTCTGAGCTCTAGGAACATGTTCCATCTGTAGGCCGACAAAGCGCTCTTCCAGCTTCCTCACTTCATCAACGTAAGCTTCCATCAACGGACTCTGATAATCCTTGTTTACTTGGCGGACGACGAGCTGCGAGTCACCCCTGACAATGAGCTGCTTGATCCCAAGGTCTGCCGCGATCCTGAGACCGGCGAGCAATCCTTCATACTCCGCAGTATTGTTTGTTGCTTGCTCCTTGGGAAAGTGCATCTGGACCACGTACTTGAGGTGCTCTCCGGTGGGTGCGACAAGCAGCGCCAGCACCGGCGCCTTGTAGCGAGAACGCGCCATCAAAGTACATCAACCACTCTTTGTTTGCTTCCTTGACGGGGATGCTCGTCTCTGGGGTTTCTTCGTCAGGTGTTGGCGTCCACTCTGCTATGAATTCTGCCAATGCTCTACTTCGAATAGTTGAAGTGCTCTCAAACTTGAGGCCAAAGCTCGACAGTTCCAATGACCACTCAACAATCCTGCCTGTTGCTTCTGGATTCTGTAGTATCCTCTTCAGCGGAAAGCGAGTGACAACTGTGATCTCATGTGCTTGGAAGTAATGGCGTAGCTTCCTCGAGGCCATAAGAAGGCTGAAAAGCAACTTCTGCACACCAGAGTACCTCGACCTAGCCCCCTGCAGAAGGGGACTTACAAAGTAGACTGGGCGCTGCACCATTTTCTTCTGTATCCCTTCGCACATCTGCGCAGATCTATCTTCGTCAGGACCAGAGCTCGTCGGGGAAGCCCCTTGCTTGTCGCTGGACGCGCTTGCCGCGGTTGCTGGCTCATCATCTGCCTCTCTCTCCGCTACTAACACAGCACTAACCACTTGATTGGTTGCCGCCAGATATAGCAGCAACTTCTCTTGTGGTTTAGGTGCGACAAGTATTGGAGTGGAGGACAGGTATCTCTTCAAGTCCTGCAGCGCAGCCTCCGCTTCCGGAGTCCATTTCATTGGACCTGCCTTTTTCAAGATTTTGAAAAACGGCAGGGCGCGCTCAGCAGACTTAGAGATAAACCCGCTGAGAGCCGCCACGCAGCCGGCAAGTTTTCGTACATCCTTGACGCGCTTCGGTGCTTCGATCTGCTCAATGGCCTTGATCTTGTCGGGATTGGCTTCAATCCCCCGCTGGGACACAAAGAACCCGAGAAGCTTGCCGGAAGGGACTCCAAACACACACTTCTCGGGGTTGAGCTTGAGGCTAATCTTACGCAGATTTGCAAAAGTTTCTTCTAGATCTTGAATCAAAGTTAACTTGTCCCTGCTTTTGACCACTATATCATCCATGTAGGCTTCCACATTTCTGTGTATTTGCGGCTCAAAAGCAGTATGGACGACCCTTGCAAATGTTGAACCAGCATTCTTCAAACCGAAAGGCATTCGTACAAAACAGTACGTGCCACATGGAGTGATGAACGCGGTTTGCTCCTCATCCTCTTCTGCCATGAAGATCTGATGGTATCCTGAGTATGCATCAAGAAACGAAAGCAAGTCGCATCCGGCTGTGGAGTCGACAATCTGGTCAATGCGCGGCAAGGGAAATGGGTCTTTGGGACAAGCTTTGTTGACATCGGTGAAGTCGATGCAAAGTCTCCATTTCCCGTTCGCCTTGCGCACGACTACAGGATTGGCCAACCACGTAGGATGGAGCACTCCTCTGACGAGGCCTGCTGCTTCCAACTTCTTGATCTCTTCGGCGATGAACTCTTGGCGCTCCATCGCTTGTTTCCTGACTCTCTGCTTGACGGGTCGCGCGTGAGGACAGACGGCGAGGTGGTGCTCGATTACTTTCCTGGGAATGCCGGGGATGTCAGATGGTTGCCACGCAAACACGTCGACATTCGCCCGCAGGAAAGCAACGAGTGCGCTTTCCTATTTAGGGTCGAGAGTGGCACTGATGGTGAAGGTACCACCAGTGCCGTCCTCCTTGGCGGACACCTTCTTGGTTGCTGGCGGAGCTGCCATTGTCTTCTTACACTTGCCGGTGGAGCTCGATGGTGCGTCCTCGACGGTAGCGCAGCACTCCGAAGAGGTGCGCTTGCCGGAGTGGGCATCAGAGCTCTTGCCGGACTTGGTCTTCTTCTTCCACCCGGGAGCTTCAGCGGCGAGTGTCTCGCGATCCGCGGCGGCTACTGCTTCCCGGTAGATCTTCTCGGCACAGATGAGAGCGTCTTTCTTGTCGCCATGTACAGGGATGACACTTATCGGGCCTGGCATCTTCAGCATGTTGTACGCGTAGTGAGAGGCCGCCATGAACTTGGCGAGCGCTGGACGGCCGAGAATTCCATTGTAAGGCAATGGAAAATCGGCAACGTCGAAAGTGATCCTCTCAGTCCTGAAGTTCAACTCACTGCCACATGTCACCGGCAGCGTGATCTTCCCCTTCGGCTTGCTCCTTCTCGGGTTGATTCCTTGAAACGTGTCGGTCTCTTCGAGCTCGCTGTCAGGGACTTGGAGTCTCCGAAGTACAGCGGAGGAGATCAGGTTCAAGCCGGCCCCGCCGTCAACTAGCATCTTAGTGACCTTGAGGTTGCGGATAGTTGGTGAGACCAACATCGGCAAACACCCGACAGCAGTTGTGCGATCGGGGTGGTCCTCAATATCAAAGATGATAGGCGTGCTGGACCATTTCAGAAGCTTGCGTGACTCGACGGGTGGTTCTGCTGCATTAACTTCCCGCACCCACTGCTTGAGTTGGCGGTGTGAAGTATGCAGGGAAGCACCGCCGTCAACGCACAAAACTTCTGTGGCTTTCTGGAACTCCTGCTCGCTGGTCTCGGCGTCATCCATGTCTTCGTCGTCATCGTCATCTTCATCCTTGTCGCGGCCGCGGGGAGGTCTGTCGCCTTGCCGCTGCTTGGTGTTGCCGCGGCGTCCCCCCCCCCCCCGGCCAGTGCGCTTCGTACCAGATCCTCTAGCACCTCCTTGGGTCTTCTCCTTGTCGCGTCGCTCGTACTCGGCCTTTTGCAGCTCAACGAGCTGTTCGACCTTCTTGCAGCTCTGGAGGTCATGGCCTTTGGTGCGGTGAATCTTGCAGTACTGCTTGTTGGTGCCATCCTGCTTGTCGGTGGCCGCCACAGCCTGGCAGTTGGCGCATGCGGCAACCTCCTTGCCGGAGCCATCAGTCTTGGCTGTCTTGGCGCCACCTTCATTGCCGGATTGCTCGACAACTAGCACCTCTTTGCCTTTCCTCTTCCTGTTGTTCCGCCGCCTGTTTTTGCTTGCTGGGGCGGCATCATCGCTGTCAGATCCTGCGGTTCCTACGTTTTCTCCGGGGAGTTTCCTTCCTTCCTCAGCACGTGCACATCTGTCGGCCAGGGCATACAGCTCGCTGACGTCTCTGCTCTTGCACATCGCCATCTCTTCCCGCATCCTGCGGTTGCGCACGTTCTGATGGAACGCACTGATGACCGCGGCAGGGTGGACGTCTGGGATGTTGCATTGCACTTGGCTGAATCTCTGGATGTACTTACGTAGAGGCTCCCCTTCCTTCTGGGCAAGCAGGTGAAGATCACTCTCCTGTCCATGGGGTTTGTGGCCGCCTGTAAAGGCGCCGACAAACTGATGGCATAGGTCCGCCCAGGAAGATATGGAGTTTTCCGGCAAGTGCATGAGCCAGGACCTGACGTTGGGCTTGAGCACCAGAGGGAAGTAATTGGCGAGGATCTTGTCGTCCCGCCCCCCGGCAGCCTGCACCGCAATGGTGTAGATGCTGAGGAACTCCGACGGATGCAGCCTGCCGTCGTACTTCTCTGGTACGTCTGCCTTGAAATTCTTCGTGCTGGGCCACTGGACTTGCCGCAACTCACGGGTAAATGCAGGGCAACCTACCGCGTACGGCAGGTCGCCTGGTTCCCCTGGCGCTTGCATATCGACAGTGGGGCCAGCGCGTCGGTCTGATTGACGCCGCGTTTCTCTCCGGCGCTCGATGCGGGTGCGGGCGTCTTCTTGCTGCCATTCGTGAAGAACGTGGCGCTGATCGCGACGAGTTCGCGGATCTGAGGAAGCAGTGGAGTCGCTGTCGTGGCGGACCCGGCGAGTCGGCGATCTTGGCCTTTGGGGCGGAGAGTGCACGGTGGTTGCACCCCCACCGGTTTTGTCGCCATCGGCTCGCACTTGGCTGGCCTGCCGCGGCTGCGATGTGGTCGCTGGCCGCGGAGTGTCGCTGTTGGCGAAGACGATGAGACTCTGAATGGTGGCCCTCCAGTCGTCGATCTTGTATGGCGCTGGAGGGAAGTCTAGGAGCAGTTGAGCTCGCGCTAGAGCTTCTACTGGGGTGGCAGGTAGTGGTGGCGAATGGTGCGAGGAGCGGGATATACTCGGGCTCCCAACGATGTTGGAAGGAGTAGTATTCCGTCCAGGCGACCGTGCCTCGCTCGCGCCAGCACGTCGGCGTGCATGTTGGCCTTGAGCGTCCCGGGATCCGCTAGCTCGATTTGGGTCTAGCGAGCGTATGGTACTGTGAGTACCACGACGTTGTCGGTCCTGCACCTCTTGAGATGGGCGCGGTGCGTCTACGGACGCCCGGTCATCGGGGGAGCCGACTACGCCGCCAGCGGGCAGCGCGGTCTTGTCTTTGGACTTGTTGGCACCGTGGGCTCCCTCGTCGGTGCCCGTTCCACCGCCGGCGTTCTCCCCGCCGGCCGTTTGCTGCGGCGGCGGTGGATTCGACGCAGACGGCGCAGCCGCCTCCGAAGCCTTCTTCTTCGGCGGCATGTCGATGAAGTCGATGAAGATTCAGCTCGCGTGAACGCCGGATCAGGTTCACACAACCTCGACGCCCCCTACCTGGCGCGCCAGAGATGCCGGGGTTTCCTGGGCTCCCCGAGCACCTATGGGGACAGAGCCCCTTTTCGGTTCGGCGGGGGCGGAGGTCGCGCGAAGAGCGGATCGAGGCGAGGCACGCGGGGGAAGGTTTTTTACCCAGCTTCGGAGCTCTCCGGAGAGATAACACTCCTACTGCTGCTTTGTGGATTGTATTGGGTTCTTGCTCGGGAGCGCCGAGTGCTACAGTACACTCGAGCAGCTAACGAGACCGAGCGCTTCTCTGAGGATCGATCCCCCCCTACGTTGTGCACGGGCCTCCTTTTATATGTTCAAGGGGTCTCCAACAGGTGGCAACGTAGGTAAGGGCAAAAGTGTAAATATGCTGTGGTAGGTACATCTACCTACACAGTGTATCATACCTAACCCTGACGGCAGGGACAAAGGCATTAAATGCCCGTCTACGTCGCCCAGACGATGCAGAAAAGGGACCGTCAGGGGCGCCATCGCTCGCCACGATGGCGATCCTGTCAGCGCTGCATGCCATAGTGTACCCCTGGCTGCACAGCCTCCCGCCACGTACGCTGGGAAGGGTCCCGGAGCGACACGTGGGTGGGTGAGCTGGAGCGCGGGTACAGAGTGGCTGCCTGCCGCGGCAAGTGCCTTGCCGCGGCCGTTGCCTTGTCGCGCCCGGGAACTTGTCGCTCGCCGGGTCCTGCCGGGACGCGTGGCGTGCTGCGGCAGGTTCTTTGAGATGCTCTTATTGGGCTTCCCGGCAAGCTCTTCTTGCCAGGGTCTTGTACCTTGAATGGCCTTCCCGGCAAGCTCCTCTTGCCGGGGACTTGTCTCCTTGACTTAAATACTTTGCTCTTGGATGGCTTCAAAGGATCTGCGGAGGACTTTGGTGGTCCCCCAGCGGGCCTTGCCGCGGGGTGCTGCGACTGCCCGTGCACAAGTTTGGGATACTAGAGTACCCCTACTTTAGTACACCGACACTCGCCGATCATCGGGCAAGTCTGTCAAAGTCCATACTTTGTTTTCATGCATGGATCCTATCTCGGATTGCATGGCTTTGAGCCATTTGTTGGAATCTGGGCCCGCCATTGCTTCTTCATAGTTCGAAGGTTCACCGTTGTCTAACAACATGATTTCCAGGACAGGGTTGCCGTACCACTCTGGTGCGGAACGTGTCCTTGTGGACCTACGAAGTTCAGTGGGAACTTGATCTAAAGTTTCATGATCATCATCATTAACCTCCTCTCTAGTCGGTGGAGGCACCACAGAAACATTTTCTTGAGCTGTGCTACTTTCCGGTTCAAGAGGCAATACTTCATCAAGTTCCACTTTCCTCCCACTTACTTCTTTCGAGAGAAACTCTTTCTCCAGAAAGGACCCGTTCTTGGCAACAAAGATCTTGCCTTCGGATCTGAGGTAGAAGGTATACCCAATGGTTTCCTTAGGGTATCCTATGAAGACGCATTTTTCCGACTTGGGTTCGAGCTTTTCAGGTTGAAGTTTCTTGACATAAGCATCGCATCCCCAAACTTTTAGAAACGACAGCTTAGGTTTCTTCCCAAACCATAATTCATATGGTGTCGTCTCAACGGATTTAGACGGTGCCCTATTTAAAGTGAATGTAGCTGTCTCTAAAGCGTATCCCCAAAATGATAATTGTAAATCAGTGAGTGACATCATAGATCGCACCATATCCAATAGAGTGCGATTACGATGTTCTGACACACCGTTACGCTGAGGTGTTCCAGGCGGCGTGAGTTGTGAAACGATTCCACATTTCCTTAAGTGCATACCAAATTCGTGACTTAAATATTCACCCCCACAATCTGATCGTAAGAACTTGATTTTTCTGTCACGTTGATTCTCAACCTCACTCTGAACTCAACCTTACTCTGAAATTCCTTGATCTTTTCAAAGGTCTCAGACTTGTGTTTCATTAAGTAGACATACCCATATCTACTCAAGTCATCAGTGAGAGTGAGAACATAACGATAGCCACCGCGAGCCTCAACACTCATTGGACCGCACACATCAGTATGTATGATTTCCAACAAGTTGGTTGCTCGCTCAATTGTTCCGGAGAATGGAGTCTTGGTCATCTTCCCCATGAGGCATGGTTCGCACGTGTCAAATGATTCGAAATCAAGGGACTCCAAAAGTCCATTTGTATGGAGCTTCTTCATGCGTTTGACACCTATGTGACCAAGGCGGCAGTGCCACAAGTATGTGGGACTATCATTATCAACCTTACATCTTTTGGTATTCACACTATGAATATGTGTAACATTATGTTCGAGATTCATCAAGAATAAACCATTCACCAGCGGGGCATGACCATAAAACAAATCTGTCATATAAATAGAACAACCATTATTCTCGGATTTAAATGAGTAGCCATCTCACATTAAACGAGATCCAGATACAATGTTCATGCTTAAAGCTGGCACTGAATAACAATTATTGAGGTTTAAAACTAATCCCGTAGGTAAATGTAGAGGTAGCGTGCCGACGACGATCACATCGACCTTGGAACCATTCCCGACACGCATCGTCACCTCGTCCATCGCCAGTCTCCGTTTATTCCGCAGCTCCTGTTTTGAGTTACAAATATGAGCAACCGCACCGGTATCAAATACCCAGGAGCTACTACGAGTACTGGTAATGTACACATCAACTACATGTATATCACATATACCTTTAGTGTTGCCGGCCTTCTTGTCTGCTAAGTATTTGGGGCAGTTTCGCTTCCAGTGTCCCTTTCCCCTGCAATAAAAGCACTCAGTTTCAGACTCGGGTCCATTCTTTGACTTCTTCCCGGTAGCTGGCTTACCGGGCGCATCAACTTCCTTGCCATCCTTCTTGAAGTTCTTCTTACCCTTGCCTTTCTTGAACTTAGTAGTTTTATTGACCATCAACACTTGATGTTCCTTTTTGATTTCTACCTCTGCTGATTTCAGCATTGAATACACCTCAGGAATGGTCTTTTCCATTGCCTGCATATTGTAGTTCATCACAAAGCTCTTGTAGCTAGGTGGGAGCGACTGAAGGATTCTGTCAATGACCGCCTCGTCCGGGAGGTTAATGTCCAGCTGGGACAAGTGGTTGTGCAACCCAGACATCTTGAGTATGTGCTCACTGTCAGAACTATTTTCCTCCATTTTACAACTGTAGAATTTGTCGGAGAGTTCATATCTCTCGACTCGGGCATGAGCTTGGAAAACCATTTTCAGCTCTTCGAACATCGCATATGCTCCGTGTTGCTCAAAACGCTTTTGGAGCCCCGGTTCTAAGCTGTAAAGCATGCCACACTGAACGAGGGAGTAATCATCAGCACGCTGCTGCCAAGCGTTCATAACGTCTTGGTTCTCTGGGATGGGTGCTTCACCTAGCGGTGCTTCTAGGACATATTGTTTCCTGGCAGCTATGAGGATGATCCTCAGGTTCCGGACCCAGTCCGTATAGTTGCTGTCATCATCTTTCAGCTTGGTTTTCTCTAGGAACGCGTTGAAGTTGAGGTTGACATTAGTGTGGGCCATTTGATCTATAAGACATATTGCAAAGTTTATTTAGACTAAGTTCATCTAATAAAATTATATAATGAACTCCCACTCAGATTAGACATCCCTCTCGTCATCTAAGTGATACATGATTCGACTTGACTAGACCGTGTCCGATCATCACGTGAGACGGACTAGTCATCATCGGTGAACATCTCCATGTTGATCGTATCTTCTATACGACTCATGTTCGACCTTTCGGTCTTCCGTGTTCCGAGGCCATGTCTGTACATGCTAGGCTCGTCAAGTTAACCTAAGTGTTTTGCATGTATAAATCTGGCTTACACCCGTTGTATGTGAACGTTAGAATCTATCACACCCTATCATCACATGGTGCTTCGAGACAACGAACTTTAGCAACGGTGCATAGTTAGGGGGAACACTTTCTTGAAATTATTGTTAGGGATCATCTTATTTACTACCGTCGTACTAAGCAAATAAGAAACAAAACATGATAAACATCTCATGCAATCAAATACTGACATGATATGGCCAATATCGCATTGCTCCTTTGATCTCCATCTTCGGGGCGCCATGATCATCTTCGTCACCGGCATGACACCATGATCTCCATCATCATGATCTCCATCATCGTGTCGTCATGAAGTTGTCATGTCAACTATTACTTCTACTACTATGGCTAACGCTTTAGCAATAAAGTAAAGTAATTACATGACATTTATGTTGACACGAAGGTCATAAATAAATTAAGACAACTCCTATGGCTCCTGCCGGTTGTCATACTCATCGACATGCAAGTCGTGATTCCTATTACAATAACATGATCATCTCATACATCACATATATCATTCATCACAACTTTTGGACATATCACATCACAAAGCACTTGCTGCAAAAACAAGTTAGACGTCCTCTAATTGTTGTTGCATGTTTTACGTGGCTGCAATAGGGTTCTAGCAAGAACGTTTTCTTTCCTACGTAAAAGCCACAACATGATTTGCCAACTTCTATTTACCCTTCATAAGGACCCTTTTCATCGAATCCGCTCCAACTAAAGTGGGAGAGACAGACACCCGCTAGCCACCTTATGCAACTAGTGCATGTTAGTCGGTGGAACCTGTCTCACGTAAGCATACGTGTAAGGTCGGTCCGGGCCGCTTCATCCCACAATACCGCTGAAGCAAAATAAGACTAGTAGCGTCAAGAAAGTTAGCAACATCTACGCCCACAACAAATTTGAGTTCTACTCGTGCAAAGAGAATTACACATAAACCTGGCTCTGATACCACTGTTGGAGAACGTTGCAAAAAACAAAAAAAATTCCTACCCACAAGATCAATCTATGGAGTCAACTAGCAACGAGAGGAGAGTGCATCTACATACCCTTGTAGATCGCGAGAGGAAGCATTCAAGAGAATGGGGATGATGGAGTCGTACTCTCCGTGATCCAAATCACCGATGACCAAGTGCCGAACGGACGGCACCTCCGCGTTCAACACACGTACGGAGTGTCGGCGTTCTGGGAACGGGGGTCCCCAGACTTGCCTGCCTGCAGCCTGCGGCGTGGCTCAAAGGGGGGCCTAGCACGGCCCAACTTCATCAACACAAGACCCAAGACCCTAGCGAGGGGCCAAGCCTCGCGGGGCGAACGTCACAGCACTTCCTCAGGCATGGCCTCGTCAGGCTGGCTCACGAGGAGGCGGAGAGATCAAGGCGGGGTACCTCGCGAGGTGCCCATGACGCAAGCCATGACGACCAAGGGCGCCAAGCGGGCGCCAGCCCGCGCAGTGTCCTCCCTTTCCTCTTTGGTGCAAAGGGGGCAAGCGCAGGCGAGAGGATCAATCAAAGGCATCCATTTCGGTGCAACGAGACCAAGACCAGTCCAACGGTGGGAAGGAGGTCATCGTGGAGCCCAGAACGGCGTCACCAGAGGGCCTTTGGCAGGTGAGGACCAACTTTAGTCAGGATAAGTGTACCAGATGTTCCCCTTCGAATTGGCCAATTGTTGGCGCCCTTCCCGCTCAATATTTGGGAAGAGGCCCAGGGCCTTTGCCTATAAATAGGACTAGCCACCCCCAGGGTAGAGGGATCTGGCGATCGCATCATTAAGGAGAATTCGGTATCTAGCCATCAGAGCAAGCAAAGAGAGAGAGAGAGAAGGGCGGCTGAACTCCTCCTAGTAGTCCGTCCCCCTAGCCAAGAACAGACCCTCACGAGGCTATTCTTCCCTGTATTGTTCTTCATCACCAGCCCGAGAGGCAATCCACCACACCACACTGGAGTAGGGTATTACACGACATCGGTGGCCCGAACCAGTATAAACTCTGTGTCTTTTGTGTTGTTCCTTTGGTAGTTTAGATCCTTGCGAGACGGAGAGGTAGAGGGCATAATCTCCACGCACACCCCAGAGCTCGAACCTTAAGGGTCTGCCGGAACCCGAAATCCGACATTTGGCGCACCAGGTAGGGGTGTGCCGGAATTTGTCTTCCACCGCTCCGCTCTCCGCCGACCGTCGCGTCCATGTCTGACGCTCGTCGGGCCCGCGCCGAGCGCCGGGCCGCCATCGCTTCCTGCATCGCCCAGACGGCTCCCGTCGGTAGGCGTCCTCGTCGTTCTCCGTCGCCCGCCGTCAACGCCGCCACCGGCCCGGCGGGGAACGAGCAGCAAGCGTCGTCTCAGCACCCGTCCATGCGGCAAGACGGCCGCACCACTACTCCATCACTCGCACCAGCTGGCTCTTCGTCCCGCGCGCTCCGTGCACCCTTGGAGGCTCGAGCTGCGCTCATCGCAGCAAATGAGCTCCTGCGCTACCGTCCCGTCGACGACGTCTACGAAGAGTGGCTCGACCTTGTCGCCGAGCTCGTCCGCGCCGCAGGGGGCTCTCCTGCGCCGTCCGCTCCGCTGCGCCGCACCCCGCCACGCGCTGGCAATGAAGTTCCGGGGGCGTACCAGCCGCCTCCTCTCCAAGAAGACGCCGCGGCTCCAAGGCGCGTGGCCCCTAGGCGGAACCCGCTCCGTCAGGCGCCAGCCCAGCAAGAACGGAGCTGCCAAGAAGTCCCTCGACCGCAAGAGGTTGCCCGGGCGCTTCCTGCTCCGGCTCGCCGTGACCCTGCTCCGGCTCCGGCATGTCAAGACCCTGCATTGCTCCCAACTGCAGCGCATGGGGACCCGCAAGGCCAAGCTCTCCCTCAACCGAAGCCTCCCCGTGGCCACAGCAGTCTGCCGCGCCTACACCACCGAGCTGCGCAGCGTCGCCTGGCCCGGCAAGTTCAAGCTGGACCTGCCTCCTCGCTACGACAGCACAACCGACCCTGTTGAGTTCCTCCAGCTCTATGAGCTGGGCATCGAAGCTGCCAGTGGAGACGAAAAGGTCATGCGAACTGGTTTCCCATGGCACTCAAGGAAGGAGCTCGCACCTAGCTCCTGAACCTGGCCCCAGGCACGATCTCTTCCTGGGACCAGATGCGCACCCGCTTCATCGCCAACTTCCAAGGTACTCGTGACCGGCCGCCTGCCGTGAGAGACATGCGCCGCATCAAGCAACAACCCGGAGAGACCCTGCAAAAGTACATCCAACGCTTCAACAGTGCGCGCCTCAAGATCCCCAGGGTGTCCGAGGAAGCCATCATCTCGGCCTTCTCCGATGGCGTGTGTGACGTCAAGATGAAGGAGGAGCTGGCGATGCATGAAGACCTGTGCACCTCCCTGGAGCTGTTCAACTTGGTGACCAAGTGCGCCAGGGCTGAGGAGGGGCGTCTCTCCCTCCTCGAGCTGCCTTCCGCAGACCCAGAAGAGAAGAAACCCAAGGCCAAGGACGTGAAGCGCAAGGGGGCTGCCGTGCTCGCGGCAGAACCAGACACCAAGCGGGGCAAGGATCTCCACACCCACAACACCAACGAATGCCAAGAACTCCGTGCCGTGTGAGAAGGAAGGATCGGTCGTTGTCCTGACCGTGCCGACCGGGGCTACGGCCGAGGAGGAGGAAGGAACCCAGGACGCTGGGAAGACCGCGGCCCGCGCCAAGGGTGGCGCGATCAACCTCGCGAGGACCGCTGGCGAGACTTGCCTCGCGAGGGGGACTGGCGGGATCAGCCTCGTGAGGATCGCCTGCAGGGCAACGCAGGCCTCCCTCCACTGCCGCCTCAGCCAAGAAGGAACGAGGACCGCCACCAGAACGAGGGGGCTGGGGGCTTCCAGGAGCCACGCGCGATCGCCTGCATCCTGGGCGGAGCTTAAGCCCCAGCCTCCCAACGCATCTTCAAGCAGCTTGCCCGCGAAGTGAATGCAGTCCTCCCCAGGCTCGAAGCTACCGCCCTCTTAGGTGGTCGGCGTGCGCCATCACGTTCAGCTCAGCGGATCAGCTCAAGTGCTCGGCCACAGCCGGGGTCCTCCCGATGCTTCGCTCCCCAGTCATCAGCAACGTACTGGTCACCAGGACCCTCATCGATGGTGGAGCAGGGCTCAACGTCCTGTCCGTGGAAACATTCAACAATCTTCAAGTGCCCTACGACCAGCTTCAGTCGACCAAGCCCTTCTCCGGAGTCACCGACGGTTCCACAATCCCGATCGGGCAGGTCCGCCTCCCTGTCACTTTCGGAGCCCGCAGCAACTACCGCACCGAGCTCATCGACTTCAACATTGCTCACATTCGCCTGTCGTACAACGCCATCCTCGGGTACCCAGCGCTGGCCAAGTTCATGGCCGTGACTCATCATGGTTACAATGTCCTCAAGATGCCAGGAAGTGGCGGAGACATCACGGTGCCGTGTGAAGAAAAGGATGCAGTGTGTTTCCTGGAGCGAGCCTTTCAGGCCGCGTCACTAGAAGACCCAGATCGTGGAAGCACGAGGCTTCCCGAGATCACCCCCAAGAAGAAGAAGACATCATCAGGCTTAGCCCCTCAGGAGGCAAGCCCCTCAGGGCCCGCGTCTGCCCAAGGGGACCCTCCATCCATCGCATAGGAAAGCGCGCCCGGCGCCCTCCTCAGGCAGGGCTCGGGGGCTCTCACCTGGAGGGCCACCGACCTGGCCAGGGTCATGAGGGAGGCGCTTGGGCACCACGTGGAGGCGTGCCTCGAAGCACGTTTCCCTCAAGAAGGAGCAAGGCAAGGGAGGTCAGACCAGCAGGAGTTCGTTAACAAGGCCGTTCAAGAACTAGAGGAGTCGAGAATCATGAGAGGTTGCCGCCGTCTACCAACTGTGGCTCCCCGTCCAGGCGAGGATGGTGGGCTGCGCGTCTGCATCAACGTACCAGGGCTCAATCGGGTCGTCACGATAGAGCGCCTCTGGCCCTCGCAAGTGGGGCGTTCCAGAGGCCCACCCCACAGCTATGTTCGCATGCCTTACGGCTTGCCGAGCGTGGCTCCTGCATACCAGCGCCTCATGAGGGGCATCATGGAGAATCAGGAAGACAGGCGTTCTGCGGTCCTGGCGGAGATGGAGACGATTCGCGAGGAGCCACCAGCACCTCTGGAGCCTCCTTAGGCCCCTGGGCCTGGGGGCTCGCGAGGATCGGCTTCCGCATCCCACCGAGTCTGCTGCACCAACACCACTTCATCCTCGGCATCTTCAGGTGACGTCCTTCAAGCCTCATTTCCAGCTGGGAGCGCCCTCCCAGGGCTGCTTCATTCCCAGGCCGCGTGGGTCCGTCCCTGCGGCGTGTATCCCTTTCTTATTTTTCGGTCATTAGCTTGCTTTGTTGGGGGCGCCCCTCGGGCTGCATCATCCCCAAGCCGCTCGGGCCAGGCCCAGTGGCGTGTATCTCCCTTGCGTTTATTTCTAGCTATGCTTTCGCCTATCATGCTTGATTACTGGATGCCTGTCCACGGCACCTCTCCTTCTCCATGTCGACCACTTGCACGTTAAAGGGGGGGTACCTGAGCATCACGACTCAGGGCTCTTACTGGCTCTCCAGCCCTCACCCTCTGGCCTTGTCCATGGCATCGCGACCTGGCATACCAGCGATGACTGAGACAAGCTCGAGGGCCGGGACCCGAGGACGTAGAGTGTCGGCATCTAACCCAATTTGCAGGAACACATCTCAAGATATGGCCCAGTGCCAGGCGCAACCCGCCTAGAGGTAGGGCCCCGTGAGTCCCGTGCTGGCTCACGGGTGCCCAGATACACCTCACCTAGCCCTACCGTGCCGGCCACGTGTCAGGGCGGGGCTGTACACGCCCCGGGGGCTCCTCCCGGAGGGGAGCCCCCTCCCACGTGCCAGTGGAAGCACCATGCTCCGCGGTGGCTGACGAAACTGCCGAGGAGCGGCTATGCCTGTACACATACGGAAGCGCTATGCTCCGCGCTGGTGATAAACAACCGAGGGTGGCCTCCGGGCCGCGTTAACCTCAGGGAGCCCAGAGCTCAGTGGCTAGCCTCGTCGCAACGCCTCCCCTCGGGAACGCCGCGCGAGGGGGCTAGGCACGGGGGCTATGCCCGGGTCACGCCCAGACGTACGCTGCCCAGCCAGGCCCCTCGGGCCTGGCTCGTCGCGCGTCTCTTCCCTAGCGGAGCCACGGTATGAAGGCCGTTTGAGCGTCAAGGGGGACCCCTGAGCATCGCGACTCAGGGGCCTAACTGGTCCCATAGACCCTCACTCCTTAGTTCTGAAAGGCTATGTTGGGTGAGGTACGCGCGGGGCCGGGCTCTGCAGACATAGAACGGTAGTCTCGCTTGCATCTCACCTCATCGCCCGCTGTTTGCACGTCAAGGGGGACTCCTGAGCATCGCGACTCAGGAGCCTAACTGGCTCCGTAGCCCCTCACTCCTTAGTTTCGAAAGGCTATGCTGGGTGAGGTACGCGCAGAGTCGGGCTCTGCAGACGTAGAACGGAAGATACACCTACATCACGCTTCCCAACTTGTTGTTCGTGCGCCAAGGGGGACTCTTGAGCATCGCGACTCAGGAGCCTAACTGGTCACGTAGCCCCTCACTCCTTTGGTCTCGTCCTGGTTTTCGGTCGGGGCTAATGCTGGGTGAGGTACGCAGGGGACCGGGCTCTGCCGGCGTAGAACACAAGCAAGTAGGGAAGAAAAGCATAAAATTCAAGGAAATTAAAAGCAAAATATTACAGTCCATACTGTCGTCTCAGTACCAAACGCAAGTTTAAATGCCTCCCCGAGGCGTGATGCATGTGCAGGAACTAAAAGAAGAGCAGGAGTAGTAGCGGAGTCACTTGTTGGCGGTGGAGCAGCGCAGAGTGGCTTCGCCTCGTGGAGCAGCAGGACCAGCAGCGCCTTGCTTCGGCTTGGTGCTGAAGGCCCGGAACTTCCCCAGCAGCGCCTCCGCGTGCCCCTTCACGGCTTCGACAACGGCGGCAGCACCCTCGCCGCTCATCGGCTCCAGCAGGCTGTTGAGGTCGGCGCTGGGATCACGAAGGTAGATGTGGGCGAAGACCCACGTCAGCGCAGCGAAAGACAGGACACGCGCCTCGGCCTCAGCCGTGGGGCCAAGGCCAAGGGCGACATCCCCAAGGGCCTGAACCAGGAAGGGAAGCAGCTTGGCGGGGTCGTCCCCGTCACCGGCCAGCGGGCTCTCCAGGCCGCTCTCGTAAAGTGTCTTCAGTGAAGCGTGAGCATCCTTCTCACTGTCCGCGAAGGCCACGCGATCCTCGGCAAGGACCCGGGCCTTGGCGTCCAGCTCGGCCTTCGTCGCCTCCAGCTCCTTCTTCAGCGCCTTAGGCGGTCGCCGCGTTTCTTGAGCTTGGCCTCCCGGTCCTCGATGGCCGCCTCGCGAGCCTTCGTGCCTTCTTCCTGCTCTTGGCGAAGGTGGACCTCCTTCGCAAGCTGGTCTCGTAGGCCCTGCAGTTCGTCCTCCAGCTCCTTGCAGCGACCACGGGCTTCAACTACCTCTCCTAGGGCCGCGTCTCGGGCAGTCTTCGCCTTGAGGGTGGCCTCCCTCTCTCCGTCACAGGTCGTCGAGGCCTGAACCAGCGCCGCCCGAATCGAGGCGTCGGAGCGGATCCACCCCGAAGCCAGCTCCAGGCGCCCGGCCACCAGGCGAGGGTCGGCGCCAAGAAGATCCTGCCGCAGCCGGTCCAGTTCAGCAACGACACGCTCCAGGACGGCAGAAGAAGAAGGAGAAGCATCGGCACGCTCCAAGACAGCAGGAGGAGTTGGGGGAGCAGCAGTCGGTGGAACGGGAGGAGAAGGTAGCGGCGGCGAGACCACAGCATCCTGAGGCGGAGTCTGCTGTGCCCCGACGGCCGTGGTGGCGGCAGCAGGCAGGAGCACCTCGGGAGTCACTTGGGCCATGGGGGCTGGGATCTCCCCAGCCAGCTCAGCCAGGCCTCGCAAGGATGAGCGGGCAGGAGAAGCCCGTGCCTCACGATCGCCTTCACCTGCAGGCGGAGGCGTTGCCGCGGATGGGGCCTCGGGAGCCCCCTTCGGTTTCTTCGCCGTGGGCGCCAGCCTATCTAAGAGGAGCGAACATCAAGCCTCAGCGGCGGGACAAGGAACAAAAAGATGAGGGATCGAGCACTTACGGGTCGTCGCTAGAGGGCTCGAGCAGCCTCCGGCCATACTTGAAGCCTGAGAGCCGGCTGGAGGGGTCAACCTCAGAAGCAGAAGGCGCGTCCGCGGATCGCCCCGGAGCCAGGGCGGACCCGCGGGGGATCAGCCCGGTCCTGTCCTTCTTCGGGATCGGGGGCGAGCTCCCGCTACCCAGCACATCGTCACCCTCATCGTCATCGCTCAACGAAAGGCGGAGAGTACGGGACTTGCGCCGGGGAAGGGGAGCCCTAGACTCTCCGTCAGTTGCCTCAGAGTCAGGGCCCTCTCCCCGCTCCTCTTCGCCCCCCACTCCGCTGGAGTCGCCGGAGGACACGTCCACCAGTCCCTCGGGAGCCACCACAGGCACGGGCCCGTCCCCGTTGAACATGGGCATGGACTCTACCACCTGCTTCTAGTCGTCGCGAAGGAACAAGGGCGTGGGCGCGCCCTCCAACCTTTCCACCTCGCCCCTGACCAGAGATTGGAGAACCGCGGTCAAATCCTCGTCGCCCACAGCCGCGGGGCTCGGATGAGGCCTCCACATCAGAGGTGAGTACTGCCGAAGCGGAGCCAATTGGTGCTCCAGGAACTCCCTCAGCAGCGACGCGCCGGTCAGCTTCGTCGCCGCCGTGCTGGCCGGCTTCAGGTTCGCGTCCATCTTCTCCAGTACCGGCTTCGCGCGGGGGTCTGTAAGCTCCGCCCGGGACCAGTCGCCGGAACTCACGGGCTGCTTCGTGGGTAGGATCGGCCGAGGGTGGATGCGCCCGGCGTCCACCAAGACCCACTTGCTCCTGAAACCCTCAATCCTCTTCCCGGGATTCGAGATGGCAATGGCGCCACCACACGCGACGAAGCTCGCGCATGCGGAAGGGGAACCACGGGTGACCCGGAGGTAGAAGTAGTGGCGCAGCAAGGACACTGAGGGTTGCACCCCCACATGAGCCTCGCAGTAGTAGGCGAAGATCGCCAGGAGAAGGATGGAGTTGGGGTGGAGATGCAGAGCTTTTAAGTTGTAATGGTGGAGGACAGAGAGGAATAACTCGGAAAAAGGAGGCACCAGGCACGCAGTAATGGAGCTTACGAAGAGAGGGTAGAAGGTGCTTCCTCGGCCCTCAGGGGTGGCGGAGCCGACCTTGAACACCCGCGCCCCGTCAATGCCCCGCGCCGCCGCCATCCGGCGCAGCCGGGCAAGGCTCGCCTCCGACACATTCGGCGAGTCCAGGGCAGGCGAAAACCAAGCTTAGGCCGGAGGCTGACGAGGTGCCATGACTTCCTAGGTCACACGGGAAGAGCAGATCTGGGAATTAGGAGGAAGGAAGGAGAGGCGCAAGAAAGGGGATCTGAGCAGCAACCGGAGAAAGAGAAGAGCAAAGCCTGGGCGGGCGCTGCACCTTTAATAACCTGCGCGGTTGCTGAAGCACTCGCGTCCAATCAACCGCCACGCGGTGCCCAAGGCCGCAAGCTGTTAGCGCCCGCGGCGCTTCGCCCTTGCCCTTTCGCCTCTCGGCACGGCCAAGTCCGGGCGCGCCTTGGGCCTGGGGGCTACTGTCGGCGTTCTGGGAACAGGGGTCCCCAGACTTGCCTGCCTGCGGCCTACGGCGTGGCTCAAAGGGGGGCCCAGCACGGCCCAACTTCCTCAACACAAGACCCAAGACCCTCGTGAGGGGACAAGCCTCGCGGGGCGGACGACACAGCACTTCCTCAGGCACGGCCTCGTCAGGCTGGCTCACGAGGAGGCGGAGAGATCAAGGCGGGGTACCTCGCGAGGTGCCCATGACGCAAGCCATGACGACCAAGGGCGCCAGGCGGGCGCCAACCCGCGCAGTGTCCTCCCTTTCCTCTTTGGTGCAAAGGGGGCAAGCGCAGGCGAGAGGATCAAGCAAAGGCATCCATTTCGGTGCAACGAGACCAAGACCAGTCCAACGGTGGGAAGGAGGTCATCGTGGAGCCCAGAACGGCGTCACCACAGGGCCTTTGGCAGGTGAGGACCAACTTTAGTCAGGATAAGTGTACCAGATGTTCCTCTTCGAATTGGCCAATTGTTGGCACCCTTCCCGCTCAATATTTGGGAAGTGGCCCAGGGCCTTTGCCTATAAATAGGACTAGCCACCTCCAGGGTAGAGGGATCTGGCGATCGCATCATCGAGGAGAATTCGGTATCTAGCCATCAGAGCAAGCAAAGAGAGAGAGAGAAGGGCGGCTGAACTCCTCCTAGTAGTTCGTCCCCCTAGCCAAGAACAGACCCTCGCGAGGCTGTTCTTCCCTGTATTGTTCTTCATCACCAGCCCGAGAGGCAATCCACCACACCACACTGGAGTAGGGTATTACACCACATCGGTGGCCCGAACCAGTATAAACTCTGTGTCTTTTGTGTTGTTCCTTTGGTAGTTTAGATCCTTGCGACGCGGAGAGGTAGAGGGCATAATCTCCGCGCACACCCCAGAGCTCGAACCTTAAGGGTCTGCCGGAACCCGAAATCCGACACGGAGCGAAAGACGTCTCCTCCTTCTTGATCCAGCAAGGGGGAAGGAGAGGTTGATGAAGATCCAGCAGCACGACGGCGTGGTGGTGGATGCAGCAATGATCGCAGGAAGGCTTCGCCGAGCTTCTGCGAGAGGGAGAGGTGTAGCAGGGGAGAGGGAGGCACCAAGACTTGAGGTTGATGCCCTCCCTCCCCCCTTTATATAGGCCCCCTAGGGGGGTGCACCGGCCCTAGGAGATGGGATCTCCTAGGGGGCGGCGGCCAGGGGGGAGCCTTGCCCCCCAAGGCAAGTGGGGCGCCCCCCACCCTAGGGTTTCCAATCCTAGGCGCAGGGGGGCCCAAGGGGGGCTGCACCAGCCCACTATGGGCTGGTTTCCCTCCCCACGTCAGCCCATGGGGCCCTCCGAGATGGGTGGCCCCACCCGGTGGACCCCCGGGACCCATCCGGTGGTCCCGGTACAGTACCGGTGACCCCGAATCCTTCCCGATGGCCGAAACTGCACTTCCTATATATAATTCTTCACCTCCGGACCATTCCGGAACTCCTCGTGACGTCCAGGATCTCATCCGGGACTCCGAACAACTTTCGGATTACTGCATACTCATATCTATACAACCCTAGCGTCACCGAACCTTAAGTGTGTAGACCCTACGGGTTCGAGAGACATGCAGACATGACCGAGAAGACACTCCGGTCAATAACCAATAGCGGGATCTGGATACCCATGTTGGCTCCCACATGCCCCACGATGATCTGATCAGATGAACCACGATGTCGAGGATTCAAGTAATCCCGTATACAATTCCCTTTGTCAATCGGTACGTTACTTGCCGGAGATTCGATCGTCGGTATCCCAATACCTCGTTTAATCTCGTTACCGGCAAGTCACTTTACTCGTACTATAATGCATGATCCCGTGACCAACAACTCGGTCACATTGAGCTCATTATTATGATAAATTACCGAGTGGGCCCAGAGATACCTCTCCGTTATACGGAGTGACAAATCCCAGTCTCAATCCGTGTCAACCCAACAGATGCTTTCGGGGATGCCTGTAATATACCTTTATAGTCACCCAGTTACGTTGTGACGTTTGGCACACCCAAAGCACTCCTACGGCATCCGGGAGTTACACGATCTCATGGTCTAAGGAAATGATACTTAGCATTGGAAAAGCTTTAGCAAACGAACTACACGATCTTGTGCCAGGCTTAGGATTGGGTCTTGTCCATCACATCATTCTCCTAATGATGTGATCCCGTTATCAATGACATCCAATGTCCATAGTCAGGAAACCATGACTATCTGTTGATCAACGAGCTAGTCAACTAGAGGCTCACTAGGGACATATTGTGGTCTATGTATTCACACATGTATTACGATTTCCGGATAACACAATTATAGCATGAACAATAGACAATTATCATGAACAAGGAAATATAGTAATAACCCTTTTATTATTGCCTCTAGGGCATATTTCCAACATAAATAGCCTCCACACAAAATCTAACCGTTACACACAACCTGCCAAACTCGGTGGGACCGAATCGTTAAACTCGGTCGGACCGATTTTAGCAAACCTAGTGACCGTTAGGATTTTCGGTGGGACTGAGATGCAACTCGGGAGGACCGATATGGTTAGGGTTTGGGCACAACGTAATATCGGTGTGACCGATTACACAAACTCGATGGGACCGATTTTGGTAATAAGCTAACCAGAGAGTTGGTTAGGTAAACTCGATGGGACCGGTTCGCTCTTTTCGGTGAGACCGAAATGTTACGAAAAGGAAATAGTGAGTTTACATTGCAATCTCGGTGGGACCGATCGCTCACTTCGGTTAGACCGAAACGTTACGAGGGGAAACAGAGAAATTGCAATCCCATCTCAGTGAGACCGAGATCCCTATCGGTGAAACCGAATTGCTAGGGTTTGTGGCAATGGCTATGTCATGTGAAACTCGGTGGCGCCGGATGGAAAGAATCGGTGGGGCCGAGTTTGACTTTTGGTTTAGGTCAAATGTGGATGTGGGAAGATAGTTGAGGGTTTTGGAGCATATCACTAAGCACATGAAGCAAGAGGCTCATTAAGCAACACCTCATCCCTCCTTGATAGTATTGGCTTGTCCTATAGACTCAATGTGATCTTGGATCACTAAAATATAAAACGTAGAGTCTTGATCTTGAAGTTTGAGCCAATCCTTTGTCCTTATAATTTTGAGGGATCCACTTTCCTCATCCATGCCATGCCATCCATTGAGCTTTTCCTAAAATATTAATCTTGGAATAATGTTAGCTCAATGAGCTATATGTTGTTAGGAATTACCAAAACCACCCAGGGATAGTTGCACTTTCACCCGCCACATCTATGATGATATCGGGTTTTTTTCATAATTATCGTCATTGAAGTGTCATAAGCATGATAGGAAAAAAATTCATTCAGACCAAAATGTCATGGGTGTGTCTTTTTTGTAGTGCGTTCGGCTTTGCAAACTCCGCATAGTCAAAATCGATTGACCGGTTGTCACCAAAACCACTATTCACACCGGACCCTTCGCTGCTCGGCTTACGCTAGTGCTACTTGTGATCCGAATTTGTATTTCCCCGAAGAGGATAGGGTGATGCAACACAAGAGAGTTAAGTATTTACCTCAGTTATGAAACTAAGGTTATCAATCCAGTAGGAGAACCAAGCAACACTATGTAAACAACACCTGCACACAAACAACAAATACTTGCAACCCAACGCGTAAAGGGGCTGTCAATCCCTCAATGATATTTAGATAGATTAAATTGTATAGGTTTTGATAAATATATCTAACAAAAATAAAAAAATAAAGAAAAATCGCAGCAAGGTATTTTTGGCTTTAATATGAAAGAAAATAGACCCTAGGGCCATAATTTTCACTAGAGGCCTCTCTCGAGAAAATAGCATACGATGGGTAAACAAATTACTGTTGGGAAATTGGTAGAAAAGCAAATAATTATGACGATACCAAGGCAATGATCATGTATATAGGCATCACATCCAAGATTAGTAGGCCGACTCCTACCTGCATCTACTACTATTACTCCACACATCGACTGCTATCCAGTATGAATCTAGTGTATTAAGTTCGTGGAAAAACAAAGTAATGCAATACGAACGATGACATGATGTAGACAAGATACACTCACGTATGAATAAACCCCATATTGTTACCCTTAATAGCAATGATACATGCATGTCATGTCTCTTTCTGTCACTAAGATTGAGCACCGCAAGATCGAACCCATCACAAAGCACCTCTTCCCATGGCAAGGTAAATCAATCTAGTTGGCCAAACCAAACTAATAAATCATAGAAGAAATAAGAGGCTATAACAATCATACATAAAAGATTTCGGAGAAGATTCAAATAATATTCATGGATAGATCTGATCATAAACTCACACTTCATCGGATCCCAAAAAACACACCGCAAAAAAGAAGTACATCCAATAGATATCCAAGAACATCGAGGAGATCATTGTATTGAAGATCAAAAAGAGAGAAGAAGCCATATATCTACTAACTACGAACCCGTAGGTCTGTGGTAAACTACTCACGCATCATCGGAGGGGAAACAAGGATGATGAAGTACCTCTTCATGACCGTGATAGAGGCAAAGGTGTCCCATCTTTCGATGAGAAGGTGATTATAGTTTTCTGTGGGAGTAGACTTTGACAATCAGAGTACGAACGTGTGAGACATCGCGCCTTAGCAATCACTAAACCAACTTCCGAGGGCTATTGACCACACTGGAGCTGATCAGCCTGACCACGAGGGTCTATTTCCTGCGAGCAAACGAAGAACAAGCAAGAAACTGAGATTGCAATCTGTATATTGCGAATATAAGAGGAAAGCTTATTGATGAAAGTGGGGTTCTGTGACGTCTTGGTCTGGTCGTTGAACACAAACGAAGTACGCTATGTTGGAGCTATGGCGAACTTTAATCTAAAAAAACACAAATTCTAAATGACACTCTAAGGGTTGTATATATGGAGGAAGAGGGGGGATTTTGTGGCCCCTTCGAGGAGGGGTCCGAAACCAACCGTTACTCTATTTTCCCCACACATACGGACTCTAAAAACAGCCTATACTTTAGTATTTTGAAATTACATGGGCTGGGCCCAATAATAAGGTGATGCAACAACTATAATAGCCTCTCGACGATATTTATGAAGTGTCATCCACAAATTGGACGAATTTGACAAATGGGATGATACTTTTTAATGATTTTTTGGAAAAAAAAAGAGACCCCCGAAGCTTCGTGGGATGACTAGAAGAGCCATAAGGTGGCCACAAGCCACTTGGGCGCGCCTAGGGGGTGATGGTGCCCAAGTGCCTTATGGGCCCATTGTAACTCCTTTTTGCATGATTCTAATGCTAAAAATTCCTATAAATAGAGAAACCCCCCAAATATAACCTAGAACTTTGACTCCGCCGCCGCAAGCCTCCAAAGAAATCCCATCTAGAGACCTGTTCCGACACCCTGCCGGAGGGGGAAATCATCACCGGAGGCCAACTTCATCATCCCGACGATCTCCATGACAAGGAGGGAGTAGTTCACCCTCGGGCCTAAGGGCATGTAATAGTAGCTATGTGTTTGATTTCTCTCTCTCGTGTTCTTGATTTGGCATGATCTTGATGTACTGCGAGCTTTTTTAATATAGTTGGATCATATGGTATTGCTCCCTGTCTATCTTGTTGTAATGAATTGAGTCTTTCCCTTTGAGGTTTCACTATTAGCGGATTGAATATTTTGGGTTTGAGAACACTTGATGTATGTCTTGCATGTGGATACCCCCGGTGACAATGGGATGTCCTATTGATTCACTTGATATATGTGTTGGCAGTCAACTTGCGAATTCCAAATGGTGATACTGGGGTAATCTAGGCATAGAGGTTGATGCACGTTTTCGTCCTACTTTCCCAAGTAGAAACTTTGGGGCACTCTTTGAACTTCTTTGTGTTGGATTGAATATTATGAATCTTAAGGTGTTTGATGCATATCAAATAATCAACTCACGGATACTTGTGGTGACATTGGAGTATCTAGGTGACATTAGAGTTTCTTAATGTGTATCATATGGTGTTATTTTAGTACGAACTCTAGGTAAGTTTGTGACACTTATAGGGATGGCTCAATAGATTGATTGGAAAACATAACTTTGAGGTGGTTTCATACCCTACAACAATTTCATCTTATGTTCTTTGCTAGATAAGGACTTTGGAGTGACTCTTTATCGACGTTGAGGGATTTTTATATGATTCAATTATGTTAGCACTGCTGAGTGATTGCACTAGTGAAAGTATGAACCCTAGGCCTTGTTTCCAAGCATTGCAATACCATTTGTGCTCCATTTTATCACTTGCTACCTTGCTGTTTTTATATTTTCATATTACAAAACCTATATCTACCATCCATACTACACTTGTATCATCATCTCTCCGCCGAACAAGTGCACCTATTCAATTTATCATTGTATTTGGTTTGTCGGGGACACAAGAGATTGATTGTATTTGATTGCAGGGTTGTTTGAGAGAGACCATCTTCATCCTACGCCTCCCACGGATTGATAAACCTTAGGTCATCCACTTGAGGGAAATTTGCTACTACAAAACTCTACGCTTGGAGGCCCAACACGAGTCTACAAGAATAAGTTGTGTAGTAGACATCACAAATCAAAGTTGTGCATTTGGTATTCAAACATCACACAACACCTGTTTGAGCCACATGTAGGTGGCGGTTGTCCTAGGACACTCACTCGCGTGTGACGGTAGCTATGGGCCTGCGATGCCGTCGTCCATCACTTTGACCTACAGCGAGAGAGGTCAATTTTACCAACAAGGTGATTCTTTTTTGGTTTGTGTTACGGTAGGAGTATATAGCAGGCGTTGAAGGGGGAGGGGGACTAGCATGTACTACGCGTCATGAACCTCGCTTCGTGTGGGGACTTTGCAGTTTCGAAGGCAGGTGCCACATCAAAGTTGTGCATTGGGTAGTCAAACATCACACAACACCGCTTTGGGCCACATGCAGGCGATGGTTGTCCTATACGACACTCACTTGTGTGCGATGCTTCCATCCGTGGGCCCGTGAGGTCGTCCTCCGTCACTTTGACCTAACAAGAGAGATTAATTTGACCAACAAGGAGGATTCTTTTTGGTTTGTGATATTGTAGGAATATATAGTACATGTCGAAGAGGGGGAGGGGACCAGCATATACTACGCGTCATGAATCTCGCTCCATGTGGGGACTTTCTAGTTTCCGAGGTAGTTGCCACATCAAAGTTGTGCATTGGGTATTCAAACATCACACAACATCTCTTTGGGCTACATGTAGGCGATGGTGGTCCTATAGGACACTCACTCGCGTGCCACACTTCCATCTGTGGGCTCGCGAGGTCGTCCTCCATCACTTTGACCCAACAAGAGAGATTAATTTGACCAACAAGGATGATTCTTTTTGGTTTGTGTTACGGTAGGAGTATATAGTACATGTCGAAGAGGGAGAGGGGACCAGCATATACTACACATCATGAACCTCGCTCTGTGTGGGGACTTTACGGTTTCCGAGGCAGGTGCCACATCAAAGTTGTGCATTGGGTATTCAAACATCATAACCACACACCTTCATACATACGTTTGGCCCACATGCAAGCAATTGTGGTTGTCCTCTCGCACTCACTCACATGGTTATCGATGATGCTTCCATATGTGGGCCTGCTTGGTCCATCACTTTAACAGACAACGATTGAGGTTAATTTGACTTAGGAGGGGATTAAATTTTGGTTTGTCTTACGATATAGGTCATGCTGTGAGATTACATAATATAGTTTGAGTGCACGTGTACACATGAATCCCTCCCACCGGATCAAAGTGGGGGACCAGTACACGACGCATCATGAACCTCAATCTGTGTGGGGACTGTGTGATTTTTTATGCTGGCGCCACATCAATGTTGTGCATTGAGTATTCAACTATATGCATGCATCACACACCTCCATACATATGTTTGGGACACATGCATGCAGTGGTTGTCTTTGGACACTCTCCCTCGCTTGGTTATCAGCGGCAAGCCTATATATTCATGGGCCCATGTGGGCGTCCATCCCTTCGACCAACAATGAGAGAGGTTACTAGGGTGGATTCTCCTTCTTTGGTTCGTGTTGCCATATAGTATAGGTCATGGTGAGATTCTAGACCTAAGTTTGAGTGCATGCCTATGCGTGAATACCAAGGTGGATTCTTCTTGGTCCGTGTTACAGTACGTCTTAGTGATATGCACTCTCCCACCGACTCAAAGTGTGTGGGGGGGACACTTACTTCTCACTTCCTGAACCTCCGTGGGGTCGGGGATGTCCGGTTAATTTGCAAGGCACATGTGCCACATCAAAGTTGTGAATTGGGTATTTAAATATCACAACACGCTTTTCATACATATAGTTGGGCCACCCGCGGGTGGTTCATATGTGGCCTCACCCATCTCGTGCCACAAGCACGCATTTCTGGGCCCGCACATGGTCCACCTTTGACCGGAAGCAAATGGGGGGTTTAACCATGATGGACTCCTATAGGTTCTGTGTTATGGTTGGGTGAGATGTCAGACCAAGCTATTTGCTGGCAGGCATTCATAGCTAGTATTCTCGTCCCGCCGACATGAAGTGGTGGTGGTAGACTAGCAATATTGTGCGCTTTGAGAGACTGGTGCCACATCAAAGTTGTGCATTGGGTATATGAATATCAAACCACACTTTTCATGCATATTTTTGGTCGAAATGCAATTGTGTTCGTGTTCTGACCCTTTCTCGCGTTTTTTTGCCAAATTTATAAACAACAGACGAGTCGGATGCAGCAACCATTTGCAATTGTTGACGCAATAGACATTGTTCCCTCAGACTCTCTCGTGTGCCACACCCGTGCCCCTATCACTCACATCAGCATAGTGATTGGGCTCCAATAGGCTTCCCTCACAATCTCAAAAACATCTACCTGCCTGGAGAGTTTTTCTGTTTGATAGCACACTATTATTATATTTGGACCATGTGCGATGTTTGTTGCTCTTGCTCCCTCCTGCATCCCTCGCAATCTCAAAATATCTACCCGCCTAGAGGGTTATTCTATTTGATAGGACACTATTATTATGTTTGGACCATGTGCGATGTATGTTAGTCCTGCTCTGCTTAAATCCCTTGATCCAAATTTTCGTTAGCCTCGGCATTTTACTCCCACCTGCATCTCTCGCAATCTCAAAAATATATGCCCGCCTGGAGGGTTTTTCTGTTTGATATCACACGATTATTATGTTTGGGTCGTGTGCGATGTTTGTTGCTCCCTCTCCGCTTCAACCCCTTCATCCAAATTTTCAGTAGCCCCGACATTTTCTGGTTTACTCAGCTGGGAACGCCCTCGGGCCGCATCATTCCCAGGTCGCACGGGCCTGTCCCCGTGATACGTCCATTTTGCATCATGCTTTTGTATCGATATTTATTGCATTATGGGCTATTACTACACATTATGTCACAATACTTATGCCTATTCTCTCTTATTTTACAAGGTTTACATAAGGAGGGAGAATGCCGGCAGCTGGAATTCTGGGCTGGAAAAGGAGCAAATATTAGAGACCTATTTTTCACAACTCCAAAAGTCTTGAAACTCCACGAAAGTCATTTTTGGAAATAATAAAAAATATTGAGCGGAAGAAGTTCACCAGAGGGGGACCCACCTGGGCACGAGGGTGGGGGGCGCCCCCCCTACCTCATGGGCCCCCTGCTGACTCTTCGATGGCCATCTTCTGCTATATGAGGTCTTTCGTCGAGGAAAAAATAATAAGCAACCTTTCGGGACGAAACTCCGCCGCCACGAGGCGGAACCTTGGCGGAACCAATCTAGGGCTCCGGCAGAGCTGTTCTGCCAGGGACACTTCCCTCCGGGAGGGGGAAATCATCGCCATCGTCATCACCAACGCTCCTTTCATCGGGAGAGGGAGATCTCCATCAACATATTCACCAGCACCATCTCATCTCAAAACCCTAGTTCATCTCTTGTATCCAATTCTTGTCTCCAAGTCCGGGATTGGTACTAGTAGGTTGCTAGTAGTGTTGATTACTCCTTGTAGTTGATGCTAGTTGGTTTATTTGGTGGAAGATCATATGTTCAGATCCTTTATGCATATTAATACCCCTCTGATTATGAACATGAATATGCTTTGTGAGTAGTTACGTTTGTTCATGAGGACATGGGAGAAGTCTTGCTATTAGTAGTCATGTGAATTTGGTATTCGTTCGATATTTTGATGAGATGTATGTTGTCTAGCCTCTAGTGGTGTTATGTGAACATCAACTACATAACACTTCACCATCATTTGGGCCTAGAGGAAGGCATTGGGAAGTAATAAGTAGATGATGGGTTGCTAGAGTGACAGAAGCTTAAACCCTAGTTTATGCGTTGCTTCGTAAGGGGCTGATTTGGATCCGTATGTTTCATGCTATGGTTAGGTTTACCTTAATACTTTTGTTGTAGTTGCGGATGCTTGCAATAGAGGTTAATCATAAGTGGGATGCTTGTTCAAGTAAGAACAGAACCCAAGCACCGGTCCACCCACATATCAAATTATCAAAGTACCGAATGCGAATTATATGAACGTGATGAAAACTAGCTTGACGATATTCCCATGTGTCCTCGGGAGCGCTTTTCCTTATATAAGAGTTTGTCCAGGCTTGTCCTTTGCTACAAAAAGGATTGGGCCACCTTGCTGCACTTTGTTTACTTTTGTTACTTGTTGCTCGTTACAAATTATCTTATCACAAAACTATCTGTTACCACTTATTTCAGTACTTGCAGAGAATACCTTGCTGAAAACCGCTTATCATTTCCTTCTGCTCCTCGTTGGGTTCGACACTCTTACTTATCAAAAGGACTATGATAGATCCCCTATACTTGTGGGTCATCAAGACTCCTTTCTGGCGCCGTTGCCGGGGAGTGAAGCGCCTTTGGTAGGTGGAATTTGGTAAGGAAAATTTTATATAGTGTGCTGAAATTTACTGTCACTTGTTACTATGGAAAGTAATCCTCTGAGGGGCTTGTTCGGGGTATCTTCACCCTGACCAGTAGAGCAAAGAATTGCTCCTCAACCTACTGAACCTACTGAAAATGAAATTATTCCCTTTGAAGTTCCTTCGGGTATGTTAGAAAAACTGCTTGATAACCCTTTTACAGGAGATGGAACAAAGCATCCTGATGAACATCTACTATATGTGGATGAAGTTTGTGGATTATTTAAGCTTGCAGGTATACACGATGATGTTTTTAAGAAGAAGGTCTTCCCTTTATCTTTGAAGGGAGATGCATCGACATGGTATAGGCTATGTGATCACTACAAAAAAAAGACACATCCGTGACATTTTGCGCCGAACGAATATTTTTTCTGTCATACATATGACACTTCTATGACGATAATTGTGACAAAACCCGGTATCATCAAAGATGTGGTGGGCTCCTACTTATATGACAAAAAATCATGACAGAAAATGGGATTTTCATCCTGGGCGGGCCGGAGACGCAGCTGCATGACATTCTTTGGGACATCCATGATGGAAAAAACCGTGGTAGAAGCGAGGGGAAGGAAAATTTCGGGGAGTTCCCGGTTACGGTGGGAGGTCGGGGGCCGAGCGATGCGCGTTTCTCTCGTACACGTACGCACGTGTGTGCGAGGTGTTGGCTCTAACTGAACCCGAGCGAGGCATTGGGCTCTAACTGAACCCGAGCGAGGCGTTGGGCTCTAACTGAACCCGAGCAATTTCACTGCAGGCTACGCGTTACTGAACCCGAGTGATCGATCGATGGTTGTTAACTGAACCCGATCGAGCGATTCCTCCGCTACTGCTGCTAACTGAAGTCGATCGATGCTGCCTCTGGGATGAACAGTGAGCGTTGCGGGGGGTGTCGATGTCAAAACTGGCGGATCTCGGGTAGGGGGTCCCGAACTGTGCGTCTAAGCCGGATGGTAACAGGAGACAAGGGACACGAAGTTTACCCATGTTCAGGCCCTCTCGATGGAGGTAAATCCCTACTCCTGCTTGATTAATATTGATGATATAGGTAGTACAAGAGTAGATCTACCACGAGATCAAGGAGGCTAAACCCTAGAGGCTAGCCTATGGTATGATTGTTGTATGATGAAGTTATCCTACGGACTAAAACCCTCCGGTTTGTATAGACACCGGATAGGGTTAGGGTTACACAAAGTCGGTTACAATGGTAGGAGATCTTGAATATCCGCATCGCCAAGCTTGCCTTCCACGCCAAGGAAAGTCCCATCCGGACACGGGACGAAGTCTTCAATCTTGTATCTTCATAGTCCAGGAGTCCGGCTGAAGGTATTGTCCGGCTATCCGAACACCCCCTAATCCAGGACTCCCTCAGTAGCCCCTGAACCAGGCTTCAATGACGACGAGTCCGGCGCGCAGATTGTCTTCGACATTGCAAGGCGGGTTCCTCCTCCAAGTTCTTCATAAAAGATTTGTAAACACCAAGAGTAGTGTCCGGCTCTGCAAAATAAGTTTCCACATATTGCCATAGAGAGAATAATATTAACACAAATCAAATCTGCTGACGTATTCCGCAGTGTGTCATCATACTACGGCCAAGTCTTTTACTCGAATCGTTTTTGCTTCTCCACCTCAGCATGTTCTGCGGGGCGGTTTCCTTGGCACGTCTTGTCAAAGCAGAGATCGTGTCCTTTTTATTTATGGGATTCTCATCAATACGGTCATGGGTAACCCAATCGTGCCTGTTAGCACGTTTCCTCGATTAAAGGTGAGTCCAAAACGGTTACGGGGAGGGCTCTTGGTATTCAACCTCTTATAAAGAGACCAAGGCCTTACTCCTTTATCCAATCTCAAACGAGTTTGCCCCATCGCCTCGAGTTCCAACACCCTAGGCTCCAGATTCCAGGCGCTTCGGACCTTCGACAATGTCTGGCTCCGACCTTCAAGGCCGATGGATGCCCTCCTCCGTCACGAAGGAGGACGTGCTAAAGTTGAGAGAAGTTAGGTTCTTGACTGGCGAAATTTCGCATAGGTTGCCTGCTCAAGGGCAGGCCGTTCCCAGTCCTCAGCCTGGTGAAGTGTGGTGTTCATATCTCACTTCCTTCGGGGGTTAGGCTTCCCAATGGATCCCTTTGTGAGGGGGCTGCTATTTTATTATGGGCCGGAATTTCACGACTTAGCTCCGGAGTCCATCCTCCATATCTCCTCTTTCATCGTTGTGTGTGAAGCGTTCCTCCGTGTTACCCCTCACTTCGGATTATGGCTCAAGACCTTTAAAGTGACGCCGAAGATGGTCGAGGGACGGCACGCAGAGTGCGGAGGCGCTGTTGTAAGTAAGAATGCTGATGCTCCCTGGCCCGAGGTCTCTTTTCAAGAGGGGCTCGGCTTATGGCAACGGGAGTGGTTCTATATCACCGCTCCCAGGGCCACCAAATGGGTGGCGCCGCTTGCCTTTCGTTCGGGTCCCCCACAACAGCTAGGGTCATGGGTCAATAAAGGCTTAGACTGGGGGCCATCTCAGGACGTGCCTTTATTGCAGGGCCGAATCAGGGATCTCTTGGAAAGAGACCTCAACTTGGTCAAAGTAATACAAGTTATGCTGATTCGCCGAACCTTGCCCGGCAAACGTCGCTACCTCCGCTTGTGGGAGTTTAATCCGGAAGGACCACGAGTTCTCCAACATTTTATGGGCGCAACGCCCGTGGAGATGTACAAATTGTTCTTCGGATCACAAGCAATGTGTCCGGATTTAACCGAGGATGCAGGTTTAAGCTGTAATCGCCCGGATACTCAAGTAAGTAACCTTGTGCCCGGACTTGCTACCCATATAATTGTCATAAACCTGCCCCTAAAAGAGTTGTCCTTTTAAACAGGAGTGGATAGCGAAGGCAAAGCTGATCAGGTGTCCGTCTCCCCTGCCCGAAACCAGGCCGGATCCCGTGCTTGTCAGGATGTTGAAGATAATGCCTTTGGAGGGAAATCAGGGGGAGGACAAGGAAACTATGTCCTCCTCGAAGGAGGCTGCTCCAAAGGGAGGAACAGACAATTCATCTCCTAAGGGGAAGAAGAGGGCCGCCTCTGACGACCCGGAGACCATGGCCTCGAAACAGGGGAAAAAATCTACGTCAGAGGGCCCGACGCCGGGGAGTTCCTCGGCCGAACTACGCCCTCAAAGGGATCAGCCCTCCAGCGAGCCGTAAGTAGAGAAATATTTTCTTTTTGAGGGATGAGAGGAATCCTTGATTTATATCTGAGAAGATTAATCAAAATTTTATCTTGTAGCTCGGGCCTCAGCCCTTCTCAGCAGAGCTCGTCTTCGGGGGATCTTCTTCCGGAGATGATGGAGAGCGGGACGCCTCCCCCTGCCATACCGCCAAGCGAGGCGGGCGACCCTGAAGTGTCGTCGCGAAGGGTTTCTCTGAATCCGACAGGGGCGGAAGATAGCTATGTGGCCCCCCAAGATTCTCCGCATCCGGCCTTCGAAAGAGGCCATAGGACAAGTCTCGCACCGTCTGGTGCTCGGCCGGAGGAGCTAAAGATTCTGCTGGGGCGAGCTTCCATCTCAGAGGAGCACCATGTATTGATGGGCACGGTGATTGAAAGGATTTCATCCATAGAAAGCGAATTGCATGAGGTCGTCAAGAGTTTACTGACGGGTTTTGAGGTACGTTAGATAATGTACACTTTTGGCAGTTGCGCATAAATAAGATGCGCCCTGTGTAGATAGTAGCCCCTGAGACTCTGCGCGTCGTCAAGGAATGACGGCACGCAGAGGATCATAATCCCAGGTCTAAGATGTCGCCTTTGAATGTAGGTGGCGAGGTGTCCGGAATCGAGCCGAACTGATGATTTTGCCGAACTAAAGCGGCAACTGGACGTGGCAGATGCCGACATCGCGCTTGTCAACAAGCAACTTGACGAGGCTCAAGGTATGTAATTCCTCGGGCGGCATCGAGTAAGAGGACCTTCATGCCAGTGTCTTACAATGTGTGTGCTTGACGCAGATGGTGCGGCCGCCGTGGAGAGTCTTAGGGCAGAACTTGCCCGAGCTAAAGAACAAGCCAGAAAAAGCGATGCGGCTGCCGAGAAAGCCCTTGAAGAGCTGAGAGCCGAACAGGCTGCTCACTGCCGAAGCAAGGATGAGATGGCCGAGATGGCCGTGAAGTTAAAGGGCGCTGCTGAACGTTGCAAACTTCTTGAGGAAGAAGACCGGGCGAGACAAACAGACTTAGAGAAGGTCGTTGCCGATGCCAAGGACGCTCGCTCTGCGATGAGAGCTGCGAAGGAGGAGCTGTGTCAGGCCGAACAGATTGCGGCTGGAAAGCCCTTTATGCTGCGGAGGAAGTTTTGCGATCCGAAGTTTGCTCCGTTAGACCGGATGTGGAGTGTGGAGGACACCTATCTGGATTTGGCAGCAAGTGCTGCTGATGCGGCCGAACACTTTCAAGATCTAAAAGATCGCGAAGTGGAAAAGCTTTTCTGGTCGCAGTTCCACAATCCAGAGCGTCCACTTGCAGTGGACGATCGCCTGGCTCAATGGGCCGAACTGAATAGGTTGTCCGGACTCGCAATGAAGTACGTCATGGTTCATCTGTGGCCGGGGAGATCGGAGCTGAAGAGTAATTTCAGCTTGGTGCAGCGATTCCTTGACGGGTGCCGCGTATCAATGCGATGAAGAGGTCAGCATGCATAGAGGGCGCACGGATGGCTCTTGCCCGTGTCAAGACATACTGGGCAAAGATGGAGACCATTGTTGTTGCGTCCCGAGATTCGGACAAAAGCCGAGTACCCTCCGAGCACTATTTTCAGGAAGTCCTTGAGGGCGCTCGTGTAATAGAGACGCAGTGCTCGAAGGATGCTATGTTATGATAGCATATGTAATTATAAAGCAATATTTTGATAAATTGCAGTGGCCTTTTATACTTGTGCCTTCAAGTATTGGGAACACCTCCTGTGCGGCCGTTTTAAAATATATATATATATATACAAAATCTGAAAGATGGCAGTCGTTGGCTTCAGCCCCCATGCACATAGTGCGGGGGTGCTCGCAGAAGACGCATTTTCACACTTAATCCAACGTATTGGTCCTACAAAGGAGGTGATAGCGCAGCGGGCCAGGCAACTGGACTATAATGCTTTAACACTTTCACTTAGCCATAGGAGCTTGACTGGGGGACTATTTAGGTAGCCCCTTGGTGGCGACTGCGCTCGCCCGAGTTCGGGGCGCGTATGTGCCTGGCCGGGAAATGGCCCTTCGTTAAAGCGGAGGAATCCTATAGATTCCGGTAGGTCATCGAGTGGCTGACCAGTCTCACGCTACATCATGACAGTCAGTTTTCGGCTTTCTCTACTGAGGTGCTCGCCCGGCCTAACCGGGGCACAATCACAGTAGTTCTCCTGGTGCTACCTTAGCTGATAGAACGGAACGTAAGGTAGCCGAACTCAGGAGCCGGGCAACCCAACATTTGACCAAAGACATGATTCGGAGCTGATGCATATAGTGCCAAAACTCGCGAAGCCGAACACTCCCTAAGGTGTTCGGTCTTTATAAGTGCGGGCAAAACAACACTCTTTATTAAAAAGCCCCTAGTGTCCAGGTACGCGCAAAAATTCTGACGTGGCCACATGCCAAGACGCCAGCCTCCTCCTTGGTTATAGCAGAGAAAACCAGGGGATATGTAGCAACAAGAGACAGTAAAAAAGGTTTACGCAGGGTCTTAATCTAAAAAGAATCCTTAGGACGGGTCCCTACTGCACGTCTGCGCATGTGTCTCCGTTGTGCCGTATCCTGGACGGGCGCCGCACGACGTTCATCTGTAAAAGAGAGGAACTGAGTTGAAAATGGGTCGTGCCGAACAAGATTTTAAAATAAACAAAGTATAAAGTAAAATATATAAAATTGAGCTTTATTGTCTCTTATTGTATATGTATGGAGCCCCTAGTGTGGAGGTATATGGCCACTAAGCCTGCATCAATGATAATTTTGTAGCGAACTCGTCTGTCCGCGTTCGTGGTCTTTAATGACCTATTCCGAAGTTTTTGGCCGGTGAAGCCATTTTACTGTGGGGCTGTCAAAGCGGCTGCACAGTCCTCCGCTTGGGGGAGGCGCACTTCAATGCTTCCCCTTCAAAGAGATGATGCCTCATGGACCGGGCATTTTAAGCGTTAGAGATGCATAATGCGGTATTGTGTTAAAGCGGGCGAAAGCTTCGTGTCCTAGTAGTGCTTGATAGCGACGTGAGAATGGGACGATGTGGAAAGTTAGCTTTTCGCGATGGAAGTTATCGGCGTAGCCGAATATAACTTCAAGCCGGAGAAAACCCATGCACCGGGTGTCCGGACCTGGCGTTACTCCTTGAAAGGAGGTTTTGCTGTGACGGATTCTTGTTGGGTCTATCCCCATGCGACGGATTGTGTCCTGATATATCAGGTTTAGTCCCGTCCATAAGGACATTTGAAAACTTGAGTCTGCCAATTATTGGATCGAGTATCAAGGCAGTCCAGCCTGCGTTCCTGATACTTCTAGAATAGTCCAGCTGATCGAAGATGATTGGTTTTGACAACCAGTGGCGGGACCCCTTTGGGATAGGTCGTGTGGTGCGTACCTTTATGGGCGCCGCACATTTTGTTATGTGCAGTAAGTTTACTGTTTTTACTTCTTGTGGGAAGTTCTTTTGTTTCCTGGTGCTCTGCTTTTGGGGTTCGTCTTCGTCTTCACTTGGTGTTTCGAGCCCCTTGTGTTCGGCGTTGAGTCTACCGGATTGTTTGAAAACCCAACGATCTCTGTGGGTATGGTTAGCAGGCTTCCCAGGAGTACTGTGTATTTGACATATCCTGTCCAGCATTTTGTTTAAGTTGGATGGATCATCCCTGTTATCCTGGAGGGGCGGCTTTGTCTGATTCTGTCGTGAGCTTTTGAATCCGGCGTTGACTGCCGTACTCTTCGGACTTTTTTCCGTAGTCCGGCGACGGTCCTTATTGCGTCGTGGTTTTTCGTTTCTATCCCTAGTTTCGGATGTATTTGGGTCGCTGGTGCTGCATCTTGCCAACCAGCTGTCCTCTCCCGCACAAAAGCGGGTCATGAGTCTTGTCAGTGCGGCCATTGTTCTTGGCTTTTCTTGGCCGAGGTGTCTGGCGAGCCATTCGTCTTGGACGTTATGCATGAAAGCTGCTAAGGCTTCGGCGTCCGGACAGTCGACTATCGGATTCTTTTTAGTGAGGAATCTATTCCAGAATTGCCTAGCTGATTCTCCGGGCTGTTGTGTTATGTGACTGAGGTCGTCAGCATCCGGAGGACGAACATAAGTCCCTTGAAAATTTGCTCCGAAAGCGTCCTCGAGCTCTTCCCAGCTTCCAATTGTGTTTTCAGGAAGGCTTTTGAGCCAATGTCGGACTGGTCCTTTAAGCTTTAGTGGTAAATATTTGATGGCGTGGAGATCATCTCCTCTAGCCATGTGTATGTGGAGGATGTAATCCTCTATCCAGACTCCAGGGTCTGTTGTTCCATCATATGCCTCTATGTTTACGGGTTTGAATCCTGCTGGAAATTTATAATCCAGGACCTCATCGGTGAAACATAGGGGATGTGCGGCGCCCCTGTATTTGGGTGTGCCGGATTCTGATGATGGTTTTATTGCATTGCTTACGAGAGCTTGCTTTCTTGGCCCATAAATGGACCTGGCTGGGCCATCTTTTTGATGCGAATCCGTAAGTGGGTCGCGTGCCGACTTAAGTGCGGCACCATTTGCCGTTTTATGCTGGCTATGGGGTCGTCTATCCGACCGTGTGGCTTTCTTACTTTTTGGGTGCGAGGGATCTAAGGCCTCTTCGTCGAATTCGGGCAGTAGCTTTCGCTTCGGATAGCTTTTAGTGCGGCGACTATCGCCGTATTTGTCTGCGCTGTTGATTAGTTTACTCCATCTGATCCTGAGTGCATCTTCTGCAGTCTTGAGCTTCCGCTTCTGTTTTTTCAGGCTGCGTGCGGTTGCAACGAGCCTCTTGTGGAGGTTCTTCTTCTCCGCGGGTTTATCCAGCGTAAGGTTGTCCGGAATGCCATTTTCGCCAGGGGAGGGATGCTTGGTTTCTTCATCCGGGCTGCCCTGTTCGGACGGTTGCTCTAGGGCATGCTCGCCGCCTGCTGGCTCATCCTGCTCTATGGCTGGGTCTGTATCGAGGCTGGCTTGGGTCGGCGTTTACGCCGACGCTTTGATTGTTTTTTGAGGGATTGATCCTTCGTTCTATCCCCGTTTTCCTCGTGGTTGCTACCTTTAGGGGTATCCACCATGTACACATCATGAGGTGAGGTGGCCGTCCAATGCCCTATAGGTGTTGGTTCATATGTGTCTCCTGCATCATCGCCCATACCGTCGATGTCTTTAGAGTAGAAGTTGAGCACGTCGTTTAAATTGTCGACAGTGGCTACCAAGTGGGTGGTGGGTGGGCTTTGAATTTCTTCATCGTCCGTATCCCATCCTCGCTGACCGTAGTCTAGCCAGGGCTCTCCTGATAAAGACAGAGACTTTAGAGAATTCAGGATGTCGCCGAATGGCGAGTGCTGAAATATGTCCGCGGCGGTGAACTCCATTATCGGCGCCCAATCGGATTCGATTGGCAGGGGCGCGGGGGGTTCGGAGTCCGGAGTGGAATCCGGATCCTCGGAGTCATGGGTCATGCCGAGTGCGGGCTGGCGTTTGGCTCGATCGCCTTTGGGATCGCAGCCCCCGAGGTGACGTCCAACCGCTTATCCTCGATTGGCGCAATAGTCTCCGAATTAAGGGTCGGAACCGGTGCGTGTGCGGCCTCCAGGGCACTGTTCGGCGGCAGAGCTAGATCATGCCCCTCGAGACAGTGCGGCGCGCCTGGCTGTGGCTCGAATCCGTCGAAGATCAAATCCCCGCGGATATCTGCCGTGTAGTTTAAGCTTCCAAACCTGACCAGATGGCCAGGGGCGTAGCTTTCGATCTTCTCCAGGTGGCCAAGCGAATTGGCCCGCTGTGCGAAGCCGCCGAAGATGAAGATCTCTCCGGGGAGAAAAGCCTCACCCTGGACCGCCTCGTCATTGATGATGGAAGGAGCCATCGGGCCTAGAAGTGACGACACAGAGGAACTCTCAATGAAAGCACCAATGTCGGTGTCAAAACCGGCGGATCTCGGGTAGGGGGTCCCGAACTGTGCATCTAGGCCGGATGGTAACAGGAGACAAGGGACACGAAGTTTACCCAGGTTCGGGCCCTCTCGATGGAGGTAAAACCCTACTCCTGCTTGATTAATATTGATGATATAGGTAGTACAAGAGTAGATCTACCATGAGATCAAGGAGGCTAAACCCTAGAAGCTAGCCTATGGTATGATTGTTGTATGATGAAGTTATCCTACGGACTAAAACCCTCCGGTTTATATAGACACCGGATAGGGTTAGGGTTACACAAAGTCGGTTACAATGGTAGTAGATCTTGAATATCCGCATCGCCAAGCTTGCCTTCCACGCCAAGGAAAGTCCCATCCAGACACGGGACGAAGTCTTCAATCTTGTATCTTCATAGTCCAGGAGTCCGGTTGAAGGTATTGTCCAGCTATCCGAACACCCCCTAATCCAGGACTCCCTCAGGGGGGGTTGGATGAAAAGTGAGCGGTGGCATTGCCTCTGGATGAACAGGACCCCGTGGTGTGGTGGAGGGCTGGATGAACAGTAGACGGTGGAGGGGTGCCCGTGGAGGGGTGGTTGAACAGGACCCCGTGGTGTGGAGGGCTGGATGAACAGTAGACGATGGAGGGGTGGTTGAACAGTAGCCGGTGGAGTAGCGCGCGGTGGAGGCTGGATGAACAGGAGCCCGTGGAGGCTGGAGGAGGTCGACGATGGAGATGAACAATATCTCGTGGAGTCCCGTTTTGCGGTACGCCACACCCCTCCCGATGAACAGGACCCCCATTTTGACCGTAGCGCTCCAACACAAGTTTGTTTCCTCCGTTTTGCGGTACGCCACACCCCTCCCGATCAACAGGACCCCCGTTTCGACCGTAGGAGGTCCGTTTCCTCCGTTTTGCGGTACGCCACACCCCTCCCGATCAACAGGACCCCCGTTTCGACCGTAGGAGGTCCGTTTCCTCCGTTTTGCGGTACGCCACACCCCTCCCGATCAACAGGACCCCCATTTCGACCGTAGGAGGTCCGTTTCCTCCGTTTTGCGGTACGCCAGACCCCTCCCGATGAACAGGATCCCGTTTTGAACATGGCCGGTCGAACACAAGGTCGTTTCCTCCGTTCTCCGGTACGTCAGGCCTTGTTTCCATCGCCTGTTCTGTCCAAGCCCTCCCGATGAACACGACCACGCATTCCGTTCCGACCCAGCCGGTTGGCTCCCACGCGTTCCGTTGCCTCTCGATGAACACGACACATTCCGTTGCCTCCCCATGAACACGACGCATTCCGTTGCCTCCCCATGAACACGACGACGATGTTGTTTCTCCGTTCCGACCCATCCATGTACATGAGCCCTCGCCGTACATATGCGCGAGTAGGCGTTCGAGACCCCTCCCGTATGTACACATACGTGGCCGTATTTTCGTTCTTGCACCCTGGCCGCTGTACGTATGTGTACATGCTACGTGCGCACCTCTACTACGACACGTGTGCGCCTCTACAACGACCAGTATGTACGTACACATTCGCGACCAAAATGACAACGCTACGTACGCTTCGACCAGGTGGGTCCCGACTGTCAGGCACTTCCTTGCTTGCGAAGATATAGCTGGTGGGTCCCAGCAGTCAGGGGGGCGAATCGTTTTGTTTTGTTTTTGCCCGGGCGCACTTCCTTGCGTGCGAAGGTGTAGCTAGTGGGTCCCAGCAGTCAGGGGGAAACGTTTTTTTTCGCGAAATACGGTGGCCCGTCCGGTGGGTCCCCGCTGTCAGTGGAGGAATAATTATTTTGCATGTAATAAGGAGGCACTTCCTTGCTGCGGCCGTGGACCTAGCTGCCAGCCTCTCCACGTACAGTCCACGTCCAATGGAAGCCGTTCCTTGACCACGTTGACCACGCCGCGCCGAGAGCACCAGGGCGGTGGACGACGGCGAGGCCTAGGAAGGGGACGACGCGGAGTCGGGGAAGACGCGACAGTGGATGCCCACGCGTAGAGGAGTACGAGGGTTCACTAGTTCGCTGCGGTGTGAGGCTGCCGTCGCCGTAGAATAACAGGGGGTGTGGGTGAGTAGAGGGATGGTCTGGCCAGCGGTGGGAGTAGTAGGGGGCGGTGAGGCCTTCGCCGCATCGCAGCCGGCCACGGGAGGTAGGAGCACGAGGCACGACCGGCGCTGGTTTGGGCGGCTGGAGCAAGAAGACCAGAGGTTGAAGAAGCACTACGGCCGTTGAATGGACATCGTACTGTCACTGGAGCTAGAATCGTGCATATTGACTAAGTTGACAAAGCCCTCCGTCCCCGTCAAATTAGTAGGCCCACAAGTCAGCCTGCCACTATACTGGGTCCCAGCTAACAGGGGGAGTATTCATTTTTTTTGTGTAATAAGGAGGCACTTCCTTGCGTGCGAAGATATAGCTGGTGGGTCCGAGCTGTCAGCGGCGGTAACATTTTTTTCACGAAATACTGAGGCCCATTCGATGGGTCCCTGATGTCAGGTGGAGGAATCATTATTTTGCGCGTAATAAGGAGGCATTTCCTTGCGTGTGGCCGTGGACCCAGCTGTCGGCCTCTCCACGTACAGTCCAGTTCAAATGCATGTCGGTCGTTGACCACGTTGACCAGGCCCCGCCGAGAGCACTAGGGCGGTGGACGACGGCGAGGCCTAGGAAGGGAATGACACGGAGGCAGGGAAGACTCGACAGTTGTTTCCCACGCGGAGGGGAGTACGACTGTACGAGGGTTTACTGGTTCATCTGTCGTCGCCGGAGAATAACAGCATGTGTGGGTGAGTAGAGGGATGGCTAGGCCAGCGATGGGAGTACGGTGGGGCGGTGAGGCCTGCGTGGCAGCACAGCCGACCGCGGGGAGGAGGGAGCAGGAAGTCCCACTGGCGCTTGTTTGAGCGGCTGGAGCAGGAAGAGCAGAGATTGAAGAAGCACGACGGTCGTTGGATGGCCATCCAACAGTCACTGCTTGTGCGTCAACCTTTTTTTTAGGAAAGCCTGAAATATGTGGAAAACAGCATACAACCCATCTGCCATTATTTCTAATAATTTATAGCCCATTTGCTAATTATTAAGTTTTTTTGGAGCCCATATTCTTTTTGTTAGCATTACAGCCCATATTGTGGCCATGGTTAAAAAATTATATGAAATTGTGCATATTTCGGTGCGGTTTGAACTGTTTTTAATCCCGAAATTTCGACTCACATTCAAACTTATTTTAAAAATAAATGTATATCAATATAAAATCCAGCAAATTCTCCACGCATAAAAATTAATGTAATTTAAAATCTCGAAATAAAAAAATTGAAACTAATTGTCGGTTTGATATGTTTTAAAAATGTACAACCCATTTCTCATTACTGATGGGCCATTTTCTCGGCCAGCCGAATGAATGCTCTCCTCATCTTGAAAGATTTGCAGTCCAACAGGCCTGACAAAGCGACTTACTTGGCAAATCACAAAAAAACTGGGCTGTGGCCATGGACCCAGCTGTCAGCCTCTCCACGTACAATACTCTTCCGATGGAAGTCGGTCGTTGACCACATTGACCACGTCGCGCCGAGAGCACCAAGGCGGTGGACGACGGCGAGGCCTAGGAAGGGGACGACGGGGAGCCGGGGAAGACGCGGAAGTGGATGCCCACGCGGAGAGGAGTACGAGGGTTCACTGGTTCGGCTGCGGCGTGAGGCTGCCGTCGCCGCAGAATAACAGGGGGTGTGGGTGAGTAGAGGGATACTCTGGGCCAGCGGTGGGAGTAGTAGGGGGCGGTGAAGCCTCCGCGGCATCACAGCCGGCCACGAGAGGCAGGAGCATGCGGCACGACCGGCTGCTTTGGGCGGCTGGAGCAAGAAGACCAGAGGTTGAAGAAGCATTATGGCCGTTGGATGGACATCATACAGTCACTAGAGCTAGAATCGTTCATATTGACTAAGTTGACAAAGCCCTTCGTCCTCGTCAACTTAGTAGGCCCACAAGTCAGCCACCCACTATGGTGGGTCCCAGCTAGCAGGGGGTATTCATTTTTTTGGTGCGTAATAAGGAGGCACTTCCTTGCGTGCGAAGATATAGCTGGTGGGTCCGACCTGTCAGCGGGGGGAACGTTTTTTTAGTCCATTTGGTGGGTTGGGTGAAACGATGATGCAGCATCTATGCAGCCCATTTAAATCCCATTTGCATTTTCCACGAAATCCGCGGACTTGCTGGGCTCGGTGAAAATATCATGTTGGGCTAGACGGAGAAATGTTATAAAAACATAAACACATGATTGCACGTCAGTAAAATCTTTGCAAGCTTATGTACGCAATCACTAGGAGTTAACTTGCCAAGTTATATATAAACAATCATTATTATTATTTTGTAAGAACTTTCAATTATGAAATAAAATATCACTTTAATTTGATGAGTTAATAGTATGTGGGGTATTATTATTTTTTAGGCTAGACGTGGGACAGTTGAGTTGGTTCTAGGGGAAAGTACTGGGAGAAAACTCAGGTTACATCGAAAAAGAAAGTGGGAGAAAATTCAAAGACCTGCTGGGTCCACCTGAGGAGGGGAATATGTTGGGAGGAAGGAGATTCAAAGCACGACAAACGAGTGAACTAGTTTTTTTTACGGACAAGTGAACTAGTTTACATACATAAGCAAATAGCCACTAAAAAAAGCAATCAGGTTAATGGGTTCTTAAAAGAAATATTTCGGACAAAACAGATAATTACGACACATAGGCTAATGCATGAAACACTCAGATGATAAAAGTTCTTATAAACAGATAAAGTACAACATCTAGACCTTCCTGGCATGCTTGATCATGACGCTGCGGTTGTCCGTGTACTCGTCGGTTACGGGAAGCAGACACGCCCTCATGTCCAAGATTTGCTTGTACATATCGTAGCATGCGTATGCGTCCTTGGCCGCGTAGGTTATGTAGGCTAGATTCATAGGTACCTCCCACGTGTTCAGTTCATCTTCTTTCATGTTGGCGTATCAGGGGTCGATGATGGTCTCAGCAAGGTCAACCACGGAGTCCTTCTCCTGCCCGTTGCTGATGATCTTGTATTGCTTCTGGATGTCGACAAGCTTGTTGCACCAGATGGCCGAATTGTCGCGTTCTTCCTTCTCTCCATCGTAGCGAAGGTGCAGTCGGCGCTGCCGATGAAATGGGCGAATGCTCCAGAACCTGGTGCAGCCATAGGACTGAGGCGAGGCAGAGCTTCACCGAATCTGTATTGTTGGTGTACATCACATTCAACTTGGTGCAGCCATAGGACTGAACGGCGAACTCAAAGGGGAACTCCTTGCTGAAGTCCATATCTAGCAGGCTCACCCCTCGGATCGCCATTGGAGTCTCTTTGAGTGAACGAGTGTGTAGGCGGCGGCAGCAGTTCATTTTTCAGCTCCTGGGGAACTGGATTCAATAGTAAGCTGAGTGTGTACAGGCGACAACAGTTACTACCCCTCCCTCGTCCACTGCACGCCCGGCAGAAGACGCACCCTCGGCCACACGTCGGTTCACGAGCGGGTCTGTATTGGTACTGTAATAACAGGAGTTACTGGTCACTTTACTTAAATTTAATTAGCTCTAATAGATATTTATACTTAAAACAAGCAATGCATTCACTCGTTCTATCAGTGCCACAAGATCAACATGCACAACAATTAGAATTATTATTCTCAGGACGCACACGATCAGCACATTTGTCACACTGTCACAAAGATAATACTACCAAGTTTGAACTATTTGTTATGGTTGTTGTCCTCGGCATCATCATGTCGTGTTTCCCAGCTTGCAAGATTCAGAACCAACAAATAAGATCCAAATAATAAGTACAACAAAGATGCCTACACATCTCATTGATTGCTAGCTTGCAAGATTCAGAACCAACAAATAAGACCCAAATAATAAGTACAACAAAGATGCCTACACATCTCATTGATTCCCAGCTTGGAAGATTCAGAACCAACAAATAAGATCCAAATAATAAGTACAACAAAGATGCCTACACATCTCATTGATTCCCAGCTTGCAAGATTCAGAACCAACAAATAAGATTCAAATAATAAGTACAACAAAGATGCCTACACATCTCACTAATTCCCAGCTTGCAAGATTCAGAACCAACCCATTAGAGCCTTTTGATAAAGTGAATATCAGGATTAAATCCATCTTGGCTAGCCATGTCATTCAATCAAAGAACTTGGCGAATGCTCTTGACCGTCACAACATCTGTAGTTGAGTATTCCTGTTTGCACAGCATGTTTGCACAGCACAAACAAGGAGACATGAGAGCATGATTTCGCTTTAATAGCGGCCTCCTTGAACTCAACCTCCAGCTCTACTTGGATGAGTTTTGCCAGGAGTTCCATGATTCAATTCATGCGCCTTTTTCTGCAGTTCACCTGAAATGAAGCAATGATTGCATCATTCGGCTAGCAAGAAGTACTTGCTCTTGTGAGCTGGCAGGTTCTTCTTTAATAGTTGCACTAAAATTGAGGAACATTAAGGTTGGCTGTCCGGCTCATGTAAGGTGCAACTATAATTTTCTTATCCTTTTGTGCGGTTCCACTAAAATAAAGTGCCATTGTGGTGACAGTGACGGCTCCATCTTCCAAAGGCTAATAAAATGTTGCACGAGATTACCAGCAGAACTTGATGAAGATTTTGGAAACTCCAATCACCATTTTATGCAGTTCCACCAAAATTGAGAGATGTTGCCCACGTGACATTTTAGTTGAACTGCACAAGACACTCATTCCAAAAAAAGTGTTTTGTGCAGTTCACCAAAAGGTCACAATAGCAACAAGGTGAAATGGATATCCCTATATGCACAAAAAGATAGAAAGTAAACAGTTGCTGGTCAATAAGAATATACGAAACATATACAAAATGAAAAGAAGCATCTTAATTATGTTCATGGCAATCACGCAAGGACAATAGAAGTTTTAAAACGTCAGCAATGCTTCATGTTACCAGAAGCATTACGATCAACAATGAGATTCCTCAAATATGGGATTACTTTAATGGTGGCATTGCTTGTTTACCACACACAGTAAATCAACAGCAGCTAAAGAGTTGGTTTAAGGGCATGGGACTGTGGGGACACCAGGACACTCAGCAGCGTAAAGGAGCAACTTATTTATCATACTGGGGAAAACAGCAGGAGCGCCATTTGTAACACAGTTTAATTGCATCTTATCACTGGAGGCATTAGATTAACAATAACACTGGTTAGACATGTCCCTAAGGTAACAGTGTGATCGCTTCATTTTTACATGCGCCCTTACATTAACAACAGCAAAAGGTTGGTATAAGGACATGCGACAGTGGACGCATCAGCACAATGTACCTACAAGGAGGCATAAAGTGGTGATGTCGAGTTTGTTCATGCTATGTGAGGGCAGCAAACCTAATCCTTGAGACCTTGTACTATGTGAGGGCAGCAAATCTAATCCTGGAGACCTTTTACTATGTGAGGGCAGCAAATCTAATCCTGGAGACCTTTTACTATGTGAGTGCAGCAAATCTAATCCTGAGACCTTTTACTATGTGAGGGCAGCAAATCTAATCCTGAGACCTTTTACTATGTAAGGGCAGCAAATCTAATCCTGAAGACCTTTTACTATGTGATGGCAACAAATCTAATCCTGGACATACTCTGTTGACTTGTCCACCAGCCGCCACTTTCTATCCTTTTTTCAACCAATAATAGATATGTTCCTTATCCAGTTTGTACTGCATTTTCCCATTATTTCTCTTTTCAACCAAGAGACAGGTTGGGTATCCGGTCTCTACTACTTTCAGCATATTATTTCCTCTTTGAATCAAGTCCTAGATTCATGCTACAACTTTCCCCCCTTTCTTCGTTGTTTGAACAAAGCCCTAGATTCGAATGCATGAAGTAGCTTTACCTCTAATAATACTAAAAATTTAGGTGGCTTTGGAAGAGCTGATGGGAGTAGAAAAAGATGCACATGCAGACACGTGGGGAGCTGGGGCAATAGAGCAACGCCGCTTTCGAAGAACTTATACCTGAGGGCCACCGGGATGTCGGCGGCGGCAGGTCAAATCTGCCGACAATACGGCAGGGAGGAAGAAGGGTCGGAGGACCTCCCAAGCCGGCGCTGTGTCGGAGAGAACGGCACAGGCATAGGATCGGGCTCCTCCGGCAGCTGTGGGTTTCCTCCCTCGGCGGCGATGACCGCGTGAACGATGCACCTTTTAGTCCTCTACACACACCGGCCGAAGGGATCCGGCCGGATTTGTGACCAGCGGTGAGAAGAGAGAAAATGTCGCTACCGCTGTCTTGTTTATATCTGGAGAGGATGAGAGAATGAAGAGAGCAACCCTAGTAAAGCAAGTGCTCAGGCCCCTGCGTCCATATATAGTGGAGTGATTATCTTTTTTCTCTCCACAACAAGCGTTTCAATTTGTGTATGTGGCATTAAAGAAAAGAAACTCTCTATTTAAGGTGACTGCTGTACGACTCCTACTTACTACTAGTAGTACTACAGTATTGTTCACTTGTGCTCCCCGCGCCTCCATTCATTGAACAACCCCACGGGTGAATAAACATATAGTAAGTACTGTATTTATATAGAACGAACAAGCTCGAACTATTTTCGCATAGTTAAAAGTTGAGGGCGGGGCTTTTCCCGGGCAGTACGCGCGACAGTTTTCGAGTAGGCGGTTTGACAGAGAGGCGAGGAGGGTGAGCGAGTGGGGCTTTGCGATTTGACGGCGCGTTACTGCTGGAAAGACTTGTGATATGACCACTCACTATAGTCATGTATTACTGGTGCTCCGACCGGGGTGATGCCCCCCTTCCGTTCCACGCTCTAATCTGGTGCATGACACGTCGACCCGGATGCTGGCTCTCCCACATGTCAGAGTAGTAAGAAGGAGCAAAGAATGATGCGGTATATACTAGTACTATACTACTCCCTCCGTTCCTAAATATAAGTCTTCGGAGAGATTTCACTATGGACCACATACGGAGAAAAATGAGTGAATCTACACATAAAATGCATCTATATACATCCGTATGTGGTGTACAGTGAAATATTTACGAAGACTTATATTTAGGAACAGAGGGGTGCTACTCAGGTCAGAGGAGTGCGAACCACGGCAGCCTAGTGAACCAGCAGAGCAAACCACGGTAGCCCAGTGAACCAGCAGTAGAAAACAATGTGGTGATATGGCCATAAAAACAACGTGCTACTCTGCTGCATTCACATTGTGCTGGCTCTATTCTGCTTCTCCAATTAATTCCCTCTGCATGTAATTGAGGATGCATCATTGACCGTTCGACGTCGCGGGAACCGCTTCCCTCTCCCTCCTTGGCATTCAAGCACCTATGGACCCGTCGACGACGAGGTGCCTATGGTGACTTCGTAAATTTCAAGATGATAGTGTCGTGCGTGTGTGCGTTCATAGGGGTGAGTGTATGCGCGTGTATATGAGCGCTTGAGTCTGTACTGTGTAAAAAAACGTAAATGCGTGTCGAAAAGATACTAGTCAGTATACTCAATATTGTGCACCTCGGAGAGGAAAACGATAGAACTAGTACGTATTTATTTACGGTGCAGATTCACTCATTTTGCTCCATATGTACTCCATCTCGATGTAGTCTAGTCACTTGTTGAAATCTCTAGAAGGGCAAATACTCCTTTCTGGTCTACAGGGCTATACTAGCAAGTAGTTGTACGTACTAGTACAATAGTGGGCTCACATAGCAATTTTGTCTCATGCAAGAGCCTGGCTATATGCGTGCTCCAATGTTCGCAACTGCAACGTTCGGTTTGCGCTTGGCTCTTCGCCTCTTCGAGAAGACGAACAATGATGTTACTACTATTGCTTCTACAGTGTCGAATCCACTGCTGCATGTCCGTCCACCGCGAGCGGGACAGATAGCTTGTTGTAGAAGTACTACTAATCAAAAGCATGTCCTCGTTTGCGAGCAACCGCGCACATGAGCGAGGGAGAAGGCGTGTAGTAAAATCAAGCTTCTCCTCGTTGTACGAGTTGACGCGACACATCATAGCACTGGCCCCACATGCTTGCCTCTAAACTTGGCTGAAAGACCCGCAATGTACAATATATTTGCTGCAACCTCTAACATTTACCCACCACAAATGAAAATGTATGTGGCCGTATGCATCATTCTGATGCAGAGGCCGGGGAGTCCCCCCTTTTTGAAAAAACAAATTAAAATATATCTTTCTGCCTTGACCAGATGAGCGTGCAAACTACAATCACCGGGGTGTCAGGTAGGGCCAGAAGACTATTTTATTTTTTAAAAAAAAACTTCGAGACGACCACATAGCATGGAGCCGACCCCAACGATTTTAAGCTTACATGCACGGTACACGCTATCCTAGACTACTCTACACATGAAACTGCCACACGAGCGTCCGGGCTGCAGCAAGGATCCCGGCGACGTCGACGTGCAGGAGATGACCTTCTTGATAGTTCCGCCCAAGCTGCTGGCCGGGGCTAAGCTTGTGTCCCTCCACATTCAGGTTGACAAGCTCACGTCCTAAATGTTTCTATAGTGCCTTCTGTTTATCTTAGTAATATGCTAATATAGGGATTACCTTGGTCTACTTTAGCTTAAGAAATGGTGGGTTTTGGTGGTGATGCAGCAATTACTTCGACATCAGATCAGTAATTTCCAACAGTCGAACAGATATTTTGTGTCTATTGGATATAAAGTTCCTTTGGGTAAGAAGTACTACTTGTCATCAAAATGGATAAAAGGAGATGTATGTAGACGTATTTTAGTTCTAGATACTTCCCTTTTTATCCATTTTGATGACAAGCACTCCCTCCGTTCCACAATACATGCCTTCCATTTGTCAAAATATAGATGTATCTTGACATGTTTTAGTATATAGGTACATCCATGATAGAGCCAATCGGATGGTTGAGAACATTACAATTCGTAGCTACAGATGCGTGTGTGACTCCCAGATGCAGAGGCAGGGGGTCATCATCCTCCTTTTCGAGAAAAAACAGACGCGTGTGTGAGAGGACGAGTGCGTGCGTGCACCTCTTCTCTTCCTGTATAACATACACTCAGAGTACAAGTTTTTGTGGGTGGCACGATGGTGCGTGCGAGAAGTCCCGAGATATAGGTTTAATGCGTCTGAAAAAAGACTAGCCTAGAGCTCGCCACGCGGCTATTCCTGTCGAACGCCCCATTAACCGTAAGATATGTATACGACGGTGCCAGTTATTGCACGTACACAGCAGTACTCCCTCCTTTCCGGTTTATAGGGCTTAATTCAGAAATCTCACCAACCAAGATGGTGAGTGGTGGAATATTTTTTGTAGTTTGCAAAAGCACCTAATTAATGCTCTTCTTTTTCTCAAAAAATTATGTTTATCAATGCATTAATTGCAATGCATGCATGCATAAAGTACATGCATTGGTCAATTTTCTCTTAATACTTGCATGCAATGACTTAATGCACCTTCGAATCTGAACATGTGTTGGGGAACAACCAAATTGAGCCTTATAAAATGGAAAAACTAAAATTTTGAGATAAGACCTATAAAACCAGAAAGGAGGGAGTAGGAAAATAAGTACTCCATCCGGGAATAGTGTCGCACTTCGAAACTAGAACCGTTAATAAATTTTGAGCTTGCGTCTCGTCACATTCCAAATTACTCCATGCTATATCGAGTTGTAAACCTGTTCACACCGATCACAACCTAAACGGTTTCCCACTTAGTAGCGTATTAGTACTCGGTTATAAATACTAGTATGCCAAGTGTTGGAAATATGCCCTAGAGGCAATAATAAATTAGTTATTATTATATTTCCTTGTTCGTGATAATCTTTTATTATCCATGCTAGAATTGTATTGATAGGAAACTCAGATACATGTGTGGATACATAGACAACACCATGTCCCTAGTAAGCCTCTAGTTGACTAGCTCGTTGATCAATAGATGGTTACGGTTTCCTGACCATGGACATTGGATGTCGTTGATAACGGGATCACATCATTAGGAGAATGATGTGATGGACAAGACCCAATCCTAAGCCTAGCAGAAGATCGTGTAGTTCGTATGCTAAAGCTTTTCTAATGTCAAGTATCATTTCCTTAGACCATGAGATTGTGCAACTCCCGGACACCGTAGGAATGCTTTGGGTGTACCAAACGTCACAACGTAACATGGTGTCTATAAAGGTACACTACGGGTACCTCCGAAAGTGTCTGTTGGGTTGGCACGAATCGAAACTGGGATTTGTCACTCCATGTGACGGAGAGGTATCTCTGGGCCCACTCGGTAGGACATCATCATAATGTGCACAATGTGACCAAGGAGTTGATCACGGGATGATGTGTTACGGAACGAATAAAGAGACTTGTTGGTAATGAGATTGAACAAGGTATCGGATACCGATGATCGAATCTCGGGCAAGTACAATACCGCTGGACAAAGGGAATTGTATACGGGGTTGATTGAATCCTGGACATCGTGGTTCATCCGATGAGATCATCGTGGAACATGTGGGAGCCAACATGGGTATCCAGATCCCGTTGTTGGTTATTGGCCGGAGAGTTGTCTCGGTCATGTCTGCATGGTTCCCGAACCCGTAGGGTCTACACACTTAAGGTTCGGTGACGCTAGCTAGAGTTGTTATGGGAAATAGTATGTGGTTACCGAAGGTTGTTCGGAGTCCTGGATGAGATCCTGGACATGACGAGGAGCTCCGGAATGGTCCGGAGGTGAAGATCGGTATATTGGACGAAGGGTACTGGAGTTCGGAATTGTTCTGGGGGTACCAGGTGATGACCAGCGTGTCCGAAAGGGGTTTCGGAGGCCCCGACAAGCGTTGGGGGGCCTTATGGGCCAAGGTGAGAGGGCACATCAGCCCACTAAGGGACTGAGCGCCCCTCCCACCGCATCTCACGTAACCAGGAGAGGTGGGGGCACCACCCCTAGGGCAGCCGCCCCTCCCGGCTTGGGGCGCAAGTTTCCTAGGGGGTGGGGGCTCCCAAACCCATCTAGGGTTTCCCCTGTGGCCGCCGCCCCTCCCCTAGGGAACCCTAGGGCGCCTCCCCCTCCTCCCTGCCCCCTATATATAGTGAGGGAGAGAGAGGGCAGCCGCACCCTTCCCCTGGCGCAGCCCTCTCCCTCCTCCAACACCTCGTCCTCCTCCGTAGTGTTTGGCGAAGCCCTGCCGGAGAACCACGAGCTCCATCACCACCATGCCGTCATGCTGTCGGAGTTTTCCCTCAACTTCTCCTCTCCCCTTGCTGGATCAAGAAGAAGGAGACGTCCCCGGGCTGTACGTGTGTTGAACGCGGAGGTGTCATCCGTTCGGCACTAGGATCATCGGTGATTTGGATCACGACGAGTACGACTCCATCAACCCCGTTCACTTGAACGCTTCCGCTTAGCGATCTACAAGGGTATGTAGATGCACTCTCCTTCCCCTCGTTGCTAGGTTACTCCATAGATTGATCTTGGTGATGCGTAGAAAATTTTGAATTTCTGCTACGATCCCCAACAGTGGCATCATGAGCTAGGTCTATGCGTAGTTTCTATGCACGAGTAGAACACAAGTTGTTGTGGGCGTCGATTTTGTCAATTTACTTGTCGTTACTAGTCTTATCTTGATTCTCCGGCATCGTGGGATGAAGCGGCCCGGACCGACCTTACACGTACTCTTATGTGAGACAGGTTCCACCGACTGACATGCACTAGTTGCCTAAGGTGGCTAGCGGGTGTCTGTCTCTCCCACTTTAGTCGGATCGGATTCGATGAAAAGGGTCCTTATGAAGGCTAAATAGAAATTGGCATATCACGTTGTGGTTTTGCGTAGGTAAGAAACGTTCTTGCTAGAAACCCATAGCAGCCACGTAAAAACATGCAACAACAATTAGAGGTCGTCTAACATGTTTTTGCAGGGTATGCTATGTGATGTGATCTGGCCAGAAAGAATGTGATGTATGAGATTGATCATGTTCTTGTAATAGGAATCACGACTTGCATGTCGATGAGTATGACAACCGGCAGGAGCCATAGGAGTTGTCTTAATTTATTTATGACCTGCGTGTCAACATAAATGTCATGTAATTACTTTACTTTATTGCTAACCGTCAGCTGTAGTAGTAGAAGTAATAGTTGGCGAGACAACTTCATGAAGACACGATGATGGAGATCATGGTGTCATGCCAGTGACGATGATGATCATGGAGCCCCGAAGATGGAGATCAAAAGGAGCGAAGTGATGATGGCCATATCATGTCACTATTTGATTGCATGTGATGTTTATCATGTTTTACATCTTATTTGCTTAGAACGACGGTAGCTTAAACAAGATGATCCCTCACTAAAATTTCAAGAAAAGTGTTCTCCCTAACTGTGCACCATTGCGAAGGTTCGTTGTTTCGAAGCACCACGTGATGATCGGGTGTGATAGATTCTAACATTCGAATACAACGGGTGTTGACGAGCCTAGCATGTACAGACATGGCCTCGGAACACGTGCGAAACACTTAGGTTGACTTGACGAGCCTAGCATGTACAGACATGGCCTCGGAACACGGAGGACCGAAAGGTCGAACATGAGTCGTATAGAAGATACGATCCACATGAAGATGTTCACCGATGATGACTAGTCCGTCTCACGTGATGATCGGACACGGCTTAGTTGATTCGGATCATGTATCACTTAGATGACTAGAGGGATGTCTATCTGAGTGGGAGTTCATTAAATAATCAGATGAACTAAATTATCATGAACATAGTCAAAAGGACTTTGCAAATTATGTCGTAGCTTACGCTTTAGTTCTACTGTTTTACATACGTTCCTAGAGAAAATTTAGTTGAAAGTTGATAGTAGCAATTATGCGGACTGGGTCCGTAAACTGAGGATTGTCCTCATTGCTGCACAGAAGGTTTATGTCCTTAATGCACGGCTCAGTGAGCTGAACCTCAAGCGTCAGTTGTAGATGTTTCGAACATCTGACATACACATTTTGATGACTACATGATAGTTCAATGCGTAATGCTAAACGGTTTAGAATTGAGGCACCAAAGACGTTTTTGAAACATCGCAGAACATATGAGATGTTCCAAGGACTAAAATTGGGATTTCAGGCTAGTGCCCGCGTCAAGAGGTATGAGACCTCTGACAAGTTTCCTAAGCCTGCAAACTAAGGAGAAAAGCTCAATCGTTGAGCATGTGCTCAGATTGTATGAGTACTACAATCGCTTGAATCGAGTGGGAGTTAAACTTCCAGATGAGATAGTGATGGTTCTCCAAAGTCACTGTCACCAAGCTACTAGAGCTTCATGATGAACTATAACATATCAGGGATAGATATGATCCTTGAGCTATTCGCGACACCATGAAAGTAGAAATCAAAAGGGAGCATCAATTGTTGATGGTTAGTAAAACCACTAGTTTCAAGAAGGGCAAGGGCAAGAAAGGGATACTTCATGAAACAACAAATCAGTTGCTGCTCCAGTGAAGAAACCCAAAGTTGAACCCAAGCCCGAGACTAAGTGCTTCTGTAATAAGGGAACGGTCACTGAAGCAGAACCACCCTAGATACTTGGTAGATAAGAAAGGCTGGAAAGATCAACAGAAGTATATTGGATATACATTATATTAATGTGTACTTTACTAGTACTCCTAGTAGCACCAGGGTATTAGATACCGGTTCGGTTGCTAAGTGTTAGTAACTCGAAATAAAAGGCTATGGAATAAACGGAGACTAGCTAAAGGTGAGATGACGATATGTGTTGGAAGTGTTTCCAAGGTTGATGTAATCAAATATCGTATGCTCCCTCTACCATCGAGATTGGTATTAAAACCTAAATAATTGTTATTTGGTGTTTGCGTTGGGCATAGATATGATTGGATTATGTTTATTGCAATACGGTTATTCATTTAAGGAGAATAATGGTTACTCTGTTTATTTGAATAATATCATCCCGATCGTAGTGATACACATGTTCATGCCAAAAGATATAAGATAGTAATGATAGTACCACATACTTGTGGCACTGCAATTTGAGTCATATTGGTATAAAACGCATGAAGAAGCTCCATGTTGATGGATCGTTTGCACTCACTTGATTTTGAATCACTTGAGACATGCAAATCATACCACATGGGCAAGATGACTGAAAGGCCTCGTTTTCAGTAAGATGGAACAAGAAAGCAACTTGTTGGAAGTAATACATCTTGATGTGTGCAGTCCAATGAGTGCTGAGGCATGTAGTGGATATCGTTATGTCCTTACTTCACAGATGATTTGAGTAGATGCTGAGTATATTTACTTGATGAATCATGAGTCTGAATTATTGAAAGGTTCAAGTAATTTCAGAGTGAAGTTGAAGATCGTCGTGACAAGAGGATAAAATGTCTATGATATGATCATAGAGATTTATATCTGAGTTACGAGTTTGGCACACAATTAAGACATTGTGGAAATTGTTTCACGACTAATACCGCCGGGAACACCATAGTGTGATGGTGTGTCCGAACATCATAATTGCACCCTATTGGATATGGTGCATACCATGATGTCTCTTGTCGAATTACCACTATCGTTTATGGGTAAGGCATTAGAGACAACCGCATTCACTTTAAATAGGAAACCACACAAATCCGTTGAGATGACACCGTATGAACTATGGTTTAGAGAAAGCTAAGCTGTTGTTTATTAAAGGTTGGGGCTACGACGCTTATGTGCAAAAGTTTCAGGCTGATAAGCTCGAACCCAAAGCGGATAAATGCATCTTCATAGGACACCCAAAACAGTTGGGTATACCTCCTGTCTCAGATCCGAAAGCAATAGGGATTGTTTCTGAAATCGGGTCCTTTCTCGAGGAAAAGTTTCTCTCGAAAGAATTGAGTGGGAGGATGGTGGAGACCTGGTGAGGTTATTGAACCGTCACTTCAACTATTGTGTAGCAGGGCACAGGGAGTTGTTCCTGTGGCACCTACACCAATTGAAGTGGAAGCTTATGATAGTGATCATAAAGCTTCGGATCAAGTCACTACCAAACCTCGTAGGACGACAAGGATGCGTACTACTTCAGAGTGGTACGTAATCCTGTCTTGGAAATCATGTTGGTAGACAACAATGAACCTACGAGCTATGGAGAAGCGATGGTGGGCCCGGATTCCGAAAAAATGGCTCGAGGCCATAAAATCCGAGAGAGGATCCATGTATGAAAACAAAGTGTAGACTTTGGAAGAACTACTTGATGGTCATAAGGCTGTTAGGTGCGGATGGATTTTAAAAGGAAGACGGACAATGATGGTAAGTACCACCATTAAGAAAGCTCGACTTGTCGTTAAGATGTTTTCCGACAAGTTCAAGGAGTTGACTACGATGAGACTTTCTCACTCGTAGCGATTCTAAAAGTCAGTTGAAATTATGTTAGCAGTTACTGCATTATTTATGAAATCTTGCAGATAGGATGTCAAAACATTGTTTCCTTGACGATTTTCTTGAGGAAAGGTAGTATGTGATACAACCAGAAGTTTTTGACAATCCTGAAAGATGCTAACAAATATGCAAAGCTCCAGCAAACCTTCTAAGGACTGGAGTGAGCATCTCGGAGTTGGAATGTAAGCTTTGATGAGATGATCAAAGATTTTGGGTTTATACAAATTTTATGAGAAACTTGTATTTCCAAAGAAGTGAGTGGGAGCACTATAGAATTTTTGATGAGCATATGTTGTTGACCATTGTTGATCAGAAATGATGTAGACTTTTTGGAAGGCATATAGGCTTATTTGAAAAGTGGTTTTCAATGGAAAACTTGGATTAAGCTACTTGAACATTGAGCATCAAGATCTATAAGGATAGATCAAAATCGCTTAATAGTACTTTCAAACGAACACATACCATGACAAGATTTTGAAGGAGTTCAAAAATAGATCGGCAAAGAATGAGTTCTTGGCTGTGTTATAAGGTATGAGTATTGAGTAAGACTCAAGACCTGACCACGGCAGAATAGAGAGAAAGGACGAAGGTCGTCCCCTATGCTTTAGACGTAGGCTCTAAAGTATGCTATGTTGTGTACCGCACCTGAAGGGGTACAAGTGTGATCTAGGAATGGATCACAGGACAACGGTCAAGGTTATCCTTAGTAACTAGTGGACTAAGGAATTTTCTCGATTATGGAGGTGGTAAAAGAGTTCGTCGTAAAGGGTTATGCCGATGCAATCTTTGACACTAATCTGGATGATTCTGAGTAGTAAACCGGATTCGTATAGTAGAACAGTTATTCAGAATAGCTCCAAATAGAGCGTGGTAGCTACATCCACAAGATGACATAGAGATTCCTAAAGAACACTCGGATCTGAAAGGTTCAGACCCATTGACTATAACATCTCTCACAAGCGTAACATGATCAAACCCTAAACTCTTTGGGTGTTAGTCACATGGGGATGTGACCTTGAGTGTTAATCACATAGCGATGTGAACTGGATTATTGACTCTAGTGCAAGTGGGAGACTGTTGGAAATATGCCCTAGAGGCAATAATAAATTAGTTATTATTATATTTCCTTGTTCGTGATAATCGTTTATTATCCATGCTAGAATTGTATTGATAGGAAACTCAGATACATGTGTGGACACATAGACAACACCATGTCCATAGTAAGCCTCTAGTTGACTAGCTCGTTGATCAATAGATGGTTACGGTTTCCTGACCATGGACATTGGATGTCGTTGATAATGGGATCACATCATTAGGAGAATGATGTGATGGACAAGACCCAATCCTAAGCCTAACACAAGATCGTGTAGTTCGTATGCTAAAGCTTTTCTAATGTCAAGTATCATTTCCTTATACCATGAGATTGTGCAACTCCCGGATACCGTATGAATGCTTTGGGTGTACCAAACGTCACAACGTAACTGGGTGGCTATAAAGGTACACTACGGGTATCTCCGAAAGTGTGTGTTGGGTTGGCACGAATCGAGACTGGGATTTGTCACTCCGTGTGACGGAGAGGTATCTCTGGGCCCACTCGGTGCACAATGTGACCAAGGAGTTGATCACGGGATGATGTGTTACGGAACGAGTAAAGAGACTTGCCGGTAACGAGATTAAACAAGGTATCGGATACCAACGATCGAATCTCGGGCAAGTACAATACCGCTGGACAAAGGGAATTGTATACGGGATTGATTGAATCCTGGACATCATGGTTCATCCGATGAGATTATCGTGGAACATGTGAGAGCCAACATGGGTATCCAGATCCCGCTGTTGGTTATTGGCCGGAGTGTTGTCTCGGTCATGTCTGCATGGTTCCCGAACCCGTAGGGTCTACACACTTAAGGTTCGGTGACGCTAGCTAGAGTTGTTATGGGAAATAGTATGTGGTTACCGAAGGTTGTTCGGAGTCCCGGATGAGATCCCGGACATGACGAGGAGCTCCGGAATGGTCCGGAGGTGAAGATCGGTATATTGGACGAAGAGTACTGGAGTTCGGAATTGTTCTGGGGGTACCAGGTGATGACCAGCGTGTCTGAAAGGGGTTTCGGAGGCCCCGGCAAGCATTGGGGGGACTTATGGGCCAAGGGGAGAGGGCACATCAGCCCACTAAGGGGCTGAGCGCCCCTCCCACCCCATCTCACGTAACCAGGAGAGGTGGGGGCGCCACCCCTAGGGCAGCCGCCCCTCCCGGCTTGGGGGCAAGTTTCCTAGGGGGTGGGGGCACCCAAACCTATCTAGGGTTTCCCCTGTGGCCGCCGCCCCTTCCCTAGGGAACCCTAGGGCACCTCCCCCTCCTCCCTTCCCCTTATATATAGTGAGGGAGAGAGAGGGCAGCCGCACCCTTCCCCTGGCGCAGCCCTCTCCCTCCTCCAACACCTCGTCCTCCTCCGTAGTGCTTGGCGAAGCCCTGCCAGAGAACCACGAGCTCCATCACCACCATGCCGTTGTGCTGTCGGAGTTTTCCCTCAACTTCTCCTCTCCCCTTGCTGGATCAAGAAGGAGGAGACGTCCCCGGGCTGTACGTGTGTTGAACGCGGAGGTGTCGTCCGTTCGGCACTAGGATCATCGGTGATTTGGATCACGACGAGTACGACTCCATCAACCCCGTTCACTTGAACGCTTCTGCTTAGCGATCTACAAGGATATGTAGATGCACTCTCCTTCCCCTCGTTGCTAGATTACTCCATAGATTGATCTTGGTGATGCGTAGAAAATTTTGAATTTCTGCTACGATCCCCAACACCAAGATGGCTGCACATTACTCCTCAACTCCTCATCCATAAAAACAAACAAGTCATTCAGCATCCTTCCCTTGCGTCTGCCATGGCCAGCGTGAGTTCTGGGTCGAGAGATTTCCACCAGGGAGAGGCGAGCATGGAATTGGAAGCACGAGAGATGTCCCACCTCGCTGCGAGAGTAGCCGACATGTACCGCCGCGCGGAAGTAGCAGCACAGAGGTCCCGTCGCACCGCTGAAGCAGCGGGGAGGTCCCGCCGTGCCGTCGATGCAGCAGACTGGTCCACCCGCGCCGCGGAAGCAGGAGAGATGTCCCGCCACACCACGAATGCAGCAGAGATGTCCCGCCGCGCCGCGGCAGCCTGGGAAAATTTCTCGCGGGCAGGCGACGACTGTTACAGGCGCATGCATGCGATCGTCCATAGCCAGATGGATCAGATCTCCGGCTGGGCGAGGTTGCAGGACGACATGAAAGCCTTATTTGAACAGGCTACCGGCATCATCTGGCAACTAAGGGAGGGCAACAAGAGGCTCCGGGCCGAGCGCGACCTGCTGAGGGAGATGATCGTCCGAAGTGCAGACCAGTAGGAGGAGACCAGTGCCTTGTTGAAGAGGACCGGCGTCATCGTCAAGAAACTTATGGACGAGAATGACATGCTCCACAATGAGCGCCAAAGGCTGGTGGAGGAATCCGTGGATGTTCTCAAGCAGCGTCTTGAGGACGCGAAAGAGCTCATCGCCGCTCGCCGTGGAGACTAGTTCCCGCGGCCTGTAGCAACGCATCAAGAAAGTAGAGATCAGCGAGCCAGATCCTTGTCTTCCTTCTTCTTTTGCCCTTGTGTATTTAGGGCATAGTCGCATGTGGCTTTTTTAATTATCTTTCTAATTATGTAAGACAATTAATCATCCTTATCTTTCTGTGGAAGATCAATGTTGCGAGGCTGGAATGAAGAAAACTCTTGCTGTGGCGACCCTGGCGTTGTTGTTCTTCTAGTTGCTGCTGGGATTCCTTCAGTTTCCTGGTTTCTTTTGATGTAATAATCGGTTTAGGATGTGGATTGTGTCGTCGGTTATGAAATGCTGGGTTCTAGCGCGGATGTTTGGCCTTTGTTGGCCTCTTGGGATGTTGCGATTTCAATCTGGTAGCTTTTAGTCCTTCGTGTTAGGCTGGAGTTGTGCTGAACTTCTTGTGAATTGTGGTGGTTTTCAGTAATGAAAATCGGAAGGGGCAAACCCTTCTTTGATAAAAAAAATTAATCGTCCTTATATATTCATCAGTCTTGCTATAAGTCGCAGTAGATGCTATATAGGTCCGTCGGATCTTACATCAAGATATGTGCTTTCAGATTTTGTTTTTGTCTCTTAAATCTCAGTCGAGTGAGACATAGCCACGCTATTAAACAGAGGCTCGGGCGCCATTAATGGAGACCTTGGGAGAGAGGTGGACGGCAGATGGAGGTCAAAGGGCTCTCCTCCCGATAAGCACGCGCAGGGGTCTGATCGCACGCCTCACGTACTCAAATAGCTACCCTGCACGGCGCCTCCTAGCTAATAAAAAATGGGGACGCTGGCGGCACGTAAATGGTACTAGTAAGTAGAACGCCCACGGTTTCAATAATACTTGTGTTTCCGATTGTAACGTGACAACACTTGTTCCAAAATGACTTTGCTGATTGTTAATGTGTGCGCCTTCGCAAATCGGACTGCAAATTTACCACAGCATGTTGGTTCCATGTCATGGCACCAAGCCAAGTTTCATTATTTTCATGCGTGTTTTGGATTTACAGGAATTTAAAAACTAAGTTTTTCAATGTTTCCAACCCAGCCACGACGCCTAGAATTTTGAATTTCATTCCCATTTCTTGCATGGAACCTAGAAATTTACCCGAGGACACACATGGGATTTTTCAACCAACTTTGGTGCACTGGAACATGTGCTTGTATTTCAAATTTGAATTATGCACACAAAGGTGACACGTTCCCTCCCAGAACCACGAGCCTTCTTGAATGAAAATTATATTATTGGAAGGTCCTTTAACATACAAATTTGAAGGTATGCTTTGTGTAAGTTGCATGTCATATATTATTTCTCTAACGTTTGGTCAAAGTTAGCCTCGAAAAACGCATTAGAACCTATATAGATGGAGGGAGGGAGTATAAATTCACCCGAGGACACAAATGTGATTTTTCAACCAACTTTGGTGCACGGGAGCATGTGCTTGTAGTTCAAATTTGAATTATGCACATTAAATGACCAAAAACTCAATTGATGTGTAAATAAGGCCAAACGAAGCCGGAATAATTCCAAAATTTAACAGGGCACTCATGTAGTTCTATGTTGCCTTTGTAAACAAACTCAAGGGGGACAACGTATACCGTTTCACACTCAAAGGTGGCACGTTCCCTTTCAGAACCTCGAGCCTTCTTGAGAGAAGCTTCGGTTTGCAAGAAGCTTATACCAAAATTTGTTCCTATTCGGCCAATTTTTTTACCACAACATGGTAGTACCATGACATGACATCCATGCCAAGTTTCATGATTTTCAGACGTGTTTTGGATTTTCAAGAATTTAAAACCAAGTTTGTCAATGTTCTCGGCTGAGCCACGATGCCCAGATGTTTTAATTTTATTCTCATTTCTTGCATGGGACATATAAATTCACCCGAGGACACAAATGTGATTTTTCAACCAACTTTGGTGCACGAGAGCATGTGCTTGTAGTTCAAATTTGACTTATGCACATTAAATGACCAGAAACACAATTAATGTATAAAAAACGACAAACGAACCCGGAATAATTCCAAAATTTAACAGGGCACTAATTTAGTTCTATGTTGCCTTTGTTAAGAAACTCAAGGGGCGGGGGGGGGGGGGCAGCGTATATCATTTCACACTCAAAGGTGGCACGTTCCCTCTTAGAACCACGAGCTTCCAAATCGGCCCAATTTTTTACCACAACATGTTAGTGCCATGACATGACACCATGCCAAGTTTCATGATTTCCAGGTGAATTTTGGATTTACATGAATTTAAAATCAAAGTTTCTCGATGTTCTCGGCCGAGTCATGACGCCCAGATGTTTGAATTTCATTCTCATTTCTTCCATGGGGCCTAGAAATTCAACCAAGGACACACATGTGATTTTTCAACCCACTTTGGTGCACCGGAGCATGTGCATGCAATTCATATTTAGATTATGCACATTAAAAGTCCAGAAACTCAATTAATGTATAAAAAGGCCAAATGAACCCAAAATAATTCCAAAATTTAACAGGGCACCCATATAGTTCTATGTTGCCTCTGTAAATAAAATCAGGGGGAGGCAGCGTATATCATTTCGCGCACAAAGGTGACACGTTCCCTCTCGGAACCACGAGGCTCGTTGAGAGAATCTCCAGTTTTGCAAGAGGCTTATACCAAAACTTGCCCCAATTCAGCCAAAAATTATATGTATGAAAACAGGGTTTAGATTATCCCAAACATCTCGCTACCTAGACCAATAATGTACTATGATTTGAATTCAACATAAAATGGATACAAATATTTGAATTGGAGAGCGTATGGTACATGTAGTTCATAGTGAAATATGATTACTGCTATATGTATTTTTTTTGTTATCAAGATAATATTTAAATTATTGTATAACTTGACAACAATCGTATTCAAATAAGGAAAATTGATTCAAATTTAGCCCATATGGTAGACGACAATATATATGTTCACATGGTGGAGTAAAATGTTCATATATGATGGAAGATCAAAATGTACGACTACATCAATTATAAACCGCAAGGTCACCTAACGATATATTCGAATTCAACATAACGTGGATTCAAAAATTGAAATTCAAGATCACGCCATCTGTAATCATATAAAAAGGGACATTACTCTTTATTTGGTGGGAATTGATTTATTTTTTGTTGTTGTTGAGGGAAGTGCGAATTGATTTGGTATTGTGCAGGGTAATCTTGATCTCCCGATTTTTTTTACATTTTTCGTGTAGTTTTTTCAATGGCATCTATAGCAATATAGTAAAAGGGGACATGACTCTCTTGTGTCTTGTATGAATTGTTTTTTTACACGTTAAGTTTGTTCTGCCGAACAAGGAATCCGCACCTTGTTATCCCGAAATTTTCAAGCTCGAGTATCTTTTGTCTCACCTGCTTTGAAACTCCCGCTTCTTCAACCCCCGCCGCGCCTTGTTATCCCGAAATTTGGACGCGCACGAGAACTCCCTCCTCATCCAAATCGCTCCCGCAGCCCAGACACGCGAAATCCCCCTTCTACCCCTCAGCTGGAAATGAAGCTCCACATCGCGGCGTCAAAATCGGTGGGGGTATGCTGGTAACTTACCCTACATTTTGGACAAGTGCGTCCCTAAGCTTGGCTCCCCTCCCCCTTCGCCCCCCCCATTTGTACACCGAGGCCGTCAAAACCCGCGAAACCCCATGCTCCTCCTCGGCCTCCCGACCGCCGCCCAGCCGGAGACTCTTCCCCGACTACGTCGTCCACCGCAACAGCTCGCCGTCCCTCATCCACCGCACCGGATGAGGATCCGTTGTCGATCTCTTCGTCCCGCCGGATCAGCCGCCCCGTCCTCCACCTCCAAGGAGCTGCCCCGATGTTCGCCTCGTCTATCGTGCCACCTCAATCCCCACAGCGCCGTCTTGACCTGCCCCACCGGAACCGCAGCACCTTCACCAATTCCTCCGATGAAGCCGAGGCCAACTCGGCGCCACCAAGGAGGTTCTGCACTCACCGCTGCATTTTATCTTTTATTCCATCTCACGGGGCTGCCGGTGCTCGATACCGAGCAGACATGGCGTGTCTCCATCGACGGCGCCGTCGCCGGCCACATCATCCATGGCGTCTCTCCCCCATGTCATTGCTTCCTCGGCGGCGACTTCCACAACGGCACTAGCTGCAGCTGCTCAGGCTCTCGCTCGCGCTACGACTCTGTTCTTGCTATCGGTCGCGCTGCTGCACTGCTCCTACTTTTGTTCGTGCTGCTGCTCTGCTCTTGCTCTTGATTGCGCTGCTGCTGCTGCACGACCTCCGGCAGCTACAGGAGTTGCTGCTTTAGCACTCGCTCGCGGTGCTACTGCATGACTTGCTCTCTACTAGTGCGTTCCCTGCTCGAGCGTCTGCTGATTTAGGTCACTGCTTCTCTGCTACTAGTGCTCGAACGCCCTAAACATCTATTGCAATGCTCTGTTACTAGTTCAATCAGTTTTGACTGTGAAGTTCATGTTCTTCAGTTAAGTTCAGAGTGAACAGTACTTACAACATCTGTCGGACCGCCCGTGGCGCGGCTGATGCGTTTTATATCTAGCACTTTTTGGTGATGTATTTTACATCATCTATTGCAGATGATATTAGGGTCCCACTTCAGATTAACGTTGTCTGTCTTGTCATGCTTCAGCCTCGTCATCGTACACCTTAGCGGAGCTGCTCCAACGATGGAACCGTCCATCATAGCGGAGCAGTACCCTCGGCGCCGTTTCCAGAGGCCTCGGATCTTCTTCCCCGCCTCCGACAGTCAAACTAGCATCATCACCATCCTCCACGTCCAACCCAATGATGCTGAGGTCCACAAGGCTATGCCAAAGAGGTTGTACACTCGTCGCATCACTTTGTTTCTCCACTCCTCTATTCTTCCAATTCATGTGAGCCAAACACCCAGGTTGACTGAAATCCTATGTTTCCAAATGCTCTATTTTGCACGTGCATTCCTATCCTATTCCTATGTTTTTCATGTCCCTGCATTTATAGAATCCTCCAATTCTAAGGAGCCCTTACAGATTTACTTCATTTTCAGATAGGCGTCAAAGAAAACTCTGTGTGTTATGTCCTGCTCCTGCCGTGCCGTCATCCACCCCACCTGAGGTGCACCATCGACAGAAGCGTTCACTGCAGCAGAGATCCCCCTGCAGACTTCCTTTCGCTGCCTCAGATCATCTTCCCCGTTGCCGGCAGCCACGCCAACTGCATTACCATCATCGACTGAGCAGATGAACCTGAGGAGTACACGGTTCCGGAAGAGAGGTCGCAGTCTTTCGTGTTTGCTTACGTTATACATCGGTTATTATTACCTGCTACTTTATCGTTCAATCTTGAGTTTTGAATTACCCATGGGTCTCATATCAAGCCAGCAACGAATAGTATTTGTCTACTATCTGGTTCATCTGGGGTCTTCTATGTGGTTCATGTTGGGTGGGCAACAAACAATAGATGATCCATTGTCTATCTTTTTAAACTAAAGCTATAATCTACCTGCTATCATTAGTTTTGGATCCATCCACTCATTTGCTACCATCAGTCTTGATTTTTGCATGCACCCCTTAGGCCTTACAAAATCTAACTATTTTTTTATTATGCATGTCAGATATTGTACACAGTCTTACTGAACATGTAGATAAAAAGAGAAGACCGTTGCGTGCGAATATATTGTCATGCAGACGCCACTCCATGGTGGGCGAAGTGGCGTCCCCCCCCCCCTCCTGCATTTTCAGATTGTATTCCAGAGGAAGATAACTATTCAGATGGAGATTCAGAAGGAGCCGACCACGCCTGTTTACCACCCGAGGTGTTTGCTCTAACCTGGCATGCTGATGTTGGTCATATCATGCATATGGCGCCTTGCATTGCTTATATTATACATCTTATATGTCATCAGCTTAGTTTATATTTGCTTTGTGTCAATGCCACCTATTTGGTTTTGTCGGCGTTCTGGGAACGGGGGTCCCCAGACTTGCCTGCCTGCGGCCTGCGGCGTGGCTCAAAGGGGGCCCAGCACGGCCCATCTTCATCAACGCAAGACCCAAGACCCTCGCGAGGGGCCAAGCCTCGCGGGGCGGACGACACGGCGCTTCCTCAGGCACGGCCTCGTCAGGCTGGCTCATGAGGAGGCAGAGAGATCAAGGCGGGGTACCTCGCGAGGTGCCCATGACGCAAGCCATGACGACCAAGGGTGCTAGGCGGGCGCCAGCCCGCGCAATGTCTCCCTTTCCTCTTTGGTGCAAAGGGGGCAAGCGCAGGCGAGAGGATCAAGCAAAGGCACCCATTTCGGTGCAACGAGACCAAGACCAGTCCAACGGTGGGAAGGAGGTCATCGTGGAGCCCAGAACGGCGTCACCACAGGGCCTTTGGCAGGCGAGGACCAACTTTAGTCAAGATAAGTGTACCACATGTTCCCCTTCGAATTGGCCAATTGTTGGCGCCCTTCTCGCTCAATATTTGGGAAGAGGCCCAGGGCCTTTGCCTATAAATAGGACTAGCCACCCTCATGGTAGGGGGTCGAGAATCTGAGGAAGCAGAGAACAAGAGAGAGATAGAGAGAGAGAGAGAAGGGCGGCTGAACTCCTCTTAGCAGTTCATCACCCTAGCCAAGAACAGACCCTCGCGAGGCTGTTCTTCCCTGTATTGTTCATCATCACCAGCCCGAGAGGCAATCCACCACACCACACTGGAGTAGGGTATTGCACCGCATCGGTGGCCCGAACCAGTATAAACTCTGTGTCTCTTGTGTTGTTCTTTCTGTAGTTAGATCTTTGCGAGACGGAAAGGTAGAGGGTACAATCTCCGCGCGCACCCCAGAGTTCGAACCTTAAGGGTCTGCCGAAACCCGAAATCCGACAGGGGCCAAGCCTCGCAGGGCAGAAGACACGGCCTCGTCAGGCTGGCTCATGAGGAGGCGGAGAGATCAAGGCGGGGTACCTCGCGAGGTGCCCATGACGCAAGCCATGACGACCAAGGGTGCCAGGTGGGCGCCAGCCCGCGCAGTGTCTCCCTTTCCTCTTTGGTGCAAAGGGGGCAAGCGCAGGCGAGAGGATCAAGCAAAGGCACCCATTTCGGTGCAACGAGACCAAGACCAGTCCAACGGTGGGAAGGAGGTCATCGTGGAGCCCAGAACGGCGTCACCACAGGGCCTTTGGCAGGCGAGGACCAACTTTAATCAGGATAAGTGTACCAGATGTTCCCCTTCGAATTGGCCAATTGTTGGCGCCCTTCCCGCTCAATATTTGGGAAGAGGCCCAAGGCCTTTGCCTATAAATAGGACTAGCCACCCTCATGGTAGGGGGTCGAGAATCTGAGCAAGCAGAGAACAAGAGAAAGAGAGAGAGAGAAGGGCGGCCGAACTACTCTTAGCAGTTCATCCCCCTAGCCAAGAACAGACCCTCGCGAGGCTGTTCTTCCCTGTATTGTTCATCATCACCAGCCCGAGAGGCAATCCACCACACCACACTAGTGTAGGGTATTACACCGCATCGGTGGCCCGAACCAGTATAAACTCTTTGTCTCTTGTGTTGTTCTTTCGGTAGTTAGATCTTTGCGAGACGGAGAGGTAGAGGGTACAATCTCCGCGCGCACCCCAGAGTTCGAACCTTAAGGGTCTGCCGGAACCCGAAATCCGACATTTGGCACGCCAGGTAGGGGTGTGCCGGAATTTGTCTTCCACCGCTCCGCTCTCCGCCGACCGTCGCGTCCATGTCTGACGCTCGTCGGGCCCGCGCCGAGCGCCGGGCCGCCATCGCTTCCTGCGTCGCCCAGACGGCTCCCGTCGGTGGGCGTCCTCGTCATTCCCCGTCGCCCGCCGTCAACGCTGCCACCGGCCCGGCGGGGAACGAGCAGCAAGCGTCGTCTCAGCACTCGTCCGTGCAGCAAGACGGCCGCACCGCTACTCCATCACTCACACCAGCTGGCTCTTCATCCCGCGCGCTCCGTGCACCCTTGGAGGCTCGAGCTGTGCTCATCGCAGCAAACAAGCTCCTGCGCTACCGTCCCGTCGATGACGTCTATGAAGAGTGGCTCGACCGCGTCGCCGAGCTCGTCCGCGCCGCGGGGGGCTCTCCTGCGTTGTCCGCTCCGCTGCGCCGCACCCCGCCCCGTGCGGGCCATGAAGCTCCGGGGGCGTACCAGCCGCCCCCTCTCCAAGAAGACGCCATGGCTCCAAGGCGCATGGCCCCTGGGCGGAACCCGCTTCGTCAGGCGCCAGCCCAGCAAGAACGGAGCTGCCAAGAAGTCCCCCGGCCGCAAGAGGCTGCCCGGGCGCTCCCTGCTCGGGCTCGCCGTGACCCTGCTCTAGCTCCGGCACGTCAAGATCCCGCGCTGCTTCCAGCTGAAGCGCATGGGGACCCGCAAGGCCAAGCTCTCCCTCAACCGAAGCCTCCCGTGGCCACCGCAGGCTGCCGCGCCTACACCACCGAGCTGCGCAGCGTCGCGTGGCCCGGCAAGTTCAAGCCAGACCTGCCTCCACGCTACGACGGCACAACCGACCCTGAATAATTCCTCCAGCTCTATGAGCTGGGCATCGAAGCTGCCAGTGGAGACGAAAAAGTCATGGCGAACTGGTTCCCCATGGCGCTCAAGGAAGGAGCTCGCACCTGGCTCCTGAACCTGGCCCCAGGCACGATCTCTTCCTGGGACCAGATGCGCACCCGCTTCATCGCCAACTTCCAAGGTACTCGTGACCGGCCGCCTGCCGTGAACGACATGCGCCGCGTCAAGCAACAACCCGGAGAGACCCTGCAAAAGTACACCCAGCGCTTCAACAGTGCGCGCCTCAAGATCCCCAAGGTGTCCGAGGAAGCCATCATCTCGGCCTTCTCCGATGGCGTGCGTGACGTCAAGATGAAGGAGGAGCTGGCGATGCATGAAGACCTGTGCACCTCCCTGGAGCTGTTCAACTTGGCGACCAAGTGCGCCAGGCTGAGGAGGGGCGTCTTTCCCTCCTCGAGCTGCCTGCCGCAGACCCAGAAGAGAAGAAACCCAAGGCCAAGGACGTGAAGCGCAAGGGGGCTGCCGTGCTTGCGACAGAGCCGGACACCAAGCGGGGCAAGGATCTGCCTGAATCCTCCAGGGGCAGCCGGTACTGTGTGTATCACGACCTCCACACCCACAACACCAACGAATGCCAAGAACTCCGCGCCGTGCGAGAGGGAAGGATCGGTCGTCGCCCTTACCGTGCTGACCGGGGCTACGGCCGGGGAGGAGGAAGAAACCTAGGACGCTGGGAAGACCGCGGCCCGCGCCAAGGATGGCGTGATCAACCTCACGAGGACCGCTAGAGAGACTTGCCTCGCGAGGGGGATTGGCGGAATCAGCCTCGTGAGGATCGCCTGCAGGACAACGCAGGCCTCCCCCCGCTGCCGCCTCAGCCAAGGAGGAACGAGGATCACCATCAAGACGGGAGGGCTGGCGGCTTCCAGGAGCCGCGCGCAATCGCCTGCATCCTGGGCGGAGCTCAAGCCCCAGCCTCCCAATGCATCTTCAAGTAGTTTGCCCGTGAAGTGAATGCAGTCCTCCCCAGGCTCAAAGCAACGCGCCCTCTCAGGTGGTCGGCGTGCACCATCACGTTCAGCTCAGCGGATCAGCTCAAGTGCGCGGCCACAGCCGGGGTCCTCCCGATGCTTTGCTCCCCAGTCATCAGCAACGTACTGGTCACCAGGACCCTCATCGATGTTGGAGCAGGGCTCAACGTCCTGTCTGTGGAAACATTCAACAATCTCCAAGTGCCCTACGACCAGCTTCAGCCAACCAAGCCTTTCTCCGGAGTCACCGACGGTTCCACGACCCCGATCGGGCAGGTCCGCCTCCCTGTCACCTTCGGAGCCCGCAACAACTACCGCACCGAGCTCATCGACTTAGAGGTCGCTCACATCCGCCTGCCGTACAACGCCATCCTCGGATACCCAGCGCTGGCCAAGTTGATGGCCGTGACTCATCATGGCTACAACGTCCTCAAGATGACAGGAAGTGGCGGAGTCATCACGGTGCCATGTGAAGAGAAGGATGCAGTGTGTTCCCTGGAGCGAGCCTTTCAGGCCGCGTCGCTAGAAGACCCAGATCGCGGAAGCAGGAGGCTTCCCGAGATCACCCCCAAGAAGAAGAAGACATCGTCAGGCTCAGCCCCTCAGGAGGCAGGCCCCTCAGGGCCCGCATCTGCCCAAGGGGACCCTCCATCCATAGCATAGGAAAGCGCGCCCGGCGCCCTCCTCAGGCAGGGCTCAGGGGCTCTCACCTGGAGGGCCACCGACCTGGCCAGGCTCACGAGGGAGGCGCTTGGGCACCACGTGGAGGCGTGCCTCGAAGCACGTTTCCCTCAAGAAGGAGCGAGGCAAGGAAGGTCAGACCAGCAGGAGTTCGTTAACAAGGCTGTTCAAGAACTACAGGAGTCAAGAATCATGAGAGGTTGCCGCCGTCTACCGGCTGTGGATCCACATCCAGGTGAGGATGGTGGGCTGCGCGTCTTCATCGACGTACCAGGGCTCAATCGGGTCGCCACGATGGAGCGCCTCTGGCCCCCGCAAGTGGGGCGTTGCGGAGGCCCACCCCACAGCTATGTTCGCATGCCTTACGGCTTGCCGAGCGTGGTTGTTGTGTACCAGCGCCTCATGAGGGGCATCATGGAGACTCAGGAAGACAGGCGTTCCGCAGTCCTGGCGAAGATGGAGATGATTCGCGAGGAGCCACCAGCGCCTCCGGAGCCTCCTGAGGCCCCTGGGCCTGGGGGCTCGTGAGGATCGGCTTCCGCAGCCCACCGAGTCTGCTGCACCAACACCACTTCATCTTCGACATCTTCAGGTGACGTCCTTCAAGTTTCATTTCCAGTTGGGAGCGCCCTCCCAGGGCTGCATCATTCCCAGGCCGCGTGGGTCCGTCCCTGCGGCATGTATCCCTTTTATTTTCGGTCATTAGCTTGCTTTGTTGGGGGCGCCCCTCGGGCTGCATCATCCCCAAGCCGCTCGGGCCAGGCCCAGTGGCGTGTATCTCCCTTGCGTTTATTTCCAGCTATGCTTTCGCCTATCATGCTTGATTACTTGATGCCTGTCCACGGCACCTCTTCTTCTCCATGTCGACCACTTGCACGTTAAAGGGGGGGTACCTGAGCATCGCGACTCAGGGCTCTTACTGGCTCTCCAGCCCTCACCCTCTGGTCTTGTCCACGGCATCGCGACCTGGCATACCAGCGACGGCTGAGACAAGCTCGAGGGCCGGGACCCGAGGACGTAGAGTGCCGGCATCTAACCAATTTGCAGGAACACATCTCAAGATACGGCCCAGTGCCAGGCGCAACCCGCCTAGAGGTAGGGCCCCGTGAGTCCCGCGCCGCCCAGGTACACCTCACCTGCGCCAACCGGAGCAACTAACGACCGACCGATAGCTGTCATGGCAACCCTTTTTTCCTTCTATGATGAGCTTGCAGGACCCCCTGGGGGAATTGCGTCGGCCGAGGCCCTCCCGGAGTTCCCTTCACCCTCGTCCGCGTGAACCGCTTGCATGTTAAAGGGGGGTGCCTGAGCATCGCGACTCAGGGCTCCTACTGGCTCTCCAGCCCTCACCCTCTGGCCTTGACCACGGCATCGCGACCTGGCATACCAGCGACGGCTGAGACCAGCTCGAGGGCCGGGACCCGAGGACGTAGAGCAGAAAGGGGAGCAAAGGTGAGAGAGTAGGGGCACGCGAGGACCTCGCCATGCAACTCCGTTCCCGCTGCCGCGCGGACCCGTCGTCACACAGGAGTAACCCCTGATTAATAAGATAAGTCACCGCCCGAAAACACCGGCTACCGTGGCACTATCTCCGCACCTAACGCAACTCCGTACTAGCGATGTCGCTCCCCTTTCTCACCGAGCGACGGCTGCTTGGGCGCCAAAGGGGACCTCCTGAGCATCGCGACTCAGGGGCTCTTACCAGACCCCGGGTCGCTCACCTCCTGGCCTTGACCATGGCATCGCGACCTGGCATACCAGCGGCGGCTGACGCCGCCTTGGGACTGGGACCTGTCGACGTAGAGCACCAAGCCCTCGCGAGGTTCGAAAGGGAAAACTAAGCTACGACGGAATTGACGACTCGCACAGTTCCATAGCAAAAGTCACATATTAACAAAAGGATCACAGACATCTTACAAGCCCCCGTTGGGCGCAGTATGATTCCTTGCAGGAAACAGATCCTAAGGGATGCTATCTACACGCGCCCCTGCAAAAGATGACATCATCAATAGTGGGCCGTCAAGCACCAGCGCCAACCCCATCCAGATCAGAGTCAGCGACGGCCGAGTAAGCCCGCTCTGCTCCGGGAGCGGCGCTGGCTCGCGGGCTCGTAGCTGTCGTCGCTCGTCTCCGGAGTCACGAAGACCTCGCTGGGATCGCTGGATCCTCCGGCACTCCCGTCGCTTGTGGAGCCGTCCAGGGAACAGTCGGCGGGCCTAGCCCTCACCATGGCGAGGTCCTGGCCACCTCTCCTGGGGAAGCACTCCAGTCGGCGCCCGTTCGCGTCGAAGACCTTGAAGAACATCACCGAAGCGCCATCGTACTCCAGGTGGATCATGAGGGCGCCCCTTGCTCTGCAACCCCGAGCGATCTCGCCCCATCCGCGAGTCATGAAGACCTCGCCCGAGGCAATAACCGCGACCTCTGCCTCGGTCGCGGGAGTGCTGCAGTCGGCGTGCTGCAGCCATAACTCCAGGAGTCTTCCCTGCGGGAAGACGGAGGTGAAGAAGGGGGGAAAGCGAATCCAAGTTCGAGGAGGCATGGCGGCGTGGAGCACGAGCTCGCGGGAGGAGCCCTCGGCGTGGACTCCAGGAGGAACAACCCACACCTTCGTGACCCGTCGGCGCCGGCGACGGCGCTGGCCGCGGGGTTCGGCATCTCCACCTTCAAGGCCCTCGGCGTGGGCATACAAGGGAAGCGGGAACCCCGGCGGAGGCCGCTCTTACCAAGGCCTCGACACCACCAGGCGGTCTTCCTCGTCTCGGCCGCGAAAGGTAGGCCGCTTCTTCGGCGGGAGCGGGTCTGGTCCCTCTCGAGGAGCCTTTCCCTTCTCCATTGTAGAAAGCCGGCGGATCGGGTCCATCACGGCAAGGCGGAGCAAGAATCAAGGCGAAGGAGAAAGCAAGGAGAGATGGACTGGAAGGGCACGCGTGGTGCCATACTTATAGCTGGCGAAGGCCAACCGTCGGCCTCCACGATCACAGGTAATCATGACACGATTTGCATGCAGGGACTCGCCCAATCCGCGCAATCATCGAGGCGTTGTGGGGAAGCGGAGGCGCTCACGTCCAATCAACCGCCATGTGGCGCCCAAGGCCGCAGGCTGTTAGGGCCCGCGGCGCTTCGCCCTTGCCCTTTTGCCTCTCGGCACGGCCAAGTCCGGTCGCGCCTTGGGCCCGGGGGCTACTGTCGGCGTTCTGGGAACGGGGGTCCCCAGACTTGCCTGCCTGCAGCCTGCGGCGTGGCTCAAAGGGGGCCCAACACGGCCCATCTTCATCAACGCAAGACCCAAGACCCTCGCGAGGGGCCAAGCCTCGCGAGGCGGACGACACGGCGCTTCCTCAGGCATAGCCTCGTCAGGCTGGCTCATGAGGAGGCGGAGAGATCAAGGCGGGGTACCTCGCGAGGTGCCCATGACGCAAGCCATGACGACCAAGGGTGCCAGGCGAGCGCCAGCCCGCGCAGTGTCTCCCTTTCCTCTTTGGTGCAAAGGGGGCAAGCGCAGGCGAGAGGATCAAGCAAAGGCACCCATTTCGGTTCAACGAGACCAAGACCAGTCCAACGGTGGGAAGGAGGTCATCGTGGAGCCCAGAACGGCGTCACCACAGGGCCTTTGGCAGGCGAGGACCAACTTTAGTCAGGATAAGTGTACCACATGTTCCCCTTCGAATTGGCCAATTGTTGGCGCCCTTCTCGCTCAATATTTGGGAAGAGGCCCAGGGCCTTTGCCTATAAATAGGACTAGCCACCCTCATGGTAGGGGGGTCGAGAATCTGAGCAAGCAGAGAACAAGAGAGAGAGAGAAGGGTGGCTAAACTCCTCTTAGCAGTTCATCCCCCTAGCCAAGAACAGACCCTCGCGAGGCTGTTCTTCCCTGTATTGTTCATCATCACCAGCCCGAGAGGCAATCCACCACACCACACTGGAGTAGGGTATTGCACCGCATCGGTGGCCCGAACCAGTATAAACTCTGTGTCTCTTGTGTTGTTCTTTCGGTAGTTAGATCTTTGCGAGACGAAGAGGTAGAGGGTACAATCTCCGCGCGCACCCCAGAGTTCGAACCTTAAGGGTCTGCCGAAACCCGAAATCCAACAGGTTTCTATATCATACTCCCACCATTCCTAAATATTTGTCTTTTTAGAGATTTCAACAAGTGACTACACACGGAACAAAATGAGTGAATCTACACTCTAAAATATGTCTATATACATCCGTATGTGGTAGTCCATTTGAAATCTCCAAAAATATAAATATTTAGGAACAGAGGGAGTATATGGGAATTATGCAATGCCATCTTCTTTAGCCAGGCATCATGTACGTGAATCATGCAATGCCATCCTGTTTAGCCAGTCATTGTATATGTGAATTGTATCGTGCCATATTTTTTCCATAATGTATTCCATTTGTCAACAATGTTTATACATTCATCTACTCTTCCTGTGCATCAGCCATTTGAGTCGGTCATGGGAAAATCTGGGGTGAAAACAAGGTCTTCTGAGCGTCAGTGCTACCTGTCAATGCAGATTTTTTGCTGGTTAGAGATAGCTCCCCCCCGAGGTGCATGCTCTAACTTGGCTGGGTTATATTGCTCATATCATGCATATGGTCTCTTGCATTGCCATGCCATCTGCTTAGATCAGACATTCTTTGTGTGAATGCCTCATGTTTGCTTTCTATATCAGATATGTGAATTATGCAATGCCATGTTTTTCAGCCAGTTATCATATATGTGAATTATGCACCGCCATGGAGCCAGGCATCATATATGTGAATTATCTCATGCCATCTTTTTTTTCATTACGTATTCCATTTGTTGACAATCTGTGTATATTGAACTACTCTTCATGTGTATCAGCCATTTGAGCCGGTTATGAAAAAATCTGGAGGGAAAACAAGGTCTTCAGAGCAGGCAATGGTACCTGTTGAAGCATATATCTCGATGGTTACAGGGAGCTCCTCAGAGGAGGATTCAGAGACAGGTGACCAGTTCTATATCCCACCTAAGGTGTATGCTCTAAGTTGCAATGTTTATATTTCTCATATGATGCATATGGTGTCTTGCATTGCTTAGTTTAGACATCATATGCACAATATTGCATTCTATCTGCTTAGTTTAGAGATCATACATGCGAGTGCCAGCTGCTTAGTATATGAATCAATTATGTCAATTATATCATGCCATCCTGTATACTTAGACAACATGTATGTGAATTATTTCATCCCAACCTATTTTAGAAAGACATCATATAGTTTTGTCATGTCATCCTGTTTAGGTACTCATCATATGTTGAATTATGCCATTATATCCTGTTAAGTTATCCATCATATATCTAAAACTGTGTCATGCTATCCTGTTTAGATAGGCATCATATATGTGAAATTGTGTCATGCTGTCCTGTTTGGTTAGACAACATATATGTGAATTACCACATCTGTCTATCATACAATGTCTATACGTTCAATTTCTTTTCTTGTTTATCAGCCATTTGAATTGGACGGGGTGATGGCAGTAACTAAGGGAGCAAAAACTCGTTCTTCACAAAATACAGTGCTACCCGTCGATGCAGATAGAACCATGGTTGTACTGGCCCACAAACTAGCCCCACCACACATAATCGAGACTCTTCCAGATTGCACACTTACACCGTTGGGCAGAGAACCAGCTACAACCCATCTAACCGCAACCCCAGCGGATAGTAACCCACTTATATTTGACAAAGCACCATGTCCACCATAGAGTACCCCCACACGAGCAGTTTGTAAAGCTACTGCAGTGCCCAAAGCACGAAAACCACCACAGCTAACGCAAACTCCACGTTTAAAGCAGAAGAGCAACTGTTCTCATGTCAGATTCCGTAGCTATGGTCCATACTCCTTTGTTGTTGCATCACTGTATTTACTTATACCAACTACTTTCGAATTTGAAGGATCCAATTGAAACTCCAATGGCGCAACAGGTATGTTTTAAACCTATTTCTTTAACTGGATTGCTGTTCTAACTTCTTGCTCTATGTTGATTTCAGTTTAAGTTGTATAAACAGTTATGTTCTCATGTGATGCACATTACAAGTGCTGCCAATGTTGTGTAGTTTCTCACACTTATATTCTGTCTATGCTGTTGTGTCTTAAAAATATATGAGTTGGACTGTGTCTCTATCTTCATTAGGGAACATAAACTAGAATGATGTGGACAATACAGTGACCATAGTACATAGATATATGTTTGTTTCATGCTGTTATCCTGTCCACCTTACTACTGAACCGGTTTACCAAAATGTGTTTCGTATACTACAAGCTAAACCTGTGATGTGTATGCTTGTTTCTCTTGTGGTATGCAAACAGAATATTGGAGAAGAGCACCCCACTATGCAATGGTAGAGAAAGTAATGCAGATAAGGTTAAAGATAGTGAGACAACCCTGTTGGCCTCCAAGAAAGGTGATAAAAACGATCTTGTAGACAGTGAGAAAACCCCACAGTCCTACGTTGATGTAGTGTTCAGGTTACTGGCCAGTACCGCTGGCACAAGCTCTTCGAACTCGCTGCCTGAATCACTTCGGCTTCTTCAGTCTTAGCTACAAGCTTAAAGGCATCAGTCAGCTGTGCTGTGGCAAGAAGCCGAAGGACTGAGGAAGTCCTTGCAGAATTCAGATGCGTACTTTCTTGTGCAACAGCAAGCGCTGGAGGATTTAAGCGCCAAACAAGAGAAAGTTAATAAGCTTGCTAAGCATCTTGCCAGCATTATGGGTACCCAGGATATTGTTTCTTGAACTCTTCTGAAGTGATTTCAGTTCTGGACTTGTTTTGCTGCGGCGTTTGTATGCTGCTTTGTTCCCTATATTTGCACTGGTGGTGAACTTTGATGCCCAGTGGATGTAATATGTGTAATAGCCGTGATAGCCTAGCATTGTTGCTTGCTTATTTATTTCCTTGTTGTCTTGTTTATTTGTTTGCTTGTAGTTAGTGCAGTTCTTTTTCCGCGGTTTGCTAGTGGCTGCAATAACCTATTTTTTAAAACTAGGCCACAATAACCATGGGCTAATATTTACTGTAGTGACACTAGGCCTCCTACGGGCCGTAGAAACAGTGGGCCTTCTACGGGCCGTAGAAACGGTAGGCCTTCTACGGGTCGTAGAAACAATGGGCCTTCTACGGGTCGTATCATCAATGGGCCTTATACGGGTCGTATGATCGATTGGCCAAACATGGGCCAATAACAGGTCGCATTATGGCCATAAACGGGCTAGAGTTGGAATCGTCCGTTCAAGGGCCGACCATAACGGGCCATCGTTAATAGGCCATATTTGATGACGCTATGAAAATGGCCCAACGTATTAACGGACCACAAACGGGCCGACTGTAACCACGGGCTGAATTTGGCCCACAAGCAGAAAATGACAGTAACGGGCCGTAAGTAAACGAATGCTGGAAATGAGCCCAAGAATAAATGGGCTCTAAGAAGGCCGAAAGATAACATGGGCTGGAAGCGGCCCAACGGAATAACGGGGCGTTAATGGGTATAAAGTGATACACTGTTCATTACGGGCCAGTTTCACCACGGGCCGTTAATGGGTGTAAAGTGATACACTGTTCATTACGGGCCAGTTTCACCACGGGCCGTTAATAGGCCAAGAGTTACATAGGGCCTCATATGGGCCGAAAGACGTCATGGGCCATACATGGGACAGAAGTGAAAACGGGCTGGAATCATATTGGATGGCCCAGATGACGCTACTGGGCCTAATTCGGATAGGGCGTAAGGGGCCTTGGGTTAGCGGGTTGTAAATGGGCTATATGCGAACATGCCGTTAACAAGCTTTCCATGGGCCGGCCCGCCACCTTTGGACCAAGTCAAACGGGCTGGCCTTTTCATAGGAATGGGCCTCTGTTGGGCCGTGCCACGTGTCGACGTATCATAGGCGCCTTTCGTCCAATGAGTGGATGACATCTGTCCCAACGATGAGCCGACACATGTTTCCTCCAGCCAATGATGATTTTACATGTGGAAAATCCCCATTGGTCGGGGCTGTTAACGGGTTATCGGATCCAAAACCCAACCCGATAGCTTAACAGCGTTCCGTTACGGTGGATGCCACATGTCAGTCACCCTTGACGAAAGCACTTCTGTGACGCGTGATTTATCGTCATGGAAGTGGACACTTCCATGATAATAATTTTGGTAATGTCACGGAACACTTCTACGACAGCACAGGTATGACTATCTTGATTCTGTCATAAATTTGTCATGGATGTACATGCATGACAAAAAACGCGACCTACTGTGACAAACACATATCATCACGGAAGTGTATTTTTTTGTAGTGGATGATATAGGATCATGGAACTATAAACAAATGAAGTTGGAATTTCATCAAAAATATTATCCTATGCATCTTGTTCATCGTGATCGCAATTATATATATAATTTTTGGCCTCACGAAGGAGAAAGCATCACTCAAGCTTGGGGGAGGCTTAAATCAATGTTATATTCATGCCCAAATCATGAGCTCTCAAGAGAAATAATTCTTCAAAAAATTATGCTCGGCTTTCTGAAAACAATCGCATCATGCTCGATACTTCTTGTTCTAGCTCTTTTATGATGAAGACTATTGAATTCAAATGGAATTTATTGGATAGAATTAAACGCAACTCTGAAGATTGGGATCTCGACTAAGGTAAGGAGTCAGGTATGACACCTAAGTTTGATTGTGTTAAGTCTTTTATGGATACCGATGTTTTCCGTAAATTTAGCACTAAATATGGACTTGACTCTAAGATAGTAGCTTCTTTCTGTGAATCTTTTGCTACTTATATTGATCTCCCCAAGGAGAAGTGGTTTAAATACCATCCTCCCATAGAAGTAAAAGTAGCTGCACCTACTAAAGTTGAAGAAAAGACGGTCACTTATAATGATCCTATTATTCCTACTTCTTATGTTGAGAAACCACCTTTCTCTGATAGAATAAAGGATCATGCTAAAGCTTCAACTGTGGTTCGTAAAAGCAATATTAGAACTTATACACCTCCTGAGCAAGTTAAAGTTGAACCTAATATTGCTATTGTTAAAGATCTCTTGGCTGATAATATTGATGGGCATGTTATTCATTTTTGCGGTGAAACCGCTAGAATTGCCAAACCTTGTGCTAAAGATAAACATAGACCTGTGGTAGGCGTGCCTGTTATTTCTGTTAAAATAGGAGATCATTGTTATCATGGCTTATGTGATATGGGTGCTAGTGCAAGTGTTATACCGCATACTTTATACGAAGAAATTAAGCATGAAATTGCACCTGCTGAGTTAGAAGGAATTGATGTTACAATTAAACTTGCCAATAGAGATACTATATCAACAATGGGAATTGTTAGAGATGTTGAAGTCTTGTGTGGGAAAACCAAATATCCTACTGATTTTCTTGTTCTTGGTTCCCCACAAGATAGCTTTTGTCCCATTATATTTAGTAGACCCTTCTTGAACACCGCTAATGCTAAGATAGACTGCGAAAAGAATGTTGTTACTATTGGTTTGGGTGATATGTCTCATGAGTTTAATTTCTCTAAATTTAGTAGACAACACAGTGAAGAAGAATTACCTAGCAAGGATGAAATTATTGCTCTTGCTTCTATTGCCGTACCTCCTAGTGATCCTTTAGAACAATATTTGCTAGACCATGAAAATGATATGTTTATGAATGAAAGAAGGGAAATAGATGAGGTATTCTTTAAGCAGGTACCTATTCTGAAACACAATTTGCCTGTTGAAATCCTAGGGGATCCTCCTCCACCCAAGGGTGATCCCGTGTTTGAGCTTAAACCGTTGCCTGATAATCTTAAATATGCTTATCTTGATGAAAAGAAGATATATCCTGTTATTATTAGTGCTAACCTTTCAGAACATGAAGAAGAGAGATTGTTGAAAATTTTGAAGAAGCACCGTGCTGCTATTGGATATACTCTTGATGATCTTAAGGGCATTAGTCCCACTCTATGTCAACATAAAATAAATTTGAAGAAGATGCCAAACCAGTCCATGATCATCAACGAAGGCTTAATCCTAAGATGAAAGAAGTGGTAAGAAAAGAAATACTAAAGCTTCTAGAGGCAGGTATAATCTATCCCGTTGTTGATAGTTAGTGGGTAAGTCCTGTCCATTGTGTCCCTAAGAAGGGAGGTGTTACTGTTTTTCCTAATGATAAAGATGAATTGATTCCGCAAAGAATTATTACAGGTTATAGGATGGTAATTGATTTATGTAAGTTAAATAAGGCTACTAAGAAGGATCATTACCCTTTACCTTTTATCGATCAAATGCTAGAAATATTATGCAAACATACACCTTATTGCTTTCTAGATGGTTATTCTGGTTTCTCTCAAATACCTGTGTCGGCTAAAGATCAATCAAAGACCACTTTTACTTGCCCTTTTGGTACTTTTGCTTATAGACGTATGCCTTTTGGTTTATGTAATGCACCTGCTACCTTTCAAAGATACATGATGGCTATATTCTCTGACTTTTGTGAAAAGATTTGTGAAGTTTTCAAGAATGAATTTTCCGTCTATGGATCTTCGCTTGATGATTGCTTGAGCAACCTTGATCGAGTTTCGCAGAGATGTGAAGAAACTAATCTTGTATTGAATTGGGAAAAGTGCCACTTTATGGTTAATGAAGGTACTGTCTTGGGGCATAAAGTTTTTGAAAGAGTTATTGAAGTTGATAAAGCCAAAGTTGATGATATCGAAAAGATGCCATGTCCCGAGGATATTAAAGGTATAAGAAGTTTCCTTGGTCACGCCGGATTTTATAGGAGTTTCATTAAGGACTTCTCAAAAATTTCTCGGCCTCTGACTAATTTATTACAAAAAGATATACCATTTGTTTTTTATGATGATTGTGTAGAAGCATTTGAAATACTTAAAAAAGCATTGATCTCTGCACCTATTGTTCAGCCACCAGATTGGAATTTACCCTTTGAAATTATGTGTGATGCTAGTGATTATGTTGTAGGTGCTATTCTAGGGCAAAGAGTTGATAAGAAATTAAATGTTATCCATTATGCTAGTAAGACTCTAGACAATGCTCAAAGAAATTATGCTACTACTAAAAAAGAATTCTTAGCAGTTGTATTTGCTTGTGATAAGTTCAGACCTTATATTGTTGATTCTAAAGTAACTATTCACACGGATCATGCTGCTATTAAATATCTTATGGAGAAGAAAGATGCTAAACCTAGACTTATTAGATGGGTTCTCTTGCTACAAGAATTTGATTTGCATATTGTTGATAGAAAGGGAGCTGAGAACCCCGTTGTAGACAACTTGTCTAGGTTAGAAAATGTTCTTGATGACCCACTACCTATTGATGATAGCTTTCCTGATGAGCAATTAAATGTCATAAATACTTCTTGTAGTACTCCATAGTATGTTGATTAAGCTAATTATATTGTTGCTAAATTTATACCACCTAGTTTCACATACCAACAAAAGAACAAGTTTTTCTATGATTTGAGACATTACTTTTGGGATGACCCACATCTTTATAAAGAAGGAGTAGATGGTGTTATTAGACGTTGTGTACCTGAGCATGAAAAGGAACATATCCTACGCAAGTGCCACTCCGAAGCTTATGGAGGACACCATGCGGGAGATAGAACTGCATATAAGGTATTGCAATCCGGTTTTTATTGGCCTACTCTCTTCAAGGATGCCCGTAAGTTTGTCTTGTCATGTGATGAATGCCAAAGAATTGGTAATATTAGTAGACGTCAAGAAATGCCTATGAATTATTCACTTGTTATTGAACCATTTGATGTATGGGGCTTTGATTATATGGGACCTTTTCCTGCTTCTAATGGTTATACACATATTTTGGTTGCTGTTGATTATGTTACTAAGTGTGTAGAAGTTATTCCAACTAGTAGTGCCGATCATAACACTTCTATTAAGATGCTTAAGGAAGTTATTTTTCCGAGGTTTTGAGTCCCTAAATATGTAATGACTGATGGTGATGAGGACATGACTACCTTGGATACGACCAAAAATATTGCATACATGCATATTTGTCAGGTGATTTCTAGTGCAAACTATTCAATAATCTATTTTTGTTATCCAGAACAAAAATACTTCACACACTTTTGTGTTTTGTCTAATTGCAGGTGTATGGGACATTTGTACAACACACATATGAAGATAAGGGAGAAAGAGATGTTTACTTGCTGTTCAAAAAGTTCTTTCACGTCACTTTTGGTCCAAGAGAAGATAGAGTCCAAGTCTCTCACGTTCTGGATTCAGATTCGGACTGCACAGACATACCTGACTCAAAACGGCAATAACTTTTTCATACGGACTCCGAATTGGGTGATTCTTTATTTTTTGGAAACTAGATTTCGTCCTCTTTCCACTCCAATTGGAATCACCTTTAAATTCGTCCGGAGCATTGAGATATGGACGAAACAATCTGACGCTGCAGCAGAATCCGAATCAAACAACAAGTCCAAAGGTGTTGCACCACCTCCACTTGGGCCCATGAGCCTTGTACGACCTAGGGTTGGTTTTAGGCTGCCTTGGGACGTCCTCCCACCTCCTTGGCCGCCATCCCTTGCTCCTATATAAGTAGATCCATCTAGTAGCTTTTTGCTTGGGATTTGTTTAGTTAAAAGTTAGCCATTGCAACTTCGTGTACTTCGTTTGTGTCCAACGACCAGACCAAGACCGCTTCCGGATCCCCACCTTTATCAATACTTCATATATATTCGCAATATTCAGATTGCTTTATCATATTCTTGCTTGTTCTTCGATTGCGTGCAGGAATAGACCTTCGTGGTCAGGTTGATCGTGCTCCGGCGTGGTCAATAACCTCTTGGAGTTGGTTTAGCGATTGCTAAGGCGCAACGTCGTGCACGTTTGTAGTCGGATCGTCAAAGTCGTCTCCACCAAATCGATAGTTATCATCTCATCGAAAGATCGGGACACCCTCGCCTCTATCAAGTGGTATCAGTTTTCAGGTTGCTCGGTGAGAATTTCCAGTTTCCCCTAGATTAGATTTATTTTCTTACCTATTGTCCAAGAAAAAGCCACAAAAAAGTTAGATCTATTCATCCTTTTGTCCAAGCCAGTCTGAGCCTTTGCAATTTTCTTTTCATTGTTTGCATTATTGAATTATCGGTTGCATCGTCGTGTCGAGTTGCTGGTCTTAGTGTCTAGTTCGTTTAGAGTTTCGTGTTCTGTTCACATTAGTCACGTCGCCGCTGCATCGTTATCCCTTCCGCTGTTCACCACACCATCCATCAATTTTCACCTCGTGCTACCCATAGTTCATTGTCACAATCATAGTTGAGGTCATTCACATCTTCGCTTGATCCAATCTGCATCTTATCTAGTTTATCTTGGAAAGAGGGAGAAAAAAAAAAGACAAAGAAAAAAAGAGTGAAAAAAAAAGAAAAAAAAAGGTCAGAGAAAAAAAAAGAGAAAGAAAAAGAGAAAAAAAAAGTGTGAGGAGAAAAAAAGAGAAAAAAAAACAAAATTCGGATCTATCTAGACTCAATCTCGTAGTTGAATTCGGATTGGAATCTGTTTTGTGCACTGTTCAGTAAAACAGGCATAACTTCCTCATACGAAGTCCGTTTTGGCTCCACGAGTACTCAAATTAAAGCTAGCGACGAGCCGCATCTAAATAGTTGCAGAAGCTAGTTCAATATTTGACACCTCAAAATCGTCTTCTAAATAGGTCTTTTTGCCCTCCGAAGTTCGCGGACACAGCTTCTTCCAGTTTTTCAGGCCAGTTTTCGAATTCTTTGACTCCTCATATCAATTCGGAATTGAGTGATTCTTTTTGCATTGGAAAGCTTGAGCTAGTAGCATTCTTTTAAAAAAGTTATCAGAAAATTTGCTCAAACTTTTCAAGAGGAAAGTTGGAGAGAGAGTTGTTGTATATCCTGCTTGGCAGTTGTTTCACTTCATTATCTTTACTGCTATTGTGATCTTCACTTATATCTTGCTGTCCAGAGCTACTTCATATCCTTTATTGATGCTAGTTTTGCTACGTCGTGACCTCATTAGTGTTCTAGGCTCGCGTCTCTAGTCCAGTCTAGCCTAGGACCAGCACAGTACCGTCGTTGAGCGTTTATTCAACATTGCATCTTTGAATTGATTATTGCTAATCTTTTGCTACCATATATAGCCAACCCAGCTCCACATATTTCTACACCGTGTATACATACGTTCACCTGGCAATCGTTTTACCCAACTTTTGGAGTTACTTGACACCGCTGGTTGCCGATCGCCGCCTGCTGCATGGTAAGAACTTGTAAGACATTGATATTTGATTTACTGTGAGCGTTTTACCACCACATCCTAGTAGTTATAGGAACATTATTTTGGATTTTGTTTCTTGTTTCTACTAATCATGCCAGGATCTAGAGTCAATTCATGGGCTTTGTCGATCGCGGGAGACGTGCCACCACCTTTGCAAATACAACAACCGTCACGAGAGGTGCACAAACATCCAAATGCACATGATCAGGTTAATGTATCTATACCACCATTTAATGGTCGTTTTAGACCTGCTTTATATATTGAATGGGAGTTCAACATAAAAAATATATTTACTTCCCATAATTTTGATGAACATAAAAAGATTAAGGTTGCAGTTGGTTCTTTCACTGGTTATGCTTTGGTTTGGTGGACTGAATATTGTCGGTTACACCCTGATTATATACCTACTACTTGGGATGATTTGAAACTTGCCATGCGACATACTTTCGTCCCCGCTTACTATACTCGTGACATGATTAAGAAGTTGCAACATTTAAAACAAGGTAGTGACACTGTAACAAAATATTATAATGATTTACAAACTACCTTGTTGCATTCCTCTTTAGAAGAAAGTGAAGATGATTTTATGGATAGATTTTGGGGAGGATTAAACCGTGATATTCAAGAGATATTAATTCATGAAGAGTGTTATCCTATGGACCATTTGTTTCGCCTTGCTTGCAAAGCTGAACAGGAAATAAAACGACGTGTTGCTCACGAGGAGAACAAGCGCACGCTGCATATTCCAAGAGTTGATATGATTGTTCCTTCAACTACTAGGCATACTATGCCATCCACATCCGTTGTTGTGAGGACTACATCACCTCCACCATGTGACACATCGCCCCCGAGAGTGGCTACACCATCTGAGTTGATCATAAGAGGTAATGAGAAAGGTAGTGATCTTCCATCTCTACATGAGAATGATGAATGCCTTGTCAATTTGAATGCACCATCTGATGTGCTACCCACTACTTTGATCACACTACCGATTTTAGAGGACTATGTTGACAATTTGACTTTGCCATGTGATCAAACAACTGAAATACCAACAATTTTGAGTGCACCCATTGAATTAACTGTTGATGCAAAAGAACCAATGTTTAATCATTTTGATATGACCTCTAATCTTGGTGATGATTCTGTGTCCAATGACTTATTGCATGTTTGCTTATTTAAGCATGTTGTAGCATGTAAATTTGACGCAAGGAAGGTTTATTCACCAATGTTGGGGTGGTTTAATGATGAACATTGTCAACCTTTTAAAATGAATAAGAGCTTCGCTTATATGTGCAAACTGAGTTGCAATATTTTCATGCCTTCTACTTCTTGTGATAATATTTTGGCTTTAGATTTTATGAATTATGAAGGTTACTCATGTATACATGTGCCATATGTGCAAAAACTAAGGAAAGTAAAAATGGATGACATATACATATACAACATGTACACATTGTCTTTTTTGTTAGCCACATTTCAGATTAAGCAACGCCGAGGACGGCTTTGTTTTCAAGAAGGGGAGGATGATGAGGACATGACTACCTTGGATACGACCAAAAATATTGCATACATGCATATTTGTCAGGTGATTTCTAGTGCAAACTATTCAATAATCTATTTTTGTTATCCAGAACAAAAATACTTCACACACTTTTGTGTTTTGTCTAATTGCAGGTGTATGGGACATTTGTACAACACACATATGAAGATAAGGGAGAAAGAGATGTTTACTTGCTGTTCAAAAAGTTCTTTCACGTCACTTTTGGTCCAAGAGAAGATAGAGTCCAAGTCTCTCACGTTCTGGATTCAGATTCGGACTGCACAGACATACCTGACTCAAAACGGCAATAACTTTTTCATACGGACTCCGAATTGGGTGATTCTTTATTTTTTGGAAACTAGATTTCGTCCTCTTTCCACTCCAATTGGAATCACCTTTAAATTCGTCCGGAGCATTGAGATATGGACGAAACAATCTGACGCTGCAGCAGAATCCGAATCAAACAACAAGTCCAAAGGTGTTGCACCACCTCCACTTGGGCCCATGAGCCTTGTACGACCTAGGGTTGGTTTTAGGCTGCCTTGGGACGTCCTCCCACCTCCTTGGCCGCCATCCCTTGCTCCTATATAAGTAGATCCATCTAGTAGCTTTTTGCTTGGGATTTGTTTAGTTAAAAGTTAGCCATTGCAACTTCGTGTACTTCGTTTGTGTCCAACGACCAGACCAAGACCGCTTCCGGATCCCCACCTTTATCAATACTTCATATATATTCGCAATATTCAGATTGCTTTATCATATTCTTGTTTGTTCTTCGATTGCGTGCAGGAATAGACCTTCGTGGTCAGGTTGATCGTGCTCCGGCGTGGTCAATAACCTCTTGGAGTTGGTTTAGCGATTGCTAAGGCGCAACGTCGTGCACGTTTGTAGTCGGATCGTCAAAGTCGTCTCCACCAAATCGATAGTTATCATCTCATCGAAAGATCGGGACACCCTCGCCTCTATCAGATGGTGGTTCACATTTTATTCATGGTGCTTTCCATAAAATGCTTGCTAAGTATGATGTTAATCATAGAATTGCATCTCCTTATCACCCACAGTCTAGTGGTCAAGTAGAATTGAGTAATAGAGAGCTCAAATTAATTTTGCAAAAGACTGTCAATAGATCTAGAAAGAATTGGTCCAAGAAACTTGATGATGCATTATGGGCCTATAGAACTGCATATAAAAATCCTATCGGTATGTCTCCGTATAAAATGGTTTATGGAAAAGCATGTCATTTACCTCTTGAACTAGAACATAAGGCATATTGGGCTATTAAAGAGCTCAACTATGATTTCAAACTTGCCGGTGAGAAGAGGTTATTTGATATTAGCCCACTTGATGAATGGAGAACCCAAGCTTATGAAAATAACAAGTTGTTTAAAGAAAAAGTTAAAAGATGGCATGACAAAAGGATACAAAAGCGTGAGTTTAATGTAGGTGATTATGTACTGCTATACAACTCTCGTTTAAGATTTTTTGCAGGAAAACTTCTCTCTAAATGGGAAGGCCCTTACGTTATCGAGGTCTATTGTTCCGGTGCCATAAAAATCAACAACTTCGAAGGCACAAATCCGAAGGTGGTGAACGGTCAAAGAATCAAACATTATATCTCAAGTAATCCTATAAATGTTGAAACCAATGTTATTGAAACCATAACCCCGGAGGAATACATAAGGGACACTTTCCAGAATGTTTCAGACTCCGAAAAGGAATAGGTATGTGGTACGGTAAGTAAACCGACTCCAAAATAGTTTTTAAGGCAATATTTCTCCGTTTTGGAATATTTAGAAAAATAGAAAAATAAGAAGCAGCCCGGGAAGGACACGAGGGCCGCACGAGGGTGGAGGGCGCGCCCTACCCCCTTGGCGCGCCCCCTACCTCGTGGGAACCTCGTGTGCCTTTTGGACTCTGTTTTCTTGCACGATACGTATTTTGGTCGGTGAAAATTCATTATATATTCTCCCGAAGGTTTTGACTCATGTATCACGCAATTATCCTCTGTTCTTGTTTTGAGCTGTTTTTCTGATAGATCTAGATTATCATGACAGGCCCAAGTGCCTCCAAGGACAAGTTCTCCGAGAAGGTCATCAACCCTTACCTCGCGGAGGTGCTGCGACACCCTCAAACAATTGAGATGCGTGATGGGTTGCTGCACATCCGCGATGAAGAGGGACCCAAGGGGACTGGAAGCATGGAGACGAGGCTCGAAGCAGTGGAGCAACAAGTTTTCTAGTGTCAGGGGATGGTGGAACGTGGACTCAACTCCAACCACATGATGATCATGGAGTTCACTAGCAACCACAAGTTGGATGCCGACAACAACGAGGAGGCCATCTTTAAGCTTCATGAGAAGATCAATTACCTTCAAGCCCAAATCTATGACCTACAAAACCAAAACTGTGAGTATGAATATAGATTCAAAAGGATGAGTTTGGCTGTAGATTTGAGGATCCCGGAGACTTGATCATCCTTCTATGATGGTGAGCCTATGCCTTGGAAGATGGACGACAAGCCCGCGTCATCAACAACACCTCCACCTTCTTCACCAGCAAAGGAGATATAATCACATGGGTATGGGCACTCCCCTTGGCAACTGCCAAGCTTGGGGGACGTGCCCCGGTATCGTATCACCATCACACTCCTATCTTTATCGTTTTTCTTAGTTTGATCCTATTAGTAGTATTTTGATCTAGTAGAATAAAGTTTATGGCATGATCTATTTTTGAGTTTTGCTTTTTGATCTCTCTATGCAATCGAGTCCGTGAGCTATATAATAAAGATTAGTGTTGAGTCAAGGGCTTGATTATTTTGCCATGATCTTGAGTGAATAAAAGAAAAGAGTAAAAAGAATAAAAAGAAACAAAGAGTTCATATTGATCTTATTGAGAGTAATGACTTCACATAGAAAGAATATGATGATTAAAAGTTGTTGGGAGTTGGCAGACATAGCTTTGGTCATCGTTGCAATTAAGAGGAAGTAATAAGGAAAGAGAGGTTTCACATATAAATATATTATTATTGACATCTTTTATGATTGGGAGCACTCATTAAAATATGAGATGCTAAAGAGTTGATGTTGGACAAGGAAGACAACATAATGGGTTATGTTTTCTTATGTTTGAGATAAAGTATGTTGTCATGGATCATCCAACATGTTGAGCTCGCCTTTCCCCCTCATGCTAGCCAAATTCTCAGCACCAAGTAGAAATACTACTTGTGCTTCCAAAAACCCTTAAACCAGTTTTGCCATGAGAGTCCACCATATCTACCTATGGATTGAGTAAGATCCTTCAAGTAAGTTGTCACCGGTGCAAAGCAATAAAAATTGCTCTTTAAATATGTATGATTGATTGGTGTGGAGGAAATAAGCTTTATATGATCTTGTGATGTGGAAGAAATAAAAGCGATGGACTGCATAATAAAGGTTCATATCACAAGGGGCAATATAAAGTGACGTTCTTTCGCATTAAGATTTTGTGCATCCAACCATAAAAGTGCATGGCAATCTCTGCTTTCCTCTGCGAAGGGCATATCTTTTACTATTATCTTCTACCTTATGCAAGAGCCATGGTGATCTTCACCTTTCCTTTTTACATTTTATCCTTTCGCAAGCACAGTATGTTGGAAAGATCCTGATAGATATATCTAATTGGATGTAGGGGAGCATGAGTTATTATTGTTGACATTACCCTTGAGGTAAAAGGTTGGGAGGCGAAACTATAAGCCCCTATCTTTCTCTGTGTCCGATTAAAACTCCGTAACCACAAGTATCGCATGAGTGTTAGCAATTATGAAAGACTAAATGATAGTTGAGTATGTAGACTTGCTATTAAGCTCTGACATGGACTCTTTCTGATGTTATGATAAATTGCAATTGCTTCAATGACTGAGATTATAGTTTGTTGGTTCTCAATAAAGTTTATGATTCATACTTTTGCATTGTGAATAGATTATTACTTGAGCATCAGAAATCATATGACAATATCTATATATGTTGTTGTTATGAGAATAATCATGATGCCTTCATGTCCGTATTTTATTTTTTATCGACACCTCTACCTCTAAACATGGGGACATATTATCGTTATCGGCTTCCGCTTGAGGACAAGCGAGGTCTAAGATTGGGGGAGTTGATACGTCCATTTTGCATCATGCTTTTATATCAATATTTATTGCATTATGGGTTGTTACTACACATTATGTCACAATACTTATGCCTATTCTCTCTTATTTTACAATGTTTACATAAGGAGGGAGAATGCCGGCAGCTGGAATTCTAGGCTGGAAAAGGAGCAAATATTAGAGACCTATTTTGCACAACTCCAAAAGTCTTGAAACTCCACGAAAGTCATTTTTGGAAATAAAAAAAATATTGAGCGGAAGAAGTTCACCAGAGGGGGACCCACCTGGCCACGAGGGTGGGGGCGCACCCTACCCCCACGGTGCGCCCCCCTACCTCGTGGGCCCCCTGCTGGCTCTCTGATGGCCATCTTCTGCTATATGAGGTCTTTCGTCGAGGAAAAAATAATAAGCAACCTTTCGGGATGAAACTCCGCCGCCAGGAGGCGGAACCTTGGCGGAACCAATCTAGGGCTCCGGCAGAGCTGTTCTGCCGGGGACACTTCCCTCTGGGAGGGGGAAATCATCGCCATCGTCATTACCAACGCTCCTCTTATCGGGAGAGGGCAATCTCCATCAACATCTTCACCAGCACCATCTCATCTCAAAACCCTAGTTCATCTCTTGTATCCAATTCTTGTCTCCAAGTCCGGGATTGGTACTAGTAGGTTGCTAGTAGTGTTGATTACTCCTTGTAGTTGATGCTAGTTGGTTTATTTGGTGTAAGATCATATGTTCAGATCCTTTATGCATATTAATACCCCTCTGATTATGAACATGAATATGCTTTGTGAGTAGTTACATTTGTTCCTGGGGACATGGGAGAAGTCTTGCTATTAGTAGTCATGTGAATTTGGTATTCGTTCGATATTTTGATGAGATGTATGATGTCTAGCCTCTAGTGGTGTTATGTGAACATCGACTACATAACACTTCACCATTATTTGGGCCTAGAGGAAGGCATTGGGAACTAATAAGTAGATGATGGGTTGCTAGAGTGACAGAAGCTTAAACCCTAGTTTATGTGTTGCTTCGTAAGGGGCTGATTTGGATCCATATGTTTCATGCTATGGTTAGGTTTACCTTAATACTTTTGTTGTAGTTGCGGATGCTTGCAATAGAGGTTAATCATAAGTGGGATGCTTGTTCACGTAAGAATAGCACCCAAGCGCCGGTCCACCCACATATCAAATTATCAAAGTACCGAACGCGAATCATATGAACGTGATGAAAACTAGCTTGACGATATTCCCATGTGTCCTCGGGAGCGCTTTTCCTTATATAAGAGTTTGTGCAGGCTTGTCCTTTGCTACAAAAAGGATTGGGCCACCTTGCTGCACTTTATTTACTTTTGTTACTTGTTGCTCGTTACAAATTATCTTATCACAAAACTATCTATTACCACTTATTTCAGTACATGTAGAGAATACCTTGTTGAAAACCGCTTATCATTTCCTTCTGCTCCTCGTTGGGTTCGACACTCTTACTTATCGAAAGGACTACGATAGATCCCCTATACTTGTGGGTCATCACCCCGCGACATGTATCTTTTTGCATCTTAGCTTACTCTTTTGGGGGTGCCCCTCGAGCTGCATCATCCCTAGGCCGCTCGGGTCCGTCCCAGTGGCATGTATCGTTCTTACATCTATCCTAAACTAGCTTATCTCCCTGTGTGGGTTCCCTGCGACTAACATTTGTTTGATTACATTTCGCGGCATCCCGCGTTGCTGAGCGATCACCTGTTTACCCCGCGGCGAGAGCTCCACATACTGGCACGGCACTTGTGCTCGGGTCCGTCCCTGCAACGCTGATAAACCTGAGAGATCGAGCTCTTGCTTGCTGCCCACTCCACGCACGTCACCTCATCAGATCCTCAATGCCTTCGCCTTCTTGTGGAACAATCGATAGCCGCGTAACCAACGCGATCACGGGCTATATTCCCTCTCCAACCGACCGGCAGGAACCTCCCGAGGATGACAGTGGGCGGTACCGTGGGCTCCCTCTTTTCCCATGCAATTCGCTTGCACGTTAAAGGGGGGATCCTGACCATCGTGAATCAAGAGCTCTTACCGGCTCTCCAGCCCTAACCCCCTGGCCTTGACCACGGCATCGCGACCTGGCATACCAGCGGCGGTTGAGCTCGCTCGAGGGCCGGAACCTGAGGACGTAGGGCACATGGAAGAGCGTGAAAAAGAGGGGGAAGCCTGCACGGGCCTAACCCAGCTACACTATGGCTGTGGACGCACGGATCTGGCGCTATGCAAGGAATCGACTCTGGACCGCTAAGATAAGTGTCGCACTCGCATTGGCCAAGCGCTGCGGCATAGGATTCTCACCTCTTGTAGCCTTGCTACGGCAACGCCGCCTTCCTTTCCGGCCTTTAGGTAGCTGCTTGCATGCTAAAGGGGACCTCTTGAGCATCGCGCCTCAGGAGCTGTTAGTGGACCTTGGGCCACTGACCTCCTGGCCTTGACCACGGCATCGCGACCTGGCATACCAGTGACGGCTGCAGCCTGCATGGGGATCGGGACCTCTCGGCGTAGAGCACCAAGCTACCGCGAGGTTGGAAAGGGGAGATTGAGTCAAAGCAGGACATGCAGTCGTGAATCTTCATAATAAGGACAATATTAGCAAAAGGCGCTACAGATCTTTTACATGCCCCCATGGGGTTCGTCCCGATTCCTCGCAGGGAACAAAAGAAGAAGGTTTCTAGGAGCCCTATCTACAAGCATCGACACCGCTGACGCCATCATCAACAGTGGGCCACAGGAGGCCAACGCCATCCCCATCCAGATCAACGACAGCGGCGGGCGGATGCCGCTGCTGCGCCCCGGGCACGGCGAGAGCTCGGGGGCACGTAGTTGTCGTCGCTCGTATCCGGAGTCTCGTAGAGCTCAGGAGAGTCGCTGGACTCCCAAGCGTCATTGCTGCTGCTTGACGAACTGCTGGCAAGGCCCGCGGTGGGCCGGCTCCTGTCGTTGTGTCGTCCTGACGACCCCCTCAAGGGCAGCACTCTAGGCGGCGGCCTTCCTCATCGAAGACCTTGAAGAACATCGTGGAGGCGCCATCGTATTCGAAGTGGATGGCGAGGGCGCCCTCCGCACGGCAAACTCGGGCGACCTCGCCCCATTCGTGGGTCATGAATATCTTGCCCGGGGAGACGACCTCAACTTCTGCCCCCATCGCCGGGGCGTCACACTCAGCATGCTGCAGCCATAGCTCGAGGGGACCCCTCGGCGGAGAAGAACTATGGGAAGCGAATCCAGGAGCGCAGGGGCATCGCCGCCCACACCGCCAGTTCACGCGAGGAGCCCTTGGCATGGGTTCCTGGGGCGCGCCACTGCGGAACGGCCACCACGGCGGTGATGCGGTCGGCATTGATCGACGCCTCCTCCTCTGGAGCCCTCTGCTTGGGCGTACAAAGGCAGCGGATATCTAGGAGGAGGCTGCTCATGCCAAGGCCTCGTCACCTCCAGCCTCAAGGCGACGTCGCGGCGGCGGGCCAGCCTCTTCTTTGGTGGGAGTGGCCCCGGCTCTTTGCGGGGGGCTTTTCTCTTCTCGGCGACTGAGGATCTCCATATCGGCGCCATGGGTGTCGCTGCTAGCAGTGGAGCGAGGAGTGAGGAAGAAGAAGCAAGCGGAACAGAGGAAGAGATGGGTGACGGGGGCTCCGCCCCCTCCCCATTTATAGTAGGAGGAGGCCAACCGGCGACCCCCACGATCGCAGGTAATAATGGTTTTTCTGCATGCACCAGGGACTCGTTAAGTCGGGCAGTTGCCGAGGCAGCATGGGGAAGCAGAGACGCCCACGTCCCGTCAGTCGCATGCATCAATCAAGGCCGTAGGTGGTTAGGGCCCGCGGCACTTCGCACTTGCCCCTTGGCTTCGCCTCGAAGCCAAGTCCGAGCGCGCCTTGGGCCCGGGGGCTGCTGTCGGTGTTCTAGGAATGGGGGTCCCCAGACTTGCCTACCTGCGGCCCACGGTGTGGATCCACTAGCGGCCCTGTGCGGCCCATTTTCACTAGCAAACACTAAAGACCCTCGCGAGGGGCCAAGCCTCACAAGGCAGGTGACACAAGACCTCCTCTGGGGCAGCCTCACTAGGCTGGCTCGCGAGGAGCGGAGAGATCAAGGCGAGGGGCACCTCATGAGGTTCCCGTGACGTGAGCCATGATGACCAAGGCCAGGTGGGCGCCAACAGGCACAGAGCATCGGTTTCCTCTTTGGTGCTAAAGGAGCAGGCGCAGGCGAGGAGTCCCGAGGCATCAGACAAAGGTTTCCATATTGGTGCAACAAGACGAAGACCAGCAAGACGGCAGGACGGAGGTCATCGCGGAGCCCACGACGGCGTCACCACCAGAGCCTTTGGCAGGCGAAGACCAGCTTTTTTCAGGATAGCTTGTACTAGTTGTCCCCCTTCAAATTGGCCGTTGTGGGATCCCTTCCCACCTAATATTTTGGGAGAGGACCCAGGCCTCTATAAATAGGACTAGCCACCACCTTAGCAAAAGGACGGATCATTTAGATCATCCTCAACCACACAAGCTCACCGAGCTCAAGAATGCCTCTCCTGAGGAGGTAGTTCTTACCTTGTACTTGTTCATCCCGGCCTACAAGGCAATCCGCCACACCACACTGGAGTAGGGTATTGCACCACATCGGTGGCTCAAACCAGTATAAACTCTTGTGTCCCTTGTTCTTCGGGTCCGGCGAGCTAAGCTTTGAGATCGTGGTAAGAGCGTGAGCTAAGGGAAGAGAGATCTTCGTGCGCACCCCAGAGTTCGAACCTCAAGGGTTTTGCCGGAACCCGTGATCTGACAGATATAAGTGAAGCACTAGAGCAAATCCATAGCTCATAAAAATTTAAGTGAAGCATAGAGAGCAATTCTAACAAGTCATGGTATAATTTAAGCACTCTCAAATAGGTGTGTCCAGCAAGGAATCAAGACTAAGAACACAAAATAAAACAAGCAAATACTGTATGTGATGAATAAAAATATAGCTTCGAGTAAAATACCGACGGTCGCTAGAAGAAAGAGGGTGTCGGGGTCAAAACCGGCGGATCTCGGGTAGGGGGTCCCGAATTATGCGTCTAGGCAGATGGTAACAGGAGACAAGGGACACGATGTTTTTACCCAGGTTCGGGCCCTCTCGATGGAGGTAAAACCCTACTCCTGCTTGATTGATATTGATGATATGGGTAGTACAAGAGTTGATCTACCACGAGATCAAAGAGGCTAAACCCTAGAAGCTAGCATATGGTATGATTGTTGTTGTTATGTCCTACGGACTAAACCCTCCAGTTTATATAGACACCGGAGAGGGCTAGGGTTACACAAAATCGGTTACAAGGAAGGAGATCTACATATCTGTTTTGCCAAGCTTGCCTTCCACGCCAAGGAGAGTCCCATCCGGACACGGGACGAAGTCTTCAATCTTGTATCTTCATAGTCTAACAGTCCGGCCAAAGGTTATAGTCCGTCTGTCCGGATACCCCCCAATCCAGGACTCCCTCAGTAGCCCCTGAACCAGGCTTCAATGACGATGATCTGGCGCGCAGATTGTCTTCGGCATTGCAAGGCGGGTTCCTCCTCCGAATACTTCGCGGAAGGTTTTGAACACGAGGATCGTGTCCGGCTCTGCAAAACAAGCTCCACATACCACCGTAGAGGGAATAATATTATCAGGACCCCGATAACTATTGTTATAAGCGAACTATTGTTATAAGCGAACTCGGCGAATGGAAGGCACTTCTCCCAATTCATACCAAAAGCGATGACAGAAGCTCGAAGCATATCCTCCAGAATTTGATTGACTCGTTCTACTTGACCACTTGATTGAGGACGGAAGGCGGTGCTAAAAGAGAGACGAGTCCCCATAGCATTTTGGAAACTCTCCCAAAACCGAGAGGTGAAGAGACTTCCACGGTCTGAGTTAATCTCCAATGGAACACCATGAAGAGACACTATTCAGGAGATGTACAAGTCAGCTAGCTGACTAGCGGTTATACTCTCACGAACGGGTAGGAAGTGGGCTACTTTGGAAAGACGATCGACACCGACGAAGATCGCATTATTCCCTCTCTTGGTCCTGGGAAACCCGGTAATGAAATCCATAACGATTTTATCCCATTTCCATTCAGGAATTGCCAAAGGTTGAAGAGTGCGAGCAGGCCGTTGATACTCTGCTTTAACACGATGACAGACGTCGCAATTAGCAATGTATTGAGCAATTTCCCTCTTCATCCTAGTCCACCAAAACCTCTGGCGTAGGTCTTGATACATTTTTGTACTACCGGGATGAATGGTGAGAGGGGATTCATGAGCTTCCTTAAGGATCAATTGCCGTAGATGTTATTTCTTGGGAACCACCAAGCGGTTCTCGAAGAAGACAACACCTCGCTCATCCATGGAAAAACATTTAGCAACTCCGCTAGCGATGTTTTCCTTAATCCAGGATATGCCCTTATCGCGCTTCTGGGTAGCTATGATTTGATCCGTAAGTTTATGTTTCGCCACCAGGGTGGAAAGGAATCCTCGAGGAACAATGTGGAGGTTAAGCTTACGAAATTCCTCATGGAGAAGTGGTTGATTTTGTTGTAACATCAGGTTGTTACAATAAGATTTACGACTTAGTGCATCAGCCATGACATTGGCTTCGCCCGGGGTGTAAGTTATTCCTAAGTCATAATCCGTGATCAACTCGACCCAATGTCTTTGCCTGAGATTCAAATCCGGTTGGGTGAAGATGTATTTCAGACTTTGGTGATCAATGTAGATTTCGCAACGATTACCAAGAAGGTAATGTCGCCAGGTTTTGAGTGCATGGACTACAGCCGCAAGCTCTAGATCATGTGTGGGATAGTTATCCTCATGTGGACGCAACTGTCGGGAAGCGTAGGCAATCACATGACGATCTTGCATGAGTAGCAACCTAGTCCTTGTCGCGAGGCGTCACAATAGATAACAAAGTCCTTAGAAAAATCTGGTGGTACAAGTACGGGAGCTGATGTCAGGCGTCTTTTCAGTTCTTGAAAGGTGAACTCGCATTGTGGTGTCCACTCGAACCTTTTATCTTTCTTGAGGAGTTCAGTTAGAGGCTTAGCAACCTTGGAGAAATTCTCGATGAAGCGACAACAATAGCTCGCTAAACCAAGGAAACTCCGAACTTGCTTGACCGTTTCAGGTGGAGTCCAGTCAAGGACGGCTTGAACTCGCTCGAGATTGACAGCAATGCCTTTACCAGAGATTACATGGCCTAGATAGGTCACTTCTGGCAACCAAAATTCGCACTTGGAAAATTTAGCATAAAGGCGATGCTCTCGAAGTTTCATCAATACTAGCCTTAGATGTTCGGCATGTTCTTCCTCATTCTTGGAGTAGATGAGTATATCATAGAGGTATACCATGACGAATTTATCCAAATACTCCATGAAGATTGAGTTCATTAATCAAGAAAAGGTGGCTGGAGCATTAGTTAAACCAAAGGACATGACGGTGTACTCGTATTGGCTATAACAAGTAACAAAGGCCGTTTCGGGAATGTCCCCGTTCTTGATTTTGATTTGATGGTAGCCCAACCTCAAATCCATTTTGGAAAAGATTGAGGATCCAGCGAGCTGATCATACAAGTCGTTGATCCTGGGGAGCGAATACTTGTTCTTGATGGTGACCAAGTTGACAGGTCGGTAATCTACAACCATCCGATCCGTTCCATCCTTCTTCTTGACGAAGAGGACGGGGCAAGCCCATGGAGAAGAACTAGGACGGATGAAACCCTTTTGCAAGGACTCATCGAGTTGTTTCTTAAGCTCGGCTAGTTCTAGGGGTGTCATCTTATAAGGTCTTCTAGAGATTGGGACGGTTCCTGGAACAAGGTCTATCACAAACTCGACGTCTCTGTCAGGTGGAACACCTGGCAGTTCCTCTGGAAAGACATCCGGGAAGTCACAGACTACCGGAATATCTTCAAGGTCTAGAAGAGGGTTGGCATTTAGAGAGTAGAGCTGACGCTCAGACACTCGGGTCAAAACATTGACTGTCTTGCCCGATGGATGGGTGAGTTGAACAGTTCTAGTAGAGCAATCAATCTTAGCATAATGGGCTGACATCCAGTCCATACCCAAGATGATGTTTATGTCCGAGGACTTGAGTGCTATTAGTGATGCAAGGAAGACTAATCTGTCGACAAGGATTTCATTCCCATGACTTATTCTAGAGGTTTGCCATCTAGAACCAGGTGTTTGAATTTCCATGGAGGTGGGCATGTCACTAAATGTGGTGTTGTATAATCGAGCATAGCTTTCAGAAATAAATGAATGAGATGCTCCAGTATCAAAGAGAACAGTTGCCAAATGGCAATTAACAAGGAGCGTACCAAGAACAACGTTCGGGTCCTCATGAGTTTCCTCAGTTGAGACATAGTTGACATGACCACGAGCAGTGGTGGCTTGCTTGGTGTAGAGCATCTTTCCTGCTGGCTTGCCACGGCCAACAGACTTTCTGAACTGGTTTGGGTTGTTCTGGGGACACTCGCGGATGTAGTGACCCGTCTCCCCACACTTGAAACAAGTTTTCACATTGGGGCGTGGAGCAACATTAGCAGCGGGGCCACCATAGGTCTTGGGCGGTGCATACTGCTGGTTGGGGCGAGGCACCTCAAAGGATGGCCTCGGGGTGAACCTGGGTGGCAGAGCAGTGTTTGGAATCCAGACCCGACGTTTCTGAGATCCAGAGCCGGATGAAGATCCAAAGTCACGGGAGTGCTTGCGTGAAGCTTCAAAGTTAGTCTGACCTGTCTCAGCGCTGATGGCCTTGTTGACTAACTTCTGAAAGGAGGTGCACTCGTGCAGATGAAGATCACGGCGAAGCTCGGGGCTAAGTCCCTTGCGGAACCTTGGCTGCTTCTTGGCGTCGGTGGATACCTCTTCAGGAGCATAACGTGCTAGATTTCCAAACTCACGGCTGTATGCATCCACAGTCAGTCTTCCCTGGGTGAAATTGCAGAACTCTTCCCTCTTACGATCCATGAGACCTTCGGGATGTGATGCTCATGGAAAGCCGCGCTGAATTCAGCCCAGGTAGTGATTTGGCCGACCGGGCGCATAGCCTCATAATTTTCCCACCAAAGGCTAGCAGGGCCTTCGAGGTGATAGGAAGCAAAGATAACCTTATCAGCTTTGGCTATGTTGGCAGAACGTAGCTTGTGGGTGATGCTACGAAGCCGGTCATCTGCATCGAGAGGCTCGACGGAATGATTAAAATTCGGTGGATACAGCTTGACAAAGTCATTGATTGACACCAGGTCGTTCCTCGGCTGGCGTGCAGTATTCTGCTCAATCCGCTCCAGCAAGTGGTTAGTCTCACGCTTGTTTCATTTTGCCTCCAGCATAACTTCGGCCAAAGAAGGTGGTTGAGGCAGATTTTCATTCCTAGCTGCACTGGATTCACCCTGCTCCGGGGTAGCAGGGTTGTTACGGGTGTTGACCATCCTAGGAAAACAAGACAACGGTTTAGACAAGGATGGCAAAATCTTGGCAAGGAAGTGCGGAATGTAATGGATAACACGGAATGCAGAGATGTTCATCCGTATGACATGGTAATATAGAACTGCCATATATATACCAACGGTCATACACACCATACATAGTTTAGTACAAGCCCAGGCTATAGTACAACTATGATGAAAGACGTTACATCTCATCGGAGGCATTCCAAGCTCCTATACATTATTTTTTTACACATCCGGAATTGATACACACTAAGTCATATTCCACAAGTCACGCAGGACAGTGGAAATACAACTATTACAATACTAGTGATACTACTACTAACTCAGACAGCTCCGTAGTAGTCCTCATAGAAGTCACCTCCATAGCCTGGAAGTTCAACGTGACCATCCGGGAACAGGCGGTCCTGAGGATCTTGTGGACCATAGGGGCTAGGATGAGGTCTTGGACCAACAAACGGTGGCCTGCGGGGACCACGGGGTGGCGTGATGCCTCCCACATCACGCCAATCCACCATGTCTGGCAAAGCAGATCTCACAGGATACAGATCCCTCGTATCCATACATCCAGCTTGCACAGCCGGTGCAAACCGAGTCAAAGTGGCCCAATGATCAGCACGGGTGTTGAAAAGCTCCAGTCTCAAGGCCTGATTCTCTCGGTCCTTATCCTCGAGCATCTCGGAAGTTGTGCAAGTTAGTGAGTCCTCATGTGTGGAGTCAGCATAGATAGCCTGGAGATACCCTTGCGCTCCCGGGAGTGAAGCTGGCATATGACGGAAGTCGGTGTTCCGAAGCAGGCCAGTCCTGACTCGCATGATGGTCATCATGGAATAGGCAGCATCCTGCACAGCCATCTCAACAGTAACCCTGAGTCCATAAGAACAGTGGAGGGGCTCGGTAAATCCAGAATAAGAAGGAAATATCCTGACGATGCAGAAATATTGGCTTTGATTAAAGTCATGGAATTGCTCTTCGACAGTGTATTCGGGATACCAATGGTAACCCATCTCGATCATTACCTGGAAACATAGCCGTATGGCCGGGCACATCGAGGCACCGGGTCAGGCGAACCACTTGGTTTTGAGCACGAGTGGCCATCTGAAAGCACAACCACAATGCAAAGACATTAGAATTTCTAGGGAAAATCGGACAACATAACAGCTGTAAATGCTCAGGAACAGATTTGAGACATTCACAATAGATTGCAAAACCACTCAACAACATCATATCAAGGTTCTAGTTCAACTGGTAACAAACCAAAAGTAGTAGAAACTGTGTTGAGGCTGGTAACCAACAATCCTATAAGTTACTACGGATTAGTAACACGTGAACCTGATAGAGAGAAGAGAGCCTAGTACTTAACCCACGTAGAATGAGAAGAGAATGACACATATCAGAGGGCATAAGGTAAAGGAGTAAAAAGAGCCTTACGTCCCTCCCACAATCAATTCCCCTACATATAACTAAAGCATTTCTAGACTCGACATCGACCAGTTTGGCTTAGCGAACCTACAGGCAGTCCGGCTCTGATGCCAACGCTGTCAGGACCCCGATTCCAAGTCACATCGACCCAGCTGGTAACACCTCATATCACTTTGCGGCCTCACGCACGGTAACCCCACGGGTGTCGCCTTACCATGGCCCGGGACCGTTTGCGCCTTTTGGCTCACGTATATGATAGTGTCGCTAGCATCCATATGACAGAGAACCCGGGCCGACATGGCTAGTCGTGAACCCAAAGCGGCACTAACCCATGGGGACAGGCATACATGAATCACATCGAGCATGTCGGTCATCAACGTGTGAACCCGGGCTGTAGCACTGGGCTAACAGGACTCCGGTAACCCGGGCTGTAGCAGGCTAGGCAGGACTTCGGATGTCATCGCGTGACATTTCCCCGAAGGGACAGACACAGGAACGAAGTGAAACACATGCCGGCCAGTCAAGTGTCCAGAGCAGTAGTGCTGGGCTAGCAGGACTCTGGTGAACCGGGCTGTAGCGGACTACTATCGCTCAGGAAGCACTAGACTACATTTCCCCATATGGTAGGCTGCCAAGGATAAACAACTAGATTGTCGGATCCCATTCATACCAAGCATTTCAAACATACACACAATATGCCCGATGTGAGTACATACAACATGGCATCACAACAAAACTCTACAACTCAAGTACTTTATTTAAAACGCTCCGAGGAGCCATACATAACATGTTCATACAGATAGGGGTCACATGACCCGACACTCAAGTCATACAATCATACAAGCACATGCGGAAGCAACTTAGTCTGAGTACAGACACTAGAAAGAAAGAAGGCTTGACGAAGCCTTTCTATCTACATCGGCCCTTCACAAGTCTTGGACCACCACCTGGGTGGCTAGTCACTTGTCAACATCAAGGTCTACATAGAACCCATCGGAGGGGTCGGTGTTGTCATCTGAAAACATTAATTAAAGCAACATGAGTACGGAGGTACTAAGCAAGTCCTACAACAGAATCTTACTATACATGCACATTCTCAAGAAGGTAGTGGAGTTATTGCAGAAAGCCAGCTTTGACTCATGGCTAAGCTATCCTACGATAGACACAACTTGTAAAGCATTTGTCGCACACGAGTCCACTAATCACCAACACAATACTCCACCATGGATTCTCCCTCGTCAACCTACGAGAGGGCCAACCGCGGTACTCACACTTATCTTGAGGCTTTTAGTAGTATCCATTTACTTGTCCATGAACTGCATAGGCGACCAAGTAGTCCTTTACCACGGACGCGGCTATTCGAATAGTTTATACCCTGCAGGGGTGTACTTCGTCACACATGTTTCCACCACTTAGCGTATGCACACGATAAGTGCTCGGCAGACTTCAAGCGAAAGCCGACGTGGGTGTAGACCACGACCTAACTATCCACACAAGTCTCTAGTCCAGGTTTATCGCCTATTCGGGTTCCATCCACAGAGAGTCTGGCCGAGGTTTCCACTAACGGCCCCGAACGATGTGTGCAGGGTTCCCGAGACACCAAACGGGCGAATCGATACACCGGGCCACGTGCCTACCGCAACACAGTCCACCCCTATGGTCAGCATTGCGTGCGGCCCCCAGCATACTACAAACACCAGAAACTACTTGCAACTCCTGGACAGAGGACGAGAGGGGTCAGTAAGTCGAGCGGGGTCATATTTCAGGGCCCAATGTGTGGTAGTAGCTGATCTTAAATCACACATACAGATCTCAGTTCTTAGGGACGGCCTCAATGAAACAACCCACCATGTACTCCTACATGGCCTCTCATCGATTCCTTTACCAAATCATATTCAACACTTTCACCCTCGATACCGACACAACCTTTCACTCTAGTTCATCATCTCGATGAGCTAGACCTGACACAACTCTAAGCATAGCAAGCATAGCATGGTAGGAACACAAATATGGCTCAATCAACTCCTACACATGCTAGTGGGTTTCATCTATTTACTGTGGCAATGACAGGTCATGCAAAGGAAGTGGGTTCAACTACGCAACACACATCAGTTTGAATCGAGTTGTCTTAATGCAGTAAACAAGAGCAGAAGTGAGAACATGGGTTTGTATCGGAATGATGAATGGGTTGCTTGCCTGATGTAGTGGTAGTAGGATACTGCCCTTCAGACGGATATTCGGGGTTATCCTCGAAGGCAGAACCTACCATGAAAGAGATACCGAACATAATCAACACATGACGATATGCAACAATATGATGCATGCTATGACATGGCAATATGAATGTGCCTTGGCCTAATGCAAGCTAAAACAGAAAGGAATGAACTCATTTGAATCAAAGATTCAAATGTTAGTTCATTTAACATAGCCATATTAGTGCATTATCTTATTTTGCTTAAACAGCAAGGTTAACTTGTTCTATCATGCATGAAACCAATACCAATGGATAGATTGAATTTTTCTGATCAAAATTCATATATAAATCTTTGCATTTGGAGTTACAGATTAATTTCTATGAATTTTTAAAGTTTGCAACAATTTCTAGAATTTCCTATATAAGAATAATTCCAGTAATTGGATTAATGCGTCAGCATTGCGTCAGGGTGACGTCAGTGGTCAAAGGGAACGTCTAGGTCAACCTGACCAGTGGGTCCCGCGTGTCAGTAGTTATTTTAACTAACTAAATTTAGTTAAAACTAACCTAGGTTAATTAGCAGTGGGGGGCCCACTTGTCATAGACTCAGAGGAGTCAACCTGGGCCCACCCAGTCAAGGTCAACGGGTCAAACCCACCGGTGTTTAGCCGCCGGCGAGGCCAGACGCGGCGGTGGAAGTGCATTAGTGCGTTCCGGCGACCAAATGGACGGCGGAGACCATCTACGGGTAGCTGGGAGCAAGCCGCGTCATTTGGTGGCGGTGGTTGAGCTCGGGGTGGCCGGAAATGTTGCCGGCGATGAGCTTGGCGGTCGCCGGAGTCGGGTGAAGATGAGCCCGAGGCTACGGGGCACGGCGAGGCGCGTGGTGAGGTGCGTTGGGCTCCTGGGGATGCAGTGAGTGTGTTGGACACGGTGGTGTGGCCGGTGATTGGGCGGAGACACGTCGACGACGAGCTCGGCGGTGGCGCGTGCGATGAAGCTTCGTGCAGTTGCTACGGTGCACGAGAAAGCAAACGGAGAGGATGGGGAGGTAGCTGAGCTCACGACAGTCACATAGAAACGGACGGCGCGGTCGGGGACGAGCTGATGCGGTGGCGACGACGAAGGGGATCTCCGGCGGTGGTCGACGAAGACGGGGTCGGTGGAGGTGTTGCAGAGTGTGCGAGCGCTCGGGGCTCGGCCTGCTCGATGTAGTCGACGATGGCGGAGCGAACGGACACGGTGGCGCAGCACGGGGACGACGGAGGGCGCGACTACGTCGGCGGTGCGGCGGCAGGTGCGTCGGCCATGGTGCGGGAGAGCGAGGGAGAGAGGCAGGGGGCGAGTGAGCTGTCCACGGGGTCGGGGCGGCGACGTGGAGCCAGTCCAGGGTCCAGGCGCGCGAAGCGGCAAGCTGCTGGCGCCGTGGCGAGCTCGCGCTCGCCGGCGTCAGCTCTCTGCCTGCCTGGCGGGGACGAAGCAGCTGGCTGGCATGGGCCAGCACAGCGTTGGGCCGCCAGATGGGCCGGTTGATAGGCTGCGGCCAGGTAAGTTCTCTCCCTCTCTTTAAATTTCTGTTTTCTATTTTTCTGTAAGTTTGTGGCTTTATTGAAAATAGCTAGGCACTTCTAAAAATCTTGAAAATAATCAGAGGCTCTGTTTAGAATATTTCCAACATTCCACACTTATCTTCAGAATTATTTGAGCATCTAAAATATTTACTAGCATTTAAATGCCCAGATGCAACTTACATATGATTTAATTCAATGACCTTCTGTTGACCTAGAAAATTATGCGCCAATTTTGCCAGAGGTTCTGACCCAAGACAAAGAGAGTGAACTTTTTAGAAGGGCATTTCAGGTTTATTGAAAATATTTTTAGTAAGCCTTAGTTGAATTCAGAGGGGTTCTGGGGGTTCTATCTTCCCCAATTCAAGTTTCTAATGAAAAGTAGACATGATGCAACACTCTAATGCATGCACTAGCTAGGATGTGACAACTCACCCCCACTCAAAAGAATCTCGTCCCGAGATTTAGGATCCATTGGGAAGAAGGTGGGGTACTCGAGTGGAAGACGGTCCTCCCTTTCCCAAGTAGCTTCTTGCTCGGAATGGTGTGACCATTGAACCTTGAGAAACTTGATATTTTTGCGTCGAGTGGTACGCTCGGCTTGATCAAGGATACGAACGGGATATTCTAGATATGTGAGGTTATCTTGGAGATCAAGCATTTCGTGGTCCACTCCACGGATAGGATCCGAGAAGCAATGCCTGAGTTGAGAAACGTGGAGAGATGCAGAGGTAGTTCCAACTAGTAGGCAACTTCCCCTCGTTTGGCAAGAATGCGAAAGGGTCCAATGTAACGAGGAGCCAACTTGCCTTTGATACCGAATCGATGGGTTCCCTTTAAAGGTGTAACCCGAAGGTAAGCCTTCTCGCCAACTTCATAAGTCATAGGCTTATGTTTGCGGTCATATTGGCTCTTTTGGCGAGATTGGGCCGTTTTCAATTTCTCACGAATAACGCGAACCTGCTCTTCTGCTTCCTGGATCATATCCGGGCCAAAGAGTTGTCTTTCCCCGGTTTATGACCAGTTAAGAGGAGTTCGACATTTTCGTCCATAGAGAACTTCGAAAGGAGCTTTGCCCAAGCTAGCTTGATAACTATTGTTATAAGTGAACTCGGCGAATGGAAGGCACTTCTCCCAATTCATACCAAAAGCGATGACAGAAGCTCGAAGCATATCCTCCATAATTTGATTGACTCGTTCTACTTGACCACTTGATTGAGGATGGAAGGCGGTGCTAAAAGAAAGACGAGTCCCCATAGCATTTTGGAAACTCTCCCAAAATCGAGAGGTGAAGAGACTTCCACGGTCTGAGTTAATCTCCAATGGAACACCATGAAGAGACACTATTCGGGAGATGTACAAGTCAGCTAGCTGACTAGTGGTTATACTCTCACGAATGGGTAGGAAATGGGCTACTTTGGAAAGACGATCGACAGCGACGAAGATGGCATTATTCCCTCTCTTGGTCCTGGGAAACCCGGTAATGAAATCCATACCGATTTTATCCCATTTCCATTCAGGAATTGCCAAAGGTTGAAGGGTGCCAGCAGGCCGTTGATGCTCTACTTTAACACGACGATAGACATCGCAATTAGCAATGTATTGAGCGATTTCCCTCTTCATCCTAGTCCACCAAAACCTCTGGCGTAGGTCTTGATACATTTTAGTACTACCGGGATGAATGGTGAGTGGGGATTCATGAGCTTCCTTAAGGATCAATTGCCATAGATGTTGTTTCTTGGGAACCACCAAGCGGTTCTCGAAGAAGACAACACCTCGCTCATCCATGGAAAAACATTTAGCAACTCCGCTAGCGATGTTTTCCTTAATCCAGGATATGCCCTTATCGCGCTTTTGGGCAGCTATGATTTGATCCGTAAGGTTAGGTTTCGCCACCAGGGTGGAAAGAAATCCTCGAGGAACAATGTGGAGGTTAAGCTTACGAAATTCCCCGTGGAGAAGTGGTTGATTTTGTTGTAACATCAGGTTGTTGCAATAAGATTTACGACTTAGTGCATCAGCCATGACATTGGCTTTGCCCGGGGTGTAAGTTATTCCTAAGTCGTAATCCGTGATCAACTCGACCCAACATCTTTGCCTAAGATTCAAATCCTGTTGGGTGAAGATGTATTTCATACTTTGGTGATCGGTGTAGATTTCGCAACGATTACCAAGAAGGTAACGTCGTCAGGTTTTGAGTGCATGGACTAGAGCCGCAAGCTCTTAACCATGTGTGGGATAGTTATCCTCATGTGGACGCAACTGTCGGGAAGCGTAGGCAATCACATGACGATCTGCATGAGTATGCAACCTAGTCCTTGTCGCGAGGCGTCGCAATAGATAACAAAGTCCTTAGAAAAATCTGGTGGTACAAGTACGGGAGCAGACGTCAGGCGTCTTTTCAGTTCCTGAAAGCTGAACTCGCACTGTGGTGTCCACTCGAACCTTTTATCTTTCTTGAGGAGTTCAGTTAGAGGCTTGGCAATCTTCGAGAAATTCTCGACGAAGCGGCGACAATAGCTCGCTAAACCAAGGAAACTCCAAACTTGCTTGACCGTTTCAGGTGGAGTCCAGTCAAGGACGGCTTGAACTCGCTCGGGATTGATAGCAATGCCTTTACCAGAGATTGCATGGCCTAGATAGGTCACTTCTGGCAACCAAAATTCGCACTTGGAAAATTTAGCATAAAGGTGATGCTCTCGAAGTTTCATCAAAACTAGCCTTAGATGTTCGGCATGTTATTCCTCATTCTTGGAGTAGATGAGTATATCATCGAGGTATACCACGACGAATTTATCCAAATACTCCATGAAGATTGAGTTCATTGACCGAGAAAAGGTGGTTGGAGCATTAGTTAAACCAAAGGACATGACGGTGTACTCGTATTGGCCATAACGAGTAACAAAGGCCGTTTTGGGAATGTCCCCGTTCTTGATTTTGATTTGATGGTAGCCCAACCTCAAATCCATTTTGGAAAAGATTGAGGATCCAGCGAGCTGATCATACAGGTCGTTGATCCTGGGCAGCGGATACTTGTTCTTGATGGTGACCAAGTTGACAGGTCGGTAATCTACAACCATCCGATCCGTTCCATCCTTCTTCTTGACGAAGAGGACGGGGCAAGCCCATGTAAAAGAACTAGGACGGATGAAACCCTTTTGCAAGGACTCATCGAGTTGTTTCTTAAGCTCGGCTAGTTCTAGGGGTGCCATCTTATAAGGTCTTCTAGAGATTGGGACGGTTCCTGGAACAAGGTCTATCACGAACTCGACGTCTCTGTCTGGTGGAACACCTGATAGTTCCTCTGGAAAGACATCCGGGAAGTCACGGACTACCGGAATATCTTCAAGGTTTGGAAGAGGGTTGGCATTTAGAGTGTAGAGCTGACGCTCAGACACTCGGGTCAAAACATTGACTGTCTTGCCCGATGGATGGGTGAGTTGAACAGTTCTAGTGGAGTAATCAATCTTAGCGTAATGGGCTGACATCCAGTCCATACCCAAGATGATGTTTATGTCCGAGGACTTGAGTGCTATTAGTGATGCAATGAAGACTAATCTGTCGACAAGGATTTCATTCCCATGACTTATTCTAGAGGTTTGCCATCTAGAACCAGGAGTCTGAATTTCCATGGAGGTGGGCATGTCACTAAATGTGGTGTTGTGCAATCGAGCATAGCTCTCAGAAATAAATGAATGAGATGCTCCAGTATCAAAGAGAACAGTTGCCGAATGGCAATTAACAAGGAGCGTACCAAGAACAACGTTCGGGTCCTCATGAGTTTCCTCAACTGAGACGTAGTTGACATGACCACGAGCAGTGGTGGCTGGCTTGGCGTAGAGCATCTTTCCTGCTGGCTTGCCACGGCCAACAGACTTTCCGAACTGGTTGGGGTTGTTCTGGGGACACTTGCGGATGTAGTGACCTGTCTCCCCACACTTGAAACAAGTTATCACATTGAGGCGTGGAGCAGCATTAGTAGCGGGGCCACCATAGGTCTTGGGCGGTGCATACTGCTGGTTGGGGCGAGGCGCCTCAAAGGATGGCCTTGGGGTGAACCTGGGTGGCAGAGCAGTGTTTGGAATGCAGACCCGGCGCTTCTGAGATCCAGAGCCGGATGAAGATCCAAAGTCACGGGAGTGCTTGCGTGAAGCTTCAAAGTTAGTCTGACCTGTCTCAGTGCTGATGGCCTTGTTGGCTAACTTTTGAAAGGAGGTGCACTCGTGCAGACGAAGATCACGGCGAAGCTCGGGGCTAAGTCCCTTGCGGAACCTTGCCTGCTTCTTGGCGTCGGTGGATACCTCTTCAGGAGCATAACGTGCTAGATTTCCAAACTCATGGTTGTATGCATCCACAGTCAGTCTACCCTGGGTGAAATTGCAGAACTCTTCCCTCTTACGATCCATGAGACCTTCCGGGATGTGATGCTCACGGAAAGCCGCACTGAATTCAGCCCAGGTAGTGATTTGGCCGACCGGGCGCACAACCTCATAATTTTCCCACCAAAGGCTAGCAGGGCCATAGAGGTGATACGCAGCAAAGATAACCATATCAGCTTTGGCTACGTTGGCAGAACATAGCTTGTGGGTGATGCTGCAAAGCCAGACATCCGCATCGAGAGGCTCGACGGAATGATTAAACTTCGGTGGATACAACTTGACAAAGTCATTGATTGACACCAGGTCGTTCCTCGGTTGGCGTGTAGTATTCTGCTCAATCCGCTCTAGCAAGCGGTTAGTCTCACGCTTGTTTCGTTCTGCCTCCAGCATAACTTCGACCAGAGAAGGCGGTTGAGGCAGATTTTCATTCCTAGCTGCACTGGATTCACCCTGCTCCGGGGCAGCAGGGTTGTTGCGGGTGTTGACCATCCTAGGAAAACAAGACAACGGTTTAGACAAGGATGGCAAAATCTTGGCAAGGAAGTGCGGAATGTAATGGATAACACGGAATGCAGAGATGTTCATCTGTATGACATGGTAATATAGAACTGCCATATATAAACCAACGGTCATACACACCATGGGGACAGGCATACATGAATCACATTGAGCATGTCGGTCATCAACGTGTGAAGCCGGGTTGTAGCACTGGGATAACAGGACTCCGGTAACCCGGGCTGTAGCAGGCTAGGCAGGACTCCGGATGTCACCGCGTGACATTTCCCCGAAGGGACAGACATAGGAACGAAGTGAAACACATGCCGGCCAGTCAAGTGTCCAGAGCAGTAGTGCTGGGCTAGCAGGACTCCGGTGAACCGGGCTGCAGCGGACTACTATCGCTCAGGAAGCACTAGACTACATTTGCCCATATGATAGGCTGCCAAGGATAAACAACTAGATTGTCGGATCCCACTCATACCAAGTATTTCAAACATACACACAATATGCCCGATGTGAGTACATACAACATGGCATCACAACAAAACTCTACAACTCAAGTACTTTATTTAAAAGGCTTCGAGGAGCCATACATAACATGTTCATACAGATAGGGGTCACATGACCCGACACTCAAGTCATACAATCATACAAGCACATGCGGAAGCAACTTAGTATGAGTACAGACACTAGAAAGAAAGAAGGCTTGACGAAGCCTTTCTATCTACATCGGCCCTTCACAAGTCTTGGACCACCACCTGGGTGGCTAGTCACTCGTCAACGTCGAGGTCTACATAGAACCCATCGGAGGGGGCGGTGTTGTCGTCTGAAAACATTAATTAAAGCAACATGAGTACGGAGGTACTCAGCAAGTCTTACAACAGAATCCTACTATACATGCACATTCTCAAGAAGGTAGTGGAGTTATTACAGCAAGCCAGCTTTGACTCATGGCTAAGCTATCCTACGATAGACACAACTTGTAAAGCATTTGTCGCACACGAGTCCACTAATCACCAACACAATACTCCACCGGATTCTCTCTCGTCAACCTACGAGAGGGCCAACCGCGGTACTCACACTTATCTTGAGGCTTTTAGTAGTATCCATTTACTTGTCCATGAACTGCATAGGCGACCAAGTAGTCCTTTACCACGGACGCAGCTATTCGAATAGTTTATACCCTGCAGGGGTGTACTTCGTCACACATGTTTCCACCACTTAGCGTATGCACACGATAAGTGCTCGGCAGACTTCAAGCGGAAGCCGACGTGGGTGTAGACCACGACCTAACTATCCACACAAGTCTCTAGTCCAGGTTTATCGCCTATTCGGGTTCCATCCGCAGGGAGTCTGGCCGAGGTTTCCACTAACGGCCCCGAACGATGTGTGCAGGGTTCCCGAGACACCAAATGGGCGAATCGGTACACCGGGCCACGTGCCTACCGCAACACAGTCCACCCCTATGGTCAGCACTGCGTGCGGCCCCCAGCATACTACAAACACCAGAAACTACTTGCAACTCCTGGACAGAGGACGAGAGGGGTCAGTAAGTCGAGCGGGGTCATATTTCAGGGCCCAATGTGTGGTAGTAGCTGATCTTAAATCACACATACAGATCTCAGTTCTTAGGGACGGCCTCAATGAAACAACCCACCATGTACTCCTACATGGCCTCTCATCGATTCCTTTACCAAATCATATTCAACACTTTCACCCTCGATACCGACACAACCTTTCACTCTAGTTCATCATCCCGATGAGCTAGACCTGACACAACTCTAAGCATAGCAAGCATAGCATGGTAGGAACACAAATATGGCTCAATCAACTCCTACACATGCTAGTGGGTTTCATCTATTTACTGTGGCAATGACAGGTCATGCAAAGGAAGTGGGTTCAACTACGCAACACACATCAGTTTGAATCGAGTTGTCTTAATGCAGTAAACAAGAGCAGAAGTGAGAACATGGGTTTGTATCGGAATGATGAATGGGTTGCTTGCCTGATGTAGTGGTAGTAGGATACTGCCCTTCAGACGGATATTCGGGGTTATCCTCGAAGGCAGAACCTACCATGAAAGAGATACCGAACATAATCAACACATGACGATATGCAACAATATGATGCATGCTATGACATGGCAATATGAATGTGCCTTGGCCTAATGCAAGCTAAAACAGAAAGGAATGAACTCATTTGAATCAAAGATTCAAATGTTAGTTCATTTAACATAGCCATATTAGTGCATTATCTTATTTTGCTTAAACAGCAAGGTTAACTTGTTCTATCATGCATGAAACCAATACCAATGGATAGATTGAATTTTTCTGATCAAAATTCATATATAAATCTTTGCATTTGGAGTTACAGATTAATTTCTATGAATTTTTGAAGTTTGCAACAATTTCTGGAATTTCGTATATAAGAATAATTCCAGTAATTGGATTAATGCATCAGCATTGCGTCAGGGTGACGTCAGTGGTCAAAGGGAACGTCTAGGTCAACCTGACCTGTGGGTCCCGCGTGTCAGTAGTTATTTTAACTAACTAAATTTAGTTAAAACTAACCTAGGTTAATTAGCAGTGGGGGGCCCCACTTGTCATAGACTCACAGGAGTCAACCTGGGCCCACCCAGTAAAGGTCAACGGGTCAAACGCGCCGGCGTTTAGCTGCCGGCGAGGCCAGACGCGGCGGTGGAAGTGCATTAGTGCGTTCCGGCGACCAAATGGACGGCGGAGACCATCTACAGGTAGCTGGGAGCAAGCCGCGGCGTTTGGTGGCGGTGGTTGAGCTCGGGGTGGCTGGAAACATCGCCGACGACGAGCTTGGCGGTCGCCGGAGTCGAGTGAAGATGAGCCCGAGGCTACGGGGCACGGCGAGGCGCGTGATGAGGTGCGTTGGGCTCCTGGGGATGCAGTGAGTGTGTTGGACACGGTGATGTGGCCGGTGTTTGGCCGGAGACACTTCGGCGACGAGCTCGGCGGTGGCGCGTGCGGTGAAGCTTCGTGCAGTTGCTACGGTGCATGAGAAAGGAAACAGAGAGGATGGGGAGGTAGCTGAGCTCACGACGGTCACGTAGAAACGGACGGCGCGGTCGGGTAAGAGCTGATGCTGTGGCGACGACGAAGGGGATCTCCGGCGGTGGTCGACGAAGATGGGGTCGGTGGAGGTGTTACAGAGCGTGCGAGTGCTCGGGGCTCGGCCTGCTCGATGTAGTCAACGATGGTGGAGCGAACGGACACGGTGGCGCAGCACGGGGACGACGGAGGGCGCGACTATGTCAGCGGTACAGCGGCAGGTGCGTCGGCCATGGTGCGGGAGAGCGAGGGAGAGAGGCAGGGGCGAGTGAGGTGTCCACGGGGTCGGGGCGGCGACGTGGAGCCTGCCCAGGGTCCAGGCGTGCGAAGCGGCAAGCTGCTGGCGCCGTGGCGAGCTCGCGCTCGCCGGCGTCAGCTCTCTGCCTGCCTGGCGGGGACGAAGCAGCTGGCTGGCATGGGCCAGCACAGCGCTGGGCCGCCAGGTGGGCCGGCTGATGGGCTGCGGCCAGGTAAGTTCTCTCCCTCTCTTTAAATTTCTGTTTTCTATTTTTCTGTAAGTGTGTGGCTTTATTAAAAATAGCTAGGCACTTCTAAAAATCCTGAAAATAATCAGAGGCTCTGTTTAGAATATTTCCAACAGCCCACACTTATCTTCAGAATTATTTGAGCATGTAAAATATTTACTAGCATTTAAATGCCCAGATGCGACTTACATATGATTTAATTCAATGACCTTCTATTGACCTAGAAAATTGTGCACCAATTTTGCCAGAGGTTCTAACCCAAGACAAAGAGAGTGAACTTTTTAGAAGGGCATTTCAGGTTCATTGAAAATATTTTTAGTAAGCCTTAGTTGAGTTCAGAGGGGTTCTGGGGGTTCCGTCTTCCCCAATTCAAGTTTCTGATGAAAAGTAGACTTGATCCAACACTCTAATGCATGGACTAGCTAGGATGTGACAAATATTTCCACAAATCTAATCTGTTGACGTATCCCGTAATGTGACATCACACAACAGCCAAGCCTTTATTCAAATCGTTTTTTACAGCCAACCTCAGCGTGTTTTGCGAGGCGGTTTCCTTGGCACGTCTTGTCACATCCCTACCTTTACCCTGACCTTGGACTAGCTTGGGTGTGTGCATCATGTTCAAACTTTGAAAGAAACTTGAAGTGGGGATTGTTTAAACCCTATCATCAAAGGAATTCACTAGGTTCAACTAAAATAGTTTCAGTGAATCCAAATGACTTTCAAAAATGTTCATCATTTCTGGAAAATGCTGGAAGCAGTAACCAGTGGTGATGCACATTTTTGCATGACATATTTGGGCTCTGGATTAAATCATACTCTATTTGCATTTGGGCATTTAAATACTATTAAATATTTTAAATGCTCAAATAATCATAAACTAAAATGTTTGCTGTAGGATATATTCCCAACAGTGATCATGAGTAGTTTCATGATTTTTGGAAGTGTCTAAGTATTTTTAATAAAGCCAAACACAGTTGTAGAAAATAGAAAATGCAAATAGGAAAGCACTTACTTGGACTACCTGGCCCACCTACCTGTAGCCGGCCCAGCTCGCTGGCCCAGCCCACCTGGCGCCTCCTGTCGTCTTCTCCACCATGCCAGGAGGACGCGGGCGTGTGCCCGACCCATGCGCGGCCACCTCCTGCTTGCCGCTCTCCCCCTCGACGCTCTGGAGACGCCACGCTACCCCCTGGACCCCCTCGACCGCTCCCCTCTCTCCCTGCCGCACCTCTCTCGCTCTCTCTCCCGAAGCCGAGCGAGCTCGTCGCCGCCGTTCACCGTAGCTGCAGCCACCGCCTTCCCCTTGCTTCTCTGACCGGCCCAGAGGCTCCGCCTCGACCGCCTCTTTCTTCCACCCCGAGCCACGCCACCGCGGGAGCCCCACATCGCCACGAGTCGTCTTCCCCGAGCACGGCCGCCAGACTCCATCGACGGATTCGTCGCCTTCCGGTCGTCCACGAGCCAGCTGAGCCTGTCGTCGGCCTCACTATGAGCTCTCGGTCCTTTCCCCCTTAACCACGTCGTCGTTTTCGCCCCGTAGTCACTGCCCGGCGAGCACCCGAGGCCGCCGTCCGCCATGGCCGGCAAGCTCCATGCCCCCGAGCCCCTCCGCTCCTACTAGTTGCTCCGGCGTGCTCCTGCTCCCCATAAGGTGCCGCCCAGCCACCTCGCTCGCTCGCCCGCAAGCCGCAGCGCCTAAACCGCCGATGCCCGCACTCCGGCCGCCGCATTTGTGCTCCCCGCCGTTGACTCAGACCACCCCAGCTCCTCCCGTTTGGCCTACTAGATGCGCGCGAGCCCCAGCTACGCGTAGGACCAAACCGGGTCGATTTGGTCGACCGTGGGCCAATTCCGAGCCGCGCCACCGTCTCGGGCCTCGCCGGCATCGAGTCACCGGTGGGTTTGACCCCGCTGACCGTTGACTGGGTGGGCCCACTTTGACCCTGGGTCACTGACGTGTGGGCCACCCTGGCTAATTATCAGTTAGGTTAGTGTAGCGCTAATTAACCTAGATTAGTGCTTAACCCAACACTAACTAACTCTATTTAATTAGTTAACTAACCACTGACACATGGGTCCCATAGGTCAGGTTTGACCTGGCCGACCCAGTTGACCTGCTGACGTCACACCTATGTCATGCTGACGCAGTAAAGCATTTTCTGGATTTATTATTATTTAGGAAATTCTAGAAAATAATTCCAACTTCAAAAATTCATAGAAATTAATCTGTAACTCCAAATCAAACAAATTATATATGAAAAATGATCAGAAAAATCCAATATATCCATCTCCTTGCGGACGGAACCCGAATAGGCGATAAACCTGGACTAGAGACTTGTGTGGTTAGTTAGGTCATGGCCGACTCCCTCGCCACGCTTCCGCTTGATGGTTGCCGAGGTACATGACGTGTACATGGTGGTAAGTGGCGAGAGCGTGTGTGAAGAAGTACACCCCTGCAGGGTTATCATTATCTATTCGAATAGCCGGATTCCTCGGATATGGAAACTTGGACCCCTTGCATAGTTCATAGACAAGTGAAAGTGGATACTCTAAAATGCGCAAGATAAGCTTGAGTGCTATGGATGGCCTTCTCGTAGGGAGACGGGAGAGGATCCATAGTGGTGTATTGATATGGTGAATATGTGGACTCGTTTGCGCCACCTCAAAAGAGTTACTTGCAGTCGTAGTTCAGGATAGCCACGAGTCAAAGCTGGCTTGCTGCAGTTTAACTCCACCACCCCTTTTGATACTAATGCATATGTAGCTAGTTCTGATGTAAGTCTTGCTGGGTACATTTGTACTCACGTTTGCCTATTTTATGTTTTGCAGAGAGACGTCAGTCTCGCTAGTAGTTCCGTGTGGACTCCGACGTTTAGCTTGATACCTCAGCTACGATCTTGTGCCCTCGGCAGGATCTGGTAGATAGTCAGGCTTCTCAACCTTCTTCATTTGTAGTTGTCTGTACTCAGTCAAGATAAGCTTCCGCATGTGCTTGTTGCTTGTATGCTCTGTATGTTGGGTCATGAGACCCATTTTTTTAATATCTCGCTCTTCGGAGCCTAATGAATAAATACTTGAGTCATAGAGTCTTGTTGTGATGCCATGTTGTATTTACACATGTCGAGCATATTGTGTGTATGATTGAAATGCTTGGTATGTGTGGGATCCGACAATCTAGTTGTTTATCCTCGGCAGCCTCTCTTATGGGGAAATGTAGTCTAGTGCTTCCTTGAGCCATAGTAGTCCACTACAGCCCGGTTCACCGGAGTCCTGCTAGCCCAGCACTACTGCTCAGGCCACTTGACTGGCCGGCATGTGTTTCACTTCGTTCCTGTGTGTGTCCCTTCGGGGAAATGTCACGCGGTGACATCCGGAGTCCTGCCTAGCCTGCTACAGCCCGGGTTACCGGAGTCCTGTTAGCCCAGTGCTACTGCCCGGATTCACACGTTGATGACCGACATGCTCGATGTGATTCATGTATGCCTGTCCCCATGGGTTAGTGCCGCTTTGGGTTCACGACTAGCCATGTCGGCTCGGGTTCTTTGTCATATGGATGCTAGCGACACTATCATATACGTGAGCCAAAAGGCGCAAACGGTCCCGGGCCAGGTAAGGTGGCACCCGTGGGAATACCGTGCGTGAGGCTGCAAAGTGATATGATGTGTTACATGCTAGATCGGTGTGACTTAGGATCGGGGTCCTGACAGCTTTGGTATCAGTGCCTGACTGCCTGTAGGATTACCAAGCCAAACTGGTCGAAGTTGAGTCTAGAAATGCTTTAGTTATGTAAGGGAATTGATTGTGGAAGGGAACGTAAGGCTCTTTTTACTCCTTATACCTCATGGCCTTCTGATCTGAGTCAACCTCTTCTCTTCTACGGGGATTAAGAACTAGGCCTTCTCATCTATCTCTCAGGATGACGTGTTACTAAACCGTAGTTGGCTAAGATTGTTGAGTTCAAGCCTCAGTTCAGTTCCTACTACTTCCATATGTTCATAGCTGGCCTCAGAACCTTGATATTGTGATGTTGAGTGGTTATGCCACCATTTTTCATGATGTCTCAAATCTTATTGAGCATTTACAGCCGTTATGCTTTCCGAGTCATCCCAGTTTCTAAATAGTCTGATGCATTTGCAAATCCCTTCTTTCCATTCTCAATGTTCCTTTGGGCCAGTTTAACCACACTAATCGGTGAGTTGAGGTACTATATTGCCTCGACATATATGTTGGAGCTATTATTATGACCCTAGGTGTCTTCGGGAGTCACCTAGTAATCTAGCAATGCTTTGTATCCCCGGTGTGATGATTCTGGCCACCATTCTCGAAAGCATCCCGTGATGCCATCTAGTAGTAGGTATTCTTCTCTTGGGTTCTTGACCCAAGGTTCACTCTACTTAATTCGTGTACATAGTGTTGCTCATTCCTTTAGGATATTAGTAACCTTGCGACAGTCCTCGAGGTCCATGGTATTTCCTTCTTCCAAATACCATGAACCATTAAGGCAGATGTTCTTTGAACCAAAATATCACAATTAGAGTACTCTTGAGGAGTTCTCCATTCATAATTGTGATTCTGCCAGTTCTACCTTTCTGCATGGGTTATCTGGAAGAAACCTGTTGAACTTGGTTTGACATATTAATCCATGCATCCACAACTTAGAAAGATATATGTCCCCTTGAGTTGTCCCTCTTCATTTGTATTCCGACCATCGTCTGTCAATTGATAGCCAGGAGTAATTGTGCATCCGTGTTATCAATGCTTATTATTCTTGTGGTCCGTTAAGCCATTCTATTTCAGAATGACTAGGAGAAACAAACTCCAGTACCTCATCCATATCCAGGATTGGGTCAAAGTAGTTGTGTTCTGCAGATCAAATGTCAATCCAGCCTTTGATCTGTTCTACCCTGGAGTATTACCCTCGTTATGTCGAGAATATCATGGAAATTGCACCAACTCTTATGAATTCTTGATGCAGTGATACTTCTCACCATCATCATTCATTCCTCGGCCCTCGTGTTGTTATAACCGGAATGCCGACAAGTGAATTGTGATGTGTGAAATCAATACTCCTAGCAACTAGTTGCTCGGTAGTAAATGGACAATATTCTCATTCTTAGCATGTTGGTTGCTGAACCATCATTCTAAGATTGATCGTGCTACCTAGTCCATTTTCCTGGTGCACTCTTCGATCAAGAGTTGGGATTGTGTCTATCCTTGCTTATTTGATCATATCGTCTTGCCCTGAAAAGCAAGATTGTGCTCGAGCTTAGTAACATATCGGTGGTTCGTGATGTTCCGAATAACTTCTCGAAAGTATTACCAGGTTGTCACCTGACCGCTATGTTGAGTTCGTGATCATGTTGGTTTTCCTCCAAACCACCCATTCTCCAAGAATTTGTGTTGGATACCCCTGAACTAGTTGGTTAAGCCAAACAACAACTTGGAAAGTTGGAAGATAAAAACTTAATCCACTTAGTTCATCGCTAAGGGATATCTTTGTGGGTGTGTATTGAAGAAAGATGATATCTCCATCGATTGGTCCTCGTGATCAGTTGTTGGATCTATTGCCCTATCAAAACTTTGACTTGAGTATGGGCTATTGTCAAGTCAAATCAGAACCAATGATGTTCATAATGTTGTCTTACTCGTGGTTGATCCCTCGAGCATACACCATTACATCTTTTGGTCTGACCAATGCTATCACCGTGTTCACATGATGGTGGAAGTCCAGTGATATGGAAATTCGGATGAGTTGTTGTTGAGCCCATCAGCAGCATTTTGTCTCCCCCATGATTCATGTTGAACATCAACCTAGTGTTGAAAATTTTGTAAGCAATGCCTTCGTGTTCCGTTCATGAAGCTTATGCTTGGATGGAAGAAGTGACTTCCCCGAATTCACGTGCATTAGGTGTAAGTTGCCGCCATGAATTTGAGAAAGGTTTGTTTTGTTTCCCCTGGAGTCATCCCAAATCAGTCATGCATACGTGTGAAGTATTCTGTGGTTTGATAGGTTGGTCACCTCCACTCCATATGTGTTCCTAGCACACCAATCCACTGATTGATTTGTTCAAGGAAAAGGAGTGTGTTGTGCTAATTCTAGATCATGCACAAGATTCTGTTATCCTCGATGATGGTTCCTAACCAGAACTCGGTAGTATTTTTATTATAAGACTACTATGTGGTCATGCTTGTCTGGGACAGCGTGTTCACATGTTGTAGCAAAGCCCGCTCCTGTTTTGGAGCTTACTATCGTAGTTCATTTCCTGAGAATACCGCAACGTCATCTCGTCGATTTGTGTTGCAACCTTTCCTTTTCGGACATGCTGTCTGAAATGTCCTGTTACCAACCAGATCTAAATCTCAGGCAGATATGATGGTTGGAACTTCTTCCAAGAACCATGATATAGGTTCCAGTGAAGTGGACGCACCTAGCTGGAAGCACTATTATTGTAGTATCTGGATTAAGCCGTTTGGTCACTTCCCATGAGGATTTGGTATGACTTATTCCACCAGTTGTTCCTTATGGATTTTTGTGCTCCCGAAGTCTGACCTTTACTTGATGGCCATGTTGATGCTTTTAAGCATTGATCGTGGTACCTAGTACATCAAGGAGAACATTAGAAGCGGAGTGCTAAATGTCTCTCGGTCGATCATCCAGATTTTGTTTCCTTGGCATTACTAAGGTAAAAATCTGAGAAGGTGTTGCCTTCCTTTGCATCTGCATCGTCCATCACTATTCATCATGGTAGTATGATGTGTCGCCAGAATCCTCGGCACGGATGTTGGTAAGACCTTGATGAATATGGAAATGCTCAAGTTCTTGAAAGCACGCTTAGTCACTAGGTTATATCCTTGGTATCTACTGGCATGTGCCTTCCATTTGCCGAGTTGTTCTATAACCATAGTTTCCTTTCCAAGCCGACTATGCCATTCTTTTGAATTTGTTCAAACGATCGTTTGTAAATTGCCTTAGGCTAGAATGAAGAGTTGCAATGATCTATGCATCAAAAGTAATTCTTTTTGCCACTTAGGGGAATAGTTCTGTCAGTCACCTTCCGAAAGGTGCCCCGTTGTGGTATTAAGGGAAATTATCTCCTTGCTACTTTGAAACCATGCACCATCTTACTCAAGCGTGGAATTGTTGCCTACCAAATCAAACTTCCGCCATCTGTTTCTTCCATCCCTCTCGATGTGTGTTTTGTGTCTCAACTCGAGAGATGTTGCTATGTCTCATTCCGTGAGTTGATCGTGAGTTTCTCGATCTTCGAGGAGATCGTTTCCTGTAGAATCTCTTTTCGTTGTCATCGAGTTGAATGAAGATCTCGAAAGCAAAGACGTCAATGACAACATGAAGCAGTGATTCAACATCTTCGAGAAGGGCAATTGGATCATGAAGGTCGTGTTAGCTTTGTGTCCCCAGTGTCTTCTTACCTCACGTCTGGAATCTCGTGACGAGATTCTTGTTTAGTGGGGGTGAGTTGTCACGTCCCTAGCTTTACCCTGACCTTGGACTAGCTTGGGTGTGTGCATCATGTTCAAACTTTGAAAGAAACTTGAAGTGGGGATTGTTTAAACCCTATCATCAAAGGAATTCACTAGGTTCAACTAAAATAGTTTCAGTGAATCCAAATGACTTTCAAAAATGTTCATCATTTCTGGAAAATGCTGGAAGCAGTAACCAGTGGTGATGCACATTTTTGCATGACATATTTGGGCTCTGGATTAAATCATACTCTATTTGCATTTGGGCATTTAAATACTATTAAATATTTTAAATGCTCAAATAATCATAAACTAAAATGTTTGTTGTAGGATATATTCCCAACAGTGATCATGAGTAGTTTCATGATTTTTGGAAGTGTCTAAGTATTTTTAATAAAGCCAAACACAGTTGTAGAAAATAGAAAATGCAAATAGGAAAGCACTTACTTGGACTACTTGGCCCACCTACATGTAGCCGGCCCAGCTCGCTGGCCCAGCCCACCTGGCGCCTCCTGTCGTCTTCTCCACCGCGCCAGGAGGACGCGGGCGTGTGCCCGACGCACGCGCGGCCACCTCCTGCTTGCCGCTCTCCCCCTCGATGCTCTGGAGACGCCACGCTACCCCCCCCTAGACCCCCTCGACCGCTCCCCTCTCTCCCTGCCTCGCCTCTCTCGCTCTCTCTCCCGAAGCCGAGCGAGCTCGTCGCCGCCGTTCACCGTAGCTGCAGCCACCGCCTTCCCCTTGCTTCTCTGACCGGCCCAGAGGCTCCGCCTCGACCGCCTCTTTCTTCCACCCCGAGCCACGCCACCGCGGGAGCCCCACATCGCCACGAGTCGTCTTCCCCGAGCACGGCCGCCGGACTCCATCGACGGATTCGTCGCCTTCCGGTCGTCCATGAGTTAGTTGAGCCTGTCGTCGGCCTCACTATGAGCTCCCGGTCCTTTCCCCCTTAACCACATCGTCGTTTTCGCCCCATAGCCGCTGCCCCGCGAGCACCCGAGGCGGTCGTCCGCCATGGCCGGCGAGCTCCATGCCCCCGAGCCCCTCCGCTCCTACTAGTTGCTCTGGCGTGCTCCTGCTGCCCATTAGGTGCCGCCCAGCCACCTCGCTCGCTCGCCTGCAAGCCGCAGCGCCTAAACCGCCGATGCCCGCACTCCGGCCGCCGCATTCGTGCTCCCCGCCGTCGACTCGGACCACCCCAGCTCCTCCCGTCTGGCCTACTAGATGCACGCGAGCCCCAGCTACGCGTAGGACCAAACCGCGGTCGATTTGGTCGACCGTGGACCAATTCCGAGCCGCGCCACCGTCTCGTGCCTCGCCGGCGTCGAGTCGCCGGTGGGTTTGACCCCGCTGACCATTGACTCGGTGGGCCTAGTTTGACCCTGGATCAGTGACGTGTGGGCCACCCTGGCTAATTATCAGTTAGGTTAGTGTAGCGCTAATTAACCTAGATTAGTGCTTAACCCAACACTAACTAACTCTATTTAGTTAGTTAACTAACCACTGACACATGGGTCCCACAGGTCAGGTTTGACCTGGCCGACCCAGTTGACCTGCTGACGTCACACCTATGTCATGCTGATGCAGTAAAGCATTTTCTGGATTTATTCTTATTTAGGAAATTCCAGAAAATAATTCCAACTTCAAAAATTCATAGAAATTAATCTGTAAGTCCAAATCAAACAAATTATATATGAAAAATGATCAAAAAAATCCAATCTGTCCATCTGTACTGGTTTCATGCATGTCAGAACAACTTATGGCTGCTGTTTAGGCCAAATCATATAAATGGCATTTAAACTCTCACATATGGAGTTTGAATTTGAACCTAGGGTTCAAACCAACTCCATTTAACATGTTGCTAGTTGCATTAGCTCAAAACACAGCATATTAACATGTCATGATCATGCATCATATTGTGCACTGCATTGATTGTGTTTTCCTTCTCTGTTGCCGGTATTTGTCCCCTCTCGATAGACGTGCTTCCGACGATGAGTTCGATGACACCGATGAAGAGCTATAATATCTTCAGAAGTGTCAGGCAAGCAAAACCCCCTTGTTCATTCCGATACAATCCCACTCTCTCGCTCCTGCTCTCTTTTACTGCATTAGGACAACAACGATTCAACTGTTACATGCTGCGGTAGTTGAACCCCTTTCCTCTGCATGACCAGTCATTGCCACAGTAAATAGATGAAACCCACTAGTATGAGTAGGAGTTGTTTGAGCCCTGATGTGCCTACTCATTCATGCTTGTTTGTCATGCCTGCTATTGCTTAGAGTTGAGTCGGGTCTGATTCATCGGGAATGAATTGGAATCTGGTGAACATGTCCTACTGTTGAGAGCTAAGTGTGTGAACACGATTTGGTAAAGGTAGCGGTGAGAGGCCATGTAGGAGTACATGGTGGGTTGTCTCATTGCAGCCGTCCTCAGGAACTGAGTTCTGTGTTTGTGATCCATGAACAGTTACTACCACACATTGGGCTCCGGGCGCTCCAAGCTCTCTCGACTTATTAATCAACCTGATCTCTGTCCAGGAGTTGCAACTAGTTTCTGGTGTTTGTAGGTAGTACTAGTAGTCTACCAAGTGGTACCCGGTACAGGTGGGCTTGGGACAGACTAGGCACAGTGGCCCGGTGTACCAAGTGGCACCCGGTTGGTGGGCTTGGGAACCCTGTACACATCGTTTGGGGCCGTGAGCGACACCCCGGCCGGATCTCCTTGCGGATGGAACCCGAATAGGCGATAAACCTGGACTAGAGACTTGTGTGGTTAGTCAGGTCGTGGCCGACTCCCTCGCCAGGCTTCCGCTTGAAGGTTGCCGAGGTACATGACGTGTACATGGTGGTAAGTGGCGAGAGCGTGTGTGAAGAAGTACACCCCTGCAGGGTTATCATTATCTATTCGAATAGCCGGATTCCTCAGATATGGAAACTTGGACCCCTTGCATAGTTCATAGACAAGTGAAAGTGGATACTCTAAAATGCGCAAGATAAGCGTGAGTGCTATGGATGGCCTTCTCGTAGGGAGACGGGAGAGGATCCATAGTGGTGTATTGATATGGTAAATATGTGGACTCGTGTGCGCCACCTCAAAAGAGTTACTTGCAGTCGTAGTTCAGGATAGCCACGAGTCAAAGCTGGCTTGCTGCAGTTTAACTCCACCACCCCTTTTGATACTAATGCATATGTAGCTAGTTCTGATGTAAGTCTTGCTGGGTACATTTGTACTCACGTTTGCCTATTTTATGTTTTGCAGAGAGACGTCAGTCTCGCTAGTAGTTCCGTGTGGACTCCGACGTTTAGCTTGATACCTCAGCTACGATCTTGTGCCCTCGGCAGGATCTGGTAGATAGTCAGGCTTCTCAGCCTTCTTCATCTGTAGTTGTCTGTACTCAGACAAGATAAGCTTCCGCATGTGCTTGTTGCTTGTATGCTCTGTATGTTGGGTCATGAGACCCATTTTTTTAATATCTCGCTCTTCGGAGCCTAATGAATAAATACTTGAGTCATAGAGTCTTGTTGTGACGCCATGTTGTATTTACACATGTCGAGCATATTGTGTGTATGATTGAAATGCTTGGTATGTGTGGGATCCGACAATCTAGTTGTTTATCCTCGGCAGCCTCTCTTATGGGGAAATGTAGTCTAGTGCTTCCTTGAGCCATAGTAGTCCGCTACAGCCCGGTTCACCGGAGTCCTGCTAGCCCAACACTACTGCTCAGGCCACTTGACTGGCCGGCATGTGTTTCACTTCGTTCCTGTGTGTGTCCCTTCGGGGAAATGTCACGCGGTGACATCCGGAGTCCTGCCTAGCCTGCTACAGCCCGGGTTACCGGAGTCCTGTTAGCCCAGTGCTACAGCCCGGATTCACACGTTGATGACCGACATGCTCGATGTGATTCATGTATGCCTGTCCCCATGGGTTAGTGCCGCTTTGGGTTCACGACTAGCCATGTTGGCCCGGGTTCTTTGTCATATGGATGCTAGCGACACTATCATATACGTGAGCCAAAAGGCGCAAACGGTCCCGGGCCAGGTAAGGTGGCACCCGTGGGAATACCGTGTGTGAGGCCGCAAAGTGATATGATGTGTTACATGCTAGATCGGTGTGACTTAGGATCGGGGTCCTGACACGTCTTGTCGAAGCAGAGATCGTGTCCCCTTTATTTACGGGATTCTCATCAACACAGACGTGGGTAACCCAATCGCGCCCGTTGGTATGACCCCTCGATCGGAGGCAAGTCCCAAACGGTCACGAGGAGGGCTCTTGGTATTCAATCTCTTTTATAAAGAACCAAGGCATGTTCCTTTCTTTCGACCTCAATCGAATCCGCCTCCTGCCTCGAGTTCCAACACCCAGAGCTTAGGTTTAGGCGCTTCGGACCTTCGATCATGTCCGGATCCAACCTTCAAGGTCGGTGGATGCCCTCCTCCGTCACGGAGGAGGACGTAATAAAGCTAAGGGAGGCCAGGTACCTGACCGGCGATATCCCGCATAGGTTGCCTGCTCGAGGGCAAGTTATTCCTACTCCCAAGCCCGGTGAGAGTGTCGTGTTCGTGCCTCACTTCCTCTGAGGGATAGGCTTCACGCCGGATCCCTTCGTGAGGGGGCTCATGTTCTATTATGGGCTGGACTTCCATGATTTAGCTCTGGAGTCTATCCTCCATATTTCATCGTTCATCGTTGTGTGTGAAGCTTTCCTCCGTATTACTCCTCATTTCGGATTGTGGCTCAAGACCTTCAAAGTGGAGACTAAGATGATCGAGGGGCGGCACGCCGAGTGCGGAGGCGCCGTAATAAGCAAAAATGCGGAGGCCCCATGGCCCGAGGGCTCTTTCCAAGAGGAGTACAGCTTATGGCAACGAGAGTGGTTTTATATCACAGCTCCCAGGGGCACCAAGTGGGTGGCTCCACATGTCTTTCGCTCGGGTCCCCCATCACGACTAACGTCATGGGTCAACAAGGGGCTAGACTGGGGGCCAGCAAAGGATGTGCCCATATTGAAGAGCCGCATCCGGAGATCTCCTAGAGAGAGATGTCAGTCTGGTCGTGGTGACACAAGTCATGTTAATTCACCGAGTCCTGCCCTGCAAACGTCGTCCCCTCCGCCTGTGGGAGTTCAATCCGGAGGGACCGCGAGCTCTTCAACACTTCCTTGGCATGACGCCCGCGGAGATGTACAAATTGTTCTTCGGACCACAAATAATGTGTCCGGACTCTAATGAGGATGCAGGTCTGAGCTGCAATCATCCGGACACCCAAGTAAGTAGCCCTGTGCCCGAACACACCATCCATTTATTTATCGCAGCATCGCCCTCTGAAAAGGAGCCGCCATTGAACCAGGAGTGGATAGCGAAGGCAAAGTTGATCAGGTGTCCGGCCCCCCTTCCTGAGACCTCGCCAGATCCTATGTTAACCGGGATGCTGGAGATCGCGCCTTATCAAGCGCCCTCGGGAGAAGATGAAGGGGGGAACAAGGAAGCTACTGCCTTCACGGAGGAGGTTGGCCGAAAGGGAGGAATTGAAAATTCCTCTCCTCAGGGGAAGAAGAGGGCCGCCTCTGAAGACCCGGAGACAATGGTCTCAAAGCGGGGGAAGAAGTCTTCATCAGAGGGTCCTGTAGCGGGGGATACCCCGGCCGTACTATGCCCTCAAGGGGATCAGCCCTCCAACGAGCTGTAAGTAAAAGGGTGTTCAATAATGAGAAAAAACCTTGCTTTACTTATGAGGAAAATAACCGAAGTATTTATCTTGCAGTTCGGATCTTAGCCCTTCTCAGCAGAGCTCGTCTTCGGGGGATCTTCTACCAGAGATGATGGAGAGCGGAACACCTCCCCCTGCCATACCGCCTCATGAGGCGGGCGACCCCGAGGTGTCGTCGCGGAGGGTTTCTCCTGATCCGGAAAGGCCAGAAGGTAGTCATATGGCCACCCAAAGCCCTTAGTATCCGGCTTTTGAAAAGAGCAATTGAATGAGTCTGGCACCGTCTGGTGCGCGGTTGGAGGTACTGAGGGATCTGCTAGGGCGAGCGTCCATCTCAGAAGAGCACCGTACATTAATGGGTACGGTAATTGAAAAGATTTCGTCTGCGGAGAGCGGGTTGCATAAGGCTGTCATGAGTCTACTGACAGGTTTTGAGGTACGTGAAATGATGTACCTTTTTGACAGTATCACATACTTTAAGATGCGCCCTATGTAGATAGTAGCCCCTGAGACTATGGGTGCTGTCGAGGACGACAACGCGCAGAGGATCATAGTCCCAGGTATAATTTTGACGCCTTAATATGCAGGTGGCGAAGTGTCCGGTAGCCAGCCAGACTGATGAATTTGCTGAGTTAAAGCGGCAGCTTGACGTGGCAGATGCCGACATCGTACTTGTCAACAAGCAGCTTGACGAGGCGCAAGGTATGTAATTTCTCCAGTGACACATGATAAGAAGAGCATGATGCCAGTATGTATAACATATGTTTTAAATGCAGATGGAGCTGCGGCCGTGGAGAACCTTCGGGCGGAACTTGCCCGAGCCAAAGAACAAGCCAAGAGAAGTGATGCGGCTGCCCTAAAGGCAATCGAGGAGCTAAATGCCGAACAGGCTGCTCACCCCCAAAGCAAGGAGAAAATAGCCAAGATGGCTATGGAGTTGAAGAATGCCACTGACCGTTACAAGCTTCTTGAAAACGAAGATCAAGCGAAGGGGTCGGACCTAGAGAAGGCCATGGTGACGGCCAAAGACACCTGCTCTGCCATGAGAGCGATGAAGGAGGAGCTGCATCAGGCTGGAGATATCGCGGCTGGGAAGCCCTTTATGCTGCGGATGAAGTTCGGCGATCCAAAGTACGCCTCCTTAGACCGGCTATGGAGTTCGGCAGATGCATACCTTGATCTGGCAGCGAGTGCTGCTGATGCGGCCGAGTACTTCCGAGATCAAAAGGGTCGTGAAGTGGAGAATCTGTTATGGTCACAGTTTAATTATCCAGAGCGTCCTCTTCTGTTGACTAATCGGTTGGCCGAATGGGCCGAGCTGAATAGATTGTCCGGACTTGCCATGAGGTCTGTTGTGGATCATATGTGGCCGGAAAGGTTAAAGCCGAATAGTTACTTTAGTTTGGTGCAGTAGTTCGTTGGTGCCGTGCCGCATATCATCGCGATGAAGAGGTCGGCATGCGTAGAGGGTGCGCGGATGGCCCTTGTCCGTGTCAAGACATACTAGGCAGAGATGGAGGCCACCGCTATTGCAGCTCAAGACTCGGACCGAAGCCGAGTACCTGCCGAGCACTATTTCCAAGAAGTTCTTGAGGGTGCTCGTGCAATAGAGGCGCAGTGCTCGAAGAATATTATGTTCGAGTGACATGTATTCCCATTGAAAACAATGTTTTCTTTAAATGTAAAGGCTTTTTATACTTGTGCCTGCAAGAATTATAATACCTCTTGTGCGGCCGTTTATGTATATATGTATATAACCTGGAAGATGGCAGTCGTCGGCTTCATCCCCCACGCATATAATGGGGGGTGCTCGCAGAAGACGCATATTTACACTTGATCCAACGTCTTGGTCCATTACGGAGGTGATAGCGCAGCGAGCTAGGCAATCGGACTATAATGTTTTATCACTTTCACTTAGCCATAGGAGTTTGATAGTGGGGCTACTATATAGCCCCTGGTGGCTCCGCGCTCATCCGAATTCGGGGCACGTGTGTTCCTGGCCGGGAAACGGCCCTTCGTTAAGGCGGAGGAATCCCGAAGATTCCGCTGGGTCATCGAGTGGTTGACCAGTCTCGCGCTATATCATGATAGTCAGTTTTCGGCTTTCTCTACTGAGGTGCTCGCTTGGCTAAACCAGGGCACAATCGCAGTAGTTCTCCTAGTGCCGCCTTAGCCGATAGAGCGGAACGTAAGGCAGCAAAACATAGGAGCTGGGCAAACCCAACATTTGACCACAGACATGATTCGGAGCTGATGCATATAAGGCCAAACTCGCGACGCCGAACACTCCCTAAGGTATTCGGTCTTTATGATATAAACTGGGTGAAACGTCGCCCTTCGTAATAAGCCCCTGGTGTCCAGGTACGTGCAATAATCTGACGTGGCCACATGCCAATACGTCAGCATCCATCTCAGCTTTACTGGGAATCCGGGGGATGTTTATCAACAAGAGACAGTAAAAAAGGTTTACGCAGGGTCTTAATCTGAAGAGAATCCTTAGGACGGGTCCCTGCTGCACGTCTGCGCCTGTGTCTCCATTGTGCTGTATCCTGGACGGGTGTAGCACGATGGTCATCTGTAGAAGAGAGGAACTTAGTTGCAAAATTGTCATGCAAAATGTATGTTATACTAAATAAATCAAGTATAGTTCAAGATGGGTAGAATTGAGTCTTATTGTCACTTGTTTACACGCGTGGAGCCCCTTGTATTGTTACAGGGGTATAGTCATCAAACCTTTATCAAATATATTGCCAAGCCGGACTCATCTAGCCGCATCCGCGGTCTTAACGACCTGTAAGGTGCTTTAGTTGGTGAGGTCGTCTAGTGTGCGGCTGTCAAGGCAGCCGCACGGTCCTCCACGCGCAAGGAGCGCTCAATATTTCCCTTTACTGTAATGATGCCGCATGGACCGGGCATCTTAAGCATGAGAGACGCGTAAAGTGGTACTGCGTTAAAGCGAGCAAAAGCTTCACGCCCCAGTAGTGCTTGATAGCCACTTTGAAATGGCGCGATATGGAAAGTTAGCTTTTCGCTGCGGAAGTTATCGGGGAAGCCGAATATAACCTCCAGTAGCAGGGAGCCCATGCAATGGGCCCCTGGGCCTGGCGTTACTCCTTTAAAGGAAATATTGCTACGGCTAATTTTTGTTGGGTCTATCCCCATTTTGCGGACTATGTCCTGATATATCAGGTTCAAACTACTGCCGCCATCCATCAGGACTCGTGTGAAGTGGTATCCGTCAATTATCGGGTCTAACACCAAGGCAGCCCATCCTGCATGCCAGATACTTGTAGAGTAATCCCGATGGTCGAAGGTGATCGGTTCAGCCGACCAATGGCGGAATTCCGCGGTGATAGGCCCTGCGGCACATATTTCAGTGAGTCCACTTTCTTTTTGTTTATCACGTCTAACACGTTTACTGTTTTGACTTCTGGTGGGAATTTCTTCTGTTTCCCACTACTTTGCTTGCGAGGCTCATCCTCGTCTTCGCTTGGTGTATCCAACCCCTTGTGTTCGGCGTTGAGCTTGTCGTACTGCTTGAAGACCCAACATTCTCTATGGGTATGATTTGCAGGTCTATCGGGGGTGCTGTCGATTTGACATAGTTTTTCCAGAATTTTGTTTAGGCTAGACAGTTCGTCTATGTTGCCTTTGGAGGGCAGCTTTTGCTGACCTGGCCAAGAGCTATTGAATCCGGCGTTTACCGTCGTGCTCTTCGGGCTGTTTTCTTTATTCCGGCGCTGGTTTTTGCTGCGTCTTGGCTTCCCGTTCCCGTCCCTGACTTCTGATGTACTTGGGTCACTGGTGTAGCATCTTGCCAACCAGCTGTCCTCGCCCCTGCAAAAGCGGGTCATGAGGCTTGTTAATGCAGCCATTGTTCTTGGCTTTTCTTGGCCGAGGTGTCTTGCGAGACATTCGTCTCGGACGCTGTGTTTGAAAGCTGCTAAGGCTTCGGCGTCCGGACAGTCGACTATTTGGTTCTTTTTAGTAAGAAATATGTTCCAAAGCTTTCGGGCTGACTCTCCGGGCTGTTGAGTTATATGACTGAAATCGTCTGCATCCGGAGGTCGAACATAGGTCCCTTGAAAATTTGCCCGAAAGGCGTCCCGGAGCTCTTCCCAACTTCCAATGGTGTTTTCGGGGAGGCTTTTAAGCCAGTGCCTGGCTGGCCCTTTGAGCTTGAGGGGTAGGTACTTGATGGCATGGAGATCATCTCCTCGAGCCATGTGGATATTGAGGATGTAGTCCTCAATCCAGACCCCAGGGTCTATAGTTCCGTCGTACGCCTCTATGTTTACGGGTTTGAATCCCTCTTGAAATTCATGGTCCAGCACCTCATCGGTGAAGCATAGGGGGTGCACGGCACCCCTGTATTTGGGTGTACCGTGGTGTTCGGATTTTTGTTGTGTTGCATTGCTTGCTGGAGCGCGCTTTCTTGGCCCGTAGATAGATCTGGTTGGGCCGTCTTTTTGATGCGAATCCTCATGTGGATCGTGTGATGGCTTGTGTGCGGCGTCGTCTGTCGCTCTATGTTGGCCATGAGGTCGTCTATCCGACCGGGTGGCTGTTTGTTTTTTGATTGCGGGGGCTCTCAGGCCTCCTCATCAAATTCAGGCAGTAGCTTTCGCTTCGGGTAGCTCTTTGTATGGCGACTGCCGCCATATTTGTCTGTGGTGTTGAGTACTTTGCTCCATCTGATTCTGAGTGTATCTTCCGCAACCTTGAGTTTTTGCTTCTGCTTTTTCAGGCTCTGCGCGGTGGCGACAAGCCTTTTATGGAGGTTCTTCTGCTCCAAGAGCTTATCCGGCGTGAGGTCCTCCGGACTATTATCTTTGCCGGAGACGGGTTGTGCGGATTGGTTCTCCATGTTTCCATGGTCGCATGGTTGTTCAATTCCATGATCGCCGTCCGCCGGCTCACCCTGCTCTATCGCTGGGTCTGTATGACCGCTGTTTCTGTCGAGGTGGGATTTGGAGTGGTGCTTACGCCGTCGCTTTGACTGCTTCTCGAGGGAATGATCCTTTGCTTCGTCCTTCCGCTCCTCGTCGTTGTTTTCTTTTGGTGTGTCCACCATATATACATCATAGGATGAGGTGGTTGTCCAGTGCCCTGTGGGCAGCGATTCCTGTTCGTCTTCTGCATCGTCATCCATACCGTCGATGTCTTCGGAGTCGAAGTTTAGCATGTCGGTTAAATCATCGACAGTGGCTACTAAGTGGGTGGTGGGTGGGCGGCGAATTTCTTCGTCATCCGCATCCCAATCCTGCCGGTCACAGTCCGTCCAGGACTCTCCTGACAAGGAGAGAGACCTCAGAGAGTTCAATATGTCGCCGAAGGGAGAGTGTTGAAAGATATCTGCGGAGGTGAACTCCATGATCGGTGCCCAGTCGGATTCGATTGGCAAGGGCACAGGCAGTTCGGAGCCCATGGCCGGAGAAGAATCCGGCAACTTGGGGTCACGGCTTTTGTGAAGGGTAAGGTTGGTATTCGGCTCGATCGCCGCTGAGACTGCGGCATCCGGTGCGGGGTCTAGCCACCCGTCCACGGATGGCGCGGCTGGCTCCGAATTGAAGGTCGGAGTGGTTGCCGGTGCGATCTCCTGAACACTGTCCGATGGTAGAGCTAAATCATGCTCACCGTGACGGCGCGGCGCACTCGGCGGGGGCTCGAATGCCTTGAAGATCAAGTCTCCGCGGATGTCAGCCGTGTAGTTCAAGCTTCCAAACCTGACCTGGCGGCCAGGGGCGTAGCTTTCGATCTGCTCCAGATGGCCAAGCGAATTGGCCCGCAGTGCGAAGCCGCCGAATACGAAGATCTGTCCGGGGAGAAAAGTCTCACCCTGGACTGCATCGATATCGATGATTGGAGGAGCCATCAAGCCTAACGATGATGACACAGAGGAACTCTCAATGAAAGCACCAATGTCGGTGTCAAAACCGGCGGATCTCGGGTAGGGGGTCCCGAACTGTGCGTCTAGGCAGATGGTAACAGGAGACAAGGGACACGATGTTTTTACCCAGGTTCGGGCCCTCTCGATGGAGGCAAAAGCCTATTCCTGCTTGATTGATATTGATGGTATGGGTAATACAAGATTTGATCTACCACGAGATCAGAGAGGCTAAACCCTAGAAGCTAGCCTATGGTATGATTGTTGTTGTTATGTCCTACGGACTAAACCCTCCGGTTTATATAGACACGGAGAGGGCTAGGGTTACACAGAGTTGGTTACAAGGAAGGAGATCTACATATCCGTTTTGCCAAGATTGCCTTCCATGCCAAAGAGAGTCCCATCCAGACACGGGACGAAGGCTTCAATCTTGTATCTTCATAGTCCAATAGTCCGGCCAAAGGTTATAGTCCGGCTGTCCGGATACCCCCAATCCAGGACTCCCTCAGAGGGGATGCCACTCGGGGCATCCCCAAGCTTAGTTGCTTGCTCTCTTTGGATAATAGCTTGGGATGGCGAGGCATCCCCAAGCTTGGGCTCTTCTTACTCCTTATTTCTTCATCCATCATAAGATAACCCAAAACTTGAAAACTTCAATCACACAAAACTCAACAAAACCTTCATGAGATCCGTTAGTATAAGAAAGCAAATCACTACTATAAGTACTATGATAAAGCAATTCATATTTTGGTCTTGCATTATATCTACTGTATTCCAACTTTTCTATGGACAAAACTCATCAAAGAAACCCATAGAATCATCAAAACAAGCACACAACGCAAAAGTTTCTATTTTTTCTAGCAAGATTAAACAACTATCACCCAAGAAGATCCTAAGGTTCTACTTGGCACGAACATTAGCTAAAACACAAAAAACACAATCATAACAGTAGCATAATTGTGCAAACACTCAAGAAAAGAAAAGAAAAAGCAAAAATAAATTTTATTCATTGGGTTGCCTCCCAACAAGCGCTATTGTTTCACACCTTAGCTAGGCATAAAGCAAAGGATCTAAGTTTTGTCATATTTGTTTTGAGGTCCATAAGATGCCCTCATGATTGATTCATAAGGTGGGCTAATTCTTGTTCTAGGGAAGTGTTTCATACCTTTCCTCAAAGGAAATTGGAACTTAATATTGCCTTCCTTCATATCAATCACGACACTGATAGTGCGTAAAAACGGTCTACCAAGAATAATTGGACAAGATGGATTGCAATAAATACCAAGAGCAATAAAATCTATGGGCACATAATTCCTATTTGCAAGAATAAGAACATCATTAATTCTTCCCATAGGCTTTTTAATAGTAGAATCCGCCAAGTGCAAATTTAAAGAGCATTCTTCAAGATCGGTAAGACCAATCACATCACATAAAGATTTCGGAATTGTAGAAACACTAGCACCCAAGCCACACAAAGAAAAACACTCATAATTTTTAATCTTGACTTTGATAGTAGGTTCCCAAATATCAGAGAAGAAATACAAGGCTATAAGCAATCATGCATATAAGAGATCAAAGAAACTCAAATAACTTTCATGGATATAAAAAGATAGGCCTGATCATAAACTCAAAGTTCATCCGATCCCAACAAACACACCGCAAAAAGAGTTACATCATATGGATCTCCAAGAGACCATTGTATTGAGAATCAAAAGAGAGAGAGGAAGTCATCTAGCTTCTAACTACGGACCGAAGGTCTACAAAGAACTACTCACGCATCATCGGAGAGGCACCAATGGAAGTGGTGAACCCCTCCGTGATGGTGTCTAGATTGGATCTAGTGGTTCTGGACTCTGCGGCGGCTGGAATTGATTTTCGTCGACTCTCCTACGGTTTCTGGAATATTGGGGTATTTATAGAGTAAAGAGGTGGTTCAAGGGGCACCCGGGGTGGGCACAACCCATCTGGGCCCCCGGGCGTGCCCTGGTGGGTTGTGATCCCCTCGGAGCACCCCCCGGGTGCTTCTTCGGCCCACTGGGTGTCTTCTGGTCCAAAAAATCTCCAAAAAGTTTTGCTGCGTTTGGACTCTGTTTGGTATTGATTTCCTACAATGTAAAAAACATGCAGAAAACAGCAACTGGCACTTGGCACTATGTCAATAGGTTAGTACCAAAAATTGATATGAAATGAGTATAAAATGATTATAAAACATCAAGATTGATAATATAACAGCACGGAATAATAAAAAATTATAGATACGTTGGAGACGTATCAAGCATGTGCGATAGTTATCCTGTACGACATTGGTACGACAGTCCGACGCTTCCTAAACCTATGCAACACTCGTACGATTATTAAATTATCTTCTTAGTTATGTATTGCATATGATTCGGGAGAAGTGAATGTGATAGTCTCCTTATCATACACGCTTTACAATCATGAACTGTTTGTGATGGGGGGCGCATCGTAAACATTGCACCACAGAATAGTGTGTGCGATGGTAAAGCCAGCACACACGAGTAGCACGGATAGAGCGTTTGGGATATTCGATATATCACAAATAGTTGTCTGAAGAATCACGTTTGGGAATGATGCAGGCATCGCATACGCTTAGTTCTGCAAAACGTATGCATTCCTAGTCCCTATACCCGACACTCTTTGGGTCGTGTGGGAAGGACCCCCCCCCCCTACCGCACACACAGGCAAGGCGATGGTTTAAAACTCTGTCCCGACCTCCCCTCCCCCCTGCTCGGCCTCGCGCTACCGCATTGCTGCGCGCTATGATTTGACAGGACGCAATGCGGTTATTCTGTTTCCACCCCCACCGCACGCACCCTAAACCCTAAAAACCCTAAGATAGATAGTGGGGTCACGGATGTGACGGACTTGCCTCCGCATGCGACGACGCGGCACGCCGCGCCGTCGCCTGCTCCGGCTCGTTCCTGTCTCAGCCTAGCAGGGGGAGGGGAGGGGGGGTCCTGACCCCCCTCCCCCCTGCTCGGCCTCGCGCTACCGCATTGCTGCGCGCTACGATTTGACAGGACGCAATGCGGTTATTCTGTTTCCACCCCCACCACACGCACCCTAAACCCTAAAAACCCTAAGATAGATAGTGGGGTCACGGATGTGACGGACTCGCCTCCGCACGCGACGACGCGGCACGCCGCGCCGTCGCCTGCTCCGGCTCGTTCCTGTCTTGGCCTCGCAGGGGGAGGGGAGGGGGGGTCCCGACCCCCTCCCCCCCTGCTCGGCCTCGCGCTACCGCATTGCTTAATACGCGTAATGCCGATTTCAATATCTATAAAATATTTAAATCCAAAAAATAACAACCTCAAATTTTACATGTTAAAAATGATAATCACACTGAAGTTCAGGTTGTTCAGTGAAGAACAACAACTATTGTAAGTACAAATAACATACTAGAAAAAATAAAAAAATACGCATATCCATCGCCCAATTACATGGCTGTTCACGGGACTAAGTCAAAAAAATACAAACCAATGCAAAGAATGAAAAGTAACATAAAAAAGAAGGAAATACAGACCGATTGCTTTATTACTTTGCAAAGAAGGAAAAAGCAGAAGTTCACGTATAAAGAACATGGAAGTCCAGCTTCTACAAACGACACTTACATGATCTGGAAAAAAGTGCATGCATACTTGGGCTAATCCCATGATTGCTCACGAGACAAAGGTATAAAAAGGAAGGAAACCAAACAAATAAAATATAGAGCACCATGCGCCTTCGCCTTGCAAATGTGGAACGTAATCTGGAAAACCAGAAGTTCAACCATTAATAAAAAAAGAGAAGTCCAGATCTTACCAAAGATAAGTGGATGATCAAAAAACTATAACAAAACATAGACTAAGGGAAAAAAGAGGATGCATGTTCCTGTGGTCCAGCTCCATGCTTACACACTAGCTGTAAAAAAAATTGCAGAAGAAACTCTAGTAAGGGTTCCTGTTACAAAGCACTGGCTGCATTATCTTACAGCGAAAGAAAAAAGAAGAAGTTCAGGTATGACAATGCAGAAGTCCAGCACAGAAACTCGGACAAACCCAACAGGATCCACCTGATCCTCCCCCCGATCCCGATCCCGAGCCGCCCCAGCCCCGACAGGATACAACGAAGGAAAAGAAGAAGTTCAGGTATGAAAACGCAGAAGTCCAGCTTGTACGACAACCATTAGAAGATCCAGAAATAATGAACAAACGAATTCGTTCGAAGCATAAAATCATCTCCACAAGATTGCAGCACGTCCGCACCCCCTTGGAGATGATCTGGCAACTACCTTTCGACAACTGAAAGGACCAGAGGGCAAATTTCAAAACCGCTTTTTTCATGTGCAGAAACCCGCAGGAGTGCCAACATCAAATCGCTAGAAATCAAACCATAAGGACCCTCCCGATTAAAATTTAAGGATTAGTAAGCCTCGAATTTCACTAAAGTACGCAAATCAGGCAGCAAACTTTAAAGAAAAACGAGAAATCAACAGAAGCGCGGGTTGCATCTCGGGCGGATGAAGAACACGGGCGATTTCAAATTTGTTTGAAATAACTAAGAATTTGTGCTCCAAACTCGTACTAAATCCTAATCCCCATCGTTCCAGAACTTCGATTACATCCAAAACATGCATTAAACTTGTAACAGACACAAGTTCATCACGACCCCGAGAGCAAATCCGCCCAAGTGCTAGAATCCGAATCAAAACAATCATTTAGACTCTAAAAACCGTGTCCACATTACACTTGCATCACAAACAACACGAATGACCAGAAAAAATCGCGGTAGAAGCCACGGTTGCAAAGATAGCCCGAAGGTCGGGTTCGTACAGAGAGAAGTTCAGGCGCGTTACTCAGGCAGTTCAGGTTGTGATCGGAATATTATTCTGATCCCGTGATCAGAATAGTGTTTATGTGTGTGTGTGTGTGTGTGTGTGTATATATATATATATACATATACATATATATATACATATATATATATATACTGGGCTATTCTGTTTCGCGTAACAGAATATTATTCGGTTACCTTACTTGAACTGAAGGTTTCAGGAGGTTGTACTAATGAAATCAAGTGGTTGAACTGATGCTTTCATTTGTGTTTAACAGATCGTCTTCTTTATTTCAAAAAAAGTTTGCAATTTTTTTGTCGGAACGGGGCGTGTAATATATCGTTGGAAATCTCTTGACAACTATATTTCAAGTATATTGAACATTTTTGCAAAATCATCATGGTTTAAGAGCAGTTTTGAAAAAAAATGTTTTTTTTTCAAAAACGAAAACGTGAATCGTTATTTGGACTCAGTTTTCAAACGTTTTGTCGGAATTGAGCAAATAAGATGGCGTTGGAAAGCTGATAAAAATCCGCATCTTCCATATATATATATATATAGTTTTTTCGAATTCTATACAATTTAAATGTAATTTGAAAAACGGTGAAATTCTGGGCGAAACATATTTTCATGTTTTTTTTCAAACAGTTTGTTGGATTGACGCAAATGATACGGCGTTGGAAAGCTATGGAAAATGCGCAATTTTTCTATTGAAATGTTTTTCTAATTCCTTACGGTTTAAAAAACGAATTCGAATACGGTCAAAATTGATTTCGAACGCGATTTTTTTAAGTTTGTTGAAATGTGGCAAATAATATACCGTTGGAAAGCTATCGGAAATGCGAAACTTAGTCATGTTGAATATTTTCACAAATTCGCGACCGTTAAAGAGTAATTTTGAATACGGTGGGACACGTCGTGTTGTTTTTCCGATCGAAAAACAGAGTACTCGTACTGATCTATTTGTGTGTTTGTACTGAGGTATTTTTTACAGTAGTTTTGAATGATTCCGAAAAAAGAGTACTTGAACGGATGTCTGAGCATGTTTTTACATATTAGACTTTACTCTATATTTTTAGTATAATTTTCATCGTATCTTCTCAATGGTATCATCATGACCGAAATTGCATAGTTTATACCGTTTTGAACTAAATGATTTTTTGTAATAAAACAAAAATGTTTTGTGTTTTCTTTTGAACTGAACATTGTTTTGCAACGATATTCTGTACTTCTCTCATTTTACCACTTGAACTATTACCATTTTGAAATTTCATGGTTTTTTTTGTTTGAGCTTTTCTTCCAAACTTATCTGGGACGTCGTGTTCAACTTTTTTCTGTACTTACATGCTCGTAATAATAGAACATTTCCCATACAATTTTTGTCCATTTGTGGACATCAACCAAAATAGGCAAGAGAGAGCACTATCAAACTGATCATTGTGTTTCGACCGAACTATTGTGTTCTTCTTTTCCAAGAACTAGTCATGTAATACATATTGAACGGCTACACATGTATGATATAATGAACTATAGGGCCTTAAAAGTGTAATGACATTACATATGTAAAGCTCCATAAGATCACATGAAGCCTCTGCGAAATGAAATATACAAAATACTGACAGAACCTCACACTTTTGCATGAAGGGCATACTTCCGAACATGCTCGACGACATCCATTGAAATTGCGCAATTCACGGGTGGGAGCAAGAAGCAACTTTGAAGTATGCAAATTGGAAAGCTCATAAAGTAAAACATGGCATCTTGTTTTTTTCCAGAAAAACAACAGGAGCGCATCCGCATAGTTATTCATCTCCATATCAATAATACTTGGCCACCAAAAACCCGACAAATGTTTTTTTCCTGAAAACACACAACACCTTTGGAATGCATCAGTACAAGCTGACATTATTAGTTTTCAGAAGCAATCAAACTTGTTAATTAGTACTCATGTACTTACCGGGAGTGTCGTTGACGCATGCAGAGGACTACCATCAGCGCTCAGCTTGGACGGCTGCCAGCAACCGTTGTGGACGGGCTGGTGGTGGTGCGGCCCAACCAGAGGACATTGGTGGTTGTGCGACACGCTGCCGGGATGACACGTAAGAATTGAACTGAACGAATTTTAGATATGGAACTGAACCGAAAGAAGAAACTGGACATCACACATACATTTCTACATCAGGATTGATATAGTGTCCACATGAACTTACCTAAAGTTCAGAGATCAAGTGTAAGACATCATATGCACTTAAAAATCACAAAAGGCTTGCAAACTCTGAGCTTGTACTCTCACTAATAATCAATAGGACTCTCATGTTTCTTGAGCACAGATCAACAGAAAACACCCAAAAAACAAAATCCTTACTTTTTTGCAAATGTTCCATAGAATATCTTATCATGAACGGACTGGTGAATTTATCCAACGACCTTCCCGATGGTTCAGATTTTTATTTATTTCTCGAGCTCTAATTTTTTAGCTTGCCCGACATCTAAACATGAACTACACGAAAAAAACAGAGCACACAGGTGGACTATTCAACATAAGCATAAGCTACGAAAAAAACAGAGCACACAGAGCACACAGGCACACAGGCACACATGTGAAATGATTTATAACAATTTCAGAGACAACATAAGCTAGCTGTAGAAGATACATGATTCAGAGTTTTTATTCTAGCCTACTAAGCATTAACTGATGCTCTCTAAAAAAAATTAATGAACAATATCATTCAAAATAAACACACAGTTCGTTTAGCTTTTGGAACTTGAGAATTTTAGTTTTAGATAATAGGTTCAGAAACTAGTTACCTTGAGATGAAGAGTCGTTAGCTTCCTTGTGTTTCAGCATGATATTTGAAATACATCATATTTTTGCTACTTTAGTTGCAGCCCCAATTCCAATAAGTGGTCTGTAAAAGTAATTGACTAATATCATGTTAACAAAAATAGCCTGTCCAGCCAGCACCCATGATAACTACAAGTAGCAAGTAGCATAATGGAAAAAGCTTAGTATCAGCTATAGCAAGTAGAAAGTGTGAGCATTCAGATTTCTGTATAGTACGCCATCGCCATTTCAGAGAGCAGTAAGCATCCACAGGATTGAGACTTGCAGAATTCAAACTAATAAAAGATGTTGAATCCATCAGTTATCATGCATCACCTTTCTACTGTTGTGTGTGCTCAACTTGGACGGCTGCGCAGAGCTTGGTGAATATGGTGGCTTCAATTCTACTTGGACTGATGTCCGTGCTCCACTTGGACGGCTGCGAGTAACCATGGTGGACGAGCTCGTGGCCGAGGGCGGCCAAGGCGACTACCGGAGACTGTAGGTGGTCGTGCTTGTTCTCGGCAGCGAACTTACACAAGGTGGTGGTGATGGCCAAGGAAGTCAGAAATCGGCGCTGAACTAAAAAAATAAGAATTGCACTAACTAAAAATTAGAATTTGAACCGAGTGTGTCACTGAAGATAAACTTGTGCATCTGTTTTTTGCTCCCGCACCAGTGTAACAAATTCAGGATGACATGAACTTTGTGTGCATATAATAAGTTGAAAGAGTGAGAGAAGAAAGAGAGCAGTAAAAGGATTTTGTTTTTTTTTCACCTTGAGATGATATATCTTCTTGAGGTCTTTCTGATGCAGAGGCCGGGGAATCCCCCCTTTTCGAAAAAAAAAGAAAAAAAGATGATATCTCTTCTTGAGGTCTTGATGAAAAGTGACGGTGTAGGTACCACATAACCACCAACTAAACACCAGACCTTCACAAATGATGATCTCTCCTTCCAGAGTCTGAACTTACTAGCTTTTCATAATCTGAAGAAGTGTAAACCTTTATTGGCAAACTGCTGCAAAATCCCCAAATGCTATATAATATAAAATCCCCAAATGCCATATAAATATAAAATCCCCAAACTGCTGCAATATCCAGTTCAAGATAAGCTATCAATTCAGATCTTAATAAGCAAGAGAAACAGTAAAGAAAGGCTGCATTTGTTCCTCAGGCCATTCTTTAGGCACACTAAAACAAATATGCCGCTCATGTTAAGTATTCTTTCCAATAACTTTCTAGAGTATCATTGTTTAAACGTACTGTGGGGCGAACTTTTTCATGGTGTAGTTTTTGAACTCCTATGGTAGTAATACATGAACTCCCCGAGGACACGAATTCTTATATTAGCACCTAAAGTACAGATCACACATGAAAATTGCTCTAAGTGGAGAAATGATCACACACGAAAAATGATAATTGCAGGAAAACTTTTATCTGAAAAAAGCTCTCTGAATACCTTATTGAACTAGCTGTTTTGAACTTGCAAATGTTCATTTTTGCACTTATCCAAAATGTTTGAAAGGAGCAGGTTGTTTGACATGATTTTGAACACACGTTTTCATCTCCACTGTATGGTATTCATGTGTGCTATCCTCTCATAGGTATTTGCACAAACAGGTGGTCTGCTATGAAGAACAATGGTACTGTGTGCGAGTGAAATCAGAACTGAAACTCATTACAAATTCTGACAAAAAGGAGCAGCAGATAACCATTAGTCCATTACTCACAACAAACAAAACTCACCCCATACATAGCAATTTCATAAATTTGCACGAACCTTGGGGATTCCACTGGACCTAGACACTGAATCAACTATGACAGATTGCTCTGAACCTTGCGAATTGTGCTCTCTGTTCTTTGCATGAGTGGTCGGAGCAGTAGCAGAATTTGGTGCCAGCATTTGTAAATACTAGTGAACTTGAACTTACGGTCTCCCAAGATATGAACTGGTTGTGTGTCGGGGTAATGGGCCACGGGTAGGCAAACCCGAGGCCCAGAACCTTTCAAGACATCGGGGCCGGCTTCGCCCCTCGGAGGATCCTAAGACAAAGGGCCGACTCTGAGAGTCGGCTATAGCATCACCGACTACCCACTCACGGCCGAATCTCGAAGACGGCTACGACATAAGCCGACTCCCAGTTGGCGACTCCAGGAATGCCGACTATGGGGAGTCGGCCCAGGACTTCGCCACCTTCAGCCTTCTAGAAGAAGGACAGGACTGGGGATGGCCGGAGTACGGCCCTCCCCTACCCTGATTACCAAGGGCGGGTATGGCTACAGTGCGACGTACCGGAGGAGATCTTCGGTACGGCACGGCACTGTGGCCATACCGGCCCTGACGTCCGCCCCAGCGGCGGAACCCTGTTCCCACGTTGGCCCGCCAGTACGGCCTGGAGACGGCGGGCCCCGCCAGTCAGCGGGGGAGATAGAAGACGGCGAGAGCGCCCAAAGACGGACCCCGTGGGAGTCGGCCTCCAGGAGTCGGCCCGTTCCTCCCATGGGCCCCGCACGCCATTAACCAGATAAGACGGGGAGTGGCCACAGTGATCGCCCGCCGGACGGCGGCACTGTTGCCACGACCCCGTGACCAAGACGACGTCATCAGAAGCGCGGCTACAGTGACCAGGTCAGCCGGCGGGGCCCACCAGCGGCGGGCCCCAGGAGTCGGCGGAGAAGACGACCACTTGAGAGACAGGCAGCTGGGACCCGCGCCCAGTCGGATTACCATTGTACCCCCGGGGGTAGGCCTATATAAACCCCCCGGAACACCCATGCAAAGGGTTGGATCCTTTGACCACTAGACAGAAGCACAGAAGGGAGAGAGCTAGCCTTGCCCTCTCCTACCTCTAGAACACAGCTCGAGGAGCAACTTTGTACACATATCACCATAGTGACCATGCGGAGACCCCGCACAGCAGCAGTAGGGGTATTATCTCCTCGGAGAGCCCCGAAGCTGGGTAAGATCCGCCGGCGTGCATGTCTACGCCTCATCCCGCTTCCAGGCACCGGCGACGTTCTACTCGCCCCCACCATGATAAGCCATCCGTTGGCATATGTCGTACCCAACCCCCGACATTTGGCGCCCACCGTGGGGCAAGGTGCACCGTCGTCCGGAGATCTGTTCTGGACGGGAACCCTTTTTCTCCCCGGCGAGCGTAGCCAGCCCGGCACGCCAGAGGGAATCTGCGCCGACGCGCTACGCGACGTTGAGACCGTTTGCGCGGCCAGCTGCCTCGCCGATCTTGTCGGCGAGATCGGCGAGGTTAGCCTCTCCGACGAGCCTGCATCCGACGCAGGCACCGGCGGCCCCGCGAACCTTCTCGCGGGCCTCCTCGACGACCTCCACGTTACTGGCGAGCCTGCCACTGACCTGGAGTCCGTAGGCTCCACCGACCCGATGCTGGTCGATTCCGACACCGCGTCGGTCGACGCCTTTCCCACCGATGTGGTGGTCTACGACGAACCGCTCCCTCGCACGGAGAGCGGCGGAAGCACCGTCACTGAGGTGCTCATCATCGACCATGGCGAGCATTCTGACGGGAGAGCTCGCGACCCGCTTGACGCGGCACTGCAAGACCTGGATGCGCCCCTTCCAGAGGACGCTGAAGCCGAGACACTGGAGGCGCGCCGCCTCCAGCTCGTCGAAGGCGCGAAGAAGCTGGCGAGCATGAGACGCTTGTCAGAGGCCTACCAGCGCGAGATGGATCGCGCCGTGGGCGGCTCGCCGGCCCCGGTGGGGCCAAGCCGCCTGGGCGCGGTCCGCCAGCGCGGCGCGGACATCGCCAGCATGTTCGGGGCCAACCGCCCTGTATACGCCACGCCCGCAGAAAATATTCGAGCCGCCCAAGCGGCGGCAGACGAGCAGGATAACCTTGAAGGCGAAGAGCGCCGACTGATGACGGAGCGAGTCCAGCGACTCCTCGACGCGGCCGGCGCGCAGAATGCGGCCGGCTGCCGCACCGTAGGACCGCAACAGCAGAAAGATGACCTGCCACCCTGCCGAGATCAAGGCGCAACATCTCGGGCGCCGACTGGCGGCGTCCGCGGAAGAAAAGACAAGGAGCCGGCTGCAAGCCGCAGTCGGACTCATATCACCATCGAGCGCGACCAGGACGGCCGCCCGAAAGCGGTAGAGCGGTGGGACGACTATGTGCCTCCGCCACCCCACAGAGAAAGGCGAGTCTCTCCATCGCCCGTTGAACATCCGACTCTCGGAGGTCGCCTAGGCCGCCGAGAGGGAGTCGGAGAGAACGATGCCCGCCTCCGGATCGACCGACTCCATCGATCTCTGGTGCTGGAAGAAGAAGATGAGCTGGGGCCGCCGTGTTTTGGTCCCCGCATCCGAGATGAGCCCTTCCCCAAAGGGTTCACTCTCCCCAGATATACCCCCAAGTACACCGGCTCCGTGAAGCCGGAGGATTGGCTAGTCGACTACGCCACCGCCGTCGACATAGCAAGCGGCAACAAGCACGTCGCCGTCAAGTACGTTCCGCTCATGCTCCAGGGCACGGCCCGGACATGGCTGAACAGCCTGAAGCCCCGCAGCATCAACAGTTGGGTCGACTTCACCGAGGCTTTCGTCCGCAACTTCACGAGCACGTACAAGCGACCTCTCAAGCCTCGCCAGCTCTTCTTGTGCGTGCAAGGCCCCGACGAATCCACTCGCGACTACCTCACGCGGTGGGCCGAGCTCCGAAACTCCTGCGAGGGCGTGCACGAGGTGCAGGCCATCGAGTACTTCACCGCCGGGTGCAGAGAAGGCACCCTCCTCAAGCACAAGCTTCTCTGCGACGAGCCGGAGACCCTGGATGAGCTGCTGATCATAGCAGACAAATACGCTACGGCCGACTCTTCTATGAAGACGGAGATCCAAGTCGGCACGACAGGCAAAGTCGCCCCTCAGGCTCCCAGAACCCCGGCTGGAGACGCCAGTCGGCGGCAGCAGCAGAACGATCACAAGCGCAACGCCCCGCAGCCGGCTTCCAATAGCCGGCAGGTCGCAACGGTCAACGATCAGCAACCAGAAGGGCAGCCTCCACCCAAGCGGCAAAAGGGCGGCAAGCCCAATTGGCTGCCGGCTTTCTCCTACGAGCAGGCTCTGGATGGCCCCTGCAAGTTTCACAGTGGCGCGAAGCCATCAAACCACACCACCAGAAAGTGCCACTGGCTGACTAGGATTGCCAAGGGAGACGGCTTGGTGCCTCCTCCACCTGCTGGACAGCCGCCTCCGCCTCCGCCCCAGCAGCCGGCTGCCAGGCCGGTCGGCGCAGTACAAGACGAGTACCCGGAAGAGCATGGAGCCTACGTGGTGTTCACCAGTGTGGCAGATGACAGACGCAGCAGGCGGCTGCAGCAGCAAGAAGTCAACGCCGTGGCATCAGACACTCCAGAGTTCATGCACTGGTCCGAGAAACCTATCAGTTGGAGCAGAGCAGATCACCCAGAGGTGATGCCAAATCCAGGTTCCTACGCCTTGGTTCTGGAGGCCACATTTGCCACTGATAGGCGGGCAGCTCGCTTCTCGCGAGTTTTGATAGATGGAGGCAGCAGTATCAACATCCTGTACAAGGATACTATGGAGAAGTTAGGAATCAAGCAAAGACAACTCCAGAACAGCCGGACTGTATTCCATGGGATCGTCCCTGGCCTTTCCTGCTCCCCAATCGGCAAGATTTTGATAGATGTCCTTTTCGGAGATAAGGATCACTTCCGCCGAGAGCCAGTCTGGTTTGAAGTGGTGGACCTCCGGAGCCCATACCATGCCCTACTTGGCCGACCTGCCTTGGCCAAGTTCATGGCGGTCCCCCACTACGCCTACCTCAAGATGAAGATGCCGAGTTCCAAGGGAATCCTGACTGTAGTCGGCGACTACAGAAAGTCGTCCGCTTGTGCGGCCGAGAGTAGTCGGCTGGCCGAGTCCCTGGTTATTGCAGCGGAGAAGCGGCTTCTTGACCGGGTTGTGGCGATGGCCGGCAAGCAGCCTGAGTTGTCGCCCAACCCCAAGGAGTCGGAAGCTGAGGGCTCGTTCAAGCCGGCGAAGGAAACGAAGAAGATACCTTTGGACCCAGAGCACCCGGAGAGGTACGCTGTCGTAGGTGCGACCCTCGACAGCAAATAGGAAGGCGAGCTCGTCGATTTCCTCCGTGAGAATCGGGACATCTTTGCATGGTCCCCCAAAGACATGCCAGGTGTACCGACGGAATTCGCCGAGCACAAGTTACATGTCCGGTCTGATGCGAAGCCCGTCAGGCAGCCCTTGCGCCGCCTGTCAGAAGAGAAAAGAAGAGTTGTTGGTGAAGAGATAGCCCGGCTCCTTGCAGCCGGCTTTATCATGGAAGTATTTTTCCCAGAATGGTTAGCGAACCCAGTTTTAGTGCTGAAGAAGAACAAGCAGTGGCGAATGTGTATCGACTACACAAGCCTGAACAAAGCCTGCCACAAGGACCCGTTTGCTCTGCCGAGGATCGATCAGGTGATAGACTCCACGGCCGGATGCGAGCTGTTGAGCTTCTTAGATGCCTATTCAGGATATCACCAGATCAAGCTGAACCCGGCAGACAGACTGAAGACCGCCTTCATCACGCCGTTCGGAGCCTTCTGCTACCTGACCATGACATTCGGCTTGAGGAATGCCGGCGCCACCTTTCAGCGTTGCATGCAGAAGTGCCTCCTCAAGCAACTCGGCAGAAATGCCCACGTCTACGTGGATGATGTGGTGGTGAAGACGGAGAAGCGCGGAACCTTACTGGAAGACCTCAAAGAGACCTTTGAGAACCTACGCCGATTCCAGATCAAGCTTAACCCCGAGAAGTGCGTTTTCGGAGTACCAGCCGGCCAGCTACTCGGCTTCCTGGTCTCTGAACGCGGCATAGAGTGCAACCCCGTGAAGATCAAGGCCATCGAGAGGATGGAGGTGCCTAGCCGACTGTTGGACGTGCAGAAATTCACTAGCTGTTTGGCATTCATCAGCCGCTTTATTAGTCGGCTAGGCGAGAAAGCTCTCCCCTTGTACCAACTCATGAAGAAGACCAATTTTTTCGAGTGGAACCACAAGGCGGACGAGGCCTTTCTGCAACTCAAGAGGATGTTGGTTACTCCCCCTGTGTTGGCGGCTCCGACTCCCAAAGAGCCCATGCTCCTGTACATCGCCGCCACCAGCCGAGTAGTCAGCACGGTTATCGTAGTTGAGCGCAAGGAGGAAGGCAAGGCACTGCCGGTCCAGAGACCCGTCTATTATCTGAGTGAAGTACTGTCAACCTCCAAGCAAAACTACCCCCACTATCAAAAAATGTGCTACGGCGTGCACTTTGCCGCCAAGAAGCTGAAGCCCTACTTCCAAGAGCACCCAGTCACCATGGTCTGCACGACCCCATTAGCCGAGATCATTGGAAGCCGAGACGCGTCAGGCCGAGTGGCAAAATGGGCCATAGAGCTGGCGCCCTACACGATCTACTATCAACCCCGCACCGCCATCAAGTCGCAAGCACTGGCCGACTTCCTCGTCGACTGGGCCGAGACCCAGTACCTGCCACCGGCGCCCGACTCCACCCATTGGCGGATGCATTTCGATGGCTCCAAGATGCGCACCGGCTTGGGAGCCGGCGTCGTCCTCACTTCTCCCAAGGGCGACATGCTCAAGTACGCACTGCAGATTCACTTCGCCGCCTCCAACAACGTCGCCGAGTACGAGGCGCTCGTTCACGGGCTCCGGCTTGCCAAAGAGCTTGGCATCCGCCGGATCCTGTGTTACGGCGACTCCGACTTGGTGGTACAGCAGTCGTCAGGCGACTGGGACGCCAAGGATGCAAACATGGCAAGCTACCGTTTTCTCGTGCAGCAACTCAGTGGGTATTTCGAGGGGTGCGAGTTCCTCCACGTGCCGAGGAACGACAATAACCAAGTAGATACTTTGGCACGAATCGGCTCCACCCGCCAAGCAATACCTTCAGGCGTCGCCCTCCAGCGCCTCCTCAAGCCGTCCATCAAGCCCTCACCAGAGTCAGATTCAATTTTTGTGCCGACTCCCCCTGAAGAAGCCGGATCGGGCCCGAGAGCCCAAGCAAACAGCACAAGACCCGTTGCAGATGATCTCAAGAGTGCCGCGGTTGCAGCCAGCCCGGGGACTTCGGAACTCGGCCCGGGGACTGCGGCAGCCAGAGAGAAGACTCCAGAACTCGGCCCGGGAACTGCTCCAGTCGGCCCGGGGACTTCGTTAATCCAGCAAGCGGCTGCGGACTCCAGCCCGCCGACTCCCAGCCCAGCCGCTCGCGTCCAAGTCGCAGTTTTGACAGTAGAAGAGATAGTAGCACCCTCATGGGCCCAACCCATCCTCCAATTCCTGGTGAACAAGGAGCTGCCGCCTGACGAAACCTTAGCTCGGCAAATACAACGCCGAGCAGCAGCATACACCATAATCAACAGAGAGCTAGTTAGGCGCAGCGTCACCGGTATTCATCAACGCTGCGTTGAGTCGGATCAAGGCCAAGCAATTCTCAAAGATATCCACCAGGGCGAGTGCGGCCACCATGCGGCCTTGAGGGCACTCGTCGCCAAAGCTTTCAGACACGGTTTTTTCTGGCCGACTGCCCTGGAAGAGGCCAAAGAGTTGGTCCAGAAATGCAAGGGGTGCTAGAAGTTCCGCTCCAAGCCGCTCCAGCCGGCTTCAGCACTCAAGACTATCCCCATCGCATGGCCCTTCGCAGTGTGGGGCCTGGATATGGTGGGACCCTTCAAAACGGCACGAGGCGGCCTGACTCATCTACTTGTCGCGGTGGACAAGTTCACCAAGTGGATAGAGGTGAAGCCCATCAAGAAGTTGAATGGTCCGACTGCCGTGACTTTCATCTCAGACATCACAATTCGGTATGGCATACCACACAGCATCATCACCGGCAATGGCACCAACTTTGCCAAAGGCGCCTTGGCCCGTTTCTGCGCGACACACGGCATCCGACTGGACCTAGCGTCCGTTGCCCACCCGCAGTCAAACGGCCAGGTGGAGCGAGCGAATGGCCTCATCCTGTCCGGCATCAAGCCTCGGTTGGTCGAACCGTTGGAACGTTCGGCCGGCTGTTGGCTTGACGAGTTGTCGGCCGTCCTCTGGAGTCTGCGTACGACTCCAAACAAGTCAACCGGCTTCACGCCCTTCTTCCTCGTTTACGGTGCTGAAGCCGTCATCCCAACGGACATAGAGTTCGACTCCCCACGAGTCATGATGTACACCGCGGAGGAAGCAGAAGAAGCACGACAAGACGGCGTCGATCTGCTGGAAGAGGGCCGGCTGTTGGCACTCAGCCGGTCCAGCATCTACCAGCAGAGCCTACGTCGCTACTACAACAGGAAGGTCAGGCCGAGATCCTTCCAAGAGGGCGACCTTGTGCTCCGGCTGATCCAGCGAACAGCCGGCCAACACAAGTTGTCGGCTCCGTGGGAAGGCCCCTTCATCATCAGCAAGGTGCTTGGCAACGACTCCTACTACCTGATCGACGCTCAGAAGCCCCGAGCACGCAAGAGGGACGACTCCGGCAAAGAGACGGAGCGACCATGGAACGCGAATCTTCTTCGAAGATTTTACAGCTGATGCAGTATGTATCACGCCCCCCTTTTGTATTTTAAGTACCAAGACTCTGGGGCCCCCGAGACGGACTCGGGGACTGCCCCTTTTGTTATCTGTATGATAAGAATTATGCTTCCGAGTACGACACTCTTTATGCCGCTTGACCCCGGGCTCGACCAGTCGGCTCGGGGACTTGCCGTCTCGCGCTATGAAAACGCTTCCTGCGGTCAGACAAGTAGTGCGCGGTGCCTAAGCCGACTCCCGCCAAAGCCACAGCTCGCAGAGCGACTGACTGGTGGGCCGGAGTAAGGTAGAATAGGCGCCCGCACGAAAAAAGGCTAAGGATTCAAAGCGTAAAAACATAGCCCGAGCCGGCTTTTCAGCTGATCCTCGCAAACCGACTCCGAGTAGTCGGCTTGCCGTCTTTCTATCCGACTTGCTACAAAAACTCTCGAACGGCTAAGTACTTGCCTTCCCAAGGCGGCCAGGTATTTGGTCCAGCGGCAGTCCGCGGAGCGGCTGTCCGACTGGCAAAGACGGCACCCAAGGGAAGGCGGCAAAAGGAAAAAAGCCTAAAAAGCAACAAGCAAGAAACGATAGAATCTAGACAAATATTTACACCACAAAGGCCATTGGCTGAATCCATGAACAGATGTTCAAAATACACCCAGTGGGTGGAAATGTGCGAATTAACAAAGTCTTCGAGAAACTACTAAGCAGATAAGTAAAGCAAGACGGCGGCTTATGAAGCGGCAGACGGGTTTGGGGGCTCGGCGGAGATGGCGGTGTCGGACGTCGGGGCAGCCGGTTGGGCAGACTCGGCTTGATCACCTCCAGCAGCAGTTGGCGTAGTTGGGCGCGGCTCGTTGTTGGAGGCTCGGTCGAGCTGAGGCTGGTCGCCCGCTCCGGCTTCTGGCGCCTCCGTCTCGCCGCCGGCTTCCACCTCGTCTTCTTCCTCGACGCTGGAGCCAATCACCTCCGCCGAGTCCTCGCCGTAGTTCGGGTTCATCCCAAACCACTCCGGCGGCGCCTCCTCGCCGTTGTCAGCACGCTCAGGAACGAAGACGCTGGTGTCGACGTACTCGGCGATCGCCGCGGCGCGCTTGACGAAGTCATCCTCCATGGCTGCCAGTTCCGGCTGGGCCTCAGCTCGGAGCGTGGCCAGCTCGTCCAGACTCAGGTCTGGATACCACGCCTTGACGAACTCCAAGGCACAACGTGCCCCGGCACGTGCCGAGGAGCCCTTCCAAGCCTCCAGACGGCCTGCTGCGACCTCCAGCCAGTCGGCAGTCCGACTGTGAGTGCGCAGAACCGGCATCTCCGGCCACAAGGCAGCAATCGCCTGGGCGCCGACTCGTTGAAGCCGGCGCAGCATCCGGTGAGCCGGCCGTAGACGAGCCTCGATGCTTAGAAGCTGTTCGTTAAGAGTCCGGGGGGCGTTGACAGCAACCTCCTCGCTGGCCGCCCTCCGCGCCTCACGGTCAGCCTCGATGGCTTGAACGGCAGTTTGTGCGTAACCCCGGAAGAAGTCTGCCAAAGACGAAAAAAGAAGCAAGTCAGAAAAAGCAAGAGTCGGCCCGACCCACAGTCGGCCGCTCAAAGAAAGCGAGCAAAGAAAACTTACCATCGACGATATCTTCAATCTCGTGGAAGCTGGAATTCAGCATCGCCTCCTTATCAGTCCAGGAGGAGCGTTCGACCTCGAACTCGGCCTGGAGCTCAGCCTCCTTGTTCTTCGCCCCCTCCTGCACCTTCTTGAGCAGCTCCTTCTGCTCCGCCAGCTGCGCGGCCAGCAGGTCGCGCTCTGTGACAAGCTTGCTGCAGTCCGCCTCTTTGGCACGCAAGGCGGTGTTAGCAGCGCCCAGCTGCTCCTGAAGGACGGCGTTGGTCTCTGAAGAAAAAAGAAAAAGGACACAAGTCATCAGAAAAGGTCGCCAAAAAGATCCGGCCCGACTGCGCAGCAGTCGGCCCGAATCTCGGGGACTACAGCCCGCGGGTGCGCCAGCGCACCCCCGCGAAGAAGCAAACTTACTCCGGCTCTCCGACAAGTCGGCTGTCCGCTTGCCCAGCTCTTCAACATTTCGGTTGAAGACGGTGGCTCGGAGGTTGTGGTAGTCCTACAGTGAGCATTTCAAAAAGAATAAGCGTTTGAAATTCGCCATTAGAGTTCCAACCCGCCTGCTCAGCAGCCGACCTGGAACTCGGGGACTACATCCAGTGGGTGCGCTGGCGCGCCCCCACAGAGAAGAACAAGAAAAAACAAGTCAGAAGGAACATACCCGGACGGCCGCTCGTGTCGCTAGGTGCGCCTTTGTGCAGTGCTGGATGGCGTCGCTTTCAGCTCGCAGCTTCGCCTGGACGTCCAGGAGCGCTTGGTTCAGCGGGCCCGTGCCGCCTCCTCGCGCCCACCCGACGGGCGCGGAGCTCATCACCTCGACCTCCGGCATGGCCGAGCTGGCCGCTCCGGTCTCCAGAGGGCGTGGCGCCGAAATCGCCTTCTCCAGCCGGCGGCGAGTTGGCAGGGCGACTTGAAGAAGCAAGTTCGCCGTGGCTTCATCTGTAGTCGGCGGTACCGGCGGTTCTGCCGACTGTTTATCCTTTGCGCCCCCAATGACGGCGGCGGCGGTGGTGGCGGCACCACCGGGTCTCGCCTGGGGATCTCGCCGCCCTCCCTCTCCGCAATGGCGTACTCCCCGTCGGCTTCTCCAGACCGCTCCGTATAAACCGGAGGCAGCGCCGAGTTCAACGGAATGACGAGCAGCGCCGATTGGCGGCGCGCGGCTTCTTCGACCCGCTCTTGGGCCGCGGCGGCGGCTCCGGCTCCCTCGAGACCCTGCTGGGCGGGGGCGGCCGTCTTCTCGGCCTCCGCCTTCTTCCGACGGGCGGCTTCATCCTCGTCGCGTTTCTCCTGCGCGTTCCGCTCCGTCGCCTCCCGGAGGTCGGCGGCTGGGTCGATGCGCCGAGTCGTGGCGGACGACTCCACCGACCCCCTGATGGAGGCGGCGGCGACCCTCCCTAGGGTGAGAGGAGCTCTGAAGCGAGGAGCACATGTAAAAACTCAGACTAAACCCACCAGAAGACGAAAACAAGACAGAGAAGTAGGGGCACTCACGCAGAGGACAGCGGCGGCTTCTTCACTTCCTTAGGGAAGCGCTGGGCTTGCCTCGGCTGGTGGTGTGGGGCGACTTCCCCTTCTTCGCCGACGGGCCAGTCGGCGAAGGTGGCCGAGGGCCTCAGGCCGCCTTCTTCTCCTTTGCCGCCTCCTTCGGCGTCGGCCTCCAATGCCGCCGCCCCCAAGTCGGGGTCGTCGACATCGCTCTCTGCTCGATCAGAGGCGAACTGGCGAGGCGGCCCCGTGGCGCCAGATGAAGGCTGGAGAAGAGAGTTCTGGTTCAAAGGTTAAGGGAAATAAAGAGCAGAAGCCGAATTCGGCTGAAAAAGAGAAAGAGAAGAAAAGAGCAACCTACCACCGGCGGGGGGTTGGCGCGCGAGTATGGCTCCATGCCAAACTGCCAGTCCCCCGAGAGGCCGCAGTTCGCGATGAAGTTCACCGTGTCCGCAACCTCCGCGCGAGGAAGATCTTTGGTGCACGTCCGACTGGGGTCCCGGTGGCCGCTCATCTGACAGATCAGATGAGGCCGGCTTTGAAGCGGCAGAACTCGGCGCGCCACGAAGGCGGCCAGCAAGTCGGCCCCAGTCAGGCCGGCTGACTGCGTCAACACCCGAAGTCGCTGCACCGCGGCGGCTCCAGCCGGAGTCAGCGTCTTGGCGCGGTAGGACCAGCTGGGCTGCCTCCCAGCCGGCGCGCCGGCTTCGAAGGCCGGCAGGTTGACCCAGTCGCCGTCCGCGGCGACGTTCTTTACATAGAAGTAAGAACGCTGCCACATCTTCACCGACTTGATCAGCTGGATGGCGGGGAATGGGTTGTCGGCAGTCGACTTCCGCAGCGCGATGAAGGCGCCGCATTGGGCTGGCAGGCCGGCGACGTGCGTGCCGAGCTTAGAATGGAAGAACTCCCCCCACAGCTCGATGGTGGGGAGAACACCGAGGAATCCCTCGCAGAGCGAGGTGAAGGCCGCCAACAGCACCACCGTGTTTGGAGTAAGGTGGTGCGGTTGGAGGCCGTGAAACTCCAGGAACGAGCGGAAGAATCCGCTCGCCGGCAGCCCCAGGCCGCGCGTCAGGTGGGAGCGGAATACGACGCGCTCACCCTCCGCAGGCGCCGGCGACACCTCCTCCGGCGGCGGGGCGCGGGCCTGCACGAGGTTCGCGCTGGGGATGCGGCGCGTCCTGCGAAGAAACTCGATGGTGTCGTCGTCAACTTCAGAGCCGTCCCACACGCCGGAGCGGACGGCGGCGGAAGAAGAGCTCATCGCCGGGAGCAGGGCGTGGTCCGGCGTGGCAGCAGTGAGAAGAAGAAGGAAAAAGAAGGAACGGGAGGAAGCAGAGGAGAGCGGGCGCGCGTGCTTCGCCGCCCCGCTCCCTCTGCCTACTTATAGGCTTACGGGCTGAGGAGCCGAGGGGGCGTCGTGGGATTAACTGCGCCCACGCCCCCACGACCCCCACGATTTACCACGCGGAGTTACCGCGCGCATTTACTGCGCCAGAAGCCCAACCGCCCGCGCGGCCGCAGCGGATCCGCTCGAGGGCCGAGGAGCGGTAGTGGCGGGCCCCGCCCGCGGGCCTGTCCCGTCGCGCGCGTGGGCCGGCAGGCTTGCCCGGCCACGTGGCGCCCATGGAATGGTCCGCGGCGGGCGGCGGCCGTGTAGCTTCTCAAGCACGCCGTTTGCGTCCCGCCACGATCTTCAAACTACCTAAAGAAGAGTAAGGCGACTTGAAGGCAAGTCCGACCTCTGAGAGACGGCTCGACGAAGACAGACGGAGCAGAATCCCCTCCTGATAATCGGCACGAAGGGAGACGACAGGCGAGCTACGGCACCAACTCCTCGAAGGAAGAAACTGTTGAGGCCCCTCGGCGCATCCCTCGGCGCCTCACCAGCTTCGGGGACTACTGTCGGAGTAATGGGCCACGGGTAGGCAAACCCGAGGCCCAGAACCTTTCAAGACATCGGGGACGGCTTCGCCCCTCGAAGGATCCTAAGACAAAGGGCCGACTCTGAGAGTCGGCTATAGCATCACCGACTACCCACTCACGGCCGAATCTCGAAGACGGCTACGACATAAGCCGACTCCCAGTTGGCGACTCCAGGAATGCCGACTATGGGGAGTCGGCCCACGACTTCGCCACCTTCAGCCTTCTAGAAGAATGACAGGACTGGGGATGGCCGGAGTACGGCCCTCCCCTACCTTGATTACCAAGGGCGGGTATGGCTACAGTGCGACGTACCGGAGGAGATCTTCGGTACGGCGCGGCACTGTGGCCATACCGGCCCTGACGTCCGCCCCAGCGGCGGAACCCTGTTCCCACGTTGGCCCGCCAGTACGGCCTGGAGACGGCGGGCCCCGCCAGTCAGCGGGGGAGATAGAAGACGGCGAGAGCGCCCAAAGACGGACCCCGTGGGAGTCGGCCCGTTCCTCCCATGGGCCCCGCACGCCATTAACCAGATAAGACGGGGAGTGGCCACGGTGATCGCCCGCCGGACGGCGGCACTGTTGCCACGACCCCGTGACCAAGACGACGTCATCAGAAGCGCGGCTACAGTGACCAGGTCAGCCGGCGGGGCCCACCAGCGGCGGGCCCCAGGAGTCGGCGGAGAAGACGGCCACTTGAGAGACAGGCAGCTGGGACCCGCGCCCTGTTGGATTACCATTGTACCCCCGGGGGTAGGCCTATATAAACCCCCCGGAACACCCATGCAAAGGGTTGGATCCTTTGACCACTAGACAGAAGCACAGAAGGGAGAGAGCTAGCCTTGCCCTTTCCTACCTCTAGAACATAGCTCAAGGAGCAACTTTGTACACATATCACCATAGTGACCATGCGGAGACCCCGCAGAGCAGCAGTAGGGGTATTATCTCCTCGGAGAGCCCCGAAGCTGGGTAAGATCCGCCGGCGTGCATGTCTACGCCTCTTCCCGCTTCCAGGCACCGGCGACGTTCTACTCGCCCCCACCATGATAAGCCATCCGTTGGCATATGTCGTACCCAACCCCCGACATTGTGTTACAAGCAGACGCACAAAATCCAATGAGCTGTTGTAAGTACATGGCAAAAGAAAATCAAGTTCATGTGTATTAATTGGGAGAAGTTCAAAAAGAAACTTATAAAAAGTTTGTACTGTCTTTGCTATAACAACTATAGTCATCTTTGCCAACAATGTATATTACACGGTTAAAATAAGTTTTTTGAACTGAACTAAAATAATAAATTGTACTGGACTAAAATGAGAAAACAGAAATGAGCGTGTTACTGAAATATTAACTGACCGAACTGTAGTTTAGTGGAGGAATTCACACGAGTTGGTCGTCATGGAAGATCATTCCTTGTGGACATCCTATCAAAACAGATGTAGTGTCACTTGATGCAAAAAACAAATTCTCATAGTCCTTTGGAGGTATTATAAACTTCTCCGAACTTTTAACAACTGATCGCATGAACTAAGTGCGAAAGAAAGTGCGACCTTTTTTTGAAATTTGTGCGAAAAAATCACTAGACAATCTAACATCTAAAATAATTAGCTGCATTTTTTTTATTTCTCTTACTACACTGATGTGCAGTATACATCTTACCAACTACACACGAAAACATAAGTTCAACATTTAACATCAATCCCTCTCGGCACTCTGGAATAGAGACCTCTAAAACAAATCCGGGAACACAAAGTAGATAAATTACAGGCATAAACATAGACATACAGTGATGCGTAAGTTTAAATATCACAAACCAAACGAAGTACCATTTCTATCAAAACGCTGCAATGCACAATTAACACACTAATTATTACTGTACAGGGACAAATTAAGATCAGCTTGGGCACAAAAACTTGACTGAAAATCGAAAAGATGTTAAAATAATTCATTTTCTAGTCCACACAGTATTACAAAGGAGATCAATAAAACTATACCACCTCTGGGTCAAGTAAAGATGTTTCTCTGAGCATTCTAGTCGTCCCTCTCATCCCAACAAGGACCTGCAGAAAGTAGAAACATTTTTCAGAAATTGGTTGAGTACCCATACTTTTGTACTGAGGTAAACCTTTTCATTGAACTGTTGCCAAATTTTCAGAGAACTTGAACTTCAGATTTAGAAGAAATTGAGACCTCACCTGAGTGAGTACTGAAGATGCAAAGAATAGGCTTTTTAGGGACTTTGACTTTGGCAACTTGTTTTTGCTGCAACCTGCAAAAAATAGGAACAAGATAAGATTTTTTCAAGGGGAACTTAACAAGGTTTGGCGTTCGAACGATCTAGGGGGTTCTGTCCGAACTTTTTCAGAGTTTTTATGTAAATATGCATCGATCTGCAAATAGCAGCATTTTAAGCAACAAAATTTTGATAGCATCATCTTTGTAAAAACAACAAACACAGTAGTGCAGCAGCATGCACATTCATCTTTCTGAATTTCTTCTCACTTTCAGTAAATGCAAAACCATAATACATAGCAGCAGCAACTCCACATACACATTCATATCTCAAATCTCTCTCAAACTCGCTCACTTCCTGTAATGCAATAGGATCAAGGGTCAGGAGCAGAGGTATGAGGAAAGAACAATTAATTGGCAGATGGATTCAAAGTTGAGATCAAACAAAGCAAGTTAAGATTAAAGAACAATTGATTGTTCCCCAGATTGAATGGAAGGAAATGAACAAAATGAATCAATTTGATTACTGATTGCGCTGCGGCAACTACCTTTGTCGAGCTCGAGCTGTTCGTTGAGGGGCACCTTGGGCGGCACGCTTGGCCTCCTCATTCTCCTCCACGTCAAGGTTGCTAGTCTGCTCCTTCTCCTTCTCCTTCTCCTTCCTACTTCCTTCTCGATCGAAGTAACAACATAAACACCACCATTAGCAACATTAAAGGTGTCAGTAAGGGTTATGCTCGAATCAACATTCAGTACCTCTGTACCTTCGCTAGTCACCGCACTAGAACTGAACTTCAGATAGAAATAAAGGTAACAATAGCAGCAATTGGTAGCTGCGTAGGGGCATGCATCAGCAGCAGCAGAAAAGGATGCGACTGTGCCGGGCAGTCCTAGGTGCAGCAGCAGCTTGCAGCAAGGAGCGGCTTGCACTCAGCTCCTTGAGCGACCGGCCATAGAGGAAGCAGTTGGACTGTTGAGTTGGAGGTCCTCGACCCTGCGACTCCTCCAGCAGGCTCCACTTTTTGCCGCTGAAGCATAAGGCATGGCCTTGGAGCGGGACGCGTCCACGGCGGCGACATTGAATGGAATGGGATGGCGGCGGCGAGCTGCTTGTACGCAGTGGCGGGGACATTGAATGGACAGGGGTGGCGGCGGCGAACTGCCTGTACGAGGTGGCGGTGACATTGAACGGACACGGGTGCAGCGAAGAACTGCCTGAACACGGTGGCGGCGTAGCACCATCGGAGAGGAGGCGGAATGGTGGCGGGGGAGCATCATCGGCCGCCGGATGAAGGCGACCGGAGCCGGGAAGGGAGGCGGCCGACGAGGGGGAGGGACGCGGTCGGTGTGGGGGAGGGAGGCGGCCGGCGCGCTGGGGATGGGGGATGGGGCGCGGCTAGGGGGGCGCAGTGCCGCGGCCGGAGCCAGGGAGAGGAGGTGGAGGCGGAGCGGCCACACAGGAGATAATGTCTCTTTTTTTTCTTTTCTATTAGAGCATCTCCAACACGCGCCGGTCGCGCCGCGCGCAAAAAATACATATACCGCGCGCGCATCGGCTGATTTGGCGCGGCACGCTGCGCCCGCTCCAGCAGCCACGCTAAAATACAGCGCGCGCCGGCGCGCAAAAAATGCAGCACGCGCGCTCATTCTAGTCTAAAAAATATAGGCATTGGAAGATAGATAGATTGTATAGATTTTAAAACGATACAAAGGTATTTTACATCCGAAACATAGTTTGCATAATAATTAAAAACGACAAATGATTAAAAACGAGATACATTGCATAAAAAAACTACTCTAAGTCGCTATCATCACTATCATCACCATTATCCTCCTCGGCGGTGTCGTCTGAGGTATCTAGCCAGATGTCCAACCACCGATCATCGTTCGGCGTGAAGAACGACTGGCCACCTGCTGCAACGAGATCGGGCTGCGCGTTCGCCAACGCCTTGCGCCGACGCCTGTCCAACCGTGCCTCGTGGCGCCTTCGCGTGTCCTCCTCGCGACGCCTTGCCCAGTAGACCTGCTCATAGGCGACGTTCTCCGGGTGGCGGGCGCGCCACTCCGCCATGCCCCGCTCGTCCTCCTGGGCGACGAGGAGGCGGCGCTGCCACTCGGCATGCTCCGCACGGTCTTCTACCGTGTTCAGACGCGGCGGCGGGGCACGGTCGAGCGCTTGCTGGAGCGTGTAGACATACTGGAAGTTCATCTGGCCGCGCGGCCGGCCTAGGCGCCACGCTGCCGCGTCGTACGCGCGGCCGGCCTTGCGCGCCGTCCCGTACGTGCCGAGGCCGAGCCGGAGATCGCCGGAGCGTATCTCCGCGTAGTAGCCGCCGTTGGGGCGTAGGCGGAAGCCGCGGTAGCCGGACTCTCCTCGACGGCGCGGCAGCATGGCGGGGCGCTGGGGCGGCGGAGGCGCGTCGGTGGCGGGGCACTGGAGCGGCGCGTGGCACAGAAAGAGTGAAGAGGAGAAGAGGAGGCGAGGAGAGGCGCGTGGCGCGCCGGAAGCGGCGCGCAAAATATGACGCGCGAGCTGGCGCCTTTTCGCGCCCGCGCGCAAGCGGTTCTCGCGCGCGTGGTTTTCCCGCCGCCGCTGGAGCGCGGCAAAACGCCCCGCGCACGCTAAAGGGTGCGTTTACCGTGCGCGCCCCGTTTCGCGCGGCCGTTGGAGATGCTCTTAGTAATATTAATACTGGTTCGGAAACAGGATCGGGCGCTATCTCTACTCCTAATGCACGAGTTGGTTGAATAGTCCCACCACTTTTGTCTGATTTTTTTCGTCCGGTTTATTTTCGTCTCCCCTCCCACCACCGCTCCCACGTTAATTTTTTCTTCTTCACACTTAAAACCGAATCGTGTCTGATACTCCTTCCATTTATTCGTGCTTGCTTTGGCAGGTGTCGATTCAATTCAATCATGTAAATATTTGATAATTAAGAATTCAGAAATAATACCATGTACAGAAGATCATCTTTCAAACAAATCACCTCTCTCTCCAATTTATTTCTCCCACCGATCTCCTTCCATACTTAGCTCCGCTTGGAAAAAACAAAACCGTCGAAGCCACCGATCTCTTTCCATACTTAGCTCCACTGGAAAAAACACAACCGTCGAAGCCATGCCCTCACGTGATCACGTATCACAATGGCTCGACGGCACAGAGTCGCCGTCCTCTCGTGCGATCTCGCTGTCACCACCCTCCGATCCGCTCCTCCTCGTCCCCCGAGGATACGCAGCCGCATCCACCGACGCCGATCCGGGCAGACGCGGCCGTCGTGGATCACGAGGACACCGCCACCACCGGCGCCTAGGATACATCACCCGTCACGGATCAGCATCCCTAGGACGCCGCCGCTGCCGTGGATCCACTACCACGCACAGCTCGTGCCCAAGCCGCGTGCGCCCTTCGTCTGGATGTCGAGCGGGGGCGACATGAGGAGGGACAAGGTAGAGAAAGGGGGTCAGGTTAGCGCCGCAGTAGAGGTGAGTGAAGGGGCCGGGGTTGCGTCGCCGCCGAGATGCGCGAGGGGATCAGAGCTGTGCAAAGCGGATTCATCAGAGCACTTCGCTCCCGCTCCCTTTGGTCTGATGCTTAGATGGATTGATGCGTAAGTTTGAATCCTTTCATTTTTCACTTCTCTAATGGGTGGCTGGTGGCTTAATGCTTTGATGGATCGATGCATGCTAGAACAGGCTGATATGTGCGTGTGTGTGTACATTTTTTTCTTTTGATTTTTGTAGAGATTGGTTCAGCTTATCTGCTTATGGATTTCTTCTTTCTTCTGTCTGTGTTTGTCACTCTGTCGCTGAATGATCTGGTGATTTTTTTCTTTGTGTGCAGAGATGTGATGTATGCACGTCATGGTACACATAGGGTTTTGATTTGCTTTCCTTGACTGCAGAAGATGTTATTACGATGAGCTAGGTCATGGTGCACAGGCTAACTACACAAGCTTCTGTTGTTTTATTGTTGGTCGTTCCCGTCCACTGCTGCCAACAGTCAATTTTCTGCAGGGTTCTTATTTCTTTCTCTTCCATCGAAAGCTCCTTTTTTCCACTGATTAATTAGTTGATGCATGTGGAGATTTTCGATACTAGGAGAACCAGGTTTAAATATGTGCAATTCCATCTATCTAGCATCAATGTCAGTGAGGTTAGACTCAAGAAAGACTAGATATTAAGCTTGTCCATTTTGTCTGCACCTTTTGAATCTGAAGTGACTAATGTTGTAAATAATGCTACTTGAGTACCCGGTTGATTGGTTTTGTTTATTGTGGCATTGACTAGCCTACTACATTAGTGGTGTCAGCTATATTTTGTAAGTTTGTTATCGATTCCATTTGGTTATATGTGTGTGATTGAAAAATAATGATTTAGATATGAATTGTTACAGTTTTATATAATACTCTTTGATCTGTGCTGCTAGGTCTGCCGTTGCGTGCATGACAACATGAGGTGCCGCAATCGGCATGGTATGCTGGTGGATGATGGCGACGGTGAGATGGTTGGCAAGGATTATGAGAGGTCGGCGAGCAGCACTCCTTCCTCTCTTCCCTGTGGAGAAGATGACCTGCAGCTCATTGACTACTGAGTTCCCTCGAGTCTCTCTTTCTTCCGGCAAAGTAAAGTTCAGTTTTCTGGTCACCATGTTTATTAAATTCTTTGGTAGAATCCATATTGATTCTAAGATGACATTATAGTGCATTTTTGTCCAGACATATGATTTTTCATCGTCTGGTGTATGTCGATATAGCACAGCCCACACATACCCTCCTACCCTGAGTAAATCTGAATCCCCATATTTCAGTTCTGAACTCCAAAATGTCGTACTCAAACGGCTTGACCCCAGATCCGTGTTCTGGACTCTTGATATTCTGTGAGGCCTTTTCATTTAGCTGCTCAATCTACGTATGCAGAAAACCACTCTCTGGATGCGTGCATTTCTGGCTGTGCCTGAAGCTCTCTCCAACAATCTCCTTCTCCATCCATACTTATTTCAAAATTCAATAGGATTCCAAACAAAACCTTGCGCTTATCACAATACCTATTTTAAAATATCTTTCGAAAAAAGTAAGCTCACTCAGGATGACAAATATAGTCACAAAGTTTTTTGGTTCTTCGGTGTTGATAAAAATAACACCTTTTTCCTATTTCCTCTGATCCTTGTTTAGTAACTACAACTCTCATGTTGTATTTGCTTTTACTGTTTCACCTCACCGTGAGTATCTTTTTGACTCATTCTTTGCTCACTATTGTTCAGATTCTACATCAAGGCTTGTGGCTTACCTTATGGATCTTAATTAAGTCACCCCTTGTTATTTCCTGAGGTGCTACCTCATCATTCTTAGGTGGCTCCTTTTTTTTCCATTTTGTGGTAGTTGATAGTTGTGTAGTACATGGATGGGGGAGATACTTATTTAGCCTATCAAATAATTATCTCACTAGATGTACGTAGGGAAAGAGAGCTCTTCTATTGACACTCCTAGCACTGGATATAGGGTAAGTTTTTTTTCAAGTTGTTTATAATCTTGTGCTGGAAAATAACAATCATAGATTGCTAGGCATTTGCCATATTGCCATGCTAACTGAAAATTGATGTAATCTCTAGTCTAAAATGTCGTAGCTTGTTCTTTTGTACTTTCATACACTTGTACTGACTACACATAATGTCAAATGATGCGAGTGTCAGTATATATCATCTATGGAGTTGCTTGTGCTATTGGAATTTCACCAGCTGCTCCAGAGGTATGCTTTGTGAAAATACTTCATTACTATACCATCATTAAATGATGCACTGTTGTTTTATAGTGGAGTGTGATATAGATCAGATTTCTTTTTGTATTCATTTCTACTATTGTTTCCTCTGTTCCTTTGATAGTTTCGCCGACTCTTCTTATATATATAATACCATAAAATATAGTTTTTCAATCACACACGCAATTTGCAGTGGCGAGCTACCAGAATTTGTTTGTGTCAAAAAAAACAGAGTTTTGAGTGGTTCTGTACTATTTCGAATGTAATTTTTGTTTGAAAATTTCAAGAATTTCTTCCAGTTTTACAAACTGAACTCCTGCATTATGGTGTCCACAATTGTTTTACAATGTGGAGTTTTGTGAATCCAAAAAAAATTATTACCATAGATAACCACTACATACAGTACATGAAGGTTGGTTATGCATGGAGAATGAGGTTAGTATTGTTAGAAGTTAGAACTGGGAGTTTTCCAGCACATGACGGTTGCGGCCGTCTTCCAGCATATTGTTGCTTTTCAGCAGAACAAGATGTTCGTCTCTTTGTCTTATGGACTTCAATAAGGTCGATGGTAGCTTGCTAAATAGGTTAAGGGAGACCCCATAGATTTCTAATGACCCCACAGGGTATTCTTGCTGGCGCCGCCGCTGGCAGAGGCACGTGGTTGACAGGAGGAACCGGGGAGGCATGACGGTGGACATGTGGATGTTATCGTGGCATTGACACATTTCGCTCTACCAACACTACATACCAACATGACTGAATGTTATTGTGGCTTAGATGCCCTATCAAATTCTTGCTTGACTTTTTGGTTTTGTATGCTCGGATGTATGCTTGAGTTCCTACATGGTATTTCTCATGTGGAGTTGAAACCACACTTGGTTGGTCCAATAGCAAATAATCATATGTTTCACTCTGAAATCATATTGCATATAGAGTGATGTTATGTTCTTGTGCAAATTACTGCACACATATACATGGAGTTACATGAAAAAGTCTCACACTTAGGCTCCTGCAAGTAACACTATCACTCGCTTGTAGAGTTTGCAAGTGGTTATAATTGTCATACCACTAGGTAACAGCCTTACTCGAATCAGCCTTGACCTTGTATAATATACATAGTTATTTGGTGCATGGTATTTTTAGTGAATTTGATCAAAACTGTTATTTTAAGTACATTTGTACTTTAGTTGTTTATTCAAATAAATTTCCCAGTAAGTTGATTTTCCAGCATGGTCATAACATTGACATTATGAATTGATTTGTGAACACAAAAACACAATAACAGTTGGGAGGGCTGCTTTGTATCCCTAGACCCACACCCGACCGCCATCTCCCATTTTCCTTAGTATCACGACCTGATGCGACGTTGGCAGCGCAATCAGTCGGAGGAGGCCAGCGGTGGCGATGACGGCTCTGCGATGGGGAAAGGTCGCTCGTCGTCGCGGCACCAGAAATTCCATGATCGCATAATACCCGCATGTTGATGACCTCCAGGACTCTCCGGCCTCCTCCCTCCAGGTACCTCTCCAAACCCTAACCATTTCTCAGGTTCACAGTTTATTACTATACTACTATTGTTTAATTAGATGGTAACATAAAACTTGGAGTGTCTGATAGGACTTCTTATTCACTGTTTGAGATGCTAACTGGGATGGAGGGAGTAAAAAAATGCCTAGAATAAAGAAATAATGAATTGTGTTGTACACATTATTGTAGTTACAGATTATGTTTAAAATCGATCATTAGTTGGGATGCTGCCAACTTGCAGGGTCGATGGGACATTAAATTGCCATATTGCTTTTCCCTCTTCTTCACGTGTTAGGAATATATCTTTAACAATAGAATTTAATATTTGTGGTTTCACATGCAGGAAGAGACAGGATCATATCAATCACGAGTGATGGAGTCATGTGGTGGTTGCCGTCGTGCTAGACATTATGGGACATTATGGTACAATATTTGTGGTTTCAAATGTTGGTGTAGTGTAAAATTCCTGAGCTAGACATTATGGTACAATATTAATTTTAGGATTGTTGCCAATCATATCCGTCTGTAGCTATATCACATTGCAAAATTCCATGAACATTTGGTCCACATTATTTTTCTATTATATTGTTCCTGCCCAAGCATGGATGCAGGTGGACGTGGGCGCCGTGGCTGCCACCAAGGATGTAGGGGTCACGCTACAACCGGTGAGGGCACGGTAGGCGCGCCAACCGCACTGCAGCCTTACAGTTTTTCCTAATTTCTTTAGGTATGCGAGGTCAATTTAATATTCACATATATGCTGAAATTTTGACTTCGAAGGACCATCACTGAAGTTATATACTAAAATTTTGACTTTGAAAATTCAGCACTAAAGTTATATGAAGTTTCTTGCGAGAGCTATATCATTCTTTTTAGTACTACTGATTAATTCCCATGAGTTACCAATGGTGAGATTTTCAGGCGTAAATACTAGATGTGATTCTCATTGCTGGCAATCTTCATGAATCTATCAAGGAGAACATTGCAAAACTAATTGTTGCACAGGTGTACTCAACACCGGCTAGCAACAAGAGAGAATGATTGTTCAATGCTCACTGTTGTAAGCTTGATTCAAAAGGAGCTTCTCAATATTGTACATGTAGGCTGTGAGTAACAGAAATAATACCTATTTGTTCACTCTTTTCCTGTACCTATGATTCATTTGCCACTGCTCAGTAGAGTTCAGTTATGTGCTTCAATATTAGGAAGTCATCATCTTCTAAAACATATTGTTGCCTACTCAAACATATTTTGTTCCTTTTTGTTTCCAACAGATTTTGTATAAAAACACGTGTACAATAGAAGCGGTAGAACCTGCATTGGACCGTCCTCATTTGCTCTGTCCATTTTTTCCAAAGAAATAACACTTCTGCAGTCCTACGCATTCAGAAATACGATTTAGTGTGCTATTACAATCCTCGTAATCGCACGCTATATTTTTTGTGGGAATTTCTGTCATCCATTCTGATTTTGAGGCAAATATATCAGTTAACTTTTTTGTTCTAGCAAGGTACCATATACATGTTATGAAATTCTCCTTTGCCTTCTAGGTCAACCACATAGGCAGGAGGGAATTCATTTATCAATAAACATAAATTTGTTTGAAGGGATGTTATCTTATTTCTCCAGTATAACCAAATGAACACTATGATGAACTTAACATCTCTCTATCATTATTTCTTTAAGATGCAAGCGATATAAATTTTAAAAAGCCTGTGGCAACGCACGGGCAGTCTACTAGTATATATAGGGCGCGAGAGTAACAGAATAGTTTTGTCCTATATATATAAGTTTTGTCCTCTACAGCATTCACTTAGAGCAACTCCAAAGAGCCTGACCCAATTTGTCCGTCTGCGTCCGTTTGAGTCGGCGCAGACAAAAGTAGCGGCCCAATGCGTCGACCCAAACCCAAATCATGTTCGCATCGCGTCCGCGTTGACACATTTGCGACCCAAATTTGCGCCCCAAATGCGTCGGCGCGGACGCCAAACGGACGCTACGCGCACCTTCTCGATGTCCGCCGCGTCCCCACATGACGGTCGTCCAACTACCTGCTGCCCACGTGGTCAGCTTAATTTATGACCACGGGCCCACGCGTCAGCGACGGCGCTCGTCCTTTTCTAAGCCGACCGTGCGACGGGGCCGTCCTCATCCAAACTTGCCGTCCACATCTAGCAAGCTTTGCTCCCCCGTCGCCGGCAAACCCTAGCCACCATAACCACAACGAGATGGGGCTTTTCTCTGATGCCAGCAGCAGCAAGGCTAAGGGCAAGGCCCCCGCCACCCCTTTCCCCTCAGAGTTTCTCCCGCCTCCGCCGGCGCCGGCGCCTCGCCGGTAGAGGCAGCGCGTGAACGTGCCAGTGCACCAGGCGGAGTGGCACTAGCAGCACCACCAGCCTCTGTCGTACCTCGACATGACCCTATCGCACGACTGGCATCTGGATCCAGCTAGGATCCTAGTGTCGGCGGTGCCGCTGACGGCTAGGGCTCACGCGGAGGAGGTGCGACGCCGGCGAGGCCGCCTACGCATCTGACTCGCCCAACTAGGCGAGGTGGTTGGCCTTCGAGCACGAGGAGGCGAGGCGACGGGGCGTGCGCGAAGTCGACCGGAGCGAGCCGCCGTCGCCGCTCGTTGTCCGCGAGGAGGACCAGGCGGCCGAGGACGCCTACCAGGCAGCCCTTGCGGCCATCTACCGGGAGAGCGAGAAGGACGAGTGGCGCAGGGCGGAGGCAGCAATGGCGCAGGCACTTGCCCTCTCCGCAGCGAGCGACTGCGTGGTGCCGCCGCTGGCCCCGCCGTCCCCTCCCCGATGCCTCGTCAAGTCGGAGTCGTAGCCCGAGCCCGAGCCGGAGCCGTCCCCCATCGAGCGCTACTCCTAGACGGGAGTAGTGCGCGAGTGGGTACGCGCGCCGCCAGTCTGGGTGGGGGCGACGCCGGCGCAGGAGGTGGTGTACCTCGAGCACTGATACGTCCATTTTGCATCATGCTTTTATATTGATATTTATTGCATTATGGACTGTTATTACACATTATGTCACAATACTTATGCCTATTCTCTCTTATTTTACAAGGTTCACATAAGGAGGGAGAATGCCGGCAGCTGGAATTCTGGGCTGGAAAAGGAGCAAATATTAGAGACCTATTCCGCACAACTCCAAAAGTCCTGAAACTCCACGAAAGTTATTTTTGAAAATAATAGAAAATACTGAGCCGAAGAAATACGCCGGGGGGCCTCCACCTGTCCACGAGGGTGGGGGGCGCGCCCTACCCCCTGGGCACGCCCCCTGCCTTGTGGGCCCCCTATTGGCCCTCCAGTGCCTATCTTCTGCTATATGAAGTCTTTCGTCCGAAGAAAAATCATAAGCAAGCTTTCGGGACGAGACTCCGCCGCCACGAGGCGGAACCTTGGCGGAACCAATCTAGGGCTCCGGCAGAGCTGTTCTGTCGAGGACACTTCCCTCCGGGAGGGGGAAATCATCGCCATCGTCATCACCAACGCTCCTCTCATCGGGAGAGGGCAATCTCCATCAAAATCTTCACCAGCACCATCTCCTCTCAAACCCTAGTTCATCTCTTGTATCCAACTCTTGTCTCATAGTCTGGGATTGGTACCTGTAGGTTGCTAGTAGTGTTGATTGCTGCTTGTAGTTGATGCTAGTTGGTTTATTTGGTGGAAGATCATATGTTCAGATCCTTTATGCATATTAATACTCCTCCGATTATGAACATGAATATGCTTTGTGAGTAGTTACGTTTGTTCCTGAGGACATGGGAGAAGTCTTGCTATTCGTAGTCATGTGAATTTGGTATTCGTTCGATATTTTGATGAGATGTATGTTGTATCTCCTCTAGTGGTGTTATGTGAACGTCGACTACATGACACTTCACCATTATTTGGGCCTAGAGGAAGGCATTGGGAAGTAATAAGTAGATGATGGGTTGCTAGAGTGACAGAAGCTTAAACCCTAGTTTATGCGTTGCTTCGTAAGGGGCTGATTTGGATCCATATGTTTCATGCTATGGTTAGGTTTACCTTAACACTTTTGTTGTAGTTGCGGATGCTTGCAATAGAGGTTAACCATAAATGGGATGCTTGTCCAAGTAAGGACAGCACCCAAGCACCGGTCCACCCACATATCAAATTATCAAAGTACCGAACGCGAATCATATGAACGTGATGAAAACTAGCTTGACGATAATTCCCATGTGTCCTTGGGAGCGCTTTTCTCTATATAAGAGTTTGTTCAGCCTTGTCCTTTGCTTCAAAAAGGATTGGGCCACCTTTCTGCACTTTATTTACTTTTGTTACTTGTTGCTCGTTACAAATTATCTTATCACAAAACTATCTGTTACCTATAATTTCAGTGCTTGCAGAGAATACCTTGCTGAAAACCGCTTATCATTTCCTTCTGCTCCTCGTTGGATTCAACAGTCTTACTTATCGGAAGGACTACGATAGATCCCCTATACTCGTGGGTCATCAAGACTCTTTTCTGGCGCCGTTGCCGGGGAGTGAAGCGCCTTTGGTAGGTGGAATTTGGTAAGGAAAAATTTATATAGTGTGCTGAAATTTACTGTCACTTGTTACTATGGAAAGTAATCCTCTGAGGGGCTTGTTCGGGGTATCTTCACCCCGACCAGTAGAGCAAGAGTTTCTCCTCAACGTACTGAACCTATTGAAAATGAAAATGTCTACTTTGAAATTCCTTCGGGTATGTTAGAAAAACTGCTAGCTAATCCTTTTGCAGAAGACGGAACAAAGCATCCTGATGAGCACCTAATCTATGTGGATGAAGTTTGTGGATTATTTAAGCTTGCAGGTATACCCGATGATTTTATTAAGAAGAAGGTATTCCCTTTATCTTTGAAGGGAGATGCATTGACATAGTATAGGCTATGTGATGATACTGGGTCATGGAACTACAAACGATTGAAATTGGAATTTCATCAAAAGTTTTATCCTGTGCATCTTGTTCATCGTGATCGCAATTATATATATAATTTTTGGCCTCGCGACGGAGAAAGCATCGCTCAAGCTTGGGGGAGGCTTAAATCAATGTTATATTCATGCCCCAATCATAAGCTCCCAAGAGAAATAATTATTCAAAGTTTTTATGCTTGGCTTTCTGATAACAATCGCACCATGCTCGATACTTCTTGTGCTGGCTCTTTTATGATGAAAACTATTGAATTCAAATGGGATTTGTTGGAAAGAATTAAACGCAACTCTGAAGATTGGGACCTCAACGAAGGTAAGGAGTCAGGTACGACACCTAAGTATGATTGTGTTAAATCTTTTATGGATACCGATGTTTTTCGTAAATTTAGCACTAAATATGGACTTGACTCTGAGATAGTAGCCTCTTTCTGTGAATCTTTTGCTGCTCATATTGATCTCCCTAAGGAGAAGTGGTTTAAATATCATCCTCCCATAGAAGTAAAAGTAGCTGCACCTATTAAAGTTGAAGAAAAGACTATCACTTATAATGATCCTATTGTTCCTACTTTTTATGTTGAGAAACCACCTTTCCCTCTTATGATAAAGGATCATGCTAAAGCTTCAACTGTGGTCCGTAAAAGCAATATTAGAACTTATACACCTCCTGAGCAAATTAAAGTTGAACCTAATATTGCTATTGTTAAAGATCTCTTGTCTGGTAATATTGATGGGCATGTTATTAATTTCCGTGATGAAACTGCTAGAATTGCCAAACCTTGTGCTAAAGATAAACATAGACCTGTGGTAGGCATGCTTGTTATTTCTGTTAAAATAGGAGATCATTGTTATCATGGCTTATGTGATATGGGTGCTAGTGCTAGTGCAATACCTATTGACTTATACAAAGAAATTAAGCATGATATTGCACCTACCGAGTTAGAAGATATTGATGTCACAATTAAACTTGCCAATAGAGATACTATTTCACCATTGGGAATTGTTAGAGATGTTGAAGTCTTGTGTGAGAAAACTAAATATCCTGCTGATTTTCTTGTTCTTGGCTCCCCACAAGATAGCTTTTGTCCCATTATATTTGGTAGACCCTTCTTGAACACAATTAATGCTAGGATAGACTGCGAAAAGGATGTTGTTGCTATTGGTCTAGGTGATATGTCTCATGAGTTTAATTTCTCTAAATTTCGTAGACAACACTGTGAAGAGGAATTGCCTAGTAAGGATGAAATAATTGGTCTTGCTTCTATTGCCATACCTGCTAGTGATCCTTTAGAACAATATTTGCTAGACCATGAAAATGATATGTTTATGAATGAAAGAAGGGAAATAGATGAAGTATTATTTAAACAGGAACCCATCCTGAAACACAATCTGCCTGTTGAAATCTTAGGGGATCCTCCTCCACCCAAGGGTGATCCCGTGTCTGAGCTCAAACTGTTACCTGATACTCTTAAATATGCTTATATTGATGAAAAGAAGATATATCCTATTGTTATTAGTGCTAACTTTTCAGAGCATGAAGAAGAGAGATTATTGAAAACTCTGAAGAAGCACCGTGCTGCTATTGGATATACTCTTGATGATCTTAAGGGCATTAGTCCCACTCTATGTCAACATAAAATAAATTTGGAGAAAGATGCCAAACCAGTTCGTGATCACCAACGACGGCTGAATCCTAAGATGAAAGAAGTGGTAAGAAAGGAAATACTAAAGCTTCTTGAGGCAGGTATTATTTATCCTGTTGCTGATAGTCAGTGGGTAAGTCATGTCCATTGTGTCCCTAAGAAGGGAGGTATTACTGTCGTTCCTAATGATAAAGATGAATTGATCCTGCAAAGAATTATTACAAGTTATAGGATGGTAATTGATCTTCGCAAATTAAATAAAGCTACTAAAAAGGATCATTACCCCTTACCTTTTATCGATCAAATGCTAGAAAGATTATCCAAACATACACATTTCTGCTTTCTAGATGGTTATTCTGGTTTCTCTCAAATACCTGTGTCAGCCGATGATCAATCAAAGACCACTTTTACTTGCCCTTTCGGTACTTTTGCTTATAGACATATGCCTTTTGGTTTATATAGTGCACCTGCTACCTTTCAAAGATGCAAGATGGCTATATTCTCTGACTTTTGTGAAAAGATATGTGAGGTTTTCATGGACGATTTCTCCGTTTATGGATCCTCTTTTGATGATTGCTTGAGCAACCTTGATCGAGTTTTGCAGAGATGTGAAGAAACTAATCTTGTCTTGAATTGGGAAAAGTGTCACTTTATGGTTAATGAAGGTATTGTCTTGGGGCATAAAGTTTCTGAAAGAGGTACTGAGGTTGATAAAGCCAAGGTTGATGCTATTGAAAAGATGCCATGTCCCAAGGACATCAAAGGTATAAGAAGTTTCCTTGGCCACGCCGGTTTTTATAGGAGGTTCATTAAGGAATTCTCAAAAATTTCTCGGCCTCTGACTAATTTATTACAAAAAGATGTACCATTTGTCTTTGATGATGATTGTGTAGAAGCATTTGAAATACTTAAGAAAGCATTGATTTCTGCACCTATTGTTCAGCCACCTGATTGGAATTTACCCTTTGAAATCATGTGTGATGCTAGTGATTATGTTGTAGGTGCTATTCTAGGGCAAAGAGTTGATAAGAAATTAAATGTTATTCAATATGCTAGTAAAACTCTAGACAATGCTCAGAGAAATTATGCTACTACTGAAAAAGAATTCTTAGCAGTTGTATTTGCTTGTGATAAGTTCAGACCTTATATTGTTGATTCTAAAGTAACCATTCACACTGATCACGCTGCTATTAAATATCTTATGGAGAATAAAGATGCTAAACCTAGACTTATTAGATGGGTTCTCTTGCTACAAGAATTTGATTTGCATATTGTTGATAGAAAGGGAGCTGAGAACCCCGTTGCAGACAACTTGTCTATGTTAGAAAATGTTCTTGATGGCCCACTACCTATTGATGATAGCTTTCCTGATGAACAATTGAATGTCATAAATGCTTCTCGTACTGCTCCATGGTATGCCGATTATGCTAATTATATTGTTGCTAAATTTATACCACCTAGTTTCACATAACAACAAAAGAAAAAGTTTTTCTATGATTTGAGACATTACTTTTGGGATGACCCACATCTTTATAAAGAAGGGGTAGATGGTGTTATTAGACGTTGCGTACCTGAGCATGAACATGAACAGATCCTTCGCAAGTGTTATTCCGAGGCTTATGGAGGACACCACGCTGGAGATAGAACTGCACATAAGGTATTGCAATCCGGTTTTTATTGGCCTACTCTCTTCAAGGATGCCCGTAAGTTCGTCTTGTCTTGTGATGAATGTCAAAGAATTGGTAATATTAGTAGACGTCAAGAAATGCCTATGAATTATTCACTTGTTATTGAACCATTGGATGTTTGGGGCTTTGATTATATGGGACCTTTTCCTGCCTCTAATGGATATACACATATTTTAGTTGCTGTTGATTACGTTACTAAGTGGGCAGAAGCTATTCCAACTAGTAGTGCTGATCATAACACATCTATTAAAATGCTTAAGGAAGTTATTTTTTCGAGGTTTGGAGTCCCTAGATATTTTATGACTGATGGTGGTTCACATTTTATTCATGGTGCTTTTCGTAAAATGCTTGCTAAATATGATGTTAATCATAGAATTGCATCTCCTTATCACCCGCAGTCTAGTGGTCAAGTGGAATTGAGTAATAGAGAGCTCAAATTAATTTTGCAAAAGACTGTTAATAGATCTTGAAAGAATTGGTCCAAGAAACTTGATGATGCACTATGGGCCTATAGAACTGCATATAAAAATCCTATGGGTATGTCTCCGTATAAAATGGTTTATGGAAAAGGATGTCACTTACCTCTTGAACTGGAACATAAGGCTTATTGGGCTATTAAAGAGCTCAATTATGATTTCAAACTTGCCGGTGAGAGGAGGTTATTTGATATTAGCTCACTTGATGAATGGAGAACCCAAGCTTATGAGAATGCCAAATTGTTTAAAGAAAAAGTTAAAAGATGGCATGACAAAAGAATACAAAAGCGTGAGTTTAGTGTAGGTGATTATGTATTGCTATACAACTCTCGTTTAAGATTTTTTGCAGGAAAACTTCTCTCTAAATGGGAAGGCCCTGACGTTATCGAGGAGGTCTATTGTTCCGGTGCCACAAAAATCAACAACTTCGAAGGCACAAATCCGAAGGTGGTGAACGGTCAAAGAATCAAACATTATATCTTAGGTAAACCCATAAATGTTGAAACCAATGTTATCGAAATCGTAACCCCGGAGGAATACATAAGGGTCACTTTCCAGAACGTTTCAGACTTCGAAAAAGGAGTAGGTATGTGGTACGGTGAGTAAACCGACTCCAAAGCAGTTCTAATGGCAATTTTTCTCCATTTTGGAATATTTAGAAAAATAGAAAAATAAGAAGCAGTACGGGAAGGACACGAGGCCTCCACGAGGGTGGAGGGCGCGCCCTACCCCCGTGGGCGTGCCCCCCTGCCTCATGGGCACCTCGTGCGCTCTCCGGACTCCGTTTTCTTGCATGTTGCGTATTTTGGTCGGTAAAAGTTCATTATATAATCTCCCAAAGGTTTTGATCCCTGTATCACGCAAATATCTTCTGTTTTTGTTTTGAGCTGTCCTGCTGCAGATTAGAGCAACATGTCGTCCCAGGATTCTGAAGGAGAAAGCTATGTGGCTGATTACCTTGCAAATCCCAAGGTCTATGGAGATGTGGAGCATTGTGGTTGGACTACGGAAGAAGAAGAGGACTATGAACCCAAGAGAAAGGAGGAGACGAGCTCAGATGAAGATGAAGTCCCATTACCTCAACCTGGGGACATGCATGCGGAGTTCAAAAAGTCAAGCCTCCTTGATAGAGCAAAGAAACTTAAGATCGAGTTTATCCCTTTTTGTCTCTTGCAGGAAAACAAGCAGGAACTATGCAAAAAGATATTAAGCCTGTAGCAGGAGATCGATGACTTGAGGGATCAAAATTCCGTCCTCAAGCGCAAACTAAGGAAGAAACCCACGCCATCAACTAAACCATCATCTTCTTTACCGGCAAAGGAGACATAATCACATGGGTATGGGCACTCCCCTTGGCAACTGCCAAGCTTGGGGGAGGTGCCCCGGTATCGTATCACCACCACACTCCTATCTTTATCGTTTTTCTTAGTTCGATCCTATTAGTAGTATCTTGATCTAGTAGAATAAAAGTTTTGGTATAATCTAGTTTTGAGTTTTACTTTATGATCCCTCTATGTAATCGAGTCCTTGAGCTATATATAATAAAGATTAGTGTTGAGTCAAGGGCTTGATTATCTAGCTATGATCTTGAGGGAATAAAAGAAAAAGAAAAAGAATAAAAAGAAACAAAGAGATCATATTGATCTTATGGAGAGTAATGACTTCACATAGAAAGAGTATGATGATTAAAAATTGTTGAGAGTTGACAAACATAGCTTTGGTCATCGTTGCAATTAATAGGAAGTAATAAGGAAGAGAGGTTTCACATATAAATATACTATCTTGGACATCTTTTATGATTGGGAGCACTCATTAAAATATGACATGCTAAAGAGTTGATGTTGGACAAGGAAGACAACGTAATGGGTTATGTTTTCTTATATCTGAGATAAAGTATATTGTCATGGATCATCCAACATGTTGAGCTTGCCTTTCCCCCTCATGCTAGCCAAATTCTTTGAACCAAGTAGAGATACTACTTGTGCTTGCAAAAACCCTTAAACCAGTTTTGCCATGAGAGTCCACCATATCTACCTATGTATTGAGGAAGATCCTTCAAGTAAGTTGTCATCGGTGAAAGCAATAAAAATTGCTCTCTAAATATGCATGATTGATTAGTGTGGGGGAAATAAACTTTATACGATCTTGCGATGTGGAAGAAATAAAAGCAAAGGACTGCATAATAAAGGTTCATATCGCAAGTGGTAATATAAAGTGACGTTATTTCGCATTAAGATTTGTGCATCCAACCCTGAAAGCACATGGCAACCTCTACTTCCCTCTGCGAAGGGCCTATCTTTTATTATTATCTTCTACCTTATGCAAGAGTCATGGTGATCTTCACCTTTCCTTTTTATTTTATCCTTTGGCAAGAACAGTGTGTTGGAAAGATCCTGATAGATATATCTAATTGGATGTCGGTTAGCATGAACTATTATTGTTGACATTACCCTTGAGGTAAAAGGTTGGGAGGCCAAACTATAAGCCCCTATCTTTCTGTGTCCGATTAAAACTCCATAACCACAAGTATTGCGTGAGTGTTAGCAATTATGAAAGACTAAATGATAGTTGAGTATGTGGACTTGCTAGAAAGCTCTGACATAGACTCTTTCTGATGTTATGATAAATTGCAATTGCTTCAATGACTGAGATTATAGTTTGTTAGTTCTCAATAAAGTTTCTGATTCATACTTTGCATTGTGAATAGATTATTACTTGAGCATAAGAAATCATATGACAATATCCCTATATGTTGCTATTATAAGAATGATCATGATGCCCTCATGTTCGTATTTTATTTATCGACACGTCTACCTCTAAACATGTGGACATATTTATCGTTATCGGCTTCCGCTTGAGGACAAGCAAGGTCTAATCTTGGGGGAGTTGATACGTCCATTTTGCATCATGCTTTTATATTGATATTTATTGCATTATGGGCTGTTATTACACATTATGTCACAATACTTATGCCTATTCTCCCTTATTTTACAAGGTTCACATAAGGAGGGAGAATGCCGGCAGCTGGAATTCTGGGCTAGAAAAGGAGCAAATATTAGAGACCTATTCTGCACAACTCCAAAAGTCCTGAAACTCCACGGAAGTTATTTTAGGAAATAATAAAAAAGGCTGAGCAGAAGAAATACGTCAGGGGGGCCTCCACCTGTCCACGAGGGTGGGGGCGCGCCCTACCCCCTGGGCGCCCCCCTGCCTCGTGGGCCCCCTATTGGCCCTCCGGTGTCCATCTTCTGCTATATGAAGTCTTTCGTCCGAAGAAAAATCATAAGCAAGCTTTCGGGATGAGACTCCGCCGCCACGAGGCGGAACCTTGGCGGAACCAATCTAGGGCTCCGCCAGAGCTGTTCTGCCGGGGACACTTCCCTCTGGGAGGGGGAAATCATCACCATCGTCATCACCAACGCTCCTCTCATCGGGAGAGGGCAATCTCCATCAACATCTTCACCAGCACCATCTCCTCTCAAACCCTAGTTCATCTCTTGTATCCAATTCTTGTCTCATAGTCTGGGATTGGTACCTGTAGGTTGTTAGTAGTGTTGATTACTCCTTGTAGTTGATGCTAGTTGGTTTATTTGGTGGAAGATCATATGTTCAGATCCTTTATGCATATTAATACCCCTCTGATTATGAACATGAATATGCTTTGTGAGTAGTTACGTTTGTTCCCGAGGACATGGGAGAAGTCTTGCTATTAGTAGTCATGTGAATTTGGTATTCGTTCGATATTTTCATGAGATGTATGTTGTGTCTCCTCTAGTGGTGTTATGTGAACGTCGACTACATGACACTTCACCATTATTTGGGCCTAGAGGAAGGCATTGGGAAGTAATAAGTAGATGATGGGTTGCTAGAGTGACAGAAGCTTAAACCCTAGTTTATGCGTTGCTTCATAAGGGGCTGATTTGGATCCATATGTTTCATGCTATGGTTAGGTTTACCTTAATACTTTTGTTGTAGTTGTGGATGCTTGCAATAGAGGTAAATCATAAGTGGGATGCTTGTCCAAGTAAGGACAACACCCAAGCACCGGTCTACCCACATATCAAATTATCAAAGTACCAAACGCGAATCATATGAACGAAACTAGCTTGACGATAATTCCCATGTGTCCTCGGGAGCGCTTTTCTCTATATAAGAGTTTGTTCAGACTTGTCCTTTGCTACAAAAAGGATTGGGCCACCTGGCTGCACTTTATTTACTTTTGTTACTTGTTGCTCGTTACAAATTATCTTATCACAAAACTATCTGTCACCTATAATTTCAGTGCTTGAAGAGAATACCTTGCTGAAAACCGCTTATCATTTCCTTCTGCTCCTCGTTGGGTTCGACACTCTTACTTATCGGAAGGACTACGATAGATCCCCTATACTTGTGGGTCATCAAGCAGTGGCGCCAGATCCGGGTGGCCGAGGAGCGCTTCGATGGCGAGTACCTCGATATGCTCGAGCGCGACCTCGAGGAGGAGTAGCGTGAGGCTGAGGAGGAGGCGCGCTATGCTACGGCTGCACAGGCGGCCGCACAGCCCCCCGCGCCGGCACTGCCTGCGCCCGACATGAACGCGCTCTGGAACACGGCGTTCCCCTGGGCCGGGCCGGCGCCGACGCTCATCGACCTCACGGACCCTGAGGACGGTGACGACGACGCCTAGGGCAGCGCGCCGCCTCGTAGTTTAGGTTGTTTTTATTTTTTTAAATGCAAATGTGTTCGCGTGGACTCTCGTCGGCCTTCGTGGTCAGCTTTACTGTTTAATTAATGTTGTTTTTCTTTTTTAATATGCATGCGTTATTTTTTTTCTAGCGCCGTCAAAATGGGTCGGGCCAGCGTCGGGCGCACACGCTGACCCAAACGCGGAAGCGAACATCCGTGTCCGCCTGGCCGACCCAAACAGACAAAAAGCGGACAAAAGCGCCGTCCTTTTGGGTCGGCCCGTTAGAGTTGCTCTTATAGCTATGTCTTCAATTTGCTATTTTCTTAACAAAGTAAATGTGATCGGACCCTAACCCTGTCTATGCTTATTCCTCAAATTCTCTCTGTCTCTTCATATGCATTCTGTTGACACGTGTCGAAGGTCTTCACTGTGTCCTTGACAGCTGAAGATACAGAGACACACATTTAAAACTAATTTTAATGCTCTTATCTCTTTTGCATGTATACCGGAGAAGCCGGAACGACCACCCGACAAACCTGGCGTGTGTGGGATCATGGCTCAACCCCCGATAAGTTGCATGTTTGCCACGTGTCCACAAGATGTGAATCGCCAGGGGCACCTGCGTAATTGCGCCGCGCCGCCCCTTCTCCTTATAAATACTTCACCCCATGCAGTCATTATCTCTTCTCCCACCTAGCCGTCTCGCTCAAAACCTAGCACCACCGCTAGCCTTAGTAGACGTCAGAGACGAAGTGCTTAGCTGCCGCAACCTCTCCGACGCCATCTTCACGCCGGTCGCGGACGTCCTCTTCTCCGCCGCCGCCGTAGGTGTCTTCCGCCGCCGAGTTAGGGCACGGGAGATTGGACCGCTCGGCCTCCTTTCCTCCTCGTCTAGCGGTAAATAAAACTTGCTTTTTACCGCTTATTTGATCCGTTCAAACTATCCACTTCTTCCAAAAGTGGCTTCTACACTTCCAAATCTATATCTTTCTGTTTCTGCACCTCACATCTTGCAAATACTTTCACTTATGCATTACAGCTAGTTAGATTCCTCACTTGTACCTATTCATGGATTCGTACAAATCTGGAACCAACTCACTTCAATAAGTGAATGTCTTAGCACTATGAGGTCAATGTCTTCAAACTGATTTATCTTCAAAATCTTCTGAGAATGCATATGACCTCTTCCCCTTCCCTCGCTTCTCTAATGCTGTCAGAGGTACATGTCCGTGGGAGAATCCTTTGGTTCTCATAGTTTGCATTCATTTGCAGAGTTTTTACAGCATCACATTGAATCTCCAGAAGCCAGTTCTTGTTTGACCCGCAGACTGAAGCCAAACACTGTCTTGAAACCTTTCAGCTTGAATCCAATGGCAATAAGTAAATCTGCAAAGATGGGTGGCAGGCAGCATCGGGATAACACTGCTTTGGACTTGCCACCAGATATTATGAGCAATACAAGTCTGACCCGGAAGAAACCTATGGTGAATGCAAGACTCGAGTCCAATGGATTCGAAGATATTGGGCAGAGCAATGGTTTCTATACAACTACGTCACAAATGAGTATGCAAAGAAGAATGTTGTGAGGCCACCATGGGCTGATATTGTGTACAAGAAGTTGCACCCTAGAACAAAGTCTGAAGCCATTGCAAAGGGCTTCTATCCTTGCCTGGTTAGAGGACCACAGCCTGAGAATCCCGACGCCTCCAGTCTTAGATGGTGTCGTGACGATGATTTGTTCGAGCAAAATCTTCAGTTTGGAAGAGCCTCTGCTATGCAGAATAAGAAGGAATTGGGTATTGATTTCAACCTTGGTCCAGCAGCTCCAAGGCCAGATGGCAGTCGTGAAGCCAATCAGAATATCATTGGCCCCTTCAACGGCTTTGATGGGCTTCTCTCCCACATTGCTGCCCAAAGGGCCACTGTCGAAGAGGTTGCTGGTGAGGAGTAACATGTTGAAGTTCCTGAGTCTTCAAAGCCAAAGAAGAAGTCAAAGGCTTCAAAGCCCTCTACTGTTCCAAAAGCTTCAAGAGTGAAGCCATTGAAATCTGCACCTCTTGAATCCAGTGTGCAGTCTGAAGATCAATCCCGCGTCTCCAAGAAGACAAAGAAGCCCAAGAAGATTTCTAGGCATGACCTTACTCCTGCTAGCATTCTGCGCAATGAGGAAAATGTTATAGACCTGCCAGGCGATGAAGATCTTGCTGATGATGCTCTGGAGATGCTCATCAAGAGCAAGCAGGAGGCCAAAATCTTCAAAGATTTGCCTGTGTTTGATGCTGATATTCTCAACAACTTCATTGATGAATGGTTTGAGGATCCTACTCTCACCATTGATGATCTGCAGCTACCCATTGACATCAGTGTCACATTTCAAGGAGCCATAGCAAAGGAGCTTGCTATTGCTCAGAAAATTGTTGAGCTAAAGAACAAAATTTACTATGAGAAGGCCCAGTTCAAGAAGCATATATCCAAGCTTAGTATTGGTGACATTCAAAATTTCAAGCAGATGATGATTGACCTCAAGCCTCAATTCAAGAAGAAGCGCAAGGAAGCCAAAGGCTCTCGTGAGCGCATGAAATATTATGCTGAGAAATGCGTTCAGGCTCACAATGAAGCCATGCAGAGAAAGGCTCTTGGGCGTCTAGGCATTGAACCCAAGCTTGCTTCCAAGAAGAAGAAGAAGCCTGCTGAAGCTGAACCCGAAGTACCAAGGCAGGAAAGACCAAGCATTGTCTTCCCCACCAGTATGACTGGCTCGAAGCCAAAGGTCCCCTCAGCAGCTTCAGAGCAAAAGAAGACTAAGCAGGCTGAGGATGAAGACAAGAAGATGAAGCACCATGATACCTCTGATGTTGCTCCCTCCCAGAAGAAGCTGAAGACAAAGTCTTCAAAGTCTTCACTCAAAGTCCGTACCCCTCCCCAAGATCCATTGAATGTTGAACCCATTTCTGTTGCACTACCTACCTCCTCCAATCGCGAGCGACGTCTCGTTGTGCATGAGCTTGCTTCCACAGAGGCTCCTGAGTCAGAATAGATTCTAGCTACTGACTCCACCGTAGCCGAAGACATTGGTCATGATGACCATGTTGAAGGTGATGAAGTCCTTCTTCAGATCAAGCCCAACCCGGTATCATCGCCTGCTCCAACAAGCAGTGAACTGGTAAGCATTGGCGATCCCACGGTGCCAATCGCTCAAGATGAATTCTAGGAAGAGCAACACCCCAACTCCCCCTGCATGAAGTGATTCCGCGCACACCGCCTGCTCATGTCACCACTTTGGTGCTTGAGACCCCACAAGCAACACCTGAAGACATGGAGAAGACCACTCCTTCACCAAAGGCGTCGCCCTTTTCCGAAGGCTTCGTAGAGGCCCTAGGCCCCAAGTCTCCATGTCAAGCATTCCTGAAGAGGATGTGCAAAACACCAGCTCAGTGGCACGTCAAGTGTTTCCTGAAGCCATCCCCTTAGTGACTGCTCAAGAAACTGAAGCCAAAGAGGCTGAAGTCATTCTGGCTGCATCAGCCAATGAAGAAAATGAAGAAGACCGTGAAGTTATTCCCCCTACCAGTGATCCTGTTGTTCGAGAAGAAGTGATTGTGCCAGACCCCACTGTTCATGAAGCCATTGAAGTTGAGGCCAATGCGGCTGCCACCACCATCACTACTGAAGCCAATGACGTTTTCATGGCTGAAGATAATGTGGAGCCTGAAGTCATTGCTACCATAGAAGAAAATGCGTAGCCAACCACCTCGGATGTAGCCGTTCCTCCCCCTGTGCCTCACACTATGGAACATGCTTACAACCGTGGTGAGCTTGTTACTGTTAGGTGGCCTATTTTGATTCCACCCACTGCTCCAGGTCCTCAATATGACTATCATGTGGAGCGAAGGCCTCAAACGCAGAAGCCTAAGCCAAGGCTGCCAAGGCTTCCTAGTGTTGTCACTACTCAAGGCTCCTTCAGTGTGCTCAGCTTCATAGAGCACAACACCTTCTTCGACTCTGCCAAGAATCCATACAAGAAGCCAATGATCTCTTCAAATAGGTTCTGGAGCTATCAGCAACGCAGCTACTACTCGTGTATACTATACAATCAAGACATGATTTTTCCTCACAAGCATCTTGACTGCGATGCCATTGCTGGGCTGTCATGCCTTGAAGAGGCTCTTGATTGATTCCCAAAGTTGGGTTGCTCCCTTTTGTCACAGACAAGGAGCATTGTAATGAAGAGCTTCTTCAGTAGTTCTATGCTACTCTTCACATGAGACGCTACAACAGGGATCCGAGGACATGGATTCTTGACTGGATGACAGGAGATGTCCATCATGAAGCCAAAGCTCAGGATATCATCGAGCTAACTTCACTGCCCACTCCTGGTGATCTATATGAGCCAAGTTGTCATCTATATGAACATGAACCGTAGAGCATCTTCCAGAATCCTGAGCCCAATATGAGTCAGATGCTCAGTATGATGAAGCCCCTGCCCATTGATGCTGAATATCCCAAGGAGTTCTTTGTCAAAGACCTCGAGTACCTGCTCCACACCATCTATCACATTCTGAGGCGTGCTCTCTAGCCTATCAAAGGATATTCTCCTAACACAAAGCTTCAAGGCGCTATGAAGACATTGGTCTTCTGCATCATCAATGGCATCAGGTTCAACACTCAAGATTTCTTCATCAGACATTTGGCAGCCTCAGGCCTCAAGTTTTATGCTCCATGGATTATGTGGCTAATCAAGATTCACTCTACAATTGACTATCAACCTTCAGCGCACAATCATGTTGTATTCTTGCCAAAAGTCGATATGTCACGTGAAGCCATATACCCTGAGCCTGCTAAGGAGCCAGTTCATGAAGACAATGCCGAATTTCAAAGCTTCACGTAGCCAATTGAAGGAGTTCATATGCCTAATCCTCCTACTCCTGTTGGTCCTCTTGCTGGCCAACTACGTCTACCGCATCATGCAAACACTGATGCGATGGCCAAAACTGTAGTTCAAAGGCCTAAATGACACAGAGCTTCTTGTATCACTTCACTAGAAGCAGGACAGGCATCACAACTGGCTGAAGCGCCAGATGCAGAGTCTTCTTGTTGATGTTAATCGCATTCGTAACCTTCCAACCAAGAATTCATTCGTTGCGCATGAAGCCTGGAAGAGCCACACAATGCTCTGTTCTGAAGACGATCTTCGTGAAGATGGCTTCACAGAACGATTCAAGTTTGACTCCAGGCTTCCACAACGTGCAAGTTGGCGTCCAACTCCCTCTATTGAAGATTCGGACTATTCATCTTTGGCTCCCACCGTGGTTGCTCGAGTCATAGATGAAGAGGATGATGCCACTTCACCAGCAATGGCTTCACTGCATCACGATTCTGCACCAGGCCTGTCTGCACCGCACAACACCATCATCGACCCCGCTGCTCCAACATCTTCACTGCCAGGGAACAAGTAGACACTCTATGTCTTCAAACCTTTTTGGTCCTTACTGACAAAAAGGGGAGAAGCACATGAGTTGATAGTCTTCAAGAGGGTCCATATGGGTCGGTTGCTTAATTTTTGCTTAGTTCCTACAACTCTCGTTCTTGATACTATTTGGCTTTTGAGTTGTAACACTTAAACTTGATGGTCGTTTGCCACTTTGGCTGCTATTTTGTGATGCGATGATAAATTCCACATGAAGTCATATGCAGATGCCCATTTCTCATTGTGCATGTCATTATCTTCATTATTCTTATGTATGCATGATGAATTGTCTTCATGTGTTGAAGAGGATCTCCACAAAGTAAAACCTGCCATGTGGATTTGCATTCAAAAGCAAACTACTTATGTGCACATCTTCAGGGGAGCCTTCTCCAACCTATGAAGACAATGCCCAAGTACTTTAACTTTCACATACTTTTATCCCCGTTGAAAACTTCAACTAGCTTGTCATCAATCACCAAAAAGGGGGAGATTGTAAGTGCATCTAGTGCCACCCCTAGTTGGTTTTGGAGTATTGACGACAAACGTGGTTGAGGGACTAATACGATTGCTTTGCTTGTAGCCCAAGCCAAGCTGTCGCGTGTGTTTGAAATCCGACCGTTGGACACGTGTCGGTTCCTTAGTGACCCAGGGTCATTTCGGACATATCATGTCGGGTTGCCTCCTGGCTATAAATAGCCCACCCCCTACACCATAAATTTGTGGCTGCTCAGAGTTAGTGCACGGCTTTTGTCATTTGAGAGCAACCAACCTCTGAAGCCTTTGAGAGAGAGAGAGAGAGAGAGAGAGAGAGATCCTTGTGAGGGAGTCTTGGATTAGGGGGTCCTCGGACAGCCGGACTATATACTTCTGCCGGACTGTTGGACTATGAAGATACAAGATTGAAGACTTCGTCCCATGTCCGGATGGGACTCTCCTTGGCGTGGAAGGCAAGCTTAGCAATACGGATATGTAGATCTCCTCCCTTGTAACCGACTCTGTGTAACCCTAGCCGCCTCCGGTGTCTATATAAACCAGAGGGTTTAGTCCGTAGGACAACAACAATCATACTGTCGGATTTCGGGTTCCGGCAGACCCTTGAGGTTCGAACTCTGGGGTGCGCGCGGAAATTACGCTTCCTACCTACCTGTATCTCTCCGCCTCGCAAGAATCTAAACTACCAGAAGAACAACACAAGAGACACGGAGTTTATACTGGTTCGGGCCACCGATGTGGTGTAATACCCTACTCCAGTGTGGTGGTGTGGTGGATTGCCTCTTGGGTGGATGATGAACAATACAAGGAAGAACAGCCTCGCGAGGGTCTGTTCTTGGTTGGGGGGATGAACTGCTAGGAGGAGTTCAATCGCCCTTCTCTCTCTCTCTCTCTCTCTCTCTCTGTCTGATTGCCTATTCCTATCTAACTGATTGCCGGGTTGCTAGATGTCGAGATGTCTGGATGCCCCTACCCTGGGGGTGGCTAGTCCTATTTATAGGCAAAGGCCCTGGGCCTCTTCCCAAATATTGAGCGGGAAGGGCGCCAATAATTGGCCAGTTTGAAGGGGAACATCTGGTACACTTATCCTGACTAAAGTTGGTCCTCGCCTGCCAAAGGCTCTGGTGATGACGCTGGCTTGGGCTCCACAGTGACTTCCTCCTTGTCGTGGAGCTGGTCTTGGTCTCGTTGCACCGAAATGGGTGCCTTTGCTTTATCCTCCCGCCTGCGCTTGCTCCCTTTGCACCAAAGAGGAAAGGGAGGACACTGCGCGGGCTGGCGCCCACCTGGCGCCCTTGGTCGTCATGGCTTGCGTCATGGGAACCTCGTGAGGTACCCCGCCTTGATCTCTCTGCCTCCTCGCGAGCCAGCCTGATGAGGCCGCGCCTGAGGAAGCTCCGTATCGTCCGCCCCGGGAGGCTTGGCCCCTCGCGAGGGTCTTGGGTCTGTGTTAATGAAGATGGGCCGTGCTGGGCCCCCCTTTGAGCCACGCCGCAGGCAGGCAAGTCTGGGGAGCCCCGTTCCCAGAACGCCGACACATACCATAGGCTAGCTTCTAGGGTTTAGCCTCTATGATCTCGTGGTAGATCAACTCTTGTAATACTCATATCATCAAGATCAATCAAGCAGGAAGTAGGGTATTACCTCCATCGAGAGGGCCCGAACCTGGGTAAACATCGTGTCCCCAGTCTCCTGTTACCATCCGCCTTAGATGCACAGTTCGGGACCCCCTACCCGAGATCCGCCGGTTTTGACACCGACATTGGTGCTTTCATTGAGAGTTCCACTGTGTCGTCACCGTAAGGCTTGATGGAACCTTCGATCATCGGTAACGATGCGATCTAGGGTGAGGTTTTCCTCCCCGGACAAATCTTCGTATTCGGCGGCTTCGTACCGCGGGCCAACTCGCTTGGCCATCTGGAGCAGATCGAGAGCTACGCCCCTGGCCATCAGGTCAGGTTTGGAAGCTTGAACTACACTGTCGACATCCGCGGAGACTTGATCTTCGATGGATTCGAGCCTATGTCAGGTGCGCCGCACAATCACGACGAGCATGATTTAGCTCTATCGTCGGACAATGTTCGGGAGATCACACCTGCAAGTACTCCGGCCCTCAATCCGGAACGAATTGCACCATCTGAGGACGGGTGGATGGACCCCGCCATGGAGGCCGCACACTCAATGGCGATAGAGCCGAATACTGACTTCACCTCCTACGAGACCCGTGTTGCCGAACCCTTGGATTCATCCCCGGCCATGGGCTCCGAGCCGCCTGCATCCGTGCCTATCGAATCCGATTGGGCACTGATCATGGAGTCTACCTCCGCGGATATCTTTCAGCACTCGCCCTTCGGTGACGTGCTAAATTCATTGAAGTCTCTCTCCTTGTCAGGAGACCCTTGGCCGAACTATGTACTGTTAGAATGGGATGCGGATGCTGAAGAAATTTGCTCCCCACCCACCACCCACTTAGTAGCCAGTGTCGATGATTTAACCGACATGCTCGATTTCGACTCCGAAGACATCGACGCTATGGACGACGATGCAGGAGACGAACAGGAACCACCGCCTACAGGGCGCTGGACTGCCACCTCATCGTACGACATATACATGGTGGACACCCCCAAAGAGGGGGATGGCGATAAGACAACGAAGGATAATCCCTCCAAGAAGCAATCCAAGCACCGACGCCAGCGGCGCCGCTCTAAGTCTCGCCATAGTAAAAGCAGCGATACCGGCACAAGAGACAATAACGCTCCGGATAGTGCCGAGGACGACGACAATCCCCTCCAGCCAGACCTAGAGCGGGAGGATGAACAAGCTAGCCCTCCGGAACAGGCAGCAGACGGAGAATCGGAGGATGACAATTACATGCCTCTCTCCGAAGACGAGGTGAGCCTCGGCGACGAAGAATTTATCGTGCCTGAGGACCTTGTCGAACAGAAGCGCTTCAAGCACCGGCTTATGGCTACAGCAAACAGCCTGAAGAAAAAGCAACAACAGCTTCGAGCTGATGAGGATCTGCTAGCGGATAGATGGACTGAAGTCCTGGCGGCCGAGAAATACGAACTCGAGCGCCCAACCAAGAGTTACCCAAAGCGCAGGTTGCTACCCAACTTGAGGAGGAAGCATTGAAACCTACATCACCAGCGTATGATGTGGCTGATCGGCCACCTCGTGGCCGAGACAGAGGGACATATCAGCCCAAAGTCCATCCCGCACCCCGTCGCCTGACAAACAAAAACACTAAGGCCCGGGGCAACACGCGGGACCTGTGAGACGTATTGGAAAATAACACAGGACATACAAGATCGATCTACAGATCACGGGGGCGCGTCCCAACACGGGACAACGACCGTCACGCCTTATATACTAAAAGCAAATCCGGCCGGGCCAAATACAGCAGACAAAACTCATATGAACTGCGTCATGACATAGCCCAGCACAGAGGCGCCGCACACCCCCTATGCTAATTCCCAGAGGGTTTTAAACCCGTAAACATTGAATCATATGATGGTACAACAGATCCCGCGGTATGGATCGAGGATTTCCTTCTCCACTTCCACATGGATCGCGGTGATGATCTACATGCCATCAAATACCTCCCACTAAAACTCAAATGACCAGCTCGGCATTGGCTGAATAGCTTGCCAGCAGACCCCATTGGCAATTGGGAGGATTTGTAAGATGCATTCCTTGACAACTTCCAGGGCACTTATGTGCGAACACCAGATGCTGATGAATTGAGCCATATAATTCAGCAGCCAGGGGAATCGGCTAGGAAATTCTGGACCAGGTTCCTAACTAAGAAAAACCAAATTGTCGACTGTCCGGATGCAGAGGCCTTAGCGGCATTTAAGCATAACATCTATGACGAGTGGCTCACCCGGCACCTCGGCCAGGAGAAGCCAAAGTCTATGGTAGCCCTCACGACACTCATGACCCGCTTTTGCGTGGGCGAGGATAGCTGGCTGGCTCACAGCAACAACACATCAAAAAGTCATGGCAACTCAGATGCCAAAGATAATAACGGCAGACCATATCGCAGTAGACACAAGCGCTGCAACAACGGTGATAGCGCTGAAGACACGGCAGCCAATGCTGGATTCAGTGGATCTAAATCCGGTCAGTGGAAGAAGCCATTCAAAAGAAGCAATCTGGGCCCGTCCAGTCTGGACCGCATACTCGATTGCTCGTGTCAAATTCACAGCACACCCGATAAGCCAGCCAATCACACCAACAGAGAATGCTAGGTGTTCAAGCAGGCCGGCAAGTTGAATGCCGAAAACAAGGACAAACGGCTGCATAGCGACGACAAGGAAGAGCCTCGACCACCGAACACAGGAGGACAGAAGAGGTTCCCTCCACAAGTGAAAACGGTGAACATGATATACGCAACCCACATTCCCAAGAGGGAACGGAAGCGCGCACTAAGGGACGTCTATGCGATGGAGCCAGTCGCCCCAAAGTTCAACCCATGGTCCTCTTGTCCGATCACCTTCGATCGCAGGGACCACCCCACTAGTATCCGTCATGGAGGATTGCCGCATTGGTCCTTGACCCCATCATCGATGGATTTCACCTCACTCGAGTCCTTATGGACGGCGTCAGCAGCTTGAACCTGCTCTATCAGGATACAACATGCAAAATAGATATAGACCCCTTGAGGATCAAACCCACTAAAACCACCTTTAAAGGTGTCATCCCAGGTGTAGAGGCCCATTGCACGTGCTCCATCACACTGGAAGTGGTCTTTGGATCTCCGGACCACTTCCGAAGCGAGGAGTTAATCTTCGATATCGTCCCATTCCGCAGTGGCTATCATGCACTGCTCGGGCGAACCGCATTTGCCAGATTCAATGTGGTACCGCATTATGCATACCTCAAGCTCAAAATGCCAGGACCTCATGGGGTAATAACAGTCAATGGAAACACAGAACGCTCGCTCCGCACAGAGGAGCACACTGCGGCCCTAGCAGCAGAAGCACAAAGCAGCCTTGTAAGGCAAACCGCCAATTAGGCGATAAAACCCCCGGACACCTTCAAGCGAGTCTGGAGTAACCTGCAACAGGATCGCCTGGCACGTTCATAGATCGCTTAGCAATTCGGCCCCCGTCCTAGTCCCAGTCAATCGATGAAATTTGTGCCACGCATACATAACTACGCACTCAAGATACCATGGGCATGGGTGGAGGCACCACTACGGCACATCCCACAATGCGGATAAACCGCCCCAGGGGCTGTATACCTTCATCATTTTTCAGGACCTTACTCTCTAGAACCCCTTTTCGGCAGTCTGATTGCTGGACGCATTACGGGAAGGAAATACCAAGGAAGCAAGAAGCTCAGACGTACAAGGGAGTCCCCAGGTGGTCTCTGATAATGATCGAAATACCGGTTTTAAACATCCATACGCAGCTTGCCCTTGGATAGGACACATCAAATAGTCCTAATTTTTCTTATTGCACTACTTGTATCCCTACGCTTCGATGTATTATTTAGTAACAATGCATAGCGTTAGTCTATTATTGCATTACCCTTCCTTTTTCTTGTCTGCTTATTTACGACAGATTGCACCCGTACATTCTGGTACGACCAGTACGCCAAGGGCTTCAGTATACCCCATAAATATGACATGAGAAGTCCGAACACTTTCGACAGTGCGGCACCCCGAACTTATAGCACTATATGCATCAGCTCCGAATCATGTCTTGGGTCAATAGTTAGGTTTGCCCAGCTCCCATGTTTTGGTACCTTACGTTCCGCAATATCGGCTAAGGTAGCGCTGGGAGAACTACTGCGATTGTGTCCCGGTTCTTCCGGACGAGCACCTCAGTAGAGAAAGCCGAAAACTGACTGTCATGATAAGGCGAGAGCTGGTCGCTGTTCGAGAGGTCTCAAGTCCTTAAAGACTTTTTATGCTTCGGGCGAGGAGTCGGCCTTGCCCGACTTAGGCATATATAGCGCCCCAAATTCGGCCTTCCGAATACTAGGGGCTTCGCCAAAATTTAAAATTGTAGACTTCTATGGCTAAATGAGAGTGATAAAGCTTTATAGCCCGATTGCCTGGTTCGCTGTGCTGAACACCTCCTTCGAAGGACCCAAAATTGGGATAAAGAGTGCTTAGGTTTATCCCGAACACCGTAGTACTAGTTACATGGGGCAGAAGCCGACGACTGGCCAACTCTCAGATTTCATAAACGGCCGCACAGAAGGTAATATTTTAAATTAACAAGCGTTGCATAGCGCACATGAACTCGTTTCATATTACATGATCACATGAGTAGATTCATTCGAATATTACATCCTTAGCACATTCCTCCGCCACAAGGAGAGAACCCTTCAGGACACTGTTATAATACATTTCGGGGTGGCGATGCTCCTTGCCTTCCGGCGGCCCCTCCTTCACCAGCTTCTCGGCGTCCAGCTTCGCCCAGTGCACCTTTGCCCGGGCAAAGGCCCTGCACACACCCTCGATGCAGACGGATTGCTCTATGACTTCAAGCCGTGGGCAGGCATTCACAAGCCGCCTCACCAGACCGAAGTAGCTGTTAGGCAGGGGATCGCCAGGCCACTTCCGGACTATAAGACCCTTCATGGCCTGTTCGGCCGCCTTATGGAACTCGACCAGTTGCTTCAGCTGGTCGCTCAAGGGCATTGGGTATTCGGTCCTAGTATACTGAGACCAGAACAACTTCTCCGTCGAGCTCCCCTCCTCGGCTCGGTAGAATTCCGCGGCATCCGACACACTGCAGGGTAGATCTGTGAACGCTCCTGGAGAGCTCCGAACTCGATAAGTAAAAGGAAAGTTTCCTTCACATGATTGCTTTGCATAATGAATGTCTTACCCGCTGCTATCTTCTTAACAGCCTCAATTTCCTGGAGGTCCTTGTGGGCTTCAGCCTTGGCGTTTTGTGCACTTTCAAGGGCCTTCGCAAGCTCGGACTCTCGCGTCTTAGAGTCAAGCTCCAAGGACTCGTCTTTTTTGGCGAGAGCCTGAAACTCTTGCTGCACCTCGCCTACCCGGGCTTCTTGCTTTTCTCGCTCGATGCGCTCCTTGGCCGCTTTGTCTTCGGCCTCGGATAGCGCCTTCTTCAGGGTCGCCACTTCGGTCGTGGCCCCTAGCAAATTCATGATGATCCTATTATTTTACAACCAAATTTATTTTTAATATACAGACGGGGTATCGCTTACCTTTGTTCTCTTCGAGCTGCCTCTTGGTAAGGCCGAGCTCTTCCTTGGACCGCTCAAGGTCCTGCTTTAGTGCAGCGACCTCCGCAGTACATGCGGCAGCAGCCAGCAGTGAAGCCTGCATATGCACATAGACATATTCTGATTAGACTCCTGTGGTTATTATTTGATCCTTTGTTCGGCCTTTCTTTGCGAACACCAAACAGAGCATCAGGGGCTACTATCTATGTTATAACATTTTCTCATAGTTTGATCACTTACCTCAAAGCCTGTTAGGAGGCTGGCACAGGCTTCAGTCAGCCCGCTTTTGGCGGACTGAATCTTCTCGATCACCGCACTCATGATAGTGCGGTGCTCTTCGTCGATGGAAGCGTCGCGAAGCGCTTCCCGCAAGTTGTCCGATGCCTCTGGATGGACAGAGGCCATCGGCACAGGTGGCTTGCCCCTCTTAGCGAGGGTTCGCCTGACTGAGTCCGGAACCACTGGAGGTTCCGGCGCAGTATTCGGCCGGGGGCCGAATTTGCTGCCCCCGTCATCGGAGCCCATGGGAGTCCTGCTCCCCTTGCGCCCAGTGTCCGGAATTTCGCCTTGAGGCACCTCCAGGACTATCTCCCCTTGGTTCGGTGCCCTTTGAGACAACACCTCGACGTTGTTCGTAGGGCGAGGGGAGGAGGCAGTCGGAAGTGAATCGCTGTTCAGATTCGACGGGCCCAAAGAATCATCCGACGAAGATACGTCGATGCGGGCTCGGGAGGGGCTGTATAATCATGTTCGGCATGATAAGAAGCAACAAAACGAAACATACATGAATTACTACGGTATTCGGATACTTACGACTTCGCAAGGGGCTTATCCCTGGGCAGCCACTTGTCGTCGCTGTAGGCGGCGGTTGTGGAGCTGTCCGGAAGGAGGGTCCTTCCCTTCTTGGACCCTTCGGCCGCCCCAGTCGGGGTGGCCTTCCTTTTCTTGTCCCCCCCAGCTGGGGGGAGAAATTTCCTCTTCTTCCTTCTCGTTTTCATGGGAGGAGTGCATGTTGGTATTTTCAGACGATGAGTCCAATATAACCTTGCGCCGGAGACCCTTCCTGGTCTCCGTGGCCTTCTTCTTGGCCTTCTTCTCCGGCACCTCATAAGGCGCCGGAACCAACATCTCCGTCAGGAGAGCATCCGCCAGATCTTCGGGCAGTGGAGCCGGACAATCGATTTGCTCCGCCATCGCTACCCAGTCCTGTTAAATGGCGTGAAGGCTTAGATCCTGCGCGTGGTTATACTGGGTAAAGGAACATCTTATGAAATATAAAAGACTTACCGGATTGGCAGGGCGCTTTGCGCTGAGCTCGCGGTCCTCGGTGAGGCGAGGAGGTGCCTCGACACCCTTGAATAGCACCTTCCAGACGTCTTTGTGCGTCGTGTCGAAGAGCTCTCGCAGCGTCTGGTGCTCGGCCGGGTCGAACTCCCATAAATTGAATGCCCGTCTTTGACACGGGAGGATCCGGCGGAAGAGCATGACTTGGACCACGTTGACGAGCTTGATTTTCTTGCTCATCATGTTTTTGATGCAAGTCTGGAGTCCGGTCAGCTCTACCGAGGAACCCCAGGATAGGCCCTTCTCTTTCCAGGAGGTCAGCCGCATGGGGATTCCGGGTCAAAATTTAGGGGCCGCCACCCAGTTGGTGTCGCGCGGCTCGGTGATGTAGAACCACCCCGACTGCCAACCCTTTATGGTCTCCACATAGGAGCCTTCAAGCCAGCTGACGTTGGGCATTTTGCCCACCATGGCGCCTCCGCACTCCGCTTGCTAGCCGACCACCACCTTCGGTTTAACATTGAAGGTCTTCAGCCACAGGCCGAAGTGGGGCTTGGTGCGGAGGAAGGCCTCGCACAGAACGATAAACACCGAGATGTTGAGAATGAAATTGGGGGCCAAATCGTGAAAATCCAGCCCGTAATAGAACATGAGCCCGCGGACAAACGGGTGGAGGGGAAATCCCAGTCCGCAGACGAAGTGGGTGAGAAAAACCACCCTCTCATGGGGTTCTGGAGTAGGGATGATCTGCCCCGCATTAGGCAGTCGGTGTGCATTATTCGCTGCCAGATATCTGGCTCCTTGTAGCTTTGTGATGTTCTCCTGCGTGACGGAGGAGACCATCCACTTGCCTCCCGCTCCGGACATGCTTGGAGTGGTTTGAGGGGAAAACGCGAGCTTGGGCGCTGGAGCTCGAGTGCGCAAGAATGGATGAGCAAGGGGGAAGAAGGAGTGGGTAAAAAGGGTGAATCCTTGTCCCTTTATAAGGGCGGAAGAGGCTATGCGCCTCCCCACCTACCTGATAAACTCGCTTATTTCCCAAGCGCCGTAATTGATGGCGCGGTTGGGTTACCCACACCCGTATTGATGAGAATCCCGTGATAAGGGGTCATGATCTCTGCTTCGACAAGACGTGCCAAGGAAACCGCCTCGTGTTATGTGCAGTGGCTGGTTGAGAAAAACGGTTCAAATAATGACCGGGCCGTGGTGTGATGTCATGCTGCAAAATGCGTTAGCAGATTAGATTTGTGGAAATATTATTCTCTCTACAGTGGAATGTGGAATTTGTTTTGCAGAGCCGGACACTATCCTTGTGTTCAAAATCTTCTATGGAGTATTCGGAAGAGGAACCCGCCTTGCAATGCCGAAGACAATCTGCGCGCCGGACTCATAGTCATTGAAGCCTGGTTGAGGGGCTACTAAGGGAGTCCTAAATTAGGGGGTCCTCGGACAGCCGGACTATATATTTCTGCCGGACTGTTGGACTATGAAGATACAAGATTGAAGACTTCGTCCCGTGTCCGGATGGGACTCTCCTTGGTGTGGAAGGCAAGCTTGGCAATACGGCTATGTAGATCTCCTCCCTTATAACTGACTCTGTGTAACGCTAGCCCCCTCCGGTGTCTATATAAACTGGAGGGTTTAGTCTGTAGGACAACAACAATCATACCATAGGCTAGCTTCTAGGGTTTAGCCTCTACGATCTCGTGGTAGATCAACTCTTGTAATACTCATATCATCAAGATCAATCAAGCAGGAAGTAGGGTATTACCTCCATCGAAAGGGCCCGAACCTGGGTAAACATCGTGTCCCCTGTCTCCTGTTACCATCCACCTTAGACGCACAGTTCAGGACCGCCTACCCGAGATCCGCCGGTTTTGACGCCGACACCTTGCAAGGACAAAGCCCAAATCACCCAGAGCCAAAGAGTGTTAGGCATCATTGAAGTCTTTCTATACGCATGACCTGAAGACTTGTTACAATTGAGGACTGTGCATCCTCCAGCCAGTTAGGCGTCACGTTCTAAGGATCCAAGAGTCATTGTGGACCACCAGTGAACGGAGTCTGCCAGGGAGGCTTAGTAGTTCTAGATATCTTTACACATAATAAAACCCTGCTCATGAAAAATCTTCACAAATTCTTCAACAGACATGATATTCCCTGGGTCAACTTGATCTGGGAAACATACTATAATGATGGAAAATTACCAGGGGACAACATGATTGGATCATTCTGGTGGAAGTCCAACTTAGCTCTCATTGATCAGTACAAAGCTATTGCTAGATGTAATGTGGGATATGGTGTCAGTGCTTTCTTTTGGGATGATCTATGGAGCCAAGCAATACTTAAACACCAATTTCCTCACTTGTTCTCTTTTGTCAGAAACCCCCAGCTGAATATTCAACAAGTATTGCAGACTGAGTATCTGCAGGATTTATTCTTCCTCCCCTTGACAACTGAAGCCTATGAGGAATTCTTACAAATGGAAGACATTTGTATAGCCATGAGACAATCTGAGCATTTAGACTCTTTACACACATGGAGTTACATTTGGGTGACTGAGCACTATTCCTCCATCGAAGCATATAATGTCTTAATTGGTCACAAACAGACACCCCCACACTTCAACTAGATCTGGCAGAGTTCATGCCAACCAAAGCATAAAGTTTTCTTCTGGCAACTTCTTCATGATCGAGTCAACACCAGAAACTTACTTAGAAGGAAGAATTTTTTGTTGGAGGATTACAACTGTGCTGTTGGAGGCTGCCAACAAGAAGAAACACTGCACTATCTCTTTTGGGGCTGTCCATTTGTTCAACAATGCTGGGACTTCATTTGTCCAACAAGAGCTCTAAACCTGTCTGTGTTAGAAGCGTTCCAAGACCTCGAAGAAAAGCTAAGGTATCCATTTTACATGGATATAATCATTCTTGGAGCATGGGCCATTTGGATCACCAGAAACAATAAGATTTTTGAAAATATTGCACCTTCATTCCAAGGGTGGAAGTTCATATTTCTGGAGGAACTGAAGCTTCTCAAATATAGAATGAGGAAGAAGCATGAGAGACAATTTTCAGTTTGGCTTGATAGCATGTTGTAATTACTTTGTTCTTAGGCTAGTTGGTTGTTTAGTTTTTTCTTTCTTCTTCTTTTTTCTTTCTTCCTTTGTTTCCTAGGTTTTAGGCTTTTAGTCTTTTTGTTTCTTGGGCTTACCTCAAGCCTTTCAGACATCTTTGTTTCTCTGCGTTATTTATTAATAAAAATTGCAGTGGGGTTTTACCCTACTGTTTATAGTCTTTTTTTGTGAACGGAGTCTGTAAAGGTTTGGAAGTCTACCTTGAAGACTTACCAGAGTGATTGGGCGAGGACTGGGTGTCCTTAGCTCAAGGGGAATAAGGTGAAGAAATAGTCTTCTGAGTTTATTCTCAGCCTCCCTAATCATACGTACAGTTGTCACAACAACTAGAACTGGTCTACCAAATCCTTGTCTTCACCAAGCAACTGGTTCTACCCCCTACTTCCTTTACATTTCAGTTTGTCTTCATGAAGTCATTGCTCACTTGCCTGATCCATTTGACTTCACTTTGTGAAGACTATTACCTGTTTGGCTTCATACTGTCTTCCATTCTGATCCATTCCACCTAGTTGTTGTTAGTCTTTGTGCTTTCTCTATATTTCTTACTTGACTATGGCTTGTCTAGTGTAGTTCATCTTCCGCTGCATATCATATAGGTTCATTCCAACAGTTTGTCTTCAAAGACCTCATGTTTTGAAGACTCATAAAAATCACCTATTCACCCTCTCTAGTCAATAACTATAACTTTCAACCCTCGTCCACGCCAAGAGCGACATCACCATCGTCACTATGAAGAAGAAAAATGCTACGACAAGCTCAAGTTCACCATGCCCAAGTTCTCTGGAAGCGTCGATCCCGAAGAATACCTGATACGTCTCCAACGTATCTATAATTTTTATTGTTCCATGATACTATAGTATCAATCATGGATGTTTTATATGTGGTTATATGCTATTTCATATCATTTTTTGGAACTAAACTACTAACATAGTGCCCAGTCCCAGGTACTATTTTTTTGCTTGTTTTTGGCTTTTCAGAAAATCAATATCAAACGAAGTACAAACAAAGAAAATATTTGGACTAATTTTTCTGGACCGGAAGGCACCCACGAAGGTTTGGGAGAAAACCAGAAGAGCCACGAGGGAGCGACAAGCTTGTAGGGCACGCCCCGGGGGGACCTGAGCTTGTGGGACCCTAGTGGAACCTCTTGACCTAATTCCACCTCTATAAATTCCCAAATATTCCCTATATACCAGAGAGCCACCCGGAAAAAAAATTGCGCCACCGCAAGCTTCCGTTCTTCCATGATCCCATCTAGAGGCCTTTTTCGGTACTCCGCTGGAGGGGGAATCGATCACGAAGGGCTTCTACATCATCCTTGTAGTTCACCACAGACCTATGGGTCCATAGCTACTAGCTAGATGGCTTCTTCTCTCTCTTTGATCTTCAATACCATGTTCTCCTCGATGTTCTTGGAGTTCTATCCGATGTAATCTTCTTGTGCGGTGTGTTTGTTGGGACCCGATGAATTGTGGGTTTATAATCTAAATATTCATGCGAAGTAATTGGGTCTTTCCTGAACTTTATTATGCATTATTGTTATAATTTTGTATTTCGTTTCGATCTATCCATTTGATTTGGCCAACCAGATTGATTCATCTTTAGTGGGAGAGGTGCTTTGTGATGGGTTCAATCTTACGGTGGTTGATAACCCACAAGTATAGGGGATCAATTGTAGCCTCTTTTGATAAGTAAGAGTGTCGAACCCAACGAGGAGCTAAAGGTAGAACAAATATTCCCTCAAGTTCTATCAACCACTGATACAACTCTACGCACGCTTGACGTTCACTTTACCTAGAACAAGTATGAAACTAGAAGTACTTTGTAGGTGTTTTTGGATAGGTTTGCAAGATAATAAAGAGCGCGTAAATAAAAACTAGGGGCTATTTAGATAAAGACACAACTAAGTTAGTTTTAGTAAAGAGCTTTTTGTCACGAGAAAGTTATTTGTCCCTAGGCAATCGATAACTAGACCGGTAATCATTATTGCAATTTTATATGAGGGAGAGGCATAAGCTAACATACTTTCTCTTCTTGGATCATATGCACTTATGATTGGACCTCTAGCAAGCATTTGCAAATACTAAAGATCATTAAGGTAAAACCCAACCACAGCATTATAAGGCATCAAGTCCTCTTTATTCCCATACACAGACAACCTACTTACTCGGGTATATGCTTCTATCACTCACGCCACCCACCATAAGCAAATCATAAACATTTGAAAACCCTACAGCGGGGACCCCTCACGCTTGCACGACACGGAGAGCACCACAGGACAACACCAATAATAAAACATGCAACTCAAACTAATCACGATCATCAATTAACCCATAGGACAAAACAGATATACTCAAACATCATAGGATAGCCATACATCATTGGGAAATAATATATAGCATTGAGCACCATGTTTAAGTAGAGATTATAACGGGTAAAAGAGGGGTTACACCACTTCATAGAGGGGGGAAGAGTTGGTGATGACGGCGGTGAAGTTGTTGGTGAAGATTGCGGTCACGATGATGGCCCCGGCGGCTCTTCGGTGCCACCGGAAGCGAGGGGGAGAGAGCCCCCTCTGGTCCGTGGTCTCCATGGCGTGCGGGGGGGCAAGAGCCCCTCCGAGATTGGATCTGTCTCTCTATTTCTGCGCTCCCAGATCTGGCCTTTCACCGTTTCTTTTATAACCGGAGATCCATAACTTCGATTGGGCTGAATTTTGGACACGATCTCTGTCTGGAAATTAGCTTTCTTGCGGCGAAAGAAGGGCTCCAACCGCCTTACGGGGTGGCCACGAGGGCCCAGGGCGCGCCTGACCCCCTGGGGCGCGCCCCCTGCCTCGTGGCCCCCTCGGGTATCGTCTCGCGTTGATTCCTCTTCCCAAAAATCACATATATTCCAAAAAAAATCTCCGTCAGTGTTTATCCTGTTTGGACTCCGTTTGATATGGTTTTTCTGCGAAACAAAAACATGCAACAAACAGGAACTGGCACTGGGCACTGGATCAATATATTAGTCCCAAAATAGTATAAAAAGTTGCCAAAAGTATATGAAAGTTGCATAATATTGGCATGGAACAATAAAAAAATATAGATAAGACGGAGACGTATCAGCATTCCCAAGCTTAATTCCTGGTCGTCCTTGAGTAGGTAAATGATAAAAAAGATAATTTTTGATGTGGAATGCTACCTAGCATAATCTTGATCACATAATCTAATCATGGCATGAATATTAAGACACGAGTGATTCAAAACAATAATATATCATTTGACATAGACAATAATACTTCAAGCATACTAATAAAGCAATCATGTCTTTTCAAAGTAACATAGCCAAAGAAAGTTATCCCTACAAAATCATATAGTCTGGCTATGCTCCATCTTCACCACACAAAATATTCAAATCATGCACAACCCCGGTTTTAGCCAAGCAATTGTTTCATACTTTAGTATTCTCAAACATTTTCAACTTTCACGCAATACATGAGCGTGAGCCATGGACATAACACTATGGGTGGAATAGAATATGATAATGGAGGTTGTGTGGAGAAGACAAAAAGGAGAAAGTCTCACATCGACGCGGCTAATCAACAGGCTATGGAGATGCCCATCAATTGATGTCAATGTGAGAAGTAGGGATTGCCATGCAACGGAGGCACTAAGAGCTAGAAGTGTATGAAAGCTCAAACTGGAAACTAAGCGGGTGTTCATCCAACTTGCTTGCTCATGAAGACCTCGGGCATTTGAGGAAGCCCATCATCGGAATATACAAGCCAAGTTCTATAATGAAAATTCCCACTAGTATATGAAAGTGATAACTCAAGAGACTCTCTATATGAAGAACATGGTGCTACTCTGAAGCACAAGTGTGGTAAAAGGATAGTAACATTGTCCCTTCTCTCTTTTCTCTCATTTTTTAATTTTTTTCTTCTTTTTTTTCTTTTTAGGCTTCTTTGGCCTCTCTATTTTTTGGGGCTTCTTTGGCCACTTTTATTTTGATAACCTCCCATGGGACAATGTTCTAATAATGATGATCATCACACTTTTATTTACTTACAACTCGATACTAGAACAAAGATATGACTCTATATGAATGCCTCCGGCGGTGTACCGGGATGTGAAATGATCTAGCGTAACAAAGATATCAAAAAACGGACAAGCCATGAAAATATCATGTTGGCTATCTTACGATCATGGAAAGCAATATGACAATGAAGGCTCAAGTCATGAATATGATGATGATGGAAGTTGCATGGCAATATATCTCGGAATGGCTATGGAAATGCCATGATAGGTAGGTATGGTGGCTGTTTTGAGGAAGATATAAGAGGCTTATGTGTGATAGAGCGTATCGTATCACGGGGTTCGGATGCACCGACGAAGTTTGCACCAAATCTCAAGGTGAGAAAGTGCAATGCACGGTACCGAAGAGGCTAGCAATGATGGAAGGGTGAGAGTGCGTATAATCCATGGACTCAACATTAGTCATAAAGAACTCACATACTTATTGCAAAAATTTAGAAGCTATTGAAACCAAGTATTAGACGCATGATCCTAGGGGAAGGGTTGGTAGGATGTAACCATCGTGCGATCCCGACCTCCACACAAAGGATGACAATCAAAAAATAAATCATGCTTCGACTTCGTTACATAACGGTTCACCATAAGTGCATGCTTCGGGAATCACAAACCTCAACAGAAGTATTTCAACTAATCCACAACTACTCACTAGCACAACTCTAATATCACCACCTTTATATTGCAAAACTATTGCAAGGAATCAAACATATCATATTCAGTGATCTACAAGTTTTATGTAGGATTTTATGACTAACCATGTGAATGACCAATTCCTGTCATCTCTCTAAATAGATATAAGTGAAGCAAGAGAGTTTAATTTTTTCTACAAAAGATATGCCCATGCTCTAACAAATATAGGTGAAGCAAAAGAGCATTCTACAAATGGCGGTTTTCTATTTGAAGAGAAACAGGCAATCCATACTTCAAATGATATAAGTGAAGCACATGAAGCATTATATAAAGCCATACTCAAAAGATATAAGTGAAGTGCAAAGAGCATTCTATAAATCAACCACCTATCTCATACCAGCATGGTGCATAAAATAAAAGTGAAAACTAAATGCAAAAGACGCTCCAAGATTTGCACATATCGCATGAACGAAACGAATCCGAAAACATACCGATACTTGTTGAAGAAAGATGGGATGCCTTCCGGGGCATCCCCAAGCTTAGACGGTTGAGTCTCCTTGAATATTTACTTGGGGTGCCTTGGGCATCGCCAAGCTTGAGTTCTTGCCTCTCCTCCTTCTCCTCACATCGATACCTCCTCGATCTTCGAACACTTCATCCACACAAAACTCAACAGAAAGCTCGGTAAGATCCGTTAGTATAATAAAGCAAATCACTACTCTAAGTACTGTTGGAAACCAATTCATATTTTGTTTTTGCATTGTAGCTACTATAATATAACTTTTCCATGTCTTAATCCACTAATAGAAATCGATAGTTTCATCAAAACAAACAAACTATGCATCAAAAACAGAATCTGTCTTAAACAGGACAGTCTGTAGTAATCTGAACATTCACCATACTTCTGGTACTCCAAAAATTCTTCCACAATTAGGAAAAATAAAAAATTTGTATATCAAGATAGTGCAAAAAGTTTCAGAACCGTTTGACGTTCCAGTAAAAAATGTAAAATCGCACACTACAGCCAAAGTTTCTGTCCTGCACCGCACAAACCAACAAGCATTGTAAACATCCTAAAGGAAAACCTTGGCACATTATTTTTATAATACAATGGAATTGTACAATGGGATAATTATTTTTGTTGAAAAGTTTCTGTAATCAAGATTCACAAAGTTTCCGTGAGCATGAACAAAGTTCAAGGAGCAACCCCACTTCAACAATGCTTGTCTCTCTCACTTTCACTTTCCTTTTTGAAAAGTTTTGGGTTCCCCTCTTTTTTTTAAACTTTATAAAAGCACTCAACAGAAATAAATGACTCTCTAAAACTTCCGGGTTGTCTCCCTGGCAGCGCTTTCTTTTAAGCCATTAAGCTAGGCATATAGTGCTCAAGTAATGGATCCACCCGGATCCCAAGGTATATCAAAGCCAATTTTAATTAACAATGATTTGTGATTTAGTAGTGAGCACAAAGTAACATGTATCATGCAACAACGAAGTCTAACTCTCTTCCTATGCATCGGCATGTCATATAAGAACAATTCATGCACACAAAGTAAAGGCCAATGCATAGCATAAGAAGTTTCTTGCAATTTTATCATATTGGAAACATGGAGAGGCGGAGATGTAGTTTGATGAGGACATGACTACCTTGGATACGAAAAAAAATATTGCATACATGCATATTTGTCAGGTGATTTCTAGTGTCAACTATTCAATAATCTATTTATATTATCCAGAACAAAAATACTTCACACACTTTTGTGTTTTGTCTAATTGCAGGTGTATGGGACATTTGTACGATCCACATATGAAGATAGGGGAAAAGGAGAAGTTTAAGTTGTGTTCAAAAAGTCCTCTCACGTCACTTTTGGGCCAAGAGAAGATAGAGTCCAAGTCTCTCACGTTCTGGATTCAGATTCGGACTGCACAGACATACCTGACTCAAAACGCCAAGAACTTTTTCATACGGACTCCGAATTGGGTGATTCTTTTTTTGTTGGAAAGTAGATTTTATCCTCTTTCCAAACCAATTGGAATCACCTTTAAATTCATCCGGAGCATTGAGATATGGACGAAACAATCTGACGCTGCAGCAGAATCCGAGTCAAACAACAAGTCCAAAGGTGTTGCATCACCTCCACTTGGGCCCATGAGCCTTGTACGACCTAGGGTTGGTTTTAGGCTGCCTTGGGACATCCTCCCACCTCCTTGGCCGCCACCCCTTGCTCTTATATAAGTAGATCCACCTAGTAGCTTTTTCCTGGGGATTTGTTTAGTTAAAAGTTAGCCATTGCAACTTCGTGTACTTCGTTTGTGTCCAACGACCAGACCAAGACCGCTTACGGATCCCCACCTTTATTAATACTTCATTTATATTTGCAATATTCAGATTGCATTATCATATTCTTGCTTATTCTTCGATTGCTTGCAGGGATAGACCTTCATGGTCAGGTTGATTGTGCTGCGGCGTGGTCAATAACCTCTCGGAGTTGGTTTAGCGATTGCTAAGGCGCAACGTCGTGCACGTTTGTAGTCGGATCGTCAAAGTCGTCTCCACCAAATTGATAGTTATCATCTCATCGAAAGATCGGGACACCCTTTGCCTCTATCATAGTTCCTCTCTCATAATAATTGCAAGTAGGAGCAGCAAGCACATGCATATTACATTCATCAAAATCATCATGTGCAACGGTAGAATGCAACCCATCAACATAATCCTTAATAAGAGCAAACTTCTCCGATATAGTGTAGTTTGGAGAATTCAAAAATATAATAGGACTATTATGTGTGGGTGCAATAGCAACAATTTCATGTTTAACATAAGGAACTATAGCAAGTTCATCTCCATAAGCATCATTCATATTGGCATCATGGCCACAAGCATAGCAAGCATCAAGTTCATCAAAAAGGGGTATTTCAAGAGAATCAACGGGATCATAACAATCATCATAGCATTCATCCTTCGGTAAGCACGAAGGGAAATTAAACAATGTATGAGTTGAAGAGTTACTCTCATTAGAAGGTGGGCACGGGTGATCAATCCGCTCTTCCTCCTTTTGTTCTTCGCTCTCCTCCTCATCTTTTTCATCTAATGACCGCACCGTTTCAGTAATTTCTTCTTCCATAGTTTCCTGCAAAATATTAGTCTCTTCTTGGACAGCAGAGACTTTCTCAATAAATGCATCAATATCGGAATTGTATTCATAATTCTCATAATAATATTTAAGGATAGCTAAATTTTCAGGTCTGTAAACAGCATGATCAAGATTTTCACACTCTTTAAACAAAGATTCAATTTCATAAGCACCTATAAAAGCAATGAATTCTTCTATTTGTTCCACATCATAGTAATCATATATACCATTAGCATAAGAAGCCAAGGTTTTATCATCATTAAATTTGCATGAAAAGGGAAGCTGTGGAGCCTTCATCCTAGAGCAACAAGTATAATCATATCTCAAGCTTAGTTGCCTAGCATACCAACACAACATATAAATTTGATCCCATAATAGTTTCCCTTTTTGAGTCAAGCGATAATCCCTAAAGTATTCACGTTGATCCAACGTGTCTCCCATTACAAAGTTGAATGGGGTTTTCTCATGATTATCAAAGTAGTACATAATACCTTTCACATAATAAGCATCGAGGGTTTTAGGAGGTTCCCCATCTCCATGAGTAGCAAGTGAACCTAATTTTTTTGGTATTTCGTGTTCCATATCCATAACTAAAGATAGATAACAACTTAGAACAAAAAATAAAAATTACTTAGTGATAAAGCAAACAAGCACACACGAGAATATTCACCCCACGCTATAACTCCCCGGCAACGGCGCCAGAAAAAGGTCATGATAACCCACAAGTATAGGGGATCAATTGTAGCCTCTTTCGATAAGTAAGAGTGTCGAACCCAACGAGGAGCTAAAGGTAGAGCAAATATTCCCTCAAGTTCTATCGACCACCGATACAACTCTATGCACGCTTGACGTTCGCTTTACCTAGAACAAGTATGAAACTAGAAGTATTTTGTAGGTGTTTTTTGATAGGTTTGCAAAATAATAAAGAGCGCGTAAATAAAAACTAGGGGCTGCTTAGATAAAGACACAACTAAGTTAGTTTTAGTAAAGAGCGTTTTGTCACAAGAAAGTTATTTGTCCCTAGGCAATCGATAACTAGACCGGTAATCATTATTGTAATTTTATATGAGGGAGAGGCATAAGCTGACATACTTTATCTTTTTGGATCATATGCACTTATGATTGGAACTCTAGCAAGCATCCTCAACTACTAAAGATCATTAAGGTAAAACCCAACCATAGCATTATAAGGCATCAAGTCCTCTTTATTCCCATACGCAAACAACCTACTTACTCGGGTATATGCTTCTGTCACTCACGCCACCCACCATAAGCAAATCATAAACATATTGCAAACTCTACAACGGGGATCCCTCACGCTTGCGCGACACGGAGAGCACCATAGGACATCACCAATAATAAAACATGCAACTCAAACCAATCACGATCATCAATTAACCCATAGAACAAAACAGATCTACTCAAACATCATAGGATAGCCATACATCATTGGGAAATAATATATAGCGTTGAGCACTGTCGGATTTCGGGTTCCGGCAGACCCTTGAGGTTCGAACTCTGGGGTGCGCGCAGAGATTACGCCTCCTACCTACCTGTACCCCTCCGACTCGCAAGGATCTAGGCTACCAGAAGAACAACACATGAGACACAGGGTTTATACTGGTTCGGGCCATCGATGTGGTGTAATACCCTACTCCAGTGTGGTGGTGTGGTGGATTGCCTCTTGGGCAGATGATGATGAATAATACAAGGAAGAACAGCCTCGCGAGGGTCTGTTCTTGGCCGGGGCGATGAACTGCAAGGAGGAGTTCAGTCACCCTTCTCTCTCTCTCTGGATCCTAGCTGATTAGATTTCTCGATGCCTCTACCCTGGGGGTGGCTAGTCCTATTTATAGGCAAAGGCCCTGGGCCTCTTCCCCAAATATTGAGCGGGAAGGGCGCTAACAATTGGCCATTTTGAAGGGGAACATCTGGTACACTTATCCTGACTAAAGTTGGTCCTCGCCTGCCAAAGGCTCTGGTGGCGACGCCGGCTTGGGCTCCACCATGACTTCCTTCCTTCCGTTGGACTGGTCTTGGTCTTGTTGCACCGAAACGTGTGCCTTTGCTTGATGCTATTGCCTGCGCTTGCCCCCTTTGCACCAAAGAGGAAAGGAGAACACTGCGCGGGCTGGCGCCCTTGGTCGTCATGGCTTGCGTCATGGGCACCTCGTGAGGTACCCCGCTTTGATCTCTCCGCCTCCTCGCGAGCCAGCCTGATGAGGCCGTGCCTGAGGAAGCTCCGTGTCGTCCGCCCCGCGAGGCTTGGCCCCTTGCGAGGGTCTTGAGTCTGTGTTGATGAAGATGGGCCGTGCTGGGCCCCCTTTTGAGCCACGCCGCAGGCCGCAGGCAGGCAAGTCTGTGGACCCCCGTTCCTAGAACACCGACAGTAGCCCCCGGGCCCAAGGCGCACCCGGACTTGGCCGTGCAGGGAGGCGAAAGGACTAGGGCGAAGCGCCGCGGGCCCTAACAGCCTGCGGCCTTGGGTGCCGCGTGGCGGTTGATTGGACGTGGGCGTCTCCGCTTCCCCACGACGCCTCGGCATCTGCACGTATTGGACAAGTCCCTGCATGCAAAACGGGTCATGATTACCTGAGATCGTGGAGGCCGACAGTTGGCCTTCGCCGGCTATAAGTACGGAACGGCGCGCGCCCTTCCAGTCCATCCCCCTTGCTTCTCCTTCTTCTTCATGGCGCTGTCGAGGAGGTTCTCGGCCGTAGAGAAAGGGAAGGCTCGCCAGGTTGAGCCTGCCTCTCCCCCGCCCAAGCGCGGCCGAGGGCGCCCTCGCAAACATCCTGTGGCCACTACGACAGCCCTCCACGGCCGTGGAGGTGATTTCCAGCTCGGTGACGGGCGGGCAGCGGCGACCGGGGGGAGCACCTCAGTCGCGCATCCCCCTAGGCCACGTTCTCGCGCGGCAGAGGTGCTGCCGGAGTTCGTTGTGTGGTCGGCGGAGCCGACTAGCACCCGGCTTCATCTTCCTTGCTTCCTCCTCGACGAGCTCCCGGCCGGCGCCCCGGGCGGCCTCTGGCTTCAAGCAGATGGCTGCTGCAGCCGGGCCTCATGGGCTTCACTGGAGGTCTCCGCGGCTGGGAGCCTGGCCTTGGCCCTCGGTTGGCAGACGTTTGCCCGCGCGCGGGGCCTGAGCCGTCGGTGCACCCTGCACTTCAAGTTTGACGGCGATGCCACCCTCTTCGTGAGGGTGTTCGGGGAAGATGGTCGCCGCGCAGGGTGCTGCCCTGAGGACGACGACCGCGGCCGGGGACCCAGCCCCGGCGATGATAGAGAGGACAGCGCTCGCGTGATTGGCGGTGCTCAGGGTTCCCCAAGCTTCACCGGTTCTTCCTCAGGCGGTGACTCTTCTAGCGGTGGCCGCGGCCAGCCTCCATGCCGCCGTACCTGCTTGGGAGGTGGTAGCGCGTCTGCCCACCGTCGCGCTTCGGTGAAGCACGAGAGGGAGTCTGCCTAAGTCCTGGAGGCGGCTCGAGTCTTCCCTGCAGGCCGGTGTGAGGCGAGCTGCGCCCGATTTGCTCTTTCTTTTCCTTTGTCCTGCATAAAAAGACAATAGCGTGGGGCCCCGCGGGGGCGTGTTTGGGTTATTGCTGTTAATCACTGCTTTGCTTTCGCTATCGTGCCTTCCGGCTACGTGCCCATGTGTAGATAGTTTCCGACCCCAGCCGTGGGGGGGGGGGGGGCGACCGACCCAGGCCCTGTGTTCGTGTCGCGGTGCCCGTGGGGCACGGACTGGAGGGGTGCTCCTGTAATGGACCCTGGTCGCGAAACCTTTGAACGGGTAGGATAGAAACACTCACGAGGGCGCTCGGCTGCCCCCTCCCCTCACGAGGCCTTGCATAAGAGAAATCGAGGCAGGAGAGTGAAAAGTCGAAGAACCATAAGTCAAAGGCGGCAATAGCTCCAATAAAACTTCGAATGAGAATGAACAAGCCAACTGCGGAAAGCAAATGAAAAAGCCACGTCCGGCACATAATCTAGTCTTTGACGTCTTCTCACCAGCGCGGAGTTAAGTGCTGCCACTGGGTGTGGGAGGGAGCCCCAGGGCCTGAGGCCGGCGCTCCTGAGACTCCGGGGCGTGTACAGCCCCAACTCATTATTACGTGAGAGTGTCACGGGCGGCGAGCTTCACAGGTGTTGGCCTTCTTCACAGGCTCCGGGCCTTTCTTAGGGGGAACGAGCTTCACGGGCATTTGCCCTCTTCACAGGCTCTGGGCCTTTACCAAAAAGGATAATCTTCACAGGCGTTCGGCTTCTTCACAGGCTCTGGGCCTTTTCCAAAAAGGATAATCTTCACAGGCGTTCTCCTTCTTCACAGGCTCTGGGCCTTTTTAGGGGTAGAACCTCCGGAGGTGCTGGATGTTCCACGCGTTCTGGACCGGCACCCCCTCCTGAGTCTCCAAGCGCGCGGAGCCAGCCCTGGAAACATGAACAACCTTGAACGGGCCCTCCCACATGGGAGAGAGCTTGTGCAGTCCCTCCCTAGAGAGGACCCGCGTGAGCACGAGGTCTCCTACCTCGAGAGTTCTGGGGCGGATGTTGCGGCAGTGATATCGTCGCAGTGCTTGTTGGTACCTCGCCGCCCGCAGCGCGGCGGCGTTCCTCCCCCAGCACGAGGTCCATCCCCCGCATGGCGTCCTGCTGCGCCTCATCGAACGCCAGGACCCGCGCAGAGCGACGTCTGACCTCGTGAGGGAGGACCGCTTTGGCTCCGTAGACCAGGAAGAACGGGGTCTCTCCCGTTGGCTTGGTCGCGGTTGTGCGGATGGACCACAACACGGACAGAAGCTCGTCGTACCAACCTCTGCCGCAGGCCTCCAGCTTCTTCTTGAATGTCCTGGTCTTGAGGCCCCTCAGGACCTCTGCGTTGGCTCGCTCCGCCTGGCCGTTGCTTCGGGGGTGTGCCACCGAAGCGTAGCATATCTGCGTCCCAAGGTTAGCACAGTATGTTTTGAAGAGTTTACTGGTGAACTGCGAACCGTTGTCTGTGATGATGCGGTTTGGCACCCCGAACCGGCTCACGATGCCCCTGATGAACTTGACCGCGGAACCCGCAGGGATGGTGCGGACGGCCTCTACTTCAGCCCACTTGGTGAACTTGTCCACGACGACGTAGAGGTAGCGGTAGCCCCCTGGCGCCCGAGGAAACGGGCCTAGGATGTCCAGCCCCCAGACTACAAATGGCCATGAAAGAGGTATAGTCTGCAGGCCTCCCGCCGGCTGATGGATCTGCTTGGCGTGGAACTGGCAGGCCTCACAAGCCTTCACCAGTTCGACGGCGTCATTGAGTGCGGTGGGCCAATAAAACCCACTGCAAAACGCCTTGCCGACGAGGGTCCGTGATGATGAATGATGTCCACAGTCTCCGCCGTGTATGTCTTCCAGCAGTTCCTTTCCTTGCTCCCTGGAGATGCAGCGTAGGGATACATCGTTTGGTCGCTTCCGGTAGAGCTCTCCATCCTTGATGCAGTATGCCGTGGCCTGCCGTGCCACGCGCTCCGCTTCCTCCTCCTTCTCCGGCAGGATCCCTTGTGTTAAGTAACTTCGGAGCTCCGTGATACAGCACCCCTCCTGAGGTTCCATCATCAGGAGCAGGCGCACTCCTGAGGCCGGGCCACAGACCGGGGCTCCCGAGGCAGGTGGCTGGGGGAGCTCTTCTCGAGGTTGAGCCGTGTTTGACAATGACGGCAGGGCTGAGGGCTTGAAGAGCCGCTCCTCGAAGATGCCAGGCTCCTGAGGTAGCCGCCTGGACGCCCGTCTGGCGATGTTGTCGGCCTCCTGATTGGTGCCACGGGGTACATGCTTCAACTCCAGCCCCCAGAACTGCTTCTCCATCTTGCGGACCTCTACAAGGTAGGCCTCCATGTGCACATCTTTTGGCTCGTACACCTTATTGGAGAAATTGACAAGGAGCTGCGAATCGCCCTTGATGGTGAGGCGTTTCACCCCCAGGGCAACTGCGGCCTTCAAGCCCGCTATCAGACCTTCATACTCCGCTATGTTGTTGGAGACCTTTTCGCCTTGCTGGAAACAGAGCTGTACTGCGTAGTAAAGCTTATCCTGAGTGGGCGATATAAGCACCGCCCGAGCCCCAGCACCATGCCTGGAGAATGCCCCATCGAAGTACATGACCCAGCCTTCCGGCGCCTCGCTCCCCGGGGAGAGGGACCGATCCTCGTCGGCCTTGAGGCCTGGTGCCTCCGTCCATTATGCCACAAAATCCGCTAATGCTGCTCCCTTGATGACTCTGGTCGTGCTGAATTCGAGCTAGAACACTTGCAGTTCTATGTTCCACTCGGCGACCCTTCCGGCCGAGTTAGGGCTCCTGAGCACTCTCTCCAAGGGGTATGACGAGACGACCTTGATGGGGTGACCCTGAAAATAGTGCCGCAGCTTGCGCGAGGCCACCAGTAGCGCGAGGAGGAGCTTCTGAGGCATGGGGTACCGTGCCCTCGCGTCTCGCAACACCGTGCTGACGAAGTATACTAGGTGCTCAACGAGGTTGGGTGCGTCAGTGCTTGTGGCGCCCTCTGGAGATAATGGCGCCTCCTGAGGCGATGAGGCCTCCGGAGGCTGACCATCTGGGTGAGGGGCTCCTTCCGCCTCCGGTGCGCTCCTCTGCGGCGGCTGATTCTCCTCAGCCGCCGTGGCGGTTCCTGTGGGCCTTCCCTGTTCCTATTTTGCCTTGTCCCGGGCCGCAGCTGTGGTTTTGATTCGACGCTCCTCCCTAACCGCCACCAGGGCTGCGCTGGCGGAGTAGGGAGTGGCGGCGAGGTAGAGCACCAGGGGCTCCTGAGGGTGCGGAGCTACCATAACCGGAGGGCTGGTCAGGTATCTCTTGAGATCTTGGAACGCCTTGTCGGCCTCTTCAGTCCATTCAAAGGGCCCCTTTCTCTTCATTAGCTGGAAGAATGGCAGCGCTCGCTCCCCTAACTTGGAGATGAAACGCCCTAGCGCGGTCACGCACCTAGTGAGCTTCTGCATTTCTCTGAGGGTCTTTGGCGGGCTCATGTCCTCGACCGCCTTGACCTTCTCCGGGTTAGCCTCGATGCCTCGGTGGGACACGAGGAAACCCAAGAGCTTGCCCGAGGGGACTCCGAACACACACTTCTCTGGGTTGAGCCGCAGGTTTACTGCATCGAGGCTCGCGAAGGTTTCCTCCAGGTCTTGTATTAGGGTCCTGGCCTTCCGAGACTTCACCACAATGTCATCTACGTAAGCCTCGACATTCTTCCCGAGTTGCGGGCCCAAGGTGATGTGCATCAGCCGCTGAAAGGTCGCCCCCGCATTACGCAGCCCAAATGGCATGCATGTGTAGCAGTACACCGGTGAGGAAGGATGTCTTTTCGATGTCCTCCACCGCCATCTTGATCTGGTGATACCCAGAGAAGGCATCCAAGAAGCATAGCAGGTCGCACTCTGCGGTGGAATCGACGATCTGGTCGGTGCGGGGGAGGGGGAACGGATCTTGCGGGCATGCCTTGTTGAGGTTGGTGAAGTCGACACACATGCGCTCCTTCCCTCCCTTCTTTGGCACCACGACGGGGTTGGCCAACCAATCCGGGTATCGGACCTCGCGAATCACCCCAGCGGCCTCTAGTTTGCGGGTCTCTTGGACGATGAAGGCTTGCTTCTCTATGGACTGCCGCCTTGCCTTCTGCTTCACGGGGCGCACGTTGGGGCACACGTTGAGGTGATGCTCGATTACGCTCCTAGGGATTCCCGCCAACTGGTCAGGCTCCCAAGCGAATACCTTCTTGTTTGCGTGCAGGAACTTGACCAGGGCCTCCTCCTGTTCGGGCTCGAGGTTGGCGCCTATGGTTAAAGCGGCGTTGGTGGACCCGTCCTCATCGACGGGTATCTGCTTGGTTTCTACCTTGTCTTGGGTGAACAACTGTTTCTTTTTAGCGGGTGCAGCCCCCTTGGGCTCGGGGGTCTCCGAGTTGGCGGGCTGTGCCGATGCCGCCGTCTTGAAGGCGAGCTTGAGCACTCGCAATACGTCTCCGGTGTCCCCGCGCACGGTGAGGACGCCGCTGCTCCCGGGCATCTTCATGAGGTTGTACGCCGGGTGCGTCGCGGCCATCAACTGGGCCAACGCTGGATAGCCGAGGATGGCGTTGTAGGGGAGGCCGATGGGGGCGATGTCGAAGTTGACCAGCTCCGTGCGGAAGTTGTCGTAGGTGCCGAAGGTCACTGGGAGCCGGATCTGTCCCAAGGAGCTGGATGACCCGCCCCCAACGCCTGAGAAGGGCTGGCTAGGTTGCAGCCGTTCCAGGGGTATGCAGAGGAGGTTGAAGGCTTCAACCGAGAGCACGCTGAGGCCCGCGCCGCCGTCGACGAGAGTTCTGGTGACGGCCACCTGGCAGATGGTGGGGGTGCACAGCATGGGGAGCGTGCCCGAGCCAGCCGAGTTGGTGGGGTGGTCCTCCGAGCCGAAGGTCAGGCCGGCCTTTGGAGCTGACCGGTCCAGGAAAGCCCCCTGCCGCATGGTAGCAGCGTTGACCCGGCGAATGAACGGCTTGACGTGGTGACTTGTAGGCAGCGCCTGTGAGCCGCCCAGGAGGGCTGCGACGACCGGGGGTGTTGGCGTAGCGTGTTGGGCGAGGAAGAGGCTGTGAATCTCTTCCCAGGAGGCCACGGAGGCTGCCGGTAGGTGGAGCAGCCATGCGCGCGGAGCGCCGGTGAGGGCCATGGGAAGCCAGTTGGCCATGACCCTACCATCACCTCCGGCTTCGAGGATGGCTTCCTCGTACGCCAGTAAGAAGGCCAGCGGATCAGTCGCGCCGCTGTAGCGCGGTGGCGTCGCTGGCTTGAACTTGTCGGGCCAGCGTACTCGTTGCAGGGCTGGGGCCAGGGCTCGGAGCCCCCTGGCCCCCGTGCTGGCACCGACGGCCGGAGCGGGCGGCGCGCTACTCATCGCGAAGCAGGTCGTGGCGGTGGAGGAAGGGAAAACTCTGGCGCACCCCTACCTGGCGCGCCAAATGTCAGATTTCGGGTTCCGGCAGACCCTTGAGGTTCGAACTTTGGGGTGCGCGTGGAGATTACGCCTCCTACCTACCTGTACCCCTCCGCCTCGCAAGGATCTAGGCTACCAGAAGAACAACACAGGAGACACAGGGTTTATACTGGTTTGGGCCACCGATGTGGTGTAATACCCTACTCCAGTGTGGTGGTGTGGTGGATTGCCTCTTGGGCTGATGATGATGAATAATACAAGGAAGAACAGCCTCGCGAGGGCCTGTTCTTGGCCGGGGCGATGAACTGCAAGGAGGAGTTCAGTCGCCCTTCTCTCTCTCTCTCTGGATCCTAGCAGATTAGATTTCTTGATGCCTCTACCCTGGGGGTGGCTAGTCCTATTATAGGCAAAGGCCCTGGGCCTCTTCCCCAAATATTGAACGGGAAGGGCGCCAACAATTGGCCATTTTGAAGGGGAACATCTGGTACACTTATCCTGACTAAAGTTGGTCCTCGCCTGCCAAAGGCTCTGGTGGTGACGCCGGCTTGGGCTCCACCATGACTTCCCTCCTTCCGTTGGACTGGTCTTGGTCTCGTTGCACCAAAACGGGTGTCTTTGCTTGATACTCTCGCCTGCGCTTGCCCCCTTTGCACCAAAGAGGAAAGGAGGACACTGCGCGGGCTGGCGCCCGCCTGGCGCCCTTGGTCATCATGGCTTGCGTCATGGGCACCTCGTGAGGTACCCCGCCTTGATCTCTCCGCCTCCTCGCGAGCCAGCCTGATGAGGCCGTGCCTGAGGAAGCTCCGTGTCGTCCGCCCCGCGAGGCTTGGCCCCTTGCGAGGGTCTTGAGTCTGTGTTGATGAAGATGGGCCGTGCTGGGCCCCCTTTTGAGCCACGCCGCAGGCCGCAGGCAGGCAAGTCTGTGGACCCCCGTTCCTAGAATGCGGACAAGCACCATGTTTAAGTAGATATTACAACGGGTAAAAGAGCGGTTACACCGCTGCATAGAGGGGGGAAGAGTTCGTGATGACAGCGGTGAAGTTGCTGGTCAAGATTGCGGTGACGATGATGGCCCCGGCGGCACTCCGGTGCCACCGGAAGCGAGGGGGAGAGAGCCCCCCTCCTTCTTCTTCTTCCTTGACCTTCTCCCTCAATGGGAGAAGGGTTTCCCCTCTGGTCCATGGTCTCCATGGCATGGGAGGGGCGAGAGCCCCTCCGAGATTGGACATGTCTCTCTGTTTCTCTCTGTTTCTGCACTCCCAGATCTGGCCTTTCACTGTTTCTTTTATAACCGGAGATCCGTAACTCCGATTGGGCTGAATTTTGGACACGATCTCTATCCGAAAATTAGCTTTCTTGCGGCGAAAGAAGGGCTCCAACTTCCTTACGGGGTGGCCACGAGGGCCCCGGGCGCGCCTGACCCCCTGGGGCGCGCCCCCTGCCTCATGGCTCCCTCGAGCATCATCTTGCGTTGATTCTTCTTCCCAAAAATCACATATATTCCAAAAAAAATCTCCGTCAGTTTTTATCTTGTTTGGACTCTGTTTGATATGGATTTTCAGCGAAACAAAAAATATGCAACAAACAGGAACTGGCACTGGGCACTGGATCAATATGTTAGTCCCAAAAATAGTATAAAAAGTTGCCAAAAGTATATGAAAGTTGCATAATATTGGCATGGCACAATCAAAAATTGTAGATACGACAGAGACGTATTAGTGGTCTATCCCAGTGACACAAAGGGACAAGGCACATGTTTTTATTGTTGCCATTAAGGGTAAAACCATGGGGTTTATTCATATTAGTTGAGTTTAGTTTGTCAACATCATGTCATCCTGCTTAAGGCATTACTCTGTTTTTATTAACTTAATACCCTAGATGCATGCTGGATAGCGGTCGATGGGTGGAGTAATAGTAGTAGATGCAAGCTGGAGTCGGTGTCGTTTTCTTGGACGTGATGCATATATACATCATCATTGCCTTCAATATCATCATAACTATGCACTTTTCTATCAGTTGCCCAACAGTAATTTGTTCACCCACCATATGCTATGTGATGTAGGGTGCAACCCTAGGGGCCGATCTTTCATGATTTGGAGGGGATCCCACGAAGAACACAACAAACACACGAGCGGAAGCACGAGGGGAAACGAGAGGAAACACTCAAGTCAAAGAGAAATGATCACACATGTGCTAGATCCATGAACACAAAGAGAGATACATGATTCAAATCCAACAAAGGGGGGGGGGGGTACAAGTAACTAGTTCTTGTCCTAGAGGAGGTCTTGAATCCACTAGGGGATCTTCTCCTAGATGAAGGGCTTGAATCCACTTGGGGGATCTTCTCCTAGATGGAGGGCTTGGCCTCCAATGGAGTAGGTATGAAGTGGATGAGCAAAGCTCTATCTCTCGTATGAGCTAAACCAATGCTAGCCCTAGAAAGAGGAAGGAGGAGGAGTATTTATAGTCTAAGTGGGTGAAGGGGTACATGGGCCTCGGCCCAACACGCTGTGCACACACCAGCGTCGGTCGTCCGACAACTTCCGGACGTCCGGTGGCTCATGCGGGTCCGACCGTCCGATAGGGGTCGGACGTCCGACGTTTTGGCTCGGATGGGTCAGCGTCGGATTTTTGGTCTGTGTCGGACATCCGGTCATTGGTCATCCGGTGGCTATCGGACTTCCGTTAATTTCCCTTCTTTTGGGTGACATCGGATGTCCGGAGGGGCTCGGTCATCCGGACACTGGGTGGTGTCAGACTTCCAGTCTGCGTCGGTCGTCTGGCTGCTGTAACGCCCGCAGGCTAGGACTTTGGCTGGCTGGATGGTGCTTAAGGCGTCGGACGTCCGGCCTGGTCCGGCCGTCTGGTGGCTGGGAGTTTTCCGTCAACCCTTCTTCTTGGCTCTTGTACATGGTGTCCTCGCCGTCTTGTCCGTTGGATGTAGTTGCTTCGTGGCCTCCCTCCAATTACTTGATCAGACATAGTGTTTCTACTTGAGGTAGCAGCCATGTCTCACATGTGGGAAGTGGTAATTCGGAGAGGAGCGAGTTCACCTTAGTTTCGATAGCCCTTGCTCGAGCTCTTGTCATAGGTCCATGTGGTGTTTTAGGAGACGAAGGTAGGTCCATGGGGATGACCGTAGGATGCTCCACATCATCCCCCCCCCTTGGGAAAGATCCGACCTTGGATCAAAAGCCTCATCACCATAGTAGGGAGAGAGATCTTTGATGTTGAAGATGTCGCTCACTAAGTACTCGTCACGCGGGAGATCGATCTTGTAGGTGTTGTTGTTGTAGCGTGCTAGCACCTTGAAGGGTCCGTCTACTCGAGGTAGAAGTTTGGACTTGCGTTTGTTGGGGAAGCGTTCCTTGCGAAGGTGTAGCCACACAAGATCTCCTTGGTTGAATATCATGGGGTTCTTGTTGATGTTGATCTTGGTCGTGGGGCATTGGACTCGTTGCTCGATGGTGTTGTCGGTGTTCTGGGAACGGGGGTCCCTAGACTTGCCTGCCTGCGGCCCACGGCGTGGCTGCGCTAGCGGGCTTGTACGGCCCATCTTCATCAACAAGGCATTCAAAACCCTCGCGAGGGGCCAAGCCTTGCGAGGCGGACGACGCAATACCTCCTCAGGAGCGGCCTCTCCAGGCTGCCTCGCAAGGAGCGGAGATATCAAGGCGGAGCAAACCTCACAAGGCTCTGATGACGTGAGCCATGACGATCAGGATCAGGTAGGCGCCAGCGCGCGCAGCGTCCTTGTTTCCTCTTTGGTGCTAAGGAGGCCAGCGTAGGCGCGGAGTACCGAGGCATCAGGCAAAGGTTTCCACATCAGTGCAACGAGACCAAGACCACCAGGCCGGCAGGATGGAGGTCACCGTGGAGCCCAAGACAGCGTCATCGCCAGAGCCTTTCGCAGGCGAAGACCGCTTTTGTCAGGATAGCTTGTACTCGCTGTCCCCTTTCAAATTGGCCGCCATTGTTGGCTCCCTTCCCGCTCAATATTTGGGGAGAGGACCAGGAACTATATAAGTATAACTAGCCACCATGGTAGGGGGCATCGACTCCTCACCCACACAAGTTCAACAAGCATAAGAACACCTCAACCTCAGGAGGTTGTTCTTCCCCTTGTACTGTTCTTCATCAGCCCAAGAGGCAATCCACCACCACACACTGGAGTAGGGTATTACACCACAACGGTGGCCCGAACCAGTATAAATCTTGTGTCCCTTGTGTTGTGAGTTCGTCGAGTTCGTCAGCGAGATCTTAGCGAGCTAGGGCGTAGATCGGTAGGAGGGAAAGAACTTCGCGCGCACCCCAGAGTTCGAACCTTAAGGGTTTTGCTGGAACCCCAGATCCGACATTTGGCGCCCCAGGTAGGGGTGTGCCGTAGCTCCTCTCCACCAGCCTACGCTCCGCGCCACCACACTTCGCCCCCATGGCAGGTGCCCCGCCAGCTGCTCCAGCGGCCGGCGCTGACGACGGGGCCAGGGGCCCCGAGCCCTGGCCCCCGCCCTGCTGCGGGTGCAGCGGCCACCCAAGTTCAGGCCGGAGATGCCGCCACGCTACAACGGCGCGGCGGACCCGTCAGCTTTCCTGTTGGCGTACGAGAAGGCCGTCCTCGAGGCCGGAGGCGACGACAAGGTCATGGCCAACTGGCTCCCCATGGCCCTCGCCGACAAGCCACGCGCCTGGCTGCTCAACCTCCCTGGATCCACGGTGGCATCCTAGGGGGAGCTCCGCGACCTCTTCACTGCTCGCTACGCGGTAGCGGCGCACCACGCAGTCGCGGCCCTGCTGGGCGGCTCTCAAGCACCGCCTTCGGATCTCCAGGTCAAGCCGTTCCTCCGCCAGATTGGTGCCACTTCCAAGTGCCTAGGGGCTCCGCCGGGTTGGGCTGTACCGGAGGCCGACCTCACCTTCAGCTCAGAAGACCACCCCAACTCCACCGCCGGCACGGGCATGCTTCCGATGCTCTGCACGCCCACCATCTACCACGTGGCCGTCACCAAGACCCTCATCGACGGCGGTGCTGGCCTCAACTTTCTCTCCGTGGAAGCCTTCAACCTCCTTCACGTGCCGCTCGAGCGGCTCACCCTCAACAAGCCTTTCTCAGGAGCCCGGGGCAGATCCGCCTTCCCGTCACCTTCGGCACGCGCGACAACTACCGCAGTGAGCTGGTCGACTTCGACATCGCCCGCATCGGCCTCCCGTACAACGCTATCCTCGGGTACCCAGCTCTGGCCCAGTTCATGGCGGCGACTCATCCGGCCTACAACCTCATGAAGATGCCTGGAAGAAAAGATGTCCTCACCATCAAGGGGGACACCAAGGAGGCCGTGACGGCACTCAAGCTTGCCTTTAATACCGCAGCGGCGGCGCAGCCTGCCAGCGCCCGTACCCCCGAGGCCAAGGGGGCCACGCCTACCAAGAAGAAGCAGTTGTTCACCCAAGACAAGGCAGAAACCAAGCAGGTTCCGGTCAACGAGGACGGGTCCTTAGGAGCCACCTTCACCATAGGTGCCGGCCTCAACCAAGGTCAAGAGGAAGCATTGGTGAAGTTCTTGCGTGCAAATAAGGATATATTCGCGTGGGAGCCCAATCAGCTGGTAGGAGTCCCGAGAGAGGTGATTCAGCATCATTTAAGGGTATGCCCCAATGTACGCCCCATGAAGCAGCGGGCGAGACGACAGTTGTCAGCGTTCTGGGAACGGGGGTCCCCAGACTTGTCTGCCTGCGGCCTGCGGCGTGGCTCGAGTGGGGGCCCAACGTGGCCCATCTTCATCAACACAAGGCTCAAGACCCTCGCGAGGCGGACAACACGACGCTTCCTCAAGCACGGCCTCCTTAGGCTGGCTCGCGAGGAGGCGGAGAGATCAAGGCGGGTACCTCACGAGGTGCCCATGACGCAAGCCATGACGACCAAGGGTGCCAGGCGGGCGCCAGCCCGCGCAGCGTCTCCCTTTCCTCTTTGGTGCAAAGGGGGCAAGCGCAGGCGAGAGGATCAAGCAAAGGCACCCATTTCGGTGCAACAAGACCAAGACCAGTCCAACGGTGGGAAGGAGGTCACCATGGAGCCCAGGACGGCGTCACCACAGGGCCTTTGGCAGGTGAAGACCAACTTTAGTCAGGATAAGTGTACCAGATGTTCCCCTTCAAATTGGCCAATTGTTGGCGCCCTTCCCGCTCAATATTTGGGAAGAAGCCCATGGCCTTTGCCTATAAATAGGGCTAGCCACCCCCAGGGTAGAGGCATATTGGAATGATCTAGAATCCGATCTGATCGAGTACCAAGAAACCAGTAGAGGCATCTAGAGAGAGAGAGAGAAGGGCGATCGAACTCCCCCTAGCGGTTCATCCCCTAGCCAAGAACAGACCCTCGCGAGGCTGTTCTTCCTTGTATCGTTCTTCCTCATCAGCCCAAGAGGCAATCCACCCACCACACTGGAGTAGGGTATTACACCACAATGGTGGCCCGAACCAGTATAAACCCTGTGTCTCTTGTGTTGTTCTTGCAGTAGTTTAGATCCTTGCGAGACGGAGAGGTAGAGGGCACGATCTCCGCGCGCACCCCAGAGTTTGAACCTTAAGGGTCTGCCGGAACCCCTGAATCCGACATTTGGCGTGCCAGGTAGGGGTGCACCGGAGTCCGTCTTCCACCGCTCCGCTCTCCTCCGACCGTCGCATCTATGTCTGACGCTTGTCGGGCCCGCACCAAGCGCCGGGCCGCCATCGCTTCCCGCGCCGTCCAGACGGCCCCCGTCGGTGGGCGTCCTCGTCATTCCCCATCACCCGCCGTCAACGCCGCTACTGGCTTGGCGGGGAACGAGCAGCAAGCATCCTCTCAGCACCCGTCCGTACGGCGGGATGGCCGCACCGCCACTCCATCGCTCGCCCCGGCCGTTTCTTCGTCGCACGTGCTTCGCGCGCCTTTGGAGGCTCGGGCTGCGCTCATCGCGGCGAACGAGCTCCTGCGCTACCGCCCCGTCGACAACGTCTACGAGGAGTGGCTCGACCGTGTCGCCGAGCTCGTCCGTGCCACAGGGGGCTCTCCCGCGCCTTCCGCACCGCTGCGCCGCACTCCGCCCCGTGTGGGCAATGAAGCCCCGGGAGCATTCCAGCCGCCTCCTTTCCAAGAAGATGCCATGGCCCCAAGGCGCGCAGCTCCTGGGCGGAACCCGCTCCGTCATGCGCCGGCCCAGCAGGAACGGAGCTGCCAAGAAGTCCCGCGACCGCAAGAGGCCGCCCGGGCACTCCCAGCCCCGGCTCGCCTAGACCCCGCTCCAGCTCCGGCACGTCAAGACCCCGCGCTGCTCCCAGCTGCAGCGCAAGGCGACCCACAAGGCCAAGCTCTCCCTCAACCAAAACCTCCCGCGGTCACCGCTGGCTGTCGCGCCTACACCCCCGAGCTGCGTAGCGTCGCTTGGCCCGGCAAGTTCAAGCCGGACCTGCCTCCTCGCTACGACGGCACAACTGATCCCACGGAGTTCCTCCAGCTCTACGAGCTGGGAATCGAAGTAGCCAGCGGGGATGAGAAGGTCATGGCGAACTGGTTCCCCATGGCGCTGAAGGAAGATGCTCGCACTTGGCTCCTGAACCTGGCCCCAGGCACGATCTCCTCCTGGGACCAGATGCGCACTCGCTTCATCGCCAACTTCCAAGGTACCCGCGACCGGCCTCCCACCGTGAGCGACATGCGCCGCATCAAGCAGCAACCTGGGGAGACCGTGCAGAAGTACATCCAGCGCTTCAACAGTGCGCACCTCAAGATCCCCAGGGTGTCTGAAGAAGCCATCATTTCGGCCTTCTCCGACGGCGTGCGCGACGTCAAGATGAAGGAGGAGTTGGCGATGCACGAAGACCTCTGCACCTCCCTGGAGCTGTTCAACCTGGCGACCAAGTGCGCCAGAGCTGAGGAGGGACGCCTCTCCCTCCTTGAGCTGCCCGCCGCAGACCCAGAAGAGAAGAAGCCCAAGGCCAAGGACGTGAAGCGCAAGGGGGCTGCCGTGCTCGCGGTAGAGCCGGACACCAAGCGGGGCAAGGATCTGCTCGAATCCTCCAGGGGCAGCCGGTACTGCGTGTACCACGACCTCCACACCCACAACACCAATGAATGCCAAGAACTCCGCACCGTGCGATAAGGAGGAGGAGGAAGGAACCCGGGACGCTGGGAAGATCATGGCCCACATCAAGGCTGGCGTGACCAACCTCGCAAGGACTGCTAGCGTGACCAACATCGCGAGGACCGCTGGCGCGACCCGCCTCGCGAGTGGGGCTGGAGGGACCAGCCTCGTGAGGATCACCCTCACGGCAACCCAGGCCTGCCGTCGTTGCCGCCTCAGCCAAGAAGGAATGAAGAACGCCACCAAGACGAGGGGGCTGGGGGCTTCCAGGAGCCTCGCGCCATCGCCTGCATCCTGGGCGGAGCTCAAGCCCCAGCCTCTCAACGTATCTTCAAGCAGTTTGCTCGCGAAGTGAATGCAGTTCTCCCCAAGCTCGAAGCAACGCGTCCCCTCAGGTGGTCGGCCTGCACCATCATGTTCAGCTCAGCAGACCAGCTCAAGTGCGCAGCCACAGCCGGAGTCCTCCCAATGCTTTGTTCCCCAGTCATCAGCAACGTTCTGGTCACTAGGACCCTCATCGACGGAGGGGCAAGGCTCAATGTCTTGTCCGTGGAAACGTTCAACAGCCGCCAAGTTCCCTATGACCAGCTCCAGCCAACCAAGCCCTTCTTCGGAGTCACCGACGGTTCCACAATCCCGATCGGGCAGGTCCGCCTCCCAGTCACCTTCGGCACATACGACAACTACCGCACCGAGCTCATCGACTTTGACGTCGCCCACATCCGCCTGCCGTACAACGCCATCCTCGGGTACCCGGCGCTCGCCAAGTTCATGGCCGTGACTCACCACGGCTACAACGTCCTCAAGATGCCAGGAAGCGGCGGCGTCATCACGGTGCCATGCCAAGAGAAGGACGCAGTGTGTGCCCTGGAGCGAGCCTTTCAGGCCGCGTCACTAGAAGACCCAGATCGCGGAAGCAGGAGGCTTCCTGAGACCACCCCCAAGAAGAAGAAGACAACGTCAGGCTCAGCTCCTCAGGAGGCAGGCCCTTCAAGGCCCGCGTCTGCCCAGGAGGATCCTCCTTCAATTGCATAGGAAAGCGCGCCCGGCGCCCTCCTCAGGCAGGGCTCGGGGGCTCTCACCTGGAGGGTCACCGACCTAGCCAAGGTCACGAGGGAGGCGCTGGGGCACCATGTGGAGGCGTGTTTCGAAGCACGTTTCCCTCGAAAGGAAGCCAGGGAAAGAAGGTTAGACCAGCAGGAGTTTGTTAGCAAAGCCATTCAAGAACTACGGGAGTCAAGGATCATGAGAGGTCGCCGTCGCCCGCCCGCTGTGGCTCCCCATCCAGGCGAGGATGGTGGGCTGCGCGTCTGCGTCGACGTACCAGGGCTCAATCAGATCGCCACGGCAGAGCGCCTCTGGCCCTCACAAGTGGGGCGCTGCGGAGGACCACCCCATAGCTATGTTCGCATGCCTTATGGCCTGCCGAGCGTGGCTGCGGCGTACTAGCGCATCATGAGGAGCGTCTTGGAGGCACAAGAAGACAGGCGTTCCGCAGCCCTGGCGGAGATGGAGGCTGCTCATGAGGAGCCGCCGGTGCCTCCGGAGCCTGCCGAGGCCCCTGGGCCTGGGGGCTCGTGAGGATCGGCTTCCGCAACCCACCGAGTCTGCTGCACCAACGCCACTGCACCGACGACATCTTCAGGTGACATCTTTCAAGTTTCATTCCCAGCTGGGAGCACCCTCCCAGGGTTGCGTCATTCCCAGGCCGCGTGGGTCCGTCCCTGTGGCACGTATCCCTTTTTATCTTCTCAGTCGCTAGCTTGCTTTGCTGGGGGCGCCCCTCGGGCTGCATCATCCCCAGGCCACTCGGGCTAGGCCCAGCGGCATGTATCCCTTCCGCGTTTATTTCCAATTATGCATCATGCTTGATTACTCGATGCCGTCCGCGGCACCTTTTCTTCTTCATGTCGACCACTTGCAAGTTAAAGGGGGGGGGGGCGCCTGAGCATCGCGACTCAGGGCTCTTACTGGCTCTCCAGCCCTCACCCTCTGGCCTTGTCCACGGCATCGCGACCTGGCATACCAGCGACGGCTGAGACAAGCTCGAGGGCCGGAACCCGAGGACATAGAGTGCCGGCATCTAACCAGATTTTGCAGGAACACATCTCAAGATACGGCCCAGCGCCAGGCGCAACCCGCCTAGAGGTAGGGCCTCGTGAGTCCCGCGCCGGCTCACGGGTGCCCGGATACACCTCGCCCGCTCCAACCAGCGAGCTCCTGAGTGACTAACAATCAACTAACGGCTGCTATGGCAACCCCGTCCTCTCCTTGTGATGAATCTGCAGGATCCTTAGGGGAGGCTGTGCTAGCCAAGGCCCTCGCGGCGTTTCCTTCACCCTCGCCCGCGCGAACCGCTTGCACGTTAAAGGGGGGTGCCTGAGCATCGCGACTCAGGGCTCCTACTGGCTCTCCAGCCCTCACCCTATGGCCTTGTCCACGGCATCGCGACCTGGCATACCAGCGACGGCTGAGACCAGCTCGAGGGCCGGGACCCGAGGACGTAGAGCAGAAAGGGGAGCAGAGGCGAGGGAGAAGGGGCACGCGAGGACCTCGTCAAGCAACCCCTCTCAAGCTACCCCCCAGATCCGACGACACGCTGAGGGCAATCTCCGATTCTCAAGATAAGTCACCATCCAAAGCGTTGGCTACCGTGGAACCACCCCCACACCTAAAGCGACTCCGTACTAGCGACGTTGCTTCTCTTTCTCACCAAACGACGGCTGCTTGGGCGCCAAAGGGGACCTCCTGAGCATCGCGACTCAGGGGCTCTTACCGGACCCCGGGTCGCTCACCTCCTGGCCTTGACCACGGCATCGCGACCTGGCATACCAGCGATGGCTGACGCCGCCTTGGGACTGGGACCTGTCGACGCAGAGCACAAAGCCCTCGCGAGGTGCGAAAGGGAGAACCAAACTATGACGGAATTCGCGATTCGCACAAATCCATAGCAAGGGTTACATATTAACAACAAGGACCACAGCCACCTTAGAAGCCCCTGTGGGGCACAATGTGATTCCTCGCAGGGAACGAATCCTAAAAGGTGCTAACTACATGCACCCCTGCAAAAGATGCCATCATCAACAGTGGGCCGGCAGGCACCGGCGCCAACCCCATCTAGATCAGGATCGGCGGCGACCAAGCGAGCCTGCCCTACTTCGGCAGCGGCGTCGGCTCGCGGGCTCGTAGCTGTCGTCGCTCGTCTCCGGCGTTGCGAAGACCTCACTGGGATCGCTGGATCCTCCGGCGCTCCCGTCGCTTGCGGAGCTGTCCAGGGGGCGATTGGCGGGCCCAGCCGTCGCCATGGCGAGGTCCTGGCCGCCTCCCCTGGGGCAGCACTCCAGCCGGCGACCGTTCGCGTCGAAGAACTTGAAGAACATCACCGAAGCACCGTCGTACTCCAGGTGGATCCTGAGGGCGCCCTTCATTCTGCAGCACCGAGCGATTTCGCCCCAGCCACGAGTCATGAAGACCTCGCCCGGGGCAGTGATCGCAACCTCTGCCCCGGTCGCAGGAGTGCTGCAGTCGGCGTGCTGCAACCATAGCTCCAGGAGTCTCCCCTGCTGGAAGACGGAGGCGAAGAAGGGAGGAAGGCGAATCCAAGTCCGCGGAGGCATGGCGGCATGGAGCACGAGCTCACGGGAGGAGCCCTCGGCATGGACTCCAGGAGGAACGACCAACACCTTCGTGACCCTCCGGCGCCGGCGACGGCGCTGGCCGAGGGGATCGGCATCTCCTCCTCCAAGGCCCTCGGCATGGGCATACAAGGGAAGTGGGAATCCCGGCAGAGGCCACTCGTACCAAGGCCTGAGCACCACCAGGCGGTTCTCCTCATCTCGGCCGCGTAAGGCAGGCCGTTTCTTCGGCGGGAGCGGGTCTGGTACCTCTTGAGGAGCCTTTCCCTTCTCCGCTGCTGAGAACCGGCGAATCGGAGCCATCACACCAAGACGGAGCAAGAACTGAGGCGGAGGAGGAAGCAAGGAGAGATGGACTGGAAGGGCACGCGCGGTGCCGTACTTATAGCCGTCGGAGGCCAACCGTCGGCCTCCAGGATCACAGGTAATCATGACACGATTTGCATGCAGGGACTTGTCCAATCCGCGCGATCGTCGAGGCGTCGTGGGGAAGCGGAGACGCCCACGTCCAATCAACCGCCACGCGGTGCCCGAGGCCGCAGGCTGTTAGGGCCCGCGGCGCTTCGCCCTTGCCCTTTCGCCTCTCGGCACGGCCAAGTCCGTGCGCGCCTTGGGCCCGGGGGCTACTGTTGGCGTTCTGGGAACGGGGGTCCCCAGACTTGCCTGCCTGCGGCCTGCGGCGTGGCTCGAGTGGGGGCACAACGTGGCCCATCTTCATCAACACAAGGCTCAAGACCCTCGCGAGGGGCCAAGCCTCGCGAGGCGGACGACACGGCGCTTCCTCAAGCACGGCCTCCTTAGGCTGGCTCGCGAGGAGGCGGAGAGATCAAGGCGGGTACCTCACGAGGTGCCCATGACGCAAGCCATGACGACCAAGGGTGCCAGGCGGGCGCCAGCCCGCGCAGTGTCTCCCTTTCCTCTTTGGTGCAAAGGGGGCAAGCACAGGCGAGAGGATCAAGCAAAGGCACCCATTTCGGTGCAACGAGACCAAGACCAGTCCAACAGTGGGAAGGAGGTCACCATGGAGCCCAGGACGGTGTCACCACAGGGCCTTTGGCAGGCGAAGACCAACTTTAGTTAGGATAAGTGTACCAGATGTTCCCCTTCAAATTGGCCAATTGTTGGCGCCCTTCCCGCTCAATATTTGGGAAGAGGCCCATGGCCTTTGCCTATAAATAGGGCTAGCCACCCCCAGGGTAGAGGCAGATTGGAATGATCTAGAATCCGATCTGATCGAGTACCAAGAAACCAGTAGAGGCATCTAGAGAGAGAGAGAGAAGGGCGATCGAACTCCCCCTAGCGGTTCATCCCCTAGCCAAGAACAGACCCTCGCGAGGCTGTTCTTCCTTGTATCGTTCTTCCTCATCAGCCCAAGAGGCAATCCACCCACCACACAGGAGTAGGGTATTACACCACAATGGTGGCCCGAACCAGTATAAACCCTGTGTCTCTTGTGTTGTTCTTGCAATAGTTTAGATCCTTGCGAGACGGAGAGGTAGAGGGCACGATCTCCGCGCGCACCCCAGAGTTCGAACCTTAAGGGTCTGCCGGAACCCCTGAATCTGACAGCAGTCCACTGAGAAGCAGGCCTTCATCATCCAAGAGACCCGCAAGCTGGAGGCGGCAAGTGCCATTCGCGAGGTTCGATATCCCGAGTGGCCGGCGAACCCCGTCGTAGTGCCGAAGAAAGGAGGGAAAGAACGGATGTGCGTCAACTTCACCAACCTTAACGAAGCCTGCCCCCAAGATCCGTTCTCGCTCCCACGCATTGATCAAATCGTCGACTCCACAGCCGAGTGTGACCTGCTGTGCTTCCTGGACACATTCTCAGGATATCATCAGATCAAGATGGCGGTTGAAGATGTGGAGAAGACAGCCTTCCTGACCCCATGTGGGGAATACTGCTACACTTGCATGCCCTTTGGATTACGCAACACGGGCGCAACCTTTCAGCGACTGATGCACATCGCCTTAGGGCGACAGCTCGGAAGAAACACGGAGGCCTACGTTGATGACATCGTGGTGAAATCTCGGGAGGCGAGGACCCTGATCCAAGACCTGGAAGAGACCTTCGATAGCCTGTGCCAGGTGAACTTGCAGCTTAACCTGGAGAAGTGTGTGTTCGGTGTCCCTTCCGGCAAGTTGCTGGGATTCCTCATGTCCCATAGAGGGATCGAGGCGAACCCGGAGAAGATCAAAGCCATTGAGGACATGAGCCCACCGCAGACCCTCAGAGAAATGCAGAAGCTGGCCGGTCGGGTGACTGCGTTGGGATGCCTCATCTCCAAGCTCGAAGAACGCGCCTTGCCCTTCTTCAAGCTGATGATGAAGAAATGCCCGTTTGAGTGGACCCCGGAGGCCGACCAAGCCTTCCAAGACCTCAAGAGATACCTAACTAGCACACCGGTGATGGTGGCGCCACGGCCTCTCGAGCCCCTAGTGCTCTACCTGGCTGCCACCCCGTACTCAGCCAGCGCAGCGCTGGTGGCGGTTCGGGAGGAGCACCAAGCCAAGGGCGCGCTGCGCCAAGCTACAGCTGAAACGACGCAAGATCAGGAAGGCGCCGCGAGAGCCGCAGCGGCGTCAACGGAATACCAAGCTCGGCAGGACGACGTCATAGAGACCCCGCAAGCAACCAGCCACCAGAGGTACCACCACCTCAGGAGACATCCGGGCCCCCGCGAGACACAAGCCTCACCAACGCGCCAGCCCTTGTCGAGCACCCGGTGTATTTTGTCAGCACGGTGTTGCAGGACGCAAGGGCATGATATCCCATGCCTCAGAAGCTCTTGCTCGCACTCTTGGTGGCCTCGCGCAAGCTACGACACTACTTCCAGGGCCACCCAATCAAGGTCGTCTCAGCCTACCCGTTGGAGAGGGTGCTCAGGATCCCCAATTCTGCTGGGAGGGTGGCTGAGTGGAACATCAAGCTGCAAACATTCCAGTTAGAGTTCAGCACTACCAGGTTCATCAAGGGAGCTGCACTTGCTGATTTTGTGGCGGAATGGACGGACGTCCCGACACTTGAGGCAGGCAAAGACCGGTCCACCTCGCCAGGAAGTGAGGCACCAGACGGTTGGGTCATGTACTTCGATGGCGCCTTCGTGCATCAGGGCGCAGGGGCTGGGGCAGTACTCATCTTGCCCACTCAGGATAAGCTCTACTATGCCACGCAACTCTGTTTTCAGCAGGGCGAGAAGGTCTCCAACAACATCGCGGAATACGAAGGCCTCATAGCTGGCCTGAAGGCCGCGGCAGCTCTGGGAGTGAAGCGCCTTACCATTAGAGGCGACTCGCAGCTCCTCATTAACTTCTCCAACAAACTATACGAGCCAAAGGACGAGCATATGGAGGCATACCTCGCGGAGGTGCGCAAGATGGAGAAGCAGTTCTTGGGCCTGGAGCTGCAGCACGTGCCCCAAGGCACCAACAAGGAAGCTGATGACATCGCCAGGAGAGCATCCAAGCGGCAGCCACAAGAGCCCGGTGTCTTTGAGGAATGGTTCTTCAATCCATCGGCGACACCACCACTGTCAAGCACGACTCAGCCTCGGGAGGAGCTCCCGCAGCTTCCTGCCTCAGGAGCCCCAGTCTGTGGCCCGACCTCAGGAGCTCGCTTGCTCTTGGCGCTCGAGCCTCAGGAGGGGTGCTGGACCAAGGAATTCAAGGAATATCTGATGCAAGGGGCGCTGCCAGAGAATGAGGAGGATGCAGAGCGCGTGGTTCGGCAAGCCATGGTGTACTGCATCCAGGATGGTGAGCTGTACAGGAAGCGGCCAAACGACGTCTCCCTTGCTGCATTTCCAGGGAGGGGAAGGAGCTGCTAATTGACATACACGGTGGGGACTGCGGGCACCACTCGTCATCACGGACCCTCGTCGGCAAAGTATTCTGCATCGGGTTCTACTGGCCCGCTGCGCTCAATGACGCAACTGAGCTGGTGAAGTCCTGTGAAGCTTGCCAGTTCCACGCCAAGCAAATTCATCAGCCGGCTCAGGGCCTCCAAACCATTCCGCTCACGTGGCCGTTCGCGGTCTGGGGGCTGGACATCCTAGGCCCGTTCCCTCGAGCGCCTGGGGGCTACCGCTACCTCTACGTCGCCATCGACAAGTTCACCAAGTGGGCGGAAGTGGAAGTCGTCCGTACCATCCCAGCTGGCTCTGCAGTCAAGTTCATCAAGGGCCTCATGAGCCGCTTCAGGGTCCCCAACCACATCATCACAGATAACGGCTCGCAGTTCACTAGTAATCTCTTCAAAACCTACTATGCTAACCTTGGAACGCAGATCTGCTACGCTTCGGTGGCGCACCCCAGGAGCAATGGTCAGGCCGAACGCGCCAACGCAGAGGTCCTGAGGGGCCTCAAGACCAGGACCTTCAAGAACAAGCTTGAGGCCTGTGGCAGGGGCTGGCACGACGAGCTCCAGTCTGTGCTGTGGTCAATCCGCACCACCGCCACCAAGCCAACGGACGAGACCCCATTCTTCCTTGTCTACGGAGCTGAAGCAGTCCTTCCTCACGAGGTTAAGCATCGCTCCGCACGGGTCCTGGCATTCGACGAAACGCAGCAGGACGCCACGCGGGGGATGGACCTCGTGCTGGGGGAGGAGCGTCGTCGCGAAGCTGCACTGAGGGCGGCAAGGTACCAACAGGCGCTGTGGCGATACCACTGCCGCAGCATCCGCTCCAGGACGCTCGTGGTGGGCGACCTCATCCTGAGGCGGGTCCTCTCCAGGGAAGGGTTGCACAAGCTTTCACCCATGTGGGAGGGCCCGTTCAGGGTCGTCCATGTCTCCAGGCCTGGCGCCGCGCGCCTGGAGACACAAGACGGGATACCTATCTAGAACGCCTGGAACATCCAGCACCTCCGGAAGTTCTACCCATGAAGCAAGGCCTAGAGCCTGTGAAGAAAGGCCCAGAGCCTGTGAAGAAGGCCCGGTGCCTGTGAAGAATCGCCACTCATGACACTCTCACGTAATAATGAGTGGGGCTGTACACGCCCCGGAGTCTCAGGAGTGCCGGCCTCAGGCCCTGGGGCTCCCTCCCATGCCTAGTGGCAGCACTTAGCTCCGCGCTGGTGAGAAGACTTGAAGACTAGATTAGGTGCCGGACGCGGCTTCTCATTTGCTTTCCGTAGTTGGCTCATTTTTCCTTAATCGAAGTTTGCTTTTGGTGTTCCTTGCTGATTCGATTCCCTCGCCTCTTACCGCATTTTTCGGCTCTGGTTCGCTCATGTTCTCTCTCTCGCATACCTCGCGACGGGGGCTAGGCAGGTGCCCTCGCGAGTGTTTTCCTTCTCTCTGCCTTCTCATGAGCCACCCTCGTTTGAGCCCGAAAGCTGGCGCATCTCTCTTAATCCGTGCCCCACGGGTACCGCGATACAAAGCGCCGGGTTAAGGCTTGGTTGAATGACAAATCTCCTGGCAAACTCCCTAACGAATTTTTTTGCAGTTCCTGAGCAATCGCAGACCACAAGGTCAAGATGGAAACGAGGAAATAAACGCCTCGTAAGGAGGAGGGTGCCCCGAATGCACCAGGCTAAGTTATCTTTGCGCAAAATAACCACACAGCACTGAAACAACAAGCATAGCATAATGGTTAATAAGTTACGGTTCGATACACGCCCCTCCGGGCCCATGCTGGTTTCATTTCGATGCAGGAAGGAAAAGAGGAACATAATAAAAGCGGCGCTTGCCCCTGTCGGCGTTCTGGGAACGGGGGTCCCCAGACTTGCGTGCCTGCGGCCTGCGGCGTGGCTCAAGTGGGGGCCCAGCGCGGCCCATCTTCATCAGCTCAAGCTCAAGACCCTCGCGAGGGGCCGAGCCTCGCGGGACGGACAACAGGAAGCTTCCTCAGAGGCAGCCTCGTTAGGCAGGCTCGCGAGAAGGCGGAGAGATCAAGGAAGGGGTACCTCGCGAGGAGCCCGTGATGCAAGCCATGATGAATCAAGACCAGGCGGGCGCCAGCCTGCGCAGAGTCCTTGTTTCGCTTTCGGTGCAAAGGGGGCAAGCACAGGCCAAGGCATCAGGCAAAGGTTACCATTCTGGTGCAACGAGACCAAGACCAACCGGACGGTAAGACGGAAGTCACTGTGGAGCCCAAGACGGCGTCACCACCGGTGCTTTTAGCAGCCGAAGACCACCTTTGGTGAGGATAACTTGTACTAGATGTTCCCCTTCAAAATGGCCAATTGTTGGCACCCTTCCCGCTCATTATTTGGGGAGAGGCCCAAGGCCTCTATAAATAGAGCTAGCCACCATAGAGTAGAGGCATCGGATCTAGGGTAGAGAAATCTGGTAGAGCCCAAGTAGAGAGAGGGATAGAGAGGCGACTGAACTCACTCAAGCAGTTCGTCGCACCAACTCAAGAACACCTCTCGCGAGGCTGTTCTTCCCTTGTACTATTCATCATCAGCCCCTGAGGCAATCCACCACACCACACACTAGAGTAGGGTATTACACCACAATGGTGGCCCGAACCAGTATAAATCTCGTGTCCCTTGTGTTGTTCATCGGTTTCAAGCTTAGATCCCTCAGGGGATTGGACGTAGAATGGTAGGGGAGAGATTTCCGCGCGCACCCCAGAGTTCGAACCTCAAGGGTGTGCCGGAACCCGAAATCCGACATTTGGCGCGCCAGGTAGGGGTGCGTTGGGATCTTTCTTCCGCTGTTCGCGTGTGATATTCCATCGTGTCCATGGCTGACGCTCGTCGAGCTCGCGCCGAGCGCTGGGCTGCTCTCTCCACCCGCATCGCCCAGACGGCGCCGGTCGGCGGCCACCCTCATCGTTCCCCGTCGCCTGCCGCCAACGCCGTGACCGGCCCGACGGGGAACGAGCAGCAGGCCTCGCCTCAGCATCCTTCGGTGCGGCGGGATGGCCGCACCACCACCCCGTCGCTGGCTCCAGCCGGCTCGTCGTCCCATGCCCGTCGCGCTCCCATGGATGCGCACGCCTCGCTGCTCCTGGCAAGAGAGCTCCTGCACTATCACCCCGTCGACGACCTTTACGAGGACTGGCTCGCCCGCATCACCGAGCTCGTCAGCGCTGCAGGGGGCTCCCCCTTGCGGTCCCTCTCGCTGCCTCGCCCTCCGTTCTATGCAGGGGGCGGGGATCAGGAGGTGCCTCCACCACATCCTCCCCAAGAAGGCGCCCTGGCTCCAAGGCGTGCAGCCCCGGGGCGAGGCCCCCTGCACCCTGTGCCAGCGCAGCATGAAAGGAGCTGCCAAGAGATCCCTCGTCCCCAAGAAGGTGCTCGCGCGCTTCCAGCGCCGGCACGCCAAGATCGCGTCCCTGCACCCCTACGCCAAGACCCCGTGCTGCTCCAAGCGGCGGTGCACGGTGATCCCCAGCAGCAGGCCCAGCACCAGCAAAAGGCGCCGGTGGCCACAGCAGGCTGCCGCGCCCTCACCCCCGAGCTGCGCGGCGTCGCATGGCCAGGCAAGTTCAAGCCTGACCTTCCGCCTCACTACGATGGCACGGCGGACCCTGCGGAGTTCCTACAGCTCTACGAGTTGTGCATCGAAGCCGCCAACGGAGATGAAAGGGTCATGGTGAACTGGTTTCCCATGGCGCTGAAGGATGGGGCCCACACCTGGCTCCTGAACCTGGCTCCTGGCATGATCTCCTCATGGGACGAGATGCGCACTCGCTTCATCGCCAACTTCCAAGGCACTCGCGACCGGCCCCCGGCCGTGAGCGACCTGCGCCGCATCAAGCAACAGCAAGGGGAGACCCTGCAGAAATACATCCAGCGCTTCAACAACGCCCGCCTCAAGATCCCCAAGGTGACTGAATAAGCCATCATCTCGGCCTTCTCCGACGGCGTACGTGACATCAAGATGAAGGAGGAGCTAGCAATCCATGAAGACCTATGCACATCCCTGGAGCTGTTCAACCTGGCGACCAAGTGCGCCAGGGCCGAGGAAGGGCGTCTCTCCCTCCTTGAACTCCCAGCGGCCGACCAGAAGAAAAGAAGCCCAAGGCCAAGGATGTGAAGCGCAAGGGGGCTGCCGTGCTTGCAGCAGAGCCGGACACCAAGCGAGTCAAGGATCAGCCTGAGTCATCCAAGGGAAGTCGGTACTGCATGTACCATGACCTCCACACCCACAACACCAACGAATGTCAAGAGCTCAGAGCCGTGCGAGATGGGCGAATCGGCTGCCGCCTCGAGTGCAACGACATGGGCTATGGCCGAGGAGGAGGAAGAGGTGGAGGACGATGGGAAGACCGTGGCCCTCGCCAAGGGTGGCGCGACCGACCTCGCGAGGATCACTGGCAGGACCAGCCTCGTGAGGCAGGTTGGAGGGATCAACCTCGCGAGGATCGACCACGCGGCAACGCAGGCCTTCCTCCTCTGCCGCCACCACCAAGGAGGCACGAAGACCAACTCAAGATGAGGGGGCTTGGGGCTTCTAGGAGCCGCGCGCAATCGCTTGCATCTTGGGAGGCGCGCAGGCCCCAGCCTCACAGTGCATCTTCAAGCAGTTTGCTCGTGAGGTGAATGCAGTCCTCCCCAGGCTCGAGGCCACGCGCCCTCTCAGGTGGTCTGCATGCGCTAGCACGTTCAGCTCAGCGGATCAGCTCATGTGCGCGGCAACTGCCGGAGTCCTCCCTATGCTTTGCTCCCCAGTCATCAGCAACGTGAGGGTCACTAAGACCCTCATTGATGGCGGGGCAGGGCTCAACATCCTGTCCGTCGAAACGTTTGACAATCTCCAAGTGTCGTACGATCAGTTTCAACCAACCAAGCCCTTCTCAGGAGTCACTGATGGTTCCACTGTTCCAATAGGGCAACTTCGCCTTCCGGTCACCTTCGGCAGCGCAACAACTACCGCACCGAGCTCACCGACTTCAACGTTGCCCACATTCTTCTGCCGTACAATGCCATCCTCGGGTACCCAACCCTGGCCAAGTTCATGGCAGTGACTCACCATGGCTACAACGTCCTCAAGATGCCGGGAAGCGGTGGAGTCATCACCGTACCTTGTGAAGAAAGAGACGCAGTGTGTTCACTCCAGCGTGCGTTCCAAGCCGCAGCAATCGAAGACCCAGATCGCGGGAGCGGAAGACTTCCCGAGGAAACCCTCAAGAAGAAGAAAGTTTTGCCTAACCCAAGCCATACGGAGGAAGGCGCCTCCGGATGTGCTGCGTCAGGGTCTGCGCCCAATCAGGGGGCGCCCCACTCTTGCGCATAGGAAGGCGCGCCCGGCGCCCTCCTCAGGCAGGGCTCGGGGGCTCTTTCATGGAGAGCCACCGACCTTGCCAAGATCGCGAGGGAGGCGCTTGGGCACCACATGGAAGGGTGCTTTTGGGCACGTTTCCTTCAGGAAGGCACAAGACAAGGGAGACCGAACCCTCAGGAGTTCATCGCAAGAAACACCCAGGAGCTACAGGAGTCAAGAGTCATGCGCGACAGCCGCCGCTTGCCCACCATGCCCCCACATCCAGACGAGGATGGGGGGCTGAGCGTCTGCATCGATGTACCGGGACTCAACCGAGCCGCATCTCAGGAGCGCCTTTGGCCTTCGCGCGCGGGGCGTTGCGAGGGTCCACCTCACAGCTACGTCCGCATGCCTTTTGGCCTGCCGAATGCGGTCGCCGCTCATCAGCGCCTGCTGAGGAGCATTCTGGAGGCTCAGGAGGTTAGGCAATGGGCGGTCCTGGCGGAGATGGAGACGGCCCTCGAGGACCCGCCTGTGCCCCCAGAGCCTCCCGAGGCTCCTAGGCCTGGGGGCTCATGAGGGTCGATGTCAGGACCCCGATCCTAAGTCACACCGATCTAGCATGTAACACATCATATCACTTTGCGGCCTCACACACGGTATTCCCATGGGTGCCACCTTACCTGGCCCGGGACCGTTCGCGCCTTTTGGCTCACGTATATGATAGTGTCGCTAGCATCCATATGACAAAGAACCCGGGCCGACATGGCTAGTCGTGAACCCAAAGCGGCACTAACCCATGGGGACAGGCATACATGAATCAACCTCGAGCATGTCGGTCAACAGCGTGTGAATCCGGGCTGTAGCACTAGGCTAACAGGACTCCGGTAACCCGGGCTGTAGCAGGCTAGGCAGGACTCCGGATGTCACCACATGACATTTCCCCGAAGGGACAAACACAGGAACGAAGTGAATCACATGCCGACCAGTCAAGTGTCCTGAGCAGTAGTGCTGGGCTAGCAGGACTCCGGTGAACCGGGCTGTAGCGGACTACTATCGCTCAGAAGCACTAGACTACATTTCCCCATATGATAGGCTGCCAAGGATAAACAACTAGATAGTCGGATCCCACACATACCAAGCATTTAAATCATACACACAATATGCTCGATATGTGTAAATACAACATGGCATCACAACATAACTCTACGACTCAAAGTATTTATTCATTAGGCTCCGAGGAGCGAGATATTACAAACATGGGTCTCATGACCCAACATTCAGAGCATACAAGTCAAACACATGCGGAAGCTTAACATGTCTGAGTACAGACATCTACAAATGAAAAAGGCTGAGAAGCCTGACTATCTACCAGATCCTGCCGAGGGCACAAGATCGTAGCTGAGGTAACAAGCGAAACGTCGAAGTCCACGCGGAACTACTAGCGAGACTGAAGTCTCTCTGCAAAACATAAAATAGGCAAACGTGAGTACAAATGTACTCAGTAAGACTTACATCAGAACTATCTACATATGCATCGGTATCAACAAAGGGGGTAGTGGAGTTTAACTGCAGCAAGCCAGCTTTGACTCGGTGGCTATTCTGAACTACGATTGCAAGTAACTCTTTTGAGGTGGCGCACACGAGTCCACATATTCACCATATCAATACACCACTATGGATCCGCTCCCGTCTCCCTACGGGGACGCCATCCATAGCACTCATGCTTATCTTGCGCATTTTAGAGTATCCACTTTCACTTGTCTATGAACTGTACAAGGGGTCCATGTTTCCATATCCGAGGAATCCGGCTATTCGAATAGATAATGATAACCCTGCAGGGGTGTACTTCTTCACACACGCTCTTGCCACTTATCGCCCTGTACACGTCATGTACCTCGGCAACCTTCAAGCGGAAGCCGGGCGAGGGAGTCGCCCACGACCTGACTAACCACACAAGTCTCTAGTCCAGGTTTATCGCCTATTCGGGTTCCATCCGCAAGGAGATCCGGCCGGGGTGTCGCTCACGGCCCCAAACGATGTGTGCAGGGTTCCCAAGCCCACCTCGACGGGTAGATCTACGCTTGGTACACCGTGCCACGGTGCCTAGTCTGTCCCAAGCCCACCTGTACAGGGTACCACTTGGTAGACTACTAACACTACCTACAAACACCGGAAACTAGTTGCAACTCCTGGACAGAGATCAAGTGGATTAATAAGTCGAGAGGGGTCGAGTTACCGGAACCCAATGTGTGGTAGTAACTGTTCATGGATCACAAACACAGAACTGAGAGCCCGAGGACGGCTGCAATGAGACAACCCACCATGTACTCCTACATGGCCTCTCACCGCTACCTTTACCAAATCGTGTTCACACACTTAGCTCTCAACAGTAGGACATGTTCAACACCATTCCAATTCATTCCCGATGAATCAGACCCGACTCAACTCTAAGCAATAGCAGGCATGACAACAAACATGAATGAGTAGGCACATCAGGGCTCAAACAACTCCTACTCATGCTAGTGGGTTTCATCTATTTACTGTGGCAATGACAGGTCATGCAAAGGATAAAGGGGTTCAGCTACCGCAGCATGTAACAGATGATTCATTGTTGTCCTAATGTAGTAAAAGAGAGCAGGGGCGAGAGAGTGGGATTGTATCGGAATGAACAAGGGGTTTTTGCTTGCCTGGCACTTCTGAAGATAGTATAGCTCTTCATCGGTGTCATCGATCACATCGTCGGAACCACGTCTATCGAGAGGGGACAAACACCGGCAACTGAGAAAGAACACAATCAATGCAATGCCACAATATGATGCATGATCATGACATGGCAATATGCTGTGATTTGAGCTAATGCATCTAGCTATGATTTAAATGAAGTTGGTTTGAATACATGATTCAAATTCCAACTCCATATATGATTATTTAAATGCCCTTTATTTGCTTTGTCCAAAACAGAGGACAAACATTGTTCAAACATGCATGAAAATGGTACAGATGGATTCCTTGAATTTTTCTGATAATTTTTCATATATAACTTATTTCATTCTGAGCTATAGTTTATTTTCTATGAATTTTAGAAGTTTTGGACATTTTCTGGAATTTCTGAATTAAATTAAATCCAGAAATTAGTTTATTGCGTCAGCATGACAACAGGGTGACATCAGCAGGTCAACACGCCAGGTCCAGGTCAACCTAACTTGTGGGACCCGCGTGTCAGGGCCATTAGTTTAACTAAATTAGATTAATCCTAATCCTGGATTAGTTAGCGGGCGGGGCCCACCTGTCATAGACCCAGGAGGGTCAACCTGGGCCCACTAGTTAAGGTCAACGGGTCAAACCTGCCGGCGTTTAGCCGCCGGCAGGGCCAGACGCGGCGGAGGGAGTGCAGTTTCGCGCTCCGGTGACCAAATCGACGGCGGAGCACGTCTACGTGATGCGGCAAGTGAACCGCATCGAGTGGTGGTGGTGGCTGGCCTCGGGGTCGCCGGAAACGACGCCGGCGACGAGTTTGGCGGCGGCCGGAGCTCGGGTGAGCTCGGACTCGTCGCTAGGGGGCATGGTGAGGCGCGTGGGTTAGTGCGTTGAGCTCCTGGGGGTGCGGTAGGGCTAGTGGACAAGGTGGCGCGGCCGTTGGGTGGCCGGAGCCTCGTCGGCGACGAGCTCCGTGGCGGCGCGTGCGGGTGAGCTACGTGCAGTCGCTACGGGGCTCGAGAGAGGGAACAGAGAGGGTGTGGAGGTAGCCAGGCTCATAGCGGTTGCGACGGAGCTGACGGCGAGGTCGGGGACGGCCTGCTGCGACGGTGACAGTGAAGGGGATCTCCGGCGGTGGCGGAGTCGGGCGAGGACGATGTGGTGGCTTCGAGGCACGCGAGCGCTCGGGGCTCGGCCTGCTCGACGGAGAGTAGGGTGGCGGAGCTTGTGTACACGGTCGGGCGGCGCAGAGACGACGGTGGCTACGGATACGGCGGCGGGACGGCGGCGGCTGCTTCGGCCATGGCGGAGGGGAACGAGGGAGAGAGGCAGGGGGAGAGTGGACGTGTCCAAGGGTCGGGGGCACGACGTGGAGGTCGTCCAGCCCGTCCAGCGGCGAAGCGGCAAGTAGGTGGCGCCGTGGCGAGCTCGCGCTCGTCGGCGTCACCTCCCTGCCTGCCTGGCGGGGACGAAGCATCTGGCTGGCACGGGCCAGCACAGTGCTGGGCCGCCAGGTGGGCCAGGGCGTGGGTTTGGCCAGGTAAGTGCTTTTTCCTTTTATTTTCTATTTTCTATTATTTCTGTAGGTTTGTGGCTTTTCTAAAAATGCTTAGGCATCTTCAAAAATCACCAAACTACTCATGCCCACTGTTTAGGATATAAACAACATGGAACATTTTAGTTTAGGATTATTTGGACATTTAAAAATAATTAGTAGCATTTAAATGCCCAAATGCAAATAGAATAAGATTTAATTCAGAGCCCAAATGGTCATGGAAAAATGTGCATCACCTCTGGTTACTGTTTACAGTATTTTCCATAAATGATGAACATTTTTGAAAGCCATTTGGATTTACTGAAAATATTTTAGTTGAACCTAGTTGGATTCCTTAATGCTAGGGTTTAAACAATCCCCATTTCAAATTTCTTTGGAATTTAAACATGATGATATGGTGATCATGCAAGGACAAGCAAAGACTAAACTGGGGCTGTGACAGTCGACGTCTTCACTGCGCGTCGCTCGCTTCTTCAGCATCACTTCATCTTCAAACAGCACCAGGTGACATCTTTCTAAGTTCTGTTTTTAGCTGGGAGCGCCCACAGGACCATATCATTCCCAGGCTGCGTGGGTCCATCCCTGCGGCATGTATCCGTTTTGCTTACGCTCTTTACTTGCCTTATTGGGGGCACCCCTTGGGCTGCATCATCCCCAAGCTGCTCGGGCCTGTCCCAGCGGCGTTTGCTTTTCCTGCATCTACTTGAAATGAGTTTCCTCCTACGTGATTAACATCCCCGACCTAATTGCCTGCTCGATTGACGCCCACCTGTGGAGCCGCTCGCTAATGGCACGGCATTTGCGCACGGGTCCGTCCTTGCAACGCTGATAAACCTGAGTGGTTGAGCTCTGGCAGCGGCAGCCCCGCAAGGCGCCACCTCACCAGGCCCTCAGTGCCCCAATCACCTCTTCGAAGCGACCCAAGGTTGGCTAGCAACCGTAACCATAGGTCTTCTCTCTCCTTATGATTGATGTGCAGGACCTGCTCCAGAAACAACAACGGGAACGTCGCGGGCTTTCTCTCCCTCTCTTTGGCATGGACCACTTGCGCGTTAAAAGGGGGCGCCTGAGCATCGCGACTCTTGGGCTCGTACTGGCTCTCCATCACTCACCCCCTGGCCTTGACCCATGGCATCGCGACCTGTCATACCAGCAGCGGCTGAGCTCGCTCGAGGGCAGGGACCTAAGGATGTAGAGCATTAAGGAAAGTGCGGGGGAGCGGGGAGAAGCTCGCGAGGACCCAACCCAGCGGCACCTCGGCTGCCAGCGCTCGGGCCAGGCGCTCCATCAAGGAACTACACCGATTCAAAAGATAAGTCACGCCCTTACAGAAGTTGGACTAACGCAGCGCCACACCCTCGCCCAGTGTGGTTATGTTGCGGCGACGCTGCCTTCCTTTCTTGCCCAGCGGGGGCTGCTTGGGCGCTAAAGGGGACTGAGGGAGTCCTGGATTAGGGGGTGTTCGAATAGCCGGACAATACCTTCAGCCGGACTCCTGGACTATGAAGATACAAGATTGAAGACTTCGTCCCGTGTCCGGATGGGACTTTCCTTGGCATGGAAGGCAAGCTTGGCGATGCGGATATTCAAGATCTCCTACCATTGTAACCGACTTTGTGTAACCCTAACCCTATCCGGTGTCTATATAAACCGGAGGGTTTTAGTCCGTAGGATAACTTCATCATACAACAATCATACCATAGGCTAGCTTCTAGGGTTTAGCCTCCTTGATCTCGTGGTAGATCTACTCTTGTACTACCTATATCATCAATATTAATCAAGCAGGAGTAGGGTTTTACCTCCATCGAGAGGGCCCGAACCTCGGTAAACTTCGTGTCCCTTGTCTCCTGTTACCATCCAGCCTAGACGCACAGTTCGGGACCCCCTACCCGAGATCCGCCGGTTTTGACACTGACATTGGTGCTTTCACTGAGAGTTCCTCTGTGTCGTCACTTCTAGGCCCGATGGCTCCTTCGATCATCAATGACGAGGCGGTCCAGGGTGAGGCTTTTCTCTCCGGACAGATCTTCATCTTCGGCGGCTTCGCACTGCGGGCCAATTCGCTTGGCCACCTGGAGCAGATCGAAAGCTTCGCCCCTAGCCATCAGGTCAGGTTTGGAAGCTTAAACTACACGGAAGATATCCACGGGGATTTGATCTTCGACGGATTCGAGCCACAGCCAGGCGCGCCACACTGTCTCGAGGGGCATGATCTAGCTCTGCCGCCGAACAGTGCCCTGGAGGCCGCACACGCACGGGTTCCGACCCTTAATTCGGAGCCTATTGCGCCAATCGAGTTTAAGCGGTTGGACGTCACCTCGGGGGCTGCGATCCCAAAGGCGATCGAGCCGAACGCCAGCCCCGCACTCGGCATGACCCATGACTCCGAGGATCCGGATTCCACTCCGGACTCCGAACCCCCCGCGACCCTGCCAATCGAATCCGATTGGGCGCCGATAATGGAGTTCACCACCGCGGACATATTTCAGCACCCGCCCTTCGGCGACATGCTGAATTCTCTAAAGTCGCTCTCTTTATCAGGAGAGCCCTGGCCAGACTACGGTCAGCGAGGATGGGATACGGACGATGAATAAATTCAAAGCCCACCCACCACCCACTTGGTAGCCACTGTCGACAATTTAAATGGCGTGCTCAACTTCGACTCCGAAGACATCGACGGTATGGACGACGATGCAGGAGACACATATGAACCAACGCCTATAGGGCATTGGACGGCCACCTCACCTCATGATGTGTACATGGTGGATACCCCTAAAGGTAGCGACCACAAGGAAAACGGGGATAGAACGAAGGATCAATCCCTCGAAAAACAATCAAGCCCCGCCTCGATACAGACCCAGCCATAGAGCAGGATGAGCCAGCAGGCGGCGAGCATGCCCTAGAGCAACAGTCCAAACCGGGCAGCCCGGATGAAGAAACCAAGCATCCCTCCCCTGGCGAAAATGGCATTCCGGACAACCTTACGCCGGATAAACCCACGGAGAAGAAGAACCTCCACAAGAGGCTCGTTGCAACCGCACGCAGCCTGAAAAAACAGAAGCGGAAACTCAAGACTGCAGAAGATGCACTCAGGATCAGATGGAGTAAAGTAATCAATAGCGCAGACAAATACGACGATAGTCGCCGCAATAAAAGCTATCCGAAGCAAAAGCTACTGCCTGAATTCGACGAAGAGGCCTTAGATCCCTCGCACTCAAAAAGTAAGAAAGCCACACGGTCGGATAGACGACCCCACAGCCAGCATAAAACGGCAAATGGCGCCGCACTTAAGTCGGCACGCGACCCACTTACGGATTCGCATCAAAAAGATGGCCCAGCCAGGTCCATTTATGGGCCAAGAAAGCAAGCTCTCGTAAGCAATGCAATAAAACCATCATCAGAATCCGGCACACCCAAATACAGGGGCGCCGCACATCCCCTATGTTTCACCGATGAGGTCCTGGATTATGAATTTCCAGCGGGATTCAAACCCGTAAACATAGAGGCATATGATGGAACAACAGACCCTGGAGTCTGGATAGAGGATTACATCCTCCACATACACATGGCTAGAGGAGATGATCTCCACGCCATCAAATATTTACCACTAAAGCTTAAAGGACCAGCCCGGGATTGGCTCAAAAGCCTTCCTGAAAACACAATTGGAAGATGGAAAGAGCTCGAGGACGCTTTCCGAGCAAATTTTCAAGGGACTTATGTTCGTCCTCCGGATGCTGACGACCTCAGTCACATAACACAATAGCCCGGAGAATCAGCTCAGCAATTCTGGAATAGATTCCTCACTAAAAAGAATCAAATAGTCGACTGTCCGGACGCCGAAGCCTTAGCAGCTTTCAGGCATAACGTCTGAGACGAATGGCTCGCCAGACACCTCGGCCAAGAAAAGCCAAGAACAATGGCCGCACTGACAAGCCTCATAACCCGCTTTTGTGCGGGAGAGGACAGCTGGTTGGCAAGATGCAGCACCGGTGACCCAAATACATCCGAAACTAGGGATGGAAACGGAAAACCGCGACGCAATAAGGACCGTCGCCGGACTAAGGAAAAAAGTCCGAAGAGTACGACAGTCAACGCCGGATTCAAAAGCTCACGACAGAATCAGACAAAGCCGCCCCTCCAGGATAACAGGGATGATCCATCCAACTTAAACAAAATCCTGGATAGGATATGTCAAATACATAGTACTCCTGGGAAGCCTGCTAACCATACCCACAGAGATTGTTGGGTTTTCAAACAATCCGGTAGACTCAACGCCGAACACAAGGGGCTTGAAACACCAAGTGAAGACGAAGACGAACCCCAAAAGCAGAGCACCAGGAAACAGAAGAACTTCCCACAAGAAGTAAAAACAGTAAACTTACTTCACAAAACAAGACGTGCGGCACCCATAAAGGTACGCACCCCACGACCTATCCCAAAGGGGTCCCTCCACTGGTTGTCAAAACCAATCATCTTCGATCAGCTGGACTATTCTAGAAGTATCAGGAACACAGGCTGGACTGCCTTGATACTCGATCCAATAATTGGCAGACTCAAGTTTTCAACTGTCCTTATGGACGGCGGCAGTGGACTAAACCTGGTATATCAGGACACAATCCGTCGCATGGGGATAGACCCAACAAGAATCCGTCACAGCAAAACCTCCTTTCAAGGAGTAACGCCAGGTCCGGACACCCGGTGCATGGGTTTTCTCCGGCTTGAAGTTATATTCGGCCACGCCGATAACTTCCATCACGAAAAGCTAACTTTCCACATCCTCCCGTTCTCAAGTCGCTATCAAGCACTACTAGGACGCGAAGCTTTCGCCCGCTTTAACACAATACCGCATTATGCATCTCTAACGCTTAAAATGCCCGGTCCACGAGGCATCATCTCTTTGAAGGGGAAGCATTGAAGTGCGCCTCCCCCAAGCAGAGGACTATGCGGCCGCTTTGACAGCCCCACAGTAAAATGGCTTCACCGGCCAAAAACTTCGGAATAGGTCATTAAAGACCACGAACGCGGATAGACGAGTTCGGTACAAAATTATCATTGATGCAGTCTTAGTGGCCATATACCTCCGCGCTAGGGGCTCCGTACATATACAATAAGAGACAATAAAGCTCAATTTTATATATTTTACTTTATACTTTGTTTATTTTAAAATCTTGTTAGGCACGACCCATTTTCAACTCAGTTCCTCTCTTTTACAGATGAACGTCGTGCGGCGCCCATCCAGGATACGGCACAACGGAGACACAGGCGCAGACGTGCAGTAGGGACCCGTCCTAAGGATTCTTTTTAGATTAAGACCCTGCGTAAACCTATTTTACTGTCTCTTGTTGCTACATATCCCCTGGTTTTCTCTGCTATAACCAAGGAGGAGGCTGGCGTCTTGGCATGTGGCCACGTCAGAATTTTTGCGCGTACCTGGACACTAGGGGCTTTTTAATAAAGAGTGTTGTTTTGCCCGCACTTATAAAGACCGAACACCTTAGGGAGTGTTTGGCGTCGCGAGTTTTTGCACTATATGCATCAGCTCCGAATCATGTCTTTGGTCAAATGTTGGGTTGCCCGGCTCCTGAGTTCGGCTACCTTACGTTCCGTTCTATTGGCTAAGGTAGCACCAGGAGAACTACTGCGATTGTGCCCCAGTTAGGCCGGGCGAGCACCTCAGTAGAGAAAGCCGAAAACTGACTATCATGATGTAGCGTGAGACTGGTCAGCCACTTGATGACCTACCGGAATCTATAGGATTCCTCCGCTTTAACGAAGGGCCGTTTCCCGGCCAGGCACATACGCGCCCCGAACTCGGGCGAGCGCAGTCGCCACCAAGGGGCTACCTAAATAGTCCCCCTATCAAGCTCCTATGGCTAAGTGAAAGTGTTAAAGCATTATAGTCCGGTTGCCTGGCCCGCTGCGCTATCACCTCCTTTGTAGGACCAAGACGTTGGATTAAGTGTGAAAATGCATCTTCTGCGAGCACCCCCGCACTTTGTGCGTGGGGGCTGAAGCCAACGACTGCCATCTTTCAGATTTTGTATATATATCTTAAAACGGCCGCACATGAGGTGTTCCCAATACTTGAAGGCACAAGTATAAAAGGCCGCAATCTGTTCGGCCTGACGCAGCTCCTCCTTTGCAGCTCTCATCGCAGAGCGAGCGTCCTAGGCATCGGCAATGGCCTTCTCTAGGTCCGTTTGTCTCGCCCGGTCTTCTTCCTCAAGAAGTTTGCAACGGTCAGCAGCGCCCTTTAACTTCACGGCCATCTCGGCCATCTCATCCTTGCTTCGGCAGTGAGCAGCCTGTTCGGCTCTCAGCTCTTCAAGGGCTTTCTCGGCAGCCGCATCGCTTTTTCTGGCGTGTTCTTTAGCTCGGGCAAGTTCTGCCCTAAGACTCTCCATGGCGGCCGCACCATCTGCGTCAAGCACACACATTGTAAGACACTAGCATGAAGCTCCTCTTACTCGATGCCGCCCGAGGAATTACATAGCTTGAGCCTCGTCAAGTCGCTTGTTGACAAGCGCGATGTCGACATCTGCCACATCCAGTTGCTGATTTAGTTCGGCAAAATCATCAGTTCGGCTCGATTCCGGACACCTCGCCACCTACATTCAAAGGCGACATCTTAGACCTGGGATTATGATCCTCTGCGTGCTGTCATTCCTTGACGACGCGCAGAGTCTCAGGGGCTACTATCTACATAGGGCGCATCTTACTTATGCGCAACTGACAAAAGTGTACATTATCTAACGTACCTCAAAACCCGTCAGTAAACTCTTGACGGCCTCATGCAATCCGCTTTCTGCGGATGAAATCCTTTCAATCACCGTGCCCATCAATACACGGTGCTCCTCTGAGATGGAAGCTCGCCCCAGCAGAATCTTTAGCTCCTCCGGCCGAGCACCAGACGGTGCCGGACTTGTCCTATGGCCTCTTTCGAAGGCCGGACGCAGAGAATCTTGGGGGGCCACATAGCTATCTTCCGCCCCTGCCGGATTCAAAGAAACCCTTCGCGACGACACTTCAGGGTCGCCCGCCTCGCTAGGCGGTACGGCAGGGGGAGGCGTCCCGCTCTCCATCATCTCCGGAAGAAGATCCCCCGAAGACGAGCTCTGCTGAGAAGGGCTGAGGCCCGAGCTACAAGGTAAAATTTTGATTAATCTTCTCAGATATAAATCAAGGATTTCTCCCATCCCTCAAAAAGAAAATCTTTCTCTACTTACGGCTCGCTGGAGGGCTGATCCCTTTGAGGGCGTAGTTCGGCCGAGGAACTCCCCGGCGTCGGGCCCTCTGACGAAGATTTTTTCCCCCGTTTCGAGGCCATGGTCTCCGAGTCGTCAGAGGCGGCCCTCTTCTTCCCCTTAGGAGAGGAATTGTCGGTTCCTTCCTTCGGAGCAGCCTCCTTCGAGGAGGCCATAGTTTCCTTTTCCTCCCCCTGATTTCCCTCCAAAGGCATTATCTTCAACATCCTAACAAGCACGGGATCCGGCCTGGTTTCGGGAAGGGGAGCCGGACACCTGATCAGCTTTGCCTTTGCTATCCACTCCTGTTTAAAAGGAGAACTCTTTTAGGGGCAGGTTTATGACAATTATATGGGTAGCAAGTCCGGGCACAAGGTTACTTACTTGAGTATCCGGGCGATTACAACTTAAACCTGCATCCTTGGTTAAATCCGGACACATTGCTTGTGATCCGAAGAACAATTTGTACATCTCCATGGGCGTTGCACCCATAAAATGTTGGAGAACTCGTGATCCTTCCGGATTAAACTCCCACAAGCGGAGGGAGCGATGTTTGCCGGGCAAGGTTCGGCAAATCAGCATAACTTGTATTACTTTGACCAAGTTGAGGTCTCTTTCCAAGAGATCCCTGATTCGGCCCTGCAATAAAGGCACGTCCTGAGATGGCCCCCAGTCTAGGCCTTTATTGACCCATGACCCTAGCTGTTGTGGGGGACCCGAACGAAAGGCATGCGGCGCCACCCATTTGGTGCCCCTGGGAGCGGTGATATAGAACCACTCCCGTTGCCATAAGCCGAGCCCCTCTTGAAAAGAGCCCTCGGGCCAGGGAGCATCAGCATTCTTACTTACAACAGCGCCTCCGCACTCTGCGTGCCGTCCCTCGACCATCTTCGGCTCCACTTTAAAGGTCTTGAGCCATAATCCGAAGTGAGGGGTAACACAGAGGAACGCTTCACACACGACGATGAAAGAGGAGATATGGAGGATGGACTCCAGAGCTAAGTCGTGAAATTCCAGCCCATAATAAAATAGCAGCCCCCTCACAAAGGGATCCATTGGGAAGCCTAACCCCCGAAGGAAGTGAGATATGAACACCACGCTCTCACCAGGCTGAGGACTGGGAACGGCCTGCCCTTGAGCAGGCAGCCTATGCAAAATTTCGCCGGTCAAGAACCTAGCTTCTCTCAACTTTAGCACGTCCTCCTCCGTGATGGAGGAGGGCATCCATCGGCCTTGAAGGTCGGAGCCGGACATTGTCGAAGGTCCGAAGCGCCTGGAATCTGGAGCCTAGGGTGTTGGAACTCGAGGCGACGGGGCGAACTCGTTTGAGATTGGATAAAGGAGTAAGGCCTTGGTCTCTTTATAAGAGGTTGAATACCAAGAGCCCTCCCCGTAACCGTTTTGGACTCACCTTTAATCGAGGAAACGTGCTAACGGGCACGATTGGGTTACCCACGACCGTATTGATGAGAATCCCGTAAATAAAGGGGACACGATCTCTGCTTTGACAAGACGTGCCAAGGAAACTGCCTCGCAGAATGTGCTGAGGTGGAGAAGCGAAAATGATTCGAGTAAAAGACTTGGCCGTAGTATGATGACACACTGCGGAATACGTCAGCAGATTTGATTTGTATTAATATTATTCTCTCTATGGCAATATGTGGAAACTTATTTTGCAGAGCCGGACACTACTCTTGGTGTTTACAAATCTTTTATGAAGAATTTGGAGGAGGAACCCGCCTTGCAATGCCGAAGACAATATGCGCGCCGGACTCGTCGTCATTGAAGCCTGGTTCAGGGGCTACTGAGGGAGTCCTGGATTAGGGGGTGTTCGGATAGCCGGACAATACCTTCAGTCGGACTCCTGGACTATGAAGATACAAGATTGAAGACTTCGTCCCGTGTCCGGATGGGACTTTCCTTGGCATGGAAGGCAAGCTTGGCGATGCGGATATTCAAGATCTCCTACCATTGTAACCGAGTTTGTGTAACCCTAACCCTATCCGGTGTCTATATAAACCGGAGGGTTTTAGTCCGTAGGATAACTTCATCATACAACAATCATACCATAGGCTAGCTTCTAGGGTTTAGCCTCCTTGATCTCGTGGTAGATCTACTCTTGTACTACCTATATCATCAATATTAATCAAGCAGGAGTAGGGTTTTACCTCCATCAAGAGGGCCCGAACCTGGGTAAACTTCGTGTCCCTTGTCTCCTGTTACCATCCGGCCTAGATGCACAGTTCGGGACCCCCTACCCGAGATCCGCCGGTTTTGACACCGACAGGGACCTCCCGAGCATCGCGACTCGGGGGCTCTTACCGGACCTCGAGCCGCTCACCTCCTGGCCTTGACCACGGCATCGCGACTTGGCATACCAGTGACGGCTGAAGTCCGCCTTGGGACTGGGACCTGTCGGCGTAGAGCGCAAGGCCCTCGCGAGGATAGAAAGGGGGAGCCTAGCCAGAATAGGACAAGCACCCCGCATCGCTTCGTATCAAGGATATAATATTCACAAAAGACACGACAGACGCCTTACATGCCCCCCACGGGGTGTTGCTCCGATTCCTTGCAGAAAACAAAAGGTGCTAATCCTAAAAAACGCTAATCGCCCAGGGGACGCCATTATCAACACAGGGCTGCCCGCCACCGACGCCAACCCCATCCAGATCAGTGGCGACGGCAGCTGGACGTAGTTACCCTGCTCCGAGCACGGCGTGAGATCGGAGGCTCGTAGCTGTCGTCGCTCGTCTCCGGAGTCACGAGAATCTCGGGGGAGCCGCTGGATTCCCCGGTTCCTCTGCTGCTACCTGAAGAGCTGCTGGAGGGCCGACGGGCGAGTCAGGTCCTTGTCGGTTCGTCGCCCCTGCCGCCCCCTTTGTGGCAGCACTCCAGCCGGCGTCCTTCAGCATCGAAGACCTTGAAGAACATCAGGGAGGCGCCGTCGTATTCAAGATGAATAACGAGGGCGCCTACCGGCCGGCAGACCCGGGCGATTTCGCCCCAACCCCGGGTCATGAAGACCTTGCCCGGAGCAACGACCACGATCTCCGCTCTGGTCGCCGGGGTGCTGCAGCCGGCGTGCTGCAGCCAGAGCTCCAGAGCCCCGCTCCGCGGCATCTCGAAGGCGAAGGAAGGGGGAAGGCGGATCCAAGATCTCAGAGGCATGGCGGCGTGGAGCACGAGCTCGCGAGCGGAGCGCTCGGCGTGGACTCCAGGGGGGACGATGCGCACCACCGTGACTCGCCGACGTCTGCGGCGGCGCTGTCGGTGTGGTTCGGCACCCTCTCCCCCAGGACCCACGACACGGGCATACAAGGGCAGCGAAAACCCAGGCGGCGGCCACTCGTACCACGGCCTCGACACCTCCTGCGTGGCACCCTCATCTCGGTGGCAGAGGACCGGCCATTTCTTTGGTGGGCCTTCCCTTTCTCTTCTGTAGAGAACCGGCGGATTGGTGCCATTGGCGTATTGAGGAGCAAGGACGAGGGAGAAGAAAAGAGGAGTAGCAGGAGGGAATGGACTGAAGCAGCTCACGCAGCCCCGTACTTATAGCCGGAGGAGGCCAACCGCCGAGCACCACGATCGCAGGTAATCATGACCCGTTCCTCTGCATGCAGGGACTTGTCAAGTCGTGCGGTCGCCGAGGCGTCGTGGGGAAGCGCAGTCGCTCGCGCCCAATCAACCGCCACGCGGCGCCCAAGGCCGCAGGCTTTTGGGGCCCACAGCGCTTCGCGCTTGCCCCTTCACTTGTTTGCTAGGCCAAACCCGCGTGCGCCTTGGGCCCGAGGGCTACTGTCGGCATTCTGGGAACGGGGGTTCCCAGACTTGCCTGCCTGCGGCCTGCGGCGTGGCTCAAGTGGGGGCCCAGCGCGGCCCATCTTCATCAGCTCAACCTCAAGACCCTCGCGAGGGGCCAAGCCTCGCGGGGCGGACAACAAGAAGCTTCCTCAGAGGCAGCCTCGTCAGGCAGGCTCGCGAGAAGGCGGAGAGAGCAAGGCAGGGGTACCTCGCGAGGAGCCCGTGACGCAAGCCATGACGAATCAAGACCAGGCGGGTGCCAGGCGAGCGCCAGCCTGCGCAGAGTCCTTGTTTCCCTTTCGGTGCAAAGGGGGCAAGCACAGGCCAAGGCATCAGGCAAAGGTTACCATTCTAGTGCAACGAGACCAAGACTAGCCAGACGGCAAGACGGAGGTCACTGTGGAGCCCAAGACGGCGTCACCACCGGTGCTTTTGGCAGCCGAAGACCACCTTTGGTTAGGATAACTTGTACTAGATGTTCCCCTTCAAAATGGCCAATTGTTGGCGCCCTTCCCGCTCATTATTTGGGGAGAGGCCCAAGGCCTCTATAAATAGAGCTAGCCACCACAGAGTAGAGGCATCGGATCTAGGGTAGAGAAATCTGGTAGAGCCCAAGTAGAGAGAGAGATAGAGAGGCGACTGAACTCACTCAAGCAATTCGTGGCACCAGCTCAAGAACACCTCTCGCGAGGCTGTTCTTCCCTTGTACTATTCATCATCAGCCCCTGAGGCAATCCACCACACCACACACTGGAGTAGGGTATTACACCACAATGGTGGCCTGAACCAGTATAAATCTCGTGTCCCTTGTGTTGTTCATCGGTTTCCAGCTTAGATCGCTCGGTGGATCGGACGTAGAATGGTAGGGGAGAGATTTCCGCACGCACCCCAGAGTTCGAACCTCAAGGGTCTGCCGGAACCCGAAATCCGACACCCCGTGCAGCAGCCGACAGGGGCAGGGCCTTGGCAACGTCCCGGGTCTAGTCGGACCCCTCCTCGCGCTTCACCGATGCGCGACGATGAGACGACCCGCTACCACCTTCGAAGCGGGCACGGCGGCTGGTCAAGGCCTTCGCTGCTGGAGCTATCGCCAAGGGAGGAGCCACCATAGCCAGACGAGGCGTGGCCAGCGGGTTCGTCCTCCTCCTCGTCCTGACCATCACCTAGGCCGAGCACCTCCTTGCCGTCGTTCACCTCGGCGTAGCATCCGGCGCAGCGACCACCTTCCCCGAACACCCCCACGAAGAGGGTCGTGTCGCCGTCAAACTTGAAGTGGAGGGTGCACCGCCTGCCCAGGCCAAGCGCGCGGGCGAACGTCTGCCAACCGCGGGCTAGAGCTTTGTTGCTCGCAATGGAGACCTCGACCGCGACCCAAGAAGCCCGGCTGCAGCAACCGTCTGCCTGCAGCCAGAGCCCGCCTGGACCGAGGGCCGGCAGCTCGCCAGCAAAGAAGCGGGGGAGCTGGAGCCAGCTGCCGGCCGGATCCTCCGACCAGACAACGAACTCCGGCAGCACCTTAGACGCATGGAACCGCGGTCGGGGAGGTCGTGCAACCGCGACGCATCTCCTCTCGTCGATAGGACTGCCGCGACCAGAGCGACTCCTGCCACGCACTACGGCGCCACCCCGAGAGTCGGGGGCCACGACGGGGGTCGCGTCATGCTTGCGGGGATGGCCACGTCCTCGCTTGGGCGTCAGGGAGCTGGGTCCCTCCCGAGGGGCCTTGCCCTTCTCCGCGGCGGAGAACCTCTTCGATGGTGCCATTGTTGCAAGCAGATGAGCAAGGAGGAAAGAAGCAAGCAAGCAAGGAAGAGATGCGCGACGGGAGCTCCACCCCCCTCCCCATTTATAGCAAGAGGAGGCCAACCGGCGCCTTGAACAATCACAGGTAATGATGGTTTTCCTTGCATGTCGCGGGGACTTGTCAAGTCGTGCAGTTGCCGAGGCAGCATGGGGAAGTGGAGACGCCCATGTCCAATCAACAGCCACGCGTCGACCAAGGCTGCAGGCTTTTGGGGCCCGCGGTGCTCCATACTTGACCCTTGGCTTCGCCTCAAAGCCAAGCCCGAGCGCACCTTGGGCCCGGGGGCTACTGTTGGCATTCTGGGAATGGGGGTCCCCAGACTTGCCTGCCTGCGGCCCACAGCGTGGCTGCGCTAGCGGGCCTGTACGGCCCATCTTCATCAACAAGGCATTCAAGACCCTCGCGAGGGGCCAAGCCTCGCGAGGTGGACGACGCAAGACCTCCTCAGGAGCGGCCTCTCTAGGCTGCCTCGCAAGGAGCGGAGATATCAAGGCGGGGCAAACCTCACGAGGCTCTCGTGACGTGAGCCATGACGACCAGGATCAGGTGGGCGCCAGGCGGGCGCCAGCGTGCGCAGCATCCTTGTTTCCTCTTTGGTGCTAAGGAGGCCAGCGCAGGCGCATAGTATCGAGGCATCAGGCAAAGGTTTCCATATTAGTGCAACGAGACCAAGACCAGTAGGCCGGCAGGACGGAGGTCACCGTGGAGCCCAAGACGGCGTCATTGCCAGAGCCTTTCGCAGGCGAAGACCGCTTTTGTCAGGATAGCTTGTACTCGTTGTCCCCTTTCAAATTGGCCGCCATTGTTGGCTCCCTTCCCGCTCAACATTTGGGGAGCGGACCAGGGCCTATATAAGTAGAACTAGCCACCACGGTAGGGGGCATCGAGTCCTCACCCAACACATGTTCAACAAGCACAAGAACACCTCAACCTCAGGAGGCTATTCTTCCCCTTGTACTGTTCTTCTTCAGCCCAAGAGGCAATCCACCACCACACACTGGAGTAGGGTATTACACCACAACGGTGGCCCGAACCAGTATAAATCTTGTGTCCCTTGTGTTGTGAGTTCGTCGAGTTCGTCCGCGAGATCTTAGCGAGCTAGGGCGTAGATCGGTAGGGGGGAAAGAACTTCACGCGCACCCCAGAGTTCGAACCTTAAGGGTTTTGCCGGAACCCCAGATCCGACAGGTGTGCCTTGTATCTTCATGCACCTTCTTGAGATAGCTCGCTCGGGCACTCGCGTCCATGTTGATGCGCTCTTGTAGTGCTAGAGGTAGAATGTCCAATGGGGGCAACGGATTAAAGCCGTAGACGACCTCGAAGGGGGACTTGTCGGTAGTCAAATGTCTTACGCGGTTGTAGGCATACTCGACGATGGGTAAGCACTCTTCCCACTCCTTGATGTTCTTCTTTATCAACATGCGTAGGAGAGTGGATAGCGTCTGGTTCGTGACCTCCATTTGTCCATTGGTTTGTGGATGGTATGCCAAAGAGAACAAGAGCTTGACTGTGAGCTTGCCGCATAGTGTCTTCCAAAAGAAGCTTAGGAACTTGACGTCGCGGTCTGACATGATAGTCTTGGGCACTCCATGTAGAAGCAAGATTTCCCTACAAAAGAGATTGGCAATCTGTGAAGCATTGTCTACCTTGTTGCATGGAATAAAATGTGCCATCTTAGAAAAATGGTCCACAACAACAAACACAGAATCCTTTCCATTTCTAGTTCTAAGTAAACCAAGCACAAAGTCCATGCTAATATCTTCCCATGGGTGATACGGAATAGGAAGTGGCATATAGAGACCATGGGATTGAGATTTAGACTTAGCTTTGCGACATGTAGAGCGTCAGTTGGTGTAGCGAGAGATGTCGCAGAACATCTTGGGCCAAAAGTAGTTCTTGTATTGCGTAGCAAATGTCTTGTCGCGTCCAAAGTGACCCATAGGTCCTCCAACGTGAGCCTCTTGCAAAAGCAACAAACGAAGAGGAGACTCGGGGATACATAGCTTGTTAGCTCTCATTAGATAATCATCCTTGATGTAATAGCGTTCCCAAGATGTATGCGTCAAACATTTGGCATATGGAATAACAAAAGTAGGGTCATGCACATACAAGTCTTTTATGTGCTCAAAGCCAATGACATTCAATTCAAGTTGAGTAACAAACATGCGTTTGTGGGAAAGAGCATCCGCCAAAACATTCTCTTTACCCTTAATCTACTTGATGACATAAGGAAAAGATTCAGTAAACTCACTCCATTTGGCTTGTCACTTATTCAATTTAGCTTGACCCTTAAGGTATTTAAGCGTTTCATGGTCCGTATGGATGACAAATTCATGACGGCGAAGATAATGTTCCCACACATGCAACACTCGCACTAATGCGTACAACTCTTTGTCATAGACGGGGTAATTGAGTTGCACGCCAAAAAGTTTTTCACTAAAATAAGCAATTGGGTGCTTCTCCTGCATCAACACACCTCCTATACCCTTGTGACTATCATCGCAATGAACTTCAAAGTTTTACCAAAATTGGGCAAGGCAAGCAAAGGAGCATGTGTAAGCAAATTCTTAAGCTCATGAAATGCGATATCTTGGGATGTTCCCCAAACAAATGGTGCGTTCTTCTTACTCAAGGCATGCAAATGAGATGCAATGGTGCTAAAGTCCTTGATGAATCTACGATAGAAACCGGCTAAGCCAAGGAAACTTTGCACTTGTTGCAAGTTGGTTGGTTGTGGCCAATTTTTAATAGCATCAATTTTATCTTCATCTACATGAACACCCTTAGATGACACAACAAAACCCAAAAAAACAAGCTTATCAGCACCAAAAAGGCATTTGTCCATATTAGCATAAAGGCGCTCTTTTCTTAGAGTTTGCAAAATGGTCCTAAGATGGGTCACATGATCTTCTAGAGACATGCTAAACACAAGAATATCATCAAAGTAGACGACAACAAATACACCAATGTATGGGCGGGGAACATAATGCATCAGACGCATAAATGTACCGGGTGCTTCCGATAAAACCATAGGCACAACTAGCCATTCATATAAGCCAAACTTGGTTTTGGAAGCAGTTTTCCATTCATCACCTTCTTGAATGCGGATTTGGTAACAACCACTTTTAAGATCAACTTTAGAGAAAATGGTGGATCTGCTAAGCTCATCTAGCATATAGTCAAGGCGAGGAATAGGATATCGATAACGAATGGTGATAGCATTGATGGGATGACAATCGAACACATGCAAAAACTACCATCTTTCTTAGGCACAACAATAACCGGTATGGCACAAGGGCTTAAGCTTTCACGTACATGTCCATTATCAATAAGATATTGAAATTGCCGTTGTATTTCCTTGGTTTCTTCGGGATTGACGTAGTAGGGTGCCTTGTTCGGTAATGATACGTCTCCAACGTATCTATAATTTTTGATTGCTCCATGCTATATTATCTACTGTTTTGGACAATATTGGGCTTTATTATCCACTTTTATATTATTTTTGGGACTAACCTATTAACCGGAGGCCCAGCCCACAATTGTTGTTTTTTGCCTATTTCAGAGTTTCGAAGAAACGGAATATCAAATGGAGTCCAAACGGAATGAAACCTTCGGGAACGTGATTTTCTCACCGAATATGATCCAGGAGACTTGGACCCTACGTCAAGAAAGAAAGGAGGTGGGCACGAGGTAGGGGCGCCCCCACCCCCCTAGGGCGCGCCCTCCACCCTCGTGGGCCCCACCTTGCTCCACCGACGTACTTCTCTATGTACCCCCAAACAATCAAATACGGAGCCATAAACCTAATTCCACCGCCGCAACCTTCTGTACCCACGAGATCCCATCTTGGGGCCTGTTCCGGAGCTTCGCCGGAGGGGACATCCACCATGAAGGGCTTCTACATCATCATAGCCCCTCCGATGAAGTGTGAGTAGTTTACTTCAGACCTTCGGGTCCATAGTTAGTAGCTAGATGACTTCTTCTCTCTTTTTGGATCTCAATACAACGTTCTCCCCCTCTCTCGTGGAGATATATTCGATGTAATCTTCTTTTTGTGGTGTGTTTGTTGAGACCGATGAATTGTGGGTTTATGATCAAGATTATCTACGAGCTATATTTGAATCTTCTCTGAATTCTTTTATGTATGATTGGTTATCTTTGCAAGTCTCTTCGAATTATCAGTTTGGTTTGGCCTACTAGATTGGTTTTTCTTGCAATGGGAGAAATGCTTAGCTTTGGGTTCAATCTTGCGGTGTCCTTTCCCAGTGACAGTAGGGGCAGCAAGGCACGTATTGTATTGTTGCCATCGAGGATAACAAGATGGGTTTTTTATCATATTGCATGAATTTATCCCTCTACATCATGTCATCTTGCTTAAGGCGTTACTCTGTTTTCATGAACTTAATACTCTAGATGCATGTTGGATAGCGGTCGATGAGTGGAGTAATATTAGTAGATGCAGGCATGAGTCGGTCTACTTGTCTCGGATGTGATGCCTATATACATGATCATACCTAGATACTCTCATAACTATGCTCGATTCTGCCAATTGCTCAACAGTAATTCGTTCACCCACCGTAAAATACTTATGCTCTTGAGAGAAGCCACTAGTGAAATCTATGGCCCCCGGGTCTATCTTCATCATATTAATCTTCCATCACTTTATTATTTCCTTTGCTTTTTTACTTTGCTTTTTATTTTACTTTGTATCTTTATCACAAAAATACCAAAAATATTATCTATCATCTCTATCAGATCTCACTCTCGTAAGTGACCATGAAGGGATTGACAACCCCTTATCGCGTTGGTTGCAAGGAGTTATTTGCTTTGTGTAGGTACGAGGGACTCGCGCATAGCCTCCTACTGGATTGATACCTTGGTTCTCAAAAACTGAGGGAAATACTTACGGTACTTTGCTGCATCATCGTTTCCTCTTCAAGGAAATCCAACGCAGTGCTCAAGAGGTAGCAAGAAGAATTTCTGGCGCCGTTGCCGGGGAGGTCTATGCAAAAGTCAACATACCAAGTACCTATCACAATCCCTTATCTCTCGCATTACATTATTTTCCATTTGCCTCTCGTTTTCCTCTCCCCCACTTCACCCTTGCCATTTTATTCGCCCTCTCTTTTCCGTTTGCCTTTTTCTCGCTTGCTTTCTGTTTGCTCGTGTGTTGGATTGCTTGTCTGTCACGATGGCTCAAGATAATACCAAATCGTGTGACTTTACCAATACCCACAATAATGATTTCCTTAGCGCTCCGATTGCTCCTCTTACCAATACTGAATCTTGTGAAATCAATACTGCTTTGTTGAATCTTTTCATGAAAGATCAATTCGCCGGCCTACCTAGTGAAGATGCCGCTACCACTACTAGGAAAAGGCCTACTAATGGCGCACCAGTTTTGCCTACTAATGGCGCATCACTAGTGCGCCATTAGTATCACGCCACTAGTATTTATTACTAATGGCGCACCACCTAGTGTGCCATTAGTATAGAACACCATGTGCCATTAGTATGCCTCCCAGGGGGCCATATTTAACCATGTGCTTTGGCATACTAATGGCGCACTGCGGGTGGATGCGCCATTAGTATACTTGGCATACTAATGGCACACTGTTTGGTGATGCGCCATTAGTATACTTTGGCATACTAATGGCGCACTCTGTAGTGATGCGCCATTAGTATGAATATTAGGTTTTATTTATTTTTTACTTTTCTGATTTTTGCACAGGTTACAAAATATATTATTTGACAGAATATAGACAGTAGCACACAGCAACAGCAGATTCATCGAATACAATAGAAGATTAGTCTCCGAATACAATTCATCATATTAGTCTCCGAATTCAAAAGACCGAACAAAGATAAAACATTACAAGTCTCGAGACCGCGAGTATCGAGTTTGTCTTCACATTACAAGTCGATATCGATCATCTAAACTACCATCACATAGAAGAGAGCTGCGGTCATCACGATGAGAATCATCGCGATGAAACTGGTCTTCATCCGGTTCCTCCAACGCTCCCTCCTCTCTCCCGCTAGATAGCGGGCGTATCTAGATTCCGCCTCCGCCCTAGTGGTGTACCCTTTGTAACTGTTACCGCTGAAATGGTGAACCTGTCTCCGACACTCCTCCCAGTCGTCTTAGACTCCGGGAACCTTACCCTTGTACACGACATACAGCGGCATCTCTACACACAAGACAAACAACTGGCAATACATACATAAGCAATATATAAGTATGCAACAAAAGGATTGGAAGAGAAAAGCAAGACATTAATAGCACGATTCATGGTCCTACTAATAAATAGCATCGATTACATCTAAGTTGAACGACTGTCCAAACCAAAGAGACATACAATTCATTAAAGATTAATTACAAACATGAGCCAATCAATGTTTCAGAACTACACATCACTACTTTCGACTCGACTCATGGACAGGAGCGTGGATGAAGCCGCCGTCTGTCGTGATGGTCATGAAATCGCGGGCGTTGTCAGCCTGCATTTGTAGCATTCCATCTATCTCAATGTTGGACGGTTAATATCTGAGGAAGAACTGCCCCGAGGTATGAAGGACATCTTGATGGATGATGTCCGCAAACTCCGACTGGATGCGAAAGAATTCTTGTCTGATGTCCGCGTCCTGGATTGCCGACAAGCTCGCGGCCCAATCTTTGACATTATCTGGTAGCAGAAGGTGATGATGGTCCCTTACGATCGCCCGCATGTGATGGAGGGCGTAGTAGGCATCCTTCTGACCGCCAGACGGCTGCTTGACACAGCAGAACATCGTATTGTGGGCGAATACGTGCTTGTCGTACTTACGAACTGCCCTGGTGAAGGTGCCTCCAGATTTGGCGTAGCCGGGGAGAACATCATCAAGAACTTTCTTGATATTTGTGTAGTCTATCTTGGAGTCACGGTTCGGGTCGAAATACGTGGCCATGGAATATTTCGGGCTTAAGAGGATGAGTGTGCAATGTGTGTCACTGCACAGAACACAGAATGTTAGGAAAAAAAAGAACGATCGAAATCTAAGAAATCATATGTTACGGGGCGGTTAAGGGATGACTTACTCGGGAAAGTAAGCCACAAGGAAGTTATCCTTATCTGGGTTTGCCAGAATGACGCCTTCGAGGTGTGAACTCGCGACTTGGCGGTCCCCAGCGCTGCTCAAGAGCTTGGCACGCATGTAGAAGGGGTCGACGATCACGATGTCCGGGGTCTTGTCTCTAATGATCCGCATCTCCATACTCAGCGAAAAGAGCCGAACGAAGGTGTAGTGCAGCGGATGAAGGTTAAACATAGCAAAGATGTCATCAAACCACAGGACGATCGTACCCCCAATGTCGCCATCCACAAAGCCCTTGCCCTCTGGCACCCTTGCCATGAAAACCGGGTATGCCACATCATTCTCTCTTAGATGCCGCTTCTCCAAAGAAAGAACACTGTCGTGCAGACTCCGCATAGCACCGGTTGCAACATTGAGCATATTTGTCGGTAGCATCGCCCTACCCGCCACATGCACCCTCCTCGAGATATCCTTAGGTGAAGGTGGCCCGTCCTGAGCATGGATCGTACTTGGTGCCGGCTGGCTCGCACCGGCGCCCTTTTTAGTCTTCAGTTTCCTGCTCTTCTTCTTGATCTGTTGTAATGGGACCGAGTTATGCTCACAGACCACCTTCTTGAGCGTGTTGGGGCTGATAATATTTCGCACCTCAGCTATCTGAGGCTCGGTGAAGGCGGTAGTTGGAGGCGTCTCCTGAGAACTGAACGCCAGACGACGCCTGTTGCAACTGGGTTTCTCCGACGTACCAGCTAGATCGCGGTCGTCTTGGTTGGGTTCTTGAGAAGGAGGCCCGCAGAACTCGTCATCGTACCCATGTTCTTCAAAGTACTTATTGACGTTGGTAAATGTACCGTTGTCGTCGTCGTCCGGATCCTGTGCCATATGCATGTCCGGACCCTGTGCCATAGGGATGTCCGGCATGTCCGGTAGCGTTGCGGCGTTCTTGCCATGGCTTGGCGCCGGCACGACTAGCGGTCTTGTCTGTGGGGTGGTGTCCCCCGTCCCTAAACGAATCTGGCTCTTCGGCCAAAGCAGGGGCCAGCTTATGCAGTCGCTGAGGATCAACTCATCTTCTTCGTCGGCCCCAGTGGGTCGAATCAGAGGTAATAGCTCGTCGCAACCTGGCAGCACCCGAACCACTTCAACCCTATACATTATGGGTGGCATCGGATTACCGTGGAACACGGGGTTGCCCGGTTGAACGATTCTGCCCTTGGCGACATCGACCAACTCGCCGCCCACGAAGTGCAGGAGAGTGCAAGGAACGTCGGCGGCGCCCTGCGAAAACATGTAGGGCGTCAGGGATGCCCAATCAAAGGCAAGGAGATGAAGTCATCGGCCGAGAGGCTTAGTTACCGTGATGCCTGTGACGCCCCCGATTCAATCGTACACTAATCATGCACGCAGATGTGTACGATCAAGATTAGGGACTCACGGGAAGATATCACAACACAACTCTACAAATAAAAATAAGTCATACAAGCATCATAATACAAGCCAGGGGCCTCGAGGGCTCGAATACAAGTGCTCGATCATAGACGAGTCAGCGGAAGCAACAATATCTGAGTACAGACATAAGTTAAACAAGTTTGCCTTAAGAAGGCTAGCACAAACTGGGATACAGATCGAACGAGGCGTAGGCCTCCTGCCTGGGATCCTCCTAACTACTCCTGGTCGTCGTCAGCGGGCTGCACGTAGTAGTAGGCACCTCCGGTGTAGTAGGAGTCGTCGTCGAAGGTGGCGTCTGGATCCTGGACTCCAGCATCTGGTTGCGGCAACCGGGTAGAAGGGAAAGGGGGGAAAGGGAGAGAAAAGCAACCGCGAGTACTCATCCAAAGTACTCGCAAGCAAGGAGCTACACTACATATGCATGGATATATGTGTAAAGGGCCATATCGGTGGACTGAACTGCAGAAAGCCAGAATAAGAGGGGAATAGCTAGTCTTATCGAAGACTACGCTTCTGGTCGCCTCCGTCTTGCAGCATATAGAAGAGAGTAGACTGAAGTCCTCCAAGTAGCATCGTATAGCATAATCCTACCCGGCGATCCCCTCCTCGATGCCCTGTCAGAGAGCGATCACCGGGTTGTATCTGGCACTTGGAAGGGTGTGTTTTATTAAGTATCCGGTTCTAGTTGTCATAAGGTCGAGGTACAACTCCGGGTCGTCCTTTTACCGAGGGACACGGCTATTCGAATAGATAAACTTCCCTGCAGGGGTGCACCACATAGCCCAACACGCTTGATCCCATTTGGCCGGACACACTTTCCTGGGTCATGCCCGGCCTCGGAAGATCAACACGTCGCAGCCCCACCTAGGCACAACAGAGAGGTCAGCACGCCGGTCTAAACCTAAGCGCGCAGGGGTCTGGGCCCATCGCCCTAAGCACACCTGCACGTTGCGTACGCGGCCGGAGAGCAGACCTAGCAACCTCCATTTCAAAGGAAGTCACGTTACGCGGTCCAACCCGGCGCGCGCCGCTCAGTCGCTGACGTCACGAAGTGCTTCGACTGATACCACGACGTCGGGATACCCATAACTACTCCCGCGTAGGTGGTTAGTGTGTATAGACCAAATGGCCAGACTCAGATCAAATACCCAGATCTCGTTAAGTGTGTTAAGTATCGCGAACGCCTACTAGGGCCAGGCCCACCTCTCTCCTAGGTGGTCTGAACCTGCCCTGTCGCTCCGCCACAAAGTAACAGTCAAGGGCCGTCGGGAACCCAGGCCCACCTCTACCGGGATGGAGCCACCTGCCCCTTCAGCCCCAATCTCCGAACAGTATCACATGTAATGTAACAGTGTAAAGTATATAGTATATACCCGTGATCACCCCCGAGTGATCACGGCCCGATAGTATAGCATGGCAGACGGACAAGAGTGTAAGGCCACTGATGGAACACTAGCATCTTATACTAAGCAAGTAGGATTGCAGGTAAGGTATCAGCAGCAGTAACAAAGACAGGCTATGCATCAGGATAGGAATAACGAAAGCAGTAACATGCTGCACTACTCTAATGCAAGCAGTATAGAGAAGAGTAGGCGATATCTGGTGATCAAGGGGGGGCTAGCCTGGTTGCTCTGGCAAGAGAGAGGGGTCGTCAACTCCGCAGTCGAACGGGGCAGCAGCAGCGTCGGTCTCGGTGTCTATCGAGAGAAGAGGGGGGAGAAACAATAAATATTTAAGCAAGCAGATGCATAGTGATGCATGACATGACAAGTAACGGCGTTAGAGGTGCCCTAACGCGGTATCGGATGATACCGCTGAAGGGGGAAAACATCCGGGGAAGTTTTCCCGGGGTTTCGCGTTTTCGAGCAGAGGAGCCGGAGGGGATAAAATTGCGAGTTTGATATGTTAGGAATGTGTAGTGGACGAACGGGCTGCGTATCCGGGTTCGTCTCGTCGTTCTGAGCAACTTTCATGTTGAAAATATTTTAACCCGAGTTACGGATTAAAAGATATGATTTTTTAAAGGTTTTATTAATTTCTGGAATTTAATTAATTAATTAATTCGAAATTAGATTTATGACATCAGCATGATGTCATGCTGACGTCAGCAGTCAACAGAGTTGACTGGGTCAACCTGACAGGTGGGGTCCGTTGACTGGGTCAACTGCACAGTCAGCAGTCAACAGTCCTGTTGACTTAGTCAACCTGACAGGTGGGGTCCGTTGACTGGGTCAACTGCACAGTCACCAGTCAATAGTCCTGTTGACTTAGTCAACTAAAGTGTGGGTCCCACTGTCATTGACTATTAACTAACTAACTAAGTTAATTAGGTTAACTAGTGTTTAGGTTAAACTAAACAGAATTAATTTAGTTAATTAATTACTAAATTAATTAATTAATAGTTATTTTTATTATATATTTATTTATTTATTATCATTTTTTAATTCTTTTTTTATATAAAAACGTTCTCTCGGGCTGGGCCCCCCCGTTCAGTGGCACAGGGGCCATATCGGGCGCGGGCGATGGTTAACGGGCGCTGGTGGGTTACGGGCAGCGGGCGCAACGGGCGCCCAGCAACCGTTTGCCCGGGCGCACGAACCAAATCGCCAAAGAGGCGACGGGGATGGCATGTCGCCGAAGTGGTGCGGCGAGGTGGTCAGGGCCATGGAGGGCGTGGCCTGCGGGCGCGGCAGCGGCCACGGCGCCGGCGCCGGCCTGAGAAGGCGCGGGCCTGGCGTGGGGAGCATCGTGGGGAGCCTAGCAGCACGGTTCAGGCGGCCCGGACGAAGGTGGGGCGCAACGGCGACGGCGAGCAGTTGCGCTAGGTGGGGATGTGGCCGGAGCGGTGTGCTGCCGGCAGCGAAGCGGCAAGCAGGGGCCGCGGCAGAGGGGGCCTAGTGGCGCAGTGGCGCGGGGCGTGCGGTGGATGGCCGCAATGGGCGTGCGCACATGAGCACTGGAGGCGCGGGCGCGTCCCCGCGCGTGTGAGCGCGCGCGTGTGCGCGGGCGACAGGGGGAGTAGCACGGCGGGGGCGCGCACTACGCGGCACGGGGCTCGCGGTGCGCGGGGGGAGCGAGGCAGGGGAGATGGAGGAGGGGTAAGCTCACGGGGGCGGCGTAGGGTTCGTGGCCGTGGGCTCGGGGAGGAGGACCACGAAGTGGCGGCGTAGTTCGAAGGCGCCCGACGAGGAGGATGATGGGGACGAGCGACGCAGGGGTGGAGATTTGGCGAGGAAGTGGTCCGGCGAGGCGGCGCCGGCGCAGTCGGTGACGGCGGGCGTTGGGGCGGCGCGGGGTTCGTCGGCGGGGTCGGGCGTAGCGAGGTCCAGCCCCTGGGTGGCGGCGCGTCCAAATCGGGGGAGAGGGGAGGCGAACGTGGGGGGGGGGCGACGGGATAGGGGCGCTGGCGTTGTGGGGCGATGGCTCGGGGCAGTTGCCCGATCCAGATGGGAACGAGAAGGGGATCGGGGAGGAGTGGGGGGTAGTGGCCGCTAGGGTTCGGGGACAGGGGATAAGGGAGTGAGGGAGGGTGGCCTGGGCCGGTTTGGGCCTGCCCTCCAGCTGGGCCAGTGGGCCAAGGCCCTTGGGGAGCCGGGGGGTTTCTTTTCTTTTGTTTTCTTTTTACTTTTTATATATTTTCCTTTTCTGTTTTATTTTTAGTTTCCTTTTCATTTAGTTTTTATCTAATATTAAAATGATTCCTAATTTAGTAATACATTAAAACCCACTACAACAATAGGTTTTGCCCCAAAGCAATTTAGTTTAGTATTTTGTTAATTATAAAAGCATTTAAATATTGGTTTTTGCTACTGTCTTATTCACCTAAGGGTACTTAAACATTTTATAAAAATGGGGTTTCTTATCCATAATTACCTATGCATTATTTGGCACAACTCGAACAATTTGGTTTTAATATTTGAAAACTTTTATTATTTGCCTTTAATTGAATTTGAATTTGAATCGGTTTCGAACTAGCACGAGATTAGCGATAGTAATCGAAGTGACGTGGCATCATTAGCAGAGAATTACTGTAGCTTAATTATCCGGGCGTCACAATTCTCCTCCACTACAAGAAATCTCGTCCCGAGATTTAAGAGGGGTGTAAGGGGGAAAGTTTTGGTTACGAAATTCTAGCGAGTGTTCCCAGGCTTGGTTGCTCCTCTCGAAGAGGTCGATCCATTATGTTGATGTCTTCGTTTCTCTGCTTTTAGGTCATCATGATGAAGTTTGTCGTCCTTCCTTCGGGAACTCCATCGTACTTACGGAAGAATAAAGGGTGGCTATTCTGGGACAGCGGACCTCTGCAAGGTTGACTATCTGGTAGCTACCATCGGGGAAGGTGGCGGAAAGTAACTCTCGAACTGAAACTTAAGAAAATATCGAGAGCAAAGTACGAAGGTACCATGAGAAGTTTCAAACGGATAGGCAATCGTTCGATGTCTGAAACAACATGCGAAAGGGGTCCAGAGCAACGAGATTGAGTATTGCGTCTGTTACCAGAATAGATCACTTGGGACGGTGGCCCGTGAATTATATACGAGGCCACGCGCGAGGAATAACTTTGGGAACAGGGGGTGTACAGGAGAGTCAGGTTTCGATCCTGCAAAACTGTGGGTTATGGGCCCACCATGTGGGTTAAAAGTAGTGAGGCGGCGACGATTTACACGATCATGTAAGCAAGGCATGCCGGAGGATAGCCCGTCATTTATGTCGGCAACAACATCGATACCAAGGGCGAGGGGCGAAGAGAACCATTTTCCTGCTCGTTGAAACGAGGCGGACCAGTAGGCAAAGTTCTCGTCCATCGACGGTCACCGAAATGTCATCAACAAAAGTAATGGGGTCTTACTGACAGGGTTGTACACCGAGGTGTTCACATAAGCAGGGAATTATTACTGCTTATATTATATAGATCACAAGAAGGTTTAAACAAACCAATGGGAAGGAAAGGTGATTATCAGGTTTAAACAGAACAATGGAAATGAAAATGTGTTTAAACACATATTTCAAGGGTATATCCTTCCCAAGGATAAGCAGAGCATGATATCCATGACAGGTTATACTGCAGAAAACTCTTTAGGTAGGGGAGAGAATTTTCATGACAATATCCATACAACGGTGTTTGGATAATAGAGCAGGAAACATTTAGCATTGGGCCTCAAATGTTCTTGTTGAAAATCAGAGTACCATAGACATGCTTCGAGATAGCATTGACATGGTCATCCTGTGAAGATCAGACTTTGGAAACACAAAGGATCCATCAGGAATAACTTGTAGAATAAGTCTTACAATTTCCTCATGGAAGAATGGTTAACCCTGTTAGAAAGGAAACTATAATGATAGGTCCTCCGGCCAGGTGTGCTAGGCATGACATCACCTTACCGGGTCATATTAAGACCAATGTGATAACTCTTGGAAATATGTTCCAACCATCATATCTGACCGAGATTCAGATCTGATTGGAGTCAGGATACCTCGGACTCAAGATGCCTGAGAAGAAAGGTGCAACACAAATTGTCGATATGACATTGTAAGATTCTCGGGAAATTAACTACGGAAGCGAGTTCCGAAACAAAAGCTCATCATTAAACCAATGAAGGGAGAAGGAGGTAGCTGATGAATCCAGCGACAATTCATCGAGACTTCCAAAAGATGGGTTTCCACAAGTATGTGAACAAGGAGATATCGTTAGTGAGATGAAATGATATAAGGGGATATGCTCTAGGAAAACACACCCAGTTTAAGCCTTGGTTGATAGGTGCACCCGAAATATGGGTTGGGTTGCACGACCAACGTCGGAATGGTGATTCAATAATCAATAGTCTAAGAATGACGGTCGACCATTAACTTCAAAGTAATAGGATTGTTAGAAGGGCAGAATCCAACCAGCACCGCTCACTTGTTGGTACCCCGGTTGGAATCAACACGAGGACCCAAGAAAGAATGGTGATGTGAGAAGTATCACCATACCAAGAATTCTTAAGCGGTGGTGAAACTCTCACAACATTGATGACATAAGAGATGTTAATGTTCCAAGGTAAGGGAGAACAATTCCTGGATAGCAAGGAACTCAAGGTATAACATCCAACACGAACAAGTTTGTGTTGAACGAAAGGCAATAAAGTGGTCGATGATAACACAAATCATCGAGGGCAAGGATGGTGTTTCTCATCATGAATTCAATAGATACCCTGGAAGAGCTCATAAGGTTGATGATGTTCACGACACATTTGTCGAGAGATTTCAAGATGTAATCAATCAGCGATGACATCGAGTCAAAGGAATGATGAAGCCAGAGGTCAATGAAAGCACAGATACGACGCAGACTCGAAACTAAGCTTGCTTTTCAAGGTAAAGTATATGACAAGAAAAATCGACGTAAGCTTAGCTCATTGTCGAAACTGGTGCTCCCAGAATAAGGACCAGGTAGCACAGTTTAAAATCATCAAGACAATGATATAGCCAAACAGGCTAGGAATGACGGAAGGATTATTAAACTCATAATCAACGAAATTTAATTAGGGTTATCGAACCGGAATGAGGAATTGGTTCACATATCGGTGTTCTCGGTTGATGACAACCCAGAACCCAGGAAATCTGAAATCGGTGAGAAATAACAGTTGATGAAGAACCCATAAGAAGTTATGCGGTTCCATGACATTATCAAGATATCCCAGTGTAATACTCGATGGTAGATAAAAGTAAAGGTTGGACAGGTGCAATGGTCTACACAAGACAAGTACTCAACTTGTTCGATAAATGGTATTAATGAGAAAATATGGTCGGAACCATAATTTCCAAAGGAACAAACATAGATACAGGACGAACTTATAACAAGGGGATTAATATCATTTACAAGAAGTTTTGATGATAAGTTCACATCGGGTCCATGGGCATGAACGCAAAGTCTCAAGGTCGACTCCCACTTCTGCAAAGCAGAACCTTACATTCACTTCTCGTTTTGAAAATGGCATTAGTGTTGAATATTGTACCTGGTGCAATACCAGATAAATATGCCCTGTGAAATCTTTCGGGTTTGCACAGATTAGGGAAGGCATTGGTTCAACCCATCGGGGCTTCTTAGGAACATATACCCCAAGCTTCAAGAGTAGATATCACCAGCTCGAAAACAGGGCATGGTTGGCCAAGTGGATGATACAATTTACCAAGGGCATTATGTATCAGGTAAAGAACTCACAAGAATTTTGGTTGTGAAGGACATTGTCGGAAAATAACCCGGCAATGGGTACGGCGGTCCACAACGGGGCTGATGTGAGTATCGGTACTCAATCTAAGGAAGAAGGAATGCCAATGCATCGTATTATGGAAACAACTGACTAATTCAAAGCTTAATGCTAAGAAATTTTATGATTTCCAAATCAAGGGATCAGAAGCAATCGTGCTGATCGAAAATGAATAAGTTCAATAGACTTGGAAACACAAACGATCAAGGCATTGATTGGTCAAGATCCAGCTCATATCCAAATGACGTCTGAGCCGGAAGGATGAATCCTAGGATTCGACTGAGGAATGCGAGCATCCTCAACATATTGAATCAACGGACTTAAAACGATAAAGGCAAGGGAGGCCAATAAGATTACGAAACTTATGGGATTATCCATAATGCCAGCAAGCGAGAATTTCAAGAGCAATAGGCTGCTCGGGATTTTCGGAAGATCGAATGATATTTTGAAGTCTTTGGCGTAACACATGATCAACGGGGAATGAGCGGATACTCGATAAGTGCGAGAATTATCTGTAGGGGTATTCAGGTGACAAAGTACAGCAAAGCAGTAAGCTCAAAGGATTCTCGAAACAACATAGAGTATTTCGGGACATCTTGTAATAACAAGATTGACGAGGAATGATTGTATGAATGGCAAGTGTATGCAGTTTTCATAGGGGTTGACGGTGGAAGGAAATCGCAAATGCGATGTCACAAAGACTCGAGAGAACATCGTAGAGTAACTTCGGAATCTTCTAGTGCATCAGGCGATCATCTGGAGTGAGGGGCTCTCCGGGAGAAAGTACTTTCGAGAACCTAAAGTTAGTTTTGTTTTTAGCAAAATCATTTAACCCGAATAGAAGAGATATCAGAATCCCAGAGTATAGGTCGAGGAATAAAAGATCCTACTACCACCCAATGGCGACGTGGGCCCGTAAGGCACACAACCATGTTAGTAAAAGTTTTTGCAATGTCTAGACTCGACTTCGGCCAAGGAGTGGGGAAGGGGGATTCCTACAGGCAGTCGGCTCTGATACCAACTTGTGAGGCCCCCGATTCAATCGTACACTAATCATGCACGCAAATGTGTACGATCAAGATCAGGGACTCACGGGAAGATATCACAACACAACTCTACAAATAAAAATAAGTCATACAAGCATCATAATACAAGCCAGGGGCCTCGAGGGCTCGAATACAAGTGCTCGGTCATAGACGAGTCAGCGGAAGCAACAATATCTGAGTACAGACATAAGTTAAACAAGTTTGCCTTAAGAAGGCTAGCACAAACTGGGATACAGATCGAACGAGGCGCAGGCCTCCTGCCTGGGATCCTCCTAACTACTCCTGGTCGTCGTCAGCGGGCTGCACGTAGTAGTAGGCACCTCCGGTGTAGTAGGAGTCATCGTCGAAGGTGGCGTCTGGATCCTGGACTCCAGCATCTGGTTGCGGCAACCGGGTAGAAGGGAAAGGGGGGAAAGGGAGAGAAAAGCAACCGTGAGTACTCATCCAAAGTACTCGCAAGCAAGGAGCTACACTACATATGCATGGATATATGTGTAAAGGGCCATATCGGTGGACTGAACTGCAGAAAGACAGAATAAGAGGGGGATAGCTAGTCTTATCGAAGACTACGCTTCTGGTCGCCTCTGTCTTGCAGCATATAGAAGAGAGTAGACTGAAGTCCTCCAAGTAGCATCGTATAGCATAATCCTACCCGGCGATCCCCTCCTCGATGCCCTGTCAGAGAGCGATCACCGGGTTGTATCTGGCACTTGGAAGGGTGTGTTTTATTAAGTATCCGGTTCTAGTTGTCATAAGGTCGAGGTACAACTCCGGGTCGTCCTTTTACAGAGGGACACGACTATTCGAATAGATAAACTTCCCTGCAGGGGTGCACCACATAGCCCAACACGCTTGATCCCATTTGGCCGGACACACTTTCCTGGGTCATGCCCGGCCTCGGAAGGTCAACACGTTGCAGCCCCACCTAGGCACAACAGAGAGGTCAGCACGCCGGTCTAAACCTAAGCGCGCAGGGGTCTGAGCCCATCGCCCTGAGCACACCTGCATGTTGCGTACGCGGCCGGAGAGCAGACCTAGCAACCTCCATTTCAAAGGAAGTCACGTTACGCGGTCCAACCCGGCGTGCGCCACTCAGTCGCTGACGTCACGAAGTGCTTCGGCTCATACCACGACGTCGGGATACCCATAACTACTCCCGCGTAGGTGGTTAGTGCGTATAGACCAAATGGCCAGACTCAGATCAAATACCCAGATCTCGTTAAGCGTGTTAAGTATCGCGAACGCCGACTAGGGCCAAGCCCACCTCTCTCATAGGTGGTCCGAACCTGCCATGTCGCTCCGCCACAAAGTAACAGTCGTGGGCCGTCGGGAACCCAGGCCCACCTCTACCGGGATGGATCCACCTGCCTCTTCAGCCCCCATCTCCGACCAGTATCACATGTAATGTAACAGTGTAAAGTATATAGTATATACCCGTGATCACCCCCGAGTGATCATGGCCCGATAGTATAGCATGGCAGACGGACAAGAGTGTAGGGCCACTGATGGAACACTAGCATCCTATACTAAGCAAGTAGGATTGCAGGTAAGGTATCAACAGCAGTAACAAAGACAGGCTATGCATCAGGATAGGAATAACGAAAGCAGTAACATGCTGCACTACTCTAATGCAAGCAGTATAGAGAAGAGTAGGCGATATCTGGTGGTCAAGGGGGGGCTTGCCTGGTTGCTCTGGCAAGAGAGAGGGGTCGTCAACTCCGCAGTCGAACGGGGCAGCAGCAGCGTCGGCCTCGGTGTCTATCGAGAGAAGAGGGGGGAGAAACAATAAATATTTAAGCAAGAAGATGCATAGTGATGCATGACATGACAAGTAACGGCGTTAGAGGTGCCCTAACGCGGTATCGGATGATACCGGTGAAGGGGGAAAACATCCAGGAAAGTTTTCCCGGGATTTCGTGTTTTCGAGCAGAGGAGCCGGAGGGGAAAAAGTTGCGAGTTTGATATGTTAGGAATGTGTAGTGGACGAACGGGCTGCATATCCGGGTTCGTCTCGTCGTTCTGAGCAACTTTCATGTTGAAAATATTTTAATCCGAGTTACGGATTAAAAGATATGATTTTCTAAAGGTTTTATTAATTTCTGGAATTTAATTAATTAATTAATTCGAAATTAGATTTATGACATCAGCATGATGTCATGCTGATGTCAGCAGTCAACAGAGTTGACTGGGTCAACCTGACAGGTGGGGTGCGTTGACTGGGTCAACTGCACAGTCAGCACTCAACAGTCCTGTTGACCTAGTCAACCTGGTAGGTGGGGTCCGTTGACTGGGTCAACTGCACAGTCAGCAGTCAACAGTCCTGTTGACTTAGTCAACTAAAGTGTGGGTCCCACTGTCATTGACTATTAACTAACTAACTAAGTTAATTAGGTTAACTAGTGTTTAGGTTAAACTAAACAGAATTAATTTAGTTAATTAATTACTAAATTAATTAATTAATAGTTATTTTTATTATATATTTATTTTTAATATATTTATTTATTTATTTATTATCATTTTTTTAATTCTTTTTTTAATATAAAAACGTTCTCTGGGGCTGGGGCCCCTCGTTCAGTGGCACAGGGGCCATATCGGGCGCGGGCGATGGTTAACGGGCGCTGGTGGGTTACGGCCAGCAACCGTTTGCCCGGGCGCACGAACCAAATCGCCAAAGAGGCGACGGGGACGGCATGTCGCCGAAGTGGTGCGGCGAGGTGGTCGGGGCCATGGAGGGCGTGGCCTGCAGGCGCGGCAGCGGCCACGGCGCCGGCTTGAGAAGGCGCGGGCCTGGCGTGGGGAGCATCGTGGGGAGCCGAGCAGCACGGTTGAGGCGGCCCGGACGAAGGCGGGGCGCAACGGCGACGGCGAGCAGTTGCGCTAGGTGGGGATGTGGCCGGAGCGGTGTGCTGCCGGCAGCGAAGCGACAAGCATGGGCCGCGGCAGAGGGGGCCTAGTGGCGCAGTGGCGCGGGGCGTGCGGTGGATGGCCGCAACGGGCGTGCGCGCGTGAGCGCTGGAGGCGTGGGCGCAGCCCCGCGCGTGTGAGCGCGCGTGTGTGCGTGGGCGACAGGGGGAGTAGCACGGCGGGGGCGCGCACTACGCGGCACGGGGCTCGCGGTGCGCGGCGGGAGCGAGGCAGGGGAGATGGAGGAGGGGGAAGCTCACGGGGGGCGGCGTAGGGTTCGTGGCCGTGGGCTCGGGGAGGAGGACGACGAAGTGGCGGCGTAGTTCGAAGGCGCCCGACGAGGAGGATGATGGGGACGAGCGACGCAGGGGAGGAGATTTGGCGAGGAAGTGGTCCGGCGAGGCGGCGCCGGCGCAGTCGGTGACGGCGGGCGTTGGGGCGGCGCGGGGTTCGTCGGCGGGGTCGGGCGTAGCGAGGTCCAGCCCCTGGGTGGCGGCGCGTCCAAATCGGGGGAGAGGGGAGGCGAACGTGGGGGGGGCGACGGGATAGGGGCGCTGGCATTGTGGGGCGATGGCTCGGGGCAGTTGCCCGATCCAGATGGGAACGAGAAGGGGATCGGTGAGGAGTGGGGGGTAGTGGCCGCTAGGGTTCGGGGACAGGGGATAAGGGAGTGAGGGAGGGTGGCCTGGGCCGGTTTGGGCCTGCCCTCCAGCTGGGCCAGTGGGCCAAGGCCCTTGGGGAGCCGGGGGGTTCTTTTCTTTTGTTTTCTTTTTACTTTTTATATATTTTCCTTTTCTGTTTTATTTTTAGTTTCCTTTTCATTTAGTTTTTATCTAATATTAAAATGATCCCTAATTTAGTAATACATTAAAACCCACTACAACAATAGGTTTTGCCCCAAAGCAATTTAGTTTAGTATTTTGTTAATTATAAAAGCATTTAAATATTGGTTTTTGCTACTGTCTTATTCACCTAAGGGTACTTAAACATTTTATAAAAATGGGGTTTCTTATCCATAATTACCTATGCATTATTTGGCACAACTCAAACAATTTGGTTTTAATATTTGAAAACTTTTATTATTTGCCTTTAATTGAATTTGAATTTGAATCGGTTTCGAACTAGCACGAGATTAGCGATAGTAATCGAAGTGACGTGGCATCATTAGCAGAGAATTACTGTAGCTTAATTATCCGGGCGTCACAATGCCGTCGAGCTCGGCTAATGTCGAGGCACCGCCAACGGCGGGCTTGCAACTGACAAAGGGGCCGCTTGCTGGCGAGGTGCCGGCCAGCGTACACCCGGGTGCATTAAGCTCCAATGCCCGTGCCGGCGCCGGAGACACAAATACCGCCTCCGCCGGAGACACCAATGGCGCCGCCTGCACGCTGTGCGAGTTGCTGGCCGTGAAGCTAGGAAACGGGGGAGGCCCCTGTTGGCCGCCCGCAATCCACGTCGTGAGCCCATGAATCAACGCAGGCACCATGACGTTGAGCGTCGTTCCAAGTTGTTGTTGCACTTGCTCTTGGACAAGCTCCGGAATCCGCGCCACTTGTGCCTTGAGTGCTTCAACCTTGCGCGACTGGCTTTCCGAGCTGGTCTTTTTCTCCGTTCACCCAACAGCGGTATAGTATGACGACCATTTTGTGGACAAGCCTTTGCCGACCACACAACCAGCTGACGTCGGCTTATTGAGCTTATCCCTGTTTTTCATTACGTTCAGCGCCCTATTCAAAGGGGTGTCGAAAGGGGAGCTCTAAGACGACCCCGCGCTACTGCTTTCTTTGTCCTGCGGAAGGAACATGAACCATTTAGAAATATTGGGGATTAATTAGAATGCAACCATATGGAGCTAATTACGCGGGGGTGTATTCCTTACCAGAACAAGCTCAAGCTCCTTGGTCTTCGGATCCGTGGTAAGCTCCTTTGTTACCGGGTCCTCCTTGTACCGGGCCCTGAGAAAGTTCCTGGTCTGTTTGTCACTGTATTTCTCGAAGCGGGGCGGTAGGCCTTGCTCGGCATGCTCCGCGTCCTCCTTGTCCCATACAGGCTCTGCCACTCTGTAACCGCCGGGACCGAGTTGGTGGACCCCTAAGTTCAACTGCCGCAGTTCTTTCCCCCACTGACTTGATCGGAGGTTGCGGGGCTCTCGTACTTGATCTTGAACTCCTTGTGGTCATCTTCGCTCATCAAAGGATATTTCGCCTTGATCTTGTCATAACTATCACCTTTTATCAATCATTGCCTTCAACGTGCTTCTCCAAGTAGACAGGGCCTTGCTCATCTTCGTGAGGGCGGCATTGTTCACTTTATTCCCTGAGAGGCGTGTGTTTGCAAACTCAGCGGGGAACTTGTATCGTTCGTGCAGCTTCGTGAAGAGGAGGCTGCGCAAATTCCCTCAGTCCTTATGCCTTAGGTTCTCGGTGTTGATCGAGACGGTGCTCCGGAGAATGCACCCGAGCTGAACCGAGTACCCCTTGACTACTTGTTTGGGCGCCGTCGGTTGCCCGTCGGAGTTCACTTCAGTAAATTCCTCCCTGACGGTGGCGACCACACTCGGGCGCCGTTGCCTCTTCGGTTGGCTGCCATCTGTGCGTGCGCCGCCATCATCAGTGGTGGCATCCTCGGCAGCGCCATCAGTGGTGTCATCCCCGACGCCACTAGTGGTTGTGTAGTCAGGATCGGTGTCTTCCGCAGCGTCCTCATAGAGGTGAGGTTCTTCCTCCAACTCCTGGGACAGCTCCCAGAATGGCTTGCCGCCCGAACCGCCGGCCTCATCGTTGTGGGCCATGTTTCGCTATAAATAGGAAAAAAGTTTGGTCAAAAAGTTGGGTCAAAAAGTTTAGGTTCTCATCGACACTGAGGCACCCTATAGAAGCCAAGTTAAGTTTTCATCATTTAGGGTTTATCGATGCCGAGGCACCCTAGGTTGGGCCTAATCACTTGGAACTAATCACTTGGCTCTATTGCCACCTATGTTGGGTTTATCATCTAGGGTTTATCGATGCTAAGGAGAATTCTAAGTTGGGCCTAATCACTTGGCTCTATTGCCACCAATGGTTTAATGCAGCAAGAATGGCGGGGCAGTTGATCCTACTTAACTAAGTACTAAGATACCCCGGCCCATGCATTAGTCGCAAGTACCCCATATGTCCTATTTTTAGCAAAGTCATGCTAAAATTCACGGAAAATTTCAGCATGACCTTTGCTGAAAATAGGACATATGGAGTACCCGAATTTGCCGGAACGGAAGTTAATCGACATTCCGGCAAACTCAAGGGCCTCTCGGGGTACCTGCAAATTCATCACGACACAATGGTCGGAGACAAAACCCAGCCACAAACCATATGGTCCTCTACTTTCATACGGACAAAAATCAGCTCAACTTATGTGAGCTTCCATTCCAGATATAATATGTCTCCCAACAAAAAATCATCAATAGTTTAGCAAGTCTGTACAAACACATAAAGAATGACAAATGTATTTTACAGATCATGGCATTGTTTTTACTATATGCACCATGGAAAATTTCTTTTCTTTTTGCAACATGGCAAATTTCTTTTGCACCGGGCCATGGCAAATATAGTCTATGCATCATGAAAATTATAGTGTATGGATCATGGCATTTTTTATTCTACATTTTTATTCTATGGATCATGCCAGGAAATTATAGTGTATGCATTTTTTTAATCTCTGGATCATGATCCAACAAAATTGCCATCTCCCATGGCAAATATAGCCTATGCATCATGGAATTTATACTGTATGGATTATGGCATTTTTTGTCTATAGGATTATTGTTTGTGTGCATACATGCAGAGTATCAGCTTAGAGGTCTCTGTTTAACAGTGATAAGTCAAAGACAAGGAACATCAAGCTTATAATAAAATCTCTTAGAACCTTATGAGAGTATGTACATATACATATTTTGTTTACTAGCTTGGCACATGTCAAGTCTCACTTGCAGGTGCACATTTTTTTCCTTCAAAGCACACCTCTTTGTTTCAGCTATCTATATATCTTGTTCTATGTTGCATTTTTAATTCCTGATGTTAACAAGAGTGTTTCTCAAAAGGAAAAACAAAGTTCATGGCAGTGTAGCTAGCTTCTCATGCATCCCTCTTATCATCTAGCTAGCTAACTCTTGAATCCATGGAGGTCCAAGATTTTCTTTATAATTATTAGTATATCATCGTATGAACACATAAATCCTGAAAAAAAATATGAGCAGAGAGAAAAAGAAAGGAAAGAACAGTAGCAGTAGTACTACTACTACTAGCTAGCTAGCTGGTACTGATCTAGCTTCTGCATGCATTTCTCTGAATTTTGTGTGGAGTGGACTAGACAAGCATTTAGTAATGGAGCAACTTTTGCAAACGAGGGGGGAGCACAAGGCTTTTGCAACCGAAAGAAAAAAAAGCTGATGAGCATGTGTGTGTAGTGTATGTGCATGGAAATTAGTTCCTTTCCCTAATCTTTCTAATTGTTGTAGTTCACAAACTTCACAAGTTGACATATCACATAAAGATGTTTCTATACAATAGTAGAATTGGTAAACAGAGAGAAGAAGAGAGAGTTCATATTACCAATGTCATGTTCAGCAGCGGAGGGAGTCGACCGTTGGTCGTCCTGTCTGGAGTGTGGAGAGGAGGGAGGCAACCGGAGGAACGGCTGGAGTAGCTGAAATTTACCAGGTAAATTGTTCATGGTTTAGACTTTAAACTAAGTTTATCATGCTACAAGAATGTAAGTATCCCTTCCACATTCATGGACAGCAATTATGTCTTCAGAGAATAGCAGCATCCATTCTTCAGAGAGGGGATCGAGCAGAGAGGGAGAGGGCAAGGAGGGAGGAGCAGAGAGGGAGAGGTGGGAAATGGAGGCGGGGGTGAGTTGGATGGGGTACCTGCGGGTGTAGAAGACGGGGGCGTCGTCGGGGACGAAGACGTCGACGCTGTGGATGTTGCCGCCGCGGGAGGCGATGTAGTCAGAGATCCGGGACGGTGAACTGCGCGCGAAGGCCAGGGGAGTCGAGTCAGTCTATGGGGAGGGAGCTTACGGGCGGAGGAGGACGGGCAGAGGAGGAGGGGGCTTACGGGCGGCGGCGAGACGGTTGCGGGTTGGCGGCGGTCGTCGTCCTGCACCCCGTGCGGTCGTCGGCGGCGGGATGGTTGGGGGCCGCGGCGGCTTGTTGTCCGGTGGGCGGCGGAGGAGCTAAAGTGGTGGGGGCGCGGGGGTGCGGGGGCGGCGGCGCACATAGGGGCAGCGGCGTCGTGGGTCATCGGGGCAGCGGCGCGCAGGGGCTGAGAGATGTGAGATGGGATCGGCCGGGGATTGGGGCCGAGATTTTAGTCGGGGGAGGTATAGCAATGGCGCACCACCTAGCGGTGCGCCATAAGTAAGTTTTTTTGTGATAGCAATGGCGCACCCTCCTCTGGTGCGCCATTAGTAACTTTTTTTTCTGACAGCAATGGTGCGCCCTCCTCTGGTGCGCCATTAGTAACATTTTTTTTCATTATTTCTTGTTGCATCTAATAATTTGTTTTTTATCAAATTTGTTATTTTCATGAGGACTAGAACAGAAGATATCATCAATTTTTTTTGAAAATATCATCAAATTTGTTTTTTTATTTTTAATTGAAAATATCATCAAATTTGTTATTTGAAGATATCATCAAATTTCTTATTTGAAAATATCATCAAATTTGTTATTTAAAAATATCTTCAAAAAGTGGGGGAGGGTGCGGGTGTCGGCGGCGGCGGTGGAGCGGGCCGGGGGAAGGTGCGGGGTGTCGGCGGGGGCAGTGGAGCGGGGGAGGGTGCGGTGGGTCGTCGGCAGCGGTGGAGTGGGGGAGGGTGCGGTGGGTCGGCGGCGGCGGTGGAGCGGGGGAGGGTGCGGGGGGTCATCGACGGTGGTGGAGCGAGGGGAGGGTGCGGGGGGTGCTCGGCGGCGAGGGGGATCTGGCGAGGGGGATAGCTATCGAGAGGGAGGGGGATCGAGATCGAGTGTCCTCATGAATATTCAATATTTTTTCATATTGAATATGAAATAATATCATCAAATTTGAAAAAATATTCATGAATTCAAAAAGTGCCCATGAAATTTAAAAATATTCATGATATCAAAAAGTGCCCGAGAAATGAAGGCTACAATTTAAATACAATCGATCTTAGCTAGCTATCTGTTCACAATCTTCTTCCCCTTCTTTTTCGCAAATGGAGTTCTTCTATGGAACGGACGTCCTTTAGGTAGGGTGGTCCTGCTTCTTCTTGTGGTGTATGCTGCTACTTCATCGTCGTCGTCATGTTCGATCTTCGGGTCGCCGTACTTGTCGAAGTCTTGCTCATTGGCTACTCCATCCATTCCGATGATATTCCTTTTGCCTCTCCTCACGACAAGACGACTGGGCTTTGACGGGTCGGTAATGAAGAAGCATTGGACCACTTGTGAAGCCAGTACCCATGGCTCATTTTTCGCTGTGAAGTTTGCGCCCGCGGTCTTGGATTTGGCTTCGGGTATAACCATGGTGGTGAAATACCGGTCTTCTTTTAGGATGCTCTTGGCTCATCTGACACGGAACATGGGGACCTTCTCTCCAGCGTTGCTCCGCTCCCAGATCTCCTCGATCCTTCCGTAGTATCTGTCCTTGTTGTTACCGGTGTAGGATTCCATCGTTACCCCGGAGTTCTGATAACCATCGCTCTTCATGTCCTTGTCCTCGGCGTAGAATGTGTAGCCATTGATATCGTACGCCTCATAGGTCATCAGGTTGTGCTCGGTGCCCTGTGACAAGGCGAATATGAGTTGTTCTTCCACGGAAGAATCCTCATGTAAAGGGTACGATAGAAGCTTCTTCTTGAACCAACGCGTGAAACATGAGTTGTGCTCTTTGATTATATCTCCGTCCGTCCTCTGTTGGCCTCGGTCATTGTACGTCTTCTCAATAAAGGTTTTGTGCTCTACCACCCAAGGATCGAACACGTCTATGTGTTGTAGCGCGACTAGGTTTGCTCTTTCAAAGTCGGTGAGTCGACCCTCGAAGTCGACATGCATTTCGCGGCGACCCTCACGGTGACCCCATCCAGCGAGCCTGCCGAGGTGCCTGTTGACGGGCAGACCAACGGGGTTCTCGATGCCTAGATAATTCGTGCAGTAGGAGATGCACTCTTCGGTCAGAAACCCCTGGCTATACTTCCCTCTGGACGTGACATGTTGTGAATGTATCCTTTGATGACACCATTCATCCTTTCGAACGGCATCATGCTGTGCAGGAACGTCGACCTGATTTGGATGATATCCTCCACGATATGGACCAGCAGATGCACCATAACATCGAAGAATGCGAGCGGGAAGTACATCTCAAGCTCGCATAGTATCACCACAATCTCTTCCTGTAGCCTTCTGAGTTGCCTCACGCCAACCGACTTCCGAGAGATGACGTCGAAAAAGTTGCATAGGCCAAATAGCGTTTCACGGACGTGCGCGTCCATGATCCCACGGATTGCAACTGGAAGTATCTGCGTCATCAGCACGTGACAGTCGTGAGACTTCATCCCGCTGAACTTCTGCTTCGCTGGGTCTAGGTATCTGCTTATCTTCCCCGCGTAACCGTAAGGAAGTTTTACTCCTACGAGGCAGGTGAAAAACTGCTCGATCTCCTCCTGACTTAGAGTGAAGCACACGGGAGGGTGTAAGTGCATCTATTGCCCCTTAGTGATTTTGGTGTATTGAAGACTTATAGGTTAAGGATCTAATATGTTTATGAGTATACACAGGTCGATAAGTCTATGAGGAGTTTGATATTTACAGAGAAAGTCGACCCCTAAAAATGAAGTTCTTCGACTGAAGACTTTGATATACCGAAGACTTTCTGAAGACTTTGAAAGTGAAGAAATTGGTGTGACCTTGAAGACTTGGTATTCATTCGAGGAACATGAAGCGTGAAGACTTTTGTTTTCGTAGTTTCATTTTCTCTTTCTTGAGTCATTGGAAACACCGTACTATTAAAGGGGGTCGAGGAAATACTAAGGAAAATTTCCATTTGATGCTCAACTCAAATCCTACACCTACCAATCCCTTTGAGTGAAGCCATTGGAAATCTCATACAATTCAGTCAATTTCTTCAGTGACAGAGACGCGGTTCTTCTGGTCACTGAGAAATTTGTCCTGACTGAGGAGTTAGGAATTCGCCAGTGTGGATTGCCTACACTGTGAGGAACATGATAGCCCTGAGGAATTTGTATCTCAAATTTCCGACCGTTGCTGTGCTACGCGGCAGCTGTCCCAAAATATCTTATCCATCCAACGGTCATATCATTGAAGGGCATTTATGTCTTATAATGTCGGGCTGCTCCCTAGGCTATAAATAGCCGCCCCCTACAACCACTAGCTATTTGGCTGCTCCGAGAGAAACTGACACTTGTCGTTTGAGAGCAACCCATCCTCCGAGGACTTTGAGCGAAAATCATCAAGTGAGGAAAACCCAAACCCAAACCCAAACACCTACAAACCCAAAGTGATTGAGCATCACTGAAGAGATTGATCCTGCGTGGATCCGACGCTTGTTACCTTTGAAGACTGTGCTTCTTCCAGACGGTTAGGCGTCATGGTCTAGAGCATCCAAGAGGAATTAAGGATCGCCGAGTGACCGAGTTTGTCAAGGTTCGGAAGTCACTTGAAGACTTACCACGAGTGATTGGACGAGGACTGTGTGTCCTTAGTTCAAGGAGAATACAGTGAGGACTTGGTGTCCCGAGCTGCGTGCTCAGGACTGGGTGTCCGGGACTGTGTGTCCTCGAGTTTAAATACTCAGCCGCTCCAACCAGATGTACAACTGAGATAGTAGTTGGAACTGGTCTACCAAATCATTGTCTTCACCAAGCTTACTGGTTCCATTTCCTCAGTATTGTGCTGCTTGTTTATCATATCTGTGTTTGAAGACTTTGACTGAAGACTTTCTCAATTTCCTCAGTTCAAATTCTTCAGTCTGTTTGTCTTCATTTTGTGTTATCCTATGTTTACGCTTTCTGTACTCTGTGCTAGTCTTCATTTCACCATGATGACCATGCTTGTGTTCTGCTTTGTTTTCATGTGCGTACTTATTCCCCTGCTAGTAGTTCTTTGCTAAGGAATGTCCTCACTAGCAAATTCCTCAGTGAAGAATTTCATAAAAATCGCCTATTCACCCCCCTCTAGTCGATATCACGCACTTTCAATTGGTATCAGAGCAAGGTACTCCCTTGTTCTGTGTGATTTTGGTTTAACCGCCTGGATTTTTAGTTATGTCGACCGTAGGTATGATCAAGGTCTCTACTGGGTGTCCTACCTTCGATGGGACGGACTACCCCTACTGGAAGAATAAGATGTGAATGCATCTTGAGGCAATTGATAACGATCTCTGGTATGTTGTGGAAAATGGTGTTCCCTTAGTCACACCTTCTTTGAATGCTGCTGATGTGAAGAGATTCAAGCAACTCGACTCTCAAGCAAAGAATATCATATGTGGCCATCTGAGCAAAGGACAGTATGGAAGAGTGAGTGCTTTGGAGACTGCTAAGCTTATCTGGGATAGGCTGTCCAAAGTCAATGAAGGAGTTTCAACTCAACGTGACTCTCGAGTCGATGTTCTTCGCAATCTCTTTAACCCCTTCAAAAGACTTGACAATGAAAATGTTCAGCAAACCTTCGATCGCCTCACTGACATCTCAAATGAGCTTCAAGCACTTGGTGCCACTGACATCACCGACCATGAGGTAGTGAAGAAATTGCTGAGGTCGCTTGATTCCTCATTTGATACTCTGGCACTGATGATACAAGAGCGCGCTGATTACAAGTCACTTGACCCCGCTGATATCCTCGAGAGGCTAAATACTCATGAGTTCCAGCTTGCTGAAAAGAGAGATCTCTATGGTTCGAGCTATGGCAGATCACGTGCACTGAAGGAAAAGGTAGTATCTGAGTCCGAAGATGAAGACTCTGGTAGCAGCCTTGGCGACCCTGAAGAACTAAGTCATGATCTAGTGCTGCTCGTGAAGAAATTCCAAAAGTTCTCAAGACGTGGTCGCTTTGGAAGACCCTCAAAGAGCAATGATTCCTCATCCAGTGACTACAAGAGAAGGCTTTGTCACAAGTGCAAGAAGCCTGGACACTACATTCAAGATTGTCCTCAGTGGGAAAAGGAATCAAAGAAGAAGAAATACAAGGATTACAGTTCTGATGATGCGAAGAAAAAGAAGAAATCCTCAAAATCTTCATCATCAAAATCCTCGAAGTCTTCGTCTCACAAGAAGAGCAGCTCCAAGAAGGCTTGGGCATTCATTGGCAAGGAAATGGACTCCGAGGCTGAATCTGAAGAAAATGAGGAAGAAGAGGAATCTGAAGATTCTGAGTCTGGTGTGGCAAGCCTAGCCCTCGCTACCGCATTCGTCAGCAAGTCCATCTTTAACTCTGAAGAAAGTGATCTCACCAACAAGGCTGATGAAGGCTGTGATGACTACGCTCCCACCTATTGCTTCATGGCAAAGGGTGCCAAGGTACTCAAATATGCCTCCTCTGAATCTAGTGAGGATGAATCTGATGAAAACCTTAAGCCTAGCTACTCTAAACTTGCTAAGATTGCTGTGCAACAACAAAAGGCTTTTGAAAAGGTTCAAAACATGCTAGACAAAAGTGATGATTTGTTGGGTGAAGAAATGGATCGCACTAAAGCCTTAACTGAAAATCTTCAGAGACTTCAGACCAGGTTTGACAACCTTCAAGGTCATCATAACACTCTCTTATCTGATCATGAGAAGCTTTCTTATGAATTTCTTCAAAAGAAGCAAGATCTTGAGAAGCTAAGAGTGAGTTATGAAGATCTTCAGAAGGAGCGCGATTCATTACTTGCTCAACCAATCAACGCTGCTTAGGAAGAATTTATTCCTCCATGTTTGAAATGCATTGAACGAGAATCTTCTAATTCCTCACCTGAATGTTCAAATGCTTCTAATGTTACAAATTCTTCACCTGCCTCTGCTATCACTAATTCCTCATCTGAGGACATTGCTAGTATCACTGATGACGTAGGGCTGAAGGAATTGTACATGACAGGCATGTACAAAAGCCTCAAAGGGCATCAGACTCTTTGTGATGTGCTTAAAAAGAAGATCCTCAACAAGAACCCTAGGAAAGAGGGTATTGCCTTTGAGAGGAAACTCAATGCTGATGGTACATATTGGAAGCCTGAGCAGTACCCCAAAACCTCATGGGTTGCTGCAAAGCGACCTCCAGTTGATCCATCTAATTTATCTGGTTATACATGTGAATCTTCTCATTCTTCTGATGAGTCATTTGACTCCAACTATAAACTGTTCAAAAATCAGAATGGTGAAGTATTTGCTAGATATGTTGGCACTAACTGCAGGAATGGTTCCCCTATGAAGAAAATCTGGGTTCCCAAAAGGTGCCTTGAAAGTCTTCAGGTGAATGTCCTCATGACACCACCTGTGAAGAATAGGAACCCCAGATCAAATTCTTCATATGGACCAAATTCTTCATATGGATCCAAGTCCTCATATGGACCATATTCCTCAAGGGGATCAAATTCCTCACATGGATCAAAGTCCTCATATGAACATCATTGTGCTAACAACTCTGTTTCACAGGGAAGAGCCAAGGGCTATGAATATGAGCATTATTCTTCAAATTATTATGTTCATAAGTCCTCGAAGAATTTCTCTGCTTATTCATATGCTTACCCTGACCACTCTTATGTGAAACAAAATGGATTGGCCTCCATGCCACCATTCTCATATGGAGCTCGCAGAGTGATGAACTCTTTGCCACCCCTTCAGATGTGGGTGGTGAAGAAAAAGAACTAATCTCTTGTGCAGGGTCAGGTCTCCAGACGTACTGTAACGTCTAAAGAATTTGCTAGGGACCTGACAAAGTGCCTGAAAGGACGCACGCTAATCATGATGAAATGAACTTTCATTTCACACGTCCTCCTACTGCTTTATTTGTCTTACTACTTTATGAGATTGATCTGATGAATTGTGATATCATATTCTTCACTGCTGAAGTATATGGGGTTCGTAAGTTGCACTAATTCATCTGCAGGATGATCAACCCAAAGCCACTGAGTGGGTCCTCGATAGTGGATGTACAAATCACATGACTGGTGACAAGAATCTATTGATGGATGCTCCCTTATCATCATCACATCTGAAGCATATCATCTTCGCTGACAAAACCAAAAGTCAGGTATTGGGTCTAGGTAAGGTTGCTATCACAAAGGATCGACACATGGACAAAGTCATGCTTGTTGAGTCCTTAGGATACAACTTTATGTCTGTCTCAATGCTTTGTGATCTTGATATGGTTGTTGTCTTTGGCAAGTATTGTTGTGTTGTGATTATGGAAGCTGACAATTCCAAAGTCTTCGAAGGCTTTAGGAGAGGATACTTGTATACTGCTGATTTCTCTGCAGATTCACAACCAGCCGTGTGCCTACTCGCAAAAGCTTCAGAAGGATGGCTATGGCATCGACGACTTGGTCATGCAGGCATGAGGAATTTGCACACGCTTGCAAAGGAGAAGCATGTCATTGACATTGAGAATGTCAAATTCCTCAAGGATCACTTATGCGGTGCCTGTGAAGCTGGAAAGATGACCAAGGCCAAGCATCCAGCGAAGACTATCATGACCACCACTCCTCCCTTTGAATTGCTTCACATGGATCTCTTCGGTCCTAATCATTATTCTTCTGTTTCAAATGAAGCATCTCAATATGGCTTTGTTATTGTTGATGATTACTCTCGTTACACATGGGTACACCTTTTTTCATACAAACATGAAGTGCAGGAAGTCTTCAAACGATTTTCCTCGAGGGCTTCAACCAACTTTGGTGTAAAGATCAAGCACATCAGAAGTGACAATGGCACTGAGTTCAAGAATTCTGGTCTCGATGACTATCTTATCTTGATGAACTTGGTATTACTCATGAGTTATCTGCTCCTTATATTCCTCAACAGAATGGCGTCGTGGAGCGCAAGAACAGGACTCTTGCTGAGATGGCTCGCACTATGCTTGACGAATACAAAACCCCTCGTCGTTTCTGGGTTGATGCAATTGATACTGCGTGCCACATCATCAACAGAGTATATCTTCACAAATTCTTCAAAAAGTCTGCCTATGAACTCCTCACTGACAAGAAACCCAATGTGAGTTATTTCAAAGTCTTCGGTGCTAAATGCTGGATTAGAGATCCTCATCACAACTCTAAAGTTGCACCGAAAGCACATGAAGGTTTTATGCTTGGTTACGGAAAGGACTCGCACACCTACAGAATCTTCAACAATGTTCTTCACAAGATTGTTGAAACTGTAGATGTGCGGTTCGATGAAACTATTGGCTCGCAAAGAGAGCACCTACCTTCTGTGTTAGATAACCAACACCTGAGGATTCTATCAAGCACAAGGCTACTGAAGATGTCATTCCTACTGAAGAATCTGGTGAAGAATTCATTCCAGAACGTGAAGAACGTCGAGCTGATGCATCTAAAGAAAATGCTGAGGAAATTGATGCTGAAGAAAATGCTGATCAAATTCCTCAACGACAACCAGCTCATCCTCGCGTTGCAAAAGAAGTGCAAGTGGAGAAGATCATCGATCATTAGAGCACCAGGTCCTCTCACACGCTCAAAAGCTTCACACTTATCTAACTTTTGTGGGCACTTTGCTTTTGTCTCTATCACAGAGCCCACTAAGGTAGATGAAGCATTTCTGGAGCCTGAGTGGATTCAGGCCATGCAAGAAGAATTACATCAGTTCAAGCTCAACAATGTCTGAAAACTGGTCAATTGTCCAGATCCTCGCAAGCATAGTATCATTGGCACAAAATGGATCTACCGCAACAAGCAAGATGAAAACGGTCTTGTGGTGAGGAATAAGGCACGTCTAGTAGCTCAAGGCTACACACAGGTTGAAGGAGTTGATTTCGATGAAACTTTTGCACCTGTTGCTAGACTTGAGGCTATTCGCATATTACTTGCTTATGCTAACCATCATGGTATCATCTTATATCAAATGGATGTGAAAAGTGCATTCCTCAATGGTAAGCTTGAGGAAGAAGTATATGTTGCTCAACCCCCAGGTTTTGAAGATCCAAAGAATCCTGACAAAGTCTTCAGACTCAATAAGGCCCTCTATGGCCTCAAGCAAGCCCCACGGGCGTGGTATGATACTTTGAAGGAATTCTTCATGAAGAAAGGCTTCACACCCGGTTCACTCGATCCTACTCTCTTTACTAAGTCTTATGATGGTGAACTGTTTGTGTGCCAAATATATGTTGATGATATTATCTTTGGCTGTACTGACCAACATTATAGTGATGAATTTGCCTATATGATGAGTGAAGAATATCAAATGTCTATGATGGGAGAGTTGAAATTCTTCTTAGGTCTTCAAATTCGTCAACAACGCAATGGCACATTCATATCTCAAGAGAAATACCTCAAGGATGTCCTGAAGAAATTTGGCATGCAAGATTGCAAAGGCATCAAAATTCCTATGCCCACAAATGGTCAACTATGCACTGATGAAAATGGTATTGACTTCGATCATAAGGTATACCGCTCCATGATTGGCTCTTTATTGTACTTATGTGCATCTAGGCCAGATATAATGCTTAGTGTTTGCATGTGTGCCCGATTTCAAGCTGCACCGAAGGAATCACACCATAAGGCTGTGAAGCATATTCTTCGATATCTAGCTCACACACCAACACTAGGATTATGGTATCCCAAGGGCTCGGATTTTGATCTCATTGGATATTCTGACTCTGACTATGCTGGTGATCGCGTGGACCACAAGTCAACATCTGGTACATGTCATTTCCTCAAACGATCCTTGGTCTGTTGGTCCTCGAAGAAACAGAACTGCGTATCACTGTCTACTGCTGAAGCTGAGTACATTGCTACTGGTTCTTGCTGTGCTCAACTGCTATGGATGAAGCAAACACTCAAGGACTATGGCATCAATGTGAAGAATGTGCCTCTCCTCTGCGGCAATGAGAGTGCCATCAAGATTGCTCACAACCCAGTTCAGCACTCGAAGACAAAGCACATTCAGATTCGTCATCATTTTCTTCGCGATCATGTGTTGAAGGGCGACATTTCTATTGAGCATGTGAAGACTGAAGAACAGCTAGCCGATATCTTCACCAAGCCCTTGGATGAGAAGAGATTTAGCAAGTTGCGGTGTGAGCTAAATATCTTAGAGTCTTCGAATGTACTTTGAAAAGGCACTCATCCTAACACTTATGCAAAATTGATGACTTAGATGTGCAACACATGAAGAAACGTTTTTCTTCAAATCAATGACGAATAACACTATAAGTGTTAAGAAATTAATGAAGAATTTGATTCTCAGAAACCTACGACAATTGTACGCGGTGTCTGAAATCAGCATTCTTATACGGTGGGTCACGCCACCACAAAAGTTGAAAATCTTCAATTTGAGTTTTTTCTCAGTTTGAAATTCCTCAGTTGTTCAAATTCTTCAACTTTTCAAAATCTTCATGTAAGTGCATCTAGTGCCCCTTAGTGATTTTGATGTATTGAAGACTTATAGGTTAAGTATGTAATGCGTTTATGAGAGTACACAGGTCTATAAGTCTATGAGGAGTTTGATATTTACAGAGAAAGTCGACCCCTAAAAATGAAGTTCTTCCACTAAAGACTTTGATATTTTGAAGACTTTCTGAAGACTTTGAAAGTGAAGAAATTGGTGTGACCTTGAAGACTTGGTATTCATTCGAGGAACATGAAGCGTGAAGACTTTTGTTTTCGTAGTTTCATTTTCTCTTTCTTGAGTCATAGGAAACACCGCACTGTTAAAGGGGGTTGAGGAAATACTAAGGAGAAAATTTCCATGTGATGCTCAACTCAAATCCTACACCTACCAATCCCTTCGAGTGAAGCCATTGGAAATCTCATACAGTTCAGTCAATTTCTTTAGTGACAGAGACGCAGTTCTTCTGGTCACTGAGGACTTTGCTCTGACTGAGGAGTTAGGAATTCGCCAGTGCGAATTGCCTACACTGTGAGGAACATGATAGCCCTGAGGAATTTGTACCTCATATTTCTGACCGTTGCTATGCTACGCGCCAACTGTCCCAAAATATCTTGTCCACATAACGGTCATATCATTGAAGGGCATTTATGTCTTATCATGTCGGGCTGCTCCCTAGGCTATAAATAGCCACCCCCTACAACCACTAGCTGGTTGGCTGCTCCGAGAGAACTTGACACTTGTCATTTGAGAGCAACCCGTCCTCCGAGGACTTTGAGCGAAAATCATCAAGTGAGGAAAATCCAAAACCCAAACCCAAAACACCTACAAACCCAAAGTGATTGAGCATCACTGAAGAGATTGATCCTGCGTGGATCCGACGCTTGTTACCTTTGAAGACTGTGCTTCTTCCAGACGGTTAGGCGTCAAGGTCTAGAGCATCCAAGAGGAATTGTGGATCGCCGAGTGACCAAGTCTGTGAAGGTTTGGAAGTCACCTGAAGACTTACCACGAGTGATTGGGCGAGGGCTGTGTGTCCTTAGCTCAAGGAGAATACGATGAGGACTGTGTGTCCGGGACTAGGTGTCCTCGAGTTTAAATACTCAGCCGCTCCAACCAGATGTACAACTGAGACAACAGTTGGAACTGGTCTACCAAATCATTGTCTTCACCAAGCTTACTGGTTCTATTTCCTCAACACTTTCATTTCCTCATTAGTGTGTTGTGTGTTTGTTCATATCCGTGTTTGAAGACTTTGACTGAAGACTTTCTCAATTTCCTCATTTCAAATTCTTCAGTCTGTTTGTCTTCACCTTTTGCTATCCTGTGTTTACGCTTTCTGTACTCTGTGTTTGTCTTCATTTCATCATGATGACCATGCATGTATTCTGCTATGTTTACTTCTGAGTACTTATTCCGCTGCTAGTAGTTCTTCGCTAAGGAATTTCCTCACGAGCAAATTCCTTAGTGAAGAATTTCATAAAAATCGCCTATTCACCCCCCTCTAGTCGATATAACGCACTTTCAATTGGTATCAGAGCAAGGTACTCCCTTGTTCTGTGTGATTTTGGTTTAACCACCTAGAGTTTTAGTTATGTCGACCACAGATATGAAGAAAGTGCCATGCCCCATCTTTGACGGTCACGAGTATCCCAAATGGAAGGCCATGATGAAGAAGCATCTCATGGTGATGAACAGTGAGCTGTGGACCATCACTGAGATTGGTCTGACCGATCTGTGCAAGATGGCGGAAGCTGATGACATTCGCAAGTACACTCAACTGAACCTCACAGCGAAGGCTGCCATCTGCTCCAGTCTGTCTCGAAACCAGTTCAGAAACATCATGCATCTCGATCAGGCGAAGCTTATCTGGGACCGTCTCTCTGATGTCTATGAAGGCCATCGAACCTGTTATGATCCTTGGTTCGAGGACTTCAAGGAATCTCTCATGTCAATGACATTTGAACTAGAGTCATCATCCTCCTCACCATGTCTCATGGCAGATGGTGAACAGGTAACTGAATGCTATCTGTCTGAATGTAGTGATGATGAATCTGGTGATGAATTTGGACCCATCTATGTCAAACTTGCCTCACTTGCTGCTAAACAAGAAAGAGCTTTGGAAAGGGCTAACAACATGCTTAGTAAGAGCAATGATATGTTGGGTGAAGAAATGGATCAATCACAAGCTTTGGCTGAAAGTCTTCAGAGACTTCATTCTAAGTATGACTCCCTTCAAGATCAGCATAACTCTCTCTTGTCCGATTTTGAGAAGATAAGAGTGAGTTATGAAGATCTTCAGAAGGAGCGCGATTCATTACTTGCTCAACAAATCAGCGCTGCTCAGGAAGAATTTATTCCTCCATGTTTAAAATGCATTGAACGAGAATCTGCTAATTCCTCACCTGAATGTTCAAATGCTTCAAATGTTACAAATTCTTCACCTGCCTCTGCTTTCACTAATTCCTCATCTGAGGACATTGCTAGTATCACTGACGATGCAGGACTGAAGGAATTGTACATGACAGGCATGTACAAAAGCCTCAAAGGGCATCAAACTCTTTGTGATGTGCTTAAAAAGCAGATCCTCAACAGGAACCCTAGGAAAGAGGGTATTGCCTTTGAGAGGAAACTCAATGCTGATGGTACATATTGGAAGCCTGAGCAGTACCCCAAAACCTCATGGGTTGCTGCAAAGGGACCTCCAGTTGATCCATCTAATTTATCTGGTTATACATGTGAATCTTCTCATTCTTTTGATGAGTCATTTGACTCCAACTATAAACTGTTCAAAAATCAGAATGGTGAAGTATTTGCTAGATATGTTAGCACTAACTGCAGGAACGGTTCCCCTATGAAGAAAATCTGGGTTCCCAAAAGGTGCCTTCAAAGTCTTCAGGTGAATATCCTCATGACACCACCTATGAAGAAAAGGAACCCCAGATCAAATTCTTCATATGGACCAAATTCTTCATATGGATCCTATTCCTCATACGGATCAAATTCCTCACATGGATCAAAGTCCTCATATGAACATCATCGTGCTACCAACTCTGTTTCACAGGGAAGAGCCAAGGGCTATGAATATGAGCATTATTCTTCAAATTATTATGTTCATAAGTCCTCGAAGAATTTCTCTGCTTATTCATATGCTTACCCTAACCCCTCTCATGTGAAACGTAATGGTTTGTCCGCTATGCCACCATTCTCGTATGGAACTCGCAGAGTGATGAACTCTTTGCCACCCCTTCAGATGTGGGTGGTGAAGAAAAAGAACTAATCTCTTCTGCAGGGTCAGGTCTCCAGATGTACTGTAACGTCTGAAGAATTTGCTGGGGACCTGACAAAATGCCCGAAAGGACGCAGGCTAACCATGATGAAATGAACTTTCATTTCACACGTCCTCCCTCTGTTTTATCTGTCTTACTGCTTGATGAAATTGATCTGATGAATTGTGATATCATATTCTTCACTGCTGAAGTATATGAGGTCGTAAGTTGCACTAATTCATCTGCAGGATGATCAACCCAAAGCCACTGAGTGGGTACTTGATAGTGGATGTACAAATCACATGACTGGTGACAAGAATCTTTTGATGGATGCTCCCTTATCATCATCACATATGAAGCATATCATCTTTGCTGACAAAAGCAAAAGTTAGGTATTGGGTCTAGGTAAAGTTGCTATCACAAAGGATCGACACATGGACAAAGTCATGCTTGTTGAGTCCTTAGGATACAACCTTATGGCTGTCTCAATGCTTTGTGATCTTGATATGGTTGTTGTCTTTGGCAAGTATCGTTGTGTTGTGATTATGGAAGCTGACAATTCGAAAGTCTTCGAAGGCTTTAGGAGAGGAGACTTGTATATTGTTGATTTCTCCGCAGATTCACAACCAGCCGTGTGCCTACTTGCAAAAGCTTCAGAAGGATGTCTATGGCATCGACGACTTGGTCATGCAGGCATGAGGAATTTGAACACGCTTGCGAAGAAGAAGCATGTCATTGGCATTGAGAATGTCAAATTCCTCAAGGATCACTTATGCGGTGCCTGTGAAGCTGGAAAGATGACAAAGGCCAAGCATCCTGCAAAGACCATCATGACCACTACTCGACCATTTGAATTGCTTCACATGGATCTCTTCGGTCCTAATCATTATTCCTCTGTTTCAAATGAAGCATCTCAATATGGCTTTGTTATTGTTGATGATTACTCTCGTTACACATGGGTACACCTTGTCTCTTACAAAACTGAAGTGCAGGAAGTCTTCAAACGATTTTCCTTGAGGGCTTCAACCAACTTTGGTGTGAAGATCAAGCACATCAGAAGTGACAATGGCACTGATTTCAAGAATTCGGGTCTCGATGACTATCTTGATGAACTTGGTATTACTCATGAGTTATCTGCTCCTTATACTCCTCAACAGAATGGCGTCGTGGAGCGCAAGAACAGGACTCTTGCTGAGATGGCTCGCACTATGCTTGACGAATACAAAACCCCTCGTCGTTTCTGGGTTGATGCAATTGATACTGCGTGCCACATCATCAACAGAGTATATCTTCACCAATTCTTCAAAAAGTCTGCCTATGAACTCCTCACTGACAAGAAACCCAATGTGAGTTATTTCAAAGTCTTCGGTGCTAAATGCTGGATTAGAGATCCTCGTCACAACTCTAAATTTGCACCGAAAGCACATGAAGGTTTTATGCTTGGTTACGGAAAGGACTCGCACACCTACAAAGTCTTCAACAATGTTCTTCACAAGATTGTTGAAACTGTAGATGTGCGGTTCGATGAAACTAATGGCTCGCAGAGAGAGCACCTACCTCCTGTGTTAGATGAACCAGCACCTGAGGATTCTATCAAGCACAAGGCTACTGAAGATGTCATTCCTACTGAAGAATCTGCTGAAGAATTCATTCCAGAACGTGAAGAACGTCGAGCTGATGAACCTGAAGAAAATGCTGAGGAAATTGATGCTGAAGAAAATGCTGATCAAATTCCTCAATGACAACCAGCTCACCCTCGCGTTGCAAAAGAAGTGCAAGTGGAGAAGATCATCCATGACATTAGAGCACCAGGTCCTCTCACACGCTCAAAAGCTTCACATCTATCTAACTTTTGTGGGCACTTTGCTTTTGTCTCTATCACAGAGCCCACTAAGGTAGATGAAGCATTTCTGGAGCCTGAGTGGATTCAGGCCATGCAAGAAGAATTACATCAGTTCAAGCTCAACAACGTATGGGAACTAGTCAATCGTCCAGATCCTTGCAAGCATAACATCATTGGCACAAAGTGGATCTACCGCAACAAGCAAGATGAAAATGGTGTTGTGGTGAGGAATAAGGCACGACTAGTAGCTCAAGGCTACACACAGGTTGAAGGAGTTGATTTCGGTGAAACTTTTGCACCTGTTGCTAGACTTGAGGCTATTCGCATATTACTTGCTTATGCTAACCATCATGATATCATCTTATACCAAATGGATGTGAAAAGTGCATTCCTCAATGGTAAGCTTGAGGAAGAAGTATATGTTGCTCAACCCCTAGGTTTTGAAGATCCAAAACGTCCTGACAAAGTCTTCAGACTTAACAAGGCCCTCTATGGTCTCAAGCAGGCCCCACGGGCGTGGTATGATACGTTGAAGGAATTCTTCATGAAGAAAGGCTTCACACCCGGTTCACTCGATCCCACTCTCTTTACTAAATCTTATGATGGTGAACTGTTTGTGTGCCAAATATATGTTGATGATATCATCTTTGGCTGTACTGACCAACGTTATAGTGATGAATTTGCCTATATGATGAGTGAAGAATATCAAATGTCTATGATGGGAGAGTTGAAATTCTTCTTAGGTCTTCAAATTCGTCAACAGCGCAATGGCATATTCATATCTCAGGAGAAATACCTCAAGGATGTCCTGAAGAAATTCGGCATGCAAGACTACAAAGGCATCAAAATTCCAATGCCCACAAATGGTCATTTATGCACTGATGAAAATGGTACTGACTTCGATCATAAGGTATACCGCTCCATGATTGGCTCTTTATTGTACTTATGTGCATCTAGGCCAGATATAATGCTTAGTGTTTGCATGTGTGCACGATTCCAAGCTGCACCGAAGGAATCACACCATAAGGCTGTGAAGCATATTCTTCGATATCTAGCTCACACACCAACACTTGGATTATGGTATCCCAAGGGCTCGGATTTTGATATCATTGGATATTCTGACTCTGACTATGCTCGTGACCGTGTGGACTGCAAGTCAACATCTGGTACTTGTCATTTCCTCGGACGATCCTTAGTCTGTTGGTCCTCGAAGAAACAGAACTGTGTATCACTGTCTACTGCTGAAGCTGAGTACATTGCTGCTGGTTCTTGCTGTGCTCAACTGCTATGGATGAAGCAAACGCTCAAGGACTATGGCATCAACGTGAAGAATGTGCCTCTCCTCTGTGACAATGAGAGTGCCATCAAGATTTCTCACAACCCAGTTCAGCACTCGAAGACAAAGCACATTCAGATTTGTCATCATTTTCTTCGTGATCATGTGTTGAAGGGCGACATTTCTATTGAGCATGTGAAGACTGAAGAACAGCTAGTCGATATCTTCACTAAGCCCTTGGATGAGAAGAGATTTAGCAAGTTGCGGTGTGAGCTAAATATCTTAGAGTCTTCGAATGTACTTTGAAAAGGCACTCATCCTAACACTTATGCAAAATTGATGACTTAGATGTGCAACACATGAAGAAACGTTTTTCTTCAATCAATGAAGAATAACACTCTAAGTGTGAAGAAATTAATGAAGAATTTGATTCTCAGAACCCTACGACAATTGTACGCGGTGTCTCAAATCATCATTCTTATACGGTGGGTCACGCCACCACAAAAGTTGAAAATCTTCAGTTTGAGTTTTTCCTCAACTTTTGAAATTCCCCAGTTTTTCAAATTCTTCAACTTTGCAAAATCTTCACTTGTGCCGTCGTTTTTTTTCATTGGCTATATATATATATATATATATGAGTTTGAGTTTATGTCCTCTAGAGCATTCACTTATAGCTATTTCTTCAAGTTGGTCTTTCTGCTAAGTGAATGTGATCGGACCCTTCCCCTCTATGCTATACTCAATCCAATCTAATCACAAATTCTTCATGTGCGTTCTATTTGAAACTCGTTCAAATTCTTCACTGTGTCCTTGTCAGCTGAAGAAATTGCGAACGGAACATTAAAACTAATCTTATCCAAACTTTAGGTTTTGCCGCTCAAACCGTTCCGCATCCCACGATGCATTATTTTACTCACCCACGATCTTACACGATCTCCACTACACAGTACGTGGGTGACACATGTCGTGAGAAGGAGAATGGCCAGGGGCACGTTCGTCCCAAATCTTCGGGCGAGCAGTTTTTTCACCGTGGCTATAACCCCTGTCCCCTTCCTCACTTCTTTTACCCCGCTCGATCTCACTCTCCCGCTCGAGCTTCCGAACCCTAGCGCCGCCGCTACTCCATCGTCGCTGGTGAGGAAGAGCTTCACTGCCTCGACCTCGTCGCTATCGTACTCGCGCCGACCGCGGAAATCTTCACCTCCGCCGCCGCCGTAGACGTCTTCCTCCACCAAGTTAGGGCGTGGAAGATCTGCATCGACGAACTTCCCTGTTTCAACTCACAGTTCGTCGTGTTCTTCGTTCAGGGTAATTAAAAGCTACTTTTATTGCCCTCTTTGATTCAAAACTTTTCTACAAAATCTTCAAAGGTGTTTTATTCTTCAAATCCTCACACACAAAACACCTCACATGTTATCTGTTCTTGATTCATTTCCCTAAGCATCATTTTATTCAAGATTCCTCAATTGTGTGGATCTTCGATCTATACAACTCTAGAACCTAAGATATAAAGCGCCTAGTGAAATTCTTCACGACGCATCTCGTCAAATCCCTCAAACTTGTTCTTTTTTAAAACCCCTCTGAGAACGCATATGACCTCTCCAAATTCCTCGCAACTATACTTTGTTCACAGGTACACATGTCCGCTGCTGAATCATTAGGTTCTCATCAACTTAACTCATTTGCAGCGTTCCTCAAAGAAAAGTTGCATACTTCTTCAGAGAATTCAATTGTTCAAATTCCTGAACTGAAGAAAATGGCTGAAGGAAGAAGGCCTCAGAAAGGAGGAAAGTAGCCTGAGGTTATGACTGTGTTTGAAATCCCTGAGGATATTTATAAAGATTACTGCACGCCTGATGAAGCCAAGTTTGGCAAAGAAGATAAAAATCAGCGCAAGGTGCGCATTCAAAGGATTGAACGGAGATGGGCACGCGAATGGAGGGAGTACAGATATGTTACTCCAAAGTACATGAAGAAATTCGCACTGAACCCTCCATGCCCAAGAGCCCCATTGGCACCTGGCCAAGAGGCTGATCCCACTAGCATCAAGCGCGGTGAGGATTTTCCTGAGGAATGGGTCAAGCGCCAAGCTAAATTGGCAAGGCAAGCCAGAGAAGCAGTGAGGAAATTTAATGAAGACTCTGCTGCTGCTGCTGCCACTGAGGCTTCTGCCAAGCCGAGGAAAGCGATGCTCAAGAAGCCCGCTCGCAAGCCAAGTGCTTCACCAGCAATGCCCTCACGGCCAAGTTCCTCTGCTATGCCCTCACGGCCAGAACCTTCAAAATCTTCAAAGCAAATTCCTCATGCTGCTCCTGCTCCACCAAAATCCTCAGCACCTCCTCCACAATCCTCAGCTGTCCCAACAAAGTCCTCAGCACCTGTGCATCTGGCCTCGTGACAAAGGACTACTGGCATCTCAATTGCCTCTGGTGTCTCAGCTAGTTCCTCAGCTGCACCAAGTTCCTCAGCTGGACCCTCTCTGCTGAAGAAAAAGGCTATTGCTGGACGCGGCACTCGCCCAAGTCCTAAGAAGAAGCTGGTAGTCTTCACTGTACCATCTGATGATGATGAAGCTGATGAAGAAGAACTTGCCGAAATCATCAGGGACCGCCAAGAAAGGGCGGCTAAAGCCGAAGGCACACCTGTGCCACTGCTGTTGGATCCAAGGGCGATCCTCGATTACATTGATCTCTGGCATAAGGATCCCAACACACCTATGCCTGACTTCAAGCTAACACCTGGCCAAAGTCACATGCTGACTCACTTCATCCAAGAGGAGAAGTGGAAATATGATAGGGCCAGAGAGATCAAGAAATCGCAGTACAGAAAAGAGAAACTGCTGAAGAAAAATGTTGTCAAAATGACAACTGAAGAACTCATCAAGATGCAGGCTGAAATCAAGGCCCTCAGCGATAACTTCAATTCCTACTATGCTGAATGGCAAGGAGCCAAGGTCAGGTTTGTGAGACTACTGAGAAATTCACAAATGTTGCAGCCCCATCGCAACAACAAGTTCCTCAAGCTGAAGCATCTGTTCAGCAAACTGAAGAACATGCCAGCACCGATGATGATTTTCAGGCTGCTGAAGAAAATGTTAGTTCCAGGGCTGATGACTCCATTCCAGCCGCTGAAGAAATTGCCAGGGCATCCACTAGTGGTGCGCCTGAAGAAACTAAAGAAATCAGGGCAACTGCATCAGTTGCGCCTGAGGAAAATCAACCAGATTCCTCAGCTCCACCTGTGCCTACGCCAACTCCTATTCTTCCTTCTGCACTAGATGTGAAGAAGACCAAGGCTGCAGAGCGAGCTGCAGTGAAGAAAAGGAAGGCATCAAATGCTTCAGAATCTTCAGCACCCAAGAAGATGAAGCCGATGACCAGCTCGTTTGCAAACCCCATCGATGCTATTCCTATCTCATCCATGCCATCAAAGGACCTTGTTCCTTTTGGTGAAGATTATGTGATCCCAAGTGGATCAGATGAAAAAACTCAATCTGCTGCTTCGTCAGAGCAGATTGATGAAGAAATTGAAGTGGATGCAATCCCTTCAACCCCAATAGTCTCATCACCAATGCCTCAGTTTGATGCTGAAGAGGCTGGTGTTGAAGAAATTGATGATGAAGATGTGGATATTGGAAGCACAACTCCGTTGATGAATGACGACTTTTGGGAAAGTCAGCACCCCAATTCCCCACTCTTCACCCCACTGCAGCAAATTCCTCACTCCCTTGCACAAACTGTTCAAATGGGCTCTGAAGAAACTCATCCCACTGCATCTGTGAATGAAGAAATTCCAGCCACTAGTGCTGAAGAAACTGCTGCTGAAGCTGAAAAGGTGACTACACCTGAGGAGGAACCAGAAATTCCTCAGCCTGAAGAACCTGAGATCGTGATTTCTGAGGTAGTGATGCAACTCACTGACACTCCTCTGCCCAAGCCAAAGGATCCGTTCTCAAAGAAACAAAAGTTTAAGGCTGAAGACTTCTTTGGTGAGCACGTGTTCTTCACTGAATACAACCCTTATAACTCTGCTCGCATAAGGAAGAGGTGTTTCTGGACAGCAAGTCAAGCAAATTTCTATTCCTCAGTGCTTTTCAACAAGGACAAAGTCTTCGACCATGCACATATTCCTCACGTGGATATGGAGTCTATGCCGTGCTTCACGCCAGTCCTTAGTGTTCTTCACGACGCTGGGCTGCTCAACTTCTGCACTGACATATGCGATTGGAATGAAGAACTCATTCTTCAGTTCTATGCAACACTGCACATCACCGGCAACTCTGGAGATGTGAATTCATGGGTTCTGGACTGGATGACTGAGAACACCCATTATAAGGCCCCAGCATCTGAATTGCTTCATGCCCTTCCTCTGAGTCCACCCACTGAAGATGCACGTTGTATTTACAACAAACCTGAGCTTTCAAATCACTATATGCAAGTGCTCATGAAGCCTTTGAAGCCAGGGCAGGCCCCTCGAACCACATTCCTCGTCAAGGAATTGTTGTATGTGCCAAGGACTGTCTATCGCATTCTGACGAAGACAATGAGTCCCATCAAAGGCCACGATTCAACTGATGAAGAGGTCGTTGGCATCATGAAGAACATGCTTTTCAACATCTGTCACGATGTTCCCGTCAACTTCCATGATTTCTTCATGAGGACTTTGGCAAATATTGCCATGTCACCATTTGAGTTGAAGCCTTATGCACCTTGGATTATGAGATTCATCAGAACAAGGTCTTCACTCAACTACAAAGCTGAAACTCTGAACCACTGCAACTACTTGCCTCCCATTCAAGTCCTCAAAAGGACATTTTCCTCAGCTGAAGAAAAGGGCAAGGCCACTGCTGTGATAGATGAAGGCATTCGTCCATTGGATGGTCAATTTCGCAAGGCCGCATCTTATTCCACCAATGATGACTCTGCCACACATGACACTGCCGCCAACACTGCCAAGCCAAATCCTCAAGCAACAGCACCCAGGGTGATGACTGGTCGTGAGTTACTCCTCAGTCTTCATCAAAAGGTTGATCACAATCACAAATGGGTCAAGCGTCAGTTTGGTTCAATTCTTCACAACATGACTGCAACACATAATGCAGTGAAGAAAAACCACTACTACCTTCACGAAACCCTCAACCGCACCTGGGCTGTTTTATCTCAAGTCTACAGCGCTGATGATCTGAAGAACAGGGTCTCAACGAAGAATTTGCCTGGTCTGCACCTCCTCCGAAGAAATACAAGAAGGTCCCAGTTCCTTCTTTGGTGGCCAGATTCTATTCTTCATCGCGCGACACTGATGAAGATGAAGACTTGGACGACACTGCGGCAGGCCCTACTTCAACAACCGACCCCAACAACGCTGGCGCTCCTTCATCAACTTGATTATCTTTAGGAGCGTTAGTCCTCAGTTTCGATCCTTTTGGTCATTTGATGAAAAAGGGGGAGAAATTTGAGTTAGTCTTCAAGCGGGTCGAGTGTAATGCCCTTATACAGCGTTTTTTTAAGTTACACCTCTCGTTCTTCCGAAACTTTTATTGGATCGAGTTGTAATCTTAAACCCGATGGTGCGCTGATGCTTTTGTTGCACTATGCTCTGATATTTTTGATGCGCTATTCTGCATGCTTATTCTTCATTAATATTATCGCACGCATGTTGAATTACATCAGGCACCATATTTCATCATGCATTTCAAATTCTTCATATTATATGTCAAATGCGTGTATGAATTACAAGATATAGGGGGAGATCTCCATGATTCAACTCTTCAAGTGTGCATTGCTTCAAAAGCAAATTCCTCACTATGCACATCTTCAGGGGGAGTTCTTCTATATCTTGCAATCAAATTCCTCAATATCAGTAATTACACTTTATATACTTATCCCCGTTGAAAACTTAACCTACGTTGTCATCAATCACCAAAAAGGGGGAGATTGTAAGTGCATCTGGTGCCCCTTAGTGATTTTGGTGTATTGAAGACTTATAGGTTAAGTATCTAATGCGTCTATGAGAGTACACAGGTCTATAAGTCTATGAGGAGTTTGATATTTACAGAGAAAGTCGACCCCTAAAAATGATGTTCTTCGACTGAAGACTTTGATATTTTGAAGACTTCCTGAAGACTTTGAAAGTGAAGAAATTGGTGTGACCTTGAAGACTTGGTATTAATTCGAGGAACATGAAGCGTGAAGACTTTTGTTTTCGTAGTTTCATTTTCTCTTTCTTGAGTCATAGGAAACACTGTACTGTTAAAGGGGGTCGAGGGAATACTAAGGAGAAAATTTCCATGTGATGCTCAACTCAAATCCTACACCTACCAATCCCTTCGAGTGAAGCCATTGGAAATCTCATACAGTTCAGTCAATTTATTCAGTGACAAAGACGCAGTTCTTCTGGTCACCGAGGACTTTGCTCTGACTAGGGAGTTAGGAATTCGCCAGTGCAAATTGCCTACACTGTGAGGAACATGATAGCCCTGAGGAATTTGTACCTTATATTTCCGACCGTTGCTGTGCTACGCGCCAGCTGTCCCAAAATATCTTGTCCTCATAACGGTCATATCATTGAAGGGCATTTATGTCTTATCATATCGGGCTGCTCCCTAGGCTATAAATAGCCGCCCCCTACAACCACTAGCTGGTTGGCTGCTCCGAGAGAACTTGACACTTGCCATTTGAGAGCAACCCATCCTTCGAGGACTTTGAGCGAAAATCATCAAGTGAGGAAAATCCAAAACCCAAACCCAAAACACCTACAAACCCAAAGTGATTGAGCATCACTGAAGAGATTGATCCGGCGTGGATCCGATGCTTGTTACCTTTGAAGACTGTGCTTCTTCCAGACGGTTAGGCATCAAGGTCTAGAGCATCCAAGAGGAATTGTGGATCGCCGAGTGACCATGTCTGTGAAGGTTTGGAAGTCACCTGAAGACTTACCACGAGTGATTGGGCGAGGACTGTGTGTCCTTAGCTCAAGGAGAATACGGTGAGGACTGTGTGTCCGGGACTAGGTGTCCTCAAGTTTAAATACTCAGCCGCTCCAACCAGATGTACAACTGAGACAACAAATGGAACTGCTCTACCAAATCATTGTCTTCACCAAGCTTACTGGTTCTATTTCCTCAACACTTTCATTTCCTCATTACCGTGTTGTGTGTTTGTTCATATCTGTGTTTGAAGACTTTGACTGAAGACTTTCTCAATTTCCTCATTTCAAATTCTTCAGTCTGTTTGTCTTCATCTTGTGCTATCCTGTGTTTACGCTTTCTGTACTCTGTGTTTGTCTTCATTTCATCATGATGACCATGCATGTATTCTGCTATGTTTACTTCTGAGTACTTATTCCGCTGCTAGTAGTTCTTCGCTAAGGAATTTCATCACGAGCAAATTCCTCAGTGAAGAATTTCATAAAAATCGCCTATTCAGCCCCCCTCTAGTCGATATAACGCACTTTCACTTCACTGTTTTCGTCGTTTTTCTTCATTGGCTTATGGCTAGGGTTTATGTCCTCTACAACATTCACTTATGGCTATTTCTTCAAGTTGATGTTTTTCTGCTAAGTGAATGTGATCGGACCCTTCCCCCTCTATGCTATACTCAATCCAATCTATTCACAAATTCTTCATGTGCGTTCTATTTGAAACTCGTTCAAAATCTTCAATGTGTCCTTGTCAGCTGAAGAAATTGCGAACGGAACTTTTAAACTAATCTTATCCGAATTCTCAGTTTTACCGCTCAAACCGTTCCGCGTCCCATGATGCATTATTCTATTCACCCACGATCTTACACGATCTCCACTACACTGTACATGGGTGGCACATGTCGTGCGAAGGAGAAGGGTCAAGGGCACATTCGTCCCAAATCTTCGGGCGAACAGTTTTTCACTGCTACTATAAATACCCCCTCACCCCTTCCTCACTTCTTTTACTCCGCTCGAACTCTCTCTCCCGCTCGAGCTTTCCAAACCCTAGTGCCGCCGCTACTCCATCGTCGCCGGTGAGGAAGAGCTTCACTTCCTCAAACTCTTCGTCGTCGTACTCGCGCCGACCGCGAAAATCTTCACCTCCGCCGCCGCCGTAGACGTCTTCCTCCGCCGAGTTAGGGCGTGGAAGATCTACACCGACGAACTTCACTGTTTCACCTCACTGTTCGTCGTGTTCTTCATCCAGGGTAATTAAAAGCTACTTTTACTGCCCTCTTTGATTCAAAAATTTTCTACAAAATCTTCAAAGGTGTTTTATTCTTCAAATCTTCACACACTAAACACCTCACATGTCATCTGTTCTTGATTCATTTCCCTAAGCATCATTTTCTTCAAGATTCCTCAATTGTGTGGATATTCGATCTATACAACTCTGGAACCTAAGATAAAGCAGGCTTAGTGAAATTCTTCAAGACGCATCTGGTCAAATTCCTCAAACTTGTTCTTTTTGAAAAACCCTCTGAGAACGCATATGACCTCTCCAAATTCCTCGCAACTATACTCTGTTCACAGGTACACATGTCCGCTACTGAATCACTAGGTTCTCATCAACTTAACTCATTTGCAGCGTTCCTCGAAGAAAAACTGCATACTTCTTCAGAGAATTCTATTGTTCAAATTGAAAGTGCGTTATGTCGACTAGAGGGGGGTGAATAGGCGATTTTTATGAAATTCTTCACTGAGGAATTTGCTCGTGAGGAAATTCCTTAGCGAAGAACTACTAGCAGCGGAATAAGTACTCAGAAGTAAACATAGCAGATTACATGCATGGTCATCATGATGAAATGAAGACAAACAAAGGGTACAGAAAGCCTAAACACAGGATAGCACGAAATGAAGACTAACAGACTGAAGAAATTGAACTGAGGAAATTGAGAAAGTCTTCATTCAAAGTCTTCAAACACAGATATGAACAAGCATTCAACACTGTAATGAGGAAATGAAAGTGTTGAGGAAATAGAACCAGTAAGCTTGGTGAAGACAATGATTTGGTAGACCAGTTCCAACTGCTGTCTCAGTTGTACATCTGGTTGGAGCGGCTGAGTATTTAAACTCGAGGACACCTAGTCCCGGAAACACAGTCCTCACCGTATTATCGTTGAGCTAAGGACACACAGTCCTCGCCCAATCACTCGTGGTAAGTCTTCAGGTGACTTCCAAACCTTCACAGACTTGGTCACTCGGTGATCCACAATTCCACTTGGATGCTCTAGACCTTGACGCCTAACCGTCTGGAAGAAGCACAGTCTTCAAAGGTAACAAGCGTCGGATCCACGCAGGATCAATTTCTTCAGTGATGCTCAATCACTTTGGGTTTGTAGGTGTTTTGGGTTTGGGTTTGGATTTTCCTCACTTGATGATTTTCGCTCAAAGTCCTCGGAGGATGGGTTGCTCTCAAATGACAAGTGTCAAGTTCTCGCGGAGCAGCCAACTAGATAGTGGTTGTAGGGGGCGGCTATTTATAGCCTAGGGAGCAACCCGACATGATAAGACATAAATGCCCTTCAATGATATGACCGTTAGGTGGACAAGATATTTTAGGACAGCTGGCGCGTAGCACAGCAACGGTCGGAAATTTGAGGTTCAAATTCCTCAGGTCTATCATGTTCCTCACAGTGTAGGCAATTCGCACTGGCGAATTCCTAACTCCTTAGTCAGAGCAAAGTCCTCAGTGACCAGAAGAACTGCGTCTCTGTCACTGAAGAAATTGACTGAACTGTATGAGATTTCCAATGGCTTCACTCGAAGGGATTGGTAGATGTAGGATTTGAGATGAGCATCACTTGGAAATTTTCTCCTTAGTATTTCCTCGACCCCCTTTAACAGTACGGTGTTTCCTATGACTCAAGAAAGAGAAAATAAAACCACGAAAACAAAAGTCTTCACGCTTCATGTTCCTCGAATGAATACCAAGTCTTCAAGGTCACACCAATTTCTTCACTTTCAAAGTCTTCAGAAAGTCTTCAAAATATCAAAGTCTTCAAATGAAGAACTTCATTTTTAGGGGTCAACTTTCTCTGTAAATATCAAACTCCTCATAGACTTATAGACCTGTGTACACTCATAAACGCATTAGATACTTAACCTATAAGTCTTCAATACACCAAAATCACTAAGGGGCACTAGATGCACTTACAATCTCCCCCTTTTTGGTGATTGATGACAACATAGGTTAAGTTTTCAACGGGGATAAATATATGAAGTGTAAATACTGATATTGAGGAATTTGATTGCAAGATATAGAAGAACTCCCCCTGAAGATGTGCATAGTGAGGAATTTGCTTTTGAAGCAATGCACACTTGAAGAGTTGAATCATGGAGATCTCCCCCTATATCTTGTAATTCATACGCGCATTTGATATATAATATGAAGAATTTGAAATGCATGATGAAATATGGTGCCTGATGTAATTCAGCATGCGTGCGATAATATTAACGAGGAATAAGCATGCAGAATAGTGCATCAAAGTATCAAAGCATAGTGCAACAAAAGTATCAGCGCACCATCGGACTTAAGATTACAACTCGATCCAATAAAAGTTTCGGAAGAGCGAGAGTTGTAACTTAAATAAACGAATATGCCCTTATTATAGACCCGCTTGAAGACTAACTCAGATTTCTCCCCCTTTGTCATCAAATGACCAAAAGGATCAAAACTGAGGACTAACGCCCCTGAAGATAATCAAGTTGATGAAGGAGCGCCAGCGTTGTTGGGGTTGGTCGTATAAGTAGGGCCTGTTGCAGTGTCGTCCAAATCTTCATGTTCATCAGTCGCACGCGATGAAGAATGTGAACTAGCCACCAAAGAAGGAACTTTTACCTTCTTGTATTTCTTCGGAGGAGGTGCAAACCAGTCAAAGTCTTCTTTGAGACCCATTTTCTCCAAGTCTTCAGCACTGTACACTTGAGATAGAACAGCCCAGGTGCGGTTGAGGGTTTCATGAAAGTAGTAATGGTCTTTCTTCACGGCATTGTGTGTGGAAGTCATGTTGTGAAGAATTGAACCAAACTGACGCTTGACCCATTTGTGATTGCGATCAACCTTTTGATGAAGACTGAGGAGTAACTCACGGTCAGTCATCACCCTGGGTGTTGTGGCTTGAGGATTTGGCTTGGCAGTGTTGGCAGCAGAGTCATGTGTGGCAGAGTCATCATTGGTGGAATAGGAAGCAGCCTTGCGAAATTGACCATCCAATGGACGAATGCCTTCATCTATCACAGCAGTGGCCTTGCCCTTTTCATCAGTTGAGGAAAATGTCCGTTTGAGGACTTCAATGGGAGGCAAGTAGCTGCAGTGGTTGAGAGTTTCAGCCTTGTAGTTGAGTGAAGACCTTGTCCTGATGAATTTCATTATCCAAGGTGCATAAGGCTTCAGCTCAAATGGTGACATAGCAATGTTGGCCAGAGTCCTCATGAAGAAATCATGGAAGTTGAAGGGAACACCATGGATGATGTTGAAAAGCAGATTCTTCATGATGCCAACGACTTCTTCATCAGTCGAGTCGTGGCCTTTGAGGGGACTCATTGTCTTCGTCAGAATGCGATAGACAGTCCTTGGCACATATAGTGATTTGAAAGCTCAGGTTCGTTGTACACACAACGCGCATCTTCAGTGGGTGGACTCAGAGGAAGGACACGAAGCAATTCAGATGCTGGGGCCTTATAATGGGTGTTCTCAGTCATCCAGTCCAAAACCCATGAGTTGACATCTTCAGAGTTGCCGGTGATGTGCAACATTGCATAGAATTGAAGAATAAGCTCTTCATTCCACTTGCATATGTCTGTGCAGAAATTGAGCAGCCCAGCATCATGAAGAACACTGAGGACTGGCGTGAAGCACGGCAAAGACTCCATATCCACGTGAGGAATATGAGCATGATCGAAGACTTTGTCTTTGTTGTAAAGCACTGAGGAATAGAAATTGGTTTGGCTGGCTGTCCAGAAACGCCTCTTCCGTATGCGAGCAGAGTCATAGGGATTGTATTCGGTGAAGAACACATGCTCGCCATAGAAGTCTTCAGCCTTGAATTTCTGTTTGCGTGAGAGCGGATCCTTTGGCCTTGGCAGAGGAGTGTCAGTGAGTTGCATCACGACCTCAGGAATCACGATCTCCGGCTCTTCAGGCTGAGGAATTTCAGGATTTTCCTCAGGTGCAGTCACCTTGTCTGTTTCAGCAGCAGTTTCTTCAGCACTAGTGGCTGGAATTTCTTCATTCATAGATGCAGTGGGATGAGTTGTGTCAGAGCCCAATTTTACTGTTGGTGAAGGAGAGTCAGAATTTGCTGCAGGGGAGTGAAGAGTGGGGAATTGGGATGCTGACTTTCCCAAAAGTCGTCATTCATTACAGGAGTGGTGCTTCCAATATCCACATCTTCATCAATTTCTTCAACACCAGCCTCTTCAGCATCAAACTGGGGCATTGGTGATGAGACTGTTGGGGTTGAAGGGATTGCATCCACTTCAATTTCTTCATCAATCTGCTCTGACGAAGCAGCAGATTGAGTTTGTTCATCTGATCCACTTGGGATCTCATAATCTTCACCAAAAGGAACAAGGTCCTTTGATGGCATGGAGGAAATAGAAACAACATCAATTGGATTAGCAAACGAGCTGGTCATGGGCTTCATCTTCTTGGGAGCTGAAGATTCTGAAGCATTGGATGCCTTCCTCTTCTTTACTGTAGCTCGCTCTGCAACCTTGGTTTTCTTCACATCTAATGCAGATGGAAGAATTGGAGTTGGCATAGGCGCAGGTGGAGCTGAGGAATCTGGTTGATTTTCTTCAGGCACCACTGATGCAGTTGCCCTGGTTTCTTCATTTTCTTCAGGCGCACCACTAGTGGATGCCCTGGCAATTTCTTCGGGGGATGGAGCAGAGTCATCAGCCCTGGAACTGGCATTTTCTTCAGCAGCCTGAACTTCATCAGCGGTGCTGGCATGTTCTTCAGTTTGCTGAACAGATGCTTCAGCTCGAGGAATTTGTTGCGTTGAGGCTGCACCCTTGGTAAAGGTATCAGTCAGACTCACAAATCTGACCTTGGCTCCTTTCCAATCAGCATAGTAGGAGTCAAATTTGTCGCTGAGGGCTTTGATCTCAGCCTGCATCTTGACAAGTTCATCAGACGTCATTTTGACAACATTTTTCTTCAGCAGCTTCTCTTTTCTGTACTGCGATTTCTTGATCTCTCTGGCCCTGTCATATTTCCACTTCTCCTCTTGGATGAAGTGAGTCAACATGTGACTTTGTCCAGGTGTTAGTTTGAAATCAGGCATAGGTGTGTTGGGATCCTTATGCCAGAGATCAATATAGTCTAGGATCGCCCTTGGATCCAATAGCAGGGGCACAGGTGTGCCTTTGGCTTTAGCAGCCCTTTCTTGGCGGTCTCTGATGATTTCAGTGAGTTCCTCTTCATCGGCTTCATCATCATCAGATGGCACAGTGAAGACTACCTGCTTCTTCTGAGGACTTGGACGAGTGCCGCGTCCAGCAGTAGCCTTTTTCTTCAGCAGAGAAGGTCCAGCTGAGGAATTTGGTGCAGCTGAAGAACTAGCTGAGACACCAGAGGCAATAGAGATGCCAGTAGTCCTTTGGCACGAGGCCGGATGCACAGGTGCTGAGGACTTTGTTGGGACAGCTGAGGACTTTGGAGGAGGTGCTGAGGACTTTGGTGGAGCAAGAGCAGCATGAGGAATTTGCTTTGAAGATTTTGAAGCTTCTGGCCGTGAGGGCACAGCTGAGGAACTTGGTCGTGAGGGCATTGAAGATGAAGCACTTGGCTTACGAGCGGGCTTCTTAATCATTGCTTTCTTCGGCTTGGCAGATGCCTCAGTGGCAGCAACAGCAGCAGAGTCTTCATTGAATTTCCTTACTGCATCTCTAGCTTGCCTTTGCAGTTTAGCTTGGCGCTTGGCCCATTCCTTAGGAAAATCCTCACCGCGTCTGATGCTAGTGGGATCAGCCACTTGGCCAGGTGCCAATGGAGGTCTTTGGCATGGAGGGTTTACTGCGAATTTCTTCATATACTTGGGAGTGACGTATCTGTACTCCCTCCATTCACGTGCCCATCTCCTTTCAATCTTCTGTATGCGCACCTTGCGCTGATTTTTATCTTCCTTAGGAGGTGTGCAGTACCCAGCATAAATGTCCTCAGGGATTTCAAAGGCAGTCATGACCTCAGGTCTCTTTCCTCCTTTCTGTGGCCGTTTACCTTCAGCCATTTTCATCAGATGAGGAATTTGAACAATTGAATTTTCTGAAGAAGTATGCAACTTTTCTTCGAGGAACGCAGCAAATGAGTTAAGATGATGAGAACCTAATGATTCAGCAGCGGACATGTGTACCTGTGAACAGAGTATAGTTGTGAGGAATTTGGAGAGGTCATATGCGTTCTCAGAGGGATTTTCATAAAGAACAAGTTTGAGGAATTTGACCAGATTCGTCTTGAAGAATTTCACTAAACCGCGCTATATCTTAGGTTCCAGAGTTGTATAGATCGAAGATCCACACAATTGAGGAATCTTGAAGAAATTGAGGCTTAGGGAAATGAATCAAGAACAGATAACATGTGAGGTGTTTTGTGTGTGAGGATTTGAAGAATAAAACACCTTTGAGGATTTTGTAGAAAAGTTTCGAATCAAAGAGGGCAGTAAAATTAGCTATTAATTACCCTGAACGAAGAACACGACGAACTGGGAGTTGAAACAGTGAAGTTCGTCGATTCAGATCTTCCACGCCCTAACTTGGCGGAGGAAGACGTCTACGGCGGCGGCGGAGGTGAAGATTTCCGCGGTCGGCGCGAGTACGACGGCGACGAGGTCGAGGCAGTGAAGCTCTTCCTCACCGGCGACGATGGAGTAGCGACGGCGCTAGGGTTTGGAAGCTCGAGCGGGGGAAGTGAGATCGAGCGGGGTAAAAGAAGTGAGGACGGCGACAGGGGTATTTATAGCCACAGTGAAAAACTGCTCGTCCGAAGATTTAGGACGAACCTGCCCCTGGCTGTTCTCCTTCTTGTGACATGTGTCACCCACCTACTGTGTAGTGGAGATCGTGTAAGATTGTGGGTGGATAAAATAATCCATCGTGGGATGCGGAACGGTTTGAGCGGCAAAGCCGAAAGTTTGGATAAGATTAGTTTTAACGTTCCGTTCGCAATTTCTTCAGCTGACAAGGACACAGTGAAGAATTTGAACGAGTTTCAAATATAACGCACATGAAGAATTTGTGAATAGATTGGATTGAGTATAGCATAGAGGGGAAGGGTCCGATCACATTCACTTAGCAGAAAAGTTCCAACTTGAAGAAATAGCTATAAGTGAATGCTGTAGAGGACATAAATTCATATATATATATATATATATATATATATATATATATATAGCCAATGAAGAAAAACGACAGCACAAGTGAAGATTTTGCAAAGTTGAAGAATTTGAAAAACTGAGGAATTTCAAAAATTGAGGAAAAACTCAAATTGAAGATTTTCAACTTTTGTGGTGGCGTGACCCACCGTGTAAGAATGATGATTTCAGACACCGCGTACAATTGTCGTAGGGTTCTGAGAATCAAATTCTTCATTAATTTCTTCACACTTAGAGTGTTATTCTCCATTGATTGAAGAAAAACGTTTCTTCATGTGTTGCACATCTAAGTCATCAATTTTGCATAAGTGTTAGGATGAGTGCATTTTCAAAGTACATTCGAAGACTCTAAGATATTTAGCTCACACCGCAACTTGCTAAATCTCTTCTCATCCAAGGGCTTAGTGAAGATATCGGCTAGCTGTTCTTCAGTCTTCACATGCTCAGTAGAAATGTCGCCCTTCAACACATGATCACGAAGAAAATGATGACGAATCTGAATGTGCTTTGTCTTCGAGTGCTGAACTGGGTTGTGAGCAATCTTGATGGCACTCTCATTGTCACAGAGGAGAGGCACATTCTTCATGTTGATGCCATAGTCCTTGAGCGTTTGCTTCATCCATAGTAATTGAGCACAGCAAGAACCAGCATCAATGTACTCAGCTTCAGCAGTAGACAGTGATACACAGTTCTGTTTCTTCGAGGACCAACAGACTAAGGATCGTCCGAGGAAATGACAAGTACCAGATGTTGACTTGCGATCCACACGATCACCAACATAGTCAGAGTCTGAATATCCAATGAGATCAAAATCCGAGCCCTTGGGATACCATAATCCTAGTGTTGGTGTGTGAGCTAGATATCGAAGAATATGCTTCACAACCTTATGGTGTGATTCCTTCGGTGCAGCTTGAAATCGTGCACACATGCAAACACTAAACATTATATCTGGCCTAGATGCACATAAGTACAATAAAGAGCCAATCATGGAGCGGTATACCTTATTGTCGGTGTACTAAAATAGGGGTACCTTAGTACCCCGAACTTGTGCACGGGCGGTCGTAGCACCCCGCGGCAAGGCCTGCCAGGCGATCACCAAGACCCTCCATGGTCCCCTCTTGGGCCATTCAAGAACAAAGTATTCGAGCCAAGGCCCCGGCAAGAGGAGCTTGCCGGGAAGGCCACCCGAAGAGAGCGAGCCCCTGGCAAGAGGAGCTTGCCGGGACCGCCGCTCGAAGCACAAGGCCCCGACAAGAGGAGCTTGCCGGGAAGGCCATCCACGGCACGACAAGGACCCTGCCACGGCGCGCCCCGCGCCTCGGCAAAACCCGGTGAGCAACAAGCTCCCGGACGCGACGAGACATCCACCGCGGCAAGGCGCTTGCCGCGGCAAGTCACCACCTCGTGCCTACGCTCCAGCTCACCCACCAACGTGTCGCTCTGGGGGCATCCCAGGCGCACGTGGCGGGAGGCTATGCAGCCAGGGGCATGCGGTGGCGAAGCGAAGCTGACAGAGTAGCCATCATGGCAAACGGTGGCGCTCCTGACGGTCCACTTCCCTGCACCGTCTGGGCGACGCGGACGGGCATTTAATGCCCTTGTCCCCCGCCGTCAGAGTTAGGTATGATAGCACTGTACAGCCACTGTGCAGGCAGCTGTACCCACTACAGCATTCTACCATTTTTGCCCCCACCTACGCTGCCACCTGTGGGTAACCCCTTGAGCATATAAAAGGAGGCCCCATGCGCACGTAGGAGAGAGAGGGATCGTCACGCTCGACCTCGCCAGCAGCTCGTGTGTACTGTAGCACCGCGCGCTCCCGAGCAAGAACACAATACAATCCACCAATCAGCAGTAGGGTTTTACGCATCCTTGCGGCCCGAAGCTGGGTAAAATCCCTCGTGTGCAACGCCTCGATCTGCTCTTTGTGCAACCTCCGCCCCCTGCCGAACCAGTAAGGGGCTCGGTCCTCATAGGTGTTCGAGGAAGCCGATTCCCCCCGACATCTTTGGCGTGCCAGGTAGGGGGCGCCGAAGTTGTGCGAACCTGATCCGGCGTCCGCGCGGGCTAGATCCCCGTCATCTTCATCGACATGCCACCGAAGAGGAAGGCTCCGGAGGTGGCTGGTCCGTCCGCGTCGAACCCGCCGCCCTTGGACCGAACGGGTGGTGGGGACGGCGCCGGCGACGGGACGGGCGTCGTCGGGCCAGCTCATGGCGCCACGGCGCCCGAACATGCATCGAGCTCGTGACGCTACGGCGTCCAAACCTGCGCCGACGCCCCTCGGCGCAGGCAAGCCCTGGTCATACCAGGCAACCTTTCGCTCTATTCCATGGAGCGGAGGCAGATAGCCCCACGGATCTCGCGTACGGCCCACCTCGAGTGCTCGCTCACGCTGAGCTCGAGCGAGAGCAGCTGCGTCGAGATGATGCGCTGCTCCTCGAGGAGGACCGTCTTCAGGCCGCTGTGCGAGCTGCTCGCTACCAGCAAGCTTTGCGCCGCTTTTATAGCCGCAAGGTTAGTGCCAGAAGTCCCGGGAATATGGGAAGGCCCTTACCGGGTGAAACGAGTCGATAGGCTTGGCGTTGTCCGCCTTGAGACCGAAGATACCACTCCGGTGAGCAACTCCTGGAACGTTGGGCATCTCCGTAAGTTTCGCCCGTAAGGCGCGGTTGTCGGACCCCGTCCGGCAACCACCCTTCTGTACAAAGTCTTGCCGTTGTTGCATGTGATCCTTTGTACAGAGCCAGGCGCAGACCCTGCGCGCAGATTGGGCTCATGTGCTCGGCGCACTTTGTTGATCTCATGCTCTTTATTCTTTGCATGCATTGTCTGACACTCTGTGCAGCACTGACCCCCGGTGAGCGACGGCGAGCCCCATGCCTCGCCCTGCCGGAAGGCGACCTTGCCGGGCAGCGAGCCACAGAAAATCTAAGTTGCCATAGCTTGAGCAATCGAGTTTTTAAAATTTTAAGGTTATCTCCCTCGAACGACCGTGCTTTGTATGGAAAACCTGTGCGCAGAGGGACCGGCTCGTGACTAGTTGCACCCTTACTTTGTTTCGAGTCCGCTCAACGACTTAAGTGTGCTACAACCAGAGTGGCATCCTTACTTTGTTTCGAGCTCGCTCGGCAGCTTAGGTGTGTTGCGACTGCAGTCGCAACACTTACTTTGCTTTGAGCCTGCTCAACAATTTAAGTGAGCTGCAGCTAGCCGCGACAAGGTTTCTTGCCGGTGGTGGCGCCGCTGGCGGGCTGCTGATGTCCCGCACTCAGAGCCCGCGGTAAGGCGGAGGCCTACGCCGACAAGTCCCCAGAAGCGTAGGGCAAAAACATACAAAGCACGGAGTCAAGTAGAGGAAATAACAGTGCAGTCACTACCTAAGATAGAGTTATATTACAAAGGCAAGCTTGTCGCAGCCCTAATGAATCGCCTTCATGACTTGGCCAGTAGCGACAAGAAAAGGAAGGGGGAGGCGGCCTAATCCACACGGTCGCCCTCGATCCTCTTGATCCCGGCCACCTTCTCCACTATGGGCGCGACGAGGGCCCTGATCTCCTCGAGGTCGGCCTCTGCCGGCAGGGATTTGAGGACGTTGGTGAGCCTGATGCCGGGCTTGCGGAAGGCGACCTTCACCAACACCTTCTCGAGGGCTCCGGCGACGGCTTCGCGCGTCTCGCCGGCCAGCTGCTCTGGGATCGCATTCCGGAGATGCTTGAGGGCTGCCACCACGCCCTTGAAGAACGAAGTGAGCTTGGCGCTAGGTGGGACGTTCTCGCCAGTGGGGTACTCGTGGCCCTCCATCCCCAACAGCGTCAGCTCCTTGTCGATGGAGGCGGCGATGTCCACGAGGCCCTCGGTCCACTGCTCCACCGTCGCCCTGAATTCGTTCTGGGTGACCGCGGCGCTCTCCAACAACGCCTCGTTGTCCGCGACCTCCTTCCGCAAGGCCACTTCTTGCTCCTTGGCGCTGTCCAGCGCCTTGGACAAGGTGTCCAGCTTCAACTCGAGGTCGGCGTTGGAGTCCTTGGCGGCGTCGAGCTCCTTGATCTTCTCGGCGAAGCGACCCTGCAGCTCACCAAGGGCGTGGGCACCCTTCTCGTGCTCCTGCTTGAGCGCGGCGAGCTCCTCGCCGCTCGCCTTGAGGTTGGAGTCGAGCTGCGCCACCCTCGCCTCCAGTGCCTCCTTGGCGGTCTCGGCGGCTGCGGCAGCATCTCGCGCCTCCTTGAGAGCTCCGCCGAGCACTTGCTCGCGTGCGGCGACCTCCTCCTCGTGGCTGGCGAGGCTGGCTTGCTGCTGCGCTAGCTCGCCCTCCCGCGCGGCTAGCCCCGCGGCGGCAAGCCTTTGCTGCTCCTCGGCTTCCGCCTTCTCGAGGATGAAAGCCGTCCGCGCCTCGTCGAGCTGCCTTCGCTCCTCCGCCAAGGAACGGAGGGCCTCCTGGTTGAGCTCCCGGAGCTCCCCGACGCGTTTCTCCATGTCCGCTCCCGCCTTCGCGACAAGCGCTTCCCGGCGTTCCACCTGAGCTTGTCGGGCGCGGTAGAGCGACACTAGCTTCCGGAGCAGCCGCTCCTCTTCAGGCTCGCCGCCGCTGCTGCTTGGCGCGTCAACCAGCGTTAGCCCGGCGGAAGCGAGCACCTCTCCGTCCAAGGCCTCCCCCTCGACCGGCGCCCTGGAAGTCGACTCCCAGGGGAGCTTGATGAAGATATTGTCGCCGGCCTTCAGGTAGGCGCCTGGCTGGGGCTCCTTGGGGCCCGACGCCGCTGCAGAGGCGGGATCGGCGGCCGGCGCAGTGCCTGGCGCTCCTGCGGCCTCAGGGCCATCAGTACGATCGCCGGCCCCCTCACCCGCGGCTGCCTCGGCGGCCTCTTCGCCGACCGGATCTTCAGCACCCTCCACCTCCCCGGTGGCGGCCACGTCGTCGGTATGGCCGCGCACGTCCTCCTCGACGACGACCTCGGTCTCCATCGGGTCCGTGGCGGGCGGGTCTGAAGGCCGTAGGAGGGGGAGAAGTCAAGCAACTATCCGAAGAAGAAGAACCCCAGGGGAGTTTCGAGGCAAGAAGGTTACCTCGGCCAGGGTCTGTCGTCGCGGTCTCCGCCGCCAAGGGGCCGCCGGCATCGTCCCTCGCCGGAGATGGCTCTCTTGCCGGGGACTGCTCCCTTGCCGGGGGCTGCTCCCTCGCCGGAGACTGCTCCCTTGCCGGGGACGGTTCCCTCGCCGGGGAACTCCCCCTTGGCGGTGTAGTTGTAGCGGGTGGCTCATCGGGGGCGGTCTCCGGACGCTCCTGGTGGGGTTGCTCTGCTCCTACACGAATCGTCAGCCAGATGTCAGAAGAAGCAAAGGGTACCCGGGCGCGCCCAACGGCAGGAAGCAAGTCATATGCTTACGCTGGGGGCTGCTCTGAGGATTAGTTGGTGGGCCCGGCAAGGTCATCCCAGGCGCACCCCCTGCCGCCATGGAGGGCTCGTTGTCGAGGATGACCACTGGGACCTTGGCTCTCTTTGCCACCCTCTGAGCCAGAGTCCTGTAAAGGACCAAATTCGGAGGAAAGCAAATGAGATGCGAGGCACAACTACAAGAATTGAAGAGACACAAGAACAGTGGGGATCTTACTCCTCTCCCTCTTCCTCGTCGGAGCTAAGCGCGGAGAAATCAAAGACCGGCTTGCTCCTGGCGCGGGGAGGCGGGGGAGTAGGCTCCCGTGGCCGCTTGGCGGGAGCAGTAGACGATTCTGTTCCGGCTGCCGCCGCGGCGCGAGAAGCGGCAGGAGGAGAAGCTGCGGCCCGCGAAGACCCCGCTCCTGCTGCCTCAGAGGAGCGCGTCACGCGGCGCTGCGGTTGTGGGCTCGTCTGCCGCACCACCTCCCCAGCCTTGCGGAGATGCCTCCGTGGCTGGGCAGGGGTCTCTGCTTGCGACGAGCTGCCCGCGGGGCGGGAGGAAGAGGCGCCGATCTCCGGCAAGCCGCTCGTGTCCTGGGCAGGCTCGCCCTCGGCATCGTGCCCGGCAAGCTCTTCCTCGCCGGCAAACTCCGCTCGATCGGCAAGGCTTTCCGCCTCCGCTGCGTCCGCCTCCGCCAATGTGAAGCCGAACTCGCCCGCGGCCGCGGCTGCCGCGGCCTCCTCCATCCTGGAGGCGATGTACGCCAACTCCGCATCGGTGGTGTCGTGGGTGAGACCCCTCTGCTCGTCGGCGTCGACTGGCCTCTCCACCAGGTCGTCAAAGAACGCCCGCACGACGTCGTCGGCGGGCTCCTGCCAAGTGGAGTCGATCCCGTGCGAGTCGCACAGCGGCATCATTGCAAGGATGCGGCTGAGTGACGAATTGTTGCACAACGGAACGACGCCTCGCGGCAGCCTGAACCATTCGGGGTGGTCGGGGTCGTGCTTGAACAGCGCCCTGAGCGTCCCGTCAAGCTCCAAGATGGTGAAATTGAAGTTGAGGCCAGGGCGCAGCCTCATGATATCCGCCGCATTCTGGAACTCCCAGGCAGGCCTCCTCTTCTCCTGTAGGGGAGCGATGCGGCGGCGGAGGAAATCTGCGCCGACGGCCCCAACTGTGAGCCCGACACGCCTGAGCCGCAGGATCTGGGTGACGGCAATCCGCAGCTTGTCGTCGTCCGGGGCCACGTCGCTCCAATCCCTGCCGCGCACCACAGGGGTTTGGCGCATGGCGGTGAATGGCTGCGGGTTCTCCTTGACGATCAGGCACCAATCTGCCCTCCATTCCTCCCATTTGCTGCGGAGCTCTCCCTCCAGATAAGCATCCTTCTTGCCGGGCTTCGAGATCCAGGCGATCCCGCCGGAGAGGGGCTCTCCTCTCTCTACTCGAGACATGAAGAAGTGGCGGAAGAGAGCTACGTTTGGAAAGACTCCGACAAAATTTTCGCAGAGATGTGCGAAGATTGCCATGGTCAAGACAACATTGGGGGTGAAATCAAGAAGGTGGAACCCGTAGGTGTTCATGATGTCGCAGAAAAATTCAGAGAAGGGCGGGCAGAGCCCGCAATAGAAGAACAGAGCAAAGAAGGGATACCCGGTCGGATACTCCTTCTGGGCGATGCTGGGAAGAACCCTCGTGCGTGGATGCGCTCGCGTCCTCGCCGACCAGAAGAGGTAGTATTCCTCCCTCAGGACCCACGCGTCGAGCTCAGGGGGGAAGACCGACTGCTCCTTTCGCTGCACCTCGAGCCGCAGCGCCTCGGCCGACTTCACGGCCTTCCCTTTTCCCTCGTCGCCCTTCGGGGCCATGGCGGAAAGAGGGAGGGAGGTCGACGGCGTCAGTAGCACTGGTGGCGGCGGAAGGGGAGTGGAGCACTACTTCTCTTGGGAAGTGGCGGAGGATTTCGAGGAATCGCAACTGGCGGGTGGGCGGACTGCCCCTATCTCCCCTGCTTATAAGGGGAGGAGGGGGGGGCGTTTCGCCTTTTCGAGCAAATAAGTCGCCCGCGACGTGACGTGCGCCTGCGGGGCTCAGCCCCGCGCACGCCGCCCACGTCACGCATGCCTCTCCCCACGATGCCGCATTCGACGCGTGCCGTTCGGGGAGGACGTGGTGGGCGCAGAAAAAGATGCAGCGTGACCCAGGCCGCGCGTGCCCATGCACTGTTTTGGGCCTGGCCCAACAGTGCTCGGCACCGTGTATGGCCCAGGTCCAGGGGCTCCTGTCGGTGTACTAAAATAGGGGTACCTTAGTACCCCGAACTTGTGCACGGGCGGTCGTAGCACCCCGCGGCAAGGCCTGCCAGGCGATCGCCAAGACCCTCCATGGTCCCCTCTTGGGCCATTCAAGAACAAAGTATTCGAGCCAAGGCCCCGGCAAGAGGAGCTTGCTGGGAAGGCCACCCGAAGAGAGCGAGCCCCTGGCAAGAGGAGCTTGCCGGGACCGCCGCTCGAAGCACAAGGCCCCGGCAAGAGGAGCTTGCCGGGAAGGCCATCCACGGCACGACAAGGACCCTGCCACAGCGCGCCCCGCGCCCCGGCAAGACCCGGTGAGCAACAAGCTCCCGGACGCGACGAGACATCCACTGCGGCAAGGCGCTTGCCGCGGCAAGTCACCACCTCGTGCCTGCGCTCCAGCTCACCCACCAACGTGTCGCTCTGGGGGCATCCCAGGCGCACGTGGCGGGAGGCTATGCAGCCAGGGGCATGCGGTGGCGAAGCGAAGCTGACAGAGTAGCCATCGTGGCAAACGGTGGCGCTCCTGACGGTCCACTTCCCTGCACCGTCTGGGCGATGCGGACGGGCATTTAATGCCCTTGTCCCCCGCCGTCAGAGTTAGGTATGATAGCACTATACAGCCACTATGCAGGCAGCTGTACCCACTACAGCATTCTACCATTTTTGCCCCCACCTACGCTGCCACCTGTGGGTAACCCCTTGAGCATATAAAAGGAGGTCCCATGCGCACGTAGGGGAGAGAGGGATCGTCACGCTCGACCTCGCCAGCAGCTCGTGTGTACTGTAGCACCGCGCGCTCCCGAGCAAGAACACAATACAATCCACCAAGCAGCAGTAGGGTTTTACGCATCCTTGCGGCCCGAAGCTGGGTAAAATCCCTCGTGTGCAGCGCCTCGATCTGCTCTTTGTGCAACCTCCGCCCCCCGCCGAACCAGTAAGGGGCTCGGTCCCCATAGGTGTTCGAGGAAGCCGATTCCCCCCGACACTTATGATCGAAGTCAGTACCATTTTCATCAGTGCATAAATGACCATCTGTGGGCATAGGAATTTTGATGCCTTTGCAGTCTTGCATGCCGAATTTCTTCAGGGCATCCTTGAGGTATTTCTCCTGAGATATGAATATACCATTGCGCTGTTGACGAATTTGAAGACCTAAGAAGAATTTCAACTCTCCCATCATAGACATTTGATATTCTTCACTCATCATATAGGCAAATTCATCACTATAAGGTTGGTCAGTACAGCCAAAGATGATATCATCAACATATATTTGGCACACAAACAGTTCACCATCATAAGATTTAGTAAAGAGACTGGGATCGAGTGAACCGGGTGTGAAGCCTTTCTTCATGAAGAATTCCTTCAATGTATCATACCACTCCCGTGGGGCCTGCTTGAGACCATAGAGGGCCTTGTTAAGTCTGAAGACTTTGTCAGGATGTTTTGGATCTTCAAAACCTGGGGGTTGAGCAACATATACTTCTTCCTCAAGCTTACCATTGAGGAATGCACTTTTCACATCCATTTGGTATAAGATGATATCAAGATGGTTAGCATAAGCAAGTAATATGCGAATAGCCTCAAGTCTAGCAACCGGTGCAAAAGTTTCATCAAAATCAATTCCTTCAACCTGTGTGTAGCCTTGAGCTACTAGTCGTGCCTTATTCCTCACCACAACACCATTTTCATCTTGCTTGTTGCGGTAGATCCACTTTGTGCCAATGATGTTATTCTTGCGAGGATCGGGACGATTGACTAGTTCCCATACGTTGTTGAGCTTGAACTCATGTAATTCTTCTTGCATGGCCTGAATCCACTCAGGCTCCAGAAATGCTTCATCTACCTTAGCGGGCTCTGTGATAGAGACAAAAGCAAAGTGCCCACAAAAGTTAGATAGATGTGAAGCTTTTGAGCGTGTGAGAGCACCTGGTCCTCTAATGTCATCGATGATCTTCTCCACTTGCACTTCTTTTGCAACGCGAGGGTGAGCTGGTTGTCGTTGAGGAATTTGATCAGCATTTTCTTCAGCATCAATTTCCTCAGCATTTTCTTCAGGTGCATCAGCTCGACGTTCTTCACGTTCTGGAATGAATTCTTCAGCAGATTCTTTAGTCGGAATGACATCTTCAGTAGCCTTATGCTTGATAGAATCCTCAGGTGCTGGTTCATCTAACACAGAAGGTATGTGCTCTCTTTGCGAGCTATTAGTTTCATCGAACCGCACATCTACAGTTTCAACAATCTTGTGAAGAACATTGTTGAAGACTCTGTAGGTGTGCGAGTCCTTTCCGTAACCAAGCATGAAACCTTCATGTGCTTTCGGTGCAAATTTAGAGTTATGATGAGGATCTCTAATCCAGCATTTAGCACCGAAGACTTTGAAATAACTCACATTGGGTTTCTTGTAAGTGAGGAGTTCATAAGCAGCCTTCTTGAAGAATTTGTGAAGATATACTCTATTAATGATATGGCACGCAGTATCAATTGCATCAACCCAGAAACGATGAGGGGTTTTGTACTCATCAAGCATAGTGCGGGCCATCTCAGCAAGAGTCCTGTTCTTGCGCTCCACAACGCCATTCTGTTGAGGAGTATAAGGAGCAGATAACTCATGAGTAATACCAAGTTCATCAAGATAATCATCGAGACCCGAATTCTTGAACTCAGTGCCATTGTCACTTCTGATGTGCTTAATCTTCACACCAAAGTTGGTTGAAGCCCTCGAGGAAAATCGTTTGAAGACTTCCTGCACTTCAGTTTTGAAAGAGACAAGGTGTACCCATGTGTAATGAGAGTAATCATCAACAATAACAAAGCCATATTGAGATGCTTCATTTGAAACAGAGGAATAATGATTAGGACCGAAAAGATCCATGTGAAGCAATTCGAATGGACGAGTAGTGGTCATGATAGTCTTCGCTGGATGCTTGGCCTTTGTCATCTTTCCAGCTTCACAGGCACCACACAAGTGATCCTTGAGGAATTTGACATTCTCAATGCCAATGACATGCTTCTTCTTCGCAAGCGTGTTCAAATTCCTCATGCCTGCATGACCAAGTAGTCGATGCCATAGCCATCCTTCTGAAGCTTTTGCAAGTAGGCACACGGCTGGTTGTGAATCTGCAGAGAAATCAACAATATACAAGTCTACTCTCCTAAAGCCTTCGAAGACTTTGGAATTGTCAGCTTCCATAATCACAACACAACGATACTTGCCAAAGACAACAACCATATCAAGATCGCAAAGCATTGAGACAGACATAAGATTGTATCCTAAGGACTCAAGAAGCATGACTTTGTCCATGTGTCGATCCTTTGTGATAGCAACCTTACCTAGACCCAAAACCTGACTTTTTCTTTTATCAGCGAAGATGGTATGCTTCATGTGTGACGCTGATAAGGGAGCATCCATCAACAGATTCCTGTCACCGGTCATGTGATTTGTACATCCACTATCAAGTACCCATTCAATGGCTTTGGGTTGATCATCCTGCAGATGAATTAGTGCAACTTATGACCTCATATACTTCAGCAGTGAAGAATATGATATCGCAATTCATTAGATCAATTTCATCAAGCAGTAAGACAGATAAAACAGAGGGAGGACGTGTGAAATGAAAGTTCATTTCATCATGATTAGCCTGCGTCCTTTCAGGCATTTTGTCAGGTCCCCAGCAAATTCTTCAGACGTTATCGTACGTCTGGAGACCTGACCCTGCAGAAGAAATTAGTTCTTTTTCTTCACCACCCACATCTGAAGGGGTGGCAAAGAGTTCATCACTCTGCGAGCTCGATATGAGAATGGTGGCAAAGCAGCCAAACCATTTCGTTTCACATAAGAGGGGTTAGGGTAAGCATATGAATAAGCAGAGAAATTCTTCGAGGACTTATGAACATGATAATTTGAAGAATAATGCTCATATTCATAGCCCTTGGCTCTTCCCTGCAAAACAGAGTTGTTAGCACGATGATGTTCATATGAGGACTTTGATCCATGTGAAGAATTTGGTCCATATGAGGAATTTGATCTGGGGTTCCTTTTCTTCACAGGTGGTGTCATGGGGACATTCACCTGAAGACTTTCAAGGCAACTTTTGGGAACCCAGATTTTCTTCATAGGGGAACCGTTCCTGCAGTTAGTGCCAACATATCTAGCAAATACTTCACCATTCTGATTTTTGAACAGTTTATAGTTGGAGTCAAATGACTCATCAGAAGAATGAGAAGATTCACATGTATAGCCAGATAAATTAGATGGATCAACTGGAGGTCCCTTTGCAGCAACCCATGTGGTTTTGGGGTACTGCTCAGGCTTCCAATATGTACCATCAGCATTGAGTTTCCTCTCAAAGGCAATACCCTCTTTCCTAGGGTTCATGTTGAGGATCTGATTTTTAAGCACATCACAAAGAGTCTGATGCCCTTTGAGGCTTTTGTACATGCCTGTCATGTACAATTCCTTCAGTCCTGCATCGTCAGTAATACTAGCAATGTCCTCAGCTGAGGAATTAGTGATAGCAGAGACAGGTGAAGAATTTGTAACATTTGAAGCATGTGAACATTCAGGTGAAGAATTAGCAGATTCTCGTTCAATGCATTTTAGGCATGGAGGAATGAATTATTCCTGAGCAGCGCTGATTTGTTGAGCAAGTAATGAATCGCGCTCCTTCTGAAGATCTTCATAACTCACTCTTAGCTTCTCAAGATCTTGCTTCTTTTGGATATATTCATAAGAAAGCTTCTCATGATCAGATAAGAGAGTGTTATGATGATTTTGAAGGTTGTCAATCCTGGTCTGAAGTCTCTTGAAGATTTTCAGTTAAGGCCTTAGTGCGATCCAATTCTTCACCCAACATATCATCACTTTTGTCTAGCATGTTTTGAACCTTTTCAAAAGCCTTTTGTTGTTGCACAGCAATCTTAGCAAGTTTAGAGTAGTCGGGCTTAAGATTTTCATCAGATTCATCCTCACTAGATTCAGAGGAGGCGCATTTGAGTACCTTAGCACCCTTTGCCATGAAGCAATAGGTGGGAGCATAGTCATCACTGCCTTCATCAGCCTTGTTGGTGAGATCACTTTCTTCAGCGTTGAAGATGGATTTGCTGACGAATGCAGTGGCGAGGGCTAGGCTCGCCACACCAGACTCAGAATCATCAGATTCCTCTTCTGCTTCATTTTCTTCAGATTCAGCCTCAGAGTCCATTTCCTTGCCAATGAATGCCCGAGCCTTCTTGGAGCTGCTCTTCTTGTGAGATGAAGACTTTAAGGATTTTGATGATGAAGATTTTGAGGACTTCTTCTTTTTCTTCGCATCATCAGAACTGTAATCCTTGTATTTCTTCTTCTTTGATTCCTTTTCCCACTGAGGACAATCTTGAATGTAATGTCCTGGTTTCTTGCACTTGTGACAAAGCCTCTTCTTATAGTCACTGGTTGAGGAATCCTTGATCCTTGAGGGTTTTCCAAAGCGACCACGTCTTGAGAACTTCTGGAATTTCTTCACAAGCAGCGCTAGATCATGACTCAGTTCTTCAGGATCACCAAGGCTGCTACCAGAGTCTTCATCTTCGGACTCAGATACTACCTTGGCCTTCAGTGCATGTGATCTGCCATAGCTCGAACCGTAGAGATCTCTCTTTTCAGCAAGCTGGAACTCATGAGTGTTTAGCCTCTCGAGGATATCAGCGGGGTCAAGTGACTTGTAGTCAGCACGCTCTTGTATCATCAGTGCCAGAGTGTCAAATGAGGAATCAAGCGATCTCAGCAATTTCTTCACCACCTCATGGTCGGTGATGTCAGTGGCACCAAGTGCTTGAAGCTCATTTGAGATGTCAGTGAGGCGATCGAAGGTTTGCTGAACATTTTCATTATCGAGTCTTTTGAAGCGGTTGAAGAGATTGCGAAGAACATCAACTCGGGAGTCGCGCTGAGTTGAAACTCCTTCATTGACCTTGGATAGCCTATCCCAGATAAGCTTTGCAGTTTCCAAAGCACTCACTCTACCATACTGTCCTTTGCTCAGATGGCCACATGTGATATTCTTCGCTTGGGAACCGAGTTGCTTGAATCTCTTCACATCGGTAGCATTCAGTGAGGGTGAGACGGAGGGAACACCATTTTCCACAACGTACCAGAGATCGTTATCAATTGCCTCAAGATGCATGCGCATCTTGTTCCTCCAGTAGGGGTAGTCCGTCCCATCAAAGGTAGGACACCCAGCACAGACCTTGATCATACCTGCGGTCGACATAACTAAAAGTCCAGGCGGTTAAACCAAAATCACACAAAACAAGGGAGTACCTTGCTCTGGTACCAATTGAAAGTGCGTTATGTCGACTAGAGGGGGGGTGAATAGGCGATTTTTATGAAATTCTTCACTGAGGAATTTGCTCGTGAGGAAATTCCTTAGCGAAGAACTACTAGCAGCGGAATAAGTACTCAGAAGTAAACATAGCAGATTACATGCATGGTCATCATGATGAAATGAAGACAAACACAGGGTACATAAAGCGTAAACACAGGATAGCACGAAATGAAGACTAACAGACTGAAGAAATTGAACTGAGGAAATTGAGAAAGTCTTTAGTCAAAGTCTTCAAACACAGATATGAACAAGCATTCAACACAGTAATGAGGAAATGAAAATGTTGAGGAAATAGAACCAGTAAGGTTGGTGAAGACAATGATTTGGTAGACCAGTTCCAACTGCTGTCTCAGTTGTACATCTGGTTCGAGCGGCTGAGTATTTAAACTCGAGGACACCTAGTCCCGGACACACAGTCCTCACCGTATTCTCCTTGAGCTAAGGACACATAGTCCTCACCCAATCACTCGTGGTAAGTCTTCAGGTGACTTCCAAACCTTCACAGACTTGGTCACTCGGCGATCCACAATTCCTCTTGGATGCTCTAGACCTTGACGCCTAACCGTCTGGAAGAAGCACAGTCTTCAAAGGTAACAAGCGTCGGATCCACGCAGGATCAATCTCTTCAGTGATGCTCAATCACTTTGGGTTTGTAGGTGTTTTGGGTTTGGGTTTGGATTTTCCTCACTTGACGATTTTCGCTCAAAGTCCTCGGAGGATGGGTTGCTCTCAAATGACAAGTGTCAAGTTCTCGCGGAGCAGCCAACCAGCTAGTGGTTGTAGGGGGCGGCTATTTATAGCCTAGGGAGCAGCCCGACATGATAAGACATAAATGCCCTTCAATGATATGACCGTTAGGTGGACAAGATATTTTAGGACAGCTGGCGCGTAGCACAGCAACGGTCGGAAATTTGAGGTTCAAATTCCTCAGGGCTATCATGTTCCTCACAGTGTAGGCAATTCGCACTAGCGAATTCCTAACTCCTCAGTCAAAGCAAAGTCCTCAGTGACCAGAAGAACTGCGTCTCTGTCGCTGAAGAAATTGACTGAACTGTATGAGATTTCCAATGGCTTCACTCGAAGGGATTGGTAGATGTAGGATTTGAGATGAGCATCACTTGGAAATTTTCTCCTTAGTATTTCCTCGACCCCCTTTAACAGTACGGTGTTTCCTATGACTCAAGAAAGAGAAAATGAAACTACGAAAACAAAAGTCTTCACGCTTCATGTTCCTCCAATGAATACCAAGTCTTCAAGGTCACACCAATTTCTTCACTTTCAAAGTCTTTAGAAAGTCTTCAAAATATCAAAGTCTTCAAATGAAGAACTTCATTTTTAGGGGTCGACTTTCTCTATAAATATCAAACTCCTCATAGACTTATAGACCTGTGTACACTCATAAACGCATTAGATACTTAACCTATAAGTCTTCAATACACCAAAATCACTAAGGGGCACTAGATGCACTTACACAAATTCCTCAGCTGAAGAATATGGCAGATGGTAAGAGGCCGCAGAAAGGAGGAAAGAAACTTGAAGTCATGACTGCGTTTGAAATCCCCGAGGACATTTACAAAGAGTATTGCACGCCTGATGAAGCCAAGTTTGGCAAAGAGACCAAAAATTAGCGCAAGGTGCGCATTCAAAGGATAGAACGGAGATGGGCAAGAGAATGGAGGGAGTACAGATATGTTACTCCAATGTACATGAGGAAATTCGCTCTCAACCCTCCATGCCCAAGAGCCCCATTGGCACCTGGCCAAGTGGCTGATCCCACTAGCGTCAAACGCGGCGAGGATTTTCCTGAGGAATGGGCAAGGCGTCAAGCCAAGTTGGCAAGACAAGCCAAAGAAGCAGTGAAGAAATTCAACGAAGATTCTGCTGCTGCTGCTGCTGCCATTGAGGCCTCTGTCAAGCCGAGGAAATCAATGGCAAAGAAGCCCGCTCGAAAGCCAAGTGCTTCACCAACAGTGCGCTCTCGGCCAAGTTCCTCAGCTGCGCCCTCACGGCCAGGAACTTCAAAATCTTCAAAGCAAATTCCTCAAGCTGCTCCAGCTCCTCCGAACTCCTCAGAACCTCCTCCACAATCCTCAGCTGTCCCGACAAAGTCCTCACCACCTGTGCATCTTGCCACGTGCCAAAGGACTACAGGCATCTCCATTGCCTCTGGTGTCTCAGCAAGTTCCTCAGCCGCACCAAGTTCCTCAGCTGGACCCTCTCTGCTGAAGAAAAAGGCTACTGCTGGACGAGGTCCTCGCCCAAGTCCTAAGAAGAAGCAGGTTGTCTTCAATGTGTCGTCTGAAGATGAGGCTGATGAAGAAGAACTTGCAGAAATCATCAGGGACAGACAAGAAAGGGCCGCTAGAGCCAAAGTCACACCTGTGCCGCTGCTGTTGGATCCAAGAGCGATCCTAGACTACATTGATCTCTGGCACAAGGACCCAAACACTCCTATGCCAGATTTCCAGCTGACACCGGGCCAATGTCACATGCTGACTCATTTCATCCAAGAGGAGAAATGGAAATATGATAGGGCAGAGAGATCAAGAAATCGCAGTACAGAAAAGAGAAACTGCTGAAGAAAAATGTTGTCAAGATGACAACTGAAGAACTTGTCAAGATGCAGGCTGACATCAAAGCCCTCAGCGACAAATTTGGCTCATACTATGATGATTGGAAAGGAGCCAAAGTCAGGTTGTGAAACTGACTGAAAAGTTCACCAATGTTGCAGCCCCATCGCAACAAGAAGTTCCTCAAGCTGAAGCTTCTGCTCAGCCAACTGAAGAACATGCCAGCACCCCTGATGATTTTCAGGCTGCTGAAAAAATGCTAGTTCCAGGGCTGATGACTCCATCCCAGCCGCTGAAGAAACTGCCAGGGCATCCACTAGTGGTGCGCAACTGAAGAAGCCAGGGCAACTGCATCAGTTGCGCCTGAAGAAATACAAACAGATTCCTCAGCTCCACCTGCGCCTACACCAACTCCTATCCTTCCATCTGCATCAGATGTGAAGAAGACCAAGGCTACAGAACGAGCTGCAGTGAAGAAAAGGAAAGCATCAAGTGCTTCAGAATCTTCAGCTCCAAAGAAGATGAAGCCTATGACCAGCTCTTTTGAAAATCCCATTGATGCTATTCCAATTTCAACCATGCCATCAAAGGACCTTGTTCCTTTTGATGAGGACTATGAGATCCCAAGCGGATCAGATGAAGAAACTCAATCTGCTGCTTCCTCAGAGCAGTTTGATGAGGAAATTGAAGTGGATACAATCCCTTCAACCCCAGTGGTATCATCACCAATGCCTCAATTTACTGCTGAAGAGGCTGGTGTTTAAGAAATTGATGAAGAAGACGTGGACATTGGCAGCACAACGCCAATGATGAATGATGATTTTTGGGAAAGTCAGCATCCCAACTGTCCACTCTTCACTCCACTGCAGCAAATTCCTCACTCCCCTGCACCAATAGTTCAAATGGGCTCTGAAGAAACTCATCCCACCTCACCTGTCCGTGAAGACATTCCAGCCACTAGTGCTGAAGAAACTGCTGCTGCTGACCATGTGACTGCACCTAAGGAGGAACCAGAAACTCCTCAGCCTGAAGAACCTGAGCTCGCGATTCCTGAGGTCGTGATGCAACTCACTGACACACCTCTGCCAAATCTAAAGGATCCATTCTCAAGGAAGCAAAAGTTCAAGCCTGAAGACTTCTTTGGCGAGCATGTGTTCTTCACTGATTACAATCCATATGATTCTGCTCGCATAAGCAAGAGGCGTTTCTGGACTGCTAGTCAAGCCAACTTCTATTCCTCAGTGCTGTTCAACAAAGACAAAGTCTTCGATCATGCACATATTCCTCAGGTGGATATGGAGTCTCTGTCGTGCTTCGAGCCAATCCTCAGTGTTCTTCATGACATTGGACTGCTTAACTTCTGCACTGACATCTGTGATTGGAATGAAGAACTCATTCTTCAGTTCTATGCAACGCTGCACATCACAGGCGATTCTAAAGATGTGAATTCATGGGTTTTGGACTGGATGACAGAGAACACTCACTACAAGGCACCAGCGTCTGAATTGCTTCGTGCCCTTCCACTAAGTCCTCCCACTGAAGATGCACGTTGTGTTTACAATGAACCTGAGCTTTCAAATCACTACATGCAAGTTTTGATGAAGCCTTTGAAGCCAGGGCAGGCCTCTAGAACCAATTTCCTCGTCAAGGAATTGCTCTATGTACCTCGGACTGTCTATCGCATACTGACAAAGACATTGAGTCCTATCAAAGGCCATGACTCAAATGATGAAGAAGTCGTTGGCATCATGAAGAATCTGCTTTTCAACATCATTCATGGCGTTCCCGTCAACTTCCATGATTTCTTCATGAGGAGTCTCGCCAATATTGCCATGTCACCGTTTGAGCTGAAGCCTTATGCGCCATGGATCATGAGATTCATCAGGACAAGGTCTTCACTCAACTACAAAGCTGACACTCTGAACCACTGCAGCTACTTGCCTCCAATTCAAGTCCTCAAAAGGACATTTTCCTCAGCTGATGACAAAGGCAAGGCAACTGCTATGATAGATGAAGGCATTCGTCCATTGGATGGTCAATTTCGCAAGGCTGCATCCTATTCCACCAATGATGACTCTGCCACACATGACTCTGCCGCCAACACTGCCAAGTAAAATCCTCAAGCCACAGCACCCAGGGTGATGACTGATCATGAGTTACTCCTTAGTCTTCATCAGAAGGTTGATCGCAATCACAAATGGGTCAAGCGTCAGTTTGGTTCAATTCTTCACAACATGACTTCAACACACAATGCAGTGAAGAAAAACCACTACTACCTCCATGAAACCCTCAATCGCACCTGGGCTGTTCTGTCTCAAGTTTATAGCGCTGGAGATCTGAAGAAAATGTGTCTCAAAGAAGAGTTTGACTGGTCTGCACCTCCTCCGAAGAAATTCAAGAAGGTCAAGGTTCCTTCTTTGGTGGCCAGCTCCTATTCTTAATCGCGCGACGCTGATGAACATGAAGACTTGGACGACACTGCGGCAGGCCCTACTTCAACAACCGACCCCGACAACGCTGGCGCTCCTTCATCATCCTGATTATCTTCAGGGGCGTTAGTCCTCAGTTTCGATCCTTTTGGTCATTCGATGACAAAGGGGGAGAAATCTGAGTTAGTCTTCAAGCGGGTCTATTATATTGGGCGTTTTTTTTGCTAAGTTACAACTCTCGTTCTTCCGAAACTTTTATTGGATCGAGTTGTAAACTTAAACCCGATGCTGGTCTGATACTTTTGCTATGTTATCTGCATGCTTATTCCTCGTTAATATTATCGCACGCATGCTGAATTACATCAGTCACCATATTTCATCATGCATTTCAAATTCTTCAAATTATATATCAAATGCGTGTATGAATTACAAGATATAGGGGGAGATCTCCATGATTCATCTCTTCAAGTGTGCATTGCTTCAAAAGAAAATTCCTCACTATGCACAATTTCAGGGGTTCCTCAGTATCAGCATTTACACTTCATATGTTTATCCCCGTTGAAAACTTAACCTATATTGTCATCAATCACCAAAAAGGGGGAGATTGTAAGTGCATCTAGTGCCCCTTAGTGATTTTGGTGTATTGAAGACTTATAGGTTAAGAATCTAATATGTTTATGAGTATACATAGGTCTATAAGTCTATGAGGAGTTTGATATTTACAGAGAAATTCGACCCCTAAAAATGAAGTTCTTCGACTGAAGACTTTGATATACCGAAGACTTTCTGAAGACTTTGAAAGTGAAGAAATTGGTGTGACCTTGAAGACTTGGTATTCATTCGAGGAACATGAAGCGTGAAGACTTTTATTTTCGTAGTTTCATTTTCTCTTTCTTGAGTCATAGGAAACACCGTACTGTTAAAGGGGGTCGAGGAAATACTAAGGAAAATTTCCATTTGATGCTCAACTCAAATCCTACACCTACCAATCCCTTCGAGTGAAGCCATTGGAAATCTCATACAGTTCAGTCAATTTCTTCAGTGACAGAGACGCAGTTCTTCTGGTCACTGATGAATTTGTCCTGACTGAGGAGTTAGGAATTCGCCAGTGCGGATTGCCTACACTGTGAGGAACATGATAGCCCTGAGGAATTTGTATCTCAAATTTGCGACCGTTGCTGTGCTACGCGCCAGCTGTCCCAGAATATCTTATCCATCCAACGATCATATCATTGAAGGGCATTTATGTCTTATCATGTCGGGCTGCTCCCTAGGCTATAAATAGCCGCCCCCTACAACCACTAGCTGGTTGACTACTCCAAGAGAAACTGACACTTGTCATTTGAGAGCAACCCATCCTCCAAGGACTTTGAGCGAAAATCATCAAGTGAGGAAAATCCAAACCCAAACCCAAACACCTACAAACCCAAAGTGATTGAGCATCACTGAAGAGATTGATCCTGCGTGGATCCGACGCTTGTTACCTTTGAAGACTGTGCTTCTTCCAGACGGTTAGGCGTCATGGTCTAGAGCATCCAAGAGGAATTGTGGATCGCTGAGTGACCGAGTTTGTCAAGGTTCGGAAGTCACCTGAAGACTTACCACGAGTGATTGGACGAGGACTATGTGTCCTTAGTTCAAGGAGAATACGGTGAGGACTTGGTGTCCCGAGCTGCGTGCTCAGGACTGGGTGTCCGGGACTGTGTGTCCTCGAGTTTAAATACTTAGCCGCTCCAACCAGATGTACAACTGAGACAGCAGTTGGAACTGGTCTACCAAATCATTGTCTTCACCAAGCTTACTGGTTCCATTTCCTCAGTATTGTGCTGCTTGTTTATCATATCTGTGTTTGAAGACTTTGACTGAAGACTTTCTCAATTTCCTTAGTTCAAATTCTTCAGTCTGTTTGTCTTCATTTTGTGTTATCCTATGTTTACGCTTCCTGTACTCTGTGCTAGTCTTCATTTCACCATGATGACCATGCTTGTGTTCTGCTTTGTTTTCATCTGAGTACTTATTCCGCTGCTAGTAGTTCTTCGCTAAGGAATTTCCTCACTAGCAAATTCCTCAGTGAAGAATTTCATAAAAACCGCCTATTCACCCCCCTCTAGTCGATATAACGCACTTTCAGAGGGTAGTCATTTCCGGTCTTCTTGGCCTTTTTGCCTTTGCGACGACTTTTTGTGTCCTGCTTTGCCTCATCATCATCATCATCATTAGTGTGAAGCTCCTGCCTGATGCCCATTGATTTCAAGTCTGCCCTTGCTTTCGGCCCATCATTGGTCCTCTCTGGCATGTTGAGCAGGGTACCAAGCAGACTCTCACACACATTCTTTGTGATATGCATGGCATCAAGGCTGTGAGGCACACGGTGGATCTTCCTGTACGGCAAGTCCCAGAAAACAGACCTCATTTTCCATACCTTCAGCAGCGGCTCTGGCGCCTTTTGCTTCTTTCCCGGCTCTGGCGCCTTTTGCTTCTTTCCCGGCAGTGGGCAATCTTTCCAATTTTTCAACAGCCCGTCTATTTCCTCGCCGCTCCTCGTACGCGGGCGTCTTCGGAGTTTGGATTCACCATCGAATAGATCCTTGCGTTTCCTCCACGGGTCATCGTCGCGAAGCCACCTTCGATGTCCCATGAACACAATTTTCGAAGACCCGGGATCTCTATCTAGCTGGCGATACGTTGTGTCATCCATGCACCTGACGCATCCAGAAAATCCATGGACCACCTGCCCCGCGAGATATCCGTAACCGAGATAGTCGTGCACCGTCGTGAGCAGTGCGGCTCTCATAGGGAAATATTCTTCCTCTGCAGCATCCCATGTATTGGTTGGCGTTTTCCACAGCGTGTCTAGCTCCTCTTTCAGTAGCCCCAGATATAGATTGATGTCGTTCCCTGGTTGTTTCGGCCCTTCAATTAGCATACTCATGTGAATGTACTTCCTCTTCATGCACAACCAGGGGGGAAGGTTGTACATCCACACAAACACATGCCAGGTGCTATGTGTGCTTCTCTGGCTGCCAAACGGATTGACTCCATCGGTGCTCGCTCCCAGCACGATGTTCCTTGGATCCTTCCCAAATTCTGGGTGTTCGAAGTTCAACGCTTGCCACTGGCTCCCATCCTTAGGGTGACTCAGCATCTTGTCTTTTTTATTTATCTCCGGATCATTTGCGTCATCTTCTCGCTTCTTCTCCTCCCTATCCGCGTGCCAACGCAGGAGCTTTCCTACCTTAGGGTCCATGAAATACCGCTGCAGACGAGGAGTGATCGAAAAGTACCACACCACTTTTCGAGGAGCTTTCTTCCTCTTCTTGTATCGAGTGACGCCGCACACCAGACATATGGTAGACTCCCGTGCTCGCCCCGATAAATGATGCAATTGTTCATGCACACATGGTATTTCACATGCGGTAAATCCAGAGGACACACGACTTTCTTCACCTCCTCGAAACTGGTCGGGCACTTGTTCCCCTTGGGAAGACGTTCGTGCCAGAATGACATGTTCTCGTTGAAGCATGCGTCGGTCATTTTGTGTTTTACCTTCATCTCCAAAGCCATGAACGTTACTTTCAGGCGGGTATCCTTGGGTCTGCATCCTTCATACAATGGAGTAACCGCGTCTATCTCCAGTTGATCCAGCTTGGCTTTCTCTCGGGCGGCAGCTCTTGCATTATCCGTTTGCTTGAGAAGCGGCTCTTGAATATGAGGGTCCTGCACCCAGCCCATCGATGGTCCATCGTCGTCTGCTCCTCTGGCATCTTCATCTTCATGATCATGCCCTTCATCTGCTCCGGCATCTTCCTCATCATCATGTCCAACATCTTCTACATGATGATTGTGTACAGCATCACCGTCGTGATCATGTCATGGAGATTCTTCGTCTTCTCGCCCGCCTGAGCCATAGTAGTTGTCTTGCTGCCCTTCCTCATTTCTTGCCCGGCCCCCATGGACGACTTTATAGTCATCTTCATCACCTTGCCACCGATAGCCATCCATGAAACCACGCAAGAGCAGGTGGTCCCGCACCTGCCCGGAATCAGGGTCCGCAATAAGGCTCTTCAGCTTGCATCTTCGACACAGACATCTTATCTCCGTCTCGTTCTTTTGAAGCATCTCAGCCTACGCGGAGCTCAAAAACCTATTCACGATGCCTTCGGTCATCGTGCGGACGATGGTCGCCTGCGGGGTAGAGCAAAACGATATATTAGAACCAAGAAAAAATTTGGCATGACTTTCCCTAAAAATAGGACCAAAAAGAATGCATAGTGCCAAAATTCTCGCCGAAACGGAAAATAATCAACATTCTGGCAAAATATTGGCAACTATCGCATTTCAAATACCGGTACCTGCAAACACAAACATATATGCAACACCACAAACATATGCAACACCACAAACATACATAGATCTAGCTAGGCCACAAAAAGTGCATGTGCACGTTGTTGGAGCGAGCTAGGGAGAAAAAAAGTAGATCTACAACATGAAGATAGGTTTCCCCTTACTTACCTATATAAAAAAGGTAATTTCACCACTTAATTTTGATGAATCTATGGTGCAAATGAGGTGAGGAGGAGGAGGCATCCGACAAGCTTAGAGAAGGAGGTGGGGGGAATGAAGTGGGAAAAGTGAGTGTGTAGGTGTGGCTGTCCAAAAATATCTAGCTGGTCCTAGGTTACTAATGGCGCACCACACAACCATGCGACATTAGTAACCCAACATACTAATGGCGCACCACACAGACATGCGCCATTAGTAGTTTTGCAAAAAAGTAAAAAAATAATTTTTATACTAATGGCGCACCGTGGCACAATGCGCCATTACTAGTTTAAACTAGTAATGGCGGACTATGCAACGGTGCGTCATTAGTAGTTTTGCAAAAAAGTAAAAAAAATACAGTAGTGGCGCACTCTATGGCTGGTGCGCCATTAGTAGTTCTAACTACTAATGGCGCACTTTGCCCGAATGCGCCATTAGTATGTTTGAAAAAATGAAAAAAAACATTTTGTTACTAGTGGCGCACCGTGTGCCTGGTGCGCCATTAGTGTCTTCCACACTAATGGCGCATCTCCACATGGTGCGCCATTAGTATATAGTAGTGGCGCACCACTTCTCTGATGCGGCATTAGTGTCAATTTCATCTTTAGCCCTTTTCCTAGTAGTGTACTCATCTAAATAGCTTCGTTGATTTATGTGATATGCAAAAGAAGAAAGATGTTGATAATGACATTGTTAAATTGAAGCTATTTCCTTTTTCGCTTAGAGATCGTTCTAAAGCTTGGTTTTCGTCTTTGCCTAAAAATAGTATTGATTCTTGGAACAAGTGCAAAGATGCTTTTATCTCTAAGTATTTTCCTCCCGCTAAGATCATCTCTCTTAGAAACGATATTATGAATTTTAAGCAACTTGATCATGAACATGTTGCACAAGCTTGGGAGAGGATGAAATTAATGATACATAATTGCCCTACTCATGGTTTGAACTTGTGGATGATTATACAAAAAATTTATGCCGGATTGAATTTTGCTTCTAGAAATCTTTTGGATTCGGCCGCGGGAGGCACTTTTATGGAAATCACTTTAGGATAAGCTACTAAACTCCTAGATAATATTATGGTTAATTATTCTCAATGGCGCACCAAAAGATCTACTAATAAAAAAGTGCATACGATAGAAGAAATTAATGTTTTGAGTGGAAAGATGGATGAACTTAATAATGATATGCCTTTGTCTACTTTGATTGAGAATAATAATGAATCTATGGATGTGAACTTTGTTGGTAGGAATAATTTTGGTTACAATGCGTATAGAGGAAACTTTAATCCTAGACCTTATCCTAGTAATCCTTCTAATAATAATGGAAATTCCTACAACAACTCTTATGGAAATTTTAATAAGATGCCCTCTGAATTTGAGACTAGTGTTAAAGAGTTTATGAATTCGCAAAATAATTTCAATGCTTTGCTTGAAGAGAAATTGCTTAAAGTTGATGAATTGGCTAGGAACGTTGATAGAATTTCTCTTGATGTTGATTCTTTAAAGCTTAGATCTATTCCTCCTAAGCATGATATCAATGAGTCTCTCAAAGCCATGAGAATTTCCATTGATGAGTGCAAGGAAAGAACCACTAGTATTCGTGCTACGAAAGATGCCTTTATTAAAGCGTGTTCTTCCAATTTACATGAAATAAAGATGAAGATCTAAAAGTTATTGATGTGTCCCCTATTAAGTCTTTGTTTTGCAATATGAATCTTGATAATGATGAGATTGAATATGATCCACCTTTACCTAGAAGGCGTTCCAAAAATTCGGAGTTTTTAGATCTTGATGCTAAAATTGATAAAAGTGGGATTGAAGAAAGCAAAACCCTAGATGTTGCTAAACCCACTATTTTGGACTTCAAGGAATTTAATTATAAAATTTGCTCTTTAATTGATTGTATTTCCTTGTTACAATCCGTGCTAAATTCTCCTCATGCTTATAGTCAAAATAAAGCATTTACCAAACATATCGTTGATGCCTTGATGCAATCTTATGAAGAAAAACTTGAGTTGGAAGTTTCTATCCCTAGAAAATTTTATGATGAGTGGGAACCAACTATTAAAATTAATGTTAAGGATCATGAATTTTATGCTTTATGTGATTTGGGTGCTAGTGTTTCCACTATTCCCAAAACTTTGTGCGATTTGCTAGATTTCCGTGATTTTGATGATTGCTCTCTAAACTTGCACCTTGCGGATTCCACTATTAAGAAACCCATGGGAAGAATTAATGATGTTATTATTGTTGCAAATAGGAATTATGTGCCCGTAGATTTTATCGTTCTTGATATATATTGCAATCCTTCTTGTCCTATTATTCGTTGTAGACCTTTCCTTAGAACGATTGGTGCAATTATTGATATGAAGGAAGGGAATATTAGATTCGAATTTCCCTTAAAGAAAGGCATGGAACACTTCCCTAGGAAGAAGATAAACTTACCATATGAATCTATTATGAGAGCCACTTATGGATTGCCTACCAATGATGGCAATACCTAGATCTATCCTTGCTTTTATGCCTAGATAGGGGCGTTAAACGATAGCGCTTGTTGGGAGGAAACCCAATTTTATTTTTAGTTTTTAGTTTTTGCTTCTGTTTAGGAATAAATATTTGATCTAGCCTCTGATTAGATGTGTTTTTATGTTTTAATTAGTGTTTGTGCCAAGTTAAACCTATAGGATCTTCTTGGATGATAGTTATTTGATCTTGCTGTAATTTCCAGAAACTTTCTGTTCACGAAAACAATTATTAAAAATCACCAGAATGTGATAAAATAGTGATTCCAATTTCTTCTGATCAATAAACAAATTTCCTAGGTCTTCCTATTTTGGCTGAAATTTTGGAGTTCCAGAAGTTTGCGTTAGTTACATATTACTACAGACTGTTCTATTTTTGACAGATTCTGTTTTTCGTGTGTTGTTTGCTTATTTTGATGAATCTATGGCTAGTAAAATAGTTTATAAACCATATAGGAGTTGGAATAAAGTAGGTTTAACACCAATATAAATATATAATGAGTTCATTACAGTACCTTGAAGTGGTCTTTTGTTTTCTTTCGCTAACCGAGCTCACGAGATTTCTGTTGAGTTTTGTGTTGTGAAGTTTTCAAGTTTTGGGTGAAATCTTTTGATGGATTATGGAACAAGGAGTGGCAAGAGCCTAAGCTTGGGGATGACAATGGCATCCCCAAGATAATATAAGGACACCAAAAAGTCAAAGCTTGGGGATACCCTGGAAGGCATCCCCTCTTTCGTCTACTTCCATCGGTAACTTTACTTGGAGCTATCTTTTATTCACCACATGATATGTGTTTTGCTTGGAGCATCTTGTATGATTTGAGTCTTTGCTTTTTAGTTTACCACAATCATCCTTGTTGTATACACCTTTTTATAGAGCCATACATGATTTGGAATTTGTTAGAATACTCTATGTGCTTCACTTATATCTTTTGAGCTATATAGTTTTGCTCTAGTGCTTCACTTATATCTTTTAGAGCATGGTGGTGGAATTGTTTTATAGAAACCATTGATCTCTCATGCTTCACTTATATTATTTTGAGAGTCTTAAATAGCATGGTAATTTGCTAAACAAAATCCTAATATGCTTGGTATTCAAGATTTGTAAAACTTTCTTTTGAGTGCGTTGAATACTAAGAAAAGTTTGATGCTTGATAATTGTTTTGAGATATGAAGATGGTGATATTAGAGTCATGCTAGTTGAGTAGTTGTGAATTTGAGAAATACTTGTGTTAAAGTTTCTGATTCCCGTAGCATGCATGTATGGTGAACCGTTATGTCATGAAGTCGGAGCATGATTTATTTATTGATTGTCTTCCTTATGAGTGGCGGTCGGGGACGAGCGATGGTCTTTTCCTACCAATCTATCGCCCTAGGAGCATGCACGTAATACTTTGCTTTGATAAATTGTAGATTTTTGCAATAAGTATATGATTTCTTCATGACTAATGTTGAGTCCATGGATTATACGCATTTTTCTTCTTTCCACCATTGCTAGCCTCTCTAATACCGCGCACTTTTCGCCGGTATCATACACCCACCATATACCTTCCTCAAAACAGCCACCATACCTACCTATCATGGCATTTCCATAGCCATTCCAAGATATATTGCCATGCAACTTTCCACCGTTCCGTTTTTATGACACGCTCCATCATTGTCATATTGCTAGCATGATCATGTAGTTGACATCGTATTTGTGGCAAAGCCACTGTTCATAATTCTTTCATACATGTCACTCTTGATTCATTGCATATCCCAGTACACCACCAGAGGCATTCATATAGAGTCTTATTTTGTTCTAAGTATCGAGTTGTAATTGTTGAGTTGTAATAAAATAAAAGTGTGATGATCATCATTTTTAGAGCATTGTCCCAAGTGAGGAAAAGGATGACGGAGACTATGATTCCCCCACAAGTCGGGATGAGACTCCGGACAAAAAAAAAGAGGCCATAAAAAAAGAGAAAAGGCCCAAAAAATGAGAGAAAAAGAGAGAAGGGACAATGTTAATATCCTTTTACCACACTTGTGCTTCAAAGTAGCACGATCTTCATGATAGAGAGTCTCTCATTTTTTCACTTTCATATACTAGTGGGAATTTTTCATTATAAAACTTGTCTTGTATATTCCAATGATGGGCTTCCTCAAAATGCCCTAGGTCTTCGTGAGCAAGCGAGTTGGATGCACACCCACTTAGTTTCTTTTGTTGAGCTTTCATATACTTATAGCTCTAGTGCATCCGTTGCGTGGCAATCCCTACTCACTCACATTGATATCTATTGATGGGCATCTCCATAGCCCTTTGATATGCCTAGTTGATGTGAGACTATCTTCTCCCTTTTTGTCTTCTCCACAACCACCATTCCATTCCACATATAGTGATCTATCCATGGCTCACGCTCATGTATTGCGTGAAGATTGAAAAAGTTTTGAGAATGTCAAAAGTATGAAACAATTGCTTGGCTTGTCATCAGGGTTGTGCATGATTTAAATACTTTGTGTGGTGAAGATAGAGCATAGACAGACTATATGATTTTGTAGGGATAACTTTCTTTGGCTATGTTATTTTGAGAAGACATGATTGCTTTGTTGGTATGCTTGAAGTATTATTATTTTTTATGTCAATATGAACTTTTGTCTTGAATCTTTCTGATCTGAATATTTATACCACAATTAAGAAGAATTACATTGAAATTATGCCAAGTAGCACTCCGCATCAAAAATTCTATTTTTTATCATTTACCTACTCGAGGACGAGCAGGAATTAAGCTTGGGAATGCCTGATACGTCTCCAACATATCTACAATTTTTGATTGCTCCATGCTATATTATCTACTGTTTTGGACAATATTGGGCTTTATTATCCACTTTTATATTATTTTTGAGACTAACCTATTAACCGGAGGCCTAGCCCAGAATTTCTGTTTTTGCCTATTTCAGAGTTTCGAAGAAACTAAATATCAAACGGAGTCCAAACAGAATGAAACCTTCGGGAACGTGATTTTCTCACCGAATATGATCCAGGAGACTTGGACCCTACGTCAAGAAAGAAAGGAGGTGGGCACGAGGTAGGGGCCGCGCCCTCCACCCTCGTGGGCCCCACCTTGCTCAACCGACGTACTTCTTCCTCCTATATATACCTACGTGCCCCCAAACGATCAGATACGGAGCCAAAAACCTAATTCTACCGCCGCAACCTTATGTCCCCATGAGATCCCATCTTGGGGCCTGTTCCGGAGCTCCGCCGGAGGGGGCTCCACCACGGAGGGCTTCTACATCATCATAGCCCCTTCGGTGAAGTGTGAGTAGTTTAGTTCAGACCTTCGGGTCCATAGTTAGTAGCTAGATGGCTTCTTCTCTCTTTTTGGATCTCAATACAATGTTCTCCCCCTCTCTCGTGGAGATCTATTCGATGTAATCTTCTTTTTGCGGTGTGTTTGTTGAGACCGATGAATTGTGGGTTTATGATCAAGATTATCTATGAACAATATTTGAATCTTCTCTGAATTCTTTTATGTATGATTGGTTATCTTTGCAAGTCTCTTCGAATTATCAGTTTGGTTTGGCCTACTAGATTGGTTTTTCATGCAATGGGAGAAGTGCTTAGCTTTGGGTTCAATCTTGCGGTGTCCTTTCCCAGTGACAGTAGGGGCAGCAAGGCACGTATTGTATTGTTGCCATTGAGGATAACAAGATGGGGTTTTTATCATATTGCATGAATTTATCCCTCTACATCATGTCATCTTGCTTAAGGTGTTAATTTGTTTTCATGAACTTAATACTCTAGATGCATGCTGGATAGCAGTCGATGAGTGGAGTAATAGTAGTAGATGCAGACAGGAGTCGGTCTAAATTTCTCGGACGTGATGCCTATATACATGATCATACCTAGATACTCTCATAACTATGCTCAATTCTGTCAATTGCTCAATAGTAATTCGTTCACCCACCGTAAAATACTTATGCTCTTGAGAGAAGCCACTAGTGAAATCTATGCCCCCCGGGTCTATCTTCATCATATTAATCTTCCATCACTTTATTATTGCCTTTGCTTTTACTTTGCTTTTTATTTTACTTTGCATCTTTATCACAAAAATACCAAAAATATTATCTATCATCTCTATCAGATCTCACTCTCGTAAGTGACCGTGAAGGGATTGACAACCCCTTATCGCGTTGGTTGCGAGGAGTTATTTGCTTTGTGCAGGTACGAGGGACTCGCGCGTAGGCTCCTACCGGATTGATACCTTGGTTCTCAAAAACTTAGGGAAATACTTACGCTATTTTGCTGCATCATCCTTTCCTCTTCAAGGAAATCCAACACAGTGCTCAAGAGGTAGCAGGTAACGGTGCGTCGGGAATGAGGTCGATTCGGTGTTCGATGCCGCATAGTGGAGGTAGTCCCGGAGGTAGCTCATTGGGGAAGACGCCCTTGAATTCCTGCAATAGAGAATACAAAACTAAAGGTAGATAGTGAGAGGTATTAGTCCTTGTCGCTTCATCTTTGTACAATAGGACATAGTGCATAACACTTGATGGGTTCTCACACACTTCTCTCATCTCACTTTTGGTGGCAAATAGAACTAAGTTTTTCTTGTCGCTCATCGTGGAGGTACTCAATTTTGGCTTGTGGTGCTCACTCTCTTTTTCGTGGTTCACTCTCTCACTATTCTCTCCATGATGGGTAGTTGGTTGCTTGTCGGCGATCACTTGGCTTGGTGACATAGGTTGTAGCGCGTACTCCTTCTCCTTCATCTTGAAGCTATAGTGATTGGTTCGCCCATTGTGGATGACGCCGCGGTCGAATTTCCATGGCCTCCCAAGTAGGAGATGGCAAACGGTCATGGGAACCACATCACACTCTAAGGTGTCTTCGTAAGCTCCAATCTTGAAGGAGACTTGAACGGTATGCTCGACGTGGATGGTGCCAGAATCATTTTATTTTCAATATGTTTTATGATCATCATTTTATTTTCAATAGCTTTCAATCTTTGCATAACATGTTTCAAAGTCAATGCTTTTTCATTAATAGTACACTACAAAAAAAGACACATCCGTCACATTTTGGGCCGAACGAAAAAAATTTATGTCATACTTATGACACTTCTATGACGATAATTGTGACAAAACCCGGTATCATCATAGATGTGGTGGGCTCCTACTTCTATGACAAAAATCATGATAGAAAATGGGCTTTTCGTCCTGGGCGGGCCGGAGACGCAGCTGCATGACATTCTTCGGGCCGTCCATGATGGAAAAAAACAGTGGTAGAAGCGAGGGCGAGGAAAATATCGGGGGAGTTCCCGGTTACGGTGGCTGGTCGGGGCCGAGGAATGCGCGTTTCTCTTGTACGTACGCGTGTGTGTGTGAGGCGTTGAACTCTAACTGAACCCAAGCGAGGCGTTGGGCTCTAACTGAACCCGAGCGATTGCACTAGCTACGTTACTGAAACCGAGCGATCGATCCCTTGCTGTTAACTGAACTCGAGTGATTCCTTCTACTACTGCTAACTAAAGCCAATTGAACCTGCTGCCTCCTTCCCTTGATGAACAGTGAGCGTTGTTGAGGGAGTTTGGATGAACAGTTCTCGGTGGGGGGTTGGATGAACACGAACCCGTGGTAGTAGAGGCCGTTGCCGCTGGATGAACAGGACCCCGATCGATCGAGTCGGTGGATGAACAGGACCCCGTGGAGGGCTGGTTGAACAGTAGCCGGTGGAGGGTTGGTTGAACAGTAGCCGGTGGAGGAGTGGTTTAAAAGGACCCCGTGGAGAGGGCTGGTTGAACAGTAGCCGGTGGAGGAGCGTGCGGTGGAGGCTCGATGAACAGGAGCCCGTGGATGAACAGTCGCAGGTGGAGGCTGGAGGAGGTCGACGGTGGATGAACAGGAGCCCGTGGAGGCAGTCGATGGTGGATGAATAGTAGCCCGTGGAGGCAGTCGACGGTGGAGATGAACAGTATCCCGTGGAGTCCCGTTTTGCGGTACGCCACACCCCTCCCGATGAACAGGACCCCCATTTCGACCGTAGCACTCCAACACAAGTCCGTTTCCTCTGTTTTGCGGTATGCCACACCCCTCCCGATCAACAGGACCATGTTTCGACCGATTTGCGGTACGCCAGACCCCTGCTGATGAACAGGATCCCGTTTCGACCGTGGTCGATCGAACACAAGGCCATTTCCTCTGTTCTGCGGTACGCCAGGCCTCGTTTCCATCGGCTGTTCCGTCCAAGCCGGTTGGCTCCCGATGAACAACACGTGTTCCGTTGCCTCCCGATGAACATGATGCATTCTGTTGCCTCCCCATGAACACGACGACGACGCAGTTTCTCCATTCCTACCCAGCCATGTATACGAGCCCTGGTTGTATGTATGCGTGAGTAGGCGTTCGAGACCCCGCCCGTATGTACGTACATGGCCATATTTACTTTCTTGCACTTTGGCCACTATACGTACGTGTACATGCTACGTGCGCGCCTCTACTACGACATGTGCCCTTCCTTACACGACCATGGTTCATCGCTGCAGCCTGCAGACAGACCGATCGACCAGTATGTACGTACACATTCGCGACCAGAATGACAACGCGGTGGGTCCCGACTGTCAGGCACTTCCTTGCGTGCGAACATGTAGCTGGTGGATCCCAGCAGTCAGGGGGCGAATCATTTTTTCCGTAATATCGACGCACTTCCTTGCGTGCGAAGATGTAGCTGGTGGGTCCCAGCAGTCAGGCGAAACGTTTTTTGTCGCGAAATACGATGGCCCGTTCGATGGGTCCCTGCTGTCAGGTGGAGGAATAATTATTTGCATGTAATAAGGAGGCACTTCCTTGCTGCGGCCGTGGATCCAGCTGTCGGCCTCTCAACGAACAGTACTCTTCCGATGGAAGTCGTTCCTTGACCACATTGACCAGCCGCGCCGAGAGCACCAAGGTGGTGGACGACGGCGAGGCCTAGGAAGGGAACGACGCGGAGCCGGGGAAGACGCGGCAGTGGATGCCCACGCGGAGAGGAGTACGGGGGTTCACTGGTTTGGCTGCGGTGTGAGGCTGCCGTCGCCGCAGGGCCTGGCCAGCGGTGGGAGTAGTAGGGGGCGGTGAGGCCTCCGCGGCAGCACAGCCGGCCACGAGAAGCAAGTGCAGGCGGTGGTTTGGACGGCTGGAGCAAGAAAAACAGAGCTTGAAGAAGCAGGACGACCGTTGGATGTTAACAATCCAACGGTCACTGGTGATAGAATCGTTTGTTGACTAAGTTGACAAAGCCCTCCGTCTGTGTCAACTTAGTAGGCACACAAGTCAGCCTCCCACTATGGTGGGTCCCAGCTAGCAGGGGGAGTATTGATTTTTTGTGCGTAATAAGGAGGCACTTCCTTGCGTGCGAAGATATAGCTGGTGGGTCCGAGCTGTTAGCGGGAGTATTCATTCTTTTTGGCGTAATAAGGAGGTACTTGCTTGCGTGTGGCCATGGACCATGTGGGTCCCAATTGTCAGCCTCTCCATGTACATACCTCTTCTGATGTTGTCGTTTGTTGACAACGTTGACCACGCCGTGCCGAGAACACCAGCGCGATGGACGACGGCGAGACCCAGGAAGGGAATGACCTAGAGGCGGCGAAGCCACATCAGTGGAGGGATGTGGGTGAGTAGAGGGATGGCCTGGCTAGCCGTGGGAGTAGTAGGGGGCGGTGAGGCTTGCGCGCCAGCATAGCCGGCCACGGGAGGCGGGAGCAGGCGGTCCCGCCGGTGTTGGATTTGGCAGCTGGAGCAAGAAGATCAGAGATTGAAGAAACACGACGGCTGTTGGATTGACATCCAACGGTTACGTCTGCTAGAATCATTTGTTGTCATATATAATAAGTAAAAAAATCTTGCATACGCGTCAACTTAATAGGCCCACAAATCAGACCATTCCCTATTTTTTAATAATTTATATATATCTCATTGCAACTTCTTATGCAATTTATTGCAGTCCATTTTTTTGCCAGGGCCAGGGTTAAAAATTTAAATGAAATTTTGCATATTTCTGTGGGTTCCAAACTATTTTTAATACTGAAATGTCGAGCCAGATTTAAAGTACTTTGAGTATATATTTAAATTAGGTTAAAGCCCAGTGAAATTGGAATCTAAAAATGTGAAAATTTTCAGAAATTATAAAGTAATTGCCAATTTGTCATCTGTTTTTATATTTACAGCCCAGTTCGTATTACTTTCAGGATTTGCAGGCGTCTTGAAAGAGTTGCAGCCCATCAGGGCATAGAAAAATTAGTAGGCCTGGATTGGGTATTCTTCAGAAAAAATAAACTGGGCTCATTTTCACAAACATAAAATATAAGCCTGGGTTAGACGGGCCACAGCCCAGTTGAAACCATGCTCCGTCTCAACAATAACAAAAAAAATATTGCTCGAGCAGCTACGTCCCACGTGTCAGCCGATTGTGCTGTTCTCTTGTCTATTGACTATATACGCTGACAATGTCGTGGGTCCTAGATGTCAGGAAACCACTAGCAGGAAGCATTTTCTTTTTCCACACGCTGACAATGGAGTATATATATATATAACAAAAAATGAGGAACTTCCTTGCGTCCAGCCATGGACATGGTCGGCCCCTACTGTCATCCTCTCCATGTACAGTCCTCCGCCGATTCCTCTTGTTTGTTGACCATGTTGACAATGCGAGAGGGAGGCGCCGTGGCGAGCGCAGCAAAGCATGTAGAGGACGACGGCGAGGCCTTGGAGGTCGGCGTTAAGGATTTAGGAGATGGTGGGGCGGCGATGCGTGCGCTAAGGCGCAGCCAACCGTGGGAGGCGGAAGCAGGCGGCCCCGCCGGCGCTGGTTTGGTTTTGGCGGCTGGAGGAAGACAGGACTGAAGAAACACGACAGACTGTAAAAGCAGCAGGAGTACTTAACAACCTTAACTGAAACCAGCAGGGGCACTTAACAACCATAGCTGAAAGCAGTATGAGTACTTATACAGGTTCAACCATACAAAGCACGCCTTGAACAGTGCTACTTTGCCTACAGTTAACCAAAGGGTGAGGCCACCAAGCCCCAGGACAAGGCCCAGGCGCCACCCCGCGCATCCACAACCTTCTGAAACCAGCTTCATCTCGCAATGTGATCAATAAACAGGATATTCGCTTTAGAGCCATGGAAAAGTAGGAACAAAATCTTCTGCCTATTCTCCAAGATGGACGGGCCTTCATTATTTGAGACCACCCATGAATAAGTATCTTTTCACCTCTAAGGGGAATGTAGTAGGTCGACTTAAACATTATGTTGTGACCAAGCGCAAGTCTGACCCGACAATGGTCAGGCATCTGTATAGGAACAATAGAACTGGGTAGTTCCTGTTTCAAGAAGATCACAACTGTAAAACTGTGCATAAGCAAGAGTTTATGAACAACATATATAACAGAAAACAGCTCGTACATAAGTTTCTCAACACAGTTGGACCTGTTCAACGAGTGCAGCAGTGGCACACATATCCCACGTGGCCTTCCACCATTGAAATGCCCCACAAGGGCCTCAAGACGATCAATAAAGTGTAGGAACTTGTGGATGCCGTAAAAGTCAACTTCAGTGCCATGAGTAACAGCCAAATTCTTATAGAATAACAAATGAGTAGCCTGCTTAACTCTGAAAAAACCTACATGTGCCACCAATCATAAGAAAGTATTAGTTAGAGGTAGCATCTTTGTGAGAGATTCATTGCTACTTCTAAAGTTAAATTGTGATTACTTGGACAGAATAGGTGGATTAAGAAGTAATCAAGGCAAGAAGCAAGAACCAGATACAAAACTAACATGGATGAACAATTGGAACAACGTCGGGGTGGAAGATCACAGTGAAGATGAGACCAGGTTCCGCTATTTCCATCAACATCCGTGCGCCAACTTTCAGTCTGTAACACTTGAGAAAGTTTATCCAAGTTCGGCCATAAAAAAAGCAGCGATCTTCTTGGTTCATGAACCCAACTCGAAACATATATCCATGGCTTGTCTTCATTGTGACCATTAAAATGGTGTATTCAGTTATGGCAAGGCCGAGCATCTTGAGTGCATGTGTTCTGCAGAGCAAGGATTGCACTACAGGAAAAATAATATGAGAACTGCATTCCCTATATCCAAATCTAGAAATAATTTCCTCCTTCACATCAGTGTTGACCATGGTACTAGTACCTTTTATCCAAATATAGCAATCCAAATTTCCAAATTGGTCGACATCATGTTCAAAAAACCCCACCCTCCCGGATAGAAAAGAGGATTCTAGGAACATACTGTGCGTGTTTTAAAATCCTGTGTTAGGATGAGAAGGAACAAGTGTGGCGTATCACCGAGGGTGCAGAAACCTGTAGGGTCCTCGCACTTTGGGCACTGCAAATGAAACACACTAGATTCAGTAGGAAGAAAAATGCATCAACGGTGGCGGCTACCATCCTAGGAGTACCCGCGACCAAGGGACTTGGATTTATCGGGGATGGATAAGAATTCGTACCAGGTTCTCCATGAGAAAACCCTATGCAATTGCCACGCAGGGTTTTTCTCTGAACAAGCAGACGAGGGAGAAGGGGATTCATGCCTAGTTAAATATTGCCACTTCGTCCGTCCAGCTTACTGCTAAAGCTGGAAAGGTGGAGTTTTTTGTGATTTGACGGCTCATTGGGCATTACTGCGGCACTACGACCGGGGTGTGTCTACCGTGCAGTTGTGCACTCTAATTTGGTGCATATGGCACGTGGACCCCGTTGCCGGATGCCCCACATATTAGCAAAAGGAAGTAGAAAGACATGAGTAACTAGTTAGACATAAATATATTTTTGACAGAGAGATACTACCTCTGTAAAGAAATATAAAGATCTTTTATATCACAACTTTATACATAAGACAAATCAAGGGGAATATATATAACATATATAATTATAAAAATAGAGTTTTTTAACACGATATAGACGAGTTGGTGATGATGGTGTGCCTGCCATCCTACAATATAGGCCGTCCGATTTATATCTGACGGATAGGAAGGAAACTATGGCAATTTTGCAAAAAGGTGCCCACACACCTCTCCACATTTGAAAATAAGGCCTTCCCTCGTTCATCCTTTTCTCTCACAAGATAAAATACTCATACAAATGCATCTTGATGTTACGTGAAATGCACGGGCATTATGGGGGTTCAGCTGAGAAATACTCAGATAGGCTCACGGTTCTGGACTTTGGGCCACAGGCCGGTGGGCCTGCATGTTTGGGGGCGCATGTGTTCTACCTCAGCACTTTTAATATTGCAAGCGGTCGGTACGGCGCTTGTTTTAGATGCTGTCGCAAGGCGAATACACAAAATTGAATAAAGCACGTCAGCTGTTGGAATGAAATCAAATGACAGTTCCTAACCAGCAATCAGAGTTGCAATTCTATCAACGATACTGTCGTACTACTTATACACACACGACACTTGTTTCACCATGCCAGAGTATTACATCAAAATCTCTCGGAGGATAGATCAGTTCGGCAGTTGCGTGCTGCTACTGAAGAATTTCAAAGTTGATTTGGACCAGCTCTCCTTGCCGAGAAAGTTTGAATTTGACATCATCCCCTACCGCAAGATATGATTTAGATTTGCACCTTGACCATCCTTTATCATGAATAATCATGCGACCATCCTTTGTACTTACGGTATATTGAGCAGGTTCATTCACATCAAGGCTGCACATGGTAAGAGAAACTTGGCCACGGTCGCCCGAATTGTTGAACGACTCCTTCGTTGCTCTAGAATTCTCTGTTTGCAAACAAGAAGACATACACAAACAGTTAGATCAACACAGTGAATCATGTAATAGACGCGCAATCATGTGTTTATGTTTTTATAACATTTCTTCGTCCAGTCCAACATGATATTTTCACCCAGCCCAGCAAGTCCGCGGATTTTGAGAAAAATGCAAATGGGCTTTAAATTCTACCATATATATAAATGGGTTGCATAGATGCTACATCATTGTTTCACCCAGCCCACCAAATGGACTAGAAAAAACAAATTGACTGGCTGACATGTGGGCCAGTAGGTCGAAGCCTAAGCAAGGCATTGGATTTACATCCAACGGCCGGCATTCTTCCTCAATCTCTCGTCTTCTTCCCCCAGCACTGCCGGGACTGCCTGCTCTAGCCTCCGACATCCAGCGGCATTGTTTTGCGCGCCTCAGCAAAACGCTACCCCAATGACGGCTAGGCCATCCCTCCACTCCGCACCTCATGTTATTCTCTGCCGAGTGCAGGCCCACCCGCACCCGAAACAGTCAAGTTTCCCACTCCTCTCCGTTTGCGACTCCAATGTCGCGTCTTCCCCATAGCCGGGTCGTTCCAGTCTGGGGCCTCGCCGTCGTCCACCGCCTCGCTGCGCTCGGCGCGGCGTGGTCAGCAAACGAGAGTCATCGGAAGAGGATTGTACATGGAGAGCCTGACGGTTGGGACCCACGAGGTCCATGGTTGCATGCAAGGAAAGTTCCTCCTTATTAAGATGCTTCCTCCCCCTGACAGCTGGGACCCACTGGCTATATCTTTGCACGGAAGGAAGTGCCTCCTTGTTATGCGAAAAAACCATTCCTCCCGATGACAGCCGGGACCCGGCGGATTTGGTGGCTGACTTGTGGGCCTACTAAGTAGACGTGTACGCAGGGCTTTGTCAGCTTAATCAACAAATGATTCTAGCAGCTGGACCGTTGGATGTTAATCCAACAACCGTGCTCCTTCTTCAACCTCTGTTCTTGCTCCTGTCTCCCATGGGCGGCAGTGCTGCCGCGCGATACGTCTCCAACGTATCTATAATTTTTTACTGCTCCATGCTATTGTATATTCTATTTTGGATGTTTAATGGGCTTTATTATACACTTTTATATTATTTTTGGGACTAACCTATTGACCCAAGGCCTAGTGCAAATTGTTGTTTTTTTTTGCCTATTTCAGTGTTTCGCAGAAAAGGAATATCAAACACAGTCCAAACGGAATGAAACCTTTGGGAGCGTGATTTTGGAACAAACGTGATCCAGAGGACTTGGAGTGGACGTAAAGTAATCAACGAGGAGGCCACGAGGCAGGGGGGCGCACCCTCCACCCTCATGGTCCCCTCGTGGCTCCACTGGCCTACTTCTTCCTCCTATATATACCTACGTACCCGAAAACATCTAGGAGCGCCACGAAACCCAATTTCCACCACTGCAACCTTTTGTACCCGTGAGATCCCATCTTGGGGCCTTTTCCGGCGCTCCGCCGGAGGGGGCATCGATCATGGAGGGCTTCTACATCAACACCATAGCCTCTCGGATGATGTGTGAGTAGTTTGCCACAGACCTTCGGGTCCATAGTTATTAGCTAGATGGCTTCTTCTCTCTCTTTGGATCTCAATACAAAGTTCTCCTCGATCTTCTTGGGGTTTTATTCGATGTAACTCTTTTTGCGGTGTGTTTGTCCAGATCCGATGAATTGTGGGTGTCAGTGTACAAAAAGAGGGGTACACTTTTTGTACCCCTATGACTGTGCACGGGCAGTCAGAGCCACGGGCACCACCACACCAAGCAAGGCAAGGGAGGTCAGCCAGGGTAAGACCGAAGCTCAAGGGAACTAGAACGACGCCAAGGCCAAGACCACGAAGAGCAAAAGGGACGAAGTGGACTCCCCCGGCAAGATCCTTGACGGAGACAGTTTTAGCAACCCCCGCAAGACCCTTGTCGTGGCAACTCGCCCCACGCCTACGGAGCAAATTACCCTTGAGTCCACTGCCCCCATGGGGTAAGGATTCGGGAGACCCGTCCGCGATGGCATGCAGATCTTTGTGAAGAAACATTCACAATCAGATATAGAAGATGACGACCCTTGGCGGGATCCCAGCCGAGGAAGACCACAAGACCCCCGGTAAGCGCCTTGCCGGGGATGACAGCAGGCGCCTCGGCAAGACCCTTGTCGGGGCCCCGGCAAGGCCCTTGCCGAGGATATCTGCAGGGCCACCATCAGGCCCACGCCGACTAAACCTCCACCGCCGTACGCATGCAGCTGCCGACCCAACCAGCTGGGCAGGCACCTACGTGGCAGCATGCAGATCTTCGTGAAGACCCACCACTGCGCCACCTCAGCTGCCTGCCTACCTACATGGCATCACAGGCATCGCTGGCCAGGGCACGTGTCGACACAAGAAGGAGCGGCGACAGACGAGACGAATTTCTCCCCCGTCCCCGATAAAGCAAGGACACCTAAGCGAGACGCATTAAATGCGCCTTGTCATGTAATGCGAGGGATAACCTCGCATCACTGTACCCTTTCCACCTCCTGTGTGCCACTGTGGCGACCCCTTTTTCTATAAAAGGAGGCCCGAGGCGACCAGGAGAAGGATTCGGCTTTTTGGAGCTCCTAACGCCCTAGAGCTAGCTCAAGAACAGGAATATACATCCACCAAAGTAGGAGTAGGGTTTTACCCATCCTGGCGGCCCGAACCTGGATAAACAAACTGTGTACTATATGTTTGATCCGCTCTTCTCACGACCCCACGCCCCGCTAACCATAGTAGGGATTCTTGTGATCCCATAGGTGTCGTTCCCACCGACATCTTTGGCGCGCCAGGTACGGGGCGCAGTTGTGAGAATCGACTCTAGCAGTTAGCCCAGCACTCCTTCGTCTTCGTGGCTCTTGGAGAAGGAAGGAGGCCGGAGGATCAGCACTCGAGCGATTACAAACAGAAGCTAAGTTGCACTGAACCCTGATTTGTTTTATCCTTCTTATATGAAGTTATTCCCCCCGGAGATGTCACACCTTTGTATGGGAAACCTGCATGCCAGGGGGCTCACCCACGATCGGCAACACCCTTGCCCTGTTTCGAGTCCGCTCAACAGCTCAAGCGGCTGCGTCGAGAATGGCAGAGTAGCCTTCCGTAATCAACAACGCTCTCGATTCTGACTCGAGTCAAGCTTGACAGTTCGAGCGGCCGCGTTCAGAACGGTAAGGTGGCTCGTCCGGCAGCACGCATACCTGACAGGCCCATGGGGATCCGTCCCCAAAACGCTGCTAGGGGCTTCCGCGCCGGCGAACCTACCCAATCGACGTAGGGCGCACATACAAAGAGAAATTGAACGGGGAAATAACATGCATGAAAATTAAGAGTACTGCAAAAGTTATGTTACATCACATCATTGTTGCGGTTCTAACTAAAGATCAAATTTGTCTTGGTCATGAACCTGCAGCGGCAATGAAGAACGGGATGCCTAATCCCGGCGCTGGCCTTCCACCCTTTTGATTTCATCGATGCTGCTGATGATGGGCTTGATGCGCTCCTTGAGCACCGTGAGGTCAGTACCATCCGGCAAGCTATCCATAGCGGCTTCGAAGTCGAGGTCGGGATTCCAGTACGCCATCTTGGTGAGGACCTTGGTCATGGCCCCCCGGCAAAGTCGCCGGGCCTCCCCGGCCAACGTGGTCGCTCTGCTGGAGTGAAGATAAGCCAAGGCTCCAAGGACGCCCTCGAAGAACTGGGTCAGCTTGGCGTTGACGGTCCCGCTGCGCTCAGGGGCATACCTCACGTTTGGCATCCCCATGGTGGCCAACTGCGAGGTGACCCTGCCGGCGACGTCCTCCAGACGGCTGATCCATCTGTTCTCGCTCGCCACATATTCCTGGTGGGAGGCGGCCTTGTTCGCCCGCAGCTGCTTCTCCTCCTCCAGGCTCCTGGTAAAGGTCTCCTCCCGAGTCCTACTCTCCGACAACATCTTCTCGAGATTCCACAACTTCAGCTTGAGATCTCTGACGGAGTTTTGCGCTTCGGAGAGCTCCCCAATCCTGCTGATGACCGCTCCTTGCGCCTCTACCAAGGCGCTGTTGAGCGTGCTCTTATCGTTGGACAGCTTGAGGGCCTGCTCCTTCAGCTCGTCCCGCTCTACCTCCAACTCCTTTACCTTGCCCGCATGGGCCAGAGCCTGGGCATCGAGTGCCTCTTTGTGCCTCTGCTCTAGCTCGCGAGTCCGTCGCATGACAAGGGCCTCGAGCTCCTCATCCTTGCCGCGGAGCGTTGCGGCAAGCTACGCCTCATGCGCGGTGAGGTCCTCTTCCTGGGAATCCAATGCGGCTTGATGCTGGTTCCGGGCGGCCTCGGCCGCGGCAGCCAAGTTCGCCGCCTTTTCCTGGGCCTTCTCGATGTCAGCCATCTTCATGGTGAGCTCTACATTGCGCTTGGCCAATTCCTCATGAAAGGCCCTCTGCTCCTCGCGAGTCTGGTGGAACCAGGTCTGCGTTTCAGTAACGCACGCCTTGAAGTCCACCTCCGCCTTGTCCACCGTCGCCGTCCTGGACTTAACCTTGTCCAGACGGGCACGGTAGAGCGCTTGGAGTTTTCAGAAATTGGCCCCCATGGCGCGGAAAAGCTGCTCCTCTCGAGAACCATCACCGCCAACGCTCGGTTCATCGACCACCTCAAGCCCCGTGGCGGCGAGCACCTCGCCGTCGAAGACCTCCCCTTCGGCGGGGGCTCGGGAACTTGACACCCCTGGAAGATGGACGAAAAGATCGCCGCCCACCTTCAGATATCTGCCGGGGCCCGAGGTTGTGGAGGAAGGAGGCTGATCATCGACCACCTCTTCCTCGGTTGTGGCCTTGCCGGCCTCCCCGGCAGGCCCATCGCTGGCACCCTTGGCAGAAGCCTCACCGGTCACCCTGGCGGCCCCCGCAGCAGCATCCCCGGGAGCGTCCTTGGCGGCCTCATCGGTGGCGACCTCGTCAGCATCTCTGGCGGCCTCCTCGGCGGCAATCCTGTCGGCCTCCGCCGTGGCCTCCTCAGCAATGATCCCAACAACAGTATCCACGTCCTCCATATCTACCGAAGGAGGGCCTGGGTAGTAATGGGAGCAATGAAGCCAAGAAAAAGAATGAGGGAAAAACAGAGACGAAGGACAGGCGACTCACCAGTGCCAGGCTGAGAAGCAGAAGTCCCCTCCCCGCCAGTCTTCGGCGCCGTGGCAGAGTCACCAGCGCCCAAGTTTCCCTTTTCCTCCATGAGTGTGGGCCCGGTGCTTGAGGCCCTTGCCGGGGACGCCCCTCGCGGCGGCGTGGTGGATGGGGGTGGTGTGTTGGGGATAGCCCTCTGCGGCTCCTCCTGCTGTCGCTCCCCTCCTGCGAACCCGACAAGGTCAGCACCATAGCATCGAACTCTTACCACATGTCGATAAGAGGAGGGTGACGAACTTATGTTGGGGGTTGTGCTGGGGGCTGCTGTCCGGGCTGCTCAGCACCACCAGTGGCGACTTTGAAGCACTAGCCGGGGGCTGGCTGCCCGCCAAGGCCTTGGCTCTCTTTGCCCTCTGGGCCAACGTCTCTGCGTCCCTGCAAAAGCAAAAGTGGATCAATATAGGTGGCATTATTCAGGAACGGAGATGGCAGTGAGAAATAGAGTACTTACTCATCATCCATCTCTTCCTCCTCCACTCCTTCCCTCTTCCTCTTCGGGCTAAGAGGCCCGAGATCAAAAGTGATCCCCACGTCGACATCTGGGTCGACGTCCGTCGGAGGAGGCAAAGAAGGCGGGGTTGGCGCACGCCTGGATGAGGAAGGGGCAGTTGTCTTCCTCCTCTCCGCGGCCTTCGTCAGCCTCTTCGCCGCCGTGGCCCTCGTGTGGCGCCCAGACCCCTCCAGGGTTAATTGAGGCCGCGCAGTCCTGCCGGGATGGACCGACTCGCCGGAGCCAGCTCGCCGCAGGACTCACCCTCTTCCCGTGGCTGGCGTCGGGCCTGCGTCCTCGGCTTCCTCCAACGACGACTCGTCAACCGCGTCTTCGACAAGCGGGGCCCTGGTGTCGGCACTGCTGACCTCCCCGGCGGCCGCCGCCCATCGGGCGAGCTCCTCCTCCTCCGCGGCCGCCGCGGCCCTGTCCTCCACGCCACCGGCACTGCCGGCCTCCGCGGCGAGCCGTGCCTCCTTTGCACTGGCGGCAATGTAGTCCAGTTCCACCTGACTGGTGTCCTGGATGAGCAGCCGCTCGGCGTCAACATTGACATACCCCTCATGCAGAGTATCAAAGAATTCCTGCACTTGGGCATCATCTGGTGCGGCCCAGCTCTGGACGGTGCCGTGCGCATTGCAGTCCGGCATCATGGCAATGATGTCGGTCCGGTGCGAATTATTGCACAACGGGACCACTCCCGCTGGCAACTTGAACAAGGGCCCCCTGACGGTCTTGCCGGCCTTCGCGGCGGCCCTCCCAGCCTTGCCGGTCCGCTCAATCTCTCCATCATGGCCCACGTCGAGCTGGAAGAGTCGTTGGCAGAAGTGGGCATGCTGCATCACCGTGAAGTTGTGGTCAAGGCCAGGGCGAAGCCGCATGATATCTGCGGGGTTCGTGAAAAGCCAGGCCGGCCTCCCTTTGTTGTGCAGCAGAGCGATCCGGCGGCGGATAAAGTCCGCCCTGATCATCTCGAGGGTGAGCCCAGCCTCGGTGAGCCGAAGAATCCTCGTGGTGGCGACGGTAAGCTTCTCGTCGTCGGCATCGACATCACGCCAATCACTTCTGCGGATCGGCGGCGCCCGACGGACTTCGCAGAACGCCGGCGGGTCTTCTTCTTCAATCCAGCACCACCGACCCCGCCATTCTTCATGGCCCCCTCCGGGTATGCTCCCTTGGATTTCGGAATCCAGGCGATGCAACCAGAGATGGCGCCCCCTGTTTGGATCCAAGGGAAGAAGTAATGGCGGAAAAGTGTTGTGTTGGGATGCACCCCAGCAAAGCCCTCACAAAGGTGCGCGAAAAGAGCCATGCACGCCACGTCATTTGGAGTAAAATCCAAGAGATGGAAGCCATAGGTATGCATGACGTCGCTGAAGAAATCAGAAAATGGGGGACAGAGGCCATAGGAGAAGTAATCAACGAAGAAGGGGTACCGATTTGGGCCAGCCTTAGCGCTGTTGGCAGGGACGATGCGCGTGGCCGGGTGCCTCGAATTCTCTCCCCCCGTCTTCAACCCCCATAGGGGCTTGAAGGAGGCCCAAAACTCATGTACGTCGACCGTCGAAGGGGAAAAGAAGGCAGATTGCGTCCGCTGCACTGCCAACGCACTCTCTGGCACCTCCACCGCTCCGACATCTTTGGCCCCTCCCTTGCCCTTGGTGGATTTAGGCGCCGTGATGGCCAAGAGGAGCGAAGAACATGGGTGGCCGGGGACACGACGATGGCAGACGGTGGCGAAAGCTTAGAGAGGAAGGAAAGAGAAGCGACGATTCTGAGATTGGGAAAGGCGCAAGAGGGGAAGGCAAAGTGAGCAGCCCGCCCGCGGTTATTCCCTTTTACGGGGAAGGTGCGGGCCGCCTCCTTTTCTTCTCATTAACTATGACGTGACGCATGCGTGCAGAGAGCAACCCCACGCATGACGCCCACGTCACTCCCGCCTCCCCACGCCGCGCCACGCATGCGAGTCGTGGGAAGCGTAGCGCGCGAAAAATCTTACCACGGTAAAAACCGCCCCGCCTGCCCACGCACCGTTTTTGGGCCTAGCCCAACAACGCGTTGCGCTTATGTGTGGACCAGGCCCGGGGGCTCCTGTCGGTGTACAAAAAGAGGGGTACACTTTTTGTACCCCTATGACTGTGCACGGGTAGTCAGAGCCACATGCACCACCACACCAAGCAAGGCAAGGGAGGTGAGCCAGGGTAAGACCGAAGCTCAAGGGAACTAGAAGGACGCCAAGGCCAAGACCACGAAGAGCAAAAGGGACGAAGCGGACTCCCCCAGCAAGATCCTTGCCGGAGACAGTTTTAGCAACCCCGGCAAGACCCTTGCCGCGGCAACTCGCCCCACGCCTATGGAGCAAATTACCCTTGAGTCCACTGCCCCCATGGGGTAAGGATTCGGGAGACCCCTCCATGGTGGCATGCAGATCTTTGTGAAGAAACATTCACAATCAGATATAGAAGATGATGACCCTTGGCGGGATCCCAGCTGAGGAAGACCACAAGACCCCCGGCAAGCGCCTTGCCGGGGATGACAGCTGGCGCCTCGGCAAGACCCTTGCCGAGGCCCCGGCAAGGCCCTTGCCGAGGACATCCGCAGGGCCACCATCAGGCCCACGCCAACTAAAACTCCACCGCCGTATGCATGCAGCTGCCGACCCAACCAGCTGGGCAGGCACCTGTGTGGCGGCATGCAGATCTTCGTGAAGACCCACCACTGCGCCACCTCATCTGCCTGCCTACCTACATGGCATCACAGGCATCGCTGGCCAGGGCGCGTGTCGACACAAGAAGGAGGGACGACGGACGAGACGGATTTCTCCCCTGTCCCTGATAAAGCAAGGACACCTAAGCGAGACACATTAAATGCGCCTTGTCATGTAATGCGAGGGATAACCTCGCATCACTGTACCCTTTCCACCTCCTGTGTGCCACTGTGGCGACCCCTTTTTCTATAAAAGGAGGCCCGAGGCGAACAGGAGAAGGATTCGGCTTTTGGGAGCTCCTAACGCCCCAGAGCTAGCTCAAGAACAGGAATATACATCCACCAAAGCAGGAGTAGGGTTTTACGCATCCTGGCGGCCCGAACCTGGATAACCAAACCGTGTACTATCTGTTTGATCCGCTCTTCTCACGACCCCACGCCCCGCTAACCGTAGTAGGGATTCTTGTGGTCCCATTGGTGTCGTTCTGAAAGTGCAACTATCCCTAGGTGGTTTTGGTAATTCATAACAACATATAGCTTATTGAGCTAATGCTATTCCAAGATGATTATTTCAGGAAAGCTCAATGATTGGCATGGCATGGATAATGAAAGTGGATCCCTCAAAATGCTAAGGACAAAGGATTGGCTCAAGCTCAAAAGCTCAAGACTCTTCATTTTATATTTTAGTGATCCAAGATCACATTGAGTCTTTAGGAAAAGACAATACTATCAAGGAGGGATGAGGTGTTGCTTAATGAGCCTCTTGCTTCATGTGCTTAGTGATATGCTCCAAAACCCTCAGCTACTTTCCCATATCCACACTTGACCTAAACCCAAAGCCAAACTCGGTCCTACCGATTCTTTCAACCCGGCGCCACCGACTTTCACATGTCATAGCCACTGCTAAACCCTAAGCAAATCGGTTCTACCGATAGGGATCTCGGTCTCACTGAGATGGGATTGAAATCTCTCTGTTTCCTTTTTGTAACTTTTCGGTCTCATCAAAAGAGCGGATCGGTCCCACCGAGATTGCGATGTAAACTCTCTGTTTCCTTTTTGTAACTTTTCGGTCTCACCGAAAGAGCAAATCGGTCCCACAGAGTTTACCTGACCAACCCTCTGGTTAGCTTATTACCAAATCGGTCTCACCGAGTTTCTGTAATCGGTCTCACCGAGATTACGTTATGCCCTAACCCTAACCATATCAGTCCTACCGAGTTGCATGTCGGTCCCACCGAAAATCACTAACGGTCACTAGGTTTACTAAATCGGTCCGACCGAGTTTGTTGATTCGGTCCCACCGAGATTGGTAAATTGTGTGTAACGGTTATATTTTGTGTGGAGGCTATATATACCCCTCCACCTCCTCTTCATTCATGGAGAGAGCCATCAGAACACATCTACACTTCCAACTCATATGTTCTGAGAGAGAACCACCTAGCCTTGTGTTGAGGCCAAGATATTCCATTCCTACCATATGAATCTTGATCTCTAGCCTTCTCCAAGTTGCTTTCCACTCAAATCTTCTTTCCACCAAATCCAAATCCTATGAGAGAGAGTTGAGTGTTGGGGAGACTATCATTTGAAGCACAAGAGCAAGGAGTTCATCATCAACACACCATTTGTTACTTCTTGGAGAGTGGTGTCTCCTAGATTGGCTAGGTGTCACTTGGGAGCCTCCGACAAGATTGTGGAGTTGAACCAAGGAGTTTGTAAGGGCAAAGGAGATCGCCTACTTCGTGAAGATCTACCGCTAGTGAGGCAAGTCCTTCGTGGGCGATGGCCATGGTGGGATAGACAAGGTTGCTTCTTCGTGGACCCTTCGTGGGTGGAGCCCTCCTTGGACTCGCGCAACCGTTACCCTTCGTGGGTTGAAGTCTCCATCAACGTGGATGTAGGATAGCACCACCTATCCGAACCATGCCAAAAACATCCGTGTCTCCAATTGCGTTTGAATTCTTCAAACCCTTCCCTTTACATTCTTGCAAGTTGCATGCTTTACTTTCCGCTGCCTATATACTCTTTGCATGCTTGCTTGAATTGTGTGATGATTGCTTGACTGTCCTAAAGTAGCTAAAATCTGCCAAACTCTGAAATTGGGAAAAGGTTAAGTTTTTATTGGTCAAGTAGTCTAATAACCCCCCCCCTCTAGACATACTTAAAGGTCCTACAAGTGGTATCAGAGCTTTGGTCTCCATTTGCTTTGATTTCCATAGCTTTTGGTGGTCATAGCCTTGGTTTCACAACCTAGGAGAGTATGGCGTCTAGTGAGGGAAATTATCACTGTAGAGGTCCTTGTCGGATCACGGGTTCCGGCAGACCCTTAAGGTTCGAACTCTGGGGTGCGCGCGGAGATCAGGCCCTCTACCTCTACGTCTCGTAAGGATCAAACTACTGCAAGAACAACACAAGAGACACAGGGTTTATACTGGTTCGGGCCACCATTGTGGTGTAATACCCTATTCCAGTGTGGTGTGGTGGATTACCTCTAGGGCTGATGAGGAAGAACAGTACAAAGGGGAACGACCTCGCGAGGGTCTGTTCTTGGCTAGGGGATGAACTGCTGGGGGGAGTTCAATCACCCTTCTCTCTTTCTCTCTCTCTCTACTTGCAGGATTCTACCTTAAGTTCACGACGCCTAGATCTCTGGATGTCTCGCTCCTTCTGGATGTCTAGCTGATGCCTCTACCCTGGGGGTGGCTGGCCCTATTTATAGGCAAAGGCCCTGGGCCTCTTCCCAAATATTGAGCGAGAAGGGCGCCAACAATTGGCCAATTTGAAGGGGAACATCGGGTACACTTATCCTGACTAAAGTTGGTCTTCGCCTGCCAAAGGCTCTGGTGATGACGCCGGCTTGGGCTCCACAGTGACTTCCTCCTTGTCGTGGAGCTGGTCTTGGTCTTGTTGCACCGAAATGGGTGCCTTTGCTTGATCCTCTCGCCTGCGCTTGCCCCCTTTGCACCAAAGAGGAAAGGGAGGACACTGCGCGGGCTGGCGCCCGCCTGGCACCTTTGTTCGTCATGGCTTGCGTCATGGGCACCTCGTGAGGTACCCTACCTTGATCTCTCCGCCTCCTCGTGAGCCAGCCTAAGGAGGCCGTGCCGGAGGAAGCGCCGTGTCGTCCGCCTCGCGAGGCTTGGCCCCTCGCGAGGGTCTTGAGCCTTGTGTTGATGAAGATGGACCACGTTGGGACCCCACTCGAGCCACGCCGCAGGCCGCAGGCAGTTAAGTCTGGGGACCCCCGTTCCCAGAACGCTGACAGTAGCCCCCGGGCCCAAGGTGCGCATGGACTTGGCCGTCCCGAGAGGCGAAAGGGCAAGGGCGAAGCGCCGCGGGCCCTAACAGCCTGCGGCCTTGAGCGCCGCATGGCGGTTGATTGGACTTGGGCGCTTTTGTAACCGCACAGGATACTAAAGGTGTGGCATCTGCTCGGGCTTTGTTCCTCTCCTTCTTCATCCGCTGCTCAGATCCCCTTCCTCGCGCTTCTTCTCCCTTCCTCCAAGCTTCCAGATCTGCTCCTCCGTTCATCCCAGGTAGCCATGGCGCCTCGCCGGACCCCGGCTGAAGCTTGGTTCTCACCCGCTTTGGACTCGCCCAACGTGTCGAAGGTGAGATTCACCCTACTGCACCGGATGGCCGCGGCGCAGGGCATTGACGGGGCGCAGATGTTCAAGGCCGGCTCCGATGTCCCTGAAGGCCAAGGGAGCACCTTCTATCCTTTCTTCGTGAGCTCCATTGCAGCGGTCCTGGTGCCTCCTTTCTTTGAGTTCTTCCTCGCCGTCCTCCGCCATTACAACTTGCAAGCTTTGCATCTCCACCCCAACTCCGTTCTTCTCCTGGCGATCTTCGCCTACTACCGCGAGGCGCATGTGGGGGTGCAGCCTTCAGTGGCCTTGCTGCGCCACTACTTCTACCTCCGGACCTCCAAGGGTTCTCCTTCTGCGTGCGCTGGCTTTGTCGCGTGCGGCAGCTCCATGGCCATCTCGAATCCAGGGAAGAGGATCGAGGGCTTCCGGAGCAAGTGGGTACTGGTGGACGCCGGGTGCGTCGATCCTCGGTTGGCCCTTCCCACGGAGCCGGCCGTGAGCTCGGAAGAATGGAGCCGGGCGGAGCTCATGGATCCGCGCGCGAAGTCGGTGCTGGCGAAGATGGACGCCGATCTGAAGCCGGCCAACTTGGCGGCGGCGAAGCTAACCGGGGCGTCGTTGGTGAGGGAGTTCCTGGAGCACCAACTGGCTCCGCTTCGGCGGTATTCTCCTCCGAAGTGGAGGCCTCACCTGAGTCCCGCAGCCGTGGGCGAAGGGGATGTGACTGCGGTTCTCCAGTCCCTGGTCGGCGGCGAGGCAGCAATGCCGGAGGGCGCGCCTTTGCCCTTGTTCCTCCACGACGACTGGGAGCAGGTGGTGTAGTCCATGCCCGTCTTCAACAGAGATGGGCTCGTGCCCGCGGTGGCTCCCGAGGATCTGGTGAATGAGTCTTCCGGCGACTCCAGCGGAGGTGGGGGAGAGGAGGAGGAGGAGGCAGCCCCCGACTCCGAGGCGACCGACGGAGAGTCTAGGACTCCCTCGCTCCAGCGCAAGCCCCGTGCTCTCCGCCTTTCGCTGAGTGACGATGATGACGATGACGACGTGCTGGGCAGTGGGAGCTCGCCTCCGGTCCCGAAGAGGGGCAGGACCGGGTTGATCCCCCGCGGGTCCGCCCTGACTCCGGGGCGAACCGCGGACGCGCTTTCTACTTCCGAGGTTGACCCCTCCAGCCGGCTCTCCGGCTTCAAGTTTGGCAGGAGACCGCCGGAGCTTTCTGCCGACGACCTGTAAGCACTTGATCCTTGATTCCTGGTTTCTAGTTCCGCTGACGAGGCTTGACGATCACTCCTCCTGAGCAGGCTGGCGCCCGCGACGAAGAAGCTGAAGGGGGCTCCTGAGGCCCCGGCTGCGACGACACCCCCACCTGCAGGGGAGGGCGACCGCGACGCACAGGTTCCCCCTGCCCACTCGCCCTTGCAGGGCTTGGCTGATCTGGCTGGGGCCACAGCCCCCATGGCTCGGTCGACCCCAGAGGTGCCCTTGTCTGGTGCTGCTGCTACGGCTGGGGAGGCGCAGCAGACTACGCCTCGGGATACTGCAGCCTCGCCGCCGCTACCTTCTCCTCCTGTTCCGCCGGCTGCTGGTTCCGGGACTCCTCCTGCTGCCCTGAAGCGCCCTGACGCTTCCCCGCCTTCTTCTTCCGTCCTAGAGCGAGCTGCTGCTGGACTGGACCGGCTGCGGCAGGATCTTCTAGGCGCCGACCCTCGCCTGGTGGTCGGGCGCCTGGAGCTGGCCTCGGGGTGGATTCGCTCCGACGCCTCGATCCGGGCAGCGCTGGTTCAGGCCTCGACGGCCTGTGATGAGGAGAAGGAGGCTACCCTCGAGGCGAAGGCTGCCCGTGACGCGGCCCTGGGAGAGGCGGTTAGACTCCGCGGCCGCTGCAAGGAGCTAGAGGACGAGTTGCAAGGCCTGCGTGGTCAGCTTGCAGAAGAGACTCGCCTTCGCCAAGAGCAGGAGAAGGAGGTGAAGGCTCGCGAGGCGGCGCTCGAGGACCAGGAGGCGAAGATCAAGAAGCGCCGCAGCCACCTGGCTGCGCTGAAGAAGGAGTTGGAGACGACGAAGGCCGAGCTGGAAGCCAAGGCCCGGGTCCTTGCCAAGGATCGCGTGGCCTTTGCGAACATGGAGAAGGATGCCCGCGCTTCACTGAAGACGCTTTACGAGAGTGGCTTGGATTGCCCGCTGGCTGGCGACGGGGACGGCCCCGCCAAACTGCTTCCCTTCTTGGTGAAGGCTCTTGGAGATGTCGCCCTCGGACTCGTCCCCACGGTCGAAGCCGAGGCGCGTGTCCTGTCTTCCGCTGCGCTGACGCGGGTCTTCGCCCATGTCTACCTTCGCGACCCCAGCGCCGACCTTGATAGCCTGTTGGAGCCGGTGAGCGGCGAAGGCGCCGCTGCTGCCGTCGAGGCCGTGAAGGGGCGCGCGGAGGTGCTGTTGGGGAAGTTCCGGGCCTTCAGCACCAAGCCGAAGCGAGGCGCTGCCGACCCTACTACCCTGCAAGGTGAAGCCACTCCACGCGACTCCGCTGCCGCCAAGTGACTCTGCTATTGTTCCTGTTCTTTTTTCGATTCCTGCACATGCACGACGCCTCGAGGAGGCATTTAAATTTGCGTTTGGAACCAAGGCGACATTATGGGTTGTAATATTCGTTTTTAAGTTCCTTGAATTTTATGTTCCTCTTCCCTACTTGCTTATGCTCTACGCCGGCAGAGCCCGGCCACGCGCATGCCTCACCCAGCATTAGCCCCGACCGGAAACCAGGATGGGACCAAAGGAATGAGGGGCCACGTGACAAGTTAGGCTCCTGAGTCGCGACGCTCAGGAGTCCCCCTCAGCGCACGAGCAACAAGTAGGGAAGTGCGATGTAGGTGCATTTCCGTTCTACGTCTGCAGAGTCCGACCCCGCGCGTACCTCACCCAGCATAGCCTTTCGGAACTAAGGAGTGAGGGGCTACGAAGCCAGTTAGGCTCCTGAGTCGCGATGCTCAGGAGTCCCCCTTGACGCGCGAACAGCGGGTGGCGAGATGAAATGCAGGCGGGGCTACCGTTCTACGTCTGCAGAGCCCGGCCCCGCGCGTACCTCACCCAGCATAGCCTTTCGGAACTAAGGAGTGAGGGGCTACGGAGCCAGTTAGGCTCCTGAGTCGCGATGCTCAGGAGTCCCCCTTGACGCGCAAACGGCCTTCGTACCTTGGCTCCGGTCGGGGAGAGACGCGCGACGAACCAGGCCCGAGGGGACTGGCTGGGGCGTAGGACTAGGCGTGACCCAGTCGTAGCCCCCGTGCCCAGCCCCTCGCGCGGCGCTCCCGGGGGGAGGCGTTGCGATGAGGCCGGCCACTGAGCTCGGGGCTCCCTGAGGTTAACGCGGCCCGGGGGCCACCCTCAGTTGTTTATCACCAGCGCGGAGCATAGCGCTTCCGTATGTGTACGGGCATAGCCGCTCCTCGGCAGTGTCGTCAGCCAGCGCGGAGCATGGTGCTTCCACTAGTACGTGGGAGGGGGCTCCCCTCCGGGAGGAGCCCCCGGGGCGTGTACAGCCCCGCCCTGACACGTGGCTGGCACGGTAGAGCTAGGTGAGGTGTATCTGGGCACCCGTGAGCCAGCGCGGGGCTCACGAGGCCCTACCTCTAGGAGGGTTGCGCCTGGCACTGGGCCGTATCTTGAGATGTGTTCCTGCAAAACCTGGTTAGATGTCGGCACTCTACGTCCTCGGGTCCCGGCCCTCGAGCTTGTCTCAGCCGTCGCTGGTATGCCAGGTCGCGATGCCGTGGACAAGGCCAGAGGGTGAGGGCTGGAGAGCCAGTAAGAGCCCTGAGTCGCGATGCTCAGGCACCCCCCCTTTGACGTGCAAGTGTTCGACATGAAGAAGAAGGGTGCCGCAGACGGCATCGAGTAATGATGCATAACTGGAAATAAACGCGGAAGGGATACACGCCGCTGGGTCTAACCCGAGCGACCTGGGGATGATGCAGCCCGAGGGGCGCCCCCAACAAAGCAAGCTAGCGATTGAAAAGCTAAAAAGGGATACATGCCACAGGGACGGACCCACGCGGCCTGGGAATGACGCAACCCTGGGAGGGCGCTCCCAGCTGAGAATGAAACTTAAAAGATGTCACCTGAAGATGTCGTTGATGCGGTGGCGCTGGTGCAGCAGACTCGGTAGGCTGCGGAAGCTGATCCTCATGAGCCCCCAGGCCCGGGGGCCTCGGGAGGCTCCGGAGGCACTGGCGGCTCCTCGTGAGCGGCCTCCATCTCTGCCAGGGCCGCGGACCGCCTGCCTTCTTGCGCCTCCAAGATGCCCCTCATGATGCGCTGGTATGTCGCAGCCACGCTCGGCAGGCCATAAGGCATGCGAACATAGCTGTGGGGTGGTCCTCCGCAGCGCCCCACTTGTGAGGGCCAGAGGCGCTCCGTCGCGGCGATCTGATTGAGCCCTGGTATGTCGACGCAGACGCGCGGCCCACCATCCTCGCCTGGATGGGGAGCCACAGCTGGCGGGCGATGGCAACCCCTCATGATGCTTGACTCCTGTAGTTCTTGTATGGACTTGCTAACAAACTCCTGCTGGTCTGACCTTCCTTTCCTGGCTTCATTCCGAGGGAAGCGTGTTTCGAAGCACGCCTCCACATGGTTCCCCAGCGCCTCCCTTGTGACCTTGGCGAGGTCGGTGGCTCTCCAGGTGAGAGCCCCCGAGTCCTGCCGGAGGAGGGCGCCGGGCGCGCTTCCCTATGCGATTGAAGGAGGGTCCCCCTGGGCGAACGCGGGCCTTGAAGGGCCTGCCTCCTGAGGGTCTGAGCCTGACGTTGTCTTTTTCTTCTTGGGGGTGGTCTCAGGAAGCCTCCTGCTTCCGCGATCTGGGTCTTCTTGTGACGCGGCCTGAAAGGCTCGCTCCAAGGCACACACTGCATCCTTCTCATGACATGGCACCGTGATGACGGCGCCGCTTCCTGGCATCTTGAGGACGTTGTAGCCATGGTGAGTCACGGCCATGAACTTGGCCAGTGTCGGGTACCCGAGGATGGCGTTGTACGGCAGGCGGATGTGGGCGACGTCAAAGTCGATGAGCTCGGTGCGGTAGTTGTCGTAGGTGCCGAAGGTGACTGGGAGGCGGACCTGCCCGATCGGGATCGTGGAACCGTCGGTGACTTCGGAGAAGGGCTTGGTTGGCTGAAGCTGGTCATAGGGCACTTGGAGGCTGTTGAACGTTTCCACGGACAAGACATTGAGCCCTGCCCCTCCGTTGATGAGGGTCCTGGTGACCAGAACGTTGCTGATGACTAGGGAGCAAAGCAGTGGGAGGACTCCGGCTGTGGCTGCGCATTTGAGCTGGTCTGCTGAGCTGAACATGATGGTGCAGGCCGACCACCTGAGGGGACGCGTTGCTTCAAGCTTGGCGAGGACTGCATTCACTTCGCGAGCAAACTGCTTGAAGATGCGTTGGGAGGCTGGGGCTTGAGCTCCGCCCAGGATGCAGGCGATGGCGCGAGGATCCTGGAAGCCCCCAGCCCCCTCGTCTTGGTGGCGATCTTCATTCCTTCTCGGCTGGGGCGGCAACGGCGGCAGGCCTGGGTTGCCGTGGGGGCGATCCTCACGAGGCTGATCCCTCCAGTCCCCCTCAAGAGGCGGGTCGCGCCAGCGGTCCTCGCGAGGTTGGTCGCGCCAGCCCGGACGTGGGCCGCGGTCTTCCCAGCATCCCGGGTTCCTTCCTCCTCCTCGGCCATAGCCCCGGTCAGCACGGTCAGGGCGCCGGCCGACTCTTCCTTCTCGCACGGTGCGGAGTTCTTGGCATTCGTTGGTGTTGTGGGTGTGGAGGTCGTGGTACACACAGTACCGGCTGCCCCTGGAGGATTCAGGCAGATCCTTGCCCCGCTTGGTGTCCGGTTCTGCCGCGAGCACGGCAGCCCCCTTGCGCTTCACGTCCTTGGCCTTGGGCTTCTTCTCTTCTGGGTCTGCGGCAGGCAGCTCGAGGAGGGAGAGGCGTCCCTTCTCAGCTCTGGCGCACTTGGTCGCCAGGTTGAACAGCTCCAGGGAGGTGCAGAGGTCTTCATGCATCGCGAGCTCCTCCTTCATCTTGACGTCACGCACGCCATCGGAGAAGGCCGAAATGATGGCTTCTTCGGACACCCTGGGGATCTTGAGGCGCGCGCTGTTGAAGCGCTGGATGTACTTCTGCAGGGTCTCTCCAGGTTGCTGCTTGATGCGCCGCATGTCGCTCACGGCGGGAGGCCGGTCGCGGGTACCTTGGAAGTTGGCGATGAAGTGGGTACACATCTGGTCCCAAGAGGAGATCGTGCCTGGGGCCAGGTTCAGGAGCCAAGTGCGAGCACCTTCCTTCAGTGCCATGGGGAACCAGTTCGCCATGACCTTCTCGTCCCCGCTGGCAGCTTCGATTCCCAGCTCGTAGAGCTGGGGGAACTCCGTGGGATCAGTTGTGCCGTCGTAGCGAGGAGGCAGGTCCGGCTTGAACTTGCCGGGCCACGCGACGCTACGCAGCTCGGGGGTGTAGGCGCGGCAGCTAGCAGTGGCCGCGGGAGGTTTTGGTTGAGGCAGAGCTTGGCCTTGTGGGTCCCCTTGCGCCGCAGCTGGGAGCAGCGCGGGGTCTTGACGTGCCGGAGCTGGAGCAGGGTCTCGGCGAGCCGGGGCCAGGAGAGCCCCCTGCGGCGCGGACGAGCTCGGCGACGCGGTCGAGCCACTCCTCTTAGACGTCGTCGACGGGGCGGTAGTGCAGGAGCTCGTTCACCGCGATGAGCGCAGCTCGAGCCTCCAAGGGCGCGCGCAACGCGTGCGACGAAGAACCGGCTGGGGTGAGCGACGGAGTGGCGGTGCGGCCATCCCGCCACACGGACGGGTGTTCAGAGGATGCTTGCTGCTCGTTCCCCGCCGGGCCGGTGGCGGTGTTGACGGCGGGCGACGGGGAACGACGAGGACGCCCCCCGACAGGGGCCGTCTGGACGGCGCGGGAGGCGATGGCGGCCCGGTGCTCGGCGCGGGCCCGACGAGCGTCAGACATGGATGCGGTGGTCGGAGGAGAGCAAAGCGGCGGAAGACTGATTCCGACGCACCCCTACCTGGCGCGCCATATGTCGGATCACGGGTTCTGGCAGACCCTTAAGGTTCAAACTCTGGGGTGCATGCGGAGATCAGGCCCTCTACCTCTACGTCTCGTAAGGATGTAACAACTGCAAGAACAACACAAGAGACATAGGGTTTATACTGGTTCGGGCCACCATTGTGGTGTAATACCCTACTCCAGTGTGGTGTGGTGGATTGCCTCTAGGGCTGATAAGGAAGAACAGTACAAAGGGGAACGACCTCGCGAGGGTCTGTTCTTGGCTAGGGGATGAACTGCTGGGGGGAGTTCAATCACCCTTCTCTCTTTCTCTCTCTCTCTACTTGCAGGATTCTACCTTAAGTTCACGACGCCTAGATCTCTGGATGTCTCGCTCCTTCTGGATGTCTAGCTGATGCCTCTACCCTGGGGGTGGCTGGCCCTATTTATAGGCAAAGGCCCTGGGCCTCTTCCCAAATATTGAGCGGGAAGGGCGCCAACAATTGGCCAATTTGAAGGGGAACATCGGGTACACTTATCCTGACTAAAGTTGGTCTTCGCCTGCCAAAGGCTCTGGTGATGACGCCGGCTTGGGCTCCACAGTGACTTCCTCCTTGTCGTGGATCTGGTCTTGGTCTTGTTGCACCGAAATGGGTGCCTTTGCTTGATCCTCTCGCCTGCGCTTGCCCCCTTTGCACCAAAGAGGAAAGGGAGGACGCTGCGCGGGCTGGCGCCCGCCTGGCACCTTTATTCGTCATGGCTTGCGTCATGGGCACCTCGTGAGGTACCCTACCTTGATCTCTCCGCTTCCTCGCGAGCCAGCCTAAGGAGGCCGTGCCGGAGGAAGCGCCGTGTCGTCCGCCTCGCGAGGCTTGGCCCCTCGCGAGGGTCTTGAGCCTTGTGTTGATGAAGATGGGCCACGTTGGGCCCCCACTCGAGCCACGCCGCAGGCCGCAGGCAGGCAAGTCTGGGGACCCCCGTTCCCAGAACACTGACAGTCCTTACTTTGATGGTACTAATTTTGCTAGTTGGAGCATAAGATGAAAATGCATATTCTCGGACATAACCCCGCCGTTTGGGCTATTGTGTGTGTTGGTTTGCAAGGTGACTTCTTTGATGGGAAAGAACCAAACCGTGAAGCTACCGCAGAAGAGTTGAAGATGCTGCAATACAACGCTCAAGCTTGTGATATTCTCTTCAACGGATTGTGCCCCGAAGAATTCAGCGAAATCAGCCGTCTTGAGAATGCAAAGGAAATTTGGGATACTTTGATTGATATGCACGAAGGTACAGACTCCATCAAGGAATCCAAATTGGATGTGCTTCAAAGTCAACTTGACAAGTTCAAAATGAAGGATGGTGAAGGTGTCGCTAAAATGTACTCTAGGCTTGCTCTCATCACAAATGAGATTGTCGGCTTAGGGAGTGAAGAGATGACCGATAGATTCATCATCAAGAAGATCCTAAGAGCCTTGGATGGAAAATATGATACCGTGTGCACATTGATCCAAATGATGCCCAATTACAAAGATCTCAAGCCAACGGAGGTCATTGGAAGAATTGTTGCTCATGAGATGTCACTCAAGGATAAAGAGGAACTTCACAACAAATCAAGTGGAGCTTACAAAGCCTCATGTGAAGCCCCCACATCAGCAAGTGAGAAACAAACCTTCAATGAAGAATTGAGCTTAATGGTGAAGAACTTCAACAAGTTCTACAAGTAGAAGCAAAGATAGAAGCTCCAAGTCAAGGTCCTACAATGACAAAAGATCTTCTAGTCGAGAGCGAAACTGCTACAATTGTGGAAGACCCGGACACTATTCCAATGAGTGTACGACACCCTACAAAAGAAGAGAAGGTTCTCCAAAAAGAAGAAGCAAAAGAGAAGAATCACTATCTAGAGAGAGAAGGAGTAGAGATGATCGTTATGAACGAAGATACTCACGGAGAAGCAAGGATTCAGAAAGAAAAGAAAAGTCATCAAGGAGCTACACAAAACGAAGACATCAAGCTCATGTTAGTGAATGGGTATCCGGCTCCGACTCCGACAACCACTCCGAGAGAAGTTATCACTCCGATTCCGAATATACTCAAGATGAAGGTGTTGCCGGTCTAGCACTTGTGTCAACCGACTCCTACGACATATTTGACTCACCAAATGAAGGAGTTGGAAGATGCTTCATGGCCAAAGGTCCTAAGGTAGCACACCCCGAGTATGTTGATTTCAATAGTGATGAAGATGACTTGTTAGGTGATGATGATTTACTTGTTGACAACTCTAGTGATGAATACTATGATGAAACGTCAATTAATCATGCTAATCAAGATAAAACGAATGACAATGATAAGGAGAAGATTGAGGCTCTAACTAAAGAACTAAACACTCTTAAGTTAGCTCATGAAACTATCTTCGAAGATCATCGAGAACTTTTAAGAGCTCATGAGAAGTTACGCTTTGAAAAGCTCAATCTTGAGCAAGAGCATGAGTTTTTAAAGGCAATCAATGATGATCTCCGCAAGAGAAGTTCTTCTTACATTGCCAAGCGTTTACTCCTATCCACTTACATGCCTCAAGTCAAATCTAGTAACACTAACAAGAAGGATTCTTCCTCTAGTAGTAACAATGATCATACTAAATCCAATATTGTTGCTTCTAGTAGTTCTCTTGATTCCACTAATGATTCTCTTAGCCAAGTTACACTTGAGCAAGAAAATAGCTTATTGAAGGGAATTATAGAGAAAGGTGTCTACAAGAGCCTTGCCGGAAGTAAGCAATTCGAGGAAATTGTACGCAAGCAAGGAAGGCACCGGAAGAATCAAGGTGTTGGTTTTGAACGAAAGCTCAACGCCAATGGAGTTGAGTGGGAAGAAGATCAATACCCCAAGACAAAGTTTGTTCCTCAACAAGTGAAGTATGATCCTACTTCCTTCAAGGGGACACAAGCTCAAGATGATCTTCCACCACAAGACTACAAGCAAAAAGGCAAGGACAAACTTCAAGAGGAAATTGATGCATTTGAAGAAGCTCCTAAGACCTTAGTCAAGTGGATTCCCAAGACTACTTCAAGTTCCACTTCATCAAGTATGACTACAACTCCAAGGATTCCCATGAAGATGGTGTGGATCCAAAAGAAGAAGAACTAGAGAGTTCTTGAGGGTGACTCCGCCAACATACTTCACTCTTATCATTTTGGCAAGAGCAAGTGCAATCAACTTCCACATCTTGCACTAGTTCAAGGAGGCACAAACCCTCTTGTTGGTAAGTCAAGGGACAAGGTAACCTAAAAGCTTTCATGGACATCATCTTGTGTGTGAATCACTCCATGTCCATGGATATTCTTGTTTGTTCCTTGTGGGACTAACCCATGTAGGTATTGAAAGTGCAATACACTCCAATGGATAGCTCCAATTGTTCTACATCAACATTGAGCATCCACATCTTCAACATCTACATGAAGTCATCATCGATAAAACCCAAGGTTAGTTCAACCCTCTTAGGGGGGATATCACATATAGGGGGAGCTTTACTCTAAGACTTGAGCTAAAGCAACTCTAATGATGTGAACACAACAAAGCTTTATGTAAAAGTGGTAACCCCACTTGTGCTTAAACGATGAGTATGACCTATGATCAAATGTTCTCATTTGACTCCTAAGTCAATATACTCATATATAGATGACCTAGTCATCGCCAATTGCTTGATAGATGCTAGAATTGGTTGTGCATGCTTTGCCACATATTTCAATTGCCATTTTATTGTGTGAGCATGTTGGTTGCATAATTTACTCATTCGAGGACATCCACTTGTTGTTTTGATTGATTGGTTTTCTTTTCTCTTGCCAAGTGGATGGACAAGAATGCCTAAGAACCTCCTCTAGCTATCTGTGCTTTTCTCGTCTCAAACTCTATTCATGCTACATCACAAAATTTGATCAAGTCAGATTCGAACCACTCTGTGTGAGGAGCACTCGGAGTCCCCGATTCGTCATAGACTTAAACTTCCAAAACTTCTTTGTGATTCTCGGTCTGACCGATACCTTATTTTCGGTCCTACCGAGATCATCAAGTCGATCTATGTTTTCGATCTTGGTGCAACCGATTTGAACCATTCGGTCACACCGAGTTGCAATAATTGTATACAGTTTTGCATCTCGGTGCCACCGAGTTGTTCCACTCGGTCACACCGACAGGGTCGGGCTATATATAGACACGGGAAAAAAATTGGAAATTTCTCCGAACCCCTTCGCCCGCGCAATAGCTCGCTCTACCTACATGGTCTCTGGATCGTCTTCTCGCCACCAGCCGCCTCCTGTCGCTGGTCTCCATCGCCGTCAATGGAATTCAACCCCGCCGTTGCCGCCATAGCGAGTCTCCGCCGAACTAGGGTATGGACTCGATCTTTGTGCTATTTCCTATCTGATTCCTAGCACATTGTGATCTTATTGATTCTAACCACGATTGAAAAAACTCCTATTCAGTCAATGCAATTCGTAGAATAGGTTTGATTCAAAAAAATTACGGTTAGGTTTCTGCCGAAACCATCTCGGACCCACCGAGTTGAAAAACTCGGTCCCACCGATTTGGCTTATGCCATTGCACAAGTGAGACTCGGTCTGACCAAGAATTACTAATCGGTGTGACCGATTTTGGAACTTTGTGAAACCCTATCAGTCTCGGTGCCACCGAACTATGACTCGGTCTGACCGAGTTTAGTAGTTTAGGTTCCAAAACTGCTTCGGTATCACCGAGTTTAAAAATCAGTAGATCCGAAATGATTTCTGTGGGAAACTAAAACTAAGATTTTGAATCATTCTTTTGCAAAAATCTCTGCATTTTGTGATGCTCATCCACTCTACCTCATCTATAAACTCTTCACAGGGTCAGCAGTCAGCTTTTACATCATGTCTGATAAGAGTGACAGCCAGAACATGTCAGAAGAGCAAGTGCACATGAGTGAGGGCACTAGTCCCTCCAGTTCTTCAGATGAAGGCAGCAGGAGCACTCCTAGCAATTTGCCAAAAGCTGCCACCAGACAAAAGAAGAAGAGAACCTCAGACTCAGAGGATGAGGATTATGTGGCAGAGGAAGAGGAAGCTACTTCCAAGAGAGTAGTGCTCAAGAAGGAGTATGGCTCATCCCAGAGCACAAAGCCAGGATTGAAAATCAAAAGGACAGCAGGAAGGCAGCCTATGCCAAAGACCAGAGCTTCAACTAAAATTCCTGAAAAGCCTGCACCCAAAGGGCTAGTTGCTGCTGAAGGAAAGAAGGAAAGGAAAAGGGGCAGATGGTGCAAGAAAGTTGATCCAATGGCTGAGTTTGAAAAGCATTCTTCTGAAGAAGAAGAAGAAGAAGAAGAGGTTGCTGCACCAGCACCTAAGGCACCAAAGCTTATGGGTGATGCTATAAAATCAGGGGCTACTGCATCCAAGCCCAAAGAAGCACCCAAAGCTGCCTCCAAGGCCAAGCCAGCTCCAAAACCAAAGAGAAACACAAGGAGCATACCACCTGCTGAGAAGAACAAGGCCCCAGTGCCTGAAACTGTTGGAGAAGATGAAGAAGGACAAGTTCTGAGAAAACTCAAGCCCAAGATTCCAGACCACAATGATGCTCATCATGTGGCTGAGAACATGAAAATTAGAAGAGACTCAGGGTTGAGGAAGTGGAGAGATGAAGACCCATATGCTTCAAGGAGAAGAACTACTGTTGACTACAGGTTCCACACTAAGGAACAGCAGGACTTCTATGAGACAATTTTGTTGGATAAGAAGCCTATCATTTGTGACATGAGGTGGGTCGACTGGACCTACATCAAGGAAAATGAAGAGCACTATCCTGGAGTGCAAGACAGCTTCAGTGCTTGTGGAGTTGCTGACTTTGTTGGGCAGAAGCTCACAAAGTGGAACGAGGAGCTCATTATGCAATTCTACTCCACAGCACACTTCTACCCAGATGGAAGGATAACATGGATGTCTGAAGGTACAAGGTACCAATCCACTGTTGAGGAATGGGCAAAGTTGATCAATGCCCCAGAGGAAAATGAATATGACTTGGATATCTATGCCAAGAAAAAGATGGATCATAACACAATGGCAAATATGTACAAGGAAATTCCAGCAGATGATCTTGACACTCACCAGCTTGGGTCCGTGAAACACTTGTTGTCAGGACTGCCTACGATCAACTGGATCCTTAGGCACACACTCTTGCCCAAGTCTGGAGATCACAGAATGATCAGAGGTCATGCCATTAACTTGCTACACATATTTGATGTGCCTCAGAAATTCAAGGTCATGAGCCTCATAGTAGAGACTATCAAGAGGACTGAAACAGATCAGAAGAGGAGCTGTGGTTATGCCCCTCAGATCCAAGAGTTGATTAACTCAAAGATGGGCACAGGAACTTACTTGTTGGACAAGGAACACTTGCCTATTCATCCAGATTTCGAGGACAATCAAGTTGTGATGAATGAGAATGAACCATCATCAGCTCAAGCACAAGCAAAGAAGGAGAAGGCAAGGAAGGAGAAAGCTGCCAGGATGCCAACTCAAGAGGAGGCATCTGAGTATTTCTTGAAAACCAAGCAGGAGCAGCTTAGTTACTTGATTGCATCTACACTGAGGATTGAGAAAGGACTGGCCACCCTCACTCAGAATCAGGAGAGCTTAGAGATAATCGTGGAAGAAAAGTTCTATGACTTGGATGTAAAAGTAACAGAGATTCAGTCTGCAGTGGAGCAACTTCAAGATGACATGCAAGAGAGGAAAGGGAAGACTACAACTGATGCATTTGCCAGAGTGCCACGAGCTCAGAGGTCAACTGCAGTGCTAGTTCCTGACACCAGAGCCACCTCATCAGCTCCAGCTACAGCACCAGCCCAACTAGCTCCAGCATCCACCTCAGCTCCAGCTCCAACCACTTCTACAGAAGCCTTCATCCTTGGAGTGATTCGGACACCACCACCACCATAGTCATGCTAGTTGAGTAGTTGTGAATTTGAGAAAGACTTGTTCTAAAGTTTGTGATTCCCGTAGCATGCACGTATGGTGAACCATTATGTGATGAAGTCGGAGCATGATTTATTTATTGATTGTCTTCCTTATGAGTGGCGGTCGAGGACGAGCGATGGTCTTTTCCTACCAATCTATCCCCCTAGGAGCATGCGCGTAGTACTTTGTTTTGATAACTAATAGATATTTGCAATAAGTATGTGTGTTTGTTATGACTAATGTTGAGTCCATGGATTATACGCACTCTCATCCTTCCACCATTGCTAGCCTCTCTAATACCGCGCACCTTTCGCCGGTATCATATACCCACCATATACCTTCCTCAAAATAGCCACCATACCTACCTATTATGGCATTTCCATAGCCATTCCGAGATATATTGCCATGCAACTTACCACCGTTCTATTTATTATGACATGCTTCATCATTGTCATATTGCTTTGCATGATCATGTAGTTGACATTGTATTTGTGGCAAAGCCACCATTCATAATTTCATACATGTCACTCTTGATTCATTGCATAACTTCATAATTTCATAAAAGCTCCCTACCTCGTGGCCCCCCTGAGGCTCCCCCGACGCCAACTCCAACTCTATATATTTGCTTTCGGAGAGAAAAAATAGAGGAGAAGAAATCATCGCGTTTTACGATACGGAGTTGCCGCCAAGCCATAAAACCTCTCGGGAGGGCTGATCTGGAGTCCGTTCGGGGCTCCAAAGAGGGGGATTCGTCGCCGTCGTCATCATCAACCATCCTCCAACACCAATTTCATGATGCTCACCGCCGTGCGTGAGTAATTCCATCATAGGCTTGCTAGACGGTGATGGGTTGGATGAGATCTATCATGTAATCGAGTTAGTTTTGTTAGGGTTTGATCCCTAGTATCCACTATGTTCTGAGATTGATGTTGCTATGACTTTGCTATTTTAATGCTTGTCACTAGGGCCCGAGTGCCATGATTTCAAATCTGAACCTTGTTTTGGACTCTAACTTGCATGATTTGAATGGAACTAACCCCGGACTGACGCTGTTTTCAGCAGAATTGCCATGGTGTTATTTATGTGCAGAAACAAAACTTCTCGGAATGACCTGAAACTTCATGGAACATCTTTTCAGAAATAATAAAAAATCATTGCAAAAGATGAAGGCCAGGGGGCCCACCACCTCTCCACGAGGGTGGGGGGCGCCCCCCTAGGGCGCGCCCCCTACCTCGTGGGCCCCCAGATGCTCCTCCGACGCCAACTCCAACTCTATATATTTGCTTTCGCAGAGAAAAAAAATAAAGGAGAAGAAATCATCGCGTTTTACGATACGGAGCCGCCGCCAAGCCCTAAAACCTCTCGGGAGGGCTGATCTGGAGTCCGTTCGGGGCTCTGGAGAGGGGATTCGTCGCCGTCATCATCATCAACCATCCTCCATCACCAATTTCATGATGCTCACCGCCGTGCGTGAGTAATTCCATCGTAGGCTTGCTGGACGGTGATGGGTTGGATGAGATCTATCATGTAACCGAGTTAGTTTTGTTAGGGTTTGATCCCTAGTATCCACTATGTTCTGAGATTGATGTTGCTATGACTTTGCTATGCTTAATGCTTGTCACTAGGGCCCGAGTGCCATGATTTTAGATCTGAACCTATTATGTTTTCATGAATATATGTGAGTTCTTGATCCTAACTTGCAAGTCTATAGTCACCTACTATGTGTTATGATCCTGCAACCCCGAAGTGACAATAATCGGGACCACTTCCGGTGATGACCACAGTTTGAGGAGTTCATGTATTCACTATGCGCTAATGCTTTGTTTCGGTTCTCTATTAAAAGGAGGCCTTAATATCCCTTAGTTTCCGTTAGGACCCAGCTGCCACCGGAGGGTAGGACAAAATATGCCATGCAAGTTCTTTTCCATAAGCACGTATGACTATATTCGGAATACATGCCTACATTACATTGATGAATTGGAGCTAGTTCTATGTCACCCTATGTTATGACTATTACATGATGAACCGCATCCGGCATAATTATCCATCACCGATCCAATGCCTATGAGCTTTCCATATACTGGTTCTCGCTTATTTACTTTTCCGTTGCTACAGTTACAATCACTACAAAACATCGAAAATATTGCTTTTGATTTCTTTACTTTTGTTGCCGTTGCCACTACTATCATATTACTTTGCTACTAAACACTTTGCTGCAGATATTAAGTTATCCAGGTGTGGTTGAATTGACAACTCAACTGCTAATACTTGAGAATATTCTTTGGCTCCCCTTGTGTCCAATCAACAAATTTGGGTTGAATACTCTACCCTCGAAAACTGTTGCGACCCCCTATACTTGTGGGTTATCAATGGGATTTCTCAAATTGCCCTAGGTCTTTGTGAGCAAGCGAGTTGGATGCACACCCACTTAGTTTCTTTCGTTGAGCTTTCATACACCTATAGCTCTAGGGCATCCGTTGCATGGCAATCCCTACTCACTCACGTTGATATCTATTAATGGGCATCTCCATAGCCCGTTGATACGCCTAGTTGATGTGAGACTATCTTCTCCTTTTTGTCTTCTCCACAACCACCATTCTATTCCACCCATAGTGCTATGTCCATGGCTCACGCTCATATATTGCGTGAAGATTGAAAAAGTTTCAGAACATCAAAAGTATGAAACAATTGCTTGGCTTGCCATCAGGGTTGTGCATGATTTGAATACTTTGTGTGGTGAAGATAGAGCATAGCCATACTATATGATTTTGTAGGGATAACTTTCTTTGGCCATGTTATTCTAAGAAGACATAATTGCTTGGTTAGTATGCTTGAAGTATTATTATTTTTATGTCAATACTAAACTTTTATCTTGAATCTTTTGGATCTGAACACTCATGCCACAACAAAGAAAATTACATTGAAGAATATTCTAGGTAGCATTCCACATCAACAATTCTGTTTTTATCATTTACCTACTCGAGGACGAGCAGGAATTAAGCTTGGGGATGCTTGATACGTCTCCAACGTATCTATAATTCTTGATTGCTCCATGCTATTATATATTCTGTTTTGGATGTTTAATGGGCTTTATTATACACTTCTATATTATTTTTGGGACTAACCTATTAACCCAAGGCCCAGTGCAAATTGCTGTTTTTTTTTCCTATTTCAGTGTTTCGTAGAAAGGAATATCAAACGGAGTCCAAACGGAATGAAACCTTCGGGAGCGTGATTTTTGGAACAAACGTGATCTAGAGGACTTGGAGTGGACGTCAATTAACCAACGAGGTGGCCACAAGGTAGGGGGTGCGCCCTCCACCCTCGTGGGCCCCTCGTGGCTCCATCGACCTACTTCTTCCTCCTATATATACCTACGTACCCTGAAAACATCCAGGAGCACCACGAAACCCTATTTCCACCGCCACAACCTTCTATACCCGTGATATCCCATGATGGGGCCTATTTCAACGCTCCGCCGGAGGGGGCATCGATCACGGAGGGCTTCTACATCAACACCATAGCCTCTCCGATGATGTGTGAGTAGTTTACCACAGACCTTCGGGTCCATAGTTATTAGGTAGATGGCTTCTTCTCTCTCTTTGGATCTCAATACAAAGTTCTCCTCGATCTTCTTGGAGTTCTATTCGATGTAACTATTTTTGCGGTGTGTTTGTCGAGATCCGATGAATTGTGGGTTTATGATCAAGATTATGTATGAACAATATTTGAATCTCCTTTGAATTCTTTATGTATGATTGGTTATCTTTGCAAGTCTCTTCGAATTATCAGTCTGGTTTGGCCTACTAGATTAATCTCTCTTGCAATGGGAGGAGTGCTTAGCTTTGGGTTCAACCATGCGGTGCTCGATCCCAGTGACAGTGGGGCAAACGACACGTATTGTATTGTTGCCATCAAGGATAAAAAGATGGGGTTTATATCATATTGCTTGAGTTTATCCGTCTAAATCATGTCATCTTACCTAATGCGTTACTCTGTTCTTATGAACTTAATACTCTAGATGCATGCTGGATAGCGGTCGATGTGTGGAGTAATAGTAGTAGATGCAGGCAGGAGTCGGTCTACTTGTTGCGGACGTGATGCCTATATACATGATCATGCCTAGATATTCTCATAATTATGCACTTTTCTATCAATTGCTCAACAGTAATTTGTTCACCCATCGTAATACTTATGCTATCTTGAGAGAAGCCACTATGAAACCTATGGCCCCGGGGTCTATTTTCCATCATATTAATCTCCCATCAACTAGCTATTTCTGTCGCCATTTATTTTGCAATCTTTACTTTTCAATCTATATCATAAAAATACCAAAAATATTATCTTATTATCTCTATCAGATCTCACTTTTGCAAGTGGCCGTGAAGGGATTGACAACCCCTTTATCGCGTTGGTTGCAAGGTTCTTATTTGTTTGTGTAGGTACGAGGAACTTGCATGTGGCCTCCTACTGGATTGATACCTTGGTTCTCAAAAACTGAGGGAAATACTTACGCTACTTTGCTGCATCGCCCTTTCCTCCTCAAGGGAAAACCAACGCATGCTCCAGAGGTAGCACCGCGCACCCGAACCAGTCAAGTTTCCCACTCCTCTCCATCTGCAACTTCACTGCCGCGTCTTCCCCATCTCCGGGTTGTTCCAGTTTGGGGTCTCGCCGTCGTCCACCGGCCTTGGTGCGCTCGGCACGGTGTGGTCAACATAGTCAACAACCGAGAGTCATCGTAAGATGACTGTACATGAGAGGCTGACAAAGGGGACGCACCACGCCCATGGACACATGCATGCAGCTGCATCCTTTTTACCCTGAAAAATAATGTTTTCTCCCCCTGACTGCTGGGACCCACCAGCTACATCTTCGCACGCAAGGAAGTGCGTCCTTATTACGAGCAAAAAAATATCCCCCCTAACAGCTGGGACCCAGCAGCTATATCTTCGCACGCAAGGAAGTGCGTCCTTATCCTCCCTAACAGCTGGGACCCACCTGATCGAAGCGTACGTACCGTTGTCTGTCTTATCAGAACATGTACGTACATACTGGTCGATCGGTCTCTCTGCAAGTATGAACCATGGCCGAGTAAGTAGCAGCACATGTCATAGTAGAGCCCCCCACATAGTAGTTCAGGCTGTCCCGTCTAAACCGTGTACACGTACATACAACCACACGCCAAAAAATATGGCCACGTCCATACATACGGGCGGGGTCTTGAACGCCTACTCGCACATATGTACGGCTAGGGCTCGTGTACATGGCTGGGTCGGAACAGAGAAACAGAGTCGTCATCGTGTTGATCGGGAGGCAACAGAATGCGTCGTGTTCACCGGGAGGCAACGGAACGCGTGCTGTTCATTGGGAGCCAACCGGCTTGGACGGAACAGCCGATGAAAACGAGGCCTAGCGTACCGCAGAACGGAGGAAACGGCCTTGTGTTCAACCGACCACGGTCAAAACGGGATCCTATTCATCAGGAGGGGTCTGGTGTACCACAAAACGGAGGAAACGGACTTCTCTAGGACCTCCTACGGTCGAAACGGGGTCCTGATGATCGGGAGGTGAAAGTGCGTTATATCGACTAGAGGGGGGGTGAATAGGCGATTTTTATGAAATTCTTCACTGAGGAATTTGCTGGTGAGGAAATTCCTTAGCGAAGAACTACTAGCAGCGGAATAAGTACTCAGATGAAAACATAACAGAATCCAAGCATAGTCATCATGATGAGATGAAGACAAACATAGAGTACAGAAAGCGTAAACACAGGATAACACTAGATGAAGACAAAACAGACTGAAGAAATTGAACCGAGGAAATTGAGAAAGTCTTCAGTCAAAGTCTTCAAACACAGATATGAACAAACATGCAACACAGTAATGAGGACATGAAAGTGTTGAGGAAATAGAACCAGTCAGCTTGATGAAGACAATGATTTGGTAGACCAGTTCCAACTGCTGTCTCAGTTGTACGTCTGGTTGGAGCGGCTGAGTATTTAAACTCGAGGACACCTAGTCCCGGACACACAGTCCTCACCGTATTCTCCTTGAGCTAAGGACACACAGTCCTCGCCCAATCACTCGTGGTAAGTCTTCAGGTGACTTCCAAACCTTCACAAACTCGGTCACTCAGCGATCCACAATTCCTCTTGGATGCTCTAGACCTTGACGCCTAACCGTCTGGAAGAAGCACAGTCTTCAAAGGTAACAAGCATCGGATCCACGCAGGATCAATCTCTTCAGTGATGCTCAATCACTTTGGGTTTGTAGGTGTTTTGGGTTTGGGTTTGGATTTTCCTCATTTGATAATTTTCGCTCAAAGTCCTCGGAGGATGGGTTGCTCTCAAATGACAAGTGTCAAGTTCTTGTGGAGCAGCCAACCAGCTAGTGGTTGTAGGGGGCGGCTATTTATAGCCTAGGGAGCAGCCCGACATGATAATACATAAATGCCCTTCAATGATATGACCGTTGGATGGATAAGATATTTTGGAATAGCTGGCGCGTAGCACATTAACGGTCGGAAATTTGAGGTACAAATTCCTCAGGGCTATCATGTTCCTCACTGTGTAGGCAATTCGCACTGGTGAATTCCTAACTCCTCAATCAAAGCAAAGTCCTCAGTGACCAGAAGAACTGCGTCTCTGTCACTGAAGAAATTGACTGAACTGTATGAGATTTCCAATGGCTTCACTCGAAGGGATTGGTAGGTGTAGGATTTGAGATGAGCATCACATGGAAATTTTCTCCTTAGTATTTCCTCGACCCCCTTTAATAGTACGGTGTTTCCAATGACTCAAGAAAGAGAAAATGAAACTACGAAAACAAAAGTCTTCACGCTTCATGTTCCTCGAATGAATACCAAGTCTTCAAGGTCACACCTATTTCTTCACTTTCAAAGTCTTCAGAATGTCTTCAGTATATCAAAGTCTTCAGTCAAAGAACTTCATTTTTAGGGGTCGACTTTCTCTGTAAATATCAAACTCCTCATAGACTTATGGACCTGTGTACACTCATAAACACATTAGATACTTAACCTATAAGTCTTCAATACACCAAAATCACTAAGGGGCACTAGATGCACTTACAATCTCCCCCTTTTTGGTGACTGATGACAACATAGGTTAAGTTTTCAACGGGGATAAATATATGAAGTGTAAATACTGATATTGAGGAATTTGATTGCAAGATATAGAAGAACTCCCCCTGAAGTTGTGCATAGTGAGGAATTTGCTTTTGAAGCAATGCACACTTGAAGAGATGAATCATGGAGATCTCCCCCTATATCTTGTAATTCATACACGCATTTGATATATAATATGAAGAATTGGAAATGCATGATGAAATATGGTGCCTGATGTAATTCAGCATGCGTGCAATAATATTAACGAGGAATAAGCATGCCGAATAGTGCATCAAAGTATCAGAGCATAGTGCAACAAAAGTATCAGAGCACCATTGGGTTTAAGATTACAACTCGATCCAATAAAGTTTCAGAAGAACGAGAGTTGTAACTTAGCAAAAAAACGCCCTTTATAATAGACCCGCTTGAAGACTAACTCAGATTTCTCCCCCTTTGTCATCAAATGACCAAAAGGATCGAAACTGAGGACTAACGCCCTGAAGACAATCAAGTTGATGAAGGAGCGCCAGCGTTGTTGGGGTCGGTCGTTGAAGTAGGGCCTGCCGCAGTGTCGTCCAAGTCTTCATTTTCATCAGTCTCACGCGATGAAGAATATGAACTGGCCACCAAAGAAGGAACTGGGACCTTCTTGTATTTCTTCGGAGGAGGTGCAGACCAGGCAAATTCTTCGTTGAGACCCATTTTCTTCAGATCATCAGCGATGTAGACTTGAGACAGAATAGCCCAGGTGCGGTTGAGGGTTTCATGAAGGTAGTAGTGGTTTTTCTTCACTGCATTATGTGTTGCAGTCATGTTGTGAAGAATTGAACCAAACTGACGTTTGACCCATTTGTGATTGCGATCAACCTTTTGATGAAGACTAAGGAGTAACTCACGATCAGTCATCACCCTGGGTGTTGTGGCTTGAGGATTTGGCTTGGCAGTGTTGGCGGCAGTGTCATGTGTGGCAGAGTCATCATTGGTGGAATAAGAAGCAGCCTTGCAAAATTGACCATCCAATGGACGAATGCCTTCATCGATCACAGCAGTAGCTTTGCCCTTTTCTTCAGCTGAGGAAAATGTCCTTTTGAGGACTTCAATAGGGGGCAAGTAGGTGCAGTGGTTGAGAGTTTTAGCTTTGTAATTGAGTGAAGACCTTGTCCTGATGAATCTCATAATCCAAGGTGCATAAGGCTTCAGCTCAAATGGTGACATAGCAATATTTGCCAAAGTCCTTTGATGGGCCTTTGATGAATCTCATAATCCAAGGTGCATAAGGCTTCAGCTCAAATGGTGGCCTTTGATGGGACTCATTGTCTTCGTCAGAATGCGGTAGACAGTCCGAGGCACATACAACAATTCCTTGATGAGGAATGTGGTTCGAGGGGCCTGCCCTGGCTTCAAAGGCTTCATCAGCACTTGCATATAGTGATTTGAAAGGTCAGGTTCGTTGTAAACACAACGTGCATCTTCAAGGGGTGGACTCAGAGGAAGGGCGCGAAGCAATTCAGATGCTGGTGCCTTGTAATGTGTGTTCTCAGTCATCCAGTCCAGAACCCATGAATTCACATCTTCAGAGTTGCCGGTGATGTGCAGTGTTGCATAGAACTGAAGAATGAGTTCTTCATTCCAATCGCATATGTCAATGCAGAAATTGAGCAGCCCAGTGTCGTGAAGAACACTGAGAACTGGCGTGAAGCATGGCATAGACTCTATATCCACGTGAGGAATATGTGCATGGTCGAAGACTTTGTCTTTGTTGAAAAGTACTGAGGAATAGAAATTTGCTTGACTAGCTGTCCAGAAACGCCTCTTCCTTATGCGAGCAGAGTCATATGGATTATACTCAGTGAAGAACACGTGCTCGCCAAAGAAGTCTTCAGCCTTGAACTTTTGTTTCCTTGAGAACGGATCCTTTGGTTTTGGCAGAGGAGTGTCAGTGAGTTGCATCACTACCTCAGGAATCACGATCTCAGGTTCTTCAGGCTGAGGAATTTCAGGTTCTTCCTCAGGTGCAGTCACCTTTTCAGCAGTAGCAGCAATTTCTTCAGCACTAGTGGCTGGAATTTCTTCATTCACAGATGCAGTGGGATGAGTTTCTTCAGAGCCCATCGGAACAGTTGGTGCAGGGGAGTGAGGAATTTGCTGTAGTGGAGTGAAGAGTGGAGAATTGGGATGCTGACTTTCCCAAAAGTCGTCATTCATCACTGGAGTTGAGCTACCAATGTCCACATCTTCATCCTCTAATTCTTCAACACCAGCCTCTTCAGCAGTAAACTGAGGCATTGGCGAGGAGACCATTGGGGTTGAAGGGATTCCATCCACTTCAATTTCCTCATCAATCTGCTCTGAGGAAGCAGCAGATTGAGTTTCTTCATCTGATCCACTTGGGATCTCATAGTCTTCACCAAAAGGAACAAGATCCTTTGATGGCATGGATGAGATAGAAACAACATCAATTGGATTGGCAAACGAGCTGGTCATGGGCTTCATCTTCTTTGGGGCTGAAGATTCTGAAGCACTTGATGCTTTCCTTTTCTTCACTGCAGCTCGCTCTGCAGCCTTGGTCTTCTTCACATCTAATGCAGATGGAAGGATAGGAGTTGGTGTAGGCGCAGATGGAGCTGAGGAATCTGGTTGACTTTCCTCAGGAGCAACTGATGCAGTTGTCCTTACTTCTTCAGTTTCTTTAGGCGCACCACTAGTGGATGCCCTGGCAATTTCTTTAGTGGCTGGAATGGAGTCATCAGCCCTGGAACTAGCATTTTCTTCAGTAGCCTGAAAGTCATCAGCGGTGCTGGCATGTTCTTCAGTGGGCTGAGCTGAAGGTTCAGCTTGAGGAATTTCTTGTTGTGATGGGGCTGCAACATTTGTGAATTTCTCAGTCAGTTGCACAAACCTGACTTTTGCTCCTTTCCAGTCAGCATAGTATGCATCAAATTCATCGCTGAGGGTTTTGATGTCAGCTTGCATTTTGATGAGTTCTTCAGGTTTCATTGTGAGAACATTTTCCCTCAGCAGTTTCTCTTTCTTGTACTGCGATTTCTTGATCTGCTTGGCCCTATCATATTTCCACTTCTCCTCTTGGATGAAGTGAGTCAGCATGTGACTTTGGCCAGGTGTCAGCTTGAAGTCAGGCATAGGTGTGTTGGGATCCTTATGCCAGAGATTGATGTAATCGAGGATCGCCCTTGGATCCAACAGCAGTGGCACAGGTGTGCCTTTGGCTCTAGCGGCCCTTTCTTGGCGGTCCCTGATGATTTCATCAAGTTCTTCTTCATCAGCTTCATCGTCATCAGACGGTACACTGAAGACTACCTGCTTCTTCTTAGGACTTGGGCGAGTACCGCATTCATCAGTAGCCTTTTTCTTCAGCAGAGAGGGTCCTGCTAAGGAACTTGGTGCAGCTGAGGAACTAGCTGAGACACCAGAGGCAATAGAGATGCCTACAGTCCTTTGGCATGTGGCAGGATGCGCATGTGCTGAGGACTTTGTCGGATCAGCTGAGGACTTTAGAGGAGCAGGGTGGCTTGAGGAATTTGCCTTGAAGACTTTGAAGTTTCTAGCCGTGAGGGCGCATCAGAGGAACTTGGCCGTGGGGGCATTGCTGGTGAAGCACTTGGCTTTTGAGCGGGCTTCTTAAGCATTGATTTCCTCATCTTGACAGAGGCCTCAGTGGCAGCAGCAACAACAGAATCTTCATTAAATTTCCTCACTGCTTCTCTGGCTTGTCTTGCCAATTTTGCTTGGCGCTTGGCCCATTCCTCAGGAAAGTCCTCACCGCGTTTGATGCTAGTGGGATCAGCCTCTTGGCCAGGTGCCAGTGGGGCTCTTGGGCATGGAGGGTTCAGTGCGAATTTCTTCATGTACTTTGGAGTGACGTATCTGTACTCCCTCCATTCACGTGCCCATCTCCGTTCAATCCTCTGAATGCGCACCTTGCGCTGATTTTTATCTTCTTTGCCAAATTTGGCTTCATCAGGCGTGCAGTAATCTTTATATAAATCCTCAAGGATTTCAAAAGCAGTCATGACCTCAGGCTTCTTTCCTCCTTTCTGTGGCCTTTTACCTTCAGCCATTTTCTTCGGTTGAGGAATTTGAACAATTGAATTCTCTGAAGAAGTATGCAACTTTTCTTCGAGGAACGCTGCAAATGAGTTAAGTTGATGAGAACCTAATGATTCAGCAGCGGACATGTGTACCTGTGAACAGAGTATAGTCGCGAGGAATTTGAAGAGGTCATATGCGTTCTCAGAGAGTTTTTCATAAAGAACAAGTTTGAGGAATTTGACCAGATGCGTCTTGAAGAATTTCACTAAGCGCGCTTTATCTTAGGTTCCAGAGTTGTATAGATCGAAGATCCACACAATTGAGGAATCTTGAAGAAAATGATGCTTAGGGAAATGAATCAAGAACAGATAACATGTGAGGTGTTTTGTGTGTGAGGATTTGAAGAATAAAACACCTTTGAAGATTTTGTAGAAAAGTTTCGAATCAAAGAGGGCAGTAAAAGTAACTTTTAATTACCCTGAACGAAGAACATGACGAACAGTGAGGTGAAACAGTGGAGTTCGTCGATGTAGATCTTCCACGCCCTAACTCGGCGGAGGAAGACGTCTACGGCGGCGGCGGAGGTGAAGATTTCCGCGGTCGGCGCGAGTACGACGGCGACGAGGTCGAGGCAGTGAAGCTCTTCCTCACCAGAGACGATGGAGTAGCGACGGCGCTAGGGTTCGGGAAGCTCGAGCGGGGGAGAGAGATCGAGCGGAGTAAAAGAAGTGAGGAAGGGGACAGGGGTATTTATAGCCACGGTGAAAAACTGCTCGCCCGAAGATTTAGGACGAACGTGCCCCTGACCATTCTCCTTCTCACGACATGTGTCACCCACGTACTGTGTAGTGGAGATCGTGTAAGATCGTGGGTGAGTAAAATAATGCATCGTGGGATGCGGAACGGTTTGAGCGGCAAAACCGAAAGTTTGGATAAGATCAGTTTTAACGTTCCGTTTGCAATTTCTTCAGCTGACAAGGACACAATGAAGAATTTGAACGAGTTTCAAATAGAACGCATATGAAGAATTTGTGAATAGATTGGATTGAGTATAGCATAGAGGGGAAGGGTCCGATATATATATATATATATATATATATATATATATATATATATATATATATATATATATATATAGTCAATGAAGAAAAACGACGGCACAAGTGAAGATTTTGCAAATTGAAGAATTTGAACAACTGAGGAATTTCAGAACTGAGGAAATACTCAAATTGAAGATTTTCAACTTTTGTGGTGGCGTGACCCACCGTATAAGAATGATGATTTCAGACACCGCGTACAATTGTTGTAGGGTTCTGAGAATCAAATTCTTCATTAATTTCTTCACACTTAGAGTGTTATTCTTCATTGATTGAAGAAAAACGTTTCTTCATGTGTTGCACATCTAAGTCATCAATTTTGCATTAGTGTTAGGATGAGTGCCTTTTCAAAGTACATTCAAAGATTCTAAGATATTTAGCTCACACCGCAACTTGCTAAATCTCTTCTCATCCAAGGGCTTAGTGAAGATATCGGCTAGCTGTTCTTCAGTCTTCACATGCTCAATAGAAATGTCGCCCTTCAACACATGATCACGAAGAAAATGATGACGAATCTGAATGTGCTTTGTCTTCGAGTGCTGAACTGGGTTGTGAGCAATCTTGATGGCACTCTCATTGTCACAGAGGAGAGGCACATTCTTCACGTTGATGCCATAGTCTTTGAGTGTTTGCTTCATCCATAGCAGTTGAGCACAGCAAGAACCAGCAGCAATGTACTCAGCTTCAGCAGTAGATAGTGTACACAGTTCTATTTATTCGAGGACCAACAGACCAAGGATCGTCCGAGGAAATGACATGTACCAGATGTTGACTTGCGGTCCACACGATCACCAGCATAGTCAGAGTCAGAATATCCAATGAGATCAAAATCCGAGCCCTTGGGATACCATAATCCTAGTGTTGGTGTGTGAGCTAGATATCGAAGAATATGCTTCACAGCCTTATGGTGTGATTCCTTCGGTGCAGCTTGAAATCGGGCACACATGCAAACACTAAGCATTATATCTGGCCTAGATGCACATAAGTACAATAAAGAACCAATCATGGAGCGGTATACCTTATGATCAAAGTCAATACCATTTTCATCAGTGCATAGATGACCATTTGTGGGCATAGGAATTTTGATGCCTTTGCAATCTTGCATGCCGAATTTCTTCAGGACATCCTTGAGGTATTTCTCCTGAGATATGAATATGCCATTGCGCTGTTGACGAACTTGAAGACCAAAGAAGAATTTCAACTCTCCCATCATAGACATTTGATATTCTTCACTCATCATATAGGCAAATTCATCACTATAACGTTGGTCAGTATATCCAAAGATGATATCATCAACGTATATTTGGCACACAAACGGTTCACCATCATAAGATTTAGTAAAAAGAGTGGGATCGAGTGAACCGGGTGTGAAGCCTTTCTTCATGAAGAATTCCTTCAATGTATCATACCACACCCGTGGGGCCTGCTTGAGGCCATAGAGGGCCTTGTTAAGTCTGAAGACTTTGTCAGGATGTTTTGGATCTTCACAACCTGGGGGTTGAGCAACATATACTTCTTCCTCAAGCTTACCATTGAGGAATGCACTTTTTACATCCATTTGATATAAGATGATATCATGATGGTTAGCATAAGCAAGTAATATGCGAATAGCCTCAAGTCTAGCAACAGGTGCAAAAGTTTCATCGAAATCAATTCCTTCAACCTGTGTGTAGCCTTGAGCTACTAGTCGAGCCTTATTCCTCACCACAACACCATTTTCATCTTGCTTGTTGCGGTAGATCCACTTTGTGCCAATGATGTTGTGCTTGCGAGGATCGGGACGATTGACTAGTTCCCAGACGTTGTTGAGCTTGAACTGATGTAATTCTTCTTGCATGGCCTGAATCCACTCAGGCTCCAGAAATGCTTCATCTACCTTAGTGGGCTCTGTGATAGAGACAAAAGCAAAATTCCCACAAAAGTTAGATAGATGTGAATCTTTTGAGCGTGTGAGAGGACCTGGTGCTCTAATGTCATCGATGATCTTCTCCACTTGCACTTCTTTTGCAACGCGAGGATGAGCTGGTTGTCGTTGAGGAATTTGATCAACATTTTCTTCAGCATCAATTTCCTCAGCATTTTCTTCAGGTTCATTAGCTCGACGTTCTTCACGTTCTGGAATGAATTCTTCAGCAGATTCTTCAGTAGGGATGACATCTTGAATAGCCTTGTGTTTGATTGAATCCTCGGGTGCTGGTTCATCTAACACAGAAGGTAGGTGCTCTCTTTGCGAGCCATTAGTTTCATCGAACCACACATCTACAGTTTCAACAATCTTGTGAAGAACATTGTTGAAGACTCTGTAGGTGTGCGAGTCCTTTCCGTAACCAAGCATAAAACCTTCATGTGCTTTCGGTGCAAATTGAGAGTTGTGATGAGGATCTCTAATCCAGCATTTAGCACCGAAGACTTTGAAATAACTCACATTGGGTTTCTTGTCAGTGAGGAGTTCATAGGCAGTCTTCTTGAAGAATTTGTGAAGATATACTCTGTTGATGATGTGGCACGTAGTATCAATTGCATCAACCCAGAAACGACGAGGGGTTTTGTATTCGTCAAGCATAGTGCGAGCCATCTCAGCAAGAGTCCTGTTCTTGCGCTCCATGACGCCATTCTGTTGAGGAGTATAAGGAGCAGGTAACTCATGAGTAATACCAAGTTCATCAAGATATTCATTTAGACCCGAATTATTGAACTCAGTGCCATTGTCACTTCTGATGTGCTTGATCTTCACACCAAAGTTGGTTGAAGCCCTCGAGGAAAATCGTTTGAAGACTTCCTGCACTTCATGTTTGTAAGAGACAAGGTGTACCCATGTGTAACGAGAGTAATCATCAACAATAACAAAGCCATATTGAGATGCTTCATTTGAAACAGAGGAATAGTGATTAGGACCGAAGAGATCCATGTGAAGCAATTCGAATGGTCGAGTAGTGGTCATGATGGTCTTTGCTGGATGCTTGGCCTTCGTCATCTTTCCAGCTTCACAGGCACCGCATAATTGATCCTTGAAGAATTTGACATTCTCGATGCCAATAACATGCTTCTTCTTCGCAAGCGTGTGCAAATTCCTCATGCCTGCATGACCAAGTCATCGATGCCATAGCCATCCTTCTGAAGCTTTTGCAAGTAGGCACACGGCTGGTTGTGAATCTGCAGAGAAATCAACAATATACAAGTCTCCTCTCCTAAAGCCTTCGAAGACTTTGGAATTGTCAGCTTCCATAATCACAACACAACGATACTTGCCAAAGACAACAACCATATCAAGATCACAAAGCATTGAGACAGACATAAGGTTGTATCCTAAGGACTCAACAAGCATGACTTTGTCCATGTGTCGATCCTTTGTGATAGCAACTTTACCTAGACCCAATACCTGACTTTTGCTTTTATCAGCGAAGATGATATGCTTCATATGTGACGATGATAAGGGAGCATCCATCAAAAGATTCTTGTCACCAGTCATGTGATTTGTACATCCACTATCAATCACCCACTCAGTGGATTTGGGTTGATCATCCTGCAGATGAATTAGTGCAACTTACAACCTCATATACTTCAGCAGTGAAGAATATGATATCACAATTCATCAGATCAATTTCATCAATCAGTAGGACAGATAAAACAGAGGGAGGACGTGTGAAATGAAAGTTCATTTCATCATGGTTAGCCTGCGTCCTTTCAGGCACTTTGTCAGGTCCCCAGCAAATTCTTCAGACGTTACAGTACGTCTGGAGACCTGACCCTGCATAAGAGATTAGTTCTTTTTCTTCACCACCCACATCTGAAGGGGTGGCAAAGAGTTCATCACTCTGCAATCTCCATATGAGAATGGTGGCATAGCGGCCAAACCATTTCGTTTCTCATAAGAGCGGTTAGGGTAAGCATATGAATAAGCAGAGAAATTTTTCGAGGGCTTATGAACATAATAAATTGAAGAATAATGCTCATATTCATAGCCCTTGGCTCTTCCCTGCGAAACAGAGTTGTTAGCACGATGATGTTCATATGAAGACTTTGATCCTGTTGAAGAATTTGATCCACGTGAGGAATTTGGTCCGTATGAGGACTTGGATCCATATGAAGAATTTGGTCCATATGAAGAATTCGATCTCGGGTTCCTATTCTTCACAGGAGGTGTCATGAGGACATTCACCTGAAGACTTTGAAGGCACCTTGTGGGAACCCAGATTTTCTTCATAGGAGAACCATTCCTGCAGTTAGTGCCAACATATCTAGCAAATACTTCACCATTCTGATTTTTGAACAGTTTGTCGTTGGAGTCAAATGACTCATCATAAGAAAGAGAAGATTCACATGTATAACCAGATAAATTAGATGGATCAACTGGAGGTCCCTTTGCAGCAAACCATGAGGTTTTGGGGTACTGCTCAGGCTTCCAATATGTACCATCAGCATTGAGTTTCCTCTCAAAGGCAATACCCTCTTTCCTAGGGTTCCTGTTGAGGATCTGCTTTTTAAGCACATCACAAAGAGTCTGATGCCCTTGGAGGCTTTTGTACATGCCTGTCATGTACAATTCCTTCAGCCCTGCATCGTTAGTGATACTAGCAATGTCCTCAGATGAGGAATTAGTGATAGCAGAGACAGGTGAACAATTTGTAACATTAGAAGCATTTGAACATTCAGGTGAAGAATTTGTAACATTAGAAGCATTTGAACATTCAGGTGAAGAATTAGCAGATTCTTGTTCAATGCATTTCAAACAGGGAGGAATAAATTCTTCCTGAGCAGCGCTGATTTGTTGAGCAAGCAATGAATCGCACTCCTTCTGAAGATCTTCATAACTCACTCTTAGTGATGAGGACATCAATACCATTGTTACACCCACAGCCCCTACTGTTACATATACTGGACCAATTACTAGAGCTCGCGCACGCCAATTAAATTACCAGGTACTTTCGTTTCTTGGTAATGATTCTAATGTTCATGAGAATATGATACTGCCTAAATTGGATACATTTGTTTTGCTTACAAATGAAGGGCCTAGCTTGGAGAAGGATGAACATTGGAGCAAGAACACGCAAGGAGTTGATGGCATGCGCAAGGGGATCAAGAACGGAGTTACAAGTGATGATTTCAGGACTTTGAAGCCACCATAATGAGTGCATGAAGCCTTGGACGAAATATACAAGATGCCACTTCATAATATTCGTCCATAGGCTATTCTAGGTGCTGCGTCACCTTATTATTGGGCCAGGCCCATGTAATTTAGAAATACTTAAGTATAGGCTATTTTTAGAGTCCGTATGTGTGGGGAAACAAGAGTTAGGGTTGGTTTCGGACCCCACCCTCAAGGGCCACGAAATTCCCTCCTCTTCCTCAATATATACAGCCCTTAGGGCGTCGTTTAGACTTTGGGTTTTGTTTAGATCAAAAATTCGCCATAGCTGCAACTTCGCGTACTTCGTTTGTGTTCAACGACCAGACCAAGGCGTCACAGAACCCCACCTTCATCAATAAAGCTTTCCTCTTATATTCGCAATATCCATATTGCAATCTTAGTTTCTTGCTTATTCTTCGTTTGCTCGCAGGAAACAGGCCCTCGTGGTCAGGTTGATCGTGCTCCGGCGTGGTCAATAACCCTCGGAAGTTGGTTTAGCGATTGCTAAGGCGCGACATCTCGCACGTTCGTAGTCGGATCGTCAAGGTCGACTCCCACAGAAACGATAGCCACCATCTCATCGGAACATCGGGACACCTTTGCCCTGGAGACCCCCGGGCAGTTTTTAGGCCAAAATTTCGGCGACCGAAAATATTTTTTCCCTATCCTATTTTTAGGTTGTTCTGAGTCTTTTGAGACACTCGCCTTCATAGTGATTTTTTGTCGCACTTTTTAGTAGTCGCTGCCCTAATTTCCGAAAAAAATTCAAAAAAATTCGTACCCATCCTGTCAGTTTGACCTGGGAAGAGTTTTGAGACACTCGCCATTATAGTGATTTTTCGCAAAAAAAAGAGCGAAAAAAAGAGCGCAAAAAAAAGAGCGCAAAAAAAACAGAGCGAAAAAAATCCAGAGTGTGCTTTTCCCTTGTTTCCGTGCAGCGCCGTGATTTTGTTAGTGTTCTAGGCTCGCGTCTCTAGCGCGGTCTAGCCTAGGACCAGCGCAGTACCGTCGTTGAGCGTTTATTCAACTTTGCATCTCTGAATTGATTATTGCTGGCCTTTTTGCTACCATACTATAAGCCTTCCCAGCGCCACATACATCTACGTTGTGCGTTTGACTCTCCCTGACAATCGTTCTATCCAAGCTTTTGAGAGTTTTGACTACAACGGTTGCCGATCACCGCCTGCTGCTGGGTAAGATTTTGTAAGAATTTGAGATTTGCTTAACGGATTTGTGACTGTTCACCACACCACCACCACCACCACTTCCTAGTAGTCTATAGAATCATATTCTTGTGTGTTTCTATTGCTGCTAACCATGGCAGGATCACAAGCCGACGAGACTGACTGGGAGAACATGACAAACAAAGCGTTACATGATAAGTTTCAGCAAATGATGAGTGGACAGGTGGAAGATATGCTAAATAGATTTAAAGAGGCCATGGAGAAGATAGATGGCATTGAGAAGGCGTTCGAAACAAAGCTTGATAACAAGTTCAATGAATTGCTCGCGCGTCTACCACCACCACCACCGGCTGCACCTAACGCACCTCTACAACAGCAACAACGACTACCTCCACATCGCGAAACAGCCCTCCGCCGAGCGACCCGTGTCCCTCTTTAGCCTGGCCAAGCTGTCGGTGCTGCTGTTGATACTTCTGTGGCTCCTGCTGCTGATGTGGGGGAGGATGATTATGTGGGAGATTATGAGGATGAGGTTGATCAATATCAGAACTACGTGAAACCACCAGCACCACAACCACCAGGTCGTCCACATGCAAATAATGGCAATGTTAGGGCTCCCCCTCAGGTACGAGATCATGGCCATCTCCCTAAACTGAAATTGAATATTCCACCATTTGAGGGTAGATATGTTCCTGATATATATCTTACTTGGGAGTTAGAAACTGAACAACGATTTACATGTTTACAATATCCTGAGGAGAGATGTGTTCCTGCTGCTGTTTGTGCTTTCACTAGCTTTGCATGTGTTTGGTGGTTTGAACATTGTAGATTATATCCTGTTCCAGCTACTTGGGCTGCTTTGAAAACTGCTATGCGTACTCGCTGGGTTCCACCATATTATCAACGTGAATTACTTCAAAAATTGCAGCGCTTAAGACAAGGAAAAAATTCGGTAGAAGAATATTATCAGGAATTACAAACTGGCTTGATTAGATGTGGTATTGTTGAGGAGAATGAAGCTATGCTTGCATGTTTTCTGGGTGGATTAAATAGAGAGATTCAGACCATTCTAGACTATAAGGATTATAATAATATCACTCGTTTATTCCATCTTGCTTGTAAAGCTGAACGTGAAGTGCAGGATCGACATGCATTGGCGCGAACTAACTTTTCTGCAGGTCGACCTTCATCATGGACACCACGTGCATCATCTACTTCCACACGTTCTGCTACACCGGCACCTCCGTCGGCTGCCACCTCCAACCGTGATACAGTAAAGCAGGCACAATCACCACTATCTGCCAAGAGCACACCTTCTGGGCCTGCAAAGAGCTCTTCTTCATCCATGGCATCAACAGGGCAAACACATGATATTATTTGTCGACGTTGCAAGGGTGGAGGTCATTATGCGAGAGAATGCCCATCTAAGCGTGTGATGATTGTTATTGAGGATGGTGGGTATGAGTCCGCTAGTGACTATGATGAGGAGACTTTGGCTCTTGTTACACATGAAGAACACGGTGGAGATGATTCTGATCATGAGACGCAATACATGGCTGCTGAAGATGCTGATAGGTATGAATGTTTAGTTGCTCAATGTGTTTTGAGTGTGCAGGTTACACAAGCTGAGCAAAATCAGAGGCATAATTTGTTCCATACAAAGGGAATTGTGAAGGAACGTTCTATTCGCGTCATCATAGATGGAGGGAGATGCAACAACTTGGCTAGCATGGAGATGGTGGAGAAGCTATCTCTCACCACAAGACCACATCCACATCCTTACTACATCCAATGGTTCAACAACAGCGGCAAGGTTAAGGTAACACATATTGTTCATGTGCATTTTAGTATCTCTACATATGCTGATTATGTTGGTTGTGATGTGGTACCTATGCAAGCATGTTCCTTATTACTTGGTAGACCATGGCAATTTGATAAAAATTCTGTACACCATGGTAGAAACAATCAGTATACTCTTGTTCATAAGGATAAAAATATTACTTTGCTTCCTATGACTCCTGATTCCATTTTGAAAGATGATATTAATAGAGCTAATAAAGCAAAACAGGAGAAAAATAAGAGTGAAAATCAGATTGTGGCAAAAGAATTTGAGCAACAAATGAAGCCTACTAATAAACCATCTAGTGTTGCTTCTAAAATTAAATTGAAAAGTGCATGTTTACTTGCCACCAAATCTGATATTGATGAGCTAGATTCTAGCAAATCTGTTTGTTGTGTGCAAAGAGGCATTATTTTCATTCAAGGACGTGCCTTCCTCTTTGCCCCCTGCTGTCACTAACATTTTGCAGGAGTTCGCTGACGTCTTCCCACAAGACGTGCCACCAAGATTACCACCTATTCGAGGGATTGAGCATCAAATTGACTTAATTCTCGGTGCATCGCTACCCAACCGTGCACCATACCGTACCAATCCAGAGGAGACGAAGGAGATTATGCGTCAAGTACAGGAGCTGCTCGACAAAGGTTATATACGCGAATCTCTTAGTCCTTGTGTTGTTCCTATTATACTAGTGCCTAAAAAGGATGGTACATCGCGTATGTGTGTTGATTGTAGAGGCATTAATAATATTGCTATTCGTTATCGTCATCCTATTCCTAGGATAGATGATATGCTTGATGAATTGAGTGGCTCTACAATATTCTCCAAAGTTGATTTGCGTAGTGGATACCATCAAATTCGTATGAAATTGGGAGATGAATGGAAAACAACATTTAAAACTAAGTTTGGTTTATATGAGTGGTTAGTCATGCCTTTTGGGTTAACTAATGCACCTAGTACTTTCATGAGACTAATGAACGAAGTTTTACGTGCTTTCATTGGACGATTTGTGGTAGTCTATTTTGATGATATACTGATTTATAGCAAATCTTTGGAAGAACATTTGGAACATTTACGTGTTGTTTTTAATGCTCTACGTGATGCACGTTTGTTTGGTAACCTTGGGAAGTGCACCTTTTGCACCGACCGAGTGTCTTTTCTTGGCTATGTTGTTACTCCACAGGGAATTGAAGTTGATAAAGCCAAGATTGAAGTTATTGAGAGTTGGCTGCAGCCCAAAACGGTCACACAAGTGAGGAGTTTTCTTGGACTCGCTGATTTCTATAGGCGTTTTGTGAGAGACTTTAGCACCATTGTTGCACCTCTCAATGAGCTTACAAAGAAGGATGTGCCTTTTGTTTGGGGTACCGCACAGGAAGAATCCTTCATAGTATTGAAAGATAAGTTGACACATGCTCCTTTACTTCAACTTCCTGACTTTAATAACACTTTTGAGCTTGAATGTGATGCTAGTGGAATTGGATTAGGAGGTGTGTTATTACAAGATGGCAAACCTGTTGCATACTTTTCTGAAAAATTGAGTGGGCCTAGTCTGAACTATTCTACTTATGATAAAGAATTATATGCTCTTGTTCGGACTTTAGAGACATGGCAACATTATTTATGGCCCAAAGAATTTGTTATACATTCTGATTATGAATCTTTGAAACATATTAAAAGTCAAGCTAAACTAAATCGTAGACATGCTAAATGGGTTGAATTCATTGAGACTTTCCCTTATGTCATTAAACACAAGAAGGGTAAAGAAAATGTTATTGCTGATGCTTTGTCTCGTCGCTATACTATGCTTTCACAACTTGACTTCAAAATATTTGGTTTGGAGACCATCAAAGATCAATATGTGCATGATGCTGATTTTAAAGAAGTAATGCAGAATTGTAAAGAAGGAAGAACATGGAACAAGTTCGTTGTTAATGGTGGTTTTGTGTTCCGTGCTAACAAGCTATGCATTCCAGCTAGCTCTGTTCGTCTTTTGTTGTTGCAGGAGGCGCATGGAGGAGGATTAATGGGACACTTTGGCGTGAAGAAGACGGAGGACGTACTTGCTACACATTTCTTTTGGCCAAAGATGAGACGGGATGTTGAGCGTTTTGTTGCTCGCTGCACTACATGTCAAAAAGCTAAGTCATGACTCAATCCTCATGGTTTATATATGCCTTTGCCTGTGCCTAGTGTTCCTTGGGAGGATATATCTATGGACTTTGTTTTAGGTTTACCTCGAACAAAGAAGGGGAGGGATAGCATATTTGTTGTCGTGGATAGATTCTCGAAAATGGCACACTTTATACCATGTCATAAAAGCGATGGTGCTGTTAATGTTGCTGATTTGTTCTTTCGTGAAATTATTCGCTTGCATGGTGTGCCAAATACTATTGTTTCAGACCGTGATACTAAATTTCTTAGCCACTTTTGGAGATGTTTATGGGCTAAGTTGGGGACTAAACTGCTTTTTAGTACTACTTGTCACCCCCAAACTGATGGACAAACTGAAGTAGTCAATAGAACATTGTCTACTATGCTTAGGGTTGTTTTGAAGAATAATAAGAAAATGTGGGAAGAATGCTTGCCTCATATTGAATTTGCTTATAATCGTTCATTGCATTCTACTACTAAGATGTGCCCTTTTGAAATTGTGTATGGTTTCCTACCTCGTGCACCCATTGATTTGTTGCCTCTTCCATCTTCGGAGAAGGTTAATTTTGATGCTAAACAACATGCTGAATTGATCTTAAAAATGCATGAGTTAACTAAGGAAAACATTGAGCGTATGAATGTTAAATATAAACTTGCTGGAGATAAGGGTAGAAAACATGTTGTCTTTGCACCTGGAGATCTTGTTTGGTTACATTTGCGTAAGGATAGGTTTCCTAATTTGCGCAAATCAAAGCTAATGCCACGTGCTGATGGTCCATTTAAGGTGTTAGAGAAAATAAATGATAATGCATATAAACTTGAGCTGCCTGCAGATTTTGGGATTAGTCCCACTTTTAACATTGCAGATTTGAAGCCTTATTTGGGTGAGGAAGATGAGCTTCCGTCGAGGACGACTTCATTTCAAGAAGGGGAGGATGATGAGGACATCAATACCATTGTTACACCCACAGCCCCTACTATTACATATACTGGACCAATTACTAGAGCTCGCGCACGCCAATTAAATTACCAGGTACTTTCGTTTCTTGGTAATGATTCTAATGTTCATGAGAATATGATACTGCCTAAATTGGATACATTTGTTTTTCTTACAAATGAAGGGCCTAGCTTGGAGAAGGATGAACATTGGAGCAAGAACACGCATGGAGTTGATGGCATGCACAAGGGGATCAAGAATGGAGTTACAAGTGATGATTTCAGGACTTTGAAGCCACCATAATGAGTGCATGAAGCCTTGGACGAAATATACAAGATGCCACTTCATAATATTCGTCCATAGGCTATTCTAGGTGCTGCGTCACCTTATTATTGGGCCAGTGTGACGCCCCCGATTCAATCGTACACTAATCATGCACGCAAATGTGTACTACCAAGATCAGGGACTCACGGGAAGATATCACAACACAACTCTACAAATAAAATAAGTCATACAAGCATCATAATACAAGCCAGGGGCCTCGAGGGCTCGAATACAAGTGCTCGATCATAGATGAGTCAGCGGAAGCAACAATATCTGAGTACAGACATAAGTTAAACAAGTTTGCCTTAAGAAGGCTAGCACAAACAGGGATACAGATCGAATGAGGCGCAGGCCTCCTGCCTGGGATCCTCCTAACTACTCCTGGTCGTCATCAGCGGGCTGCACGTAGTAGTAGGCACCTCCAGTGTAGTAGGAGTCGTCGTTGACGGTGGCGTCTGGATCCTGGGCTCCATTGTCTGATTGCAGCAATCGGGTAGAGAAATGGAGAAAAGAGGGAACAAGGCAACCGTGAGTACTCATCCAAAGTACTCGCAAGAAAGGAGCTACACTACATATGCATGGATATATGTGTAAGGGGCCATATCAGTGGACTGAACTGCAGAATGCCAGAATAAGAGGGGGATATCTAATCATGTCGAAGACTACGCTTCTGGCAGCCTCCGTCTTGCAGCATGTAGAAGAGAGTAGACTGAAGTCCTCCAAGTAGCATCGCATAGCAATAATCCTACCCGGCGATCCCCTCCTCGTTGCCCTGTAAGAGAGCGATCACTGGGTTGTATCTGGCACTTGGAAGGGTGTGTTTTATTAGGTATCCGGTTCTAGTTGTCATAAGGTCGAGGTACAACTCCGGGTCGTCCTTTTACCGAGGGGCACGACTATTCGAATAGATAAACTTCCCTGCAGGGGTGCACCAAATAGCCCAACACGCTTGATCCCATTTGGCCGGACACACTTTCCTGGGTCATGCCCGGCCTTGGAAGATCAACACATCGCAGCCCCACCTAAGCACAACAGAGAGGTCAGCACGCCGGTCTAAACCTAAGCGCGCAGGGGTCTGGGCCCATCGCCCTGAGCACACCTGCACGTTGCGTACGTGGCCGGAGAGCAGACCTAGCAACCTCCATTACAAAGGAAGTCACGTTACGCGGTCCAACCCGGCGCGCGCCGCTCAGTCGCTGACGTCACGAAGGCTTCGGCTGATACCACGACGTCGGGATACCCATAACTACTCCCGCGTAGGTGGTTAGTGCGTATAGACCAAATGGCCAGACTCAGATCAAATACCCAGATCTCGTTAAGCGTGTTAAGTATCCGCGAACGCCGACCAGGGCCAGGCCACCTCTCTCCAAGGTGGACTCAACCTGCCCTGTCGCTCCGCCTCAAAGTAACAGTCGGGGGCCGTCGGGAACCCAGGCCCACCTCTACCAGGATGGAGCCACCTGCCCCTTCAGCCCCCATCTCCGAACAGTATCATAGGTAATGTAACAGTGTAAAGTATATAGTATAAGTCCGCGATCACTTCCCGAAGTGATCACGGCCCAGTAGTATAGCATGGCAGACGGACAAGAGTGTAGGGCCACTGATGGAACACTAGCATCCTATACTAAGCAGTAGGATTGCAGGTAAAGGTATCAACAGCAGTATCAAAGACAGGCTATGCATCAGGATAGGAATAACGAAAGGAGTAACATGCTACACTACTCTAATGCAAGCAGTATAGAGGAGAGTAGGCGATATCTGGTGATCAAGGGGGGGGGCTTGCCTGGTTGCTCTGGCAAGAGAGAGGGGTCATCAACTCCGTAGTCGAACGGGGCAGCAACAGCGTCGGTCTCGGTGTCTAGTGGAAGAAGAGGGGGAAGAAACAATGAATATTTAAGCAAGAAGATGCATAGTGATGCTTGACATGACAAGTAACGGCGTTAGAGGTGCCCTAACGCGGTATGGGATGATACCGGTGAAGGGGGGAAACATCCGGGAAAGTTTTCCCGGGGTTTCGCGTTTTCGAGCAAAGGAGTCGGAGGGGGAAAAGTTGCGAGTTTGATATGTTAGGAATGTGTAGCGGATGAACGGGCTGCGTATCCGGGTTCGTCTCGTCGTTCTGATCAACTTTCATGTTGAAAATATTTTAATCTGAGTTACGGATTAAAAGATATGATTTTCTAAAGTTTTAAATCAATTTTAGAATTTATTTAAATATTTTTTCGAAAATTAAAGGTTAAATGCTATGGGTACACATAAGTGTACCCAGAGGTGTACACATGGGGCTGACTGGTGGGGACAGGGGGCTGACTCAACAGCCTAGTCAGCAGTCAAAGTTTGACCTTTGACTGGTCAACCTGACACATGGGGTCCGTTGACTGGGTCAACTGCATAGTCAACAGTCAACAGTCCTGTTGACTTAGTCAACTAAAGTGTGGGTCCCACTATCATTGACTATTAAGTAACTAACTAAGTTAATTAGGTTAACTAGTGTTTAGGTTAAACTAAACAGAATTAATTAAGTTAATTAATTACTAAATTAATTAATTAATAATTATTTTTATTATATTTTTATTTTTAATATTTTTATTTTTTAATTCCTTTTTTTATAACGTTCCAGGGGCTGGGCCCCACGTGTCAATGGCCCAGAGGGCCATAGTGGGTTCGGGTGCTACGGGCGCCGCCCGAAAAGGCGCACAGCTAGGGGCGCGCGAGGGGGGGGGGGTCGGCGGACCTCGCAAGTCGCCAGGTCGGCGCAGGCGAGGCCAGCACGGGCCGGCCGGTGAGTGAGTGGTGGCTGGCATGGCCACCCGCGCATGGGCGTGCAGCAAAGATGCAACAGGGGGACGCACGAGGCGCGATGCAGGAGGGCGCAAGGCACGGCGTAGACGGGCGCGAGGTGTGGCGCGGCCGTGGCACAAACGGGGCGGTGTCGGCGAGGTAGCAGGGAAGCAGCAGACAGCAAGGCGATGAGCGACAGGGAATGCGCGGGGAGCAGTAGGGAGACCATGGCGCGGTTGGCACGTGCTGTAACGAGGCGACGAGCGAACCAGAGCGGGGGCCGAGCGGCGTCAGGAAGGTGAGAGGAAGGGGGATTTCCTCACCCCACGTTGCAGGGGAACAAGCGGCGAGGCTGGATGAAGCCTTCGGGGAGGAGGACGGGGACGTGCGCGTCGATGGAGTCGAGGCGGAGGAGCTCCGGGTGGCGGCGAGAAGCGACGGCGGGGTCATCCTCGGGCGCTAGGGACGGCGGCGTCGGGCGCGGTGGGGGCGATCCGAGGCGGCGAGGATGGAGTGGCGCCGGTCGTCGGGGATCGGCTTGCTTGCCGATCCAGATCGGGACGAGGGCGATCCGGCGGAGGGGGCTCGGTGCGGCGGCGGGGTCCGGTGACGGCGTCGAATGTCGGGGCACGATGGCGTGGTAGAGGAGTGGCGATGGGTGGCGGTGCCAGGGACGATGGGGTCGGGGCGGTTTGCCCCCGATCCAGAAACGGGGGGGAGTGGGAGGAGCGAGGGGGATCATGGGAGGAGGCGAGTGGGAGGAGTGAGTGGTTAGGGTTTCGGTCGGTCGGACCGAGGGGGGTTAGTAGGCTAGGGCGCGGGGTGGGCCGGCCTGGTGGCCTGGTGGGCCAAGGCCGTTTGGCCAAGTTGGGCCACGGCCAAGTGGGGGGGCTCCTTTTCCTTTATGTTAGTTTTCGGTTTTGTTTTCTTTTTCTTTTTCTTCTTATCTTATTTCTTTTCTGTTTTAATTCATTTTGAAGTACTTAGGCATTCTGTAAAAGTGTGGTCTCTTCACCATAAATATCTAGGCATTAATTTGCACATTCCGAACATTTTAGTTTTAACGTTTGAAAACTTTTATTGTTTGTATTTGTTTTAAATTTGAAATTCGAACTAGGTTTCGAACTACGTGAGTTTATCCACAGTAACCGAGGTGACGTGGCATCATTAGCGTAGGTTCACTGTAGCTTAATTATCCGGGCATCACAATTCTCCTCCACTACAAGAAATCTCGTCCTGAGATTTAAGAGGGGGAGTAAGGGGGAAGGGATTTGGTTACAACATTCTAACAAATCTTCTCGGTCTTGGTTGCTCTTCTCGAAGAGGTTGATCCATTATGTTGACGTCTTCATTTCTCTTCTTCAGGTCATCGTGATGAAGTCATCATCCTTTATTCGGAAATTTCATCGTACTTACGAAAGGACAAGGGTGGTTATTCTGTAAGAACGGTCCTCTACAAGGTTGACTACCTGGTAGTTAACATCGAGGAAGGTGGCAGAAAGTAACTCTTAAATTGAAACTTAAGAAAATACCGAGAGCAAAGTAAGGAGGTATCATGGGAAGTTTCGAGCGGGCAGGCAATCGTTCGATGCCTGAAACGAAGTGTTGAAGGGGTTTAGAGCAATGTGAATAAGCATTGCATCTGATACCTGAATAGATCAACAGGCAGATGGCCCGTGAATTACATACAAAGTCAAGCGCGAGGAATAACTTTGACAACATGGTGTACAGGAGAGTCAGGTTTCGATCCTATGGAACTGTGGGTTATGGGCCCACCATGTGGGTTAAAAATAGGAGCGGTGACATATTGCACGGTCACAATAGCAAGGCATGTCAGAGGGTAGCCTATCAGTTATGTCGGCAACAATTTCGGTACCAAGGGCGAGGGAAGAGAACCATTTTCCTGCTCGTTGAACGAGGCGGACCAATAGGCAAAGTTCTCGTCCATCGGTGGTGACTGGAATGTCATCAACAATAGTAACGGTTTCTTACTGACGGAGTTGTACACCAAGGTGCTTACAAAAGCAGTGACTTATTACTGCTTATATCATATGGATCACAAGGCAGGTTAAACCAAACAATGGAAAGGAAAATATGATTATCAGATTAAACAGAACAATGGAAAGGAAAATGTGTTAAAACACATATTCCAGGGGTATATCCTTCCCAAGGACAAGTAGAACATGATATCCAAGACAGGTTATAATGCAGAAAACCATTTAGGTAAGGGGGGAAGGAACCTCATGATATTACCCATACATCGGTGTTTGGATAATTGAGCAGGAAACATTTAGCATTAGGCTTCAAATGTTCTTGTTTGAAATTCGAAGTACCACAGACATGCTTCGAGATAGCATTGACATGGTCTTCAAGCAAAGGTCGGACGTTGGATACACGAAGGATCCATCAGGAACAACTTGTAGAATAAGTTCTACAATTTCCTCATGGAAGAATGGATAGCCTTGCTAAAAGGAAAATTATAACAATAGGTCCTCCGGTCAGGTGCGCTAGGCATGACATCACCTTACCGAGTCATATAAAGAACAATGTTATAACTCTTGGAAATCTGTCCCAACCATCATATCTGTCCGAGGTTCAGATCCGATTGGTGTCAGGATACCTTCGACTTAGGATGCCTGAGAAGAAAAAGGTGCAACGCAAATTGACGAGATGACAATGTAAGATTCTCGGGAAATGAACTATGGGAGCGAGTTCCAGAACAAGAGTTCATCATCAAACCAAAGAGGGGATGAGGAGGTGGCTGATGGGCTCAGCGACAATTCATCGAGAATTCCAAACGGATGGATTTCCACAATAATGTGAACAATAAGATGACACTTGTCAATTCAATTGACATTATGTTGTATGCTCGAGGAAAACATACACCATTAATCATTAGTTGAAAGGTGTGCCCGAAATATGACCTTGGGCAGCAAGATCAATGCTAGAGTGACGATTTAATAACCAACAGTCTAAGAACGAACTGTCGATCATTAACTTCGAAGCAATATGATTGCTAGAAGTACAGAACTCAAGCAGCATTGTTAGCATATTGGTATCCCGGTTAAAAACAACACGGGGACCAAGGAAGAATGGTGATGGTGAGAAGTATCATCACACCGAAAATTTCTAAGTGGTGGAGCAATCCTCACGACATTCTTGACATAAAAGATGGTAATACTCCAAGGTAGAACATAACATAAGTTGGATAGCAAGAAACTCAAGGTACAACACAAAACACGAACAAGTTTGTGTTGAACGGAAGGCAATAAAGTGGTCAAAGATAACACTAACCATCGGGGGGAAGGATAGTATTTCTCATTATGAACTCAATTGATATCCTGGAAGAGCTCATAAGGTCGATGATGACCACGACACATTTGTCTAGAGATTTCATGAAGATGTAATCAATCAGCGACGACATCAGGTCAAAGGAATGATGAAGCGGAAGGTTATTGGAACCATGGGTAGGACACAAACTTGAAATCAATCTTGTTGTTCAAGGCGAACTGATATGACGAGGAAGATCGACGTAAGCTTAGCTCGTCATCGAAAGTTGTGCTTTGGGATTAAGGACCAGGTATCACAGTTAAAATTTAGCTCGATAATGATATAGCCGATCAGGCTTGGAATGACTTGAAGGATTATTAAACTCATAAGCAACGAAGATTACTTAGTTATCGAACTAGAGTGCGGAATCGGTTCTCTTACCGGTGTTCTTGAGCGACCAACTCAGAACCCATGAAAAATTGGAATCGGTGAGAAATAATAGTTGATGGTGGCTCATAAGATGCAACACAGTTCTTAGATATACTCGAGATACCAGAGGGTAATACTCGACGACAGATCAAAGTAGAGGTTGTACTAGGGAGATGCTCTGCAGAAGACAAGTGCTTAAACTTGCACGAGAAATGGTATTTAAAGGAGAACAAGGTCGGTATCCACGATCATAAAGGATCGAACCACGGATACAACATGAACTTATAACATGGGGGTAATTATTTTTACGAGCAGCTTCCATGATCAGGTATACATCGTGTCCATGGGCATGAACATAGCGTTCAAGGTCGACTCCCACTTGTTCAACGCATAACCTTTCATTCACCTCTCGTATTTTGAAAATGACATTAGTTGTTAAAAGTTTTTACCTGGTGCACTACCAGATAGGTATGACCCGTGAAATCTTTCGGGTTCACACAGATTAAGGAAGGCATAGGGTCAACCCATCGGGGCATCTTAGGAGTATATACCACACATTTCAAGAATAAAGAACGCAACTCGATAGTAGAGTATGCTTGAGAAAGCAAATTATACAATTTACCAAAGGCATTATGTATTCGAGGAAAGGCTCACAAGCTTATTCAATATGAAGGACACTGTCGGATAAAATCCAACAAAGGAATCGATGGTTCACAAGGGATCTGATGTGAGCGTCGGTACTCAACCAGAGGAAGAAGAATGCACGGGCATCATATTATAGAACATCTGAATAATTTGATGCTTAGATAACAAAGGAATTACGATTTCCAAAACAAAGGATCAGAAGCCATCGCTCTGATCAAGGATGGATAAGTTGGATAGACCAGAGGCACAATTGACGACAAATAGTTTGGTCGAGAACCAGCTCATGTTTAAAAATGATGTCTGAGCCGAAAAGATAATTTAGAAGGGTCGATAGATGATTGTGTGCATTCGCACATAGGTTGAATCAATAGGATCAAAATGACGGTGTCAAAAGATACTAGTGAATATTGCCAGATATTTGGGAAGCATCCATAATGCAAGTAGACAAGTATTTGCAGAGCAATAAAGCTGCTAAGGATTTTCGGAGGATTGAATAGTACTTCAAAGACTCTTGTGAAACACCTGAACAACTGGGGATGAGCGGATACTCGTAAAGTGCGAGAAATTATTCTTAGGGGTATTCAGGTGGCAAAGAACTGCAAGGCGGTAGGCACAAGGTATTCTCGGAACAAATAAGAAGAAATTCAGGGTATCTTGTAATAGCAAAATCAACGAGGAATGACTGTATGAACGACAATATAGGTAGTTACACCTAAAGATTTATCGGTGTTAGGGTTTGCAACGACGAAGGGCACAAGGGTCTCGAGAAAACTTCAGAGAGTATCTTCAGAAACTTTTGGTGCACCAATTAATCATCTGGAGTGAGGGGCTCTCCGGGAGAAAGTATTTACGAGAACCTAAAGTTAGATTTTATTAAAAATCGTTTAACCCGAATAGAAGAGAGTTCAGAATCCCGGAGTAAAGATCGAGGAGTAAAAGATCCTAGTACCACCCAATGGCGACGTGGGCCCGTAAGGCACACAACCATGTTAGTAAAAGTTTTTGCAATGTCTAGACTCGACTTCGGCCAAGGAGTGTGGAAGGGGGATTCCTACAGGCAGTCGGCTCTAATACCAACTTGTGGCGCCCCCGATTCAATCATACACTAATCATGCACGCAAATGTGTACGATCAAGATCAGGGACTCACGGGAAGATATCACAACACAACTCTACAAATAAAATAAGTCATACAAGCATCATAATACAAGCCAGGGGCCTCGAGGGCTCGAATACAAGTGCTCGATCATAGACGAGTCAGCGGAAGCAAATATATCCGAGTATAGACATAAGTTAAACAAGTTTGCCTTAAGAAGGCTAGCACAAACAGGGATACAGATCGAATGAGGCGCAGGCCTCCTGCCTGGGATCCTCCTAACTACTCCTGGTCGTCGTCAGCGGGCTGCACGTAGTAGTAGGCACCTCCAGTGTAGTAGGAGTCGTCGTCGACGGTGGCGTCTGGATCCTGGGCTCCATCGTCTGATTGCAGCAATCGGGTAGAGAAATGGAGAAAAGAGGGAACAAGGCAACCGTGAGTACTCATCCAAAGTACTCGCAAGCAAGGAGCTACACTACATATGCATGGATATATGTGTAAGGGGCCATATCAGTGGACTGAACTGCAGAATGCCAGAATAAGAGGGGGATATCTAATCCTGTCGAAGACTACGCTTCTGGCAGCCTCCGTCTTGCAGCATGTAGAAGAGAGTAGACTGAAGTCCTTCAAGTAGCATCGCATAGCAATAATCCTACCCGGCGATCCCCTCCTCGTTGCCCTGTTAGAGAGCGATCACCGGGTTGTATCTGGCACTTGGAAGGGTGTGTTTTATTAAGTATCCGGTTCTAGTTGTCATAAGGTCGAGGTACAACTCCGAGTCGTCCTTTTACCGAGGGACACGGCTATTCGAATAGATAAACTTCCCTGCAGGGGTGCACCACATAGCCCAACACGCTTGATCCCATTTGGCCGGACACACTTTCCTGGGTCATGCCCGGCCTCGGAAGATCAACACGTCGCAGCCCCACCTAAGCACAACAGAGAGGTCAGCACGCCGGTCTAAACCTAAGCGCGCAGGGGTCTGGGCCCATCACCCTGAGCACACCTGCACGTTGCGTACGCGGCCGGAGAGCAGACCTAGCAACCTCCATTACAAAGGAAGTCACGTTACGCGGTCCAACCCGGCGCGCGCCGCTCAGTCACTGACGTCACGAAGGCTTCAGCTGATGCCACGATGTCGGGATACCCATAACTACTCCCGCGTAGGTGGTTAGTGCGTATAGACCAAATGGCCAGACTCAGATCAAATACCCAGATCTCGTTAAGCGTGTTAAGTATCCGCGAACGCCGACCAGGGCCAGGCCACCTCTCTCCTAGGTGGACTCAACCTGCCCTGTCGCTCCGCCTCAAAGTAACAGTCGGGGGCCGTCGGGAACCCAGGCCCACCTCTACCGGGATGGAGCCACCTGTCCCTTCAGCCCCCATCTCTGAACAGTATCACAGGTAATGTAACAGTGTAAAGTATATAGTATAAGTCCGCGATCACTTCCCGAAGTGATCACGGCCCAGTAGTATAGCATGGCAGACGGACAAGAGTGTAGGGCCACTGATGGAACACTAGCATCCTATACTAAGCAGTAGGATTGCAGGTAAAGGTATCAACAGCAGTATCAAAGACAGGCTATGCATCAGGATAGGAATAACGAAAGCAGTAACATGGTACACTACTCTAATGAAAGCAGTATAGAGGAGAGTAGGCGATATCTGGTGATCAAGGGGGGGGGGCTTGCCTGGTTGCTCTGGCAAGAGAGAGGGATCGTCAACTCCGTAGTCGAACGGGGCAGCAACAGCGTCGGTCTCGGTGTCTAGCGGAAGAAGAGGGGGAAGAAACAATGAATATTTAAGCAAGAAGATGCATAGTGATGCTTGACATGACAAGTAACGGCGTTAGAGGTGCCCTAACGCGGTATGGGATGATACCGGTGAAGGGAGGAAACATCCGGGAAAGTTTTCCCGGGGTTTCGAGTTTTCGAGCAGAGGAGCCGGAGGGGGAAAAGTTGCAAGTTTGATATGTTAGGAATGTGTAGCGGACGAACGGGCTGCGTATCCGGGTTCGTCTCGTCGTTTTGATCAACTTTCATGTTGAAAATATTTTAATTTGAGTTACAGATTAAAAGATATGATTTTCTAAAGTTTTAAATCAATTTTAGAATTTATTTAAATATTTTAATTCGAAAATTAAAGGTTAAATGCTATGGGTACACATAAGTGTACCCAGAGGTGTACACATGGGGCTGACTGGTGGGGACAGGGGGCTGACTCAATAGCCCAGTCAGCAGTCAAAGTTTGACCGTTGACTGGTCAACCTGACAGATGGGGTCCCTTGACTGGGTCAACTACACAGTAAGCAGTCAACAGTCCTCTTGACTTAGTCAACTAAAGTGTGGGTCCCACTGTCATTGACTATTAACTAACTAACTAAGTTAATTAGGTTAACTAGTGATTAGGTTAAACTAAACATAATTAATTAAGTTAATTAATTACTAAATTAATTAATTAATAATTATTTTTATTATATATTTATTTTTAATATTTTTATTTTTTTAATTCCTTTTTTTATAACGTTCCAGGGGCTGGGCCCCACGTGTCAATGGCCCAGAGGGCCATAGTGGGTTCGGGTGCTACGGGCGCCGCCCGAACAGGCGCACAGCCAGGGGCGCGCGAGGGGGGGGGGGTCGGCGGACCTCGCAGGTCGCCAGGTCGGCGCAGGCGAGGCCAGCACGGGCCGGCCGGTGAGTGAGCGGTGGCTGGCACGGCCACACGCGCATGGGCGTGCAGCAAAGATGCAGCAGGGGGACGCACGAGGCGCGATGCAGGAGGGCGCAAGGCACGGCGCAGACGGGCGCGAGGTGTGGCGCGGCTGTGGCACAAACAGGGCGGTGCCGGCGAGGTAGCAGGGAAGCAGCAGGCAGCAAGGCGATGAGCGACAGGGAAGGCGCGGGGAGCAGGAGGGAGACCATGGCGCGGTTGGCACGTGCTGTAACGAGGCGACGGGCGAACCAGAGCGGGGTCCGAGCGGCGTTAGGAAGGTGAGAGGGAAGGGGGATTTCCTCACCCCACGTTGCAGGGGAACAAGCGGCGAGGCTCGATGAAGCCTTCGGGGAGGAGGACGGGGACGTGCGCATCGATGGAGTCGAGGCGGAGGAGCTCCGGGTGGCGGCGAGAAGCGACGGCGGGGTCATCCTCGGGCGCTGGGGATGGCGGCGAGAAGCGACGGCGGGGTCATCCTCGGGCGCTGGGGATGGCGGCGTCGGGCGCGGTGGGGGCGATCCGAGGCGGTGAGGATGGAGTGGCGCCGGGCGACGGGGATCGGCTCGCTTGCCGATCCAGATCGGGACGAGGGCGATCCGGCGGAGGGGGCTCGGCGCGGCGGCGGGGTCCGGTGACGGCGTCGAACGTCGGGGCGCGGTGGCGTGGTAGAGGAGTGGCGACGGGTGGCGGTGCTAGGGACGATGGGGTCGGGGCGGTTTGCCCCGATCCAGAAACGGGGGGGAGTGGGAGGAGCGAGGGGGATCATGGGAGGAGGTGAGTGGGAGGAGTGAGGGGTTAGGGTTGCGGTCGGTCGGACCGAGGGGGGTTAGTAGGCTAGGGCATGGGGTGGACCGGCTTGGTGGCCTGGTGGGCCAAGGCCGTTTGGCCAAGTTGGGCCACGGCCGAGTGGGGGGGGGGCTCCTTTTCCTTTTTGTTAGTTTTCGGTTTTGTTTTCTTTTTCTTTTTTTTCTTATCTTATTTCTTTTCTGTTTTAATTCATTTTGAAGTACTTAGGCATTCTGTAAAAGCGTGGTCTCTTCACCATAAATATCTAGGCATTAATTGGCACATTCCGAACATTTTAGTTTTAACGTTTGAAAACTTTTATTGTTTGCATTTGTTTTAAATTTGAAATTCGAACTAGGTTTCGAACTAACGTGAGTTTATCCACAGTAACCGAGGTGACGTGGCATCATTAGCGGAGGTTCACTGTAGCTTCATTATCCGGGCGTCACAGCCAGGCCCATGTAATTTCGAAATACTTAAGTATAGGCTATTTTTAGAGTCCGTATGTGTGGGGAAACAAGAGTTAGGGTTGGTTTCGGACCCCACCCTCAAGGGCCACGAAATTCCCTCCTCTTCCTCCATATATACAGCCCTTAGGGCGTCATTTAGACTTTGGGTTTTGTTTAGATCAAAAGTTCGCCATAGCTGCAACTTCGCGTACTTCGTTTGTGTTCAACGACCAGACCAAGGCGTCACAGAACCCCACCTTCATTAATAAAGCTTTCCTCTTATATTCGCAATATCCAGATTGCAATCTTAGTTTCTTGCTTGTTCTTCGTTTGCTCGCAGGAAACATGCCCTCGTGGTCAGGTTGATCGTGCTCCGGCATGGTCATTAACCCTCGGAAGTTGGTTTAGCGATTTCTAAGGCGCGACTTCTCGCACGTTCGTAGTCGGATCATCAAGGTCGACTCCCACAGAAACGATAGCCACCATCTCATCGAAACATCGGGACACCTTTGCCTCTCTCACTTAGCTTTTCAAGTTCTTGCTTCTTTTGAAGATATTCATAAGAAAGCTTCTCATGATCAGATAAGAGAGTGTTATGATGACCTTGAAGGTTATCAAACCTGGTATGAAGTCTCTGAAGATTTTTAGTTAAGGCTTTAGTGCGATCCATTTCTTCACCCAACATATCATCACTTTTGTCTAGCATGTTTTGAACCTTTTCAAAATCCTTTTGTTGTTGCACAGCAATCTTAGCAAGTTTAGAGTAGCTAGGCTTAAGATTTTCATCAGATTCATCCTCACTAGATTCAGAGGAGGCGTATTTGAGTACATTGGCACCTTTTGCCATGAAGCAATAGGTGGGAGCGTAGTCATCACTGCCTTCATCAGCCTTGTTGGTGAGATCACTTTCTTCAGCGTTGAAGATGGATTTGCTGACGAATGCAGTGGCGAGGCCTAGGCTCGCCACACCAGACTCAGAATCATCAGATTCCTCTTCTGCTTCATTTTCTTCAGATTCAGCCTCAGAGTCCATTTCCTTGCCAATGAATGCCCGAGCCTTCTTGGAGCTGCTCTTATTGTGAGATGAAGACTTTGAGGATTTTGATGATGAAGATTTTGAGGACTTCTTCTTTTTCTTCGCATCATCAGAACTGTAATCCTTGTATTTCTTCTTCTTTGATTCCTTGTCTGTGACGCCCGGGTAGTTACGCTACAGTAACCCTATGCTAATGATGCCACGTCACCACGATTATTGTTGATAGTCTTGCGATGATTCAAATCCCGTTCAAAATTCAAAATTGAAATAAAGTCAAACAATAAAAGTTTTTCAAATTTTAAAACAAAAATGTTCGGGAGATGCCATATTTTCCATAAGTCAATATGGTGTAATAAACACAATTTTATAAAATTCCTAAATATTTTAAAATGACTTAAACAAAAAAGAGTAATAAATAAAAGAAAAGGAAAAAACAAACATAAAACAAAAAAAGAGAAGACCCCCCTGGGCTGTGGCCCAACTGCGCCAACCCACCAAGCCCAGCCGGCCAGCCCCCCACTCCCTTATCCCCACTCCCCCAGTAACCCTAACCACACGACCTCCGCCACCACTCCCCCACTCCTCCTCCCACAATCCCGATCTGGATCGGGACCCCGACGCCGCCCAACGCCTCCCATCGCCCCTCACCACCATGTCGGACCCTCCTCGACCCCTCACCTCTCTCTCCTTCCCCCCTCATGGATCTGGTCGAGGCAACCAAAGCCCTGCGCCCGCGCCGACGCCGGACACCGTCAAAGCCGGGCGCGCCCCCTCGCCGGCGCCGCCTCCCCACCGGATTGCCGCCTCTCCGTCCTCCTCCTCGTCTCCTCCTCGCCAGACCACCCCGCGCATGCTGCCTGGACCCTACACGCCCCGTGAGCACCTCTCCTCCTTCTTCCCTGGATTCCCGCTCGTCGACCGCGGCCATGGCCGTCGTGCGCACGCGCGTTCGCACTCCCGCGACCACTCACCACGCCCCCTGCTACTGGTGCGCCCCGGCTCCCCTACTGGTGCTCCTTTGCCGCCCGCATGCCCGCTCTTCGTCGGACCCGCACTCCGTCTCCCCCACGTCGGCCGGCCACCACGGCCGCCTTGGCCACTAGCTCGGCCCCGCCGCACTCCCTGTGGGCGAGCGCTCCCCCAGGCGCCCGTCTCCCGTGCGCATCCACCGCTGTGGCCGCGCCCGCTCTGCCGCTAGGGCCGCCCCCTGCTCCCCTCGCCCCACTCCGGCACCGCCGCCCTGCTGCCGCTTGTGCGGTGGCCGCCGGCAACCTCGCCCCGCACTGGGCGGGATGCGCCCCTGCGCCCATCCCTGGCCGGCGCCGTGCCCCGCCGTGGCCGCCTGTGCCCACGCCTGCTTGCCCCTGGGCGTGCACCAGAACGGGGCACACCCGTAACCCGTCGCCCGCGCCCTGTTTGGCCTCTGGGCCAATGACAAACAGGGCCCACGCCCCTGAGAACGAAAAAAAAGAAAGGAATTAAAAAACAATAATAATTAATTAATTAATTAATTAAGTAGTATAGCATGGCAGACGGACAAGAGTGTAGGGCCACTGATGGAACACTAGCATCCTATACTAAGCAGTAGGATAGCAGGTAAGGGTAACAACTGTAGCAACAATGACAGGCTATGCAACAGAATAGGATTAACCGAAAGCAGTAACATGCTACACTACTCTAATGCAAGCAGTATAGAGAAGAATAGGCGATATGTGGTGATCAAGGGGGGGGGGCTTGCCTGGTTGCTCAGACAAGAAGGAGGGGTCGTCAACACCGTAGTCGATCACAGGGGGTACCGGCAGCGGTCTCGGGGTCTACCGGAAAAAGTAACGGAGGGGGAACACAATAAATAACAGAGCAATGAAATGTAACAAAAAGCAAGAAGCGGTAATACGTTGTGCTAGAGGTGACCTAACGTAGGGATAGGTGATACCGGCGAAGGGGGGAGACATCCGGGAAAGTATCCCCGGTGTTTTGCGTTTTCGGGCAGAGGAGCCGGAGGGGGAAAGTTGCGAGTTTGATATGTTAGGGGTGCGTGGCGGACGAACGGGCTGCGTATCCGGGTTCGTCTCGTCGTTCTGAGCAACTTTCATGTACAAAATATTTTCATCCGAGTTACGGATTAAAAGATATGACTTTCTAATGATTTTATTAAATTCTGGAATTTAATTAATTATCTAATTTAATTCGAAAATGGAATTATGACATCAGCATGATGTCATGCTAACGTCTGCAGTCAACAGTGGTTGACTGGTCAACCTGACCAATGGGTCCCACTGGTCAGTGACACATTTTAATTAAGCATATTAATTAACCTAATTAGTATTAATTAGGGGTTGGCCCGAGTGTCATACTAATTAATTAGCTAATTAACTAAATAGATTAATTAGATAACTAATGTTTAATTAGTTTAATTAATCAGAATTAATTATGTTAATTAATTAATTAATTAGTATCGGTACAACCAAGCAGGTGGACTAGTGGGCCCAATGCCTGTGACCACCGCGCTATGTGTCATGTGACCAGGTAGGTACACTCACCGACGACGACCAGGAGTAGTTAGGAGGACCCCAGGCAGGAGGCCTGCGCATCTTTCGATTGTATCCCAGTTTGTGCTAGCCATCTTATGGCAAACTTGTTTAACTTATGTCTGTACTCAGATATTGTTGCTTTCGCTGACTCGTCTATGATCGAGCACTTGTATTCGAGCCCTCGGGGCCCCTGGCTTGTATTATGATGCTTGTATGACTTATTTATGTTTTAGAGTTGTGTTGTGATATCTTCCCGTGAGTCCCAGATCTTGATCGTACACATTTGCGTGCAAGATTAGTGTATGATTGAATCGGGGGCGTCACATTTTCCCACTGAGGACAATCTTGAATGTAATGTCCTGGTTTCTTGCACTTGTGACAAAGCCTCTTCTTATAGTCACTGGATGAGGGATCGTTGCTCCTTGAGGGTTTTCCAAATCGACCACGTCTTGAGAACTTCTGGAATTTCTTCACTAGCAGTGCTAGATCATGACTCGGTTCTTCGGGGTCACCAAGGCTGCTACCAGAGTCTTCATCTTTGGACTCAGATACGACCTTGGCCTTCAGTGCACGTGATCTGCCATAGCTCGAACCATAGAGATCTCTCTTCTCAGCAAGCTGGAACTCATGAGTGTTTAGCCTCTCGAGGATATCAGCGGGGTCAAGTGACTTGTAATCAGCACGCTCTTGTATCATCAGTGCCAGAGTATCAAATGAGGAATCAAGCGATCTCAGCAATTTCTTCACCACCTCATGGTCGGTGATGTCAGTGGCACCAAGTGCTTGCAGCTCATTTGAAATGTGAGTGAGGCGATCGAAGGTTTGCTGAACATTTTCATTGTCGAGTCTTTTGAAGCGGTTGAAGAGATTGCGAAGAACATCAACTAGAGAGTCACGCTGAGTTGAAACTCCTTCATTGACCTTGGACAGCCTATCCCAGATAAGCTTAGCAGTTTCCAAAGCACTCACTCTACCATACTGTCCTTTACTCAGATGGCCACATATGATATTCTTCGCTTGGGAATCGAGTTGCTTGAATCTCTTCACATCGGTAGCGTTCAGTGAGGGTGAGATGGAGGGAACACCATTTTCCACAACGTACCAGAGATCGTTATCAATTGCCTCAAGATGCATTCACATCTTATTCTTCCAGTAGGGGTAGTCCGTCCCACCGAAGGTAGGACACCCAGCAGAGACCTTGATCATACCTGCGGTCGACATAACTAAAACTCCAGGCGGTTAAACCAAAATCACACAGAACAAGGGAGTACCTTGCTCTGATACCAATTAAAAGTGCGTTATATCGACTAGAGGGGGGTCAATAGGCGATTTTTTATGAAATTCTTCACTGAGGAATTTGCTGGTGAGGAAATTCCTTAGTGAAGAACTACTAGCAGCGGAATAAGTACTCAGATGAAAACATAACAGAATCCAAGCATAGTCATTATGATGAGATGAAGACAAACATAGAGTACAGAAAGCGTAAACATAGGATAACACTAGATGAAGACAAAACAGACTGAAGAAATTGAACTGAGGAAATTGAGAAAGTCTTCAGTCAAAGTCTTCAAACACAGATATGAACAAACATGCAACACAGTAATGAGGAAATGAAAGTGTTGAGGAAATAGAACCAGTCAGCTTGGTGAAGACAATGATTTGGTAGACCAGTTCCAACTGCTGTCTCAGTTGTACGTCTGGTTGGAGCAGCTGAGTATTTAAACTCGAGGACACCTAGTCCCGGACACACAGTCCTCACCGTATTCTCCTTGAGCTAAGGACACACAGTCCTCGCCCAATCACTCATGGTAAGTCTTCAGGTGACTTCCAAACCTTCACAAACTCGGTCACTCAGCGATCCACAATTCCTCTTGGATGCTCTAGACCTTGACGCCTAACCGTCTGGAAGAAGCACAGTCTTCAAAGGTAACAAGCGTTGGATCCACGCAGGATCAATCTCTTCAGTGATGCTCAATCACTTTGGGTTTGTAGGTGTTTTGGGTTTGGGTTTGGATTTTCCTCACTAGATGATTTTCGCTCAAAGTCCTCGGAGGATGGGTTGCTCTCAAATGCAAAGTGTCAAGTTCTTGCGGAGCAGCCAACCAGCTAGTGGTTGTAGGGGGCGGCTATTTATAGCCTAGGGAGCAGCCCGACATGATAAGACATAAATGCCCTTCAATGATATGACCGTTGGATGGATAAGATATTTTGGAACAGCTGGCGCGTAGCACAGCAACGGTCGGAAATTTGAGGTACAAATTCCTCAGGGCTATCATGTTCCTCACTGTGTAGGCAATTCGCACTGGCAAATTCCTAACTCCTCAGTCAGAGCAAAGTCCTAAGTAACCAGAAGAACTGCGTCTCTGTCACTGAAGAAATTGACTGAACTGTATGAGATTTCCAATGGCTTCACTCGAAGGGATTGGTAGGTGTAGGATTTGAGATGAGCATCACATGGAAATTTTCTCCTTAGTATTTCCTCGACCCCCTTTAACAGTACGGTGTTTCCTATGACTCAAGAAAGAGAAAATGAAACTACGAAAACAAAAGTCTTCACGCTTCATGTGCCTCGAATGAATACCAAGTCTTTAAGGTCACACCTTCTTCACTTTCAAAGTCTTCAGAAAGTCTTCAGTATATCAAAGTCTTCAGTCGAAGAACTTCATTTTTAGGGGTCGACTTTCTCTGTAAATATCAAACTCCTCATAGACTTATACACCTGTGTACACTCATAAACACATTAGATACTTAACCTATAAGTCTTCAATACACCAAAATCACTAAGGGGCACTAGATGCACTTACAGGAGGACTGTGGCATACCGCAAAATGGAGGAAACATACTTGTGTTGGAGCGCTACGGTTGAAACGGGGGTCCTGTTCATCGGGAGGGGTGTGGCGTACCACAAAATGGGACTCCACGAGATACTATTCATCTCCACCGTCGACCTCCTCCAGCCTCCACCGGCTACTGTTCATCCACCGTCGACCTCCTCCAGCCTCCACCTGTGAGTGTTCATCCACGGGCTCCTGTTCATCCAGCCTCCACCGGCTACTGTTCAACCGGCCCTCTCCATGGGGTCCTGTTCAACCACCCCTCCACGGGCTACTTTCATCCAGCCCTCCACCGGCTACTGTTCAACCAGCCCTCCACCGGCTACTATTCAACCTTCCCTCCACGGGGTCCTGTTCATCCAGCCCTCCATGGGGTCATGTTCATCCACCCCCCAACTGGCTCGATCGATCAGGGTCCTGTTCATCTAGCGGCAACACCACGGGGTCCTGTTCATCCACCCCCACTAGTAACTGTTCATTCAACCCCTCAACAATGCTCACTGTTCATCCAGAGGCAGCATCGATCGGCTTCAGTTAGTAGTAGTAGCGACGGAATCGATCGCTCAGGTTCAGTTAACAGCCATCGATCGATCGCTCGAGTTCAGTCATGCGTAGCCTGCAGTGCAATCAGTTGGGTTCAGTAGGTGAACGCCTCGCTCGGGTTCAATTAGAGCCCAACGCCTCGCACCCACGCGCGTACGTGTACGAGAGAAACGTGCATTGCTCGGCCCCCGACCACCCACCATAACCGGAAACTCCCTGATATTTTCCTCGCCCTCGCTTCTACCATGATTTTTTCCGTCATGGACGGCCCAAAGAATGTCACGCAGCTACGTCTCCGGCCCGCCCAGGATGAAAAGCCGGAGTAGGGTATTACAACGCAAGGTGGCCCGAACCAGGATAAATCTCTGTGTCTCTCGCTCTTTGGGTTCGTCGGGCTAGGCTGTGGAATCATTGGGCCGGCAGGTTAGGGAGAAGAAGTTCTTCGTACGCACCCCAGTGTTTGAACCTCACAAGGGTCTGCAGAGCCCTGAATTCGACATTTTACGCGCCAGGTAGGGGTGCGTCGAAGTATTCCTTCCGTCGACCAACTCTCCGCGGGTTCACTTTCTCCATGGAGGATGCTCGTCGAGCCAGTGCCGAGCGCCAAGCTGCCCTTGCCGCTCACGTCGCCCAGATGGCGCCCGTAGGTGGAACTCCCCGTCGCTCTCCATCACCCGCCGCCAACGCTGCCACCGGCCCGGCGGAGCACGAGTGGCAAGCCTCGTTGCTGCACCCTTCCGTGCGGTGGGACGGACGCACCACCACCCCATCGTTGACTCCGGTCGGCTTGTTGAAAGTGCAACTATCCCTGGGTGGTTTTGGTAATTCCTAACAACATATAGCTCATTGAGCTAACATTATTCCAAGATTAATATTTCAGGAAAATCTCAATGAATGACATGGCATGGATGAGGAAAGTGGACCCCTCAAAATACTAAGGACAAAAAGTTTGGCTCAAGATTAAAGCTCAAGACTCTACATTTTATATTTTAGTGATCCAAGATCACATTGAGTCTACAGGAAAAGCCAATACTATCAAGGAGGGATGAGGTGTTTCTTAACGAGGTTCTTGCTTCATAGTGCTTAGTGATATGCTCCAAAACCCTCAACTATCTTCCCACATCCACATATGACTTAAACCAAAAGTCAAACTCGGCCCCACCGATTCTTTCTATCCGGCGCCACCGAGTTCAGATGTCATAGCCACTGCCACAAACCTTAGGCAAATCGGTTTCACCTATAGGGATCTCGGTCTCACCAAGATGGGATTGTAATATCTCTGGTTCCCTTCGTAACGTTTTGGTCCTACCGAGATGAGCGGATCGGTCCCACCGAGATTGCAATGTAAACTCTCGGTTTCCCTACTGTAACATTTTGGTCTCACCGAGATGAGCGGATCGGTCCCACCGAGTTTACCTGACCAACTCTCTGGTTAGCTTATTACCAAAATCGGTCCCACCGAGTTTGTGTAATCGGTCTCATCGAGATTACGTTATGCCCTAACCCTAACCATATCGGTCCTACCGAGTTGCATCTCAGTCCCACCGAAAATCCTAACGATCACTAGGTTTACTAAATCGGTCCGACCGAGTTTCTCAATTCGGTCTCACCGAGATTGGTAAATTGTGTGTAACGGTTAGATTTTGTGTGGAGGCTATATATACCCCTTCACCCACTCTTCATTCGTGGAGAGAGCCATCAGAACATATCTACACTTCCAATACACATTTTCTGAGAGAGAACCACCTACTCATGTGTTGAGGCCAAGATATTCCATTTCCACCATATGAATCTTGATCTCTAGCCTTCCCCAAGTTGCTTTCCACTCAAATCATCTTTCCACCAAATCCAAATCCTGTGAGAGAGAGAGTTGAGTGTTGTGGAGACTATCATTTGAAGCACAAGAGCAAGGAGTTCATCATCAGCACACCATTTGTTACTTCTTGGAGAGTGGTGTCTCCTAGATTGGCTAGGTGTCCCTTGGGAGCCTTCGACAAAATTGTGGAGTTGAACCAAGGAGTTTGTAAGGGCAAGGAGATCGCCTACTTCGTGAAGATCTACCGCTAGTGAGGCAAGTCCTTCGTGGGCGATGGGCATGATGGAATAGACAAGGTTGCTTCTTCGTGGACCCTTCGTGGGTGGAGCCCTCCGTGGACTCGCGCAACCATTACCCTATGTGGGTTGAAGTCTCCATCAACGTGGATGTACGATAGCACCACCTATCGGAACCACGACAAAAAAATCCATGTCTCCAATTGCGTTTGAATTCTGCAAACCCTTCCCTTTACATTCTTGCAAGTTGCATGCTTTACTTTCCGCTGCTCATATGCTCTTTGCATGCTTGCTTGAATTGTGTTAAGATTGCTTGACTTGTGCTAAGATAGCTAAAATCTGCCAAAGACTAAAAATGGGAAAAGGATAGTTTTTAATTGGTCAAGTAGTCTAATCACCCCCCCTCTACACATACTTTCGATCCTACAAGTGGTATCAGAGCTTTGGTCTCCATTTGCTTTGATTTCCAAAGCTTTTGGTGGTCATAGCCTTGGTTTCACAACCTAGGAGAGTATGGCGTCTAGCGAGGGAAATTATCACCGTAGAGGTCCTTACTTTGATGGTACTAATTTTGCTAGTTGGAAGCATAAGATGAAAATGCATATTCTTGGACATAACCCTCTTGCATATCTTAAGGACTGAGATATAATATACCCCTCTTCTTCGGAGTGGGTTTAGCCGGTGGTTCAGGAAGAGTCCAATCATCATAATTTTTCAATATGTTATTCAATAATTCTTCAGCTTGTCCTACAGTTCGTTCCCTGAAAACACAACCAGCACAACTATCTAGGAAGTCCCTAGAAGCATCAGTTAGTCCATTATAGAAGATATCAAGTATTTCATTTTTCTTGAGAGGATGATCAGGCAAAGCATTAAGTAACTGGCAAAGCGTCCCCCAAGATTGTGGGAGACTCTCTTCTTTAGTTTGAACAAAGTTAAATATTTCCTGTAAGGTAGCTTGTTTCTTATAAGCAGGAAAATATTTTTCAGAGAAGTAATAAATCATATCCTGGGGACTGCGCATAGAACCAGGAGCAAGAGTATTGTACCAAGCTTTAGCATCACCCTTTAATGAGAAAGGAAATAATTTGAGAATAAAGCAGTAGCGAGTTTTCTCATCATGAGTAAAAAGGGTGGCCGTATCATTCAACTTAGTAAGATGTGCCACAACAGTTTCAGTTTCATAACCATGGAAAGGATCAGATTCAACCAAAGTAATTAACTCTGGGTCGACAGAAAATTCATAATCCTTATCATCAATAAAGATAGGTGAAGTAGCAAACTTAGGATCACATTTCATTCTAGCATTTAGAGATTTTTCTTTATACTTGTGTAATAATTTCTCTAGATCATCTCTATCCTTACAAGCAAGGATATCTCTAGTTGTTTCTTCACTCATAACATAACCTTCCAGTACCTTAGGCAATTCATATCTAGGAAGCTTAGTCTAGCAAGTGTTTCAGGAGTTTTAGTTTCAAGTTCATCATCAAATTCAACAACATCATGTTGTATTACTCTAGCAATTTGTTCATCAAGAAATTCACCAAGTGGCACATCATCATTATCAAGCAAGGTACTAGCATCATCATAAGCATCATTCATAGTAGAAGTAGCATCATTAATAACTTGTGACATATTAGAATTAATAGCATGTGGTGGTGTTGCAAGTTTACTCATAACTGAAGGTGAATCTAAAGCAGAACTGGATGGCAGTTTCTTACCTCCCCTCGTACTTGAGGGAAATATCTTAGTCTTAGGGTCCTTCAGATTCTTCATAGTGATAATATGATAATAATCCCAAGTGACTTAGCTATAGCTATGCTCCCCGGCAACGGCGCCAGAAAAAGGTCTTGATAACCCACAAGTATAGGGGGTCGCAACAGTTTTCGAGGGTAGAGTATTCAACCTGAATTTATAAATTTGAAACAAGGGGAGCCAAAGAATATTTGAAGGTATTAGCAACTGAGTTGTCAATTCAACCACACCTAGAGATTAATTATCTACAGCAAGTAATCAGTAGCAAAGTAATATGATACTTTTGATAGTAGTGACAACAGTAACAGTAACGGTAATAGTGATAGCAGTAATTTTGTAGCAAGTGTAACAGTGATGATACCAGTAGTAACTTAGCAGAACAATAAAAGATAAATTCGTAGGCATTGGATCGGTGACTTGTTGGATAATATTCATCATGAGACAGTTATAACCTAGGGCGATACGACACTAGCTCCAGTTCATCAATATAATGTAGGCATGTATTCCGTAAATAGTCATACGTGCTTATGGAAAGAACTTGCATGACATCTTTTGTCCTACCCTCCCGTGGCAGCGGGGTCCATATTGGAAACTAAGGGATATTAAGGCCTCCTTTTAATAGAGAACCGGAACAAAGCATTAACACGCAGTGAATACATGAACTCCTCAAACTACGGTAATCACCGGAAGAAGTCCCGGTTATTGTCATTTCGGGGTTACCGGATCATAACACATAGTAGGTGACTATAACTTGCAAGATCGAATCTAGAACATGGATATAATGATGCTAACATAAATGGTTCAGATCTGAGTTCATGGCACCCGGGCGCAAAGTGACAAGCATTAAGCATGGCAAAGTCATAGCAACATCAATCTTAGAACATAGTGGATACTAGGGATCAAGCCCTAACAAAACTAACTCGATTACATGATGAATCTCATCCAACTCCTCACCGACCAGCGAGCCTACAAAGGAATTACTCACTTCTGGTGGGGAGCATCATGGAATTGGCGATGGAGAAGGGCTGATGACGACGAAGAACGAAGATCCCCCCTCTCTAGAGCCCCAAACGGACTCCAGATCTGCCCTCCCGAGGAAGAACAGGGCTTGGCAGCAGCTCCTTCTCGTGGACTGCGATAATTCTTTCTCCCTGATTTTTTTCTGAAATAATGTGATTTTATAGCTTTGTTTTTAGGGTCAGCGGGGCCACCAGGTGGGGACAACCCACCTGGGCGCGCCAGGAGAGGGGGGCGCCCTGGTGGGTTGTGCCCACCCAGGTGCCCCTCTCCGGTAGGTCTTGGCTCTAGAAATTCTTATTTATTATATAAAAATAACTTGCAAAGTTTTGTTCCATTCCGAGAACTTTTATTTCTGCACAAAAACAACACCATGGTAGTTCTACTGAAAACAGCGTCAAATCATACAAGTTAGAGTCCAAAACAAGAGAAAAAGTGTTAGAAAAAGTAGATACGTTGGAGACGTATCAGGTGGAGAGGACGAGGAGATCGACGTCGACGAGTGGAGGAGTGTCTTCCCGAATGACCCCGACGACGGCATCGGCCTGGACTCGGCTCGCGGCACACCGTACCTGACGAGGAAGGATTGGCTCGACCTCTACTTCAACCGAAAGTAGTTTAGCTTAGTTTAAATTTATGTTTTATGTTTGGTTATGCAAAACTATCTATGTTTAGGTTTGAATGCATGCTACTTTCGGTTGAACCTTCTTTGAACTTGATCAAATTGAATTTTACAATGTGAAGTTTAGGGGATCGACCAGAAACAGCCAAAAATTGCTGGAGTATATATATCCACTAAGGATTTTAGTCTGTTAACTTTTAAAGGATCGGCTGGAGATGGCCGTATGCCTTGTTTATTTCAGTTCTTCACAATGTGATGCTCTATATGTGCAACTATTTGTCGTGTTGTTCAATTTCATCAATAACAGTTTCAACAATACCACTATAAATTACGATATTTGGTTGTTGTTAAGGATGTTGCAGTTAACATGCCTTTTTCTTTTTTAACAATAACTAGTGTACTTTAGATCTGCACAATACCAGTTTGAATGACTATTTGTTTGTTTTTAAATGTTATGCCTGATGCAGTTAACACACCTTTGCACTTCTTGTTTTGCTTAACTAGCGTGCTTAAGCCTACACACTGAAGCTATCATTTGTAGATTATGTTGTCTACCATGGATATATTTGGTTGATGTTTAGGCTGTTGTGCTTAACATGCCTTTATATGTACTCATACAGGACAATATTGAGAACAGTGCTATTTTCCATCGAGGTTAGTTTCATCGCATTGCTTATATGTTCACTGTTCAGGATATTGGTAGCTGGTACCATATAGCCTGGGGGCTGATAAGGGATTAATCATCGAATCGGACATTTCACTGAATATATATATATATATATATATATATATATATATATATATATATATATATATATATATATGTAACCCATTTATCAGTAGGTTAACTAGGGTCATATTTAATATATCTGAGGCTACATAGCAACATGCATTGTACTGAATGACTAAATATGCAATCCCAGGCTACATAGCAACAAGGAACAGTGTTATCTTAATGTTCTGATGATGTCTAGATATACATGTAATAAAATCTTATATAATGGGATGGAGGGAGTGTTGTACTACATCATTTTGCAATTGTTGTTTAGCTTCTAATATTAACTTGGTTCTTTTAGGTACATATGTCATTGCCAAAGATCCACACTTCGACCCTTTCTGCGTATGGGGCGATGAGAAATTCATGAACCAGCATCAAGTGAGGAAACTGATAAAGATTGTTATTAAAATGGGTCAAAAGATGTCAACCGAACTATTTGATTACACTTTATGCAAGACAACAGTGAACTGCGGGATGGTAAGTAAGAACCATGTAGCCTTCCGAAAGTGCAACTATCCCTGTGTGGTTTTGGTAATTCCTAACAACATATAGCTCATTGAGATAATGCTATTTCAAGCTAAATATTTCAGGAAAGCTCAATGATTGGCATGGCATGGATTCGAAATGTGGAGCCCTCAAAATGCTAAGGACAAAAGATTGGCTCAAGCTCTAAAGCTCAAGACTCTACATTTTACTTTTAGTGATCCAAGATCACATTGAGTCCATAGGAAAAGCCAATACTATTAAAAGGGGATGAGGTGTTGCTTAATGGGTTACTTGCTCAAAATGCTTAGTGATATGCTCCAAAAACCCTCAACTACTTCCTCATATCCACATATGTCCCAAACCAAAAGTCAAACTCGCCCCACCGAAACTTCCTATCCGGCGCCACCGAGTTCATCTGTCATAGCCACTGCCACAAAACCCTAGTCATTTCGGTCTTACCGGTAGGGATCTCGGTCTCACCGAGATCAGATTGCAAACTCTCTGTTTCCCTTTGCAACGTTTTGGTCCAACCAAGATGAGCGATCAGTCCCATCGAGTTCACAATGCAAACTCTCTGTTTCCCTTTCGTAATGTTTTAGTCTCACCGAGATGAGCGAATCGGTCCCACCGAGTTTGCCTGACCAACTCTCTGGTTAGCTTATTACCAAAATCGGTCCCATCGAGTTTGTGTAATCGGTCTCACCGAGATTACATTATGCCCTAACCCTAATGAAGTCGGTCCCACCGAGTTGACATGTCGGTCCCACCGAAAAGCCTAACATTCACATTTTGAACTAAATTGGTCTGACCGAGTTTCATTATTCGGTCCCACCGAGTTTGGTGATTTGTGTGTAATGGTTAGATTTTGTGTGGAGGCTATATATACCCCTCCACCCACTCTTCATTCGTGGAGAGAGCCATCAGAACATGCCTACACTTCCATCATACATTTTCTGAGAGAGAACCACCTACTCATGTGTTGAGGTCAAGATATTCCATTCCAACCATATGAATCTTGATCTCTAGCCTTCTCCAAGTTGCTTTCCACTCAAATCATTTTTCCACCAAATCCAAATCTGTGAGAGAGAGTTGAGTGTTGGGGAGACTATCATTTGAAGTACAAGAGCAAGGAGTTCATCATCAACACACCATCTATTACCTTTTGGAGAGTGGTGTCTCCTAGATTGGTTAGGTGTCACTTGGGAGCCTCCGTCAATATTGTGGAGTTGAACCAAGGAGTTTGTACGGGCAAGGAGATCGCCTACTTCGTGAAGATCTACCCTAGTGAGGCAAGTCCTTCGTGGGCGATGGTCATGGTGGGATAGACAAGGTTGCTTCTTCGTGGACCCTTCCTGGGTGGAGCCCTCCGTGGAGTCGCGCAACAGTTACCCTTCGTGGGTTGAAGTCTCCATCAACGTGGATGTACGATAGCACCTCCTATCGAAACCACGCCAAAAATATCCGTGTCTACATTGCGTTTGCTCCCTCCAAACTCCTCCCTTTACCTTCATGTGCAATGTTTTACATTCCGCTACTATACTCTTAGACTTGCATGTGTAGGTTGTTTACTTGACAAGTGCTAAGTTGCTAAAATCTGCCAAGACTTAAAATTGGGAAAAGGCTAGATTTTATTTGGTCAAGTAGTCTAATCACACACCCCCCCTCTAGACATACTTTCGATCCTACAAGTGGTATTAGAGCTTTGGTCTCCATTTGCCTTTATTTCCATAGCTTTTGGTGATCATAGCCTTGGTTTCACAACCTAGGAGAGTATGACGTCTAGCGAGGGAAATTACCACTATAGAGGTCCTTACTTTGATGGTACTAATTTTGCTAGTTGGAAGCACAAGATGAAAATGCATATACTTGGACATAACCCCGTCGTTTGGGCTATTGTGTGTATTGGCTTGCAAGGTGAATTCTTCGATGGGAAAGAACCAAACTGTGAAGCCACCGCGGAAGAGTTGAAAATGCTGCAATACAACGCTCAAGCTTGTGATATCCTCTTCAACAGATTGTGCCCCGAAGAATTCAACAAAATCAGCCGTCTTGAGAATGCAAAGGAAATTTGGGATACTTTGATTGATATGCATGAAGGTACCGACTCCGTCAAGGAATCCAAGTTGGATGTGCTTCAAAGTCAACTTGACAAGTTCAAAATGAAGGGTGGTGAAGGTGTCGCTGAAATGTACTCTAGGCTTGCTTTCATCACAAATGATATTGACGGCTTAGGAAGTGAAGAGATGACCGATAGATTCGTCATCAAGAAGATCCTAAGAGCCTTGGATGGAAAATATGATACCGTGTGCACATTGATCCAAATGATGCCCAATTACAAAGATCTCAAGCCAACGGAAGTCATTGGAAGAATTGTTGCTCATGAGATGTCACTTAAGGATAAGGAAGAGCTTCACAACAAGTCAAGCCATGCTTACAAAGCCTCATGTGATGCTCCCACATCATTAAGTGAGAAACAAACCTTCAATGAAGAATTGAGCCTAATGGTGAAGAATTTCAACAAGTTCTACAAGAGTAGAAGCAAGGAAAGAAGTTCCAAGTCAAGGCCCTACAATGACAAAAGGTCTTCAAGTCGTGAGCGAAATTGCTACATATTGTGGAAGACTCGGACACTACTCCAATGAGTGTATGGCTCCCTACAAAAGAAGAGAAGATTCTCCGAAAAGAAGAAGTAGAAGAGAAGAATCACCACCAAGAGAGAGAAGTAGAGATGATCGTTATGAACGTAGAACCTCTCGGAGAAGCAAGGATTCGGAAAGGAAGGACAAATCATCAAAGAGCTACACAAAATGAAGACATGAAGCTCATGTTGGTGAATGGGTATCCAGATATGACTCCGACCATCACTCCGAAAGAAGTTATCACTCCGACTCTGAATATACTCAAGATGAAGGTGTTGCCGGTCTAGCACTTCTGTCAACCAACTCCTACGACATATTTGACTCACCAAATGAAGGAATTGGAAGATGCTTCATGGCTAAAGGCCCAAAGGTATCACACCCCGAGTATGTTGATTTCAATAGTGATGAAGATGATTTGCTAGGTGATGATGATTTACTTGTTGACAAATCTAGTTATGAAAACTATGATCAACTTGATATTAATCATGATAATCAAGATAAAACGAATGATGATGATAAGAAGGAGGTTGAGCGTCTAACTAAAGAACTAAACACTCTTAAGTTAGCTCATGAAACTACCTTCGAAGATCATCGAGAACTTTTAAGGACTCATGAGAAGCTATGCTTTGAAAAGCTCAACCTTGAGCAAGAGCATGAGTTCTTAAAAGCAATCAATGATGATCTTCGCAACAAAAGTTCTTCTTACATTGCCAAGCATTTACTCTTGTCTACTTACATGCCACAAGTAAAATCTAGCAACAAGAGCAAGAAAGATTCTTCATCTAGTAGTAACAATAATCATGCTAAATCCAATGTTGTTGCTTCTAGTAGTTCTCTTGATTCCACTAATGATTCTCTTAGCCAAGTTATAGTTGAGCAAGAAAATAGCTTATTGAGGGGAATTATAGAGAAGGGTGTTTACAAGAGCCTTGCCGGAAGTAAGCAATTTGAGGAAATTGTACGCAAGTGTAAGTGCATCTAGTGCCCCTTAGTGATTTTTGTGTATTGAAGACTTATAGGTTAAGGATCTAATGTGTTTATGAGTGTACACAGGTCTATAAGTCTATGAGGAGTTTGATATTTACAGGGAAAGTCGACCCCTAAAAATGAAGTTCTTCGACTGAAGACTTTGACATTCTGAAGACTTTCTGAAGACTTTGAAAGTAAAGAAATTGGTGTGACCTTGAAGACTTGGTATTCATTCGAGGAACATGAAGCATGAAGACTTTTGTTTTCGTAGTTTCATTTTCTCTTTCTTGAGTCATAGGAAACACCGTACTGTTAAAGGGGGTCGAGGAAATACTAAGGAAAAATTTCCATGTGATGCTCAACTCAAAATCCTACACCTACCAATCCCTTCGAGTGAAGCCATTGGAAATCTCATACAGTTCAGTCAATTTCTTCAGTGACATAGACGAAGTTCTTTTGGTCTCTGGGGAATTTGTTCTGACTGAGGAGTTAGGAATTCGCCAGTGCGGATTGCCTATACAGTGAGGAACATGATAGCCCTGAGGAATTTGTACCTCAAATTTCCGACCATTGCTGTGTTGCGCGCCAGCTGTCCCAAAATATCTGATCCACCTAACGGTCATATATTGAAGGGAATTTATGTCTTATCATGTCGGGCTGCTCCCTAGGCTATAAATAGCCACCCCCTACAACCACTAGCTGGTTGGCTGCTCCGCAAGAAACTGACACTTGTCATTTGAGAGCATCCCATCCTCCGAGGACTTTGAGCGAAAATCATCAAGTGAGGAAATCCAAAACCCAAACCCAAACACCTACAAACCCAAAGTGATTGAGCATCACTGAAGAGATTGATCATGCGTGGATCCGACGCTTGTTACTTTTCATTTCATCATGATGACTATGCTTGTCTTCTGTTATGTTTACTTCTGAGTACTTATTCCGCTGCAAGTAGTTCTCCGCTAAGGAATTTCCTCACTAGCAAATTCCTTAGTGAAGAATTCATAAAAATCGCCTATTCACCCCCCTCTAGTCGATATAACGCACTTTCAATTGGTATCAGAGCAAGGTACTCCCTTGTTCTGTGTGATTTTGGTTTAACCGCCTGGAGTTTTAGTTATGTCGACCCCAGGTATGAAGAAAGTGGCATGCCCCATCTTTGACGGTCACGAGTATCCCAAGTGGAAGGCCATGATGAAGAAGCGCCTCATGGCTATGAACAGCGAACTATGGACCGTCACTGAGATTGGTCTTACCGATCTGTGCAAGACGGCGGGAGCTGATGACATTCACAAGTACACTCTTCTCAACCTCACGACAAAGGTCCTTATCTGCTCCTGTCTGTCTCAAAATCAGTTCAGGAACATCATGCATCTCGATCAGTGAAGCTTATCTGGGACCGTCTCTCCGAGGTCTATGAAGGTCATCGAACCCGTCATGATCCTTGGTTTGAGGACTTCAAGGAATCTCTCAGAGTGATGACATTCGAACCAGAATCATCATCCTCTTCATCATGCCTTATGGCAAAAAGTACTGAGGTAACTGAATGCTACATGTCTGAGTCAACTGATGATGAATCTGGTGATGAATTTGGACCAAGCTATGTCAAACTTGTTTCCCTTGCCACTAAACAACAAATAGCCTTGGAAAAGGTTCAACACATGCTAAATAAAAGCGATGATATGTTGGCTGAAGAAATGGATCAGTCAAAAGCTTTGGCTGAAAGTCTTCAGACACTTCATACTAAGTATGACTCCCTTCAAGATCAACATAACACTCTCTTATCTGATCATGAGAAGCTTTCTTATGAATTTCTTCAAAGAAAACAAGATCTTGAGAAGCTAAGAGTGAGTTATGAAGATCTTCAGAAGGAGCGCGATTCATTGCTTGCTCAACAAATCAGCGCTGCTCAGGACGAATTTGTTCCTCCATGTTTGAAATGCATTGAACGTGAATCTGCTAATTCTTCACCAGAATGTTCAAATGCTTCTAATGTTACAAATTCTTCACCTGCCTCTGCTATCACTAATTCCTCATCTGAGCACATTGCTAGTATCACTGACGATGCAGGGATGAAGGAATTGTACATGACAGGCATGTACAAAAGCCTCAAAGGGCATCAGACTCTTTGTGATGTGATTAAAAAGCAGATCCTCAACAGGAACCCTAGGAAAGAGGGTATTGCCTTTGAGAGGAAACTCAATGTTGATGGTACATATTGGAAGCCCGAGCAGTACCCCAAAACCTCATGGGTTGCTGCAAAGGGACCTCCAGTTGATCCATCTAATTTATCTGGCTATACATGTGAATCTTCTCATTCTTCTGATGAGTCATTTGACTCCAACTATAAGTTGTTCAAAAATCATAATGGTGAAGTATTTGCTAGATATGTTGGCACTAACTATAGGAATGGTTCCCCTATGAAGAAAATCTGGGTTCCCAAAAGGTGCCTTGAAACTCTCCAGATGAATGTCCTCATGACACCACCTGTGAAGAATAGCAATCCCAGATCAAATTCTTCATAAGGACCAAACTCTTCATATGGATCCAAGTCCTCATACGGACCAAATTCCTCACGCGGATCAAATTCCTCAAAAGGATCAAAGTCCTCATATGAACATCATTGTGCTAACAACTCTGTTTCATAGGGAAGAGCCAAGGGCTATGAATATGAGCATTATTCTTCTAATAATTATGTTCATAAGTCCTCAAAGAATTTCTCCACCTATTCATATGCTTACCCTAACCACTCTTATGTGAAACGAAATGGATTGGCCTCTATGCCACCATTCTCATATGGAGCTCGCAGAGTGATGAACTCTTTGCCACCCCTTCAGATGTGGGTGGTGAAGAAAAAGAACTAATCTCTTCTGCAGCGTCAGGTCTCCAGACGTGCTCAAACGTCTGAAGAATTTGCTGGAGACCTGAAAAGTGCCTGAAAGGACGCAGGCTAATCATGAAGAAATGAACTTTCATTTCACACGTCCTCCTACTACCTTATTTGTCTTACTACTTGATGAAAATGATCTGATCATATTCTTCACTGATGAAGTATATGAAGTTCGTAAGCTGCACTAATTCATCTGCAGGATGATCAACCCAAAGCCACTGAGTGGGTCCTCGATAGTGGATGTACAAATCACATGACTGGTGACAAGAATCTATTGATGGACGCTCCGTTATCACCATCGCATTTGAAGCATATCATCTTCGCTGACAAAGGCAAAAGTCAGCTATTGGGTCTAGGTAAGGTTGCAATCACAAAGGATCGACACATGGACAAAGTCATGCTTGTTTAGTCCTTAGGATACAACCTTATGTCTGTCTCAATGCTTTGTGATCTTGATATGGTTGTTGTCTTTGGCAAGTATCGTTGTGTTGTGATTATGGAAGCTGACAATTCCAAAGTCTTCGAAGGCTTTAGGAGAGGAGACTTGTATATTGTTGATTTCTCTACAGGTTCACAACCAGCCGTGTGCCTACTTGCAAAAGCTTCAGAAGGATGGCTATGGCATCGACGACTTGGTCATGCAGGCATGAGGAATTTACACACGCTTGCAAAGAAGAAGCATGTCATTGGCATTGAGAATGTCAAATTCCTCAAGGATCACTTGTGCGGTGCCTGTGAAGCTGGAAAGATGACGAAGGCCAAGCATCCAGCGAAGACTATCATGACCACTACTCATTCGTTTGAATTGCTTCACATGGATCTCTTCGGTCCTAATCATTATTCTGCCGTTTCAAATGAAGCATCTCAATATGGCTTTGTTATTGTTGATGATTACTCTCGTTACACATGGGTACACCTTGTTACTTACAAACATGAAGTGCAGGAAGTCTTCAAACGATTTTCCTCGAGGGCTTCAACCAACTTTGGTGTGAAGATCAAGCACATCAGAAGTGACAATGGAACTGAGTTCAAGAATTCGGGTCTCGATGACTATCTTGATGAACTTGGTATTACTCATGAGTTATTTGCTCCTTATACTCCTCAACAGAATGGCGTCGTGGAGCGTAAGAACAGGACTCTTGCTGAGATGGCTCGCACTATGCTCGATGAGTACAAAACACCTCGTCGTTTCTGGGTTGATGCAATTGATACTGCGTGCCACATCATCAACAGAGTATATCTTCACAAATTCTTCAAGAAGACTGCATATGAACTCCTCACTGACAAGAAACCCAATGTGAGTTATTTCAAAGTCTTCGGTGCTAAATGCTGGATTAGAGATCCTCACCATAACTCAAAATTTGCACTGAAAGCACATGAAGGTTTTATGCTTGGTTAAGGAAAGGACTCGCACACCTACCGACTCTTCAACAACGTTCTTCACAAGGTTGTTGAAACTGTAGATGTGCGGTTCGATGAAACTAATGGCTCGCAAAGAGAGCACCTACCTTCTGTGTTAGATGAACCAGCACCTGAGGATTCTATCAAGTTCAAGGTTACTGAGGATGTCATTCGTACTGAAGAATCTGCTGAAGAATTCATTCCAGAACGTGAAGAAAGTCAAGCTGACGCACCTGAGGAAAATGTTGAAGAAATTGGTGCTGAAGAAAATGTTGATCAAATTCCTCAACGACAACTAGCTCATCCTCGCGTTGCAAAAGAAGTGCAAGTGGAGAAGATCATCGATGACATTAGAGCACCAGGTCCTCTTACCCGCTCAAAAGCTTCATATCTATCTAACTTTTGTGGGCACTATGCCTTTGTCTCTATCATAGAGCCCGCAAAGGTAGATGAAGCATTTCTGGAGCCTGAGTGGATTCAGGCCATGCAAGAAGAATTACATGAATTCAAGATCAACAACACCTGGGAACTGGTCAAACCTCCAGATCCTCGCAAGCACAATATCATTGGCACAAAATGGATCTACCGCAACAAGCAAGATGAAAATGGCCTTGTGGTGAGGAATAAGGCACGACTAGTAGCTCAAGGCTACACACAGGTTAAAGGAGTTTATTTCGATGAAACTTCTGCACCTGTTGCTAGACTAGAGGCTATTCGCATATTACTTGCTTATGCTAACCATCATGATATCATCTTATATCAAATGGATGTGAAAAGTGCATTCCTCAATGGTAAGCTTGAGGAAGAAGTATATGTTGCTCAACCCCCAGGTTTTGAAGATCCAAAGAATCCTGACAAAGTCTTCAGACTCAATAAGGCCCTCTATGGCCTAAAGCAGGCCCCTCAGGCGTGGTATGATACTTTGAAGGAATTCCTCATGAAGAATGGCTTCACACCCGGTTCACTCGATCCTACTCTCTTTACTAAATATTATGATGGTGAACTGTTTGTGTGCCAAATATATGTTGATGATATTATCTTTGGCTGTACTAACCAACGTTATAGTGACGAATTTGGTTATATGATGAGAGAGGAATATGAAATGTCTATGATGGGAGAGTTGAAATTCTTCTTAGGTCTTCAAATTCATCAACAGCGCAATGGCATATTGATATCTCAGGAGAAATACCTCAAAGATGTACTGAGGAAATTCGGCATGCATGATTGCAAAGGCATCAAAATTCCTATGTCCACAAATGGTCATCTGTGCACTGATGAAAATGGTATTGACTTCGATCATAAGGTATACCGCTCCATGATTGGCTCCTTATTGTACTTATGTGCATCTAGGCCAGATATAATGCTTAGTGTTTGCATGTGTGCCCGATTTCAAGCTGCACCGAAGGAATCACACCATAACGCTGTGAAGCATATTCTTCGATATCTAGCTCACACACCAACACTAGGATTATGGTATCCCAAGGGCTCGGATTTTGATCTCATTGGATATTCTGACTTTGACTATGCTGGTGATCGTGTGGACGGCAAGTCAACATCTTGTACATGTCATTTCCTCGGACGATCTTTGGTCTGTTGGTCCTCGAAGAAACAGAACTGCGTATCACTATCTACTGCTGAAGCTGAGTACATTGCTGCTGGTTCTTGCTGTGCTCAACTGCTATGGATGAAGCAAACTCTCAAGGACTATGGCGTCAACGTGCAGAATGTGCCTCTCCTCTGTGACAATGAGAGTGCCATCAAGATTGCTCACAACCCAGTTCAGCACTCGAAGACAAAGCACATTCAGATTCGTCATCATTTTCTTCGCGATCTTGTGTTGAAGGGCGACATTTATATTGAGCATGTGAAGTCTGAAGAACAGCTAGCCGATATCTTCACAAAGCCCTTGGATGAGAAGAGATTTAGCAAGTTGCGGTGTGAGCTAAATATCTTAGAACCTTCGAATGTACTTTGAAGAAGGCACTCATCCTAACACTTATGCAAAATTGATGACTTAGATGTGCAACACATGAAGAAACGTTTTTCTTCAATCAATGAAGAATAACACTCTAAGTGTGAAGAAATTAATGAAGAATTTGATTCTCAGAACCCTACGACAATTGTATGCGGTGTCTGAAATCATCATTCTTATACGGTGGGTCACGCCACCACACAAAAGTTGAAAATCTTCTATTTGAGTTTTTCCTCAGTTTTTGAAATTCCTGAGTTGTTCAAATTCTTAAACCTTTCAAAATCTTCACTCGTTCCGTTGTTTTTCTTCATTGGCTATATATATATATATATGAGTTTTTGTCCTCTATAGCATTCACTCATGGTTATTTCTTCAAGTTGGTTTTTCTGCTAAGTGAATGTGATCGGACCCTTCCCCCTCTATGCTATACTCAACCCAATCTATTCACAAAATCTTCATGTGCGTTCTATTTGAAACTCGTTCAAAATCTTCACTGTGTCCTTGTCAGCTGAAGAAATTGCGAACGGATCGTTAAAACTAATCTTATCCAAATTTTCGGTTTTGCCACTCAAACCGTTCCACATCCCACGATACATTATTCTACTCACCCACGATTTTACACGATCTCCACTTCACTGTACATGGGTGACACATGTCGTGCGAAGGAGGAGGGTCAGGGGCACATTCGTCCCAAATCTTTGGGCGAACAGTTTTTCACCGTGGCTATAAATACCCACGTCCCCTTCCTCACTTCCTTTACTCCGCTCGAACTCTCTCTCCCGCTCGAGCTTCCCAAACCCTAGCGCTGCCGCTACTCCATCATCGCCGGTGAGGAAGAGCTTCACTGCCTCAACCTCGTCGCCGTCGTACTCGCGCCGACCGCGGAAATCTTCATTCCGCCGCCGCCGTAGACGTCTTCCTCCGCCAAGTTAGGGCATGGAAGATCTACACCGACGAACTTCACTTCTCCATCTCTGTGTTCGTCGTGTTCTTCACTCAGGGTAATTAAAAGTTACTTTTACTGCCCTCTTTGATTCGAAAATTTTCTACAAAATCTTCAAAGGTGTTTTATTCTTCAAATCCTCACACACAAAACACCTCACAAGTCATCTGTTCTTGATTCGTTTCTCTAAGCATCATTTAGATTCCTCAATTGTGTGGATCTTCGGTCTATACAACTCTGGAACCTAAGACAAAATGCTTAGTGAAATTACTCAAGACTCATCTGGTCAAATTCCTCAAACTTGTTCTTTTTGAAAAACCCTCTGAGAACGCATATGACCTCTGCAAATTCCTCGCAACTATACTCTGTTCACAGGTACACATGTCCGCTGCTCAATCACTAGGTTCTCATCAACTTAACTCATTTGCAACATTCCTCGAAGAAAAGTTGCATACTTCTTCAGAGAATTCGATTGTTCCAATTCCTCAACTGAAGAAAATGGCTGACGGTAAAAGGCCACAGAAAGGAGGAAAGAAGCCTCAGGTCATGACTGCCTTTGAAATCCCTGAGGACATTTACAAAGAATACTGCACCTGATGAGGCCAAGTTTGTCAAAGAAGATAAAAATCAGCGCAAGGTGCGCATACAGAGGATTGAAAGGAGATGGGCACGAGAATGGAGGGAATAGAGATATGTAACTCCAAAGTATATGAAGAAATTCGCGCTTAATCCTCCATGCCCAAGAGCCCCATTTGCACCTGGCCAAGTGGCAGATCCCACTAGCATCAAACGCGGTGAGGACTTTCCTGAAGAATGGGCCAAGCGCCAAGCCAAGTTGGCCAAGCAAGCAAAAGAAGCAGTGAGGAAATTCAACAAAGACTCTGCTGCTGCTGCTGCCACTGAGGCCTCTGTCAAGCCAAAGAGATCTATGGCAAAGAAGCATGCGCGCAAGCTAAGTGCTTCGCCAACTGTGCCCTCACGGCCAGAATCTTCAAAGTCCTCAAAACCAATTCCTCATGCTACTGCTGCTCCTCCAAAATCCTCAGCTCCTTCAAAGTCTTCAGCTGTTCCGACAAAGTCCTCAGCACCTGTGCATCTGGCCTCGTACCAAGTTCCTCAGCTGGACCCTCTCTGCTGAAGAAAAAGGCTACTGCTGGACGAGGTCCTTGCCCTAGTCCGAAGAAAAAACAGGTGGATTTCCAAGTGCCCTCTGACGATGATGAGGCTGACGAAGAAGAACTTGCCGAAATCATCAGAGATAGGCAAGCTAAGGACGCTAGTGCCAAAGGAAGCAATGTGCCAATGATTTTTGATCCAAGGTTGATCCTGGATTTCATTGATCTATGGCACAAAGATCCAAATACGCCCGTGCCGGAGTTGAACCTCACTCCTGGTCAAAGTTATGTCTTGACTGACAGATCAACAAATCACAGTACAGAAAAGAGAAACTGCTGAAGAAAAATGTTGTCAAGATGACACCTGAAGAACTCGTCAAGATGCAGGCTGACATCAAAACCCTCAGCGATGAATTTGATGCTTACTATGCTGATTGGAAAGGAGCCAAAGTCAGGTTTGTGAAACTAACTGAGGAGTTCACAAAGGTTGCAGCTCCATCGCAACCAGAAGTTCCTCAAGCTGAAGCTTCTGCTCGGCCCACTGAAGAACATGCCAGCACTGCTGATGACTTTCAGGCTGCTGAAGAAAATGCTAGTTCCAGGGCTGATGACTCCATTCCAGCCGCTGAAGAAATTGCCAGGGCATCCACTAGTGGTGCGCCTGAAGAAACTAAAGAAGTCAGGGCAACTGCATCAGTTGCGCCTGAAGAAACTCAAACAGATTCCTCAGCTCCTCCCGTGCCTACACCAACTCCTATCCTTCCATCTACATCAGATGTGAAGAAGACCAAGGCTGCAGAGCGAGCTGCAGTGAAGAAAAGGAAAGCATCAGGTGCTTCAGAATCTTAAGCTCCAAAGAAGATGAAGCCTATGACTAGCTTGTTTGACAATCTGATTGATGTTGTTCCAATTACTACCATGCCATCAAAGGACCTTGTTCCTTTTGGTGAAGACTATGAGATCCCCAGTGGATCTGATGAAGAAACTCAATCTGCTGCTTCGTCAGAGCAGATTGATGAAGAAATTGAAGTTGATGCGATCCCTTCAACACCTGTTGTATCCTCACCAATGCCTCAGTTCACTGCTGAAGAGGCTGGTGTTGAAGAATTGGAAGATGAAGACGTGGATATTGGAAGTACAACGCCAGTAATGAATGATGACTTTTGGGAAAGTCAGCACCCCAATTCTCCACTCTTCACCCCGCTACAACAAATTCCTCAGTCCCTTGCACCAACCGTTCAAATGGGCTTTGAAGAAACTCATCCCACTGCATCTGTGCATGAAGATATTCCAGCCACCAGTGCTGAAGAAACTGTTGCTGTTGATCATAAGACTACAACTGAAGAGGAACCAGAAATTCCTCATCCTGATGAACCTGAGATCGCGATTCCTGAGGTCGTGATGCAACTCACTGACACTCCTCTGCCAAAGCCAAAGGATCCATTCTCAAGGAAGCAGAAGTTCAAGGCTGAAGACTTCTTTGGCGAGCATGTATTCTTCACTGATTACAACCCATATGACTCTGCTCGCATAAGGAAGAGGCGTTTCTGGACTGCTAGTCAAGCAAACTTCTATTCCTCAGTGATGTTCAACAAAGACAAAGTCTTCGATCATGCACATATTCCTCACGTGGATATGGAGTCACTGCCGTGCTTCGAGCCACTCCTAAGTGTTCTTCACGACGTTGGGCTGCTCAACTTCTGTACTGACATCTGCGATTGGAATGAAGAACTCATTCTTCAGTTCTATGCAACGCTACACATCACAGGAGATTCTGAAGATGTGAACTCTTGGGTGTTGGACTGGATGACGGAAAATACTCAGTGCAAGGCACCAGCAACTGAATTGCTTCGTGCCCTACCACTCAGCCCTCCCCTTGAAGGTGCACGTTGTGTCTACAATGACCCTGAGCTTACTGATCACTACATGCAAGTGTTGATGAAGCCTTTGAAGCCAGGACAGGCCCCTCGAACCAAATTCCTCATCAAGGAATTAATGTATGTGCCTCAGACTGTCTATCGCATTCTGTCGAAGACAATGAGTCCTATCAAAGGCCATGACTCAAATGATGAAGAAGTCGTTGGCATCATGAAGAATCTGCTTTTCAACATCATTCATGGCGTTCCCGTCAACTTTCATGATTTCTTCATGAGGACTCTGGCAAATATTGCCATGTCCCCATTTGAGCTGAAGCCTTATGTACCATGGATTATGAGATTCATCAAGACAAGGTCTTCACTCAACTACAAAGCTGACACTCTGAACCACTGCAGCTACTTGCCTCCAATTGAAGTCCTCAAACGGACATTTTCCTCAGCTGATAACAAAGGCAAGGCAGTTGCTGTGATAGATGAAGGCATTCGTCCATTGGATGGTCAATTTCGCAAGGCTGCATCCTATTCCACCAATGATGACTCTGCCACACATGACTCTTCCGCCAACAACTCTGCCAAGCAAAATCCTCAAGCCACAGCACCCAGGCTGATGACTGATCGTGAGTTACTCAGTCTTCATCAGAAGGTTGATCGCAATCATAAATGGGTCAAGCGTCAGTTTGGTTCAATTCTTGACAACATGACCTCAACACACAATGCAGTGAAGAAAAACCAATACTACCTCCATGAAACCTTCAACCGTACCTGGGTTGTTCTGTCTCATGTCTACAGCGCTGAAGATCTGAAGAAAATGGGTCTTAAGGAAGAATTTGACTAGCCTGCACCTCCTCCGAAGAAATACAAGAAGTTCAAGGTTCCTTCCTTGGTGGCCAGCTCCTATTCTTCATCGCGTGACACTGATGAACATGAAGACTTGGACGACACAATGGCTGGCCCTACTACAACAACCGACCCCGACAACGCTGGCGCTCCTTCATCAACCTGATTATCTTCAGGGGCGTTAGTCCTTAGTTTCGATCCTTTTGGTCATTCAATGACAAAGGGGGAGAAATTTGAGTTAGTCTTCAAGCGGGTCTATTATATGGGCGTTTTTTTTTGCTAAGTTACAACTCTCGTTCTTCTGAAACTTTTATTGGATCGAGTTGTAAACTTAAACCCGATGGTGGTCTGATACTTCTGCTACGTAATTCTGCATGCTTATTCCTCGTTAATTTTATTGCACGCATGTTGAATTACATCAGTCACCATATTTCATCATGCATTTCAAATTCTTCATATTATATGTCAAATGCGTGTATGAATTACAAGATATAGGGGGAGATCTCCATGATTCTACTCTTCAAGTGTGCATTGCTTCAAAAGCAAGTTCCTCACTATGCACATCTTCAGGGGAGTTCTTCTATATCTTGCAATCAAATTCCTCAATATCAGTATTTACACTTCATATGTTTATCCCCGTTGAAAACTTAACCTATATTGTCATCAATCACCAAAAAGGGGGAGATTGTAAGTGCATCTAGTGCCCCTTAGTGATTTTGGTGTATTGAAGACTTATAGGTTAAGGATCTAATGTGTTTATGAGTGTACACAGGTCTATAAGTCTATGAGGAGTTTGATATTTACAGGGAAAGTCGACCCCTAAAAATGAAGTTCTTCGACTGAAGACTTTGACATTCTGAAGACTTTCTGAAGACTTTGAAAGTGAAGAAATTGGTGTGACCTGGAAGACTTGGTATTCATTCGAGGAACATGAAGCGTGAAGACTTTTGTTTTCATAGTTTCATTTTCTCTTTCTTGATTCATAGGAAACACCGTACTGTTAAAGGGGGTCGAGGAAATACTAAGGAAAATTTTCCATGTGATGCTCAACTCAAAATCCTACACCTACTAATCCCTTCGAGTGAAGCCATTGGAAATCTCATACAGTTCAGTCAATTTCTTCAGTGGCAGAGACGAAGTTCTTCTGGTCTCTGAGGAATTTGTTCTGACTAAGGAGTTAGGAATTCGCCAGTGCGGATTGCCTACACAGTGAGGAACATGATAGCCCTGAGGAATTTGTACCTCAAATTTCCGACCGTTGCTGTGCTGCGCGCCAGCTGTCCCAAAATATCTGATCCACCTAACGGTCATATCATTGAAGGGCATTTATGTCTTATCATGTCGGGCTGCTCCTTAGTCTATAAATAGCCGCCCCCTACAACCACTAGCTGGTTGGCTGCTCCGCGAGAAACTGACACTTGTCATTTGAGAGCATCCCATCCTCCAAGGACTTTGAGCGAAAATCATCAAGTGAGGAAAATCCAAAACCCAAACCCAAACACCTACAAATCCAAAGTGATTGAGCATCACTAAAAAGATTGATCCTGCGTGGATCCGATGCTTGTTACCTTTGAAGACTGTGCTTCTTCCAGAAGGTTAGGCGTCATGGTCTAGAGCATCCAAGAGGAATTGTGGATCGCTGAGTGACCGAGTTTGTGAAGGTTCGGAAGTCACCTGAAGACTTACCATGAGTGATTGGACGAGGTCTGTGTGACCTTAGTTCAAGGAGAATACGGTGAGGACTGTGTGTCCGGGACTGTGTGTCCTCAGGTTTAAATACCTAGCCGCTCCAACCAGATGTACAACTGAGACAGCAGTTGGAACTGGTCTACCAAATCATTGTCTTCACCAAGCCAACTGGTTTTATTTCCTCAACTCTTCCATTTCCTCAGTATTGTGTTGTTCGTTCGCCATATCTGTGTTTGAAGACTTTGACTGAAGACTTTCTCAATTTCCTCAGTTCAATTTCTTCCGTCTGTTTGTCTTCATCCAGTGTTATCCTATGACTACGCTTTCTGTACTCTATGCCTGTTTTCATTTCATCATGATGACTATGCTTGTCTTCCGTTATGTTTACTTCTGAGTACTTATTCCGCTGCAAGTAGTTCTTCGCTAAGGAATTTCCTCACTAGCAAATTCCTTAGTGAAGAATTCATAAAAATCGCCTATTCACCCCCCCCCCTCTAGTCGATATAACGCACTTTCAGCAAGCAAGGAAGACACCGGAAGAATCAAGGTGTTGGCTTTGAACGAAAGTTCAATGCCAATGGAGTTGAGTGGGAAGAAGATCAATACCCCAAGATGAAGTTTGTTCCTCAACAAGTGAAGTATGATCCTACTTCTTTCCAAGGAACACAAGCTCAAGATGATCTTCCACCACAAGACCAGAAGCAAAAAGACAAGGACAAGCTTCAAGAGGAGATTGATGCATTTGAAGAAGCTCCCAAGGCCTTGGTCAAGTGGTTTCCCAAGACTACATCAAGTTCTACTACATCAAGTACGACTACAACTCCAAGGATTCCCATCAAGATGGTGTGGATTCCGAAGTAGAAGAACTAGAGAGTTCTTGAGGGTGACTCCGCCAACGTACTTCACTCATATCTTTTGGCCAGGACATGTGCAAACAACTTCCACATCTTGCACTAGTTCAAGGAGTCACAAACCCTCTTGTTGGTAAGACAAGGGACAAGGTAACCTAAAGCTTTCATGGACATCATCTTATATGAACATCACTCTATGTCTATGGATATCCTTGTTTGTTCCTCGTGGGACTAACCCGTGTAGGTATTGAAAGTGCAACTCACTCCAATGGATTGCCCCAAACGATCTACATCAACATTGAGCATCCACATCTTCAACACCTACATGAAGTCATCATTGACAAAACCCAAGGTTAGTTCATCCCTCTTAGGGGGGATATCACATCTAGGGGGAGCTTTACTCTAATCAATTGAGCTAAAGCAACCCTAATGGTGTGAACACAACAATGCTTTATGTAAAAGTGGCAACCCCACTTGTGCTTAAACGATGAGTATGACCTATGATTAAATGTTCTCATTTGACTCCTAAGTCAATATACTCATCTATAGATGACCTAGTTGTCGCCAAATTGCTTGATAGATGCTAGAGTGTTTGTGCATGCTTTGTCACATATTTCATTTGCAATTTTATTGTGTGAGCATGTTGATTGCTTATTTTACTCATTCGAGGACATCCATTTGTTGCTTTGATTGTTTGGCTTTTTCTCTTTTGTCAAATGGATGGACAAGAATGCCTAAGAACTCCCTCTAGCTATCTATGCTTTTCTCGTCTCAAACTCTATTCATGCTACATCACAAAGTTTGATCAAGTCGGATTCGAACCACTCTGTGTGAGGAACACTCGGAGTCGTCGATTCATCATAGACTTAAACTTCCAAAACCTCTTTGTGCATTTCGGTATGACCGAGTCATCCACCTCGGTCAGACCGAGTTCACTAAGTTGATCTAGGTTTACTATCTCGGTGCAACCGATTTGAACTTTTTGGTCACACCGAGTTGCAGTAACCACTTGCGGTTCTGCATCTCGGTGCCACCGAGTTGTTCCACTCGGTCACACCGACAGGGTCGGGATATATAAACCCACGGGTGAGACTTTGGAAATTTCTTCAAACTCCTCAGCCTGCGCGTGTGTCCTGCTCTGCCTCCTCAGGCCTCTGGATCGTCTCCTTGCCGCCAGTGACCTCCCGCCTCTAGTTTCCGTCGCCGTCAACGGAATCTGCTCCGCCATTGTCGCCGTAGCGAACTCCCACCGAACTAGGGTATGGGTTCGACTCTGTGTGCTATTCCTTAACTCTGATTCATAGCACATTGCTTTGCCATGATCGTTACCACGTATGAAAACAATCTATCCATAGAAAACATCCCTTAGGTTAGATTTGATTTGAAAATTTAGGGTTAGGTCTCTGCCGAACTCATCTAGGACCGACCGAGTTGTAGAAATCGGTCTCACCGATCTGGCTTAGGCCATTGCACATGCATTTTTCAGTCTGACCGAAAACTACAAATCGGTGCGACCGAGTTCGACTCTTTGTGAAACCCTAGCAATCTCGGTGCCACCGAACTGTGACTCGGTCTGACCGAGTTCACTAGTTTAGGTTCCAAAATTGCTTCGGTATCATCAAGTTTAATAGATCGGTAGCTCCGAAATGATTTCTGTGGAGAACTAAAACTAAGTTTTTGAGTCGTCTAATTTGCAAAAACTCTGCACTTTGTGATGCTCATCCACTCTACCTCATCTACATCTATTCACAGGTTTGCTGTCAGTGAGATTGCCAAGATGTCTGACCAGAGTGACAGTCAGAACAGATCTGAAGAACAAGTGCAATTGAGTGAGGGTTCAGATCCCTCAAGCAGCTATGATGAGGGCAGCAGGAGCACACCAAGTAACTTGCCCAAGGCAGCCACCAGAACAAGGAAGAAGAGAACCTCAGACTCTGAGGATGAGGACTATGTGGCTGTTGAGGATGAGGCCACCTCAAGGAAGAAAGTGTTGAAGAAAGAGTATGGCACAGCTGCTGCAACTAAGCCAGGGTTGCACAAGAAGGCACCTGCCAAGAGAGTGCCAACATCCAAGCCTAGGAAAGCAGCCTTGGAAGAAACAATGGAGTTCACTCTTGAACCTAAAGAGGCTGGAGAAGGCAAGAAGAGGAAGGAGAGGGTCAGGAAGACTATTGCCAGAGTCATTGGCAAGCCCTCCATGAAGAGAGATTCTTCTGATGATGAAGTGGAAGAAGAAGAGGATGCTGCACCAGCACCCAAAGCTCAGAAGCTTATGGGATTTGCTATCAAGTCAGGGGCTGCAACATCAAAGCCTAAGTCTGCTCCCAGAGCTCAAGCTCAGAAACCCCCAAAGCCCAAGAGAAACACCAGGAACATTCCTTCAGAAGAGAAGAACAAGGCCCCAGTGCCTCAGGCTGAAGAAGAGGATGATGAATCTCTTGTTTTGAGAAAACTGAAACCCAAGATTCCAGACCATAATGATGCTCATCCAGTGGCTGAGGACATGCACATCAGGAAAGATGCTGGACTGAGATTGTGGAGACAGTCTGATCCCTATGCTGTGAGGAGGAGGACTGCAGTTGATTACAGGTTCCACAGAAAAGAACAACAAGACTTCTATGAGACTATTTTGCTTGACAAGAAGCCAATTGTCTGTGACATGAGATGGGTTGATTGGGAATACATCAAGGAGAAAGAAGATCACTTCCCAGGAGTATATGACAGCTTCAAAGCATGTGGAGTAGATAAGTTTGTTGGGCAGAAGCTCACAAAATGGAATGATGAGCTAATCATGCAGTTTTATTCCACTGCTCACTCCTATCGAGATGGGAAGATAGTATGGATGTCTGAAGGTACAAGGTACCAATCTACTGTTGAAGAATGGGCTGAATTGATCAATGCTCCAGAACAACATGAGGATGACTTGGATGTGTATGCAAAGAAGAAGAAAGACCACAACTCTATGGCAAACATGTACAAAGATATCCCTGATAAAGCTTTGGAGACACACAAGTTGGGTCTGTACATTACTTGTTGTCTGGTTTTCCTACCATCAACACCATCCTAAGGCACACTTTGCTACCCAAGTCAGGAGATCACAAGATGATCAGAGGACATTCCATCAACTTGTTGCAACTATTTGATGTCCCTCAAAAGTTTAAAGTCATGAGCCTGATTGTAGAGACAATCAAGAGGACAACTGCTGACCAAAAGAGAAGTTATGGGTATGCTCCACATATTCAGGAGCTCATCAATTCTAAGATGGGCACAGGAACATACTTGTTGGACAAGGAGCATCTACCTCTATATCGTGAATTTGAAGACAACAAGGTTGTGATGAATGAGGATGAACCATCATCAGCTCAAGCATAAGAGCAGAAAGCTGAAGCTAAGGCAGAGAAAGATGTCAAGATGCCAAGTGTTGAGGAAGCATCTCAAGTTTTCCTGAAGAGCAAGCAAGATCATCTTGCATATCTGATCCAATCTACTTTGAGGATTGAGAAGGGCTTGGCCACCCTGACTCAGAATCAGGAGAGCTTTGAGAGGATCATAGAGACAAAATTTTATGATCTTGATCTGAAGGTTACTGAGATACAAACATCAGTTGAGCAGCTCTAGGAGGAAGTGATGAGGACATGTATTGGGGGTAGGGTAACAGGCTTGACCTAAAGGCCCTACCCATGGACACCGTATACTTTGTACTGGGCCCCTGGGCCAGATCGCCGTTGTAGGATCTAGAAGTAGGTGTTTCTAGAGGGGGGGGGGTGATTAGACACTTAGTGCTAAACTTGCAATTTTTAAACTTTTTCGGTTTGAGTGGAGTTTTAGGCACAATTTCAACATACACAATACGTATCAAGCAAGCATGCAAAGAGTATATGAGCAGGGGAATGTAAAGCATGCAACTTGCAAGAATGTAAAGGGAAGGGTTTGGAGAATTCAAACGCAATTGGAGACACGGATGTTTTTCCCGTGGTTCAGATAGGTGGTGCTATCCTACATCCACGTTGATGGATACTTCAACCCACGAAGGGTAACGGTTGCGCGAGTCCACGGAGGGCTCCACCCACGAAGGGTCCACGAAGAAGCAACCTTGTCTATCCCACCATGGCCATCGCCCACGAAGGACTTGCCTCACTAGCGGTAGATCTTCACGAAGTAGGCGATCTCCTTGCCCTTACAAACTCCTTGGTTCAACTCCACAATCTTGTCGGAGGCTCCCAAGTGACACCTAGCCAATCTAGGAGACACCACTCTCCAAGAAGTAACAAATGGTGTGTTGATGATGAACTCCTTGCTCTTGTGCTTCAAATGATAGTCTCCCCAACACTCAACTCTCTCTCTCACAGGATTTGGATTTGGTGGAAAGAAGATTTGAGTGGAAAGCAACTTGGGGAAGGCTAGAGATCAAGATTCATATGGTAGGAATGGAATATCTTGGCCTCTACACAAGGGTAGGTAGTTCTCTCTCAGAACATATGAGTTGGAAGTGTAGATGTGTTCTGATGGCTCTCTCCACGAATGAAGAGGAGGTGGAGGGGTATATATAGCCTCCACACAAAATCTAACCATTACACACAATTTACCAATCTCGGTGGGACCGAATCAACAAACTCGGTCGGACCGAAATAGTAAACCTAGTGACCGTTAGAGATTTTCGGTGGGACTGACATGCAACTCGGTAGGACCGATATGGTTAGGGTTAGGGCATAACGTAATCTCGATGAGACCGATTACACAAACTCGGTGAGACCGATTTTGGTAATAAGCTAACCAGAGAGTTGGTCAGGCAAACTCGGTGGGACCGATTACTAAACTCGGTTGGACCGATTTTGGTAATGAGTTAACCAGAGAGTTTGCATTGTAATCTCGGTAGTACCGATTGCCTAAACTCGGTGAGACCTATTTTGACAATGGAAATACACAGTGAGATTGCAATCCCATCTCGGTGAGACCGAGATCCCTATCGGTAAAACCGATTTGCTAGGGTTTGGCAGTGGCTTATGACATGTGAAACTCGGTGGCGCCGGATAGAAAGAATCGGTAGGTCCAAGTTTGACTTTGGGTTTAGGTCATATGTGGAAGTGGGAAAGTAGGTGAGGGTTTAGGAGCATATCATTAAGCACATGAAGCAAAAGGCTCATTAAGCAACACCTCATCCCTCCTTGATAGTATTGGATTTTCCTATGGACTCAATGTGATCTTGGATCACTAAAAATGTAAAATGAAGAGTCTTGAGCTTGAAGCTTTAGCCAATCCTTTGTCCTTAGCATCTTGAAGGAGTTCCCACAACCTTTAGTCCATGCCACTCATTGTTGAACTTATCTGAAACATGCTAGATAGAAATGTTAGTCCAACAAGAGATATGTTGACATTAATTACCAAAACCACCTGGGGAGCACTTGTGCTTTCAATCTCCCCCTTTTTGGTAATTGATGGCAACATACATCAAAGCTTTAGATAAAGATATAAATAATAGCAAGTAAAGCTTTGGAAGGACATGTAACAAACATAGGCTCCTACATGTATGCAATCATGTGAATATAAAATGTAGAAGCATGTGAAAGCATAATCATGACAGGGTAGGCAATGTGTTACATGTATCTTAGCCATATGCATCAGAGAAGAAGATTATTAAAAGAAATACCTTCATGCTTATGAGTCCTTCTTGCAAACAGTATGTACAAAAGCAAGAATTCCTCATACTCATGATTCTGATGCATATACTTACCTTGTAGTCTTGAGTTGACTTAGGATGGAATGAACCTGCATAAACAAGGTTAGATAACACAGGTACATCCACTAGCCAGAGCAAACCAAAAGAAACCACAAGAATACCAAGACTGGGATGACATGTAGAGAGTGAGTACAAGGTACCACATTGTATTAGACATGTCCCCAAGAGTAAAGATATGCAATGAATTTGAATGATTTCTTTCCCTTAGAAGTCTTGCTCCCCCTGAATCTGACATGGGATGTTGGGAGAAGATAGGGAATAGAAAATCAGAGCTGAAAGATATAAATGAATAGAACTTAATGCAAATGAGCACATATGAACATGTCTTTCCCCCAAAAAGACATGTGGCATCTCTCCTCTTGAACATCAAGCATCTGGGATCCTTGAGTGTTCTCTTCCCCTGGAGATCTCTTTCTCCCCCTTAATACTTTCTTTCTCTTTCTCCCTGGTGATAAGCTTTGATGTGATCTCTCTCTCCCCCTTTGACATCAATTTCCAAGAAGGTTTTTCTGGAATCCATCGAATGGGTTTGGTCCTTGAGACTCAGCACAAAGCAATGGATAAAACTGTGATGCTTGTAGAGGACAAGATTCATTGAGTGGAGCTGGATCAGAAGAAATATAGAGTAAGTGGCAAACTGTTTTTCCTGTTGCGAAATCGGTGGCACCGAGTGGCATGTTTCGGTGGTACCGAACGGATTCGGCTAGACAGAAAATTACAATTCGGTGAAACCGAGTTCATTAGAGAGAAAACACTTATCACCTCAGCTCACTAGTCAAATAAGATCTCACAAAGATTTACAATGAATTAACTGAAAGATTTGCAAGGAATTTGATGCAGAAATATGCAGAACAAGAATCAAAAAGAAAAGAATGAGAGTTCTAGATGAAGTTTTTTTGTGTGTTGAAAAAGAGGGAAACAAATATGCAAGGGACAAATGCAATAACACAGAAAAGAACACAAGAGAACTTCATCTAGAATTGGGCGGTGACATAGTCACCTATGTTAGAGTATATTGACTTAGGAGTCAAGTGAGAACACTTGATCGTAGGTCATACTCATCGTTTAAGCTCAAAATGGGGTTACCATTTTTCGTTTAAGCATCTTGATGTATTCACATCTTGTGGAGTTTCTTTGACTCATGACTTGGAGTAAAGCTTCTCTAAGATGGAATAACATACCTTGGGTGGTGGTGTGGATCTTTCTCATGTAGTTGAACTTGTGTGGGTGCTCGAAGTTGATGTAGCTCATCATGAGTTGGGAGCACCCCTTGGAATTTGAGTTCATCTACCTACATGGGTTAGTTCTTGCAAGGAAAAAGCACTTGTATATCCAAAAATGACAATCATGAAGCTCAACATAGAATTTGTCAAAGGATATGTTCGAATGGTTTTGTGCTTCCTTGTCGTCAACCACCGTTGTGTAGAGACTGGGTGATGTAGAGATTGCTCAAGACGTGAGTGAGTTGCAATCTCATAGAATTAGATTCAACCAAGTACCTACATGGGTTAGATAACATGCAAGGTACAAATATATCCAAGACATAAGATAGTCATCATAAGAGATATATCATGGATTAGCCATAAGCTCATGTCTTGCATGTATCCAATGGAGTTTCTACTCCAAGTTCGAAGCATCAATGATGTTCAATTCTCCTCTCAACCTGCAAAACACTTTCTCATCAAGTGGTTTAGTGAATATATCAGCTAATTGCTTATCGGTGCGAACATGCTTAAGATCAATGTCACCCTTAGCAACATGATCTCGAATGAAATGATGACGAACTTCAATATGCTTAGTTCGAGGATGTTGTACAGGATTATGACCAATTTTGATAGCACTTTCATTGTCACAAAGCAATGGAACATGTTTCACATAGACCCCATAATCTTTAAGAGTTTGGGTCATCCAAAGTAATTGAGCACAACATGAACCGGCGGCAATGTATTCCGCTTCGGCGGTAGATAAGGATACCGAGTTTTGTTTCTTGGAGGACCAAGACACAAGAGATCTACCAAGAAATTGACAAGTACACGAAGTGGACTTTCTATCAACCTTGTCTCCGGCATAATCCGAGTCGGAATAGCCGACAAGATCAAAAGAGGACCTCTTAGGATACCAAATGCCAAAATTTGGTGTATGGATTAAGTATCTCACTATCCTTTTCACGGCCTTAAGATGACATTCTTTAGGAGCAGCTTGATATCGTGCACACATGCACACACTTAGCATAATATCGGGACGTGAGGCACATAGGTATAACAATGAACCAATCATAGAGCGATAAACCTTTTGATCAACCGGTTCACCATCTTTGGTCAAATCATTATGTCCACTAGTAGGCATGGGTGTAGGAATACCTTTGCATTCTTGCATATTGAACTTCTTGAATAAGTCTTTGGTGTACTTCGTCTGAGAGATAAATGTACCTTCCTTAGTTTGCTTGATTTGTAAACCGAGAAAGAATTTGAGTTCACTCATCATAGACATCTCAAACTTATTCGACATAAGCTTTCCAAACTTTTCACTAAAAAGAGGGTTAGTTGAACCAAATATGACATCATCAACATAAATTTGGCATACAAATAGTTCTCCATTAACTCTTTTAGTAAAAAGTGTGGAATCAATTTTTCCAATTTCAAAACCACTTGCAATAAGGAACTTGGTCAAGCATTTATACCATGCTCTAGGAGCTTGTTTAAGACCATAAAGGGCTTTGTGAAGTTTGTAAACATGATTAGGTTTCTTAGGATTGACAAAGCCGGGAGGTTGTTTGACATAAACTTCCTCCTCTATTTCACCATTTAGAAAAGCACTTTTAATGTCCATTTGGTACAAGGTGATATTGTGGTGATTAGCATAGGCAAGTAAGATGCGAATGGACTCAAGTCTAGCAACGGGAGCATATGTCTCACCATAGTCCATACCTTCGACTTGTGTGTACCCTTAGGCGACGAGACGTGCTTTGTTGCGAACCACTTGTCCATCTTCATCTTGCTTGTTGCGAAACACCCATTTGGTACCAATGATGTTGTGGTTGTTGTCGGGCTTCTCAACCAATGTCCAAACTTGGTTTCTCTCAAAGTTGTGTAGCTCTTCATGCATAGCGTTTATCCAATCCGGATCTTCCAATGCTTCTTCGACCTTCATAGGTTCAATGCTAGAGATGAATGAATAGTTTTCACAAAAGTTAGCTAAACGAGTTTTAGAGCGAGTGATTCTCCCGGTTTGAATATCATTGTAGATTTGCTCGACGGGATGATCTTTGGCAATTCTTGCTCAAACTCATGAAAGCTTTTGCTTGGGTCTTCATTGAACATCTTCTTCATCTTGTTCTTCTTCTTGGTCTTCTCCATTGTTGACGTTGTCGTTCTCTTGTCGTGGTGGAGAAGGAGGTTGTTGATGTTCGTCTTGATGCATTTCCTTGTTTTCTTCATCTTGGTGTGTCCCACTTGTGGATGCTTCCGTGTCAATTCTTGGTTCACCTTGTCGTGAAGTGGAAGCTTCCACTTGGACGGATGAGGTACTCTCCTTCACCTCCATTGGACGAATTTTGCCAATAGACAAGTCTTGGATTGCTTCTGAAGGGTCTTTGTCTCCTACATCAATTGGCAATTTCTCTACTTGCGAGCCATTAGATTCATCAAACTTCACATCTACCGTTTCTTCAACCTTTCGGGTGAAATTGTTGTAGACACGGTAAGTGTGAGAGTTTGAGCCATAACCAAGTAGGAAACCTTCATGAGATTTAGAAGCAAACTTTGAACGACGATGCTTTTCAAGAATGTAGCACTTTGAGCCGAATACTCGAAAGTATCCAACTTGGGGTTTGTTACCGGTGAGGAGCTCGTATGCCATCTTGCCGAGTAGCTTGTGAAGATACAAGCGATTTGTTGCATGACAAGCCGTCTCAACCGCTTCTGCCCAAAAGTGCTTCGACGTCTTGTACTCATCAAGCATCGTTCTCGCCATTTCGATGAGCGTCCGGTTCTTCCTCTCAACAACTCCATTTTGTTGAGGTGTGTACGTAGCTGAGAACTCGTGTGAAATCCCTTCTTCGTCAAGAAAGGTGTCCACATTTGCGTTCTTGAACTCCGTTCCGTTGTCACTCCGAACCTTCTTGATCTTCACGTCAAACTGATTTTGGGCCTTCCTAGCAAAGTTTTTGAAGATCTTTTGGACCTGCGATTTATCATCAAGAAAGAACACCCACGTAAATCTTGAAAAATCATCAACTATAACTAGACCAAAAGAATTTCCACCGAGACTCTTGTAGGCATTGGGACCAAAAAGATCCATATGAAGTAGCTCGAGTGGCCTCCTTGTGGTCATGATGTTCTTCACGGGATGCCTTCCTCCAACCTGTTTACCTGCTTGACAAGCACTACAAAGTCTATCCTTATCAAATATAACATCGTTAACTCCAAGGATATGATTTCCTTTAATAAGCTTGTCAAGATTTCTCATGCCAACGTGACCTAGTCGTCTATGCCACAACCAACCTTTTGAGGAGCAATAAAGCAAGTTTTAGGTTGTGCCTTTTTAGAGAAATCGACAATGTAAAGGTCACCTCTACATATACCGGTAAAAACCATTTTATGATTGTCTCGACGAAACACTTGGCAATCTACCTCAGTAAATAGGACATTCAAACCGAAATCAGCAAGTCTAGATACTGAAAGTAAGTTGTAGCCAAGACATTCAACAAGCATGACATTTTGAATGGAGCTATCGTGTGTGATGGCCACCTTACCAAGGCCAACCACCTTACCCTTTCAATTATCACCAAAGGTGACATATTTTCGAGGGCCGTCATTTTCAGCAAGCTCACGGAACATCTCTTCGTCTCCGGTCATATGATCAGTACATCCACTGTCAAGAACCCATTCCTTTCCTCCTGACACATATCCTCGAAGATTAGCCATAAGACCAAAGTGTCTCATTGTATCATCAAGATCGAATTCACTATCATTATTCTCATCGTAGTATCCATGTTCAACATGATCTTGTGATTCATCATTTCCTAGAGAGAGTGATTCATTAGATACATGATCATCAAAGTGGTCACTTTTATGAATTCTTATAGCTTCGGATATAATATCACTAATGATTCCAACATTTCCTTTAGCATGCATGAGATTAGTAAGCTTAAATAGACAATCACCAAAACTAGGATCACTAGAGTTCATTTTACTCAAGGCAATAGATTTATGGAGAATTTCATCCAAATTTTTCAAGGAATAATCGGGGAATCGTTCCTCAAGAAATTTCCATATAGTATAGGCACAATTTAAAGTAGGTAAACTAGCAATCAAATTTTTGGGAAATCCTCTAATGATGAGCTCAATGGTTCTAAGATTGTGAATCATGTCAATATCTTCATCTTGGGTGGGATGCATAGGATCAACATGAGGTGCACAAGGACTAGCAATATACTTGTTCAAATGATATTGATTGAAAATCACAAGCACCTCATTTTTCCACTCATGAAAATACTCTCCATCAAGAATAGGCACTCTTTGTCTAAGACTCCCTAAAGTAGACACATCCATCTTCCTCCAATGGTGATTAAACCAAGGCAATGGAGACCAAAGCTCTGATACCACTTGTAGGATCTAGAAGTAGGTGTGTCTAGAGGGGGTGATAGACACTTAGTGCTAAAGTTGCAATTTTTAAACTTTTTCGGTTTGAGTGGAGTTTTAGGCACAATTTCAACATACACAATACATATCAAGCAAGCATGCAAAGAGTATATGAGCAGCGGAATGTAAAGCATGCAACTTGCAAGAATGTAAAGGGAAGGGTTTGGAGAATTCAAACGCAATTGGAGACACGGATGTTTTTCCCGTGGTTCGGATAGGTGGTGCTATCCTACATCCACGTTGATGGAGACTTCAACCCACGAAGGGTAACGGTTGCGCGAGTCCACGGAGGGCTCCACCCACGAAGGGTCCACGAAGAAGCAACCTTGTCTATCCCACCATGGCCATCGCCCACGAAGGACTTGCCTCACTAGCGGTAGATCTTCATGAAGTAGGCGATCTCCTTGCCCTTACAAACTCCTTGGTTCAACTCCACAATCTTGTCGGAGGCTCCCAAGTGACACCTAGCCAATCTAGGAGACATCACTCTCCAAGAAGTAACAAATGGTGTGTTGATGATAAACTCCTTGCTCTTGTGCTTCAAATGATAGTCTCCCCAACACTCAACTCTCTCTCACAGGATTTGGATTTGGTGGAAAGAAGATTTGAGTGGAAAGCAACTTGGGGAAGGCTAGAGATCAAGATTCATATGGTAGGAATGGAATATCTTGGCCTTAACACAAGGGTAGGTAGTTATCTCTCGGAACATATGAGTTGGAAGTGTAGATGTGTTCTGATGGCTCTCTCCATGAATGAAGAGGAGGTGGAGGGGTATATATAGCCTCCACACAAAATCCAACCGTTACACACAATTTACCAATCTCGGTGGGACCGAATCAACAAACTCGGTCGGACCGAAATAGTAAACCTAGTGACCGTTAGAGATTTTCGGTGGGACTGACATGCAACTCGGTAGGACCGATATGGTTAGGGTTAGGGCATAACGTAATCTCGATGAGACCGATTACACAAACTCGGTGAGACCGATTTTGGTAATAAGCTAACCAGAGAGTTGGTCAGGCAAACTCGGTGGGACCGATTAGTAAACTCGGTTGGACCGATTTTGGTAATGAGTTAACCAGAGAGTTTGCATTGTAATCTCGGTAGTACCGATTGCCTAAACTCGGTGAGACCTATTTTGACAATGGAAATACACAGTGAGATTGCAATCCCATCTCGGTGAGACCGAGATCCCTATCGGTAAAACCGATTTGCTAGGGTTTGGCAGTGGCTTATGACATGTGAAACTCGGTGGCGCCGGATAGAAAGAATCGGTAGGTCCAAGTTTGACTTTGGGTTTAGGTCATATGTGGAAGTGGGAAAGTAGGTGAGGGTTTAGGAGCATATCATTAAGCACATGAAGCAAAAGGCTCATTAAGCAACACCTCATCCCTCCTTGATAGTATTGGATTTTCCTATGGACTCAATGTGATCTTGGATCACTAAAAATGTAAAATGAAGAGTCTTGAGCTTGAAGCTTTAGCCAATCCTTTGTCCTTAGCATCTTGAAGGAGTTCCCACAACCTTTAGTCCATGCCACTCCATTGTTGAACTTATCTGAAACATGCTAGATAGAAATGTTAGTCCAACAAGAGATATGTTGACATTAATTACCAAAACCACCTGGGGAGCACTTGTGCTTTCAATCTCCCCCTTTTTGGTAATTGATGGCAACATACATCAAAGCTTTAGATAAAGATATAAAGAATAGCAAGTAAAGCTTTGGAAGGACATGTAACAAACATAGGCTCCTACATGTATGCAATCATGTGAATATAAAATGTAGAAGCATGTGAAAGCATAATCATGACAGGGTAGGCAATGTGTTACATGTATCTTAGCCATATGCATCAGAGAAGAAGATTATTAAAAGAAATACCTTCATGCTTATGAGTCCTTCTTGCAAACAGTATGTACAAAAGCAAGAATTCCTCATACTCATGATTCTGATGCATATACTTACCTTGTAGTCTTGAGTTGACTTAGGATGGAATGAACCTGCATAAACAAGGTTAGATAACACAGGTACATCCACTAGCCAGAGCAAACCAAAAGAAACCACAAGAATACCAAGACTGGGATGACATGTAGAGAGTGAGTACAAGGTACCACATTGTATTAGACATGTCCCCAAGAGTAAAGATATGCAATGAATTTGAATGATTTCTTTCCCTTAGAAGTCTTGCTCCCCCTGAATCTGACATGGGATGTTGGGAGAAGATAGGGAATAGAAAATCAGAGCTGAAAGATATAAATGAATAGAACTTAATGCAAATGAGCACATATGAACATGTCTTTCCCCCAAAAAGACATGTGGCATCTCTCCTCTTGAACATCAAGCATCTGGGATCCTTGAGTGTTCTCTTCCCCTGGAGATCTCTTTCTCCCCCTTAATACTTTCTTTCTCTTTCTCCCTGGTGATAAGCTTTGATGTGATCTCTCTCTCCCCCTTTGACATCAATTTCCAAGAAGGTTTTTCTGGAATCCGTCGAATGGGTTTGGTCCTTGAGACTCAGCACAAAGCAATGGATAAAACTGTGATGCTTGTAGAGGACAAGATTCATTGAGTGGAGCTGGATCAGAAGAAATATAGAGTAAGTGGCAAACTGTTTTTCCTGTTGCGAAATCGGTGGCACCGAGTGGCATGTTTCGGTGGTACCGAACGGATTCGGCTAGACAGAAAATTACAATTCGGTGAAACCGAGTTCATTAGAGAGAAAACACTTATCACCTCAGCTCACTAGTCAAATAAGATCTCACAAAGATTTACAATGAATTAACTGAAAGATTTGCAAGGAATTTGATGCAGAAATATGCAGAACAAGAATCAAAAAGAAAAGAATGAGAGTTCTAGATGAAGTTTTTTTTGTGTGTTGAAAAAGAGGGAAACAAATATGCAAGGGACAAATGCAATAACACAGAAAAGAACACAAGAGAACTTCATCTAGAATTGGGCGGTGACATAGTCACCTATGTTAGAGTATATTGACTTAGGAGTCAAGTGAGAACACTTGATCGTAGGTCATACTCATCGTTTAAGCTCAAAATGGGGTTACCATTTTTCGTTTAAGCATCTTGATGTATTCACATCTTGTGGAGTTTCTTTAACTCATGACTTGGAGTAAAGCTTCTCTAAGATGGAATAACATACCTTGGGTGGTGGTGTGGATCTTTCTCATGTAGTTGAACTTGTGTGGGTGCTCGAAGTTGATGTAGCTCATCATGAGTTGGGAGCACCCCTTGGAATTTGAGTTCATCTACCTACATGGGTTAGTTCTTGCAAGGAAAAAGCACTTGTATATCCAAAAATGACAATCATGAAGCTCAACATAGAATTTGTCAAAGGATATGTTCGAATGGTTTTGTGCTTCCTTGTCGTCAACCACCGTTGTGTAGAGACTGGGTGATGTAGAGATTGCTCAAGACGTGAGTGAGTTGCAATCTCATAGAATTAGATTCAACCAAGTACCTACATGGGTTAGATAACATGCAAGGTACAAATATATCCAAGACATAAGATAGTCATCATAAGAGATATATCATGGATTAGCCATAAGCTCATGTCTTGCATGTATCCAATGGAGTTTCTACTCCAAGTTCGAAGCATCAATGATGTTCAATTCTCCTCTCAACCTGCAAAACACTTTCTCATCAAGTGGTTTAGTGAATATATCAGCTAATTGCTTATCGGTGCGAACATGCTTAAGATCAATGTCACCCTTAGCAACATGATCTCGAATGAAATGATGACGAACTTCAATATGCTTAGTTCGAGGATGTTGTACAGGATTATGACCAATTTTGATAGCACTTTCATTGTCACAAAGCAATGGAACATGTTTCACATAGACCCCATAATCTTTAAGAGTTTGGGTCATCCAAAGTAATTGAGCACAACATGAACCGGCGGCAATGTATTCCGCTTCGGCGGTAGATAAGGATACCGAGTTTTGTTTCTTGGAGGACCAAGACACAAGAGATCTACCAAGAAATTGACAAGTACACGAAGTGGACTTTCTATCAACCTTGTCTCCGGCATAATCCGAGTCGGAATAGCCGACAAGATCAAAAGAGGACCTCTTAGGATACCAAATGCCAAAATTTGGTGTATGGATTAAGTATCTCACTATCCTTTTCACGGCCTTAAGATGACATTCTTTAGGAGCAGCTTGATATCGTGCACACATGCACACACTTAGCATAATATCGGGACGTGAGGCACATAGGTATAACAATGAACCAATCATAGAGCGATAAACCTTTTGATCAACCGGTTCACCATCTTTGGTCAAATCATTATGTCCACTAGTAGGCATGGGTGTAGGAATACCTTTGCATTCTTGCATATTGAACTTCTTGAATAAGTCTTTGGTGTACTTCGTCTGAGAGATAAATGTACCTTCCTTAGTTTGCTTGATTTGTAAACCGAGAAAGAATTTGAGTTCACTCATCATAGACATCTCAAACTTATTCGACATAAGCTTTCCAAACTTTTCACTAAAAAGAGGGTTAGTTGAACCAAATATGACATCATCAACATAAATTTGGCATACAAATAGTTCTCCATTAACTCTTTTAGTAAAAAGTGTGGAATCAATTTTTCCAATTTCAAAACCACTTGCAATAAGGAACTTGGTCAAGCATTTATACCATGCTCTAGGAGCTTGTTTAAGACCATAAAGGGCTTTGTGAAGTTTGTAAACATGATTAGGTTTCTTAGGATTGACAAAGCCGGGAGGTTGTTTGACATAAACTTCCTCCTCTATTTCACCATTTAGAAAAGCACTTTTAATGTCCATTTGGTACAAGGTGATATTGTGGTGATTAGCATAGGCAAGTAAGATGCGAATGGACTCAAGTCTAGCAACGGGAGCATATGTCTCACCATAGTCCATACCTTCGACTTGTGTGTACCCTTAGGCGACGAGACGTGCTTTGTTGCGAACCACTTGTCCATCTTCATCTTGCTTGTTGCGAAACACCCATTTGGTACCAATGATGTTGTGGTTGTTGTCGGGCTTCTCAACCAATGTCCAAACTTGGTTTCTCTCAAAGTTGTGTAGCTCTTCATGCATAGCGTTTATCCAATCCGGATCTTCCAATGCTTCTTCGACCTTCATAGGTTCAATGCTAGAGATGAATGAATAGTTTTCACAAAAGTTAGCTAAACGAGTTTTAGAGCGAGTGATTCTCCCGGTTTGAATATCATTGTAGATTTGCTCGACGGGATGATCTTTGGCAATTCTTGCTCAAACTCATGAAAGCTTTTGCTTGGGTCTTCATTGAACATCTTCTTCATCTTGTTCTTCTTCTTGGTCTTCTCCATTGTTGACGTTGTCGTTCTCTTGTCGTGGTGGAGAAGGAGGTTGTTGATGTTCGTCTTGATGCATTTCCTTGTTTTCTTCATCTTGGTGTGTCCCACTTGTGGATGCTTCCGTGTCAATTCTTGGTTCACCTTGTCGTGAAGTGGAAGCTTCCACTTGGACGGATGAGGTACTCTCCTTCACCTCCATTGGACGAATTTTGCCAATAGACAAGTCTTGGATTGCTTCTGAAGGGTCTTTGTCTCCTACATCAATTGGCAATTTCTCTACTTGCGAGCCATTAGATTCATCAAACTTCACATCTACCGTTTCTTCAACCTTTCGGGTGAAATTGTTGTAGACACGGTAAGTGTGAGAGTTTGAGCCATAACCAAGTAGGAAACCTTCATGAGATTTAGAAGCAAACTTTGAACGACGATGCTTTTCAAGAATGTAGCACTTTGAGCCGAATACTCGAAAGTATCCAACTTGGGGTTTGTTACCGGTGAGGAGCTCGTATGCCATCTTGCCGAGTAGCTTGTGAAGATACAAGCGATTTGTTGCATGACAAGCCGTCTCAACCGCTTCTGCCCAAAAGTGCTTCGACGTCTTGTACTCATCAAGCATCGTTCTCGCCATTTCGATGAGCGTCCGGTTCTTCCTCTCAACAACTCCATTTTGTTGAGGTGTGTACGTAGCTGAGAACTCGTGTGAAATCCCTTCTTCGTCAAGAAAGGTGTCCACATTTGCGTTCTTGAACTCCGTTCCGTTGTCACTCCGAACCTTCTTGATCTTCACGTCAAACTGATTTTGGGCCTTCCTAGCAAAGTTTTTGAAGATCTTTTGGACCTGCGATTTATCATCAAGAAAGAACACCCACGTAAATCTTGAAAAATCATCAACTATAACTAGACCAAAAGAATTTCCACCGAGACTCTTGTAGGCATTGGGACCAAAAAGATCCATATGAAGTAGCTCGAGTGGCCTCCTTGTGGTCATGATGTTCTTCACGGGATGCCTTCCTCCAACCTGTTTACCTGCTTGACAAGCACTACAAAGTCTATCCTTATCAAATATAACATCGTTAACTCCAAGGATATGATTTCCTTTAATAAGCTTGTCAAGATTTCTCATGCCAACGTGACCTAGTCGTCTATGCCACAACCAACCTTTTGAGGAGCAATAAAGCAAGTTTTAGGTTGTGCCTTTTTAGAGAAATCGACAATGTAAAGGTCACCTCTACATATACCGGTAAAAACCATTTTATGATTGTCTCGACGAAACACTTGGCAATCTACCTCAGTAAATAGGACATTCAAACCGAAATCAGCAAGTCTAGATACTGAAAGTAAGTTGTAGCCAAGACATTCAACAAGCATGACATTTTGAATGGAGCTATCGTGTGTGATGGCCACCTTACCAAGGCCAACCACCTTACCCTTTCAATTATCACCAAAGGTGACATATTTTCGAGGGCCGTCATTTTCAGCAAGCTCACGGAACATCTCTTCGTCTCCGGTCATATGATCAGTACATCCACTGTCAAGAACCCATTCCTTTCCTCCTGACACATATCCTCGAAGATTAGCCATAAGACCAAAGTGTCTCATTGTATCATCAAGATCGAATTCACTATCATTATTCTCATCGTAGTATCCATGTTCAACATGATCTTGTGATTCATCATTTCCTAGAGAGAGTGATTCATTAGATACATGATCATCAAAGTGGTCACTTTTATGAATTCTTATAGCTTCGGATATAATATCACTAATGATTCCAACATTTCCTTTAGCATGCATGAGATTAGTAAGCTTAAATAGACAATCACCAAAACTAGGATCACTAGAGTTCATTTTACTCAAGGCAATAGATTTATGGAGAATTTCATCCAAATTTTTCAAGGAATAATCGGGGAATCGTTCCTCAAGAAATTTCCATATAGTATAGGCACAATTTAAAGTAGGTAAACTAGCAATCAAATTTTTGGGAAATCCTCTAATGATGAGCTCAATGGTTCTAAGATTGTGAATCATGTCAATATCTTCATCTTGGGTGGGATGCATAGGATCAACATGAGGTGCACAAGGACTAGCAATATACTTGTTCAAATGATATTGATTGAAAATCACAAGCACCTCATTTTTCCACTCATGAAAATACTCTCCATCAAGAATAGGCACTCTTTGTCTAAGACTCCCTAAAGTAGACACATCCATCTTCCTCCAATGGTGATTAAACCAAGGCAATGGAGACCAAAGCTCTGATACCACTTGTAGGATCTAGAAGTAGGTGTGTCTAGAGGGGGTGATAGACACTTAGTGCTAAAGTTGCAATTTTTAAACTTTTTCGGTTTGAGTGGAGTTTTAGGCACAATTTCAACATACACAATACATATCAAGCAAGCATGCAAAGAGTATATGAGCAGCGGAATGTAAAGCATGCAACTTGCAAGAATGTAAAGGGAAGGGTTTGGAGAATTCAAACGCAATTGGAGACACGGATGTTTTTCCCGTGGTTCGGATAGGTGGTGCTATCCTACATCCACGTTGATGGAGACTTCAACCCACGAAGGGTAACGGTTGCGCGAGTCCACGGAGGGCTCCACCCACGAAGGGTCCACGAAGAAGCAACCTTGTCTATCCCACCATGGCCATCGCCCACGAAGGACTTGCCTCACTAGCGGTAGATCTTCATGAAGTAGGCGATCTCCTTGCCCTTACAAACTCCTTGGTTCAACTCCACAATCTTGTCGGAGGCTCCCAAGTGACACCTAGCCAATCTAGGAGACATCACTCTCCAAGAAGTAACAAATGGTGTGTTGATGATAAACTCCTTGCTCTTGTGCTTCAAATGATAGTCTCCCCAACACTCAACTCTCTCTCACAGGATTTGGATTTGGTGGAAAGAAGATTTGAGTGGAAAGCAACTTGGGGAAGGCTAGAGATCAAGATTCATATGGTAGGAATGGAATATCTTGGCCTTAACACAAGGGTAGGTAGTTATCTCTCGGAACATATGAGTTGGAAGTGTAGATGTGTTCTGATGGCTCTCTCCATGAATGAAGAGGAGGTGGAGGGGTATATATAGCCTCCACACAAAATCCAACCGTTACACACAATTTACCAATCTCGGTGGGACCGAATCAACAAACTCGGTCGGACCGAAATAGTAAACCTAGTGACCGTTAGAGATTTTCGGTGGGACTGACATGCAACTCGGTAGGACCGATATGGTTAGGGTTAGGGCATAACGTAATCTCGGTGAGACCGATTACACAAACTCGGTGAGACCGATTTTGGTAATAAGCTAACCAGAGAGTTGGTCAGGCAAACTCGGTGGAACCGATTACTAAACTCGGTTGGACCGATTTTGGTAATGAGTTAACCAGAGAGTTTGCATTGTAATCTTGGTAGTACCGATTGCCTAAACTCGGTGAGACCGATTTTGACAATGGACATACACAGTGAGATTGCAATCCCATCTCGGTGAGACCGAGATCCCTATTGGTAAAACCGATTTGCTAGGGTTTGGCACTGGCTTATGACATGTGAAACTCGGTGGCGCCGGATAGAAAGAATCGGTAGGTCCAAGTTTGACTTTTGGTTTAGGTCATATGTGGAAGTGGGAAAGTAGCTGAGGGTTTAGGAGCATATCGTTAAGCACATGAAGCAAAAGGCTCATTAAGCAACACCTCATCCCTCCTTGATAGTATTGGCTTTTCCTATGGACTCAGTGTGATCTTGGATCACTAAAAATGTAAAATGAAGAGTCTTGAGCTTGAAGCTTTAGCCAATCCTTTGTCCTTAGCATCTTGAAGGAGTTCCCACAACCTTTAGTCCATGCCACTCCATTGTTGAACTTATCTGAAACATGCTAGATAGAAACGTTAGTCCAACAAGAGATATGTTGACATTAATTACCAAAACCACCTGGGGAGCACTTGTGCTTTCAGCCGTCTAGATGTACCGCAACTTGAAAGTCACTCGGGCGGCGACAACCACTCGGAGCATGGCACTTCACTCGACGAGCTCATTCCACTCGACCGTGTAACTCACTCGGATATGCAAAGACCAATAGTCAGCATGACGGTTTTGTAGTGGGCGGGCATTATGGCATTGATGCTCCACCGTGTAACATAAGGGGTGAGGGGGTGGCGCACTCTATATAAGCCACCCCTCCACCACCACTAGACTAGGGGTTTTTTCTTCCATCTCTCTCTCTTTTTTACCATTAGTCTCAGGACTACAGGGATCCATTCTCCTCTCATTGTAATCTCCGGATACATACTAAGATAAAACAAAGCCTCTCCGTAGCACGAGACGTAGGGTTGTTATCTCCACCGTGAGAGGCCCGAACTCGCTAAAACCACCGTGTCACCCATATGCATCTCGATAGATCATGCTCCTTTATCCTACCCCTCTCTTATTGTCGGAATCGTTACCACGACAGTTAGCGCCCACCTTGGGGCATGGTGTCTATCGAGCCATGGTGCCAATGGTTTTTCCATCTATTTTTGGCAGCAGTTCAACTACCATCGCCAGAGAAATTTATTGCTAGAGCTCTGGTCATCACGCCATTCGTACAAACAGAAGTATCCATTCGATCTAGTCTTTCTACAATACATTGTCTAAGAATGAGTTTATCTTTTCCTCCTGCAGGATCAGACACACCCTTGCATGATCGATCATGAAGCTGAGAGGAAGAGAAAAGGGAAGTCAATCCTCATCTTTCTTGCCTTCTCACAGGATCATCATCAATGGAAACCACTGCAAACAGCCGTTGGCGTGGACGTCCCGTCGTCTCTGGCGTAGTCTACGACACCGTCGATGTGCTCGCGCAATCACCCTCCGGTGCGGCGTCTGCTGCGCGTCTCCGGCCTCATCTACGACGCCGTCGGTGACCTCGTCCAAAAGCCCTCCGGCGCGGTCCGCCACGTCGCCTTCGGCCTCGTCTACAATGCCATCGGCGAGCTCGTCCAAACACCCTCCGGCGTGGTCCGCCGCGTCGCCTCCAGCCTCATCTACGATGTCGTCGGTGACCTCGTCCAAAAGCCCTCCGGCGCGGTCCGCCACGTCGCCTCCGGTCTCGTCTACGACGCCATCGGCGAGCTCGTCCAAACACCCTCCGGCGCGGTCCGCCGCGTCGCCTCCAGCCTCATCTACGACGCCGTCGGTGACCTCATCCAAAAGCCCTCCGGCGCGGTCCGCCACGTCACCTCCGGCCTCGTCTACGACGTCATCGGCGAGCTCGTCCAAACACCCTCCGGCGCGGTCCGGCGCGTCGCCTCCAGCCTCGTCTACAACGCCGTCGGCGAGCTCGTCCAAATGCCCTCCGGCGTGGTCCGCCGCATCGCCTCCGGCCTCGTCTACGACGCCGTCGGTGAGCTCGTCCAAACACCCTCCGGCGCGGTCCGCCGCGCCGTCGAGCACGTACAAATAGCCACTTGCGCGGTCCACCGCGTGGTCCCCGGCCTGTCTGCGACGTCCTCGCGCACGGCCACCTCCTCTAGCCGGTGTCAATGGCTCTGCGGCTGGGTTTGCGTTCGTCACGCATGCATGCAGGCTCACGCATATCCCACTTGCATGCACATTGAAAACGGAAGGAGGTGAAAGGAAATTGCTTTGATTGACGAATCAATGTCCGTTGGTGCATGGCCAAAAGAAGGAATAACGGAAGGAGAAGAAAGGAAATTTTCTTGATTGCCAAATCAATGTCAATTAGTGCATGGCCAAGAGAAGGAAACTGCCATTTCATCAATTGGGCAAGAGTTATAGCATGCAGATTCTTTAGACGCGGGCAAGTCCATCAATGCTTCGTAACGTATTCTTCATGGCCCCGACAGGCGGTCCGGCTCCTCGAGCAGCCAGACACAGCAGCCGCAGCGTGAGACTCCTCCACCTAGTCGACTGATAGAAGGCGGCCTCCGCGCAGCGGAGACGCGTCCGATTGAGCGGTTTGCTGGTTCACTCGGAAAAATCTTGCGCTCGGACGGATTGTTCACTCCGACAGCTAAGCTGCTCGCTCGATGAATCCTAATAATATCAATGGTGACCGCGGTCAGAGGGGCACTTCAGAAATTCGCATGGAGACGCGGGCCTGATGCGGCATTCGAAAATGGCCAAGTCCCCGACCACAGTATCCTCCCATCCAGTCGGAGGTACAACGGTGGATTCATTCGAAGCTCAAATCCGATGCGGCGCCCTGCACGACGTCACTTGGACACATCATCATCACTCGGCAGCAGCAACAACGGCACGCAGCTCTTCGTCCTCTACACCAGCTCAACGATGCACCATGGGTACCGAGCAACTCCTGAACCCAGCAACGAGTAGCTCCGCTCTCCCTTCCGGGCACTCGATAGATATGAAACCAAAGGAAACATCATCCACAACCATTCGGAAAAAAGATCAAGGACATTCGGCTATCCGTCACCCATTCCCGCGGGACGCGTTTACTTCACTCGGACACCCCGCGCATCATCACTGCGCCGGACGCGTCTACTTCATTCCGACTCCTCGCGCATCGTCACTCTACGGGACGCGTCTACTTCCCTCCGACGCTACGTGCATCTTCACTCCGTGGGACGCCTCTACTTTACCCGGTCGCCATGCGCATCGTCACTCTGCGGCACGCGTCTACATCACCCGGCCGCTCCGCGCGTCGCCACTTGGTTGGTCACCTCATCACCACTCGGCGTCTCCGCGTGTCGCCTCTTGGTTGGTCACCTCATCACCAATCGGCTGCTCCGCACGTCGCCTCTTGGTTGGTCACCTCATCACCACTCGGCCGCTCCGCGCGTCGCCCATCGGTTGGTCGCCTCATCACCACTCGGCTGCTCCGCGCGTCGCCACTCGGTTTGTCACCTCATCACCACTCGGCCGCTCCGCGCGTCGCCAATCGGTTGGTCACCTCATCACCACTCGGCCGCTCCGCGCGTCGCCCATCGGTTGGTCACCTCATCACCGTTCGGCCGCTCGGCGCCTCGCCACTCGGTTGGTCACCTCATCACCACTCAGCCGCTCCGCGCGTCGCCTATCGGTTGGTCACCTCATCACCACTCGGCCGCTCCGCGCGTCGCCACTTGGTTGGTCACCTCATCACCACTCGGCCGCTCCGCGCGTCGCCTCTTGGTTGATCACCTCATCACCACTCGGCCGCTGCGCGCGTCGCCTCTTGGTTGGTCACCTCATCACCACTCGGCCGCTCCGCGCGTCGCCCATCGGTTGGTCATCTCATCACCACTCGGCCGCTCCGCGCGTCGCCCATCGGTTGGTCACCTCATCACCACTCGGCCGCTCCGCACGTCGCCACTCGGTTGGTCACCTCATCACCACTCGGCCGCTCCGCGCGTCCCCTATCGGTTGGTCACCTCAACACCGCTCGGCCGCTCCGCGCGTCGCCTCTTGGTTGGTCACCTCATCACCACTCGGCCGCTCCGCGCGTCGCCCATCGGTTGGTCACCTCATCACCACTCGGGCACTCCACGCGTCACCACTCGGTTGGTCACCTCATCACCACCCGGCCGCTCCGCGCGTCGCCACTCGGTTGGTCACCTCATCACCACTCGGCCGCTACATGTGTCGCCCATCGGTTGATCACCTCATCACCACTCGGCCGCTCCGCGCATCGCCTATCGGTTGGTCACCTTATCACCACTCGGCCGCTCCGCGGGTTGCCTCTTGGTTGGTCACCTCGTCACCACTCGGCCGCTCCGCGCGTCGCCCATCGGTTGGTCACCTCATTACCACTCGGCCGCTCCGCGCGTCGCCACTCGGTTGGTCACCTCATCACCACTCGGGCGCTCCGCGCGTCGCCTCTTGGTTGGTCATCTCATCACCACTCGGCCGCTCCGCGCGTCGCCCATCGGTTGGTCACCTCATCACCACTCGACCGCTACGTGCGTCGCCCATCGATTGGTCACCTCATCACCACTCGGGCGCTCCGCGCGTCGCCTCTTGGTTGGTCATCTCATCACCACTCGGCCGCTCCGCGCGTCGCCCATCGGTTGGTCACCTCATCACCACTCGACCGCTACGTGCGTCGCCCATCGATTGGTCACCTCATCACCACTCGGCCACTCCGCGCGTCGCCACTTGGTTGGTCACCTCATCACCACTCGGCCGCTCCGCACATCGCCTCTTGGTTGGTCACCTCATCACCACTCGGACGCTCCGTGCGTCGCCCATCGATTGGTCACCTCATCACCACTCAGCCGCTCCGCGCGTCGCCACTCGGTTGGTCACCTCATCACCACTCGGCCACTCCGTGCGTTGCCTCTTGGTTGGTCACCTCATCACCACTCGGGCGCTCCGCGCTCCGCGCATCGCCCATCGGTTGGTCACCTCATCACCACTCGGCCGCTCCGCGCATCACCACTCGGCTGGTCACTCATCACCACTCGCCCGCTCCAGGTGTCGCCTCTCGGTTGGTCACCTCATCACCACTCGGCCACTCCGCGCATCGCCTCTTGGTTGGTCACCTCATCACCACTCGGCCGCTCCGCGCGTCGGCATCGGTTGGTCACCTCATCACTACTCGGCCGCCCCGCGCGTCGCCATTCGGTTGGTCACCTCATCACCACTCGGCTGCCCCGCGTTGTCGGCATTCTGGGAACGGGGGTCCCCAGACTTGCCTGCCTGCGGCCTGCGGCGCGGCTCGAGTGGGGGGCCAGCGTGGCCCATCTTCATCAACACAAGGCTCAAAACCATCGCGAGGGACCAAGCCTCGCGAGGCGGACGACACGGCGCTTCCTCCAGCATGGCCTCCTTAGGCTGGCTCACGAGGAGGCGGAGAGATCAAGGTGGGGTACCTCACGAGGTGCCCGTGACGCAAGCCATGACGATTAAAGGTGCCAGGCGGGCGCCAGCCCGCGCAGCGTCCTCCCTTTCCTCTTTGGTGCAAAGGGGGCAAGCGCAGGCGAGAGGATCAAGCAAAGGCACCCATTTCGGTGCAACGAGACCAAGACCAGCTCCACGACAAGGAGGAAGTCACTGTGGAGCCCAAGCCGGCGTCATCACCAGAGCCTTTGGCAGGCGAAGACCAACTTTAGTCAGGATAAGTGTACTCGATGTTCCCCTTCAAATTGGTCAATTGTTGGCACCCTTCCCGCTCAATATTTGGGAAGAGGCCCAGGGCCTTTGCCTATAAATAGGACTAGCCGCCCCCAGGGTAGAAGGGAGGGGAAGATCGAGAGAGCAACCTGACAATCAGTTAGATAGGCAGCAGACAGAGAGAGAAGGGCGATCGAGCTCCCCCCAGCAGTTCATCCCCTAGCCAAGAACAGACCCTCGCGAGGTCGTTCCCCTTTGTACTGTTCTTCCTCATCAGCCCTAGAGGCAATCCACCACACCACACTGGAGTAGGGTATTACACCACAATGGTGGCCCGAACCAGCATAAACCCTGTGCCTCTTGTGTTGTTCTTGCAGTAGTTAGATCCTTATGAGACGTAGAGGTAGAGGGCTTGATCTCCGCGCGCACCCCAGAGTTCGAACCTTAAGGGTCTGCCGGAACCCGTGATCCGACATTTTGGCGTGCTAGGTAGGGGTGCGCCGGAATCAGTCTTCCGCCGCTTCGCCCTCCTCCGACCACCGCATCCATGTCTGACGCTCGTCGGGCCCGCGCCGAGCGCCGGGCCGCCATCGCCTCCCGCGCCGTCCAGACGGCCCCTGTCGGGGGGCGTCCTCGTCGTTCCCCGTCGCCCGCCGTCAACGCCGCGACCGGCCCGTCGGGGAACGAGCAGCAAGCGTCCTCTCAACACCCGTCCGTGCGGCGGGATGGCCGTACCGCCACTCCGTCGCTCACCCCAGCCGGTTCTTCGTCGCACGCGCTGCGCGCGCCCTTGGAGGCTTGAGCTGCGCTTATCGCGGCGAACGAGCTCCTGCGCTACCGCCCCGTCGACGACGTCTACGAGGAGTGGCTCGACCGCGTCGCCGAGCTCGTCCGCGCCGCAGGGGGCTCTCCCGCGCCTTCCGCACCACTGCGCCGCACTCCGCCCCGCATGAGCAATGAAGCCCCGGGGGCGTTCCAGCCACCACCTCTCCAAGAAGATGCCATGGCCCCAAGGCGCGCAGCTCCTGGGCAGAACCTGCTCCGCCATGCACCGGCCCAGCAGGAACGGAGCTGCCAAGAAGTCCCGCGACCGCAAGAGGCCGCCCGGGCGCTCCTGGCCCCGGCTCGCCGAGACCCTGCTCCAGCTCCGGCACGTCAAGACCCCGCGCTACTCCCAGCTGCAGCGCAAGGGGACCCACAAGGCCAAGCTCTCCCTCAACCAAAACCTCCCGCGGCCACCGCTGGCTGCCGCGCCTACACCCCCGAGCTGCGTAGCGTCGCGTGGCCCGGCAAGTTCAAGCCGGACCTGCCTCCTCGCTACGACGGCACAACTGATCCCACGGAGTTCCTCCAGCTCTACGAGCTGGGAATCGAAGCTGCCAGCGGGGACGAAAAGGTCATGGCGAACTGGTTCCCCATGGCACTGAAGGAAGGTGCTCGCACTTGGCTCCTGAACCTGGCCCCAGGCACGATCTCCTCCTGGGACCAGATGCGTACCCGCTTCATCGCCAACTTCCAAGGTACCCGCGACCAGCCTCCCGCCGTGAGCGACATGCGCCGCATCAAGCAGCAACCTGGGGAGACCCTGCAGAAGTACATCCAGCGCTTCAACAGCGCGCGCCTCAAGATCCCCAGGGTGTCCGAAGAAGCCATCATTTCGGCCTTCTCAGATGGCGTGCGCGACGTCAAGATGAAGGAGGAGCTGGCAATGCATGAAGACCTCTGCACCTCCCTGGAGCTGTTCAACCTGGCGACCAAGTGCGCCAGAGCTGAGGAGGGACGCCTCTCCCTCCTCGAGCTGCCTGCCGCAGACCCAGAAGAGAAGAAGCCCAAGGCCAAGGACGTGAAGCGCAAGGGGGCTGCCGTGCTCGCGGCAGAACCGGACACCAAGCGGGGCAAGGATCTGCCTGAATCCTCCAGGGGCAGCCGGTACTGTGTGTACCACGACCTCCACACCCACAACACCAATGAATGCTAAGAACTCCGCGCCGTGCGAGAAGAAAGAGTCAGCCGGCGCCCTGACCGTGCTAACCGGGGCTACGGCCGAGGAGAAGGAAGGAACCCGGGACGCTGGGAAGACCGCGGCCCACGTCCAGGCTGGCGCGACCAAGCTCGCAAGGACCGCTGGCGCGACCCGCCTCGTGAGGGGGACTGGAGGGATCAGCCTCGTGAGGATCGCCCCCACGGCAACCCAGGCCTCCCGCCGTTGCCGCCTCAGCCGAGAAGGAATGAAGACCGCCACCAAGACGAGGGGGCTGGGGGCTTTCAGGAGCCTCGCGCCATCGCCTGCATCCTCGGCGGAGCTCAAGCCCCAGCCTCCCAACGCATCTTCAAGCAGTTTGCTCGCGAAGTGAATGCAGTCCTCCCCAAGCTTGAAGCAACGCGTCCCCTCAGGTGGTCGGCCTGCACCATCACGTTCAGCTCAGCAGACCAGCTCAAATGCGCAGCCACAGCCGGAGTCCTCCCAATGCTTTGTTCCCCAGTCATCAGCAACGTTCTGGTCACCAGGACCCTCATCGACGGAGGGGCAGGGCTCAATGTCCTGTCCGTGGAAACGTTCAACAGCCTCCAAGTGCCCTATGACTAGCTTCAGCCGACCAAGCCCTTCTCCGGAGTCACCGACGGTTCCACGATCCCGATCGGGCAGGTCCGCCTCCCAGTCACCTTCGGCACCTACGACAACTACCGCACCGAGCTCATCGACTTTGACGTCGCCCACATCCGCCTGCCGTACAACGCCATCCTCGGGTACCCGGCGCTGGCCAAGTTCATGGCCGTGACTCACCATGGCTACAACGTCCTCAAGATGCCAGGAAGCGGCGGCGTCATCACGGTGCCATGTCAAGAGAAGGATGCAGTGTGTGCCTTGGAGCGAGCCTTTCAGGCCGCGTCACTAGAAGACCCAGATCGCGGAAGCAGGAGGCTTCCCGAGACCACCCCCAAGAAGAAGAAGACAGCGTCAGGCTCAGACCCTCAGGAGGCAGGCCCTTCAAGGCCCGCGTTCGCCCAGGGGGACCCTCCTTCAATCGCATAGGGAAGCGCGCCCGGCGCCCTCCTCAGGCAGGGCTCGGGGGCTCTCACCTGGAGAGCCACCGACCTCGCCAAGGTCACGAGGGAGGCGCTGGGGCACCATGTGGAGGCGTGCTTCGAAACACGCTCCCCTCGGAGTGAAGCCAGGAAAGGAAGGTCAGACCAGCAGGAGTTTGTTAGTAAGGCCATACAAGAACTACTGGAGTCAAGGATCATGAGGGGTTGCCATCGCCCACCAGCTGTGGCTCCCCATCCAGGCGAGGATGGTGGGCTGCGCGTCTGCGTCGACATACCAGGGCTCAATCAGATCGCCACGACGGAGCGCCTCTGGCCCTCACAAGTGGGGCGCTGCGGAGGATCACCCCACAGCTATGTTCGCATGCCTTATGGCCTGCCGAGTGTGGATGCGGCGTACCAGCGCATCATGAGGGGCATCTTGGAGGCACAAGAAGGCAGGTGGTACGCAGCCCTGGCGGAGATGGAGGCCGCTCACGAGGAGCCGCCAGTGCCTCCGGAGCCTCCCGAGGCCCCCGGGCCTGGGGGCTTGTGAGGATCAGCTTCCGTAGCCTACCGAGTCTGCCGCACCAGCGCCACTGCATCAACGACATCTTCAGGTGACATCTTTTAAGTTTCATTCTCAGCTGGGAGCGCCCTCCCAGGGTTGCGTCATTCCCAGACCGCGTGGGTCCGTCCCTGTGGCATGTATCCCTTTTTATCTTTTCAGTCGCTAGCTTGCTTTGCTGGGGGCGCCCCTTGGGCTGCATCATCCCCAGGCCGCTCGGGTTAGACCCAGCGGCGTGTATCCCTCTCGCGTTTATTTCTAGTTATGCATCATTACTCGATGTCGTCTGCGGCGCCCTTCTTCTTCATGTCGAACACTTGCACGTTAAAGGGGAGGTGCCTGAGCATCGCGACTCAGGGCTCTTACTGGCTCTCCAGCCCTCACCCTCTGGCCTTGACCACGGCATCGCGACCTGGCATACCAGCGACGGCTGAGACAAGCTCGAGGGTCGGGACCCGAGGACGTAGAGTGCCGACATCTAACCAAATTTTGCAGGAACATATCTCAAGACACGGCCCAGTGCCAGGTGCAACCCGCCTAGAGGTAGGGCCGCGTGAGTCCCGCGCTGGCTCACGGGTGCCCAGACACACCTCACCCGCTCCAACCAGCGAGCTCCCGAGCGACTAACGGTCAACTAATCGCCGCTATGGCAGCCCTGTCTTCTTTGTTCATGGTAGATTTGCAGGATCCTTAGAGGAAGCCTTGCTAGCCAAAGCCCTCATGGCGTTTCCTTCACCCTCGCCCGTGCGAACCGCTTGCACGTTAAATGGGGGGTGCCTGAGCATCGCGACTCAGGGCTCTTGCTGGCTCTCCAGCCCTCACCCTCTGGCCTTGTCCATGGCATCGCGACCTGGCATACCAGCGACGGCTGAGACCAGCTCGAGGGCCGGGACCCGAGGACGTAGAGCAGAAAGGGGAGCAGAGGCGAGGGAGAAGGGGCACGCGAGGACCTCGTCAAGCAACTCCGTTCAGCTACCCCCCGGACCCGGCGGCACGCTGACGGCAATCTCCGATCCCAAAGATAAGTCACCATCCAAAGCGTTGGCTATCGTGGCACTACCCCCGCACCTAAGGCGACTCCGTGCTAGTGACGTTCCTTCTCTTTCTCACCAAGCGACGGCTGCTTGAGCGCCAAAGGGGACCTCCTGAGCATCGCGACTCAGGGGCTCTTACCGGACCCCGGGTCGCTCACCTCCTGGCCTTGACCACGGCATCGCGACCTGGCATACCAGCGACGGCTGACGCCGCCTTGGGACTGGGACCTGTCGACGCAGAGCACAAAGGCCTCGCGAGGTGCAAAAGGGAGAACCAAACTATGACGGAATTCGCGATTCGCACAAATCCATAGAAAGGGTTACACACTAACAACAAGGATCGCTGCCACCTTACAAGCCCCTGTGGGGCACCATGTGATTCCTCACAGGGAACGGATCCTAAAGGGTGCTAATTACACGTGCCTTCGCAAAAGATGCCATCATCAACAGTGGGCCAGCCATCACCGGCGCCAACCCCATCCAGATCAGGATCGACGGCGACCAAGCGAGCCTGCCCTGCTCCGGGAGCGGCGTCGACTCGCGTGCTCGTAGCTGTCGTCGCTCGTCTCTGGCGTCGCGAAGACCTCACTGGGATCGCTGGATCCTCCGGCGCTCCCGTCACTTGCGGAGCTGTCCCGGGGGCGATTGGCGGGGCCAGCCGTCGCCCTGGCAAGGTCCTGGCCGCCTCCCCCGGGCAGCACTCCAGCCGGCGACCGTTCGCGTCGAAGACCTTGAAGAACATCACCGAAGCGTCGTCGTACTCCAGGTGGATCGTGAGGGCGCCCTTCGTTCTACAGCACCGAGCGATTTCACCCCAGCCACGAGTCATGAAGACCTCGCCCGGGGCGGTGAGCGCTACCTCTGCCCCGGTCGCGGGAGTGCTGCAGTAGGCGTGCTGCAGCCACAGCTCCAGGAGTCTCACCTGCTGGAAGGCGGAGGCGAAGAAGGGAGGAAGGCGGATCCAAGTCCGCGGAGGCATGGCGGCGTGGAGCACGAGCTCGCGGGAGGAGCCCTCGGTGTGGACTCCAGGAGGAACAACCAACACCTTCGTGACCCTCCGGCGCCGCCAACGGCGCTGGCTGGGGGGATCTGTGTCTCCTCTTCCGGAGCCCTCGGCGTGGGCATACAAGGGGAGCGGGAACCCCGGCGGAGGCCACTCATACCAAGGCCACGGCGCCACCAGGCGATTCTCCTCGTCTTGGCCGCGCAAGGCAAGCCGTTTCTTCGGCGGGAGCGGGTCAGGTACCTCTTGAGGAGCCTTTCCCTTCTCCGCCGCGGAGAACCGGCGAATCGTAGCCATTTCACCAAGACGGAGCAAGGACCGAGGCGGGGAAGGAAGCAAGAAGAGATGGACTAGAAGGGCACGCGCGGTGCCGTACTTATAGCCGGCGGAGGCCAACCGCCGGCCTCCATGATTACAGGTAATCAAGACATGGTTTGCATGCAGGGACTTGCCCAATCTGCGCGGTCGTCGAGGCGTCGTGGGGAAGTGGAGACGCCCACGTCCAATCAACCGCCACGCGGCGCCCAAGGCCGCAGGCTGTTAGGGCCCGCGGCGCTTCGCCCTTGCCCTTTCGCCTCTCGGCACGGCCAAGTCCATGCGCACCTTGGGCCCGGGGGCTACTATCGGCGTTCTGGGAACGGGGGTCCCCAGACTTGCCTGCCTGCGGTGCGGCTCGAGTGGGGGCCCAGCGTGGCCCATCTTCATCAACACAAGGCTCAAGACCCTCGCGAGGGGCCAAGCCTCGCAAGGCGGACGACACGGCGCTTCCTCCGGCACGGCCTCCTTAGGCTGGCTCGCGAGGAGGCGGAGAGATCAAGGTGGGGTACCTCACGAGGTGCCCGTGACGCAAGCCATGACGATCAACGGTGCCAGGAGGGCGCCAGCCCGCGCAGCATCCTCCCTTTCCTCTTTGGTGCAAAGGGGGCAAGCGCAGGCGAGAGGATCAAGCAAAGGCACCCATTTCGGTGCAACGAGACCAAGACCAGCTCCACGACAAGGAGGAAGTCACTGTGGAGCCCAAGCCGGCGTCATCACCAGAGCCTTTGGCAGGCGAAGACCAACTTTAGTCAGGATAAGTGTACCCGATGTTCCCCTTCAAATTGGCCAATTGTTGGCGCCCTTCCCGCTCAATATTTGGGAAGAGGCCCAGGGCCTTTGCCTATAAATAGGACTAGCCGCCCCCAGGGTAGAAGGGAGGGGAAGATCGAGAGAGCAACCCGACAATCAGTTAGATAGGCAGCAGACAGAGAGAGAAGGGCGATCGAGCTCCCCCCAGCAGTTCATCCCCTAGCCAAGAACAGACCCTCGCGAGGTCGTTCCCCTTTGTATTGTTCTTCCTCATCAGCCCTAGAGGCAATCCACCACACCACACTGGAGTAGGGTATTACACCACAATGGTGGCCCAAACCAGTATAAACCCTGTGCCTCTTGTGTTGTTCTTGCAGTAGTTAGATCCTTACGAGACGTAGAGGTAGAGGGCTTGATCTCCGCGCGCACCCCAGAGTTCGAACCTTAAGGGTCTGCCGGAACCCGTGATCCGACACGCGCATCGCTACTCGGTTGGTCACCTCATCACCACTCGGCCGCTCCGCGCGTCGCCTCTCAGTTGGTCACCTCATCACCACTCGGCCACCCTACACATCGCCTATCGGTTTGTCACATCCTCGCCACTCGGCTGCCCCGTGCGTCGCCACTCGGTTGGACACATCTACATCAATCGGTTGTCCCGCTCATTGCTATCGGTTGAACACATCTTCACCACTCGGCCACTCGCACGCCTTCAGACGGCTAAGTCGTTTTACATTCTGTTATTTCCATCTTCCCGAGTATCCCGTAATTCACACATCACGTTCAGTCGGAGGCCGCGCCACCGAGTGTACCTCTACGCTCGGCTGCTTATTATCACATACTTGCTTAGTACTTGTTATTTGACTCCCGAGTCCACCTTCCATTTTAGCGCATACATCATTCGCAAACACCATGTGTCGTTCTTCATTTTGAGTTTGCATCTGTCCTCCGGAGCTGCAACTTAGTCGAAACACTGCACTTCCATTTTATTTGAGCCAGTATTCTAGTGAGTTCAGTCGGATCCGTCGCTTCCACAAGTACGAACGGATCCTTCAATCTTTCAGACTCTTGCTGGTTAACCAGCAAGCCCCTTGCACTCCCAGCGGGTGTCTATCGGTGTTATTCACACAAATCATTTCAGCACACATCACATTTCCTCGAGAAATTATTTCATTGGCTTGTGCCATTTTCTACACAAGTTACGCGATCACTAGACGGCCCTATGCGACAACTTCATCGCTGCTCGGACTCGGTCACCATACCGGTCCCAGCGCACCAGAACACCGACCTTGTCGCTCTATTGACTTCAAACACATCCGGCCAACCCCTCTGTGGAATCCTCTTCATCGAATCAATGATATATACCTCATCAGGCATGAGACAGATAAGTCCCTTTTATAATTAAACTTCACACTTCACTCTTTTGCGAGTTTGCCTCTTTCGAGCCTCACTCGGAAGCTTCTCCTCATGTTTACCCGAGTCCGACTCGATGAATTGCAAATCATCCATTCAAAACTATATTTCTCGTATTCCGACATGTCCATTGTCGAAGCCTGTAGTATGCTCGAGGGCTACGCCGTACTCGGGGGCTGCATCTCATTTGGAATGACACTCTCCTGAGTAGTCGAGTACTTCATCACCAGTCAGATCCTTCACTTCAACAAGTACATTCGATCCGCCACTTTGACAAGTTTTATAACCACCCAGACGCTCTGCACGCCATCTTCATTCCTACTCAGACTCAGTTGTCACGTCGGTCTTGTTGTGTCGCAACCACACTACACCGACCTCATCGCTACATTAGCTTCGAAAGCATCCGGTTAAGTCATTCGAAGACCATTTCAGCCACTTGGCTGGACACGTAGTCTTTCACTCGGCCACCTCGCACATCCTCACTCGACCGCCCCGCGCGTCGCCACTCGGTTGTGCACGTCTTCACCACTCGGCTGCCCCGCGCGTTGCCACTCAGTTGTGCACGTCTTCATCATTTGACCACCTCGCGCATCCTCACTCGACCGCCCCGCGCGTCGCCACTCGGTTGTGCACGTCTTCACCACTCGACCGCCCCGCGTGTCGTCACTTGGTTGTACACATCATCGCCCCTCGGCCACCTCACATGTCACCATCATTTGGACATGTCTTTATCTCTACACCCCTAGCACAGGAACGACTAAGTTACTCATATGATCAAACCTCATATCACACTCTGTAGCAAGCTTACCTCTTTCGAGCATCACTCGGGGGCTACGCACAGCCGTTGGCCATGCTGCCCTTAGGGTTTATGCCCATTCGATCAACCCATTGATCGCATCAGGAATATCTTTCTGACCGTACATGCTCGTTCCGCCGAAAATCTGTAAGGGTAGTACTGTCCACTCGGACGATCGCCCAAATCATTTCTTGAAGTCATCTTCAGACTGCAAAAGGGTGAAAACGACGCTCCTCTACGGATACACTTGGCCCTTATCCTAGGCCCCAAGGCGTCAGTTTCACAAACTTGGACTCGGAGATGACATGTGCTGGTGTTCCCCCGGGATAATGAGTGGCATCTCTCTGGAGAGTCAGCCCACACACTAGTGTCACCACTCGGGTTTCATGGCACGTCCATGTCAGACCACCAGTCTATCTCCTCCGGGAGACATACGAGTGCCACCAAGTTTTTCCTTGCAGTCAACATACCCCGGTTAGTTGAGAAGCAAATCCACTCGGACAAATACCCCTTTCACGCAAATCTAACGTTCAATATAAGAAGTACTACTGGAAGATTACTCCCTGGAGTGTCCAGCTTTTTTCTACAGTCGTCAGTTTCAAAGACGAATTCATTAACCGTGCTGAGAGCACGAAGATTCAGCTGCTTGACCGAGTTCCAGGCTGAATTTATTCCATGCTGAGTGCACGAAGATCGGTCCGACTGACTCAGCTCCAGTCTGATCTTACTTACCATGTCAAGCGCCTGAAGATGCATCCGACTGACTCAATTTCAGACTAAAAGATATTTACTGTGTCGACTGCGTGGAGGTTTACCAGGAGACTTAAACCCTCTGCCAGGCTCATCTAGTCCGACAGAGGCTCGGGGACTACACCAAGTGGGTGCACTCAGCGTGCCCCCACTGGAAGAGAACTTGGAAATAAACATTTTGCTCGATGCAAAACCAGCTCCAGAATTACTCGACCTCCGAGTCAGAGAAGAACAAGTTCGATCAGTACCAGCTAAGAAGATTTTTAGTTCTCTCAGACCCCCGCCGACTGCCCGCAGTCAACGGCGGTCTCGGGGACTACACCCAGTGGGTGCACTCAGCGTGCCCCACCTGGAGTAATCTCCACTCGGTACGGAACTGACCAGTCCGAGTGATGAACAACAACAAAAAGGACATGCTCTAAGACTCCCACCGACTGCCCGCAGTCGACGGAAGTCTCGGGGACTACACCCAGTGGGTGCACTCAGCGTGCCCCCACTGGAATGGTATCCACTCGGAACGGTCCGCCCGGTCCGAGTGACGGCCAAACAACAAAAAGAGACACGTTCCAAGCGTGAAGAAATTCCGAGTAATCAGTTACTCGATGCAGGACCAGCTCCAAGTCACTCCAAAAAAATTGTTATAAGGTGAGTTTAGCGCTCCTTCGCGGACCCGTTTGAGCTCATTTCACCCGGACACCATGCAGTATGGAATCCGTCAAGGCAACACGTGGAGATAACATCGCCGGGTGACCAGAGGGAGTTCATAAGTGCCTCCGTAGCACTCGACTCATCTGGCAATTCACGTCGACTCGACCCGCTCAACCTCAACCGATTCGGGGGCTAATGACGGGGACATGTATTGGGGGTAGGGTAACAGGCCTGACCTAAAGGCCCTACCCATGGACACCGTATACTTCGTACTGGGCCCCTGAGCTAGATCGCCGTCTAGATGTACCTCAACTTGAAAGTCACTTGGACGGCGACAACCACTCGAAGCACGACACTTCACTCGACGAGCTCATTCCACTCGACCGTGTAACTCACTCGGATATGCAAAGACCAATAGTCGGCATGACGGTTTTGTAGTGGGCAGGCATTATGGCATTGATGCTCCACCATGTAACAAAAGGGGTGAGGGGGTGGCGCACTATATATAAGCCACCCCCACCACTAGACTAGGGTTTTTTTTCATCTCTCTCTCTTTTTTACCATTAGTCTCAGGACTACGGGGATCCATTCTCCTCTCATTGTAATCTCCGGATACATACTAAGATAAAACAAAGCCTCTCCGGAGCACGAGACATAGGGTTGTTATCTCCACTGTGAGAGGCCCGAACTCGCTAAAACCACCGTGTCACCCATATGCATCTCGATAGATCATGCTCCTTTATCCTACCCCTCTCTTATTGTCGGAATTGTTACCACGACAGGAAGAAAAAGAGAGGAAAGGGAAGCCAACTACTGATGCTTTTCAGCGAGTGCCTAGTGGATAGAGGTCTGTTGCAGTGCCAGTATCAGATACTAGAGCTACGGCGTCAGCACCAGCAGCCACAGCTTCAGTGCCACCTCTAGCAGCCACTCCATCAGCTCCATCTACATCAACAGACGCCTTCATCCTTGGAGTTCTCTCTACACCACCTCTCGAAGACCAAGCCTGAGAGACGCATAGCACTATGCATTTTCGAACTTTTTGGTAACTTGTTGCCAAAGGGGGAGAAATGTATAGATCATAAGCTTCGAGAGAGAGTGTTTTGCTTCTTTGTCTCTCTTGCTTTTGGTTGAAACTTTTTGTGTGCTTGGTTGATACTCTATGTCTGTGTGAGATACTTGTTTGATCATATGCTACTTTAATGCTTGCCGGTGATGAGTGCATGCTTTTAATTTTCATCATTTTAAGTGCTCCACCAAGATGTATGTGACATGGAAGAGTGACCCATGATCCTAATCGATTGTGCATTTGCATTCAAAAGCAAATTTTAAATAATGCACAAATTTAGGGGGAGCTCTTGCTTATCACATACTTCTCAAAGCGATGATGTATTTCAATCTTATGATCATTTTTTGAAGCTTTGATCTATATGTTGTCATCAATTACCAAAAAGGGGGAGACTGAAAGTGCAACTATCCGTGGGTGGGTTTTGGTAATTCCTAACAACATATAGCTCATTGAGCTAATGCTATTTCAAGATAAATATTTCAGGAAAGCTCAATGATTGGCATGGCATGGATTAGAAATGTGGACCCCTCAAAATGCTAAGGACAAAAGATTTGAACAAGCTCTAAAGCTCAAGACTCTACATTTTACTTTTAGTGATCCAAGATCACATTGAGTCCATAGGAAAAGCCAATACTATTAAGAGGGGATGAGGTGTTGCTTAATGGGTTACTTGCTCAAAATGCTTAGTGATATGCTCCAAAAACCCTCAACTACTTTCTCATATCCACATATGTCCCAAACCAAAAGTCAAACTCGGGCCCACCGAAACTTTCTATCCGGCGCCACCGAGTTCATCTGTCATAGCCACTGCCACAAAACCCTAGTCATTTCGGTCTTACTGATAGGGATCTCGGTCTCACCGAGATGGGATTGCAAACTCTCTATTTCCCTTCGTAACATTTCGGTCCAACCGAGATGAGCGATCGGTCCCACCGAGTTTGCAATGCAAACTCTTTGTTTCCCTTTCGTAACATTTCGGTCTCACAGAGATGAGCGAATCGGTCCCACCAAGTTTGCCTGGCCAACTCTCTGGTTAGCTTATTACTAAAATCGGTCCCATCGAGTTTGCATAATTGGTCTCACTGAGATTACGTTATGCCCTAGCCCTAATGAAATCGGTCCCACCGAGTTGACATGTCAGTCCCACGAAAAGCCTAACGTTCACATTTTGAACTAAATCGGTCTGACCGAGTTTCATTATTCGGTCCCACAGAGTTTGGTGATTTGTGTGTGATGGTTAGATTTTGTGTGGAGGCTATATATACCCCTCCACCCACTCTTCATTCGTGGAGAGAGCCATCAGAACATGCCTACACTTCCATCATACATTTTCTAAGAGAGAACCACCTACTCATGTGTTGAGGTCAAGATATTCCATTCCAACCATATGAATCTTGATCTCTAGCCTTCTCCAAGTTGCTTTCCACTCAAATCATCTTTCCACCAAATCCAAATCCGTGAGACAGAGTTGAGTGTTGAGGAGACTATCATTTGAAGCACAAGAGCAAGGAGTTCATCATCAACACACCATCTATTACCTTTTGGAGAGTGTTGTCTCCTAGATTGGTTAGGTGTCACTTGGGAGCCTCCGTCAAGATTGTGGAGTTGAACCAAGGAGTTCATACAGGCAATCAGATTGCCTACTTCATGAAGATCTACCCTAGTGAGGCAAGTATTTCGTGGGCGATGGCCATGGTGGGATAGACAAGGTTGCTTCTTCGTGGACCCTTCCTGGGTGGAGCCCTCCATGGACTCGCGCAACCGTTACCCTTCGTGGGTTGAAGTCTCCATCAACGTGGATGTACGATAGGACCACCTATCGGAACCATGCCAAAAATCTCCGTGTCTACATTGCGTTTTCTCCCTCCAAACTCCTCCCTTTACCTTCATGTGCAATGTTTTACATTCCACTGATATACTCTTAGACTTGCATGTGTAGGTTGTTTACTTGACAAGTGTTAAGTTGCTAAAATCTGCCAAGACTTAAAATTGGGAAAAGGCTAGATTTTATTTGGTCAAGTAGTCTAATCACCCCCTCTAGACATACTTTCGATCCTACACCTTCTTTTTACTGCCTGTAATGAGTTGTGTTAGATGACAGTGTCTGAATATTTTTCCCTTTGCAGTGGATCCTGAAGCAGTTTACTCAAGATTACCTCTCAAACTACATGATTGGCGGCCGGCCATCATAAGGGGTTGGACTAGAGTCGTGCATGCCTTCTGCATCCAGGAGAGCACAATAGGGCCATTCCGCTTCACCTTGTTCAGCAACCAGAATGTATGTCGCCTCTTTCTTTACCATCTGTAATAGTACAAGTATAGAACCATGCTTCATCATTCTTTGTTTGGTGCTTATGTAATTCTTAAGCATATGCACCTGTGAATCGAATAATGCATTGGTTGTTTAAACCTGATGGATATGAATAAAGCTATAGCCTACTTTCAAGTTTAAATTAGGTACAATTTTAAATAGCAGAAATTAAATTAGGGCAAAATTACGATGTGCATGTCATTACGGCGCACACCTTTAATAAAGCACAACGTGTTCGATATACACCATAATCTGACACGGTTCATGGAGAGGAAACGTGTGTAAGAATGCACACAGTTGTCGTTTCCAAAGCGCGTGTGATGCTAGACACTATAGCATACGGTGTGGGAAACCTAAATGTGTGTGATTGTCTACCTATCGTACACGGTTTATAATCATGAACTGTTTGTGATGTGCCAGGCATCGTAAACGTATAGCCAGTTTGGTACGTGCCTGGAAAACTCCCGTGCCTGGAATCTGCCTGGTTTTAGGTAAAACCACAAAACTCTGACTGCGATGGAAATGCGAGCACAAATGAGTAGCAAGGATGAAGCATTTGGGATATTTGAGATATCGGAAACGGTTATATAGGGACAACTGTATGCATCAAGGCAACCTATCCCCGACGGTTTCTGGGTTGTGTGGAAGGACCCCCTATCGCCCACACTCACTTGGCAATGGTTCCAAATGCCGTCACGGAAAGGGGTTAAAAACCATTTGTATAGCACCTCGTTGTACCAGTGTGATGACATCGCATATAAGAAGTATGATGCATGAAAATTGTTGAGGGTTGACAAACATAGTATTAGTCATTGTTGCAATTGATAGGAAGTAATAAAGAAAGAGAGGATTCTCATAGAAATATACCGACTTGGACATCTTTTACTATTGTGAGCACTCATTAAAATATTATATGCTAATAAGTTGGTGATAGACAAGGAAGACAACATAATGTGTTATGTTCTCTTATATCCGTATAGAAGTTATATTGTCATGGATCCTCCAGCATGTTGAGATTGTTTCTCACCTCATGCTAGCCACAAATTCTGCACCAAGTAGAGATACTACTTGTGGATCCAAAAACCTTTAACCCCGTTTTGCCATGAGAGTCCACTATATCTACCTATGGATTGAGTAAGATCCTTCAAGTAAGTTGTCATCGGTGCAAGCAATAAAAATTGCTCTCTACATATGTATTATCTTTTAGTGTGAGGAAAGTAAGCTTTATACGAACTTGTGATGTGGAAGAAATAAAAGCGACGGACTGCATAATAAAGTTCTCTATCACAAGCGGCAATATAAAGTAACATTCCTTTGCATTAAAATTCCGTGCATCCAACCAAAAAGCGCATGACCACCTCTGCTTCCCTCTGCAAAGGGCCTATCTTTTATTTTACCTTCTACCTTTATGCAAGAGTCATGGTGATCTTCACCCTTCCTTCTTATATTTTCTCTCTTTGGCAAGCACTATATGTTGGGGAGAGATCCAGACAAATATATCCACTCGGATGTAGGTGATCATAAACTATTATTGTTGACATTACCCTTGAGGAAAATGGTTGCACTACAAAAAAAAGACACATCCGTGACATTTTGGGCCGAACGGAAAAAATTCTGTCATACTTATGACACTTCTATGACGATAATTGTGACAAAACCCGGTATCATCATAGATGTGGTGGGGTCCTACTTCTATGACAAAATATCATGACAGAAAATGGTCTTTTCATCGTGGGCGGGCCGGAGACGCAGCTGCATGACATTCTTTGGGCCGTCCATGACGGAAAAACTATGGTAGAAGCGAGGGCGAGGAAAATATCGGGGTGTTCCCGGTTACTGTGGGTGGTCGGGGCCGAGCGATGCGCGTTTCTCTCGTACACGCACGCGCATGGGTGCGAGGCGTTGGGCTCTAACTGAACCCGAGCAATTGCACTGCAGGCTACGCATTACTGAACCCGAGCGATCAATCGATGGCTGTTAACTGAACCCGATCGAGCAATTCCTTCGCTACTGCTGCTAACTGAAGCCGATCGATGCTGCCTCTGTATGAACAGTGAGCGTTGCTGGGGGGTTTGGATGAACAGTTCCCGGCAGGGGTGGATGAACAGGACCCCGTGGTGTTGCCTCTGGATGAACAGGACCCCGATTGATCAAGCCGGTTGGGGCTGGATGAACAGGACCCCGTGGAGGGCTGGATGAACAGGACCACCCCGTGGAGGGCTGGATGAACAGTAGACGGTGGAGGGGTGGATGAATAGTAGCCCGCGGAGGGGTGGTTGAACAGGAGCCCGTGGAGAGGGCTGGTTGAACAGTAGCCGGGGGAGTAGCGCGCGGTGGAGGTTGGATGAACAGGAGCCCGTGGATGAACAGTCGCAGGTGGAGGCTAGAGGAGGTCGACGGTGGATGAACAGTAGCCCGTGGAGGCTGGAGGGGGTCGACAGTGGAGATGAACAGTATCCCATGGAGTCCCGTTTTGCGGTACGCCACACCCCTCCTGATGAACAGGACCCCCGTTTCGACCGTAGCGCTCCAACACAAGTCTGTTTTCTCCGTTTTGCGGTACACCACACCCCTCCCGATCAACAGGACCCCCATTTTGACCGTAGGAGATCCATTTCCTCCGTTTTGCGGTACGCCAGACCCCTCTCGATAAACAGGATCCCGTTTGGATCGTGGCCGGTCGAACACAAGGATGTTTCCTCCGTTCTGCGGTACGCCAGGCCTCGTTTCCATCTGTTGTTCCGTCCAAGCCCTCCCGATGAACACGACGATGTATTTCATTTTGACCCAACCAGTTGGCTCCACATGAACACGACGATGACGCAGTTTCTCCGTTCCGACCCAGCCATGTACATGAGCCCTGGCCGTACGTCTGCGCGAGTAGGCGTTCGAGATCCTCCCGTATGTACGTACGTGGCCGTATTTTCCTTCTTGCACACTGGCCGATGTACGTACGTGTACATGCTACGTGCGCGCCTCTACATCGACCAGTATGTATGTACACATTCGCGACCAGAATGACAACGCTACATACGCTTTGACCAGGTGGGTCCCGACTGTCAGGCACTTCCTTGCCTGCGAAGATGTAGCTGGTGGGTCCCAGCAGTCAGGGGGCGAATCGTTTTTTTTTGCCTGGACGCACTTCCTTGCGTGCGAAGATGTAGCTGGTGGGTCCTAGTAGTCAGGGGGAAACGTTTTTTCGCGAAATACGGTGGCCCGTCCGGTGGGTCCCCGCTGTCAGGTGGAGGAATAATTATTTTGCACGTAATAAGGAGGCACTTCCTTGCTGTGGCCGTGGACCCAGCTGTCAGCCTCTCCACGTACAGTACTCTTCCGATGGAAGTCGTTCCTTGACCACGTTGCCCACGCCGCGCCGAGAGGACCAGGGCGGTGGACGACGGCAAGGCCTAGGAAGGGGACGACACGGAGCCGGGGAAGACGTAGCAGTGGAAGCCCGCACGGAGAGGAGTACGAGGGTTCACTGGTTCGGCTGTGGTGTGAGGCTGCCCGTCGTCGCAGGGCCTCGCCAGCAGTGGGAATAGTAGGGGGCGGTGAGGCCTCCGCGGCAGCATAGCCGGCCACGGGAGGCAGGAGCATGCGGCACGATCGGCGCTGCTTTGGGCGGCTGGAGCAAGAAGACTAGAGGTTGAAGAAGCACTACGGCCGTTGGATAGACATCATACGGTCACTGGAGCTAGAATCGTTCATATTGACTAAGTTCACAAAGCACTCCGTCCCCGTCAACTTAGTAGGCCCACAAGTCAGCCACCCACCAAGGTGGGTCCCAACTAATAGGTGGAGTATTGATTTTTTGTGCATAATAAGGAGGCACTTCCGGTGGGTCCGAGCTGACAGTGGGGGAGCGTTTTTTTTGCGAAATACGGTGGCTCATCTGATGGGTCCCAGCAATCAGGGGGGAAACGTTTTTTCGCCAAACACGGTGGCCCGTTCGGTGGGTCCCTGCTGTCAGGTGGAGGAATAATAATTTTTCGAGTAATAAGGAGGCACTTCCTTGCGGCTGCCATGGACCCAGTTGTCAGCCTCTCCACGTACAATACTCTTCCGATGGAAATCGTTCCTTGACCACGTTGACCATGCGTCGCCGAGAGCACTAGGACGATGGACGACGGCGAGGCCTAGGAAGGGGACGACGCAGAGCCGGGGAAGACACGGTAGTGGATGCCCACGCGTAGAGGAGTATGAGGGTTCACTGGTTCGCTGTGGTGTGAGGCTGCCGTGCCGCAGAATAACAGGGGGTGTGGGTGAGTAGAGGGATGGTCTGGCCAATGGTGGAAGTAGTAGGGGCGGTGAGGCCTCCACCGCATCGCGGCCGGCCATGGGAGGCAGGAGCACGAGGCACGACCGGCGCTGGTTTGGGCGGCTGCAGCAAGAAGACCAGAGGTTGAAGAAGCACTACTGCCGTTGGATGGACATCGTACGGTCACTGGAGCTAGAATCATGCATATTCACTAATTTGACAAAGCCCTCCATCCCCGTCAACTTAGTAGGCCCACAAGTCAGCCTGCCACTATACTGGGTCCCGGCTATCCGGGGGAGTATTCATTTTTTTGTGCGTAATAAGGAGGCACTTCCTTGTGTGCGAAGATATAGCTGGTGGGTCCGAGCTGTCAGCGGCGATAATGTTTTTTTGCGAAATACAGAGGCCCTTTCGGTGGGTCCCAGATGTCAGGTGGAGGAATCATTATTTTGCGCGTAATAAGGAGGAATTTCCTTGTGTGCAGCCGTGGACCCAGTTGTCAGCCTCTCCACGTACAGTCCACTTCAGATGCATGTTGGTCGTTGACCACGTTGACCAGGCTGCGCCGAGAGCACCAGGGCGGTGGACGATGGCGAGGCCTAGGAAGGGAACGACACAGAGGCAGGGAAGACTCGGCAGTTGTTTCCCACGCGGAGGTTTACTGGTTCGTCTGCCGTCGCCGGAGAATAACAGCAGGTGTGGGTGAGTAGAGGGATGGCTAGGCCAGCGATGGGAGTACGGTGGGGCGGTGAGGCCTGCGCGACAGCACAGCCGGCCACGGGGAGGAGGGAGCAGGCAGTCCCTCCGGCGCTTGTTTCAGCGGCTGGAGCAGGAAGAGCAGAGATTGAAGAAGCACGACGGGCGTTGGATGGACATCCAACAGTCACTGCTTGTGCGTCAATCTTTTTTTAGGAAAGCCTCAAATATGGGGAAAACAACATACAGCCCATCTGCCATTATTTCTAATAATTTACAGCCCATTTGCTAATTCTTAAGGTTTTTTTGGATCCCATATTCTTTTTGTTAGCATTACAGCCCATATTGTGGCCACGGTTAAAAAATTATACGAAATTTTGCATATTTCGGTGCGGTCCGAACTGTTTTTAATCCCGAAATTTCGAGAAACATTCAAACTGATTTTAAAATAAATGTATATTAATATAAAATCCAACAAATTGTTCACGCATAAAAATTAATGCAATTTAAAATCTCGAAATGAAAAAAAGAAATTTGAAACTAATTGCCGGTTTGATGTGTTTTAAAAATGTACAGCCCATTTCTCATTACTGATAGGCCATTTTCTCGGCCAGCCGAATGAAGCTCTCCTCGTCTTGAAAGATTTGCAGCCCAACAGCCCTGACAAAGCGACTTACTTGGCAAATCACAAAAAAACTGGGCTAGCCATTTTCAGAAAGAAAAAAAAACATTATTGGGCTGGTATGTGGTAAACATAAAAGAGAAGGCCGTCTAGACAGGCCAGAGTGCCCCGCACAGCCCAGTTGACACCCTGCTTCCGTCTCAAAAACAAATTAGATAAATGCCACTCCAGTTATGGCGATTCATAAAAATTCTGCTGCAATTTCCAAACTTTGGAAAATGCCACTGCAATTTTTGCAAACTTTGGAAAACGCCACTGCAATTTGCAAACTTTTAAAAACGCCACTCCAGACTTTGAAAAATGCCACTGGAAATGGCATGAAATTGCATTTTTTAAAGTTTGGAAATTGCGGCGGCATTTCTCAGAAACACTAGATTTGGAGTGGCATTTATCAAATTAACCCAAAACAAAAATAATTGGGCGAGTTGCTGGGTCCCTGGTGTCAGCCGCTTGTTGTGCAATTCTCTCGTTTATTGACTACGTTGACAATGGCATGGGACCCAGATGTCAGAAATCCATTAGGAGGAGCCTTTTTTATTGGCTTGAAATAAGGAGGCACTTGCTTGCGTACTGCCATGACCTTGGCGGGTCCCTGCTGTCATCCTCTCCATGTACAATCATCTCCTGATTGTGTACGCGTCAACTTGGTAGGCCCACAAGTCAGCCTCTAAACCCGTGGAGGACAAATACAACCCATTTAAAAAAATAACAACCCATTCCATACGTTCAAATGGAAAGTTCAACATTCAGAGCAAAGTAACAGGTCTGATCCACAGATAGAGTACTGAACTTCCACGTTGACAACCATCATAGCCAAGTTAACTATCTACTCCCACTAATACTCTAGTAGCATACAAGTACTAACTTACTCTTAGCTAACTAGACGATGCCGGCCGCCATCTGCGGTACACGCTAAACGCCGGCATCGGCGTCCTCCGCCTCGCCTCGGACTTGCCAAAGGTGCGATAGGGCACATTGCTTGCGCGCGTTGGCCCTTTCCATGCCAGCATGGTCCACCGAATCTTCGGCTTCTAAGCGGGAAACCCACTTGACGAGCTGGTAGTAAAAATCGGCGTCGTGAACGCGTGCGTGCCCGACAGCCCCCAGGGCTATTTGTTGGGCGTCTGCCTCCACGTAGTCGGCCCAGTTGCAGGCGCTCTACTCGCGACTCAGAGCATCGGTGCGCTGCTACTCCATGTCCCGCTGGCGGCGCAAATCGGCGATACGCTGCTCCTCCGCCAAGCGGTTGCGCTCCAACAACTCCTGCTCCTCGGCCAGGCGATCGCACTCCAACAAGTCCTCGATCTCTACATTGCCATCAAAAGACCGATAGAATGCCTCCTCCCTCCGTCTGCCTTCTGATGAAAAACCGAACACTAGTTCCGGCGGTGACCGCCTCCGGCCTCGTCTATCGCGGACGGGCGGGGGCATGGCGGACGTGGCGAGAGCGAGGATAAGTGGTGAGCGATGTCGGACCGGTGGGGGCTTATGAGGATAGGGCGAGTTGGGTCATGGTGCCACCATAGAAGGTCGGGAAACAGTACTTATAAGCAGAAGGTAGCGCGACGGTCATCAGAATTCAATGCATAATTAAGTAGGCATGGCTTAGCGCGCCAGCTTGCCATGGAAAACTAGAGAAACTGAAATTATGACTATGTCGTCCCGTCCCGTCCGTGCTGGGTCGCACACCGGCATGACGGTCAAACGAGTGCACTCGAATAATCTCCCTCCTTGTCAATAATGATTCCAGGGATTTAAAAGGCCCGCAATAATTAAAGCGCATCTTTTTTGCATCAGTTAGCTGCCTTAATTACGGCCGGCTGCATGCAGGCACTCAAAATCGCTCGTAGCCAGTACGCAGAGCAGCATGCAACGAGTCACAGCCGAGGGCATTAGTTGATGAACTTTAGCTGGGAGATAAGGCATTTGCGTATGTTTTCGCTGGTAGTTTCTTCAGATTCGCATGGCATTTTCTTCAGAGCAGCTTGTCGGTTTCTTCAGAGGTAGGCATTTTTATTCAAAAAACTGCCACTTTGGATCTTGCCTCGCAACTAAAACTGCCAGGAGCGCATTAGTAGGCTAGCTAGTGACCGATCAGTAACTTGTAAACACTGAGCGAACAGAAATAAGGAACTGTTAATGCATCTCAATGATTCACAGATCATATACAAATATGTAGCTCCAAAAGCAAATATCAGCCACTTCGGATCTTGCGTCGCAACTAAAACCAACTAGTATGATTCCCATACATAAGATCAACATGTTAATGCATCTCAATGATTCACAGATCATATACAGATATGTGGCTCCAAAAGCAAAGATCTAAAAACATTTGTTCTGCCTACTAACATGGATGCTTCTCTTGGCACATTCAGTACAGACTGAAAGACAAATTTGTTTGTGAATTCTACAATTCCTCTTGCAAACGTAAGTGGTTTCACCAACAGCTGGAACCATGAGAATGAACCACACATGATGGAGGAACATCCACTGCAATATGATTTGGTCTTCTCTCGATCACACGGCAAGACTACTTTCGGAATACAAACTTTAACTTAGGCAAAATGATGCCCATTGTATAATCAGACCAAAGCAATGAAGCGCCTAATGTTGTCCAATAAATAGTACAGTACTACTTTTCTGCAGTCCATGAAGTGACTATCCAATCTTTTTGTGTCTATTTTCAAATGGCATTGCATGCAGTGACTATACTATTCTCTTGTCAGTTCAACCAAAATTGCGGTCACTTTGTGTGTTTGCCAAATAGCAACGGGCAGACATCTCTGTTTGCACAAATATCAAGAACCTAGTAAACATATACCCCGCCTTGTATTTTTGGTTTAAACATGTCTCTTCCACTTAGCATATGTCATGTTTTGCACTGGACAATTTGATACAGTCATGTTTTGCCCTGGACAATTTCATACTGAATTGATTTGCTGGTTCAGAGCAAAAATATAGCGCCTATTCTTCATCAGACCAAGGATATCCATGTTTGCAGTGATGGAAGAGGTGAAATCAGTACAACCAAAATTGAGCATCCAATCATTGAATCATGTCCTGCACCTCCAATGTAGGTCCACCCTGCCAATAAATTCACATGCAAACCACTAGTATTACTATCTAATGACAGTACAAAAAGGGTAGCAAGATAGTAGCAAACCATGTACCTTCGTAATGAACAGCTCATAGTGCCACCAATTGGGTATAAAGGTTTGGAAGAAAACATGCTCCTAATGATGAACCAGTTGGACTTTTTGTGCAGTTCCACTAAATCGAGCATCCCTGTTTGCATAGATATTGAAAGTGTGATTACTATAAAAGTGGCACTAGTTGAAGCAAGCATTCCAATTTCTTAATGGGAAAAGGTAGCAAGACTGTTTCTAACCACCTGTTTGAAGGACTAAATAAGGCAACAGCGGCTGATGTCAGAAAGGCATATATAGTTCTTTCTGAAAGAATGATCGATTCCTGACCTTTCCTCTTCTTTTAAGCATATTTTGTGCAGTTCAACTAAAATAAAATGCCATCACCGCCTTGACAATTTAGTGACACTGTACAAAAGGAAATGACTTAACATTACATCATGATGTCAGGTATGTAGTTGACAGGCATTAGAGACAAACTTACAGTCCTCCTCCGATAACATAATGAACATTAATTTTAACAAAGGTGTGACTAGCTTTACCGGGATAATTTGAGTGAACTCTACACCCTCTGTTCCTTAATATAAGACGTTTTCGCGGTTCAATTTAAAGTACCCAAACATCTAGTATTTAGAAAAACAGGTAGTAGTTTTCTTGAGCACATATCTGGGAAATCTTGCCACACTTTATTTATGTCCATACGCTAATGCAACACCATTCGAAATTTCGAATACTACAAATATACACTAATCCAGTGGCTAGTGCAACAGTAGAGTAGTTATTTTATTACAGGGTACAGTACAATGGTTTTACTGAACAGATTTCAATAAACTCTAGCACTGGAAGATTTCCATAAGAATTAACAATACAAAATGTAAAGGTAACACGTTTCAGCATTGGTATACTAGCCGTGCATGAGCATTAAACCAAATACAAAAGTCTGATGGTAACTAGAATTATTAACTAATGACAGTATAAAAAATTGCAAACCATGTACCTCCAAGGTAAATATCATTTCGAACTCGGGGGGACCTTAAAAATTGCTATCCCAATCTTGATAATTGATCAAACAAAAAAAACTTGATCGAACAAATTAAGAGAGCAGTCGGAGGAGGAGGTGCCCACTCTTGACCTTTCCTCTTGTCTTCATAAATTTTTTGTGCAGTTTAACCAAAATGAAATGACATCAGCGCCTTGGCATTTTGGTGACACTGTACAAAAAATTTAACTTGTCTCATGAAAGTGAGGTATGTAATCTATAAGCATTAAAAGTGCAAAAATCTGAAGGTAGTAACAAGTTTCATCGTTGGTATACTGGCTGTGCAACAACATTAGAATGCCTTAGCTGGAAAATCTTTAATACATCCACAATCAACAGCTAACCTTGAAATAATCCAGTGACATTAAATGGCATTGCTCAAATTTATTGGTGGCATTAGACTGAGTGCGGCATTAGTTAAATGTGGCATCACTTTAGCAGTAGCATTGCTTGACTTGACTGTTGGCGTTATACTAACAGCAAAAAAGTGACAATAAGAGCATGGGAGGCCCATACGGACAGTGGGCACACCAGTACGATGTACCTCCACGGACGCATAGAGTGGTGAAGGATGTATGGTTGCCTAGAGCAACAAATATCCAGGCAGCATATGTGGATTACGTCCCATTTTTGTTCTTTTTAGCCACATTTTTCCTATGTGAGGACAACAAACCGATCGACCTGGTCATTCTCTATTGCGTTGTCATGCCTTTCTACCCTTCTTCAACCAAGAGACACCAGACTCGTTCCTTAGCTACTGATTTCCCCCTTTTCAACCTAGATGCGGGTTCGATGCCTACTCTCTTGGACAATACAGTCTCCCTTCCTTTCCTTATTCAACCCAGACATGGATTAGTCTGCATGGAGTAGGGTTTCCTTTAATAGTGCAAATTAAGGTTTTCATCTGCGTGACCAGCAGAGCAGAGAAGATGGTGGAGTGAAAAAAGATCCACATGCAGCGACGTGGTAGATGGGGCAATAGAACAAGGGTATGGTTCGAAAAGAGGTAGCATACCTGAGGGTCGGCGGGAAGTGGCTTCGCTCGTGGTCATCGTCCTCCGCACGCACTACGATAGCGAGCTTGGGGACGGAGACCATCCCGCGTGGGCGCTAGGTCTGAGAGGATGGCTTTGTCGTCAGTGCGTGACCATGCTCACCGACGACGAGTGCGTCAACCCTGCACGTCCTTTTCTTCCCCGGCGGATATGTGACCACCGGTGAGGAGGGAGAGAGAGGCCGTCTTTTTTAGATCTGGAGAGAGGGTGATAGTGTGAGAAGCAAGTGGGCAACCATTCGCAAGAAAGCTATGAAGCTCCATCCTATATATCTTTTTTATACTACTAGTACTAGAGGTGGAGTAGTGGTAGAGTAGTTTATATTTTCTTTGCAAACAGTACCAGTTAGTCATGCTTCAAAGCTGAACGGCACGCCATTAAAAAAATAAAGGTCGATAACTAATGCGGCACCTCGGGCCAACGCGGCCAGATCGCATTTTGCACGAGAAATTACACACCATGTTTCGTTGACATGTGGTCTCGTTCCATTAGGTCAGTGAGACGATGATGAGTCCTTTTGTACAATTTCTGAAAGGACGTGTAGGCCGAGACGCCTCTTCGTGTACCGTGGCACACTGGCAACCGTCCACCGACTCCTCGCCTTTCCCTCTCGATTTGGAACTGTTGTCGCATGCTCTTCCTCCCTCCTCCATTTGCCTTCACCCTTCCTTCTGCCATTGTTCGATCGTCTTCTCCATGGAGGGAACAAGCCGGAAACGGCCCCGTTATTCTTGCCTCGATCTGAAAGATGATGTGGTGGGGAAACTCATTAATTGATGCGACGTCATCACCTCGGCTAGCATGGCAGGTTCGTTCAAGACCATTCTCGACTCAACTAATAACATAATTACAAGGAACCCAAGGGTCCAGGAGCAGTTTGATCTCCCTTATCTTCTTTGCTATAAGCCTATTCGCATGGACGCGGACAACGGAGGCCTCGCCTTGTGCAAGTTGATGCCGCTTGATAAGGATACGTGTGATGTCAAGATGCCATCGCTTCAGGGTAAGGCCTGGGCTGGCGCAAATGGAGATTGGGTTGTTTATATTGGGTACAATTGCGAGTGGGAACTTGTGAATGTGTACACTCGTCAGCGGATTCCACTTCCAAAAAGTGCCCTGAGGTTGAGCACACAAATGATCTACGTACATTCAAATACGATCATGGTGATTGTCGTCTACGGAAGACAGCAATTTCTCGAGTTCCCAACCGCTCTTGGAATTACGAGAACTATCAAGTTGTTGCTATCTTCAACAAGCTTGTTGTCGTCATTACTGATTCCACGGTTCGTCCATGGATATTGCTCAAAAATCAGTTTCTGTACACGGATGAGTACTGTGATGCAATTGAATACGAGGATCTTGTGTTTGCTGCCACCACTCGTGGCACTGTTTTTGCATGGGATCCTCGTAGTTTCGGTACGTTTGTCTTCCACCATAATTATAATTGTTTCAGCCACATGCATGCGGGTTAGCAAGTTTCCCTTTACTAATTAACCTTCTTCTTGTGTTTCCAAGGTCCTGTGAACATTCCACCACCTATACTTGAAAAAATTTATAACCAAGGGGGAGATGACGATGGTGATGATCATGAGCATGAGGACGAGCAGAACTTATATACTCAGTGGTGCCTGGCAACTAATTCCGATGGATCACCTCTTCTTGTCTGTATATAGTGCACTATGATTGTTACTACTGAGGTAGCAGGTGTTGTCTCCCATGGTCGCCCTCTCTGAACCTATTCCAACACCCATTGCAGGGTATTCGGGATGGATACTAGTGTGCTATCTCCAACACCTTCTCCTTGGTACAGTATTGGTAGTCTTGGATCAAACTCGCTCTTCCTTGGACCAAACTATCCAATGATGGTTTAAGGCGATCCAGCTGCTGCTGACACGGCGTTACTACCATTTATGAGAAGCAACTGTATCTATACCTCGGACATTGCGGTGGTTCCCTACCCTGCTCCTGATATATGTCGCTTCAGCCTGGATGATCAGTCATGCGTTGCTCTCGATATTGACAATAGCTGGCCCTTCCCAGAGCACCTATGGTTCAAAGCAAGCGTTTCCAACGCCAAGGATTGGTTGAGTTGAAGTTCATTTCATTGCTTGTTATTTGTTGTGTGATGAAAACTTCAGTATTTACTGGAATGTTTTGTTGGAAATAATCTATAATCCAACATGTATCATCGTTGTCGTTGTGTGTTGATGACTTGTTGTATGTAATGAATGGTACATTTGCAAATGCGTGTCATAGACTCAATTTATGAATGGTTTTCGAGTCACTTCTTGGAGTGTGAGTATCGTAGTAGTATAGCCAGCATCCGGTTAGTATATGAAGTTGCCGCATCACATAGAGCCAACCTAAAATTGGAGTACCCGATCTAAGATGCGACATGTACCAGATGAATGACTCCAAGTTCGACCATCGTGATGCTAGGTGCGAGCCGAGGAACACTGTTGGAGATACCCCCTCATAATTTTCCTACATTGGTCGTTTGATTCATAGGATAGAATGCTATAGGATTTTTTTCCTATGTAATCATGTTTTAATTGGCAATCTGGCATCCACTCCAACTTTTGTTTCACTTCCTTTGATCCTACGAAGAGAGTACTTGCTCTAAATGATGTGTCGCTGCAAGAGCCACCTATATTAATTAACCATGCTCTAAAAAGGTGGACCAACTTTGGCTGTGGTAGTACTGTACTAGGTTAGTAGGTGACCTTGCGCTTGGCTCTTCTCCTCTTCCGGAAGTCGAACAATAATGATGGTACTGTACTACTTCTGGCAATCTGACACCAAATAAACTGTGGCACGTCCATCGCTTGTAAGCAAAAGTTTCTCCTCGTGCTGCGAGCCACCGTGCATGCGTTGGCGAGGGAGAAGGCATAGTAAGCAAGCTTCTTGTCATTCTGCGAGTTGACGGGACACATCAAAGTTACGTATTTATTAGTACTCTCTTCAAAAAGGGCCGGCCATGTCCATGGCTACCATCCCGTGCTCTGTCATTGAGTACGTGCACTATTCACGTGCCATCAAGGAGAAAAAATATTGCATAGTACTAGGTGCCATCGAAGTGCACAACTCACTTACGCACTGCATCACTACTAGGGAAAACCTTATACACAGAACTTTAGCAGTAGCGAGGGTCAAAAAAGCAAGTTGGTGCTAAGTAGCAGTAGCGAGCCTGTGCAAACCGCGCTGCAGATAAAGTTCTAGCAGTAGTGCGTCTTGTTCTAAACACGTTACTACTAAAATTCCCATGGTTTAGCCGATAGGCTACACATAGTAGTAGCGACCTATAACGAACCGCGCTACCGCTACTTTCTTTATAGCAGCGCGTTTTAGTCTAAACTCGCTACTGCTAAAGGATATAAAATTAAATGGAAAGCAAATAAAAAGGTAATTGAAAATGAAAGAAATAGAATAAGGTGAAAGGAAAGAAATAAAATGTGAATAAAACTAAATGAAAAAGAGGAAAAAAGAGAAAGGAGTAGCAGTAGTGTGTATCCCAGAACGCGCTGTAGCTAACGTAGCAGTAGCGCCCTTTCTGGAATGCGCTACTGCTACTTCTGACTTAACCACGGGGTTCGTCCTTGCCCACAGCCACTTCCCCCAAATCCAACTCTCCACTCTCGCCGCCGCCATCGCCCGTCGGCCGCCGCGCGCTCTCCGTACACCCTCTACACTGCCCCGACCCCAGATTCAACGCCGCCCCCGCCCCCGACCACAACGCCGCCCCGGATGCAGCCCCGACCCCGACCTCGACGCCGCCATCCGCCGCGCGCCCAAGCCCCGACCCCGACCTTGACGCTGCCTGCCCCTCCCTCATCGCAGGCACCCGAGGTGAGCACGCCTGCTCCTCCCTCTCCCCTACCTCTGCCTAGGGTTTCTTTATATTTTAGTTGCATCAAATTAGTTAGGGTTCATGTAAGGATGGAAACGAATCGGATGCGAATGCGGCCTCAAATGAGTTAGGGTTCATGTAAGGGTGGAAACGAATCAAATTTCTAAGATGACTCATAAAACGAGTAAAATTTGACCACTTATTTCACTTTATAGTTGGATAATTGGAATATCCTCTACCCCTTTCCACCCCTATAGGTTCATCAAATTAGATGGTAATTAGGGCAGTAGTTCCTAGGTACTAATTAGTTAGTAAGAACTAGGTACTAATTAGGTACTAGAATATTTTTATTTATAGTAAGTTTATTTTTAGTAAGAACTAGTTGAATTTTTATTTATAGAACTAGTTAGTAAGAACTTGTTGCTATTTTTTCAGTTAAAGCAAATTTTCTCGCATCGACGTGGACGATGCCTATCCCGCATCCTCGTCGTCGAGTCGGCGGAGGACGACACCTGCTTGACCAGATGGGCCATGTCCGAGACTAGGCTCCGTCGGGGTGGTACAGGGAGGCGCTACCTACCGGGGGGTGCAGGTTGGTGAGGAGCCAGCCTGTCATTGACCGAACCTTCTTTGGTGGCGGTCGCGTGGGCCAGTGACGGTCCAGAGGCTCGAGGACTCCGCGGAGGTGGTGCGTCACCATGTCAGTGAGGAGGACGCGCACGTCTGTCGCTACTTGTTTGCGTTGGGGCACAGGTTCTCCAATACCTGGCAGGTTCTCCAGGGATCTCACTGGATCTATGATCCCGTGATGGTTCCTTCTCTGTGGGTGTCCACCGCCCGCACCGATACCCGTCGTGTGCTAGGGTTTTAGTTGTATTAGTGATGTTATATGTATGACACTATTCGGGATGTATTAGTGATAATATTCGATGATGTACGGACGCATGAGATGATTTACTTTTGCTTATTGAATGCATGCTAATTTGAGTCCTATAAGATATTTTGAAATGTATATCTTGTGTTGCTCAATATCCAAGTGGCCGGTCATGTTTGCAGGTTACACCTCCGAGTGGCCTATGTTTTGCCAGAGTGTTGATTCATTTCCGTTCCGGCAAATTTCAGGCGCTCGATATGTCCTATTTTAGCAAAGGTCATGCCGGATTTTTCCGTGAATTTTGGCATTACTTGTGCCAGAATATGTAGGAAATATCGAGTCCCCCGGATTTGTGTGTTGAGTATCCTGGTAGTTGTCTTCGATCGATTTTCCATTAATGTTTTAACTATGAACATAGGAAATGTCTGACGACGGAAAGGATTTCGGTATTTGCAAATACTGCGAAGACGAGCGCGGCCTGTGCGACGGAATCTTCCTAGATGATGATAGGCGCTTCAGCATCAAGCTGGACGAGAACTTCGAAGTGGATACAGTAAGTCAGAACGACAAGTCTTTTTTCGTAATTAAGCATGACATCTGCTTCATTTGCTTCAACTTACATTTTTTTACTATTCTACTAGCATATCCCCTGCCATGCAAGAGTTTTTGTATTGGATAAGATAGGTTTCAGTCATACTATGGAGGTAAAGAAAGTTTACTTGAAGACCGAGCATGGTTATATTTTCCATGCAAAATTATACAATTCAGACGACTACACCTATTTTGGATGCAAAACATGGCGAGCACTATGCAAGACTTATGCATTTGAGCCTGATATGGTTATCACCTTTGATATTCGTCCGAAAGATGATATTGAAGGTAATACCGACATCTGGGCCAATGTGCAGACGCCTCCAGTTATACCATTATGTAAGTTTCTCAACCATATTTATGTCTTTGATATTGTTTATTCAAAAATAGTTGACTACTAATTTGTATTGTCAGCTTATTCGGTGCAAGCAAACATGTCCAGCGCTTGGTAGACAGGACCTTCTACTGTCCCGGGGCTGAACTCAACTGCGAGGAGCTAAGTCATTATGTTTCATGGCTTGCGGATCTTTATACTGTCAAGACAAATTTTCTTCCTGCATTTAGAAATGTTAGTACTGAAAACGTGCGACCAATAGTGTTCATAATGAACTATGGTCACATCTATTTAGGAAGGATGGTAAGATTTTTACTATTTGTCCTCAGTGCATCTTTTCCAGGTTCGTTCAAGACCATTCTTGACTCAACTAATAACATCATTACAAGGAACCCAAGGGTCCAAGAGCGGTTTGATCTCCCTTATCTTCTTTGCTATAAGCCTGTTCGCATGGGCGCAGACGACGGAGGCCTCGCCTTGTGCAAGTTGATGCCTCTTGATAACGATACATGTGATGTCAAGATGCCATCGCTTCAGGGTAAGGCCTGGGCTGGCGCAAATGGAGATTGGGTTGTTTATATTGGGTACAATTGCGAGTGGGAACTTGTGAATGTGTACACTCGTCGGCGGATTTCCACTTCCAAAAATGTCTGAGTGCCCTGAGGTTGAGTACACAGATGATCTACGTACGTTCAAATATGATCATGGTGACTGTCGTCAACGGAAGATAGCAATTTATCGAGTTCCCAACCGCACTTGGAATTACAAGAACTATGAAGTTGTTGCTATCTTCTACAAGCTTGTTGCCGTCCTTCGTGGTTCGACTGGATGGATATTGCTCAAAAATCAGTTTCTATACACGGATTTGTACTGTGATGCAATTGAATACGAGGGTCTTGTGTTTGCTGCCACCACTCGTGGCACTATTTTTGCATGGGATCCTCGTAGTTTTGGTATGTTTGTCTTCCACCATAATTATAATTGTTTCATCCACAAGCATGCGAGTTAGCAAGTTTCCCTTCTCTACTAATTAACCTTCTTCTTGTGTTTCCAAGGTCCTGTGAACATTCCACCACCTATACTTGAAAAAATTTATAACCAAGGGGGAGATGACGATGGTGATGATCACGAGCATGAGGGTGAGCAGCGCCCATATGCTCACTGGCGGCTGGCAACTAATTCCAATGGATCACCACTTCTTGTCAGTATACAACCCACTGCTGATGTTACTACTGAGGGAGCAGGTGTTGTCTCCCATGGTCGCACTCTCTGGACCTATTCCAACACCCGTTCCATGGTATTCGGGATGGATACTAGTGTGCTAGCGCCAACACCTTCTCCCTGGTACAGTATTGATAGTCTTGGAGCAAACTCGCTCTTCTTTGGACAAAACTATCCAATGATGGTGAAAGGCGATCCAACTGCTGTTGACATAATGTTACTACCATTTATGAGAAGCAACTGTATCTATACGTCGGATATTGCGGTGGTTCCCTACCCTGGTCGTGATATAGTAGGCTGCTTCAGCCTGGATGATCAGTCATGCGTTTGTCTCGAGATTGACAGTAGCTGGCTCTTCCCAGAGAATCGCTTGTGGTTCAATGCAAGCATTTCCAACACAGAGGATTGGTTGAGTTGAAGTTCATTTCATTGCTTGTTATTTGTTGTGTGATGAAAACTTTAGTATTTATAATGTATCTTCGTTGTCGTTGTGGGTTGATGACCTATTGTATGTAATAAAATGATATGCCTGTGATAAACTTACTAAATTTATGAATGGCTTTCGAGTCGCTTCTCTGAGTGGGTGCTGCGACGGTGCAGCAGGTTACCGGATGAGGCCAATAAACAATAGTACACTATTTGTACTAGCTTCACATGCTGCACTATCTCTACGTCTACGTACGTAATACAACAAGTTTTAAACTTGAGACCAGCCACCCATCCTCACAAAGAACACTTTTTAACCTAGCACAGACTCTGGGAAATTTGGCCGCAGTGTGAGGTGGGCCATATGTTAATGTGTTCGCTGTACGTAACCAGCACCTCGAATCCTCGATACTACTATAAGTAGTAGGAGTAGTAGGGTGGCATGGACCAGAACAAGCATTCACGTCCAGGAGTATGGCACACACCACTAGCATGACTTCCATCTGACACCATATTTCTTGGAGTCTGTGCTACAACAATCTCTTCAACCTCGATATCGGTGTCAAAACCGGCGGATCTCGGGTAGGGGGTCCCGAACTGTGCGTCTAGGCGGATGGTAACATGAGACAGGGGACACAATGTTTTTACCCAGGTTCAGGCCCTCTCGATGGAGGTAAAACCCTACTCCTGCTTGATTGATCTTGATGATATGGGTATTACAAGAGTTGATCTACCACGAGATCGAAGAGGCTAAACCCTAGAAGCTAGCCTATGGTATGATTGTTATTCTTCTTCTTGGTTCTTCGGACTAAAACCCTCCGATTTATATAGACACCGGAGGGGGCTAGGGTTACACAGAGTCGGTTATAAGGAAGGAGATCTACATATCCGTATTGCCAAGCTTGCCTTCCATGCCAAGGAGAGTCCCATCCGCACATGGGATGAAGTCTTCAATCTTGTATCTTCATAGTCCAACAGTCCGGCCAAAGGATATAGTCCGGCTGTCCGGATACCCCCTAACCCAGGACTCCATCAGTAGCCCCTGAACCAGGCTTCAATGATGATGAGTCCAGCGCGCAGATTGTCTTCGGCATTGCAAGGCGGGTTCCTCCTCCGAATAATTCATAAAAGATTTTGAATACGAGGAACGTGTCCGGCTCTGCAAAACAAGTTCCACATACAACTGTAGAGAGAATAATATTTCCACAAATCTAATCTGCTGACGTACCCTGCAGTGCGACATCACACCACAGCCAGGTCTTTATTCGAATCATTTTTTATAACCAATCTCAGCGCATTCCGTGAGGCGGTTTCCTCGGCACGTCTTGTCGAAGCAGAGATCGCGTTCCCTTTATTACGGGATTCTCATCAATACGGACGTGGGTAACCCAATCGTGCTTGTTGGTATGACACCTCGATTGAAGGTAAGTCCCAAACGGTCACGAAGAGGGCTCTTGGTATTCAACCTCTTTATAAAGAGACCAAGGCCTATTCTTTTTCCTCTCGATCTTAATCGAATCCGCCTCCCGCCTCGAGTTCCAACACCCAAAGCTCAGGTTTAGGCGCTTCGGACCTCCGATTACGTCCGGATCCAACCTTCAAGGTCGGTGGATGCCTTCCTCCGTCACGGAGGAAGACGTAATAAAGTTAAGGGAGGCCAGATACTTGACCGGCAAAATCCCGCATAGGCTGCCTGCCCAAGGGCAGGTTATTCCCACTCCCCAGCCCGGTGAGAGCGTCGTGTTTGTATCTCACTTCCTCCGAGGGCTAGGCTTCGCGCCAGATCCCTTCGTGAGGGGGCTTATGTTCTATTATGGGCTGGACTTCCATGATTTAGCTCTGGAGTCCATCCTCCACATCTCATCGTTCATCGTGATGTGCGAAGCTTTCCTCCGTATTACCCCTCACTTCGGACTGTGGCTCAAGACCTTCGAAGTAGTGCCGAAGATGATCGAGGGGCGGCAAGAAGAATTCGGAGGCACCGTAATAAGCAAAAACGCCGACGCCCCATGGCCCGAGGGCTCTTTTCAGGAGGTGTCCAGCTTATGGCAACAAGAGTGGTTTTATATCACGGCTCTCAAGGGCACCAAGTGGGTGGCTCCCCCTGTCTTTCGCTCGGGTCCCCCGCCACGACTAACGTCATGGGTTAACAAGGGGCTGGACTGGGGGCCAATAAAGGACGTGCCTACATTGCAGAGCCGCATCCGAGATCTCCTTGAGAGAGATATCAGCCTGATCGTGGTAATGCAAGTTATGTTAATTCACCGAGTCCTGCCCTGCAAACATCGTCCCCTCCGCATGTGGGAGTTCAACCCGGAGGTACCGCGAGCTATTCAACACTTCCTCGGCATGACGCCCGAGGAGATGCACAAATTGTTCTTTGGACCACGAATAATGTGTCCGGACATCACCGAGGATGCAGGTCTGAGCTGCAACCGCCCGGATACCCAAGTAAGTAGCCCTGCATCCGAACACACTGTCCGTTTATCTATCGCAACGTCGCCCTAAAAAAGCCGCTCTTTGACCATGATTGGATAGCGAAGGCAAAGTTGATCAGGTGTCCGGCCCCCCTCCCTAAGACCTCACCAAATCCCGTGCTAACCAGGATGCTGGAGATCGCGCCTTATCAAGCGCCCTCAGGAGAAGATAAAGGGGGGAACAAGGAGGCTAGCGCCTCCGCGAAGGAGGTTAGCCGGAGGGGAGGAACCAAAACTTCCTCTCCCCAGGGAAGGAAGAGGACCGCCTCTGAGGACCCGGAGACAATGGTCTCCAAACGGGTGAAGAAATCTTCGCCAGAGGGTCCTGTACCAGGGGATACCCCGGCCGCACTATGCCCTCAAGGGGATCAACCCTCCACCGAGCTGTAAGTAAAAGGGTACTTAATAATGAAAAAACCTTGCTTTACTCCTGAGAAAAATAACCGAAGCATTTATCTTGCAGTTCGGATCTTAGCCCTTCTCAGCAGAGCTCGTCTTCGGGGGATCTTCTTCCAGAGATGATGGAGAGCGAAACGCCTCCCCCTGCCATACCGCCTCATGAGGCGGGCGACCCCGAGGTGTCGTCGCGGAGGGTTTCTCCTGATCCGGCAAGGCCAGAAGGTAATCATATGGCCACCCGAAGTCCTCAGTATCCAGCTTTTGAAGAGAGCAATCGAAAGAGTCCAGCTCCGTCTGGTGTGCGGTCGGACGTACTGAGGGATCTGCTAGAGCGATCGGCTATCTCAAAAGAGTACCGCGCGTTGATGGGTGCTGTGATTGAAAGAATTTCGTCCGCCGAGAGCGGGTTGCATGAACCTGTCATGAGTCTACTGGCGGGTTTTGAGGTACGCGAAATGATGTACATTTTTTACAGTACCGCACATTTTTAGATGTGCCATGTGTAGATAGTAGCCCCTGAGACTCTGGGTGCCGTCGGAGACGACGGCGCACAGAGGATCATAGTCCCAGAAATAATCGTGACGCCTTGATATGCAGGTGGCGGAGGGTCCGGTGGCCAGCTGGACTAATGAGTTTGCCGATCTAAAGCGGCAGCTTGATGTGGCAGACGCTGACATCGTACTTGTCAACAAGCGGCTTGACGAGGCATAGGGTATGTAATTTCTCCAGTGACATATTATAAGAGGAGCATGATGCCAGTATCTATAACATGTTTTTGAATGCAGATGGAGCTGCGGCCGTGGAGAACCTCCGGGCGGAACTTGCCCGAGCCAAAGAACAAGCCAGGAAGAGCGATGCGGCTGCCCTAAAGGCAATCGAGGAGCTGAAGCCGAACAGGCTGCTCACTGCCAAAGCAAGGAGGAAGTAGCCAGAATGTCTGTGGAATTGAAGAATGCCGCTGACCGTTATGAGCTTCTTGAAAAGGAAGATCAAGCAAAAAGGACAGACCTGGAGAAGGCCACGATGGCAGCCAAAGACACTTGCTCTGCAATGAGAGCGATGAAGGAGGAGCTGCGCCAAGCCGGGGATATTACATCTGGGAATCCCTTTATGCTGCGGATGAAGTTCGGAGATCCTAAGTACGCCCCTTTGGACCGGTTGTGGAGTTCTGCGGACGCATATCTGGACTTAGCGGCGAGTGCTGCCGATGCGGCCGAATACTTCCGAGATCAAAAAGATCGCGAAGTGGAAAAGCTGTTCTGGTCACAATTTCACATTCCAGAGCGTCTGCTTCCATTGCCTAATCGGTTGACCGAATGGGCCGAGCTGAATAGATTATCCAGACTCGCCATGAGGTCGGTTGTGGATCATCTGTGGCCGGAAAGGCCAAAGCCGAACAGTTATTTTAGTTTGTTGCAGCAGTTCCTTGGTGTGGTGCCACGTATCAATGCAATGAAGAGGTCGGCGTGCGTAGAGGGTGCGCGGATGGCCGTTTCCCATGTGAAGACATACTGGGCGGAGATGGAGGCCACGGCCATTGCAACCCAAGATTCGGACGAGAGCCGAGTACCTGCCGAGCACTACTTTCAAGAAGTTCTTGAGGGCGCTCACTCCATAGAGGCGCAGTGCTCGAAGAATATTATGTTCTAATGAATGTATTCCCATTAAAAAACAATGTTTTAATGAATTATGAAGGCTATTTTATACTTGTGCCTACAAGAATTATAATACCTCCTGTGCGGCCGTTTATGTATGTATGTATGTATGTATGTATGTATGTATGTATGTATGTATGTATGTATGTATGTATGTATGTATGTATGTATGTATGTATGTAACCTGAAAGATGGCAGTCGTCGGCTTCAGCCCCCACACATATGATGCAGGGGTGTTCGCAGAAGACGCATGTTCACACTTGATCCAACGTCTTGGTCCATTAAGGAGGTGATAGCGTAGCGAACTAGGCAATCGGACTATAATGCTTTAACACTTTCACTTAGCCAGAGGAGTTTGACAATGGCGCTACTATATAGCCCCTGGTGGCTCCGCGCTCATCCAAATTCGGGGCGCGTACATGCCTGGCCGGGAAACGGCCCTTCGTTAAGGCGGAGGAATCCCGAAGATTCCGTAGGTCATCGAGTGGTTGACCAGTCTCACGCTATATCATGACAGACAGTTTTCGGCTTTCTCTACTGAGGTGCTCGTCCGGATGAACCAGGGCACAATCGCAGTAGTTCTCCTGGTGCCGCCTTAGCTGATAGAGCGGAACATAAGGCAGCAAAACACAGGAGCCGGGCAAACCCAACATTTTACCAAAGACATGATTTGGAGCTGATGCATATAAGGCCAAACTCGCGACGCCGAACACTCCCTAAGGTATTCGATCTTTATGATGTAAACCAGGCTAAGCAGTGCCCTTTGTAATAAGCCCCTGGTGTCCAGGTACATGCAATATTCTGACGTGGCCACATGCCAATACGTCAGCATCCATCTCAGTTGTACTGAGAATCCAGGGGATGTGTATCAACAAGAGACAGTAAAAAGGTTTACGCAGGGTCTTAATCTAAAGAGAATCCTTGGAACGGGTCCCTGCTGCACATCTGCGCCTGTGTCTCCATTGTGTCGTATCCTGGACGGGTGTAGCACGATGGTCATCTGTAAAAGAGAGGAACTTAGCTGAAAAGTTGTCGTGCAAAAGGTAGGTTATACTAAATAAACCAAGTACAGTTCAAGATGAGTAAAATTGAGCCTAATTGTCACTTGTTTACACGCGTTGAGCCCCTTGTATTGTTATAGGGGTGTAGCCATCGAACCTGTGTCAATTATATAGCTACGCCGGACTCGTCTAACCGTGTCCGTAGTCTTAACGACCTGTCAGATGCTCTTGCTGGTGAGGCCGTTTAGTGTGCGGCTGCCAAAGCAGCCGCACGGTCTTCCGCGCGCAAGGAGCGCTCAATATTTCCATTTATTGTAATGATGCCACGTGGACCGGGCATCTTAAGCATGAGAGAAGCGTAGTGCGGTATTGCGTTAAAGCGAGCGAAAGCTTCGCGTCCGAGTAGTGCTTGATAGCCACTTTGAAACGGAGCGATGTGGAATGTTAACTTTTCGTTGCGGAAGTTATCGGGAAAGTCGAATATAACTTCTAGTAGCAGGGAGCCCATGCAACGGGCTTCTGGGCCTGGCGTTACTCCTTTAAAGTAGTATTGTTGTGGCTGATTTTTGTTGGGTCTATCCCCATTTTGCGGACTGTGTCCTGATATATCATGTTTAAACTACTGCCGCCGTCCATCAGGACTTGTGTGAAGTGGTATCCATCAATTATCGGGTCTAACACCAGGGCAGCCCATCCTGCATACCGGATACTTGTTGAGTAATCCCGACGGTCGAAGGTGATCGGTTGGGACGACCAGTGGCGGAACTCCGCGGTGATAGGCCCCGGGGCACGTGTATCTATGAGTGTCACGTTGTTTTTCTTCATCACGTGTAACACGTTTACTGTTTTGACTTCTGGTGGGAATTTCTTTTGTTCCCCAGTGCTTTGCTTGCGAGGCTCATCCTCGTCTTCGCTTGGTGTATCCTGCCCCTTGTGTTCGGCGTTGAGCTTGCCGGACTGCTTGAAGACCCAACATTCTCTATGGGTATGATTTGAAGGTTTGTCGGGGGTGTTGTGGATCTGACATAGTTTGTCCAGAATCTTGTTTAGGTTGGACAGTTCGTCTTTGTTGCCTTTGGAGGGCAGCTTTTGCTGACCTGGCCGAGAGCTTCTGAGTCCGGCGTTTACCGCCGTGCTCTTCGGGTTGTCTTCTTTATTCCGGCGCTTGTTTTTGCGTTGTGGCTTCCCGTTTCCGTCCCTGACTTCGAATGTACTTGGGTCGCTGGTGCTACATCGGGCTAACCAGCTGTCCTCGCCCGCGCAAAAGCAGGTCATGAGGCTTGTTTGCTGCCATCGTTCTTGGCTTTTCTTGGCCGAGGTGTCTGGCAAGCCATTCGTCTCGGACGCTGTGCTTGAAGGTTGCTAAGGCTTCGGCGTCCGGACAGTCGACTATTTGGTTCTTTTTAGTGAGAAACTTGTTCCAAAGCTTTCGGGCTGACTCTCCGGGCTGTTGAGTTATATGACTTAAATCGTCTGCATCCGGTGGTCGGACATAGGTCCCTTGAAAATTTGCCCGAAAAGCATCCTCGAGCTCTTCCCAACTTCCGATGGTGTTTTCAGGGAGGCTTTTAAGCCAGTGCCGATCTGGCCCTTTGAGCTTGAGGGGTAAGTACTTGATGGCATGGAGATTGTCTCCTCGAGCCATGTGGATATGGAGGATGTAATCCTCAATCCAGACCCCAGGGTCTGTCGTTCCGTCGTATGCCTCTATGTTTACGGGTTTAAATCCCTCTAGAAATTCATGGTCCAGCACCTCATCGGTGAAACATAAGGGGTGTGCGGCACCCCTGTATTTGGGTGTACCGTGGGGTTCGGATTTTTGTTGTGTTGTATCGCGTGCTGGAGCACGCTTTCTTGGCCCGTAGATGGATCTGGTTGCGCCGTCCTTTTGATGCGAGTCCTCACGTGGACCGCGTACTGGCTTGTGTGCGGCGTCGTTTGCCGCTCTATGTTGGCCACGAGGTCGTCTACCCGACCGGATGGTTGTTTTGTTTTTTATTGCGAGGGCTTTAAGGCCTCATCATCGAATTCAGGTAGTAGCTTTCGCTTCGGGTAGATCTTTGTGTGGCTACTGCCGCCGTACTTTTCTGCGGTGTTGAGTACTTTACTCCATCTAATTCTGAGTGTATCTTGTGCAGCCTTGAGCCTTCGCTTCTGCTTCTTCAGACTCCGCGCCATGGCGACAAGCCTTTGATGGAGATTCTGTTGCTCCAGGTGCCTGTCCGGTGTGATGTCCTCCGGGCTGTTATCTTCGCCGGAGACGGGTTGTTCGGTTTGATTCTCTGTGTTGCCATGGCCAGACAGTGGTTCAACGTCGTGTTCGTCGTCCGTTGGTCACCCTGCTCTATTGCTGGGCCTATGTGATCGCTGTTTCTGCCGAGGTGGGATTTGGAGCGGCGTTTACGCCGCCGCTTTGATTGCTTCTCAAGGGAACGATCCTTCGCTCCGTCCTTCCGTTCCTCGTCGTTTTCTTTGGGTGTGTCCACCATGTATACATCATGGGATGAGGTGGCTGTCCAGTGCCCTGTGGGCAGTGGTTCCTGTTCGTCTCCTGCATCGTCGTCCATACCGTCAATGTCTTCGGAGTCGAAGTCGAGCATGTCGGTCAAATCGTCGACAGTGGCTACTAAGTGGGTGGTGGGTGGGCGGCGAATTTCTTCGTCATCCGCATCCCAATCCTGCCAGACATAGTTTGCCCAGGACTTTCCTGACAAGGAGAGAGACCTTAATGAGTTCAGTATGTCGCCGAAGGGCGAGTGCTGAAAGATATCCGCGGAGGTGAACTCCATGATCGGCGCCCATTCAGATTCGATAGGCACGGGCGCAGGCGGTTCAGAGTCCGTGGCCGGGGAAGAATCCGGCAGTTTGGAGTCACGGCTCTTGTGAAGGGTAAGGTCGATACTCGGCTTGATCACCGCTGAGAATGCGGCCTCCGTGGCAGGGTCTATCCACTTGTCCATGGATGGCGCAATTGGCTCCGAATTGAGGGTCGGAGCGATTGCCGATGCGGTCTCCTGGACACTGCCCGATGGCAGAGCTAAATCATGCTCATCACGACCGTGCGGTGCACTCGGCAGGGGCTCGAATCCGTCGAAGACCAAGTCTCTGCGGATGTCGGTCGTGTAGTTTAAGCTTCCAAACCTGACCTGATGGCCAGGGGCATAACTCTCGATCTGCTCCAGATGGCCAAGCGAGTTGGCCCGCAATGCGGAGCCGCCGAATTCAAAGATTTGTCCAGGGAGAAAAGTCTCACCCTGGACTGCATCGCTATCGATGATCGAAGGAGCCATCAAGCCTAACGATGACGACGCAGAGGAACTCTCAATGAAAGCACCAATGTCGGTGTCAAAACCGGCGGATCTCGGGTAGGGGGTCCCGAACTGTGCGTCTAGGCGGATGGTAACAGGAGACAGGGGACACGATGTTTTTACCCAGGTTCGGGCCCTCTCGATGGAGGTAAAACCCTACTCCTTCTTGATTGATCTTGATGATATGGGTATTACAAGAGTTGATCTACCACGAGATCGAAGAGGCTAAACCCTAGAAGCAAGCCTATGGTATGATTGTTATTCTTCTTCTTGGTCCTTCGGACTAAACCCCTCCGGTTTATATAGACACCGGAGGGGGCTAGGGTTACACAGAGTCGGTTACAAGGAAGGAGATCTACATATCCGTATTGCCAAGCTTGCCTTCCACGCCAAGGAGAGTCCCATCCGGACACGGGATGAAGTCTTCAATCTTGTATCTTCATAGTCCAACAGTCCGGCCAAAGGATATAGTCCGGCTGTCCGGATACCCCCTAATCCAGGACTCCCTCACTCAACGTTTCTCTAACTCAGCCATCGCGCAGCGGGCGAGGTGGGGGTTTGCCGCTAGTCGGTTTCCTCAACTGCAGTCCCACTTGTAAGGCCAACTCCAACGCACGACCCCAAACGGACCTCTGTTTTGCCCGGATTCTGTCTGTTTGGGTAGGGCAATGGGGTCATGTCCAGGCCATTTCTCGGATGCGGTGGCCGTACGCCGAACGCGCGGATGCATCCCGACCGCGTACATTTTTCTTTGCAAACACATATCTTTTTTTCATCATTGATTTTTTGGTACATGGAAATACATCACCAAAATTTTGACTAGAAAAGCAAGACCAAAGAAAACAAGAACCACAAGAATACATTTTAGAAGATATCCAACTTCCATAACTGCTCCTGTAAGTTGGAATCGTGCCTTCTCGATGCATTCATTGTTGATCTGCAGAGGCTCGATCTTGCGTGCTTCTTTCTTCTTCGAGTGTAAAGAAGTAGACGTGTCTAGCCTCTATTCTATCAACAAGTGCACTAGTCTCATCTCTAGCCTCTATGCTAGCTAAAAGTGCTAGAACATCTACTAAATTGCGCTCTATCGATATATCATTGTACTCTTCTTCCCAATACCAAAACTTGCATCCATTCTACACAATAAAAATATAAGTTAGCACAACTAGTCTAATTCGAGAGCACAACAAAAGATTTGGTCGAGTTCTTCCTCCTTTTGTCGACACGTGGGACATCCAGCATCCATGTCGTGTCATGCAAGAAAATACAGTGGTAGTTGAAGTCACGTGATGTGCATCTTGGGTTAAACTGCAAATAGAATCTTAGTACTCTTGAGTAACTCCAAATGCGGCCATCGAAGATCTTTATTGGATTTGTTTTCCATCACCAGCACGTCGAGGTGAAAGATGTGCAGGTTCAGTGGGTCCTCTTGCGTTTTCACTGACATGTGGGACCGCATATGAGCAAACAGACGATGGGCTCCGCGCGTCTTCTGGCTGGCTGAGAAGAGAGATAGAGGAGGGCTGAGCACGAACTCCAGGAAATTTGTTCTACGTAACCAGCACCTCGATATAGTGGGGTGGCATGGGCCATAACTAGCATTCATGTCTAGCAGTACGTCATATGCCACCCACACGAGTCCCATTCGACACCAATTTTCCTGGAGTCCATGCTACATCCATCTCTTCTCCCTCATGTTTTCTCAGCCATCGTGCGGTGGGCGGGGTGGGGGTTTGTCGATAGTCGGTTTGCTCAACTGCGGTCCACTTGTAAGTGAAAATGCAACACAACATGCATTCCCCCTTGAGTGGCGTGCCGGACCAACCGTGTGGCGGTGCGACGCGAACACGGCAGGCTTTTCCTTTTGAACTTGTAACTTGTATTATTTGGTTCTGCTCCATGGCGCGACAGATAGATAGAAATAACGATTTTCCCTAGAGTAATGAGAAGTTTGGTTATGGCGCGGTTCATGCATGGAGTACGTAGGAAAATTATGAAGTTGATGCGAAAGCTAAGATAACTAGATAATACCCCGTGCGTTGCTGCGGAATTATCGGCACGCAATTCAGGGTGGAGATGGGAAAAATTAGCAAATGGGAAGAGATGAACCTGACCAAATAAAAAAACATGTTTCGATCAAGATAATCATGTGTGCTATAGAACCAAACTCAATGAATACTGAATAATTTCTTGGGAAAAAACAACAATCCTTAATGTGTGAAGAAAGAATATAATGATTTAAATTGCAAGAAAAGGATTATTATATGTAAGGTTGGTTGTTTGGCAAAAATAGCTAAGCAGACTTGTAATTTGAGGTCACCCGAAGCTCACCTAGAAAATGTAGGTAGACAAAAGAAAAGTTGAGAGTCTTGCTCCAAGTGCCACTGAAATCAGTCATAAAACAAAAAAAGAAGTGCACATATGAAGAATAGATCCATTGAGGGGTTCTTTCCTTGAAAAAGGAGAATAGAAAACAGTATACAAATGTAATAACATGGTTCTGTATATAAATCATTTCGAAGCACAATTATAGTTTATAGCATAATTACGTCAAATCCAAATGTACATCCTTGTTGCAGACCAAGCTTACCAAAAGTCAATGTAGTTGCGGGTCATATTAGGAAGAGAGGTGAAAAACAAAGGCCTAAGAACTGGCATACCAGAATGTTGAAGTGGAGTGCACCGTATATAGAACAAAAATTATACAAATGATAATTTGAAAGAATGAAATCAAAAGCTTATCAAAATGCTTCAATTCCTATCATAGTAATCTGATGGGAATGTCAAAATGATTAGTAATCCACATGCATGAAAGATCTATGGAATCCGAAGAACAGAATAATTTAAAGGTTAGAACAACATATATCACTTTGCACCATAACTTATACTTACAAAATAGTTTAAATTACTTTTACCTTGTCGAAAATAATACGGTTGCAGAAAGTCAGTGTTTATGAGAAAATAGTTTCCAGAAAAAGCTGATGTGTAACCTCAACATGGAACCAGGTTAGAGTTGCTTCGGCACACCATCTATCTTCTTTGCATCCCTCTTAATGCTTATGGCAAATAAGTGAGATAAAACAGAAAACTGTATAACCTATGACTTTGTACTCCTTTAGGGGGATCAAAACACGACGTCTAAGGAATTAGTTATTATGTTGGACTTGAATACCAAAAACAATCATGAGGAAATTAACGATAGAAGTGCTGATAATCTGAACTCGCTTCTTACCCCCAATGTTTGTTTAGCAAAGCTCACATTCAGTGTATACATTGCGGATGATGTCTTTTCTAATCTTTAAGTGTCAATGATAGTATTTGCTAAAAGAATATGGTGCAGCAATTTGCATAACAGAATTTAGCTGCAGTATCTAATATTTACCTCACTGAAGATAACATCATATATATTTGACTGCTTGCTGTACCGGCCTCATTGATCTGCACACGGAGTAAATTTTGTTGAGGGAAAAGAAAACAGAAGGGTATCTATCATTAGTCACGTGGATAAAGAAGATAAAAAATATAAAAAGGTTATGATTAGTAACAGATCAAAGACAATGCAGCAAACCAGGAGAAACAACCCACTGTATGTTGAGGCAAATCAGTTTTTGTGGATAGGTCACCTGATGATGACATAACAAAAAAACTACCAACCTTAAATTGATTCTTGTCATTTAGCTGCTTGTTGATCTCAGAAGTGTTTTCTTTTTCTTCTCATCTTTGAGTACACAATCAAACTCTTTCATTAAGCTGCAAGAACTCTCAGAAAAAATATTTAAGAGATTGCATAACAATTCAGTACTACTACCTAGACAGAGAGGTTGCAATAATTCATCACACCACATAAGATCTGAAACTGCATATTCAAGTATAAGCAAACAATGGTGCTTTATGAGAACACATGACAATGTTCAGTCAGACTTACCGCTTGCACTCCCTCATTCCCAGTGAGTCTATCTAGCTGCTTGGATGCCTGTGAGGGTCGTCTATCTTGTCTATCTTCTGGAACCCATTCCTAAAAGAAAACATCCCATTAAAATCAATTGACCAAGAGACAACAACCAGTCATAGTTTAGGCACAGGTAGGCGAATTCTGATCCCAGGACGCGGGTGACAATGCAAGAATTGTAGCACAACTACGGAATAAATTGGGACTAAAGTTTCTTGAAGACAAAAAAGATTATTGAAAGAATCATGCAGTATTGAATCCCATTTATACCTTGCTAATGGGAACATTGCGCCAATGATAGAGGGGTTCATTTTGTAAACCGCAAGGAAATCCCAGAAGCTCACGCTGGCGCTGGAGATGTTCCAATCTGATGGAGAGAATAAAATAAACATGGTAGAGGCAAGCAGAGCCAGGAGCCCTCTTTTTCCTCTCTCACCGCACACCGCGCCAACAAATTCGCCGGGCTCCACACCACCATAAAGGGAGGAGGAACTGAGGGGATGTAGGACGGGCAGTGGTTAGATCCTTAGTGGCGCTGGATGTTCTAGGGTGGGTGCAGAGGGCCGCGGCAGAGGGGCGAACCTGATGCTGATGATTGGAAGTGACCAGTTGGGCAACGCTGCTGGGGGGGGTCGGTGACGCATTGCGGGCGTGCGGCGGTGCCATCCAAGCGTCGCGCAGTAGTGTGATGAAGATGAAGCGGGCACCAGGGAGTCACTGCGGCCGGGCGGTGGCGCCGTCCAGGCGAGGTGTGGTGGTCCGGACGCACAACATCGAGCTCTCCTGGTGATGAGTTTGCGCACATCGGAGCTCGACTTTGGCAGCGATGGGTCGATTGAGAATAGGAGGATGAGATGTGTAGATCAAACAACCGTGTTTAGATGCATTTGGCCGCTTTGACTGCCTCGCCGGTTATAGAAGTCAGAAGAGCAAACGACCCTGGATGGGATGACTGTGTACCGCCGGGTCTGTCAAAGCTTATGTGGCAAACTGCTGACGTGGCGGCGTGCATGCTGAGAGAATTGTTTGTAGTGGGGAGCAACTTCTTAAGAATGTAAGATTACTAGTAGTACCATATACTACTACATGGATTTGAAGGGAAGATAAAGATACATACGGATCCATCAATGACATCCTCATGCCCTAGTGCACCGGGTCACCAACCGATGTGTGAGGAGCAGCAGCGTTGGCGGCAAGCTCAACATGCTTCTGAACTATGTGGTCCAAGGTTGCCATGCAGTTCAAGAAGGCCAGCATCCTATCGTCCTCCTCTTGCATGTAGTAGTCCTTGTGGACGATTTGCGCGTAGACGTGGGTGATTATGTTGATGGTGTCTTGCTGCGCCAGGCGCTGTGCGGCGAGCGTGACCTCGAGGTGGACATTCTCCGACACGACAGTGGGCAGTCGCAGGGCCACCAGTGCATCGTAGAGGTTGTCACAATAGAGGTTGTTGAGGGTGGCAGGCATCACATAGCCTGGGCGTGTGGGCTGGAGGCGTACGTCAAGGTCGTCCGCGAGCTTCTTGATGATGGTGAACTTGTCGAGGAAACCGACGAGGACCTCGTCGAACAAGGAGACGAAGTTGTCGTCCAAGCGGCCCCTCGGCCTGGCGGCCTCAAGCACTACCTGGAGACGTTCCTCGGTGTCGGGCTGCAGGCCGGCGTCATGGACCATCTGGCACAGCCGGCTGATGCTCGCGCTCATCGCCTCCATGGGTCTAGCTTCTAGTCAACTGATCTTGCGATTGGAGTGATCTCTTACCCTTGGGTGCGTAGGTGCGTAGGATTTCGTATATTGGACTGGCGGGAGCCATTATATGAGAAGTGCAGACTGTGTTGAATTCACGTGCGTGTTGGCCATCTACTCCTCGCCCCTCTACTGCACCTGCCTTTGGCTGTATGACAGGTTGGCCAGCCACCCATTAGGCCCACGTGTCATACACCCAAAGGCAGGTGCAGTAAGTCAATGAAGTTGTGTCCCCCTCCGTGCCCGTGCTTGCTTTCAATGATTTGAGACTACCAAACATCACATGCAGTGGTTAGTTCATTGCATGTAATCCTACTAAGTAGCAAAAGGACATTAAGTTATCTCGCCGATAGGAATAAAACAATACACCATGTATTTATTTACAGAGGGAGTAGTTTGTGACATGCATTACTAGATATTGCTAGTCAAATACTAAATCCAGATGGACATGGTAGTACTACTAAATCCAGATGGTGGTGCTAGTACTAGTAGTAGTACTACTACCTATGTAGTAGCACTGTACTACCCGTTGGTCAAATTATTACGTGCTGCTCCTCACAGTGAAGTGACAAGACCCTACGCCGGAGATGACACCTGAGTATAGGCGCCGTGTCCGGCATACCATACTCAGCCTCACCGTCTGCAGTCACTATCATCATGGTTGTATACCTAGCTTGCTTACAACTAGCCGTGTTCGACATAATTTGCCGTGCGTAGATGCCCGTGCATTGCACGGAACACCAAGATTGGGGGGTGGACGGCGCCGACAGCGGCCATCGCGCCAGATTTTTCCATGGCCTTCTAGATGTGGTGGGGAGGAGATAAGGCTGATTGTGAGAGACAAGGAGTTGTTTGTAAATAGGGAACAAGTGCGGGCATCTTTTTCCAAAACTGGATAAGTTTGGTTTGTATGCGTCAGATCTAGATTCGACGGCTATTGGTGAAAGATGGCAGGCACAACATCATCACCAACTCAGGACCTGTTTGATTCGTGGGATTTTGAAAACGCGGGAATAGGACATGGCAATATTACAAGTTTCAAACTGATATTACAAATGTTAGGAGTAATGCTGCACCTACGAAGAGGGAATTACTAGGAAGTTTACGTAAGAACTTTCATTACTTTAGGTGGATGCAACATTATCGTACAAACTAAAACCCACCGCCCTGACAAGTCACTAATGGGCAAATAAGTTTTCGAGTCTCTGGCCACTTGATGTTTCAAAAACAAATTCAGCTTCTACGGAGACTTTGTCATTTAGGCTTAGACGCTTGCGGTGATCAGCACGCCATTCATTGTTGCGCCAGAGAACGCCAAATCTCATTACCTTGAGCACACTTGCCTCCAGAACAAAGAACTTGGCCAATTTAATCTCAGATGTGCTGCCTCGGTAGACGATCAAATCAATTTCTGTAAGATGGAGATCAAGGCATTCGATGAGATTGTTATAGTGCAGCAGATTTTTCACTTTCGGGTCTTTTTTTATTTGCAAAAGAAGAGAACACATTAGAGCAGCTGGCTGTATAAGATTGCCGTGTCATCAAGAGGTACCAATATCATTCGCTCGTACGATAGGGTTGGCTGGCTAGTGATATTTTTTCACTCTCTCTCCCTCCTTCTCTTTCCTCTCATTTACCTAGGAGTACGTGAAGAGCTTGGGCATTTGTTGCCTTCCACTATGTGGCTGATGCATATTTCGCAAAAGTATGCCACATAATACGCATTGATGTCAAACCAAAAGATTTTGGCACCGCTCTCGCGATGTGAGAGAGTTGGTACTGTTGTGCACACAGACCCACATGTATAAACAAATCAATCAAACCAACTACACCAGCCTCTCACTCTCCCAAACAAGTGTTTTTTATTGCCTCGGTCCTCTCTCTCTCCCACGCAAGTGTTTTTTCATTGCGTGAGTTAATTTGGCACCGGAGCAAAGTAGGTGATCCAGATTGGGGAACCATGTGAGCAATGGAGAGGCATCGATGCCAAATGCATCACAAGTGAATTTGGCACGTGTTTTGGCCTACATAGTGGAGGGCCGTTATAGCCCACTTTTGTACTACCTCTTATTTAGTATAGAATTTTGACCATATATTTATGTAAGAAAATGCCAATGCATGTCACTAAAAATTACACCATTTGAAATTATGTTCAAATACGAATCCAACGATATTGTTCTTAGTGACATGCATTAACATTTTGTCAGTTAAATCTATGGTCAAATTTTGATGCTACAAAATAGGAAGAGTAAACCAGGACGGAGGTAGTACTTGCTCTTAGGGTAACCATAGAGTTACTGGAGTAGTCTAAGTTACTTTCCACTATGACTAGACTAGGCTACTATAGTAGTACAACAAAAAATGATGCAGGTGATCACATGAGAAAAAAATACTAAAAACATTTCTTTCGGTGCAGTGCGTAGATACAGTTTTGAACACTACACTTGTCATCGTAATTTGGGAAAATTACGAAAAATTTGAGCTACGTTGTGATTACCGTTTACTAATAGGAAAGAAGTTTCACCTCGATGAGTAGCTTCTCCGTGCACGGAAAGCATGTAAGGAATCCAACAACTTGATCCAGATTGGGGCCGATAGATTTTATTGCCAAGATCTTCACTATGCGCATAGACTGGGTCAAGCTTGTGGGAATCATTTTCTAGAAGACGGTAATAAATACATCAAGAAGAAATTTAAAACTGTGAATTTCAAGAAGACAGAGAAGAAGATGAGTGCTGTACCTGAACGATTACGGATCCAATAAAGAGTTCGGAGAATTTGGCAGACGAGTGCACCAACACTGTCAATTTCGGTGCGTCAGTGACCCTGATTTTTGTTGGACCTTTTAGATCCGATACAAGCAATCTCTCAAGGAAAGGCGCATTCTCAATGACCATAACGTGGAACAGCTGGAGTGATCTCTTCCCAATTGATGTCTTGTTGCGGGGCCAGCAAGACACATAAATCCATCGAAGATTCATTGAGGCAATGTGGAGGCTAATGAACCCATGGATCTGCTCAAGACGAAGGTACTCGAGCACAGTACAGCTGCGAAGCAGGTGCTCCATAGCCTTCTTCGAGATGACAACGTCGAAGAGGTCGAGCTGCTTGAGTTGAGGGAGAAGAAGGGCGGGCGCGACATTAATCTGGGGAAGATAGCAGGAGCTGAAGTTGGCACGGCGCAGCGTTGGCACGAGGTGGAGCGCGGACGGCGGCAGAGAGTGACATCGTCCAGCTTCAAAGCTGAGCTCCTCGAGCTGATCTTCGGCGGGGGATAAGAACCACTCGTCGAACTTGGGTTGGACCATGCAGTTGGTACTGAACATGCGGATGTCAAGGCGTCTGGCTGGCCCAGGGTGCGATGAAAGGATCTTGGACACTGCGGCCATGCCTTTGCAATCCCCGTCGCAGAGGTAGCTGTCGACGGTGAGGTTGAGGGGGACGCGGCGCCAGAGGGGGCGCCACCGCCGGGAGAGCAGGGCGGTCCGCATGGCAGATTTGGTGGGGAGGAGGCCGATGATGACGAGCAACATGTCGTCGGGGAGGCTGCTGATGAAGTCTAGGCTCGCTGGATGCGGTTTTGGCTCGAGCCACCTCCGCTTGTTGGCTGCCTCACCGTCCATCTCAACCGGCGGCGACGCCGGTGTACACGTGTGCTGGTGTGTGTTGTGTGTTGGGTGTGCGCGAGTGCATCCTTCTGTGCATGCCGCCGCGCAGTGGTGAATTGTGCGCGAGTTCGTCCTCCACGCGGAAGAAGTGTGTCCTTAATGCGCCCTCAATTTACTAGCGTGCGGGGTGCTACCCCGACTATTTTCAACTTTGTTTACTTCACCGCGTGTCAGATGGGCCTCTAGTTTACTTATTTTCACCCACTGCCACATAGGCCAGCACACGAAGATACAGAACACGGGCTGACAAGGCAGCATGTGGACTGGTTAACCGGTCCACTAAACAATATACGGAGCTATATGCTGACACAGTGAGTGTATAATCCGTCGGCATAGAGTGTTCGTGTGAGAGGGGAGGCCCGTGAGAGATAGCATAGAGAGAGAAAGAGCTACTCCCTCCGTTCGATAATGTAGTTCCAACATTTTTTTAAAGAAATTACTTATATCTACAATACCAAAGATAAATGATAAATGATAGTATGAAGTAAGTACATGTTGTGATGAATCTAATGATCTTTCCGGATGTAAATGTTTTTCTCCACATATACCTAGTCAAACTTTTTTGAGGTTTGACTTTTCAAAACATCCATATGCTTATGGATGCGAGAGAGTCCCTAACTAGAGAGAGAGAGAGAGAAATAGAAAGAGTGAGTGAAAAAGTGTGTGTGCGTGTGTGAAAGAGACATGGACAACACTTGATAAAAGTCAAGAAAAAACGTGTGTGTCTTATGCAAACATATCACACATGCATCTTCGACAACGGAAGCAAGGTGAGGAGATAGTGTGTGGTTGTTTTCAACCGAGAGAGCAAGACCCCTAGCACGTGGCCAAGAGGGGTCTGACAAACAAGGGAGAGAGGTCGAGAGAGACGTACGGAGAAAATGCAGACATGGGGAGGAGAGAGTGTATGTTTGTCATAGAGAGATCCCCTAGAGATCATGGTGGGACTACATGGGTGGGAGATCGAGTGACAAGGTGTGTGCGCAATAGAAGATACCCCGAGAAATATCGAGATAGACGTATGGATGGAAGGAGACAATACATGTGTTCCTGATGGCTAGTGAGAGATAATCATACTTAGGGGGGGAGTGCTTGCACCTATGATGGAGTGAGGGATTATGGTACTTATTAGGGGGGTGCGTGTCACATAGAGAGAGAACAAGGGCGGAGAGTATTGTATGGGTCTATATGTATAGCGCGAGCGAGACATGTGCATGTGTGAACCAGGGAGATATAAAGTTTGAGAGAGATTGAGGAGTCCCGATAAGGCTGAGTGGTGTGTCAGATAGCTGAGAGGGGGAAAGAGATATTCCATCTGCTCGATAATGCAGTGCATGTAATTTTTTTTAGAAGTCAAACTTTGGAAACTTTGATCAGGTTTACACAAATGTTATTTATATCTTCAATACCAAAGATACATCATACGAAACTGCATCTCATGGTGAATCCAATGGTATATGTTTGTCGTTCTAGATGTAATTGTTTTTCTCCACGTACATGGTCAAACTTTGTGATGTTTGACTTTTCAATAAATCAATATGCTATGGACCGAGGAGAGTGCCTAAGTCGAGAGGGATCAAGTGCGTGTGAAGGAGAATGAGTAAGTGTGCAAAAAGAGTATGTGTGTGAAAGAGAAAGTGACAACAAACGATAAATTAGAGAGAGAGTGTGTGTTTTTTTCGTTTCTTAGGCAAGCATATCACACATGCATCTCCGAGATAGAAAAGCGAGGCGAGGAGATACACGAAGATAACTAGTGTGTGATTGTTTGCAACGGAGATAGACACCCCTATAGCACATGTCCAATAGAGGTCTGGCCAACAAGGAACAAAGGTCAAGAGGGACACATGGAGAACATGGACGCATGAGGAGGGCGAGAGGGTGTGTTTGTGATAGAGAGACCCCCTCGAGACCGTGAGGGGACTATATGGGTGGAGATCGAGGGAGGTGCATGCGCGATAGAAAGATGCCCCGAGAGAAATCGAGATAGACCATGCACATGTTTGTGATGGAGACTAAGATTAGCTAGTCATATACATATAGGGGGGACTGCGTGTGCCTACAATTGACTGAGAGACCATCATACTTGGCTAGCTAGGCATGAGATTATGTGTGTGTGCATGTGAGATGGAGAGAGAACGAGGGAGAGAGATAGTTTTAGATGGGCCTATCGAGTGCGAATGAGATATGCATGTGTGTGTGTGACCCAGGTAGATGGAGAGTTTGAGAGAGAGGGGGAAGACCTCCAGACGACAGAGTGGTGCGTGAGAGAGTTACGGGAAACAAGCCAAAGAATTTGTGTGCGTACGATGAGTGCACCCAAGATATCTATCTTGGACTAGAGAATCATACATAGTGTGCGAGAGAGACCTATAGATGGAGTATATATGCATGCGAACTAGAAAGACCCCCCCCCCCGCACACACACAAAGAGAGAGGGAGATGGAGAGAAAGCGAGAGGGACCAAAAAGGTTTGTGTGTTGGATGCGTGCGACAGAACTGAAGATTGTCGGCGCGCGCGAGAGAGAGAGAGAGAGCAGGAGTCCGGGAGAGGGGGAAGTCTCGTTTTATGCATCAAAGACTGATATAAAACATGTTTCGATATAAACTTGCATTCAAATATTTAAATTGGAGAACATGTTGTCTGCAATCCACACATGAACAGATATATGTGTATATCAAACAAGTTCATTAATTTGACTTTCAACATGTTCATCTATAATACTGTACAACATGCTATTGGATTGAGGTGTTCAATTTTGGTTCACTATTTTGACCTGGTGAACGAGCTATTTCATTGAATCGAGATATTTCATTTTGGGTTTGATTCCCGTTTTTGAGCGGGTCAACTATTTGTCATATAGTAAATCGCTAGCAACGAGCATGTAAAAACACATTACTCCCGAGCATCATCTCTCCATCTAAAAAAGAAGTGGCACACTAATATTTCAAAATTTGATTCGAATCGACTTGGTAAGGTAGACGTGGATGCTCGTTCTCCCAAATTTTGAACGAACCGTTAAACATCCTCTGCTCGGTGGAATTCACCCGAGCAAATAAATGGGAGACGCGAAATTACCGTCCTATGTGGGAGACGCATTAATTGGCCCGTTGTACATCGAGGGTAGCTTCGTAACTTCATCCAAGCACGCCTTCTCCTCGGCCGAAATGACATGTGCCGAATAATTCATAAACCATGGTCGGCAAAACACGCTCTCCTCACCCGAAATAGCTCGCGCCCACTATTTCAAAACACGCTCTCCTCGCCCGAAATCGCTCGCGCCCACTATATTTCAAAACACGCCCTCCTGGCCCGAAATCGCTCCCGCCCACTATTTGGGGAGAAGCAAAGTTACTCTACTATCCCCGACCCTCAGTACACAGACCCAAGCCAAGAAGCCTAAAGGCAGGGGTAGAACTGTAACTCCCCCTCACATTTCAGACAAATGCGTCCGTAAAACATGGTTCCTCTCCCCTCCCAATCCCCCCCCCCCATTCATACCTCGTGGGCACCAAATCACCTTCTCCCCGGAAGCTCCATTCTCCCGAGCCGCGAAACCTTAGCCCCTCCTCCATGGCGCCCCCCACCGCACCAATTTCACAACCGCCCTCCTCCCTAATGCCGGAGATGCTGTCCATTTGTCGTCGTGCATTGGGCCGTGTGCCTCTTACTTCGTGCTGCTGGAGCTGCCTCGACGACGGCTGTCGGTGTCAAAACCGGCAGATCTCGGGTAGGGGATCCCGAACTGTGCGTCTAGGCGGAAGGTAACATGAGACAAGGGACACGATGTTTTTACCCAGGTTCGGGCCCTCTCGATGGAGGTAAAACCCTACTCCTGCTTGATTAATATTGATGATATGGGTAGTACAAGAGTAGATCTACCACGAGATCAAGGAGGCTAAACCCTAGAAGCTAGCCTATGGTATGATTGTTGTTCTTGTTGTTGTCCTACGGACTAAAACCCTCCGGTTTATATAGACACCGGAGAGGGCTAGGGTTACGCAGAGTCGATTACAATGGTAGGAGATCTACATATCGGTATTGCCAAGCTTGCCTTCCACACCAAGGAAAGTCCCTTTCGGACACGGGATGAAGTCTTCAATCTTGTATATTCATAGTCCAGGAGTCCGGACGAAGGTATAGTCCGGCTATCCGAACACCCCCTAATCCAGGACTCCCTCAGTAGCCCCTGAACCAGGCTTCAATGACGACGAGTCCGGCGCGCATATTGTCTTCGGCATTGCAAGGCGGGTTCCTCCTCCACGTACTTCATAGAAGATTTTGAACACAAGGGTAGTGTCTGGCTCTGCAAAATAAGTTTCCACATATTGCCATAGAGATAATAATATTTACACAAATCTAATCTGTCGACGTATTCCGTAGCGTGACATCACACCACGGCCAAGCCTTTACTCGAATCGTTTTATTGTCCCACCTCAGCGCGTTTAGCGAGGCGGTTTCCTTGGCACGTCTTGTCAAAGCAGAGATCGTGTCCCCTTATTCCGGGATTCTCATCGACACGGGCGTGGGTAACCCAACCGGCCATTGATTACGGCGCTTGGGAGATAAGTGAGTTTTACCAGGAGGGTGGGGATGCGTAGTTGTGTCCGCCCATATAAGGAGATAAGGATCCACCTTTCTCATCCACGCCTTCTTCCTCCTTTGCCTATCCATTTCCGCGCACTCGAGCTCCAGCGCCCAAGTCCGCACTCCCCACCTCAACCTTCTCCAGCCATGTCCGGAGCGGGAGGCAAGTGGATGGTCTCCTCCGTCATGGAGGGACACATCAAAAAACTGAGGACGGCCGGATACTTGTCTAACGACATCGCGCACCGGCTTCCCGAAGTGGGGCAGCTCGTCCCCACCCCAAGGCCCCATGAGAGGGTGGTGTTCCTCCCCCATTTCGTCCGTGGACTGGGCTTCCCTCTCCACCCATTTGTCCGGGGGCTCATGTTCTACTATGGCCTAGATTTCCACGATCTGGCCCCAAACTTTGTCCTCAATATCTCGGCGTTTATCGTCGTGTGCCAGGCCTTCCTTTGCATCCGCTCCCATTTCGGCCTATAGCTCAAGACTTTCAATGTCAAGCCAAAGGTGGTGCGCGGCAACCACGCGGAGTGCGGAGGCGCCATGGTGGGCAAGATGCCCAACGTCCTATGGCTCGAGGGCTCCTTCGTGGAGACCCTGAAGGGGTGGCAATTGGGGTGGTTCTACATCACCGAGCCGCGTGAACCTGAATGGGTCGCAGCCCCCGAGTTCCGATCCGGACCCCCTACGCGGCTCACGTCCGGGAAAGAGACGGGCCTGTCGTGGGGCAACAAAGGAGAGGTGACTGGACTGCAAACATGCATCCAAACCCTGGTGAACAAGAAGCTCAAACTTGTCAACGTAGTCCAGGTTATGCTCATCCGCCGGATTCTCCCGTGTCAACAACGGGCCTTCAACATGTGGGAGTTCGACCCGGCGCAGCACCAAACTCTAAGCAGGCTCTTTGACACGACGTAGGAAGATGCCTGGAAGGTGCTATTCAAGGGCGCCGAGGCTCCCGCATCCGCTACCGAGGATCGCGGATTCAGCACGCAGCGTCACGCTAGTGCGGTAAGCCATCTTTACCTTTTACAGGGTATTAGCTTTTCATAGTTTGACTCTATGCGGGATCTAAGCTCCCTTACCTTTGACAGGATTGGCAGGCGAAGTCCAGATAGATCAACTATCTGGCTCCTTTGCCCGAAGACCCAGCAGATGCTCGCTTGGCGAAGCTGCTGGTTCTGGCGCCCTATGTGGTGCCGGAGAAGAAGGCCGCGAAGAAGACCACGGGGACTCGAAAGAGTGCCCGGCGCGTGGTGGTGTCGGACTCGTCATCCGACGACTCCGATACGCAATCCTCCCGTGAAGACGAGGAGGAGGAAGAAGAGACCTCTCCCCCTCCAGCGGCGGAAGGAAAGAAAAGGAAAGCTGCCCCAACTGGGGAGGCCGGAGGGTCCAAGAAGGGGAAAACCCTTCTTCCGGACTACTCCACCAACGCCGACGACGGCGAAGAGGAGTGGCCGTACAGGGCCAAGCCCCTGGCAAAATCGTAAGTATCCGGATACCAGAGTAAGTCATAGTATTCCTCCACTGCACGACTTTTCCTTACGTCGAATATGATTATGCAGTCCACCCAAAGACCGGCTTGACGTGTCGTCGAGCGGTTCCCTGGACTTGTTGGATATAAACTCTCTTCCGACGGCTACCTCCCCCTGCCCTACGGATGACGCCGAGGTGTCGGCCCAGGAAGTTCCAAGCTAGGAGGAGGTGGTCCTGGAGGCGCCGCAAGGCGACCTTCTGGACTCCAGGCGCCAAGGGGATAGAACCCCTAAGGGCTCCAAGCCAGGCCCTAGGCCGGACACCGCTCTGAAACCTTCAAAGGTTCCAGAGTCCGGCAGGCGACCTCCTTCCAAGAGGAGCAAGCCCACTGAGTCGGTGGCCCCCGTCCAACCGAAGGCGCCGGACAGTCTACTGGAGGTGCTTAAAGGCGCCTCCATCGACAAGGAGCACCGTACTGTGATGAGTACGGTGGTCCAAAAGGTTCATTCCGCCAAGAGCGGACTGACTGAAGCCTGTGTTAGCCTTCTAACAGGTTTTGAGGTAAGTAAAGGATATAAAAAATATTACCGCATAGACAGTAGCCCCTGATGCTCTGTTCGGTGTTCGAGAAGAAAAGCCGAATAGAGGATCTAATAATATTCCCAGGAGTCTAACATAATTAAGTCAATATGCGTATGCAGGCTTCACTGCTGGCGTCCGCCGCACTAACTGCGGAGGTGGACACGCTGAAGCAGAACCTCGAGCGGTCCGAGCAAGAGCTCGACCTTGCCAAGAAGCAGCTCGAGGACAAAGAAGGTAAGAAATACCTTTTGAAATATATATATAAAAGGTGCAATTGCAAGAAAATGACAGGATTAACGTGGCTATTGTAGGGGCCACAATGGAGGTGGTGACCCTTAAGCAAGCGTTGTCCGAGGCTGAGAAGAGGGCGGCCATGGAGTGCACCGAGTGGGAGAAGTATGAGGCGCGGGTTGGCGAGGAGCAGCAAGAGCTCCAGGCTCTCATGAAAAAACATGAGGGTTTGGAGCTTGACTCAAAGACGCGAGAGTCCGAGCTCGCGGCGGCCATTGAGAATGCCAAGTCTGCCAAGGCCGAAGCCCAAAAGGCCCTTCAGGAGGTTGAGGTGATGAAACAGATAGCGGCGGGTAAGGCTTTCTTTATGCAAAGCAAGCATGTGAAAGTGAATTACTTGTTACTTACCCGAATCCGGAGCTCTCCAGGAGCGTTCGCAGATTTGCCCCACAGCGTGTCCGATGCCGCCGCATTCTACCGAGCCGAGGAGGGCAGCTCGACAGAGAAGGTGTTCTGGTCTCAGTATGCTGAGGCCGGACTCCATGTGCCCTTGAGCGACCAGCTGAAGCAACTGGTCGAGCTCCACAAGGTGGCCAGACAGGCCATGAAGGGCCTCATAGTTTGGCTGTGGCCTGGAGAGGCTCTGCCTGGGAGCTACTTCGGGCTGGTGCGGCGGCTGGTGGAGGCCTGTCCAAGGCTCGAAGTCATCAAGCGCTCCGTCTGCATCGAAGGTGCCCGTAGGGCGCTTGCCCGTGCTAAGGTGCACTGGGGCAAGCTGGATGCGGAGAAGCTTGTGAAGGACGGGCCGCCGCCGGGCAAGGAGCATCGCCACCCCGAGATGTACTATGAGGGCGTTCTGAAGGGCGCCCGCCTTATGGCGGACGAATGCTCGAAAGATGTAATTTTTTAGTAAAACTTGTTTATTTTGTCCTGTGCGCTGAAAACTTGTTCATGTGCGCTAAGCAATGCTTTTTGAATTTAAAATATTGCTAAGCAATGCTTTTTGAATTTAAAATATTACCTTCTGTGCGGCCGTTTATCAAATTTTGAGAGATGGCGAGTCGTTGGCTTCTGCCCCCATGCCACGAGTGCTGGGGTGTTCGGGATAGACTTGAGCGCTCTTTTTCCCATTCTTGGGTCCTTCGAGGGAGGCGCTCAACACAACGAACAAGGCAATCGGACTATAATGCTTGAACACTCTCACTTAGCCATAGAATTCTATAACTTTAAATTTCGGCGAAGCCCCTAGTGTTCGGAAGACCGAGTTCGGGGCGCTATCCACGCCTAGGCCGGACAAAGCCGACTCCTCGCTCTAAGCGGCATAAATCTTTAGGGACCAGAAAACCTCTCAAACAGCGACCAGCTCTCGCCTCATCATGACGGTCAGTTTTAGCTTTCTCTACTGAGGTGCTTTAGCCCAGCTCAACTGGGGCACAATCGCAGTAGTTCTCCTAGCGCTACCTTAGCCGATACAACGGAACGTAAGGTACCAAAACATAGGAGCCGGGCAAACCCAACATTTGACCCAAGACATGATTCGGAGCCGATGCATATAATGCTATAAGTTCGGGGTGCCGCACTTGTGAAAGTGTTCGGACTTCTCACACCGTGTTGTGGGGTACTTAAGCCCCTGGTGTATTGGCCGTACCAAAGTGTATGGGTGCGACATGTTATTAATGAACATATATTCTTAAAAAAGAGTAATACAATAATAGACAAAAGCTATGCGTTGTTTATTTAAAAAGGGCTGCGATCAAAGCAGAACGATACAAATGGTGCGATAAGCAAAAGGTGGGACTATTTAACATGTCCCTTCTAGGGGCGGGCCGCGGAATGATATGCAAAATAGGTATACTGCTCGTTAAAGAGACCACCTTAGAGTTCCATAGTGCGGCGTGGTTTTCTTCTTCCCTGGTTCTTGCATCGTTTGTGCGGCAATTGTACTGCCGGTTAGGCCTTCCAAAGAATGGAGTCCTACAAATAAGATAAAAGTGAGAAATCGGCAGCCCCTAGTGCAGTTTAAGCCGTGTTTTGGGCGTGCCGTGATGGTGCCCCTCCCCCTGTGCCCATGGTATTTCCAGAGCGTAGTTATGTACGCGCAGCACTGGTTTCGCAATTTTGCGAGGGCTGGGGTTGGGGCCGCATTGCTACGCCTGCTCGAAACGTGCCAGGCGGTCTTGCTGTAGGTTACTCTGGGCGCGCTTAACGGTGTCCGGACGTTTAAGGGCCGGACTGGAGAATTGCCTTGAGAGGCTGCTTTGTACTTCCGCTGCGAGAGCCGCCGTATGCTCCTCCGTACGGAGAGAGCGTTCGGTGTTTCCATTGACCGTACTGACTCCTCGAGGGCCCGGCATCTTGAGCTTGAGGTATGAGTAATGCGGTACCGCATTGAATTTGGCAAATGCGGTTCGCCCGAGCAGTGCATGATAACCACTGCGGAACGGGACTATGTCAAAGATTAACTCCTCGCTTCGGAAATTATCCGGAGATCCGAAGACCTCTTCAAGTGTGACTGAGCCTGTACAGTTGGCCTCTACACCTGGTATGACGCCTTTAAAGGTCGTTTTAGTGGGTTTAAAACTCGAAGGATCGATGCCCATTTTCCGCACTGTGTCCTGATAAAGCAGGTTCAGGCTGCTGCCGCCGTCCATGAGGACTCTAGTGAGGTGCAATCCGTCAACAATTGGGTCTAGAACCAGTGTGGCGAATCCGCCGTGACGAATGCTAGTGGGGTGGTCCCTTCGATCAAAAGTGATCGGGCAGGAGGACCATGGGTTGAACTTCGGGGCGACTGGCTCCATCGCGTATACGTCCCTTAACGCACGCTTCCGCTCCCTCTTGGGGATGTGGGTCGCGTATATCATGTTCACCGTCCGCACTTGTGGGGGGAATCCCTTTTGTCCACTACTGTTCGGCGGCCGGGGCTCCTCCTCATCGTCGCTATGTAGCCCCTGGTCTCTGTTTTTGGCATTTAATTTGCCGGCCTGCTTGAACACCCAACAATCCCTGTTTGGTGTGATTGGCTGGCTTTTCGGGGGTGCCATGTATCTGGCATGAGCGGTCGAGTATTCGGTCCAAACTGGACGGGCCCAGACTATTTCTCTTGAATGGCTTTTTCTGCTGACCGGGTTTAGAGCCTCTGAATCCGGCATTAACTGCCGTATCCTCAGCATTGTCACCGTTAATGCGGCGCTTGTGCTTGTTGCGACGCGACCTAGTAATGTTGACCTTGGTATCCGAATTACTAGGGCTCTTGGTTATGTTATTGCTACGAGCTAGCCAGTTGTCTTCTCCCGCACAAAAGCGGGTCATGAGTGTCGTGAGGGCTGCCATAGATTTCGGCTACTCCTGTCCAAGGTACCGGGCAAGCCACTCATCGCGGATATTATGCTTGAAGGCTGCTAGGTCCTCTGCGTCCGGACAGTCGACGATTTGATTTTTCTTGGTTAGGAATTGTGTCCAGAATTGCCTGGCCGATTCCTCTGGCTGCTGAATTATGTGGCTTAGGTCGTCGGCATCTGGTGGTCGCACATAAGTGCCCTGGAAATTGTCGAGGAATGCGGCTTCCAGGTCCTCCCAACAACCAATTGATTCTGCTGGCAAGCTATTAAGCCGAGCTGGTCCTTTAAGCTTGAGCGGAAGGTATTTGATGGCGTGTAAGTCATCACCGCGGGCCATCTGGATATGGAGGAGATAATCCTTGATCCATACCGCGGGATCTGTTGTGTCGTCATATGATTCAATGTTTACGGGTTTGAAACCCTCTGGGATTTGATGATCCATTACTTCATCTGTGAAGCATAGTGGGTGTGCGGCACCTCTGTATTGGGCTATATCCCGACGTAGCTCGAACGAGCTTTGTCTACTGTGTTCGGCCCGGCCAGATTTACTGTATCCGGCGTGACGATTACCGTCTCGTGCCGTGGGGCGCCCACGCGATCCATAGATCGACCTTGTTTGCTTTGCCTTGTCCTCCAATATATCTCACAGGTCTGGTGCATTCCCCCATGCCTTGGTAGTTTTAAAGCTGCGCCGGGGTGCGGCTTGAGTGGAGGGCCGAGAGGCCTGTCTGTCGCGGCCACGCGGTGGCCGCTCGGCCGCATCATGCGCTGGTGATGTAGGTGATTCTTCCTCTGATCAGGGTAGCAACCTGCGCTTTGGGTAGCTCTTGGAGGGGCGTTCGACTTCATACTCTTCGGTCGCAAGGACTTCTGTCCATTTGTCGGCTAGCAAGTCTTGAGGCTGCTCGCCGTGGCTATAAGCCTGCATTTGAAGCGCTCTTGTTCGACGGGATCTTCAGGCACGACAAATTCGTCGTCGTTGAGGCTTGCCTCGTCTTCGGAGGGAGGCATGTAATTATCATCCTCGACCTCTCTGTCTGCCGCTCTCTCATGAGGGCTGGCTTCTCCATCCTCCTCTGCTGAATCTTGCTCGAGGGGATTTTCTTCGGCACTGTCCGGAGTGTTATTATCTCCCGTGCTGGAATTACCCTTTTTAGTTTGGCGGGATTTAGAGCGGCGCGCTGACGCCGGCGCTTAGGCTGTTTCTTGGAGGGGTCATCCTCCGCTGCTCCATTGCCATCACCCTCCTTTGGGGTGTCCACCATGTATATGTCATATGACGAGGTGGCTTTCTAGTGCCCTATAGGCGTTGGTTCCTGATCGTCTCCTACATCGGCGTCCATACAGTCGATGTCTTCGGAGTCGTAGTCGAGCATGTCGGTTAAATCATCGACAGTGGCTACAAAGTGGGTGGTGGGTGGGTTTTGAATTTCTTCATCATCTGCACCCCAACCTTGCTAACCGTAGTCCGGCCAGGGCTTTCCTGATAAAGAGAGAGACTTTAGTGAATTCAGAATATCGCCAAAGGGCGAGTGTTGAAAGATGTCCGCGGCGGTGAACTCCATGATCGGCGCCCAATCGGATTCGATCGGCAGGGGCGCAGGGGGCTCGGAGTCCGGGGAGGAGTCCGGGGAGGAGTCCGGCACCTTGGAGTCACGGGCTTCGCAAGGGACAAAGCGGGTGTTCGGCTCGATCGCCTTAGAGATTTCAGCCTTCGAGGCGGTGTCCAACCACCGTCCTCGATCGGCACAATCGGCTCCGAACTAAGGGTCGAAGCTGACGCGGGCACGGCCTCCAGGACACTGTTCGGCGGTAGAGCTAAATCATGCCCTTCGTGATAGTGCGGCGCGCTCGGCTGTGGCTTGAATCCGTTGAAGCTCAAGTCCCCGCGGATGTCAGCTGTGTAGTTCAGACTTCCAAATCTGACCTGATGGCCAGGGGCGTAGCTTTCAATCTGCTCCAGATGGCCAGGCGAATTGGCCCGCAGTGCGAAGCCGCCGAATACGAAGATCTATCCGGGGAGAAAAGTCTAACCCTGGACTGCATCGCTGTTGATGATCGAAGGAGCCATCGGGCCTAAAAGTGACGACACAGAGGAACTCTCAATGAAAGCACCAATGTCGGTGTCAAAACCGGCAGATCTCGGGTAGGGGGTCCCGAACTGTGCGTCTAGGCGGATGGTAACAGGAGACAAGGGACACGATGTTTTTACCCAGGTTCGGGCCCTCTCGATGGAGGTAAAACCCTACTCCTGCTTGATTAATATTGATGATATGGGTAGTACAAGAGTAGATCTACCACGAGATCAAGGAGGCTAAACCCTAGAAGCTAGCCTATGGTATGATTGTTGTTCTTGTTGTTGTCCTACGGACTAAAACCCTCCGGTTTATATAGACACCGGAGAGGGTTAGGGTTACGCAGAGTCGGTTATAATGGTAGGAGATCTACATATCCATATCGCCAAGCTTGCCTTCCATGCCAAGGAAAGTCCCTTCCGGACACGGGACGAAGTCTTCAATCTTGTATCTTCATAGTCCAGGAGTCCGACCGAAGGTATAGTCCGGCTATCCGAACACCCCCTAATCCAGGACTCCCTCAACGGCCCCGTGAACCGTACCTGAGCCAATTCACCCGTGCCGTTGTTCACGGCGCCAGAGCAGCTCCAACTTCGGATCCGCCTAGAGTCCCGGCGTTGCTTCCCCGTAGTCGTCGACCGTCGCGACATCGTTGTTTCCCTGCCGCCGGTGGCACCGCAACCGCGCCGGCCTCACTGACTTGGCAGCTGAACCTGCCTACTTCACCATGCCACCAGATAGGTCGCACCCTCATCTCAAATCACTTTATTTAGGCGTCAGTTGTCTGAATTTTTATTTTGGGTTAATCGATTCCCAATGGGAAGCAGCACCCCTCGAGGCGGCGGAGCTCCTAGGCTGCCGGTTGGCTGGTGTCTAACGTAAGGGTGCGGGGGCGCAAGTTCGCCGCGGAAGCAGCGCTTAGATGGCTATCTTAGAGTTGCGTGGGTTGAAGGTACTGCCGCTGCCGGATCTGGATAACGGTGAGTCTTTATGGATTGGCCCGGGAGCGGCGCGACCACGACAGTGCGGTGGGCCAAGGAGCGGGGTTTTGGCTGGGGCCACGGACGGCGGAGGCAAGCAGCTCTACCATTGGTCGCTGCCTCTTTGGGGAAGATTCCTAGCAGTGTCAGCCGGGAGGCACAAGACGGCCATCAAGCCATCTGGCGTAGATCGGACAGTACCAAAATAAAATAAAATCGTGTGACCCCAATTTAGTCTTCGGTCAACAGACGTGTGACCACTCTCGTACCTTGTTGTTGATCTCTTAGTGTATTTCTTCAGATCAAAGAGATGTGTCGTTCTTAACATTATGCGTTATTTGCATCTTCCGACTCACCGCAACTGCTCCAACAAGGGAAGCATACACCAGAAGGGAGCTATAGTCCCCACTCAATAGTTCCCTGCATCGAATGCGTGTGCCCGACATGGACAGCCACAACAACTGCAGGGCCATCGAAAAGTCAGCACATGATGCTCACTCCTATGGATGGGCCAGATAGGTTGTACCCTCATCTTACTTGTGTGCAACATTTATGGCTTTGTTATTCATCTAAGCATGGAAAATAGATTATCACATTTCACCGTATATTCATGCTGATCTCTTACGGCTCTTGTTCAGGAGTTAACGTTGTTCCATAGTTCAGCTAAGATACTTGTTCTTTAGGTAACGTTGTTCCATAGTTATCATCCATCAGCCAATGCTATCCCACAGGCTGGTGATTATAGTATTATACCACTTCTAGTATTACCTATGTTGTTCTTTAATACTTTTGTGTGCCATCTAGTTAATCTCGAGTACAAATGATACATATTCTGTAGCTTTCATCTGTGTTCTCCCTTTAGTTTCTTAGGCCTGTTGCTGCTAGTTAACCCCAGTCCTACTATTTATGTTGTCTCCTACAGGCACTCATTACATAAATCTAACTACTAGTTATCTTCCATGCATTTTAGATATAATTGCACACACTAATATATCCACAAGAACCTCACAGAGCAATGTAAAGGCCAATAAACTTGATGTCAATGATACCCAATATGATGGAACATGTAAAGGCAGTTCTTCAGAAGACTTGCAGAAAGATGTTGAATCCTCTTCACCCCACAAGGTCCTTGCTCTAACTTGGCCCGTGATATGGGTACAGCATGCATATAATGTACTGGAGTGTATCTACTCGGTTGCAATGCCATGTGCTTAGCATGCTGATCATGCATGTAAATATGTCATGCCTTCCTGTTTTTCAGTACCTATTCCATTCATGATAACATGTTTTCAAATTCAAGTACTGTCATTCTACTCTATCGCAATGCCATATGCTTAATTTGGACATCATGCTTCTGAATATCTTATGCATTGTTATTCATCAGTATGTACTTCATGTGTCTACCATACCATGTTTTTTAACATTGAAGAGTTGTTCTAGTGCTCTGTTGCAATGCCATCTTAGTTCCCCAATCATACACGTGTATGTTGCCTTAGTTTTTTCTGTATGTATTCCGCTAGCATACAGTTTTACATTCAACTAGTGTTTTTTTACTGTGTTGTCCTGTCGTATCCCTAGCTCTTACACCATACTCCCTCCGTCCGGATTACATGTTGCCGAAATGGATAAAAAAGGATGTATTTAGAACTGAAATACGCCTAGACCCATCCATTTTTTTCCGGATGGAGGGAATACATGTCAATATGTCATGCCTTTCTATTCTTCAGTACCTATTCCATCTCTCTAATGTAGCATGTTTTATAATTGAAGCACCATTCTTCTATACAAGGCATGCAAGGGGAAGACGACTATGTTAGAATATGAAGGGTTACAAACCAGGTCTTTGCAAAAGATCCAAATGCCAGGAGATAATAAACCAACTCCAGTTTTTATAGATACTACTCCAGCAGATAGAAACCCAACTCCTACTGATAATAAGCAAATTCCAGTGGCCAAAGAACTAGTCCGCTCCAGTCCAGCAAAAATATGTCAACTCCATTCTAAGAAGCGTGTGCGTATCCTTGCATCATGAAATTTTATAGCATGCTGATCATATTTTCTACATGTTTCTTACCCATCTCTCTTTTAGAAAATAAACTTAACAGATAGAAGAATTTCTGCACTGGTATCGTCTGTGAGGAAAGATTCTTGCAGGAATTCTCTGTACTCTAATGCAGATGTAAGTACCTGTTGTATATCACTATATTTTTACATCAGCATGTATTTTGTTAATCGGCGTGAATCCAACCTTTATCTGATCTAAATTTAGTTGTAGCAAAATGTATGATTAAAGGCCACAATGTTGATTTTTGTAAGGAAAACTGCCTGGTAGTTTTGCATCCTGAGCTGCATGAGTGTACTATCTCATATCAGTGGGTTTGATTACTTTGGTTCTGCAGTGGGTTTTCAGTGTTTTTTTACTGTGTTGTCCTGTCGTATCCCTAGCTCTTACATCATACTCCCTCTGTCCGGATTACATGTCGCAGAAATGGATAAAACTGGATGTATCTAGAACTAAAATATGCCTAGACCCATCCATTTATTTCCGGATGGAGGGAATACATGTCAATATGTCATGCCTTTCAATTCTTCAGTACCTGTTCCATCTCTGTTGTAGCATGTTTTATAATTGAAGCACCATTCTTCTATATAAGGCATGCAAGGGGAAGACGACTATGTTAGAATCTGAAGGGTTACAAACCAGGTCTTTGCAAAAGATCCAAACACCAGGATATAATAAACCAACTCCATTTTTCATAGATACTGCTCCAGCACAGAGAAACCCAACTCCCACTGATAATAAGCAGATTCCAGTGGCCAAAGAACTAGTCCACTCCAGTCCAGCAAAAGAATGTCAACTCCATTCTAAGAAGCGTGTGCGTATCCTCGCATCATGAAATTTTATAGCATTCTGATCATATTTTCTACATGTTTCTTACCCATCTCTCTTTTAGAAAATAGGGTTAAATGATAGAAGACTTCCTTCATTGGGATTGTATTCAAGGAAAATATCTTGCGGGAATTCTCTTTGCTCCAATGCCGATGTAAGTACCTGTTGTATATCACTATATTTTTACATCATCATGTATTTTGTTAATCGGCGTGAATCCAACCTTTATCTGATCTGAAATTAGTTGTAGCAAAATGTTAAAGGCGCCAATGTTGATTTTTGTAAAGAAAACTGCCTGGTAGTTTTGCATACTGAGTTGCATGAGTGTACTATCTCATATCATGCACATTACTGAATTGTAGTGCTGCTCTGGTTGCCCATTCATTCATTGTGTCAATGTTGCTTTCGTATTACCTTACCTGGTTGATGATAGATGTGCCATATTGTGTTAATTTGGTGTTGGCTAGTTGCCCAAACGTTCGTTGTGCCAATGTTGCTTTCCTATTATCTGACTTGGCCAATGATAGCAATGCTAGTGTCTTATTTGGTGCAGGCTGCTGAAGATAAGAAGACAAACTCTGAAAACAGCAAGGCAACCCCATTGTTTCTTTCCAATAAATCTAGGCCAGGTAATATGCCAATAACTCATGATTAATCTGCTTGGTTCCCCTCCTAATTTATGTTATGATGCAGTGGTCGAGACACTCTCCACTATCAATAATACAAGCCTGCCAAAATCGCCATCTGAATCTGTTCAGTATCCTCTGTCTCAAATGCAACGGAAAAAATATATGTTTGTGAACCAATTAATGGCTGAAGGAATGATGGAAACGGTGGAGGAATCAGAGGTGGAGAGTCGTACGACACAACAACTGATCAATGTTTTCAGAGAAAGTGTAGCAAAGCAGCAAGAACTTGCCCACATGCTTATGGGCGTCATCTGTGCTGAGGTTGCAGATTGTGACGTTGTAGATCGTTAGGTTCTATTCATTTATTTGCACTGGCATCAATCTTTGATTGCCCAGTGTATGTAATTTCCTGTAATATATGCTGGATGTGCAACATTTTTTTCCTGTATGCCGTACCTTTGCTTGATCGGTTTTGGTCCTATGCATAATTGCTCGTCGTAATGGGCTCAAATTTTCTAATTTGGCCTAAAGACATGTACGAACTTTAGTGGGCCCATTAAGTTAATGGTCATTACCAGGCCGAAAGTTAATGGTCGGCCCTCTTAACTCCCGGGTCCTTAACAGGCTGACATCAAAGCGGGCAACAGGTGGGCCCAATTGATTTCACGGGCCATTAACAGGCCGTTACTAAGTTCGGGCTACATATGGCCCAACTACACTGTGGGCCTTTAGCAGGCCGAAAGAGACAGTGGGCTTGTACAGGACCATGAAGAGCATGGGCCGCTAAAAGGCCGGAAGTCAGGTCGTATTGTAAATGGCCCAACTGTGTTGTGGGCCTTTAGCAGGCCGAAAGAGAAACCGGGCTGGTGCTACCTCTTGAGCACTACGTTGGATTTCCCTGGAAGAGGAAAGGATGATGCAGCAAAGCAGCGTAAGTATTTCCCTCAGTTTTTCAGAACCAAGGTATCAATCCAGTAGGAGGCTACGCGCGAGTCCCTCATACCTACACAAAGCAAATAACTCCTCGCAACCAACGCGAATAGGGGTTGTCAATCCCTTCACGGTCACTTACGAGAGTGATATCTGATAGAGATGATAGATAATATTTTTGGTATTTTTGGTATAGAGATGCAAAGTAAAATAAAAGGCAAAGTAAAAAAGCAAAGCAATAATAAAGTGATGGAAGATTAATATGATAGAGATAGACCCGGGGGCCATAGGTTTCACTAGTGGCTTCTCTCAAAATATTGGGTGAAGAAACAACAGAAGGGGGCCCACCAGGTGGCCACAAGCCTGGGGGTTCGCCTCCCGAGCTTGTGGGCCCCCTGGCCAACCCTGGTGTCCATATTCTGCTATATGAAAGGTTTTGACCTAGAAAAAATCATAAGGAGGCTTTCGGTACAAAGCGAAGCCGTCTCGAGGCGGAACCTTGGCAGAAGCAATTTAGGGCTCCCGCAGAGCGATTCTGCCGGTGAAACTTCCCTCCGGGAGGGGGAAATAGAAGCCATCATCATCACCAACGTTCCTCTCATTGTGGGAGGTTCAATCTTCATCAACATCTTCACCAGTACCATCTCCTCTCAAACCCTAGTTCATCTCTTGTATTCAATCTTTGTCTTAAAACCTCAGATTGGTACCCGTGGGTTGCTAGTAGTGTTGATTACTCTTTGTAGTTGATGCTAGTTGGTTTATTTGGTGGAAGATCATATGTTCAGATCCTTATTGATATTCAATACCCTCTGATCTTGAACATGAGCATGCTTTGTGAGTAGTTACGTTTGTTCCTGGGGACATGGGAGAAGTCTTGTTGAACGCTATGTAAGGAAATTATGGATCTCACACAGCAAGTTAATAAGCTCGAGGAGGAAAATCGTATCATGAGGGGCATCAGTGCCAAGAACATCGCACCACCACCTCTGAAGAAGGAGACTTGAGTACACGGGTATGGGCACTCCCCTTGGCTTGTGCCAGGCTTGGGGGAGGTGTCCCAGTATCATATCACTATCACATCTTTATCTTTACCGTTTACCTTAGTCCAATCCTTTTGGTTAAATTTTGATCTAGTAGAATAAAAGTTTTTAGTATGATCTAGTCTTGTAAGTTTCTGGATTATGATTATCTATGTAATCGAGTGTGAGAGTTATATAATAAAGATTAGTTTTGCGTTGAGGCTTTATTATCTTGCTTTGATCTTGGAAAAGAAAAAAGAATAAAATAAATAAAAGATTATATTATAATCTTATGGAGAGTGATGACCTCGCATATAAGAAGTATGATGCATGAAAATTGTTGAGGGTTGACAAACATAGTATTGGTCATTGTTACAATTGATATGAAGTAACAAAGAAAGAGAGGCTTCACATATAAATATAGCGACTTGGACATCTTTTATGATTGTGAGCACTCATTAAAATATTATATGCTAATAAGTTGATGTTAGACAAGGAAGACAACATAATGTGTTATGTTCCCTTATATCTGAATAGTCGAGCATGTTGAGCTTGTTTCTCATCCCAGGCTAGCCACAAATTTTGCACCAAGTAGAGATACTACTTATGCATCCAAAAACCTTTAACCCCGTTTTGCCATGAGAGTCCACTATATATACCTATGGATTGAGTAAGATCCTTCAAGTAAGTTGTCATCGGTGCAAGCAATAAAAATTGCTCTCTAAATATGTATTATCTTTTAGTGTGAGGAAAATAAGCTTTATACGAACTTGTGATGTGGAAGAAATAAAAGCGACGGACTGCATAATAAAGTTCTCTATCACAAGCGGCAATATAAAGTAAGGTTCCTTTGCATTAAAATTTCGTGCATCCAACCAAAAAGCGCATGACCACCTCTGCTTCCCTCTGCGAAGGGCCTATCTTTTATTTTACCTTCTAGCTTTATGCAAGAGTCATGGTGATCTTCACCCTTCCTTTTTATATTTTCTCTCTTTGGCAAGCACTATATGTTGGGGAGAGATCCGGACAAATATATCCACTCGGATGTAGGTGGTCATAAACTATTATTGTTGACATTACCCTTGAGGTAAATGGTTGGGAGGCGAAACTATAAGCCCCTATCTTTCTGTGTGTCTGATTGAGGCTTTGATCTCATAAATATCGCGTGAGTGTTAGTAATTCTGAAAGACTAAAAGAAGGTTGAGTGTGTGGACTTGCTAAAAAAAGCTCTTACATTGACTCCTTCCGATATTATGATAAATTGCAATTGCCTTAGTGACTGATATCATAGTTTGTTGATTTTTAATAAAGTTTTTGGTTCATACTTTATTTCGTGAACGAATTATCACTTTAGCATGAGAAGTTATATGACAATATGTTGTTGTTCCAAACATGATCATGATGCCTTCATGTCTGTATTTTATTTTTATCGACACCTCTCTCTCTAAACATGTGCCATGATTTCAGATCTGAACCTAAACTAGGGATCAAGCCCTAACAAAACTAACTCGATTACATGATAAATCTCATCCAACCCATCGTCGTCCAGCAAGCCTACAAAGGAATTACTCACTTCCGACGGTGAGCATCCTCAAATTGGCGGTGAAGGAAGGTTGATGATGATGACGGTGTCGGATCCCCTCTCTGAAGCCTCGAACGAACTCCAAATCAGCTCTCCCGATGAAGAATAGGAGGTCGCGTCGGCTCCGTATTGTAAAACGCAATGAATCCTTCTCTCGGGTTTCTTTTCTTGGTGAATAGGTATATATGGAGTTGGAGTTAGGGTTGCCGGAGGTCCAGGGGGCCCACCAGCTCGTAGGGCGCGCCCCTGAACTTGTGGCTCCTGGGTGGGCCCCCTCTGGTATATTCTTCCGCTAGTATTTTTATATATTCTATAAAAAATCTCTGTTTGTAACATCCCAAAATTCTAAATTTTGGAATGTTATATTAAATACATATTTATGCTTCTTTGTTTGATTGTGGTGTGGTTGCTTGTGTGAAATTGAGTGAAATTTGAAACTTTTTGAAAATTGAACGAGAGGGAATGAAATGACTTTCCCAAACTTTCACCTTGCATTTATGATCTCCATGAATTAAAATTCAATTCAAACACAAAACCCTAGAGAGAAGATGATATGACTTCTTCCAGTTAAATAAATGAAAAGGGTTTTGAAAAGATTTGAATTCTGTTTGGAAATATTTCAAATTTTAAAAACTTTATGCAACTCAATGATTTTCATGAGAGAAGATAAAATGACTTCTTCAATTATATGAAGTATGAGTTGGAAGTTGAAAAGAATCAAATTGAAAATCATTTTGAAAGTATTTTGAAACTCCCTTTCAAATTTGGAATATTTTGGATTTTATTCAAATTATCTTTCTCCTAAAAATAAATAAATGGAAATAAGGGTAAAATGATTCCCTTCAATGGAAAATTAGGAGAAAATAAATTTGAAATCATTTTGTTATTTTAAAAATGATTTTTATTGGGTTTTAATGCAACAGTATCACTATTTACTTTATTTGAATTTTTGTAGATTTTATTTTAACTTGAGAAAGAGTTCATGTTGTAGGAAATCTTTTTCTGAAAATTTTGATATATTATATGCCTATATAATATTATTTATTTATTTATTTGTGTTTGTTTTATTGTCTATGTTTAAAAAAAAAAGTGCAAACGCCCGGAGCCCCGGAGGCCCATCTCCCCCTCTCCCTTTTCTCGGCCCACCTACGCGCCAGGCTGGCCCAGTCGCTCGCCCGCGCCCGAAACGCCTTCGCCCCGGTTGCCCGCTCCTCCCCTCGCTCGCCTCTGTCGCTGACAGCAGGGCCCGCACCCTTCTTCCTCCTCCTGCAAGTCTCGCAACCGCCACAGCAGATCGCGCCGCCGCCGCCGTATCCCGGATCTCACGGGATCGGGAATCCCTCGCCCAACCCCTCCTCCAAGGCGCCTCCCCTATAAGTACCCTGACTCCTCGACCTGTCCCCCTCCTTTCCCCTCGCCGAAACCCTCTCCCTCGCCCGTACTGCCTCGCCGGAGCCCGAGCTCCGCCGCCACGCCATTGTCGCCGCAGCACTCGACCCCGACCACCTTGCCACCACCTGAGATCACCACCGCAACCCCATCGCTCGTCCTCATCTCCCCGTGCCTTCTCCCGAGCCCGAAACCCACCGGAGCGCCGTCAACCGCCGACGCCCGAACGCCATCGCCGCCTCAACCTCACCGCCGTCCTCGTCTGACGTCCCCGAGCTCAACACCGACCACCATCGGCATCGCCATTGTCTTTCGCATCGCTTAGGCGTCTTCACCGTCGCCGAGGACCACCGGAGGCCTCACCTGCATCGTCCCCGAGCCGCCACCGCCGCCGACGACCTCGCCGGAGCTCGCCCCACCGCGGTGAGCCATTCCCCTCCGTCCGATCTGTTATTGACGCGCTAGATTAGATCTAACGAACGGTTAGGTTTTTCTGTTTATAGATTGGTTTAGTTCCGGTTTTTATTCGGTTTAGAACGGTTCAGGTATAGTCGGTTTAGCCGATCGGTCTTTCTCTTTTAGCCCATACGCGTTTCGGTTATTTTCCGCCCGAGCGCTGTTTAGTTCAGCTCGCACACCCCTGTAGCGCCCGTTAGTTTTTTTTTTTTTTTTTTTTTGTTATTTTCGTTTCTGCTTTAAGAACAGAATAGTTCTGATTTTATATTGCTTATAACTTTTATGTTTTAGATCCAAATTGAGTGATTATTTTTGCATTGTGTCACAAATTTGTTGAAGTTTCTGTTTGTGTACTTAGTTTTCAAATTGGAGTAGTTTTAAATTTTAGTTTGATGAAATTTGTTCAAATCACTATTTTGGCCGTATCTTGAGTTTTATAAAATATTTTTGATTGATTCTTTTTGCTACGGTTTTGTTATTGTTTTGTCTATCCAGAGTCATATAGTGATTTATTTTTAGTTTATTTTAAATTAATTTTTTAGCAAAACAGGACTGTTTTACTTATAGTTTTGTTTTAGTCTTTTCTTTATTGTTTTTATTAGTTTTAAATTATTTCTTTTTGTCACGTTTGACAAACTTAGTTTTGTTTCTGTTAGTCAACCAAAGATTTTTTATTATTATTAAAAATATATTTTATTTAGTTTTGTATGAAAACTTGTTTTGGTCATAGTTAGTGTTTCATAAAAGCTTTTTATTTGTTTTTTTTTTTTTGCAAATAAAATTTTGTGAAAAATACTTTCTGTTAAATTAGTTATTTTCTGTTAATTTATCAGTTTAGTGTTTTAATTGTTGTTATGTTTTTACTTAGGACAAAACTATTTTGTGTTATGTCTTCGAGTTCTCTTTAGTAGTTTTGTGGTATAGTTTTCCTTTTTGTTTGGTGTCCCTTGATGATTTGCATTTTTTATTTGTTGATTTTATTATGAGTGTTAGAATTGCTTGCTTATATGAATGCTATGTTTGACTATATAGATTTTGAACGGAGTGACGAATAGTTCTACCAAGTCTTTATTTGAGTGCGACTATCTTCATCGACATATCAGGCAAGTTCACTTTGACCATGCTTTCATACCTATGTTTTTATTGCATTTAGTGACATCTTTGCAACAACCCTCCAGTAGTGATATTGAATTCTTGTAGTTGAGTAGAATGCATGAGGTAGGAACCCATCTCCCTGTTACCAAGCCCGGGACGTTGTTTACTTTTAAAGCTACGCTATAGTAGACGGGGTTGGTATGAGTGCTCGGGAGTGGTGTGAGAATGGAGGATTTTACGTCAAAGACGACAACTTCCTGATGGCACCTGCGAGGACAGCATCTTCGAGACCTCAAGACTTCAAGACTCGAGACAAGACTTCAATACACACTACTGGGTGGACTGGTTGTGAGGCACCCTGGAGTACCCAGTGGATTTGCCTAGTGAGCTGGGTTTTGGCCAGTACTCATGAGGAAAGTTCCACCCAGACTCAAAGAGACGGAAGAATACTTCATGACCAGAAGCTTACCTGTGCAACCGCAAGTCACTATGGGCTCTGGCTTGGTTGACCTTAGTTGTGACTCTGGCTGGGACGGTGCTAGCAGATGTAGAACGACGGTAGGATTGGATGAGCACCGGACAGTGGTCAGAGGAACTCTTCGGAAGACCATGTTTCGGTCATCTTGTTCTCAAACACCATGAAGTGCGAGAACGTAAAAAGAGGGATCGAATCTTGCGGGTAAAGTGTACAAACCTCTGCAGAGGGTTAAAACCTAATCGATTAGCCGTGTCCCCGGTTACGGACAATTTGAGTCTCTGGACTTGGATCTATCTCGGAACTCTCAACACCGGATTGATAACTTAATTGTGGGCAACTTATGATGATTTTGGGCTATGGGACATCGGTTGGCGGAACCATGTCATGTTAGAAAACTCCGTAGTACAGGCTCCTGATATTCCTTTGTTGTAGGAAAAGTAAAACCAGCTTTTATGCAAAACAAAAACTCAGACCCAGAGCCACAAAGCCATATTGCATATAGAATAGTTTTATCATCAGCTTTCTCTTATTGTGATCTTGCCGGTACATTCAATGTACTGACCTACACGGCTGCAACGTATCATGTTGCAGATATTTTCTTCGACGAGTAAGAGTTACGATACAGGGTTACGGTCTACACTCAACCTGCCGATGGCGTTGATGGGACTCCACACTCGTTTGATTGTTTCCGCTGAGTATTACGAGGTATATATATCAGTTTTACGTTATTTATACATGTGATTGCACTTTGATATATACATTGATGTACTGTGTGTGCCAGCATACTGATCCAGGGATGGCACAGATACACAGAGGCTTGACCGTCTGAGGTCGGGTCGCTACACTGTAAATTTTTCAAGTCAATCTAAGAACTTTGATTTGTGCACAAAAACAACACTATGGCAATTCTGCTGAAAACTACGTCAGTCCGAGTTAGTTTCATTCAAATCGTGCAAATTAGAGTCCAAAACAAGAGCAAGGGTGTTTGGAAAAGTAGATATGATGGATACGTATCAACTGTTCATCCACAGACTATTGTTCATCCAGCCTCCACCAGCTACTGTTTAACCAGCCTCCATGGGGTCTTGTTCATCCACCCCCCACCAGCTGAGGTGTGTGGCGGCCTACTCAAGGTCATGTTCGTCTAGCGGCAACCGCCTACTACCACGGGGTCCTGTTCATCCTGCGGTAATGCCTACACACGGCCAGGGTCCTGTTCATCCAGCCCCCACCAGGAACCCTTCAACCACAACCAACCAACTGGCTGGACTTACCACGTCTTCACTCGTTCTGCGTATCACGCACGCGGCAGCAAACGGGCACTATTCATCCAGAGGCAACCCAACCAGCTAGCTACATCTTGTAGGGGGTTCGATCGGCTTCAGTAAGGAGCAGCAGCGATCAATCGGGTTCAGTTAGCAGTGAAGGAGTCGGTCAGGTTTAGTTAGAAGCGAAGGGATCGATTGATCGGCTTCAATATGTAGCAGTGCGATCGCTCGGGTTCAGTAAATGAACGCCTCTCCCTCGGGTTCAGTTATAGCGACACTGCTCGCACCACACACAGTACGAGAGAGAAACGCGTATACCACACTGCATTGCTCAGCCCCGACCGCCCATCATAACCGGGAACTCCGCGAAAATTTCCTAACCCTCACTTCTATCACGATTTTTTATGTCATGGACGGCCCAAAGAATGTCATGCAGGTGCGTCCCCGGCCCGCCCAGGATGAAAAGCCCATTTTTTGTCATGATTATTTGTCATAGAAGTAGGATCCCACCACATCTATGACGAAACATGTTTTTGTCACAATTATCATCATAGAAGTGTCATAACCATGACAGGAAAAAAATTGTTCAGGCCATAATGTCACAAATGTGTCTTTTTTTGTAGTGCATCTGTTGCATGGCAATCCCTAATCCTTTCATTGACATCAATTGATGGGCATCTCCATAGCTAGTTGATTAGCCTCGTCGCTGTGAGACTTTCTCCTTTTTTATTCTCCACATCTCTACCACCATATTCTATTCCACCCATAGTGCTATATCCATGGCCTGCGTTCATATATTGTGTGCGGGTTGAAAAAGTTGAAGCGCGTTAAAAAATATGAACCAATTGCTTGGCTGACACCGGGGTAGTGCATGATTTATACTTTGTGTTAAGAAGATGGAGCATGACAAGGCTATGATTTTGTAGGGATAATGTTCTTTAGCATTTTTATTTTGACAGACATGATTGTTTGTTGGTATACATGAGTATTGGTGTATTTATGTCAAATTATAGACTATTGATTTGAATCATTCGGATCTAAATATTCATACCATAAAAGAAAGATTAGATGATGAACATGTTAGGTAGCATTCCACATGGAAAAATGTGTTTTTATCATTTACCCACTAGAACAGGAGCAAGAATTAAGCTTGGGGATGCTTTATACGTCTCCAACATATCTATAATTTTTTATTGCTATTATAGTATCAACCTTTGATGTTTTATATGCAATTATATATCATTTTTTTGTGACTAACCTATTAACTTAGTGTCAAGTGCCACTTGTTGTTTTTTGCCTGTTTTTGGTTTTCCAGGAAATCAGTACCAAACGAAGCCCAAATGCCATGAAACTTTTTGAAGATTTTTTCTGGACAAAAGAGACTCTGGAAGCTTCGGGAGGAGACCAGAAGGCGAACGAGTAGACGACAAGGAACTAGGGCGCACCGTGGAGGTGCCCTAGTACCTTGTGGGTCCCTCGGGGCTCCGTGTGACCTAATTCCAGCTCTATTAATTATCTAAAATCAGGAAACCAACGGAGAGCCACCCAAAATACTTCTTCCGCTGCTGCAAGTTTCCGTCCTTCTGCGATCCCATCTGGAGGCCTTTTAGATACTCCGCCGAAGGGGGGATCGATCACGGAGGGCTTCTACATCAATCTTGCCGCCCCTCCGATGATGTGTGAGCAATTTACCATAGACCTAGCGGTCCATAGCTAGTAGCTAGATGGCTTCTTCTCTCTCTTTGATCTTCAATACAATGTTCTCCTCGATGTTCTTGGAGATATATTTGATGTAATCTCCTTTTGCGGTGTGTTTGTTGGGATTCGATGAATTGTGGGTTTATGATCAGATTATTCATGAGAAATATTTGAGTCTTTTCTGAATTCTTGTATGCATAATTATTATAGCTTTGTATTTCTCTCTGATCTATCCATTTGGTTTGGCCAAGTAGATTGATTTTATCTTGCAATGGGAGAGGTGCTTTGTAATGGATTCAATCTTGCGGCGATCTATATCCCAGTGACAGAAAGGGACAAGACACCTATTTGTATTGTTGTCATTAAGGGGAAAATGATGGGGTTTATTCATAATTATTCAATTTACTTTGTCTACATCATGTCATCTTGCTTAAGGCGTTACTCCGTTCTTTATGAACTTAATACTCTAGATGCATGCTGGATAGCGGTCAATGTGTGGAGCAATAGTAGTAGATGCAGGGAGGAGTCGGTCTACTTGTCTCGAACGTGATGCCTATATACATGATCATTGCCTTGAATGTCGTTAATTCGTCATAACTATGCGCTTTTCTATCAATTGCCCAACAATAATTTGTTTATCCACTGTATATGTTTTTTGTTCGAGAGAGAAGCCTCTAGTGAAAAATTGAAGGAAATAGGCCCTAGAGGCAATAATAAAGTTATTATTTATTTCCTTATTTCATGATAAATGTTTATTATTCATGCTAGAATTGTATTAACCGGAAACTTGATACATGTGTGAATACATAGACAAAAAGAGTCACTAGTATGCCTCTACTTGACTAGCTCGTTGAATCAAAGATGGTTAAGTTTCCTAGCCATAGACATGAGTTGTCATTTGATTAACGGGATCACATCATTAGGAGAATGATGTGATTGACTTGACCCATTTCGTTAGCTTAGCACTTGATCGTTTAGTATGTTGTTATTGCTTTCTTCATGACTTATACATGTTCCTATGACTATGAGATTATGCAACTCCCGTTTACCGGAGGAACACTTTGTGTGCTACCAACCGTCACAACGTAACTGGGTGATTATAAAGGTGCCCTATAGGTGTCTCCGAAGGTACTTGTTGGGTTGGCGTATTTCGAGATTAGAATTTGTCACTCCGATTGTCGGAGAGGTATCTTTGGGCCCACTCGGTAATGCACATCACTTAAGCCTTGCAAGCATTGCAACTAATGAGTTAGTTGCGTGAAGATGTATTACGGAATAAGAAAAGAGACTTGCCGGTAACGAGATTGAACTAGGTATTGAGATATCGACGATCAAATCTCGGGCAAGTAACATACCGATGACAAAGGGAACAACGTATGTTGTTATGCGGTTTGACCGATAAAGATCTTCCTAGAATATGTAGGAGCCAATATGAGCATCCAGGTTCCGCTATTGGTTATTGACCAGAGACGTGTCTCGGTTATGTCTACATAGTTCTCGAACCCATAGGGTCCGCACGCTTAAAGTTCGGTGACGATCGGTATTATGAGTTTATGTGTTTCGATGTACCGAAGGTAGTTCGGAGTCCCGGATGAGATCAGGGACATGACGAGGAGTCTTGAAATGATCGAGACATGAAGATCGATATATTGGACGACTATATTCAAACATCGGAAAGGTTCCAAGTGATTTGGGTGTTTTTCGGAGTACCGGAGAGTTACGGGAATTCGCCAGCGAGTACATGGGCCTTATTGGGCTTTAGGGGAAAGAGAGAGGGGAGGCTGCACGCCCCCACAAGGCCTAGTCCGAATTGGACTAGGGAGAGGGGCAGCGCCCGCTCCCTCCTTCTCTTCTCTTTTCCCTTTCCTTCTCTCCTACTCCTACTACATGGAAGGGCTCCTAGTTCTACTAGGAAAGGAGTAGGACTCCCCTAGGGCGCGCCATAGAGAGGGCTGGCCCTCCCGCTCCTCCACTCCTTTATATACGGGGAGAGGGTCACCCCTTGGAGACACAACAATTGATCTCTTGATCTCTTAGCCGTGTGCGGTGCCCCCCTCCACCATAATCCACCTCGATCATATCGTAGCGGTGCTTAGGCGAAGCCCTGCGTCGGTACCATCAGCATCACCATCACCATGACGTCGTGCTGACAGAACTCTCTCGTGAAGCTCTGCTGGATCGGAGTTCGCGGGACGTCATCGAGCTGAACGTGTGCTGAACTCGGAGGTGCCGTACGTTCGGTACTTGGATCGGTCAGATCGTGAAGACGTATGACTACATCAACCGCGTTGTGCTAACGCTTCCGCTTGCAGTCTACGAGGGTACGAGGACAACACTCTCCCCTCTCGTTGCTATGCATCACCATGATCTTGCGTGTGGGTAGGAAATTTTTGAAATTACTACATTACCCAATAGTGGCATCCGAGCCAGGTTTTATGCGTTGATTTTATATGCACGAGTAGAACACAAGTGAGTTGTGGGCGATACAAATCATACTGCTTACCAGCATGTCACACTTTGGTTCGGCGGTATTGTTGGATGAAGCGGCCCGGACCGACATTACGCGTACGCTTACGCGAGACTGGTTCTACCGACGTGCTTTGCACACAGGTGACTGGCGGGTGTCAGTTTCTCCAACTTTAGTTGAACCGAGTGTGGCTACGCCCGATCCTTGAGAAGGTTAAAACAGCACTAACTTGACGAACTATCATTGTGGTTTTGATGCGTAGGTAAGAATGGTTCTTGCTCAGCACGTAGCAGCCACGTAAAAATTGCAACAACAAAGTAGAGGACGTCTAACTTGTTTTTGCAGGGCATGTTGTGATGTGATATGGTCAAGACGTGATGAGATATAAGTTGTTGTATGAGATGATCATGTTTTGTTGAAGTTATCGGCAACTGACAGAAGCCTTATGGTTGTCTCTTTATTGCATAAGGTGCAAGCACCAAATAATTGCTTTACTTTATCGCTATGCGATAGCAATAGTTGGCGAGACGACCATGTGACGACACATTGATATAGATCAAGATGATGGAGATCATGGTGTCATGCCGGTGATGATGGAGACCATGACGATGCTTTGGAGATGGAGATCAAAGGCACAAGATGATGATGGCCATATCATGTCACATATTTTGATTGCATGTGATGTTTATCTTTTATGCATCTTATTTTGCTTTGATTGACGGTAGCATTATAAGATGATCTCTCACTAAATTTCAAGATAAAAGTGTTCTCCCTGAGTATGCACCGTTGCCAAAGTTCGTCGTGCCCAGACACCACGTGATGATCGGGTGTGATAAGCTCTACGTCCATCTACAATGGGTGCAAGCCAGTTTTGCACACGCAGAATACTCAGGTTAAACTTGACGAGCCTAGCATATGCAGATATGGCCTTGGAACACTGAGACCAAAAGGTCGAGCGTGAATCATATAGTAGATATGATCAACATAGTGATGTTCACCATTGAAAACTACTCCATTTCACGTGATGATCGGTTATGGTTTAGTTGATTTGGATCACGTGATCACTTAGATGATTAGAGGGATGTCTATCTAAGTGGGAGTTCTTAAGTAATATGATTAATTGAACTTAAATTTATCATGAACTTAGTCCTGGTAGTATTACCATATCTATTTTGTAGATCAATAGCTCGCGTGTAGCTCCCCTGTTTTCTTTTTGATATGTTCCTAGAGAAAACTAAGTTGAAAGATGTTAGTAGCAATGATGCGGACTTGGTCCGTGATCTGAGGTTTATCCTCATTGCTGCACAGAAGAATTATGTCCTTGATGCACCGCTAGGTGACAGACCGATTGCAGGAGCAAAAGCAGACGTTATGAACGTTTGGCAAGCTCGATATGATGACTACTTGATAGTTTAGTGCACCATGCTTTACGGCTTAGAATCAGGGCTTCAAAGACGTTTTGAACGCCATGGAGCATATAAGATGTTCCAAGAGTTGAAATTGGTATTTCATACTCATGCCCGTGTCGAGAGGTATGAGACCTCTGACAGTACTTTGCCTACAAGATGGAGGAGAATAGCTCAACCAGTGAGCATGTGCTCAGATTGTTTGGGTACTACAATTGCTTGAATCAAGTGGGGGTTAATCTTCCAGATAAGATAGTAATTGACAGAATTCTCTAGTCACTATCACCAAGTTACTAGAACTTCGTGATGAACTATAATAAGCAAGGGATGACGAAAGTAATTCCCGAGCTCTTCGCGATGCTGAAATCGACGAAGGTAGAAATCAAGAAAGAGCATCAAATGTTGATGGTTAACAAGACCACTAGTTTCAAGTAAAGGGACAAAGGGAAGAAAAGGGAACTTCAAGAAGAACGGCAAGCAAGTTGCTGCTCAAGTGAAAAAGCCCAAGTCTGGACCTAAGTCTGAAACTGAGTGCTTCTACTGCAAAGGGACTGGTCACTGGAAGCGGAACTGCCCCAAGTATTTGGTGGATAAGAAGGATGGCAAAGTGAACAAAGCTATATTTGATATACATGTTATTGATGTGTACTTTACTAGTGTTTATAGCAACCCCTCGGTATTTGATACTTGTTCACTTGCTAAGATTAGTAACTCGAAACGGGAGTTGCAGAATGAACAAAGACTAGTTAAGGGTGAAGTGATGATGTGTGTTGGAAGTGGTTCCAAGATTGATATGATCATCATCACACACTTCCTATACTTTCGGGATTAGTGTCGAACCTAAATAAGTGTTATTTGGTGTTTGCGTTGAGCATGAATATGATTTGATCATGTTTATTGCAATACGGTTATTCATTTAAGTTAGAGAATAATTGTTATTCTATTTACATGAATAAAACCTTCTATGGTTATACACCCAATGAAAATGGTTTGTTGGATCTCGATCATAATGATACACATATTCATAATATTGAAGCCAAAAGATGCAAAGTTAATAATGATAGTGCAACTTATTTGTGGCACTGCCGTTTAGGTCATATTGGTGTAAAGCGCATGAAGAAACTCCCTGCTAATGGGATTTTGGAGTCACTTGATTATGAATCACTTGATGCTTGCGAACCATGCCTTATGGGCAAGATGACTAAGACTCCGTTCTCCGGAACAATGGAGCGAGCAACAGATTTGTTGGAAATCATACATACTGATGTATGTGGTCCGATGAATATTGAGGCTCGCGGCTGGTATCATTATTTTCTGATCTTCACAGATGATTTGAGCAGATATGGGTATATCTACTTGATGAAACACAAGTCTGAAACATTTGAAAAGTTCAAAGAATTTCAGAGTGAAGTGGAGAATCATCGTAACAAAATAAAAGTTTCTACGATATGATCGCATAAGTAAAATATTTGAGTTACGAGTTTGGCCTTCAGTTAAAACAATGTGAAATAGTTTCACTACTCACGCCACCTGGAACACCACAGTGTAATGGTGTGTCCAACGTCGTAACCGTACTTTATTAGATATGGTGCGATCTATGATGTCTCTTACCGATCTACCACTATTGTTTTGGGGTTATGCATTAGAGACAGCTACATTCACGTTAAATAGGGCACCATCTAAATCCGTTGAGATGACACTGTATGAACTATGGTTTGGCAAGAAACCTAAGATGTCGTTTCTTAAAGTTTGAGGTTGTAATGCTTATGTGAAAAAGTTTCAACCTGATAAGCACAAACCCAAATCGGAGAAGTGCGTCTTCATAGGATACCCAAAAGAAAATTTTGGGTACACCTTCTATCACAGATCCGAAGGCAAGATATTCGTTGCTGAGAATGGATCCTTTCTAGAGAAGGAGTTTCTCTCGAAAGAAGTGAGTGGGAGGAAAGTAGAACTTGATGAGGTAACTCTACCTGCTCTCTTATTGGAAAGTAGTTCATCACAGAAACCGGTTCCTGTGACATCTACACCAATAAGTAAGGAAGCTAATGATGATGATCATGAAACTTCGGATCAAGTTACTATCGAACCTCGTAGGTCAACTAGAGTAAGATCTGCACCAGAGTGATACGGTAATCTTGTTCTGGAGATCATGTTACTTGACCATGACAAACCTACGAACTATGAGGAAGCAATGATGAGCCCAGATTCCGCAAAATGTCTTGAGGCCATGAAATCTGAGATGGGATCCATGTATGAGAACAAAGTATAGACTTTGATTGACTTGCCCAATGATTGGCGAGCCATTGAGATTAAATGGATCTTCAAGAGGAAGACGGACGCTGATAGTAGTGTTACTATCTACAAAGCTAGAATTGTCGCAAAAGGTTTTCGACAAGTTTAAGGTGTTGACTATGATGAGGGTTTCTCACTCGCATCTATGCTTAAGTCTGCTCGAAACATGTTAGCAATTGCTGCATTTTATGAAATCTGGCAAATGGATAAACAAAACTGCACTCCTTGGTGGATTTATTAAAGAAGAGTTGTATATGATGCAACCAGAAAGTTTTGTCAATCTAAAGGTGCTAACAAAATATGCAAGCTCCAGCGATCCATCTATGGACTGGTGCAAGCATCTCGGAGTTGGAATGTACGCTTTGATAAGTTGATCAAAGCATATAGTTTTATACAGACTTGCGGTGAAGCCTGTATTTACAAGAAAGTGAGTGGGAGCACTACAGCATTTCTGATAAGTATATGTGAATGACATATTGTTGATCGGAAATAATGTAGAATTATTCTGCAAAGCATAAAAGAGTGGCAGGACCCCGATTCCAAGTCACATCGACCCAGCCGGTAACACCTCATATTACTTTGCGGCCTCACGCACGGTAATCCCACGGGTGTTGCCTTACCATGGCCCGGGACCGTTTGCGCCTTTTGGCTCATGTATATGATAGTGTCGCTAGCATCCATATGACAGAGAACCCGGGCCGACATGGCTAGTCGTGAACCCAAAGCGGCACTAACCTATGAGGACAGGCATACATGAATCACATCGAGCATGTCGGTCATCAATGTGTGAATCCGGGCTGTAGCACTGGGCTAACAGGACTCCGGTAACCCAGGCTGTAGCAGGCTAGGCAGGACTCCGGAAGTCACCGCGTGACATTTCCCCGAAGGGAAAAACATAGGAACGAAGTGAATCACATGCTGGCCAGTCAAGTGTTCCAAGCAGTAGTGCTGGGCTAGCAGGACTCCGGTGAACCGGGCTGTAGCGGACTACTATCGCTCAGAAGCACTAGACTACATTTCCCCATATGATAGGCTGCCAAGGATAAACAACTAGATAGTCGGATCCCACTCATACCAAGCTTTTCAATCATACACACAATATGCCCGATATGAGTAAATACAACATGGCATCACAACAAAACTCTACAACTCAAGTACTTTATTTAAAAGGCTCCGAAGAGCCATACATATCATCCATACGGGTAGGGGTCACATGACCCGACACTCAAGTCATACAAACATACAAGCACATGCGGAAGCAAAGTAGTCTGAGTACAGACACTAGAAAGAAAGAAGGCTTGATGAAGCATGTCTATCTACATCGACCCTTCACAAGTCTTGGATCACCACCTGGGTGATAAGTCACTCGTCAACGCCGAGGTCTACATAGAACCCATCGGAGGGGTTGGTGTTGTCGTCTGAAAACATTAATTAAAGCAACATGAGTACGGAGGTACTCAGCAAGTCTTACAACATAATCCTACAATACATGCACATTCTCAAGAAGGTAGTGGAGTTATTGCAACAAGCCAGCTTTGACTATTGGCTAAGCTATCCTACGACAGACACAACTTGTAAATCATTTGTCGCACACGAGTCCACTAACACCAACACAATACTCCACCGTGGATCCTCTCTCGCCAACCTACGAGAGGGCCATCCACGGTACTCACACTTATCTTGAGATTTTTAGTAGTATCCATTTACTTGTCTATGAACTGCATAGGTGACCAAGTAGTCCTTTACCGCGGACGCGGCTATTCGAATAGTTTTATACCCTGCAGGGGTGTACTTCTTCACACACGCTCTCACCACTTATCGCCGTTTACACGACATGTACTCGGCAACCTTCAAGCGGAAGCCCAGCGAGGGTGTCGGCCACGACCTGACTAAACACACGAGTCCCTAGTCCAGGTTTATCGCCTATTCGGGTTCCATCCGCAGGGAGTCCGGCCGAGGTTTCCACTAATGGCCCCGAACGATGTGCGCAGGGTTCCCGAGACACCAAACGGGCGAATCGGTACACCGTGCCACGTGCCTACCGCAACACAGCCCACACCTATGGTCAACGCTGCGTGCGGTCCCCAGCATGCTACAAACACCAGAAACTACTTTGCAACTCCCGGACAGAGGACAAGTGTGGTTAATAAGCCGAGAGGGTCCATTGGTTTCGGGCCCAATGCGTGGTAGTAGCTGAATCTTAAATCACACACACAGATCTCAGTTCTTAGGGACGACCTCAATGAAACAACCCACCATGTACTCCTACATGGCCTATCATCGACTCCTTTACCAAATCGTATTCAACACTTCACTCTTGTTACCGTCACAACCTTTCACTCTAGTTCATCATCCCGATGAGCCAGACCTGACACAACTCTAAGCATAGCAAGCATAGCACGGTAGGAAACACACACACACATATGGCTCAATCAACTCCTACACATGCTAGTGGGTTTCATCTAGTTACTATGGCAATGACAGGTCATGCAAAGGAAGTGGGTTCAACTACCACAACACACAACAGTTTGAATCGCGTTGTCTTAATGCAGTAAACGAGAGCAGAAGCGAGAACATGGGTTTCTATCGGTATGATCAATGGGTTGCTTGCCTGATGGAGTGGTAGTGGGATACTGCCCTTCAGTTGGATACTCGTGAATATCCTCAGAGGCAGAACCTACCACGAAGAACACATCGAAACACAATCAACACATGAGGATATGCAATGATATGATTCATGCTATGACATGGCAATATGAATGTGTCTTGGCCTAATGCAAGCTAAAACAGAAAGGAATGTGCTTATTTGAACCAAAGGTTCAAGTGTTAGTTCATTTAGCATAGCCACATTAGTGCATCATCTTGTATTGCTTAAACAACAAGGTTAACTTGTTCTGACATGCATGAAACCAGTACTAGTGGATAGATTGAATTTTTTGATCAATTTTCATATATAAATCTTTGCATTTGGAGTTACAGATTAATTTCTATGAATTTTTGAAGTTTGAACTATTTTCTGGAATTTCCTATATAAGAATAATTCCAGTAATTTAATTACTGCGTCAGCATTGCGTCAGGGTCAACGGGGCCGTTCAGGTCAAACTGACCAGTGGGTCCCGCATGTCAGTGGTTAATTAAACTAATTATTTTTAATTAAAACTAATTGAATTAGTTAGCAGAGGGGGGCCCACTTGTCATTGACTCGAAGGAGTCAACCTGGGCCCACCCAGTCCACGTCAGCGGGTCAAAGGATCAACCGTCTCAGGTTGCGTACTTTGGGAACCACTAGGCGGTCTCTAAAGAACACGACACCTTGATCATCAATGGAGAAACAATCTGCAACCCCATTCTTGATGTTTCTCTTGATGCGGGAGATTCCCGGATCCACCTTCTGTGCCTTGATGATCTGATCCGTAAGGGTAGGTTTCACCACCAGGGTGGAAAGGAATCCTCGAGGAACAATGTGAAGGTTAAGCATACGAAATTCCTCGTGGAGAAGTGGTTGACTTTGTTGTAACATCAGATTGTTACAATAAGATTTACGACTTAGCGCATCAGCCATGACATTGGCTTTACCTGGGGTGTAGGTTATTCCTAAGTCGTAATCCAAGATCAACTCGACCCAACATCTTTGCCTGAGATTCAAATCAGGTTGGGTGAAGATGTATTTCAGACTTTGGTGATCAGTGTAGATTTCACAACGATTACCAAGAAGGTAATGTCGCCAGGTTTTGAGTGCATGGACTATAGCTGCAAGCTCTAGATCATGTGTGGGATAGTTATCCTCGTGTGGACGCAACTGTCGAGAAGCGTAGGCAATCACATGACGATCTTGCATGAGTATGCAACCTAGTCCTTGTCGCGAGGCGTCGCAATAGATAACAAAGTCCTTAGAAAAATCTGGTGGCATGAGTACGGGAGCAGATGTCAGGCGTCTTTTCAGTTCCTGAAAGCTGAACTCGCACTGCAGGGTCCACTCGAACTTATTATCTTTCTTGAGGAGTTTAGTTAGGGGCTTAGCAACTTTGGAGAAATTCTCGACAAAGCGGCGGCAATAGCTCGCTAAACCAAGAAAACTCCGAACTTGCTTGATCGTTTCAGGTGGAGTCCAGTCAAGGACGGCTTGAACTCGCTCGGGATTGACAGCAATGCCCTTACCAGAGATTACATGGCCTAGATAGGTCACTTCTGGCAACCAAAATTCACACTTGGAGAATTTGGCATAAAGGCGATGCTCTCGAAGTTTCATCAATACTAGCCTTAGATGTTCGGCATGTTCTTCCTCATTCTTGGAGTAGATGAGTATATCATCGAGGTATACCATGACGAATTTATCCAAATACTCCATGAAGATCGAGTTCATTAACCGAGAGAAGGTGGCTGGAGCATTGGTTAAACCGAAGGACATGACGGTGTACTCGTATTGGCCATAACGAGTAACAAAGGCCGTTTTAGGAATGTCCCCGTTCTTGATTTTGATTTGATGGTAGCCCAACCTCAAATCCATCTTGGAAAAGACTGAGGACCCAGCGAGCTGATCATACAGGTCGTTGATCCTGGGGAGCAGATACTTGTTCTTGATAGTGACCAAATTGACAGGTCGGTAATCTACAACCATCCGATCCGTTCCATCCTTCTTCTTGACGAAGAGGACGGGGCAAGCCCATGGAGAAGAACTAGGACGGATGAAACCCTTTTGCAAGGACTCATCGAGTTGTTTCTTAAGTTCGGCTAGTTCTAGGGGTGCCATCTTATAAGGTCTTCTAGAGATTGGGACAGTTCCTGGAACAAGGTCTATCACGAACTCGACATCTCTGTCAGGTGGAACACCTGGCAGTTCCTATGGAAAGACATCCGGGAAATCACGGACTACCGGAATATCTTCAAGGTCTTGAAGGGGGTTGGCATTTAAAGAGTAAAGCTGTCGCTCAGACACTCGGGTCAAAACATTGACTGTCTTGCCCGATGGATGGGTGAGTTGAACAGTTCTAGTAGAGCAATCAATCTTAGCGTAATGGGCTGACATCCAGTCCATACCCAAGATGATGTTTATGTCTGAGGACTTGAGAGCTATTAGTGATGCGAGGAAGACCAATATGTCGACAAGAATTTCATTCCCATGGCTGATTCTAGAGGTTTGCCACTTAGAACCAGGGGTTTGAATTACCATGGAGGTGGGCATGTGACAAAATGTGGTGTTGTGCAAATGAGCATAGCTCTCGGAAATAAATGAATGAGATGCTCCAGTATCAAAGAGAACAGTTGCCGGATGGCAATTGACAAGGAGCGTACCGAGAACAACGTTGGGGTCCTCCTGAGTCTCCTCAGCTGAGACATAGTTGACATAGCCACGAGCAGTGGTGGCCGACTTGGCGTACAGCACCTTTCCCGCTGGCTTGCCACGGCCAACAGACTTTCCGAACTGGTTGGGGTTGTTCTGGGGGCACTCGCGGATGTAGTGACCCGGCTCCCCACACTTGAAATAGGTTATCATATTGGGGCATGGAGCAGCATTAGCAGCGGGGCCACCATAAGTCTTGGGCGGTACATACTGCTGGTTGGGGCGAGGCGCCTCAAAGGATGGCCTCGGGGTGAACCTGGGTGGCAGAGCAGTGTTTGGAATCCAGACCCGGCGCTTCTGAGATCCAGAGCCGGATGAAGATCCAAAGTCACAGGAGTGTTTGCGTGAAGCTTCGAAATCAGTCTGCCATGTCTCAGCACTGATGGCCTTGTTGACTAACTTCGGAAAGGAGGTGCAATCGTGTAGACGAAGGTCATGGCGAAGCTCGGGGCTAAGTCCCTTGCGGAACCTTGCCTGCTTCTTGGCGTCGGTGGACACCTCTTCGGGAGCATAACGTGCTAGATTTCCAAACTCACGACTGTATGCATCCACAATCAGTCTACCCTGGGTGAAGTTGTAGAACTCTTCTCTCTTGCGTTCCATGAGACCTTCCGGGATGTGATGCTCACGGAATGCCTCACTGAATTCAGCCCAGGTAGTGATTTGGCCGACCGGGCGCATAGCCTCATAATTTTCCCACCAAAGGCCAGCAGGGCCTTCGAGGTGATAGGCAGCAAAAGGTAACTTTATCAGCTTCGGCTACGTTGGCAGAACGTAGCTTGTGGGCGATGCTGCAAAGCCAGTCATCCGCATCGAGAGGTTCGACGGAATGGTTAAACTTCGGTGGATACAGCTTGACAAAGTCATTGATTGACACCAGATCGTTCCTTGGCTGGCGTGCAGTATTCTGCTCAATCTGCTCCAGCAAGCGGTTGGTCTCACGCTTGTTTCGTTCTGCCTCCAGCAAAACTTCGGCCAGAGAAGGCGGTTGAGGCAGATTTTCATTCCTGGCTGCACTGGCTTCACCCTGCTCTAGAGCAGCAGGGTTGTTGCGGGTGTTGACCATCCTAGGAAAACAAGACAAAGGTTTAGACAAGGATGGCAAATTATGGGCAAGGAAGTGCGGAATGTAACGGATAACAAAGAATGCAGAGATGATCATCCGTATGACATGGTAATATAGAAACTGCCATATATTTACTGTCGGTGTACTAGAGTAGGGGTACCCTAGTATCCCGAACTTGTGCACGGGCAGTCGCAGCACCCCGCGGCAAGGCTTGTCGGGCGACCGCCAAGGCCCTTTGTGGCTCCTTTGGAGCCATTCAAGAACAAAGTATTTAAGCCAAGGAGACAAGTCCCCGGCAAGAGGAGCTTGCCGGGAAGGCCACTCAAGGCACAAGACCCCGGCAGGAGGAGCTTGCCGGGGAGGCCAACCAAGGCATCTCAAGGAACTTCCCGCGACGCGCCACGCGTCCCGGCAAGACCCGACGAGCGACAAGCTTCCGGACGCGACAAGACAACGACCGCGGCAAGGCGCTTGCCGTGGCGAGCAACAACTCTGTACCCACGCTCCAGCGCATCCACCAACGTGTCGCTCTGGGACCCTTCCAGGCGTACGTGGCGGGAGGCTGTGCAGCCAGGGGTACACTGTGGCAAGCGGCGCTGGCAAGATCGCCATCGTGGCGAGCGGTGGCGTCCCTGACGGTCCCTTTTCTGCACTGTTTGGGCGACGTAGATAGGCATTCAATGCCTTTGTCCCCTGCCGTCAGGGTTAGGTATGATACACTGTGCAGGTAGCTGTACCAACCGCAGCACCTTTTCCATTTTTGCCCTTGCCTACGTTGCCACCTGTCGGTGACCCCTTGAGCATATAAAAGGAGGCCCATGCGCAACCGGGGGAGGAGGATGAACAGTAGAACCCTCACGCTCGGTCTCGTTAGCTGCTGGTGCGTACTGTAGCACTCAGCGCTCCCGAGCAAGAACTCAATACAAACCACAAAGCAGTAGTAGGAGTATTATCTCTCCGGAGAGCTCCGAAGCTGGGTAAACCGCTCGTGTGCCTCGCCTCGATCTGCTCTTCGCGCGACCTCCGCCCCCCGCCGAACCGAAAAGGGGCACCGTCCCCATAGGTGCTCGCGGAGACAGCTTCCCCGACATCTACCCACAGTCATACATACCATACATAGTTTAGTACAAGCCCAAGCTAGAGTACAACTATGATGAAAGACGTTACATCTCATCGGAGGCATTCCAAGCTCCTATACATTATTTTTCTACACCTCCGGAATGGATACACACTAAGTCATATTCCACAAGTCACGCAGGACGGTGGACATACAACTGTTACAATACTAGCAAAACTACTACTAGCTCAGACAGCTCCATAGTAATCCTCGTAAAAGTCACCACCCAAGCCTGGAAGCGGAACATGATCATCTGGGAACAAACGGTCCTGTGGAGCTTGCGGACCATAGGGACTCGGATGTGGCCTTGGACCAACAAACGGCGGCAAACGAGGTCCACGAGGAGGGGTGATGCCTCCTACCTCACGCCATGGCAGACTAGCCCGCACAGGGTACAAGTCCCTCATGTCCATGTATCCGGCTTGCACTGCAGGGGCAAACCGAGTCAAAGTGGCCCAGTGATCAGAACAAGCGTTAAAGAGCTCCATACGCAAGGCCCGATTTTCATGGTCCTTGTCTTCCAGCATCTCAGTCGTGGTGCGGAGGAGTGAGTCCTCATGGGATGCGTCACTGTACATACCCTGGAGGTAACCATGCGCCCCAGGGAGGGATGCTGGCATGTAGCGGAAATCGGTGTTGCTCAGCAAGGCAGTCCTGGCTCGAATAATAGTCATCATCGAGTAGGCTGCATCCTGCACGGACATCCCAATAGTAATCCCAAGTCCATAAGAACAGTGGAGCGGTTCAGTAGCTCCGGGATAAGATGGATATATCCTGACCATGCACAGATATTGGCTTTGATTAAAGTCTCTAAACTGCTCCTCGACGGTATATTCGGGATACCATCGGTAACCTGTCTTGACCATCACTCGAACCAACATGGCCGTGTGACCACATACATCGATGCAACGGGTCAGACGAACCACTTGGTTCTGGGAACGGGTGGCCATCTGGAAGCACAAACTAATGCAAAGGCTTTAGAATTTTCTAGGAGAAATTGGACAGCGTAACGGCAGTAAATGCTCAGAAAAAGATTTGAGACATCCACAACAGTTTGCAAAACCACTCAACAACATCATATCAAGGTTCTGGTTTAATTGGCAACATACTAAAATTTAGTAGAAACTGAACTGGGTTGTATCCAACAATCCTATAAGTTACTACGGATTAGTAACACGTGAACTTGATAGAACGAAGAGAGCCTAGTCCTTAACCCATGTAGAATGAGAAGAGAATGACTCAGAACAGAGGGCATAAGCTAAAGGAGTAAAAGAGCCTTACGTTCCCTCCCACAATCAATTCCCCTACATATAACTAAAGCATTTCTAGACTCGACATCGACCAGTTTGGCTTAGCGAACCTACAGGCAGTCCGGCTGTGATGCCAACGCTGTCAGGACCCCGATTCCAAGTCACATCGACCCAGCCGGTAACGCCGCATATTACTTTGCGGCCTCACGCACGGTAATCCCACGGGTGTCGCCTTACCATGGCCCGGGACCGTTTGCGCCTTTTGGCTCACGTATATGATAGTGTCGCAAGCATCCATATGACAGAGAACCCGGGCCGACATGGCTAGTCGTGAACCCAAAGCGGCACTAACCTATGAGGACAGGCATACATGAATCACATCGAGCATGTCGGTCATGAACGTGTGAATCCGGGCTATAGCACTGGCTAACAGGACTCCGGTAACCCGGGCTGTAGCAGGCTAGGCAGGACTCCGGAAGTCACCGCGTGACATTTCCCTGAAGGGACAGACATAGGAACGAAGTGAATCACATGCCGGCCAGTCAAGTGTTCCAAGCAGTAGTGCTGGGCTAGCAGGACTCCGGTGAACCGGGCTGTAGCGGACTACTATCGCTCAGAAGCACTAGACTACATTTCCCCGTATGATAGGATGCCAAGGATAAACAACTAGATAGTCGGATCCCACTCATACCAAGCATTTCAATCATACACACAATATGCCCGATATGAGTAAATACAACATGGCATCACAACAAAACTCTACAACTCAAGTACTTTATTTAAAAGGCTCCGAAGAGCCATACATATCATCCATACAGGTAGGGGTCACATGACCCGACACTCAAGTCATACAAACATACAAGCACATGCAGAAGCAAAGTAGTCTGAGTACAGACACTAGAAAGAAAGAAGGCTTGACGAAGCCGGTCTATCTACATCGACCCTTCACAAGTCTTGGATCACCACCTGGGTGATAAGTCACTCGTCAATGTCGAGGTCTACATAGAACCCATCGGAGGGGTTGGTGTTGTCGTCTGAAAACATTAATTAAAGCAACATGAGTACGGAGGTACTCAGCAAGTCTTACAACAGAATCCTACAATACATGCACATTCTCAAGAAGGTAGTGGAGTTATTGCAGCAAGCCAGCTTTGACTCTTGGCTAAGCTATCCTACGACAGACAAACTTGTAAATCATTTGTCGCACACGAGTCCACTAACACCAACACAATACTCCACCGTGGATCCTCTCTCGCCAACCTACGAGAGGGCCATCGGCGGTACTCACACTTATCTTGAGATTTTTAGTAGTATCCATTTACTTGTCTATGAACTGCATAGGTGACCAAGTAGTCCTTTACCGCGGACGCAGCTATTCGAATAGTTTTATACCCTACAGGGGTGTACTTCTTCACACATGCTCTCACCACTTATCGCCGTTTACACGACATGTACTCGACAACCTTCAAGCGGAAGCCCAACGAGGGTGTCGGCCACGACCTGACTAAACACACGAGTCCCTAGTCCAGGTTTATCGCCTATTCGGGTTCCATCCGCAGGGAGTCCGGCCGAGGTTTCCACTAACGGCCCCGAACGATGTGTGCAGGGTTCCCGAGACACCAAACGGGCGAATCAGTACACCGTGGCACGTGCCTACCGCAACACAGCCCACCCCTATGGTCAGCGCTGCGTGCGGCCCCCAGCATGCTACAAACACCAGAAACTACTTTGCAACTCCCGGACAGAGGACAAGTGTGGTTAATAAGCCAAGAGGGTCCATTGGTTTCGGGCCCAATGCGTGGTAGTAGCTGAATCTTAAATCACACACACAGATCTCAGTTCTTAGGGACGGCCTCAATGAAACAACCCACCATATACTCCTACATGGCCTCTCATCGATTCCTTTACCAAATCGTATTCAACACTTCACTCTTGTTACTGTCACAACCTTTCACTCTAGTTCACCATCCCCATGAGCCAGACCTGACACAACTCTAAGCATAGCAAGCGTACCATGGTAGGAAACACACACACACATATGGCTCAATCAACTCCTACACATGCTAGTGGGTTTCATCTAGTTACTGTGGCAATGACAGGTCATGCAAAGGAAGTGGGTTCAACTACCGCAACACACAACAGTTTGAATCGCGTTGTCTTAATGCAGTAAACGAGAGCAGAAGTGAGAACATGGGTTTGTATCGGTATGATCAATGGGTTGCTTGCCTGATGGAGTGGTAGTGGGATACTGCCCTTCAGTTGGATACTCGTGAATATCCTCAGAGGCAGAACCTACCACAAAGAACACATCGGAACACAATCAACACATGACAATATGCAACAATATGATGCATGCTATGACATGGCAATATGGATGTGTCTTGGCCTAATGCAAGCTAAAATAGAAAGGAATGTGCTTATTTGAACCAAAGGTTCAAGTGTTAGTTCATTTAGCATAGCCACATTAGTGCATCATCTTGTATTGCTTAAACAGCAAGGTTAACTTGTTCTGACATGCATGAAACCAGTACCAGTGGATAGATTGAATTTTTTTGATCAATTTTCATATATAAATCTTTGCATTTGGAGTTACAGATTAATTTCTATCAATTTTTGAAGTTTGAACTATTTTCTGGAATTTCCTGTATAGGAATAATTCCAGTAATTTAATTACTGCGTCAGCATTGCGTCAGGGTGACGTTAGGGTCAACGGGGACGTTCAGGTCAAACTGACCGGTGGGTCCCGCGTGTCGGTGGTTAATTAAACTAATTATTTTTAGTTAAAACTAATTGAATTAGTTAGCAGAGGGGGGCCCACTTGTCATTGACTCGAAGGAGTCAACCTGGGCCCACCCAGTCCACGTCAGCGGTCAAACCCGCCGGTCAACGGGTCAAAGCCTGCCGGCGTTTAGCCGCCGGCGAGGCCAGACGCGACGGCGTGCTGCGGGATTCGCCCACAGGGCTCCATTTGCTGCGCAGAGAGCAGCTACGGGCAGCTAGTGCTCGCCCGCATCCAGCCGTGGTGATGGCCTGGCCGGGCAATGGCCGGAGCTTCGCCGGCGACGAGGTCAGGCGGAGGCCGAAGCTCGGCCAGCTCGTGCGCGTGGCTGCGGTGGCCTAGATGGTGTGGCGCTAGCACCTACGGCCTCTACGCGGCGCGAGGAGTGTGACGAGCACAAGCCCGTGACCAAATGGTCACCGGAGCAACGCCGGTGACGTGGTCATGCGGCGGCGCGTGCGGTGAGCTTCGGGTGCTCGCTGTGGTGCATGGGAAGAAGAGCGGAGAGGATGGGTAGGTGGCTAAGCTCACGGCGGTTGCAACGGAGTTGACGGCGAGGTCGGGGACGAGCCGGAGCAGGCGGGGCGGCGGCGGCGATCTGGTCGGCAGGAGGTTGAAGATGAGCTCGGTGGAGTCGTTTGCGGGCCTCCGGCGGGGTGTGGCTTGGTGGGGCGATCGAGGAGGAGGTGGCGAAGCTGCAGGACACGGTGGAGCAGCGCGGGGACGATGGAGGGCGCGGTTTCACGGTGGCGCGAGCGCAGCAGCGTCGGCCATGGCGGAGGGAGAGCGAGGAAGAGGAACTAGGGGGAAGTGCGGGTGTCGGCGAGGTCGGGGGAAGAGAGGGGGTTCGTCCCATGTTGCCAGCTCGACGAGGGGAGCGGCGAGGCGGCGGCCAGCTGCGTGGCACGCATGCTGTGCTCGCCGTCGAGCACCTGGCTGCCTGCCTGGCCAAGCCAACCAGCTCGCTGGAGCGGTGGCTGGGCTGGGCCGGTAGGTGGGCCTGGTGGGTGGCGCCTGGTAAGTCTTTCCCTTTCTTTTAGTTTCTGTTTCCTTTTTCTATTTTTCTATAACTTTAGGGCTTTATTTAAAATACCTAGGCACTTTCTAAAATCCTGAAAATAATTGTGGGCTCTGTTGGGATTATTCCTAACAGCCCTCACTTAAATCCAGAATTATTTGAACATTTAAAATATTTACTAGCATTTAAATGTCCAAAGGCAAAATACATATGATTTAGTTCAGTGACCTTCTGATGACCTAGAAAATTGTGCACCAATTTTGCCAGGGGTTCTAACCCAAGACAAAGAGGGTGAACATTTTAGAAGGGCATTTCAGGTTCATTGAAAATATTTTTAGTAAACCCTAGTTGATTTCAGAGGGGGTGCTGGGGGTTCTGCCTTCCCCATTTCAAATTTCTGTTGAAAGTAGACATGATGCAACACCCTAATGCATGGTCTAGCTAGGATGTGACAGTGGAGAAGATCATCGATGACATTAGAGCACCAGGTCCTCTCACCCGCTCAAGAGCTTCACATCTATCTAACTTTTGTGGGCACTATGCTTTTGTCTCTATCACAGAGCCCGCTAAGGTAGATGAAGCATTTCTGGAGCCTGAGTGGATTCAGGCCATGCAAGAAGAATTACATCAGTTCAAGCTCAACAACGTCTGGGAACTGGTCAAACGTCCAGATCCTCGCAAGCATAATATCATTGGCACAAAGTGGATCTACTGCAACAAGCAAGATGAAAATGGCCTTGTGGTGAGGAATAAGGCACGACTAGTAGCTCAAGGCTACACACAGGTTAAAGGAATTGATTTCGATGAAACTTTTGCACCTGTTGCTAGACTTGAGGCTATTCGCATATTACTTGCTTATGCTAACCGTCATGATATCATCTTATATCAAATGGATGTGAAAAGTGCATTCCTCAATGAGCTCGAGGAAGAAGTATATGTTGCTCAACCCCCAGGTTTTGAAGATCCAAAGAATCCTGACAAAGTCTTCAGACTCAATAAGGCCCTCTATGGCCTCAAGCAGGCCCCTCGGGCGTGGTATGATACTTTGAAGGAATTCCTCATGAAAAATGGCTTCACACCCGGTTCACTCGATCCTACTCTCTTTACTAAATCTTATGATGGTGAACTGTTTGTGTGTCAAATATATGTTGATGATATAATCTTTGGCTGTACTGACCAACGTTATAGTGACGAATTTGGTTATATGATGAGAGAGGAGTATGAAATGTCTATGATGGGAGAGTTGAAAATCTTCCTAGGTCTTCAAATTCGTCAACAATGCAATGGCATATTCATATCTCAGGAGAAATACCTCAAAGATGTACTGAGGAAATTCGGCATGCAAGATTGCAAAGGCATCAAAATTCCTATGCCCACGAATGGCCATCTGTGCACTGATGAAAATGGTATTGACTTCGATCATAAGGTATACCGCCCATGATTGGTTCTTTATTGTACTTATGTGCATCTAGGCGAGATATAATGCTTAGTGTTTGCATGTGTGCCCGATTTCAAGCTACACCGAAGGAATCACACCATAAGGCTATGAAGCATATTCTTCGATATCTAGCTCACACACCAACACTAGGATTATGGTATCCCAAGGGCTCAGATTTTGATCTCATTAGATATTCTGACTCTGACTATGCTGGTGATCGTGTGGACCGCAAGTCAACATCTGGTACATGTCATTTCCTCGGACGATCTTTGGTCTGTTGGTCCTCGAAGAAACAGAACTGCGTATCACTGTCTACTGCTGAAGCTGAGTACATTGCTGCTTGTTCTTGCTGTGCTCAACTGCTATGGATGAAGCAAACTCTCAAGGACTATGGCGTCAACGTGAAGAATGTGCCTCTCCTCTGTGATAATGAGAGTGCAATGAAGATTGCCCACATCCCAGTTCAGCACTCCAAGACAAAGCACATTCAGATTCGTCATCATTTTCTTCGTGATCATGTGTTGAAGGGCGACATTTCTATTGAGCATGTGAAGACTGAAGAACAGCTAGCTGATATCTTCACAAAGCCCTTGGATGAGAAGAGATTTAGCAAGTTGCGGTGTGAGCTAAATATCTTAGAATCTTTGAATGTACTTTAAAAAAAGGCACTCATCCTAACACTAATGCAAAATTGATGACTTAGATGTGCAACACATGAAGAAACGTTTTTATTCAATCAATGAACTCTAAGTGTGAAGAAATTAATGGAGAATTCGATTCTCAGAACCCTACGACAATTGTACATGGTGTCTGCAATCATCATTCTTATACGGTGGGTCACGCCACCACAAAAGTTGAAAATCTTCAATTTGAGTTTTTCCTCAGTTTTATGAAATTCCTCAGTTGTTCAAATTCTTCATCCTTGCAAAATCTTCACTTGTTCCGTCGTTTTTCTTCATTGGCTATATATATGAGTTTATGTCCTCTACAGCATTCACTTATGGCTATTTCCTCAAGTTGGTTTTTCTGCTAAGTGAATGTGATCGGACCCTTACCCCTCTATGCTATACTCAACCCAATCTATTCACAAATTCTTCATGTGCGTTCTATTTGAAACTCGTTCAAAATCTTCACTGTGTCCTTGTCAGCTGAAGAAATTGCGAACGGAACTTTAAAACTAATCTTATCCAAATTTTCGGTTTTGCCGCTCAAACCGTTCCGCATCCCACGATACATTATTCTATTCACCCACGATCTTACACGATCTCCACTTCACTGTACGTGGGTGACACATGTCGTGCGAAGGAGAAGGGTCAGGGGCACGTTCGTCCCAAAATCTTCGGGCGAACAGTTTTTCACCGTGGCTATAAATACCCCCGTCCCCTTCCTCGCTTCCTTTACTCCGCTCGAACTCTCTCTCCCACTCGAGCTTCCCAAACCCTAGCGCCGCTGCTACTCCATCGTCGCCGGTGAGGAAGAGCTTCACTGCCTCGACCTCGTCGCCGTCGTACTCGCGCCGGCTGCGGAAATCTTCACTCCGCCGCCGCCGTAGACGTCGTCCTTCGCCAAGTTAGGGCGTGGAAGATCTACACCGACGAACTTCACTTCTCCATCTCTGTGTTCGTCGTGTTCTTCATTCAGGGTAATTAAAAGTTACTTTTATTGCCCTCTTTGATTCGAAAGTTTTCTACAAAATCTTCAAAGGTGTTTTATTCTTCAAATCCTCACACACAAAACACCTCACGAGTCATCTATTCTTGATTCGTTTCTCTAAGCATCATTTTTCTTCAAGATTCCTCAATTGTGTGGATCTTCGGTCTATACAACTCTGGAACCTAAGACAAAACGCTTAGTGAAATTCTTCAAGACTCATCTGGTCAATTCCTCAAACTTGTTCTTTTTGAAAAACCTTCTGAGAACGCATATGACCTCTCCAAATTCCTCGCAACTATACTCTGTTCACAGGTACTCATGTCCGCTGTTGAATCACTAGGTTCTCATCAACTTAACTCATTTGCAGCGTTCCTCGAAGAAAAATTGCATACTTCTTCAGAGAATTCGATTGTTCAAATTCCTCAACTGAAGAATATGGCAGACGGAAAGAAGCCGCAGAAAGGAGGAAAGAGGCCTAAGGTCATGACTGCTTTTGAAATCCCTGAGGACATTTACAAAGAATACTGCACACCTAATGAGGCCAAGTTTGGCAAAGAAAACAAAAATCAGCGCAAGGTGCGCATACAGAGGATTGAAAGGAGATGGGCACGAGAACGGAGGGAATACAGATATGTAACTCCAAAGTATATGAAGAAATTCGCACTCAATCCTCCATGCCCAAGAGCCCCATTGGCACCTGGCCAAGTGGCAGATCCCACTAGCATCAAACGCGATGAGGACTTTCCTGAAGAATGGGCCAAGCGCCGAGCCAAGTTGGCTAAACAAGCAAAAGAAGCAGTGAGGAAATTTAATGAAGACTCTACTGTTGTTGCTGCCACTGAGGCCTCTGTCAAGCCAAAGAGATCTATGACAAACAAGCCTGCGCGCAAGCCAAGTGCTTCACCAACAGTGCCCTCACGGCCAAGTTCCTCAGCTGTGCCCTCACGGCCAGAATCTTCTAAGTCCTCAAGACCAATTCCTCATGCTGCTGCTGCTCCTCCCAAATCCTCGGCTCCTCCAAAGCCCTCAGTTGTTCCTCCAAAGTCCTCAGCACCTGTGCATCTTGCCACGTGCCAAAGGACTACAGGCATCTCCAGTGCCTCTGGTGTCTCTGCAAGTTCCTCAGCTGCACCAAGTTCCTCAGCTGGACCCTCTCTGCTGAAGACAAAGGCTACTGCTGGACAAGGTCCTCGCCCTAGTCCAAAGAAAAAGCAGGTGGCTTTCCAAGTGCCCTCTGACGATGATGAGGTTGATGAAGAAGAACTTCCCGAAATCATCAGAGATAGGCAAGCAAAGGCCGCTAGTGCCAAAGGAAGCAATGTGCCACTGCTTTTGGATCCAAGGTTGATCCTGGATTTCATTGATCTATGGCACAAAGATCCCAACACGCCTGTGCTGGAGATGAACCTCACTCTTGGTCAAAGTCACATCTTGACTGCTTTAATTGAAGAAGAAAAATGGAAGTATGAGAAGGCTAGACAGATCAAGAAATTGCAGTACAGAAAAGAGAAACTGCTGAAGAAAAATGTTGTCAAGATGACACCTGAAGAACTCGTCAAGATGTAGGCTGACATCAAAACCATCAGCGATGAATTTGATGCTTACTATGCTGATTGGAAAGGAGCCAAAGTCAGGTTTGTCAAACTGACAGAAAAGTTCACCAAGGTTGCAGCTCCATTGCAACCAGAAGTTCCTCAAGCTGAAGCTTCTGCTCAGCCTACTAAAGAACATGCCAGCACCGCTGCTGACATTCAGGCTGCTGAAGAAAATGCTAGTTCCAGGGCTGATGACTCCATTCCAGCCGCTGAAGAAATTGCCAGGGCATCCACTAGTGGTGCGCCTGAAGAAACTGAAGAAGTCAGGGCAACTGCATCAGCTGCGCCTGAAGAAATTCAAACAGATTCCTCAGCTCCTTCCGTGCCTACACCAACTCCTATCCTTCCATCTGCATCAGATGTGAAGAAGACCAAGACTGCAGAGCGAGCTGCAGTGAAGAAAAGGAAAGCATCAGGTGCTTCAGAATCTTCAGCTCCAAAGAAGATGAAGCCTATGACCAGCTCGTTTGAAAATCCGATTGATGCTGTTCCGATTTCTACCATGCCATCAAAAGACCTTGTTCCTTTTGGTGAAGAATATCAGATCCCCAGCGGATCTGATGAAGAAACTCAATCTGTTGCTTCGTCAGAGCAGATTGATGAAGAAATTGAAGTGGATGCGATCCCCTCTACACCGGTTGTATCCTCACCAATGCCTCAGTTCACTGCTGAAGAGGCTGGTGTTGAAGAATTGGAAGATGAAGACGTGGATATTGGAAGTACAACACCAGTAATGAATGATGACTTTTGGGAAAGTCAGCACCCCAATTCTCCACTCTTCACCCTGCTACAACAAATTCCTCAGTCCCCTGCACCAACAGTTCAAATGGGCTCTGAAGAAACTCATCCCACCTCGTCTGTGCGTGAAGAAATTCCAGCCACTAGTGCTGAAGAAACTACTGTTGCTGATCATATGACAACGCAGACTGCAACTGAAGAGGAACCATAAATTCCTCAGCCTGAAGAACCTGAGATCGCTATTCCTGAGGTCGTGATGCAACTCACTGACACTCCTCTGCCAAAGCCAAAGGATCCGTTCTCCAGGAAGCAAAAGTTCAAGGCTGAAGACTTCTTTGGAAATCATGTATTCTTCACTGACTACAACCAGTATGATTTTGCTCGCATAAGGAAGAGGCGTTTCTGGACTGCTAGTCAAGACAATTTCTATTCCTCAGTGCTATACAACAAAGAAAAAGTCTTCGATCATGCACACATTCCTCACGTGGACATGGAGTCTCTGCCGTGCTTCGAGCCAGTCCTCAGTGTTCTTCACGACGTTGGGCTGCTCAACTTCTGTACTGACATCTGTGATTGGAATGAAGAACTCATTCTTCAGTTCTATGCAACGCTGCACATCACAGGAGATTCTAAAGATGTGAACTCATGGGTGCTGGACTGGATGACGGAAAATACTCACTACAAGGCACCAGCAACTGAATTGCTTCGTGCACTACCACTCAGTCCTCCCCTTGAAGGTGCACGTTGTGTCTACAGTGACCCTGAGCTTACTAATCACTACATGCAAGTTTTGATGAAGACTTTGAAGCCAGGACAGGCCCCTCGAACCAAATTCCTCGTCAAGGAACTACTGTATGTGTCCCGGACTGTCTATCGCATTATGTCGAAAACAATGAGTCCTATCAAAGGCCATGACTCAAATGATGAAGAAGTCGTTGGCATCATGAAGAATCTGCTTTTCAACGTCATTCATGGCGTTCCCGCAAATTCCATGATTTCTTCATGAGGACTCTGGCAAATATTGTCATGTCATCATTTGGCTGAAGCCTTATGCACCATGGATTATGAGATTCATCAGGACAAGGTCTTCACTCAATTACAAGGCTGACACTCTGAACCACTGCAGCTACTTGCCTCCTATTGAAGTCCTCCAATAGACATTTTCCTCAGCTGATGACAAAGGCAAGGCAGCTGCTATGATAGATGAAGGCATTCGTCCATTGGATGGTCAATTTCGCAAGGCTGCATCCTATTCCACCAATGATGACTCTGCCACACATGACTCTGCCGCCAACACAGCCAAGCAAAATCCTCAAGCCATAGCACCCAGGGTGATGACTGATCGTGAGTTACTCCTCAGTCTTCATCAGAAAGTTGATCGCAATCATAAATGGGTCAAGCGTCAGTTTGGTTCAATTCTTCACAACAGACCTCAACACACAATGCAGTGAAGAAAAACCAATACTACCTCCATGAAACTTTCAACCGTACCTGGGCTGTTCTGTCTCATGTCTACAGCGCTGAAGATCTGAAGAAAATGGGTCTCAAGGAAGAATTTGACTGGTCTTCGCATGACACTGATGAACATGAAGACTTGGACGACACAGCGGCAGGCCCTACTACAACAACCGACCCCGACAACGCTGGCGCTCCTTCATCAACTTGATTATCTTCAGGGGCGTTAGTCCTCAGTTTCGATACTTTTGGTCATTCGATGACAAAGGGGGAGAAATTTGAGTTAGTCTTCAAGCTGGTCTATTATATGGGCGTTTTTTGCTAAGTTACAACTCTCGTTCTTCTGAAACTTTTATTGGATCGAGTTGTAAACTTAAAACCGATGGTGGTTTGATACTTCTGCTACGATTTCTGCATGCTTATTCCTCGTTAATATTATTGCACGCATGCTGAAATTCGTCAGTCACCATATTTCATCATGCATTTCAAATTCTTCATATTATATGTCAAATGTGTGTATGAATTACAAGATATAGGGGGAGATCTCCATGATTATACTCTTCAAATGTGCATTGCTTCAAAAGCAAATTCCTCACTATGCACATCTTTAGGGGGAGTTCTTCTATATCTTGCAATCAAATTCCTCAATATCAGTATTTACACTTCATATGTTTATCCCCATTGAAAACTTAACCTATACTGTCATCAATCACCAAAAAGGGGGAGATTGTAAGTGCATCTAGTGCCCCTTAGTGATTTTGGTAATTGAAGACTTATAGGTTAAGGATCTAATGCGTTTATGAGTGTACACAGGTCTATAAGTCTATGAGGAGTTTGATATTTATAGAGAAAGTCGACCCCTAAAAATGAAGTTCTTCGACTGAAGACTTTGGTATTCTGAAGACTTTCTGAAGATGAAAGTGAAGAAATTGGTGTGACCTTGAAGACTTGGTATTCATTCGAGGAACATGAAGCGTGAAGACTTATGTTTTCGTAGTTTCGTTTTCTCTTTCTTAAGTCATAGGAAACATCGTACTGTTAAAGGGGGTCGAGGAAATACTAAGGCAAAATTTCCATGTGATGCTCAACTCAAATCCTACACCTACCAATCCCTTCGAGTGAAGCCATTGGAAATCTCATACAGTTCAGTCAATTTCTTCAGTGACAGAGACGAAGTTCTTCTGGTCGCTGAGGAATTTGTCCTGACTGAGGAGTTAGGAATTCGCCAGTGCGGATTGCCTACACTGTGAGGAACATGATAGCCCTGAGGAATTTGGACCTCAAATTTCCGACCGTTGCTGTGCTACGCGCCAGCTGTCCCAAAATATCTTATCCACCTAACGGTCATATCATTGAAGGGCATTTATGTCTTATCATGTCGGGCTGCTCCCTATAAATAGCCGCCCCCTACAACCACTAGCTGGTTGGCTGCTCCGCGAGAAACTGACACTTGTCATTTGAGAGCATCCCATCCTCCGAGGACTTTGAGCAAAAAGCATCGAGTGAGGAAAAACCCAAACCCAAACACCTACAAACCCAAAGTGATTGAGCATCACTAAAGAGATTGATCCTGCGTGGATCCGACGCTTCTTACCTTTGAAGACTGTGCTTCTTCCAGACGGTTAGGCGTTATGGTCTAGAGCATCCAAGAGGAATTGTGGATCGCCGAGTGACCGAGTTTGTGAAGGTTCAGAAGTCACCTGAAGACTTACCACGAGTGATTGGACGAGGTCTGTGTGACCTTAGTTCAAGGAGAATACATTGAGGACTGGGTGTCCGGGACTGTGTGTCCTCAGGTTTAAATACCTAGCCGCTCCAACCAGATGTACAATTGAGACAGCAGTTGGAACTGGTCTACCAAATCATTGTCTTCACCAAGCCAACTGGTTCTATTTCCTCAGCTCTTTCATTTCCTCAGTATTGTGTTATGTGCTTGTCATATCTGTGTTTGAAGACTTTGACTGAAGACTTTCTCAATTTCCTCAGTTCAATTTCTTCAGTCTGTTTTGTCTTCATCTTGTGTTATCATGTGATTACGCTTTCTGTACCCTGTGCTTGTCTTCATTTCATCATGATGACTATGTTTGTCTTCTGTTATGTTTACTTCTGAGTACTTATTCCGCTGCAAGTAGTTCTTCGCTAAGGAATTTCCTCACTAGCAAATTCCTCAGTGAAGAATTCATAAAAATCACCTATTCACCCCCCCCTCTAGTCGATATAACGCACTTTCAGATCTTATCCTACTCAGGGGTGTCGGCGGATGATCGACACGGTGACATCCGCGGCCATGGAGGCGTGGATGTGCGCCACGGCGCGCCCCTGCCTCCTCCTCTGCACTATATAGGAAGGGAAAAGCCTCAAGGTGGGCTGGCCCATGTATTGTAGCACTCTCAGCCCACGCACCCAGTAGGATTTAGTATTTTCACTTTTCTTTTCTATTTTCTTTTCTAGCCTTTGTTTTGCATTTCGTTGGAGTAGTAAATGAAATTTTCCAGGGGTGGAACTTGGTACATAATTCCATTGCAGTATTTTGGTCTTGTACAAAAAGTCTCCAAGCATTTTGGAGTTGCTTAAGCATTTTTAGAGATTGAAAAGGTCGGTTAAAATGGTTGTTGGTCCACTGTTTATTTTCTAGGGGCATTTTAACAACTTAAATAATGTTGGTTTTAACATGACAAAGATTAGGGGGATTTATACTAAAATGCCAACATTTTAGTATTATAGTTTGGAGAAACAATATTTTGACTTGTCTTTTAATTTGAATTTGAGGTCAGTTTGGGACAAAGTGATGATTAGCAAAATTTAATTATGACGACGTGGCACCATTAGCAGGAGTTTGCTGTAGCTTGACACCCGTGATGTTACACAGAGCTGCACGAGTAGTAGATGGGACAACGACAAGCCATGGAGAGAGGCCTACATGCAGCAACGTCGAGTTGTCTATCCCAACACGAGCGGAGCTGAACGAACACGTGATGGCATCTAAAAAGATAACAACGCGGCGGCCGCGGTAGCGTGTGACGGACGCGAATATTTTTTTAGAGGGAAGTGATAAGTTGAGAATAGAAGGGAAGAAGTTAACGATGTGCAACTCCGTTCTTTTCCTCGGCTCTGTTTTAAAAAAAGAGGTCTTGGGCTCTTTTTATAATACAGAGAAAAAACAGTGTTTTGGCAAATACTGTAGTATTAAAATCACAGTTTTTCTAGGCAATCAAACAACTTATTGTAAATAAAAGAGTAAAATGCATCGGCGGTCACTGTACTTGTGTCGAAAGCTCACTTTGGTCATTGTACATAAGAATACGGTCAATACAGTCACTGAATACGACTTAAGGTGGTTATGCGGTCACTGGCTCATCATATAGCTTCGTATTTTGCCTACTTTGACGAGTCAAACTGCCTACCCTCTGTACCTTTATGTGGGACCCACCTATCAGTGGGTTGAATAATAAAAAAGAAAATAGGAAAAACTATACGACAGCGAGGATTTAAACTAGGGTCTTGTCGCTACCGCCAGAAAGAGCTAGCCAATTAAACCAGCCGCTCGTTGTGCTAAATAATTAGAAGGCGACCTTATTATTAAGAGCACACAATACGCATGCACACAGTCGCACACAACAAGCACGCAGGCACACAACTAGCAGCCTAGCACATACTGTAGCATGCATACATGACACATCGGAGGCCACCGGGTCATGCTCCGGCAGCCGCGCTACCGTGGTGTGGGCGCATGACGAGAGCGACCGATGTGGATATCTCCACTATCGTTCATGTGGTCATCTCATGCAAACAGAGAGTTGGTATGCGTTGCGTCGCCTCGTCTTGCAGCTCCTGTACATCTGCCGGCATCGATCGGTATTGCAACGCGGCGAGCGCTCCTGAGACCCAGTACCGGATGACAGGCAGCACGACGTGCACCCCGGCACCGTCCAATCCCGCTAGCCATGCCAGGCGGCTGCTGCTTGCTGTGCGCGCGTACTGAGCTTTGTTTGTGCTTGCTTTTGTGTGTACGTGCAAGTTGAGAATGGTGATAGGTTGCACAGGCGCGCCAAGCTGCCGCAGGCTGCGTGTAAACCAGACGCTGAAGGCTCGGAGAAACATGGCCGTGATGAGCACGTGGAAGACATGGCGCGAGGGCTCGAACCTAAGAGACAGCAGACGTGTTGGCTAGGCAGGACTCCACGCGTTGCATGGCGAGGTACCGGAGAGATCTGGGCGTGTAGATGGCAGCAATGCGTGTGTGCTGCGTGCACCCGTGCTTCTGCATGTTGCGTGTTGCATGCTTCTGTATAAAAGAACATTACTATGCAAACGAACACTAAAATGTTTTGAGCGTGCGGGTTCCCACCCTGAGATCTCAGGTTCGATCCGGTGCATTTTTATTTACTTTGTTTATTTCCACCTACTGATTGGACCCACATAAAGGTAGAGATAGATTGTTGGCTGACTAGGCTGTATTATGTGCCATAAAGGTAGTTTTTTTTGGCAGAGAACTTCGAGCTTTATTCAAACAAAAGTGTTTGCTGGGCGATCAACCATGAGGCTACTGACCAGAAAACTTGGAGTTTCAGAGATCCAGCTCTCGGTTACAGACACGTTACATGCCCGTTGCGCACACAGGTGTGCTGGACCGTTAGCTGATCTGCTTACATGATTTATTACAAAAGAATCAAAACTAGCAGCAAGCTCCTCAATTTCATAAAATACTGGTGCCACAACAGAGCGACTATTGAGGCGAGTGTTCCAGAGATTAACGATCTCTAGACAGTCGGTTTCCATCATCACTTGTGCATAGCCCCGTAGATTTGCATAGATAACTCCATCCCGCAAAGCTAATGCCTCAGCAATCATCGGATCAGTGACCCCCTGCAAAGGTTTACACCATACACCTAGAAGCGCATCCTTAGAGCGAACAACTCCTCCCGCTCCGCTCATTCCAGCCAAGTGACGAACGGCGGCATCGGTGTTGATTTTTACCTGGCCCAATTCTGGTGGCCTCCAGCCATGACCTGGCAAGAGAGCTACCTGCTGTTGAGGAACATCAAGCAAGGCCAGAGCTTCTCTGGTGAGTCTAATAGAAGTCACCGGATCATACTTCTCTCCGTCATGTGTGTACCTGTTACGAGAGCTCCAAATAGACCACAAAATGGTGATTATTGTGTCGCGCTCCTTTCCACTGAACATGGAGCCGCATAAAATATCGCTCGCCCAAGAGGATGGATGAAGCCTTGGCAGTTTGATATCCAGCATCAACCTAGCTTCTTCCCAGAACCATCGGGCATGTGAGCAGTGTAGCAATGCATGCTCCAGATCTTCCTCTTTGGCTTGACATACTTTGCATAAGCTGACATCTCTGATATGCCTATAGTGCAACGTTTTCTCATCAGGTAGAATGCCCCGTAGGACTCGCCACCAGAAAACACGCACTTTTGGGACAACTTTGAGAGACCATAGCGATTTCCACAAGTGTGATTGATCCACTGAAGCTCCTGTAGCCTGCCCTTCACCTAGAGCTAATTGCTCGTTGCGGTTCATAAGAGCTCGGTACGCTGTTTTCACACTGTAGTTTCCTGATTTCTCATGCGCCCATGCTAGGAAATCTACACCACCACCCCGCCGCAATGGTATATTGAGAATTGCTTCGGCGTCTGGTGTGATAAAGGTTTCCAAAACCAACTCCCTATTCCATGTCCATTTGGCTGCGTCAATAAGATCACTGACCCGCTCCACATTAGTATTAGGAGGTTTTAGCAACGGGGTTCTGGGAGCCGTGGTGTGTATCCATTTATCTGTCCAAACGTTGATAGTGGAGCCATCACCCACCCGCTGGACTAAGCCTGTACTGAGGGCCTCACGCCCAGCCACTATTGCGCGCCAAATTGCTGAGGCAGAATGAGGAACGTTGGCTTGCATGAAATCAGTGTCTGGGAAATATCTCCCCCGCATAACTCTAGCACAAAGGGAATTTGGATCTGTCATGAACCTCCACCCATGCTTTCCCAATAGTGCTAAGTTAAAGAGATGGTAGTCCCGGAAGCCCATGCCACCTTTGCATTTTGGAACTGTGAGTCCTTTCCATGATATCCAATGAAGAGATCGTCGGTCTATGGAACTACTCCACCAGTATTTGGCCATACAGGAAGTCAAGCTCTTGCAAACTTTCTTTGTCAATAAGAAACAACTCATACTGAAAGTGGGGATCGCCTGCACTATGGACTTCAACAGAGTTTCTCGTCCTGCACATGCAAAGAGCCGTTCAGACCATCCTTGCATTTTGCCTTTTGATCGATCCACGATATGCTCAAATGTGCCGCTTGTAATCTTTCCAACGGCTGTTGGGAGTCCGAGGTATCTCTCACTGAAGGTATCGGCATACACTCCAAGAATCCCTTTCAAAACTTGCCTGGATGAATGGGGGGTATTTGGGCTGAAATATATTGCACTTTTATCCCGATTAACACACTGGCCCGAAGCTTCCCCATAAATCCGCAAAATCTGGTTGAGTCGCTCTGCACTGGCTGTATTTGTGTTGGTGAAAATCAAACAATCATCTGCAAAAAGTAGATGACTAACCCAGGGCGCCCGAATGCTCACTCTTACACCCCTGTTGATGTTGGCTCCATAATATTTCAGAAGAGATGAAAGGCCTTCTGCACATAAGAGGAATAAAAATGGTGAAGCTGGGCAACCTTGCTGAAGCCCTCTCGATGGGGTGAAGTAAGGTAGCAGCTCCCCATTCACTCGAACCGAGAAGCGCACTGAAGTAACACATTTCATAATCAATCGAACTAATGTGTTACTAAAACCAAGTTTGAGAAGAATAGCCTCCAGATAGGGCCACTCCACACGGTCGTAAGCTTTCATCATGTCAAGCTTGACCGCGCATGCCGTATTCTTCCCCTTTTTCCTTCTTCGCAAAGTATGAACACTTTCGAAAGCAACCAAAACATTGTCAGTTATTAAGCATCCCGGAACAAAAGCGCTTTGTTCCTCGCTTATAATTTCATCCATACAGCCCCGCATACGATTCACAATTGCTTTTGCAGCTATTTTGTATAAGACTGGGCACAATGCAATGAGGCGGTATTGATGGATCATCTGAGGGTGTCTCATCTTGGGTATGAGAGTTATCGAGGTATCGTTCAGTCCCACCGGTAGATCCCCTCCATTAAGAAATCCCAGCACCGCGGCTGTGACATCATCTTTCAGAAGTTGCCAATGACGCTAGAAAAAGCCGGCAGTGTATCCGTCCACCCCAGGGGCTTTAGAAGGAGCCATCTGGAATAGGGCCTCCTGAACATCTCGTGGTTCATACGGTCTGTCGAGAAGCATGTTCATCTCCAGCGTCACCTTTACAGGGACATGATCCAACATCTCATCCATATCAAACGCTCCTTGTGATGTATATAGGTTTTCATAGAATGATTGTATGTCCGCTTTGTCCTCATCCGCATCAGCACACACCGAACCGTCAGCTCTTCTTAAACCACTGATTTTATTCATACGCTGACGTTGTTTAGCTTGAGCCTGAAAGTATCCAGTGTTGCGATCCTTCTCGGATCCAACTGACACGTGACCGCTGCCGAAGCCAAATTTCTTCTAACTTGAGGGCCTCCCGAAGCTTGGCCGTAGTCCTTTTCTCTTTGTCGGATGGTCCTCGACCAATGGACTGTCTCCGCAGTTTATCAAGCTTTTTCTGCAACTGCCGAACTGACCTTGTGAGACATCCAAATTCACGCGTTCCCCATAGCTCGAGTTTACGCTGGAGCACGCCCATTGATTCAACTATCCCCTGCAGACCAGGGGAACGATTCTGCTGCAACCATGTTTCCATGACCAAATTCTCATAGTCCATATGAGTTTGCCAAACGTTCTTGTATCGGAACTGCTTCGGTCGTCGCCCCCTCTGATCAAGTGGTTTATCTCTGATCTCTGCGACGATGAAACAGTGATCCGACTCCACTGCACTAATATGCCGTACTCGAATGAACTCATAATGTCGGCGAAAAGCCTCGTTTGCAAAAGCACGATCAAGTCTGGCCTTTACGTTAGCATCTCCATCCTGCCTATTATCCCAAGTATAGGGCAATCCAGCCCACCCTAAATCTTGGAAACCAACCTCATCAACAACCTCTCTAAAAGCTCGCATTTGCCATTCCGGCCGAGCCGAACGACTAAAGTGCTCATCACCATACAGAGTCTCGTTGAAATCGCCCATGCATAGCCATGCATCATGCAGCTGTGCGTGCAATGTTCTCATGAAGCGCCAACTATGGTGTCTATTCTCAGCTCTGGGTGCTCCATAAAAGCCCGTGAATCGCCACTCGTTCGAGCTTTGATCCTTCATCCACACCATTGCATCGATATGGCCGGAACTATAGTTCTTCAACTGAACCTCATAATCCTTGGACCAGAAAAGACCTATGCCGCCGCTTAGTCCTTCGTTGTCCACTGCAAAACATCCCGCGAAACCTAATTGATAACGCAGATCTTCAACTCTTTTTGCCCTGATTTTGGTCTCCATAACGAACAGCAGGGCAGGAACTTCTTGCTTCACAATACTGCGAAGCTCACGAACTGCCTCGGGGTTCCCAAGCCCCCGGCAGTTCCAACTTAAACAATTCATTACGATCGGCAGGGCTGCTGCACAGCCTCTGCCGAATTTTCAGGTGTGGGTCTCTTTTTCTTTGATTCCCTCACAGCCCCTTCATCTTCTTCTTCCTGAGAAGTTTGCATGTCGTCCTCCCTTAATTGACCAGCTATATGTTCAGGGTGTGCAGAGCTGTTGCCATCGGTAAGGAGTAGCTGACGATTAGCAACTAGACGGTACACTTGTTTTGGCGCCTCCTTCCTCTTATTGTGCGATCTGTTCTTCACTGGGGAGTTCACCTCCGCTTGTTCCGTACCCGCATTAGTAGAATTCCGAGACTCCCTCTGACTATTTGTGTGTGTATGCTGTTCTTTCGGTATACCATCGCCAGAGGTAGCCTTTCTCTTATCCTGTGGTGCCCTTAACCAGGATCCAAACTGCAGCTCCCCTTTCTCGTCCCTCGGGCCAGGATTGGGGCAGTAAAGGTCGGAATGACCTAAACGTCCGCAAGAGAAGCAAAAGTGTGGCACGTGCTCATATTGTATGTCATAGAGATCAGTTTTGCCCTTCTTTGCCGATTCGATCAAGATCCATCACTTTAATGGTTTCTTGACATCTATAGAGACTCTCGCACGCAAATATCCACCGACATGATCAAACTGTATATAGGTGGCCGCCTTATCAATTTGCTGCGTTATCAACTTTCCCCAAACCTCGTTCTGCAAATTGTATGGAAGATTCGGAACCCTAGCCCATAAACTGAGCCGATCAAACTGAACCTCATCAGGTCTCATGCAATCCTCGAAATCAGCCAAGATGACGGCGTTTTTGCTGATATGCCAAGGAGATCCTTCCCTGATTCGTTCACGATCGCGTTGGGATTCAAATTCTGCCACGAAAGTGTTCTCTCCCATCGATCGAAATTGCAGTCCCCTAGGGTTTCCCCATGCCGGCCGAAGTGCGTTGGTTATGGTTTGGATATGGAGGAGATTCCGATGCAAAACCCTACCTTCCAACAGCCACTTCTCCGGTTTACCATCTTCTCTATCATCGATGACAAGTGGTGTCGCCTCCTCATCGGTGATCCCTAGTTTCCCGAGCTTCTCTTCGAGCATGGCCCTGGCCGTCCGTGGGGAGGCCAGGTCCGCTGCCCGATGATCGCCGCTGGCTGATGCCGCCATCTTCCCGCGGAATCCAGGGGCGCCTCGCCGTGCAGATCCGCCGTGCGCCGTCAAGTTCCGCTCGAAACCCTAGTCGCCAGAGGCTTTAGGTCTCGCGAAAAAAAAAAACCTTCACAACTAACTAGCTAAGTTTTGCCATAAAGGTAGTTTGATTGGTCAAAGTAGACAAAATACAAAACTATACAGTGACTAGTGACCGTATAATCACCTCAAGTCGTATTCAGTGATCGTATTGACTATTCTTATGTAAAGTGACCAAATTAAGCTTTCGACATAAATACAGTGACTGCTGATGCATTTTACTCTAAATAAAATTGTGGTAATCTAAAAAACTGTAGTATTCTCAAAATGCTTAGAAAATACTTTGCTATCATACATGGCCTAATATTATTTCTTGGTAACACATGGTTGGAGCTTCTCTTTTGGGATGGTGTGCAGGATTGCTGGATTGGTAAAGACCAGAAGAGTTGTGGGAAATAATTGTTTTGCAATATGTTTCATACTGATCTGATATCCTAAGAACAATTAGTATACTGCAGGATATAAATAATATTTTGTAAAAAATGTAATCCTAATCCAAGGTAGTATTATGTCCTCGAGCTTGGATGATTGTCTACTTTTGTTTTTGCCAATGTAGTTATGTATGTGGTGTTTTTTTTCCCCCTAAAAAGGGACATTGCAAAGCTTAAGATAGGGAGCATTGTTCAATAAATTAGACCGGTTGCCTATAGAACCATTTTTTACACACTCTCTCACGTTGTTGTCTCTTCTCCTTCCGTTGCCTCCGCTTCGCCTTTTCCCGTTCCGTCCAAATAAAACGCTCGAGCTACCAAACCCTAGGTAGGGCTCCTTTCGATCCGATTCGAGTCGATCTCAGTTGGGTGCGAGATTGGACTGGAGGGGGATGACGATACCTAGTGCCGAGGGATTCCTCCCGGCGGCGAGCTGCCTGCCGTGCACGGCGGAGGAGGAAAGGGCGGCCGTCGACGCACTCACGCGGGAGGCCGACGCGAATGTCAAAGACGGCGATCTCCGCTATCTCATCTCACAAAGGTGGGCGCAGTGCAGGACCATCTTCCTACTTCCATTTTTAATTTTTTCTGCGCATTTTTCCTTCATGGAATGGGTTCGAGTTTCCGGTTGATAAGGCGGATGCCATGCGGATCTTACGCCGGGCAGCAATTTAGGGATTTGGGATATGGGATCTGGCGTCTTAGTCTGTGTTATGGCGCGATCGAATCTTTGTGTTATCGGGTCTGTGTTGCGCAGTAGTAATAATAATCTAATCGTGATGCCCCTCTCGATTTGCCTCTGTATCATCTGGAAATCGTAGGTTTTGTAGTGGATGGTCCTATATGATGATATAAGACAAATTCTCATTTATGTTGGCTATTGCAGATTATTTGAGCGACTCAGTTCTATGCAGGTTGCTGTGACGCTGCATGATGCCTTGTTATAATAGGAGTGCACTTAACTGTTCCCTATCTCAGTTTTGACTATCAGTATCTGGTGGTACATTTTGATAGGTTATCTGTGAGGGACTGCAATTATGATATTAGAGACAACTCAACAGTTCACCCGTTCATTGAGCAGATATTATGTATGAGTGTATATAACGATTCATTCGTCATAGATGTCTGCGCCTCCTTCATACTCTCTGGCTACCGACAATATGATTTGGCGCCCAGTTAAGGATGCTGAGTTAGAGGAAATCAAATTACGACAATATGTGTTCCGGCTTCTCTCTCCCATTATCTCCCTGACCTCTCTCTCTCTCTCTCTCTCTCTCTCTCTCTCTCTCTCTCTCTCTCTCTCTCTCTCTCTCTCTCTCCGCGCGCGCGCGCGCCCTCTTGTGTGTGTGTGCGCGCGCCTCAGGCCACAGCTTTTCTCATCTCCTTTCCCATTGATCCTCTCGATTTCCTGATGCGCTTGTTCGTGCCGACTGGGAGGTTGTCAGCGGCTAGTGGCGATGGGGTACTGTGTTTGGGAAAGGTCGTTTCTGCCGATGCGACTACTGCAGAACCCAGATCCGTAGTTAGCGTCGATTCTGGTGGCCAAAACGCATGAACCTGGCATACCCCTCGTCTCCGGCAGATGGAGAGGGCAGCTCAGGTGTGCCCCTCACCCCTGGACATGGATTTAGTGAGCCTCCCGTCTCTGATGGTTGGTGGGTGTGGATCTGACATGTGTGTTCCTGCTTGAACACAGCCAGATCCATTGCAGTGATGTCTGTCCCGGCGATGTTCATCACCGTGTGCGTCAGGCAAAATTGTGCAGAGGAATGCTTGAAGGAATGGAGCACACGGTGGCATGCCGCTGTTCTTCATGATATTGGCATTGTTCCTCTTCTTTTTTGGGTCTTCTTTCAACTGATGACAAATCAGTTAGTTTGATGCGGCAGCATTGCAAATTGTAATAGTTACGTTGATTTGATTGATCCTTTTTCATAACGGTGAGACTGGACGGTGAGGCTACTTTCTTATTGGTGTCAAATTTGTTCATGGGTGATGCATTTTGTTTGTTCATGGATCAATTGGTTCCGCTGTTCAAATCATTTTGTTTTCATCAACCTTCCAAAAGTTAATTGATGAGGCATCAACTAATCCTACTGGTGAAGCTCTCTTTTTAATGGTCACACATTTGTTCACGGATGATGCATATGAACTAATCCTGACGGTGCATCAAGAAAATTTGCTCTAATCAGAATGAATCATGTTAAGATTTATTATGACACTCTGAATAGCAGTTTTTTGTAAGCCGAGTGTTTTTTCGGAGGTAAATTGCGTGTTAATGACAAGGTAGACTGGTAAAAAGTAAATGCACCCTCGAAAAGTTCGTGGGACCAGTCAGAGAGAGCATGCTCCCTCGTGCATAGCGGTGAGAATTTTTAAAGAACAAAGCAGAAGAATATGCAGAAATACAGCCCCCTATAAACTGCGTGGCGTACATCTCCACACACTTGAGCGGCTTAGTTGTCAGGCTCACATGTGCTTGGGGGCCGTTTGAGTATCCATCATTCATGCTGTTATTCTGTTTGTACTGGATGTATAAAGCTGTACTGAAGGTTGTAGAGGAATGATAACAATGTCTGTTCCTTCTTACCTACTCCCTCCGTCCCATAATGTAAGACGTTTTTTGACTCTAGTGTAGTGTTAAAAAACGTCTTATATTATGGGACGGAGGGAGTATTTATTAGTATAACAAGGAAGTGACCTCCCCAGCCTACACGTGCTTCAATCTAGGAATACGTTAATGGAAAACATGAAGCACATGTTTGGTTCGCTACAACATTGTGCGGGCCTTAGGTAGGCAAGTTTTACTAACCATGCCAGAGTTTTGCTTCACCACACTTTTTTCTTACCTTGCAGTCAACATTGTCATAGGACAATGTTAGGCTAAAACTTGCCGAAGGCATGGCCAACAGTTTGTTAGCCATATAAAGTGTGGCTTGCCGCATTTTGTCACGACTACACATGCCACTATTTGGTAGCTAACCAAACATGCCTGGAACCAACTGAGGGACTTTAAAGCCTTGAATTGTTTCCTGACTTCCTGTCCTTTATTCTAATTTCCATTAACTTGTCTGTATTGGAGAACTCTTAGATGTTTGAATTCACTCTTCAATATGGAGCGAGTAAATGAACTACGATGAGGACCATGTGTTTCAATATTACTGTCTGTGAACACATAAATTGACATCCAATCCACTGGCAGTGGAAATTGCAACCTCCGTTTAAAACCCTGCAAATTAATGTGTACAACAGTGTTTATATTTATGTTTTCAAACAATTCAATCCAGATGCCCTTCTTGCTCTAGGTTGCGTGTAAGTATTACTGCCTCTGGATTGCACTTGTGCCTGTAAATATCATATCTGCATTGGTGGTTGCATTGCTGGTTTGAAGTTAAAATATAGAGCTATCTGCTTTTCATTGAAATAATTACTTGGACATTTCAATTCCATGCTTTGGCCATTCAACTGCCTGCTGTGTAAATGTTGCAGCTGGTGGACCAACTGGCAATCTTATGTGGGCTTACTCAGTTATGGGGAGAATGACACTGACATTCCTCTTCAACCTGCAAGTAGACCTGGAGAGATTGATAACAGAAAGCTTGTTTTGGAGGAAACTAGCAGTGGCAGTGAAGATACAGAGCTCCAAAGAACCTTAAGAGAAGGGGAGGACTACACTTTGGTGCCACAAGATGTCTGGAGAAAACTATATGACTGGTATGCAGTTGCAACGGCACGTAATATATGTTTTTCTTTGTTTCTTTAGCCCTGTTTACTGCACTTTGTAGCAGGAACTTTGCTAGACCAATAATATCACCTCCGCCATCCTGCTTGTTGACATTAGTTGTTGCCTTTTATTTTTCTCTCGCCTGCGACTAGTAGTTTTGGACCACATTATGTAAATACTTCTGTATATGTATATCCCCACCATTTTTAGTGTTTGTTTGCTCCTTGATGGTGGGTTTGTAACCCATGCACATGCATGCACAATCAAGAAATGTATGTTGATCAGTTCCATCTTTGGAAGTTGCAACTAGTAGTAGGTATAGGTTGCAGATGTTTAATTTCTGATGCCAATGGAGTAATGAGAATGGGGGGTATATAAGGAGAAGGGCAAGAATGTTGTGCTACAATAACATGTATTTAGTGAAAAAAAGGGGTAAAAGTGCAGTGAGAAAGAACAAAATTTGGGAAGCTAGAACAACACATATTGGGAGCAGAAGAATACTTGACGCATCTCTACTTGACAGACAAATAAGTACTCCCTCTGTTTTTATTTAGTCTGCATATTAGGTTTGACCGAAGTCAAACTTTGCAAAGTTTGACCAAGTTTATAGAAAAATATATAAACATTTACCATAACAAATTTATATGATGTGAAAGTACATTCAATAATGAATCTAGTGGTATTGATTTTTTATTGTATATATTAATATTTTTGTTTATAAACTTAGTCAAAACTTACAAAGCTTGACTTTGACCAAAGCTAATATGCGGACTAAATAAAAACGGAGGGAGTAATGTTTTGTACGGTAACACGGTCTTTAAGAGGTAACTATAAATTTATACTGCTGGTTGATATTTATGAGAGAGAATAATAGTAGAGCCAACAGCTGGCTATATAAAACTGCCATGTCATCAAAAAGTCAGCCTTGTTAGAGGATCTCTAGCAGATTTTGCAAAAGCTCGCCGGCCCGTAAAATTCCTTCTGTTTTGCAGGATCTCTGTTCCGGCTGTTTTGCAGGATCTCGTTTTTTTGGCCCGAAAAGATCCGTTAAATGTAGCCCGGCCCGTAATTTTTTTACAGGCGGCCCGCATGTCCATCCCTCCGGCCCTATATGTACGGGGCCGGCCCTGTTTTAGGGTTAGCAAACCCTTTCCCCTCCGCCGCAATCCGCCCACTCTGCCGCTAGCCCTCCCCAACCCCGGCGACAAATCTTGCCGCATCTCCTCTGTTTTTTCTTCTCCTCAATGGCCGGTGGTGCTGGCGGGCGTGGCGGCCGAGGCGGGTCGCCTCTGCGCAAGCTCGCATGACACTATGCGGAGGCCAGCAGCTCCAGCCTGCCCGCCGTCGAGCCATGTTGCTCGAAGCAAGTGCGTGACGGTGGGCTGCTCTCCCGGCGGGTCGAGCCCTTGGGCCGGCTTCCACGAGCTCCACGAGCAACTCTTTCCGCATTTCCAGAGGTGCCGGGAGGCCGATGCGAGCTCGTCGCCTCGGAGAAAGCTTTGGCGGCCGGAGAAGAAGGTGCCGCCGACCGTCTCATCGCCCCCAAGGAGGTGCACGACCTTGCCAATGCGCTCTGCAAGACCGTCACCAAGTTCTACCTCGGCGTTGACGAGTGACCGGTGACTCTAGGTTTAATTTGTAGCGCGAAGTTTGTATTTCCTATGTATGCACTACCGTTGTGATGAACTATTTTCTAGCACGAAGATGTTTTTAAATATGCAGTATGAAATTTACGGGATCTGTTCCGCCGGAGCCTTTGCGTTCCCGGAAAATCGTTTTTTGGGGAATCCTAAAACGATTTTGCAGTACCGTTTTTAGCGGATCTGCTTGAGATTCTCTTAGTTACATTAATAGAGTTGGCTATTAGGTTAGTTTTTTCTTCACTTCTCTCTGTCATCGTCAGGGGTGTGTGGAAGTTAGCTATCCACGTGGCAGAACCATGACTAGGTTTTGAGACCTCAGGGCACTACCAATGCTTATATCTTAGCATGGTTTCATAGGTAAAAATCTGATGTGGCACTCTATGTATTGAGGAAAGATGGAACAACCATATATCTTAATCTAGATACACTACCTCTGTTCCGAATTATAATACTCCCTCTGTTCCATAATGTAGTGCCTATAGATTTTTGCAAAAGTCAAACATTACAAACTTTGACCATGTTTATAGCGAAAAGTAGGTACATCTAAAATACCAAATGCACATCATTGAATACATCATGAGTTATATTTTCGGAATGTACATGTTTGGTATTGTAGATGTAGGACCGTTTTCTCTATACACTTGGTCAAAGTTGGCAAAGTTTGACTTTCACAAAAATCTATAGGCACTACATTGTGGAATGGAGGGAGTATGTTTTTAATATTTCAGTATGGGCTACATACGGATCAAAATGAAGTGAACAAACACACTAAACCGAGTATATATACATTCGTTTCAGAAAAAAGCTAGAATATCTTATAATTCAGAACAAAGGGAGTAGATCTTAGCACCAAATCCAAGACATCTCATAACTTTCTCCCACAGAAGGCATTAAATGATTTTGTTTTAGATAGAACACGATATAGTGCAGTGGGACTACTTATATCTAAACATCTATCTAATGCCATTAGATATAGCTTAAGATAAAGTGCACTGGGACTGCCCTAATGGGTTTCAACTCTAGCCTACCCCAACTTGTTTGGGACTGAAGGGCTTTGTTTTTCTTTTCTTTCTCTTTCCTCCATTTAATATTTTTACCTAGAAGCACGTGTAGAGGTGGGCTCTTGCATGAGAGCCCACTCCTCTTTTATCTTGTCTGTGTCCTCCACATTGGCTAAAATGCCATGTAAGTGGACTTATAGCCGATGAGAGTGACAATGTTCTTGATATACTTATCAAGACAAATCTATCCTATGATTCTCAAGCTTCTAATTTTAATTTTAAATGTTTAAAAGGATATTGGCGGTCAAAGTTTAGTGTCCCTTGTTTGTTAACTGAGGAGTACTTAGATTATTTAATCTTCGGCATATCTGTTACTTATGAGGTGGATTGATATTTTCAGGTATAAAGGTGGACCAGAGATATCTAGGAAAGTGATATGTGAGGATCCAACTTCCAGGAGATACATAGTCGATGTCTATCCCCTTCATTTGACACTAATTGATGAAAGAGACAACTCTGCACGGACCATCAAACTAAGTAGGAAGGTGAATTGGAGCTAACATATATTCTTTTAAAATATGATGAGCATGTGTAACTATCTATCCACATACAAATTAAGGCTGTTATGATATCTTTATGACATGTGATAGATGATCTGCTGACCAGTAGATTACACTGCTATGTTGCATAACTTATTTGGCTAGTCGTAGTTGTAAACATCTTTTGTATTGTATGCATGAAGATAATACGTAAAACCCTGACTTTCTCCTTTGGGATGGTAGTGCCAAAAAAAAAAAAGAAAGAAAGAAAAAGAGGTGCAATTGGGCTGGTCTTTCTTCCCTTATTCCTCCTTTTGTTCTCTGGAACACTATCCCGGGTATTCATACTTGTTTGCTGTTGGTGAAGGCACAAATTTTTGTTACAAGACGATACTACATACTAATGTGGCATGTATTTTTTGTAACTATTTTGGATTGGAAGTGCATGAAATAAGATGAATTTTATGAGCAATTTTATTCTCAGTCATTTATTTTTTGACACCTGCATTCTGATGCTTCCAGGCCAAAGTTAGTGAGCTTTATAGATTGGTTTGCTCACTTTTGTCTGTGGAGCAGTCCAAGGTATACTCACTACCACCTATGTATCTCACATATTGTGCCTTGTATCTTCAGTAGAGCTGCAGCATTGGTCTGCTTGTACCATCCAGACTTTGATCCTTGTGTTTTAATGGTTCAGGTTCACATCTGGGATCATTACCAAAAGTTGAAGAACAAAAAGTTGACCAATCGCAATGAGACACTTGAGGAAGCTCAACTTCTGATGGATCAAGAGGTACCATGTTTCTTTTCATGCACTCCTTTCTTTGCTGAAACATTTGAAGGTTCCTGTTATTATCAGCAACAACATGGGTCCTGTTCATGGTCTGCTGTTGCACGTCACCTGTTTATAGATGAATATAGCATCCACAATCAAGTAGTGACAAACCATTAAGTTTGCTTCTCCTCTAACGTTTGTGCACATTTAGTATGCTATCATATGGTATAACTCCTTTTGTAACACTGGTATGAAGTTGCGAGATGAAAATCTGTTTTGAGTTTATTGGTGCTATATGTAAATGTAATAATTGGCTGGGTTGAAACTTACAACCCTTTCTATTTATGCAAGAATGCTTGTGGCCTTCTCAAATTATATACTCCCTCCGTCCCAAAATTCTTGTCTTAGATTTGTCTAGATACGGATTATCTAACACTAAAACATAACTAGATACATCCGTATTTAGACAAATGTAAGACAAGAATTTTGGGACGGAGGGAGTACTTCCGTTGTGCATGATTGCCCTGTGTTAACTACAGGCCGGTAACTTCTTTGCTATTTTCTCTAGCTTGGCTGAAATTCCTTCGTTCTTGCTTTATGCTTACAGATTCTCTTGGAGGTTAGTGCAGATGATATCTGGTCTTCCGATCATCGTACAAGATCTACCAGCAATGAATTAGCATTACTTCCACTGGAACCCACCACGTCATCATTCTCAATTGCTGGAGGCCCTAACTTTTCAAATGGCTATTCATCTGGAATTGGTTCCAGTCTTTCACAAGATAATAGCCTTAATCCTTTAGTAAGGGACACAGAAGATGGGTATAGTAATTTCAGCAATGGAACGAAAGATGACATCCATGGATTGACTGGGTTACATAACCTGGGTAATACATGCTTCATGAATAGCGCCATACAGTCCTTGGTCCATACGCCTCCACTGGTGGAGTATTTTTTGAAGGAGTACACTCAGGAGATAAACACGGAAAATCCGCTTGGGCTGCAGGTACGAGCTCATTTTTACCCACTTGGGGCACATGATGTTGTTATTCATGATATTTGAGGAATTTTAATGATGCAGGGTGAACTTGCAGTAGCATTTGCTGAACTACTGAGAAAACTTTGGACCGCTGGTCGCACTTCTGTACCTCCACGTGCATTTAAGTCAAAACTTTCTCGTTTTGCTCCTCAGTTTAGTGGATATAATCAGCATGATTCTCAGGTTTGTGTTGCTCAGAATGCATTGGTCCGCGTTGGTCCTTAAGATGTTTATGCTATTTCAACTTGGAAGAATTAAACACATTTATCCAAGTTTATTATAGTATTGGTTCTTTTTTATCGTGGAATACTATAATATACTTGGATAGTACTGTAGCATTTTTTTCTTTGGTGCATTTTCTAATGGATCTAACGATTTTCTTGTACGGCTAGGTATCTCATTTTGTGTCATTTTGTAGATATTAGAAGATATCTTCTTCTGTTTTAGATTTACAAAGATTCTAATTCATGATGCCCTGTTTATTTTTCTTTCGTTTTTGAGATGTGATATCCTATCTTCTGTGCAAAGTATATTTGCTTAACAACCTTTTCTCTGCTTTGATCAAGCTTGCATCCATATGGCATCGGTACCATATTGCCCTTTTGATTACTTGGTATCATTTGTGACCCTCAGTTCCTGAAGCATTGACTATATGATCTCAGTTCTGCCTATCTGAAATACATGTCTTCCATCTCCACAGCTTGTTTCGTTCATACCCATTTACTGTCATTGCCTTCTCTTTTGTAATTGTTATTACTCACTTGGTTTAAAGATATGAAATACCAGGTGCATGTTAAATATATGGCGGATTTTATAATCTTATGCAAAGTTTGTTGCTCCCTCTATACCCCTAATATGTACCCTGCTTTATTTTGTATTATCTACATGCATGCGTTGTTAGTTCTTTAGACATAGCAATAGTGGTAGCTTAGCCACTTCTGTTTTTGGCAGAATAGGTTAGCCGCAATCTTGTCTCATTAGTATAAGTGCAAAGCAGAATGCACCCTATATTTCGTATGGAGTATAATCTCCTTCCACAGTTAAATTGATATTCTTCGATGTATGCTTCTATTCTATTTCACTCGGCCACAACTCAGTGTCTGTTACCCATTTGTTGAGATCTACTTCCCTGTTTACTTTTTTTATATATACTATGCTCTTTGTAAGTAAGAGCATTGTTTCTTTTGAATGTGTCCATCACTAAGTTTTCAATGGTTTTAGATGTTATGTCACTAGTAATCTTGCATGCACAGTGTTTGCCTATAAATCAGGTCAAACTTATTACACGCACAAAAAAAATTAGAAAAATCACAAATCACAATACACCATCAAAAAATTGGAAAACATTTCTACAAAATTACAGGCGGAATGCATGATGTGAAATTATCTAGTTGCACACATAAAAGATAGAAAGTTTACACATAATTTTCCTATCCAATATCATGCCAATTCTATCATACAAAGTCAATTTAACCAAACAATGAGAAGTTACTCCAGGATCGTTATTATTCATCTTGCTACTGAGGTTAGCATATAGTAGTATTTTCAAGTTTCACTCATGTCACATCAAGATGCAATTCACTCCATCTTACCACTGCCCGGTAATGCACATAGCGTATTTAGGCTAATTTGGAAACATAGTAAGTAAAACTTTACGTTCAGAAGATGCAAGGCAAATGGTTAAGAGTCATATATCGTAACATTCAGGAGCGAAATACCTAATTATATGATTGCAGACAACATTCAGGAGCAAACATCTCAGTTTCCTGCACAGATAACAAAGCAAACAAATGGCAAATGATTTCATCAACCACATTGTTGCTCCGTAGAAAAAGTTTTTCCTTTATACTTTTCAACATTTTCTGTCTTTTCTTATTTAGCTATAACTCTATTCCTCGATAGGCGTTGATCTCATCCCTTAGTCCACTAGAGATAATTATAGTAGTTTACTTTGTAAGGGTATCTATTTAGATATTAAAGAGATTGGTCTAGTTAGGAAGATGAAGATATGATTTGGTACGAAACTCAAGATTATATTCTTAGGCATCAAGTCGAGTCTTCCCTGTAAAAGGGACATGATGTACCCCATATGGATTATCCAACAAATGAGAATAAACTAGTAAAGATGTAATCTATGCCCCCAACCTTCTCCCTCTCATCCTCAGCACCATGGCACACCAACCTTCACTCCTCGGAGCTGTACCCCCAACCTTGTCACATTCATCGGTCTCAGGACCGGTACAAATCCTTGCATGTGGCACACTTGTACATATCGACCTGCATTCTGTTTTTGTTTTGCTACATTTTGTGAAACATTTAAATATACCCTTTTTCTTATGTAAGAATTGCCTCTCTTTTCTTCAGGAGTTGCTTGCATTTCTGTTGGATGGTCTGCATGAAGATCTCAATCGCGTGAAGAAGAAACCATATATTGAAGCAAAGGATGCTGATGATCGTCCTGATGAAGAATTTGCTGAAGAATGCTGGAATTACCATAAAGCTCGAAATGACTCCATAATAGTAGATAAGTTCCAGGTAAGTAATTTTTAGACTTGAATGATCAGATAATCATGCTTACCTGGAGAAACTATTCTGTTTGAATCCTACTTTATTTTGAATCCTTTTCAAATTATTCGATGCCTTTTACTGTTATTTAGGTATTTTATAATAATGGGAGATTGGGAGCTCATCAAAGCTAAGTTAACTATAATCGGACGTACTAGTGAAAGTTAACCACTGCTAGATGACACAAGGAACTTGTCCATGCTGTAACCGACGCTGTTGATGTTATTTTCTCATATACTACTTCTGGATTTTATGTGTTTATAGATATAGTTTGCAGAATGTATGAAATTTCAGTTTTCATTCAACAAGAAAGCCCATCTATATTTATCACATGATGTTTATCATATTTGTGGCTGCTGATCCTAAAGACTGCATTGTTCTTTGTCTGGGTATTATTAGTTGTCAATGGGAGAATCAAAGTTGCCAGCACGGTGTTAGGCTACATCGTAGGTTGAATTGGGCTAGGATTGTGATCTTCTAGTTTGATTATTGACTGTTAAGAGTTGCACCGTTGGTTTCTAAACCTGCATAGATGGTTCAAGTAGGTCCCTCAACTTGATATTTAGGTCCTGCAGTGTCAGAAAACTTGTTTTGCTTGTTGGCATTGATTATATCTGGGAAGTGGTACTGAATACTAATTGGGTGACTTGCTCTTATGGAGATAGTAGTAGGTGAACCTAAGAGAAAGCAATCACAGCGATCTGCCGTCCTGCAGCCTATCTGATGGCCAAGAATAGATAAAAGTTGCCCTGCAGTTGCTTACCTTGTTGCTCCTCACAATGTGACACAAAAGTACATGACCCATCCTATGAGTAGGTCTGATAGAAATAGAAAATTTGGTTTATTTGCAAATTTGGTTAGTGACAAATGCTTACCGAAAATGGCAGCATAAAACAACACTGAAAATTTGGTTAACCGACTAATTTGGTTCGGTTTTCAGTTCGTACCTAATGCGTTGTTCGATAATTTGCGTTATATCCACCATGAAGCTGTGTGCCTTTCACCACACACACCTCTCCCTCATATAGGCCAGGTCTCTGCCCCCTTCTGATTAGCTAGACGAGGTGGGACTAATTTCTCCTGCAGCTGCACACTTTACCAAGAATGCCAAATATTGCGTTATGTTTTGATGTAGGGTGGAACTCTATGGTGTCGATCTTCCATGATTTGGAGGGGAAACGGGGAAGAACACGAAGAATAGAAGGGGGAATTCACTCAAATAGACAAGACAGAATCGCACATGTGCTATACACACGGAGAGATACACGATCCAAAGTCAACAAGGGAGGATACAATCGGTAGCTAGTTCATTACATAGAGGTCTTGATCTCCATGGGAGTATGTAAGTGGCTGAGCAAAGCTCTATCTCTAATGAGCTAATCCTTTCCTAACCCTAGATGGAGGGTGGAGAGGTCTATATATAGTGCTAGTACAAGTTGGGGCGAGTTGGAGGGACAGGTGCCGGATGTCCGGACTGGGGCTTTGGGACGGGCCGGATGTTCGGGCTGGCTCGGGCTTCCGGTGCTGTAGGGTTTGGCCGGATTTCCGGGCGCGGGCCGGATGTCCGGGCCCTGAAGCTGGTGTTCGGCTGGACTGCGGTGGGGGGTGAAGTCGCCAGGGGCCGGATGTCCGGGTCCTGTAGCATCTTGATGGTTCTCCTTCTTGAGTCTCGATGTCCTTGCACTTGGGGACTTGTCCATCATCATGAGTGTCTCTGAGAGGGTCCTCTTGGTACCACATAGCATTCCGGATTTAGGAAGTAGCCATGTCTCACGTGGGTCATATGGAATGTCACTAAGGAGAGATGTCACCTCGGTCTCGAGAGCTCTTGCACGTGCTCGTGTCCGCATCATGTTTGGTTTGGGTCTTCCTGCAGCTGGTTGGCTTGTAGGAGAGGCAGGCTTTTGGACGTACGTTTCTAGTTCGGATAATTGAGACAAAATACCAAACTGACCCAATTTAACTCGGTTATTGACAGTAACAACTGAATATATTAGTGCCAATGATACAAACCGAAAGAGCGTTTTTTGTTGTTGTCGGTGTCGGTTCGGTTTCTGGTTTAGCGGTTTTTATTCCCACCCTTGTGATCACCTTCTAAGTTTGCGGAACATCCAAGAGACCCTAGGTTCCAGGCATTCACCATGTTGTTGGGTGGAGATGCTTCGAGGTCAATTGGTTTCTCTTGATACTCTAATTATCATTGTTAAGTACTATATTATATCTCCTCTTCCTATCAGATCGGTCTTTTGGGATGGATGGTCAGATGACTATATCGTAACATGGTATCAGACCTGAGGTCTTTTGGTTAAAGTCTCGTTCCCCAATCACCAATCATTTATCCACGCCCACGTCGGGCGTGGGGGAAGGTGCTGATCATTCCGTATCCACATCGGATGTGTGTGTGTGTGTGTGGGGGGGGGGGGGGGTAGGTGGGGTGGGGGGGGGTGTTAAGTATATTATATCTCCTCTTAATATCATATCGGTCTTTTGGGACATTGGTATCATAGCTGAGATCTTGGGTTCAAGTCTCGATGCCCGCATTTTCCCCAATCATTTATCCACGCCAACGTTGGGCATTGGTGGACGTGTTGATCATTCCATATCCACATCGGATGTGAGGGGGAGGGGGTGGGGTGGGGGGTTAAGTATACTAGAGGATACATGGCGCGTTGTTGCAGGAATTGGTTGACAAAATATTGGGTTGATAACATGAGAACAAAAATTTAAATACATTTGACATGTTGTATTTGATTATGTAGAGTTGCAAAATCTTTGTTGAATATAAGTAGAATATAATTGAATGGAGAACATTATTCCATGCATGATTGAATGTTGTGGTGGGTCTTTCTCCATGCATGGTTTGCATGCTAAGGTGGGCCTTATTCCGTTCATAATTGTATGATGAGGTGGCATGCTTGCATGTTGACATAAATAAGTTAGTGGGGATCACTCTCTTATGTATATAGGATTATATCTCCTCTTCCTATCAGATCAGTCTTCTGGGATAGATTGTTAGATGGCCATATCTTAACATTGGTATCAGAGAGCTGAGGTCTTGGGTTCAAGTCTCGGTCCCCGTATCTCCCCCAAGCATTTATCCACGTCGGGCGTGGGCCGAGGTGTTGATCATGCCATATCCGCATCGGATGCGAGGGGATTGGGGGGGGGGGGTGATGGTGTTTAGTATATTATATCTCCTCTTCCTATTAGATCGGTCTTTTGGGATTGATGGTTAGATGACTATTAACATGGCATCAGAGCTGTGGTCTGGTTAGGAGACTTTAGATCTCATAATAAAACAAAAAAGAGAAAAACCCATTGTTGAACATGGCAAAGTTGCTGCTCTTGTTCAGGAACATGGTGGCCATGGTTTGGTGGGTGGCATTTAGATGAGGCTGGTGGAACAATGGCAGCTGGCTTCACAATGTAGAGGTGTTAAGCATATGAGAGTGATGTTTTTGTCTCCAGGTGTTGGTTCAAAACTTCAAATGTTCCAAGGAGAGGAGGGAAAATGTGCGCTACATCAGCCAGTAAAATTTTCTATAGACCTCACTTGACCAGTCTGTTCAATATAGAGGACCTAAATGCCTAGTTAGCAAGTCTAGGGATCTACTCGAACCATCCATGTAAATTTAGGGGCACACACTGATATTAATAACTCTGTAAAGATTGTAAGTACTGGTGTTCTCTAGAGATAGAGAACAAAAATAAAGCTAACTATAATATTTAAATTAGTGCTCTTTGTTTGAATTATGTGTCGGTTATCTTACAATTTTTTTTCTTCATATGCGGGGACTGTCTACCAACAAGTTGTTTTTTGTTCATGTTCTCTGCCATAACTATAATTTCTTTGTTTGATGTTTCAGGGGCAATACAAGTCCACCTTAGTCTGTCCAGAATGCAACAAAATCTCTGTTACCTTTGACCCATTCATGTATTTATCGCTACCATTACCCTCAACTGTTACTCGAATGATGACTGTGACCGTATTTAGTGGTACTGGGGATTCTCTTCCCATGCCTTACACTGTTACAGTACCGAAAAATGGAGTTTGCAGAGATCTTTGTAAAGCCCTGAGTGATGCGTGCTGCTTAAAAGAGTCTGAGACGTTGTTACTTGGAGAGGTAAAATACTTGTCATGTTTTACTTGCCTAGTCATTCGTGAAACTCGAGTGTAGGTTTTTTCAGCAAATAACTAACTAAAGGTTACTGACATTTATCAGGTATATGATTATCGGATATACCGTTATTTCAGTCCATTGGAGCTACTTCATATTATAAAAGATGGTGATCAGCTTGTTGCTTATAAGCTTCCTGCTGGCCATGAAAAACTTTTGAGGATTGAGATCCTACATCGGAATGTGGATAGGTGAGTCATGCGAATGTTATTTTTTTTCATATCTTAGGCTCAGTTTTTGGTTTTTGTGGTGTGCTGCCCCAAATGCTGGAATGTAGCAACTTAATTGACTTCTGCTAAATTCTAGTAAGTTTTTTTCTTACACCTAAAAAATACGCTTGCAAGTTCCAAATAACTGCTATATCTATATAGAAACACATACGTGCATTTAGAGAGGCATCACTATGCCAAACAGAGCCCTTCTATCATTTTCCTCGTGATATTTGTTACTCCCTCCATACCAAAATAAGTGTCGCTGATTTAGTACAAAGTTGTAATGTTGTACTAAATCAGCGATACTTATTTTGGGACAGAGGGAGTATAAGACACTTGAGAGTTAAGTGGCCCTACTCTGCATCCATTGCATAGATGTGTTGATTACAATGATCGCACCATTTTCGAAATAACAACAAAGCGTTTTATCCCAAGCAAAACATTAAAAACCCAAAAAGGAAGAGAGAATGTACAAGTAAACAAAGTGAAGGAAAGCAAATTAAGGTTCATGTATCATTGATTTCCATATAGTCCTATCAAGCTCCAAATCCCTGGGCACATTCCAATCCTTTGGCCTAATTTGGTTGCATGTGGAAAGCACCCCAGGGCTCCAATCCTCCACCGGGGGATTGCCAAGGCCATCGGGGATCCTCTCCTCCTACCACGGGCAGATCATCATGGCAGTTTGGAAGACAGGGTAGAGGGGAGAAGATCACGTTGAGATAAAAAAAACGCTATGCGTAGCGCTCAGGTAGTCGCTGGAGGAGATCGCTAGATGCAACCGCGTGAGCCGTGGCTTTTCTCCTTGAGCTATCTAGGCGTGGATCTCTCGCCCGGGGAAAGGAAGGGGATTGGGGCAGAATATCCCCAGCGAACGAGCGACCAAACGTCCTCGTGGTTTTCCGGCTGAGTTTGCCTCGTGGGCTCTGTGCCCTGGTATTTGACGGGGATCCCCCGGGGTTCACGGGCTACCAAACTAGCCCTTCAAGTCTCTTTTTACCATATCGGTCGCCCCCTACCCCCCTAGTATTCTTGCTACTCTTTAGACTACCACTATTCTTTCACTAGTGCTTCTGCTGCCCGCTGATTTATATATGTCTTAACCACCTTCTCTTTAATCGGTGCCATCCCTACCTTATCACGTATTTCGTCATTCCTAATTCGGTCCTTTATTATATGGCCACACATCCACCTTAGCATGCACATTGTTGGGTACGTTTGTTTCTTAGTAAGGCTAACACTCTTGCTCCATATAGCATCTCAGGTCTGATAGCCGTCCTATAGAACTTTTGAGCTTTTGTGGGACCTTGCCATGGAGGGTGTCAGATGCTTGCCGCCACTTCATCCAACCCGCTTTGATTCTATGGCTAACATCCTCATCGATACCACCGTTGCTTTGTAGCGTTGATCCTAAAAGGATTCATAAATGTTATACGTATCAGAATTGGGTCTTCTAAAAGGAAAAATATTGGATTCAACCGACTGATTTGCTGCTCGCATCTGCCATGTGCTGGGCCGTTCGATCGCAAGCAGTACGGCCGCATGAAAACTTAGGTGCATGTGCGTGATCCCTACTAGTACAGTACCTTCTACTAATACATAATTTGGCTTTTTTAATACTTCTAGTTCTATGGTCGGAGCACAGTGGCTGGCATGCTGTCGTACCTTCCTAGCTTATGAGGTGTGCTTTCTTCTCGCGCCAAGCCAATGCGCCAGCCCGCTGATGTGCTTTTTCCTTGGTGCTACTGCACTGTCGTCGCTGCTGCTCGCCAGCGTCGCCACCCAGTCCAGCGCTGCCCTCGCAATAGCGACAACGTCCTTTCTGTCAGAGGAGTTTGCAGCACCGGGGACCTCTACAACAACAGATAATGTTGCGAATAACCGGCGAGCTCGCGGCGCCGTCCCCGTCCCCGCAATCATCCTATGGCTTATGGAAAACACTTGTAAATAGCCTGCTCATAACTCGGCATGGGTTGGCTGTCTTCATGTCCTTCAGGTCCGATTTTGATTGGATGGTCCCCAGTGCAACTCCCTTCCAGGCGCAAGAAGCGAGTCTTTTCCCGAGTGCAGTGCGGGTCATGTTACAACCAGCGAGCACATGACTCATTGCGAATGGATGACCTTACCCGAGAGCAACATGACTCCTGTTGTAAACGGGGTTATGGTGTGGAGGACTTTTTTCTGAAGCAACACGTGTCATGTTGCAAAGACTTTGCAACATGGCTCATGTTGCAAACGGGTGTCGTGCCGTCGGGGTGTGGATGACTTTTAGCCAAAATAACATGAGTCCTGTTGCAACCTGCGAGTGCAACATGGCTCATGTTGTAAACTGAGGTTAGGGTGTGGAGGGCTTTTTTCCAAAGCAACACAGGTCATTGTGCAACCTAGAGTGCAAAATGGCTAATGTTGCAAACAGGATCAGGGTGTGGATGATTTTTCCGTCTGCAACCTATGAGCGCAACATGGCTCATGTTGCAAATGGGGGTCAGGGTGTGGAGATTTTTTTTTCTGAACACAACACTGGTCAAGTTGCAACCTACAAACATAACATGGTTTATGTCCCAAACGGGTCAAGACCAGGGTGGATGCCCATGAATGTTTTCCTGAGCGCAACATGGGTCATGTTGCATCCAGCAGCGCAACACGGCGGGTCACAATGAATGACTGAAGCAACCACTTTAGACGGTTGTCGCGCATGGGATCCAACGACTCTGGAGGCGTCTGATCCGATCGCGCATGTCTTGTCCGCCGCTCCGATGGTAATGATTTTTGTTGACATGTTGTAAACTTGTACTTGCGTTTGCTGCAAATACATGGGTGAATGTTGCAAGTGTTTGACTACTTCATATGTTGGATGTTTTTCTTGTCAATGGTTCAAATCACCTGGATGATCCACGCGCAACGTCCATCAGGCATTGATGCAAGCTAGTCGCAACATATTACAGTCATAATTGTTGCAAGTGGGACGATGAGGTGTCAAGGACGATCGCCCATTGCTGCAAGACAAAAGGACGCCTGTACTAGAGTGGTGCTGTTGTTGCAAGACGACCGTCTCTATATTTTTCTACTGCAAAGATATATATTATCTCTATTTTGTTGCATACGTTTCTATGAACGTTGACGACAAAGATAGGCTCTAGGGGCCATGCAGCATGAGCATGAATGGCTTGATACGTAACTAAAATCTGGATTGTGTGAGGCTGCTACAATATGAGCAGCTAGCTACGACCTGTAGTTGCTGTACAGAACATACATTAAACTAGTATTGTGGGGTCCTGATGCCCACTTGATTTGTGAAACGGTGCGTCCCTGGCCTCAGCACCGCACAGCGGCTGCCAAAACGGTGCTCCGGTTTGACTGATCAAATAATCATATGGCTTACAAATTGATCGAGTGGCCATCGAGCCAGCTGATCCCGTATGAGTATCAGCCGGCTGATCCTGTGTGAGTATCAGCCGGCTGATGCTGGTGCTCGCCCTTCTAAAATGCCTACATGCGGCTGGAGGCTGACAACAGTGTTGATTGTGCTTTCAGTCTCTTATGGCCAAAAGACGTGTGGAGTCTTTACATTATGGTAGACTTACCGTACGGCTGCATATTTAGAATGGGGTTATGCACCGATACGGATACGGGTATCAGTATCGGGCCAATACGGATACGTAAATTCGTCATTTTCAAAAAGTGCCAATACGGATACGTTGTAGGTACTCAAGCCATCTGGAGGAGATGAGAATGATAGATCTTCAGAGATCAGAGAAGAAAGAAGAGGAGATGAGCTTGGCTGGGCAGTAGAAATGGAGAAGAGAAGTGTCCATACATGGCTGTTGCGTGAGAGGGGACATTGGTGAGTAGGAGGAGGAGCTCGTCGCCGGCTAGCCGCCACTGCTGCTGGCCCTGGGACCTGGGTGAGCAACTGCTGGCACACAGCCGCCGCCTGGTCTGAGTATGGGAGGGAGGAAAGACGCTGTGAGGGAAATGATGGGGGCATCGGGGCACTAGGGTTGCTGGTTGCTTCTTAACTGGGCTGAGCGGGCTCTTACGTGGGCTGGAAAAGTATCCAAAACGTACTGGCGAAGTATCCTTAGAGTATCGTAATTGTTTTAAATCATTTATTCTCAGATACTCCAGCGATACGTATCGGGGGCGTATCGGAGGAGTATCGATATCGGATACGGTATCCGATACGGATTCGCTGGTCGGCTGAAGTATCCGTGCATTCGAGGGGGTTAGGAAGATTGAGATGTGGAAGGGGTCAAAAGATGTGGAGGGGGTGGCAGCACTCCGATCTAACTCTGCAGTAGAGAGCACGAGATTGAGAGTGGACGGGTCATATTCTTCTACATTTTGTTATCATGAATGACATTATGATTTACGATCTGCCACAGTAAATGTTTTTTTAATGGTTTAAACTTTGTGCTACACCACTGTACTTGATAGATTTTTCCTTCTGTAGTACTCCGATCCAAATAAAGTGTCGTGGCTTTAGTTCAAATTTGAAGGGAGTACAATTTTATGCATTATTTTTACTTGCAGATAGCACAGAAAACTGAGATCACCTATACCTCATTTTATGTCTCATCTTCTTTGATGCTATATTTTTTTTAATAATTCTGTTAGTATGGATGTGAGAATTACTTTCCAAATTAGGCTTATGTTGGTATGTTCTTGTTAATTCACCCAGATTTACTCCAGAGCCCCAGTTTAATGCTCGGAAGCTCATTGGAAGCCCTCTTGTGACTTGTATTCCCAATGACTCAACAAGAAAAGCTGATATTTATGCGGCTGTCTCTGCGGTTCTGGCTCCATTTGTACGAGCAAAAGTGCATGCTCCAGGTGAGTCTCTGTTGAATGGCAGCAGGCCAAGTCTGGATGGTATTGTACTAAGGGATAATGGAGCCTCATGTGAGAAGGGTCTTTCTACGTCAAATGTGGATGAAGCAACGAGTGATGCTGAGTTTTTGCCGTTTAAGCTTTACTTGAGTGATGATAAAGGTCATATAAGAAATCCTGTAGAAGAAGATTCTGATCACGTTTTTGGTTTGCCCATGAGGCTATTGATGGGTTGGTCTGATAAAGAACATGAAATATATAACCTTAAATACATGGATGATCTTCCTGATGTTTTCAAGCCAGGATTCATGTCAAAGAAAACACGGCAAGAAGCAGTCAACTTATTTTCATGCTTGGATGCTTTTCTGAAGGACGAACCTCTAGGCCCTGATGACATGTGGTTAGTATTTTTTTCTTTTGACTAGTCCAGCTATTGGTACCAACTTTCTTCAGTCTGATGGCTTCCACTGGTGCCTTGCCTATCTGCAACAGGTACTGTCCTTGCTGCAAGGAGCACAGACAGGCTAGCAAGAAACTCGACTTGTGGAGGTTGCCTGAGATATTGGTGGTCCACTTAAAGAGGTTTTCATACAGCCGTTATATGAAAAATAAGCTTGATACCTTTGTGAACTTTCCAATCCATGATCTTGATATGACCAAGTACGCAAAGCACACATCAGGAGGCGACCAGCCCCACATCTATGAACTCTATGCGGTGATAAATCATTATGGTGGTTTGGGAGGTGGTCACTATTCTGCCTATGCGAAGGTGCTTGGCCCATCTTTTGTGCTATATTGTTATCCATCAATGTCTTGCATACCATTTGTAGAATCACCTGTGGGTTGCCTGAAATTCATTTGCTGTCCATTTTACACTTGCAGTTAATAGAAGAAGATAGCTGGTATCACTTCGATGATAGTCATGTCTCCACTGTCAATGAAGAGGAAACAAGGACATCTGCTGCTTATCTGCTCTTCTATCGACGTGTTGATGGCAATTCCTGTGCAATGTCTGATGTTGTTCCAGTCGACACCCATATGGTTGATTCACTTGAGGCATAGATTTAAGTCCGAACATCAGTATCATGTGGTTTTGTGGCACTTATGGGCTCGTTCTATGAATATTGTTTGACTGCAATTTTGCTGGTTTTGGGGCACTATTGGTGTATGGCAGGTCGTTGCACAATTGAAGGTTAGGGTTTCCAGTATCTCCAGTCTTGTCGGTTTAAAAGTAGGATTCATTTTGACAAGTAAACTCTGAAGTGTAGCTGGCTACAGCCTACAGGTAGTATGTCGAAGTAACTTCTGAGGATGCGTTGTTGGCTTGTGTGATATATACTGTCACTATTGGTGTCGATGAGGTTGGTAAACTGGTAATATATCCAGCTGAATGGAAACTATTGAAACTGATATGCTGTATGTAACTTAATCTTCTAAAAAATTCGTCTAGTAACTTCCAGACAATGAGTGTGAAGAATGGTTTTGTTCTCGGACCTTTTCTCTCCCCAAGAGTGCATAAGGGTCTTAACATAGTTTTAATATGAATGAAGGTCTCATTTAAGGCACTAATGAGGCTGCTAAGGGCGTGTTCTGGAGTGCTCAAGCTGCCAGCTTCAGAGCTGGGCTGAACTGTCACATCCCTAGTTCTGGTATGACCAAGGCTAGCTTTCATGTGCATGTTTAAATTTTCAAATAAATTTGAATTGGGGATATGGGAAAGCCTCATAAATCATTCTAAAAATGATCAAGATAAAAATTGCTTCAAATAGGTTCAAGAAAATGTTCCTGTTTTCCTATGAAAATATTGGACAGAGGTAAAATTCAAACCAATAATTTAGGAGACAGAAATAATTATTTTTGGCCATTTGAGTTAATCCAATAATTATTTGCATTGGATTTATATTTGCTATATATTTAATATGATCCAATAATTCTGGAAAATGGTGAGTGGCTCTGAATATATTATATCTAGCCACATGATAATTTTCAGAATCTAAAAAAAAGATTTGGTTTATGAACTAAATCAAAACAGAAATAAATAAATAGAAAACAAAAACAGAAAGGGAAAAACAGAGAAAGAGAGAGTTTACCTGGCAGCCCACTTACCCGGCCCAACTCCTCCAGCCGGCCCAGCCTACCTGGCTCTGCCAGTCGTCCTCAACCTCGTGCCAGAGGGCACGAGGGCGTGTGGCCGCCGCCCGCGCGTACGCGCCGTGCTACCTCCTGGTTGACTGCTTCCCCTGGCCTTCTGTAACGTCGCCACGCACACCCCCACTGCACCTCTCCCCTCTCTCCCCTGGACCTTTCCCCTCCTCTGCTCTCCGCGCGACACCATCGAACACACCCGCCGCCGCCGACGAGCACCACCACGGCCATTGGCCTCCACACGCCTCTCCGACGCGCCAAGAAGCTCCGCCGCCGACCTCTACACCGTCTCCGCCAAGCCACACGAGCGGACGCGCCCTGCAGCGGCTTCCCCGACCTCTTCTTCGAGCTTTGGCCGTCGAGATCGCCACCGCCGTTCCGCCTGCTCCAACTCTTCCCGAGCTCGCCGTCGGCGCCATAGGATCCGTTGTGAGCTCCTATTCGTTTTTCCCTTGCTCTAACCGTCTCCCGCGTACCCTAGCGGCATCCCCGAGAGCTCCGAGCTCCGGCCGCCGCCATGGCCGGCGAGCTCCGCGCTCCCGAGCTCCCGCACTTGCGTTCGTTGCACCGGAGTGCTCCTGGTGACCCTAGGAACCCGTAGAGCCCCTCAGATGATCTCGCCGTGCCGTGTAACACCGAACCTGACCCCATCCGAACTCCGGCCGGCGCCGTTTTGGACGCCGCCGTCGATCCTAACCACCGCAGCTCCGGCCACCACCACCGGTCGACGCAGCTCGCTCCCAGGAGCACGTAGGAGCAAACCCTGCCTCAAACGATGCATCATAGGGGTTTTCCGAAGCACCCTGCTGCCGCGGCACCTCGCCGGCGGCTTAACTCCGGCCGTGCTGACGTGGCACCATTAGGTTATGTGCTAATCCTGTTTAGTTAGTGCCCTCTGTCGATGACATGTGGGTCCTAGAACCTAATTAGGTTAGTCTAATTTTCATGTTTAGATTAGTGATAATCTATGTGGATCCCACGTGTCAGCTTTGACTTTGGTCAAGTCAGCGTTGACCGGTCCCACGTGTCATCCACCCAACCAGCCCTGAGACACTGACGCGTGGGTCCTAGCCGTCAGGTTTGACCTGGTCTGGCGTTGTTGACCTACTGACGTCATGCTGACGCAATAAGTCATTTCTGGATTTAGTTTAAATTAGAATAACCAGGAAATTACAGAAAATGACTTAAACTTCCAAAATTCACAGAAAATAAACCGTACTCCAAATGAAATAAATTATATATGAAATATGATCAGAAAAATCCAATCTATCCATTTATGCTATTTCCATGCATGTTTGAGCAACTTATGCCTGCTGATTAGGTCAAATCAAATGTTGGCATTTAAATAATCACACATGGAGTTTGAATTTGAACCTTTGGCTCAAACCAACTTCATTTAAATCATTGCTAGTTGCATTAGCTCAAATCACAGCATATTGCCATGTCATTATCATGCATCATATTGTGCATTGCATTGATTGTGTTCCTTCTCTGTTGCCGGTGGTTGCCCCCTCCCGATAGACGTGTTCCGACGATGAGTTCGATGACACCGATGAAGAGCTATACTATCTTCAGAAGTGCCAGGAAAGCAAAACCCCCTTGTTCATTCCGATACAATCCCAATCTCTCGCTCCTGCTCTCTTTTACTGCATTAGGACAACAGCGATTCAACTGTTACATGCTGCGGCAGTTGAACCCCTTTTCCTCTGCATGACCTGTCATTGCCACAGTAAATAGATGAAACCCACTAGCATGAGTAGGAGTTGTTTGAGCCTTGATGTGCCTACTCATTCGTGCTTGTTTGTCATGCCTGCTACTGCTTAGAGTTGAGTCAGGTCTGATTCATCAGGGATGAATTGGAATGTGGTGAACATGTCCTACTGTTGAGAGCTAAGTGTGTGGACACGATTTGGTAAAGGTAGCGGTGAGAGGCCATGTAGGAGTACATGGTGGGTTGTCTCACTGCAGCCGTCCTCAGGAACTGAGTTCTGTGTTTGTGATCCATGAACAGTTACTACCACGCATTGGAATGCTTAAGTGCCCCTCTCGACTTATTAATCAACCTGATCTCTGTCCAGGAGTTGCAACTAGTTTCTGGTGTTTGTAGGTAGTGTTAGTAGTCTACCAAGTGGCGCCCGATACAGGTGGGCTTGGGACAGACTAGGCACAGTGGCACAATGTACCAAGTGGCACCCGGATGGTGGGCTTGGGAACCCTGCTCACATCGTTTGGGGCCGTGAGCGATACCCCGACCGGATCTCCTTGCGGATGGAACCCGAATAGGCGATAAACCTGGACTAGAGACTTGTGTGGTTAGTCAGGTCGTGGCTGACTCCCTCGCCAGGCTTCTGCTTGAAGGTTGCCGAGATACACGATGTGTACATGGTGGTAAGTGGCGAGAGCGTGTGTGAAGAAGTACACCCCTGCAGGGTTAACATCATCTATTCGAATAGCTGTGTCCACGGTAAAGGACTTCTGGGTTGCCTGTACAGTTCATAGACAAGTGAAAGTGGATACTCTAAAACTCGCAAGATAAGCATGAGTGCTATGGATGGCCTTCTCGTAGGGAGACGGAAGCGGATCCATAGTGGTGTATTGATATGGTGAATATGTGGACTCGTGTGCGCCACCTCAAAAGAGTTACTTGCAGTCGTAGTTCAGGATAGCCACCGAGTCAAAGGTGGCTTGCTGCAGTTAAACTCCACCACCCCTTTGTTGATACCGATGCATATGTAGATAGTTCTGATGTAAGTCTTGCTGGGTACATTTGTACTCACGTTTGCTTATTTTATGTTTTGCAGAGAGACTTCAGTCTCGCTAGTAGTTCCACGTGGACTTCGACGTTTAGCTTGTTACCTCAGCTGTGATCTTGTACCCTCGGTGGGTGGGGGGGGGGGGTCTTGTAGATAGTCAGGCTTCTCAGCGTTTTTCATTTGTAGGTGTCTGTACTCAGACAAGTTAAGCTTCCGCATGTGCTTGTTGCTTGTATGCTCTGTATGTGGGGTCATGAGACCCATGTTTGTAATACTTGGCTCCTCGGAGCCTAATGAATAAATACTCTGAGTCGTAGAGTCTTGTTGTGATGCCATGTTGTATTTGCACATATCGAGCATATTGTGTGTATGATTGAAATGCTTGGTATGTGTGGGATCCGACAACCTAGTTGTCTATCCTTGGTAGCCTCTCTTATGGGGAAATGTAGTCTGGTGCTTCCACTGAGCCATGGTAGTCTGCTACAGCCCGGTTTACCGGAGTCCTGCTAGCCCAGCACTACTGCTCCGGAACACTTGACTGACCGGCATGTGATTCACTTCGTTCCTGTGTCTGTCCCTTCGGGGAAATGTCACGCGGTGACATCCAGAGTCATCCCTAGCCTGCTATAGCCCAGTTCACCGGAGTCCTTTTAGCCCAGTGCTACCGCCCGGATTCGCACGCTGCTGATCGACATGCTCGATGTTGATTCATGTATGCCTGTCCTCGTAAGTTAGTGCCACTTTGGGTTCATGACTAGTCATGTCGGCCCGGGTTCTCTGTCATATGGATGCTAGCGACACTATCATATACGTGAGCCAAAAGACGCAAACGATCCCGGGCCATGGTAAGGTGACACCCGTGGGAATACCGTGCGTGAGGTCGCAAAGTGATATGAGGTGTTACCGGCTAGATCGATGTGACTTGGAATCGGGGTCCCGACAGCTTTGGTATCAGAGCCTGACTGCCTGTAGGATTACCAAGCCAAACTGGTCGAAGTTGAGTCTAGAAATGCTTTAGTTATGTAAGGAAATTGATTGGGGAAGGGAATGTAAGGCTGTTTTTACTCCTTATATCTTATGCCCTTCTGATCCGAGTCATATTATCTTTCCTACGGGGTTAAGAAACTAGGCTTTCTCTTCTTTCTATCAGGATCACGTGTTACTAATCCGTAGACTTATAGGAATGATGGATTCAAGTCTCAGTTCAGTTCCTACTACTTTTAGTCTGTTGTCAGTTGAACCGGAACCTTGATATGATGTTATTAAGTGACTATGCAAATCCTTGTGTATGTCTCAAATCTTTTTCTGAGCATTTACAGCCGTTATGCTGTCCGAGTCATCCCAGGTTTCTAGATAGTCTGATGCACTTGCAATCATTCCTCCATGTTCCTGATGTCCATTTGGGCCAGATTAATCACACTAACCGGTGAGTTGAGGTACTCTGTTGCCTCGACATATATATTGGAGATATTATTATGACCCTAGGTGTTTTAGGGGGTCACTTAGTAATCTAGCCATGTTTTGTGTTCCCGGTGTGATGATTCTGGCCACCATTCTCGAAAGCATCCCATGATGCCATTTAGTAGTAGGTATTCTACTCCTGGGTTCTTGACCCGAGATTCACCCTACTTCATGTTGTTAGTATTTGCTAGTTCCCTTAAGATATTAGTAACCTTTGCGACGAGGTCCATGGTATTTCCTTCTTCCAAATACCATGAACTGCTTATGGCAGAAGTTCCTCGTTGAACCGAACGATCACAACCAAAGTGCTCTTAATGAGTTCTCGATTCTATATTGTGACTCTGCCAGTTATACCTTTCTGCATGGGTTATCCGGAAGAAATATGTTGAACTTGTTCGACATGCTAATCCATGCATTCCAACTCAGAAAGTTATATGTTCCTTCGAGTTGTTCATCCCTAGTTGTTTTCTGACCTCCATCTATCAATTGATAGTCAAGAGTATGCGTGCATTCGTTCATCGATGCCTATTATTCTTGTGGTCCGTCAAGCCGTTCTATTTCAGAATGACTAGGAGAAACAAACTCCAGTACCTCATCCATATCCAGGATTGGGTCAAAGCAGTTGTATTCCGCAGATCAAAATGCAACCCAGCTTTTGATTCTGTTCTACCCTGAAGTATTGCCCTCTTGATGTCAGGAATGTCATGATAATTGCACCAATTCTTATGAATTCTTGATGCAGTGATACTTCTCGCCATCATCATTCGCTCCTCGGTTCCGTGTTGTTGCAACCGGAATACCGACAAGTGAACCATGATGTGTGAAATCAATACTCCTAGCAACTAGTTGCTTGGTAGTAAATGGATAATATTCTCATTCTTAGCTTGTTGGTTATTGGATCATCATTCTAAGATAGATTGTGCTACCTAGTCCTTATTTCTGGTGCACCCCTCGATCAATGAGATAGGATTGTGTCAATTCATCACTCTCTTGATCACATCTTCTTGCCCTGAAAAGCAAGATTGTTCTCGAGCTTAGTAACATATCGGTGGTTTGTGATGTTCCGAATATCTTCTCGGAAGTATTACCAGGTTGTCACCTGACCGCTATGTTGAGTTCGTGACCAAGTTGGTTTCTTATAAACCACTTTCTCCAAGAATCTGTGTTGGATGCCCCTGAGCTAGTTGGTTAAGCCAAACAACAACTTGGAGAGTTGGAAGAGAAAAGCTTGTCTGACTTAGTTCATGTTAAGGGATATCTTTTTGTGTGTGTGTGTGTGTGTGTTGAAGGAAGATGATATCTTCATCGATTGGTCCTCGTGATCAATTATTGGGTCTATCATCTTGTCAAAACTTTGATTTGAGTATGGGCTATCTTCAAATCAAATCTGAACCAACGATATTCGTAATGTTGTCTTACTCGTGGTTGATTCCTTGAGCATACACCATTACATCTTTTGGTCTGACCAATACTATCACATTGTTCACATAATGGTGGAAGTCCAGTGATATGGAAATTCCGATGAGTTGCTATTGAGACCATCAGCAACATCTTGTCTCCTCCATGATTCATGTTGAACATCAAGCTAGTATTAGAAACTTTTGTAAGCATTATCTTCATGTCCCGTTCATGAAATACATGTTTGATGTAAGAAGTGACTTTCTCCAAGTGCACGTGCATTAGGTGCAAGTTGCCACCGTGAATTGAGAAAGATTGTTTTTGTTTTCTCCGAAATCATCCCAAGTCAGTCATGCATGCACGAAGTATTCCATGGTTTGTTAGGCTCGCTACCTCCACTCCATGCGTAATTCCTAACACCCCAAGCCACTGATTGACTTGTTCAAGGAAAAGAAGTCTAGCGCGCATAAAGACTTCGAAATCCTTGATGATGGATCCTAACCTGAACTCGATAGTGTTTTATTATAAGACTTCTACGTGGTCATGCTTGTCTTGACAACGTGTTCACATGTATGTAGCAGAACCAGCTCATGTTTTGGAGCTTGCTATCGTAGTTCACTCCCCGAGAATCTCGCAACGTCATCTCGTTGGTTTGTGTTACAAACTTCCTTTCAGACATGCTGTCTGAAATATCCTGTTACCAACCAGATCTGAATCTCAGGCAGATATGATGGTTGGAACATTCCCAACATTTGCATTTTGTTCCCAGCTTGCACCCCATTGTGCTAATTTCCCATGAGCTGGTCTCCTCAGCAATTGTTGTTCAGGATCATCTTCCAAAGTGGTCCTACCATGGGTTCCATCCATTTCCGATGACAAGAAAAAATCATCCATTGCGTTGTCTTCAACCAGGTAGTCCACATCATCCATTCTAGCTGGGTATGCCATTCTTCCAAACTCCTTCAAACGATCGGTTGAGATTTGCCTTAGGCTGGTATAGAGAATTTCAATGATCTATGTATCAAAAGTAATTCTTTTTGCCACCTAAGGGGATATTTCTACGAGTCACCTTTTCTAAGGTGCCCCGTTATGGAATCATAGCAACCTATCTCCTCGCTGCTTTGACACTCATTCACCATCTCACCTAAGCGTGGGATTGTTGCCTACCAAATTGGACCTTCGTCATATGTCCCTCTCCATCCCTCTTGATATGTGTTTTGTGTCTCAGTTCGCGAGATGTTTCTATGTCTCAATCCATGAGATGACCGTGAGTTGCTCAATCTTCGAGAAGATCGACTCTTTAGGGTCTCCCTTCCTTCTCATTGTCATGTTGGATGAAGTTCCCGAAGGCAAAGACGTCAAGATCAATACGATGCGATGAATCAACATTTCCGAGAAGGACAGTTGGATCATGAAGATTGTGTAGTTTTGTGTCCCCTCTGTCTTCTTACCCCACGTCTTGAATCTCGGGACGAGATTCTTGTTTAGTGGGGGGTGAGTTTTCACATCCCTAGTTCTGGTATGACCAAGGCTAGCTTTCATGTGAGCATCATGTTTAAATTTTCAAATGAATTGGGGATATGTGAAAGCCTCAGAAATCATTCTAAAAATGATCAAGATAAAAATTGCTTCAAATAGGTCCAAGAAAATGTTCCTGTTTTCCTATGAAAATATTGGACAGAGGTAAAATTGAAACCAATATTTTAGGAGAAAGAAATATTTATTTTTGTCCATTTGAGTTAATCTAATAATTATTTGCATTGGATTTATATTTGCTATATATTTAATATGATCCAATAATTCTGCAAAATGGTGAGTGGCTCTGAATATATTATATCTAGCCACATGATAATTTTCAGAATCTAAAAAAAAGATTTGGTTTATGAACTAAATCAAAACAGAAATAAATAAATAGAAAACAAAAACAGAAAGGGAAAAACAGAGAGAGAGAGAGAGAGTTTACTTGGCAGCCCACTTACCCGACCCAACTCCTCCAGCCGGCCCAGCCTACCTGCCTCTGCCAGTCGTCCTCAACCTCGTGCCAGAGGGCACGAGGGCGTGTGGCCGCCGCCCGCGCATACGCGCCTCGCCACCTCCTGGTTGCCTGCTTCCTCTGGCCTCCTGTAACGTCGCCACGCACACCCCCGCTGCACCTCTCCCCTCTCTCTCTTGGACCCTTCCCCTCCTTCGCTCTCCGCGCGGCACCACCGAACACACCCGCCGCCGCCGACGAGCACCACCATGGCCACCGGCCTCCACACGCCTCTCCGACACGCCAAGAAGCTCCGCCGCCGACCTCTACACCGTCTCCGCCAAGCCACACGAGCGAACGCGCCCTACAGCTGCTTCCCCGACCTCTTCTTAGAGCTTCGGCCGCCGAGATCGCCACTGCCATTCTGCCTGCTCCAGCTCTTCCCCGAGCTCGCCGTCGACGCCATAGGATCCGCTGTGAGCTCCTATTCATTTTTCCCTTGCTCTAGCCGTCTCCCGCATACCCTAGCAGCATCCCCGAGAGCTCCGAGCTCCGGCCGCCGCCATGGCCGGCGAGCTCCGCGCTCCCGAGCTCCCGCACTTGCGTTCATTGCACCGGAGTGCTCCTGGTGACCCCAGGAACCCGTAGAGCCCCTCATATGATCTCGCCGTGCCGTGTAACGCCGAACCTGACCCCATCCGAACTCCGGTCGCCGCTGTTTTGGTCGCCGCCGTCGATGCTAACCACCGCAGCTCCAGCCACCACCACCGGTCGACGCAGCTCGCTCCCTGCTGCCGCGGCACCTCGCCGGCGGCTTAACTCCGGCCGTGCTGACGTGGCACCATTAGGTTAGGTGCTAATCCTGTTTAGTTAGTGCCCTTTGTCGATGACATGTGGGTCCCAGAACCTAATTAGGTTAGTCTAATTTTCCTGTTTAGATTAGTGCTAATCTGTGTGGACCCCACGTGTCAGCTTTGACTTTGGTCAAGTCAGCGTTGACCGATCCCACCTGTCATCCACCCAACCAGCCCTGAGACACTGACGCGTGGGTCCTAGCCGTCAGGTTTGACATGGTCTGGCGTTGTTGACCTACTGACGTCATGCTGACGCAATAAGTCATTTCTGGATTTAGTTTAAATTAGAATAACCAGGAAATTCCAAAAAATGATTTAAACTTCCAAAATTCATAGAAAATAAATCGTAACTCCAAATGAAATAAATTATATACGAAAAATTATCAGAAAAATCCAATCTATCCATTTATGCCATTTCCATGCATGGTTGAGCAACTTATGCCTGCTGATCAGGTCAAATCAAATGTTGGCATTTAAATAATCACACGTTGAGTTTGAATTTGAACCTTTGGCTCAAACCAACTTCATTTAAATCATTGCTAGTTGCATTAGCTCAAATCACAGCATAGTGCCATGTCATTATCATGCATCATATTGTGCATTGCATTTATTGTGTTCCTTCTCTGTTGCCGGTGGTTGTCCCCTCTAGATAGAGGTGTTCTGACGATGAGTTCGATGACACCGATGAAGATCTATACTATCTTCAGTAGGGATGGCAATTTTATCCATGGATCTGGATACCCATGGATACCCGACCCGGTTGGGCAAGGGTATGGAGCACATTTCTGCCCATGGGTCCGTGGATATGGATACCCATGAATAGCTGGGTTGGGCACGGTTATAGTTTGTGCTCCATGGATATCCAATGGATACCCGTATGACATGTGGGGCCATATGCCAGTGACAGTAGAAAGAACGAATCAATTGGAAATGGTAGGCAATATGCAACTGGTGCCATAAGCTATATGCTGCAAAATCAACCTCTGGTATGTCACACTTAAGGACTCATCGTATTACTTGTTGCCTACTTATGCATGTAGCTTATGTTGACATTTGTGAGTGAATGATGTTGAGTTAATTTGATCTTTGGGAAGGCTTCATGCTGACTTTTCTATGCCCATGGAGCTCCATGGGTATGTGGGTATCCAGCGGGTTTGGGCATGGGCACAAGTTGTGCCCATGGATAATTTGATGGATGGGCAGAGGGTGGAAGATGGGTCATGGGTTGGATTTGGACTAGCTCCACCCGCCCCAAACCCGACCCATTGCCATCCCTCAATCCCACTCTCTCGCTCCTGCTCTCTTTTACTGCATTAGGACAACAACGATTCAACTGTTGCATGCTGCAGTAGTTGAACCCCTTTTCCTCTGCATGACCTGTCATTGCCATAGTAAATAGATGAAACCCACTAGCATGAGTAGGAGTTGTTTGAGCCTTGATGTGCCTACTCATTCGTGCTTGTTTGTCATGCCTGCTACTGCTTAGAGTTGAGTCAGGTCTGATTCATCGGGGATGAATTGGAATGTGGTGAACATGTCCTACTGTTGAGAGCTAAGTGTGTGAACACGATTTGGTAAAGGTAGCGGTGAGAGACCATGTAGGAGTACATGGTGGGTTGTCTCATTGCAGCCGTCCTCAGGAACTGTGTTCTGAGTTTGTGATCCATGGACAGTTACTACCACGCATTGGAATGCTTAAGTGCCCCTCTCGACTTATTAATCAACCTGATCTCTGTCCAGGAGTTGCAACTAGTTTCTGGTGTTTGCAGGTAGTGTTAGTAGTCTACCAAGTGGCACCCGATACAGGTGGGCTTGGGACATACTAGGCATAGTGGCATGGTGTACCAAGTGGCACCCGGATGGTGGGCTTGGGAACCCTGCTCACATCGTTTGGGGCCGTGAGCGATACCCCGACCGGATCTCCTTGCGGATGGAACCCGAATAGGCAATAAACCTGGACTAGAGACTTGTATGGTTAGTCAGGTCGTGGCCGACTCCCTCGCCAGGCTTCCGCTGGGAGGTTGTCGAGATACACGATGTGTACATGGTGGTAAGTGGCGAGAGCGTGTGTGAAGAAGTACACCCCTGCAGGGTTAACATCATCTATTCGAATAGCCGTGTCCGCGGTAAAGGACTTCTGGGTTGCCTGTACAGTTCTTAGACAAGTGAAAGTGGATACTCTAAAACTCGCAAGATAAGCGTGAGTGCTATGGATGGCCTTCTCGTAGGGAGATGGAAGCGGATCCATAGTGGTGTATTGATATGGTGAATATGTGGACTCGTGTGCGCCACCTCAAAAGAGTTACTTGCAGTCGTAGTTCAGGATAGCCACCGAGTCAAAGGTGGCTTGCCCAGTTAAACTCCACCACCCCTTTGTTGATACCGATGCATATGTGGATAGTTCTGATGTAAGTCTTGCCGGGTACATTTGTACTCACGTTTGCTTATTTTATGTTTTGCAGAGAGACTTCAGTCTCGCTAGAAGTTCCGCGTGGACTTCGACGTTTAGCTTGTTACCTCAGCTATGATCTTGTACCCTCGGTTGGGGGGGGGGGGGTCTTGTAGATAGTCAGGCTTCTCAGCCTTTTTCATTTGTAGGTGTCTGTACTCAGACAAGTTAAGCTTCCGCATGTGCTTGTTGCTTGTATGCTCTGTATGTGGGGTCATGAGACCCATGTTTGTAATACTTGGCTCCTCGGAGCCTAATGAATAAATACTCTGAGCGTAGAGTCTTGTTGTGATGCCATGTTGTATTTGCACATATCGAGCATATTGTGTGTATGATTGAAATGCTTGGTATGTGTGGGATCCCACAACCTAGTTGTCTATCCTTGGTAGCCTCTCTTTTGGGGAAATGTAGTCTGGTGCTTCCACTGAGCCATGGTAGTCTGCTATAGCCCGGTTTACCGGAGTCCTGCTAGCCTAGCACTACTGCTCCGGAACACTTGACTGGCCGTCATGTGATTCACTTCGTTCCTATGTCTGTCCCTTCGGGGAAATGTCACGCGGTGACATCCGGAGTCCTACCTAGCGTGCTACAGCCCGGTTCACCGGAGTCCTATTAGCTGATGTCTACTACACAACCTTCTTCTTGCAGACGTTGTTGGGCCTCCAAGTGCAGAGGTTTGTAGGACAGTAGCAAGTTTCCCTCAAGTGGATGACCTAAGGTTTATCAATCCGTAGGAGGCGTAGGATGAAGATGGTCTCTCTCAAACAACCCTGCAACCAAATAACAAAGAGTCTCTTGTGTCCCCAACACACCCAATGCAATGGTAAATTGTATAGGTGCACTAGTTCGGCGAAGAGATGGTGATACACGTGCAATATGGATGGTAGATATAGGTTTTTGTAAACTGAAAAGATAAAAACAGCAAGGTAGCAAGCGGTAAAAGTGAGCGTAAACGGTATTGCATGCTAGGAAACAAGGCCTAGGGTTCATACTTTCACTAGTGCAGGTTCTCTCAATAATAATAACATAATTGGATCATATAACTATCCCTCAACATGCAACAAAGAGTCACTCCAAAGACACTAATATCAGAGAACAAACGAAGAGATTATGGTAGGGTACGAAACCACCTCAAAGTTATTCTTTCCAATCAATCCATTGGGCTATTCCTATAAGTGTCACAAACAGCCCTAGAGTTCGTACTAGAATAACACCTTAAGATACAAATCAACCAAAACCCTAATGTCACCTAGATACTCCAATGTCACCTCAAGTATCCGTGGGCATGATTATACGATATGCATCACACAATCTCAGATTCATCTATTCAATCCAACACAAAGTACTTCAAAGAGTGCCCAAAGTTTCTACCGGAGAATCACGATGAAAACGTGTGCCAACCCCTATGCATAGGTTCATGGGCGGAACCCGCAAGTTGATCACCAAAACATATATCAAGTGGCACGTGATATCCCATTGTCACCACAGATACGCACGGCAAGACATACATCAAGTGTTCTCAATTCTTTAAAGACTCAATCCGATAAGATTACTTCAAAGGGAAAACTCAATCCACTACAAGAGAGTAGAGGGGGAGAAGAAACATAAGATCCAACTATAATTGCAAAGCTCACGATACATCAAGATCGCGCCAAATCAAGAACACGAGAGAGAGAGAGAGAGAGAGATCAAACACATAGCTAATGGTACATACCCTCAGCCCCGAGGGTGAACTACTCCCTCCTCGTCATGGAGAGCGCCGGGATGATGAAGATGGCCACCGGTGAGGGTTCCCCCCTCCGGCAGGGTGCCGGAACAGGGTCCCGATTGACTTTTGGTGGCTACAGAGGCTTGCGGCGGTGGAACTCCCGATCTATTCTCCGTTCAGGAAGTTTTACGGTACATAGGTATATATGGGTGCAGGAGGTACGTCGATGGAGCTTCGGGGGCCCCACGAGGCAGGGGGCGCGCCCTAGGGGGGGTGGGCGCGCCCCCACCCTCGTGGCCAGCTCCCTTAGCTCCTAACGTGGGGTCCAAGTCTATCCGGTAGCTTTCCTTCCAAAAATAACTTCTCCAGTTGATTTCGTTCCGTTTCGACTCCGTTTGATATTCCTTTTCTTCGAAACACTGAAATAGGCATAAAACAGCAAATCTGGGCTGGGCCTCCGGTTAATAGGTTAGTCCCAAAAGTAATATAAAAGTGGATAATAAAGCCTAGTATTGTCCAAAACAGTAGATAATATAGCATGGAGCAATAAAAAATTATAGATACGTTGGAGACGTATCAAGCATCCCCAAGCTTAATTCCTGCCCGTCCTCGAGTAGGTAAATGATAAAAAGATAATTTTTAATGTGGAATGCTAGTTGGCATAATTCCAATGTAATTCTTCTCAATTCTGATATGAATATTCAGATCCGAAAGATTCAAGACAAAAGTTCATGTTGACATAAAAATAATAATACTTCAAGCATACTAACAAAGCAATCATGTCTTCTCAAAATAACATGGCCAAAGCAAGTTATCCCTACAAAATCATATAGTCTGGCTATGCTCTATCTTCACCCACAAAGTATTTAAATCATGCACAACCCCGATGACAAGCCAAGCAATTGTTTCATACTTTTGACATTCTCAAAACTTTTTCAATCTTCACGCAATACATGAGCATGAGCCATGGATATAGCACTATATGTGGAATAGAATGGTGGTTGTGGAGAAGACAAAAAGGAGAAGATAGTCTCACATCAACTAGGCGTATCAACGAGCTATGGAGATGCCCATCAGTAGATATCAATGTGAGTGAGTAGGGATTGTCATGCAACGGATGCACTAGAGCTATAAGTATATGAAAGCTCAACAAAAGAAACTAAGTGGGTGTGCATCCAACTCGCTTGCTCACGAAGACCTAGGGCATTTTGAGGAAGCCCATCATTGGAATATACAAGCCAAGTTCTATAATGAAAATTCCCACTAGTATATGAAAGTGACAACATAGGAGACTCTCTATCATGAAGATCGTGGTGCTACTTTGAAGCACAAGTGTGGTAAAAGGATAGTAGCATTGTCCCTTCTCTCTTTTTCTCTCTTTTTTATTTTTTTATTTGGGCCTTTTTTATGGCCTCTTTTTTTTATTTTTCGTCCGGAGTCTCATCCCGACTTGTGGGGGAATCATAGTCTCCATCATCCTTTCCTCACTTGGGACAATGCTCTAAGAATGATGATCATCACACTTTTATTTACTTACAACTCAAGAATTACAACTCAATACTTAGAACAAGATATGACTATATATGAATGCCTCCGGCGGTGTACCGAGATGTGCAATGACTCATGAGTGACATGTATGAAAGAATTATGAACGGTGGCTTTGCCACAAATACGATGTCAACTACATGATCATGCAAAACAATATGACAATGATGGAGCGTGTCATAATAAACGGAACGGTGGAAAGTTGCATGGCAATATATCTCGGAATGACTATGGAAATGCCATGATAGGTAGGTATGGTGGCTGTTTTGAGGAAGGTATATGGTGGGTGTATGATACCGGCGAAAAGTGCGCGGTATTAGAGAGGCTAGCAATGGTGGGAGGAAGAAAAGTGCGTATAATCCATGGACTCAACATTAGTCATGAAGAACTCATATACTTATTGCAAAAATCTACAAGTTATCAAAGCAAAGTATTACACGCATGCTCCTAGGGGGATAGATTGGTAGGAAAAGACCATCGCTCGTCCCCGACCACCACTCATAAGGAAGACAATCAATAAATATATCATGCTCCGACTTCATCACATAACGGTTCACCATACGTGCATGCTACGGGAATCACAAACTTTAACACAAGTATTTCTTAAATTTACAACTACTCAACTAGCATGACTCTAATATCACCATCTTCATATCTCAAAACTATTATCAAGCTTCAGTCTTTTCTTAGTATTCAACGCACTCAAAAGAAAGTTTCACAAATCTTGAATACCAAGCATATTAATATTAAGCAAATTACCATGCTATTAACGACTCTCAAAATGATCTAAGTGAAGCATGAGAGATTAATAGTTTCTTTAAAACAAATCCACCACCGTGCTCTAAAAGATCTAAGTGAAGCACTAGAGCAAAAATTATAAGGCTCAAAAGATATAAGTGAAGCACATAGAGCAAAACTATCAAGCTCAAAAGATATAAGTGAAGCACATAGAGCAAAACTATCAAGCTCAAAAGATATAAGTGAAGCACATAGAGTATTCTATCAAATTCCAATTCATATATGGCTCTCTCAAAAGGTGTGTACAGCAAGGATGATTGTGGCACACTAACAAACAAAGACACAAATAATACAAGACGCTCCAAGCAAAACACATATCATGTGGTGAATAAAAATATAGCTCCAAGTAAAGTTACCGATGAACGAAGACGAAAGAGGGGATGCCTTCCGGGGCATCCCCAAGATTAGACGCTTGTTTATCCTTGAATATTACCTTGGGGTGCCTTGGGAATCCCCAAGCTTAGGCTCTTGCCACTCCTTATTCCATAGTCCATCGAATCTTTACCCAAAACTTGAAAACTTAACAACACAAAACTTAATAGAAAACTCGTGAGCTCCGTTAGCAAAAGAAAACAAAACACCACTTCATGGTACTGTAATGAACTCATTATTTATTTATATTGGTGTTAAACCTACTGTATTCCAACTTCTCTATGGTTTATAAACTATTTTACTAGCCATAGATTCATCAAAATAAGCAAACAACACACGAAAAACAGAATCTGTCAAAAACAAAACAGTCTGTAGTAATCTGTAACTAACACAAACTTATGGAACTCCAAATATTCTAAAATAAATTGGTGTACCTGAGGAATTTGTCTAGTAATCATCTGCAAAAAGAATCAACTAAATAGCACTCTCCAGTAAAAAGTTGAAGCTAATCTCGTGAGCGCTAAAGTTTCTGTTTTTTACAGCATGATCATAAAGACTTCACCCAAGTCTTCCCAAAGGTTCTACTTGGCACAAACACTAATTAAAACATAAAACCACATCTAAACAGAAGCTAGATAGATTATTTATTCATAAACATAACCGAAAACCAAGAAACTAAAATAAAATTGGGTTGCCTCCCAACAAGCGCTAACGTTTAATGCCTCTAGCTAGGCATGATGATTTCAATGATGCTCAGATAAAAGATAAGAATTGAAACATAAAGAGAGCATCATGAAGAATATGACTAGCAAATTTAAGTCTAACCCACTTCCTATGCACAGGGATTTTGTGAGCAAACAACTTATGGGAACAATAATCAACTTGCATAGGAAGGTAAAACAAGCATAACTTCAAAACTTTAAGCACATAGAGAGGAAACTTGATATTATTGCAATTCCTACAAGCATATGTTCCTCCCTCATAATAATTTTCAGTAGCATCATGAATGAATTCAACAATATAACCATCACCTAAATCATTATTTTCATGATCTACTAGCATAGAATTTTTATTACTCTCCACATAAGCAAATTTATTCTCATGAATAGTAGTGGGAGCAATCTCAACAAAATAACTATCATATGATTGAAAATTAAGATCAAGATGACAAGTTTCATGGTTATCATTATTCTTTAAAGCATAAGTGTCATCACAATAATCATCATAGATAGGAGGCATGCTTCCATCATAGTAAATTTGCTCATCAAAGCTTGGGGGACAAAATATATCATCTTCATCAAACATAGCTTCCCCAAGCTTGTGGCTTTGCATATCATTAGCATCATGGATATTCAAGGAATTCATACTAACAACATTGCAATCATGCTCATCATTCAAAGATTTAGTGCCAAACATTTTAATGCATTCTTCTTCTAACACTTTGGCACAATTTTCCTTCCCATCATACTCACGAAAGATATTAAAAAGATGAAGCGTATGAGGTAAACTCAATTCCATTTTTGGTAGTTTTCTTTTATAGACTAACTAGTGATAAAACAAGAAACAAAGAGATTCGATTGCAAGATCTAAAGATATACATTCACTTACCTAGCCTCCCCGGCAACGGCTCCAGAAAAGAGCTTGATGTCTACTACACAACCTTCTTCTTGCAGACGTTGTTGGGCCTCCAAGTGCAGAGGTTTGTAGGACAGTAGCAAGTTTCCCTCAAGTGGATGACCTAAGGTTTATCAATCCGTAGGAGGCGTAGGATGAATATGGTCTCTCTCAAACAACCCTGCAACCAAATAATAAAGAGTCTCTTGTGTCCCCAACACACCCAATACAATGGTAAATTGTATAGGTGCACTAGTTCGGCGAAGAGATGGTGATACACGTGCAATATGGATGGTAGATATAGGTTTTTGTAAACTGAAAAGATAAAAACAACAAGGTAGCAAGCGGTAAAAGTGAGCGTAAACGGTATTGCAATGCTAGTAAACAAGGCCTAGGGTTCATACTTTCACTAGTGCAAGTTCTCTCAACAATAATAACATAATTGGATCATATAACTATCCCTCAACATGCAACAAAGGGTCACTCCAAAGACACTAATATCGGAGAAAAAACGAAGAGATTATGGTAGGGTACGAAACCACCTCAAAGTTATTCTTTCCAATCAATCCATTGGGCTATTCCTATAAGTGTCACAAACAGCCCTAGAGTTCGTACAAGAATAACACCTTAAGATACAAATCAACCAAAACCCTAATGCCACCTAGATACTCCAATTTCACCTCAAGTATCCGTGGGCATGATTATACGATATGCATCACACAATCTCAGATTCATCTATTCAATCCAACACAAAGTACTTCAAAGAGTGACCAAAGTTTCTACCGGAGAATCACGACGAAAACGTGTGCCAACCCCTATGCATAGGTTCATAGGCGGAACCCGCAAGTTGATCACCAAAACATACATCAAGTGGCACGTGATATCCCATTGTCACCACAGATACGCACGGCAAGACATACATCAAGTGTTCTAAAATCTTTAAAGACTCAATCCGATAAGATTACTTCAAAGGGAAAACTCAATCCACTACAAGAGAGTAGTGGGGGAGAAAAAACATAAGATCCAACTATAATAGCAAAGCTCGCGACACATCAAGATCGTGCCAAATCAAGAACACGAGAGAGAGAGATCAAACACATAGCTACTGGTACATACCCTCAGCCCCGAGGGCGAACTACTCCCTCCTCGTCATGAAGAGCACCGGGATGATGAAGATGGCCACCGGTGAGGGTTCCCCCCTCCGGCAGGGTGCCGGAACAGGGTCCCGATTGACTTTTGGTGGCTACAGAGGCTTGCGGCGGCGGAACTCCCGATCTATTCTCCGTTCTGGAAGTTTTAGGGTACGTAGGTATATATGGGTGCAAGAGGTACGTCGATGGAGCTTCTGGGGCCCCACGAGGCAGGGGCGCGCCCCCCACCCTCATGGCCAGTTCCCTTAGCTCCTGACGTGGGGTCCAAGTCTATCCGGTAGCTTTCTGTAACATCCCCAACATCACACTACAGTAATCTCCCCCTAATAAAGGTCATGTTATCATGATCATCATGCCAAAATGCCACTTGTCCAAACATCAGCTTCAAATTTAAATTTGCATGTCAAATTTTTGCTTCTTCTATCATGCAATCAAAATAGTTCACAATATGACAAATATTCTCTAAGTATTTTTCATGTTAAAACCAAAATCTTTGGAGTTCCCAAATTGCCCCTGGAAATTAATTAGTGTTCCAGCAGCATTTAAATATGCCATTCCCAATCTCCAAAATTCCTAGTCAATTCCTCTTGCCTCCAAACTATTTGTGGCAATACCTAAAAATGTGGAGGAATTAATGGGCCAAGTCCCATATTTTTTCTAAATCCTTTGGATGCTCAAATAAATCTTTTCCTCTCTCTATTTTATTTTAAAAGTAACAGAAAAGGGAAAAACAAAAACAAAAAGAAACTGACCCTTTCCACTGGGCCAAACGGCCCAGCTGGCCGTCGGCCCACCCCAGCCGACCCACTCCCCCTCCCCGGCTGCCTTCCCCCTTCTCCTGTTCGACCGACCCGCGCTTGCGGTCGCCGCCGAACCACCTCGTCGGCGTTGCCCGACGAAAGGATAAGGTCGAGCCCCCCCTCGACGCCTCGGGCTCCTCCCCACCTACCTCCACTCCCCTCTCTTGCCTCCCAGATCCACGCGCTCCTCCCCCTCCCTGTCTCGCTCGCCCGCCTCACCCGAGTGCCATCGCCACCGTTCTCCGTCGTTCACGCGGCCACCGTGTTTTCCTCGCGACCTCCTTGTGTCCAACCGCTCCGCCTCCCTCGACTACGCCTCCCCGATGAGCCGCAGGACGCCGGGCGCCCCGGAACGCTCCCTCGGCCTCGTCTTCCACTTCGGATCACAGGAGCTCGCCGGCGTCGATCCACTTCACAGCTGCTACTAAACCCCCGAGGGCCACCGTGCGTGCCGCAAGGTGAGCACCTCCCTCTACTCCCCCTACTCCCTTGTCATTTCTCGTGCGTGTAGGCCATCGTTGCCGCTGTGGCCGAACTCGTCGCCGCTGCCGAGCCTCTCCTTCTCGGCCACCACCGGCCGAGCTCGCTTTCGAGCATGGCTTCGTGCCCGTAGCGCTGCCAGGAGTCCTCCCAGCCGTCCGCACCTCCTCCCGTGCCTCCTAGCGCGATCCCCGTCCGCGCTCGAAGCCTCCATCGCCGCCTTTGCTCATCGTCGGCGCTCCTCCGGCCATCCCCGCCCCTGCTGCTTGCTCCATCGGATGCGCCGCATCGCCAGCTAGCTATAGCCGCGAACCGCACGCGTTTTGGTGCCCCGTAGCGCTAAAACCACCTTCGCCCGAAGTCCGGCGCCGCCCGCGGGGGTCGACGGCGACGTTCCCGGTCGCCGATGTCGTTCGACGCGCCTTCGTCTCCGCGTTCGAACGCGACCGACCGCGTTTGTTTTGATGGTCTATGGACGAATCCTGAGGTCGCCGCCGTCTCCTGAGGTCGCCGGTGTTGCTCCGGCCGCCATGCTGACCTGGCGCCGACGTAGCCCCGTGGGGCCCACCCGAGTGAGGCTGCCAGTGGGCCCATGCGCCCTAGTTGACCATGTTGACTTTGGTCAACGCTGTTGCTATTCCCCTCCTCTGAATGACATGTGGTCCCTTTCTGTTAATTAGGCTAATAAACGTTTTTATAAATAAAACTAATTAGTTAACCTAACCAGTCACTGACATGTGGGGCCCAGTAGCTAAATAACCCCGAGATTATTTTGAAATAAACTCTGTGACGTAAGAGAGGCTGACTGGTTGGACCCACTGGTCAGTTTGACTGGTCAGCGTGTCTGTTGACCTGCTGACGTCATGCTGACACTCTGCTGACGTCATAATTCCTTTTCTGTTAATATTAATAATTCCAGAAAATGCTTTAATCTTTGATAATTCATAGTAATTAATCCGTAACTCCGATGAAAATGTTTTCTATATGAAAGTTGCTCAGAAAAATCCAACGATTCCGAATACGTGGTCCGTTCTTCTGTCACGTGCCCCTAGCATGCTGAACATGGAACTTTCCCCCTTCGGTCATGTGTCTAACACAGGTCCAGAACCGGGAAAACATTCCTGGTTGAATTCCCCCTTCACCTATATCGCGTAGTACTGCGTTAGAACACCCCTAGTACTTCTTATTGCTTGTCATGTATCTGTTTGCTCTCTATTTACTGTTTCTTCCCCCCTTCTCTCCGGTAGACCCCGAGACTGTTGCTGATGTCCCTGTGACCGACTACGTCGACAACGACCCCTCCTTGCCAAAGCAACCAGGCAAGCCCCCCTTTGATCATCCCGATATCGCCCATTCCATTCTCTCATGCTTGCATTAGATTTTGCTACTGTTATTGTTTGCTCCTATTCTGATGCATAGCCTGCTTTTGTATCTGCTGTTGTACCTTATCTGCTTATCCTAAACTGCTTAGTATAGGTTGGTTAGTGATCCATCAGTGACCCCCCACTTGTCCTTGTTGCCCCTGCTTCATCATCGACGACTCGATCTACGTGATCGAAGACCAGGCCCCGACACCGCACATCACTTCCCCTTAGTTGCTCGACACTACTGGGTTACTATCGAGTACCGAGGGTGAACCTCTTCAGCACTTCTGATGTTAACCCTGTAGTGTAGTCATTCGGTCGTAGTCATCGAGGGTGATTTCCTCCTTAACTACTCCCGATACGACTCTGTCATGCAACCCCTCAAGTGTGAACCTCGGGGGTGATTCCTCTTACGTTCACCTTGATGATTACATCTAGTGGAATTCATCGGGGGTGATTCCTCGGGCTTTCCCCTTGATGTTTGGACACACGGTTACTATGGTTACTATGACTTTGCACTGGACCCTGTTACTAAAGACGGGTCGACCCTGAGGGGTACCCGCGCGAGCTTAATTGCGAGTGATGTGGAGTCGGGCGGACCTGGAAGGTGCCCGCGAGATAATTACGAGGCGTGGCCGGGCATTCCTAGCCCTTGCCGCAAGTCCTCGAGATAGGGCAACGAGGTCACCTCTTTCGTGAGTCTCTGCTTGTTACCGCGCGTTCCTAATCCACTAAGATTTGGATATTTGATCTGAGGGGCCTCTGGCCTGATAGCACTAACCATCACGTGGGCATAGTATGGGCGTTCTGCATCGTATGCATCAACCGAAGCTTAATAGACGTCAGCGACTGAGCGGCGCACGCCGGGTTGGACTGCGTAAGCACCTGCCTTATTGAAGGAGGTAGCTAGGTCTGCTCATCGGCCGCCCACGCAATGTGCATGAGTTCCCGGGGAGATGGCCCATGACCCCTGGGGGCATAGGTTTAGTCCGGCGTGCTGGCCTCTCTATTAAGCCTAGGTCGGGTTGCGGCGTATTGTTTGGCCGAGGCCGGGCATGACCCAGGAAAGTGTGTCCGACCGGAGTTAATCGAGCGTGGTGGGTAAGTTGGTGCACCCCTGCAGGGAACAAAACATCTATCGATAGCCTGTCCTACGGTAACGGACACTTGGAGTTGTATCCCGATCGATACAACTAGAACTAGAGACTTGAGATGAGAATTGGAATTGTGATGAGAAATGGATTGTGATGATAACTAGATAGTATGGCTCTGGGACTTCTTTCTCGCAGGGAGTCGAGAAAGGATCTCTGGCCGAGGTTGATAACACGACTACTACTTTACTTATGCTACTCTACTCCCTCCTGTTGCTGCAAGATGGTGGTTTCCAGAAGATACTAGTCTTCGATAGGACTAGGCTTTCCCTCTATTCTGGCATTTCTGCAGCCCAGTCCACATATACAACCTTCTTTTGATAATGTTGCATATGTAGTGTAGATCCTTGCTTGCGAGTACTTTGGATGAGTACTCACGGTTGCTTTGCTCCCCCTTTTCTTCTTTCTGGTTGATGCAACCAGATGTCGGAGCCCAGGAGTCAGATGCCACCGTCGATGCCTACTACTACGCGGAGACCGCCGACGATCAGGAGTAGTTAGGAGGCTCCCAGGCAGGAGGCCTTGCCTTTTCGATCGTTGTTGTTTTTGTGCTAGCCTTCTTAAGGCGAACTTGTCTAACCCATGTCTGTCCTCAGATATTGCTGCTTTCGCTGACTCTTGTGTTTTCGAGCTTATGTATTCGAGCCCTCGAGGCCCCTGGCTTGTAATATAAAGCTTGTATTATTTTAATTTGTGTCTACAGTTGTGTTGTGATATCTTCCTGTGAGTCCTTGATCTTGATCGTACACATTTGCGTGCATGATTAGTGTACAATTGAATCCAGGGCGTCACACTTTCCTTCCAAAAATAACTTCTCCAGTTGATTTCGTTCCGTTTCGACTCCGTTTGATATTCCTTTTCTTCGAAACACTGAAATAGGCATAAAACCGCAAATCTGGGCTGGGCCTCCGGTTAATAGGTTAGTCCCAAAAATAATATAAAAGTGGATAATAAAGCCCAATATTGCCCAAAACAGTAGATAATATAGCATGGAGCAATCAAAAATTATAGATACGTTGGAGACGTGTCATTAGCCCAGTGCTACAGCCCGGATTCACACGCTGCTGACCGACATGCTCGATGTTGATTCATGTATGCCTGTCCCTGTAAGTTAGTGCCACTTTGGGTTCACGACTAGTCATGTCGCCCCGGGTTCTCTGTCATATGGATGCTAGCGACACTATCATATACGTGAGCCAAAAGGCGCAAACGGTCCCGGGCCATGGTAAGGCGACACCCGTGGGAATACCGTGCGTGAGGCCGCAAAGTGATATGAGGTGTTACCGGCTAGATCGATGTGACTTGGAATCGGGGTCCCGACATGAACCTAGAAGTTGGCGATAGTTTTAGTGCAAAATTTGGGGATTTGCGAAGCTAGGAAAACTTGGCTCCTTGACAGCTATTCAAGGAGTACTGCCACTGCCTAAGTGAATTCAAGATACCGGTTTGATTGTCTCATCGTGTGCCCGTGTGTTGTACATGAGAGAAATTAGTGTGTCCATCAAAACATCATCTGGACGGTGTTATCTGACCGTGATAGGAAGGTGAACGCCTAAATCTAGATAAAATACATATCATCAAGAACTGCTTAATTAGCGTTCGCTTTCTCTTAAAAGAATTCAGATTACCAATGCCGGTTGGTCCCAGGAAGATTTAATTGACGCGCCTCGCTTTCTTTTTAAACATCAACTTGGCAGCCCTATTTGCAAGGGCGACCATTTTTGTTAGGCCGGCTTATTTAAAGATGTTTGCTTTTTCTTGGGTACTTATTAATTCATGCACATCTTTGATTGGATATATATAGAGTACAATATGAGGGAGAGAGATTTTTTTGAAGGAATGGGGGAGAGAGACTTGGAATTGTACATTGTTTAACCTTATTCTATTTTTACTCCTTATCTTTAGCTTAAACACAATATACTTTTGACAATCTGAGCACCCAAAAGCATAAAAAGAGGACCTAGACACGTGACATGAAGGAAATGGGTCTCTGATGTGGACATGACTAACACAGTTACACCTACGACCTCTGCTGCTATAACTTTTGGATCAATTATTAGAGCTCACGCACGCAAGTTAAATTATAAGGTAGGGGCACTTCTGTTTCTTGGTAATGTTTCTAATGTTCATGAAAATATGATATTGCCTAATTTAGATACATTTGTGTTGCTTACAATTGAAGAGCCTAACATGGACAAGAAAGATGAACATTGGGACATGATCAAGCATGGCAATGAAGGCATGCGCGAAGGGAACAATAACGGGTTTCCAGTGGAAATTCCCGTACTTTGAAGCTGTCACAACCTGATTTTTGGCCTTTTCTTTTTCATTTGTTTTTCTGAGATTTTTGCTTGAGTTTTCTTTCTCCGTGGCTTTGTGGTCTGGAAACTGAATAAGATGACCTCTTATTTGCTTCTAGATTGGCTTGTCAACCTCAAATCCTTCCCTAGACCTTCACATTTTCATCCTATCTCAAATCCCAATATTATTTTATTGGGGATATTCCTTTTCTATTAAAGGAATAACTCAATTTGCCCTAGGTTGTGAAGCAACCTATATTTCCGTCACTCCTAAAATTCCCAAATAATTCTCATAAATTGTTTGGGTCATATCTTCCTCAAATATGGCAAAATAGTTTATTTGCCATGTTTATCATCATGCTCAAATAATTCATTTCCTATTCTGTCCTAAATGGCACATTGTGAAGCAAGTGCTATTTTTATTTTCCCAAGTGGCCTCAAACTCCTTGGACACCTTTTCATGTCCATATCATTGCCACATGCCAAAATGCAACCTCATTTGCCTAGTAGTCATTTGATTACGATTTTCCAAAGTTTCTGTCCAGAAAGAAATTTTGTGAAGGAGGTACAAGCTAGGCATATGCAAATGAGTTGTAATTTATGCATGACCTCAATATCATCATATCATAGCCCTCCACCAAAGTTGAGCTCATTTAATGCCTCCATGTGAGCTCATCTTCCATTCTTTGATTTTGTCCAAATTTTCAGTTTGTGAAGCAAGTATATTTTATATTGCTCCATTAAGTCTGAATATTTTTCTAGACCTTCTACTACCCATATAACCTATCTCCACCAAATTTGGGCATATTTTGTTTAGCCATTTTCCCTTAGGATTTTTCCTAAGATTCTGTCCAGTGAGGTGCTATATGAAGGAAGTACCACTTTGGCTTTTCCAAATGGTATGAAATTTGTATGGCACTCTCATATGCCCAAATCATCTTGGCATGCCAAATTTCAGCTGAAGTGGATTCACCATTTGAGTGCATCATCTTGATTTCTATTTTGGACCAATTTAGGCAGTTGTAAAGCAACTATATCAAATATTGGTCCAAATCACCTCAACTTTTCCAGAATCGTAGTCCTTCCAAATCTAAACCTCCCAGATAACACCATTTGACCCAATTAGCTCCCTGTTGATCATCAATACTCAGCCAAAACTGATACCGCAAAATTCAGTCGATCACTCACGCATCACCTTGGCTCCTTTTGTCGATCCATCAACTCCCTCGGCCTCTAGTACGTAAGGACTAATCACTAGACATCTTGATGCAGCCTCTCGCGTCCCCTCCTTGCCGGTCACAGTGGTGACCACCATTTTGGCATGGCACTTCTCGCGCTCTAGCGCCACTGTCTTCTTCTCCCTCGCTGCGCGCTTGTCACCCCGTCGCCTAGCTATGTCCAGAGCCTTCCCCGAGCTGTCACCGTCCCTCCGGAGCCCTTGCCCCCTCCGTCCTCTTCCCCGGTGAGCCGTCTCCCTCGTCGAACAGTGAGCGCCCACGTGAGCGCTGTAGCCGACCGGCTCCGTCCGTGCCTCGGTCGCTTCCTCCCCGTGCTCCCTTGGCCGCCTCTGCCCCCGTGAGCCCCTCCCCTGTTCCCCTCCGTCGTCTACCTTCGAGCTCATGCGCGTGCACACGCGTCCGCGGCGCCGAACACGCATCCGCGACGGCACCCGAGCTTGAACCGCCTTGCCACGACTATTTAAGCCAGCCCCGACCACTCCCGAGCACACCAGCACTCCTCCCTCACTCCCAGGACCCCGCCCCGCCTCTCAAACGAGCTCCAGGAGCTCTCCCTTCTCTGGTTCGTCGCCATGGCCGCCGTCCCCTCCGGCCAAAATTAGCTCGAGCCGAGCCCTCCCCCGCCCTTCTAGCACCACCAGTACAACCCCACCACTCCTGTAAACCCCCCCATAACCTTTCCCCCTTCTCTTCCCCACCGGGGTACCCTGCCCATCCCCCTCTGTCTTCGGTCGCCGCCGTGGCCGGTGTTCCGCTCGTGCCAGGGCTCTCCGGCGAGCGTGTACCCACCAGGAGGGTGCGCCGTGTCCCTCTGAGCACTCTGCTAGTCGGGCACCGCCTGAGGTGGCCCGTGCCGCTGGAGGTCGTCGCCAGAGCGCGAGCCCCTCCTCTGCATCAGGCGAACGACAGGGTGAGGAAGAAGATGACGACCCTGGCTACCAGTTGGCCGCGGGCCCCGCGCGTCAGTGAGCCAGGAGCCGGCCCCGCGTTGACCCCTGGCTGCTCACGTGGATAAGTGACGGGCCCCGCCCCGTGGGACCCGTCTGTCAGCGACCGCGCTTTGACCCACCTCTGCCTAGTCACGTAAGTGGAGGCGTATTCGCGGAATACGTTTCCGTTTCCCGAAAGCGTATTCCGGTTGTTCTTTGCGCGCAAATGCGCTTTCCTCTCTATAAAACGTATTTTCTAAAATCCGTTACTGCCTTATCCACTCAGGGACCTATTTGTTGTGATATTTTTGCAGAATAGTCCCTAAACTTCAACCCTTCACAACTTTTCAATCATAGCTCCAATCGAGGTGAATCCAACGCCCACGTCTTCGTCTCTTCGAGCCCAAACTTTCGGTACCATTTTCAGTATGTTTCAATATTCTGAAAATGACCATTTAGCCCTTGCCCCAATCAGCCCCTTCCAAGAGAGTACCCTTTCCGGCGATTCTTTCCGCGGTCATTCCGCACTTCTTCCCGGAGCCTTCTCCATCCCCAGGCAAGCCACAACCACCATTTGCATGATAGCCATGCAGAAGCATTGGTTTCCAACTTGAATCTTTAATAAATGTTTGATTGTTTTGTTACTGCTATCGGTATTTCGGTTATGCTTATGGATCAGTGTTTACCGTCATGTTATGTTTTCTTGCACTCTGTTATTATGTTCTTCATGCTAGTATTACCTTAATATTGGCAATGTTTGGTAGTAGTACATGTTGGTGATGGTCTTCGGTGCATGACTATCGTCTGTTCCGAGTACCGCCGTTATGCATGTTTCTTTACACCCAGTTGTTTAAATGCTTACATGGTAGTTTATCGTATGTTATTGCATGGTATTTATTGTTGATGATAGTGGTCATGTTATGCTATGAGTAGTATTCTAGTTGTGATATCCATGCTCGTCAGTATGCCATGCTCATCTGGATAAATGATTAAATGTTGTTGTTATGCTCGTTGATTATGTTGCACCTCCATGCTTATTTTGAAATCATGTTCATGCATTGTAGTTGCATCATGTTATTTTATCATGGCTCAGCATATTGCATTCAAGTTTAATTGGATTAAATTGAACTTGAACAACTGTTGGTTGAGTCATGGTGCCACCATATCAATCTGACCAGTGCAACCACGCTTACCCTATGGGAGGCTCCTAGCTGGGTCTATTGTCATGCCTCTCACCGGTGCCTCCCGCGAGGGAAGGTTATGGGCACGCGCTACCCTGATCAGGTAGGCGGACATAACCTTGTGTGTTCGTTTTTGGTTTTTATGGTATACCTTGTCCCCGTTTGGGACCGTTTTGCCACGACGATGGCCGTTGGTGTCCTTGGTAGACACGGGGCCACCCAGGACTGAACCCCAAGGGGGTGTTGGTCGGAGTGGCCGAGAGAGTGTCATGGCAGTAGATCGGTTTTATCGGAACACCGTGTCCGCACGTATGGGAGTGCGAGACCATGGGTTCCGTGGTGTGGGTATAGTGTGCTAACCTCTGCAGAGTGTGTGTTTAAACTATCGATAGCCGCGCCCGCGGATATGGGCCCAGTTCATGTCGGTCACACTATGGGTCAACAGTAATAATAATAATTTGATTATAGCAACCCCGATTCGATGATGAAAGAAGTTGGTTGATATTTATGTGATCGTAAGAGGATCACTATGATATCGTGAATACCGACTTGTTGGATATTTGTGGTGTTATGCGAGAGTCAAGGGTAAAGGTCAAGATCCTTGTGATCATAAATGATTGCTACGGTGTTGTTAATACCAAGCTTGGTTGGATCCTGAGATGATCGTGTGATGTCCGTGATGGTAAGTGATACAGGTGATGGTTACGATGTAACCCGAACAGAGTAAGTTGGTGCATGATAGTTCATCATGTTGCATGCTAGTCTCATCATGTTCATATGTTTATGCCATGCTCGTATTGTTCTAGTTGTATCATCTTGTTCATGCTACGATTGATCTGATAGTATCATGTTAATCCTTGTTAACCTGTAATTGCCATGCTATTGTTTGTCTTGATTGCTTTGGTTGCTGTGAGCTTGCAAGTACATTCAATGTACTGACTTGGCGTGTCATGCCAGTTTGTAGGTCATGCCGGATATGATTGCTTGTTTGCCGTGGATCCCTTGTTTGCGCGCTAGGATAAGCGTTCCAGCCAGAGTCCCTGCGGAGTGGAGTTCATCACCGTCATCGCTGTTCCGCTGCCAGTAGTCATTCCGCTGTGTCGTGTTGTTCTACTGCTTGCATAGAGCAACCGTGGCAGGCGTAGCATCGCCGTGCCGATGTAATACCCTTGTACCCCAATAGATTGCATTTAGAAGCTGATTTGTTCTATGCTAAGTAGTGGCGTATTCCAAAAGACTTCTCCTCGATCTCTGGGATGGAATACGGGGCGTTCCGGTTTCTCTGAGCCGGGGTGCCACAGAAGTCATCATGATGACGTACAAGAAGATGAACGAAATATACAAGATGTCCTTTCATAAAATTCGCCCATACCTTATTATTGGTGCCGCGCCACCTTATTTTTGGGATAGGCCCATGTAATTTTGAAATGCCTCATTAGGTTATTTTTAGAGTCTGTATTGTAGGGGAAACGACTTAAGGCACCGTTTAGACTTGGATTTTGTTTAGGTTAAAGCTCACCATAGCTGCATCGCGGGTCCGTCTTTTGTGTTCAATGACCAGGCAAAGACGTCACATAACCCCACTTTGATTAATAAAGCTTTCCTCTTATATTCATAATATCTATATTGTAATATTAGTTTCTTACTTGTTCTTTGTTTGCGTGTAGGAATAAGACCCTCGTGGTCAGGTTGATCGTGCTCCGTCGTGGTCAATAACCTCTCAGAGTTGGTTTAGTGATTGCTAAGGCGCGACGTCTTCGCACGTTCATAGTCGGATCGTCAATGTCGACTTCCACCCAAAAACAATAGCTACCTCTCATCGAAACATCAGGACACATTCGCCTCTATCAAGTGATACAAGTTTTCAGGTTGCTCGGTAAAATTTCCAGTTATCCCTACTTATTTTCTTTACCTATCGTCCAAGAAAAAGCCTTACCATTTTTTTAGATTAGTTCATCCATGTCCCAAACTGTTCGCACATGAACACATCACCGTGTACCCTCGATGTTGAGGTGATGCACCGTAGCTCACGTCGAAGTAGACCCGTCCGGAAGCGCGGTACGCAAGCAATCGGCGCTTTTGTAGACCTGAAACCCCACACGTCCGGGAGGGACCCCGTTAGGGCGCGTGGCGGCTATGGGCTGCCCTAGGTCGACCTGATCGCCCTCGGGCCTCGAGGTTCGCCGCCCTGCAATGAAGAAGAACGAACAAAGAACGAGGAAGAAGAAGAACAAGGGAGAGAGATAAAAGTAAAGGTAAAAGTGGTAGATGATTGTTCAATTGTGTGTTGTTCAATCGACCGTCACCTCTTGTCTATATAAGAGGCGGATGGACTTCTCGTACAAGAAAAGGACCTTGATGTCCAAATCATCAAAATCTAACCAAATTCGGTCTTCTCACGACCTCCGGCCCGGATGATCCGGCCAAGACTAGTTTTCCGACATCAGGTCACTAATCGGGCTGTAAATTTTACATACGAACTTGGATTAAAACGATTTTTATATCAAAAATCAACTGTCTCAACGAGACTCACAACTTTCCCGTTGAACACTTTTCGATTTGAAGTCATCTTGAGGGTGTTTGGGGCTGTTTTCGAACATCTGCAGCAGAAAAAGTTGTCTGGACGTCCGGATCCTTGCCCGGATGGCCTTTACCCCGATCATCCGGGTCTACAACCAGATCATCCGGCTTCAATTTTTAGCTTCTTTTGTTTGGGTCGTTTGTTTGGCCTCCGGCCGGATGATCTAGACCCCGGCCCGGATGATCCGGCCAAACACTGCTGCAGCGCACAGTTTTGGCTGTAGAATTCACATACGACCTCGGATGAAGACAATTTTTATATCAAAATCGTCCATTTCGACGAGAAGAATTTTGCAGTTGAAATGTTTTCCATCCGATGTCTTGATTGGGTTTTGTGCCATGTAAAAATCTGGTGTCAACACATGCCCCCTGTTTTCGGCAAAGCTTGCGCGCTGAAAAATAACTTCCAATACGTTGGTCTAAGGACGATGTTAACACTCGATCGGCCATTTATATGTTCTTAGGATGATAAGTATATATCGGCCATTTTTACTCTTAGGAAGATAATTGTGTATCGGCCATTTAGATTAGCAACAGAAGTGTAGCTAATCAAACGTATGATGATTTGGTAATACCCTTCCATGAACCATGATGTAAGAAATTATATTGCATCCATGGATTAAAATAAACCCATGAAGGGTAACCAATCATACCTGATGACGAACTCCATGGCATATGCATTAATGGCATAGTCGAAGAATATGGATATTGTTTGAACCAAAGATTCTAATGCGCAAACCTTCGACTTGGTTGTTCAGAGCTTTCACTCTTCTCTTTCTTCACCTTTGCCACACTTTTTGCAATGAATACTTGCATATTATTCTTGTTGATGTCATTTCCTTTGGGAACCCATGCCATGTTCCTTGTTTCAAGTTCTTGTGCACTTAGCTTTTGCAATTTCTTCTTTTGCCAATACGATAAGCCGAGTGGACGCCCCGGCTATGATTTTGTTTAAAGCAATGGCAATTCTTGTTTTACCTTGTGCACTCTCAACTTCTTCTCTTCAGATTTGGCACTTGATTGACTTGACTCATTGCCTTTAGTAGCCAATGTCATCACTTCTTTTTTCATTTGGGATTATATCTGAAGTGACACTCTTACGTCCATCTCTTTTGACACGGTAGACTTGCTCAACCACCTCCTTATTCTTCCTTGTGCTCTGGACCGATTCATATTGAGTGAAACGGTCTTTAATGTATGATTGTTTATTGAATGTGGGCCTTCTTGGAGCTGCATGATTTTTGTGAGATGGTCTAAAATAAGATGGAAAATGTGCACTTGAACCATACTTGTCCCATGATGAATATGAATAAAAATTAGCATAGGGAGGTATCCATGGCATTTGCATTGGCGGCCCAAAATATGGGAATATGATGCATTGAAATTTCCGTTTTACCAATACCGGTCCTCAGATTTGCGCCTAGGGGGTGATATTGCCGCTTTTGAATTACTTGGCCGATAAGCAATCTTCTCCTCACTTATATTATGATATTTTTTCAATAGTTGCACAAAAGTGATTTTCGCCTTTTCCCTTTGTGCTTACCTTGGCCTTTGATTACATCGTTCTTTGGATTTTCTTGTTGCCCCCAGTACTTAGCGTCTTCATTGCAACTTCGATGGAATTTTTGCCTTCAATAATATTATTATTGTGCTCTTGAAAACCTCTTTACTTGAAAGCTTAATCCCGTCACCTAAATTTTTTACCTTCTCTTTAAATGAATCGGCTTGAAGCAGCCGATGTAAAAACTTTTTGCCATCAAGATCAATCTGAATAGACTGGTCATACCTTGGCGTTTCAATAAATCTCAATCGTCCTTTTTCAATGGCCGATTTAACTATTTGGCGAAACATGTTGCGATCCTCAACACTATGCTTGAACAAATCATGCAACTTACAATACATTCGTCCTTTGATTGATGCCTTGACATGGTGATCAAGAGTTCTAATGTAATTATTTTCAACAAATCAAATATTTGATCACATATGCTTGAATCGAAGGTCTACTTCTTGTTTTCTAGCCGATCTTGGTGTGCGAACGGCTTTGGAGTTAAGCAAATGAATGGTTCAAATTTGGAATATCCTCATTCGGCTATGCATTGTGTTTTGCACCCTCTCTCCGATGTATTTGAATAAGATATTACATTAGCATCGGATATCTCAAAAGAATTTAACCTTGGCTTTAAATTTCTGAAATGAAAATAGTTAGAATACACATGTCTCAATTGTGACCAAGTGCAAGCCAAGTGAGACCAAGTGCAAGCCAAGTATGAAACAAGCAAAACTACCCAATTAGATATGAAATTTTGATAAAGCAATGGGGAAAACTTTGGCTGCAATGAAAGTGACTATCACTCTTTCTAAATGGCACAATAGGCTGACCGATATGTCCTATAACAATTTTATTGCTAACAAGTAAATTACCCTATTCATTGGTATTTCAAATTACTTATGAGAATTTTTCTTATAGAAGCATCAATAATAAAGTTGCGACCAAATCGGAGGGTAGGTAAATCACTTGCTAGACATACCTCTTCAAATACGTTGGGAGAGCATGATGGTTGCGTGACTTGAACGATATCTTGTTCCTCTTTTGAATAGCTCCCCAACACCTTGTCATCCTCTTTTTCTAGAATAGATTCGACATACATAATATTTGATTTGGTCTTTTCAATAACCGAATAAACTTTGTTATCCGAATCACCACCCTTTTTGATAATTCTATCCACACCTAATGCTTTCTCTTTTTGACATAATCTAGCTTGTATTGCAGCAGAATTAATAGGCTTTCCCTCTTTTATTAATTTGTGTAAACAACAATGCATTCGTCCCAAAAAGACATAAGATTTTTCTTAGTGACCCAATCTGGATAGAATTGCGCCCCAACAGTTTTAGACTCTTTCGGTAACGAGATGTCATTGAAATTCTGTAATTGTAAAATTGTATGCTATGATACTAGGTGAAGACACATGTGATCCTATAAAATTTTCACTTATTCGGCTATTAGCGTGAAGGTGTGAAGCCGAATTATGAATACCTATAGTTGCATATGGTGCCAAAAAATTAGTAGCATCAGGTGTAGTGATACGTCTCCAACGTATCTATAATTTTGTATTGTTCCATGCTATTATATTATTTGTTTTGGATGTTTAATGGGATTTAATATGCTCTTTTATATTATTTTTGGGACTAACCTATTAAACGGAGGCCCGGTGCCAGTTTCTATTTTTTTGCCTATTTTAGAGTTTCGCAGAAAAGGAATACCAAACGGAGTCCAAACGGAATGAAACCTTCGCAATGATCTTTCTTGGACCGAAAACAATCCAGGAGACTCGGAGTCGAAGTCTGGAACTCCACGAGGCGACCACGAGGCAAGAGGGTGCGCCCGGGGGGGGGGGGGGGGGGTAGGCGCGCCCCCACCCTCGTGGGCCCCTTGTAGCTCCACCGACGTACTTCTTTTGCCTATATATACTCTTATACCCTAGATCGATCGCAGAGAGCCACGAAACCACTTTTACACCGCCGCAACCTTCTATACTCGTGAGATCCCATCTCGGGGCCTTTTCCGGCGATCTGCCGGAGGGGGAATCGATCACGGAGGGCTTCTACATCAACACCATTGCCTCTGCGATGAAGCGTGAGTAGTTTACCACAGACCTTCGGGTCCATAGTTATTAGCTAGATGGCTTCTTCTCTCTCTTTGATTCTCAATACAAAGTTCTCCTCGATGTTCTTGGAGATCTATTCGATGTAATACTCTTTCGCATTGTGTTTGCCGAGATCCGATGAATTGTGGATTTATGAACAAGATTATCTATGAATATCATTTGGTTCTTCTCTAAATTCTTATATGCATGATTTGATATCTTTGCAAGTCTCTTTGAATTATCAGTTTAGTTTGGCCTACTAGATTGATCTTTCTTGCAATGGGAGAAGTGATTAGCTTTGGGTTCAATCTTGCGGTGTCCTTTCCCAGTGACAGTAGGGGCAGCAAGGACGTATTGTATTGTTTCCATCAAGGATAAAAAGATGGGGTTTATATCATATTGCTTGAGTTTATCCCACTACATCATGTCATGTTGCTTAATGCGTTACTCTGTTCTTATGAACTTAATACTCTAGATGCATGTTGGATAGCGGTCGATGTGTGGAGTAACAGTAGTAGATGCAGAACCGTTTCGGTCTACTTGACACGGATGTGATGCCTATATTCATGATCATTGCCTTAGATATCTTCATAACTATGCGCTTTTCTAACAATTGCTCGGCAGTAATTTGTTCACTCACCGTAATACATGTTATCTTGAGAGAAGGCACTAGTGAAACCTATGCCCCCCGGGTCTCTTTCTTATTATATTGCATCTCTTTTATTTACATCGCATCTCGTTTACTTTTTTGCAATCTTTACTTTCCAATCTATACAAAAAAAATACCAAAAATATTTACTTTACTATCTTTATTAGATCTCACTTTTACGAGTGACCGTGAAGGGATTGACAACCCCTTTATCACGTTGGTTGCAAGGTTCTTGATTGTTTGTGCAGGTAATAGGTGACTTGTGTGCTGTCTCCTACTGGATTGATACCTTGGTTCTCAAAACTGAGGGAAATACTTACGCTACTTTGCTGCATCACCCTTTCCTCTTCAAGGGAAAACTAGCGCATGCTCAAGAGGTAGCAAGAAGGATTTCTGGCGCCGTTGCCGGAGAGATCTACGACAAGTCAAGACATACCAAGTACCCATCATAAACTCTTCTCCCTCACATTACATTATCTGCCATTCGCCTCTAGTTTTCCTCTCCCCCACTTCTAAAACAATTTTCGAGAAGCCTTTTCTTCGCTCCTTTTCCGTTCGTCTCTTTTCGCTTGCTTCTAGTGTGCTTGTGTGTTGGATTGATTGTTTGTCATGATGGCTCAAGATAATACTAAATTGTGTGACTTTTCCAATAACAACAACAATGATTTTATTAGCACTCCGATTGCTCCTACTACCGATGCTGAATCTTGTGAAATTAATACCGCTTTGTTGAATCTTGTTATGAAAGATCAATTTTCTGGCCTTCCTAGTGAAGATGCCGCTACCCATCTAAAAAACTTTGTTGATTCGTGTGATATGCAAAAGAAGAAAGATGTGGATAATGATATTGTTAAATTGAAGCTATTTCCGTTTTTGCTTAGAGATCATGCTAAAACTTGGTTCTCTTCTTTGCCTAAAAATAGTATTGATTCATGGAATAAGTGCAAAGATGCTTTTATCTCTAAGTATTTTCCTCCCGCTAAGATCATATCTCTTAGGAACGATATTATGAATTTTAAGCAACTTGATCATGAGCATGTTGCGCAAGCTTGGGAGAGGATGGAATTAATGATACGTAATTGCCCTACAAATGTTTGAATTTGTGGATGATTATACAAATTTTTTATGCCGGATTGAATTTTTCTTCTAGAAATCTTTTAGATTCGGCCACGGGAGGTACTTTTATGGAAATCACTTTAGGAGAAGCTACTAAATTCCTGGACAATATTATGGTTAATTATTCTCAATGGCACACCGAAAGATCCACTAATAAAAAAGTTCATGCGATTGAAGAGATTAATGTTTTGAGTGGAAAGATGGATGAACTTATGAAATTGTTTGCTAATAAAAGTGTTTCTTCTGATCCTAATGATATTCCTTTGTCCACTTTGATTGAGAATAATAATGAATCCATGGATGTGAATTTTGTTGGTAGGAACAATTTTGGTAACAACGCGTATAGAGGAAACTTTAATTCTAGGACGTTTCCTAATAATTCCTCTAATAATTATGGTAATTCCTACAACAACTCTTATGGAAATTTTAATAAGATGCCCTCTGATTTTGAGATTAGTGTTAAAGAATTTATGAGTTTGCGAAAGAATTTCAATGCTTTGGTTGAAGAATAATTTCTAAGATTGATGAGTTGGCTAGGAACGTGGATAGACTTTCTCTTGATGTTGATTCTTTGAAACTTAGATCTATTCCACCTAAGCATGACATCAATGATTCTCTAAAAGCCATGAGAATTTCCATTGATGAGTGCAAAGAAAGAACTACTAGGATGCGTGCTAAAAAGATTGCTTTGTAAAAGCGTGTTCTTCTAGTTTTCATGATAATAATGATGAAGATATAAAAGTGATTGATGTGACTCCTATTAAATCTTTTTTTCCAATATGAATCTTGATAAAGATGGGACTGGAGATGAGTCAACTTTAGTTAAAAGGCGTCCCAATGATTCAGAGTTTTTAGATCTTGATGCAAAAATTAATAAAAGTGGGATTGAAGAGGTCAAAAAGTTACATAGCAATGAACCCACTATTTTGGATTTCAAGGAACTTAATTATGATAATTGCTCTTTGATAGATTGTATTTTCTTGTTGCATTCCGTGTTAAATTCTCCTCATGCTTATAGCCAAAATAAATCTTTTACTAAACATATCGTTGATGCTTTAATGCAATCTATGAAGAAAAGCTTGAACTAGAATGTTCTATCCCTAGAAAACTTTATGATGAGTGGGAACCTACTATTAAAATTAAGATTAAAGATTATGAATGCTATGCTTTGTGTGATTTGGGTGCTAGTGTTTCCACGATTTCAAAAACTTTGTGTGATGTGCTAGGTTTCCGTGAATTTGATGATTGTTCTTTAAACTTGCATCTTGCGGATTCCACCATTAAGAAACCTATGGGAAGGATTAATGATGTTCTTATTGTTGCAAATAGGAATTATGTGCCCGTAGATTTCATTGTTCTTGATATAGATTGCAATCCCACATGTCCTATTATTCTTGGTAGACTTTTCCTTAGAACGATTGGTGCAATTATTGACATGAAAGAAGGAAATATTAGATTCCAATTTCCGTTAAGGAAATGCGTGGAACACTTTCCTAGGAAGAAAATTAAATTTCCTTATGAATCTATTATGATAGCCACTTATGGATTGCATACCAAAGATGACAATACCTAGATCTATTCTTGTTTTTATGCCTAGCTAGGGGCGTTAAACGATAGCGCTTGTTGGGAGGCAACTCAATGTTATTTTCGTTCTTTGCTCTTTGTTCCTGTTTAGTAATAAATAATTCATATAGATTCTGTTATGATTCTGTTTTTATGTTTTAATTAGTGTTTGTGCCAAGTAGAACCAATAGGATCTTCTTGGGTGATAGCTGTTTGATCTTGCTGAAAAACACAGAAACTCTGTGCTCACAAAAATAATTGTTAAAATTCGCCAGAACGTGATAAAATGCTAATTATTTTTGAATAAGATCTATATACAAATTATACAGGTTGTCCTAGTTTTTAAGAATTTTGGGAGTTCCAGAAGTATTCGAATAAATCAGATTGCTACAGACTATTTTGTTTTGACAGATTCTGTTTATCTTGTGTTGTTTGCTTATTTTGATGAATCTATGAGTAGTATCGGGGGTATGAACCATGGAGATGTTGGAATATATTAGGTTTAACACCAATATAAATAAAGAATGAGTTCATTACAGTAATTTAAAGTGGTGGTTTATTTTCTTATACTAACAGAGCTCATGAGATTTTCTGTTGAAGTTTTGTGTTGTGAAGTTTTCAAGTTTTTGGGTAAAGATTTGATGGATTTTGGAATAAGGAGTGGCAAGAGCCTAAGCTTGGGGATGCCCAAGGCACCCCAAGGTAAAATTCAAGGACAACCAAAAGCCTAACCTTGGGGATGCCCCGGAAGGCATCCCCTCTTTCGTCTTCGTCTATCGGTAACTTTACTTGAGGCTATATTTTTATTCACCACATGATATGTGTTTTGCTTGGAGCGTCTTGTATGATTTGAGTCTTTGATTTTTAGTTTACCACAATAATCCTTGCTGTACACACCTTTTGGGAGAGACACACATGAATTGGAATTTATTAGAATACTCTATGTACTTCACTTATATCTTTTGAGCTAGATAATTTTGCTTTAGTGCTTCACTTATATCTTTTTTGAGCATGGTGGTGGTTTTATTTTATATAAATTATTGATCTCTCATGCTTCACTTATATTATTTTGAGAGTCTTTTAGAACAGCATGGTAATTTGCTTTGGCTATAAAACTAATCCTAATATGATGGGCATCCAAGATGGGTATAATAAAAACTTTCATATAAAGTGCGTTGAATACTATGAGAAGTTTGATGATTGTTTTGAGACATGAGGATGGTGATATTAGAGTCATGCTAGTAGATTAATTATGAATTTGATAAATACTTGTGTTGATGTTTGCAAGCCCCGTAGCATGCACGCATGGTAACCGTTGTGTAACAAATTTGAAGCATGAGGTGTTTCTTTGATTGTCTTCCTTATGAGTGGCGGCCGGGGACGATCGATGGTCTTTTCCTACCAATCTATCCCCCTAGGAGCATGCGTGTAGTGCTTGGTTTTGATGACTTGTAGATTTTTGCAATAAGTATGTGAGTTCTTTATGACTAATGTTGAGTCCATGGATTATACGCACTCTCACCCTTCCACCATTGCTAGCCTCTCTAGTACCGCGCAACTATCGCCGGTACTATAAACCCACCATTTACCTTCCTCAAAACATCCACCATACCTACCTATTATGGCATTTCCATAGCCATTCCGAGATATATTGCCATGCAACTTCCCACCGTCCCGTCTATTATGACATGCTCCATCATTGTCATATTGCCTTGCATGATCATGTAGTTGACATCATATTTGTGGCAAAGCCACCATTCATAATTTTTTCATACATGTCACTCTTGATTCATTGCACATCCCGGTACACCGCCGGAGGCACTCATATAGAGTCATATTTTGTTCTAAGTATGGAATTGTAATCCTTGAGTTGTAAATAAATAGAAGTGTGATGATCATCATTATTAGAGCATTGTCCCATGTGAGGAAAAAAAAGAGGCCAAAGAAGCCAATGAAAAAAAAGGGAGGCCAAAGAAGCCAAACAAAAAAAAGAGAGAAAAAGAGAGAAGGGAAAATGCTACTATCCTTTTTCCACACTTGTGCTTCAAAGTAGCACCATGATCTTCATGATAGAGAGTCTCTTATTTTGTCACTTTCATATACTAGTGGGAATTTTCGTTATAGAACTTGGCTTGTATATTCCAATAATGGGCTTCCTCAAAATGCCCTAGGTCTTCGTGAGAAAGCAAGTTGGATGCACACCCACTTAGTTTATTTTGTTGAGCTTTCATACATTTATAGCTCTAGTGCATCCGTTGCATGGCAATCCCTACTCACTCACATCGATATCTATTGATGGACATCTCCATAGCCCATTAATACGCCTAGTTGATGTGAGACCATCTTACTCCTTTTTGTCTTCTCCACAACCACCACTCTATTCCACCTATAGTGCTATGTCCATGGCTCACGCTCATGTATTGCGTGAAAATTGAAAAAGTTTGAGAATACTAAAGTATGAAACAATTGCTTGACTTGTCATCGGGGTTGTGCATGATTTGAACACTTTGTGTGACAAAGATGGAGCATATCCAAACTATATGAATTTGTAGGGATGAACTTTCTTTGGCCATGTCATTTTGAGAAGACATGATTACTTTGTTAGGATGCTTGAAGTATTATTATTTTATGTTAATATTAAACTTTTGTCTTGAATCTTTCGGATCTGAACATTCATGCCACAAATAAAGAAAATTACATTGATAATTATGTTAGGTAGCATTCCACATTTTTTATCATTTACCTACTCGAGGACGAGCAGGAATTAAGCTTGGGGATGCTTGATACGTCTCCAACGTATCTATAATTTTTTATTGTTCCATGCTATTATATTATCTGTTTTGGATGTTTAATGGGCTTTAATATGCTCTTTTACATTATTTTTGGGACTAACCTACTAACCAGAGGCCCAGTGCCAGTTTTTGTTTTTTTGCCTATTTTAGAGTTTAGCATAAAAGGAATACCAAACGGAGTCCAAACGGATGAAACCTTCGCGATGATCTTTCTTGGACCGAAAACAATCCATGAGACTTGGAGTCGAAGTCTGGAACTCCACGAGGCGGCCACGAGGCAGGAGGGCGCGCCCAAGCGGGGTAGGCGTGCCCCCACCCACGTGGGCCCCTCGTAGCTCCACCAACGTACTTCTTTTGCCTATATATACTTTTATACCCTAGATCGATCGCAGAGAGCCACGAAACCACTTTTCCACCGCGGCAACCTTCTGTACCCATGAGATCCCATCTTGGGGTCTTTTCCGGTGATCTGCGGGAGGGGGAATCGATCATGGAGGGCTTCTACATCAACACCATTGCCTCTGCGATGAAGCGTGAGTAGTTTACCACGGACCTTCGGGTCCATAATTATTAGCTAGATGTCTTCTTCTCTCTCTTTGATTCTTAATACAAAGTTCTCCTCGATGTTCTTGGAGATCTATTCGATGTAATACTCTTTTGCGGTGTGTTTGCCAAGATCCGATGAATTGTGGATTTATGAACAAGATTATCTATGAATATCATTTGGTTCTTCTCTGAATTCTTATATGCATGATTTGATATCTTTGCAAGTCTCTTCGAATTATCAGTTTAGTTTGGCCTACTAGATTGATCTTTCTTGCAATGGGAGAAGTGATTAGCTTTGGGTTCAATCTTGCGGTGTCCTTTCCCAGTGACAGTAGGGGCAGCAAGGCGCGTATTGTATTGTTGCCATCAAGGATAAAAAGATGGGGTTTATATCATATTGCTTGAGTTTATCCCACTACATCATGTCATATTGCTTAATGCGTTACTCTGTTCTTATGAACTTAATACTCTAGATGTACGCTGGATAGCAGTCGATGTGTGGAGTAATAGTAGTAGATGCAGAATCGTTCCGGTCTACTTGACACGGACGTGATGCCTATATTCATTATCATTTCCTTAGATATCTTCATATCTATGCGCTTTTCTATCAATTGCTCGACAGTACTTTGTTCACCCACCGTAATACATGCTATCTTGGGAGAAGCCACTAGTGAAACCTATGGCCCCCATGTATCTTTCTTATTATATTGCATCTCTTTTATTTACATCGCATCTCGTTTACTATTTTGTAATCTTTACTTTCCAATCTATACAACAAAAATACCAAAAATATTTACTTTACTATCATTATTAGATCTCACTTTTGCGAGTGACCGTGAAGGGATTGATAACCCCTTTATCGCGCTGGTTGCAAGGTTCTTGATTGTTTATGCAGGTACTAGGTGACTTGTGCGTTGTCTCCTACTGGATTGATACCATGGTTCTCAAAACTAAGGGAAATACTTACGGTACTTTGCTGCATCACCCTTTCCTCTTCAAGGGAAAGCCAACGCATGCTCAAGAGGTAGCATGTGCATATGATGATTGAGGGTAATTGGCCGAATAACTAGTAGTAGCATGTCAAATTCCCCTATCCACCAGCATGTTTGGATTAACATGCTGCAAATTAGTTGCCGATGAATAAAAAGATGAAACACTATGTTGCATGCCATTGAAAGTTCCTACATGGGGTGTTTCAACTTGATTAACCAAACTCATCATTGTTGGGGCACGTAGTATTTCAATTTTTTGGCCTACGATCTAGGAGAAGCATAGCAACGTGCGGGGAGAGTGTGTCCATGTACCCTCATAGACCGACAGCGGGAGCGTTTAGTAACATGGTTGATGTAGTCGAACATCTTCGCGATACAACCGATCCAAGTACCAAACGCACGACACCTCTGCGATCTGCACACGTTCAACTCGGTGACGTCCCTCGAACTCTTGATCCAGTTGAGGCCGAGGGATAGTTTCGTCAGCACTACGGCATGGTGGCGGTGATGATGAAGTTACCGACGCAGGGCTTCGCCTAAGTACTACGACAATATGACCGAGGTGGAAAACTGCGGAGGGGGGCACCACACACGGGTAAAGATCAACTTGTACTCGTTCTGTAATGCACCATTCCACAAGTAACTCATTAGTCACATTGCTTGCAAGGCTTATAGTGATGTACATTACCGAGAGGGCCCAGAGATACCTCTTCGACAATCGGAGTGACAAATCCTAATCTCGATCTATGCCAACTCAACAAACACCATCGGAGACACTTGTAGAGCATCTTTATAATCACCCAGTTACGTTGTGACATTTGATAGCACACTAAGTGTTCCTCCGGTATTCGGGAGTTGCATAATCTCATAGTCATAGGAACATGTATAAGTCATGAAGAAAGCAATAACAATAAACTAAACGATCATAGTGCTAAGCTAACGGATGGGTCTTGTCCATCACATCATTCTCTAATGATGTGATCCCGTTCATCAAATGACAACACATGTCTACGGGTAGGAAACTTAACCATCTTTGATTAACGAGCTAGTCTAGTAGAGGCATACTAGGGACACTTTGTTTGTCTATGTATTCACACATGTACTAAGTTTTCGGTTAATACAATTCTAGCATGAATAATAAACATTTATCATGATATAAGGAAATATAAATAACAACTTTATTATTGCCTCTAGGGCATATTTCCTTTAGTCTCCCACTTGCACTAGACTCAACAATCTAGATTACATAGTAATGATCTTAACACCCATGGAGTCTTGGTGTTGATCATGTTTTGCTCATGAGAGAGGCTTAGTCAACGGGTCTGCAACATTCAGATCCATATTTATTTTGCAAATCTCTATGTCTCCCTCCTTGACTTGATCGCGGATGGAATTGAAGTGTCTCTTGATGTACTTGGTTCTCTTGTAAAATCTGGATTCCTTTGCCAAGGCAATTGCACCAGTATTGTCACAAAAGATTTTCATTGGACCCGATGCACTAGGTATGACACCTAGATCGGATATGAACTCCTTCATCTAGACTCCTTTATTTGCTGCTTTCGAAGCAGCTATGTACTCCGCTTCACATGTAGATCCCGCCACGACGCTCTGTTTGGAACTGCACCAACTTACAACTCCTCTATTTATTATAAATACGTATCCGGTTTGTCACTTAGAGTCATCCAGATCAATGTCAAAGCTTGCATCGACGTAACCATTTACGACGAGCTCTTTATCACCTCCATAAACGAGAAACATATCCTTAGTCCTTTTCAGGTATTTCAGGATGTTCTTGACCACTGTCTAGTGATCCACTCCTGGATTACTTTGGTACTTCCGTGTTAAACTAATAGCAAGGCACACATCAGGTCTGGTACACAACATTGCATAGATGATAGAACCTATGGCTGAAGCATAGGGAATGACTTTCATTTTCTCTCTATCTTCTGCAGTGGTCGGGCATTGAGTCTGACTCAACTTCACACCTTGTAACACAGGCAAGAACTCTTTCTTTGCTTGATCCATTTTGAACTTCTTCAAAATTTTATCAAGGTATGCACTGGTGCGCGTCGGTCCTAAACAAATGGTTTTTTACCCCTTTCCGCGAAGGCATTTGGAACCGTCGCCAAGTGAGTGTGTGCGACAGGGTGTCCTTCCCACACGACCCAGAAATCGTCGGGGATAGGCCCTCCTGGGACCCAAGCTGGGGTTGTGTGCAATCGGGCGAGGCATCGAAACCCAATCATTTCCGTAGGTATGTACATCCCACACGGTGAATCGCAGAAATAATTTCCGTAGGTATGTACATCCCACACGGTGAATCGCATAAATAATTTCCGTAGGTATGTACATCCCACATGGTGTATCCAGAAATCATTTCTGTAGGTATGTACATCCCACATGGTAATCCGAGAAAATCATTTCCGTAGGTATGTACATCCCACACGATGAACCCCAGTAAAACATTTCCGTTCGTATGTATATCACACACAGTCAATCCAAGGAATACGTTTCCGTTCTTATGTACATCCCACACAATCAATCCAGGGAAAACGTTTTTGTTCAGACGTACATCCCACACGGTTTTATGTGTAGGCTCGTGTGTGAAAGGTATAACTATCACACACAGTCTTCCTTGGTTAACTGTTTGCTTTTATCAACTATATCACACACAATTTGATGAAGAAAGCTGTGTGGCATTGGGCTATCCATGCAACCGCTTTTACTGCTAGAACCGTTTGCAAAGGTCCATGACACATTTAGCAGGTTTATTAGTTTACAATTAATAATTCCAGTATCATGCAAATTCACATTTCATATCGAAAAGATGATTGCCAATTTCATATCAGGCACATAAATATATTGTAACATCACAGTACGGTAGCTACATGAAAACATCACAGTACAACACATAGCTAGTTCAACTTCATAAGAACAATATATTCATTTCCCTAATTGAGATCATCCAGGCTCGTCTTATCCACCTCTACTTTCAGTTCAGTAAGAACCTGTTTTGCACGGGCCAACTGGGAAAGTGCCTCCTCCTTCGCCAACAGCATCTTAGCAAAGTCTTTAGAAAAATCTGAGCTCATTCTCCAGCTTCAACTTTTTATCCCGCATCTTGAAATATGCTTCAGCGTTGACAAGACTTTCTCTAATCCTAGCTGTGTTCACTTCCTCATACATGCTCCAGAGTTTCGTTAGGCACATCTTCAAATACTATGGGCACTCTTGATCAACCCACTCCAAGTAAGAACACTTATGTTCATCCTATAATATTTAAAACTAGATCAGTAACAATTGTAGGGGAAATGGGTTTATAGCAACACAGAAATCACCAATGCTTATTTTGAGAAACTGGAGAAACATGTTAATTATGACATATCTTCTCAAAAAGATCAATGTGCAAATGAAATAATTGGTACTGAGACAACAACCAAATTCTGGAACATTAGAAGCTATAATTAACTACAACGACGCTACAAGTTCTTACTCATGTACAATAAATAACAAATTAAACATTTTATGAGGAAGGTAAATATAACTGCAACAGCATAGCGACAGTGTTTGTATGACAGCAAATTGATACTAACAGATGTGTACATGCACAAATTTAGTAACATAGAACTAATAGCACTAAGACCGTCCACTATGTATGCCAAAACTGGTGTAAAAACAACTATTGCTACATCTCACACCGGTGCCCAGAACTGGCGAGCCGATGCAACAGAAAAAAAATCAGGGACCCGGACTCCGGAGCACGCAGTTGCTCTGATGCCCAGTTCCTTCGTGCCATAAAGATTTAGTATTTTACTACTTGGCTGCTCGGATGTGTGGACCAAAGTTGGCTGCAGAAACTGCTGAAGTGGTGCCAAATAATTTTCTAATGGCACCGCTGATGAGATGGCAACAATTTAAGATACTAGGTACAAAGTGTGACACTGACTTAGGATGTGTTTGGTTGAAGGTGTGGTATGAATGGGTTGGGACCGTAACAGTGTCTGAATCACATCTAACAAATGATTTGTAACAACGGAAGAGGGTCTAACCTTCTCTGCACATGCCAAAAACTTCCTCCCAGTGTCCACAGAATCAAACGCAAGTAGCTTCACGCATGGAGATTGATGGTGACAACGAGCAGATAGATCTTCAGCCACCTCGCTCCATTCGTTTCCACTGATGGTCTTAGGGAGCTACAAGAGGAAGAAACGACTCAAATCGACCTCCTGGTAAAAATCCTTCATTCCAAGTCATAGTCCGAGAGAGAGAAGAGAGGCATACCCGGGTGGTGAAGTAGTAGTCGCCGGAGGAGGAACCGCTGGAGATGTCTTTGAAGAAGACCATGGCGACCCCGGCGGTAGGATGCGAGATGGCGAGAGCGAGGAAGCGGCTATAGCTTAGCAAGGAAGGAAGGAGGACACAGGGGAAATGTGACTTGTGGTCGGGGAGAAAATGGGGTGGGGAAGGGGGTGGGGGTAGATATTTTGGCGGTAGGCCAAAATTTTGGAAACGTGGAGGGAAACTTTGCGCGCGGTGCCGCCGGACCATTCACTTTGAACGATTGTGTGCATCGCAAACAATTCTTCTGCTTTACGCGCATGGGATGAGTTTGATAATTCAAATTTTGGTCTCAAGGCATGGGCACATTCACTTTGAATGCGCGCGGTGCCGCCGGACCATTCACTTTGAACGATTGTGTGCATCACAAACGATTCTTCTGCTTTACGTGCATGGGATGAGTTTGATAATTCAAATTTGGTGGAAATTTCCCCGGGTACGTCATTGCATAATTTAACATCGCTTGCTAATTTGGGCACACAAAACAGCGTACAACAGACATACCACACTTACTGAATCGAGCAATTTTCGTAATTACACAAAGCCAATTGACCTAAACATTGCTCTAACAAAAGACCAGCATTAAAAACAAAGTTTAAGTACGCATAATTAAAAATCCGCCACCGCGCCGGCCTATGCATCACCAGTGTGAGATGAGACATCGATGACTTGTCCTGGCGACATGCCGCCGTTGGTGGACTCCGCGTCCCCCTTGCCGAAGTCGAACGCGTCCTCGTCCTCGTCCTCGGTGCCGCCCTTAAGGTTGTAGTACTCGTAGTAGTGGCTGCGCCACAACTCGCGTTGGTACTCCACCACCGATTCCTCGACAGACAAACTCTTCTCTACCTCGACCTCGGCCACGCGCAACTCCTCCTCCCGGCGCTCCTCGATCTCCGCTGCCTTCTGCATCTCCAGCTCCCGCTCGGGGACCTCATGAGGAAGCAGGTGCTCCATGGCCACCGCCGCCTTTTCAGACGTGGGTTGCATGCTGGTGTCCGAGGTGGCCTGGAATATCTTAGCGTGTGCACCCTTGATCTTGGCGTGGATGCCCTCGACCCCGGCCAGGGCGACATCAGCGGCACGGACGGCAGCTCGAGCGCTCTCGGCGTTTGCAGCCGCCGTCGCAGCAGCAGCTGCAGCCGTCTCGGCTGCTGCAGCTCCCCTGTCGCCTGCCGCAGACGCCCTCTTGGCGGAAGCGGCCACACTCAATGCGGATGCGGCAGCACTCTCGGCGTAGGCGGCTAGGTGGCGGCCCTCGGGAGGGGGGGACGCGGCCATCGTACGGGCCTTCACAAAGCGTTTCCATGGCCTCATCTTTGCAAGAAGGGGGTGCGTGAATGGGGATCGGGATTCGTGGATTCGTGGGTTGCCGGCACTGGAGCAGACGAGCCGGCGAAGCTTAAGAAAGGAGACTTAAATAGACCCAGATATTTTCATCGCAAACGGTTCCTAGAAAACAACTGTGTGTGATGTTGTAGATATTTTTTATTAACTATGAAAGACGAATTTGGAATAAAGTGCCAACGGATGGTGTTTTAAATGAACGAGAAATTTTGTAGTACTAATACAACTGGCATGTCAAATTTTGGAAAATTTCAGGGGTCATTTGACCTTCTAAGACATTTAACTGATTTTCTAGCCATTTAATGACCGTAATTTAAATTTGAACTACATGTACATGCAACAACTAACCATAACGGTTTGAAACTTATATTTCGTGTACTTGTGTGTGATTTAATTCCATGTGCAGTAAATTGGAAGGAATTTTCAAACATATTGGTCTAACGGCTATGACACAATTAAGCATGGAGTGACATGGCATTTTAATTCCAAAAAAAATCAGAAACACATGAAACCTTAGTTGATGTAATGTCATGCCACCAAGATGATGTGGTAAAAAAATTGGTATGTTTGACCAAAGTTTGGACACACACCCCTCACAAACCGGAGCAACTCACTAGAAGGCTCGTGGTTCTGAGAGGGAACAATGCATGTTTGATGACGAACGGGAGATAGCTTCCTCTTACAGCCTTCAATTTTTTTTCTACGTCTAACATGCACTACTACAACTGTAATGTGAAATTTTTGCAAATTCTAGGGGTCATTTGACCTTTTAAAGACATTTAAGCGATTTTCTAGCCATTTAATGACCATAATTCAAAATTGAACTACATCTACATGCAACGCGTAACCGAAACGGTTTGAAAAATCATATTTCTGTACTTGTGTGTGAGTTAATTCCATGTGCAGTAAACTAGAAGGAATTTTCAAACATATTTGTATCATGACATGGACACATATGCATGAATACGTATGCATGGAGTGGCATGGCATCTTAATTCCAAAAAAAAATCAGAAACACATGAAACCTTGGTTGATGTAATGTCATGCCACCAAGATGATGTGGTAAAGAAATTGGCATGTTTGACGAATGTTTGGACACACACCCCTCACAAACCGGAGCAACTCGCTAGAAGGTTCGTGGTTCTGAGAGGGAACAATGCATGTTTGATGACGAACAAGAGATAGCTTCCTCTTACGGCCTTCAAATGTTTTCTACGTCTAATGTGCACTACTACAACTGTAATGTGAATTTTTGGAAAATTCAAGGGGTCATTTGACCTTTTAAAGACATTTAAGTGATTTTACAACCATTTAATGATCGTAATTCAAATTTGAACTACATCTACATGCAACGCCTAACCAAAACGTCTTGAAAAATCATATATGTGTACTTGTGTGCGAGTTAATTCCATGTGCAGGAAATTAGAAGGAATTTTCAAACATATTGGTCTCACGACATGGACACATGCATACGTATGCACGGAGTGACATGGCATTTTAATTCAAAAAATAGAAAAATGATGAGAAACACATGAAACCTTGGTTGATGTAATGTCATGCCACCAAGATGATGTGGTAAAGAAATTGGCATGTTTGACGAACGTTTGGACATGCACCCCTCACAAACCGGAGCAACTCGCTAGAAGGTTCGTGGTTCCGAGAGGAAACAATGCATGTTTGATGACGAACGGGAGATAGCTTCCTTTTACGGCCTTCAAATTTTTTCCTGTACGTTTAACATGCACTAATACAACTGTCATGTGAAAATTTAGTAAATTTCAGGGGTCATTTGACCTTTTAAAGACATTTAAGTGATTTTCTAACCATTTAATGACCGTAATTCAAATTTGAACTACATCTACATGCAACGCGTAACCATAACGGTTTGAAAAATCATATTTTTGTGTACTTATGTGCGAGTTAATTCCATGTGCAGTAAATTCAAAGAAATTTTCAAACATATTGGTGTCAAGGCATGTGCACATGCATGGAGTACATGCCATGGCATTTTAATTCCAAAAAATTAAAAAATCATCAGAAAAACATGAAACCTTGCTTGATTTAATGTCATGCCACCAAGATGATGTGGTAAATAAATTGGCATGTTTGACGAAAGTTTGGACACACACCTCTCACAAACCGGAGCAACTCGCTAGAAGGTTCGTGGTTCTGAGTGGTAACAATGCATGTTTGATGACGAACGGGAGATACCTTCCTCTTACGGCCTTGAAATTTTTTCTACATCTAACATGCACTACTACAATTGTAATGTGAAATTTTGGAAAATTCTAGGGATCATTTGACCTTTTAAAGACATTTAAGTGATTTTCTAACCATTTAATGACCGTAATTCAAATTTAAACTATATCTATATGCAATGCCTAACCAAAACATTTTGAAAAATCATAAATGTGTACTTGTGTGCGAGTTAATTCCATGTGCAGTAAATTAGAAGGAATTTTCGAACATATTGATCTCACGACATGGACACATGCATACGTATGCATGGAGTGACATGGCATTTTAATTCAAAAAAATTAGCATGTTTGACGAACGTTTGGACACACACCCCTCACAAACCGAGGCAACTCGCTAGAAGGTTCGTGGTTCCGAGAGGGAACAATGCATGTTTGCTGACGGAGGGGAGATAGCTTCCTCTTATAGCCTTCAAAAATTTTCCTACGTTTAACGTGCACTAATACAACTGTCATGTCAAAATTTGAAAATTTTCAGGGGTCATTTGACCTTTTAAAGACATTTAAGTGATTTTCTAACCATTTAATGACCGTTATTCAAATTTGAACTACATCTACATGCAACGCCTAACCAAAACGATTTGAAAAATCATATTTTTGTGTACGTGTGTGCGAGTTAAAAAATCATCAGACGAAGTAAATATCTGGTGTTCAAAAAAGAAAATGTAAAGATCTGGCAAGACAACCGGCCCCCACACGATTGACACTCTGTCTCGCGGCTCGAGGTTTGCTAGGTGATTGGTGGGGGTCATTAATCAGACACTGTTCTGTATTGGAAACTGTTAGCTATTATGTTCACACATGGATTTGCCGCGGGAATTGTGTGTAATTCAAACTACAGTACTCGTAAATTCCGGCGACCGGCGTGTGTATTGTCCCCGTCGATCTAGATTCCGTTCGCCAATAAATACTACCTTGCTCACGTCGTCCCGCCTGCATTCTCATCTACATCCTCCCCTCGCTCGCCCTCTCTCTCTCTCTCTCTCTCTCTCTCTCTCTCAAATCTCTCCCATGGCGCCGCCGATCTGCCCATGCACCGACGAGGAGTAGCCGGCCGCCGAGGACGCTCACTCGATTAGCAGTGACGAGGACCACTACGCGCCGCCTGACGAGGTTGCACCGGACCCCCCAACTTTGGATTGGTTTTGGGGTCAGTACAATCTTTGTCCGTGGAAGTCGCTGCCGCCGGCTGAGAAAGCCAGGCCAGTGGCGTTCAAGAAGGAGATGGCGGAGGAGGAAGCCAGGTACCAGGTGGCCTGTGAAGCCTGTGATGTTGCCTGGAAAAAGGAGGAGACGGAGCTTTCGGGGCGGGCACGTCATCGCGCTGAGGAGGTGTACGAAGACGGATACTTCGCGAGGAAGGTCATAGGCTCTGGGTGCCTCATCGCTGCATGGAGGTGGGCCGATAAGCTCCAGCGTGCCACCGACAAGGAGCTCCGGTGGGCACCCAACAAAATGGCAAGATCGGCCGCACGCGTCTGCCAGCAAGAGGCAGATCGGTACGTCAAGCGTCGCAAGGTGGAGGAGTCAGAGTACTACCTCCGCAATGGGAAGACGCCGCGCACCAGGGAGCTGCTGGCGAGGGGCTGCCGGAATAGTGTCCCTAGGAGAAATCACCAGCTCCAGGATGTGATGGGCATGTTCCTCTACTTCGCCCAGGTGACACCTGGGCCAAGGAGGCGGTCGAGCCTACGGACCAGCGCGTTGGCATCCAGCGGGCCACGGACAAGGCGAACGGCAGCACCCATGCGAACGGCGCGGCGGGCGTCCGGTGCAAGTACGGCGTGGTCGGCACCTGGTGCAAGTACGGCACTGAGGGTCTCTGCCCACTCCTGGCGAGGAATGGGGGTATTGACGGGATGTGTACCCAGCTGCGATGTTGTGTCGACAGGAAGCAAGCGCCGATGGATCTGCTCTTACTGTGCGGCGCGCCGCGCCTCTCGCTCTGCGGCGCTCCAACAGTCTGGCCGTGCGGCGAGCCGCAGCCTATCGGCACGGATGCGCCTAGCTTGCTCTGCAGCGCGCCATCGATCATGTTGTGAGGCGAGCTGCAGCCTATCGGTGCTGACATGCCTATCTTGATCCGTGGCGCTCAAGGGCTGTGACGCCCTCGATTCAATCGTACACTAACCATACACACAAATGTGTACGATCAAGATCAAGGACTCACGGGAAGATATCACAACACAACTCTAGACACAAATTAAAATAATACAAGCTTTATATTACAAGCCAGGGGCCTTGAGGGATCGAATACATAAGCTCGAATACACAAGAGTTAGCGGAAGCAACAATATCTGAGTACAGACATAAGTTAGACAAGTTTGCCTTAAGAAGGCCAGCACAAAAGCATCTACAATCGAAAAGGCAAGGCCTCCTGCCTAGGAGCCTCCTAACTACTCCCGGTCGTCGGCGGTCTCCACATGGTAGTAGGCACCCTCAGGGTAGTAGGAGTCGTTGGTGGGGTCGTCTGGATCCTGGGCTCCACCATCTGGTTGCATCAACCAGAAAGAAGAAAGAAGGGGGAAAAGGGGGAGCAAAGCAACCGTGAGTACTCATCCAAAGTACTCGCAAGCAAGGATCTACACTACATATGCAACATTACCAAAGGAAGGCTGTATATGTGGATTGGGCTGCAGAAATGCCAGAATAGAGAGAAGGCCTAGTCCTATCAAAGACTAGCATCTTCTGGAAACCACCATCTTGCAGCAACAGGAGGGAGTAGAGTAGCATAAAGTAAAGTAGTAGTAGTGTTATCAACCTCGGCCAGAGATCCTTTCTTGACTCCCTGCGAGAAAGGCATCCCAGAGCCATACTATCCAGTTATCATCACAAGATCCAGTTCTATTTGTATCGATCGGGATACAACTCCAAGTGTCCGTTACCGTAGGACAGGCTATCGACAGATGTTTTCTTCCCTGCAGGGGTGCACCAACTAACCCACCATGCTCGATTAACTCCGGCCGGACACACTTTCCTGGGTCATGCCCGGCCTCGGCCAAACAATATGTCGCAACCCGACCTAGGCTTAATAGAGAGGCCAGCATGCCGGACTAAACCAATGCCCCCAGGGGTCATGGGCCATCTCCCCGGGAACTTCTGCATGTTGCGTACGCGGTCGGTGAGCAGACCGAGCTACCTCCTTCAACAAGGCAGGCGCTTACGCAGTCCAACCCGGCGCACGCCGCTCAGTCGCCGACGTCTATTAAGCTTCGGCTGATGCATACGACGCAGAACGCCCATACTATGCCCACGTGATGGTTAGTGCTATCAGGCCAGAGGCCCCTCGGATCAAATATCCAAATCGTAGTGGATTAGGAACGCGCGGTAACAAGCAGAGACCCACGAAAGATGAGACCCCGTTGCCCCGTCTTGAGGACTTGCGGCAAGGGCTAGGAATGCCCGGCCATGCCTCGTAATTATCTCGCGGGCACCTTCCAGGTCCGCCCGACTCCACATCACTCGCAATTAAGCTCGCGCGGGTACCCCTCAGGGCCAACCCGTCTTTAGTAACAGAGTCCAGTGCAAATTCATAGTAACCATAGTAACTGTGTGTCTAACACCAAGGGGGAAAACCTGAGGAATCACCCTTGTCGGATTCCCACTCGATGTAAACATCAAGGTGAACGTAAGAGGAACCACCCTCGAGGCTCACACTTGAGGGGTTGCACGACAGAGTCATATCGGAAGTGGTTAAGGAGGAAATCACCCTCGATGACCACAACCGAATAGCTACACTACAAAGAACTCATCAGGAGTGATGTATGAGGTTCCACCCTCGGCACTCGATGGTAACTCTGCAGAGTCGAGCAACAAAGGGGCGTGATGTGACGTGAGGTGTCGGGGCCTGGTCTTCGATCCCGTTGGTCGGGTCTTCTGATAATCCAGCGAGGCAGTCGGGTCAAGTGGGGGGGGGTCACTGATGGGTCTCTAACCAACCTATACTAAGCAGTTTAGGATAAGCAGGTATGTAACAATAGCAGGTTACAATAAAGAGGCTATGCAGCAGAATCGGAGCAAACAATAACAGTAGCAAAATCTAATGCAAGCATGAGAGAATGGAATGGGCGATAGCGGGATGATCAAAGGGGGCTTCCCTGGTTGCTCAGACAAGAAGAAGGGGTCGTCGTCGACGTAGTTGAACACAGCGGCATCAGCGGCAGTCTCGGGGTCTACCGGAGAGAAGAGGGAGGAGAAACAGTAAATACATAGCAAGCAAGAGCATAAAAGGACAACAGGCAGAGCTAGACGTGTTCTAAGACGGTGCTACACGTTACTGGCGAAGGAGGATAACATCCGGGAATGTTTCCCCAGGTTTAGCATTTTCGGACAGATGAAACGGAGGGGAAAAGTTGCATGTTCAGGTAGTTAGGGGCATGTGGCAGACGAACGGATCACGTATGCGGATTCGTCTCGTCGTTCTGAGCAACTTTCATGTAGAAAACTTTTTCATCCGAGATACGGTTTATTTTTTATGAATTAACAAAGTTTAAATGATTTTCTAATCTCCTGATTTTAATTTAATTCAATAATATTAATAAACAGAAACTGCTAGGTGCACCCGATGCATGCACCCAGAGTGGCTGACAGGTGGGGTCAGTCATCTGCCCAGTCAGGAGTTGACTGGTCCACGGTTGACTGGTCAAGGAGGGCCCTGGGACCCTCATGTCATTGGCAGAGGCAACTAACACTGTTTATTTAATTTAATTAACCTAATTAGACAGAGTGGGCCCACATGTCATAACCTGTAGTTTAATCCAATTAGTTAACCGTGTGGGGCCCAATGTCAGTGGGTTAGAGGGGGGATTAGTTTTAAAGGCTGTTGAGGCCTACAGCTAACGACGATGGGATACAGTGGCAGCGGCGAGGCTCCGACGAGCTGGCTCCGGCGACCGTTGGGGACGCGGGTGGGTGCGTAGGAGAGCCCGCGACATAGCGCTTCAGATGGGGGCGATAATAAGAGCGGAGGCGGCTCGTAGCGGCGCTGGCGTCCAGGCCAGCGGCCAGGCCCCGGGCGTGCGCGGGCGAAGCAACAGCAAGACCACAGCGGGCGGGGCGAGAGACGAGTGACGCGCGGGCGCTGGGGGGGCGGCACCGGCCGGCTGCCGGCGTGGGCCAGGTGCGAGGCACGACAGGCGGTGGTCCGTGGTGCGGGGCGGAGGGGCTCGGCGAGGCCTGAGCGCGGTGGCTGCAAGCGAGGCGCCACCCGGGCACGGCGACTGCGGGCGAGGCGCGGCCCCGGGCGCGCGGTTAGGCGAGCGAGGGCGCGCGCGGAGGGCCAGTAGGAGCATGGGGAAAGCAGGGCGCGGCAGATGCGAGCTCCGCGGGAGCTCGGGCGTGACGGCGGGAGCGACCTACGGCGTGCGGGAGAGCTAAGGGGGAGGAGGGGAGGTGGCTCACTGCCGTTGCAGGGAAGGCCCGGGGAAGAGTCGAGGTGGCCGGGACGGCGTCGGCGGACGAAGAGAAAGACAAAGATGCAGGGGATGATGTAGAGCACTCCAGCTCGAACCGTTCCTCGCGGATGACGTAGTCGACGGTGGCGCAGGTCTCCAGCCTCGCTCCGGTGGTGTAGTTGACGAAGAAGGACCCGCCGAGGCTCCTGTACACCACCGTGAAGCCCGGGGAGGCTCCGATGCGCGGTGATGACGACGACGCGGCGACGGTAGTAGCGGGCAAGGTGGATCTGAGGGGGAAGGGAGCACGAGCAAGGGGAAGAGAGTGAGTGGGGAGGACCATGTGGGAGAGCGATGAGTGGAGGTAAGGGATCGAGGCCTCGAGGGGACGACGCCCTTATCCCCTCGGGGCGGCACCGGCGAGCTGGTCCGACGGGGACGCGCCCCTGTAGCGGTCGTGCCAGGAGAACAGGAGGAGAAGGCGACCGGTGGGGTAAGTGGGCTGGATGGGCTGGCTCGGGTGGGCCGAAGCCCGGGGGGTTAGTTCCAAAGGGGCAGGGGCATCTTTTTCCTTTTTAACTAGTTTTGCATTTTCTTTATTTTTTGAAACTTCTGCTTTCCAAACCTTTTTTTAAAACCAAAACAGTTCTATAAATTATAAAACTTACATCTAAAATATCATCATGTTTTAGGCTACTGCCACAATCAGTTTAGCACTTAAATAAAACAGGTTAGCATTTTTACAAATTAAAAAGCATTTAAACAAATGTTTTAAGCACTGTTTTAGCTAGTTTAGTGCACTTAAACACTTTGCAAAAATGTTGGTTCACTACCAATATTAGTTATGGGATTATTTGGCACAAGTTGAACATTTTAGATTTCATGTCTGACAAATATGAAATTTTGACTTAGATTGGATTTGAATTTGAATTGTGATTTGGATCAAGTGAAGATTAACATAAGTAACATGATGACATGGCACCATTACCAGGGGATTACTGTATCATGACACTCGGGTGTTACAAATATCCTCCACTACAAGAAATCTCGTCCCGAGATTTAAGGGGTGGAGTAAGGGGGAAAGACTCGGGAAAGACGGAGCTCAACACAAGATAGTTACCTGGGGACTATCTCAGTGAACGTGGCAAAGAGGCATCTCTGGAGTTGTATTTCAAGAAAGTCATCCAGAGCAAGGTAAGAAGGTGCAATATGAAGCTTTAATCGGGTAGGCAATAGTTTGTTGCCTGAAACAAGGGGTGAAAGGGGTTCGGAGCAATGGGAATAAGTATTGCATCTGATACCAGAATAGATCGCAAGAAGGTGGCTCGTGAATTACCTACAAAACCAAGCGTGCAAAGAATGTTTCGAAATCAAGGTTGTACATGAGAGTAAGGTTTCGATCTTGTGGAACTATGGGTTATGGGCCCACCATGTGGGTTAAAAGTAGGAAGGGCGCGGACATTTTGCACGGGCACGACAGCAAGGCGGGTCTGAGGATAGCCTGTGAGTTATGTTGGCAACAACGCTGGTACCAAGGGCGTGGGACGAACAGAACTATTTTCCTGCTCGTTGAACGAGGCGGACCAATAGGCAAAGTTCTTGTCCATCGGTGGCTACCAGAATGTCATCAACAATAGTAACAAGGTCTTACTGATAGAGTTTGTACATCGAGGTGTTTACGTAAGCAGTGAATTATCACTGCTCAGATATGCTAGGGTACAAGAAAGGTTAAACAAACCAATGGAAGAAAAAATATGATTATTGAATCAAACAACCCAAAGGAAAGGAAGATGTGTTCACACATAAGAGTTGGGAGTATATCCTTCCCAAGGAAAAGCGGAGTAGGATATACCTGATAGGACAGCAAGTTCAAAAGCATTTAGATAATGGGGAGAGGGAAGAATCATGATATTACCCATACAACGGTGTGAGGGTAATTGAACGAGAAACATTTTGTATTATGCTTCCGATGTTCTTGTTGATATTCGAAATACCACAATCATGCTTCGATGCGGCAATGATATGGTGTCAAGTAAAGATTGTGTTCGAAGATCTCAAGAGATACCGAGAAACAATTCCAAGATATCTCAGAACGTAAGGAATAACCAAGCACAACCAGGTCTGTGTTGGCAGAAAGTCAAGATGTCATTGATGATATCACAAATCATCGAGGGGCAGGGATGGTATTTCTAACCATGAATTCAATTGACACCTCTGAAGAAACCAAAGTGTTGACGGTGATCACGACAGATTTTGGTTGAGGTACTATGAAGAGGCCATCGAACAGCGACGACATCAAGCAAAAGAAATGATGAAGCGAAAGGTTATTGGAACCACGGATGCGACACAAGCTCGAAATCAAGCTTGTTGTTTGAGGTGAAATGGTAAGATGAGGAAGATCGACGTAAGCTTAGCTCGTCGTCGGAAGTTGTGCTCCGGGAAGAAGAACCGGGTAGCACAGTTAAAATTAGCTCGATAATGATATAGCCGATCAGGCTAGTAATGATGTGATGGAGTATCATTCCAATGAGAATTCACAAGAGGTAGTGCAATGACACAATATCCTCGAGATAGCAGGGGGCAATACTCGAGGTAGATCAAAAATAGAGGTTGGACAGATGAAATGATCTGCAGAAGACAAGTATTTTAACTTGTCCGGGAAATGGAATTAAGGAGAACTATGGTCGGAACCACGGTTATGAATGATCAAACCACCGATACAAGATGAACTTATAACAAGGGGTAATCATTTTTACGAGCAGCTTCCATGATAAGTTCTACATCGGGTCCATGGGCATGAACACAAAGGTTCAAGGTCGAGTCCCACTTCTTCAATGCATAACCTTTCATTCACTCCTCGTTTTGGAAGAAAATGTAGTGCAGAAGATTTATCTGGCGAAGTACCAGAAGAGTAAGACTCACATCTCTTTTGAGTTCACACGGATTAGGGAAGGCATAGGTTCAACCCGTAGGGGTATCTTAGAAACATATACCTCGAACTTCAGGATTAAGATATACCTGCTCGAAAGCAGAGCATGGTTGACAAAAGCAGATGATAGAATTTACCAAAGGCATTATGTGTCAGGGGAAAACTCACAAGTTTAATGAATATGAAGGACATTGTCGGATAATAATCCAACCAAGGATATGGCGGTCCATAAAAGATCTAATGTGAGTATCGATACTCACCCAGAAGAAGAAAGAATGCAAAGGCATCAGGTTATAGATATAACTGGACAACTTCAAAGCTTGAATACAAAGGAATTACGATTTTCAAATCAGAAGATCTGAAGCAGAGGCTCTGATCAAAAGATAATTGAGTTGAATAGCCTTAGGGATACAATCGACAGCAATTTGACTGATCGAAAAAATAGCTCTTGGTCAAATGACGTCCAAACCAGAAGGATGAATTCTATGATCCAACTGAGGATTGCGAGCATCGGCAACATATTTAATCCACGAACTCGAAATGATAGTGACAGAGGATGTCAATGAAGATTACTAGAATTATGGAATTAACCATAATGCAAGCTAACAAGAATTTCAACAACAATAGGTTGCTGAGGATTATCGAAAGATCGAATAGTATTTCAAAGACTTTTGTGAAACATATGAACAACTGGGGAAAAACAAATCCTCGATATGTGTGAGGATTAATTTGTCGGTGTATTCAGGCGACAAGGAACTGTAAGGCAGTAGGCACAAAAGGATTCTCGAAAGTCGAAGAATACTTTCGGGTATCTTGTAATATCAAGAGCAATCGGGAATGACTGTATGAATGGAAAGTGTACGTATTTATCCATAAGGATATATCGGTGCTAGGGAATTTGCAAAAGCGACGGGCACAAAGTCTCAAGAGGACAACGTAGAGTATCTTCAGAATCTTCTGGTGCAGTCGGCGATCATCTGTAATAAGGGGCTCTCCGGGAGGAAGTACTTACGAGATCCTAATGTTAGAGTTAGCAAAATCGTTTAAACCGAAAGGAAGAGAGATCAGAGATCCAGAGTATATACGAGGAATAAAAGATCCTAATACCATCCAATTGGCGACGTGGGCCCGTCAGCCACACAACCAAGTTAGTAAAACAGTTTTCGATTTCTAGACTCAACTTCGGCCAAGGAGTTGGAAAGGGGCTACCTATAGGCAGTCGGCTCTGATACCAACTTGTGACGCCCTCGATTCAACACTAACCATACACACAAATGTGTACGATCAAGATCAAGGACTCACGGGAAGATATCACAACACAACTCTAGACACAAATTAAAATATTTTATATTACAAGCCAGGGGCCTCATGGGCTCGAATACATAAGCTCGAATACACAAGAGTCAGCGGAAGCAACAATATATGAGTACAGACATAAGTTAGATAAGTTTGCCTTAGGAAGGTCAGCACAAAAGCATCTACGATCGAAAAGGCAAGGCCTCCTGCCTGGGAGCCTCCTAACTACTCCTGGTCGTCGGCGGTCTCCACGTGGTAGTAGGCACCCTCGGGGTAGTAGGAGTCGTCAGTGGGGTCGTCTGGATCCTGGGCTCCACCATCTGGTTGCATCAACCAGAAAGAAGAAAGAAGGGGGAAAAGGGGGAGCAGAGCAACCGTGAGTACTCATACAAAGTACTCGCAAGCAAGGATCTACACTACATATGTAACATTATCAAAGGAAGGCTGTATATGTGGACTGGGCTGCAGAAATGCGAGAATAGAGAGAAGGCCTAGTCCTATCGAAGACTAGCATCTTTTGGAAACCACCATCTTGCAGCAACAGGAGGGAGTAGAGTAGCATAAAGTAAAGTAGTAGTAGTGTTATCAACCTCGGCCAGAGATCCTTTCTCGACTCCCTACGAGAAAGGCATCCCAGAGCCATACTATCCAGTTATCATCACAAGTATCTAGTTCTAGTTGTATCGATCGGGATACAACTCCAAGTGTCCGTTACCGTAGGACAGGCTATCGATAGATGTTTTCTTCCCTGCAGGGGTGCACCAACTTACCCACCACGCTCGATTAACTCCGGTCGGACACACTTTCCTGGGTCATGCCCGGCCTCGGCCAAACAATACGCCGCAACCCGACCTAGGCTTAATAGAGAGGCCAGCACGCCGGACTAAACCTATGCTCCCAGGGGTCATGGGCCATCTCCCCGGGAACTTCTGCACGTTGCATACGCGGCCTGTGAGCAGACCTAGCTACCTCCTTCAACAAGGCAGGCGCTTACGCAGTCCAACCCGGCGCGCGCCGCTCAGTCGCTGATGTCTATTAAGCTTCGGCTGATGCGTATGACGCAGAACGCCCATACTATGCCCATGTGATGGTTAGTGCTATCAGGCCAGAGGCCCCTCAGATCAAATATCCAAATTGTAGTGGATTAGGAACGCGCGGTAACAAGTAGAGACTCACGAAAGATGTGACCTCGTTGCCCCGTCTCGAGGACTTGCGGCAAGGGCTAGGAATACCCGGCCACGCCTCATAATTATCTTGCGGGCACCTTCCAGGTCCGCCCGACTCCACATCACTCACAATTAAGCTCACGCGGGTACCCCTCAGGGCCAACCTGTCTTTAGTAACAGAGTCCAGTGCAAAGTCATAGTAACCATAGTAACCGTGTGTCTAACACCAAGGGGGAAAACCTGAGGAATCACCCTTGTCGGATTCCCACTCGATGTAAACATCAAGGTGAACGTAAGAGGAACAACCCTCGAGGTTCACACTTGAGGGGTTGGACGACAGAGTCGTATCGGAAGTGGTTAAGGAGGAAATCACCCTCGATGACCACGACCGAATAGCTACTCTACAGAGATCTCATCAGGAGTGATGTATGAGGTTCCACCCTCGGCACTCGATGGTAACTCTGCAGAGTCGAGCAACAAAGGGGCGTGATGTGATGTGAGGTGTCGAGGCCTGGTCTTCAATCCCGTTGGTCGGGTCTTCTAATAATCATGTTGGTCAGGTAGGTAACAATAGCAGGTTACAATAAACAGGCTATGCAGTAGAACAGGAGCAAACAATAACAGTAGCAAAATCTAATGCAAGCATGAGAGAATGGAATGGGCGATAGCGGGATGATCAAAGGGGGGCTTGCCTGGTTGCTCAGACAAGAAGAAGGGGTCGTCGTCGACGTAGTTGAACACAACGGCATCAACGGCAGTCTCGGGGTCTACCGGAGAGAAGAGGGGGGAGAAACAGTAAATACATAGCAAGCAAGAGCATAACAGGACAACAGGCCTCGCTAGACGTGTTCTAACACGGTGCTACACGTTACCGGCGAAGGGGGATAACATCCGGGAATGTTTCCCCAGGTTTAGCATTTTCGGACAGATGAAACGGAGGGGAAAAGTTGCATGTTAAGGTGGTTAGGGCCATGTGGCAGACGAACGGATCGCATATTCGGATTTGTCTCGTCGTTCTGAGCAACTTTCATGTAGAAAACTTTTTCATCCGAGATACGGTTCATTTTCTATGAATTAACAAAGTTTAAATGATTTTCTAATCTCCTGATTTTAATTTAATTCAATAATATTAATAAACAGAAACTGCTAGGTGCACCCGATGCATGCACCCAGAGTGGCTGACAGGTGGGGTCAGTCATCTACCCAGTCAGGAGTTGACTGGTCCACGGTTGACTGGTCAAGGGGGGCCCTGGGACCCTCATGTCATTGGCAGAGGCAACTAACACTGTTTATTTAATTTAATTAACCTAATTAGACAGAGTGGGCCCACATGTCATAACCTGTAGTTTAATCCAATTAGTTATCCGGGTGGGGCCCAATGTCAGTGGGTTAGAGGGGGGATTAGTTTTAAAGGCTGTTTAGGCCTACAGCTAACGATGATGGGATACAGGGGCGGCGGCGAGGCTCCGGCCAGCTGGCTCCGGCGACCGTTGGGGACGCGGGTGGGTGCGTCGGAGAGCCCGCGACATGGCGCTTCAGATGGGGGTGACAATAAGAGCGGAGGCGGCTCGTAGCGGCGCCGGCGTCGAGGCCAGCGGCCAAGCCTCGGGCGTGCACGGGCGAAGCAGCAGCAAGACCACGACGGGCGGGGCGAGAGACGTGCGACACGCGGGCGCTGGGGGCGCGGCACCGGCTGGCTGCCGGCGTGGGCCAGGTGCGAGGCGCGACAGGTGGTGGTTCACAGTGTGGGGCGGAGGGGCTCGGCGAGGCCTGAGCGCGGCGGCTGCAAGCGAGGCGCCGCCCGGGCACGGCGACTGCAGGCGAGGCGCGGCCCCGGGCGCGCGGTTAGGCGAGCGAGGGCGCGCGCGGAGGGCCAGTAGGAGCATGGGGGAAGCAGGGCGCGGCAGCCGCGAGCTCCTCGGGAGCTCGGGCGCGACGGCGGCGGCGACCTACGGCGTGCGGGAGAGCTAAGGGGGAGGAGGGGAGGTGGCTCACTGCCATTGCAGGGAAGGCCCGGGGAAGAGTCGAGGTGGCCGGGACGGCGTCGGCGGACGAAGAGAAAGACGAAGATGCAGGGGATGATGTAGAGCACTCCAGCTCGAACCGTTCCTCGTGGACGACGTAGGCGACGGTGGCGCATGTCTCCAGCCTCGCTCCGGTGGTGTAGTTGACGAAGAAGGACCCGCCGGGGCTCCTGTACACCGCCGTGAAGCCCGGGGAGGCTCCGTTGCGCGGTGACGACGACGACGTGGTGACGACAGTAGCAGGCGAGGTCGATCTGAGGGGGAAGGGAGCACGAGCAAGGGGAAGAGAGTGAGTGGGAGGACCATGTGGGAGAGTGATGAGTGGAGGGAAGGGATCGAGGCCTCGAGGGGATGACGCCCTTATCCCCTCGGGGCGGCACCGGCGAGCTAGTCCGACGGGGACGCGCCCCTGTAGCGGTCGTGCCAGGAGAACAGGAGGAGAAGGCGACCGGTGGGGTAAGTGGGCTGGATGGGCTGGCTCGGGTGGGCCGAAGCCCAGGGGGTTAGTTCCAAAGGGGCAGGGCATCTTTTTCCCTTTTAACTAGTTTTGCATTTTCTTTCTTTTTTGAAACTTCTGCTTTCCAAACCTTTTTTTAAAACCAAAACAGTTCTATAAATTATAAAACTTACACCTAAAATATCATCATGTTTTAGGCTACTGCCACAATCAGTTTAGCACTTAAATAAAACATGTTAGCATTTTTACAAATTGAAAAGCATTTAAACAAATATTTTAAGCACTGTTTTAGCTAGTTTAGTGCACTTAAACACTTTGCAAAAATGTTGGTTCACTACCAATATTAGTTATGGGATTATTGGGCACAAGATGAACATTTTAGATTTCATGTCTGACAAATATGAAATTTTGACTTAGATTGAATTTGAATTTGAATTGTGATTTGGATCAAGTGAAGATTAGCATCAGTAACATGATGACATGGCACCTTTTCCAGGGGATTACTGTATCATGACACTCGGGGTGTTACAAGGGCCATGCACCAAAGGTCTGCTCAATCCTGGCGATGACGCGCATCACAACATCGTCCATCGCGTTGCGGGGAGCGCCTCGGCCTCGATCGGCCGTGGCGCCTGCTCGTTTTCCTCATCGACGAGGTTGATGGCAGAGGCGGCGCTTTGGTGGGTTGGCATGCTTGGAAAAGGTGGATGTGCTACAGGCTGCGCTTGTCGCCTCTGTGCATCGCGCACCCCCTATGCGCAATATAGCAGGGTGGCGGAAAACTGGTGAGGAAATGGCGGGAAACGGTGGCGTGTTCATAAAACGCCATCAATTAATGGAAACTTAGTATCGAGCTAGCACAAGAAGTAGATGATGATCAGATGAACGCGGACCACACTAGGGATCCTGTCGGTGGTGAATTCATCAATCCCAAACGGTTGAATACTAGCAAGCGTTTGCCCACAACACACACGGCCTATTCCGTCACAAATAGGTCGGATGGATCAACAGTATGCCACGTATCGCACATTGTCAAAAAGTAATGCGGTAGACCTTCTATAACACGTGTTAAAAAATAAAAAATAAAATAAACAAGGACCTCGAGGTTAAATTAGTTGAGGGAATGGGGCATTTCGGTCATTTGACTGAAATGACCCATCCCATCACCAAATTTAACATCGACACAACTTCCCATCCAGTCACCCATCCGATGGCTGCTCCAGCCTGAGCACACTTAACTTGATAGTTCTCTTACATAGGCTACTGGTGGAACAACTAGTCCTTGCTGATAGGAATGCCTCTTCGCATCCTTATGGCGTATCTGGAAGACCGCCCGTCCCACAATGGCCAATAGAAGTTGTGTAGACAGAGCATATCACATACGTCTTATTAGAAGCAATCGTCTGTGTTATTATCGGTCTTCGCACACATTTCTGATTACAGACCTGTTGCCACGTATCACACACATCTTGTTATATTGAACCATTTCTGTTCTCTTGCTTAATCACAAACAGTTCATCCGAGTGAACCGTATGTTGTACATCACACACACCTTTGATCTGGCTGACCGTTTCTTTTGTGTTGCCTAATCAATAACAGTTCATCCGAGTGAATGATGTCTACTACACAACCTTCTTCTTGTAGATGTTGTTGGGCCTCCAAGTGCAGAGGTTTGTAGGACAACAGCAAATTTCCCTCAAGTGGATGACCTCAGGTTTATCAATCCGTGGGAGGCGTAGGATGAAGATGGTCTCTCTCAAATAACCCTGCAACCAAATAACAAAGAGTCTCTTGTGTCCCGAACACACTCAATACAATGGTAAATTGTATAGGTGCACTAGTTCGGCGAAGATATGGTGATACAAGTGCAATATGGATGGTTGATATGAGCATTTGTAATCTGAAAATATAAAAACAGCAAGGTAACAAGTAACAAAAGTGAGCGTAAACGGTATTGCAATGCTAGGAAACAAGGCCTAGGGTTCATACTTCCACTAGTGAAAATTCTCTCAACAATAATAACATAATTGGATCATATAACTATCCCTCAACTTGCAACAAAGAGTCACTCCAAAGTCACTAATAGCGGAGAACAAACGAAGAGATTATTGTAGGGTACAAAACCACCTCAAAGTTATTCTTTCTGATCGATCTATTCAAGAGTCCATAGTAAAATAACACGAAGCTATTCTTTCCGTTCGATCTATCATAGAGTTCGTACTAGAATAACACCTTAAGACACAAATCAACCAAACCCTAATGTCACCTAGATACTCCAATGTCACCTCAAGTATCCGTGGGTATGATTATACGATATGCATCACACAATCTCAGATTCATCTGCTCAAACCAACACAAAGTACTTCAAAGAGTGCCCCAAAGTTTCTACTAGAGAGTCAAGACAAAAACGTGTGCCAACCCCTATGCATAAGTTCACAATGTTACAGAACCCGCAAGTTGATCACCAAAACATACATCAAGTAGATCACGTGAATATCCCATTGCCACCACATATAAGCACATGCAAGATATACATCAAGTGTTCTCAAATCCTTAAAGACTCAATCCGATAAGATAACTTCAAAGGGACAACTCAATCCATTACAAGAGAGTATAGGGGGAGAAACATCATAAGATCCAACTATAATAGCAAAGCTCGCGATACATAAAGATCGTGCCACCTCAAGAACACGAGAGAGAGAGAGAGAGAGAGAGATCAAACACATAGCTACTTGTACATACCCTCAGCCTCGAGGGTGAACGACTCCCTCCTCGTCATGCAGAGTGCTGGGATGATGAAGATGGCCACCAGAGAGGGATTCCCCCCTCCCGCAGGGTGCCGGAACGAGTCTAGATTGGTTTTCGGTGGCTACAGAGGCTTGCGGCGGCGGAACTCCCGATCTAGGTTATGTTCTGGAGGTTTTTGTATATATAAGAGGTTTTGGCATCGAGAACAAGTCAGGGGGGGGGTCTCCGGGCTGTCCATGAGGTAGGGGGCGCGCCCAGGGGGGTGGGCGCGCCTCCCACCCTTGTGGGCAGCCCAGGACTCTTCTGGCCCAACTCTTTTACTCCATGGCCTTCTTCTGGTCCAAAAATAAGCTCCGTAAAGTTTCAGGTCAATTGGACTCCGTTTGGTTTCCTTTTCTACGATACTCAAAAACAAGGAAAAAAACAGAAACTGGCACTGGGCTCTAGGTTAATAGGTTAGTCCCAAAAATCATATAAAATAGCATATAAAACATCCTAGAAGGATAATATAATAGCATGAATACTTCATAAATAATAGATACGTTGGAGACGTATCAGCATCCCCAAGCTTAATTCCTACTCGCCCTCGAGTAGGTAAATGATAAAAGAAATAATTTATGAAGTGTGAATGCTAGTAGGTGCACAAGTTTGATCAATGATAATTTCAATCACCTTTTCTAGCATCATTATATGTCATAATAGTAGCTCATATCATAAATCTTCTCATGATCAAGTAACAAGCTATTCACATGTTAAAGTATAGATCATAAACTTTCTTGAAAACTAACAAACAGTTCTCAGTCATCAAACAACTCCAATTCATCTTATTTTCAGGAAGGGTCTATGTAAGAGCTTTGATTTAGAAATCCCACATACTCAACTATCATATAGTCTTCCATTATTGCTACCACTCAAAGCATGTTTTTAGAACAAATAGCATCCATCGAACACAGAGAAAGATAGGGGCTTAATGTTTTGCCTCCCAATTTATTTACCATATAGATAATTGTCAACAATAATAATTCATGATCAAATATATTTGAATGGCCATATATGCTTAGATCTTTCTCCACCACATGATGCTTGCCAACTAAAAAGTAGGTTGGGATGAGAAGGAATACTACTGACCCTTGCATAAAAGTAAAAGATAGGCCCTTCGCAGAGGGAAGTAGGGATTTGCAGAGGTGCCAGAGCTCGAAGCTAAAACAGAGATGAAAATAATTTTGAGAGGTATGCTTTCATTGTCAACATAACGACCAAGAGTTCCCAATATATTCCATACTAGATACATTATAGGCAGTTCCCAAACAGAGAGGTAAATATTTTACTCCCCCTCCACCAACAATCACACTCCACGGCTTGTCCGAAACAACGGGTGCCGTCCAACTATCAACAATCCTGGGGGAGTTTGTTTAAATTATTTGCAAATTTGTTTTTGATCTTTTGATCATAGGACTGGGCATCCCAGTTACTAGACATTTTCTCGTGAATAATGAGTGGAGTCCACTCATCGTGGGAATAACCCACCAAGCATGGAAGATACTGACAGCCCCTAGTCGCTACATGAGTGATTCGGGCATACAAAACAGATTATTATTTGAAGGTTTAGAGTTTGGCACATGCAAATTTACTTGGAACGGAAGGTAAATACCGCATATAGGTAGATATGATGGACACTCATGGAATAAACTTGGTTCAAGGAATTTGGATGTAGAAGCAGTCTTCCTGCTTAGTACAGATATTTTGTCTAGCAAAGGATTCTAAATAGCAAGCACCGCATGTTAGAGGATCCATAACAATATAACTTCTATACAAATATACCCAAGCATAACTCATTATGTTGTCTTCCTTGTCCAACTTCAACTAATTTGCTCAGGTTTGAAAATAATTAATGGGGCTCACAATCATAGAAGATGTCCAAGATAGTATATTTATATGTGAAATCTCTCTTCCTTCAGTATTCTTTCATGAATTGTTCAAGTGACCAATACAATGTTTGCTAAAATTCAATAAATTTACCACCTCTACTTCTTATATGTGAAGGCATTACTCCCCATGGGAAAGGCATATGAAACATATATAATTTCAGATTTATGACATTCAACCATTTACTCATAGGATATAAGTGAAGCACGCGAGTAAATGACAAACTACTCCAAAAAGATATAAGTGAAGATCAATGAGTAGTTAAATAATTATGTAGCTATGTGAAGACTCTCTCTCATTTAAGAATTTCAGATCTTGGGATATTATTCAAACAGCAAGCAAAACAAAATAAAACGACATTTCAAGGATAGCACTCATCATGTGAAGAAGCAAAAACTTAGGCTCAACCGATACTAACCGATAATTGTTGAAGAAGAAAGGTGGGATGTGTACCGGGGCATCCCCAAGCTTATATGCTTGAGACTTCTTGAAATATTATCTTGGGGTGCCTTGGGCATCCCCAAGCTTGAGCTTTTGTGTCTCCTTAATTCTTCTCATATCACGGTTTCCTAAATCTCGAAAGCTTCATCCACACCAAACTCAACAAGAACTCGTGAGATAAGTTAGTATAAACCAATGAAAAAACCTTATCATTTTCTACTCTAACAAATCACTAAAATTATTATTCAACATTGCATATAAATGCCTCTTCATATTTAATACTCCTATCCTCAAATAGAATCACTAAACAAGCAAACATATGCAAACAATGCAAACATAACAGCAATCTGCCAAAACAGTACAGTCTGTAAAGAATGCAAGATTCATCATACTTCCCTAACTCCAAACATTATGAAATTCTACAACACTGTAGAAAATTTATCAGAGATTATTATGCAAAAAGTTTCATCATTTAATCATATTCTGGCTTTTCTAGGGAATTTTTGCAACAGCGATAAACATTCTGTTTTGAAACAGCAACATGTATACTTACATAATAAGCATGGTAAAGGCTATCCTTGACCTTTTTATTGAAAATAAAGATGCAAAACATTATTCTAAATAACAGCAAGAAAATCCTAGCAAAATAAAATGACGCTCCAAGCAAAACACATATCATGTGGTGAATAAAAATGTAGCTCCAAGTAAAGTTACCGATGAACGAAGACGAAAGAGGGGATGCCATCCGGGGCATCCCCAAGCTTAGGCTTTTCGTGGTTCTTGAATATTACCTTGGGGTGCCTTGGGCATCCCCAAGCTTAGGCTCTTGCCACTCCTTATTCCATAGTCCATCGAATCTTTACCCCAAACTTGAAAACTTCACAACACAAAACTTAACAGAAAACTCGTAAGCTCTGTTAGTATAAGAAAATAAATCACTGTAGCGACCCGACCTCAGACGGTCAAGTCTCTGTGCATAAGTATCATCCCTCGATCGGTAATGCTGACACAAACAGTACTTGAATGGATTTATAACAGAGTAGCAATCACACACTTACTACATCGAATGTCTCAAGAGAGAACTTATTACAATAAATATGGCTTAAGGCCATCTAAATAAGATAACAACGGAAGGCTTTGGAAGATAAAGTGAGTCCATCAACTCCAACTGGCATAGCTGAGTGCACGACAAATGACCTAGCGCACCTTTCTCCTCCGCTGAAAAGTCTGCAACATGATACGTTGCAGCCCGAAAACGGGTCATCACATGTAATATGCTGGCAATATAACACAGTAGAGCAATGAACAGATAAATGCTATCACTACATGCAACTATGGCTGGTGGAGGCTCTATGGTTATATTGTTTTGTGAAAAGCCAATTTTTCCCTACAACAAAGGAATATGTTTTATTTAACTAGCATGGTAGTTGAAACATTGAGAATGGTACCCCCATATCAATCCCAATTAAAAAGTAATTATCAACCCAACAAATTAATTTAGAGTGATGAGATCAATCCAATAATTCAAGTACCAGATACTCAAGTCGTCCATAACCGGGGACATGGCTAACCATGATTAGTTTGTACACTCTGCAGAGGTTTGCACACTTTTCCCCACAAGACTCGATCTCCTCCGTTGGACTTCTCGCACTACATGGTGTTTGAGAAATGGATGACCGAGACACAACCTTTCAGAAACATTAACTCTAACCCTAGGTAGACGGTACCAACCTACACCCCCTACATCTGCTAGCCTACCACTTGAAGAGGTCATGCATCTTACTCAACTATGGTAGAGCCCATAATAGCTTGTGGCTGCACACGGAAGTTTCTAGCATGAATAATCTTATGATCCCTTTGAGCCTGGGTGGCGGACCATAGGAGGATCACATGGTATAACCCCGAGATCTCCTAGGACAACGCTGGTATAACCCAGGTGCCCAAAACCATCAATCCACCCAGATGTGTGTTAAAGTTGCCACCTTAAGTTGAAACATTAATTAACAAACTCACATCTGTCATGGATACACTCAAACCCAATCCAAGTCTACGAGCATAGCATAGCAATATAAGCATAACGTAGAAGTAACTCCCAAGGGTTTGATAACAAAACAGGTAATAGGTTCTACCTCATCATCTACTTCCCAATACCCACAAGTTAATCACATCCTAATCATGCAGTGTTTGAGGATTGTAACTAATGCATAAAAACTGGGTTTGAAGAGAGTATGATCAATGTGTTACTTGCCTTGCTGACGATCCGCAAAACCTAGTGACTCGTAGTAGCACGCTTCGCAGTCCGATAATTCTATCGCAAACAAACAATATCATACATAAGAACTGAAGCAAAGATGCACGGGTAAAACTCAAATAAGAAGATCTAACTAGAAAGTTCAACTGAAGAACTCCGGTTTGCAAAATGAATAAAATCAAACGGAGCAACGAAACTCAATCTATGAAAGAAACAAGATTCGTTTACTAATCTGGAGTAAAGTCAATTTTTGCAGTACCAAAATCTTGTTCAAGTTGGTTAAACAGAAAGAGGGATTCAAGACAAAGATCTAGGCGCTTGTTTCACCCAATTTGGATAAACGAGCGAAAAGATAAACTAAAACGAAGATCAGGGCAGAAATCGCGAACGAAAATAATCACGGAAAAACCCTGGAAAATAAAACAAGACGAACAGGCTAATGAACGAACGTTCGCTGTGTGTGGCTAACTGACGAACAATGTTTGTTAAAACGAACATTGGGACGAACGTCCGCTAAATAAATAAACCGAAGGAAAACCGAACGAACCGATCTAAAAAAACGAAACTAGGGTTTTAAAAAAACCCGGGGTTTTTACCTAAAACCCAAAAAAACCGGCGAGCGGATCGGATCAGGACCAGCGGCTCCGGCGGTGGAACGTGGCGGCAGCGGCGCGGGGCGCTACGGTGGCGAGCGGCGAGGCGGCGACTGCCTCTGCTAGAGGCGGGCGAGGCGGGGTTGAGGGCGGCGGCGGGGTGCGGTTATAAAGGGGAGCGGGGGGCGACTCGGCTTGGGGCAGGGGCAACCCGGACGACGGCGGCGTCCCGGACTCCGGCGGAGTCCGGCTCGAGCACGGGCGCGTGCGCGAGGAAGGTGGCGGGCGGCGTGGGCTTGGCCCAGCTCTGTTGGGCTCACGGCCCAGTCGGGCGCTGACTTAAAAAAAACAGATTTTGCCTAAAAAAATCCTAGAAAATAAAATAAAAATCTAAAAATGCCAAAACAAATTTTCACCATCTAAATAAAATATTTAGAACTGGATGAACATTTTGGCCCTAAAAATGCAGTTTTGAAAAATGCATATTTTCCTAATTCAACTAAAATTGCAATAAAATTCAAATAACATTGTTTATTTGATTTTAGTATTTTTCCTCCAATATTCCTTTTATTTTGGAGAAGTTATATTATCTCCTCTCATATATTTTAATATGAAATATTTTCGGAGAGAAAAATTATTAAAACCAAAATGATCCCTGTTTCCATATTTGAGAAAATTCAAATACGAAAAACATGAAATCCCCAACTCTCTTCGTGGGTCCTTGAGTTGCTTAGAATTTGGAGGATCGCAAAGCAATAAAATATAATATGCATGAATGAACTATGTATAACATTCCAAACTAAAAATTTGGGATGTTACAATCACCACTTAGGTACTGTTGTGAACTCATTCTAAATTCATATTGGTGTAATATCTACTGTATTCCAACTTATCTATGGTTCATACCCTCCGATACTACTCATAGATTCATCAAAATAAGCAAACAACACAATGAAGACAGAATCTGTCAAAAACAGAACAGTCTTTAGTAATCTGTATCGAACGTATACTTCTGGAACTCCAAAATTCTGAAATAAATTAGTGGACCTGACGAATTTGTCTATTAACCATCTGCAAAAAGAATTAACCTAAAAGCACTCTCCAGTAAAAAATGGCAGCTAATCTCGTGAGCGCTAAATTTTCTGTTTTTTACAGCAAGATTGCAAAAGACTTCACCCAAGTCTTCCCAAAGGTTCTACTTGGCACAAACACTAATTAAAACATAAAACCACATCTAAACAGAGGATAGATGAATTATTTATTACTAAACAGGAGCAAAAAGCAAAGAACAAAAATAAAATTGGGTTGCCTCCCAACAAGCGCTAACGTTTAATGCCCCTAGCTAGGCATGATGATTTCAATGATGCTCACATAAAAGATAATCATTGAAACAAAATTAGAGCATCATGAAGAATATGACTAACACATTTAAGTCTAACCCACTTCCTATGCATAGGGATTTTGTGAGCAAACAACTTATGGGAACATGAAACAACTAGCATAGGAAGGTAAAACAAGCAAATCTTCAAAATTTTCAACACATAGAGAGGAAACTTGATATTATTGCAATATGTAGAAGCATATGATCCTCTCTCATAATAATTTTCAGTAGCACCATGAATGAATTCAACCATATAACCAGCACATAAAGCATTCTTTTCATGACCTACTTGCATATAATTTTTACTACTCTCCTCATAAGCAAAATTCTTCTCATGAATAATAGTGGGAGCAAACTCAACAAAATAATTATCATGTGAGGCATAATCCAATTGAAAACTAAAATCATGATGCCAAGTTTCATGGTTATCATTATTCTTAATAGCATACAAGTCATCACAATAATCATCATAGATAGCAACTTTATTCTCATAATCAATTGGAACCTCTTCCGAAATAGTGGATTCATCACTAAATAAAGTCATGACCTCTCCAAATCCACCTTCATCAATATAATCATCATAAATAGGAGGCATGCTATCATCATAATAAATTTTCTCATCAAAACTTGGGGGACAAAACATATCATCTTCATCAAACATAGCTTCCCCAAGCTTGTGGCTTTGCATATCATTAGCATCATGGATATTCAAGGAATTCATACTAACAACATGGCAATCATTCTCATCATTCACATATTATATGCCAAGCATTCTATGTAATTCTTCTTCTAGTACTTGAGCACAATTTTCCTTCCCATCATTTTCACGGAAGACATTAAAAGATGAAGCATATGAGGCACTCTCAATTCCATTTTTTTGTAGTTTCCTTTTATAAACTAAACTAGTGATAAAACAAGAAACTAAAAGATTTTATTGCAAGATCTAAAGATATACCTTCAAGCACTCACCTCCTCGGCAACGGCGCTAGAAAAGAGCTTGATGTCTACTACACAACCTTCTTCTTGTAGATGTTGTTAGGCCTCCAAGTGCAGAGGTTTGTAGGACAGTAGCAAATTTCCCTCGAGTGGATGACCTAAGGTTTATCAATCCGTGGGAGGCATAGGATGAAGATGGTCTCTCTCAAGCAACCCTGCAACCAAATAACAAAGAGTCTCTTGTGTCCCCAACACACCCAATACAATGGTAAATTGTATAGGTGCACTAGTTCGGCGAAGAGATGGTGATACAAGTGCAATATGGATGGTAGATATGACCATTTGTAATCTGAAAAATATAAAAACAACAAGGTAACAAGTAATAAAAGTGAGCGTAAACGGTATTGCAATGCTAGGAAACAAGGCCTAGGGTTCATACTTTCACTAGTGCAATTTTTCTCAACAATAATAACATAATTGGATCATATAACTATCCATCAACTTGCAACAAAGAGTCACTCCAAAGTCACTAATAGCAGAGAACAAACGAAGAGATTATTGTAGGGTATGAAACCACCTGAAAGTTATTCTTTCTAATCGATATATTCAAGAGTCCGTAGTAAAATAACACAAAGCTATTCTTTCCGTTCGATCTATCATAGAGTTCGTACTAGAATAACACCTTAAGACACAAATCAACCAAAACCCTACTGTCACTTAGATACTCCAACGTCACCTGATATGCATCACATAATCTCAGATTCATCTATTCAAACCAACACAAAGTACTTCAAAGAGTGCCCCAAAGTTTCTACCGGAGAGTCAAGACGAAAACGTGTGCCAACCCCTATGCAGAAGTTCACAATGTTACGGAACCCGCAAGTTGATCATCAAAACATACATCAAGTAGATCACGTGAATATCCCATTGTCACCACAGATAAGCACAGGCAAGACATACATCAAGTGTTCTCAAATCCTTAAAGACTCAATCCGATAAGATAACTTCAAAGGGAAAACTTAATCCAGTACAAGAGAGTAGAGGGGGAGTAACATCATAAGATCCAACTATAATAGCAAAGCTCGCGATACATCAAGATCGTGCCACCTCAAGAGCATGAGAGAGAGAGAGATCAAACACATAGCTACTAGTACATACCCGCAGGCCCCAGGGTGAACTACTTCCTCCTCGTCATGGAGAGCGCTGGGATGATGAAGATGGCCACCGAAGAGGGATTCCCCCCTCCGGCAGGGTGTCGGAACGGGTCTAGATTGGTTTTCGGTGGCTACAGAGGCTTGAAGTGGCGAACTCCCGATCTAGGTTATGTTCTGGAGGTTTCTGTATATATAAGAGGTTTTGGCGTCGAGAACAAGTCACGGGGGTCTCCTGGCTGTCCACGAGGTAGGGGCGCGCCCAGGGGGTGGGCGTGCCTCCCACCCTCGTGGGCAGCCCGGGACTCTTCTGGCCCAACTCTTTTACTCCATGGCCTTCTTCTAGTCCAAAAATAAGCTCCGTCAAGTTTCAGGTCAATTGGACTCCGTTTGGTTTTCCTTTTCTGCGATACTCAAAAACAAGGAAAAAACAGAAACTGGCACTGGGCTCTAGGTTAATAGGTTAGTCCCAAAAATCATATAAAATAGCATGTAAAACATCCTAGAAGGATAATATAATAGCATGAATACTTCATAAATTATAGATACGTTGGAGACGTATCAACATCCCCAAGCTTAATTCCTGCTCGTCCTCGAGTAGGTAAATGATAAAAGAAATAATTTATGAAGTGTGAATGCTAGCAGGTGCACAAGTTTGATCAATGATAATTTCAATCACCTTTTCTAGCATCATTATATGTCATAACAGTAGCTCATACAATAAAGTTTCTCATGATCAAGTAACAAGCTATTCACATGTTAAAGTATAGATCATAAACTTTCTTGAAAACTAACAAACAGTTCTCATTCATCAAACAATTGCAATTCATCTTATTTTCAGGAAGGGTCTATGTAAGAGCTTTGATTTAGAAATCCCACATACTCAACTATCATATAGTCTTCCATGATTGCTACCACTCAAAGCATATTTTTAGAACAAATAGCATCCATCAAACATAGAGAAAGATAGGGGCTTAATGTTTCGCCTCCCAACTTATTTATCATATAGATAATTGTCAACAATAATAATTCATGATCAAATATATTTGAATGGCCATATATGCTTAGATCTTTCTCCAACACATGATGGTTGCCAACTAAAAAGTAGGTTGGAATGAGAAGGAATACTGCTGATCCTTGCATAAAAGTAAAAGATAGGCCATTCGCATAGGGAAGCAAGGATTTGCAGAGGTGCCAGAGCTCGAAGCTAAAACAGAGATGAAAATAATTTTGAGAGGTATGCTTTCATTGTCAACATAACGACCAAGAGTTCCCAATATCTTCCATACTAGGTACAGTATAGGCAGTTCCCAAACAGAAAGGTAAGGATTTTACTCCCCTCCACCAACAATCACACTCCACGGCTTGTCCAAAACAACGGGTGCCGTCCAATTATCAACAATCCTGGGGGTGTTTGTTTAAATTATTTGCGAATTTGTTTTTGATCTTTTGATCATAGGACTTGGCATCCCAGTTACCAGCCATCTTCTCGCGAATGATGAGCAGAGTCCACTCATCGTGAGAATAACCCACTTAGCATGGAAGATACTGACAACCCCTAGTCGCTACATGAGTGATTCGGGCATACAAAACAGATTATTATTTGAAGGTTTAGAGTTTGGCACATGCAAATTTACTTGGAACGACAGGTAAATACCGCATATAGGTAGATATGGTGGACAATCATGGAATAAACTTGGTTCAAGGAATTTGGATGCACAAGCAGTATTCCTGCTTAGTACAGATATTTTGTCTAGCAAAGGATTCTAAATAGCAAGCACCACATGTTAGAGGATCCATAACAATATAACTTTTATACAAATATACCCAAGCATAACTCATTATGTTGTATTCCTTGTCCAACTTCAACTAATTTGCTCAGGTTTGAAAATATTTAGTGGGGCTCACAATCATAGAAGATGTCCAAGATAGTATATGTATATGTGAAATCTCTCTTCTTTCAATATTCTTTCATGAATGTTCAAGTGACCAATACAATGTTTGCCAACCTTCAATAAATTTACCACCTCTACTTCTTATATGTGAAGGCATTACTCCCCATGGGAAAGGCACATGAAACATATATAATTTCAGATTTATGACATTCAACCATTTACTCATAGGATATAAGTGAAGCACGCGAGTAAATGACAAACTACTCCAAAAAGATATAAGTGAAGATCAATGAGTAGTTAAATAATTATGTAGCTATGTGAAGACTCTCTCTCATTTAAGAATTTCAGATCTTGGGATATTATTCAAACATCAAGCAAAAAATATGACATTTCAAGGATAGCACTCATCATGGGAAGTAGCAAAAACTTAGGCTCAACCGATACTAACCAATAATTGTTGAAGAAGAAAGGTGGGATGCCTACCGGGGCATCCCCAAGTTTAGATGCTTGAGACTTCTTGAAATATTATCTTGGGGTGCCTTGGGCATCCCCAAGCTTGAGCTTTTGTATCTCCTTAATTCCTCTCATATCACGGTTTCCTAATTCTTGAAAGCTTCATCCACACCAAACTCAACAAGAACTCGTGAGATAAGTTAGTATAAACCAATGAAAAAACCTTATCATTTTCTACTGTAACAAATCACTAAAATCATTATTCAACATTGCATGCTAAATGCCTCTGCATATTTAATACTCCTATCTTCAAATAGAATCACTAAACAAGCAAACATATGCAAACAATGCAAACATAACAACAATCTGCCAAAACAGTACAGTCTGTAAAGAATGCAAGATTCATCATACTTCCCTAACTCCAAACATTATGAAATTCTATAACACTATAAAAAATTTATCAGAGCTTATTATGCAAAAAGTTTCAACATTTTATGATATTCTGGCTTAAGGCCATCTAATTAAGATAACAATAGAAGGCTTTGGAAGATAAAGTGAGTCCATCGACTCCAACGGCATAGCTGAGTGCACGACAAACGACCTAGCGCACCTTACTCCTCGTCTAGAAAGTATGCAACATGATACGTTGCAGCCCGAAAACGGGTTAGCACATGGAATATGTTGGCAATATAACACAGTAGAGCAATGAACAGATAAATGCTATCACTACATGCAACTATGGCTGGTGGAGGCTATATGGTTATATTGTTTTGTGAAAAGCCAATTTTTTCCTACAACAAAGGAATATGTTTTATTTAACTATCATGGTAGTTGAAACATTGAGAATGGTACCCCCATCTCAATCCCAATTCAAAAGTAATTATCAACCCAACAAATTAATTTAGAGTGATGAGATCAATCCAATAATTCAAGTACCAGATACTCAAGTCGTCCATAACTGGGGACACGGCTAACCATGATTAGTTTGTACACTCTGCAGAGGTTTGCACACTTTTCCCCACAAGACTCGATCTCCTCCGTTGGATTTCTCACACTACATGGTGTTTGAGAAATGGATGACCGAGACACAGCCTTTCAGAAACATTAACTCTAACCCTGGGTAGACAGTACCAACCTACATCCCCTACATCTGCTAGCCAACCACTTGAAGAGGTCATGCATCTTACTCAACTATGGTAGAGCCCATAATAGCTTGTGGCTGCACACGGTAGTTTCTAGCATGAATAATCTTATGATCCCTTTGAGCCTGGGTGGCGGACCATAGGAGGATCACATGGTATAACTCCGGGATCTCCTAGGACAACGCTGGTATAACCCCAGGTGCCCAAAACCATCAATCCACGCAGATGTGTGTTAAAGTTGCCACCTTAAGTTGAACCATTAATTAACAAACTCACATCTATCATGGATACACTCAAACCCAATCCATGTCTACGAGCATAGCATAACAATATAAGCATAACGTAGAAGTAACTCCCAAGGGTTTGATAATAAAACAGGTAATAGGTTCTACCTCATCATCTACTTCCCAATACCAACAAGTTAATAACATCCTAATCATGCAGTGTTTGAGGATTGTAACTAATGCATAAAAACTGGGTATGAAGAGAGTATGATCAATGTGTTACTTGCCTTGCCGACGATCCGCAAAACCTAGTGACTCGTAGTAGCACGCTTCGCACTCCGATAATTCTATTGCAAACAAACAATAGCATACATAAGAACTGAAGCAAAGATGCACGAGTAAAACTCAAATAAGAAGATTTAACCAGAAAGTTCAACTGAAGAACTCTGGTTTGCAAAAACAATAAAATCAAACGGAGCAACGAAACTCAATCTATGAAAGAAACAATATTCATTTACTAATCTGGACTAAAGTCAATTTTTAGAGTACCAAAATCTTGTTCAAGTTGGTTAAACAGAAAGAGGGATTGAAGACAAAGATCTAGGCGCTTGTTTCACCTGATTTGGATAAACGAGCGAAAAGATAAACTAAAGTGAAGATCAGGGCAGAAATCGCGAACGAAAATAATTGCGAAAAAACCCTGGAAAATAAAACAAGACGAACAGGCTAATGAACGAACGTTCGCTGTCTGCGGCTAACTGACGAACATCGTTCGTTAAAACGAACGTTGGGACGAACGCCCGCTAAATAAATAAACCGACGGAAAACCGAACGAACCGATCTAAAAAAACGAAACTAGGGTTTTAAAAAAACCCGGGGTTTTACCTAAAACCCAAAAAAACCGGCAAGCGGATCGGATCGGGACCAACGACGGAACGCGGCGGCGGCGGCGGAGGCGGCGCGGGGTGCTGCGGCGGCGAGCGGCGCGGCGGCAACTGTTGCGGGGTGCGGCTGCTGCTGCTGCTGGAGGCGGGGCGAGGCGGTATTGAGGCCGGCGGCGGGGTGCGGTTATAAAGGGGATGGGAGGAGGGCGACTCGGCTTGGGGCGGGGACAACTCGGACGACGACGGCGTCCCGTACTCCGGCTAAGTCCGGCTCGGGCACGGGTGCGTGCGCGAGGGAGGTGGCGGGCGACGTGGGCTTGGCCCGGCTCGGCTGGGCCCACGGCCCAGTCGGGCGCTGACTTTTTTTGGTTAAAAAAACAGATTTCGCCTAAAAAGTCCGAGAAAATAAAATAGAAATCTAAAAATGCCAAAACAAATTTTCACCATCTAAATAAAATATTTAGAACAGGATGAACATTTTGGCCCTAAAAAATGCAGTTTTGAAAAATGCATATTTTCTAATTCAAATAAAATTGCAATAAAATTCAAATAACATTGTTTATTTGATTTTAATATTTTTCCTCCAATATTCCTTTTATTTTGGAGAAGTCATATTATCTCCTCTCATATATTTTAATATGAAATATTTTCGGAGAGAAAAATTATTAGAACCAAAATGATCCCTATTTCAATATTTGAGAAAATTCAAATATGAAAAATGTGAAATCCACAGCTCTCTCCGTGAGTCCTTGAGTTGCTTAGAATTTCGAGGATCACAAAGCAATAAAATATGATATGCATGAATGAACTATGTATAACATTCCAAATTGAAAATTTGGGATGTTACAATCACCACTTAGGTACTGTTGTGAACTCATTCTAAATTCATATTGGTGTAATATCTACTGTATTCCAACTTATCTATGGTTCATACCCTCCGATACTACTCATAGATTCATCAAAATAAGCAAACAACACAATGAAAACAGAATCTGTCAAAAACAGAACAGTCTTTAGTAATCTGTATCAAACATATACTTATGGAACTCCAAAAATTCTGAAATAAATTGGTAGACCTGAGGAATTTGTTTATTAATCATCTGCAAAAAGAATAAACCTAAAAGCACTCTCCAGTAAAAAAAATGGCTGCTAATATCGTGAGCGCTAAATTTCTGTTTTTTACAGCAAGATTGCAAAAGACTTCACCCAAGTCTTCCCAAAGGTTCTACTTGGCACAAACACGAATTAAAACATAAAATCACATCTAAACAGAGGCTAGATGAATTATTTATTACTAAACAGGAGCGAAAAGCAAAGAACAAAAATAAAATTGGGTTGCCTACCAACAAGCGCTAACGTATAACGCCCCTAGCTAGGCATGATGATTTCAATGATGCTCGCATAAAAGATAAGAATTGAAACATAAAGAGAGCATCATGAAGAATATGACTAACACATTTAAGTCTAACCCACTTCCTATGCATAGGGATTTTGTGAGCAAACAACTTATGGGAACATGAAACAACTAGCATAGGAAGGTAAAACAAGCAAATCTTCAAAAATTTCAACACATAGAGAGGAAACTTGATATTATTGCAATATGTAGAAGCATATGATCCTCTCTCATAATAATTTTCAATAGCATCATGAATGAATTCAACCATATAACCAGCACTTAAAGCATTCTTTTCATGACCTACTTGCATAGAAATTTTACTACTCTCCTCATAAGCAAAATTCTTCTCATGAATAATAGTGGGAGCAAACTCAACAAAATAATTATCATGTGAGGCATAATCCAATTGAAAACTAAAATCATGATGCCAAGTTTCATGGTTATCATTATTCTTAATAGCATACAAGTCATCACAATAATCATCATAGATAGCAACTTTATTCTCATAATCAATTGGAACCTCTTCCGAAATAGTGGATTCATCACTAAATAAAGTCATGACCTCTCCAAACCCACCTTCATTAGTATAATCATCATAAATAGGAGGCATGATATCATCATAATAAATTTGCTCATCAAAAGTTGGGGGACAAAACATATCATGTTCATCAAACATAGCTTCCCCAAGCTTGTGGCTTTGCATATCATTAGCATCATGGATATTCAAGGAATTCATACTAACAACATGGCAATCATGCTCATCATTCACATATTTTATGCCAAGCATTCTATGTAATTCTTCTTCTAGTACTTGAGCACAATTTTCCTTCCCATCATTTTCACGAAAGACATTAAAAAGATGAAGCATATGAGGCACTCTCAATTCCAATTTTTTGTAGTTTTCTTTTATAAACTAAACTAGTGATAAAACAAGAAACTAAAAGATTCGATTGCAAGATCTAAATATATACCTTCAAGCACTCACCTCCCCGGCAACGGCGCCATAAAAGAGCTTGATGTCAACTATACAACCTTCTTCTTGTAGACATTGTTGGGCCTCCAAGTGCAGAGGTTTGTATAACAGTAGCAAATTTCCCTCAAGTGGATGACCTAAGGTTTATCAATCCGTGGGAGGCGTAGGATGAAGATGGTCTCTCTCAAACAACCCTGCAACCAAATAACAGAGAGTCTCTTGTGTCCCCAATACACCCATGCAATGGTAAATTGTATAGGTGCACTAGTTCGGCGAAGAGATGGTGATACAAGTGCAATATGGATTGTAGATATGAGTATTTGTAATCTGAAAATATAAAAACAACAAGATAACACGTAATAAAAGTGAGCATAAATGGTATTGCAATGCTAGGAAACAAGGCCTAGGGTTCATACTTTCACTAGTGCAAGTTCTCTCAACAATAATAACATAATTGTATCATATAACTATACCTCAACTTGCAACAAAGAGTCACTCCAAAGTCACTAATAGCGGAGAACAAACAAAGAGATTATTATAGGGTACAAAACCACCTCAAAGGTATTCCTTCTGATTGATCTATTCAAGAGTTCATGGTAAAATAACACGAAGCTATTCTTTCCGTTCGATCTATCATATAGTTCGTACTAGAATAACACCTTAAGACACAAATCAACCAAAACCCTAATGTCACCTAGATACTCCAATGTCACCTCAAGTATCCGTGGGTATGATTATACAATCTCAGATTCGTCTATTCAAACCAACACAAAGTACTTTAAAGAGTGCCCCAAAGTTTCTACCGGAGAGTCAAGAGGAAAACGTGTGCCAACCCCTATGCATAAGTTCACAATGTTACGGAACCCGCAAGTTGATCACCAAAACATACATCAAGTAGATCTCGTGAATATCCCATTGTCACCACAGATAAGCACATGCAAGACATACATCAAGTGTTCTCAAATCCTTAAAGACTCATTCCGATAAGATAACTTCAAAGGGAAAACTCAATCCATTACAAGAGAGTAGAGGGGGAGAAACATCATAAGATCCAACTATAATAGCAAAGCTCGCGATACATCAAGATCGTGCCACCTGAAGAACACAAGAGAGAGAGAGATCAAACACATAGCTACTGGTACATACCTTCAGCTCCGATGGTGAACTACTCCCTCCTCATCATGGAGAGCGTCGGGATGATGAAGATGGCCACCGGAGAGGGATTCCTCCCTACGGCAGGGTGCCAGAACGGGTCTAGATTGGTTTTCGGTGGCTACAGAGGCTTGCGGCGGCGGAACTCCCGATCTAGGTTTTGTTTTGGAGGTTTCTGTATATATAAGAGGTTTTTGCATCGAGAACAAGTCAGGGGGTCTCCGTGCTGTCCACGACGTAGGGGGGCGCACCTGGGGGGGCCTCCCACGCTCGTGGGCAGCCCGGGACTCTTCAGGCCCAACTCTTTTACTCCATGGCCTTCTTCTAGTCCAAAAACAAGCTTCTTCAAGTTTCAGGTCAATTGGACTCCGTTTGGTTTTCCTTTTCTGCGATACTCAAAAACAAGGAAAAAATAGAAACCGGCACAGGGCTCTAGGGTAATAGGTTAGTCCTAAAAATCATATAAAATAGCATATAAATGCATATAAAACATCCTAGAAGGATAATATAATAGCATGAATACTTCATAGATTATAGATATGTTGGAGACGTATCAGTGAACCGTATGCTGTGTGTTGCACACGGCTCCATATGGCTGCCCGTTTCTTTTGTTCCTCCTCATCGCAAACAGTTCATTGAACTGAACCGCATGCCCTTCATCGCACACGCAACTAAAACCTGAACCGTGTTTGATGCATCCGTCATCGCAAACGTTTTAAACATTTCTGACGGTTTTCATACAACACCGTTTGCGATTATGGCATCACACATAGTTTCTCGAAGGGTCTCTGATCGTAGTGTCGCGTTAGCAGCATCCTGCAGTAGTGATGTGCTTTGTGAAGGTCTAATTAAGTGTCTTGATCTATCTCTATAGATCTTGATGCCCAATATGTAAGCAGCTTCACCGAGGTCTTTCATTGAAAAATACTTATTCAAGTATCCTTTTATGCTATCCAGAAATTCCGTATTATTTTTGATCAACAATATGTCATCCACATATAATATCAGAAATTCTACAGAGCTCCCACTCACTTTCTTGTAAATATAGGCTTCTCTAGAAGTCTGTATGAAACCATAGGCTTTGATCACACTATCAAAGCGTATATTCCAACTCCAAGAGGCTTGCACCAGTCCATAAATGGATCGCTGGAACTTGCACACTTTGTTAGCACCTTTTGGATCGAAAAAACCTTCTAGTTGCATCATATACAACTCTTCTTTAAGATATTCATTAAGGAATGCAGTTTTGGCATCCATTTGCTAAATTTCATAATCATAAAATGCGACAATTACTAACATGATTCGGACGGACTTAAGCATCGCTACGGGTGAGAAAGTCTCATCATAGTCAACTCCTTGAACTTGTCGAAAACCTTTCGCAACAAGCAGAGCTTTGTAGATAGTAACATTACCATCAGCGTCAGTCTTCTTCTTGAAGATCCATTTATTCTCTATGGCTTGCCGATCATCGGGCAAGTCAACCAAAGTCCACACTTTGTTCTCATACATGGATCCCATTGATGACCCACAAGTATATGGGATCTATCGTAGTCCTTTTGATAAGTAAGAGTGTCGAACCCAACGAGGAGCAGAAGGAAATGATAAGCGGTTTTCAGCAAGGTATTCTCTCCAAGTACTGAAATAAGTGGTAACAGATAGTTTTGTGATAATATAAATCGTAACGAGCAACAAGTAATAAAAGTAAATAAAGTGCAACAAGGTGGCCCAATCCTTTTTGTAGCAAAGGACAAGCCTGGACAAACTCTTATATAAGGAAAAGCACTCCCGAGGACACATGGGAATATTGTCAAGCTAGTTTTCATCACGCTCATATGATTCGCGTTCGGTACTTTGATAATTTGATATGTGGGTGGACCGGTGCTTGGTGCTGTTCTTACTTGAACAAACATCCCACTTATGATTAACCTCTATTGCAAGCATCCGCAACTACAACAAAAGTATTAAGGTAAACCTAACCATAGCATGAAACATATGGATCCAAAACAGCCCCTTACGAAGCAACGCATAAACTAGGGTTTAAGCTTCTGTCACTCTAGCAACCAATCATCTAATTATTACTTCCCAATGCCTTCCTCTAGGCCCAAATAATGGTGAAGTGTTATGTAGTCGACGTTCACATAACACCACTAGAGGCTAGACAACATACATCTCATCAAAATATCGAACGAAACCAAATTCACATGACTACTAATAGCAAGACTTCTCCCATGTCCTCAGGAGCACACATAACTACTCACAAAGCATATTCATGTTCATAATCAGAGGGGTATTAATATGCATAAAGGATCTGAACATATGATCTTCCACCAAATAAACCAACTAGCATCAACTACAAGGAGTAATCAACACTACTAGCAACCCACTAGTACCAATCCCGGACTTGGAGACAAGAATTGGATACAAGAGATGAACTAGGGTTTTGAGATGAGATGGTGCTGGTGAACATGTTGATGGAGATTTCCCTCTCCCGATGAGAGGAGCGTTGGTGATGACGATGGCGATGATTTCCCCCTTCCGGAGGGAAGTGTCCCCAGCAGAACAGCTCTGCCGGAGCCCTAGATTGGTTCCGCCTCGTGGCGGCGGAGTTCCGTCCCGAAAGGTTGCTTATTATTTTTTTCTTGACGAAAGACCTCATATAGCAGAAGATGGCCATCGGAGAGCCAGCAGGGGGCCCACGAGGTAGGGGGCGCTCCCTGGGGGGTAGGGCGCGCCCCCACCCTCATGGCCAGGTGGGTCCCCCTCTGGTGAACTTCTTCCGCTCAATATTTCTTATTATTTCCAAAAATGACTTTCCTGGAGTTTCAGGACTTTTGGAGTTGTGCAGAATAGGTCTCTAATATTTGCTCCTTTTCCAGCCCAGAATTCCAGCTGCTGGCATTCTCCCTCCTTATGTAAACCTAGTAAACTAAGAGAGAATAGGCATAAGTATTGTGACATAATGTGTAGTAATAGCCCATAATGCAATAATTTTCGATATAAAAGCATGATGCAAAATGGACGTATCAACTCCCCCAAGCTTAGACCTCGCTTGTCCTCAAGCGGAAGCCGATAACGATAAATATGTCCCCATGTTTAGAGGTAGAGGTGTCGATAAGAAATAAAATACTGACATGAAGGCATCATGATTATTCTCATAACAACAACATATATAGATATTGTCATATGATTTCTTATGCTCAAGGAATAATCTATTCACAATACAAAGGTACGAATCATAAACTTTATTGAGAACCAACAAACTATAATCTCAATCATTGAAGCAATTGCAATTTATCATAACATCAGAAAGAGTCTATGTCAGAGCTTAATATCAAGTCCACATACTCAACTATCATTTAGTCTTTCATAATTACTAACACTCACACGATACTTGTGGTTACGGAGTTTTAATCGGACACAGGGAAAGATAGGGGCTTATAGTTTCGCCTCCCAACCTTTACCTCAAGGGTAATCTCAACAATAATAACTCATGCTCCCCTACATCCAATTAGATATATCTATCAGGATCTTTCCAATATACTGTGCTTGCCAAAGGATAAAATGTAAAAAGGAAAGGTGAAGATCACCATGACTCTTGCATAAGGTAGAAGATAATAGTAAAAGATAGGCCCTTCGCAGAGGGAAGCAGAGGTTGCCATGCGCTTTTATGGTTGGATGCACAAAATCTTAATGCAAAAGAAAGTCACTTTATATTGCCCCTTGTGATATGAACCTTTATTATGCAGTCCGTTGCTTTTATTTGTTCCACATCACAAGATCGTATAAAGCTTATTTCCTCCACACCAATCAATCATACATATTTGGAGAGCAATTTTTATTGCTTTGCACCGGTGACAACTTACTTGAAGGATCTTACTCAATCCATAGGTAGATATGGTGGACTCTCATGGCAAAACTGGTTTAAGGGTTTTTGGAAGCACAAGTAGTATTTCTACTTGGTGCTGAGAATTTGGCTAGCATGAGGGGGAAAGGCAAGCTCAACATGTTGGATGATCCATGACAACATACTTTATCTCAGATATAAGAAAACATAACCCATTACGTTGTCTTCCTTGTCCAACATCAACTCTTTAGTATGTCATATTTTAATGAGTGCTCTCAATCATAAAAGATGTCAATAATAATATATTTATATGTGAAACCTCTCTTTCCTTATTACTTCCTATTAATTGCAACGATGACCAAAGCTATGTCTGTCAACTCCCAACAAATTTTAATCATCATACTCTTTCTATGTGAAGTCATTACTATCAATAGGATCAATATGAACTCTTTGTTTCTTTATTCTTTTTCTCTTTCTTTTATTCACTCAAGATCATGGCAAAATAATCAAGCCCTTGACTCAACACTAATCTTTATTATATAGCTCACGGACTCGATTACATAGAGGGATCATAAAGCAAAAACTCAAAACTAGATCATGCCATAAACTTTATTCTACTAGATCAAAATACTACTAATAGGATCGAACTAAGAAAAATGGTAAAGATAGGAGTGTGATGGTGATAGGATACCGGGGCACCTCCCCCAAGCTTGGCAGTTGCCAAGGGGAGTGCCCATACCCATGTGATTATGTCTCCTTATTTTTCGGTGAAGAGGATGGTGGTGATGTTGACTTAGTTGATGGCATAGACTTCTCCCTTAATTTGCGCTTGAAGACAAAATTTTGGTCCCTCAGATCATCAATTTCCCACTCCAGGGTTAATATCTTTTTGCATAGGTCCTGCTTATTTTCCTGCAAGAGACGAAAAGGGATAAACTCGATCTTTGGTTTCTTTGCCCTATCAGGGAGACTTGACTTTTGAACTCCACATGCATGTCCCTAGGTTGAGGTAATGGGGCTTCATCTTCATATGAGCTCGTCTCCTCCTTCCCTTGGGTTCATAGTCCTCTTCTTCCTCCGTAGTCCAACCATCGTGCTCCACATCTCCATAGACCTTAGGATTTGCTAAGTAATCATCCACATAGCTTTCTCCTTCCGAATCCTGGGACGACATGTTGATCTAATCTGCAGCAGGACAGCTCGAAACAGGAATAGAGTATAATTGCGTGATACAGGAGTCAAAACCTTTGGGATAATATATAATGAATTTTTACCGACCAAAATACGTATCATGCAAGAAAACGGAGTCCGGAAGGCACACGAGGTGCCCATGAGGTAGGGGGCATGCCCAGGGGGTAGGGCGCGCCCTCCACCCTCGTGGGGCCCTCGTGTCCTTCCCGGACTGCTTCTTATTTTTCTATTTTTCTAAATATTCCAAAACGGAGAAATATTGCCTTAAAAACTGTTTTGGAGTCGGTTTACTTACCGTACCACATACCTATTCCTTTTCGGAGTCTGAAACGTTCTGGAAAGTGTCCCTTATGTATTCCTCCGAGGTTACGGTTTCAATAACATTGGTTTCAACATTTATAGGATTACCTGAGATATAATGTTTGATTCTTTGACCGTTCACCACCTTCGGATTTGTGCCTTCGAAGTTGTTGATTTTTATGGCACCGGAACGATAGACCTCCTCGATAACGTAAGGGCCTTCCCATTTAAAGAGAAGTTTTCCTGCAAAAAATCTTAAACGAGAGTTGTATATCAGTTCATAATCACCTACATTAAACTCACGCTTTTGTATCCTTTTGTCAAGCCATCTTTTAACTTTTTCTTTAAACAACTTGGCATTTTCATAAGCTTGGGTTCTCCATTCATCAAGTGAGCTAATATCAAATAACCTCTTCTCATCGGCAAGTTTGAAATCATAGTTGAGCTCTTTAATAGCCCAATATGCCTTATGTTCTAGTTTGAGAGGTAAATGACATTGTTTTCCATAAACCATTTTATACGGAGACATACCCATAGGATTTTTATATGCAGTTCTATAGGCCCATAATGCATCATCAAGTTTCTTGGACAAATTCTTTCTAGATCTGTTGACAGTCTTTTGCGAAATTAATTTGAGCTCTCTATTACTCAATTCTACTTGACCACTAGACTGTGGGTGATAAGGAGATGCAATTCTATGATTAACATCATACTTAGCAAGCATTTTACGGAAAGCACCATGAATAAAATGTGAACCACCATGAGTCATTAAATATCTAGGGACTCCAAACCTCGGAAAAATAACTTCCTTAAGCATCTTAATAGAAGTGTTATGATCAGCACTACTAGTTGGAATAGCTTCTACCCACTTAGTAACGTAATCAACAGCAACCAATATATATATATATATATAACCATTAGAGGCAGGAAAAGGTCCCATATAATCAAAGCCCTAAACATCAAATGGTTCAATAACAAGTGAATAATTCATAGGCATTTCTTGACGTCTACTAATATTACCAATTCTTTGGCATTCATCACATGACAAGACAAACTTACGGGCATCCTTGAAGAGAGTAGGCCAATAAAAACCGGATTGCAATACCTTATGTGCAGTTCTATCTCCCGCGTGGTGTCCTCCATAAGCTTCGGAGTGGCACTTGCGTAGGATCTGTTCCTGTTCATGCTCAGGTACACAACGTCTAATAGCACCATCTACTCCTTCTTTATAAAGATGTGGGTCATCCCAAAAGTAATGTCTCAAATCATAGAAAAACTTTTTCTTTTGTTGGTATGTGAAACTAGGTGGTATAAATTTAGCAACAATATAATTAGCATACCATGGAGTACTACGAGAAGTATTTATGACATTTAATTGCTTATCATGAAAGCTATCATCAATAGGTAGTGGGTCATCAAGAACATTTTCTAACCTAGACAAGTTGTCTGCAACGAGGTTCTCAGCTCCCTTTCTATCAACAATATGCAAATCAAATTCTTGTAGCAAGAGAACCCATCTAATAAGTCTAGGTTTAGCATCTTTCTTCTCCATAAGATATTTAATAGCAACATGATCAGTGTGAATAGTTACTTTAGAATCAACAATATAAGGTCTGAGCTTATCACAAGCAAATACAACTGCTAAGAATTCTTTTTCAGTAGTAGCATAATTTCTTTGAGCATTGTCTAGAGTCTTACTAGCATAATGGATAACATTTAATTTCTTATCAACTCTTTTCCCTAGAACAGCACCTACAACATAATCACTAGCATCACACATAAATTCAAAGGGTAAATTCCAATCAGGTGGCTGAACAATAGATGCAGAGATCAATGCTTTTTTAAGTATTTCAAATGCTTCTACACAATCATCATCAAAAACAAATGGTATATCTTTTTGTAATAAATTAGTCAGAGGTCGAGAAATTTTCGAGAAGTCCTTAATGAACCTCCTATAAAATCCGGCATGACCAAGGACACTTCTTATACCTTTAATGTCCTTGGGACATGGCATGTTTTCAATAGCATCAACTTTGGCTTTATCAACTTCAATACCTCTTTCAGAAACTTTATGCCCCAAGACAATACCTTCATTAACCATAAAGTGGCACTTTTCCCAATTCAATACAAGATTAGTTTCTTCACATCTCTGCAAAACTCGATCAAGCAATCATCAAAAGAAGATCCATAGACGGAAAAGTCGTCCATGAAAACCTCACAAATATTTTCACAAAAGTCAGAGAATATAGCCATCATGCATCTTTGAAAGGTAGCAGGTGCATTACATAAACCAAAAGGCATACATCTATAAGAAAAAGTACCAAAAGGGCAAGTAAAAGTGGTCTTGATTGATCTTTACCCGACACAGGTTTTTGAGAGAAACCAGAATAACCATCTAGAAAGCAATAATGTGTATGTTTGCATAATCTTTCTAGCATTTGACCGATAAAAGGTAAGGGGTAATGATCCTTTTTAGTAGCCTTATTTAACTTACGGAAATCAATTACCATCCTATAACCTGTAATAATTCTTTGCGGAATCAATTCATCTTTATCATTAGGAACAACCATAACACCTCCCTTCTTAGGGACACAATGGACATGACTTACCCACTGACTATCAGCAACGGGATAGATTATACCTGCCTCCAGAAGCTTTAGTATTTCTTTTCTTACCACTTCTTTCATCTTAGGATTAAGCCTTCGTTGATGATCACGGAGTGGTTTGGCATCTTCTTCCAAATTTATTTTATGTTGACATAGAGTGGGACTAATGCCCTTAAGATCATCAAGAGTATATCCAATAGTAGCACGGTGATTCTTTAGAGTTTTCAACAATCTCTCTTCTTCATGTTCTGAAAGGTTAGCACTAATAATAACAGGATATATCTTCTTTTCATCAAGATAAGCATATTTAAGATTATCAGGCAACAGTTTAAGCTCAAACACGGGATCACCCTTGGGTGGAGAAGGATCCCCTAGGATTTGAACAGGCAAATTGTGTTCCAGAATAGGTTCCTGCTTAAAGAATACCTCATCTATTTCCCTTCTTTCATTCATAAACATATCATTTTCATGGTCTAGCAAATATTGTTCTAAATGATCACTAGGAGGTACGGCAATAGAAGCAAGACCAATAATTTCATCCTTACTAGGTAATTCTTCTTCACAGTGTTGTCTACTAAATTTAGAGAAATTAAACTCATGAGACATATCACCCAAACCAATAGTAACAACATTCTTTTCACAGTCTATCTTAGCATTAACGGTGTTCAAGAAGGGTCTACCAAATATAATGGGACAAAAGCTATCTTGTGGGGAACCAAGAACAAGAAAATCAAAAGGATATTTGGTTTTCCCACACAAGACTTCAACATCTCTAACAATTCCCATTGCTAATATAGTATCTCTGTTGGCAAGTTTAATTGTAACATCAATTCCTTCTAACTCAGCAGGTGCAATTTCATGCTTAATTTCTTCGTATAAAGTATGCGGTATAACACTAGCACTAGCACCCATATCACATAAGCCATGATAACAATGATCTCCTATTTTAACAGAAATAACAGGCACGCCTACCACATGTCTATGTTTATCTTTAGCACAAGGTTTGGCAATTCTAGCAGTTTCACCACAGAAATGAATAACATGCCACACAATATTATCAGCCAAGAGATCTTTAACAATAGCAATATTAGGTTAAACTTTAACTTGCTCAGGAGGTGTATAAGTTCTAATATTGCTTTTACGAACCACAGTTGAAGCTTTAGCATGATCCTTTATTCTAATAGGGAAAGGTGGTTTCTCAACATAAGAAGTAGGAACAATAGGATCATTATAAGTGACAGTCTTTTCTTCAACTTTAGTCGGTGCAGCTACTTTTACTTCTATGGGAGGATGATATTTAAACCACTTCTCCTTGGGGAGATCAATATAAGTAGCAAAAGATTCGCAGAAAGAAGCTACTATCTCAGAGTCAAGTCCATATTTAGTGCTAAATTTACGAAAAACATCGGTATCCATAAAAGACTTAACACAATCAAACTTAGGTGTCATACCTGACTCCTTACCTTCGTCAAGATCCCAATCTTCAGAGTTGCGTTTAATTCTATCCAATAAATTCCATTTGAATTCAATAGTCTTCATCATAAAAGAGCCAGCACAAGAAGTATCGAGCATGATGCAATTGTTTTCAGAAAACCGAGCATAAATTTTTGAAGAATTATTTCTATTGAGAGCTCATGATTGGGGCATGAATATAACATTGATTTAAGCCTCCCCCAAGCTTGAACGATGCTTTCTCCTTCGCGAGGCCACAAATTATATATATATAATTGCGATCACGATGAACAAGATGCATAGGATAATATTTTTGATGAAATTCCAACTTCATTCGTTTATAGTTCCATGATCCCGTATCATCACATAGCCTATACCATGTCGATGCATCTCCCTTCAAAGATAAAGGGAAGACCTTCTTCTTAACAACATCATCGGGTATACCTACAAGCTTAAATAATCCACAAACCTCATCCACATATAGTAGATGTTCATCAGGATGCTTTGTTCCATCTCCCGTAAAAGGGTTATCAAGCAGTTTTTCTAACATACCCGAAGGAACTTCAAAGGGAATAGTTTCATTTTCAGTAGGTTCAGTAGGTTGAGGAGCAATTCTTTGCTCTACTGGTCGGGGTGAAGATACCCCGAACAAGCCCCTCAGAGGATTGCTTTCCATAGTAACAAGTGACAGTAAATTTCAGCACACTATATAAATTTTTCCTTACCAAATTCCACCTACCAAAGGCGCTTCACTCCCCGACAATGGCGCCAGAAAAGAGTCTTGATGACCCACAAGTATAGGGGATCTATCGTAGTCCTTTCGATAAGTAAGAGTGTCGAACCCAACGAGGAGCAGAAGGAAATGATAAGCGGTTTTCAGCAAGGTATTCTCTGCAAGTACTGAAATAAGTGGTAACAAATAGTTTTGTGATAAGATAAATCATAATGAGCAACAAGTAATAAAAGTAAATAAAGTGCAGCAAGGTGGCCCAATCCTTTTTGTAGCTAAGGACAAGCCTGGACAAACTCTTATATAAAAAAAGCGCTCCCGAGGACACATGGGAATATCGTCAAGCTAGTTTTCATCACGTTCATATGATTCACGTTCGGTACTTTGATAATTTGATATGTGGGTGGACCGGTGCTTGGGTGTTGTTCTTACTTGAACAAACATCCCACTTATGATTAACCTCTATTGCAAGCATCCGCAACTACAACAAAAGTATTAAGGTAAACCTAACCATAGCATGAAACATATGGATCCAAATTAGCCCCTTACGAAGCAACACATAAACTAGGGTTTAAGCTTCTGCCACTCTAGCAACCCATCATCTACTTATTACTTCCCAATGCCTTCCTCTAGGCCAAAATAATGGTGAAGTGTTATGTAGTCGACGTTCACATAATACCACTAGAGGCTAGACAACATACATCTCATCAAAATATCGAACGAATACCAAATTCACATGACTACTAATAGCAAGACTTCTCCCATGTCCTCAGGAACAAACGTAACTACTCACAAAGCATATTCATGTTCATAATCAGAGGGGTATTAATATGCATAAAGGATCTGAACATATGATCTTCCACCAAATAAACCAACTAGCATCAACTACAAGGAGTAATCAACACTACTAGCAACCTACTAGTACCAATCCCGGACTTGGAGACAAGAATTGGATACAAGAGATGAACTAGGGTTTTGAGATGAGATGGTGTTGGTGAAGATGTTGATGGAGATTGCCCTCTCCTAATGAGAGGAGCGTTGGTGCTGACGATGGCGATGATTTCCCCCTCCCAGAGGGAAGTGTCCCCGGCAGAACAGCTCTGCCGGAGCCATAGATTGGTTCCGCCAAGGTTCCGCCTCGTGGCGGCGGAGTTCCGTCCCGAAAGGTTGCTTATTATTTTTTCCTCGACGAAAGACCTCATATAGCGGAAGATGGCCATCGGAGAGCCAGCAGGGGGCCCACGAGGTAGGGGGCGTGCCCCCACCCTCGTGGCCAGGTGGGTCCCCCTCCGGTGAACTTCTTCCGCTCAATATTTCTTATTATTTCCGAAAATGACTTTCGTGGAGTTTCAGGACTTTTGGAGTTGTGAAGAATAGGTCTCTAATAGTTGCTCCTTTTCCAGCCCAGAAGTCCAGCTGCCGGCATTCTCCCTCCTTATGTAAACCTTGTAAAATAAGAGAGAATATGCATAAGTATTGTGACATAATGTGTAGTAACAGCCCATAATGCAATAAATATCGATATAAAAGCATGGTGCAAAATGGACGTATCACCCATCTCAGATTTCGTGGCCACAAGCCATTTTGCAGAATCTGGGCTCATCATCGCTTCCTCATAGTTCGTAGGTTTGTCATGGTCAAGTAACATGACTTCCAGAACAGGATTACCGTACCACTCTGGTGCGGATCTTACTCTGGTTGACCTACGAGGTTTGGTAGTAACTTGATCAGAAGTTTCATGATCATCATCATTAGCTTTCTCACTAATTGGTGTAGGAATCATTGGAACTGATTTCTGTGATGAACTACTTCCCAATAAGGGAGCAGGTACAATTACCTCATCAAGTTCTACTTTCCTCCCCCTCACTTCTTTTGAGAGAAAATCCTTCTCTAGAAAGGATCCATTCTTAGCAACGAATATCTTGCCTTCGGATCTATGAAGGTGTACCCAATAGTCTCCTTTGGGTATCCTATCAAGACACATTTCTCCGATATGGGTTCGAGATTATCAGGTTGAAGCTTTTTTACATAAGCATTGCAGCCCCAAACTTTAAGAAACGACAAATTGGGTTTCTTGCCAAACCATAGTTCATACGGCGTCATCTCAACAGATTTAGATGGTGCCCTATTTAACGTGAATGCAGCCGTATCTAAAGCATAACCCCAAAACGATAGCGGTAAATCAGTAAGAGACATCATAGATCGCACCATATCTAATAAAGTGCGGTTACGATGTTCGGACACACCATTACGCTGTGGTGTTCCGGGTGGCGTGAGTTGCGAAACTATTCCACATTGTTTCAAATGAAGACCAAACTCGTAACTCATATTCACCTCCACGATCAGATCGTAGAAACTTTATTTTCTTGTTACATTGATTTTCCACTTCACTCTGAAATTCTTTGAACTTTTCAAATGGTTCAGACTTATGTTTCATTAAGTAGATATACCCATATCTGCTCAAGTCATTTATGAAGTTTAGAAAATAACAATACCCACCGCGAGCATCAACACTTATCGTACCTCATACATCAGTATGTATTATTTCCAACAAGTCTGTTGCTCGCTCCATTGTTCTGGAGAACGGAGTCTTAGTCATCTGGCCCATGAGGCTTGGTTCGCAAGTATCAAGTGATTCATAATCAAGTGATTCCAAAAGCCCATCAGCATGGAGTTTCTTCATGCGCTTTACAACAATATGACCTAAACGGTAGTGCCACAAATAAGTTGCACTATCATTATTAAACTTATATCTTTTGGCTTCAATACTATGAATATGTGTATAACTACTATCGAGATTCAACTAAAATAGACCACTCATCAAGGGTGCATGACCATAAAAGATATTACTCATATAATAGAACAACCATTATTCTCTGATTTAAATGAATAACCGTCTCACATCAAACAAGATCCAGATATAATGTTCATGCTTAACGCTGGCACCAAATAACAATTATTCAGGTCTAAAACTAATCCCGAAGGTAGATGTAGAGGTAGCGTGCCGACGGCGATCACATCGACTTTGGAACCATTTCCTACGCACATCGTCACCTCGTCCTTAGCCAATTTTCGCTTAATCCGTAGCCCTTGTTTCGAGTTGCAAATATGAGCAACAGAACCAGTATCAAATACCCAGGTGCTACTACGAGCATTAGTAAGGTACACATCAATAACATGTATACCAAATATACCTTTCACTTTGCCATCCTTCTTATCCGCCAAATACTTGGGGCAGTTCCGCTTCCAGTGACCAGTCCCTTTGCAGTGGAAGCATTCAGTCTCAAGCTTAGGTCCAGACTTAGGCTTCTTCACTTGAGCAGCAACTTGCTTGCCATTTTTTTGAAGTTCCCCTTCTTCCCTTTGCCCTTCTTCTTGAAACTAGTGGTCTTGTTAACCATCAACACTTGATGCTCTTCTTGATTTCTACCTCCGGAGCCTTTAGCATTGCGAAGAGCTCAGGAATTGTCTTATGAATCCCTTGCATATTATAGTTCATCATGAAGCTTTTGTAGCTTGGTGGCAGTGATTGAAGAACTCTGTCAATGACACTATCAATCGGAAGATTAACTCGCAATTGAGTCAAGTGATTGTGGTACCTAGACATTCTGAGTATATGCTCACTGACAGAACTATTCTCCTCTATTTTGCAGTTGTAGAACTTATTGGAGATTTCATATATCTCAATCCGGGCATTTGCTTGAAATATTAACTTCAAATCCTGGAACATCTCATATGCTCCATGACGTTTAAAACGTTGTAGATGTCCCGGTTCTAAGCCGTAAAGCATGGCACACTGAACTACTATCGAGTAGTCTTCAATTTTGCTCTGCCAGGCGTTCATAACGTCCAGCGTTGCTCCTACAACGGGTCTTGCACCTAGCGGTGCTTCCAGGACGTAATTCTTCTGTGCAGCAATGAGGATAATCCTCAAGTTACGGACCCAGTCCGTGTAGTTGCTACCATCATCTTTCAACTTAGCTTTCTCTAGGAACGCATTAAAATTCAACGGAACATTAGCACGGCCCATTTATCTACAACAACATAGACATGTAAAATACTATCAGGTACTAAGTTCATTATAAATTAAAGTTCAATTAATCATATTACTTTAGAACTCCCACTTACATAGAAATCCCTCTAATCTTCAAAGTGATCACGTGATCCAAATCAACAAAACCATGTCCAATCATCACGTGAGATGGAGTAGTTTTCAATGGTGAACATCACTATGTTGATCATATCTACTATATGATTCACGATCGACCTTTCAGTCTCAGCGTTCCGAGGCCATATCTGCATATGCTAGGCTCGTCAAGTTTAACCCGAGTATTCTGTGTGTGCAAAACTGGCTTGCACCCGTTGTATGTGAACGTAGAGCTTATCACACGCGATCATCACGTGGTGTCTCGGCACGACGAACTGTAGCAACGGTGCATACTCAGGGAGAACACTTATACCTTGAAATTTAGTGATAGATCATCTTATAATGCTACCGCCGTACTAAGAAAAATAAGATGCATAAAGGATAAACATCACATGCAATCAATATAAGTGATATGATATGGCCACCATCATCTTGTGCCTTTGATCTCCATCTCCAAAGCACCGTCATGATTACCATCGTCACCGGCTTGACACGTTGATCTCCATCGTAGCATCGTTATCGTCTCGCCAACTATTGCTTCTACGACAATTTAGTGATAAAGTAAAGCAATTACATGGCGATTGCATTTCATACAATAAAGCGACAACCATATGGCTCCTGCCAGTTGCCGATAACTGTTACAAAACATGATAATCTCATACAAAAATTTATATATCATCACGTCTTGACCATATCACATCACAACAAGCCCTGCAAAAACAAGTTAGTCATCCTCTACTTTGTTGTTGCAAGTTTTACGTGGCTGCCACGGGCTTCTAGCAAGAACCGTTCTTACCTAGGCATCAATACCACAACAATTTTTTGTCAAGTGTGCTGTTTTAACCTTCAACAAGGACCGGGCGTAGTCAAACTCGATTCAACTAAAGCTGGAGAAACAGACACTCGCTAGCCACATGTGTGCGAAGCACGGTGGTAGAACCAGTCTCATGAACGCGGTCATGTAATGTCGGTCTGGGCCGCTTCATCCAACAATACCGCTGAATCAAAGTATGACATGCTAGTAAGCAATATGACTATTATCACCCACACTCTTTGTGTTCTACTCGTGCATATAACATCTACGCATAGACCTGGCTCGGATGCCACTATTGGGGAACATAGTATTTCAAAAAAATTGCCTACGATCACGCAAGATCTATCTAGGAGAAGCATAGCAACGAGAGGGGAGAGTGTGTCCACATACCCTTGTAGACCGAAAGCAGAAGCGTTTAGTAACGCGTTTGATGTAGTCGAACGTCTTCGCGATCCAACCGATCCAAGCACCGAACGCACAGCACCTCCGCGATCTGCACACGTTCAGCTCGGTGACGTCCCTCGAACTCTTGATGCAGTCGAGGCCAAGGGAGAGTTTCGTCAGCACGACGGCATATATAAAGGAGGGGGAGGAGGAGCCCGACCAAGAGGGGAGGCGCGCCATTGGGGGGGAGTCCTACTAGGACTCCAAACCTAGTAGGATTCGGCCCCCTTTCCTATTCCAAGTGGGAGAAGGGGGAAGGAGGAGGAGGAGAGAAGGAAGGAGGGGGGAGCCGCCCCTCCCCTTGTCCAATTCGGATTGGGGCAAGGGGGCGCGCGCCACCTCCTGGCCGGCCGTCTCTCTTCTCCACTATGGCCCATGAGGCCCAATAACTTCCGGGGGGGTTCGATAACCCCCGGCACTCCGAAACTTATCCGAAACGATCTGAACCATTCCGGTGTCCGAATATAACCTTCCAAGATATGAATCTTTATGTCTCGACCATTTCGAGACTCCTCGTCATGTTCGTGAGCTCATCCGGGACTCCGAACAACCTTTGGTCATCAAATCACATAAACTCATAATACAAATCGTCATCGAACGTTAAGCGTGCGGACCCTACGGGTTCGAGAACTATGTAGACATGACCGAGACACATCTCCGGTCGATAACCAATAGCAGAACCTAGATGCTCATATTGGCTCCTACATATTCTACGAAGATCTTTATCGATCAAACCGCATAACAACATACGTTGTTCCCTTTGTCATCGGTATGTTACTTGCCCGAGATTCGACCGTCCGTATCAGCATACCTAGTTCAATCTCGTTACCGGCAAGTCTCTTTACTCGTTCCGTAATGCACCATTCCACAACTAACTCATTAGTCACATTGCTTGCAAGGCTTATAGTGATGTGCATTATCGAGAGGGCCCAGAGATACCTCTCCGACTATCGGAGTGACAAATCCTAATGTCGATCTATGCCAACTCAACAAACACCATCGGAGACACCTATAGAGCATCTTTATAATCATCGAGTTACGTTGTGACGTTTGATAGCACACTAAGTGTTCCTCGGTATTCGGGAGTTGCACAATCTCATAGTCATAGGAACATGTATAAGTCATGAAGAAAGCAATCGCGATAAACTAAACGATCATAGTGCTAAGCTAACGGATGGGTCTTGTCCATCAAATCATTCTGTAATGATGTGATCCCGTTCATCAAATGACAACACATGTCTATGGCTAGGAAACTTAACCATCTTTGATTAACGAGCTAGTCTAGTAGAGGCATACTAGGGACACCCTGTTTGTCTATGTATTCACACATGTACTAAGTTTCCAGTTAATACAATTCTAGCATGAATAATAAACATTTATCATGATATAAGGAAATATAAATAACAACTTTATTTTGGCCTCTAGGGCATATTACCTTTAGTCTCCCACTTGCACTAGTCAATAATCTAGATTACATAGTAATGATCTTAACACCCATGGAGTCTTGGTGTTGATCATGTTTTGCTCATGAGAGAGGCTTAGTCAATGGGCCTGCAACATTTAGATCCATATGTATTTTACAAATCTCTATGTCTCCCTCCTTGACTTGATCGCGGATGGAATTGAAGCGTCTCTTGTTGTACTTGGTTCTCTTGTGAAATCTGGATTCCTTTGCCAAGGCAATTGCACCAGTATTGTCACAAAAGATTTTCATTCGACCCGATGCACTAGGTATGACACCTAGATCGGATATGAACTCCTTCATTTGCTGCTCCCGAAGCAGCTATGTACTCCGCTTCACACATAGATCCCGCCACGACGCTCTGTTTGGAACTGCACCAACTTACAGCTCCTCCATTTAATATAAATACGTATCCGGTTTGTGACTTTTGCATACGAACATGGATTAAGACGATTTTTACATTAGAATCAACCGTCTCGACGAGACACACAACTTTGCTGTTGAACACTTTTCGATTTGAAGTCATCTTGAGGGCGTTTCGGGCTGTTTTCTAACATCTACAGCAGAAAAAGTTGTCCGGACGTCCGAATCCTTGCCCGATGGCCTTTACCCGGATCATCCGGGTCTACAACCAGATCATCACGACTCACTTTCTAGCTTCTCTTCTTTGGGTCATTTGTTCGGTCTCCGGCCGGATGATCTGGACCCCGGTCCGGATGATCCGGCCCAACACTGCTGCAACACACGGTTTTGACTGTACAATTCACATACGACCTTGGATGAAGACAATTTTTATATCAAAGTCGCTTGCTTCAACGAGAAGAAGAACTTGGCAGTTGAAATCTTTTCCATCCGATATCATCTTTATTGGGTTTTGTGCCATGTAAAAATCTGGTGTCAACACAAACAATCGGAGCCTTTTCGCCATTACAGCTTAATTTTTGCATTGCTGAATTTTCGGTTGCATCATGTGTCGAGTTGCTGGTTTTGGTGTCTAGTCTTTTAGAGTTTCGATTTCTGGTCACGTTCGTTCACGCCGCATGCGCATACATATCATACAATTCATCGTCATCTTCCGCTGCCACTTGTGTTCGCCACCCATCATTATTGTTCATCGTCATCCGTTCATCTTGAAGTCGTAGTCATCTCGGAGAGAAAGAAAAGAATTCAGAGAGGAAAGAAGTACTACGAGAGAAAAATTCCTGGAGAGAGAAAATCAACATCAGGATCCTATTCGGTTGGAAAGTTTGGATGGTGAGAAAAAAATTGGAAGGAGAAAAATTGCATACTGATCGAGGAAATGTGCTAGTCGGTTTGGTTGGAAAGTTTGCCATTAAAATATTAATCAAGTGAGATTCATTTGCTACCGAAGTAATAAAATTATTTGTTTAAAAGGTTCCTTTAAATCCGGGCCTTATTTCTTGGAAAGAGTGATCATTTGGTTGTCTTGGAAAAAAGAACAAAAAGGAAAGAGATTGGATCAGCCAGAAAAAAATCAAGAGAAGTTGTTTTTGGAAGAGTAAGACGTGGAGAGATAGGCCTTGAGGAAAGATTTCAAAGAAAGGGCACAAAACATGCAGATTCTGGCGAGCAGGTTACAAATATTACACCAGCCAAAAAAAGAAAAGTGCTAATCTATTGCTGGAGGTTGAGATTTGTATGAGATTTGCGTGTTGTTTATTTAATTTCCACCATGTCCGAGTCAAGTAGTACCAGCAAGAAATCCCTTATTGGAAGGGAAACATTTGCCACCGGACAACGGGCCGAAGCTTCGGCCCGTCACCTCACTAATCTCGCGCGTCGCAATCACAACCAGAGGCCACATCATCCTTGCGGGTTCTGTGCACTGCCCCACTTTTTTTTCTTATCCCTTATCGCAAGCTGCTGGCATACACTCCATGCACCCCTTTCTTCTCTGTGCCCTCCACCATGCCGCTTGTCGTGGATTTGTCACGACAGATGTCCTAGTGTGAGGACTTGTCATGAGGCCAACTCAACTAGGTAGGCCTAAACGGGGTTGATCAGAATCGAGAGACATGAGGCGGGTTAACACACAAGACAAGGGTTTAGACAGCTTCGGGCCCCGGGAAACATCATCCGGTAATAGCCCTACATGCTGTTTGTGGCTAGGTATCATTATGCTCATGAGGGAGTCGCCGCATGAACCGGCTCTCCTCTAGTTGTGTCTAGCTCTCGAGATTATTCAGCCTCCCCCTCTTGGGGTGCCCTGCCCCTCCTTATATAATTTAGAGGGGCGGGTTACATGTGGAGTCCTACCAAGATTAGGACTACTCTATGTTGTAATACAGGTCGGATACAAGTCCGGGTCTTGATTCCTTGAAAGGGAAATAATCCTCAGGCCTTTCTTCTTAAGCCGGCCCACCATCACATGAACCGGCCTACTGGGCCTTGGGCCTTGTCGTACGTCTGACCCGCCTGCCAGGTCACTAGTGAGTCGCAATGTTCAGGCGGGTTGCCCGTAAACCGCCAGGTTCGGGCGGGTCGCCAGTGAGTTGCCGAGCTCCAGCCGGGTCATACATCCGGCGGGTTACACCGCGGGGTATATCCCTGACATTAGCCCCCAGTTTAGCTTGGATTTATCCATGGTAAACTTATCCTGCAAAACAAGACCAACTTTGATAGATTATACGCCGGGTCGAAGGTTCTTCTGAGCTGGCACTTGGTCATCGTTAGGTCCTTGCCATTTCCTTGTTAATATATACATGTCCATGATCTCATAGCAAATCTTCTTTAGCAGATATGTTTCAACTTTGTCAATGCAAAAAATCCAGATACTTCTTTGGAAAAATCTGGGTCAACAGGCCAGCTTCAGAGTCAGTTTTCTGACATTGGCCTCTTGTAGAGAAATATTGTAAGAAATAATCTACTTGAGTCGGCTTTCAAAGCGCCGGCTTAATAAAAATATTGGTCTTGTAATACTCATTTGATTCTCAGCGGGCTTGAGAATGTAGAACTTGCCGGTTTATTCTTGCCAAAACTGACGGTTCGTTAATATTGATGGCACCAGGTCATAATTGTTGCTAACATCAAGCTTGAAAATGTACCTCCTTTATATGCATATCACTTGTAGCCCCCAAGTCTTAAGAAGGGAGCATAGTAACCACTTAAGACTTGCTTCAATATAAATGTTGCAACCTTGAAGAAATCCAGGTTGTTCATCTCAGTCACTAGTCAAAACTGAATATTCCACATATGTAGCCCCCAAGTGCTGGGTTGTCATGCTTGCAGCAACCTGGGACTTGTAATTGCCTTATGCTCATAAGAACTTTAACCAGTGTTGCCCCCAAGGGCCAGATAATTATACAATAATGAGCAGGGACTGTGCAGATGTGATCATTGAAAATAACATCATATGATGTAACCTTGAAAGTGCAACTAACCCTGGGTGGTTTTGGTAATTATTAACAACAAATAACTCATTAAGCTAATGCTATTTCAAGATAAATATTTCAGGAAAGCTCAATGATTGGCATGGCATGGATTAGGAATGTTGACCCCTCAAAATGCTAAGGACACATATTGGCTAAGGCTCAAGACTCTACATTTTACTTTTAGTGATCCAAGATCACATTGAGTCCATAGGAAAAGCCAATACTATTAAAAGGGGATGAGGTGTTGCTTAATGGCTTTCTTGCTCAAAATGCTTAGTATATGCTGCAAAACCATCAACTACTTTCTCATATCCACATATGTCCCAAAACAAAAAGTCAAACTCGGATCCACCAAAATATTCTATCCGACGCCATCGAGTTCACTTGACATAGCCACTGCCACAAACCCTAGTCACTTTGGTCTCACCGATAGGGATTTCGATCTCACCGAGATGGGATTGCAAATTCTCTGTTTCCCTTCATAATGTTTCGGTCCAACCGAGATGAGCGATCGGTCCCACCAAGTTCGCAATGCAAACTCTCTATTTCCCCTTCGTAACATTTCGGTCTCACCGAAATGGGCGAATCGGTCCCACCGAATTTGCCTGACCAACTCTCTGGTTAGCTTATTACCAAAGTCGGTCTCACCGAGTTTGTGTAATCGGTCTCACCAAGATTATGTTATGACCTAACCCTAATGAAATCGGTCCCACCAAGTTGACATGTCGGTCCCACCGAAAAGCCTAACGTTCACATTTTGAACTAAATCGGTTCGACCGAGTTTTCTGATTCGGTCCCACCTAGTTTGGTGAGTTGTGTGTAACGGTTAGATTTTGTGTGGAGGCTATATATACCCCTCCACCCTTCCTTCATTCGTGAGGAGAGGCATCAGAACATGCCTACACTTCCAACATACATTTTCTGAGAGAGAACCACCTACTCATGTGTTGAGACCAAGATATTCCATTCCAACCATATGAATCTTTATCTCTAGCCTTCCCCAAGTTTCTTTCCACACAAATCATCTTTCCACCAAATCCAAATCTGTGTGAGAGAGTTGAGTGGTGGGGAGACTATCATTTAAAGCACAAGAGCAAGGAGTTTATCATCAACACACCATATATTACCTTTTGGAGAGTGGTGTCTCCTAGATTGGTTAGGTGTCACTTGGGAGCCTCCGTCAAGATTGTGGAGTTGAACCAAGGAGTACGTACGGGTAAGGAGATCGCCTACTTCGTGAAGATCTACCCTAGTGAGGCAAGTCCTTCGTGGGGGATGGCCATGGTAGGATAGACAAGGTTGCTTCTTCATGGACCCTTCGTGGACTCGCGCAGCCGTTACCCTTCGTGGGTTGAAGTCTCCATCAACGTGGATGTACGATAGCACCACCTATCAGAACCACGGGAAAAAATCTCCGTGTCTACATTACGTTTGCTCCCTCCAAACTACTCCCTTTACCTTCATATGCAATGTTTTACATTCCGCTGCTATACTCTTAGACTTATATGTGTAGGTTGATTGCTTGACTTGTGCTAAGTTGCTAAAATCTGCCAAGACTTAAAATTGGGAAAAGGCTAGATTTTTATTTGGTCAAGTAGTCTAATCACCCCCTCTAGACATACTTTCGGTCCTACAAGTGGTATTAGAGCTTTCGTCTCCATTTGCCTTGATTTCCATAGCTTTTGGTGATCATAGCCTTGGTTTCACAACCTAGGAGAGTATGGCGTCTAGCGAGGGAAATTACCACCGTAGAGGTCCTTACTTTGACGGTACTAATTTTTCTAGTTGGAATCATAAGATGAAAATGCATATTCTTGGACATAACCCCGCCATTTGGGCTATTGTGTGTATTGGCATGCAAGGTGAATTCTTTGATGGGAGAGAACCGAACCGTGAAGCTACCGCAGAAGAGTTGAAGATGCTGCAATACAATGCTCAAACTTGTGATATTCTCTTCAACGGATTGTGCCCCGAAGAATTCAACAAAATCAGCCGTCTTAAGAATGCAAAGGAAATTTGGGATACTTTGATTGATATGCACAAAGGTACCGACTCCGTCAAGGAATCCAAATTGGATGTGCTTCAAAGTCAACTTGACAAGTTCAAAACGAAGGATGGTGAAGGTGTCGCTGAAATGGACTCTAGGCTTGCACTCATCACAAATGAGATTGCCGGCTTAGGAAGTGAAGAGATGACCGATAAATTCATCATCAAGAAGATCCTAAGAGCCTTTGATGGAAAATATGATACCGTGTGCACATTGATCCAAATGATTCCAATTACAAAGATCTCAAGCCTACGGAAGTCACTGGAAGAATTGTTGCTCATGAGATGTCACTCAAGGATAAGGAAGAGCTTCACAACAAGTCAGGTGGTGCATACAAAGCCTCATGTGATGCTCCCACATCTTCAAGTGAGAAACAAACCTTCAATGAGGAATTGAGCCTAATGGTGCAGAATTTCAACAAGTTCTACAAGAGTAGAAGCAAGGAAATAAGTTCCAAGTCAAGGTCCTACAATGACAAAATATCTTCGAGTCGTGAACGTAATTGCTACAATTGTGGAAGACCCGAACACTACTCCAATGAGTGTACGACCCCCTACAAAAGAAGATAAGATTCACCCAAGAGGAGGAGTAGAAGAGAAGAATCACCATCTAGAGAGAGAAGGAGTAGAGATGAACGTTATGAACGAAGAACATCACGGAGAAGCAAGGATTCGGAAAGGAAGGACAAGTCATCAAGGAGCTACATAAAACGAAGACATCAATCTCATGTTGGTGAATGGGTATCCGGCTCCGACTCCGACAATCACTCCGAGAGAAGTTATCACTCTGACTCCGAATATACTCAAGATGAAGGTGTTGCCGGTCTAGCACTTGTGTCAACCAACTCCTACGGCATATTTGACTCACCAAATGAAGGAATTGGAAGATGCTTCATGGCTAAAGGACCAAAGTTATCACACCCCGAGTATGTTGATTTCAATAGTGATGAAGATGATTTGCTAGGTGATGATGATTTACTTGTTGACAACTCTAGTGATGAAAACTATGATGAACTTGCTATTAATCATGATACTCAAGATAAAACGAATGATGATGATAAGAAGGAGATTGAGCGTCTAACTGAAGAACTAAACATTCTTAAGTTAGCTCATGAAACTACCTTGGAAGATCATTGAGAACTTTTAAAGACTCATGAAAAGTTACGCTTTGAAAAGCTCAACCTTGAGCAAGAGAATGGGTTCTTAAAAGCAATCAATGATGATCTTCGCAAGAAAAGTTCTTCTTACATTGCCAAGCGTTTACTCTTATCTACTTACATGCCACAAGTTAAATCTAGCAAAAAGAGTAAGAAAGATTCTTCTTCTAGTAGTAACAACAATCATGTTAAATCCAATATTGTTGCTTCTAGTAGTTCTCTTGATTCCACTAATGATTCTCTTAGCCAAGTTACACTTGAGCAAAAAAATAGCTTATTGAAGGGAATTATAGAGAAAGGTGTTTACAAGAGCCTCGCCAGGAGTAAGCAATTTGAAGAAATTGTACGCAAGCAAGGAAGACACCGAAAGAATCAAGGTGTTGGTTTTGAACAAAATTTCAATGCCAATGGAGTTGAGTGGGAAGAAGATCAATACCCCAAGACGAAGTTTGTTCCCGAACAAGATAAGTATGATCCTACTTATTTCCAAGGGACAGAAGCTCAAGATGTTCTTCCACCACAAGACCACAAGCAAAAAGGCAAGGACAAGCTTCAAGAGGAGATTGATGCATTTGAAGAAGCTCCCAAGGCCTTGGTCAAGTGGGTTCCCAAGACTACATCAAGCTCTACCTCATCAAGTACGACTACAACTCCAAGGATTCCCATCAAGATGATGTGGATCCCGAAGAAAAAGAACTAGAGAGTTCTTGAGGGTGACTCCGCCAACATACTTCACTCATATCATCTTGGTGAGGACAGTGCAAACAACTTCCACATATTGCACTAGTTCAAGGAGTCACAAACCCTCTTGTTGGTAAGACAAGGGACAAGGTAACCTAATGCTTTCATGGACATCATCTTGTGTGAACTTCACTCTATGTCTATGGATATCCTTGTTTGTTCCTTGTGGGACTAACCCGTGTAGGTATTGAAAGTGCAACTCACTCTAATGGATTCTCCAAATGATCTACATTAACATTGAGCATCCACATCTACATGAAGTCATCATCGACAAAACCCATGGTTAGTTCATCCCTCTTAGGGGGGGATATCACATCTAGGGGGAGCTTTACTCTAATCGATTGAGCTAAAGCAAATCTAATGGTGTGAACACAACAATGCTTTATGTAAAAGTGGTAACCCCACTTGTGCTTACACGATGAGTATGACCTATGATCAAATGTTCTCATTTGACTCCTAAGTCAATATACTCATATATAGATGACCTAGTCATCGCCAATTGCTTGATAGATGCTAGAGTGTTTGTGCATGCTTTGTCACATATTTCATTTGCCATTTTATTGTGTGAGCATATTGATTGCATATTTTACTCATTCGAGAACATCCATTTGTTGCTTTCATTGTTTGGCTTTTTCTCTTTTGCCAAATGGATGGACAAGAATGCCTAAGAACACCCTCTAGCTATCTATGCTTTTCTCGTCTCAAACTCTATTCATGCTACATCACAAAGTTTGATCAAGTCAGATTCAAACCACTCTGTGTGAGGAGCACTCAGAGTCCCCGATTCGTCATAGAATTAAACTTCCAAAACCTCTTTGTGCTTTTCGGTATGACCGATCCATCCACTTCGGTCACACCAAGTTCACTAAGTTGATCTAGGTTTTCCATCTCGGTGCAACTGATTTAAACCTTTCAATCACACCGACTTGCAGTAACCGCTTGCGATTCTGCATCTCGGTGCCACCGAGTTGTTCCACTCGGTCACACCGACAGGGTCGGGATATATATATCCACGGGTGAGATTTTGGAAGTTTCTTCAAAAGCCCTCAGCCTGCGTGTATCCTGCTCTGCCTCCTTGGGTCTCCGGATCATCTCCTCGCTGCCAGCGACCTCCCACTGTTGGTTTTCATCACCGTCAACGGAATTCTGCTCCGCCGTTGCCGCTGTAGCAAACTCCCGCCGAACTAGGGTATGGGTTCGATACTTTGTGCTATTTCCTTACTCTGATTCCTAGCACATTGCTTTGCCATGATCATTGCCACGTATGAAAACAATCTATCCATAGAAAACATTCTTTAGGTTAGGTTTGATTCGAAAATTTAGGGTTAGGTCTCCGCCGAACTCATCTCAGACCGACCGAGTTGTAGAAATCGGTCTCACCGATTTGGCTTAGGCCATTGCACATGCACTTTTCGGTCTGACTGAAAATTGCAAATCGGTGCGACCGAGTTCGACTCTCTGTGAAACCCTAGCAATCTCGGTGCCACCGAACTGTGACTCGGTCTGACCGAGTTCACTAGTTTAGGTTTCAAAAGTTGCTTCGGTATCACCGAGTTTAACAAATCGGTAGCTCCGAAATGCTTTCTGTGGAGAACTAAAACTAAGTTTTTGACTCATCTATTTTGCAAAAACTCTGCACTTTGTGATGCTCATCCATTCTACCTCATCTACATCTATTCATAGGATTTGCTGTCAGTGTGATTGCCAAGATGTCTGACCAAAGTGATATCCAAAACAGATCTGAAGAGCAAGTGCAATTGAGTGAGGGCACTAGTCCCTCAAGCAGCTATGATGAGGGCAGCATGAGCACACCAAGTAACTTGCCCAAAGCAGCCACCAGATCAAGGAAAGAGAAATCCTCAGATTCTGAGGATGAGGATTATGTGGCTGTTGAAGAAGAAGTGAGCTCAAAGAAGAAGGTGCTGAAGAAAGAGTATGGCACAACTATTGCAACTAAGCCAGGCTTGAACAAGAAGGCACCTGCCAGAAGGATTCCTATGTCTAAGGTCAGAGCCTCCACTCATGAACCCTCCAAATCTACTGGAGGAGAGGCTGTTGGTGAGGAGAAGAAGAAGAAGGAAAGAAAGAGAGGAAGATGGTGCAAAAAGGTGGACCCCATGGGTGAATTTGAAAAGAATTCTTCTCATGAAGAAGAAGAAGAGTAAGAGGATGCTGCTCCAGCTCCCAAGTCTCAGAAGCTTATAGGAGATGCAATCAAGTCAGGGGCTGCTCCATCAAAGCCCAACTGCTCCCAAAGCAACAGCTTAAGCTCAGAAGCCCACTAAGCCAAAGAGAAGCACCAGAAACATTCCTGCAGAAGAGAAAAACAAGGCCCCAGTGCCTGAAGTTGAAGAAGAGGATGATGAAGCCCTAGTGCTAAGAAAACTGAAACCCAAGATTGTTGACCACAATGATACTCATCCAGTGGCAGAGTACATGCACATCAGGAAAGATGCAAGACTAAGATTGTGGAGACAGTCTGATCCCTATGCTGTGAGGAGGAGGACTGCAGTGGACTATAGGTTCCACACCAAAGAACAACAAGACTTCTATGAGACTATTCTGCTTGACAAGAAGCCAATTGTCTGTGATATGAAGTGGGTTGACTGGGAATTCATTGATGAGAATGAAGATCACTTCCCAGGTGTACATGAAAGCTTCAAAGCATGTGGTGTTGACAAGTTTGTTGGACAGAAGCTCACAAAATGGAATGATGAGCTAATCATGCAGTTTTACTCTACTGCTCATTTCTATCCAGATGGGAGGATAGTGTGGATGTCTGAAGGTACAAGGTACCAAGAAACTGTTGAAGAATGGGCCAAGTTGATCAAAGCCCCAGAAGAGCATGAGGATGATTTGGATCTGTATGCAAGAAGAAGAAAGACCACAATTCTATGGCAAATATGTACAAAGAGATCCCTGATAAAGCTTTGGAGACACACAAGCTTGGATTTGTGCATTATCTGTTGTCTGGTCTGCGTACTATCAACACCATCCCGAGGCATACATTGTTACCCAAATCTGGAGATCATAAGATGATCAGGGGACATTCCATCAACTTGCTGCAAATCTTTGATGTTCCTCAAAAATTCAAGGTCATGAGTCTGATTGTGGAAACAATCAAGAGGACAATTGCTGACCAAAAGAGATCTTGTGGGTATGCTCCAAATATTTAGGTGCTCACCAACTCAAAGATGGGCACAGGTACTTACTTGTTGGATAAGGAGCATTACCCTTGTACCCAGAATTTGAAGATAATGAAGTTGTAATGAATGAGAATGAACCTTCATCAGCACAAGCACAAGAGAAGAGCGCTAAGGCAAAGGCAGAGAAAGCTGCAAAGATTCGAAGCATTGAGGAGGCATCTGCAGTGTTCCTGAAGAGCAAACAAGATCAATTGGGTTATCTGATTCAAGCTGCATTGAGGATTGAGAAGGGCTTGGCCACCCTGACTCAGAATTAGGAGAGCTTGTAGAGGATTATAGAAACAAAGTTTTATGATCTTGATCTAAAGGTCACTGAGATTCAGACAGCAGTTGAGCAGCTCGAGCAGGAAGCAGAGGAGAAGAGAGGACAAGGCACTACGGATGCTTCAGCGAGTGCCAAGGAGTCAGAGGTCAGCTGTAGTGCATGTGCTAGATACGAGAGTAACTTCATCTGCACCAGCAACAACAGCTTCAGTTCCACCTCCAGCAGCCACTCCACCAGCTCCAGCTACATCAACTGATGCCTTCGTTCTTGGAGTTCTCTATACACCACCTCCTGAAGACCAAGCCAGAGAGACGCATAGCACTATGAATTTTTGAACTTTTTGGTAACTTGTTGGCAAAGGGGGAGAAATGTATAGATCATAGGCTTCGAGAGAGAGAGAGAGAGTGTGTGTGTGTTTTGCTTCTTTGTCTCTCTTGCTTTTGGTTGAACATTTTGTGTGCTTGGTTGATACTCTATGTCTGTGTGAGATACTTGTATGATCATGTGTTTGATCATATGCTACTTAATGCTTGCTTGGATGATATTATCTCTTATTTTCCATATATGATCATTCACTTTGCTTGGTGATGAGTGCATGTTTCAATTTATATCATTTTGAGCGCTCCACCAAGATGTATGTGACATGGAAGAGTGACCCATGATCCTAATCGATTGTGCATTTGCATTCAAAAGCAAATCTTAAATAGTGCACAAATTTAGGGGGAGCTCTTGCTTATCACATACTTCTCAACGTGATGATGTATTTCAATCTTATTATCATTTGTCGAAGCTTTGAAATATATGTTGTCATCAATTACAAAAAAGGGGGAGATTGAAAGTGCAACTATCCCTGGGTGGTTTTGGTAATTATTAACAACATATAGCTCATTGAGCTAATGCTATTTCAAGATAAATATTTCAGGAAAGCTCAATGATTGGCATGGCATGGATTAGGAATGTGGACCCCTCAAAATGCTAAGGACACATATTGGTTCAAGCTCAAGACTCTACATTTTACTTTTAGTGATCCAAGATCACATTGAGTCCATAGGAAAAGCCAATACTATTAAAAGGGGATGAGGTGTTGCTTAATGGCTTTCTTGCTCAAAATGCTTACTATATGCTCCAAAACCCTCAACTACTTTCTCATATCCACATATCTCCTAAAACAAAAAGTCAAACTCGGCCCCACCGAAATATTCTATCCGGCGCCATCGAGTTCACTTGACATAGCCACTGCCACAAACCCTAGTCACTTTGGTCTCACCGATAGGGATTTCGGTCTCACCGAGATGGGATTGCAAACTCTCTGTTTTCCTTCGTAACGTTTCGGTCCAACCGAGATGAGCGATCGGTCCCATCGAGTTCGGAATGCAAACTCTCTATTTCCCCTTCGTAACATTTCGGTCTCACCGAAATGAGCGAATCGGTCCCACCGAGTTTGCCTGACCAACTCTTTGGTTAGCTTATTACCAAAGTCGGTCTCACCGAGTTTGTGTAATCGGTCTCACCGAGATTACGTTATGCCCTAACCCTAATGAAATTGGTCCCACTGAGTTGACATGTCGATCCCACCGAAAAGCCTAACGTTCACATTTTGAACTAAATCGGTCCGACCGAGTTTTCTGATTCGGTCCCACCAAGTTTGGTGAATTGTGTGTAATGGTTAGATTTTGTGTGGAGGCTATATATACCCCTCCACCCTTCCTTCATTCGTGAGGAGAGCCATTAGAACATGCCTACACTTCCAACATACATTTTCTGAGAGAGAACCACCTACTCATGTGTTGAGATCAAGATATTCCATTCCAACCATATGAATCTTGATCTCTAGCCTTCCCCAAGTTGCTTTCCACTCAAATCATCTATCCACTGAATCCAAATCTGTGAGAGAGAGTTGAGTGTTGGGGAGACTATCATTTGAAGCACAAGAGCAAGGAGTTCATCATCAACACATTATCTATTACCTTTTGGAGAGTGGTGTCTCCTAGATTGGTTAGGTGTCACTTGGGAGCCTCCGTCAAGATCGTGGAGTTGAACCAAGGAGTTTGTACGGGCAAGGAGACCACCTACTTCATGAAGATCTACCCTAGTGAGGCAAGTCCTTCGTGGGCGATGGCCATGGTGGGATAGACAAGGTTGCTTCTTCGTGGACCCTTCATGGGTGGAGCCCTCCGTGGACTCGCGCAACTATTACCCTTCGTGGGTTGAAGTCTCCATCAACATGGATGCACGATAGCACCACCTACCGGAACCACGGGAAAAAATCTCCGTGTCTACATTGCGTTTGCTCCCTCCAAACTCCTCCCTTTACGTTCATATGCAATGTTTTACATTCTGCTGCTATACTATTAGACTTGCATGTGTAGGTTGATTGCTTAACTTGTGCTAAGTTGCTAAAATCTACCAAGACTTAAAATTGGGAAAAGGCTAGATTTTTATTTGGTCAAGTAGTCTAATCACCCCCTCTAGACATACTTTCGATCCTACAAGCCTCCATCATAGGGCTTGCACCCACGACAACAAGGTTAAGAGCCTTGTGTTCTACCAACCGAGCAGTGGATCCTTTAATATAATGGATTAAGGCTTGTGTACCTTGAATTTTTGACAGGAGCAATTGGTAGCCCCCAAAGTCCGACTCACTACGATGTGATGAGTCGGGTCTTCAATAAGGCAAGTAAAAATGACTTTGCATTAGCCCCCAAGTGCCATGGTACATGGGACTTGCATATTTGGTGTAATCTGAACTTGAATAACGTAGCCCCCAAGTGCCGGGTCGTAAGCCTGCAACGCCTCGGGACTATTCCTTCCATTGTAGAATAAATCATATCCATTGATAAAATAATAGCCATTGCGCTAAAGTGACTTTGAAAGCCTCAATCATAATACTGGTTATTGATAACCATAATAAAAATCAAGCCATGTTGGCTATTGAAGATTTGAATAATATAATCCGGTATGAAAACCTCAATTAATCATTCAATATGATCATGACAATCCAGCCAAGTTTGGCTATTAAATATTTGAATACCTTATCGGTTGACAAGTAAATCAAGAGTTTAAATACTCAGTGGCTCTTGGACGATGGCGACTTAATGCGCATCCATTGTAATCCGGGATTTTTGTAACCCGGCGGCTTATAAACTTTGTGAAAATCAATAATTGATAACCCTTTTGAAACACCAATTTCAATTTTTGATGATGGGCTTGAACTGAATCATTTATGTAAGTCATAGCTCTGCAAATCCTGCACAAAGTTTAAACAACATATGCCCTGGCGACTTAACGTCAAAAGCCAGGGTGGGTAACAACCCAAACATAATACACTCTTATGCAATTATGGAAAGGACTAGCATTAAGGCCATTCAAGCCTAAATATACTGGCAACTTAAAGTTAAAAGCCAGGGCGGGTTATCAAACCTCGCATATTCATATAACCAGGAAAATATACTTGTTGGATTGATTTATACTGCTGGCTTATATTGCCATACCCAGTGAAGGTAACAATCCAATGATTTATAAGCGCATGATTCCAATGGCGCAATTCAAAATATACTGGCGACTTAACGTCCAAGGCCAGGGCGGGTTATCAAACCTCGCATATTCATCCAACAACTTAAAAATATACCTGGAAGATTGGCTCAAATTGCCGGCTTACATCGCCACATCCAGTGAAGGTGTCAATCCCAAAGATTTATAAGCGCATAATTCCAAGGGCGCAATCCAAATATATACTGGCGACTTAACATCCAAAGCCAGGGCAGTTTACCAAACCCAACATATTCATACCATTATTGAAAGACATACCTGTAGATTGATACCATGGTGATGCCTTGATAATTATAATCCGGGGCCAGTATCAACCCGGAGTCATGAAATATCATCATTTTGATTGCTCAAGGAAAAATATCCTGGCGACTTAAAGTATGCTATCAGGGCGGGTTATCAAGCCCAAAGATGCTCAATGATGAGTCATATAATCAAGGCTACATGGCGTGCGAAATCAGTTCATACTGCCGGCTGTAAGCGCCATATGCAGTAAGGGTAATAACCCAAAGATGTAGAGCACAGTGCCCTATCCAAAAATTCATACTGCCGGCTTATCACGCCGCATTCAGTAAGGGGTATCATCCCAAACTTAGAGCCAGCGCTCTAAGCACATAAAATCATCATATACTGGCGACTTAATGTCCAAAGCCAGGCTGGGTTAACAAACACCGGATAGATTCATATATGAACCATAAGTCAACATAGCCCTCATCGGTTTTCAACCATGTATTAACATGTCAAAGAGATGAATCCCAAAAAATGTTTAAATCAAATAAAAAACCAAGGCTTTCACAGGCTGCCAAGCCTTTAAGTCTAGTGCTTTTCAAGGGCCGCACAACCACTGAGTTAAACCTTCATTCAACCTTGTAAGCCGGGCCTCACACGACCAATCGCCGTTTTAACTTTGACAAGTTCAGGGTCTATATAAGATGACTGTCAAGAGTACGACGAGTCATTCCAGGATTACCTGGGCGGAGTGGCAGACTTAAGAAAGGCAGGGTAACCCGGGTTTTTAGGTGAATACACCTGGCTTCCAAGCCTACTACAAGGGTCATCAAAGCTCTGTCCATTTAACAAAGAGCCCCCAAGTAATATTTCATTCCAGGCGTACAAGCCGGATCAATAGGGTAGTCATAGCTATGCTCAATGAGCAGGAAGCCCCCAAGTATTTGATAATCATGGTGTACAAGCTGAATCAGTAGGGTAGTCATAGCTATGCTCAATGAGCAGGAAGCCCCCAAGTGACCATAATAAGATGAGCCCATAAGGCAGGATACCCATGTTTGAACCGCACATCATGACAACAAGTTCTCTTTGGCAAACCTTTAATTTTTCTGAGAACTCGAACTTGCGAGAGATGAATTCTTTTTGAGCCGGAATTTCAAACCAGATATTGAAAGCTTCAAAGCTTTGTGAGAGACAGATTTCCCCTGAACCGAATTTTAAACAGGATATTGAGATCTTCAGCGCTTGTGGGAGACAGATTTCCCTTGAACTGTATTTTGAACCGGAATTCTTCTTTTTAAGCCAGAAATTTTCTGACGGCCTTTAAATATTCGCCAATAAGGTAGTAGCCTCCGGGGCCGGGTTATTTTTTCCCTCCAATGACCCGGAGTTCTTGAATTCACTGAAACCGGCCAATTCTGGCGAGTCATGTCATTGTAGCCCCCGAGTCTCAAGATGACTCGAGGAGTTGGCTTGAGATTCTCCATACTTGGCCGTGATATAAACCGGCATAGAGTTGAACAGCGGAACGCTGAAATTTATGTAAACCAGAGTTTTGAAGCGAATTGAAAATCTTCGCAACACTCATTGCGCATTTTTGGTATTATTTTTTCAACAGCTCAGTGATATAATAGTCCCTTTTGCAGTAGACAACTTATCCTGCATTGGAGAACTTGCAAACCAGAGTAGTTTCTCTTTCAAAGAAAGCAATATGTAATATAAAAATATACTGGATGGATTTCACCTGATATGTCAGGCCAGATATTATCCACCGCGGAGTTGATGATCACCACGGTAAAGCTGAAATCAATCATGGCCGAGTCGGTCGCGGGAGCAGACAGATGAGCCGGCCGTGTTGTTGTAAGCCAGCGCGGATGGGCGAGGTAATCGCAGGCGCAGTAAGCCGCGCGGACGGGCGAATCAACCACGTCATATTGATGTAAATTGGGCCGTAAAAACAGTGGTTTGCACATATATTCGTCGAGCAGCATGGTACGGTCAGATGTTAGCGCATGATAATGATGGCGCGAGCTATATATCCATGACACGACCTTCGCTCTTGCAGTGAACAATTATCCTGCATCAAAAAATATCACAAGCCAGGGTACTTGTTCTCAAATGATCTAATATGTACTGATAAAATACATAGAAAGGATAGCACCTGGCAATTTGTTGGATGAGCGGAGACTGATGCTGGATATTGCTGGACATAGTTGGTCGAAAAGTGTATATTGATCTGACATAGCACTAGCACCCACTGGCTATGCACATTTATACTGTTTCTCCCATTAACACTAGTATGGCTAGTGTTGCATAAAGTTTTCACGTGGAGGAAACAGTAGCAACAACTATGGTTAATACTCCCAAGCGTGTCCAATTAGCACAAAAGTAGTATTCCTTGGTCTCCAACGATAGTTTTTCCATCAAACTTAAGCAAAAGTGCCTGGCAATATTTCCTCAATGCGTTTGTTGCCTTATATATTTCATACTCCGTTGATGATCCAACAAGAAAATTCAACCAGCTCCTCATACTTGTCTAATCCATGACATCATGTTTGGTTATGACAGAGGTAAGGCAGGTGTGACTCCAGGTGGTGGCGAGAGGCGCAGCCGGCGGTTCACCATGGTGATAGCAATTTTTAAAATGAGACCGCTTGGCAATAAGGAAACACAATCGGAGCGGCGACTTAACAGAGCCGGCGGCTCGGAACCGCTCCGTGCGCCTCCCCTTCCCCGGGTGAGGCCGCTGAGTCGAGGGGGATTTGATTATTGGCCCCTCATTACTTTGCACTTTGATAATTTTCCACTGCTTACATTGGATTTGATATTTTACCACATGTTACTTTGGACTTTGATTTTTTGCCCTTGCCCACGAGGAAAGACAAGTTTGTCCCTGCTCCACCCCATTGACCACGGGCAGCGTCTCTCCCTATTCCCCAACTCTCTCTCTCTCTCTCTCTCTCTCTCTCTCTCTCTCTCTCTCTCTTTCTCTCTCGTCCGTACCTCTAGAGAAACAGTGGTGACTGCGGCGAATACTCCCGGCAACGCAGGGGCTGGCACAACAACACAGGCAAGCAAGCAAGCAACAACATCACCACTAGCAACCAGCAAGGCTAATTAGCACGCTACCAAGCAGCAGCAGCACGGGCTGCACAAGCGCACGAGCACAAACATGAGAGATAGTGGCTCTCGCCCGTACATCATCGGTGTGAACCGGGGGGGGGGGGGAGGGGGGAGCCTGCGTTTCATACGCCTGGAGCTTGAGGAGCGATTCCTGGGACACGACATGCGGATCGGCGAGGAGCAGAAATCTGAAGCGACGACGAGGCGGCTTGACTTGCTGCCCATGGAGGAGCCCCATGGTGTCATGTGAGCCTGCCTGTCGTCGGGGTTGGCATCAGAGGTAGGTCGCACGCCTCTGCACCGAGCTCACCATGGCCGGCACGGTCTTCACTCGCCATGGACGCATCCGCCCAGGACCATGGTGGGCGTCACCGTCGAGGACCACCGGGGATGGTGAATGAGGCAACGAGCTCCTCTCCCATGGGACGCACGTCATGGAGCTGCTGCTGACTCTTGCCGACAGGGCCCCGCGCACGTCGTGCTCATGGCCGGCACTTGCCTTCATCGTACTCATGGCGCCCGTGCTGCTATTGCTATTGCTCGAGGGGAGGAACGAGGAGCATGGGGTGGTGGCAGGGAGGAGCAAGGGGCGGCGCCAGAGAGCTGCAAGTGCGGCGGCGTGGAGCAGCAAGGGCGGCTGCGAGGAGTGCATAGCTGGCGGGGAGGAATTTGGGGAACTTCACGTGAAGGGCTCGGTCTTCAGTATGCATAAAGGGCAATATGGTCACTGACTTTGGGTATATATCAAACATATACCATCAAATACATTTGAAAGGATTGTTTTTAGGGGGAAAAGGGCAAACAATTAAAGATCAAAGTAAGATGTGGCAAAAAATCAAATCCAATGTAAGGAGCGGCAAATTGTCAAAGTGTAAAATAATAAGTGGCAAATAATCAAATCCCCCCTGAGTCGAAGGTAACTCGGCGCAAGCGCAGACCGTGGCGGCTCACGAAGTTGGAGGCAGCAGGTTGAACCAGGGGCGGCTCGGAGGGCCCCGTCAAGTCCGTGGCGGAGAGGCGGAGTGCGGTGAGGTGGATCCGCAGTGAGTTCAAGGCCACTGAGGCGTGACTGCTCTCAGTAGACGATAGAGGCCGACGGCCTAGCAGCGGTAGGCAAGGCCGTGGCGAGCGGCAGAGAGGCCGCGGTGGCTCGGATGGAGTCAGCTCTGAGGCGGACGGAGATGACAGAGGAGCTCAGGTGTGAATCCGCGTGCGTCGGGCTGGCTCGGATCACAGCCTTGGGAGCATCAGGGCCATCTCAATGCACGTCGGCGGCTTGAGGTGCGGACAAGGCGAAGCATGGCAGCCCGTGGCAGAGGCCCCCAGCAAAGAGAGGCACCGTGGTAAGCTGGCAGAGGGTGTCGCTCGAGGCCGTAGCGAAGCCATTCTGCGTGAGGTGCACACCGATAGCGGAGGTCAGCGCAACGGCAACTCGCAAGCAGTTTTCAATGGCGGGTCGGAGCACCGGTGGCGGCTCACGGCGGCTCGAGGATGCGCAGATGGCCGGCCTGAGGCCTGGGAAGGCGGAGGCAGGTGATGCCAAGCCGCATGGTAAGGACTTCAGGCTCTTCAGAGCAGAGGCGGCCATAGCAGAATCACGCTAGAGGAGTAACGCGACAGAGGTGAAGGTGATGACGACTAATATTCATGCCATGATTAGATATATGATCAAGATTATTCTAGGTAGCATTCCACATCAAAAATTATCTTTTTAATCATTTACCTACTCGAGGACGAGCAGGAATTAAGTTGGGGACGCTAATACATCTCCATCCTTTCTATAATTCTTGATTGTTCCATGCCAATATTATACAACTTTTATACACTTTTGGCAACATATGATTTACTTGGACTAACATACTGATCCAATTCCCAGTGCTAGTTCCTATTTGTTGCATGTTTTTTGTTTCGTAGAAAATCCATATCAAACGAAGTCCAAACACGATAAAAATTTATGGAGAATTATTTTGGAATATATGTGATTTTTGGGATTTGGAATCAATGCAAACGGGGGCCCACGGTGACCACAACCCACCAGGGCCCGCCAGGTACCTCCTGGCGCGCCCAGGTGTCTTATGCCCTCCTCGAAAGTTGGTTGGGGCCCTTCTTCTAGCACAAGAAAGATAATTTATGAGAAAAAACCGTGTAAAAATTTCAGCACAACCGGATTACGGATCTCCGAGAATTTAAGAAACGGTGAAGGGCCAGATCTGGGGAACGCGAAATAGAAGAGAACAGAGAGGGAGATCCAATCTCGGAGGGGCTCTTGCCCCTCCGCCGCCATGGAGGCCATGGACCAGACAAAGAACTCCCGTCCCATCTAGGGGGAGGCCAAGGAAGAAGAAGAACAAGGAGGGGGTCTCTCTGCCCATCTCTCCCGGTCACACTGGAAGCCGCCGGGGCTAGGATCATGACCGCTATCTACATCAACAATCTTGCTAACACCAAAACCAAGTTTCTCCCCCTCTATGCAGCGGTGTAACACCTCTTCTCCCCGCTGTAATCTCTACTTAAACATGGTGCTCAGTTCCATATATTAATCCCAATGATCTATGGTTATCTTATGATGTTTGAGTAGATCTGTTTTATCCTATGGGTTAATCGTGATCTTGGTTGGTATGATTGTACATTTTATTTATGGTGTTGTCCTACGGTGCCCTCCATGTCGCGCAAACAAAGGGGCCCCCGCGATTGGGTGTTACAATATGTTCATGGTTTGCTTATTGTCAGTGTTGAGGGGGTGACAGCAGCCTAAACACGGATAAGTGGGTTATGGCGTATGGGAGTAAAGAGGGCTTGATACTTAATGCTATGGTTGGGTTTCATGACCTTAATGATCTTTAGTAGTTGCGAATGCTTGCTAGAGTTCTAATCATAAGTGCATATTATCGAAGTAGAGAAAGTATGTTAGCTAATGCCTCTCACTCATGTAAAATTGCAAGAATGATTACCGGTACTTGTTATCGATTGCCTAGGGACAAATGACTTTCTTGTTGACAAAAGCTATGCACTTTTACTACCTTGCAATTTATTCGTAGTTTTATTCTCGCAAAGTACTCATAGTTTCATTCTTGCAAAATAGTTTCATACTTGTTTTAGGTAAAGCAAATGTCAAGTGTGCGTAGAGTTGTATCGGTGGTCGATAGAATTTGAGGGAATATTTGTTCTACCTTTAGCTCCTCGTTGGGTTCGACACTCTTATTTATCAAAGAAGGCTACAAACGATCCCCTATACTTGTGGGTTATCATCCGCACACACTACGGTGGCGAGCTTGGGGACGGAGGCATCCCGCGCGGGCCCTAGGTCTAAGAGGACGACCTTGTCGTCAGTGCATGACATCGCTCACCGACAACGAGTGTGTCAATGCTGCATGTCCTTTTCTTCTCCAGCGGATCTGTGACCACCGGTGAGGAGGGAGAGATAGGGGCACCGCCGTCTTTTTTAGATCTAGAGAGATGGTGACAGTGTGAGAAGCAAGTGGGCAGCCCTTAGCAAGCAAGCGCTAAAGCTCCAGCCTATATATCTTTTTTGATAATAGTGCTACAGCGGGAGTAGTGGTAGAGTACTTTATATTTTTTCTACATACGATACCAGTTAGTCATGCTTCAAAACTGAATGACACGCCATTATAAAAAGTCGAGAAATAATGCGGCACCTAGGGCCAACGCGGCCAGATCGCATTTTGCACGAGAAATGACACACCATGTTTCGTTGACATGTGGTCCCGTTCCAACATGTTAGTGAGACGACGGTGAGTCCTTTTGTACAATTTCTGAACGGATGTCTATGTAGACCGGGGCGCCTCTTCCTGTATGGTGGCAACCGTCCACCGCCTCTTTGCCTTTCCCTCTCGATTTGGAACTGCTATCGCACACTCTTCATCCCTCCATTTGCCTTCACCCTTCCTTCTGCCATTGTTCGATCGTATTCTCCATGGAGGGAACAGGCCAGAAACGACCCCGTTATTCTTGCCCCGATATGAAAGATGACATGGTGGAGGAACTCATTGATCGGTGCGACGTCATCACCTCGGCTAGCATGGGAGGTTCGTTGAAGACCATTCTCGACTCAACTAATAACATCATTACAAAGAACCCAAGGGTCCAGGAGCGGTTTGATCTCCCCAATCTTCTTCGCCATGACCCTACTCGCTAGCGCGCGGACGACGGAAGCCTCGCCTTGTGCAAGTTGATGCCGCTTGATAATGATACATGTGATGTTAAGATGCCATCGCATAAGGGTAAGGCCTGGGCAGGCGCAAATGGAGATTGGGTTGTTTATATTGGGTACAACTGCGAGTGGGAACTTGTGAATGCGTACACTCGTCAGCGAATTCCACTTCCAAAAATCTCAGAGTGCCCTGAGGTTGAGCACACAGATGATCTATGTATGTTCAAATACGATCATTGTGACTATCGTCTATGGAAGATAGCAATTTGTCGGGTTCCCAACCGCTCTTGGAATTACAAGAACTATCATATTGTTGTTATCTTCGACAAGCTTGTTGCCGTCCTTACTTCCATGCCTCGATGGATATTGCTCAAAAATCAATTTCTGTACATGGAGGAGTATTGTGATGCAATTCAATATGAGCTTCTTGTGTTTGCTGCCACCACTCGTGGCACTGTTTTTGCATGGAATCCTTATGGTTTCAGTACGTTTGTCTTGCACCATAATTATAATTGTTTCATCCACATGCATGCGGGTTAGCTAGTTTCCCTTTACTAATTAACGTTCTTGTGTTTCCAAGGTCCTGTGAACATTCCACCACCTATACTTGAAAAAATTTATAACCAAGGGGGAGATGGTGATGGTGATGATCACGAGCATGAGGACGAGCAGGACCTATATACTCAGTGGAGCCTGGCAACTTATTCCGATGGATCACCTCTTCTTGTCTGTATACAGCGCACTGCTAATGTTACTACTAAGGAAGCAGGTGATGTCTCCCATGGTCGCACTCTCCGGACCTATTCCAACATCCGTTGCAGGGTATTCGGGATGGATACTAGTGTGGTAGCGCCAACACCTTCTCCCTGGTTCAGTATTGATAGTCTTAGAGAAAACTCGTTCTTCCTTGGACAAAACTATCCAATGATGGGGAAAGGCAATCCAGCTGCTATTGACACAACATTACTACCATTTATGAGAAGCAACTATATCTATGCCTCAGACATTGCTATGGTTCCCTACCCTGGCTATCATAATATGTGTCCTGATATAGGCCGCTTCAGCCTATATGATCAGTCTTGTGTTGGTCTCGATACTGACAATAGCTGGCCCTTCCCAGAGGCTTACCTATGGTTCAAAGCAAGCGTTTCCAATGCCAAGGATTGCTTGAGCTGAAGTTCATTTCATTGCTTGTTACTTGTTGTGTGATAAAAACTTTAGTATTTACTAGAATGTTTTGATGGAAATAATCTATAATCCAACATGTATCCTCATTATCGTTGTGTGTTGATGACTTGTTGTATGTAATGAATGGTACATTTGCATATGCATGTCATAAACTCAATTTATGAATGGTTTTCGAGTCACTTCTGGGAGTGTGAGTACCATAGTAGTATAGCCAACATCTGGTTATATGAAGTTGCCACATCACATAGAGCCAACCTAATAGTGGAGTATGCTAGCACAATAGTTAGTTCTAGTTAGATCAACTAGAGCTAGGTGTCACACGAAGGTTGAGAAATATAGTGATAGCGTGACTGCGTGAGGTGAGCTTGTACGTAGTATGATGTAGGCACAGGGCTTGCCGTGTTTCCTACTCTTCCGGTCTAAATGTGGAGAAGATTTGTTCAAGTTCTTCCTCCTTTTGCCGACACATGGGACATCCAACATCCAGGTCGCGTCATGCAAGAAAATGGAGTGCTATTTGAAGCCACGTGATGTGCATCTTGGGTTAAACTGTAAATAGAATCTTACTCTTGAGTAACTCCAAATGCGGCCACCAAAGATCTTTATTGGATTTGTTTTTCATCACCGACACGTCGAGGTGAAAGATGTGCAGGTTCAGTGGGTTGTCTTGCGTTTTCACTAACATGTGGGACCGCATGTAAGCAAACAGACAATGGGCTCCGCGCGTCTGCTGGCTGCCTGAGAAGAGAGAGAGAGGAGGGCTGAGCACGGACTCCAGGAAATTTTGCGACAATGTGAGTAGTACTATGTGGCACCCCGGCTCAGAGAAACCAGTTTACCTTGCATTGCCAGCCCATAGATCTAGTCTTCTGGCAACACACAACAACTTGGTAGAGAAAACAACCACTTTATTGATGCTAGTGGAAACATAGGTTCGATATTACATCGGATAGCGAGGCCAAGCTGAAGGAAATATGCCCTAGAGGCAATAATAAAGTTGTTATTTATATTTCCTTATATCATGATAAATGTTTATTATTCATGCTAGAATTGTATTAACCGCAAACTTAATACATGTGTGGATACATAGACAAACAGAGTGTCCCTAGTATGCCTCTACATTGACTAGCTCGTTAATCAAAGATGGTTAAGTTTCCTAGCCATAGACATGTGTTGTAATTTGATGAACGGGATCACATCATTAGAGAATGATGTGATGGACAAGACCCATCCGTCAGCTTAGCATAATGATCGTTTAGTTTTTCTGCTATTGTTTTCTTCATGACTTATACATGTTCCTCAGACTATGAGATTATGCAACTCCCGAATACCGGAGGAACACCTTGTGTGCTATCAAACATCACAAGATAACTGGGTGATTATAAAGATGCTCTACAGGTGTCTCTGATGGTGTTTGCTGAGTTGGCATAGATCGAGACTAGGATTTGTCACTCTGTGTATCGGAGAGGTATCTCTGGGCCCTCTCGGTAATGCACATCACTATGAGCCTTGCAAGAAATGTGACTAATGAGTTAGTCACGGGATGATGCATTACGGAATGAGTAAAGAGACTTGCCGGTAACGAGATTGAACTAGGTATGAGGATACCGATGATCGAATCTCGGGCAAGTAACATACCGATGACAAAGGGAACAACGTATGTTGTTATGCGGTTTCACCCATAAAGATCTTCGTAGAATATGTAGGAACCAATATGACCTTCCAGGTTCTGCTATTGGTTATTGACCAGAGATGTGTCTCGGTCATGTCTACATAGTTCTCAAACGCGTAGGGTCCGCACACTTAATGTTCAATGATGATTTGTATTATGAGTTATGTGATTTGATGTACCGAAGTTTGTTCGGAGCCCCGGATGAGATCACAGATATGACGAGGAGTCTCGAAATGGTCGAGACATAAAGATTGATATATTGGAAGGTTATGTTTGGACATCGGAATGGTTTCAGATAGGTTCGGGCATTTACCGAAGTACCGGGGGGTTACCGGAACCCCTCGGGGGGGGGGGGGGGGGGGGTTAATGGGCCTTCATGGGCCCTGGTGGAAGAAAGGAGGCGGCGGCTAGGTGGAGGCGCCCCCCAAGCCCAATCTGAATTGGACTAGGGTTGGGGGGCGACCCCCCTTTCCTTCTCTCCTCCTCCCCTTTCCCTCCTTCTCCTTGTGGGAATAGGAAAGGAGGGCCGAATCCTACTTGGACCGGGAGTCCAAGTAGGAGTCCCCCCCTTGGAGCGCCACACCTTGGCCGGCCTCCTCCCCCCTCCGTTATATACGTGGGAGGAGGCACCCCAAAGGCACACCAACGTTTCTCTTAGCTGTGTGCGGTGCCCCCCTCCATAGTTACACGCCTCGGTCATATCATCGTAGTGCTTAGGCGAAGCACAGCACCGGTAACTTCATGAACACCGTCGCCACGCCGTCGTGCTGATGGAACTCTCCCTCGGCCTCAACTGGATCAAGAGTTCGAGGGACGTCACCGAGCTGAATGTGTATAGAACACAGAGGTGCCGTACGTTCGGTACTTGGATCGCGAAGACGCTCGACTACATCAACCGCGTTACTAAACGCTTCTGCTTTTGGTCTACGAGGGTACATGGAGACACTCTTCCCCGCTCGTTGCTATGCATCTCCTAGATGGATCTTGCGTGATCGTAGGTAATTTTTTTGAAATACTGCGTTCCCCCACGGTGGTATCAGAGCCAGGTCTATGCGTAGATGTTATATGCACGAGTAGAACACAATGAGTTGTGGGCGATAATAGTCATACTGCTTACCAGCAACGTCTTACTTTGATTCGGCGGTATTGTTGGATGAAGCGGCCCAGACCAACATTACATGACCGCATTCATGAGACTGGTTTTACTGACGTGCTTCACACACAGGTGGCTAGCGAATGTCTGTTACTCCAGCTTTAGTTGAATCGAGTTTGACTACGCCCAGTCCTTGTTGAAGGTTAAAACAACACACTTGACGAAAAATCGTTGTGGTGTTGATGCGTAGGTAAGAACGGTTCTTGCTAGAAGCCCGTGGCAGCCACGTAAAACTTGCAACAACAAAGTAGAGGATGTCTAACTTGTTTTTGCAGGGCTTGTTGTGATGTGATATGGTCAAGACGTGATGATATATAAATTGTTATATGAGATGATCATGTTTTGTAACAGTTATCGGCAATTGGCAGGAGCCATATGGTTGTCGCTTTATTGTATGAAATGCAATCGCCGTGTAATTGATTTACTTTATCACTAAGCAGTAGCGATAGTCGTAGAAGCAATAGTTGGCGAGACGACAATGATGCTACGATGGAGATCAAGGTGTCAAGCCGGTGACGATGGTGATCATGACGGTGCTTTGGAGATGGAGATCAAAGGCACAAGATGATGGTGGCCATATCATATCACTTATATTGATTGCATGTGATGTTTATCCTTTATGCATCTTATTTTGCTTAGTACGACGGTAGCATTATACGATGATCTCTCACCGAATTTCACGGTATAAGTGTTCTCCCTGAGTATGCACCGTTGCTACAGTTCGTCGTGCCGAGACACCACGTGATGATCGGGTGTGATAAGCTCTACGTTCACATACAACGGGTGCAAGCCAGTTTTGCACACAAAATACTCGGGTTAAACTTGACGAGCCTAGCATATGCAGATATGGCCTCGGAACACTGAGAGCGAAGGTCGAGCGTGAATCATATAGTAGATATGATCAACATAGTGATGTTCACCATTGAAAACTACTCCATCTCACGTGATGATCGGACATGGTTTAGTTGATTTGGATCACGTGATCACTTAAAAGATTAGAGGGATGTCTATCTAAGTGGGAGTTCTTAAGTAATATCATTAATCGAACTTTAATTTATCATGAACTTAGTACCTGATAGTATTTTACATGTCTATGTTGTTGTAGATAAATGGCCCGTGCTACTGTTCCTTTGAATTTTAATGCATTCCTAGAGAAAGCTAAGTTGAAAGATGATGGTAGCAACTACAGGAACTGGGTCCGTAACTTGAGGATTATCCTCATTGCTGCACAGAAGAATTACGTCCTGGAAGCACCGCTAGGTGCAAGACCCGCTGCAGGAGCAACGCCGGACATTATGAACGCCTGGTAGAGCAAAGCTGATGGCTACTTGATAGTTCAGCGTGCTGTGCTTTACGGCTTAGAACCGGAACTTCAACGACATTTCGAACGTCATGGAGCATATGAGATGTTCCAGGAGTTGAAGTTAGTATTTCCAGCAAATGCCTGGATTGAGAGACATGAAGTCTCCAATAAGTTCTACAACTGTGAAATGGAGGAGAACAGTTCTGTCAGTGAAGATATACTCAGAATGTCTGGGTACCACAACCACTTGACTCAACTGGGAGTTAATCTTCTTATTGATAGTGTCATTGACAGAGTTCTTCAATCACTGCTACCAAGCTACAAAAGCTTCGTGATGAACTTGAAAGCACAAGTGCTCTCCAGGTGGTTTTGGTAATTAATGTCAACATATCTCTTGTTGGACTAACACTTTTATCTAGTATGTTTCAGATAAGTTCAACAATGGAGTGGCATGGACTAAAGGTTGTGGGAACTCCTTCAAGATGCTAAGGACAAAGGATTGGCTAAAGCTTCAAGCTCAAGACTCTTCATTTTACACTTATAGTGATCCAAGGTCACATTTAGTCCATAGGAAAAGCCAATACTATCAAGGAGGGATGAGGTGTTGCTTAATGAGCCTTTTGCTCCATGTGCTTGATGATATGCTCCAAAACCCTCAGCTACTTCCCCACTTCCACATATGACCTAAACCCAAAGTCAAACTCGGACCTACTGATTCCTTCTATCCGGCGCTACCGAGTTTCACTTGTCATAAGCCACTGCCAAACCCTAGCAAATCGGTTCTACCGATAGGGATCTCGGTCTCACCGAGATGGGATTGCAATCTCACTGTGTATGTCCATTGTCAAAATCGGTCTCACCGAGTTTAGGCAATCGGTACTACCGAGATTACAATGCAAACTCTCTGGATAACTCATTACCAAAATTGGTCCAACCGAGTTTAGTAATCGGTCCCGCCGAGTTTGCCTGACCAACTCTCTGGTTAGCTAATTACCAAATCAGTCTCACCGAGTTTGTGTAATCGGTCTCACCGAGATTACGTTATGCCCAAACCCTAACCATATCGGTCCTACTGAGATGCATGTCAGTCCCACCGAAAAACTCTAACGGTCACTAGGTTTACCGTTTCGGTCCGACCGAGTTTGTTGATTCGGTCCCACCGAGATTGGTAAATTGTGTGTAACGGTTGGATTTTAAGTGGAGGCTATATATACCCCTCGACCTCCTCTTCATTCATGGAGAGAGCCATCAGAACACATCTACACTTCCAACTCATATGTTCTGAGAGAGAACCACCTACTCATGTGTTGAGACCGAGATATTCCATTCCTACCATATGAATCTTGATTTCTAGCCTTCCCCAAGTTGCTTTCCACTCAAATCTTCTTTCCACCAAATCCAAATCCTGTGAGAGAGAGTTGAGTGTAGGGGATACTATCATTTGAAGCACAAGAGCAAGGAGTTCATCATCAACACACCATTTGTTACTTCTTGGAGAGTGGTGTCTCCTAGATTGGCTAGGTGTCACTTGGGAGCCTCCGACAAGATTGTGGAGTTGAACCAAGGAGTTTGTAAGGGCAAGGAGATCGCCTACTTCGTGAAGATCTACCGCTAGTGAGGCAAGTCCTTCGTGGGCGATGGCCATGGTGGGATAGACAAGGTTGCTACTTCGTGGACCCTTCGTGGGTGGAGCCCTCCGTGGACTCGCGCAACCGTTACCCTTCGTGGGTTGAAGTCTCCACTAACGTGGATGTAGGATAGCACCACCTATCCGAACCACGGGAAAAACATCCGTGTCTCAAATAGCGTTTGAATTCTCCAAACCCTTCCCTTTACATTCTTGCAAGTTGCATGCTTTACTTTCCGCTGCTCATATACCCTTTGCATGCTTGCTTGATATGTATTGTGTATGTTGAAATTGTGCCTAAAACTCCACTCAAACTGAAAAGCTTAAAAATTGCTACTTTAGCACTAAGTGTCTAATCACCCCCCCTCTAGACACACCTACTTCTAGATCCTACAGAACTCTAATATGCAAGGGACGGATAAGACAACTCCCGAGCTCTTCACAATGCTAAAGGCTGCGGAGGTAGATATCAAGAAGGAGCGTCAAGTGTTGATGGTAAACAAGACCACTAGTTTCAAGAAGAAGGGCAAAGGGAAGAAAGGGAAATTCAAGAAGAAAGGCAAGCAAGTTGCTGCTCAAGTGAAGAAGCCCAAGTCTGGACCTAAGCCTGAGACTGAGTGCTTCTACTGCAAAGAGACTGGTCACTGGAAGCGGAACTTCCCCAAGTATTTGGCGGATAAGAAGGATGGCAAAGTGAAAGGTATATTTTCTACACATATTATTGATGTGTACCTTACTAATGCTCATAGTAGCGCCTGGGTATTTGATACTGGTTCTGTTGCTCATATTTGCAACTCGAAACCGGGGCTACGGATTAAACGAAGATTGTCTAAGGACGAGATGACGATGCGTGTGGGAAATGGTTCCAAAGTCGATGTGATCGCGGTCGGCACGCTACCTCTACATCTTCCTTCAAGATTAGTTTTAGACCTGAATAATTGTTATTTGGTGCCAGCGTTAAGCATGAACATTATATCTGGATCTTGTTTGACGCGAGACGGTTATTCATTTAAATCGGAGAATAATGGCTGTTCTATTTATATGAGTAATATCTTTTATGGTCATGCACCCTTGATGAGTGATCTATTTTTATTGAATCTCGATAGTAGTGATACACATATTCATAGTATTGAAGCCGAAAGATACAAGTTTAATAATGATAGTGCAACTTATTTGTGGCACTGCCGTTGAGGTCATATTGGTGTAAAGCGCATGAAGAAACTCCATGCTGATGGGCTTTTGGAATCACTTGGTTATGAATCACTTGATGCTTGCGAACCATGCCTCATGGGCAAGATGACTAAGACTCCGTTCTCCGGAACAATGGAGCGAGCAACAGACTTATTGGAAATAATACATACTGATGTACGCGGTCCAATGAGTGTTGATGCTCGCGGCGGGTATCGTTATTTTTTGACCTTCAGAGATGATTTGAGCGGATATGGGTACATCTACTTGATGAAACATAAGTCTGAAACATTTGAATAGTTCAAAGAATTTAAGAGTGAAGTGGAAAATCATCATAACAAGAAAATAGAGTTTCTACGACCAGATCGTGGAGGTGAATATTTGAGTTATGAGTTTGGTCTTCATTTGAAACAATGCGGAATAGTTTCGCAACTCACGCCACCCGGAACACCACAACGTAATGGTGTGTCCAAACGTCGTAACCGCACTTTATTAGATATGGTGCAATCTGTGATGTCTCTTACTGATTTACCGCTATCGTTTTGGGGTTGTGCTTTAGAGACGGCTGCATTCACGTTAAATAGGGCACCATCTAAATCCATTGAGATGACACCATATGAACTGTGGTTTGGCAAGAAACCCAAGTTGTCATTTCTTAAAGTTTGGGGCTGCGATGCTTATGTGAAAAAGCTTCAACCTGATAAGCTCGAACCCAAATCGGAGAAATGTGTCTTCACAGGATACCAAAGGAAACTGTTGGGTACACCTTCTATCACAGATCCAAAGGCAAGATATTCGTTGCTAAGAATGGATCCTTTCTAGAGAAGGAGTTTCTCTCAAAAGAAGTGAGTGGGAGGAAAGTAGAACTTGATGAGGTAATTGTACCTTCTCCCGAATTGGAAAGTAGTCCATCATAGAAATTAGTTCCAGTTGTTTCTACACCAGTTAGTGCGAAAGCTAATGACGATGATCATGAAACTTCGGATCAAGTTACTACTGAATCTCGTAGGTCAAACCGAGTAAGATCCGCACAAGAGTGCTAAGGTAATCCTATTCTAGAAGTAATGTTACTTGACTATAACGAACCTATGAACTATGAGGAAGCAATGATGAGCCCAGATTCCACGAAATGGCTTGAGGCCATGAAATCTGAGATGGGATCCATGTATGTGAAAAAAGTGTGGACTTTGGTTGACTTGCCCGATGATCGGCAAGTGATGCGGAGCATCCTACGGTCATCCCCATGGACCTACCATCGTCTCATCAAGAGCCAAGAGGACCCATGACACGAGCACGAGCTAGAGCTCTCAAGAATGAGGTGACTTCCTTCCTTAGTGATATCTGATACGTCCATTTTGCATCATGCTTTTATATCGATATTTATTGCATTTCGGGCTGTTATTTCACTTTATGTCACAATACTTATGGCTATTCTCTCTTATTTTACAAGATTTACATAAGGAGGGAGAATGCCGGCAGCTGGAATTCTGGACTGGAAAAGGAGCAAATATTAGAGACCTATTATGCGCAACTCTAAAAGTCCTGAAACTCCACGGAATATCTTACAATAAATAATGAAAAATACCTACCAAAGATGAAGGCCAGGGGGCCCACACCCTGTCCACGAGGGTGGGGGCGCGCCCCCCTCCTAGGGCGCGCCCCCTACCTCGTCGGCCCCCTAGTGGCTCTCCGATGTCCATCTTCTGCTATATGAAGTCTTTCGTCAAGAAAAAATGAGAAGCAACCTTTCGGGATGAGACTCCGCCGCCACGAGGCATAACCAATCTAGGGCTCCGGCAGAGCTGTTCTGCCGAGGATACTTCCCTCCAGGAGGGGGAAATCATCGCCATCGTCATCACCAACGCTCCTATCATCGGGAGAGGGCAATCTCCATCAACATCTTCACCAGCACCATCTCATCTCCAAACCCTAGTTCATCTCTTGTATCCAATTCTTGTCTCCAAGTCCGGAATTGGTGCTAGTAGGTTGCTAGTAGTGTTGATTACTCCTTGTAGTTGATGCTAGTTGGTTTATTTGGTGGAAGATCATATGTTCAGATCCTCTATGCATATTATTACCCCTCTGATTATGAACATGAATATGCTTTGTGAGTAGTTACGTTTGTTCCTGAGGACAGGGGAGAAGTCTTGCTACTAGTAGTCATGTGAATTTGGTATTCGTTCGATATTTTGATGAGATGTATGTTGTCAAGCCTCTAGTGGTGTTATGTGAACGTCAACTACATAACACTTCACCATTATTTGGGCCTAGAGGAAGGCATTGGTAAGTAATAAGTAGATGATGGGTTGCTAGAGTGACAGAAGCTTAAACCCTAGTTTATGCGTTGCTTCATAAGGGGTTGACTTGGATCCATATGTTTCATGCTATGGTTAGGTTTACCTTAATACTTTTGTTGTAGTTGCGGATGCTTGCAATAGAGGTAATCATAAGTGGGATGCTTCTTCAAGTAAGAACAGCACCCAAGCACCGGTCCACCCACATATCAAATTATCAAAGTACCGAACGCGAATCATATGAACGTGATGAAAACTAGCTTGATGATATTCCCATGTGTCCTCGGGAGCGCTTTTCCTTATATAAGAATTTGTTCTGGCTTGTCCTTTGCTACAAAAAGGATTGGGCCACCTTGCTGCACTTTATTTACTTTTGTTACTTGTTGCCTGTTACAAATTATCTTGTCACAAAACTATCTGTTACCACTTATTTCAGTACTGGCAGAGAATACCTAGCTGAAAACCGCTTATCATTTCTTCTGCTCCTCGTTGGGTTTGACACTCTTACTTATCGAAAGGACTACGATAGATCCCCTATACTTGTGGGTCATCAAGACTCTTTTCGGGCGCCGTTGCCGGGTAGTGTAGCGCCTTTGGTAGGTGGAATTTGGTAAGGAAAAATTTATATAGTGTGCTGAAATTTACTGTCACTTGTTACTATGGAAAGTAATCCTCTGAGGGGCTTGTTTGGGGTATCTTCACCCCGATCAGTAGAGCAAAGAGTTGCTCCTCAACCTACTGAACCTATTGAAAATGAAGTTCCTTTTGAATTTCCTTCGGGTATGATAGAAAAACTGCTAGCTAATCCTTTTACAGGAGATGGAACAAAGCATCCTGATGAGCACCTAATGTATGTGGATGAAGTTTGTGGATTATTTAAGCTTGCAGGTATTCCCGATGATGTTGCTAAGAAGAAGGTATTCCCTTTATCTTTGAAGGGAGACGCATTGACATGGTATAGGATATGTGATGATACAAGATCATGGAACTATAGAAGATTGAAATTGGAATTTCATCAAAAGTATTACCCTATGCATCTTGTTCATCGTGATCGCAATTATATATATAATTTTTGGCCTCGTGAAGGAGAAAGCATCGCTCAAGCTTGGGGGAGGCTTAAATCAATGTTATATTCATGCCCCAATCATGAGCTCCCAAGAGTGACAATTATTCAAAACTTTTATGCTCGGCTTTCTGAAAACAATCGCACCATGCTCGATACTTCTTGTGCTGGCTCTTTTATAATGAAGACTATTGAATTTAGATGGGATTTATTGGATAGAATTAAACGCAACTCTGAAGATTGGGATCTCGATGAAGGTAAGGAGTCAGGTATGACACCTAAGTTTGATTGTGTTAAATCTTTTATGGACACAAATATTTTCCGTATGTTTAGCGCTAAATATGGACTTGACTCTGAGATACTAGCTTCTTTCTGTGAATCTTTTGCTACTTATGTTGATCTCCCCAAGGAGAAGTGGTTTAAATATCATCCTCCCATAGAAGTAAAAGTAGCTGCACCTATTAAAGTTGAAGAAAAGACTGTCACTTATAATGATCCTATTGTTCCTGCTTCTTATGTTGAGAAACCACCTTTCCTGTTAGAATAAAGAATCATGCTAAAGCTTCAACTGTGGTTCGTAAAAGCAATATTAGAACTTATACACCTCCTGAGCAAGTTAAAGTAGAACCTAATATTGCTATTGTTAAAGATCTCTTGTCTGATAATATTGATGGGCATGTTATTCAGTTCTGTGGTGAAACTGCTAGAATTGCTAAACCTTGTGCTGAAGATAAACATAGACCTGTGGTAGGCATGCCTGTTATTTCTGTAAAAATAGGAGATCACTTTATCATGGCTTATGTGATATGGGTGCTAGTGCTAGTGTTATACCTTATACTTTGTATAAAGAAATTAAGCATGAAATTGCACCTGCTGAGTTAGAAGATATTGATGTCACAATTAAACTTGCCAATAGAGATATTCATCAATGGGAATTGTTAGAGATGTTGAAGTCTTGTGTGGGAAAACTAAATACCCTGCTGATTTTCTTGTTCTCAGCTCCCCATAAGATAGCTTTTGTCCCATTATATTTGGTAGACCCTTCTTGAACATTGTTAATGCTACGATAGATTGAGAAAAGAATGTTGTTACTATTGGCTTGGATGATATGATCCATGAGTTTAATTTCTCTAAATTTAGTAAACAACACCGTGAAGAATAATTGCCTAGTAAAGATGAAATTATTGGTCTTTCTTCTATTGCCGTACCTCCTAGTGATCCTTTAGAACAATATTTGCTAGACCATGAAAATGATATGTTTATGAATGAAAGAAGGGAAATAGATGAAGTATTCTTTAAACAGGAACCTATTCTGAAACACAATTTGCCTATTGAAATCCTAGGGGATCCTCCTCCACCTAAGGGTGATCCCGTGTTTGAGCTTAAGCCGTTGCCTAATAATCTTAAATATGCTTATCTTGATGAAAAGAAGATATATATTAGTGCTAACCTTTCAGAGCATGAAGAAGAAAGATTATTGAAAACTCTGAAGAAGCATAGTGCTGCTATTGGATATACTCTTGATGATCTTAAGGGCATTAGTCCCACTCTATGTCAACATAAAATAAATTTGGAAGCAGATGCCAAACCAGTCCATGATCCTCAATGATGTCTGAATCGTAAAATGAAAGAAGTGGTGAGAAAAGAAATACTAAAGCTTCTAGAGGAAGGTATAATTTATCCCGTTGCTGATAGTCAGTGGGTAAGTCCTGTCGATTGCGTCCCTAAGAAGGGAGGTATTACTGTTGTTCCTAATGATAAAGATGAATTGATCCCGCAAAGAATTATTACAGGCTATAGGATTGTAATTGATTTCCGCAAATTAAATAAGGCTACTAAGAAATATCATTACCCCTTACCTTTTATTGATCAAATGCTAGAAAGATTATGCAAACATACACGCTATTGCTTTCTAGATGGTTATTCTGGTTTCTCTCAAATACCTGTGTTGGCCAAAGATCAATCAAAGACTACTTTTACATGCCCTTTTGGTACTTTTTCTTATAGACGTATGCCTTTTGGTTTATGTAATGCACCTGCTAATTTTCAAAGATGCATGATGGCTATATTCTCTGACTTCTGTGAAAAGATTTGTGAGGTTTTCATGGACGACTTTTCCGTCTTTGGATCTTCTTTGGATGATTGCTTAAGCAATCTTGATCGAGTGTTGCAGAGATGTGAAGAAACTAATCTTGTCTTGAATTGGGAAAAGTGCCACTTTATGGTTAATGAAGGTATTGTCTTGGGGCATAAAGTTTCTGAAAGAGGTATTGAAGTTGATAAAGCCAAGGTTGATGCTATTGAAAAGATGCCATGTCCCAAGGACATCAAAGGTATAAGAAGTTTGCTTGGTCACGCCGGATTTTATAGGAGGTTCATTAAGGACTTCTCAAAAATTTCTCGGCCTCTAACTAATCTATTACAGAAAGATATACCATTTGTCTTTGATGATGATTGTGTAGAAGCATTTGAAATACTTCAGAAAGCATTAGACTCTGCACCTGTTGTTCAGCCACCTGATTGGAATTTACCCTTTGAAATTATGTGTGATGCTAGTGATTATGTTGTAGGTGCTGTTCTAGGGCAAAGAGTCGATAAGAAATTAAATGTTATCCATTATGCTAGTAAGACTCTAGACAATGCTCAAAGAAATTATGCTATTACTGAAAAAGAACTTTTAGCAGTTGTATTTGCTTGTGATAAGTTCAGACCTTATATTGTTGATTCTAAAGTAACTATCCACACTGATCATGCTGCTATTAAATATCTTATGGAGAAGAAAGATGCTAAACCTAGACTTATTAGATGGGTTCTCTTGCTACAAGAATTTGATTTGCATATCGTTGGTAGAAATGGAGCTGAGAACCTCGTTGCAGACAACTTGTCTAGGTTAGAAAATGTTCTTGATGACCCACTACCTATTGATGATAGCTTTCCTGATGAACAATTAAATGTCCTAAGTACTTCTCGTAGTAGTCCATGGTATGCTGATTATGTTAATTATATTGTCGCTAAATTCATACCGCCTAGTTTCACATACCAACAAAAGAAAAAGTTCTTCTATGATTTGAGACATTACTTTTGGGATGACCCACACCTTTATTAAGAAGGAGTAGATGGTGTTATTAGATGTTGTGTAGCTGAGCATGAACAGGAACAGATCCTACGCAAGTGTCATTCCGAAGCTTATGGTAGACACCACGCTGGAGATAGAACTGCACATAAGGTATTGCAATCCGGTTTTTATTGGCCTACTCTCTTCAAAGATGCCCGTAAGTTTGTCTTGTCTTGTGATGAGTGTCAAAGAATCGGTAATATTAGTAGACGTCAAGAAATGCCTATGAATTATTCACTTGTTATTGAACCATTTGATGTTTGGGGCTTCGATTATATGGGACCTTTTCCTGCCTCTAATGGATATACACATATTTTAGTTGTTGTTGATTACGTTACTAAATGGGTAGAAGCTATTCCAACTAGTAGTGCTGATCATAACACCTCTATTAAAATGCTTAAGGAAGTTATTTTTTCGAGGTTTGGAGTCCCTAGATATTTAATGACTGATGGTGGTTCACACTTTATTCATGGCGTTTTCCGTAAAATGCTTGCTAAATATGACGTCAATCATAGAATTGCATCACCTTATCATCCACAGTCTAGTGGTCAAGTAGAATTGAGTAATAGAGAGCTCAAATTAATTTTGCAAAAGACTGTCAATAGGTCTAGGAAGAATTGGTCCAAGAAACTTGATGATGCATTATGGGCCTATAGAACTGCATATAAAAATTCTATAGGTATGTCTCCGTATAAAATGGATTATGGAAAAGCATGTCACTTACCTCTCGAACTAGAACATAAGGCATACTGGGCTATTAAAGAGCTCAATTATGATTTCAAACTTGCCGGTGAGAAGAGGTTGTTTGATATTAGCTCACTTGATGAGTGGAGAACCCAAGCTTATGAAAATGCCAAGTTGTTTAAAGAAAAAGTCAAAAGATGGCATGCCAAAAGAATATGAAAGCGTGAGTTTAACGTAGGTGATTATGTATTGCTATACAACTCTTGTTTAAGATTTTCTGCAGGAAAACTTCTCTCTAAATGGGAAGGCCCTTACGTCATCGAGGAGGTTTATCGTTGCGGTGCCATAAAAATCAACAACTTCAAAGGTACGAATCTGAAGGTGGTGAACGGTCAAAGAATTAAACATTATATCTCAGGTAATCCCATAAATGTTGAAACCAATATTATTGAAACCGTAACCCCGGAGGAATACATAAGAGTCACTTTCCAGAATGTTTCAGACTCCGAAAAGGAATAGGTATGTGGTACGGTAAGTAAACCGACTCCAAAACAATTTTTAAGGCAATATTTCTCCGTTTTGGAATATTTAGAAAAATAAAAAAATAAGTAGCAGTCCGGGAAGGACACGAGGGCCCCACGAGGGTGGTGGGCGCCCCCCTACCTCGTGTGCCTTCCGGACTCCGTTTTCTTGCACGATACTTATTTTGGTCGGTAAAAATTCATTATATACTCTCCCGAAGGTTTTGACTCCCGTATCACGCAAATCTCCTCTGTTCTTATTTTGGGTTGTTCTCTGTCAGGGTTGTCAAGGCCAGGCATCATGTCGTCCCACTCCTCCAACAATGGTGACAAAGATGCTTGGCTAATGAAGATAGAGCTGAAGAGGGAAGAACCCATGGAGATCAACAAGGATGAAGGGATCAAGAAGGCCACGGAGAACCAAGCTCCGGCGACAGAAGACATCCTTCAATTTGATCACAACCTTCTTACCCCAACTGAGGTCGAAGCTTTCCAGATGATCGAGTTAACTCGTATTCAAAACAAGTATCTCAAAAGTGAAAATATTTTGTTGAAGGAGCATATATATGCACTCAAGGGCATTATCCGCAAGCTAGAAGACCTCTTACGCTTGATGTGCGACTATCCATCACCACCACCCTCTTCACCAACAAAGGAGACATAATCACATGGGTATGGGCACTCCCCTTGGCAACTGCCAAGCTTGGGGGAGGTGCCTCGGTATCGTATCACCATCACAACTCCTATCTTTACCGTTTTTCTTAGTTTGATCCTATTAGTAGTATCTTGATCTAGTAGAATAAAGTTTATGGCATGATCTAGTTTCGAGTTTGCTTTATGATCTCTCTATGTAATCGAGTCCGCGAGCTATATAATAAAGATTAGTGTTGATTCAAGGGCTTGATTTTCTTGCTATGATCTTGAGTGAATAAAAGAAAAAAAAGAAGAAGAATAAAAAGAACAAAAGTTCATATTGATCTTATTGAGAGTAATGACTTCGCATAGAAAGAGTATGATGATTTAAAGTTGTTGGGAGTTGGCAGACATAGCTTTGGTCATCGTTGCAATTAATAGGAAGTAATAAGGAAAGAGAGGTTTCACATATAGGTATATTATCATTGACATCTTTTATGATTGGGAGCACTCATTAAAATATGACATGCTAAAGAGTTGATGTTGGACAAGGAAGACAACGTAATGAGTTATGTTTTCTTATATCTGAGATAAAGTATGTTGTCATGGATCCTCCAACATGTTGAGATTGCCTTTCCCCCTCATGCTAGCCAAATTCTCAGCACTAAGTAGAGATACTACTTGATGTAGGGTGGAACCCTAGATGGCCGATCTTTCACGAAAGGAGCGAGATCCCTCGAAGAACACGACGAACACGGGGAAGAACGGAGAGAAAACACAAGGGGAAAACACTCAAGAACAAGTCCAATCACACATCCACTAGACAATCAAACACACAAGATCCACAAGGTACATGAACAACAAAGGGAAAGATACAAGGTAGTGTTCATCCCAATCCTTGGAGGAGTTGAGGTCTTGATATCCCGGAGGATCTTCTCACATGCTCACATGGAGGTCTTGAATCCAAGGTGGATCTTCTCCGTAGAGGGGCCGCGGTCTCTCTCTCGTGGAGTAGATCCGATATGGATGAGCAAAGCTCTATCTCTAATGAGCTACTACTTTGCTACCTTAGCTAGAATGAGGTGGGGGAGTATATATAGTCTACATCCACGAAGGGGTAAGTGAGAGGGGGGATACAAGGCCAAAGGCCCGCGGCTGCGCACAGGCAGAGCGGTAGTACCGCTTGGGAGGGCGGTAGTACCGCTTGCAAGCGGTAGTGCCGCTTGGACCGGGCGGTAGTACCGGACCCGGGTCGCTCGAGCACAGGAGTTTGTCGGGTTGAGCGGCAGTAGAGCGGAAGTTCGGCGGTAGTGCCGCTCGGGGGCCTCTAGCGGTAGTACCGCTTGGTGTGGGCGGTAGTACCGCTCGTCCTGGGTCTTCTTCCTCCTTCTCTTCCATGCTTCCCTCGCGGATGGTGTAGTTGTTCCTTGGCGCTTGCACTCCTCCTCGTCGTCCGTAGTGTTCCGACAATACCTATGCATGCACACGAGTGGAGTGTCAAGTAGTATACCATCCTCGAAGGGGTCAAGTGAGCACGTGTAAAGGAGATGATTCACCTTTGTGTATGTGAAGTAGATGTTGCACGTGTCACTCGCCGAACGGACTCTTGACATGGTGATGTCCATAGGATGCTCCGCATCATCTCCCCTCCCTTGGGAAAGATCCGACCTCGGATCGAAAACCAAATCACCATGGGAAAGAGATGGCTTCGCCGTGTAGAAGTGGACGTTCACCAAGTACTTGTCATCTTGAAGCTCGAAATGTGCTCTCTCCAATGTCGCACCGTGTAGTGATTCCTTCAAAAGGAGCAAAAACAACAAACACTTGGAAAAACAAATGTGGTAAGCGTTAGTGCAAAACCAAGCATTCAAGTGGTGATTCACCCAACAAGTGTCGTCATCATGCAAAGCATATGGTTTGACAAATGATTGTGACATGGTATGTAAGCACATAAATTGAGCACAAGCAAATATGGCATGGGGACAATCATGTAAATGTGAGGTAGAGATGCAAATATGTTTGACAAGAGAATAGACATCTACCTCTAGTTCATAGCAAGCATTCACAAATTTCTCAATGAAAGGTCTATGGTAGGCATATGAATCATTCACAACACCAAATAAGATTAGATATCTACACACATGGGTCAAGTGCAAGGCAATCCAAGCATAACATGCATGGGGTGTGGTGAATATAGTGTGGCACTCAACACAATAGAAAGAGAAATTGTTTATCATGTGCGAGGCAATCAAGTCAAGCATGTAGCAATCAATGAGACATGGCATATGTGAAGGAATGACATTATTGCAACCAAACATGTGATAGGAGCAAGTAATCCAAGATTTGGATGCAACACACAAGGCATATATATCATGATGCATGGAATGGTTAAAATGACAAGTCGAAACAAGATTTCTAACAAGTGTGCAAGCAAGTGATCCAAGATGAACAATAAGTCTCATTGTGCAAGCAACACAAGTAGTATGATCCGCAATATCCATGCTCAAGAAAGATGTCACCTTGAAGGCGTGTCCTTGTGCATCCTTCACAATGCCGAAGCACAAGCAAGTGTGATGTAGAATCGTTGTGGTAGAAGGTGGTTCGCTCTCAAGAGCTCGAATGGTCAACTCACGTGACGTGGAAGTCGACACAAAGTCCAAGTATCCTACACATGCACACAACAAAGCAAAGAACGTATGTGCATGGTAGATAAACACATCATCCATCATGATGGTTTTCTTCTTTTGCACATAACCATTAGAAGCACAAGTGCATGAATAATATGATGCAACAATGGCTATATTCATGGCACGAGGTATATGGTGCAAAGAGGTAAGACAAGCATGCTTCACAAGGAATATGTCAAAATCTGCAATTATATGTGAGAATGCTATGGGGGCAAACTCATTATCAAGACTAAGGGCATTGTTGCACTCAATACATGGCAAATCATCTAGCATGAGAGAGGCAACACATGGAGATAAATGACAAGAAGCAATAACAATCATGTGCAAAGCATGGAAATAGTTGTCATCAACCGCATGAAGTGAGCAAGTATAAATCATCGGTGATGCAACAAGGCAAGCAATCATAGTAATCAAGTTGTGCAAACTAGTGGAGCGAAGATGCAACACACTAGAGGGAATCATGGCAATCATGTCATGTGAGCAAAGAATAGACATAGGCAATGTACATGACATATTGCAAGCACGAACACAAAGCAAGATCATATCATCATAGGCATGGGGCACAAAGCAATCATGGCAATAACAAACAATATCTCCACCACGCTTGCAAATACACATACAAGTACTAGAATCAATCATCATGTGTAATGCAAAGCATGGGTCACAAATGCATGGCAAAGGCATAGGAATGGGCATATCATGCAAAGTGAACATGGCAAGATGGGCAAAGGATATATAATGGACAACAACCCATAACCATGTGAGGGCCAAGTAAAAGAAATGTGCGTAGTCCTTGAGCAAATGGAATGGTGGTAAGGATAGTCCACGGGATCCCAAATCGTCGTTGCTCTCTAGAGCTCGTTTTGTCAACTCGTGGGATTGCGAGGTTGACAAGTATTCATGGGTACCTACACAAAAGAGACACAAACGAAAGAAATTGTGTGTGTGGTAAATGTACACATCATCCATCATGATGTGCATGTGCAAGTGAGTGTTAGCACAAGATAAGCATCGCTCAAAGAAATTTGATGCATGGTATAAGAACATGTCATCCATCATGAAAGAATAGTTGTTATGTATGACACTATGGGGATGCAAATTGAGCATACTAGTATATGGCACAACAATATCATGTTTATTCATGGGAAGCATATTGTGCACACAAGTATTGGGATCATGCAATGGATAGGATATATCAAAATCTCCTAACATGTATGAGGAAACTATGGGTGTCTCCTCATGAGCAATATTTGAAACATCATATGGAGAAAATGGACAACATCCAAAACAATGCATATCCGAAGCTAGGTAGTCATGGCATGGCATATGAGATAAATGATGCAAAGGGAGCATATCAATATCATCACAAGAAAAACAAATGCCAATAACCATGGGCTTGTCATCTATGCCATAAGTGCAAATTGGGTTCATCTTAATGGCATATGCATAGTCACTATGAAGAGATTGCAAATATGACATATGATTGATCTCATGCATAGCGTATGACAAGTCAAGCGGATTGTCAAACATGATGTGACCTAAAGAATTTTCACATGATATCCTATGAAGCATAGCATCACAACTAGGCAAATCAACATGCTCATCATCATATTCATCATAAATTGGCAAGTCAAGACATGAGGAAGTCGCACTAGCATGAAGCATGGAAATAGGTTGATCAACATCATGCAAGCAATCAATGTCAAGAATGTCCACTAGTGGGACTAGAGCATCACCTTCACCTATGTTACCTTGTTCATTCCACTCAAGTGGTGTAGGTGAGGTGGCAAAGACCAAATGGTGGTCATCTTCATCTTGATGGAACCATGTGGGGGGTGCATCATATTCCACCATGGCCATCGTCTTGTCCAAAGGAAGGACGTAGTCGTCGCGAATCGGCGCGTCATCATATATGGGACCTAGCACCAAATGAGAAGACACAATAGAGGTAGAGGTTAAGTCGTCAGAAATCGAAGTGGCCTCACTCTCTCTATGTGGTGGTTCACTCACTCCCTCAATGTAGGTGCACTCAATCTCATGTATGGTGGAGTCACTCATCTCACTCAAGTGGTGGGGGTTGTGGCTCTCCTCACATGGGAATTGGGGACACACATCACATATGTGGCTAGTGGTGAAGTCACTCTCACTCTCAATATGGTGGCACAAGTCACTCAACTCATCATACGTCGCCGTGGTCGAAGGGAAAATCCCATGCTCAACCATCTCATAGTCGTCGCCATGGATGAAGGCCGAAGATGGCACATCATCGCTCTCGCCTCCTAAGATGGAAGCATCATCCTTGCTCGTCACCAAGTCGCTCGCCTCCAAAGCGTGGTCCTTGAAGGTCTCCGTAGTCGTACTTATCGCCGCACCATCTTGAAAAAGAGTCGTGGAGGACTCGGCATCATCAATGCCACAAAGAGGGATGGCGGTGAAGTCGAACTTGGGAGCATCGTCTTGGAGCTCATCGGGCTTGGACATCTTGGTGGTACTAGCCTCATGCTCGTCGTCTTTGAGTTTGGTCTTCGAGAAGTGTGCTTGGGGTGGAGAAGCCTTGGCCTTCATGAGTTCTTGTTCCGCCTTGAGAGCACCAATGTAGTAGTCGTCGAGGGACTTGTAGTTCTCGAGGAAGATAGTCTTGGAGATGTCGTTGTTCAGTCCCATCATGAAGTGGAACTTCATTGACATGGAGTCGTCCACGCCGGCTCGTCGCAAGGCAATCTTCATCTCCTTGAAGTACTCGTCGATGGACTTGGATCCTTGGATGGTGTTCTCCAATTGGCGTAGAAGTTGTTCCGTGTAGGTTGGAGGCACAAACTCTCGCCGCAAAGCTCTCTTCGTCTTGGGCCAACTCATGTCGTAGCTCTCCGAAGGTGTATGAAACCACCATGTCGAGGCGTAGTCGTGGAAGTTTCTTGTGGCGCACTTCACTTGATCTTCGGGAGGAACTTGATGTAGCTTGAGGTAGTCGTCCATCAAACGCTCCCACTCGAGATACTCCTCGGGTTCTAGAGTCCCATAGAAAGGAATCTCATGGTCGGTGTCGGGGTCGTAGTAGCTCGTGGAGGTCGCGGACTTGAGCTTGGGGAGCTTCTCTTGAGCGTAGTCTTGAGGTGCTTGTTGGCGAAGATGCCGTATATCCGAAGGCGAAGATGCCTTGAAGTCGCTTGGCGAAGATGCCAAGGGAGATGGTGAAGTCGTTGAGCGGTTGTTGGTGTTGAGCTCTTGACCTTCACGTTCTTGGTGGTGATGGTGTCGATGCCGATGTGAGCTTGCCGGAGATGGTAGCTCGGAAGAATGTGCTCTTGCGCGTCTTCTCGAAGATGAGGAAGATCTCTTGTAGGCCTTGATGAGTGCTTTGATCTCCTCCATTTGAGCTTGCATCTTGGCGTCGGTGTAGTGGTTCTTGGCATCGAACTCATCGTTGTTGTAGACCGAGGGTGAAATGCCTTGCCTATCCATCACAAGACTCGAGTAGAGGTGAGTAGGAAATGAGATAAACAATACCAAGTTACCTTTTCCCGAAGTTGAGGATGTATCTCGTTTCACTCAATGTGAGATGAAAGAATAGTGGAATTGGTACCGGACTTGTTCACTCACACCTACAAACTAAAGCTTATGGTGTAGCTCGGTGAGGATAGTGGCACAAAAATTTAATGCAAAATGTTAGCAAGAGTCAATAATGTTGAAAGAGATTCACAAATTCGCAAGTGAAACAAGTAGACCAACAGCAAAGAATGGCACACGGAAACACACACACAGATAGATAGATGGGGTCGTGCAACCAAGGAATGAGCACAAAATGTGGAGTCCACGGAAAACGCTCGTGTTGCACAACTCAAGAGAGACGCTAGCACGATTGCTCTATAGGCGGATACGACACTTGTGCACAACCTATGATATGCAAAATGGATAAACTTCTATCCCAAGTATGCTATATATGTATGGTTCCCGGTGTTTGATCCAAGATGATCGGATATGACAATCTTATATGCAATGTGGTATGATGCTATGGCACTTGCTTACAAGCTCTTTGCTCTTTCTCTTTTGCTTAAAAGCTTATTGTTTTGTTTGTTTGTTTTTTTTTTGTATGGCCACTTTGCGAAATGCACAAACCAAGATAGCAATTGTGTATATGCGGGAACAATCTTGTGACACAATGGATGATGTGATACCAATACGATATGGTATGTATGCAATGTATGGTGTATATCACTAATGTGCACAAGTAACGTTGCCGGCAATACTCAAATGGCTAGTCTCGATAGGTAAGTGACGCAAAATGGGCTAGGGGTTATCAATGCAATTGCAAGGGAATATACAATGGTGTCGTCGAGGTTACCGTCCGTTGCGATGATGAGTGGTGGTGTTCTTGATGTAGATACCAAGATGATGGAGACTCGTCCCTAAGTAGCCGAAACACCTTAGGAAAGGAAAAACCACAACTCAAATCTCAAGGACAAAATTCAAACGGTGGTAGCGGGAATGTGGTGGTGGTTGCGGAAGCTCAATGGGATTGCCTCAATGCAATGATGGGGTTTTGAGACACAATGCGGAAATCAAGGGTGACTATACAAGGTGTCGGAGTTGGAAGCACGGTCCCTAAGTAGCCGAAACACCTTAGGAGACACAACTCACAACACAAACAAAATTGGGTTAGGTTGGGATGGCGGAAGTGTGTGTTGGGTAAGTCTATGCGGAAGTTATGGTGGTGGTTGATGAAGAAGCAACCGTCCCTAAGTAGCCTAAACACCTTAGGAGACTCAAATCACAACTCAAACAACCTCAAATGTGATGGGGAACAAAATTGGTTAGGTTGCGGAAGTCGGTGGTGGTTATGCGGAGGATGTGGTGGAAGCCCTAGGCAAAGATGCCAAAGTTCCAAAAATTTGATGGAGTCAAAAGGTGGTGAAACCAAGGTGAGGACCTCGGGCACGTCGATAGCTTCAAAACGAGCCAAAGCACACTCAAATCGGAGTTCGGAGTGAAAAGTTATGGACAAAACGGTGAAACTCGGAATGCTGAAACTGGCATGGGCGGTAGTACCGCTCGGAAGGGCGGCAGTACCGCTTGTAAGCGGTAGTACCGCTTGGGATGGGCGGTAGTACCGCTCGTGTCGGGTTTTTTCGCAAAATCTGGCTCTGGGAGGGGCGGTAGTGCCGCTTGGAAGGGCGGTAGTACCGCTTGGAGGTGCTAAGCGGTAGTGCCGCTCGGATGGGCGGTAGTACCGCTCGTGACGGGATTCTTCGCAGATCGAATCGGGACGCGATTTTGGGGCGGAAATGGGTGATTTCGGGGTCAAAATTGGAGAGATTTCGTGGATGGAAAGTGGGGAAACTTGGGGAGATGCTAGATCCACTCGAAACCAAGCAAATCCATGGATCAAATCCAACAAAACTTCATCAAACCAACAAATCACAAAAAAAATTGGGGCTATTTTTGGTGGGGATTTTCGAATTAGGACGAAAAACAACAAAATCAAGCTAGAAAACAAAAAGAGGGGGCTCCGAAATCGTGATCAACGTGGCTCATGATACCAAGATGATGTAGGGTGGAACCCTAGATGGCCGATCTTTCACGAAAGGAGCGAGATCCCTCGAAGAACACGACGAACACGGGGAAGAACGGAGAGAAAACACAAGGGGAAAACACTCAAGAACAAGTCCAATCACACATCCACTAGACAATCAAACACACAAGATCCACAAGGTACATGAACAACAAAGGGAAAGATACAAGGTAGCGTTCATCCCAATCCTTGGAGGAGTTGAGGTCTTGATATCCCGGAGGATCTTCTCACATGCTCACATGGAGGTCTTGAATCCAAGGTGGATCTTCTCCGTAGAGGGGCCGCGGTCTCTCTCTCGTGGAGTAGATCCGATATGGATGAGCAAAGCTCTATCTCTAATGAGCTACTACTTTGCTACCTTAGCTAGAATGAGGTGGGGGAGTATATATAGTCTACATCCACGAAGGGGTAAGTGAGAGGGGGGATACAAGGCCAAAGGCCCGCGGCTGCGCACAGGCAGAGCGGTAGTACCGCTTGGGAGGGCGGTAGTACCGCTTGCAAGCGGTAGTGCCGCTTGGACCGGGCGGTAGTACCGGACCCGGGTCGCTCGAGCACAGGAGTTTGTCGGGTTGAGCGGCAGTAGAGCGGAAGTTCGGCGGTAGTGCCGCTCGGGGGCCTCTAGCGGTAGTACCGCTTGGTGTGGGCGGTAGTACCACTCGTCCTGGGTCTTCTTCCTCCTTCTCTTCCATGCTTCCCTCGCGGATGGTGTAGTTGTTCCTTGGCGCTTGCACTCCTCCTCGTCGTCCGTAGTGTTCCGACAATACCTATGCATGCACACGAGTGGAGTGTCAAGTAGTATACCATCCTCGAAGGGGTCAAGTGAGCACGTGTAAAGGAGATGATTCACCTTTGTGTATGTGAAGTAGATGTTGCACGTGTCACTCGCCGAACGGACTCTTGACATGGTGATGTCCATAGGATGCTCCGCATCACTACTTGTGTTTCCAAATACCCTTAAACTAGTTTTGCCATGAGAGTCCACCATACCTACCTATGGATTGAGTAAGATCCTTCAAGTAAGTTGCCATCGGTGCAAAGCAATACAAATTGCTCTAAATATGTATGATTGATTGGTGTGGGAGAAATAAGCTTTATACGATCTTGTGATGTGGAAGTAATAAAAGCGACGGACTGCATAATAAAGGTTCATATCACAAGCGGCAATATAAAGTGACGTTCTTTCGCATTGAGATTTTATGCATCCAACCTTAAAAGCGCATGGCAACCTCTGTTTCCCTCTGCGAAGGGCCTATCTTTTATTATTACCTTCTACCTTATGCAAGAGTCACGGTGATCTTCACCTTTCCTTTTTCATTTTATCCTTTGGCAAGCCCATCATGTCGGAAAGAACCTGATATATATATATATATATATATATATATATATATATATATATATATATATATATATATATATATATATATATATAATTGGATGTAGGGGAGCATGAATTATTATTGTTGACATTACCCTTGAGGTAAAAGGTTGCGGGGCAAAACTATAAGCCCCTATCTTTCTCTTTGTCCGATTAAAAATTCGTAACCACAAGTATTGCGTGAGTGTTAGCAATTATGAAGGACTAGATGATAGTTGAGTTTGTGGACCTGCTTTTAAGCTCTGACATAGACTCTTTCTGATGTTATGATAAATTGCAATTGCTTCAATGATTGAGGTTATAGTTTGTTGGTGCTCAATAAGGTTTCTGATTCGTACTTTTGCTTTGTGAATAGATCATCACTTGAACATAAGTAATCATATGACCAAATCTATACATGTTGTTGTTATGAGAATAATCATGATGCCCTCACGTCCGTATTTTATTTTTATCGACACCTCTACCTCTAAACATGGGGACATATTTATCGTTATCGGCTTTCGCTTGAGGACAAGCAAGGTCTAAGCTTGGGGGAGCTGATACGTCCATTTTGCATCATGCTTTTATATCGATATTTATTGCATTTTGGGATGTTATTTCACTTTATGTCACAATACCTTTTATATCGATATTTATTGCATTTTGGGCTGTTATTTCACTTTATGTCACAATACTTATGGCTATTCTCTCTTATTTTACAAGGTTTACATAAGGAGGGAGAATGCCGGCAGCTGGAATTCTGGACTGGAAAAGGAGCAAATATTAGAGACCTATTATGCGCAACTCCAAAAGTCCTAAAACTCCACGGAATATCTTACAATAAATAATGAAAAATACCTGCCAAAGATGAAGGCCAGGGGGCCCACACCCTGTCCACGAGGGTGCCCCCCTCCTAGAGCGCGCCCCTACCTCATGGGCCCCCTGGTGGCTCTCTGATGCCCATCTTCTACTATATGAAGTCTTTCGTCAAGAAAAAACGAGAAGCAACCTTTCGGGATGAGACTCCGCCGCCACGAGGCGGAACCTGGGCGGAACCAATCTAGGGCTCTGGCAGAGCTGTTCTGCCGGGGATACTTCCCTCTAGGAGGGGGAAATCATCGCCATCGTCATCACCAATGCTCCTCTCATCGGGAGAGGGCAATCTCCATCAACATCTTCACCAGCACCATCTCATCTCCAAACCCTAGTTCATCTCTTGTATCCAATTCTTGTCTCCAAGTCCGGGATTGGTGCTAGTAGGTTGCTAGTAGTGTTGATTACTCCTTGTAGTTGATGCTAGTTGGTTTATTTGGTGGAAGATCATATGTTCAGATCCTCTATGCATATTATTACCCCTCTGATTATGAACATGAATATGCTTTGTGAGTAGTTACGTTTGTTCCTAAGGACACGGGAGAAGTCTTGCTATTAGTAGTCATGTGAATTTGGTATTCGTTCGATATTTTAATGAGATGTATGTTGTCTAGTCTCTAGTGGTGTTATGTGAACGTCGACTACATAACACTTCACCATTATTTGGGCCTAGAGGAAGGCATTGGGAAGTAATAAGTAGATGATGGGTTGCTAGAGTGACAGAAGCTTAAACCCTAGATTATGTGTTGCTTCGTAAGGGGCTGATTTGGATCCATATGTTTCATGCTATGGTTAGGTTTACCTTAATACTTTTGTTGTAGTTGCGGATGCTTGCAATAGAGGTTAATCATAAGTGGGATGCTTGTTCAAGTAAGAACAACACCCAAGCACCGGTCCACCCACATATAAAATTATCAAAGTACCGAACGCGAATCATATGAACGTGATGAAAACTAGCTTGATGATATTCCCATGTATCCTTTTTAACTATATATAGCTATAGCTATATATTCCCATACGTTAGTGTTTGATTTTATCAGAGAATTTTGCGTTAGCTGATCACCATTTTTATCCTTTTTAACTATATACAACTATATATATATATGCACATGGTCAGCATTTGTTAGCTGCAAGTAAATATATGACCTTGCATTGTTGAATTACAGGACACCTACGAGAATGTGGTTCAGAAACACAGTAAGTTAAAGAAGGAGGTTCGGTCACTGAAGGTACACTAATGTTGCTGACTAAATTTTCACTATTTGTATCAATACCACTATAGCATTGTGATATCTATCTGACTAGGCCATTGTGATATCTATTGCATTGTTCTTAAGAATGTGTTGATTTAGTCAAGATGTTGTCTGCTTATTCTGCTGTAGATGTATGCAGTACATTCTGACAGTGTTAACTGAGATGAGTTGGGTTCTTCCTTTTCAGGATAAGTATGATTTTGTGGTTGAAAAGAATGATAAGCTGGAGGAGCAGATGGCTTCTCTCTCAAGCTCCTTCATGTCTTTAAAGGTAGGTACTGCAGTGCAGAGCCCTATTGCATTGCATAGAATTACTGTCCTATCTGTGTTCCTGGAGTAAATAGGTGTTTTCCATTTTGACTCCACAGGAACAATTTCTGCTGGCAGAGAAGCTGAAGAGCATTGGAATAGACAAGGTGGATGTGGCTCAGAATGAGGGGAGGCGGGCACTAGATTTTGGTGGTGGTGAGCAGAGCCAGAGCAGGCAGCGTTCAGATGTTACGGCTGGCGAGAAGAGGACGGCGAGGAAGAGCAGGCAGCGGGGAGCGGGGCACGTGTATGATGGCTTCCTCCGTCCGGTGGTGGCGAGGCAGAAGGACGACATCGACCGGTCCAGTTGGAGCTGAGGGCCAGCACGAGGGACGTGACTGTGTCGCAACTCAAGGCGGTGGCTGCCGTCAGTCAGGTGTGGCTCTTCGAGGCTATCCAATGTGTTTCGTCGCAGCTGCTGGCCGCGAGATCAGGCGGGCAGGCACTGCACATTGACGAGTGGTCCAATTTTCGGATCGGGCCATAACAACTTACGTAGGTAGTTGCTTATGTAACTGTGCGATAGAATGGAATTATACATGAGTTGCTGCTACAAGGAGGAATGTAGTTGCTTATGTAACTGTGCGATAGAATGAAATTATACATGAGTTGCTGCTACAATGAGGAACTGGAGAAGATACGACAACTGTGTGATAGAATGAATTTGGTTGATTTTATTTTTTTAATTACTAATAAGTTAGTAGTGGCGTGGGAATAAAATGGCGCGCTACTAGTATTTAGGATACTAGTAGCGTTGGGACTATAGACGCGCTACTACTATTTCATTAGTAGTAGCACGATTTACAATAGCAGTAGCGCGGATTAAACCCTCGCTGCTACTAACAAAGTTAGTAGTAGCGCGGGTTCGACCCACGCTACTACTAACTTTTAGCTGTAGCGCGATACTAGTAGCGCGAGTACCCGCGCTACTAGTAGCCATTTTACCCGCGCTGCTAGTAGCCTTTTCCCTAGTAGTGTATACTTGTGGGTCATCAATATCACATATGATCCACTCGAGACATGGCTACTACCTAAGTCCGAGGTGTTGTGCATGATTAGGTATCAAGAGGATCCTCCCGAAGATGCACGTGAAGATGGACACGCCACCAAGTTCATGGACAGTTGTGCATGATTAGGTATCAAGAGGATCCTCCCGAAGATGCACGTGAAGACGGACACGCCACCAAGTTCATGGACAAGGAGAACCGACAGAAGGAGTCAAGTACAACTCCCAGGACCCGGACATCCGGCCAGGACCCCAGACATCAGGCCCCTGGAAGCGTCACCAGCGTCAAGGAGCCAGTGGCCAAGTCTACACGGCCCGGACATCTGGCGACCAGCCCGGAAATCCGGCCTCCTCCTCGAACATCCGGACAAGCCTATCCAGAGGACAGAAGAAATGACACTTCAGCCCGGACATCCGGCCAAAGGCCCGGACTTCCGGCCCGTCCCGAGCTCCCAGACATCCGGCCCCTCACCCGGACATCCAGACCCCGTCTATCCAAAGAGAGAATCAAGGTCAGCCACGCCAGCCCGGACATCCGACACCTCGCGAAGGCCCGGACATCCAGCCCGACGCCCGAACATCCGGCCTCCCCTATCTGCGTACAGTGTAAGGGCCGAAACCCATGTACCCTTGCGCCCCCAAGACTATATATACTCCTCCTCCTCCCTCTTTCTAGGGTTAGCAAAGGATTAGCTCATTTGAGATAGAGCTTTGCTCATACATACGGATCTACTCCACGAGAGAGACCGTGGCCCCTCTACAAAGAAGATCCCCCTTGGATTCAAGACCCCTCACGGGAAGATCCCCTCATGGATTCAAGACCTCCTCATGGAGATGATCCTTACCTTGTATCTTTCCCTTTGTTGTTCATGTACCTTGTGGATCTTGTGTGCTTGATTGTCTAGTGGATGTGTGATTGGACTTGTTCTTGAGTGTTTCCCCTTGTGATTTCTCTCTGTTCTTCCCCGTGTTCATCGTGTTCTTCGAGGGAATCTGCTCCTTTCATGAAAGATCGGCCGTATAGGGTTCCACCCTACATCATCTTGGTATCATGAGCCACGTTGATCACGATTTCGGAGCCCTCTCTGTTTGTTTTCTAGCCTAGTTTTGTTGATTTTGTCCCAAATTCAAAAATTGCCCACAAAAATAGCCCCCCAATTTTTTTTGTGATTTGTTGGTGTGATGAAGTTTTTGTTGGATTTGATTCGCGGATTTCGTGTGTTGCAGGTAGATCTAGATTTCCCCCATCTTCTCCCCAATTTCCATCCACAACATCTCCCGAATTTTGCCCCAGATTTGACCTCTCCATGCGAAGTTCACCGAGTTCGTCCACGGATCCAGAGCCCGGACATCTAGCCCGACAGACCGGACATCCGGCCACCCTGGACATCCGGCCCTCAATCCCGGACATCCGGCCCCTGACAACATCACTTACTTCCACCGCTTCCTTTCCGCCTAACTTTCATCAAATTTTGACCCGGTGCCCACTTCCACTTCCGCATACCACCACCACTTCCGCATACCACCAACATAGACTTCCCGCTATCACCTCCGACAATTTTGTCACATTTTGCTTTGAGAATTTGAGTTGCGGTTCCCGTGTCCTATTGTGTTTCGGCGATCTAGGTACGGTTCGACATCGACATCACCGCCGCTCATGTTCTCCATGGATTCGTCATCAACAACGGTAACCTCATCTTGGTATCGTGATATCATTCTACATTCTTGCCATTGCATTGATAACCCCATAGCCTTACTTTTGCGTCACTTACCCACCGAGACTAGCCTTTGAGTATTGCTGGCAACGTGACTTGTGCACATTAGTGATCATACTTCCCATAGCATACATACCATATCATCGTGTTGCATATCTTGGTATCATCTCTTGTGTCACAAAGTTGTCATCGCATACACAATTGCTATCTTGGTTCGTGAAGCATTGCAAGAGAACAGAGCTCAAACACAAAGAGCCAAACAAGCTTTTAAGCAAAAGGGAAAGATAAGTAAGGAGCTTATAAGCAAGAACCATAGCATCATACCACATTAAGATTGTCATCATCTTGGATCATATCATCGGAATACCATACATATATAATACTTGGGATAGAAGTCGTTGCATTTTTGCTTAGTAGGTTGTGCACAAGTTCGTATCCGCCTATTGTGCAATCATGCTAGCGTCTCTCTAGTGTTGTGCAACAAGAGCATTTTCATGGATTCACATTTTGGCTCATTCCTTGGTTGCACGACCCCACTTATCTATTTGCGTGTGTGTTTCCGTGTACCCTATCTTGCTATTGGTCTACTTGTTGCATTTGCAAATTTGCGAATCTTTCCCAACATTATTGAGTCTCACTTACAATTGCATGAAATTTTGTGCCACCATCCTAACCGAGCTCCACTATAAGCTTTTACTTGTGTAGGTGTGAGAAACCAACAAGAATTGGTACCAATTGTGCTATTTCCTTGTTACACATTGGAGTGATCATTGATCCATCTTCAACATCGGTCAAGGTACATTTGGTATAGGTTCTTCTCTTTCTCCCACTCACATATTTTGTGTGTGTAATGATGGATAGGCCAAGTACTTCTACCAACCCACTCTTCCTTGAGCAAGACGACGACCCGAACAACTACGTCACCAAGCTACACCTATTTGGTACACAACGAGCTTTGCATGAAGAGCAACTAGCAATGAGCGACCGCATAGACAACCTCACCACCGAGTTGTGACTCTCCGAGCAACGTACATAAGACTACTTCGACAACAAGCTCGACGAACACAAGCACGAGAATGACGCAAGAATGGACGAGATTCATGCCTCGTTGGTCAACCGCTCTTCTTCCACTTCGTCCTACTCAAGACGGAGCCGCTTGAGTCGACACTCTGATGACACTATCTCTGGCTCAAGTACCCCGACATCGAACACTCTTCGTCGTGCCGCACGTCAAGATCGTCAAGCAAAACGCAATCCTCTACACGACACCGACTCTCAAGAGCATCGACACCGTCAAAAGAAAGCTACATTTGCGCAAGCACAAGAATGGCAACGCCAAGGACAACAAGAACAAGAGGAGCGACCGCGACAACACCAAGATGCACAAAATGCCGAGGCACAACATCAAGAATAACAACTACGTAAGCTCAATCACTTGAGGCGCAACATGCCCTTCGTGATTCAAGTTGAGCCGTAGCCAACCGAGGCCGATAAGCTCGTGAGCACCAAGAAGCGCTTTGTGATGAAGTTCAAGAGAAGATTTATCAATCACGTGTGCATCATCAAGTTCCTCGTCAAGATCGACAAGCGCCTCCTCAATCTAGACAAGAACATCAAGTTCATCGAGAGCATGAAGACAATGGAAATCCTCCACGACAAGAGCAACATGAGGTCGAAAACCCTCCTCGCTAAGAGCAACATGAGATTGTCAATCCTCAGCGACATGGGCGTCATCATCATCGACCCCAACACAATGAAGAGCAACAATACAGCAAGCTAAAGTTCACCATGCCCAAGTTCACCGGAAGCAATGACCCCGAAGAGTACATATCCTGGGCATTGAAGGTTGATAAAATCTTCCGCTTGCACAACTATGAAGAAGAGAAGAAGATAGCGATGGCATCCCTTGAATTCCAAGACTACATCCTCATTTGGTGGGAACAAGTCATTGAGCATCGAGAGGCAAGAGGTGAACCACCCATCACTACTTGGGCCCAAATGAAGGATGTCATGAGAGCATGTTTTGTGCCTAACTACTACAACCGCGACTTCTTAAAGAAACTCCAACTACTCAAGCAAGGAACCAAGAGCGTTGAAGAGTACTACAAGGAAATGGAGATTAGCATGATACGAGCCAATGTCACGGAAGATGATGAGCAAAATGTGGCACGTTTCTTGAATGGACTCAATCATCCTATCAAGAAGATCGCCGACTTCCAACCATACTCGAACCTCATAGAGCTAGTGCGTCAAGCTACCAAAGCGGAACGTCAAGTGCAAGATGACTTCAAGTATGCCAAGTTCTCAACCAAGTCCTATGGTTTCTCCAACAATCAAGTTTCAACGACTCCAACACCTTCTACCTCAACCAAGCCATCTACAAGCAATGGCAACAAGCCAAGTTACAAGAAAACTTCGACAAGCTCAAGTCGTCCTCCTACTACAAGCAACTTCAAGTCGAAAGCTTCATCATCATCTACCCCAACCGATGAGACCATCAAGACAAGTTCCTTCAAATGCTTCACATGCGGCGACCGAGGCCACAAGTCCTTTGAGTGTACAAACAAGCGCACCATGATCCTCAACGACGACGAAACCTATGACTCCATGAGTGAATAGGAGATAGAAGCCCTTGAGCAAAGTGGCCATGCACTGGCGTGTGAACGAAGATGAAGATGTCAAGTCTTTTGTGACGAAGATTCGAGCCCCACTCTTGTTGTCTCCAAGGTCTTGACTCTTCAACATCAACAAGACGAAGACCAAAGATGGCATATCTTCCACACCAAGGCCGGCATCAATGGAAGGTCCGTCAAGGTCGTCATCGATGGAGGGAGTTGCCATAACTTAGCAGGTCAAGAACTATGCTCCAAGCTTCAATTGGTCAAGATGAAGCACCCGCACCCCTACAAGGTTCAATAGCTAAGCGACACCGGCACCATCCAAGTCGAGCATAGGGTACAAGTTTCTTTCAAGGTTGGAGCTTACGAAGACACTTTGGAGTGTGATGTCCTTCCGATGACCGTTTGCCACCTCTTTCTTGGACGGCCATGGCAATTTGACCAAGGTGTCATTCACAACGGGCATACAAATCACCATAGCCTCAAGATGAAAGGAAAGGAGTATGTGCTATGACCTATGTCTCCAAGCCAAGTGATCGCCGACAAGCAAGCCACCCATCGTGGAGAGAATAGTGAGAGAGCAAACCACCAAAAAGAGAGTGAGCGCCACAAGCCCAAATTGAGTGCCTCCACGATGAGTGACAAGAAGAACTTAGTCCTATTTGCCACCAAACGTGAGATGAGAGAAGTGTGCGAGAACCCATCAAGTGTTATGCAAATGTCCTTTTGTGCAAGGACGAGGCACCAAAAACTAACACCTCTCACAATCTACCTTTGGTGTTATCTTCTCTATTGCAGGAATTCCAAGATGTTTTCCCCTACGAGCTACCTCCGGGTCTACCTCCACTAGGAGGCATCGAGCACCTCATCGACCTCATCCCCGGAGCGCCACTTCCAAACAAGGCTCCCTACCGAGTCAACCCCGAAGAAACCAAAGGAATACAAAGGCAAGTAAAACATCTCATAGATCATGGGCATGTGCGTGAAAGTTTGAGTCCTTGTGCCGTACCGATCATTCTTGTGCCAAAAAGAGATGGTAGCTTTCGCATGTGTTCCGATTGTAGAACTATCAATGCTATCACCGTTCACTATAGGTACCCCATTCCACGCCTTGATGATATGCTAGATGAACTTAGCGGTGCCACTATTTTTCCAAAGTTGATCTCCAAAGTGGTTACTATCAAATACGCATACAAGAGGGTGATGAATGGAAAACCGCTTTCAAAACAAAGTTCGGTTTGTATGAGTGGTTAGTCATGCCTATGGGTTTATCGAAAGCACCCGGTACTTTCATGAGTCTTATGCATTATGTGTTTCGCCCTTACATTGGTGAGTTTGTTGTGGTCTACTTCGACGATATCCTTGTTTTTAGCAAATCTCTCAAAGAGCATGTCACCCGCCTTAGAACCGTGTTGCAAACTCTTCGAAAAGAGCGTCTTTATGCTAATATGGGAAAATGCCTTTTTGGTGTTGATAAGCTTGTTTTATCGGGTTGTTTTAGTATCTTCTAAGGGTGTTCATGTTGATGAATCTAAGATCAATTCTATTAAAACTTGGCCCCAACCAACCAATTTGCAACAAGTGCGTAGTTTTCTTGGTTTAGCCGGTTTCTACCGTAGATTTGTGAAGGATTTTAGCACTATTGCATATCCTTTACATGCTTTGAGCAAGAAGAATGGACCCTTTGTTTGGGGACCATCGCAAGATAGCGCATTCAATGAGCTTAAGAATTTTCTTACTCATGCTCCCGTGCTTGCATTACCCAACTTTGTCAAACCCTTTGAAATTCTTTGCGATGCTAGTGGTAATAGCATAGGAGGTGTGTTAACGCAAGAGAAGCGCCCCATAGCATACTTTAGTGAGAAACTCTCAGGAGCGCAACTCAATTACCCCATCTATGACAAAGAGCTATATGCTTTAGTGCAAGTTTTGCATGAATGGGAACATTACCTTCACCCTCATGAATTTATCATCCATACCGATCATGAAACGCTTAAATACCTTAAGGGTCAAACTAAGTTGAACAAGCGTCATGCTAAATGGAGTGAGTTTTTTGAGTCATTTCCTTATGTCATCAAGTATATCAAAGAAAAGGAAAATGTTGTGGCGGGTGCCCTTTCCGTATATGCATGCTTGTTACTCAACTTGAATTGAATGGCATTGGCTTTGAGAACATAAAAGACTTGTATGAGCATGATCCTACTTTTGCTATTCCTTATGCCAAGTGTTTGATGCATACATATTGGGAACGCTATTACATCAAATATGGTTTTCTTATGAAAGCTAACAAGCTATGCATCCCCGGGTCTTCTCTTCATTTGTTGCTTTTGCAAGAATATCATGGCAAAGGACTCATGGGACACTTTGGACACGACAAGACATTTGCTACGCTCTCCAAGAACTATTTTTAGCCCAAGATGTTCTGCGACATCAACCGTTTCACCAACTGATCTGTTACATGTCGTAAAGCTAAGTCTAAAGCTCAATCTCATGGACTTTATATGCCTTTTCCAATTCCGTACCAACCATGGGAAGATATTAGCATGGAATTTGTCCTTGAGTCGGTGGGAAACGACACCTATGGGATCACAAGAATCCCTACTATGGTTGCGGGGCGCGGGGTTGAGAGAAGAGCGGGTCTAACAGGGAGCATGCGATTCGTTTATCCAGGTTCGGGCCGCACGGGTGCGTAAAACCCTACTCCTACTTTGGTGGATGTATTCAGTGTTCTTGAGCTAGCTACGGGGTGTAAAGAGCTCCAAAAAGCCAAATCCTTCTACCATGCGCCATGGGCCTCCTTTTATAGGCGAAAGGGGCTGCCACAGTGGCACACAGGAGGTGTAAAGGTCTATAGTGGCACGAGGTTATCCCTCGTATTACAGGACAAGGTGCATTTAATGCACTGCTTGGGTGTACTCTTACTTTATCGGGGGCGGGGATGAGGCCCGTCCCGTCCGTCGCCGCTCCTCCAGGCTTCGACACGCGCCCTGGCCATCGATGCATGCGGTGCCATGTAGGCAGGCAGGTAGCTGAGGTGGTGCGGTGGTGAAGCCTCCACGAAGGACCACACATTGCCACGCAGGTGCCTGCCCAGCTGGTTCGGCTGGCAGCTGCATGCGAACGGCGGTGGAAGTTTGGTTGGCGTAGGCCTGACGGTGGCCCTGCTTGTGCGCTTGGCGAGCGCCTTGTCAGGTGGCCCGGCAAGGGTCTTGCCGTGGCGCGCAGGCGTCCCCGGCAAGGATCTTGCCGGGGGTCTTGTGGGTTTCTTTGGTGAGGATGGCTGCCTTCCCATCCTCAGTTGATCTTGGTTATCCTTTGTCTTCACAAAGATCTGCATGCCACCATAGAGGTGCCTTCCCGAGCCCTGGTCCCATGCCAATGATGGCGCTGGGGACCGTGGGCTCAAGGGCGGCTCACTCTGTTGGTGTGGGGCGAGCTGCCCCGGCAAGGGCCTTGCCGGCGCTGCCTAGGCCGCCCGACAAGGGTCTTGCCGGGGGGGAACCTACCTCGTCCCTCTGCTCTTTGTGGTCTTGGCCTTAGCGTTGCTTTGCTTCGTGTCTTCGTTCTTACCTTAGCTCACCTCCCTCGCTCTGCTTGGCGTGGTCGCGGGCGTGGCTCCGACTTCCCGTGCACAGGTAAAGGGGTACAAAAATGTGCCCCTAGTTTTGTACACCGACAGGAGCCACCGGGCCTGGGCCACACATAAGCGTGACACATTGTTGGGTCAGGCCCAAAACGGTGCGCGGGCAGGCGGGTTGGTTTTTGCTGTGGTAAGACTTTTCATGCGTTGTGCTTCCCACGACCCGTGCGCGTGGCGCGGCGTGGAGGGGTGTGTGTGACATGGGCGGCATGCGTGGGACGGTTTCCACACGCATACGTCACATCACTGTAAATGGGCGGCGCGACCCGCGACTTCTCCATAAAAAGGGGCAACCTCAGGCGCACTGTTCCTTTTACCTTCCGTGCAACCCCACTCTCGGAGATCTCCGCCCATCTTCCTCATATTCTCCAAGCTTCGCCTCTGCTTGCCGCCATTGTGCTTCTACCGCCCTCCGCTCCTCTCTCCCCCTTCAGCCACCATCGCGCCAAAATCAACCAAGGGCAAAGGGGTGGCCAAGGATGCCGGGGCTATGGAGCCGCCGGTGAGCGCGCTGTCGGGGGACCAGACGCAGTCCGCCTTCTTCTTCCCCTCGACGGTCGACGTGCTCGAGCTCCGGGACTCCTTCAAGCCTCTGTGGGAGTGAAGACGGGGAGAGGATTCGGGGCACCCGGCCACACGTGTCATTCCTGCCGCCTGCGCCGAGCCTGCCACAAATCGATACCCCTTTTTCGTTGATTATTTTTCTTGCGGGCTCTGCCCTCCCTTCTCCAATTTCTTCTGCGATGTCATGCACACTTTTGGCTTCCGCCTTTTGGATTTCACTCCGAATGCGGTGGCATGCATGGCCCTTTTCGCGCATCTCTGCGAGGGCTTCGCCGGGGTGCACCCCAACACGGCGCTCTTCCGCCACTACTTCTTCCCTCGGATCCAGACAGGGGGTGCCATTTCTTGTTGCGTCACCTGGATCCCAAGATCCAAGGAGGCGTACTCGGACGGTGCCATGAAGGATAGGTGTGAGGAGTGACGGGGCCGGTGGTGCTGGATTGAAGAGAAGGACCCGTCGGCGTTCTGCAAAGTTCGCCGGGTGCCGCCGGTTCGCGGCAGCGATTGGAGTGACGCCGACGACGAAAGGCTCACGGTCGCCACCACCAGGATCCTCCGGCTTACCCAGGCCGGGCTCACCCTTGAGATGATTAGGGCGGACTTCATCCGTCGCCGGGTTGCCCCTTTACATAACAAGGGGAGGCCGGCCTGGCTCTTCACGGACCCTGCCGACATTATGCGGCTCCGCCCCGGCCTCGACAACAACTTTACTGTGATGGTGCACGCCCATTTCTGCCAGCGGATCTTCCAGCTCGACGTGGGCCGCGACGGCGAGGTTGAGTGGACCGGCAAGGTCGCGCGGGCTGCCGCGAAGGCTGGCAAGGCCCCCAAGGGACCCCTGTTCAAGATGCCGGCGGGGGTGGTCCCGCTGTGCAACAACTCGCTGCGGTCCGAGATCATCACCATGATGCCGGACTGCAACGCGCACGGCCCCGTCCCAAGCTGGAAGGAGCCGGGGGATGTTGAAGTGTGGCAGTTTTTTGACACCCTGCATGAGGTGTATATCAATGCCAATGCCGAGCAGCTGCTTTTCCAGGACACCTCCAAGGCAGAGCTGGACTATATCGCCACTAGGGCGAAGGAGGCGCAGCTCGCCATGGAGGCCGGCAACGCCGGTGGTGTGGAGGACGAGGCCGTGACGGCCGCGGAGCCGGAGGAGCTCACCCGGTGGGCAGAGGCTGCCGAGGGAGCCAGTAGCGCCGGCACCGGGGCTCCTCCGGTTGAGGATGTGACCAGCGATTCGTCGGAGGAGGAGGACGAGACCGCAGACCCGTCACCACCCACGGGGAGGGGGGCGAGTCCTGCGGTGGGCCATCTCCGGCGAGCCGGTCCGTACCGACAGGGCTGCGCAACCGCAGCTGACCTTGGAGGGGTCCCGGCCCCACATGAGGGCCGCGGCGGCGAAGAAGTCGGCGAAGGTCGCAGTGAGGAAGAAGACAGCCGCCCCTTCCTCATCCAAGCGTGCCCAGACGCCGCCTCCTTCCCCCCTCTGGCGACCGTCGGTACGGGGATCACCTTCGATTATGGATCCCTCAGTCCAAGGAGGAAGAGGAAGACTGCAGAGGAGGAGGGCGACGAGTAAGCATCCTGTCCCTCTCTGTCATCTCTGCCTCCCCACCCTGTGTTGTTTGACTTGTCGCAATTCTTGCAGGGATGCGGAGACGCTGGCCCAGAGAGTGAAGAGGGCCAAGGTCTCGGCGGGTGGCCAGCCCCCGGCTGGTGCTTCGAGGGTGCTGTTGGTGGTGTTGAGCAGCCCGGACAGCAGCCCCCGGCTAAGCCCCCAGCTTAAGTTCATCATCCTTCTCTCTTCGACACGTGACAGGGGTGCGACACTTTGGTGCTGACCTTGCCAGGTGTGCAGGAGGGGAGCGGCAGCAGGAGGAGCCACAGGGGGCCACTCCCAACACGCCGCCCCCATCAACCACGCCGCCCCGAGGGGCGTCCCCGGCAAGGGCGCCAAGCACCGGGCCCACACACATGGAGGAGGAAGAAGAGAACTTGGGCGCCGGTGGCTTTGCCTCGACGCCAAATGTTGGCGGAGCAGGGACTTTCGTTACCCAGCCAGGTGCCGGCACTGGTAAGTCATCGTCGTTCGTACCTGCTTCTTCTTCTTCTTCTCGGTTCTCAGTCTTGGCTTTGCCTCACCCCTGTCACCGACGCCCAGATTCCTCCTTGATGGACTCGGAGGACGTGGACGCCGTCATCGAGGGTGTCTCCAAGGCCGTCGAGGAGGAGACCGCCAAGGCCGCTGCCGAGGAGGTCGACAAGGCCGCTGCCGAGGAGGCCAACAAGGCCGCTGCCGAGGAGGCCACCAAGGCTGCTGCTGAGGAGGCCGACAAGGCTGCCGCCGCGAAGTCCGCCAAGGCCGCCGCCGAGGAGACACCAGGGGGCCCGCCGGGGAGGCCGGCAAGGCCGCCGCTGAGGAGGCCGCCAAGGAGCCCGCCGGGGAGGCTGGCGGGGCTGCTGCCGATGAGGAGGAAGAGGAGGAGGAGGAGGCTGGCGACCAGCCTTCCTCCTCTGCTGCTTCCGGCTCCGGCAAGTACCTGAGGGTGAGTGACGACTTATTCGTTCACCTCCCAGGTGTGTCGAGCACCAGGACACCCGTCGAGGGAGAGGTGTTCGACGACGAGGTGCTTGCCGCTACCGGGCTTGGAGTCGTCGACGACCAATTGTTGGTGGCGACGGCTCGCAAGAGGAGCGACTCCTCTAGGCCATGGGCGCTAGCTTCTGGAAGCTCCAAGCGCTCTACCGCGCCCGCCTGGACAAGGTGAAGTCCAGGACGACGGTGGTGGAGAAAGCGGAGGTGGACCTCCACGAGCGCGTCGCCGAAGCGCATAACTGGTTCCGCAAGGCCCACGAGGAGCTCAAGGCTGCCCAGGGCGAGCAGACCAGGCACGACGTGGAGCTCACCATGAAGCTCGCCGATGTCGAGAAAGCTCAGGAGGCAGCGAAGAACTCGGCCGAGGACGCCGAGGCCGTTCGGACCCAGCGCGAGGCCGCGCCGAACTCCCAGGAGAAGGACCTTGCCGCACGCAAGGAGAAGCTTGCCGCCACGCTTCGCGGCAAGGATGAAGAGGTGGAGAAGCTTGTCTTACAACAGACCAGTGAGCTGGAGCGGAGGAACACGGAGGCACTCAACGCCCAGGCCCAGGTCCACGCCAGCAAGGTGAAGGAGCTAGAGGAGGAGTGCAACAGACTGACGGAGCAGGCCCTGAAGCTGTCCCGGGAAAAGGACACGCTCAACAGTGCTCTAACAGTGGTGCAGGGCGAGGTCGTCAGCAAGGCCGGGGAGCTCTCCGAGGCCAACAACTCCATCAAAGACCTCAAGCTGAAGCTGGAGGGTCTCGAGAAGGCGCTGTCCGATGCTACAACCCGCGAGGAGACCCTAGACAAGGAGCTAGAGGGCGAGAAGCTGTTGTGGATGAACGAGGGCCTCAACTTCGCGGACCACGTGGAGGACGAGAACCGTTGGTTCAATCACCTTGCCACCATCGCCAACCAGGCCGCCGCGCAGCTGGCCATCATGGGGATGCCGGACGTGAGGTATGTTCTGAAGCGGAGTGTGAGCGCCAATTGCAGCCTGACCACGTTCTTCGAGAAGGTCGTCGATGCTCTGGAGCAGCTCCACGCCAATCGGGTGGCTTCACTGGCCGAGGAGTCCCGGATGCTTTATCAGGGCGCCATGACCAAGGTTCTCACCAAGGTAGCGCACTGGCACCCCGACCTCGACTTCGATGCTGCGCTAGAGAGCTTGCCGGACGGGACCGACCTTGCGCCACTCAGGGAGCGCATTGAGCCCATCATCAGCCGAGTCGGCGGAATTCTGAGGGTCGAGAGCCAGCGTCGGGATTAGGCACTCGGTTTTCTTATCGCCGCTGCAGGTTCACAACCAAGACAATTGCTATCTATAGTTAGAACCGCAGCAACAATTTGATGTAACATAACTCTGCAACACTTTTTAGTATCATGCATGTTATTTTCCTGTTCGATTTTTCCTCTGTATACACACCCTACGCCAACTGGGCAGGCTCGCCAGCGCGGAAGCCCAAGGCGGCGTCTTGGGGACGGATCCCCATTGGCCTGCCGGGTTAGCGTGCTGCCGGGCGAGCCACCTTGCCGCTCTTAACGCGGCCGCTCGAATTGTCGAGCTTGACTCGAGTCAGAATCGAGAGCGTTGTCAATTGCGGAAGGCTACCTTAACGCGGCCGCTCGAACTGTTGAGCTTGACTCGAGTCAAAATCAAGAGCGTTGTCAATTGCGGAAGGCTACCTTAACGCGGCCGCTCGAACTGTCGAGCTTGACTCGAGTCAGAATCGAGAGCAACAGCGGAAGGCTACCCTGCCGCCCTCGACGCAGCCGCTTGAGCTGTTGAGCGGAATCGAAACAGGACAAGGGCGTTGCCGACATCGGGAGAGGCCCCTGGCGTGCAGGTTTTCCATACAAAGGCCAGATCTCCGGGGACGATAACCTCATATAAAAAGGAAAGAAAGTAGTCAGGGTTTGGTGTGACTTAGCTTCTGCTTGTAGTCGTGCCAACGTCGATCTTTCGACCCCCTCTCCTTCTTCTCTTAGAGCCATCGCCATGAAGAAACGCTCACTTGACTGCTAAAACCGATTCTCCCAAACGCGCTACCCCCTACCTGGCGCGCCAAAGATGTCGGTGGGAAACGACACCTATGGGATCACAAGAATCCCTACTACGGTTGCGAGGCGTGCGGTTGAGAGAAGAGCGGGTCTAACAGAGAGCACGCGATTCGTTTATCCAGGTTCAAGCCACAAGGGTACGTAAAACCCTACTCCTTCTTTGGTGGACGTATTCAGTGTTCTTGAGCTAGCTACGGGGTGTAAAGAGCTCCAAAAAGCCGAATCCTTCTACCGTGCGCCATGGGCCTCCTTTTATATGCGAAAGGGGCTGCTACAGTGGCACACAGGAGGTGTAAAGGTCCACAGTGGCACGAGGTTATCCCTCGTATTACAGGACAAGGTGCATTTAATGCACTTCTTAGGTGTACTCTTGCTTTATCGGGGGCGGGGATGAGGCTCATCCCGCCCGTCGCCGCTCCTCCAGGCTTCGACACGCGCCCTGGACATCGATGCATGCGGTGCCATGTAGGCAGGCAGGTAGCTGAGGTGGCACGGTGGTGAAGCCTCCACGAAGGACCGCACGTTGCCACGCAGGTGCCTGCCCAGCTGGTTGGGCTGACAGCTGCATGGGAACGGCAATGGAAGTTTGGTTGGCGTAGGCCTGACGGTGGCCCTGCTGGTGCGCTTGGCGAGCGCCTTGTCAAGTGGCCCGGCAAGGGTCTTGCCGGGTGGCCCAGCAAGGGTCTTGCCGTGGCGCGTAGGCGTCCCCGGCAAGGATCTTACCGGGGGTCTTGTGGGTTTCTTTGGTGAGGATGGCTGCCTTCCCATCCTCAGTTGATCTTGGTTATCCTTTGTCTTCACAAAGATCTGCATGCCACCAAAGAGGTGCCTTCCCAAGCCTTGGTCCCACGCCAATGATGGCGCTGGGGGCCGTGGGCTCAAGGGCGGCTCACTCTTTTGGTGTGGGGCGAGCTGCCCCGGCAAGGGCCTTGTCGGGGCTACCGAGGCCGCCCGGCAAGGGTCTTGTCGGGGGGAACCTGCTTCGTCCCTCTGCTCTTTGTGGTCTTGGCCTTGGCGTTGCTTTGTTTCGTGTCTTCGTTCTTACCTTAGCTCACCTCCCTCGCTCTGCTTGGCGTGGTCGCGGGCGTGGCTCCGACTGCCCGCGCACAGGTAAAGGGGTACAAAAATCTGCCCCTAGTTTTGTACACCGACACCTTGGTTTGCCTAGAACTAAATGGCAAGGATTCCGTTTTTTTGTTGTGGACCGATTCTCCAAAATGGCTCATTTCATTCCTTGAAACAAGATAGACGATGCTTCACATGTTGCCAATCTCTTTTGTAGGGAAATCTTGCGCCTACATGGAGTGCCAAAGACGATTGTCTCAGACCGCGACGTCAAGTTCTTGAGTTACTTTTGGAAGACCTTATGCGCCAAGCTCGGAATCAAGCTACTATTCTCCATGGCATACCATCCACAAACCGATGGCCAAACGGAGGTGACGAACCATACGCTCTCCACTCTACTACGCGTGTTGATAAAGAAGAACATCAAGGAGTGGGAGGAGTGCCTACCTATCGCCGAGTACGCCTACAACCGTGCAAGACATAAGACTACCGGCAAGTCCCCCTTCGAGGTCGTCTACGGCTTCAACCCGTTGTCCCCATTGAACATTCTACCTCTACCACTACAAGAGCGCACAAACATGGACGCGAGTGCCCGAGTCGACTACCTCAAGAAGATGCATGAAGATACAAGGCACACCATCGAGCGCCAAGTACAACGACTCACGACCAAGCTCAACGTCAATAAGCAACCCATGATATTCAACACTGGAGATCTTGTGTGGCTACACCTTCGCAAGGACCGCTTCCGCAACGAACGCAAGTCCAAACTCCTACCACGAGCCGACGGACCATTCAAGGTGCTTGCACGCTACAACAACAATGCCTACAAGATCGACATCCCACGCGACAAGTACTCCGTGAGAGACATCTTCAACGTCAAAGATCTCTCCCCGTACCATGGTGATGAGGATTTCGATCCGAGGTCAGATCTTTCCCAAGGGAGGGGAGATGATGTGAAGCATCCTACGGTCATCCCCATGGACCTACCATCGTCTCATCAAGAGCAAAGAGGACCCATGACACAAGCACGAGCTAGAGCTCTCGAGAACGAGGTGACTTCCTTCCTTAGTGATATCACATATGATCCACTCGAGACATGGCTACTACCTAAGTCCGAGGTGTTGTGCATGATTAGGTATCAAGAGGATCCTCCCAAAGATGCACGTGAAGATGGACAAGCCACCAAGTTCATGGATAAGGAGAACCGACGGAAGGAGTCAAGTATAACTCCCAGGACCCGGACATTCGGCTAGGACCCCGGACATCAGGCCCCTGGAAGCGTCACCAGCGTCAAGGAGCCAGCGGCCAAGTATACAGAGCCCGGACATCCGGCGACCAGCCTGGACATCCGGCCTCCGGCCCGGAAATCCGGCCTCCTCCCCGGACATTTCGACAAGCCTATCTAGAGGACAGTAGAAATGACACTTCAGCCAGGACATCCGGCCCGTCCCGAGCTCCCGGACATTCGGCCCCTTGCCCGGACATCCGTACCCCGTCTCTCCAGAGAGAGTCAAGGTCAGCCACCCTAGCCCGGACATTTGGCCCCACCAGCCCGGACATCCGGCACCTCGCGAAGGCCCGGACATCCGGCCCGATGCCCGGACATCCGGCCTCCCCTGTCTGCGTACAGTGTAAGGGCCGGAGCCCATGTACCCTTTTGCCCCGCTAGACTATATATACTCCTCCTCCTCCCTCTTTCTAGGGTTAGCAAAGGATTAGCTCATTTGAGATAGAGCTTTTCTCATCCATACAGATCTACTCGACGGGAGAGACCGCGGCCCCTCTACGGAGAAGATCCCCCTTGGATTCAAGACCCCTCACGGGAAGATCCCCTCGTGGATTCAAGACCTCCTCATGGAGATGAACCTTACCTTTTATCTTTCCCTTTGTTGTTCATGTACCTTGTGGAACTTGTGTGTTTGATTGTCTAGTGGATGTGTGATTGGACTTGTTCTTGAGTGTTTCCTGATGCGGAGCATCCGACGATCATCCCCATGTACACTCGAGCCTACGCCATTGGACCTAAGGTGAATTCGCTCCTTTCCGAATCTTCCCTTTCCGCATGCAAGACATGGATGCTACTTCAAGCGCGGACCTTGTGCATACTCAGGTACCAAGGAGTTAGCCATGGAGACGTTGTGGAGCAAGGAGAATCCGAAGAGGAAGATGGACATCAAGATCTTGAAGTGGATCCGGCCGCTCCAGAACGAGCGGCACTACCGCTCCCTCCAGCGGTACTACCGCCTATAGGCGGTACTACCGCTCCCCACTGCCGCGCCACTATCGCTCAACCCGACAAGCTCCAATGTTCGCACGATCCGGGTCCGGTACTACCGCTCAGCCTAAGCGGCACTACCGCCTATAAGCGGTACTACCGCCCTGTGGCCGGTACTACCGCCCTGTGGCCGGTACTACCGCCCTGCCTGCGTGCAGAGAACGGGCCTAGGGCCCATGTATCCCCCCTCTCACTTACCCCTTCGTGGATGTAGACTATATATACTCCCCCACCTCATTCTAGCTATGGTTAGCGTTGGTTTAGCTCATATGTGAGATAGAGCTTCGCTCATCCATACCGGATCGAGAGTGACCGCGGCCCCTCTATGGAGAAGATCCACCTTGGATTCAAGACCTCCTTTGCAGAGAAGACCCCCATCAAGACCTCCTCACGGAGAAGAACCGGTTACTTTGTATCGTCCTTTGTTGACCTTGGATCATCGTGTATCTCTTTGTGTTCATCGATCTAGCACATGTGTGATCTATTTCTTGTTGGTTGAGTGTTTCTCTCGTGTTTCCCCTTGTTTTCCCCTTGTGTTCTTCGTGTTCATCGTAGGGATCCGCTCCTTTCGTGAAAGATCGGCCATCTAGGGTTCCACCCTACATCATCTTGGATCAGAGCTTAGGTTTATCACGAATTTGGAGCCTCCCCGTTGTGTTTTATAGCCTAATTTTGTTGATTTTGTCCCAAATTCAAAAATTCCCCACAAAAATAGCCCCAATTTTTTTGTGATTTGTTGGTTTGATGAAGTTTTGTTGGATTTGATCCATGGATTTGCTTGGTTTCGAGTGGATCTAGCATCTCCCCAAGTTTCCCCACTTTCCATCCACGAAATCTCTCCAATTTTGACCCCGAAATCATCCATTTCCACCCCAAAATTGCGTCCCGATTCGATCTGCGAAGAATCCCGTCACGAGCGGTACTACCGCCCATCCGAGCGGCACTACCGCTTAGTACCACAAGCGGTACTACCGCCCCGTGAACGGTACTACCGCCAGGCCCTGTTTCAGCCGAAACAGTCGAAAAAACCCGACACGAGCGGTACTACCGCCCATCCAAAGCGGTACTACCACTTACAAGCGGTACTACCGCCCTTCCAAGCGGTACTACCGCCCATGCCAGTTTCAGCATTCCGAGTTTCACCGTTTTGTCCATAACTTCCACATCCGGAGTCCGATTTTCGTGTTCTTTAGGTCGTTGAGTAGTTATTGACATCCTCTATCCCTCTAGATAGGTTTCACCAACATTTGACTCCATCAAAATTTTGGAACTATGGCATCTTTGCCTAGGGCTTCCACCACATCCTCCGCATAACCACCACCGACTTCCGCAACCTAACCAATTTTGTTCCATTTGAGGTTGTTTGAGTTGTGATTTGAGTCTCCTAAGGTGTTTAGGCTACTTAGGGACGGTTGCTTCTTCATCAACCACCACCATAACTTCCGCATAGACTTACCCAACACACACATCCGCCATCCCAACCTAACCCAATTCTGTTTGTGTTGTGAGTTGTGTCTCCTAAGGTGTTTCGACTACTTAGGGACCGTGCTTACAACTCCGACACCGTGTATAGTACACCGCTTTACCCTCGACTTCCGCATTACGTCTCACAACCCCATCATTGCATTCCCGCAATCCCATTGAGCTTCCGCAAAACCACCACCGCTTTCCACTACCACCATTTGACTTTTGTCCTTGAGATTTTGAGTTGTGGTTTTTCCATTTCCTAAGGTGTTTCAGCTACTTAGGGACGAGTATCCACCATCTTGGTATCTACATCAAGAACACCACCACTCATCATCACAACGGACGGTAACCTCGACGACACCATTGTATATTCCCCTTGCAATTGCATTGATAACCCCTAGCCCATTTTTGCGTCACTTGCCTATCGAGACTAGCCATTTGAGTATTGCCGGCAACATTACTTGTGCACATTAGTGATCATACCTCCCATTGCATACATACCATATCATACTGGTATCATATCATCCCTTGTGTCACAAGTTTGTTCCCGCATATACACAATTGCTATCTTGGTTTGTGCATTTCACAAAGTGGCCATACATACAAAAAAAGAAGAGAATAAGCTTTTAAGCAAAAGAGAAGAGCAAAGAGCTTGTAAGCAAGTGCCATAGCATCATACCACATTGCATATAAGATTGTCATATCCGATCATCTTGGATCATCTTGAGAGAAACACCGGGAACCATACATATATAGCATACTTGGGATAGAAGTTTATCCATTTTGCATATCATAGGTTGTGCAAAAGTGTCGTATCCGCCTATAGAGCAATCGTGCTAGCGTCTCTCTTGAGTTGTGCAACACGAGCGTTTTCCGTGGACTCCACATTTTGTGCTCATTCCTTGGTTGCACGACCCCATTTATCTATCCGTGTGTGTGTTTCCGTGTGCCACATATTGCTATTGGTCTACTTGTTTCACTTGCGAATTTGTGAATCTTTTTCAACATTATTGACTCTTGCTATCATTTTGCATTAAATTTTTGTGCCACTATCCTCACCGAGCTCCACTATAAGCCGTACTTGTGTAGGTGTGAGAAACCGACAAGAATTGGTACCAATTGTGCTATTTCCTTGTTACACATTGAGTGATCATTGATCCATCTTCAACATTGGTCAAGGTACATTTGGTATAAGTTCTTCTCTTTCTCCCACTCATATTTGCTCGAGTCGTGTGATGGATAGGCAAGGCATTTCATCTCCGGCCTTCGACAACAACGACGGCATGAACAACTACATCACCAAAGCGTCCATCTTCGATCTACAACGACAAATGCAAGGCGCACAATCAAGATTGCAAAAGTGCATTGAGAACCTCTCCATAGACATTCATCACTCCGAAGCAAGGAAAAGGGACTACATCGACAACAAGCTTTCCGCACAAAAGGAGGAGCAAGATGCAAGGATGGAGGAGATTCGAGCCTTGATCAAGTCTACTTCCCCTTCATCATCCTCAAGGCGGCGACGTTCAAGTCGATCATCTTCGGAGCGCCCACGCGACGCAAGCGCAAGTCGTCCACGTCCACATATACATGGCGACCACCATCACGTTCCTGATCTACATCGTCATGAAGAGCAAGTCACCTACAAGCATCACGTGCACGACGATGACGACCGACATCTACTACGAGCTCAAGTGCGACAACGACACCATCAACATGAAGATGCTCCACAAGCGCAAACGTACAAGTCCAAGCTTCATGAGCAAAAGAGAAGACCGCGAGACGAACACCACCAAGATGGAGCTACGGCTACAACAACCACTTCAGCATCTTCGCCAAGTGCTATCAAGGCATCTTCGCCCTTGGACGTACGGCATCTTCGCCTACTCCCCATGTGTTCGCCTACATCGACTACTTCAACAACAAGGCGACCACCTACAAGCGAGGGCGGCACTTCCATCTTCGGAAGCCCCTCAAGGAAGATGGCCGAGCATGGGAAATTCCCTTCGTTCATGGAGACAAGCTACGAGGTGCCACATCATATGGGCCTCCAACAACAAGATGGCGACAAGAAGGTTGAGCATGGGACTATCCCTTCAACCAAGGCGTCGATAGGAGTTGAGCATGGAGACATTTGCACCAACATCTCTCCGACACCCAGATATCATGAGATGACCCAATTGCCATGTGAGGAGAGCCACCAACCCATGAATGAGATGAGTGACTCCACCATACGTGACATTGAGAGCATTTCCTATGAGAGGATGAGTGTTACCACCACTAGCCCCACACTTGAGAGCATGCCACACATCCTATGTGAGGTTGAGCGCCATTCGAGTGACTCCACCAACCATATGAGTGAGAGCATCTTACCAGGAGTGAGTGAGCCACATCACTTAGTGAGTGAGGTAGTTGAGAGGGCACGTGAGGCCACTATGATTTCTAATGACTTAACCTCTACTCCTAGTGTGTTTTCTTTGGTGCTAGGTCTCCTACATGACGACACGCCTATCCTCGACGAGTCCATACCTCCGATAGAGACTACGATGGCCATGGTGGATGATGATGCACCCCCCACATGGTACCATCAAGTTGCAACCTCACCTACAACACACCTCCAACAGTAACATAGGTGACAATGCTTCTCTTGTCCCACTAGCGGACTATCTCACTAATGATTGGTTGCATGATGTTGATCCACCTATTCCCATGCTTCATGCTAGTGCGACTTCTTCATGTCATGACTTACCAATTTATGATGAATATGATGATGAGCATGTTGAGTTGCCTAGTTGTGATGCTATGCTCCATAGGATTTCATGTGAAAATTCTATTGGTCACTTCATGTTTGACAATCCATTGAACTTGTCATATGCTATGAGTGAGATATCCCATATTGCTTCATTTCAATCTCAACATAATAACTATGCATGCCCCATTAAAATAAATCCTATTTGCACTTATGGCATAGATGACGAGATGATGGTCATTGGCTTTTGTTTTTCATGTGATGATATTGCTATGCTTCCTTTACATGATTTGCGCAATTCATCTACTATACCATGCCATGATCACATTGTTCCAAATATGCATTGTTTTGGATGTTGTCAATATTCTCCATGTGATGTTTCCATTAATGCTCATGAGGGGACCCCCATAGTTTCCTCATACATATTAGGAGATTTTGATGCATTCCATACTTTGCATGATTCCCATGGTTGCTTGCACCATATGCATTCCATGAATAATAATGCTCTACATATTTCCCATGATGCATTACACAATTTGAGTCTCCATTATGCTATACATAACACCAAACCTCTCATGATGGATGACATGTTTCTATATCACGCATCTCATTTATTTGAGCATTGGATATTTTGTGCTAACCAACACATGCACGTATGCATCATGATGGATGATGTGTACATCTACCACGCACACACAATTTTCCCTTTGTCTTTGTTTTGTGTAGGTACTCACGTATACTCGTCAACCTCTCAATCCCAAGAGTTGACGAAACGAGCTCTTGAGAGCGACGACGATTTGGGATCCCGTAGTCTATCCTTACCACCATTCCCTTCACACAAGGACTACGCGCCTCTTTTCTACTTGGTTCTCACACGGCTTTGGGCTATATATCACTTGTCACCTTATGCCCATTCTATCGTGTTCACTTTGCATGTTGTGCCTCTTTACATGATTTTGCCATGCAATTGTGACCCTTGCTTGCACTTACATGTGATTCACCATTATACTACTTCTATGTGTATTTGCATGCTTGGTGGAGATCCTTGTTGCTATTGCCATGTTTATCATGTGCCCCATGCTATTGATGCTATTTTGCTCATATCTTGCCCTTATGCTTGTGAAATGTCATGTGCATTATATATGCCCACTATTTGCACACATGACATGTTTGCCATGATTCCTTCTAGTATGTTGCATCGTCGCACTACTAGCTTGCTTGACTTGATCTCTATGATTGATTGCTTTGATGCATCGCCCATGTTCCATTCTTACTCGCTTTCTTGGGTTGATGACATATATGTTCATGCCTCTCACATGATATATCTTGATCTTTGTCTCTTGTGTCCATTAGTTGCACCTCTCATATGCCATTGTAGTGAGTGCACCCATGCTATGCTTATTGATCGTGGAGACTTGGACATATTACTTGTGATGCATGCTTGCTTGTTTAAGCCTATTGTCTTTGGTTGTAGTTGCATCATATGCTTTCATACCATACCACACCTTGTCCTTTCTTATGATAAGAATGATGCAAACACTTGTTGGGTATCTCGCCCCTCGAATGATAGGTCTTGCATTTGCACTAACCGCATTTGTTTTTCCGAGTGTTTGTCATGTTCTTTCATTTTAAAGGATTCACAAGGCGGTACCATCGCGAGACATATTGGTGATGTGAAGGCGTACATGATGTGCAACACCAACATTTTCGACATCCTCATAAAGGTGAACTCATTCCCTTTGAGCCATCCTCATATATGCATATTGGACGGGTCATTCTTTCATTGTTGTTTCCTTCTTATTGTCTACGTGATCCATCTATTGGATGGAGGACCAACATTGGAGATCGACTCTATGGACCTTCACATTGAGGAGCGCTCGGACTTATTGTATGCACCTTCGAACCTCCACTCATGCCACGACACCGAGCATTGGTACATCAACACTCCTTTGACACTTTGCACCCCCACCTTCATATTTGTTGATTGTGCTCATACATGTCATGATCGATGGACATATCATACTCACCACAAGTTTGCACCCTTTGCATGGATTGACACACATTATGCTTGTCTTGTTGCACCTATTCCCATGTCATCCATGATATATGAGCTTGTGCATTTCCTTAGCAAATTTGTTGTGATCTTTCTTGATGGCATATTCATACATAATGATCACATTGCCTACCATCAATTGCATGATACCATAATCATATTGCGCATCCATTGCCATATTCATGCTCTTGATAAACCGTCTCACTATGACATCATTTTGCACCGTGGTTGCATTACTCCCGTGAATGCTTTTGCTCCCATGAATGCTTTACATCTCATTCCATATCATCTTGCTAAGCTTCATGTGCTTTGTCATGAACAATCTTGCCTCACGGACTCATTTCTACATGATAGACACTTTGTGTGCGCTAACCATTGTATTTCCGAGTGTCGCCTGTGTTTGCTCTTTTTGCATGTATACCACTCCGGAGACACCTTGGAGTACTTGGATTACGCAATGTCTTCCACTTCGTCCTACTACAAGTCCGTCCACGACAACCGTTTCCATGGTGATGAGGATTTCGATCAGAGGTCGGATCTTTCCCAAGGGAGGGGAGATGATGCGGAGCATCCGACGATCATCCCCATGTACACTCGAGCTTACGCCATTGGACCTAAGGTGAATTCGCTCCTTTCCGAATCTTCCCTTTCCGCATGCAAGACATGGATGCTACTTCAAGCGCGGACCTTGTGCATACTCAGGTACCAAGGAGTTAGCCATGGAGATGCTATGGAGCAAGGAGAATCCGAAGAGGAAGATGGACATCAAGAGCTTGAAGTGGATCCGGCCGCTCCAGAACGAGCGGCACTACCGCTCCCTCCAGCGGTACTACCGCCTATAGGCGGTACTACCGCTCCCCACTGCCGCGCCACTATCGCTCAACCCGACAAGCTCCAGTGTTTGCACGATCCGGGTCCGGTACTACCGCTCAGCCTAAGCGGCACTACCACCTATAAGCGGTACTACCGCCCTGTGGCCGGTACTACTGCCCTGCCTGCGCGCAGAGAACGGGCCTAGGGCCCATGTATCCCCCCTCTCACTTACCCCTTCGTGGATGTAGACTATATATACTCCCCCACCTCATTCTAGCTATGGTTAGCGTTGGTTTAGCTCATATGTGAGATAGAGCTTCGCTCATCCATACCGGATCGTCTCTTCGAGAGTGACCGCGGCCCCTCTATGGAGAAGATCCACCTTGGATTCAAGACCTCCTTTGCGGAGAAGACCCCCATCAAGACCTCCTCACGGAGAAGAACCGGTTACTTTGTATCGTCCTTTGTTGACCTTGGATCATCGTGTATCTCTTTGTGTTCATCGATCTAGCACATGTGTGATCTATTTCTTGTTGGTTGAGTGTTTCTCTCGTGTTTCCCCTTGTTTTCCCCTTGTGTTCTTCGTGTTCATCGTAGGGATCCGCTCCTTTCGTGAAAGATCGGCCATCTAGGGTTCCACCCTACATCATTTCCCCTTTTGATTTCTCTCCGTTCTTCCACGTGTTCATCGTGTTCTTCGTGGGAATCTGCTCCTTTCGTGAAAGATCGTCCATATAGGGTTCCAACCTACATCAGCAAGCCATAGAATAAATGGATCTTCAAGAAAGAGACTGACGCTGACGATAATGTTACTATCTACAGAGCTCGACTTGTTGTGAAAGGTTTTCGACAAGTTCAAGGAGTTGACTACGATGAGACTTTTTCTCACCCGTAGGGATGCTTAAGTCTGTCTGAATCATGTTAGCAACTGCCGCATTTTCTGATTATGAAATTTGGAAATGGATGTCAAAACTGCATTCCTAAATTGATATCTTAAAGAAGAGTTGTATATGATGCAACCAGAAGGTTTTGTCGATCCAAAAGGTGCTAACGAAGTATGCAAGCTCCAGCAATCCATTTATGGACTGGTGCAAGCCTCTCGGAGTTGGAATATGCGCTTTGATAGTGTGATCAAAGCATCTGGTTTTATACGGACCTTTGGAGAAGCCTGTATTTACAAGAAAGTGAGTGGGAGCTCTATAGCATTTCTGATATTATATGTGGATGACATATTATTGATCGGAAATGATACTGATTTTCTGAATAGCATAAAGGATACTTGAATAAGAATTTTTCAATGAAAGACCTCGGTGAAGCTGCTTATATATTGGGCATCAAGATCTATAGAGATAGATCAAGACGCTTAATTGGACTTTCACAAAGCACATACCTTGATAAAGTTTTGAAGAAGTTCAAAATGGATCAAGCAAATAAAGGGTTCTTGCCTGTGTTACATGGTGTGAAGTTGAGTCAGACTCAATGCCCGACCACTGCAGAAGATAGAGAGAAAATGAATGTCATTCCCTATGCTTCAGCCATAGGATCTATCATGTATGCAATGATGTGTACCAGACCTGATGTGTGCCTTGCTATTAGTTTAGCAGGGAGGTACCAAAGTAATCCAGGAGTGGATCACTGGGCAGTGGTCAAGAACATCCTGAAATACCTGAAAAGGACTAGGGATATGTTTCTCATTTATGTAGGTGACAAAGAGCTCGTCGTAAATGGTTAAGTCGATGCAAGCTTTGACACTGATCCAGATGACTCTAAGTCACAAACCGGATACGTATTTATATTGAATGGTGGAGCTGTTAGTTGGTGCAGTTCCAAGCAGAGCGTCATGGCGGGATCTACTTGTGAAGCAGAATACATAGCTGCTTCGGAAGCAGCAAATGAAGGAGTCTGGATGAAGGAGTTCATATCCGATCTAGGTGTCATACCTAGTGCATCGGGTACAATGAAAATTTTTGTGACAATACTGGTGCAATTTCCTTGGCAAAGGAATCCAGATTTCACAAGATAACCAAGCACATCAAGAGACGCTTCAATTCCATCCGCGATCAAGTCAAGGAAGGAGACATAGAGAATTACAAGATACATACGGATCTGAATGTTGCAGACCCGTTGACTAAGCCACTCTCACGAGCAAAACATGATCAGCACCAAGACTCCATGGGTGATAGAATCATTACTGTGTAATCTAGATTATTGACTCTAGTGCAAGTGGGAGACTGAAGGAAATATGCCCTAGAGGCAATAATAAAGTTGTTATTTATATTTACTTATATCATGATAAATGTGTATTATTCATGCTAGAATTGTATTAACCGGTAACTTAGTACATTTGTGGATACATAGACAAACGGAGTGTCCCTAGTATGCCTCTACATTGACTTGCTCGTTAACCTAAGATGGTTAAGTTTCCTAGCCATAGACATGTGTTGTCATTTGATGAACGAGATCACATCATTAGAGAATGATGTGATGGAGAAGACCCATCCTTTAGCTTAGCATAATGATCGTTTAGTATTTCTGCTATTGCTTTCTTCATGACTTACACATGTTCCTCAGACTATGAGATTATGCAACTCCCGAATACCGTAGGAACACCTTGTGTGCTATCAAACGTCACAACATAACTGGGTGATTATAAAGATGCTCTACAGGTGTCTCCGATGGTGTTTGTTGAGTTGACATAGATCAAGATTAGGATTTTTCACTCCGTGTATCGGAGAGGTATCTTTGGGCCCTCTCGGTAATGCACATCACTATGAGCCTTGCAAGCAATGTGACTTATGAGTTAGTCATGGGATGATGAATTACGGAACGAGTAAACAGACTTGCCGGTAATGAGATTGAACTAGGTATGAGGATACGGACGATCGTATCTTGGGCAAGTAACATACCGATGACAAAGGGAACAACGTATGTTGTCATGCGGTTTGACCGATAAAGATCGTCGTAGAATATGTAGGAACCAATATGAGCATCCAGGTTCCGCTATTGGTTATTGACCAGAGATGTGTCTCGGTCATGTCTACATAGTTCTCGAACTTGTAGGGTCCGCACGCTTAACGTTCGATGATGATTTGTATTATAAGTTATGTGATTTGATGTACCGAAGTTTGTTTAGAGTCCCAGATGATATCACGGACATGACGAGGAGTCTCGAAATGGTCGAGACATAAAGATTGATATATTGGAAGGTTATGTTTGGACATCGGAATGGTTTCGGATAGGTTCGGGCATTTACCGGAGTACCAGGGGGTTACTGGAACCCCCCGGGGGGTTAATCGGCCTTCATGGGCCCTGGTGGAAGAGAGGAGGCGGCGGCCATGTGGAGGCGTCCGCCCCCCAAAGCGCAATCCGAAATGTACTAGGGTTGGGGGGGTTGGCCCCCTTTCCTTCTCTCCTCCTCGCCTTTCCCCCCTTCTCCTTGTTGGAATAGGAAAGGGGGAGCCGAATCCTACTTGGACCGGGAGTCCAAGTAGGACTCTCCCCCTTGGTGCGCCACACCTTGGCCGGCCTCCTCCTCCCCCTCCTTTATATACGTGGGAGGGGGGCACCGCAAAGGCACACCAAAGTTTCTCTTAGCCGTGTGCGGTGCCCCCCTCCAAAGTTACACACCTCGATCATATCCTCATAGTGCTTAGGCAAAGCCGTGCGCTGGTAACTTCATCAACACCGTCGCCACGCTGTCGTGCTGGCGGAACTCTCCCTTGGCCTCAACTGGATCAAGAGTCCAAGGGACGTCACCGAGCTAAACGTGTGCAGATCACGGAGGTGCCGTAAGTTCGGTACTTGGATCGGTTGGATCACGAAGACGTTCGACTACATCAACCGCGTTACTAAACGCTTCTGCTTTCGGTCTACGAGGTTACATGGACACACTCTTCCCCGCTCCTTGCTATGCATCTCCTAGATGGATCTTGCGTGATCGTAGGTAATTTTTTTGAAATACTACGTTCCCCAACACAAGCGGCACACACGGTGCGGCTGAACAATATGTACATTATTTAATGAACATGAAAGGGGCCTCGATCACGACAACTACGTGACAGCGGAACGGTGACGAAGTGGAACTCCATAGCACAGGGACACCGATGTGGACACAGTCTAGAAACGGGAAGCACTCCGATCCGGTAAGACTTTCTGGAAAGCTGGCATGACACGTCAGGTAAGTACATTGAATGTACTTGCAAGCTCACAATAAGTAAAAGCATAATGGCAAAAAATAACATGACAATTAAGCAGGTTAAATGCAATGCTTCAACATACTACTCATGAAGTGAACATGATTCTACACCAAGTCCCTCACAATCGCTTACCATACGGGTTACCTCGTAACCAACATCATCAATACGGTGATCACTCTCTGATCACAACAGAAACCAACTCTTTGGTTCCAACAACACCCATCTTCATGGTTCCAACAATCTCATCACATAATCAGTGCCAACCATATAACTTTAGTGTGCAAAATTAAATTATTTATGTTGACCTACTAAGAACTAGGTCCGTAACTGAGGACGCGGCTATCGATAGATTTAACACACACCCTGCAGAGGTTAGCGCACTATACCCACACCACAGAATCCATGGCCTCGCACTCCCATTCGGGTGGACCAACAGCATTCCGAACGAACCAACCCATTGTCATGACACTCTCCCGGCCACTCCGACCTACTCCCGTTTGGGCTATGTAATGGCTGGCCCCGATGTCAACCCATGACATCCACGGCCACCGTCGTGGCAAAACATAAACGGTCCCAAACGGGGACAAGGTACCATAACAACAACAACGGGCACACATGGTTATGTCTGCTTACCGGGCCAGGGTACCGCATGCCCATAACCTTCCCTCGTTGGAGGCACCGACCAGAGGCATGACAACGGACCGAATAAGGGACTTCCCATAAAGGCAAATGTGGTTGCACTGGGAAGCTCGATTCGGTGGCACCATGACTCGATCAACATTATGTTCAAGTTGGATTATCATCATGTTTAACTTGAAATAAAAGAACTTGAGTCATAGTATGCCATGAACTTTAGAGACACTAGTTTTAACTCACTGGTTTTAACCCAATCTTTTTTAGTTATGACATTAACATAGTAAAAATAAAAAATCATTTCTGAAAATAATACCGATCATAACCAAACCATAGTCATGCTATCCAAATAACTCTACTGCATCAAACTAGTCCATGCACTCAAGTACTACAACAAGCTAAGAAAGTCAAGCATAAAAAATGAAATAACTTAAGCAATATTTGTTAAATGATTAAATGCATGAAGTATATCATATTCAAGATGGAAAATCATAGTTACTGAAATGACACCATGCAAATATTTGTGTGGCTTGCCTTAGTGTAGAGGAGGGTCACACTCCTCCTGGTTCTCCTCAAGGCAAGTTTCTCCTTCTGAAAATAATTAAAAACAACAAATGAAAATATCAAAAACCCTTATGAAATTCACCAGAAATTCTAGACATCAAGGAAAAATCTCAAATTTGGTGTGCTGCTAGAATATTCCAGTACAAAAGTAATGCAAAACGAATCAACTCATTTGGACTTGTAGATTAGGAGTTAGAGCTGGTCAAAGTTTCTGGTCAAAATGATTTAAATTTGAATAAAAAGAAAACCAGGGGGTGACGTCGAAGACGTATTCCAGTGAATATGCCGCCACTCGTATCGTTTCAGGCGCGAGTGGAGAGGCTGACAGCGGCCCCCACCCATCAGGGTTTTTAGAGAGAGATAGGGAAACAGAGGAGGAGGAGTGCGTCGCCGGCATTTCTCTGGCGAGGAGAGGTCGGCGGCCGCTGTGGAAAGGATAGGGAGATGCGCAAGGCTACGGCGAACATGCACATACCCGAAACACGATGAGGGGTGGACGGACGAGGGCGGCGTGGCCGTCTCCAGCGGCTGCAGCGGGCGGAGCTTGTCGGAGAAGAACAAGATGACGAGAACAAGCGGCTCCAGGGGCTCCAGGGGGTCGGCTAGCTCCAGTGGTTCACCAGGGAGTCACAGGAGAAGTGGTTCGAGCTCGAGGAGAAGTGGAGTGGGAGGGGCATAGAAAGGGGATCACCGGCAAGCTCGGGTCGGTGACGGCGGCCAGAGGCCTGCCCGGCCGGGCTACGGCTTCCTACGGGGTTGTGGAGGTTGAGTGGGTGGAGAGGTGAGGAGAAATGAGCTTTGGAGGGGTCTATTTATAGGCGATGCCAAGTGTCACGACCGGTTTTCCAATAAAAATATTTATTGAGAAACCAATCTTTAGATTCCAGTTTGAGATAAAGCCTCCTCACTGGCAGACAAACTTTGATACAATAAGCCAGTAGCATAAATATGTTACAGGGTTGAGCTGACGATGCTCAACAATTTATTACAAGCGTGCCAATAATTATACATAAAGGCGATTAATGACACAAGGGAGTGGTGGCATACTACTGACTCGCAAATATGGTAGAGGTGGAGTAACATAGTGGGGAGTGGATATGGGATTCTCAAACTAACATCCCATCGAGCGTCGAGGTGAGGCTCGATGAATTTATTAGGGTAGCGGAAGCGGATATAATACAGTGACCAACTCCAGGGTTGCACGAGACTGACTGGGACTCCTCTAGGCGTCGGATTCGATATCGAACTCTTCATCCATGAGATCACCTTCGTCAGCATCTGGCCAAATCAACAAGCCAGTGAGTACTTTGAAAGTACTCGCAAGACAGTTCGGCCGTAAGATATAACAAATGCTAACATGAAATACATGAATAAGTTAACCAGTACGATCAGACATAGAGGTAATAATACTGGGTGCCAAGCGAGGGTCTGAATGACTCCTTGAGCGGAAAATGCGGAATAATAGATACTGGTGCCAAACGAGTGTCTGAAAGACTCCTCGAGCGGAAAATGCGGGATAATAATACTGGTGCCAAACGAGTGTCTGAAAGACTCCTCGAGCGGAAAATGCGGGATAATAATACTGGTGCCAAACGAGTGTCTGAAAGACTCCTCGAGCGGAAAATGCGGAATAATAATGCCACAGTCGGGCGTCTGAGCGACACCACATAAAGGGCTTTAAAAAAAAGAAATGCCACAGTCGGGCGTCTGAGCGACACCACATAAAGGGCTTTAAAAAGAAATGCCACAGTCGGGCGTCTGAGCGACACCACATAAAGGGCTTTAAAAAGAAATGCCACAGTCGGGCGTCTGAGAGACACCACATAAAGGGCTTTAAAAAGAAATGCCACAGTCGGGCGTCTGAGCGACACCACATAAAGGGCTTTTGACTGATAAGGAAATAATATATTCATCATAAATATATTCAACTCATGGAATTAAACGGGTTAGTCCATCCACAAGGATAAACATTTAACCGGTCTTAGTGCCCATGTGTCCCACCGGGTAATCTGTCACCAAACTGGCACATGACTGTTAGCAGGGAACTTGGATATAGATAAGATGATTTAAGGATATAGAGCTCTACAGAGTTTGTACAAAAATTTCCCACAGTCGACGGATTTCCGTAGTCACCAGGACTAATTCCGTTACGGTATTTCAGAAGGAAACACAGCTAACCAGTACACACCCATCCAACTCTTCGATGCCAGGAATCACCCTCAACATCGTCCAAGAAAAACTATTGAGACGGGGAGATCACAATCTCGAATAGCATGGGATCAAATTTATATACGCGCGCTCTAAGGGGTGCCCCCCTCTTGGTCCCAACCGGAAACACCCATGCCCCCTGACCGGATGCCTAGCTTTAATCCAGGGCCATGGAACCATCATCCCGGCCTCTCCTTTTTGGTGTGTACCCAGAAAGCGGTTTGCGTCTTACTAAACCATATCCCTTTCGGGAAACATGTGGTAGTACAGGGAAAGGAAATGGATTTGAACCCAACCGATATGGGTTGGTACTGAAGATAACTTGCATGGCCTAAGACTGGCATGCTACAACACTGCCATCTTACCCATCTTCATGCCAACACATGGCCTTGCATACTTACGTCCAATGACGTGTGAAATCATCGGGCTTACTTGCCTCGACAATGCATAATGAATGGTTCATCGGTATGCTTCACACATGCCATGAAACTATCTACATGCAAACATGCCAAGACACTCATCATATCAAAAGTTCGAACATGCTTGCCTGGTTCGGAGTAGTCGGAGCCTAGATCGGTGAAGTTCGCGGCCCCGTCACCTCCGTCGGTATCTACAGTGTAGAGAAAACATACGCGCTAACGTGAATACCGAGAGGTGCAGAAAAAGTATTGCAAATATTTTTCAAATAAATCTGATAAAAAACTAGACAAAATTTTGAAGAGAACAGAAAAAGAATCAATCAAAAATATGCTTCTGATAAAAAGTTATAAAGGTTTTTGCCCAGGGACCCATCTGTAATGAAACAGAAACTTCTCAGGGTTTTATTTATAAAAGCAGAAAACGTTTCAGACTCGAATACGCCGGCTCAGAGGAGAAGACGTATTTTGCCCAAATGCGTTTTCAGAAAACGATTCGAATAAAGAGAAGAATCTGACGGGGCGGTCCCACCCGTCAGGTTTGAAAACGAACGGCGCCTTTGGCGCCAGAGAGCCGCGGCGATCGCCGGCGGCGATCCACGGCGAGGCAGAGAGATCGGAGGTTACCTCCGTGCTCACGGTGCTGTTCCGCGTCGGGTGGTGGTCGAGGTGGTCGCTGGCGTGCACCGTGTCGACAGTGGCCCTGGCTCCGGCGGACGGCATTTCGGGCGTGGATGGAGGTCGCCGGAGAGGGCTGCAAGCATGGAATTGAGGCGGGGGTCAGGCCTCTGGTAGTTAGAGGAGGTAGCTGACGGAGTATGGGCGCCGAAGACGGTCTCACCGCAGTGAATCGAGCTGGAGCCCGAGGCGGACGGGGTGGCCGGAGTCGGGGGAGGAGACCTCCTCGAGGTCCTCCCAGTGACCTGGCAGGGCGTTGGTGGAGTGTAGGGGTGGTGCGTGCTCGAGGGAGGGCTCGGGGTCTCCTTTTATAGGCGTTCTGAGGCGGTGGCCGAGAACGGCGTTCTCCGGCGAGGATTACGGCGGTGCAGTGCTCGGTCGGGGGAGTTAAGGGGTTGAGCGCCGTCGTGGAGGTTCACTGAGCCTGTTAAGGAGCCAACGGCGTCGGGTTATGCTTGCTGAGGTGAAGTTCGACGGAACGGGATGGCGCGGGTCCATCGGCGGCAGAGAGCATGCTCTGTGCGTGCCGCGCCACGATGGCTGTGCTGCATGCGTGCGCTGGCGTGGGGAGGGCCACGCGGAGCCACCAGCGAGCTTGGGCGGCGCTGAACGGCGTTGCGTCGCCATTCTGCTGCCTGCCAGCCGTAACGGCGGTTCAGCCGCCGCAAGACACGCCAGCGCAGGCGGGTCAGAGCGCCACCGACGACAGCAAGCAGCCAAGCGCGCGTGCGGGGCATCGGACAAGCGAGCCAGGCGGTGAGCAACACGCCAAAGCACTGTGGGCGCGTGACTGAACTGAACTGAAGAAATCGACACTGAAAACTGAATTTTTCTGAATGTGTTCGAACAGTGCATGCAAGGTGTTCGACAGAATGATCCAGGCATGTAGGGATTTTTCCTTGGGCTGATTTTTGGTGGAGTGACTTCTCATTGCTCCAGTAGGTTGCCTGATTTTTGGTGGAATTTTTGGAGAAGTGTAGATATGAATTTCACCAAATTTGACAAATCTGGTCCAAACTTGCAGGGAGTGTAAGTTGAAAATTTTGAAAAGAAGATGAGTGGATCAAGATGGTTCTGGGTTGTGGGTGCAAAGGACTAGCCAGTAGAGTTGGTTTGAAGTCAAAACTCAAATGCAATGGGGTACTTGCTTTGAAAATGGGTCAGGCTCAAATCAAAGGTCAGAAAAGAGTTGAGGTTTGAAATAACCAAAATAAAATCCAAAACTTGTTTGGATGAGTTGGGATAGGGAATTTGAGTTGTTGACAAGGAGGGGAGAAGATGTTGGAGTGGTTTTACCTCATGGGCAAAATACAAGGTCATGGGTGGTTTTCATAAGGAAGAAGATCCCAAGTTTCATAGAACTTTCTTTTCAAAAGGAAAAAATTGAACTCCCAAAATAAATTTGAGAAGGGGACCAACAGAGAAAAGTTTTAAGAAGGTCAAACCCAAAGTTTGAAGGAGAAAACAGAAATAACAAATCCTAGTCAAAGAAAAGGATTTTTAAAGAGGATTGCTTCTATTGATTTTTTTTTTTTTGAAAAGGCCTCAATCCACAAATGAAAAACCAGCAAGGTTTTTGCTAAAACCAAATAAAATTTTTGGAGTGTCACAACACCTACCCCCTTAGGAAAAATCTCGTCCCCGAGATTTCAGTTGATCCTTAAATAAGTGCGGATGCTCTGTTCGAAGAAAGTCCTCTCTTTCCCACGTTGCTTCACTTTCGGTGTGATTACTCCACTGAACTTTGAAAAATTTGACGGTTTTCTGCCGGGTCCTCCTTTCAGTCTCCTCTAATATCTTTACGCGACGTTCCCGATTGGTGAGGTCTGGTTGCACATCGAGGTTCTCATGGGGCACCTGTTTCTCTGGGTTGCTCACGTATTTCCTTAATTGTGAAACGTGGAATACGTTGTGGATATCTGATAGTTCCTTAGGTAGGTCTAGCTGGTAGGCTATAGTGCCTCTCCGTGCCAATATACCGAATGGCCCGATGAACCTTGGTGCTAGTTTCCCTTTGATCTTGAATCGTTGTAGTCCTCTCATAGGGGATACTCGTAGATACACGAATTCTCCGGGTTCGAAGCTGACCCCACGATGTTTCTGATCGTAATAACTTTTTTGTCAGCTTTGGGCGGTCTTGAGTCGATCTCTGATTAGCTGGACCTTTTCCTCGGCTTCCTTGAGCATGTCTGGGCCGAAGATACGGTTGTCTCCGGTCTCTGACCAATTTAACGGGGTACGACATCTTCGTCCATACAATGCCTCAAATGGTGCCATTTGCAGGCTGGCCTGATGAGTGTTGTTGTACACGAACTCGGCGTATGGCAGGCTGTCTTCCCAACTGGTTCCATAGGTGAGGACACATGCTCTCAGCATGTCCTCTAAAATCTGGTTTACCCGTTCTGTTTGTCCATCTGTCTGGGGGTGGTATGCCGTACTGAAGGCTAGTTGAGTTCCTAGAGCCTGTTGTAACTGCTCCCAGAATCTCGAGACGAACTGTGTTCCTCTGTCAGATATTATAGTCTTTGGGACACCGTGCAGACAAACTATGCGAGAGAGATATATCTTGGCAAGCTTCTGAGTGGTGTGGGTCGTCTTTACTGGAATGAAATGTGCCACCTTAGTCAACCTGTCGGTGATAACCCATATGGCATCATTCCCGTGTCGTGATCGAGGTAGTCCGACAATGAAATCCATCCCTATTTCATCCCATTTCCACTCAGGTATTTTATTTGGTTGCAGTAGTCCGGCTGGTCTCTGATGTTCAACCTTTATACGTTGACAAGAGTCGCAGCATGCAATGAAGGTGGCTATGTCCCTCTTCATACCGTGCCACCAAAATCCTTCCTGGATATCCTTATACATCTTGGTTCCTCCAGGATGGATCGAATATGGAGCGGTGTGGGCTTCAGCTAGAATTTGCCGTTTGAGGTCTTCTATGTCTGGCACGCAGAGTATGTTTCCGTACCATAGTGTCCCTTCTTCGTCTATGATGAATTCCGAGGCCTTGCCCATACTCACCTTTCTTTTGATGCCTTCAATGCTGGGGTGACCCGGCTGGGCTTCTTTGATTCTTTTCACAAGGTTGGGTTGTATCTCCAAGTTTGTTATGGTGCCTTCTGCTACCATCAACAAGTTGAGTCTGGCAAATTCCCGTTGGAATTCGGGTCTTAAGTTTGGCAGACTGTTGTTGTCGGCGCTGGGGTTACGACTAAGAGCATCGGCTACTACATTTGCTTTTCCAGGATGATAGTGGATTCCGACATCATAATCCTTTACTAGCTCCAACCAGCGTCGTTGCCTTAAATTCAGCTCTGGCTGTGTGAAAATATATTTGAGACTTTTATGGTCCGTATATATTTCACATCGATTTCCAAGTAGGAAATGCCTCCATTCCTTGAGTGCATGAATAACTGCTGCCATTTCTAAGTCATGAGTGGGATAGTTTTCCTCATGCTTGCGAAGTTTCCTCGAAGCGTATGCGACAACCTTGCCTTCTTGCATTAATACGCATCCGAGTCCCTTTCTGGACGCGTCACAATATACTTCAAAATTCTTGCGTATGTCTGGCACAATCAATACTGGTGCTGTTGTTAATTTCCGTTTTAGCTCTTCGAAACTTTTCTCACAGGCTTCTGTCCATTCAAACTTCCTATCTTTCTTGAGCAACTGCGTCATTGGCTTGGCTATGGTGGAGAATCCTTCAATAAATCTGCGGTAATATCCTGCCATTCCCAAGAAACTCCGTATGCCCGTTACACTGGCTGGTGACTTCCAGCCAAGTACGGCCTTGACTTTCTCTGGGTCCACGGCGATCCCGTCTTGGGTTAGCACGTGGCCTAGAAAGCCTACTTGCCTTAACCAAAATTCACACTTGCTGAACTTGGCGTACAATTGGTGTTTCCTGAGTTCTCCTAGTACAATTCTGAGATGTTCAGCGTGTTCTTCTGGTGTTTTGGAGTATACTAAAATATCGTCGATGAATACCACAACGATCTTGTCCATAAACTTCATAAATACTTTGTTCATGAGGTGAACAAAATATGCAGGGGCATTTGTTAATCCAAAAGGCATTACTGTGAACTCATACAGTCCATATCTGGAGGTGAAGGCTGTCTTGGGGATATCTTCTGTTCGTACCTTTAATTGATGGTATCCTGACCTTAGGTCGATTTTTGAGAATACCTTGGCCTTAGCGAGTTGATCGAATAAATCATTTATTCTTGGCATCGGGTATTTGTTCTTGATCGTGACCATGTTGAGTGCTCGGTAGTCAATACACAATCGCAGTGTTCCATCTTTCTTTTTGGCAAACAAAATTGGTGATCCCCACGGTGAGGAACTGGCTTGAATGTATCCTTTGTCAAGCAATTCCTTTATTTGTTTCTTCAGTTCAACTAACTCGGATGGTGCCATTCTGTATGGTTTCTTGTATATGGGGGTGGTCCCTGGTGCTAGCTCAATGCTGAATTCCATCTCTCGGTCTGGTGGCATGCCTGGTAGCTCTTCGGGAAATACGTCTGGAAATTCACATACTACTGGGACCTTGTTTAATTCGGAAATGTCCACCTTGTTCAGTCTTGGTTGTCTGGGCATTTCCCTTTCTTTGGCGGATACTCTTATTGTCTTACCATGGTGGTGTGTGAGAATCACGGTCCGATTGAAACAATCAATGTTACCTTTGTTGGTGGTTAACCAGTCCATCCCTAGGATGACATCCAGTCCCTTATTTTCCAACACAATGAGATTGGCGTGAAACTTCAATCCTTTGAACTCAATAATCACATCCTGACAGTAATTCTGAGTGACTTGCTGAATCCCAGGGGACTTGATGATCATGGATTTCTCCAAAGGAAGCATCAAAAAATTATTTTGCAAAGCAAAACTTTTCGAAATAAAAGAGTGAGAAGCTCCAGAATCAAACAAAACCATTGCAGGTATTGTGTTGACAGGGAACGTACCGAGTACGATATCCGGAGCATTTTGTGCCTCCTCTTTGGTCACGTGGTTCAGATGACCTTTCCTGTGGTTATTGTTGGGATTGAAGTTGTTTCGCTTGGGCGCTGAATTATTGTTGCCGTTGTTCGGCTTTGGTGCTGAGCTTCTTGGCTTGGGACACTGCTTGGCATAGTGTCCTTCTTCTCCACAGGCGTAACAAGTAACACCTGGGCGATATGTGAACTCCTTGTCCCTAGCATGAAAATTCTTTGTTGGGCGTGAGACGTTGGATGATGATTTGTGCGTCCCACCCTTCTGAAAATCGGTCTTACTTCGGTGATTGCGAGCATGGTTAGTCTGGTCCCTTTTTCGCTTGCGGATATCTTCCAAACTGCGTCTTTCATTTTCCAGAGTAATGGCTTTATCCACCAGCGTCTTAAAATCTGGGAAAGTGTGTATGACCAGTTGGCATTTAAGCGCGGGCGCTAGTCCGTCAAGGAACTTCTCCATTTTCTTGCTTTCAGTCATACGCTCTTCGTTGGCGTAGCGGGATAACAGAGTAAATTGGCCGTTGTAATCTGACACTGTCATGTTCCTTTGCTTGAGGTCATCGAACTCTCTTTTCTTGATTTTCATAATACTCTTAGGAATATGCGCGCCACGGAAACCTTCTTTGAAATCATCCCAGGTTATATCATTTTCGTTGGGATGCATGTGCAGAAAATTCTCCCACCAGGATGCGGCTGCTCCCGTGAGATAATGCGGTGCGTACAATACCTTTTCTGGGTCTGAGCATTTTGCAATAATTAACTTTCTCTCCATATCGCGAAGCCAGTCTTCGGCCTCAAGTGGCTTGTCAGTATGAGAAAATGTTGAGGGACGTGTCTTCTGTAGCTCAGATAACTTGGAATGCTGCGGATACTGCCCATGGTGATTTCCCATGTTAATGACTTGGTTCATCATTTCCCGATGTTGTTGCTGACTCTGTTCATAAAGGCGGCACATTTGGGAAAGTGCCGTTTCACTGTCCTGTTGACTTGTCTGACCTCGTGCAAAATTGTTGCCTGATTGAGTATTATAGTGTTGACTTGACTGCCCTTGTGCAAAATTGTTGCCCGGTTGATTGCCATAATTTTCCTCTGGTGGAGCTGGCATGGAGCGAGTCCAAGGACGAGACATTTTTCACTCTGGGGATGTATTTGTAAAACCCATAAGAAAAAATGGAAGGGTTGCAAAGATAAAACCCATAATGCACAAGGTTGACAAATAAATTTTTAAAGCCAAGATTACTCAAGGGAAAACAAATCGATTTGCGCATAGAGAAGGACTGCGTCATTACGTATCTTACACGCGGCGATAATTATACAATACATCACTCAGGATATGCGTACATAACCCTGACATGTTATTTAGGCCAGTGCACTACTCCAGATCCTACATGATGCGCAAACAAGCTACTTCTCACAACATCTTACATGGTGATGCAACGCATGGCGGCTAAGCGTACTCAGTCGGAGATGTTGATGACGTCCTTGGCCCTGCCAAGGGTGAGGCGTAGCGAAGCCAGGGACTCGACTTCTTCCTCGCTAATAGGCTCCATACAAGTAGTGTTGCGCCGAGTAGATGGAGCGGGTGCCAGGGGCGGAATGACACGGATTGGAGTCGGTGCGAGTGGTGGTGCAGTGCGCGCTGGGGTGGGCGCAATGACCTGGTTGAACTCCTCGGTGGTAGGCAGGCGACGAGCAGGAGCATGGGATGCAGAGGACGAGACAAAAGTCAGTGGCGGTGCGGTGGGCAGGAGCTCCCTCCTGTTGGCGGCACAACCGTGGACTGAGTCCATGCGGGCGGCCACAAAGTCATCCACCAAGTTGTCGAAGGCTGCCTCCAAGGCCCGGAGATACTCAATAAGCATCTCAAAAGCCTCGTCTCGTTCTCCTCTGGGGCAGTAGAATGCGTAGTGACAGGAGTAGGGCACATGGCATGGAAGATAGCGGTAGCGACGAGCCTTCATCGCGGGAAGGGCATCCCTGAGACGAGCTATCGCCTCGCGGGCTGCCATCTGGATGGCATGCTTCTCCGTAGGCATGGCTCTCCCCAAGAACCGGAAGCGGCGTAGCTCACCACGCCCTCCCTTGAACTGCATCGTGGCCTGGTGCATAGTCAGACTGTCGTTGACTCTGTGCTGACAGAGAGTGACGACTGGGCGCACAGACGGCCCCATCGCGACCTGAACGACGAAGGAGAGAAGCTTGATGAACCCATCGGGCACGTTGGCGAAGGTCTGAGACTCGCAGCTGCGGTCGGCCATCTACAAAAGTAGGCAAAACTCCTAAATGGTCAGATCATAAATATATGCTGACTGTCAGAAAAATTGACTACTATTGCAAAAACATGAATAAGCTCTATCATGCTAATAACCGATTAGCAATCGCACCTAGTGGCTTCCTACAGTCAGCCTGGCTCTGGTACCAAGCTTGTCACGACCAGTTTTCCAATAAAAATATTTATTGAGAAACCAATCTTCAGATTCCAGTTTGAGATAAAGCCTCCTCACTGGCAGACAAACTTTGATACAATAAGCCAGTAGCATAAATATGTTACAGGGTTGAGCTGACGATGCTCAACAATTTATTACAAGCGTGCCAATAATTATACATAAAGGCGATTAATGACACAAGGGAGTGGTGGCATACTACTGACTCGCAAATATGGTAGAGGTGGAGTAACACAGTGGGGAGTGGATATGGGATTCTCAAACTAACATCCCATCGAGCGTCGAGGTGAGGCTCGATGAATTTATTAGGGTAGCGGAAGCGGATATAATACAGTGACCAACTCCAGGGTTGCACGAGACTGACTGGGACTCCTCTAGGCGTCCGATTCGCTATCGAACTCTTCATCCATGAGATCACCTTCGTCAGCATCTGGCCAAATCAACAAGCCAGTGAGTACTTTGAAAGTACTCGCAAGACAGTTCGGCCGTAAGATATAACAAATGCTAACATGAAATACATGAATAAGTTAACCAGTACGATCAGACATAGAGGTAATAATACTGGGTGCCAAGCGAGGGTCTGAATGACTCCTCGAGCGGAAAATGCGGAATAATAGATACTGGTGCCAAACGAGTGTCTGAAAGACTCCTCGAGCGGAAAATGCGGGATAATAATACTGGTGCCAAATGAGTGTCTGAAAGACTCCTCGAGTGGAAAATGCGGGATAATAATACTGGTGCCAAACGAGTGTCTGAAAGACTCCTCGAGCGGAAAATGCAGAATAATAATGCCACAGTCGGGCGTCTGAGCGACACCACATAAAGGGCTTTAAAAAAAAGAAATGCCACAGTCGGGCGTCTGAGCGACACCACATAAAGGGCTTTAAAAAGAAATGCCACAGTCGGGCGTCTAAGCGACACCACATAAAGGGCTTTAAAAAGAAATGCCACAGTCGGGCGTCTGAGCGACACCACATAAAGGGCTTTAAAAAGAAATGCCACAGTCGGGCGTCTGAGCGACACCACATAAAGGGCTTTTGACTGATAAGGAAATAATATATTCATCATAAATATATTCAACTCATGGAATTAAACGGGTTAGTCCATCCACAAGGATAAACATTTAACCGGTCTTAGTGCCCATGTGTCCCACCGGGTAATCTGTCACCAAACTGGCACATGACTGTTAGCAGGGAACTTGGATATAGATAAGATGATTTAAGGATATAGAGCTCTGCAGAGTTTGTACAAAAATTTCCCACAGTCGACGGATTTCCGTAGTCACCAGGACTAATTCCGTTACGGTATTTCAGAAGGAAACACAGCTAACCAGTACACACCCATCCAACTCTTCGATGCCAGGAATCACCCTCAACATCGTCCAAGAAAAACTATTGAGACGGGGAGATCACAATCTCGAATAGCATGGGATCAAATTTATATACGCGCGCTCTAAGGGGTGCCCCCCTCTCGGTCCCAACCGGAAACACCCATGCCCCCTGACCGGATGCCTGGCTTTAATCCAGGGCCATGGAACCATCATCCCGGCCTCTCCTTTTTGGTGTGTACCCAGAAAGCGGTTTGCGTCTTACTAAACCATATCCCTTTCGGGAAACATGTGGTAGTACAGGGAAAGGAAATGGATTTGAACCCAACCGATATGGGTTGGTACTGAAGATAACTTCCATGGCCTAAGACTGGCATGCTACAACACTGCCATCTTACCCATCTTCATGCCAACACATGGCCTTGCATACTTACGTCCAATGACGTGTGAAATCATCGGGCTTACTTGCCTCAACAATGCATAATGAACGGTTCATCGGTGTGCTTCACACATGCCATGAAACTATCTACATGCAAACATGCCAAGACACTCATCATATCAAAAGTTCGAACATGCTTGCCTGGTTCGGAGTAGTCGGAGCCTAGCTCGGTGAAGTTCGCGGCCCCGTCACCTCCGTCGGTATCTACGGTATAGAGAAAACATACGCGCTAACGTGAATACCGAGAGGTGCAGAAAAAGTATTGCAAATATTTTTCAAATAAATCTGATAAAAAACTAGACAAAATTTTGAAGAGAACAGAAAAAGAATCAATCAAAAATATGCTTCTGATAAAAAGTTATAAAGGTTTTTGCCCAGGGACCCATCTGTAATGAAACAGAAACTTCTCAGGGTTTTATTTATAAAAGCAGAAAACGTTTCAGACTCGAATACGCCGGATCAGAGGAGAAGACGTATTTTGCCCAAATGCGTTTTCAGAAAATGATTTGAATAAAGAGAAGAATCTGACGGGGCGGTCCCACCCGTCAGGTTTGAAAACGAACGGCGCCTTTGGCGCCAGAGAGCCGCGGTGATCGCCGGCGGCGATCCATGGCGAGGCAGAGAGATCGGAGGTTACCTCCGTGCTCACGGTGCTGTTCCGCGTCGGGTGGTGGTCGAGGTGGTCGCTGGCGTGCACCGTGTCGACGGTGGCCCTGGCTCCGGCGGACGGCGTTTCGGGCGTGGATGGAGGTCGCCGGAGAGGGCTGCAAGCATGGAATTGAGGCGGGGGTCAGGCCTCTGGTAGTTAGAGGAGGTAGCTGACGGAGTATGGGCGCCGAAGACGGTCTCACCGCAGTGAATCGAGCTGGAGCCCGAGGCGGACGGGGTGGCCGGAGTCGGGGGAGGAGACCTCCTTGAGGTCCTCCCAGTGACCTGGCAGGGCGTTGGTGGAGTGTAGGGGTGGTGCGTGCTCGAGGGAGGGCTCGGGGTCTCCTTTTATAGGCATTCCGAGGCGGTGGCCGAGAACGGCGTTCTCCGGCGAGGATTACGGCGGTGCAGTGCTCGATCGGGGGAGTTAAGGGGTTGAGCGCCGTCGTGGAGGTTCACCAGCCTGTGAAGGAGCCAACGGCGTCGGGTTATGCTTGCTGAGGTGAAGTTCGACGGAACGGGATGGCGCGGGTCCATCGGCGGCAGAGAGCATGCTCTGTGCGTGCCGCGCCACGACGGCTGTGCTGCATGCGTGCGCTGGCATGGGGAGGGCCACGCGGAGCCACCAGCGAGCTTGGGCGGCGCTGAACGGCGTTGCGCCGCCGTTCTGCTGCCTGCCAGCCGTAACGGCGGTTCAGCCGCCGCAAGACACGCCGGCGCAGGCGGGTCAGAGCGCCACCGACGACAGCAAGCAGCCAAGCGCGTGTGCGGGGCATCGGACAAGCGAGCCAGGCGGTGAGCAACGCGCCAAAGCACTGTGTGCGCGTGACTGAACTGAACTGAAGAAATCGACACTGAAAACTGAATTTTTCTGAATGTGTTCGAACAGTGCATGCAAGGTGTTCGACAGAATGATCCAGGCATGTAGGGATTTTTCCTTGGGCTGATTTTTGGTGGAGTGACTTCTCATTGCTCCAGTAGGTTGCCTGATTTTTGGTGGAATTTTTGGAGAAGTGTAGATATGAATTTCACCAAATTTGACAAATCTGGTCCAAACTTGCAGGGAGTGTAAGTTGAAAATTTTGAAAAGAAGATGAGTGGATCAAGATGGTTCTGGGTTGTGGGTGCAAAGGACTAGCTAGTAGAGTTGGTTTGAAGTCAAAACTCAAATGCAATGGGGTACTTGCTTTGAAAATGGGTCAGGCTCAAATCAAAGGTCAAAAAAGAGTTGACGTTTGAAATAACCAAAATAAAATCCAAAACTTGTTTGGATGAGTTGGGATAGGGAATTTGAGTTGTTGACAAGGAGGGGAGAAGATGTTGGAGTGGTTTTACCTCATGGGCAAAATACAAGGTCATGGGTGGTTTTCATAAGGAAGAAGATCCCAAGTTTCATAGAACTTTCTTTTCAAAAGGAAAAAATTGAACTCCCAAAATAAATTTGAGAAGGGGACCAACAGAGAAAAGTTTTAAGAAGGTCAAACCCAAAGTTTGAAGGAGAAAATAGAAATTGAAGGAAATATGCCCTAGAGGCAATAATAAAGTTATTATTTATTTCCTTACATATCATGATAAATGTTTATTATTCATGCTAGAATTGTATTAACTGGAAACATAATACATGTGTGAATACATAGGCAAACAGAGTGTCACTAGTATGCCTCTACTTGACTAGCTCATTAATCAAAGATGGTTATGTTTCCTAACCATGAACAAAGAGTTGTTATTTGATTAACGAGATCACATCATTAGTTGAATGATCTGATTGACATGACCCATTCCATTAGCATTTCACCCGATCGTTTAGTATGTTGCTATTGCTTTTATCCATGACTTATACATGTTCCTTTAACTATGAGATTATGCAACTCCCGTTTACCGTAGGAACACTTTGTGTGCTACCAAACGTCACAACGTAACTGGGTGATTATAAAGGTGCTCTACAGGTGTCTCCGAAGGTACATGTTGGGTTGGCGTATTTCGAGATTAGGATTTGTCACTCCGATTGTCGGAGAGGTATCTCAGGGCCTTCTCGGTAATGCACATCACATAAGCCTTGCAAGCATTGCAACCAATGAGTTAGTTGCGAGATGATGTATTACGGAACGAGTAAAGAGACTTGCCGGTAACGAGATTGAACTAGGTATTGGATACCGACGATCGAATCTCGGGCAAGTAACATACCGATGACAAAGGGAACAACGTATGTTGTTATGCGGTCTGACCGATAAAGATCTTCGTAGAATATGTAGGAGCCAATATGGGCATCCAGGTCCCGCTATTGGTTATTGACTGGAGACGTGTCTCGGTCATGTCTACATTGTTCTCGAACCGTAGGGTCCGCACGCTTAACGTTACGATGACAGTTATTATGAGTTTATGCGTTTTGATGTACCGAAGGAGTTCGGAGTCCCGGATGTGATCACGAACATGACGAGGAGTCTCGAAATGGTCGAGACGTAAATAATGATATATTGGAAGCCTATGTTTGGACATCGGATGTGTTCCAGGTGAAATCAGGATTTTACCAGAATACCGGGAGGGTTACCGGAACCCCCCGGGAGCATAATGGGCCAACATGGGCCTTGGAGGAGAGGTGAGAGGGCTGCCCTCATGGGCTGCGCGCCTCCCCCCTTCCCCTAGTCCTATTAGGACTAGGAGAGGTGGCCGGCCCCCCTCTCTCTCTCTCCCCCTTGGAGAATCCTAGTCCAACTAGGATTGGGGGGGGAATCCTACTCCCAGGGGGAGTAGGACTCTCCTGGCGCGCCAGGCTTGGCCGGCCAGCCCCTCCCCCTTGGCTCCTTTATATACGGGGGCAGGGGGCACCCCATAGACACACAATTGATCATTGAGATCTTTCCTTAGCCGTGTGCGGTGCCCCCTTCCACCAAATTCCACCTCGGTCATATCGTTGCAGTGCTTAGGCGAAGCCCTGCGCCGGCAACACATCAAGATCGTCACCACGCCGTCGTGCTGACGGAACTCTTCCCCGGCGCTTTGCTGGATCAGAGCCCGGGGATCGTCATCGAGCTGAACGTGTGCCAAGAACTCGGAGGTGCCGGAGTAACGGTGCTGTGATCGGTTGGATCGCGAGGAGAACGTACGACTACTTCCTCTACGTTGTGTCAACGCTTCCGCTTCGGTCTACGAGGGTACGTAGACAACACTCTCCCCTCTCGTTGCTATGCATCACCATGATCTTGCGTGTGCGTAGGAATTTTTTTGAAATTACTACGTTCCCCAACAGTGGCATCCGAGCCTAGATTTTTATGGTTTGATGTTATTTGCACGAGTAGAACACAAGTGAGTTGTGGACGATACAAGTCATACTGCCTACCAGCATGTCATACTTTGGTTCAGCGGTATTGTTGGACGAGACGATCCGGACCAACCTTACGCGTACGCTTACGCGAGACCGGTTCCCTCGACGTGCTTTGCACATAGATGGCTTGCGGAAGACTGTCTCTCCAACTTTAGTTGAACCGAGTGTGGCTACGCCCGGTCCTTGAGAAGGTTAAAACGGAGTCTATTTGACAAACTATCGTTGTGGTTTTGATGCGTAGGTAAGATGAGTTCTTGCTTAAGCCCGTAGCAGCCACGTAAAACTTGCAACAACAAAGTAGAGGACGTCTAACTTGTTTTTGCAGGGCATGTTGTGATGTGATATGGTCAAGACATGATACTGAATTTTATTGTATGAGATGATCATGTTTTGTAACCGAGTTATCGGCAACTGGCAGGAGCCATATGGTTGTCGCTTTATTGTATGCAATGCAATCGCGATGTAATGCTTTACTTTATTACTAAGCGGTAGTGATAGTCGTGGAAGCATAAGATTGGCGAGACGACAACGATGCTGCGATGAAGATCAAGGTGTCGCGCTGGTGACGATGGTGATCATGACGGTGCTTCGAAGATGGAGATCACAAGCACGAGATGATGATGGCCATATCATATCACTTATATTGATTGCATGTGATGTTTATCTTTTATGCATCTTATCTTGCTTTGTTTGACGGTAGCATTATAAGATGATCTCTCACTAATTATCAAGAAGTGTTCTCCCTGAGTATGCACCGTTGCGAAAGTTCTTCGTGCTGAGACACCACGTGATGATCGGGTGTGATAGGCTCTACGTTCAAATACAACGGGTGCAAAACAGTTACACACGCGGAATACTCAGGTTTAACTTGACGAGCCTAGCATATAACAGATATGGCCTCGGAACACGGAGACCGAAAGGTCGAGCATGAATCATATAGTAGATATGATCAACATAGTGATGTTCACCATTGAAACTACTCCATCTCACGTGATGATCGGACATGGTTTAGTTGATTTGGATCACGTGATCACTTAGAGGATTAGAGGGATGTCTATCTAAGTGGGAGTTCTTGAGTAATATGATTAATTGAACTTAAATTTATCATGAACTTAGTACCTGATAGTATCTTGCTGGTCTATGTTGTGTAGATAGATGGCTCGTGCTGTTGTTCCGTTGAATTTTAATGCGTTCCTTGAGAAAGCAAAGTTGAAAGATGATGGTAGCAATTACACGGACTGGGTCCGTAACTTGAGGATTATCCTCATTGCTGCACAGAAGAATTACGTCCTGGAAGCACCGCTAGGTGCCAGGCCTGGTGCAAGAGCTACACCAGATGTTGTGAACGTCTGGCAAAGCAAAGCTGATGACTACTCTATAGTTCAGTGTGCCATGCTTTACAGCTTAGAACCGGTACTTCAACGACGTTTTGAACACCATGGAGCATATGAGATGTTCCAGGAGTTGAAGTTAATATTTCAAGCAAATGCCCGGATTGAGAGATATGAAGTCTCCAATAAGTTCTATAGCTGTAAGATGGAAGAGAACGGTTCTGTCAGTGAGCATATACTCAGAATGTCTGGGTATAACAATCACTTGATTCAACTGGGAGTTAATCTTCCGGATGATTGCGTCATTGACAGAATTCTCCAATCACTGCCACCAAGCTACAAAAGCTTCGTGATGAACTATAATATGCAAGGGATGACCAAAACTATGCCCGAGCTCTTCGCGATGCTGAAAGCCGCGGAGGTAGAAATCAAAAAGGAGCATCAAGTGTTGATGGTTAACAAAACCACTAGTTTCAAGAAAAAGGGCAAAGGGAAGAAAAAGGGGAACTTCAAAAAGAACAGCAAGCAAGTTGCTAATCAAGAGAAGAAACCCAAGTCTGGACCTAAGCCTGAAACTGAGTGCTTCTATTGCAAGCAGACTGGTCACTGGAAGCGGAACTGCCCCAAGTATTTGGCGGATAAGAAGGATGGCAAGGTTAACAAAGGTATATATGATATACATGTTATTGATGTATACCTTACTAATTCTCGCAGTAGCACCTGGGTATTTGATACTGGTTCTGTTGCTAATATTTGCAACTCAAAACAGGGGCTACGGATTAAGCGAAGATTGGCTAAGGACGAGGTGACGATGCGCGTGGGAAATGGTTCCAAAGTCGATGTGATCGCGGTCGGCACGCTACCTCTACATCTACCTTCGGGATTAATATTAGATCTAAATAATTGTTATTTAGTACCAGCGTTGAGCATGAACATTATATCTGGATCTTGTTTGATGCAAGACGGTTATTCATTTAAATCAGAGAATAATGGTTGTTCTATTTATATGAGTAATATCTTTTATGGTCATGCACCATTAAAGAATGGTTTGTTCTTACTTAATCTCGATAGTAGTGATACACATATTCATAATGTCGAAGCCAAAAGATGCAGAGTTGATAATGATAGTGCAACTTATTTGTGGCACTGCCGTTTAGGTCATATCGGTGTAAAACGCATGAAGAAACTCCATACTGATGGACTTTTGGAGTCACTTGATTATGAATCACTTGGCACTTGCGAACCGTGCCTTATGGGCAAGATGACTAAAACACCGTTCTCCGGTAATATGGAGAGAGCAACAGATTTATTGGAAATCATACATACTGATGTATGTGGTCCAATGAATGTTGAGGCTCGTGGCGGATATCGTTATTTTCTCACCTTCACTGATGATTTAAGCAGATATGGGTATATCTACTTAATGAAACACAAGTCTGAAACATTTGAAAAGTTCAAAGAATTTCAGAGTGAAGTGGAAAATCATCGTAACAAGAAAATAAAGTTTCTACGATCTGATCATGGAGGAGAATATTTGAGTTACGAGTTTGGTCTACATTTGAAACAATGCGGAATAGTTTCGCAACTCACGCCACCCGGAACACCACAACGTAATGGTGTGTCCGAACGTCGTAATCGTACTTTACTGTATATGGTGCGATCTATGATGTCTCTTACCGATTTACCGCTATCTTTTTGGGGTTATGCTTTAGAGACGGCCGCATTCACATTAAATAGGGCACCATCGAAATCCGTTGAGACGACGCCTTATGAACTATGGTTTGGCAAGAAACCAAAGTTGTCGTTTCTTAAAGTTTGGGGTTGCGATGCTTATGTGAAAAAGCTTCAACCTGATAAGCTCGAACCCAAATCGGAAAAATGTGTCTTCATAGGATACCCAAAGGAGACTGTTGGGTACACCTTCTATCACAGATCCGAAGGCAAGATTTTTGTTGCTAAAGTTGGAAACTTTCTAGAGAAGGAGTTTCTCTCGAAAGAAGTGAGTGGGAGGAAAGTAGAACTTGATGAGATAACTGTATCTACTCCCTTATTGAGAAGTAGTGCATCACAGAAATCAGTTTCTATGACACCTACACCAAATAGGGAGGAAGCTAATGATAATGATCATGAAACTTCAGATCAAGTTTCTACTGAACTTCGTAGATCAACCAGAGTAAGATCCGCACTAGAGTGGTGCGGCAATCCTATTTTGGAAGTCATGTTATTAGACCATGATGAACCTACGAACTATGAAGAAGCAATGGTGAGCCCAGATTCCGCAAAATGGCTTGAGGCCATGAAATCTGAGATGGGATCCATGTATGAGAACAAAGTGTGGACTTTGGTTGACTTGCCCGATGATCGGCAAGCAATTGAGAATAAATGGATTTTTAAGAAGAAGACTGACGCTGATGGTAATGTTACTGTCTATAAAGCTCGACTTGTTGCAAAAGGTTTTCGACAAGTTCAAGGGATTGACTACGATGAGACTTTCTCACCCGTAGCGATGCTTAAGTCTGTCCGAATCATGTTAGCAGTTGCCGCATTTTATGATTATGAAATTTGGCAAATGGATGTCAAAACTGCATTCCTGAATGGATTTCTGGAAGAAGAGTTGTATATGATGCAACCAAAAGGTTTTGTCGATCCAAAGGGAGCTAACAAAGTGTGCAAGCTCCAGCGATCCATTTATGGACTGGTGCAAGCCTCTCGGAGTTGGAATAAACGCTTTGATAGTGTGATCAAAGCATTTGGTTTTATACAGACTTTTGGAGAAGCCTGTATTTACAAGAAAGTGAGTGGGAGCTCTGTAGCATTTCTGATATTATATGTGGATGACATATTACTGATCGGAAATAATATAGAATTTCTGGATAGCATAAAGGGATACTTGAATAAGAGTTTTTCAATGAAAGACCTCGGTGAAGCTGCTTACATATTGGGCATTAAGATCTATAGAGATAGATCAAGACGCTTAATAGGACTTTCACAAAGCACATACCTTGACAAAGTTTTGAAGAAGTTCAAAATGGATCGGGCAAAGAAAGGGTTCTTGCCTGTGTTACAAGGTGTGAAGTTGAGTAAGACTCAATGCCCGACCACCGCAGAAGATAGAGAGAAAATGAAAAATGTTCCCTATGCTTTAGCCATAGGCTCTATCATGTATGCAATGCTGTGTACCAGACCTGATGTGTGCCTTGCTGTAAGTCTAGCAGGCAGGTACCAAAGTAATCCAGGAGTGGATCACTGGACAGCGGTCAAGAACATCCTTAAGTACTTGAGAAGGACTAAGGATATGTTTATCATTTATGGAGGTGACAAAGAGCTCGTCGTAAACGATTACGTCGATGCAAGCTTTGACACTGATCCGGACGATTCTAAATCGCAAACCAGATACGTATTTACATTAAACGGTGGAGCTGTCAGTTGGTGCAGTTCTAAACAAAGCGTCGTGGCGGGATCTACATGTGAAGCAGAGTACATAGCCGCTTCGGAAGCAGCTAATGAAGGAGTCTAGATGAAGGAGTTCATATCCGATCTAGGTGTTGTACCTAGCATATCGGGTCCAATGAAAATCTTTTGTGACAATACTGGTGCAATTGCCTTGGCAAAGGAATCCAGATTTCACAAAAGAACCAAACACATCAAAAGACGCTTCAACTCCATCCGGGATTTGGTCCAGGTGGGAGACATAGAGATATGCAAGATACATACGGATCTGAATGTTGCAGACCCGTTGACTAAGCCTCTTCCACGAGCAAAACATGATCAGCACCAAGACTCCATGGGTGTTAGAATCATTACTTTGTAATCTAGATTATTGACTCTAGTGCAAGTGGGAGACTGAAGGAAATATGCCCTAGAGGCAATAATAAAGTTATTATTTATTTCCTTACATATCATGATAAATGTTTATTATTCATGCTAGAATTGTATTAACTGGAAACATAATACATGTGTGAATACATAGGCAAACAGAGTGTCACTAGTATGCCTCTACTTGACTAGCTCATTAATCAAAGATGGTTATGTTTCCTAACCATGAACAAAGAGTTGTTATTTGATTAACGAGATCACATCATTAGTTGAATGATCTGATTGACATGACCCATTCCATTAGCATAGCACCCGATCGTTTAGTATGTTGCTATTGCTTTTATCCATGACTTATACATGTTCCTTTAACTATGAGATTATGCAACTCCCGTTTACCGTAGGAACACTTTGTGTGCTACCAAACGTCACAACGTAACTGGGTGATTATAAAGGTGCTCTACAGGTGTCTCCGAAGGTACATGTTGGGTTGGCGTATTTCGAGATTAGGATTTGTCACTCCGATTGTCGGAGAGGTATCTCAGGGCCTTCTCGGTAATGCACATCACATAAGCCTTGCAAGCATTGCAACCAATGAGTTAGTTGCGAGATGATGTATTACGGAATGAGTAAAGAGACTTGCCGGTAACGAGATTGAACTAGGTATTGGATACCGACGATCGAATCTCGGGCAAGTAACATACCGATGACAAAGGGAACAACGTATGTTGTTATGCGGTCTGACCGATAAAGATCTTCGTAGAATATGTAGGAGCCAATATGGGCATCCAGGTCCCGCTATTGGTTATTGACCGGAGACGTGTCTCGGTCATGTCTACATTGTTCTCGAACCGTAGGGTCCGCACGCTTAACGTTACGATGACAGTTATTATGAGTTTATGCGTTTTGATGTACCGAAGGAGTTCGGAGTCCCGGATGTGATCACGGACATGACGAGGAGTCTCGAAATGGTCGAGACGTAAAGAATGATATATTGGAAGCCTATGTTTGGACATCGGATGTGTTCCAGGTGAAATCAGGATTTTACCGGAATACCGGGAGGGTTACCGGAACCCCCCGGGAGCATAATGGGCCAACATGGGCCTTGGAGGAGAGGTGAGAGGGCTGCCCTCATGGGCTGCGCGCCTCCCCCCTTCCCCTAGTCCTATTAGGACTAGGAGAGGTGGCCGGCCCCCCTCTCTCTCTCTCCCCCTTGGAGAATCCTAGTCCAACTAGGATTGGGGGGGGGGAATCCTACTCCCAGAGGGAGTAGGACTCTCCTGGCGCGCCAGGCTTGGCCGGCCAGCCCCTCCCCCTTGGCTCCTTTATATACGGGGGCAGGGGGCACCCCATAGACACACAATTGATCATTGAGATCTTTCCTTAGCCGTGTGCGGTGCCCCCTTCCACCAAATTCCACCTCGGTCATATCGTTGCAGTGCTTAGGCGAAGCCCTGCGCCGGCAACACATCAAGATCGTCACCACGCCGTCGTGCTGACGGAACTCTTCCCCGACGCTTTGCTGGATCGGAGCCCGGGGATCGTCATCGAGCTGAACGTGTGCCAAGAACTCGGAGGTGCCGGAGTAACGGTGCTGTGATCGGTTGGATCGCGAGGAGAACGTACGACTACTTCCTCTATGTTGTGTCAACGCTTCCGCTTCGGTCTACGAGGGTACGTAGACAACACTCTCCCCTCTCGTTGCTATGCATCACCATGATCTTGCGTGTGCGTAGGAATTTTTTTGAAATTACTACGTTCCCCAACAGAAATAACAAATCCTAGTCAAAGAAAAGGATTTTTAAAGAGGATTGCTTCTACTGATTTTTTTTTTTGAAAAGGCCTCAATCCACAAATGAAAAACCAGCAAGGTTTTTGCTAAAACCAAATAAAATTTTTGGAGTGTCACACCAAGGCAGAGCTTGAGAGCTCACCGGAGTATCTGGAAGCTACACACGGTGACGAGGGGCGTCAGTGAGAGGGGGAGAAGAGGCCAGGGCTCACCGGCCATTGTTCGAGCTCGGGGATGAGCACGGGATGCATGGGAGGGCACTGAGTCGAGCACTGGGGCACTATGCTCCTTTTGCGCGGCGTGCGCGTGATCGCTGCAGTGTCTCCGGCGTTGGCGAGCGGCAACGAGGCTGCTGGGGAGGTGAAGCGTGGCTGGTGGCGCGGTGCGGCTGGCTGGGCGGTGCTGAGATGAGCACGAGCTCAACAAAGTCTTGGGCACCGCTCAGAGCGCGACGACTGCATGCCAGAGCCCATGTCCTCACGCGATCACCACGCGTATTGTGTCAACGTGATGCCAAACCTTGTCTACGCTATCGACCGTGGAGTGTTTCGGTTAGGATTGGAGTAAGCAAGCTACTAGGATGCGTGATTTGATCACAACACTTAATGAAAGTTTCTGGACAGAATGTTGTGGCCAACTTAGTGATCAAACCAAGAAGAGTTAGGAGCTGAGCTTTGGGGGTGTAGTGTTAGGTTACTAAGGTAGTGATGCTCAAGAAAATTTAGCTCCAAAAGCACAAGGAATAATGCACTTGTTATACAAACTGCATTTTCTGGCCAGAATGCAAATGATTTTCCCTAGCAAGATTGGGCCACATGACCACATGATATTTTTGCATAGGGTGATGAGGCAGTGTCCAAAGGGTATGTGTGAATTTTTTCAGAATTTTGTGGGCAAGAAACATCGGGGTTGCTTCGGAGTGAAGATGAAAATATTCCATTTTCAGGGTGAAAATGAATATTTCCCTTAGAAGAATTTTTTTCCAAAGCATTGTGATGATGAATGAGAGGTCAAGAGAGGTTGTGGGAGGTGAGAGGAGTCACTTGGGTGAAAATGAAAATAATTCCCAAGTGCTAAGTCCAAATGAATTAACTCAAAATCCCAAATAAAAGCAAATAGAGGCAAAGGAAACTCATGATGGCAAAAACCAGGGTGTCACAAACCTCCCACACTTAAGATGAATCTCGTCCTTGAGATTCGGTTGCTTGGGAAAACAATTCTGGATAAGATGCTCTAAAAATGTCCTCTCTTTCCCAGGTTGCTTCTTCCTTGGTGTGATGCTCCCATTGTACCTTATTAAATTTAATCACCTTACTGCGAGTGACTCTTTCCATTTCCTCCAATATTCGGAATGGTTTTTCCTCATAAGTGAAATCCATAGCAAGCTCTATCTCTGCCATATTAGTCCTTTTCTCGGGTGGCGAGATACACCTTCTCAACTATGAGACATGAAACACATGATCCACTGCTGACAATTCCGGTGGTAGGTCTAACAGGTAAGCTACTGTACCAACTTTGGACATAACTGGGAATGGCCTGATGTCTACTATGCAACCTTCTTCTTGTAGACGTTGTTGGGCCTCCAAGTGCAGAGGTTTGTAGGACAGTAGAAAATTTCCCTCAAGTGGATGAACTAAGGTTTATCAATCTGTGGGAGGCGTAGGTTGAAGATGGTCTCTCTCAAACAACCCTACAACCAAATAACAAAGAGTCTCTTGTGTCCCCAACACACCCAATACAATGGTAAATTGTATAGGTGCACTAGTTCGGTGAAGATATGGTGATACAAGTGTAATATGGATGGTAGATATAGGTTTTTATAATCTGAAAATATAAAAACAGCAAGGTACCTATTGATAAAAGTGAGCACAAACGGTATTGCAATGTGTTGAAACAAGGCCTAGGGTTCATACTTTCACTAGTGCAGTTCTCTCAACAATAATAACATAATTGGATCATATAACTATCCCTCATCATGCAACAAAGAGTCACTACAAAGTCACTAATAGCGGAGAACAAACGAAGAGATTATGGTAGGGTAAGAAACCACCTCAAAGTTATTCTTTCTGATCGATCTATTCAAGAGTCTGTAGTAAAATAACACGAAGCTATTCTTTCCGTTCAATCTATCATAGAGTTCGTCCTAGAATAACATCTTAAGACACAAATCAACAAAAACCCTAATGTCACCTAGATACTCCAATGTCACCTCAAGTATCCGTGGGTATGATTATAGGATATGCATCACACAATCTCAGATTCATCTATTCCACCAACACATAGAACTTCAATGAGTGCCCCAAAGTTTCTGCCGGAGAGTCAAGACGAAAACGTGTGCCAACCCCTATGCATAAGTTCACAAGGTCATTGAACCCGCAAGTTGATCACCAAAACATACATCAAGTAGATGATGTGAATATCCCATTGTCACCACAGATAAGCACATGCAAGACATACATCAAGTGTTCTCAAATCCATAAAGACTCAATCTGATAAGATAACTTCAAAGGGAAAACTCAATCCATTGCAAGAGAGTAGAGGGGGAGAAACATCATAAGATCCAACTATAATAGCAAAGCTCGCGATACATCAAGATCATGCCAAATCAAGAACACGAGAGAGAGAGAGAGAGAGATCAAACACATAGCTACTGGTACATACCCTCAGCCCCGAGGGTGAACTACTCCCTCCTCATCATAGAGAGCGCCAGGATGATGAAGATGGCCATCAGTGAGGGACCCCCCCCCCTCCGGCAGGGTGCCGGAATACGGTCCCGATTGGTTTTTGGTGGCTACAGAGGCTTGCGGCGGCGGAACTCTTGATCTAGGTTTCTTTTCGGGGGTTTCTATATTTATAAGGATTTTTGGCGTCGGGTGAGGGAGTTCTGGATTAGAGGGTCCTCGGACAGCCGGACTATATACCTTGGCCGGACAGTTGGACTATGAAGATACAAGATTGAAGACTTTGTCCCGTGTCCGGGTGGAACTCTCCTTTGCGTGGAAGGCAAGCTTGGCAATTCGGATATGTAGATCTCCTTCCTTGTAACCGATTCTGTGTAACCCTAGCCCCCTCCGGTGTCTATATAAACTGGAGGGTTTAGTCCGTAGGACAACAACAATCATAATCATAGGCTAGCTTCTAGGGTTTAGCCTCAACGATCTCGTGGTAGATCAACTCTTGTAATACTCATATCATCAAGATCAATCAAGCAGGAAGTAGGGTATTACCTTCATGGAGAGGGCCCAAACCTGGGTAAACATCGTGTCCCCCGCCTCCTGTTACCATTCGCCTTAGACGCACAGTTTGAGACCCCCTACCCGAGATCCGCCGGTTTTCACACCGACATTGGTGCTTTCATTGGGAGTTCCACTGTGCCATCACGACAAAGGCTTGATGGCTCCTTCGATCATCGGCAACGATGCGATCCAGGGTGAGGTTTTTCTCCCCAGAAAGATCTTCGTATTCAGTGGCTTCGTACTGCGGGCCAACTCGCTTAGCCATCTAGAGCAGATCGAAAGCTACGCCCCTGGCCATCAGGTCAGGTTTGGAAGCTTGAACTATACTGCCGACATCCATGGAGACTTGATCTTCGACGGATTCGAGCCCGTGTCAGGTGCGCTGCACAGTCACGATGAGCATGACTTAGCCCTGCCGTCGGACGGTGTTTGGGAGATCACACCTGTGGCCACTCCGACCCTCAATCCGGAGCATATCACGTTGTTTGAGGACGGGTGGATGGACCCTGCCATGGAGGTCGCACACTCAGCGGCGATAGAGTTGAATGCTGACTTCACCTCCTATGAGACCTGTGTTGTCAGACACTTGGATTCGTCCTCGGCCACGGGCTCCGAACTGCCTGCATCCGTGCCTATCAAATCTTATTGGACACCGATCATGGAGTTTTCCTCCGCGAATATCTTTCACCACTCGCCCTTGGGCGATGTGCTAAATTCATTAAGGTCTCTCTCCTTGTTAGGAGACCCTTGGCCGAACTATGTCCGACTCGAGTGGGAAGCGGACGATGAAGAAATTCATTCCCCACCCACCACCCACTTAATAGCCACTGTCGACGACTTAACCAACATGATCGATTTCGGCTCCGAAGACATCAACGGTATGGACGACGATGCAGAGAAGAACAGGAACCACCGCCCACAGGGCGCTGGACTGCCACCTCATCATATGATATATACATGGTGGACACCCCCAAAGAAAGCGATGGCAATAAGGCAACGAACGATAATCCCCCCGAGAAGCAATCTAAGCATCGGCGTCATCGGCGCCGCTCTAAGCCCCTCCATAGCAAAAGCAGCGATGCCGGCACAAGAGACAATAACACTGCGGATAGTGCCGAAGATGAAGACAATCCCCTCCAGCCAGGTTTCGAGCGGGAGGATGGGCAAGCTAGCCCTAAGGAACAGGCAGTAGACGGAGAATCAGAGGATGACAATTACATGTCCCTCTTCAAAGACGAGGTGAGCCTCGGCGACGAAGAATTTATCATGCCCGAGAATCAGAACGAACAAGAGCGCTTCAAGCGCCGGCTTATAGCCCCAGCAAAAAGCCTGAAGAAAAAGCAACAAGAGCTTCAAGCTGACCAAGATCTGCTAGCGGATAGATGGACCGAGGTCTTGGCGGCCGAGGAATTCGAACTCGAGCACGCAACCAAAAGTTACCCGAAGCGCATGTTGCTACTCCAACTCGAGGAGGAAGCATTAAAGCCTACACTGCCAGCGTATGATGCGGTTGACCGGCCACCTCGTGGCCGAGACAAAGCGGCATATCAGACCGAAGCCCAGACCACACCACGTCGCTAGTCAAACAAAAACACCAAGGCCTGGGGCAACATGCAGGACCTACGAGACATATTGGACAACAAAACATGACATAAAAGATCGATCTATGGATCACGGGGGCGCGCCCCAACACGTGACGACGACCGTCATGTCAGACATACTAAAAGTAAATCCAGTTGGGCCGAACACAGCATACAAGACTAGTATGAACCGCGTCGTGATATAGCCAGACAAAGAGGCGCCGCACACCCCCTATGCTTCACTGACGAAGTAATGGATCATGAATTCCTAGAAGGGTCTAAACCCGTGAGCATTGAATCATATGATGGTACTACAAACCCCGCAATATGGATAGAGGATTTCTTCCTCCACATTCACATGGCCCGCGGGAACGATCTACACGCCATCAAGTATCTCCCGCTAAAACTCAAAGGGCCGGCTCGGCATTGGCTGAATAGCTTGCCGGCAAACTCCATCGGAAGTTGGGAGAACCCGGCAGACGTATTCCGGGACAACTTCCAGGGCACTTATGTGCGACCACCGGATGCTGATGATTTAAGTCACATAATACAATAGCCCGGAGAGTCAGCCAGGAAATTCGGGACTCGATTCCTAACTGAAAAGAACCAAATTGTCGACTGTCCGGATGCCGAAGCCCTAGCGGCCTTTAAACATAACATCGGTGACGAGTGGCTAGCCCGACATCTCGGCCAAGAGAAGCCAAAATCCATGGCAGCCCTCACGACACTCATGACCCGCTTTTGCGCGGGCGAAGATAGCTGGTTAGCCCGTAGCAACAACACAGCAAGCAACCCTGGCACATCAGAGGCCAGAGATAGCAACGGCAAACCCCGACGCAACAAACACAAGCGCCGCAAAAATGGTGAAAACGTCGAAGATACGACAGTCAATGCCTGATTTAGTGGCTCTAAGTCCGGTCAGCGGAAAGGGCCACTCAAAAATGACAATTTGAGTCCGTCCAGTCTGGACCGCATACTCGACCGCCAATGCCAAATTCATGGCACCCCAGGAACACCAGCCAATCATACCAACAGAGAATGCTAGGTCTTCAAACAAGCCGGCAGGTCAGGCGCCAAAAACAAAGATAGGAGGTCTCAAAGCGATGATGGCGACGAGGTGCCTAGATCACCGAATACAGGAGGGCAAAAGAAATTTCCCCCGCAAATCCAAACGGTGGACGTGGTAAACGACACCCACATTCCCAACCCGGACCGGATGCGCACCCTTAGGGATGTCGACTTAACGGAACCAGTCGTCAAACAATATAAACTAGGGCCGATCACCTTCAACCGCACGGATCGTCCCGTTAACACTAATCAGGGCAATCCAGCCGCACTAGTCCTCGACCCAATAATTGACGGGTTCCACACACGAGTCCTTATGGACGGAGGCAGCAGTCTAAACCTGCTTTACCAGGAAACATTTCACAAGATGGGCATCGATCATTCGGTGATCAAGCCCACTAACGCAACCTTCAGAGGTATTATACCAGGCATGGAGGCCAGCTGTACAGGCTCCATCGCCCTTGAGGTAGTCTTCGAATCACCAGACAATTACCGTGCCGAACAGTTAATCTTCAACATCGTCCCCTTTCGGAGTGATTATCAGGCACTGCTCGGATGAACCGCATTCGCTCGATTCAACGTGGTGCCACATTACGCCTACCGTAAGCTCAAGATGCCCGGTCCACGCGGTGTCATCACGGTTAACGGCAAGGCCGAACTTTCCCTCGGCACCAAGGAGTATACTGCTGCTTTAACAGCAGAAGCAACGAGTGGCACCTTTCAATCGAACCTCTAGTCGACGGCCAGGCTCCCGGACACCGCCAAAGGACTCCAAACTACTTTGCGGCAGGATAGCCCGGCTCGTCCAGAGCTCAATTAAACACTCTGACGAAGGCCAGGACAGGCCACATACCGCAGCTCAACCGCTCTCCGGCACACAAACATTTCTTACATTTTCTTTGCAGGTTCACCTTTGCGCAGACCAGGGCTGGCGATATGGAAGCAGCTCAAACGCGCAGGGGAATCCTTAGATATTCCCCGTGATGACCATCCAACTATACTCTGGATCCGCACACGGCTCCTTCCCCCTGGTCTCAGCAGGTTCCACAGTCATATTTCTTTTTTTACTTGTACTCATACGCATCGACATACTATTCAAATACAACATATGGATTTATATGACGCTTATCTGCTGCTATTTCTTATTGAAATTCTTTTTTCAAGTGGCATCCGTACACCGTGATATGCCTTAAATATGCCAGGGGCTTCGTTTTACCCATAATACGGCAATAAAGTCCGAACACCTTCATGGAAGTTCGGCACCCCAAACTTATAGCATTATAGGCATCAGCTCCGAATCATGTCTTGGGTCAAATGTTGGGTTTGCCCGGCTCCCATCTTTTGCTGCCTTATGTTCCGCTATATCGGCTAAGGCGGCATAGGGAGAACTACTGCAATTGTGTCCCGGTTCTTCCGGACGAGCACCTCAGTAGAGAAAGCCGAAAACTGACTGCCATGATACAACGAGAGCTGGTCAGTTGTTCGATAGGTTGTAAAATCTTTAAGGATTTCTCCCGCATAATGCCATAACCAATGCAACGTGCGATGGATCAGTTTTTCTTCCGATCAGGTGCTTATAGAGCCCCTCGTGTAGTCTTCTGAACACCAGGGGCTGCGCCTAGCTTCCTTTTCTAAAGCTCCGATGGCTAAGTGAGAGTGATAAAGCTCTATAGTCCGATTGCCTGGTTCGTTGTGCTGAACACCTCCTTCAAAGGACCCAAAACTGGGATAAAGAGCGATCAGGTTTATCCCGAACACCCCCTTACTTCTTACGTGGGGGCAGAAGCCGATGACTGGCCAACTCTCAGGATTAATATATAAAACGGCCACACAGGAGGATACACTTTTATATAATAGGCAATAAATAATAGAAATGACCTTGTTCAACATTACAAAGGACAACATGATTGTATTCATGGAAACATAATGTCCTTGGTGCATTGCTCCGCCGCAAGGCAAGACCCTTTCAGGACACTTTCATAATATAATTCGGGCTTGCGGTGCTCCTTTCCCTCTGGCGGTCCCTCGGTCATCATCTTTTCAGCATCCATCTTCCCCCAGTGCACCTTTGCACGGGCGAAGGCCATTCATGCACCCTCTATACAGACCGACCTCTTGATGACGTCAAGTCGAGGGCAGGCACTCACAAGCCGCTTCACGAGCCCGAAGTAGCTTCTTGGAATCGGCTCGGCGGGCCATAGCCGGATAATCAAATCCTTCATGGCTAGTTCAACCGCCCTATGCAGTTCGATCAGCTGTTTCAGTTGATCGGCAAAAGGCACCGGATAATTCAGTGCCAGATACGGCGACCAAAATAGCTTATCCACAGTGTTCCTTTCTTCGGCTCGGTAGAATTGGGCGGCATCTGATATGCTGCGAGGCAGTTCCACAAATACCACTGGAGAAATCCGAACTCAAAATTAGAAACATGATTTTCTCCTCAAATACTTGCTTTACATGGAAAAAAGCCTTACCCGCCACGATCTTCCTCGCCTCTTGGATCTCCTGTAGGGCGCCTTGGGTTTCCCCCCTGGCATCGCGCGCGGCTTGATGAGCCCTGGTGAGTTCGGATTGTTTCTCCGTTAAACTCCGCTCCAAGGTCTCGCATTTCTTCACGGCCTCTTGAAGCTCTTGCTCAGCTTCAATAACCCTGGCCTCGTGCTTCTCACGAAGAGCCTGCTCTGCGGCTGCCTTTTCCTCAGCCTCGGCAACAGCCTTCCTCAGAGCCTCGACTTCGGTCATCGCCCCTGGCGCAAATCATGAAACATATTTTTTCATACTGGAAATTCGTACGCACGGAACACGAACAAGGCTTGCGCATACCTTGTTTATCTTCCAACTGCCTTTTCAACTGGCCAAGTTCTCCTTTGGCCTGCTCCAGACTTTGATTCAGTCTGGAGAGCTCCGTAGTATGAGAGGCAACAGCCGCTGCAGACGCCTGCTTATAAAATAAGAGAGATAGATGTCATCAAGTGAGTCTTCCTGCGAACATAAATTTGATCCTCTGTCCGGTTCTTTCTTTCACCGAACAGTGTATCAGGGGCTACTATCCTGTCACACCCTGATTTTCATGCCACAACACTTAAGCTAATAAATCATGATAAAATGTGGTTGGACAAACAAAAAACTTTTGAGTGTTTTGGACTTTGCTTGATTTCATTTTTGTGTGTTGTTTGCAAGTGCTCTAAAAATCAAATAAATGCTCCAACTCTTATACTCCTTCTCCTTGATCCAAAACCTTTTTCCCAATGATCATGCCATGTGTATAGAGCAATATAGTATTTTCTTACAAAAATAATTTGGCCAAAAAGTATTTTCAAAAATTACTTTTCCAAAAACCCCTGAGTTGAGGTCTGCACTGCAAGTACTTAACTAAGGGCAGTAAAAATATTTCCAAAAATATTTTTGACTCCTATTAGATATAGGTTACCCAGAAACCACAAAAATATAATTTTAAAAGTTATTTTCCTATTTTATTTAAAGGCTTTTTCTTAAGGCCAGAAATGGTCTTAAATAGGTTAAAATTATTTTAAAGCTTTAAAAATATTTGAGAAAAATTAGGGAGACTCAATGGACATATATTTTCCATATATATGAGTTTCAACATATGGTCATGATCAAAATATTGGACAAAACCTCCCAAAACCATTTCTGCTCATTTCAAGGATTTGAAATATTTCTACAGGAAATATTTTCATAAAAATCCAAGAAAATTCTAACATGTCACATATGACATTTTTTAGGATCTTGCCAAGTACCATGTCATGGAGAATAGTATAACCCCATGAAACCCTCTCAAAACCACTTATGTCCTTTTTCAAGTTTGAACATTTTTGCACTGTCAAACATGTCCAAATGCTCTAAAACTTGGTGCACATGCTCAAATGGTGTAATAATGCATCTAGACCAAATGGCATAAGTTGGAGAGAATGTTATCTTGATCAAAGTACCCCAAAACCCTCTCTGACCAGAATCAAATTTGAACAAGTTTGTACTGCCAACTTTCTCTCCTTGACCCCAACTTTTGTGGGCATGTTCACATGGCCAAATTAGGCCACTACACCAAGTGGTGCATCAAGGAGAATTGATTTGCATGACTAAATCTTGGTAAAGCCATTTATGCTAAATTCTAGGGTTTACCAAAGTTACATTGGCAACTTTGCCCAAATGAGCTCAAATTTGGTGGAACACCCTAATTATATGTATCATTTCACCCTGTAGAGTCTCATGGTAAATGTAAATCATCTACTTGCCCAAACCATTATCAAACAGCTTCTGACACTTTTCCAAAATGCCATTTTTGACCTCTTCCACTAATCTCCTCCAGCTCAACTTTTTACCACAGCTCCTACTAGTCCTCCTCTACCTCCAGTAATAATGGCTGCATTTCATCTCAATTATTTGGGGGTGAAACCCTCACTTTATCTCTCTGGACAGCCTCTTTCTCTCTCTCCTGTCCTACTGGCTCTCCAGGGCATCCAATGCCTCTCCACACTTCTTTACTACCCCCAAGCACTACCAGACATCAGTGGCCACGCCCACATTGCCAAAAAATGGCATGTCGGCCATTTGCACGCTCTGGAGCGCGCTACAGTGCGCTCCCGCACTGTAGCCGCCCCCTTCCAACCACCTCCGGCCACCTAGGGCCTCCCCCTCGTGTCCCTCGAGGTCACCTCGACGTCCACGACACGCAATGCTATCGGGCCCCTCCTCCCCTGCCCTCTATCTCCCTCCTCGAGCTCACCCCAGCGCGGCCTGGACCGCGTCCATGGTGCACCGGTGCCCCCCTATATAGAGCCTTCCCCCGAGCTCTTCCTCTCCTCTGCTGGACCCCCATCACTCTCGTGAACCTCCCGGACATGCCCAATCTCCCCCTTGTGCCCTCTTCCCACCTCCATGACCGGAGTGCCGCCGTCGTGCCCTCGGGCGTAGCCGAGCCATCGTTGCTTTCCCTCTCCCACTGACCCATCCCGAGGACTCCCACGACCCCAAGAAGCCTCTCCCACACACTAGGACCTCCTCCCCATGCCTGCCTCGCCGTGCCCATTGTCGCCGTCGCCGGTCTCCGCCATGGCCGACACTCCGCCCAAGTCTGGCGCTCCCCGCGTCCAGCGCAACCACCTCTGGGCGCGGCGTGGAACGGGGCATTCGCCCAGACCACCGGCCTGGCCTCGGGCGCAGCGGAGCGGCCGGAATCATCGCCGGTGCGCTCGTCGTCTGTCCCCTGCCTCTGCCCATCGGGAGGAAGAAGGAGGAGGCGGGAGAGAGAGAGAGAGTTGGTGCGGGACCCGCAGGTCAGCAGCGTCGGCAGAGGGCCCCGCCTATTTAAGTGGAGACGGCTCCTGCCTTTGCCGTCTCCCTCGCGCGAAGGCGTATACCAGCGAACCCGCCTTCGACGCGGCCCCCTGCGCGCGTGCGGCCGAGCCGCTGGGCCGGCCCAGTAGCGCCCTACTGCGAAGCCTCGCCCAGTGCGCGCTGCTACCGCCCAGATCCGGCCCATTTAGGTAAACCCTTTGTCTTTTTCTTTTTCAGTAAACTTCAAAAATTCATAGACAATTGAATTTAACTCCAAATTTGATGATTCAAATTTCTAGTAGTTTCTAAATTCATTTCCTATCACATGGTGCTATTTGCACATTTTTACAGAAATATTTCTTTCACAAATAATTATAGAATCCCATTTTTCGATTTCTATCTTAAACTTTAGAAAATCACAGAGAGCCCATTTTTTATCCAAATTCCATGGTTCAAATTCCTAGGTGTTCCTAAGTTCATAACTTAGTTTATGAACATTTTTATTAACACTTTATGTACCACATAAATTATTGAGCCATTTCTTCATATTTACCAACTTTGCAAATTCGTAGGAAATTCATTTGAACTCCAAATCCAGTGAAACCAATTCCTAGATGCTTCTAAAATCATCCTTTGTTAAATGGGTGCCTTTGATCATTTTCCAAAAATATTTTTCTGTACACTTCTTGCAATCCCATAAAACCCTTGATTCCATCATATCGAAATGTTTAGAAATATCCATTGATCCACTTCCAATGAAACCACTTTGGTCATTCCTCATATGACCAGGGGTATCCAATAAAAATCAACTTCATATTTTTAGAGCACTTTTATTTTCTGCCTTGTTGTGTTGCTTATTATGATTATTTCGACGTTAGTTGACGAAGTAGACGGAGTACTTGGAGAAGGACCAGAAGATCTCAAGACTCTCATAAACCAGGCAAGCAGCCCTTTGACCATGTCTATGAAACCCTTTTTATGCATGTCATATAGCACTTTATTGTTGTTGCAACGGAATCATGATGAGGTGGTAGCCACTTTGGTGGGTTGCCTCCGTTACTTCTTCATTGATACTTGCATTGTGCATGACCCTACCTCCTTATGAGGGTTATGCCGGTGGGAGTAGATAGGATGCTAAAGTAGTTGCTACGCAAAAAGGGACGGGAACATGCATAGTGATGGAGTCAAAGTATTTTCAAAGGACTTTTTGAAAACCCCGTCGGGTGCCACTTATGCCCGAGGGAGATGCTGTGTTGGGTAGCCACTTGATGACGAAGTGGTGTACCGAGGCAAGTGTGTGTGTTGTTTTCAAAAATGGATTGGTTTAAGTTGCGACCGTTATTCCAACCTTACATGCGCAACCACTCTACCCTTATATGGGAAAGGGCATTATTGATTACCTAGGCCGATACTACCTTGGAGCCCACATTACTAGTGACGGGAGAGTTGTTGGTGCGCTCTCTCGGGACGGGGTCGTGCCAGGTAGGGCGGCCAAGAACATTTTTATGGGGCACCGGACACACCATTGGTACCCCGTGCCAGTGGTATGTGATGAATATGGGAGCGAGGCTCCACAATTTTAAGTTGTGAAATGTTGGGCACGGGGGTTACTACCAATCGTGTGGACTCCATGTTAGTGTCATCTAGGGAAAGGTAGTGATCGGGTGCTTACCCCGGGTACTTGAGGTACCGCGGGTCATGGATGACACGGAAGTTCCCCGGATCTTGTGGGTAAAGTGTGCAACCTCTGCAGAGTGTAAAACTATTCGAATAGCCGTGTCCACGGTCAAGGACAGTTGGGTAACCGCTCTTGGGCTACGTCCACTTGTTTACAAACCAGTGTGTGTGGGAAGAACTACTTGGGTCAAGTCAAGGACTTGACATGATTGAGTTGGGTTGGTGCCCACTCTATTTATGTTGATATCTGTAACTTGTCCTCATGGTTACTTGAATTCTCCTGATGCACGTCTTACAAGTTGTTGAACATGTCATTGCACTCAAAACTAGCTTTCTGCAAAAAAATTACCTATATCATGCATTGCTGTATCTCGAACCAAAACATGGGTTGCTTGCGAGTACATTCAAAGTACTCATTGGCTTGCCACTGGTTATTTTATTGGCCAGGCATGAAAGAACATGATATGCAGAAGAATACTGTGGTGACGAACATGCGAGCTAGGACGCTTCCCAGTTAGAATGCCTGTAGGGTTAAGGCAGATGGCATGGGTCCAAGTTATCAACGAATATTTCTGCTGCAATGTTATACTCAAGCCTTGACCATAATGGTCCTACTTGTGTAATACGGTATGTATGGATGTAAGACTCTTGTTATTCAGCTTCTGTGTGTTCAGTGAGCATTGATCTCTGGGATCACTGTACACGTGCATTCGGTGATCACGACTTATGAGTCGAGGTCCCCACATATCCATACTATGACACTCTTCGAAATTTCATAAAACATACCTCAAAGCCTCTTATAAGGCTGATACAGGCTTCATTCTGTCCACTCTCAGCAGACTGAATCTTCTCAATCACCGCACCCATAAGGGCATGGTGTTCATCGACGATGGAGGCACTCTTCAGCGCCTCCAACAAGCGTCCGCCACCTCTGGTTGGACAGAGGTTGCGGGTGGAACAGGCACGCCCCCTCCAGCCGAGGGTGGCCGCCTGCTTGATTCTGGAGCCGTATTGGTCTCCAAAACTGCGTCCGGCTGGGGGCCGAATTCAAGATGCCCCCACCGTCGACTCCCATGGGATGCTTCTCCCCCATGTCTCCGTCCCCTGAAGTTTGACCTCCAGGCACCGCCTTCACGATCCCCCCCCCCTCCTTGGTCGGGGTCCTTCTGGGACGAAGCCTCAGTGTTATTTACATATCTAGGGGAAGGGGCCTTAGGGGGCGTCCCACTCTCCATAGCATCCGAGCTCAGCAAATCCTCTTATGAGGATTGTTCGGTGCGGGACCTCGCTGGACTACAAAAAATATGGCTCGGGTTAAAATATTATGCCATGATGAGTCTGGACGCATAAACGTGTTCGGATTTTATATACTCACGAGTTCACCAGGGGCTGGGCCCTGGGATCCCACGCCGGGCTGCTATCGGCGGCGGTAGTGGACTCTTCCAAAAGAGGAGTTTTTCCCTTTTAGGCGACTCGGCCTACAAGTGTATAGAGGCCGTCCTCTTCTTTCTTCCCCCCGCCAGGGATTCGTCCTCCTCCTCCTCCTCGTCCTTTTCGGAGGCAGAACGGGCATTGAAGCCTTCGGATATTGCGCCCGAAGTGCCGCGGCGACGAAGGCCGCCCCGGGTCCTTTTAGCCTCCTTCTCGACCTTCTTCTTCGGCGCCTTGTAAGGCGCCGGGACCAGCATCTTTGTCAGAAGTGGGCTGGTCGTTTCTTTGGGCAGCGGGACCGGACAGTGGATCCGCCCCGCCTTCTTCGTCCAGCCCTAGGAGAGTTGTGGAAAACGCATTAAGCATTTGCCTTGGGTTATGCAGATAAAACGTATAATAACTTACCGAGCTTGCAGGGCGAGACAGTTGGTACCCGTGGTCCTCGGCCGAGTCCGGCCATGATTTGCCGGACTTAAAAAGCACCTTCCAGATGTCTTTGTGCGAGGAGCCAAAGAGCTCTCGCAGGGTCTGGTGCTTGGCCAGATCGAATTCCCATAAATTGCAAGACCGGTGTTGACAAAGCAGGATCCGGTGAACTAACATCACCTGGACTACATTGACAAGTTTGATATTCTTGTCTTCCATATCCTTAATGCGCGTCTGGAGCACCGATAGTTCGTCGGACGAAGACCAGGTCAGGCCCTTCTTGGGCCAGGACGTAAGCCGCAGAGGGGCTCCAGGTCGGAACTCGGGAGCAGCGGCCCATTCCGTGCCGCAGGGCTCAGTGATGTAAAACCACTGTTGTTGCGACTCCTTGACAGAATCATTAAAGGTACCTGTTGGCCATGTGACATTGGGAATCTTGCTCACCATAGCACCCCCGCACTCGGCATGCTCGCCGCTCACTACCTTGGGCTTCACATTAAAGATCTTCTGCCATAAGACGAAGTGTGGCGATATGCGGATTAAAGCCTCACACACACCGATAAATGTCGAGATGTTGAGGAAGGAATTGGGGGATAGATCATGAAAATCGATCCCGTAATAATACATGATGCCGTGAACGAACTTGTGGAGGGGAAACCCTAGCCCGCGGAAAAAATGAGGGAGGAATACAACCCTCTCGTGGGGTTCTGGAGTAGGGACGATCTGTCCCACCATCGGGAGACGGTGGCCGATTTTCTTGGCCAGATACCCGGCCTCCCGAAGCTTTTTGATATCCTTCTCCCGGACGGTAGAGGCCATCCACTTGCCTCCTGCTCTGGTTCTGGACATTTTCAGGAGACCTTTGTGGGCGGAAAAGATGAACGCTCGGGCGCTGGAGCTCGAGCGAAGGGGAATGGATCAGGAAGAAGAAAGCGTGAGTGTGAAAGGGAGTCCTTATCCCCTTATAAAGGCAGCAGGGATTCTGCGCCTCCCCACTTGCCTGGTAAACTCGCTTATCCCCCAAGCACCGTGATTGATGGCGCGGTTGGGTTACCCACACCCATATTGATGAGAATCCCATAATAAGGGGACACGATCTCTGCTTCGACAAGACGTGGCAATAAAACCGCCTCGCAATATGTGCAGTAGCTGGTTGAGAAAAACGGTTCGAATAATGACCGGGCCGTGGCGTGATGTCACGCTATGAAATTTGTTAGCAGATTAGATTTGCGGGATATTATACTCTCTATGCTGGTTTGTGGAATTTGTTTTGCAGAGCCGGACACGACCCTTGTGTTAAAAGTCTTCTATGGAAGTATTCAGAGGAGGAACCCGCCTTGCAATGCCAAAGACGGTCTGCGCGCCGGACTCATCGTCATTGAAGCCTGGTTCAGGGGCTACTGAGGGAGTCCTGGGTTAGGGGGTCCTCGGACAGCCGGACTATATACCTTGGCCGGACTGTTGGACTATGAAGATACAAGATTGAAGACTTTGTCCCGTGTCCGGGTGGAACTCTCCTTTGCGTGGAAGGTAAGCTTGGCAATTCAGATATGTAGATCTCCTCCCTTGTAACCGACTCTGTGTAACCCTAGCCCCCTCCGGTGTCTATATAAATCGGAGGGTTTAGTCCGTAGGACAACAACAATCATAATCATAGGCTAGCTTCTAGGGTTTAGCCTCTACGATCTCGTAGTAGATCAACTCTTGTAATACTCATATCATCAAGATCAATCAAGTAGGAAGTAGGGTATTACCTCCATCGAGAGGGCCCGAACCTGGGTAAACATCGTGTCCCCTGCCTCCTGTTACCATCCGCCTTAGACGCACAATTCGGGACCCCCTACCCGAGATCCACCGGTTTTGACACCGACATAGGGAACAAATCAGGGGGGTCTCCAAGGCGGCCACGAGGTAGGGGGCGCGCCCAGGGGGTAGGGCGCGCCCCCCACCCTCGTGGGTGCCTCGGGACTCTTCTGGCCCATCTCCGATACTCCGTGGGCTTCTTCTGGTCCAAAAATGATCTCCGTGAAATTTCAGGTCAATTGGACTCCGTTTGGTTTTCCTTTTCTGCGATACTCAAAAAGAAGGAAAAAATAAAAACTGGCACTGGGCTCTAGGTTAATAGGTTAGTCCCAAAAATCATATAAAACAACATATAAATGCATATAAAACATCCTAGATGGATAATATAATAGCATGGAACAACCAAAAATTATAGATACGTTGGAGACGTATCAAGCATCCCCAAGCTTAATTCCTGCTCGTCCTCGAGTAGGTAAATGATAAAAACAGAATTTTGATGTGGAATGCTACCTAACATAATTTATCAATGTAATCTTCTTTGTTATGGCAAGAATGTTCAGATCCAAAAGATTCGAGACAAAGTTTTAATATTGACATAAAAATAGTAATACTTCAAGCATGCTAACCAAGCAATTATGTCTTATCAAAATAACATAGCCAAAGAAAGCTCACCCCTACAAAATCATATAGTTTGGCCATGCTTCATTTTCGTCACACAAAATGGTCCCATCATGCACAACCCCGATGACAAGCCAAGCAATTGTTTCATACTTAGCCTTTTCAAACTCTTTCAACTTTTACGCAATATATGAGCGCAAGCCATGGACATAGCACTATGGGTGGAATAGCATATGATGATGGAGGTTATGTGAGAAGACAAAAAAGGAGAAAGTCTCACATTGACGCGGGTAATCAACGGGCTATGGAGATACCCATCAGTTGATGTCAATGCGAGGAGTAGGGATTTCCATGCAACGGATGCACTAGAGCTATAAATATATGAAAGCTCAACAAAAGAAACTAAGTGGGTGTGCATCCAACTGGCTTGCTCACTAAGACCTAGGGAATTTTGAGGAAGCCCATCATTGGAATATACAAGCCAAGTTCTATAATGAAAAATTCCCACTAGTATATGAAAGTGACAAAATAAGAGACTCTCTATCATGAAGATCATGATGCTACTTTGAAGCACAAATGTGGAAAAAGGATAGTAACATTGCCCCTTCTCTCTTTTTTTGTTTGGGCTTCTTTGGCCTCTCTTTTTTCGTCCGGAGTCTCATCCCGACTTTTGGGGGGAATCATAGTCTCCATCATCCTTTCCTCACATGGTACAATGCTCTAATAATGAAAATCATCACACTTTTATTTACTTACAACTCAAGAATTATAACTCAATACTTAGAAAAAAATATGACTCTATGTGAATGCCTCCGGCGGTGTACCGGGATGTGCAATGAATCAAGAGTGACATGTATGAAAGAATTATGAAGGTGGCTTTGCCACAAATACGATGTCAACTACATGATCATGCAAAGCAATATGACAATGATGGAGCGTGTCATAATAAACAGAACGGTGGAAAGTTGCATGGCAATATATCTCGGAATGGCTATAGAAATGCCATAATAGGTAGGTATGGTGGCTTTTTTTAGGAAGATATAAGGAGGCTTATGGGTGATAGAGCGTATCATATCATGGGATTTGGATGCACCGGCGCAGTTTGTACCAACTCTCAAGGTGAGAAAGGGCAATGCACGGTACCGAAGAGGCTAGCAATGATGGAAGGGTGAGAGTGCGTATAATCCATGGACTCAACATTAGTCATAAAGAACTCACATACTTATTGCAAAAATCTACAAGTCATCAAAACTAAGCACTACGCGCATGCTCCTAGAGGGATATATTGGAAGGAAAATACCATCGCTCGTCCCCAACCGCCACTCATAAGGAAAGCAATCAAAGAACACCCCATGATTCAAATTTGTCACACAACGTTTACCATACGTGCATGCTACGGGACTTGCAAACCTCAACACAAGTATTTCTCAATTCCACAATTACCCAACTAGCATGACTCTAACATTACCACCTTTATATTTCAAAACAACTATCAAGTATCAAACTTATCATAGTATTTAATGCACTCTATATGAAAGTTTTTATTATACCCATCTTGGATGCCTATCATATTAGGACTATTTTTATAGCCAAAGCAAATTACCATGTTTTTCTAAAAGACTCTCAAAATAATATAAGTGAATCACTAGAGCTAACGACAAACTACTCTGAAAGATATAAGTGAAGATCAATGAGTAGTTGAATAATTATGTAACTATGTGAAGACTCTCTAACATTTAAAATTTTCAGATCTTGGTATTTTAAACAACAAGTAAAACAAAAGAAAATAAAATGACGCTCCAAGCAAAACACATATCATGTGGTGAATAAAAATATAGCTCAAGTAAAGTTGCCGATGAACGAAGACGAAAGAGGGGATGCCATCCGGGGCATCCCCAAGCTTAGGCTCTTGGTTGTCCTTGAATATTACCTTGGGGTGCCTTGGGCATCCCCAAGCTTAGGCTCTTGCCACTCCTTATTCCATAGTCCATCGAATCTTTACCCAAAACATGAAAACTTCACAACACAAAACTCAACAGAAAACTCGTGAGGTCCGTTAGTATAAGAAAATAAATCACCACTTAGGTACTGTTGTGAACGCATTCTAAATTCATATTGGTGTAATATCTACTGTATTCCAGCTTCTCTATGGTTCATACCCTACGATACTACTCATAGATTCATCAAAATAAGCAAACAACACAATGAAAACAGAATCTGTCAAAAACAGAACAGTCTGTAGTAATCTGTATCAAACATATACTTATGGAACTCCAAAAATTCTTAAATAAATTGGTGGACCTGAGAAATTTGTCTATTAATCATATTCAGAAAGAATCAACCTAAAATCACTCTCTAGTAAAATATGGTAGCTAATCTCGTGAGCGCAGAAGTTTCTGGTTTTTACAGCAAGATCGCAAAGACTTCACCCAAGTCTTCCCAAAGTTTCTACTTGGCATAAATACTAATTAAAACATAAAACCACATATAAACAGAGGCTAGATGAATTATTTATTACTAAACAGGATCAAAAAGCGAAGCACAAAAATAAAATTGGGTTGCCTCCCAACAAGCGCTATTGTTTAACGCCCCTAGCTAGGCATGATGATTTCAGTGATGCTCACATAAATATAAGAATTGAAACATAAACAGAGCATCATGAAGAATATGACTAGCACATTTAAGTCTAACCCACTTCCTATGCATAGGGATTTTGTGAGCAAACAACTGATGGGAACAATAATCAACTAGCATAGGAAGGCAAAAGAAGCATAACTTCAAAACTTTAAGCACATAGAGTGGAAACTTTATATTATTGCAATTCCTACAAGCATATGTTCCTCCCTTATAATAATTTTCAGTGGCATCATGAATGAATTAAACAATATAACCATCACATAAAGCATTCTTTTCATGATCCCCAAGTATATAAATTTTATTACTCTCCACATAAGGAAATTTCTTCTCATGAATAATAGTGGGAGCAAACTCAACAAAATAATTATCATGTGAGGCATAATCCAATTGAAAACTAAAATCATGATGAAAAGTTTCATGTTTATCATTATTCTTAATAGCATACAAGTCATCACAATAATCATCATAGATAGCAACTTTGTCCTCATAATCAATTGGAACCTCTTCTGAAATAGTGGATTCATCACTAAATAAAGTCATGACCTCTCCAAATCCACTTTCATAATTATCACAATAATATTCAAAATCCTCCAAAATAGTGGGACCATTACTTCCTAAAGTTGACACTCTTCCAAACCCACTTTCATCAACATAATCATCATAAATAGGAGGCATGCTTCCGTCATAATAAATATTCTCATCAAAACTTGGGGGACTAAACATATCATCTTCATCAAACATAGCATCCCCAAGCTTGTGGCTTTGCATATCATTAGCATCATGGGTATTCAAAGAATTCATACTAACAACATTGCAATCATGATCATCATTCACATATTTTATGCCAAGCATTCTATGTAATTCTTCTTCTAGTACTTGAGCACAATTTTCCTTCCCATCATTTTCACGGAAGACATTAAAAAGATGAAGCATATGAGGCAACCTTAATTCCATTTTTTGTAGTTTTCTTTTATATAATAAACTAGCGGTAAAACAAGAAACAAACAGATTCGATTGCAAGATCTAAAGATATACCTTCAAGCACTCACCTCCCCGGCAACGGCGCCAGAAATGAGCTTGATGTCTACTATGCAAACTTCTTGTAGACGTTGTTGGGCCTCCAAGTGTAGAGGTTTGTAGGATAGTAGCAAATTTCCCTCAAGTGGATGACCTAGGGTTTATCAATCCATGGGAGGCGTAGGTTGAAGATGGTCTCTCTCAAACAACCCTGCAACCAAATAACAAAGAGTCTCTTGTGTCCCCAACACACCCAATACAATGGTAAATTGTATAGGTGCACTAGTTCGGTGAAGAGATGGTGATACAAGTGTAATATGGATGGTAGATATAGGTTTTTGTAATCTGAAAATATAAAAACAGCAAGGTAACAATTGATAAAAGTGAGCACAAATGGTATTGCAATTCATTGAAACAAGGCCTAGGGTTCATACTTTCACTAGTGCATGTTCTCTCAACAATAATAACATAATTGGATCATATAACTATCCCTCAACATGCAACAAAGAGTCACTCCAAACTCACTAATAGCGGAGAACAAACAAAGAGATTATGGTAGGGTACGAAACCACCTCAAAGTTATTCTTTCTGGTCGATCTATTCAAGAGTCCGTAGTAAAATAACACGAAGCTATTCTTTCCGTTCGATCTATCATAGAGTTCGTACTATAATAACACCTTAAGACACAAATCAACCAAAACCCTAATGTCACCTAGATACTCCAATGTCACCTCAAGTATCCGTGGGTATGATTATACAATATGCATCACAAATCTCAGATTCATCTATTCAACCAACACATAGAACTTCAAAGAGTGCCCCAAATTTCTACAAGAGAGTCAAGACGAAAACGTGTGCCAACCCCTATGCATAAGTTCACAAGGTCAATGAACCCCCAAGTTGATCACCAAAACATACATCAAGTAGATCACGTGAATATCCCATTGTCACTACAAATAAGCACATGCAAGACATACATCAAATGTTCTCAAACCCTTAAAGACTCAATCCGATAAGATAACTTCAAAAGGAAGACTCAATCCATTAGAAGAGAGTAGAGGGGGAGAAACATCATAAGATCCAACTATAATAACAAAGCTCGCGATACATCAATATCGTGCCAAATCAAGAACACGAGAGAGAGAGAGAGAGAGAGAGAGAAAGAGAGAGAGAAAGAGATCAAACACATAGCTATTGGTACATACCCTCAGCTCCGAGGGTGAACTACTCCCTCCTCGTCATGGAGAGCGCCGGGATGATGAAGATGGCCACCGGTGAGGGATCCCCCGTCCTGCAGGGTGCCGGAACAAGGTCCCGATTGGTTTTTGGTGGCTACAGAGGCTTGCGGCGGTAGAACTCCCGATCTAGATTTCTTTTCAGGGGTTTCTATATTTATAAGGATTTTTGGCGTCAGGAACAAGTCAGGGGGGTCTCCAAGGCGGTCACGAGGTAGGGGGGCATGCCAGGGGGGTAGGGCGTGCCCCCACCCTCGTGGGTGCCTCGGGACTCTTCTAGCCTATCTCCGATACTCCGTGGGCTTCTTCTGGTCCAAAAATAACCTCCGTGAAATTTCAGGTCAATTGGACTCCGTTTGGTTTTCCTTTTCTACGATACTCAAAAACAAGGAAAAACAGAAACTGGCACTGGGCTATAGGTTAATAGGTTAGTCCCAAAAATCATATAAAATAGCATATAAATGCATATAAAACATCCTAGATGGATAATATAATAGCATGGAACAATCAATAATTATAGATACGTTGGAGACGTATCATGGGCCAATATATCTGGGTGCAAGCTTTCCTCGGGTCCGGAACCTCTTTACTCCTTTCATGGGTGTGACTCGGAGGTAAACATACTCTTCGGGTTCAAAACTGATCTATCGGTGCTTGGATTCATAGTAGCTCTTTTGTTGGGACTTGGCCACTTGCAGTCTATCCCGGATCTCTTTGACTTGTTTTTTAACCTCCATCATTAAGTCGGTTCCAAAAATGTGGCTATCTCCTATTTGAGACCAGTTTAGTGGAGTGCGGCACTTACGACCATATAGAGCTTCATAGGGTGACATCTTGAGGCTAGTCTAGAAACTGTTGTTGTAGGAGAACTCTGCATACGGTAGACAATCTTCCCACTTCTGCCTCTGGGCCAGAGCACATGGTCAAAGCATATCTTCGAGTATTTGATTTACTCGCTCAGTCTGCCCGTCTGTCTGAGGATGATAGGCTGTGCTGTACTTTAGTCCGGTCCCCAAAGCTTGATGGAGACGTGAATGCTGAGGTAAATAGGGAACCTCGGTCGGAAGTGATACTTCTTGGCACTCCATGTAAACTGACGATTCTGGACACATATAGCCATGCGAGTTGATCGGCTCGGTAGGTGGTCCAGATGGTAATGAAGTGAGCTACCTTTGTCAGCATGTCCACCACAACCCATACTGTATCATTGCCTTAGTGAGTCTTTGGCAGGCCTGTGATGAAATCCATGCAGACATCATCCCACTTCCATTGTGGAAAGGGTAACGGTTGGAGAAGTCCAGCGGGTTTCTGATGTTCCACCTTCACCTTGTTACATATGTCACAACAAGCGACAAGATAGGCAATATCCTTCTTCATTCCATCCCACCAAAATATTTGTCGAAGATCTTCGCACACCTTGGTACCTCCTGGGTGACTCGAGTATGAAGATTCATACGCTTCTACCAAGATCTTCCTTCTCAGGTCTGCTTGTTCAGGTATGCAAATCCGACCTCGAAATCTTAGTGTACCTTGCTCATCCTTTGAGAAATCCTGGGTCTTGCCTTCTTGCATACGCTTGACATGGTGTTGCAGGACGACATCATCCAGTTGGGCCATGCAGATTTCTTCTCGAGTGTAGGGGCGACTTCCAATATATTGGCGAGGTCAGCCTCAAGAATAACCAGGTTAAGCTGAGCGATCTCTTCTTGGAGTTTGGGAGGCAAGGACTCCATCAAGGCGTTCAGGTTGGCAGGCTTGCGACTGAGGGCATCGGCAACCACATTGGCCTTACCAGGGTGGTAATTTATTCCAAGATCATAATCCTTGACCAATTCGAGCCATCTTTGCTGTCGGAGATTCAAGTCCGGTTGGGTGAATATATACTTGAGACTCTTGTGGTCCGTAAATATCTGACATCTTTTGCCAATGAGGTAGTGCCTCCGAATCTTCAACGCATGCACAACTGCGGCCAATTCCAAATCATGGGTTGGGTAGTTCCCTTCATGGGGTCGTAGTTGTTTAGATGCGTAGGCTACAACCTTGCCATCTTGCATGAGCACACATCCAATACCTTCAAAGCTGCGATAGATGTCTGGTAGGGTCAACACAGGTGCTTATGTCAATCGGGTCTTCAACTCATTGAAACTCTTCTCACAATCCTCAGACCATACAAACTTCTAATCCTTCTTGAGGAGTTCTGTCATGGGCTTGGCAATCTTAGAGAAGCCATCAATGAATCAGCGGTAATATCCGGCCAATCCAAGAAAACTCCGGATCTCAGTCACTATCGTGGGTGCTATCCAATCAAGCACATCCTTCGCTTTGCTTGGATCCAGGGCTATGCCTTCTGCTGAAAGAACATGCCCCAAAAACTGATTTGCTTGATCCAAAATTCACATTTGCTGAATTTCCCATATAGATGATCGTCATGGAGTCTTTGCAAGACTGCTTTGAGATGTCCCTTGTGCTCTTCTTCACCTTTCAAGTATATGAGGATGTCATCAATGAGGACCACCACAAATTTATCCTAAAAGTCCATGAATACTTTATTCATCATGTGCATGAAGAAAGCAGGGGCATTGGTGAGGTCGTAAGACATGACCGTATATTCATAAAGACCATATCGAGTGATGAATGCAGTCTTAGGAATATCCTCCTTCTTGATTTGGAGTTGGTGATATCCGGTCCTCAAATCAATCTTGGAGAATACTTTTGCCCGACTGAGTTGGTCGAACAAATCATCAATCTGCGGAAGCAGGTATTTGTTCTTGATAGTGACATCATTTAACTGATGGTAATCCACACACATCTGAAGACTGTCGTCTTTCTTGTCCACGAAGATCGCGAGTGATCCCCATGGTGAAGAGCTTGGACGAATGTATCCTTTCTAAAGCATCTCATCAAGTTGTTTCTTTAATTCCACTAATTTGGATGAAGGCATCCGGTAATACTTCTTGTATAAAGGTGTGGTCCCAGGCACAAGGTCAATTGCAAATCATGCTCGCAGTATGGCGGAATTTCTGGTAGTTCCTCAGGAAATACATCCGGAAACTCACTGACCATAGGAATTAGATCCAACATTTCAGCTAGAGCTGCGAAGACCATTTCTTTCTTGGGCATGCTTCTTTGAGCAAAGAATTTTGTGGTTTGGCCTTCCTAGTTTGTCAATGTGACTTCTTTGGTTGCACAGTTGATGCATACTTGATGTTTGGTTAACCAGTTCATTCCCAAAATAATATCCAACTTGGCAGACTCGATGGTACCAAAGAAGCTGGGAACATGACTCCCTTGATGTCAATCTCCAAATTGCGACAGGCCAAATTGCTTTTGAGCAACGATCCCGGGTATTGTACCATCATACTCTTTTCCAAAATCGAGCAAGAAAACTTGTTTTCGGCTGCAAAACTCCGCGAAATAGAAGAATGGGAAGCCCCAGAGTCAAACAAAATTATTGCAGGTATGCTATTAACGAAAAACATACCAATGACAACTTCCGGGTTCTCTTGGGCTTCTTCTGCGGAGAGGTGATGAACTTGCCCTTGGATGTTCTTCTGGCCAGGGTATGGCCCCATGTGAGTAACTTGCAGCTTGGATGGAGCATTTGACTTTCCACTCTTAGGGCACTGTCTCGCGTAGTGTCCGGTTTGCCCACAAGTAAAACATGCAATTGCTACGCTAACAATCTTCACGTACCGGACTGGTCACAATATTCTTGACTTGGGTAGTGGTCTTGTTAACATTCTGCTGCCAATTGGGCTTAAACTCAACATGTGACTGTTACCAGGTACGAGCCTTCTGGAATATGGGTCCTTCCTTCTTAGGCTCGAACTTCCGCTTGCGGTCATCATGAGTGGGCCTACTGTCCTGAATAAGCTTGTGCTCCCTTTCTGCAATCAGGGCTTTATTTACCAGAGTCTGGAAATCCGGAAAATCAAGCATACTAGGAGTGCATCTGAGGTGATGATTCAATTCTCCAAGGAATTTTTCGATCTTTCTCTCTTTGGTGGCCACATCATACAGAGAATAGCGGGACAAATGATTGAACTTGTTAAAATACTAGGTGACGGATAAGTTACCTTGCGTGAGAGAGGAACTCACGCTGCTTGACTTTCATGATACCTGAAGGGATGTGATATTTGTGGAACTGATCCTTAAACTGATCCCATGTGATTTCTTCATCTGATGGCCACATAGTTTTAGTGTTGTCCCACCAAATAGCTGCGGTTCCTTCCAGATAATGAGTCGCAAATGGAACTTTATCATTTTCTTCAGTACGAGCAATGTCTAATTTCTTTTCAATGGTCCTTAGCCAGTCGTCAGCTTCTAGAGGGTCAGTGATACGTCTCTAATGTATCTATAATTTTTTATTGTTCCATGCTATTATATTATCAACCTTGGATGTTTTATAGTCATTTTATATCATTTTTTGGTAATAACCTATTGACATAGTGCCAAGTGCCAGTAGCTGTTTTCTGCATGTTTTTTACATCGCAGGAAATCAATACCAAACAGAATCCGAACGCAGCGAAACTTTTTGGAGATTTTTTTGGACTAGAAGACATCCAGTGGGCCAGAGAAGCGCCTGGGGTGCTCCGAGGGGAGCACAGCCCACCAGGGCGCGCCTGGAGGCCCAGGCGCGCCCTGGTGAGTTATGCCCACCTCGAGTGCCCCCGGACCGCCTCTTTGCTATATAAATACCCCAATATTACAGAAACGATGGGGTCTATTTCTACATAAATAGATCTTGTCTACATCATGTCATCGTTCTTATTGCATTACTCCGTTTCTCCATGAAATTAATACACTAGATAGCGGTCGATGTGTGGAGTAATAGTAGTAGATGCAGGTAGGAGTCGGTCTACTAATCTTGGATGTGATGCCCATATAATGATCAGTGCCTGGATATCGTCACGATTATTTAAAGTTCTATTAATTGACCAATAGTAATTTGTTTACCCACAGTTTGCTATTTTCTCGAGAGAAGCCACTAGTGAAACGTACGGCCCCTGGGTCTCTTCTTTAATATACTTGCCTTTGCGATCTATTTTCCTTTGCTTTTATTTTCATATCTATTAAACCAAAAACACAAAAATCCCTTTCTGCATTTTATTTTATTTGGCGTTCGATCTATCAATATTTACAACTCTCTCATGTCTGTTTGCCTATCTCTAGCGCCGTTGCCCGAAAGGGATTGACAACCCCTTCAACACGTCGGATTGCGAGTATTTGTTATTTGTGTGCAGGTGCTGTTTACTTAGTGTTTCTTGGTTCTCCTACTGGTTCGATAACCTTGGTCTCATCACTGAGGGAAATACCTACCGCCGTTGTGCTGCATCATCCCTTCCTCTTTGGGGAAATACCGACGTAGCTTCAAGCCGCATCAAAAGGAATTTCTGGCGCCGTTGCCGGGGAGGATCTTCAACATATACCAGGTTCCTAATCACAAATCTCATTTCCTAGCAATTTACATTATTTGCCATTTGCCTCTCGTTTTCCTCTCCCCCACTTCACAAAAATTTGCTGTTTTATTCGCCCTCTTTTTCGTTTGCCGTTTTCTCGTCAGATCTATCCTTTGCTTGCAATCACGAGTGATTTTGGTATGGCAGCAACAGATGATGGCCTGACTCCTAAGATTGGACGTACGGGCAATCTGGATGCTAAAACTTTTATCTTGGGGCAAGGGAATGCTATGGGAAAAGAACGTATCCAAGAATTTTTCAATTGTGTTGGAAATTTAAGTCTTGATGATGCTCCTATACTTAGAATTACTAGATCTTATGCGGATGCTATTTCAGCACTAGTTTTGAAACTTGAAAGTAAATTTATCCGTACTCATCCTACTTTGCAAAGATTGTTTTTGAGCTTCCCGTTATAAAGAATCCTGGAGCTAAAAAGTTAGCCACCCTTGTCCTTATGAATGAATTTGATTACATAATACGGGAAGCTAGGGAAATCTTCGATTTTTATGGTATGAATCATGAAAACCCATGATAGATGAAACTCTTTATAATAGTGATTATGCGCTAAGGCATTTTCTTGGGGATAATAAAATCTTTGATGAGAATCTTAAAAAGGAAGTCCCCGTTTTAGATATAATCCAACAAGTTTTCAATAATGTTAATAAACATCACTCTTGGATTGTTGCTGGAAATCAAAGGGGATATGATGAAAACCAACTTAGGAATGCTAAGGTTTCTATGGATAATATGTTTTATGTTATCTTTACAAAACCTCATGACAAGAACACCCCTAAGGAAATTAAGAACAAAGATGACAAAACTTAGATCCAATGAAATGGCAAGTTAAAACAATCTTTATGCCTAGCTGGGGGCGTGAAACTATAGCGCTTGTTGGGAGGCAACCCAATGGATAAAATTTATTTTTGCTTTTTGCTTTCTGTTCTTGGGTGTTTGCACAATTATGCTACTGTTATGATTGTGGTTTTTGTGTTTTTATTAATGTTTGTGCCAAGCAAAGCCTTTAGGATCTTCTTGGGTGATAGTTGTTTGATTGTAATGACCAAACCTCGAAGGATTTGAGTCTCTGTGCTTACCGTGCTAGTCCTTGGATCGAACTCGCTAGCACACATAGTATAGATGAATACCAGAATAGCAAGTGCATCATTTATTACAATGTATGATCCAGAATGTATAAAATAAAACAATCTGCATAGCACTTGGCTAGCTTTATTCAATAAAACAGCGGAAAAGTAGCAGAAAATAATGATGAGTCCCATCATAGCCCACTGGCGATGCTGAGTGTAGACTCGTGACCCTAATGGTACCTTACTCTTCGTCTGAATATCCTGCAACATGAGATATTCCAGCCATATAGGTCAATACTTTGAATGTAATGGCAAGTTAGACATGAGTAATAATAAAGCAGACCTACATGTATATCCATAGTATAACAAAAGGAAGGCTTGAGGGTTTATTTTTGCAGAAAGCTGATTTTGTCCTCATAACTACCTAATAGTCAAATTTTTATTTAGTTATTTTATTACTACAATTAAATACACAAGGTTGAGTTGGCAAAATCAACTCCAACCTACCCTTTATTAAGTTTTCCCACAAATATTATTAAGTGTCACATCTGTCAAGATCATCCAACGACTGTAATGGCATAGTGGATCAAATTTACCCATAACCAGGGGCACGGCTAATCATGATTAGTTTTAATACTCTCCAGAGTTTTGTACGCTTTACCCATTGGACCCAATCCGAAGATTGAGACAAAGTCTTTCGGAAGAGGTTCCCTTAACCACCTGACGGCCAAATCCCACCAACATATGTTACATCTGTCGACACAGTCTGGGCCAGGGTTCCAACAACTGATCAACTAAGCCAAAGCCCATATAGCCAGTGCCCGCAAATGGAAGCTACTAGTCACCAAGTCTGTCTGATCTTTTTGAATCCGGGCTGCATTCCACTTAGGGTGCACTCTCATGAGCGCATGGCCTTAGAAAAGGTGCAAGACCCCATGATGCCTTCCCTCAACACCAAGCAATACCACTTCCGCCCAGAGGTGAGTTAAATCCTGAGTAACTACTCAATTTCTTAAATATATAATCCTCACAAAAGCTCAATGAATACTCGAACCAATCCCCGTCTACATAGCATAGCAAACTACAACTATCACAATTTGCAACGACGGGAAGATAGCTCAACAGCATAGCCAAAAATATATAATACTCCTATACATGCATATATTCATAGTGTGATGTAACTACATGTATAGAAAACAATAGGTAAAGGATGATCAACATATAAATTGCCTTGGTTCTGGTTCAGAAAGTCACACTCCTGACAATAGTTCACGTCACAGTCCAGAAAATCTACACGTTTCACACCATCAACAAATTAATCATCGAAACTCCAATAAAACCAAAAATAAAACCAACAGCAAGAAAACCATTTTAAAATGCAAATAACAGCAGCATAAAATCTTGCACAAAACACCTAAATCGTTCTTATTGCATTACTTCGTTTCTCCATGAACTTAATACACTAGATGCATGCTAGATAGCGGTCGATGTGTGGAGTAATAGTAGTAGATGCAGGCAGGAGTCGGTCTACTAATCTTGGACATGATGCCTATATAATGATCATTGCTTGGATATCATCATGATTATTTAAAGTTCTATCAATTGCCTAACAGTAATTTGTTTACCCACGTTTGCTATTTTTCTCTAGAGAAGCCACTAGTGAAACCTACGGACCCTGGGTCTCTTCTTTAATATATTTGCCTTTGCGATTTATTTTCCTTTGCTTTTATTTTCAGATCTATTAAACCAAAAACAAAAAATACCTTGCTGCAATTTATTTTATTTGGCGTTTGATCTAAAAATATTTACAACTCTCTCACGTCCGTTTGCCTATCTCTGGTGCCGTTCCGAAAGGGATTGACAACCCCTTTAACACGTCGGGTTGCGAGTATTTGTTATTTGTGTGCAGGTGTTGTATACGTAGTGTTGCTTGGTTCTCCTACTGGTTTGATAACCTTGGTCTCATCACTGAGGGAAATACCTACCGCTGATGTGCTGCATCACCCCTTGCTCTTTGGTGAAATACCGACGTACTTCAAGCCGCATCAGCCAACAACTTGATTAAAATTGGGTGGCTTAGTCCTTTGAAAATCTGAGAGCTTGGAGTGATGGCCATTCAGATTTCCATTCTGTCCAACCGTAGCCTGAACACTTTTCAATAGTTCAAGAAGATCGTTATTTCTTCTTTCTTCGAACATGCACATGATCTGTTCAGTGGTTAGCGGATGTGACGGTGGAGGTGGTGGTTGTGGATACGGTTCGGGGGAATGCCCTGCCCGTCTTGCTGAGCGACAAACATGGACATCCTCACCAGTGTGACTGCTACTACCTCCATGCGTCATCATATTGTTTGTTTTTTCCAATATGAAGCAACCGAGATGAGCAACATCCATAAATGGGGAATAAAGGCAGGCAACAAAGCCCGAAAGAAAGCAACAAGAAACCAAGGCGAAAAAAATAATGGAGAAAGGTTCCGACATAATTATACATAGACTCATACATGACATGAAACATCATGGAAGGTACGACTACGCTCATACATGGAAAGAAACATCATGATAAGTACGACTACATCCGTACACCCAAGCATCATGACAACCTTGGATACTCTAACGATCTAGTGCTCTGCTGGTCCTCCTGGGTCCTCTCCTGAACCGGACTCGGATCCTGAACTGACGATGTTAATGGAAACCTCCGGGTTAAAGGAAACATGGTGACGCTGCCACGAGGGCTCTCCCTCAGGGGTGGGTGGGGGATGAGGCTGAAGCATAGGGGCTGCGGGAGTAGCGATAAGTGAAGCCCACTCAGCAGGAGCACTGTGTGGAGCCACGGTCGAGGTGCCCGAGCTACTCAAATGAGTAACCGGGGTAATTGGCGAGCTAGAAACTGGTGGAATATAGGGAGTAAATCCTATGGAAGGTGGAGCGCGACTGGACCTAGCTGTCGGATTTCGGGTTCCGGCAAAACCCTTGAAGTTCGAACACAGGGGTGCGCACGAAGATTTCCCCCTACCAAATCACGCCATCAGCCTCACCGCGATCTCGAAAGGCTAGCTAGACGAACTCGCAACACAAGAGACACAAGGTTTATACTGGTTCGGGCCACCGTTGTGGTGTAATACCCTACTCCAGTGTGGTGGTGGTGGATTGCCTCTTGGGCTGGTGATGAACAGTACAAGGGGAAGAACGGCCTCCGGAGGAGAGGTGTTCTTGTGCTCGGTGAATGTGTTTGGGTGAGGATGGCTCAAGATGAGATCCAGATGCCTCCTACTATGGTGGCTAGTCCTATTTATAGAGGCCCTGGTCCTCTACCCAAATATTGAGCAGGAAGGGAGCCAACAACAGCCAATTTGAAAGGGGACAGCTAGTACAAGCTGTCCTAACAAAAGTAGTCTTCACCTGCCAAAGGCTCTGGTGGTGACGCCGTCTTGGGCTCCATGGTGACATCCGTCCTGCCGTCCTGCTGGTCTTGGTCTCGTTGCGCCGATATGTAAACCTTTGCATGATGCCTCGGTACTCCTCGCCTGCGCTTGCCTCCTTAGCACCAAAGAGGAAACAAGGACACTACGCGCTGGCGCTCGCCTGGTCTTGGTCGTCATGGCTGACGTCGTAGGAACCTCGCGAGGTCTGCCTTGCCTTGATCTCTCCGCCCCTCGTGAGCTAGCCTGGTAAGGCTGCTCCTGAGGAGGTCTTGCGTCGTCCACCTCGCGAGGCTTGGCCCCTCGCGAGGGTATTGAATGCTTGTTGGTGAAGACGGTCCATACTGGGCCTCGGGTGGAGCCACGCCGCGGGCAGGCAAGTCTGGGGACCCCCGTTCCCAGAACACCGAAAGTAGCCCCCGGGCCCAAGGCGCGCTCGGACTTGGCTTCGGGGCGAAGCCAAAGGGCAAGTGCAGAGCACCGCGGGCCCCAACAGCATGCGGCCTTGGTCGACGCGTGGCGTCTGATTGGACGTGGGCATCCCCGGTTCCCCACGCAGCCTTGAAATCTGCCTGGCTAGGCGGCCATGGCATCCTACACAGTTATTTCCCCATTGTTGGCAATGCACTCCCCAACTTCCTCGCTTCCTCGTACCTCTGCTTCCTCTTCCAATCTGACTCGAGCTTAGCCTCTCAATCGCCATGGCGCCCAACCGGGCGGAGAAAGGGAAGAAGCCCTTGTCCTTAGCCAGCTCACCTCCGACCGCCGAGCCCGCCGTCGGCCAGTCGCGGGTGCTCAACCAGGAGGCCATGGATAAGGTCCTCCCCGCGCTTGCTACCAGCTTCAATGAATGGGGAGGGACGGTGGCCTGTCCTGCATCCCGAGCCTCCATTGATAGGATGGCCACCGAGGTCCAATTCTTCGTCGACGCCCTGTGGGCTGGCTTGGTTCCTCCCTGCTCCGCCTTCTTCAATGTCGTGCTTTCCCATTACTAGATCCATATGCCGCATCTTGATCCCCAATCTTTCACCCTTCTCGCCGTCTTCGCCTTCGTCTGTGAGGCCATGGTGGGAATTGCTCCTTCTGTGTCCCTTTTGTGCCATTTCTTCTTGCTGCACCTGACCGACCCCCAGCAGTGCTCGGGGTGCCTGAGCTTCCAAGACGTGGCGGCGACAGCCGGCTCAGGGATTGACTTTGGTCTCTTGCCATCTACGAGCGAGTTTCAGATGCAGTGGGTGTATGTTGATGTCAGAGTACTTAGCCCCCTACTCTCGCCTCCGTCGTCTCCTACCGTCCCCAGCTCCCGTCTCTCCTTCGTCTGGTTCCGGTTGAGGAGGCTGAAGGATCTTGGTGTGACCGCGCCTAAGGTGATGAAGGAGTTCCTCCGGTGCCATATCGCCCCACTCCAGCGCCATTCCCAGCCGATGCGGGCTCTGACCGGTGACCAGGATCGTATGAGGCTTCAGTAGTTGGGGCTTCCAGCCGAGGCACGAAGGACGATGCTCAAAGTCTTGGTCGGTGACCCCTTGCCGGGTGACTTGTCGTAGGGGTGTTGTTGCTTGCACAACTTCTCGAACAGGGTGGAGTTCGCGGGGTAGATGCCCTCCTTCGATGAATGGGGGATGCGTCCGGTCGGCCTTGTGGGGCCTCGTGAGAATCCCGTCACCATGGTTCCTCTCCTTGTCATCGGTGCCGAGCTTGCCCCAAGAGTGGATGCGGGGAGGCAAGCATCGTTGGAGACTGGAGGCGCGGGTGCTGAGGTGTCGATTCGGCCTGAGGCTCCCGAGGCGTCATCTGCGGGGATCTGTGATTCTCATCCTGAGGCAGCAGCTGAGGGGGTGATGCAGCCTGTTGCTCCTGAGGCCGAAACTCCTGAGGCCTCGACAGGTCATCACGAGGCGTAGCCCGACGGCTCTCTTCAGCCCGGTGCTCCCGAGCTCGTCTCCTTGGGTGCTTCACCAGCCGCGCACCGTGCCGGCCACCACGTACAACGCTTGGGCCAGTTCCGCGTGGAATTCGAGGCGCTCCGTAAGAGGAAGGGGTCTCCAAGCTGCAGCGGTAGCGTTGTCCGGCCGTTGAAGCATAGGAAGTACATCGCCATAGACGAGTAAGTACCTTATCTTCGTAATTTCCTCGAGTGCTGCTTCCCTTCCTGACGGTGGCTCTTCAGGATCCCTTCCGCCAAGGCCGTGGAGTCTCCCGAGAAGCAACCTCCTGTCGCCTCGTCTCCCCAACTAGCCTTGAGCGCCCCAAGCCTGCACGCCGCCCCTAGCGTGGGGCCAGCTGGAGAAGCAAGCCTGCCTGCAAGGCACTTCGAGCCCGTGCCCTTGCCGTCTCTCCTTCGCGGCCTTGCTTGGGGTGCGGCTAGCATGCCAAGGGCTCCTCCTCTGATGGTGGACAACGGCTGGATGGCTTCGATCCTGGGCTCTCATTCAAGCAGCAGGTCTTTGCCTATTCGGGTCCCTCGCAAAGTCCGGCCGGCGACCAGGGGGCCAGCCCCCAGCCTCCCGCTGAGAGGGGGTGAGCCGCTTCGGACCCCATTGGCAGCCCCCGCAGCGGAGGACGAGGTCGGTACCGTGTTTAAATTAGCGCACGAACGAAGTGTTGTCCGTCATGAGCTTTTTCAGGAGGCGATGGCCGCGATGAGCCGGCTCGGTGGAGAACTCGTGGACGTAGATGCACGCCTCGAAGCCGAGGGTCTTGGGCTGATGGAGGAGTGACATAAGCTGAAGGTGGCCATCAACCTCGGGCGCCACCAGCGCGATCTTGACAATGCGAAGGCCGAGGCGTCTCTCGCGACCTTGCGCAAGGCCTGCTTCTGAGCCTTGGAAGAAGCCTGGGAAGCCGACCGCCGCCGCGAGATCGCGGAGAAACGCGCGTGGGAGCTCCAGGCCCAGAGTGCCTCCTTGGAGCGGCAGGTGGAGGCACGCCAAGCCGCCCTTGCATCGATGAGGGGGACGCCTGCCGAGGAGGAAGAGATCCTGAAGCGCGAGGAAGCGCTAGCACTGGAAGCCATGGAGCGCAGCCTCAAGCTTGAACGGTTGGAGACGAGGGAGCGCCAAGTTGCTCTAGCAGAGGACGCTGTCAGCGCGCGCGAGGCTCGGGCCCAGGAGGATGTCGACCGCCGTGTTGCCGAGGCTCGCGTGGATCTTGTGGGCAGGCACAACCTGGAGCTATAGCTCGTAGCAGCCAAGGCTGCAGGCAGGACTGCTGCCCTCAAGTCCAGGCTCAATGAGGCGGATCGGCGCGAGGAGGCCGCCGCAGCTGCCTTGGTCTCGGCGCAGGCTGAGCTGGCCTCTGCCCGCGCCGAGCTGCTTCCTCTTCAGCAACGGTTCGTCAACGCCGGGTCCATCGCGTAGCAGAACAGGGAGGAAGTGCTTCAACGGTGGACGCTGGAGCGCGTGCACGCCCCCATGCTCGAGGGCCTCAGGAACAGGGCCAATGCGGCGCTGGGCCACATCTGTGATGAGAACGCCCCTCATCCCCATGCGAACAACTATGCCAGCCACCTCGGCTTCTTCACTGACGTGGTGACGCGCCTGGAGAATCGTTCCGAGAGAGCTCGCCAACTTGTTGAAGAGAGGAGCGGTGGCCTGCTTGGGCGAGCGTTCCCCCGCGTCTTCAGCCATCTCCAGAACACTTACCCCGACTTTGATTTTGACGCCGCCATTGCCCCAGTACCCGAGGCCATCCGAGGTGACCTGACGTGATGGGTGGAAGACAATGTGGATGCACTTGTCAGGGCCTTTACTTCTGATGACGATGCGGTGGTGGTCGCGGCGGACGAAGGTGACGTGGTCGACAACAGCGAGGGTGGCGCCGGTGACGGCGACGAGGACGCCAGCGGCGGTGACAGCGATGCCAGTGACGTGTCTGAGGACGACCCGGGGGACGACGTGAGCGACATGTCCGATTGAACGTGTGCTTCCCTATTGTTTATCCTGCATGCTAAAACTCGGGCAGGGCCCTGGAGGTTGTAAGAGCATTTTGGGAGGGGAAGCCCCTCATGTAAACAAATTGTTGTCCCTATCTCTTAAGTTGAATATATGTCTCCACGATCTCGTGAACCCTGCGGCGAGTTTGCTATTGTAATTTACCTTAGCCTGAGCAGGCCCCGAGCTGGCCTGTGGGGTCGCGAGTTCCTGAGGAGCCTATGAGGAGCTTGCCGATCCGCCCGAGGAGGCCTCGTGAGAGGCAAGCGCCAGTCAGGGTAGGGCATGCGTGCAACGCTCGCGTACCATGCCCAGCCCCGCTCACGAGAGTCTCGCGAGGACGAGGTAGCAGGTGCAAACTCTCAATCAAGGCCGGAACCAAGTTGCGAGAAATCGCACGACCGAGAAAAGGCACCCCCCGAGCACATCGACGAAAATTCAACTTCAACATAAATCCAAAGCCAGAAAGCAGGGCTACAGAAAAGTGGTTAAAAGAAAATGGCGCGTCCGGCGCCTAGTCTAGTCTTCTTGTCTTCTCACCAGCGTGGAGCTAAGTGCTGCCACTAGGATGTGGGAGGGATCCCCAGAGGCCCGAGGGCGGCACTCCTGAGACTCCGAGGCGTGTACAGCCCCACTCATTATTATGTGAGAGTGTCACGAGCGGAGACCTTCACAGGCGCGAGCCTTACTTCATATCGCCAGACGAGGGCCCCGCCTTGCGCCACCCTCGACCTCTGTTGGGGGCGACCGGAAACCAGGACGCCACCAAGGGGCAAAGGGGACGCCAGCGGCGCCCTCGGTGACCACGGGTCCTCTGCCGGGGGAAGGCTCTCCCGTGCCTCCCCGGCAGAGGGCCTACCACCGGGGGACTTCCTGCTCCGTGCGTCGCAAGGAGGGGCCTTGCTCCCGGCCCCTCTCCTGTAGCCCCCAGTGCGCTCCTCCTGGCGGAAGGGAAGCTGCCGAGCTGGGGCTGCCATCCGCTGCTGTGACCTGACCCTCCTGCGATCCATGGTTAGCGTAAGCTTTCTCGTGAGAAATTAGCTGTACTTTGTAGTTGTTGTCGCCGGCGCGGTTGGCGAGGCTCCTATAAGGTATCAGCATCTGGCGCCTCCTCCTCCCAGCCTGGCCCGAGGAACAAGCTAGGGTCGTCTTCCAGCGTGTACTCCTGGTCCACCATGCGGGGCACGTAGGCCTCCGAGGCCGCCGCCGCAACGACCTCGCCGTAGTGCCCCACGCTCCACATCGCCTGGCCCAGCGTGCCGACCTGAGGGTGGTAGGGCGGCATCCCGCCGGGGCCTTAGGTGGCAATGCTCGTACCCGCGCTTATTAGGGGTGGCGCGGGTGCGATTGGGCATCCAGTGCCGTTGGTCACGCCGGTGTTGATGAAGCCCAAGGGTGCGCCTGGGGGCACGCGGGCGCGGCGAGGCCTGCCATGCGGTCCATTCGCGGCCTGAGGTGCAGGAAGGGAGCAGAAGGGTGGTGCTCCCGAGGCCGTGGCGTCCAGGAGCTCGGCAACGCACTCCAGCAACACAACCTGGCCACTCTCCATTAACCGGCATCGCAGCAGTTCCCGAGCCACCGTGAGCGCGTCCCTCATGTTTTCTTGTTCTCGTCGGGTGTGTGGCGTCGTGTCCGCGGTGTGGTTCGAGGCCCTTGTGGCAGCCCGCACTTGTCGCAGAGTGAGGGCGGGCGGCGTGTGTCCGCGCCGCCCGTGCCCACAGCGTTTGGCGGGGCGCGTGCTGCCTGGGGCGCGGGGTTGAGGTCTTCTTGGGGAGGCGGTGCCGCCCGGGCTGGCCAAGCTGCCCAGTGGTTGGCGTTGGTCCTCGGGTCGCTCGACATTGGAACCACAGAGTGTCGGCGGATCGATTGGCAGAAGGAAAGCTCCGGCGCACCCCTACTTGGTGCGCCAAATGTCGGATTTCAGGTTCCGGCAAAACCCTTGAGTTTCAAACACTGGGGTGCGCACGAAGATTCCCCCTACCAAATCACGCCATCAGCCTCACCGCTATCTTGAAAGGATAGCTAGACGAACTCGCAACACAAGAGACACAAGGTTTATACTGGTTCGGGCCACCGTTGTGGTGTAATACCCTACTCCAGTGTGGTGGTGGATCCCCTCTTGGGCTGGTGATGAACAGTACAAGGGGAAGAACGACCTCCGGAGGATAGGTGTTCTTATGCTCGGTGAATGTGTTTGGGTGAGGATTTCTCAAGATGAGATCCAGATGCCTCCTACTATGGTGGCTAGTCCTATTTATAGAGGCCCTGGTCCTCTCCCCAAATATTGAGCGGGAAGGGAGCCAACAACGGCCAATTTGAAAGGGGACAACTAGTACAAGCTATCCTGACAAAAGTAGTGGCAGGCTCTGGTGGTGACGCCGCCTAGGGCTCCACGGTGACCTCCGTCCTGCCGTCTTGCTGGTCTTGGTCTCGTTGCACCGATATGGAAACCTTTGCCTGATGCCTCAGTACTCCTCTCCTGTGCTTGCCTACTTAGCAGCAAAGAGGAAACGAGGACACTGCGCGTGCTAGCACCCGCCTAGCGCCTGCCTGGCTTGGTTGTCATGGCTGACATTGTAGGAACCTCGCAAGGTCTGCCTTGCCTTGATCTCTCCGCCCCTCGCGAGCCAGCCTGGTAAGGCCGCTCCTGAGGAGGTCTTGCGTCGTCCGCCTCGCGAGGCTTGGCCCCTCGTGAGGGTCTTGAATGCTTGTTGGTGAAGATGGGCCATACTGGGCCTTGGGTGGAGCCACGCCGTGGGCCGCAGGCAGGCAAGTCTGGGGACCTCTGTTCCTAGAACGCCAACACTAGCGGCCACCAAAGTAGTGCGAGCACGAGTCAGCTCTCGGGCCAGCTCGTGAATCAGAAGATAGCTAGCAGTGATATAGCGGGAAAGGTGGCTAGCGGAACTCTCGGCTGCCGGATCAATAATAGGAAAGCGGACGCAGCCATCATCGTGTAGGGATGGGTAGTAGTAGAAACCTGGGTGGGTCTGCATTTGGATCTCGTTATAGTGTAACTCAACGAGAATCTCGAACGCAGCAAACTAAACAACCTGAGCGGGGGTAGAAGTGAAACCACTCCTAGAAGAACGGGTGTAAGAGCCAGATGCCTATATGCAGTGCAAGGTAACCACCGCGTGATACTTGTATACTGAGTCTGCTAGGCGTTCCCAGTACACCCGATACACCGGGTCACCACCGTGAGGGTAGAGGCGATGCCTGTCGGTGTCAAAACCAGCAGATCTCGGGTAGACGCTCCCGAACTGTGCGTCTAAGGATCGAAGGTAACAGGAGGCAGGGGACACAATGTTTACCCAGGTTCGGGCCCTCTTCATGGAGGTAATACCCTACTTCCTGGTTGATTGACTTTGATGAGTATAGGGGTTACAAGAGTTGATCTACCTCGAGATCGTAATGGCTAAACCCTAGATGTCTAGCCTGTATGTTTATGATTGCCTCTACGGACTAAACTCTCAGTTTTATATAGACACCGGAGGGGGTTAGGGTTGTACAGAGTCGGTTTATAGAGAAAGTAATCTTCATATCCGCACGCCAAGCTTGCCTTCCATGCCAAGGAGAGTTCCATCCGGACACGGGGGAAAGCTTTCCATCTTGTATCTTCATGGCCCATGAGTCCGGCCCATGTCGCATAGCCCGGACGCCCGAGGACCCCGTAATCCAGGACTCCCTCAGTAGCCCTTGAACCTGGCTTCAATGACGATGTATCCGGCGCACAGATTGTCTTTGGCACTGCAAGGCGGGTTCCTCCTCCGAACACTTGAAAGCTATATCCTGCTCTGTACAATGGGTTAATCTTCCATCCATAAAAGCATAACACTTAGAATATATCCATCGATGGCCCTCTCCGGTGGAGCACCACGTTTGGCCCTGTTATCATCTTGAACCGTTTTTGGGCCTCCCCACTTGCATTTCAACACGCAACTTCCACTGACACGTCTTGTCAAGGCAGAGATCATGTCCCCTCATTGCGGGATTCTCATTAAGACAAATTTGGGTAATCCACCCGTGCCGTTCGCATGACCCCTTGGGAATAGGCGAGTTTTAATGCTCGTGGGGGCGCTCTATATTCACTGTCTTTATAAGGGGATAAGAATCCACCTCTTCACCGATGCCTTCTTCCCCATTGATCCATCCGCCCTCGAGCTCCAGCGCCCAAGCTTCCATCTTTCTCCACCCCAAAAAGCACTCTAGCCATGTCCGGATCTGGAGCGCAAGGCAAGTGGATGGCTTCCTCCATTACGGAGGAGAACATCAAGGAGCTCCGGTAATCGGGGTATTTAGCCAAGGAAATCGCCCACCGACTTCCGGCCAAGAGGCAGATCGTCCCTACCCCAGAGACCAACGAGAGGGTAGTATTCATCCCACATTTCCTCCGCGGACTAGGGTTTTCCCTCCATCCTTTCATCCGTGGCCTCATGTTTTACTACGGGCTGGATTTCCATGATCTAGCCCTAAATTCCTTTCTCAATATTTCGGCATTCATCATTGTATGTGAGGCATTCCTCCGCATCCCTCCCCACTTCGGCCTATGGCTCAAGGTCTTCAATGTGAGGCCAAAAGTGGTGGATGGGCAACAAGCGGAGTGCGGCGGCGCCTGAAGGAAATATGCCCTAGAGGCAATAATAAAGTTATTATTTATTTCCTTATATCATGATAAATGTTTATTATTCATGCTAGAATTGTATTAACCGGAAACATAATACTTGTGTGAATACATAGGCAAACATATTGTCACTAGTATGCCTCTACTTGACTAGCTCGTTAATCAAAGATGGTTATGTTTCCTAACCATAGACATGTGTTGTCATTTGATTAAACGGGGTCACATCATTAGAAGAATGATGTGATTGACATGACCCATTCCATTAGCTTAGCACCCGATCGTTTAGTATGTTGCTATTGCTTTCTTCATGACTTATACATGTTCCTATGACTATGAGATTATGCAACTCCCGTTTGCCGGACGAACACTTTGTGTGCTACCAAACGTCACAACATAACTGGGTGATTATAAAGGAGCTATACAGGTGTCTCCGAAGGTACATGTTGGGTTGGCGTATTTCGAGATTAGGATTTGTCACTCCAATTGTCGGAGAGGTATCTCTGGGCCCTCTCGGTAATGCACATCACTTAAGCCTAGCAAGCAAATGCAACTAATGAGTTAGTTGCGAGATGATGTATTACGGAACGAGTAAAGAGACTTGCCGGTAACGAGATTGAACTAGGTATTGAGATACCGACGATCAAATCTCTGGCAAGTAACATACGATGACAAAGGGAACAACGTATGTTGTTATGCGGTCTGACCGATAAAGATCTTCGTAGAATATGTAGGAGCCAATATGAGCATCCAGGTTCCGCTATTGGTTATTGACCGGAGACGTGTCTCGGTCATGTCTACATTGTTCTCGAACCCGTAGGGTCCGCACGCTTAAGGTTTCGATGACAGTTATATTATGAGTTTATGAGTTTCGATGTACCGAAGGAGTTTGGAGTCCCGGATGTGATCACGGACATGACGAGGAGTCTCGAAATGGTCGAGACATAAATATTGATATATTGGACGACTATATTCGGACACCGGAAGTGTTCTGGGTGATTTCGGAGAAAAACGGAGTGCCGGAGGGTTACCGGAACCCCCCCGGGAGAAGTAATGGGCCTTATGGGCCTTAGTGGAGAGAGAGAGAGGGGCGGCTAGGGTGGGCCACGCGCCCCCTCCCCCTATGGTCCGAATTGGACTAGGAGAGGGGGGGCGCCCCCCTTTCCTTCTCCCTCTCCCCTTCCTTTCCCCCTCCTAGTAGGAGTAGGAAAGAGGGGAGTCCTACTCCTACTAGGAGGAGGACTCCTCCTCCTGGCGCGCCCTGCAAGGGCCGACCGGCCTCCCCCCTTGCTCCTTTATATACGGGGGCAGGGGGCACCTCTAGACACAACAATTGATCCTTGAGATCTCTTAGCCGTGTCTGGTGCCCCCCTCCACCATAATCCTCGATAATATTGTAGCGGTGCTTAGGCGAAGCCCTGCGACGGTAGAACATCAAGATCGTCACCACACCGTCGTGCTGACGAAACTCATCCCCGACACTTTGCTGGATCGGAGTCTGGGGATCGTCATCGAGCTGAATGTGTGCAAGAACTCGGAGGTGCCGTAGTTTCGGTGCTTAATCGGCCGGGCCGTGAAGACGTACGACTACATCAACCGCATTGTCATAACGCTTCCGCTTTCGGTCTACGAGGGTACGTAGACAACACTCTCCCCTCTTGTTGCTATGCATCACCATGATCTTGCGTGTGCGTAGGAATTTTTTTGAAATTACTATGTTCCCCAACAGTGGCATCCGAGCCAGGTTTTATGCGCTGATGTTATATGCACGAGTAGAACACAAGTGAGTTGTGGGCGATATAAGTCATACTGCTTACCAGCATGTCATACTTTGGTTCGGCGGTATTATTGGATGAAGCGGCCCGGACTGACATTACGCGTACGCTTACGCGAGACTGGTTCTACCGACATGCTTTGCACACAGGTGGCTGGCGGGTGTCAGTTTCTCCAACTTTAGTTGAACCGAGTGTGGCTACGCCCGGTCCTTGTGAAGGTTAAAACAGCACCAACTTGACAAACTATCGTTGTGGTTTTGATGCGTAGGTAAGAACGGTTCTTGCTAAGCCCGTAGCAGCCACGTAAAACTTGCAACAACAAAGTAGAGGATGTCTAACTTGTTTTTGCAGGGCATGTTGTGATGTGATATGGTCAAGACATGATGCTAAATTTTATTGTATGAGATGATCATGTTTTGTAACCGAGTTATCGGCAACTGGCAGGAGCCATATGGTTGTCGCTTTATTGTATGCAATGCAATCACCCTATAGTGCTTTACTTTATCACTAAGCGGTAGTGATAGTCGTAGAAGCATAAGTTTGGCGAGACGACAACGATGCTATGATGGAGATCAAGGTGTCGCACCGGTGACGATGGTGATCATAACGATGCTTCGGAGATGGAGATCGCAAGCACAAGATGATGATGACCATATCATATCACTTATATTGATTGCATGTGATGTTTATCTTTTATGCATCTTATCTTGCTTTGATTGACGGTAGCATTATAAGATGATCTCTCACTAAATTTCAAGATAAAACTGTTCTCCCTGAGTATGCACCGTTGCCAAAGTTCGTCGTGCCTAGACACCATGTGATGATCGGGTGTGATAAGCTCTACGTCCATCTACAACGGGTGAAAGCCAGTTTTGCACACGCAGAATACTTAGGTTAAACTTGACGAGCCTAGCATATGCAGATATGGCCTCGGAACACTGACATCGAAAGGTCGAGCGTGAATCATATAGTAGATATTATCAACATAGTGATGTTCACCATTGAAAATTACTCCATTTCACGTGATGATCGATTATGGTTTAGTTGATTTGGGTCACGTGATCACTTAGATGATTCGAGGGATGTCTATCTAAGTGGGAGTTCTTAAGTAATATGATTAATTGAACTTTAATTTATCATGAACTTAGTCCTGGTAGTATTAGCATATCTATGTTGTAGATCAATAGCTCGTGTTGTTGCTTCCCTATGTTATATATATGTTCCTAGAGAAAACTAAGTTGAAAAATGTTAGTAGCAATGATGCGGATTGGATCCGTGATCTGAGGTTTATCCTCATTGCTGCACAGAAGAATTATGTCCTTGATGCACTGCTAGGTGACAGACCTATTGCAGGAGCAGATGCAGACGTTATGAACGTTTGGCTAGCTCAATATGATGACTCCTTGATAGTTTAGTGCACCATGCATAACGGCTTAGAATCAGGACTTCAAAGACGTTTTGAAACGTCATGGACCATATGAGATGTTCCAGGAGTTGAAGTTAATATTTCAAGCAAATACCTGAGTTGAGAGATATGAAGTCTCCAACAAGTTCTATAGCTAAAAGATGGAGGAGAATAGCTCAAGCAGTGAGCATGTGCTCAGATTGTCTGGGTACTACAATCGCTTGAATCAAGTGGGAGTCAATCTTCTAGATAAAATAGTGATTGACAGAATTCTCTAGTCACCATCACCAAGTTAGTAGAACTTCGTGATGAACTATAATATGCAAGGGATAACAGAAACAATTCACAAGCTCTTCGTGATGCTGAAATCGACGAAGGTAGAAATCAAGAAAAACATCAAGTGTTGATGGTTGACAAGACCACTAGTTTCAAGAAAAGGGCAAAGGGAAGAAGGGGAACTTCAAGAAGAACGTCAAGCAAGTTGCTGCTCAAGTGAAGAAGCCCAAGTCTAGTCCTAAGCCTGAGACTAAGTGCTTCTACTGCAAAGGGACTGGTCACTGGAAGCGGAACTGCCCAAGTATTTGGCGGATAAGAAGGATGGAAAAGTGAACAAAGGTATATTGGATATACATGTTATTGATGTGTATTTTACTAGTGTTTATAGCAACCCCTCGGCATTTGATACTGGTTCAGTTGCTAAGAGTAGTAACTCGAAACGGGAGTTGCAGAATAAACAGAAACTAGTAAAAGGCGAGGTGACGATGTGTGTTGGAAGTAGTTCCAAGATTGATATGATCATCATCGCACACCCCCTATACTTTCGGGATTAGTGTTGAAACTAAATAAGTGTTATTTGGTGTTTGCATTGAGCATGAATATGATTTGATCATGTTTTTTGCAATACAGTTATTCATCTAAATTAGAGAATAATTGTTGTTCTATTTACATGAATAAAACCTTCTATGGTCATACACCCAATAAAATGGTTTGTTGGATCTCGATCATAGTGATACACATATTCATAATATTGAAGCCAAAAGATGCAAAGTTAATAATGATAGTGCAACTTATTTGTGGTACTGCCGTTTAGGTCATATTGGTGTAAAGCGCATGAAGAAACTCCATGCTGATGGGCTTTTGGAATCACTTGATTATGAATCACTTGATGCTTGCGAACCATGCCTCATGGGCAAGATGACTAAGACTCCGTTCTCCGAAACAATGGAGCGAGCGACTGACTTATTGGAAATAATACATACTGATGTATGCAATCCGATGAGTGTTGAGGCTCACGGCAAGTATCGTTATTTTTCTGACCTTCACAGATGATTTGAGCAGATACGGGTATATCTACTTGATGAAACATAAGTCTGAAACATTTGAAAAGTTCAAAGATTTTCAGAGTGAAGTGGAAAATCATTGTGACAAGAAAATAAAGTTTCTATGATCTGATCGCATTGACAAAATATTTGAGTTACAAGTTTGGTCCTCAATTAAAAGAATGTGGAATAGTTTCACAAATTCGTGCCACCTGGAACACCACAGCATAATGGTGTGTCCAAACGTCATAACTATACTTTATTGGATATAGTACAATCTATGATGTTTCTTACCGATTTACCACTATCGTTTTGGGGTCATGCATTAGAGACAGCTGCATTCACGTTAAAAAGGGGCACCATCTAAATCCGTTGAGACGACACAATATGAACTGTGGTTTGGCAAGAAACCAAAGTTGTCATTTCTTAAAGTTTGGGGTTGCGATACTTATGTGAAAAAGTTTCAACATGATAAGCTTGAACCCAAATCGGAGAAATGCGTCTTCATAGGATACCCGAAGGAGACAGTTGGGTACACCTTCTATCACAGATCCGAAGGCAAGACATTCGTTGCTGAGAATGGATACTTTCTAGAGAAGGAGTTTCTCTCGAAAGAAGTGAGTGGGAGGAAAGTAAAACTTGATAAGGTAATTGTACCTTCTCCCTTATTGGAAAGTTGTTCATCACAGAAATCTGTTCCTGTGACTACTACAACAATTAGTGAGGAAGCTAATGATGATGATCATGTAACTTCAGATCAAGTTACTACCGAACCTCGTAGGTAAACAAGAGTGAGATCCGCACCAAAGTGGTACGGTAATCCTATTCTGGAGGTCATGTTACTTGACTATGATGAACCTACGAACTATGAGGAAGCGATGATGAGCCCAGATTCCACGAAATGGCTTGAGGCCATGAAATCTGAGATAGGATCCATGTATTAAAACAAAGTATGGACTTTGGTGGAATTGCCCGATGATCAGCAGCCCATAGAAAATAAATGGATCTTCAAGGGGAAGACAGACGCTGATAGTAGTGTTACTATGTACAAAGCTAGACTTGTCGAAAAAGGTTTTTGACAAAGTTCAAGGTGTTGACTACGATGAGATTTTCTCACTCGTATCTATGCTTAAGTCTGTCCGAATCATGTTAGCAATTGCCGCATTTTATGAAATCTAGCAAATGGATAAACAAAACTGCATTCTTTAATGGATTTATTAAAGAAGAGTTGTATATGATGCAACCAGAAGGTTTTGTCAATCCTAAAGGTGCTAACAGAATGTGCAAGCTCCAGCGATCCATCTATGGACTGGTGCAAAGCATCTCGGAGTTGGAATATGCGCTTTGATGAGATGATCAAAGCATATAGTTTTATACAGACTTGCGGTGAAGCCTGCATTTACAAGAAAGTGAGTGGGAGCACTACAACATTTCTGATAAGTATATGTGAATGACATATTGTTGATCGGAAATAATGTAGAATTATTCTGCAAACCATAAAGGAGTGTTTGAAAGAAGTTTTCAAAGAAAGACCTCGGTGAAACTGCTTACATATTAAGCATCAAGATCTATAGAGATAGATCAAGACGCTTGATAAGTTTTTTTCAATGAGTACATACCTTGACAAGATTTTGAAGTAGTTCAAAATGGAACAGTCAAAGAAGAGTTCTTGGCTGTGTTACAAGGTGTGAAATTGAGTAAGACTCAAAGCCCGACTACAACAGAAGATAGAAAAAGAATGAAAGTCATTCCCTATGCCTCAGCCATAGGTTCTATAAAGTATGCCATGCTGTGTACCAGATCTATTGTATACCCTACACTGTGTTAAGCAAGGGAGTACAATAGTGATCTAAGAGTAGATCACTGGACAACGGTCAAAATTATCCTTAGTGGAATAAGGAAATATTTCTCGATTATGGAGGTGACAAAAGGTTCGTCGTAAAAAGTTACGTCGATGCAAGTTTTTACACAGATCTAGATGACTCTAAGTCTCGATCTAGATACATATTGAAAGTGGGAGCAATTAGCTAGATTAGCTCTGTGCAGAGCATTGTAGACATAGAATTCGCAAAATACTTACGGATCTGTATGTGACAGACCCGTTGACTAAAATTATCTCACAAGCAAAACATGATCACACCTTAGTACTCTTTGGGTGTTAATCACATAAGCGACGTGAACTAGATTACTGACTCTAGTAAACCCTTTGGGTGTAGGTCACATGACGATGTGAACTATGGGTGTTAATCACATGGTGATGTGAACTAGATTATTGACTAGTGCAAGTGGGAGACTAAAGGAAATATGCCCTAGAGGCAATAATAAAGTTATTATTTATTTCCTTATATCATGATAAATGTTTATTATTCATGCTAGAATTGTATTAACCGGAAACATAATACTTGTGTGAATACATAGACAAACATATTGTCACTAGTATGCCTCTACTTGACTAGCTCATTAATCAAAGATGGTTATGTTTCCTAACCATAGACATGTGTTGTCATTTGATTAAACGGGATCACATCATTAGAAGAATGATGTGATTGACATGACCCATTCCATTAGCTTAGCACCCGATCGTTTAGTATGTTGCTATTGCTTTCTTCATGACTTATACATGTTCCTATGACTGAGATTATGAAACTCCCGTTTGCCGGACGAACACTTTGTGTGCTACCAAACGTCACAACGTAACTGGGTGATTATAAAGGAGCTCTACAGGTGTCTCCAAAGGTACATGTTGGGTTGGCGTATTTCGAGATTAGGATTTTTCACTCCGATTGTCGGAGAGGTATCTCTGGGCCCTCTTGGTAATGCACATCACTTAAGCCTTGCAAGCAAATGCAACTAATGAGTTAGTTGCAAGATGATGTATTACGGAACGAGTAAAGAGACTTGACGGTAACGAGATTGAACTAGGTATTGAGATACTGAAGATCGAATCTCGGGCAAGTAACATAGCGATGACAAAGGGAACAACGTATGTTGTTATGCGGTCTAACCGATAAAGATCTTCGTAGAATATGTAGGAGCCAATATGAGCATCCAGGTTCCGCTATTGGTTATTGACCGGAGTAGTGTCTCTGTCATGTCTACATTATTCTCGAACCCGTAGGGTACGCACGCTTAAGGTTTCGATGATAGTTATATTATGAGTTTATGAGTTTTGATGTACCGAAGGAGTTCGGAGTCCCGGATGTGATCACGGACATGACGAGGAGTCTCGAAATGGTCGAGACATAAAGATTGATATATTGGACGACTATATTCGGACACCGGAAGTGTTCCGGGTGATTTCGGAGAAAAACGGAGTGCTGGAGGGTTACCGGAACCCCCCCCCCCCCCCCCGGGAGAAGTAATGGGCCTTACGGGCCTTAGTGGAGAGAGAGGGGCGGCCAGGGTGGGCCGCGCGCCCCCTCCCCCTCTGATCCGAATTAGACTAGGAGAGGGGGGCGGCGCCCCCCTTTCCTTCTCCCTCTCCCCCTTCCTTTCCCCCTCCTAGTAGGAGTAGGAAAGATGGGAGTCCTACTCCTACTAGGAGGAGGACTCCTCCTCCTGGCGCGCCCTGCAAGGGCCGGCTGGCCTCCCCCCTTGCTCCTTTATATACGGGGGCAGGGGGGCACCTCTAGACACAAGAATTGATCCTTGAGATCTCTTAGCCGTGTGTGGTGCCCCCCTCCACCATAATCCTCGATAATATTGTAGCGGTGCTTAGGCGAAGCCCTGCGACGGTAGAACAACAAGATCGTCACCACGCCGTCGTGCTGACGGAACTCATCCCCGACACTTTGCTGGATCAGAGTCCGGGGATCGTCATCGAGCTGAACGTGTGCAAGAACTCGGAGGTGTCGTAGTTTCGGTGCTTGATCGGTCGGGCCATGAAGACGTACGTCTACATCAACCGCGTTGTCATAACACTTCCGCTTTCAGTCTACGAGGGTACGTAGACAACACTCTCCCCTCTCGTTGCTATGCATCACCATGATCTTGCGTGTGTGTAGGATTTTTTTTTTGAAATTACTACGTTCCCCAACAGCGCCATGGTGAGCAAACTCCCCAACGTCACCTGGCCCAAAGGTACCTTCATGGAGACGGTGAAGGGATGGCAGTAGGAGTGGTTCTATGTCACGGAACCTCGTGACACCACATGGCTGCCGCCCCCGAGTTCATGTCCGGGCCTCCACTGCGGCTGACATCCTGGCTCAACAAGGGTCTGGACTAGGCGTCATCCGACGAGGTGACGACGCTACAAAATCGCATCAAAAGTATGGTGACAAAGAATACCAGCCTGGCCAGCATGATCCAGGTAATGCTCTTTCGCCGGATTCTTCTGTGCCAAAGCCGGACTCAGTACATGTGGGAGTTCGAACCGGCCGGCCCCCGGACCCTGCAGCGATTCTTTAGCACGAAGCACAAAGACATGTGGAAGCTGATGTTCAAGGCCCAAAAGACGTTGCCAAAAACGACCGAAGACCTCGGCCTCGACCGGACTCACGCGACGTCTCCCGTAAGTTTTATGACAATTTCATTTCTTGCAAATTCAAGGGGTATACTTAAGCTTTCCATTCTTCTCACAGGGTTGAACGAAGAAGGCGGAGCGAATTCACTGTCCGGTCCCGCTACCCAAAGACCCAACCATTCCTCTGTTAATGAGGATGCTGGTTCCGGCGCCATATCAGGCGCCGGAAAAGAAGGCCAAGAAGAAGGGCAAGGAGGCTAAAAGCAGCCTCCACCTAGAGGTGCTTCGGACGTAGTGTCCGAAGACACCGAGACTCACTCCTACCCCGACGAAGAAGAAGGGGAGGTGGAAGAGAACAACTCTCCCCTTAAAGGGGGAAGGAAGAAGAGGGGTCTTTCGTAGATCTAGAGGCAGAGGCGTCCAAGAAAGGGGGAATCTCCCTCACGGATGACCCCGAATCGGACGCCAATGAATGGCGCCCCAGGCTGAAGCCCCTGGGCGGATCGTAAGTACCCCCAAAGGCACTTATACTTTATACATCTATCCGGCTTTCTGACTTGTGATTTTAATATGCTGGATTTTGTGTTGCAGTCCGTCTCACACGCCCCCCAGCAATCCTCATCCTTTGGGAATTCGCTGGATTCAAACGGGATGGACAGCGGGTCGCCTTCACTGGCCTCCTCCCCCAACACTTCGGACATCGCCAAGGTGGTGTCCCGAAAGGCCCTTCTGGGCCAGGGAGAGGTGTGGGGAGCTGCCCAGGTGACGCCAGAGGATGATATCCCTACTACCGATAACATGGGGGAATCGACCCCCATGGAAACTGATGCTGGGGGCCATACCCAATTCGGCCCCAACCGAATATTATTCCAGAGACCCCCAAGGCTCCGGGATCAGGCGAGCAGCTCCCTTTGAAAGAAGGGGGTGCACAATTTCCATCGGAGACCTCTGTCAATCCAGAGGCGCCGGATATTCCGATGGAAGTACTTTAGAGTGCCATCATTATAGAAGAACATTGCACCCTTATGGATACGGTGGTCGAGAGGGTTCGGTCCACCAAAAGCGGATTGACCGAGGCCTATACTAGCCTTCTATGAGGCTTTGAGGTATGTAGTATAATACCTTTTAGCTATATAAGAAAAATATCTGAGTATAGATAGCAGCCCTTGAGACTCTGTTTGGTGTTCACAACGAAAGGCCGAATAGAGGATCGAATGACTCATACGGGGTGTTAACATACATATCTATTTGAACCGAACATGATGTGATGCAAGCATCGGCTACCCACACCACCGAAGCGTCTGAGCTGAGGCGGAAGTTAGCGGAAAAGCAAGGTATATTATACCGCAAATGCTTCCGAAAATAATACCAATAATAGCTTGCCAGCTTAATGAGTGTTATAACTTTGTTTGTAGTAGTCGCGCCTGAGGTTGAGACCCTCAAAAGCGCTCTGGCCGAGGCCAAGAAAGAGGCAGAGGAGGAACGAGCCGCCTGCCTAAAATATGAGTCAAGGGTGTCCAAAGTCCAGCAAGAGCTGAAGGATGCTATAAGCAAATGTGAGGCCTTGGAGCGCCAGGTCTCAGATCAAAAATACGAACTTGCTAAGGGCCTCCAGAATGCTCAGGAGGCCCAGACAGAAACCAAAAACGCCTGCCGGGAGATCCAGGAGGCGAAGAAAATTGCGGCTGGAAAGGCCTCTAATATGCAGAGCAGATTTGTGAGAAACTGTTCTGGTCGCAATACCTTGCGCCAGAGCATCCAGTGCCCCTCAGCGATCACTAAAACAGCTGATTGAACTGCATAGGATGGCCAAGCTGGCTATGAAGGATTTTATAATCCATCTATGGCCTGCCGTATCCATACCTAGCAGCTATTTCGGGCTCGTGAAGCGGCTGATCAAGGCCTGCCCCCGTCTTGACGCCATGAAGCGATTGGCCTGCATCGAAGGTGCGCGGATGGCCTTCGCCCGCATCAAGGTGCAATGTGCAAAGATGAATGCCGTCAAGCTTGCTACTGAGGAACCACCTGCAGGCAAGGAGCATCGTACACCGGAGGGGTATTTCGATGACGTCCCGGAAGGATCCCGTATAGTGGACGGGCAGTGCTCAAAGAACATCATATTTGAGTGAATGTATCTGTGTTGTCCGATCCTGTATTATGAAACAAAGCTTTATGTATCGTATATTCCCTATTCTGTTTTGAGATATCTCCTCCCGTCTGGCCGTTGTACGATATATGAGTGTTGGCCAGTCGTCGGCTTCAGCCCCCGCATAGGTAGTACGGGGGTGTTCTGGATAGCACCTGAACACACTTGACCCAGCAATGTGGTCCGTAAAGGAGGTGTTTAGTGCGGCGAACCAGGCAATCGGACTATGTGGCTTTCTCGCTCTCACTTTGGCCATAGGAGTTTTATAATAGGCATAGCCCCTAGTACTATTCGATTATCCGAATGTGGGTGCTGTGAGTGCCCAGCCGGTCTAAGGCCGGCCCATCGCATAATGCGGAAAAATCGCAAGAGATTTATACGTAGTCGCCGAATAGCTGACCAGCTCTCACCGCATCATGACAGTCAGTTTTTGGCTTTCTCCACTGAGGTGTTTGTCGGGATGAACCAGAAACACAATCGCAGTAGTTCTCCCTTTACTACCTTAGCCAAACGAGGGGAACGTAAGGTAGTAACCACAAGAGTCGGGCAACCCAACTATTGACCAAAGACATGATTCGAAGCCAATGCATATAATGCTATATTCGGGATGCTGAATTGTTACTAGAAAAGTGTTCGAACTTTTTTTCATTTGAGAAATCTGCGTAGCTCAATAGAGCCCCTAGCGATTTAAGATGTACCGAGGTACACATGACAATTAGACAGCTAGAACTGTTTCCATTGTAGTTTGATAGATACGTCAAAACGTATTGGTACAACTAGTGCAGTAAGCAACAAGGCTATTTTACATGCCGAGTACAAGGGAAAGCTGCATGCAGGTCCTGTGAACTGACTAGGTGATCTTTAAAGATCCTTTAGATACTCTATCGTGCTTCTACACTGCCTTTCTCCTTGGTGTATTGTCCTTCAAGAGGATCGGCACTTGGTGTTATCATAATAGTCTTAGAAAAGAGGCCTGGGCACCGTCGAAAAGGTGACGTGGGTTATAAGATAACTGAAAAAAAAGAAAAAAAAAGAAAGAAAAAATGCAGGCGTTCGACCGAGGTCTGGCCGTACTGTGTACTTTGTCTTTGTGATGCCTCCATCTTTGCCCATGGTATTTTTGGTGCGTAGATATGTATGCATGGCACATGGTCCGTAATTTGGTTGGAGATGAGATGGAGGCCGGATTGCTAATCGAGCCCTTGACGAGCCGAGGTGGCGCCCTGCGGTGTAGTCCGAACTCGTTTAAGTGTATCCGGGGGCTGAGCCGCTGATGTGATGTTTGGACTAACAAGGCCGCCCTGCACTTCTACCGCCAAGGCCGCGGTGTGCTCCTCAGTATGGAGGGAGCGTTCCATGTTTCCGTTGACTGTTATAACCCCGCATGGTCCGGGAATCTTGAGTTCGAGATATGCGTAGTGCAGGACTGCGTTGAAGCGGTCGAACACGGTTCGTCCGAGCAGTGCATGATAGCCACTGCGTAAGGGGAAGATGTCGAAGATTAAGTCTTTGCTTCGGAAGTTGTCCGACGAACCGAAGACGACTTCCAATGTGCTTGAGCCCATACAGCGGGCCTCTACACCTGGTATTACCCCTTTGAAGGTGGTTTTGGTGGGTTTGATACTTGACGGATCGATACCCGTCTGCGGACCGTGTCCTGATAGAGCAGGTTAAGGCTGCTGCCGCCGTCCATGAGGACTCGCGTGAGGTGGAATCCATCAATGATTGGGTCGAGGACTAGTGCGGCCAAACCTCCATGATAGATACTAGTTGGGTGGTCTCTACGATCAAAAGTGATCGGACAGGCTGACCATGGGTTGAATTTAGGGGCAACTGGCTGATACGTCTCCAATGTATCTATAATTTTTTATTGTTCCATGCTATTATATTATCAATCTAGGATGTTTTATATGCATTTATATGCTATTTTATATGATTTTTGGGACTAACATATTAACCTAGAGCCTAGTGCCAGTTTCTGTTTTTTTTCATCTGTTGGTGTACTAGAGTAGGGGTACCCTAGTATCCCGAACTTGTGCACGGGCAGCCACAGCACCCCGCGGCAAGGCCTGCCACGTGACCACCAAGGCCCTCTATGGTTCCTTTGGAGCCATTCAAGAACAAAGTATTTAAGCCAAGGAGACAAGTCCCCGGCAAGAGGAGCTTGCCGGGAAGACCGCTCGAGGCACAAGACCCCGACAAGAGGAGCTTGCCGGGAAGGCCAACCAGAGCATCTCGAAGAACTTGCCGCGATGTGCCACGCGTCCCGGCAGGACTCAGCGAGCGACAAGCTCCCGGACATGGCAAGACAACAGCCGCGGCAAGGCATTTGCCGCGGCAAGCAACCACTATGTACCCGCGCTCCAGCTCACCCACCTACGTGTCGCTCCGGGACCCTTCCAGGCGTACGTGGCGGGAGGCTGTGCAGCCAGGGGTACACTGTGGCATGCAGCGCTGACAAGATCGCCATCGTGGCAAGCGGTGGCGCCCCTGATGGTCCCTTTTCTGCACCGTCTGGGCGATGTAGATAGGCATTTAATGCCTTTGTCCCTGCCGTCAGGGTTAGGTATGATACACTATGTAGGTAGCTGTACCTACCACAGCATGTTTCCATTTTTGCCCTTACCTATGTTGCCACTTGTTGGAGACCCCTTGAACATATAAAAGGAGGCCCATGCACAACGTAGAGGGGGATCGGTCCCTGAAGAGCGATCTCGGAGAGGACAAACAGAAGTACGCTCGGTCTCGTTAGCTGCTTGAGTGTACTGTAGCACTCAGCGCTCCCGAGCAAGAACTCAATACAATCCACAAAGCAGCAGTAGGAGTGTTATCTCTCCGGAGAGCTCCGAAGCTGGGTAAAAAAAACCCGTGTGCTTCGCCTCGATCCGCTCTTCGCGCGACCTCCGCCCCCCGCCGAACCGAGAAGGGGCTCCGTCCCCATAGGTGATCGAGGAGCCAGAAAACCCCGGCATCTTTGGCGCGCCAGGTAGGGGGCATCGAGGTTGTGTGAACCCGATCCGGCGTTCACACGAGCTAAATCTACATCGACTTCATCGACATGCCGCCGAAGAAGAAGGCTTCGGAGGCGGCTGCGCCGTCCGCGTCGAATCCACCGCCGCCGGAGCAAATGGCCGGTGGGGAAGACACCGGCGGAAGAACGGGCGTCGACGAGGGTGCCCACGGTGCCACCAAGTCCAAGGACAAGGTTGCGTTGCCCGTCGGGGGCGTAGCCGGATCCCACGATGACCGGGCGTCCGTAGGCGCACCGCGCCCATCTCAAGAGGCGCAGGACCGACAGCGTCGTGGTACTCACGGTACCATACGCTCGCTGGACCCAAATCGAGCCGGCGGATCCCGGGATGCTCAAGGCCAACATGCACGCCAACGTGCTGGCGCGAGCGAGGCACGGTCGCCTGGACGAAATACTGCTCCTTCTAACATCGTTGGAAGTCCGAGCATATCCCGCTCCTCGCACCGTTCGCCACCGCTACCCGCCACTCCAGCAGAAGCTTTGGCACGAGCTCAACTGCTCCTAGACTTCCCTCCAACGCCAGACAAGATCGACAACTGGAGGGCCACCATTCAGAGTCTCATCGGCTTCGCCAACGGCGACACTCCACGGCCGGCGACCACATCGCAGTCGCGGCAGGCCAGCCAAGTGCGAGCCGATGGCGACAAAACCGGTGGGGGTGCAACCACCGTGCACTCTCTGCCCCAAAGGCCAAGGTCGCCGACTCGCCAGGTCCGTCACGACAGAGACTCCACTGCTTCATCGGATCCGCGAACTCGTCGCGATCAACGCCACGTTCTTCACGAACGGCAGCAAGAAGACGCTCGTACCCGCATCGAGCGCCGAAGAGAAACGCAGCGTCAATCAGACCGACGCGCTGGCCCCGCTGTCGACATGCAAGCGCCAGGGGAACCAGGCGACCTGCCGTACGCGGTAGGTTACCCTGCGTTTACTCGTGAGCTGCGGCAAGTCCAGTGGCCCAGCACGAAGAATTTCAAGCCAGACGTACCAGAGAAGTACGACGGCAGGCTGCATGCGTCGGAGTTCCTCAGCATCTACACCATCGTGGTGCAGGCTGCCGGGGGGCGAGACGACAAGATCCTTGCCAACTACTTCCCTCTGGTGCTCAAGCCCAACGTCAAGTCCTGGCTCATGCACTTGCCAGAAAACTCCATATCTTCCTGGGCAGACCTATGCCATCAGTTTGTCGGTGCCTTTACAGGCGGCCACAAACCTCATGGCCAGGAGAGTGATCTTCACCTGCTTGCCCAAAAGGAAGGAGAGCCCCTGCGCAAGTACATCCAGAGATTCAGCCAAGTGCAACGCAACATCCCAGACGTCCACCCTGCCGCGGTCATCAGTGCGTTCCACCAGAACGTGCGTAACGGCAGGATGCGGGAGGAGATGGCGATGTGCAAGATCAGAGACGTCAGTGAGCTGTATGCCCTGGCCGACAGATTTGCACGTGCTGAGGAAGGGAGGAAACTCCCCGGAGAAAATACAGGAACAGGAGGATCTGACAGCGATGATGCCGCCCCGGCAAGCAAAAACCGGCGGCGGAACAACAGGAAGAGGAAAGGCAAAGACGTGCTAGTTGTCGAGCAGTCCGGCAACGAAGGTGGCGCCAAGACAGCCAAGACTGGTAGCTCCGGCAAGGAGGTTGCCGCATGCGCCAACTGCCAGGCTGTGGCGGCCGCCGACAAGCAGGACGTCACCAACAAGCAGTACTGCAAGATTCACCGCACCAAAGGCCATGACCTCCAGAGCTGCAAGAAGGTCGAGCAGCTCGTTGAGCTGCAAAAGACCGAATACGAGCGACGCGACAAGGAGAAGGCCCAAGGAGGTGCTGGAGGATCCGGTACGAAGCGTACCGTCCGGGGAGGACGCCGCGGCAACGCCAAACAGCGGCAAGGCGACAGACCCCCCCGCGGCCGCGACAAGGATGAAGATGACGACGACGAAGAAGACATGGATGACGCTGAGACCAGCGAGCAGGAGTTCCAGAAAGCCACAGAAGTTTTGTGCGTTGACGGCGGTGCTTCTCTGCATACTTCACACCGCCAACTCAAGCAGTGGGTGCAGGAAGTCAATGCAGCAGAACCACCCGTTGAGTCACGCAAGCTTTTGAAATGGTCCAGCACGCCTATCATCTTTGATATTGAGGACCACCCTGATCGCACAACTGCTGTCGGGTGTTTGCCGATGTTGGTCTCACCAACTATCCGCAACCTCAAGGTCACTAAGATGCTAGTTGACGGCGGGGCCGGCTTGAACCTGATCTCCTCCGCTGTGCTCCGGAGACTCCAAGTACCTGACAGCGAGCTTGAAGAGACCAGCACGTTCCAAGGAATCAACCCGGGAAGGAGCAAGCCGAAGGGAAAGATCACGCTGCCGGTGACATTTGGCAGCGAGCTGAACTTCAGGACTGAGAGGATCACTTTCGACGTTGCCGATTTTCCATTGCCTTACAATGGAATTCTCGGCCGTCCAGCGCTCGCCAAGTTCATGGCGGCCTCTCACTACGCGTACAACATGCTGAAGATGCCAGGCCCGATAAGTGTCATCTCTGTACATGGCGACAAGAAAGACGCTCTTATCTGTGCCGACAAGATCTACCGGGAAGCAGCAGCCGCCGCAGATCGCGAGACACTTGCTGCTGAAGCTCCCGGGGGGAAGAAGAAGACCAAGTCCGGCAAGAGCTCTGATGCCCACTCCGGCAAGCGCACCTCTTCGGAGTGCTGCGCTACCGTCGAGGACGCACCATCGAGCTCCACCGGCAAGTGTAAGAAGACGATGGCAGCTCCGCTAGCGACCAAGAAGGTGTCCGCCAAGAAGGACGGCACTGGTGGTACCTTCACCATCAGTGCCACTCTCGACCCTAAATAGGAAAGCGCGCTCGTTGCTTTCCTGCGGGCGAATGTCGATGTGTTTGCGTGGCAACCGTCTGACATCCCCGGCGTTCCCAGGAAAGTAATCGAGCACCACCTTGCCGTCTGTCCTCATGCGTGGCCCGTCAAGCAGAGAGTTAGGAAACAAGCAGTGGAGCGCCAAGAATTCATCGCCGAAGAGATCAAGAAGTTGGAAGCAGCAGGCCTCGTCAGAGGAGTCCTCCATCCCACGTGGTTGGCCAATCCTGTAGTCGTGCGCAAGGCAAACAGGAAATGGAGACTTTGCATCGACTTCACCGATGTCAACAAAGCTTGTCCCAAAGACCCATTTCCCTTGCCGCGCATTGACCAGATTGTCGACTCCACAGCCGGATGCGACTTGCTTTCATTTCTTGACGCATACTCAGGATACCATCAGATCTTCATGGCAGAAGAGGATGAGGAGAAAACCGCGTTCATCACTCCATGTGGCACGTACTGTTTCGTACGAATGCCTTTCGGTTTGAAGAATGCTGGTTCAACATTCGCAAGGGTAGTCCATACTGCTTTTGAGCCGCAAATACACAGAAATGTGGAAGCCTACATGGATGACATAGTGGTCAAGAGCAGGGACAAAGCAACTCTGATTCAAGATCTAGAAGAGACTTTTTCGAATCTACGCAAGATCAGCCTCAAGCTCAACCCCGAGAAGTGCGTGTTTGGAGTCCCGTCCGGCAAGCTTCTCAAATTCTTCGTGTCTCAGAGGGGAATTGAAGCCAATCCCGAAAAGATCAAGGCCATTGAGCAGATTGAAGCACCGAAGCGCGTCAAGGATGTACGAAAACTTGCCGGCTGCGTGGCGGCTCTCAGCAGGTTTATCTCTAAGTCTGCTGAGCGCGCCCTAGCATTTTTCAAGATCTTGAAAAAGGCAGGTCCAATGAAATGGACCCCGGAAGCAGAGGCTGCGCTGCAGGACTTGAAGAGATGCCTGTCCTCCACTCCAATACTTGTCGCACCTAAACCACAAGAGAAGTTGCTGCTATATCTGGCGGCAACCAATCAAGTGGTTAGTGCTGCGTTAGTAGCGGAAAGAGAGGCAGATGATGAGCCAGCGACCGTGGCAAGCACAACCAGCGACAAGCAGGGGGCTTCCCCGACGAGCTCTGGTCCCGACGAAGATGGATCTGCGCAGATGTGCGAAGGGATACAAAAGAAGAAAATGGTGCAGCGCCCAGTCTACTTTGTCAGTTCCCTTCTACAGGGGGCTAGGTCAAGGTACTCTGGTGTGCAGAAGTTGCTTTTCGGCCTTCTTATGGCCTCGAGAAAGCTGCGCCATTACTTCCAAGCACATGAGATCACAGTTGTCACTCGCTTTCCGCTGAAGAGGATACTGCAGAATCCAGAAGCAACAGGCAGGATTGTTGAGTGGGCACTGGAACTGTCAAGCTTTGGCCTCAAGTTTGAGAGCACTTCAACTATTCAGAGCAGAGCATCGGCAGAATTCATAGCAGAGTGGACGCCAACACCAGACGAAGAAATTCCAGAGACGAGCATCCCCGTCAAGGAAGCAAACAAAGAGTGGCTGATGTACTTTGATGGTGCCTTCTTGCTGCAAGGCGCCGGTGCTGGCGTGCTGCTTGTCGCACCCACCGGAGAGCACCTCAAGTACGTAGTCCAGATGCACTTTCCCAAGGAGCAAGCAACAAAACAATACTGCAGAGTATGAAGGATTGCTCGCCGGTCTCAGGATCGCGGCAGACCTTGGGATCAAGCAACTCATTGTCAGGGGTGACTCACAGCTTGTCGTCCGCCAAGTGAACAAGAATTATCAGAGTCCGTTGATGGAAGCTTACGTTGATGAAGTGAGGAAGCTGGAAGAGCGCTTTGTCGGGCTACAGATGGAACATGTTCCAAGAGCTCAAAACGACATCGCTGACGGCCTGTCAAAGTGCGCGGCACTTAAGTTACCTGTGGAACCAGGGATCTTTGTGCTCAAGCTGACTCAACCATCCGTGACGCCATCAACTGGACAGAGCAAGAAGAGGAAGTTGATTTCTGGTGACTATCTTCCGGCAGAGCTTCCCGAAGCCGCCGCCAAGAAGGTCCCCAAGATCAACGCCAAGAGTGCTGAGGAGCAGTCTGCTCCGACAAGCCCCAGGGTTTGTTTCGTTGAAGCAGACGCTCCCGACAAGTTTCGCTCCGGCAAGCTTGCCGGGGATCATCAAGCTCCGGCTGAACGCAGGTTCTCGCCGTAGCAGCAGATGTTCCCGCAGCAGCAGATATGCCTTTAGTCCTTGTTGTCGAGCCACAGGCTCCAGCATGGGCACAACAGATCGTCCGTTTCCTCCAGTCAGGAGAACTTCCCGAAGAGCCAGAAGAAGCGGAAAGAGTAGCCCGACAGTCTAGTATGTACCAGTTCGTTGACAACGCACTGTACAGAAGAAGACTCAACGGAGTGAAATTGAAGTGTATTCCCCGGGAAGATGGACAGAGGCTGTTGGCAGAGATACATGGAGGCATTTGTGGTCACCACATTGGCGCAAGAGCGCTTGCCGGCAAAGCTTTCCGGCAAGGCTTCTTTTGGCCGACGGCCCTCCAGGATGCAACTGCACAAGTAACCAAGTGTGAAGCGTGCCAGTTCCATTCCAAGCAGATACACCAGCCAGCTCAAGCTCTCCAGACGATCCCTTTATCCTGGCCATTTTCGGTCTGGGGGCTCGACATCCTCGGCCCCTTCCCCCGAGCAGTCGGGGGCTTTGAGTACTTGTATGTCGCAATCGACAAGTTCACAAAGTGGCCGGAAGTGGAACCAGTGAGGAAGGTGACAGCACAGTCAGCAGTCAAGTTCTTCAGGTCGATTGTTTGCTGCTTTGGAATCCCTAACAGGATCATCACCGACAACGGTACGCAATTCACGAGTCGCACCTTCATGCACTATGTCCAAGACCTTGGCGCCAAGGTCTGCTTCGCTTCTGTTGCTCACCCCAGGAGCAACGGTCAAGCAGAGAGGGCAAATGCTGAAGTGCTGCGTGGACTCAAGACCCGGACTTTCGACAGGCTGCACAAGTGCGGAAGAAACTGGATCGAGGAGCTGCCGGTGGTTCTTTGGTCGATCAGGACGACGCCAAATCGAGCCACTGGCCAGACACCTTTCGCTCTAGTCTATGGAGCAGAGGCAGTTATCCCCACGGAACTCGTATACGGGTCACCTCGAGTGCTCGCTTATGACGAGCTTGAGCAAGAGCAGCTGCGACAAGATGACGCGCTGCTCCTTGAGGAAGACCGTCTTCAGGCTGCTGTACGAGCTGCTCGATACCAGCAAGCTTTGCACCGCTACCATAGCCGCAAAGTTAAAGCCAGAAGTCTCGAGGAAGGCGACCTTGTTCTTCGGCGCGTTCATTCCGCCAAGAATTCCTACAAGTTGACGCCGAAGTGGGAAGGCTCTTACCGGGTGAAACGAGTCACTAGGCCTGGCGCTGTCCGCCTTGAGACCGAGGATGGATTTCCGGTGAGCAACTCCTGGAAGATCGAGCATCTTCGTAAGTTTTACCCGTAAGGCGCGGTTGTCGGACCCTGCCCGGCAACCACCATTTTGTACAAGTCTTGCCGCTGTTGCATGTAATCCTTTGTACAAAGCCAGGCGCAAACCCTGTGCATAAATAAAACTCACGTTCTCCGCACACCTTGTCAATTTCATGCCTTTCTGCATGAATTATCTGACACTTTGTGCAGCAAGCACCCTCGGTAAGCAATAACGAGCCATAAGGCTCCATATCATTATTTTATCTACTTTCTTTCTTTTATCTTTCAAGGAAATTAAGGATCCTTCGCCCACAAGTTGACCGGGGGGAAGGGGAAGATAATGGTATGGACCCGGCATCGTTCAGGAAAAATTTCGCCTTGCCGGGAAGCAAATGACAGAAAAGCTAAGTGCCAAAGTTTGAGCAATCAGATTTTTTTAAACTTTAAGTTATTTTCCTTGAACGACCATGCTTTGTATGGAAAACCTGTGCGCGGAGGAACCAGCTCGTGGCTAGTTGCGCCCTTACTTTGTTTCGAGTTCGCTCAACAGTTTAAGTGTGCTGCGACTAGAGTCGCGCCCTTACTTTGTTTCAAGTTCACTCAGCAACTTAAGCGAGCTGCGACTAGTCACGACAAGGTTTCTTGTCGGTAACGGCACCGCCAGCAGGCTGCTGACGTCCCGCACTCAGCGCTCGCGGCAAAGGTGCCTACGCCGGCAAGTTCCCTAAAAGCGTAGGGCAAAAACATACAAAGGAAGGAATCGAGTAAAGGGAATAGCGTTGCAATCATGACCTGAAACAGAGTTATATTACAAGATAGTTTGTCGCGGCTCTAATAGACTGTTTTCATAACATGACCAGCGACGACAAGAAAAGAAGAAAATAGGCGGCCTAGTCCGCGCGGTCGCCCTCAACCCTCTTGATCCCGCTCACGTTGTCCACAATGGGTGCGACGAGGGTCTCGAGCTCCTCCAGATCAGCTTCCGGCGGCAGGGACCTGAGGATGTTAGTGAGGCGGAGGCCCGGGTTGCGGAAGGCCACCTTCATCAGCACCTTTTTGAGAGCTCCCGCGCAGATCTCGCGCGACTCGTCGCCCAGCTGCCTTGGGATCTTCTCCCGGAGTTGCTGGAGGGCCGTCGCCACGCCTTTGAAGAACAAGGTGATCTTGGCGCTGGATGGGAGGCTCCCGTCAGAGGAATACCCGAGATCCTCCACCCCCAGCAGCGCCAACTCCTTGTCGATGTCTGCGGCAGCATTCACAAGGCCCTCCGTCCACCGCTCCACAGTTCCCCTGAAATCGTTCTGGGTGGCGGCGATGCTCTCCAGCAGCGCCTTGTCGGCCTTGATCTCCTTCTTCAAGGCCGCCTCCTGCTCCCTGGCGCCGTCCAGCGTCTTGGTCAAAGCAGCCAGCTTCAGCTCAAGATCAACCTTGGAGTCCTTGGCGGCGTCAAGCTCCTTGACCTTCTCGGCGAGACGACCCTGCAGTTTGCCAAAGGTGTAGGCGTCCTTCTCGCACTCATGCTTGAGGGTGGCAAGCGCTTCACCGCTCGCCTTGAGATCAGTCTCCAGCTGCGCCACTTTCGCCTCCAGCTCCTTCTTGGCGGCCTCGGCAGCTGCGGCAGCGTACTTTGCTTCCTTGAGGGCTCCGCTGAGTGCTTGTTCGCGCACAGCTAGATCCTCTTCGTGGCTGTCCAGGCTGGCCTTCAGCTGCACCAACTCACCGTCCCACGCAGATAACTCCTCGGCGGTAAGCCGCTGTTGCTCTGCAATCTCTGCCTTCTCGAGGATGAAAGCCTTCTGCGCCTCATCGAGCTGCACCCGCTCCGCCGCCAGCGACTGGAGAGCTGCCTGGTTGAGGCCTCGGAGCTCCTCCGCGCGCTTCTCCACGTCCACCCCCGCCTTCGCGACAAGCGCTTCGCGGGACTCTAGTTTGGCCTGGCGGGCGCGGTAGAGTGACACCAGCTTCCGCAGCAGTTGCTCCTCCTCGGGCTCGTCGCTGCTGCTGCTTGGTGCGTCGACCAACGTCAGCCCAGCGGAGGCAAGCACCTCCACGTCAAAGCTTTCTCCTTCGACTGGCGCCCTGGACGTTGACCCCCAGGGGAGGTTGATGAAGATACCAGCGCCAGCCTTCAAGTAGACGCCTGGCTGGAGTTCTTTGGAGCCTGACGCTGTGGCAGCGGCGGGAGGATCGGTGGTTGGTGTAGCGCCTGTCGCTCCTGCGGCCCCAGGGTCGTCAGTACGATCGCCGGACCCCGCATCAGCTGCTGCGGCGGCAGCCTTGGCGGCCTCTTCACCGGCGGAATCATCAGCGCCGGCCGTTCCTTCGGTGGCAGCGGTGTCATCAATAACAACCTCGGTCTCCATCGGCTCCACAGTGGATGGATCTGATGACCGGAAAAGGAAGAAAAGTCAAGCAAATATCCAAAAAGAAGAACCCAAGTGAAGTTTAGAAGCGAGGAGTACCTGTACCAGGCTCGGTAGTTGGGATCTCCACTGCCGAGGGGTCGCTGGTACTGTCCCTTGCCGGAGACTTCTCCCTTGCCGAGGAGCTCTCCCTCGTCGGAGACTTCTCCCTTGCCGGGGAGCTTTCCCTTGTCGGGGGATTCTCCCTTGCCGGAGAACTCTCCCTTGGCGACATAGTCGAAGCAGGTGGCACGTCAGGGGTGGCCTCCGGGCGCTCCTGGTGGAGCTGCTCTGCTCCTACACAAGCCAACGGTCAGATATCAGCAAGCAAACTGTATCCATGCGCGCCTAACAGCTGGAAGTAAACCATATACTTACGCTGGGGGCTGCGCTGGGGGCTGCTCCGAGGAACAGCTGTCGGGTCCAACAAGTTTGTCTCAGGCGCACCCCCTGCTGCCACGGTGGGATCATCCTCGATGACAATCACCGGGACCTTGGCTCTCTTTGCCATTCTCTGGGCCAGCGTCCTAAAAAGGAATAAGTTCAGAGTAAAACAAATGAGATACAAGACAAGACGGCAAGTACTGAAGACATGCAAGTACAACAAGAATCTTACTCTTCTTCTTCCTCGTCGGAGCTGAGCACGGAGAAGTCAAAGCCTGGCCCACCTCCGGCGCGAGGAGGCGGAGGAGTAGGATCCCTTGGCCGCTTGGCGGGAGCTAGAGCGGCAGGCCGAGAGGACCCCACCCCAGTTGCCGCTGCAGCGTGAGGTGTTTCCGCAGCAACAGAACTTGCCGCGGTGGAGCGTGTCGTGCGGCGCGGCGGGGGTTGACTCGCCCGCCGCTCTGCTGCGTCCCTGGCCTTGCGAAGACGCCTTCTTGATGAAACCGGGGGCTCTGCTTGTGGAGCCGGAGGCTCTGCTCGTGGAGTCAGGGGCTCTGCTTGCGGCAAGCTGTCCGAAGACGAAGAGGAAGAGGAGCCGATCTCCAGCGAGCCGCTCGTGTCCTCGGCGGGCCCGCTTGGCCCGACGTCGTGCTCGGCGGACCTCTTCTCACCGGCAAGCTCCTCTCGGTCGGCAAGGCTTGCCGCCTCTGCTGCTTCTGCCTCCTCCACGGTGAACCCAAACTCGCCCACAGCGGCAGCTGCCGCCGCCTCTTCCATCCTGGTGGCGATGCGCTTGAGCTCATCGTCGGTGGTGTCCCGGGTGAGGCCTTTTTTCTCGTCGGCGTCGACCGGCACTTCTATCAAGTTGTCGAAGAACGCCCGCACGACATCATCCGCGGGCTCTATCCAGGCTGGATCAATTCCATGCGAGTCGCACAACGGCATTATTGCACGGATATGGTCGAGCGCGGAGTTGTTGCACAGCGGGATGACGCCCCTCGGCAACCAGAACACTTCGGGATGCTGTGGGTCGTGCTTGAACAGCTCCTGGAGCATCGTGTTGAGCTCCAGGACAGTGAAGTTGAAGTTGAGGCCTGGCCGCAACCTCATGATATCCGCCGCATTCTGAAACTCCCAGGCGGGTCTCCCCCTCTCCTGCAGGGGGGCGATGCGGCGGCGGAGGAAATCTGCGCCAACCGCTCCTATAGTAAGCCCGGCAAGCCTGAGGCGTAGGATCCGGGTGACGATGATCCTTAGTCTGTCATCTTCCGGGGCCAGGCTACTCCAATCACTGCCGCGCACTACTGGGGTTTCGCGCATAGCAGTAAACGGCTACGGGTTCTCCTCAACGATCAGACACCAGCCCGCCCTCCACTCCCCCCACTTGCTGCGGAGCTCTCCCTCCAGATAAGCATCCTTCTTGCCAGCTTTCGAGATCCAGGCGATTCCGCCGGATAAAGGCTCTCCTTTCTCAACCCGAGGCGAAAAGAAATGGCGGAAAAGAGCTACGTTTGGATGGAACCCGACAAAGTTTTCGCAGAGATGTGCGAAAACTGCCATGGTCAGGACAGCATTGGGGGTGAAATCAAGAAGGTGGAGCCCGTAGGTGTTCATGACATCGCAAAAGAATTCTGAGAAGGGCGGGCAGAGCCCGCAGTAGAAGAACAAGGCAAAGAAGGGATACCCAGTGGGATACTTATCCCAAGAAGTGGCTGGGAGTACCTTCGTGCGCGGATGCGCTCGCGTCCCCGTCGACCAGAAGAGGTAGAAGTCCTCCTTCAGCTTCGCCGCCTCAAGCCTCGGAGGGAAGATTGCCCGCTCCTTCCGCAGCGCCGCGAGCCGCTGCGCCTCGGCCGACTTCGCCTTCTCGGCTTTAGGAGCCATGGCGGGAATGGAGAGTGAGGACGGCGACGTTGGTGGTGCTGGTGGCGGTGGGGGCGGGGCGCTGTTCTCCTTCGGCTTTGGGAAGAAGGGGGCGGCGGAGATTCTCGAGGAGGGAATAGCAACGGGCAGAAGGGCGAACTGCCCTTGTTCCCCTGCTTATAAGGAGGGAGGGGGCGGACGTTTCGCCTTTCCGAATAAAGGAACCACCCACGACCTCTCCCACGACGCCGCAATCGACGCGTGCCGTTCGGGGAGGACGCGGTGGATACGGAGCAAGGTGCAACGTGACCCAGGCCGCGCGTGCCCGTGCCCTGTTTTGGGCCTGGCCCAACAGCGCTCGGCACCGTGTGTGGCCCAGGCCCGGGGGCTCCTGTCGGTGTACAAGAGTAGGGGTACCCTAGTATCCTGAACTTGTGCATGGGCAGTCGCAGCACCCCGCGGCAAGGCCCGCCAGGTGATCGCCAAGGCTCTCTATGGTTCCTTCGGAGCCATTCGAGAAACAAAGTATTTAAGCCAAGGAGACAAGTCCCCGGCAAGAGGAGCTTGCCGGGAAGGCCACCCGAGGCACAAGACCCCGGCAAGAGGAGCTTGCCGGGAAGGCCAACCAGAGCATCTCAAAGAACTTGCCGCGACGCGCCACGCGTCCCGGCAGGACTCGGCGAGCGACAAGCTCCCGGACGTGGCAAGACAACGGCCGCGGCAAGGCACTTGCCGCAGCAGGCAACCACTCTGTACCCGCGCTCCAGCTCACCCACCTACGTGTCGCTCCGGGACCCTTCCAGGCGTACGTGGCGGGAGGCTGTGCAGCCAGGGGTACACTGTGGCATGCATCGCTGACAAGATCGCCATCGTGGCAAGCGGTGGCGCCCCTGACGGTCCCTTTTCTGCACCGTCTGGGCGACGTAGATAGGCATTTAATGCCTTTGTCCCCTGCCGTCAGGGTTAGGTATGATACACTGTGTAGGTAGCTGTACCTACCATAGCATGTTTCCATTTTTGCCCTTACCTACGTTGCCACCTGTTGGAGACCCCTTAAACATATAAAAGGAGGCCCATGCACAACGTAGAGGGGGATCGGTCAGTGGAGAGCGATCTCGGAGAGGACAAACAGAAGAACGCTCGGTCTCGTTAGCTGCTTGAGTGTACTGTAGCACTCAGCGCTCCCGAGCAAGAACTCAATACAATCCAAAAAGCAGCAGTAGGAGTGTTATCTCTCCGGAGAGCTCCGAAGATGGGTAAAAAAACCCCGTGTGCTTCGCCTCGATCCGCTCTTCGCGCGACCTCCGCCCCCCGCCGAACCGAGAAGGGGCTCCGTCCCCATAGGTGCTCGAGGAGCCAGAAAACCCCGGCAAAGTGGGTGTGCATCCAACTTGCTTTCTCATGAAGACCTAGGGCACTTGAGGAAGCCCATCGTTGGAATATACAAGCCAAGTTCAATAATGAAAAATTCCCACTAGTATATGAAAGTTACAACATAGGAGACTCTCTATCATGAAGATCATGGTGCTACTTTGAAGCACAAGTGTGGTAAAAGGATAGTAGCATTGCCCCTTCTCTCTTTTTTCTCTCATTTTTTTGGGCCTTGTCTCTTTTTTTATTTGGCCTTTCTTCCCCCTTTTTTTCCTCACATGGGACAATGCTCTAATAATGAAGATCATCACACTTCTATTTACTTACAACTCAAAAATTACAACTTGACACTAGAACAAAAATATGACTCTATATGAATGCCTCCGGTGGTGTACCGGGATGTGCAATGACTCATGAGTGACATGTATGAAAGAATCATGAAAGGTGGCTTTGCCCCAAATACGATGTCAACTACATGATCATGCAAAGCAATATGACAATGATGGAACGTGTCATAATAAACGGAACAGTGGAAAGTTGCATGGCAATATATCTCGGAATGGCTATGGAAATACCATGATAGGTAGGTATGGTAGCTGTTTTGAGGAAGGATATGTGGTGGGTTTATGGTACCAGCGAAAGTTGCGCGGTACTAGAGAGGCTAGCAATGGCGGAAAGGTGAGAGTGCGTATAATCCATGGACTCAACATTAGTCATAAAGAACTCACATACTTATTGCAAAAATCTATTAGTCATCGAAACAAAGTACTACGCGCATGCTCCTAGGGGGATAGATTGGTACGAAAAGACCATCGCTCATCCCTGACCGCCACTCATAAGGAAGACAATCAAAAAATATCTCATGCTCCAACTTCGTTACATAACGGTTCACCATACATGCATGCTACGAGACTCACAAACCTTAACACAAGTAGTATGAATTTTCAATTCACAACTACTCACTAGCATGACTCTAATATCACCATCTTCATATCTCAAAACAATCATAAAGAATCAAACTTCCCATAGTATTCAATGCACTTTATATGAAAGTTTTTATTATATCCCTCTTGGATGCCTATCATATTAGGATTAAATTCATAACCTAAGAAAATTACCATCCTGTTAAGACTCTAAAACTAATATAAGTGAAGCATGAGAGTTCATATATTTCTTCAAAATAAAACCACCGCCGTGCTCTAAAAAGATATAAGTGAAGCACTAAGCAAACGACAAACTACTCCGAAAGATCTAAGTGAAGATAAATGAGTAGTTGAATAATTATGTAACTATGTGAAGACTCTCTAACATTTAAGAATTTCATATCTTTGTATTTTATTCAAACAGCAAGCAAAAAAAATGACACTCCAAGCAAAACACATATCATGTGGTGAATAAAAATATAGCTCCAAGTAAGGTTACCGATGAACGAAGATGAAAGAGGGGATGCCTTCCGGGGCATCCCCAAGCTCAGGCTCTTGGTTGCCCTTTAATATTACCTTGGGGTGCCTTGGGAATCCACAAGCTTAGGCTCTTGCCACTCCTTATTCCATAGTCCATCGAATCTTTACCCAAAACTTGAAAACTTCACAACACAAAACTCAACAGAAAACTCGTAAGCTCCGTTAGTATAAGAAAATAAAATCACCACTTAGGTACTGTTGTGAACTCATTCTAAATTCATATTGGTGTAATATCTACTGTATTCCAACTTCTCTATGGTTCATACCCTCCGATACTACTCATAGATTCATCAAAATAAGAAAACAACACATAGAAAACAGAATCTGTCAAAAACAGAATAGTCTGTAGAAATATGATTTGTTAGAATACTTATGGAACTCCAACAATTCTGAAAAACTAGGAAAGCCTGTATAATTTGTATATTGAGCTTCTTAAAAAATAATTAGAATTTTAGCACGTTCTGGTGAATTTTAACAATTATTTCAGTGAGCACAAAGTTTCTGTCTTTTACAGCAAGATCAAACAACTATCACCCAAGCTTTCCAAAGGTTCTACTTGGCACTTTATTGAAACAAAAGCTATAAAACATGATTACTACAGTATCTTAATCATGTGGACACACAAAAAAGTAGGGGTAAATATTGGTTTGTCTCCCAACAAGCGCTAACGTTTAACGCCCCTAGCTAGGCATGATGATTTCAATGTTGCTCACATAAAACATAAGAATTGAAACATAAAGAGAGCATCATGAAGAATATGACTAGCACATTTAAGTCTAACACACTTCCTATGCATAGGGATTTTGTGAGCAAACAACTTATGGGAACAAGAATCAACTAGCATAGGAAAGCAAAACAAGCATAGCTTCAAGATCTTCAACACATAGAGAGGAAACTTGATATTATTGCAATTCATACAAGCATATATTCCTCCCTCATAATAATTTTCAGTAGCATCATGAATGAATTCAAAAATATAACCATCACATAAAGCATTCTTTTCATGATCTACAAGCATAGAATTTTTATTACTCTCCACATAAGCAAATTTCTTCTCGTGGACAGTAGTGGGAGCAAACTCAACAAAATAACTATCATGTGAGGCATAATCCAATTGAAAATTAAAATCAAGATGACAAGTTTCATGGTTATCATTGTTCTTTATAGCATACATGTCATCACAATAATCATCATAGATAGCAACATTGTTCTCCTAATCAATTGGAACCTCTTCCGAAATAGTGGATTCATCACTAAATAAAGTCATGACCTCTCCGAAACCACTTTCATGAACATAATCATCATAATAAATTTGCTCATCAAAACTTGGGGGACTAAAAATATCATCTTCATCAAACATAGCATCCCCAAGCTTGTGGCTTTGCATATCATTAGCATCATGGATATTCAAAGAATTCATAGTAACAACATTGCAATCATGCTCATCATTCAAATATTTAGTGCCAAACATTTTTAATGCATTCTTCTTCTAACATTTTGGCACAAATATAGGAATCCTTATTTTCATGAAAGATATTAAAAAGATGAAGCATACAAGGCACCCTCAATTCCATTTTTTGTAGTTTTCTTTTATAAACTAAACTAGTGATAAAACAAGAAACTAAAAGATTCGATTGCAAGATCTAAAGATATACCTTCAATCACTAACCTCCCCGGCAACGGCGCCAAAAAAGAGCTTAGTTGACGGGGTGTTAGTGTCGCTTACCTAGCCTCCCTGGCAACGACGCTAGAAAACAACTTGATGTCTACTACACAACCTTCTTCTGGTAGACATTATTGGGCCTCCAGGTGCAGAGGTTTGTAGGACAGTAGCAAATTTCCCTCAAGTGCATGACCTAAGGTTTATCAATCCATGGGAGGCATAGGATGAAGATGGTCTCTCTCAAGCAACCCTGCAACCAAATAACAAAGAGTCTCTTGTGTCCCCAACACACCCAATACAATGGTAAATTGTATAGGTCCACTAGTTCCGTGAAGAGATGGTGATACAAGTGCAATATGGATGGTAGATATAGGTTTTTGTAATCTAAAAATATAAAAACAGCAAGGTAAATAATGATAAAAATGAGCACAAATGGTATTGCAATGCTTTGAAACAAGGCCTAGGGTTCATACTTTCACTAGTGCAAGTTCTCTCAACAATAATAACATAATTGGATGATATAACAATCCGTCAACATGCAACAAAGAGTCACTCCAAAGTCACTAATAGCGGAGAACAAACGAAGAGATTATTGTAGGGTAGGAAACCACCTCAAAGTTATCCTTTCTGATCGATCTATTCAAGAGTCCGTAGTAAAATAACACGAAGCTATTCTTTTCATTCGATCTATCCTAGAGTTCATAATAGAATAATGCCTTGAGACACAAATCAACCAAAACCCTAATGTCACCTAGATACTCCAATGTCACCACAAGTATCCGCGGGTATGATTATAAGATATGCATCACACACCCTCAGATTCATCTATTCAACCAACACAAAGAGCTTCAAACAGTGCCCCAAAGTTTTTACCGGAGAGTCATGGTGAAAACCTATGCCAACCCCTATGCATAAGTTCACAAGGTCACTAAACCCGCAAGTTGATCACCAAAACATACATCAAGTAGATCACGTGAATATCCCATTGTCACCACAGATAAGCACATGCAAGACACACATCAAGTGTTCTCAAATCCTTAAAGACTCAATCCGATAAGATAACTTCAAAGGGAAAACTCAATCCATTACAAGAGAGTAGAGGGGGAGAAACATCATAAGATCCAACTGTAATAGCAAAGCTCCCGATACATCAAGATCCTGCCATATCAAGAACACGAGAGAGAGAGAGAGAGAGAGAGAGAGAGAGAGAGAGAGAGAGAGAGATCAAACACATAGCTACTGGTACATACCCTCAGCCCTGACGGTGAACTACTCCCTCCTCCTCATGGAGAGCGCCGGGATGATGAAGATGGCCACCAGTGATGGATCCCCCCTCCGGCAGGGTGCCGGAATAGGGTCCCGATTGGTTTTTGGTGGCTACAAAGGCTTGCGGATCTAGGTTCCTTTTCGGGGGTTTCTGTATTTATAGGAATTTTTGGCGTCGGTCTCACGTCAGGGGGGTCTCCTAGTCGTCCACGAGATAGGGGGATGCGCCCAGGGGGTAGGGCGCGCCCTCCACCCTCGTGGACGGCTCGGGACTCTTCTGGCCCAACTCTTTTAGTCTGGGGGCTTCTTTTGGTCCATAAAAAGTCCACAAAAATTGGCAGGTCAATTGGACTTCGTTTGGTATTCCTTTTCTGTAAAACTCAAAAAGATGGTGCCGGGGTTTTCTGGCTCCTCGAGCACCTATGGGGACGGAGCCCCTTCTCGGTTCGGCGGGGGGCGGAGGTCGCGCGAAGAGCGGATCGAGGCGAAGCACACGGGGGGTTTTTACCCAGCTTCGGAGCTCTCCGGAGAGATAACACTCCTACTGCTGCTTTTTGGATTGTATTGAGTTCTTGCTCGGGAGCGCTGAGTGCTACAGTACAGTCAAGCAGCTAACGAGACCGAGCGTTCTTCTGTTTGTCCTCTCCGAGATCGCTCTCCAGGGACCGATCCCCCTCTACGTTGTGCATGGGCCTCCTTTTATATGTTCAAGGGGTCTCCAACAGGTGGCAACGTAGGTAAGGGCAAAAATGGAAACATGCTATGGTAGGTACAGCTACCTACACAGTGTATCATACCTAACCCTGACGGCATGGGACAAAGGCATTAAATGCCTATCTATGTCGCCCAGACGGTGCAGAAAAGGGACCGTCACGGGCGCCACCGCTTGCCACGATGGCGATCTTGTCAGCGCTGCATGCCACAGTGTACCCCTGGCTGCACGGCCTCCCACCATGTACGCCTGGAAGGGTCCCGGAGCGACACGTAGGTGGGTGAGCTGGAGCGTGGGTACATAGTGGTTGCTTGCCGCGGCAAATGCCTTGCCGCGGCCGTTGTCTTGCCGCGTCCGGGAGCTTGTCGCTCGCCGAGTCCTGCCGGGATGCGTGGCGCGTCGCGGCAAGTTCTTCGAGATGCTCTGGTTGGCCTTCCCGGCAAGCTCCTCTTGCCGGGGTCTTGTGCCTCGAGCGGCCTTCCCGGCAAGCTCCTCTTGCCGGGGACTTGTCTCCTTGGCTTAAATACTTTGTTCTTGAATGGCTCCAAAGGAACCATAGAGGGCCTTGGTGGTCACCTGGCAGGCCTTGCCGCGGGGTGCTGTGGCTGCCCGTGCACAAGTTCGGGATACTAGGGTACCCCTACTCTAGTACACCGACAGGAGCCCCCGGGCCTGGGCCACACACGGTGCCGAGCGCTGTTGGGCCAGGCCCAAAACAGGGCACGGGCACGCGCGGCCTGGGTCACGTCGCATCCTGCTCCGTATCCACCGCGCCCTCCCCGAACGGCACGCGTCGATTGCGGCGTCGTGGGAGAGGTCGTGGGTGGTTCCTTTATTCGGAAAAACGAAACGCCCGCCTCCTGGCGGTTCGTATCTTCCTCATAAATGGAGGGAGGCGTGGGGGCGTGGTCTTTGGGGCGTCCACTCCCCACGATCACGGGGTAGGGAGAGGTCGCCTCACCCGTCGCCTCCACTCTGCAATCCTGCCACGCGGCCTCCATGCGCTTGGAGTGGCGAACGGTGGAGGCGGGAAACCGGGCCGTCACGGGTCGAGGCAGCGGGTCGGGCCCAGTTCCCTGCGCCTTCTGTGTCTTGATTGGCTGAGCAGGGCGGCCGAGCCCCCACCCCGCTCCTTTATAAGGAGCGGGATAGGGGGGACGGAAACCCGCATTCTCTCATCTCCTCCTTTCTTCAGCTTCTGCTCCCCTCTCTCTCATTCGCCATGGAGAAAGGGAACCCTGGTCCTTCGACGGTGGCGACGAGGGTTGCCGCTAGGCAACGCGTCCCTCCTCCCCCTGCACCCGTGGTGGCAGAGCCAGCTGCAAGGGTAAGAGGGAGGGGACGAGGCCGCGGGCGAGGTCGAGGGCGAGGCCGAGGCGGTCGGGGAAGAGGTGGGCGAGGCAGTCCGCCGGCCTCGCCTCCGCCAGCAGATCCTCTCCCCGTGGCGGATCATATTGGGGACGACCCTTGCGAGTTCTTCATCAGGCTGCGTCGGCCGCCTCGTCGTCTCCTTCGTCTCCCGACTCCGTTTGCGAGCGAGATGGAGTTGGATCCGCCCGAAACACTGAGATTGCACATGAGGGGTTGTGGAATCAGCGGTACGCGAGTCCGCGTTGATTTCCCGGCCCCTAATGTGATGTATCTTGGTCGAGGGTGGAAGACGTTCACCCGCATCCACAGCTTGACGGCGGGGCTCACCCTCCATTTTAAGCTGATGGAGGGCGGTCTCCTCTCCGCCAAGGTCTTCGGGTGCTTCGGGACTCGGGCACGGTGCTGCGTGGAGAGCTCCTCCGATAGCGAAGGCTCCTCCTCGGGCGGGAGTGACGAGGAGGACAGCGACGGCGATGACGAGGGCGACGGGCGGCGGGATGACGGGTCCGACTAGGTGTCGGGTGCCGCTCCGCGTGGCACCGGCGACCCCATCATCCGTGTCGCGGGCTCCTGGAGCTTCTCGGGGTCGTCTCCTTGGGCGGCTGGCGTAGGGAGGCTGCGGAAGAGGAAGAGGGCAGGCGGCAAGGCCGTCAACTCGGAGTACGAGGGCACGACGCCCTCGACAGCGTGCTGACGTCCTGCCGCCTCGTCTTCGAGCTCTGCCTCCGGCGCCGCCATCACCATGCCGCCGAGACGTTCTCTTGGTGTCTTCTGCCACCCGTAGCTCGTCTAGGCGCCCCTTTTGCCCTTTTCGCCTGCTTGGCCTGCCTCCTGAAGAGAGGGACAAGAGAGGGATTACGGGCATCTTATCTCTTTTTAATTTGTAAGCCCTCGGGCCTTAGTTGCATTTAAAGCTTGTAATCCCATTATTCATGTTTTTCATCCTCTCATGAACTGTACCTGAGTGGAATGCTCTTTAATGAAAAGGGGATGCTTGCCGGGTCACTTGTCTCGTGGGTGGAACCCACGTCAAGGAGCGAATCCTTTATATCTTTAAGATAGACACTTCCTTTCCCGGCAGCAGGCCCTGCCTTCTTCCCATGTCGCTCGCCCTTTCTCACGCTTTTGGCGGAGGCAGGGAGGAGGCGGGTTCAGGCTCCTCGTTTCGTCCCTTCGCTGCCGCGACTACGACCAAATCTGGCCCCGGGAACGAGCCCTAGGGCCTAGAGTTAAGGGAGCACGGTAGCTTTTAGGAAGAAAACGAGGTTTCACATGCCTCAGTCCATAAGAGAATGTATGATAGGGGATGAAAAACTTATCTAAGATTGCAGCCCCCGGCAACTCTGGTTCACCGTGGGTTAATCTTTGTACTTGCAGCCCCCGGCAATACCGACTTGCCGGGGTCTTGCAGCCCCCGGCACACTGGCTTGCCGAGGTCCAGATGTCGGTCCGTCCTTCTCCTCCTTTTCGTCCTTAAGTGGTTTGGTCAGGATATGCGAGCCCTGCGAACCAAGGGAAACGAAAAGAACGGCAAAGGAACGCACACTCGACCTCTAATTTAGGGGTTAGCCGCAACTAAGCACTGTCAACCCTAACCAAGGACGAGACTCGACTCAGCATGCATGCTAAAACTCAGGGCGCCAGCGCTTTATCTTCGCTCAGGGTTTGCGACTGGCTTTGTACAAAGGATTACATGCAACAGCGGCAAGACTTGTACAAAATGGTGGTTGCCGGACAGGGTCCGACAACCGCGCCTTACGGGTAAAACTTACGAACATGCTCGATGTTCCAGGAGTTGCTCACCGGAAAGCCATCCTCGGTCTCAAGGCGGACAGCGCCAGGCCTAGTGACTCGTTTCACCCGGTAAGGGCCTTCCCACTTCGGCGTCAACTTGTTGGAATTCTTGGCGGAATGAACGCGCCGAAGAACAAGGTCGCCTTCCTCGAGACTTCTGGCTTTAACTTTGCGGCTATGGTAGCGGCGCAAAGCTTGCTGGTATCGAGCAGCTCGTACAGCAGCCTGAAGACGGTCCTCCTCAAGGAGCAGCGCGTCATCTTGTCGCAGCTGCTCTTGCTCAAGCTCATCATAAGCGAGCACTCGAGGTGACCCGTATACGAGTTCCGTGGGGATAACTGCCTCTGCTCCATAGACTAGAGCGAAAGGTGTCTGGCTAGTGGCTCGATTTGGCGTCGTCCTGATCGACCAAAGAACCACCAGCAGCTCCTCGATCCAGTTTCTTCCGCACTTGTGCAGCCTGTCGAAAGTCTGGGTCTTGAGTCCACGCAGCACTTCAGCATTTGCCCTCTCTGCTTGACCGTTGCTCCTGGGGTGAGCAACAGAAGCGAAGCAGACCTTGGCGCCAAGGTCTTGGACATAGTGCATGAAGGTGCGACTCGTGAATTGCGTACCGTTGTCGGTGATGATCCTGTTAGGGATTCCAAAGCAGCAAACAATCGACCTGAAGAACTTGACTGCTGACTGTGCTGTCACCTTCCTCACTGGTTCCACTTCCGGCCACTTTGTGAACTTGTCGATTGCGACATACAAGTACTCAAAGCCCCCGACTGCTCGGGGGAAGGGGCCGAGGATGTCGAGCCCCCAGACCGAAAATGGCCAGGATAAAGGGATCGTCTGGAGAGCTTGAGCTGGCTGGTGTATCTGCTTGGAATGGAACTGGCACGCTTCACACTTGGTTACTTGTGCAGTTGCATCCTGGAGGGCCGTCGGCCAAAAGAAGCCTTGCCGGAAAGCTTTGCCGGCAAGCGCTCTTGCGCCAATGTGGTGACCACAAATGCCTCCATGTATCTCTGCCAACAGCCTCTGTCCATCTTCCCGGGGAATACACTTCAATTTCACTCCGTTGAGTCTTCTTCTGTACAGTGCGTTGTCAACGAACTGGTACATACTAGACTGTCGGGCTACTCTTTCCGCTTCTTCTGGCTCTTCGGGAAGTTCTCCTGACTGAAGGAAACGGACGATCTGTTGTGCCCATGCTGGAGCCTGTGGCTCGACAACAAGGACTAAAGGCATATCTGCTTCTGCGGGAACATCTGCTGCTACGGCGAGAACCTGCGTTCAGCCGGAGCTTGATGATCCCCGGCAAGCTTGCCGGAGCGAAACTTGTCGGGAGCGTCTGCTTCAACGAAACAAACCCTGGGGCTTGTCGGAGCAGACTGCTCCTCAGCACTCTTGGCGTTGATCTTGGGGACCTTCTTGGCGGCGGCTTCGGGAAGCTCTGCCGGAAGATAGTCACCAGAAATCAACTTCCTCTTCTTGCTCTGTCCAGTTGATGGCGTCACGGATGGTTGAGTCAGCTTGAGCACAAAGATCCCTGGTTCCACAGGTAACTTAAGTGCCGCGCACTTTGACAGGCCGTCAGCGATGTCGTTTTGAGCTCTTGGAACATGTTCCATCTGTAGCCCGACAAAGCGCTCTTCCAGCTTCCTCACTTCATCAACGTAAGCTTCCATCAACGGACTCTGATAATTCTTGTTCACTTGGCGGACGACAAGCTGTGAGTCACCCCTGACAATGAGTTGCTTGATCCCAAGGTCTGCCGCGATCCTGAGACCGGCGAGCAATCCTTCATACTCTGCAGTATTGTTTTGTTGCTTGCTCCTTGGGAAAGTGCATCTGGACTACGTACTTGAGGTGCTCTCCGGTGGGTGCGACAAGCAGCACGCCAGCACCGGCGCCTTGCAGCAAGAAGGCACCATCAAAGTACATCAGCCACTCTTTGTTTGCTTCCTTGACGGGGATGCTCGTCTCTGGAATTTCTTCGTCTGGTGTTGGCGTCCACTCTGCTATGAATTCTGCCGATGCTCTGCTCTGAATAGTTGAAGTGCTCTCAAACTTGAGGCCAAAGCTTGACAGTTCCAGTGCCCACTCAACAATCCTGCCTGTTGCTTCTGGATTCTGCAGTATCCTCTTCAGCGGAAAGCGAGTGACAACTGTGATCTCATGTGCTTGGAAGTAATGGCGCAGCTTTCTCGAGGCCATAAGAAGGCCGAAAAGCAACTTCTGCACACCAGAGTACCTTGACCTAGCCCCCTGTAGAAGGGAACTGACAAAGTAGACTGGGCGCTGCACCATTTTCTTCTTTTGTATCCCTTCGCACATCTGCGCAGATCCATCTTCGTCGGGACCAGAGCTCGTCGGGGAAGCCCCCTGCTTGTCGCTGGTTGTGCTTGCCACGGTCGCTGGCTCATCATCTGCCTCTCTTTCCGCTACTAACGCAGCACTAACCACTTGATTGGTTGCCGCCAGATATAGCAGCAACTTCTCTTGTGGTTTAGGTGCGACAAGTATTGGAGTGGAGGACAGGCATCTCTTCAAGTCCTGCAGCGCAGCCTCCGATTCCGGGGTCCATTTCATTGGACCTGCCTTTTTCAAGATCTTGAAAAACGGCAGGGCGCGCTCAGTAGATTTAGAGATAAACCTGCTGAGAGCCGCCACGCAGCCGGCAAGTTTTCGTACATCCTTGACGCGCTTCGGTGCTTCAATCTGCTTAATGGCCTTGATCTTGTCGGGATTGTCTTCAATTCCCCTCTGAGACACGAAGAATCCGAGGTGGCTTGGCCGTCGGAGTAGAAGGGGACGAGCGCTCCGGTCGTCCCTTCGGTCGCAGGAGCCGTTGGAGGGTGGGGATGCACCCGATCACCTGGCCACGGCTCAAGGGGAGCGCGTTCGCCGACGACAACCACCGTAAGAACCACGCACCGATGAGAGAGAGACCGGCGGTGGGGGGCTGGGCGACGGGACAAGAATGAAGATGGGCCAGGAATAGCTATCGCGTGGGGTGTAGCACAGGGTCGCGGGATGGGCCGAACATAATACGCCTATGTCGCGGGTAGGCGTATCCCGGACCGTATTTCAGTCACTAGGCCTGGCGCAGCCCTGACGAGCGCTGACGCATTCCAGATCCCTAGGCCCAAAAGGACGCACAGGATTGCGGCCTGCCTGGTGCGCGTCCCCATAAGCCCGCACTCTTCAAAGTCCCCCTTTCTCTCTAGGAAAGAAAGGGGACGATTCTGCTCGCGCCGCCGGTTCCCCGATGGCGGAGGACTCAGGCGCCATCCTCCGCCACATCTCCTCCCTCAAGGACATGCTTGACAAGGTCCACAATCCACCGAGCTCTCTTGCTGCTTTCATTTTATTTTGCAGCTGTCTAGATACTTCTACGCCCAGTTTATTGATTTGTCGCCGGCAAGTATGAGATGACGAATGGATTGACGGGACAGTAGAGTTGGCGGCGCGGGCCGATTAGACGCGTGAGAGAAGAGCCCCAGCGGCCGCCGCCGGCTCGAAGCTCTGGCGGCCGCCATGGCCAACTCATCCCACTTTGTTTTCTTCTCTCTCTGTCTATTCTCTGGTCATTCTCTGTTACTCGACTTTTTGTGAGAATTTGAGTCTACTCTGTCTTACGTTAGCTCGTTCAAGAAAACATGACAAATAGTTTGTGTTATTCTAGCATTTGAGGGCGGATGAAAATTCAGTCATTCTACCTGCTATTGTGTCATTTTATTGTCTTTGTGAAGTTTGCGTTTTGGCTGACCTAATGTACTTTTGCTTGATATCAATTGTTTTTTATAACTTATTATAAGGTTTGCAGTATCATAATTATCATTATGGTATTGCCAAGGCTCTTATCCCCCCCCCCCTCTATTGGTATGTTTTGTGCTTACAAGAAAACATCCTAGGAATATGAATTTATGGGGTCGACTAATATGTTGGTTACATGTATTCATGAAATAGTTGCCCAAACAGAACATATGACTTGTTGCTGTTAAGTACCCCCTCTGTAAAGAAATATAAGAGCGTTTAGATCTCTTCTTTTTCTTTATAGAGGGAGTATATTATATCTCTTCTTCCTATCAGATTGATCGTTTGGGATAGTTGGTTGATAGGAATATCTTGACATGCTATCAAACTTGAGGTTTTGGGTTCAAGTCTCGGTCCTGCCTTTCCCCAATCATTTATCCACACCGCGTCCGGCATGGGGAGGAGGTGTTGATCATTCCATATCCACATCGGATGTGAAGGGGGGGGGGGGGGTAGGTATATTATGTCTACTCTTCCTATCAGATTGGTCTTTTGGGATAGTTGGTTGATAGGAATATCTTAACAGTTGCCGCTAACTTTCTAGTTATTGGTCTATGTATGAGAGCACATCTCATTACAACAAATAATTTAATAAGTATTATCTTGTAGAAGGAATGCCTGGTCCTCGCTGTTAAGTGAACACGATGTAAAATTATTGGACGTATATGGATTTATAATAAATTATTTGAAGTTTGATATACAAAACGAGAAAGTGGGACTTATGTGCTGCAATTGCGATTGATGTGGTAGCTCTGGTATTGTTTCTCTTAAACATAGTAGTACGTGGTACCTGCCTTGCATGTTGAGAACTTCAGATTGATATGCCTCCATTTTTTCTTTTGGAAAAATGCAACGGTCCCTAGACCAGAAAACTCTATGTGCGCTCGAGTGCATTTTCTCCAACAACAACAACAACTAAGCCTTTTGTCCCAAACAAGTTGGGGTAGGCTAGAGCTGAAACCATAAGATCTCAAAACTAACTCATGGTTCTGGCATGTGGATAGCTAACTTCCACGCACCCCTCTCCATGGTCAGTTCTTTGGTCATATCCCAGTCCTTCAGACCTCTGTTTACAAACTCCTCCCACTCCTTCAGATCTCTCTTTACAGACTCCTCCCATGTCAAATTTGGTCTACCTCGACCACTTTTGACATTATCAGCACACTTTAATTGTCCGCTATGCACTGGAGGTTCTAGAGGCCTGCACTATATCTGCCCAAATCATCTTAGACGATGTTGGACAAGCTTCTCTTCACTTGGCGCTACCCCAACTCTCTCATGTATATCATGTATATCATCATTTCAGACCTGATCAATTCTTGTTTGACCACTGTTGAACATGTCGCCTTTTAGTCGGCTAACACTCAACGTCATACAACATTGCGGATCGAATTGTTGTCCTATAGAACCTGCCTTTTAGCTTTTGTGGCACTCTCTTGTCATAGAGAACACCAGAAGCTTGGCGCCAGTTCATCCATCCGGCTTTTGATTCGATGTCTCACATCTTCATCGACATCATCATCCTTCTGCAGCATTAACCCCAAATATCATTTGAGCTACCACCTGCGCATCAAGGCTAACCTCCTCCTCCTCGTGCCTAGTAGTACTGAAACCGCACCACATGTACTCAATTTTAGTTGTACTAAGCCTAAAACCTTTCGATTCCAAAGTTTGTCTCCATAGCTGTACTTTCAATTAACCCCCGTCCAACTATCATCGACTAACACCACATCATCCGCAAAGAGCATACACCATGGGCTATCTCCTTGTATATCCCTTGTGACCTCATCGATCACCAAAGCAAAAAGATAAGGGCTCAAAGTTGACCCTTGGTGCAGTCCTATTTTAATTGGGAAGTCATCAGTGTCGCCATCACTGGTTCGAACACTTGTCACAACATTATCGTACATGTCCTTGATGAGGGTAATGTACTTTGTGTTTCTCCAAAACCCATCACATGACATTGCGAGGTATCTTATCGTAGGCCTTCTCCAAGTCAATGAACAACATATGAGGTCTTTTTGCTCCCTATACCTCTTCATAAGTTGTTGTACCAAGAAAATGGCTTCCATGGTCGACCTCCCAGGCATGAAACCAAACTGATTTTTGGTCATGCTTGTCATTCTTCTTAAGCGGTGATCAATGACTCTCTCTGATAGCTTCATTGTATGCCTCATCTGCTTAATTCCGTGGTAATTAGTACAACTTTGAACACCCCCCTTGCTCTTGAAGATTGGTAATAATATACTCCGCCTCCCTTCTTCAAGGATCTTGTTTGCCTGAAAAATGAGGTTGAAAAGCTTAGTTAGCCATACTATCGCTATGTCTCCGAGGCCTCTCCACACCTCAATGGGGATACAATCAAGGCCCATCGCCTTGCCTTTCCTTTCATCCTTTTTAAAGCTTCCCCAACCTCAGACTCTTGGATTCGTCGCACAAAACGCTGCTGGTATCATCAAAGGAGCCGTCCAACTCAATGGTAGAGCTCTCATTCTCTCCATTGAAGAACTTGTCGAAGTACTCCCGCCATCTTATGCTTAATCTTCTCGTCCTTCACCAGGAGTTGATATGCTTCGTCTGCATTTGACTTGGTTGACATCCCTCGCTTTCCTCTCTCGGATCTTGGCCATCTTATAGATGTCCCTTTCGCCTTCCTTTGTGTCTAACCGTTGGTAGAGGTCCTCATACGCCCTACCCCTCGCTTCACTCACAGCTTGCTTTGCGGCCTTTGCCACCTTGTACTCCTTTATGTTGTTTGCACTCCTATCCAGGTGTAGGCGTCTGAAACAGTCCTCTTCTTAATAGCCTTCTATACATCTTCGTTCCACTACCAGGTATCTTTACCTTCACTTCTACTTCCCCTGGTCACTTCAAAATCCTCTGAAGCCACCTTACGAATGCAAGTCTCCATCTTCATCCACATATTGTTTGCATCACCTACTTCCTCCCAAGGGCCCAGCTTAATGACCCTCTCCTTGAAAGCCTGAGCTGCCTTCCCCTTGAGCTTCCACCACTTCGTTCTAGCGACCTTGGCGCGCTTATCCCACTGGACACGAATCCGAAAGAGGAAGTCAGCCACCACAAGCTTATGTTGAGGGACAACACTCTCTCTAGGTATCACCAAATGCTCGAGTGCATTTGCTTCCTTGAAAGCCTGGGCTGCCTCGTCCTTCACCAAATGCTCGAGTGCATTTGCTCTGTTCTCGAAAAATTAAATTTCACTCATCCAAAAATCCAAAAATAAATCTCACATATGAATGAATCAAGTTTGTTTATAGTTTCCTAGTTTTGTGGAAGTCACAACTCATTCGCGAGTCTGTGAGAAAATAACAAATCCAATTTTTTTCAGAACCTGGAAATGATACACCCCCCCCCCCTCGAAGGGGGCCTTCTTTGCCTTCCACCGAAGCAACACAGGAAAGGCCGGAAAAAGGCAAATCCGGCGGCCCGCGATGAAGTGCCGCAGATCCGCAAATCCGGCGGCCCGTCGACGCAGGGGGGAAGGGAGGGGAGGCCTCGTGCGCGTGGCGGCCTTTCGGCGTGCTCCTGCCGGCTGCTTTCGCCGGAATCTTGGGCGGCGGCGGCGCGAGGGGGAAGAGGAGAGGTGGTTGGTGGGGGAAAGCGCGGGATGAAATGTCCCCCCACCAACCGCTTCCGCTTATATGCAGGGCACCGCAGCCGCGAGGGGAAAACCCGCGTTTTCGCGGGTTGGGGTCGGGATTTTGCCGCGCCCCCCAAAAATTTTTAGGGGCGGGATGCGGGGTCTGATCGTGCTGGTTTTTCCGCCCCGACCCGCATTTTGGCGGTTATTTTACGGGTCGGGTCGGGATGCGGGGTCTGCTAGAGTTGCTCTAAAGCTTCATAGGGTCTTTCTATCCAGGTGCAGGTAGTCACATCTTCACAAACATGTCTATTTGACCGAGCCTCTCTCCGAGACGGTGCCCAGATCGTTATGCCTTTCGTGTGGGTCGGAACTTACCCGGGAAGGAATTTCACTACCTTAGGACCGTCATAGTCTTACGCTTCCCTGTCATTAGTTCACCTACTTCCTTGACCTTCCGGCACTGGGCAGGCGTCAACCCCCATACATGGTCTTACGATTTTGCGGAAACCTGCAACATCAGATTTTTATTGGATTAATTTGAATCCAAATTCAGGACTTGAACTCAGATGGCAGTGTACACCATGATTTTTTTGCATGCACAATGTTGCATTCCTTTTCCATACAACTTTGTGTGATAAAAAACCTTTTTAAATTGAATTAAATTGGTAAAAAACTGGTGTCGTTGGGTTCGTACTTGTAAGATTTATCATTGGTATCACTTCTTCGCGAACTAGTCCATGTGTAAGATCATTGGTCAAACTTGCACGCTCTATATTTGGAATAGAGGTGGTAATGTTAGGCATCATACTTTCCTTTGCAAGATGCATGAGTGCCAGGTGTATATTATTTTTCAAATATGTTGTGTGTGTATATAACAACATATTGACAAAAATAATATACCCCGCTATATTCTTCCATGCACTTAATTTTAAACATGATTTATAATTATCAATTAGATGTTCTTCATACCAAAAGTGGTTAAAATGATAAATATTTATTTTGAAGAATTATACAATGTATCTGCACATATTTCAAATAGTACAATCAAGTTCAAACCTATATGACCGACCATTTTTTATGTGTAAAACGGATTTTCAGCAATTGCAACATTATTACTTTATTATATTATTACACATACAACAACATTCAGTTTGTTGTGTATGGGCATGGGCACATACTGTACTCTCTTTCTGACATTCATACTAATGTTAGTACCTCTATTCTATCAAACTTATCCTGTTGCTTGCTCTGCACCCTTGTGTGTCCACGTTAAATCTAATCGTGCCTCCCCTTCTCTCTCTCTCTCTCTCTCTCTCTCTCTCACACACACACACACACACACACACACACACACACTGGGAGTCATCACCATGTGAACTGTATCAGGAGGCTGCCAGCCTGTGCTTGAAATTTCTGGAACTTGGTCCACCACATATGGAGAACAGTAGCTGTCCGATTCGACCAATCAACGACCCAGAATGCAGGGATTTGCGGCTGTACGGTCACATTGTTGAAGTGTCCAGAGCATTTCTCACCGTCCGATATATTGAATCAATGGCATGCAAGTCATGCAGAATGTGTTGGGGACAGTATAGGGTGTACCTATTATTGTTCACATTGATACACTATATAGGAGTATAGATGTGTATCTCTGGCAATGTGGCTATTTGAATCTGGATGCGAATAATGAATTTTCTATATACTCATTAGATGTTATTAGCATGTGGAATTTCAACGTTATACATCTTATGAGGCTAACTATGCTCTTCTTTTCTCGATCATTCCCTTAATTAGGTCAATGAAGAGATTGAACAGAATATACAAAGGACCAGGGAAACAGAGTCAGAAATAGTGAAGCATTCTGAAACTGAAAAGGACTATCTCGTGAAGGAGTCTGAGCTAATGAAAGGAGTATCGGTTGCTGAGTTTGAACTTGATGGGCTTATGCAAGTGGAAGGTAACTATTGCCTTAATCATGCAATTACTATATGATGATTGACTTTGCTGGTAGAAGTCACTTAGATGTAGTGGTATTTATATGTACCAAGAACAAAATATCCATGTGTTATTGCCAAAGATTCTATAGCAATGCAGGATAGAAGGATGCTGCTATTCACGTGCGGTACTGTAGCAGAAGAACCACTGTATTTTGGCACCAGCAATGCTTGATTTTATCAGCTAAAGAAATAACCCTTTTGTCTATTACTTAGATTCAGGAGTTGTGCTCCTTAGTAATTTCCACCCTCATTTAAGTGGTCCTTTGTACACAGACTGCTTCAACCTTTGAGAACTTTGAGTACTAATGCCTTTGAAAATATTTAGATTAGATACTTGAAAATCATGTGGTAAGTTCTCCTCATAAAACACATGCATGATTTTGTCGAATGTTATGAATGTATTGCTATAAAATTTGGTGGTCAAAGTTTTGTTGTAGAAACTGTGTCAATGTCCAAAATGACCAGTTAGGGAACTGCAGGGGGTAGTTCCTTTATCTTTTCTTTCAAATTGTTATTTTCTTGGAGGTGGGTTCCTTAGGCTACCCTGTTTCCATGCTCTCCTCCACTGCTAAGAGTACTGGTCACAATTTTCGTGCTGACAAGGTATCCCGCTATGCTGTGCTGTGAGCTAAAATGCCGTCAACCACACTTTCCTTCCAAGGTCTGTCATGCTGTCGGCCTCCACACGCCATCAAGCTCGCCCCATGGCATTGCCATCGAGCTCCTCGTTCGGTCATGCCACTGAGCTCCTCATGTCATCGAGCTGTGCATCCTGTCAAGCTTCACATGCCATCCGCTCATCCTGCCGGCGTGCTGTCAAGATCCGCGCGCCATCATGTCATGGACCTCGATATGCTTCCTCGGTTCTTAAGATTCTTTGAAGGTGGAGAAGATTACCATAATTTCTTTATGGTCTGCCACAGGTTTACTGTCTAGATTCATATCTACAACTGTTGGGCAAAGTCTTTGAGTACTTGGGTGAGAAGTCATTTCACCTAAGAAATCGGAGAGAAGGACCCAATGAGTCTACGGGCGGACTTACCTTCTAGCACTGACTTGCACGTCAAGTGTTGATGTGTGCGGACTCAGAACTTGGCCTCAGCGATATCTCCTGCACTAAACCTCAATGCAGTTCCCTAGTCTCGACCTGAACACTGCCCGGGGCTCATCTATGGTCGCGCATTCCCATGAGGACGCTGCCCCACGCATTGCCCGGGGCTCTTCTTCTATAGTGTCCTTGCGCTTTTCTCTAACGCCGCCACCCACGATGCCACCCAACTCTTTCCTACAGTTTGCATAGGTCGGGTGTCAATATCGTTTGGAGTCGTCCGTGGCAGCATTTTCTGTGCTCTTCCGCAGTCATCGTACCTGTGTGCCTTTCCGAGAAGGTGTTACCCTAGCTTGACCTTAGCTTATGGGGCCTTTTTTCTGGTTCTGGATAATCTTTTCTTAACCAACAGCATTAGAGCTATTTGTTTCATTCATTCTTTTTTGCCAGTTGTTGCATGTAATTATGAAATAACCTTCTACATTTTCGTTTTCTGTTAACTGATTCTGATAGCAATAGTAACTATGGAATTTATGTATGGTCTTGAAAATGACTGGAACAAATGAATGGCAATTATTTTTGGATCTATCAAATAATGGATAGTTATTTCATATTTTTCAACCAGGTAAGATATATCATATTAGTTAATTTGTCTCTTTGTTATCTTGCACAAGCACATATGAAAGTGATAAGGTTAAGCAAATGAAGTAGTTTTTAGAGGAGTCTTTCTATGCTTTCATATATGAAACTGCAGAGATTTTATAGCAGCCGAGAGCTGACTGTTGCGGTGCAAATCAGTCCCTTCTACTAACAATTGTGTCATGTTATACATGGTTCTTAACAACAGATAACAGCACTATTTTAAAGTTTATTATCTGTTCAGGATATGTAGCATATGTATATGTTTTCTGTTGCATATCAAGGCCATATGATTCTAATGTTGTGTGTGGACTACCTAATCTGCTTTAACTTTTTAAGCAGCTGCTGGAACAGATTCACTTAAAGCGATGGAGGGCAATTTGGAATTCCGGAAAGCTACTCTGAATGCAATTAGGAAACTATTCTACGATAAAATGTATGGTTTACATTTGATCCATAAATCATATAAAATATTCTTAAGTGCACTTTGTGAGGAAATATGAACTTGTATTTCCATGAGGACGTAGGCTGATATATACACATGTACAGTTGTGGTAAATGTGCAAAACCCCTTATACAATGGGGATATTACACGGCTATTAACCCCAACACACTTATATGAAAAAAATATGATCCGAATATTATAGTCAGTGGCAGAACACCCCTCACCCCCGCCTGCAGTGTTTCCTCTATAATAATAATTATTATAGTCGGTGATATGACTATTTGGACTCATTTTACCTTTATGTTGGGAACTTTCTGTAAATCTTCAGCATGTCTGCTAGAGTTCAAGTATTTAGTTATGCCCCTAATGTAGTGACATAAGTTAAGATATCATACGGGCTATCTACCCGCCTTGCTCTCCCCGCCGATGTTTATGGGCCATCCGATCTTGCTGGGAGGCACCTGACCATCTGTTTGTGCTGGTGGATGAGACTTTCTTTACTTTGCTCAACATCCTTATTCCTATTTTGCCCTGCGTTTCAGCAAAATAGGTAGTGTTGAACCAGTGAAAACTTTCTCCTCTTTGCTATTTGCCATAGAAAGCAGCGACTGCTTCGCTGTCTCCGTCCCCGTCCCCTGTCTTTACCTTTCATGGCTCGCAGCTCAGAAATCTCACTAAACATAGTTATTACAGAAACTCAAATGCAGAAGCTGAAATTTCCATGTCCTCCAGGGTGAAAAATAAAACAATCTGTGTGTGTAAAATTTTTCTGAGAAATGTCCTTTCTACACTAGTAAATTATCATGGAAAGAACATTTTTGCGCCCTGTGCAAAAAAAATAAAGTTTGTTGTAAAAACATGGCTTCTGGATCATCAAATTTATTGAAAGTTGTAAGCATACAAAGGACTCGTAACATTTGCAGGTATAATTTTTTACGTATTCTATGACAATCTGAACTTTTCGTACTATCTCCTTTCATGGGAGCTAAAATGCGGCTCCTGACTCAGATATGTTTCTTGCACTCTTTTGCTTCAAGCGAGAAGCATGTGGAACAATAAATCAGGGATAAGTGTCGTCTCTGACTATTAATATTCTTTGTAGGGAAAGGTTCATCGCTGAATCTAAAGACTTCCAAGTTAACATGCTTGGAGGTTCAAATGAGGATTTGCTTCTCCTACTAAAGGAAAGAGATTCACTAGAGAATGAGAGTGAGAACTTGAGGATGAAGATCAACGCCATACAAAGTTCATTAAAGGAATACATTGCTGAGATTCTTGAGGAGGTAAATGTGGAAAATTCAGGTAAGTGATAAGTGCATTCTATGTTATTTCAGCTGAAGATTAGGTTCTATCAGTTATCATTTTACTGGTTTCAGTTAGGCTCCGTTTGGATGTAGACATTCAATGGCTTGGCATTGAATTTGCTCAAATGCCAAAAATCCCAAGATATTGAACGTCAATGCTAATTTTAATGTTTGGATGCTCATGTATTTAGCAGTTGGAATCTATGAGGAGCACCGATTCCACTACCTGTTTGGATGGTCAAATATTGAATCTACAATCATACGCCCCCACAGAGTAACGCACGCACACAGCCACACGACAGCACACACACACACACATCACCAGGCTAGCCCCGCCGCGGTGCGTGCTCGTTGGCCCAGCCGCTGGATGCCCAGGAAATTGGAGCTCCAGCCGGTGGAGATGGCCGGAGGATTGCCGGATAGAAGAGAGAAGAGGAGGAGCACTGAGTTGTGCTTGAGCTCCGCCGCTTGGAGCATCTTCTTCCTCGGTGTCCCGTCCTCCCGCGTAACCTGTTCTTTTTCCCGTGTGGGAAAGAGTGAAAGGGCAAGGAAGAGAGATTCTACTGAATACAGAGCACCGGGGCTTCAAATTCGGGGAGGGGCCGCACCAGTGTTACAGAGAAGGCTACGATATCCTGCGACAATTCCTTGCATGAATGTCCTGGACACCCAAACAGCGGCATTCGGGCTAGCCAAATGCCAATTACCAATTCCTGGCCCGAATGTCTACATCCAAACGGTGCCTTAAGTTATTTGGTGATGTTGAAGTTCTCTACATTCTACACAAATTTTGGTTGCTTCTTTTCATTTCGTTCAATTGTAGTCTTCAGTTGCTTATCAATTGATAAAACTTTTTGTTCATCTGCCGCTTTTAAGCGTCGGAAGTTATTTCACAATATCTGCGACTTGATTTATTATACACTAAAAAAGTGGTTTAATGTTGGAAGTTCAATTCTACACTTGACATGGAAAGCAACAATTACTCTCTTGACAGTTGCCTTTTGCCACTAGGACTCTTAACAATGCGCACATTATTATTTTTGTATTAGCATTTTATCTCTATGCCTAGATGAGCATTTCTAGTGTCAGTAGTTGCAAAATTAGTCCTCAGCTCATAGTGTGCGAAGAGAAGAAAATAAAAATATTTACTATCTGTTTTAGTTTTGTCTCCTTGCGTGCAGTCTTGTCTCTGGGGTCATACCCTTTTCTTTTGCAGGGTGAAAGAAATTTATTCCATGGTAATAGACTGGGGTCGGACCTTTAACTATGTGTATTTTAGACCTTCAGCATTCTGCCTCTTTTTATGTTGGGCAGCTGGTTATTTTATGCGTGCATTTGCTATATGTAAGCCACCTAGATTCTGTTACATCATAACCAAATTTGCATTCCTTCTGAGTGCTGCAGTTCTGGAGTCTGATGTACAGTATAGGATTTCGGAATACATGGAAATTCTCAAGGATATTAACAACCTGAAGATTCTATTTAGTTCGAGCAATTCTTAAGAAGGGTCTTCATTGTTGCAGGTAATTGCATATTTTATTTTGGTACTCCCAGGCACACCTTTGACTTTTTTTTTCTGTCTAGGTTCATGACCCATCAAAGTTGCCACATGTTTCTTGTGTCCTCAGTACGCCATTTTGGTTTGGCTGTCAAGAATCTTCAGCAAGCTCAATGGAAATACCTTGTACATGTTTCTTGTGTCGAAATCTAGCACGAATTTACTGCACTACCAAACATGTATTGGTCATGGCTTGTATATACAGTTCAGTTAACCTCTGCAGTGTAGATTTCAAGCTGAGGGATAGTAGGAAAAGGCAAAGTGCCTAGGAATGCAGGTTGGAAAAACAGCAAAGTCTTTTGTGGGCAATTGTTGTTTTCAAATATTTTTCTTTTACTTTAGCGGGCAATGCAAGCTTCCAAACATTCCGTCAAATAGGATTAGAACCACTGGACGTCGAAGGCATAACATGGGGCATAGGAGTATTATCGAACTGATGTCTCCAGTCGACGTGATAAGCAGATTTTATCGAGAAGGTTTATAACAGCGCCAAGCAATAAAAACATGAAAATAAGACTAGGAAGGTTCCTTAAAATTCTGGAAGCGTCAAAAACATAACATCTATAGAACGCCAAAATAGGAACATCTAGAACGCGAAAATACCAAAAGCAGGGCAGAAGAAAGCCACAGGCTGGCTCCCAGCGCGTCTTCCCCACACGAATCGAAAACCCTATAAAACCTTCCTCCCGTTCCTTATCCTTCCCCAGGCCTCTCGCCATTTCTCTTCTCTCAATCACGCAAAAACCACGCGAATCCACCAGCCCCTTCCTTCAACTTCCCGCCCCTTGTAGGGTTTCGCACCCCCACCAACCCCTACCCCCCGGGTTACTGCTCGTGCTCTCAGCCATGGCGACCACGACCTTCCCCACGTCGACCCCCTTCTTCGTCCACCCCGGCGCCCGGCGCCCCTCCGTCAACCTCCGAACGGCCGCGGTGGTGTACGGCCGTGGTGGGCGGCGGTGGCGGCCACTGCGCGTCGCCTGCGAGAAGGTGGTGGGGATCGACCTCGGGACCACCAACTCAGCGGTCGCGGCGATGGAAGGGGGCAAGCCCACCATCGTCACCAATGCCGAGGGCGCGCGGACCACGCCGTCGGTCGTGGCCTACACAAAGGCCGGGGACCGGCTGGTGGGACAGATCGCCAAGAGGCAGGCGGTGGTCAACCCGGAGAACACCTTCTTCTCAGTCAAGAGGTTCATCGGCCGAAAGATGAACGAGGTCGCCGAGGAGTCCAAGCAGGTTTCCTACCGCCTTGTCCGGGACGATAACGGCAACGTCAAGCTCGATTGCCCAGCAATTGGCAAGCAGTTCGCCGCGGAGGAGATCTCTGCACAGGTAAGTAAATAATACTTCATATTCATGGACTTGGCTGGAACATTGTATGACAGTGTGAATTCGCTCTTTGACCTGCAGTTCATCCAATAATATGTGGGTTATGTTAAATAAAATTGAAACCATTGGGTTTGTTTGGGAGAGGATTCTTTTGATTGTGATTTTGTGACTATCAACAACATATTGTATGATAAACTTGCAATCGAAGTTCAAATTTAGACCTTACATTTTGTAACCGAAGGGGTATTTGTTACTCTACTTGCATCTAGTTGTATTCTACATTGGGTCTGTCTAGGACACATCTAGATGTGACATAGTTATGTCACATCTAACCTCATGTCCACTATACTTGTGGTCTATTTTTTCCGTCCCAGTATTTTTTTTGTTCCTTGTTGCTGCGTTATTTGTGAAACTTTAGATGTGACATCCTTTAAAAACATCTAGATGTGAATTAGACAAATTGTTCTACATTACTGTAAACAGTCACTATGGAAAACGTGAGTACAGCCGAATTGATACCGCCCAGTGATGTAGATGCTTTATTATTTTGCAAATTGTTCAAGAAGTTCTATTAGAGATGAATACCAGTGCATATGCTCATTCTTTTAGCTGTGTATATATCAGTCGTCGGTTCACTTTCCAGGTGTTACCTTTCTATCAGATTTGCAAGTGTTTCTGAACATCCTTTATTATCCAGGTCCTGAGAAAGCTGGTTGATGATGCGTCAAAGTTTTTAAATGACAAAGTCACCAAGGCAGTGATCACGGTTCCTGCTTATTTCAATGACTCCCAGAGGACGGCTACAAAAGATGCCGGCCGCATTGCAGGCCTGGATGTTCTCCGTATCATAAACGAGCCTACCGCGGCATCGTTGGCATATGGTTTTGAAAAAAAGAACAATGAAACAATTCTGGTTTTTGACCTGGGAGGAGGCACCTTTGATGTTTCAGGTATGTATCATGAATTTTGAGGTCTTATGTATGCCCATTGCAAGGAAAATTGACGCCCAGTAACTGCTGTAATCTGCATAGTTTCAGTAGTTAATAATCAAAGTAGCTACATATTTACTTATACTGATCATGCAGCACCATGAAAAATATGACTATGGATAAGCTTTCGGTGGTCAACTATTCGATGTATTCTGTGTTACTTCAGTTCACTGAAATGTGTCCAGATACGCAGGTTACATAATTTGTTACATTGCACTGCAAAAATGTAATCTTATGGCAGAATAAATGTTGCTTGATCAACAATAAGTTCTTTAACATTTGTCTGTCTTATGGAAAATATATGTATCGGCTCCCGTAGTAGAAAATCTATGTATAGGCCCTTATAAAGTACTAAGCAGGCACCAGCAAGGGCTATAATATACTAGTGGAAGCATGTTCTGTTACTTCTGCATGCTGGATTGGATGGAGTGTTAAGCAATGGAAACCTATTTTATCTAATTATTCTATTTTGATCCGTTATTTTAAGACATCTGTCCTCTCTAGTCTTTTTGATAAGCAATGCAAGATTGTTCTTAATCAAGTTCTACTCTTTTTGTTATCTGTATGACCATATGGTCCATAACCCCGCTTATTATACCTACTGCTCTGCTTTCAGTTCTCGAAGTTGGTGATGGTGTTTTTGAGGTGCTGTCTACATCTGGTGATACTCACCTTGGTGGTGATGACTTTGACAAGGTATTCTTCATACGCCCATCTGTCTCGTGTGTGATTTCAAACTTATTTAGTCTGCTTCATCTTGTTTGCTGTTTGTTTGGTTAGAACGTACCTCAATTTTGCATATGTACTCTGTGTTTGTAGTCTTGCCTGCATAATAGGAATGCAAAAGGGATGTACACTTCACTGTTTATTGAGTTTCTTACTTGACAAAAAAAAGTTATAATCGCTTGCAGTTCTCTGGTTCTAGTCTTCTAGACAGGCAGGAGAGCAATGTGTGAGCAGCATAATAGGCTCTAAGTATCTTACGCTTTTCATTGGATCCCTGGTTACAGATAACATCTATGCTCGTTACCAGTGAGGTCGTGTGTCTTTCAGTTATTAGAACCTGCATTAGGCAGTATGTATGTGCATTTTGACAGCCAAAGAGATGAAATAACATCCTTATCTCACACTTACTGATAACCTTCGCCTGAGTCTTCAGCACCTTTTTTATGGTTCTGCATGATTTATATGTTCTCACAAATAATTCTATTACCAGAGAATTGTTGATTGGCTGGCTGGGAGCTTCAAGAATGATGAGGGTATTGACCTGCTAAAAGACAAGCAAGCTCTCCAGCGTCTTACAGAAGCAGCTGAGAAGGCCAAGATGGAATTGTCATCGTTGACCCAAACAAATATCAGGTTGGTTGGCTCAGCCTCCATTTTGGTGTCAAACATTGTGCTTTTTGCATCTCAGTTTCTAAACCTGTTGTTTTTTCAGTTTACCTTTCATTACAGCTACTGCTGATGGGCCCAAGCATATTGAGACAACACTTACCAGGGGTAAATTTGAGGAGCTATGCTCAGATCTTCTTGACAGGTACAGTATCACGCCTCATGTTAATATTTGGATGAAAGCATACATGTCTGCATGGTTGTCTTCACATGCTTTTAACAACTGCTTTTTTGAATATCTGGCAAGTGTTATGGCTGTATTTAGTTTAGCCAATTGTTGCTAGTATTTTTATTTTTAAGTGTCTTTCAGGCTGAGGACACCTGTCGACAATTCTCTTAGAGATGCGAAGTTGTCACTTAAAGAAATAGACGAGGTGATTCTTGTGGGTGGTTCCACAAGAATTCCAGCTGTTCAGGATCTTGTGAAGAAAATGACGGGAAAGGATCCCAATGTGACAGTCAATCCCGATGAGGTTGTTGCTCTTGGAGCAGCAGTGCAGGTGAGTTCATGAAAATCATTTCTTCATAGTCACCAAAGTTAGGAACCTGATGTTCCTATCCTATACCTCTTTATTGAAATGTAAGCAGATAATAATCTGTCTTGCAAAATTTGGGCCGAACATATGGCCCCAGACACAGCTCCAAAGTGAAATTGCCAAAAGAATATGGTAAACTGTTTGTTTGGCCTACTAGATAGTGTTGTTGCTATGTTGTGGCTTTTGGCTATGGCATCAGCACTGGCTGATTATCTCTCATATGTTTCTAGAATGGTAACATGTTAGATTGAACTGTCTGGTGTATCTCACATGCAAAATGTCAACAGGCAGGAGTATTGTCGGGTGATGTGAGCGATATTGTGCTTCTTGATGTTACGCCACTGTCTCTTGGTTTGGAGACACTGGGTGGGGTGATGACCAAGATTATCCCAAGGAACACAACCCTCCCTACCTCCAAGTCAGAGGTCTTTTCAACGGCTGCTGATGGACAGACTAGTGTGGAGATAAATGTTCTCCAAGGAGAAAGAGAGTTTGTTAGGGACAATAAATCCCTTGGTAGCTTCAGGCTTGATGGAATTCCTCCTGCTCCGCGTGGTGTTCCCCAAATTGAAGTCAAGTTTGATATTGATGCCAATGGCATTCTGTCTGTTGCTGCGGTGGATAAGGGCACTGGGAAGAAGCAGGACATTACGATCACTGGAGCCAGCACACTGCCAAAGGATGAGGTACTCAATATAACGGAAACTTTTCAATTTGCATAGTGTAAAACTTTGCTGATCCTTTGGACTAACATGGATGAAAAACTATTCAGGTAGAGAAGATGGTGGAAGAAGCTGAAAAATTCGCGGCGGAGGACAAGGAGAAGAGGGACGCAATTGACACCAAGAACCAGGCAGAGTCTGTGATCTACCAGACTGAGAAACAACTGAAGGAGCTCGGAGACAAGGTCCCAGGCGATGTCAAGGAGAAGGTGGAGGGGAAGCTCAAGGAACTCCAGGACGCCGTTGCTGGTGGATCGACACAGACGATAAAGGATGCACTAGCTGCGTTGAACCAAGAAGTGATGCAGCTTGGTCAGTCCCTCTACCAGCAGCAGGGGTCGGGCCCTACCCCTGGAGCTGACGGCGCTACTGACTCTACAGGCTCATCTGAGAAGACAGGCGATGGTGGTGACGTCATAGACGCTGATTTTACCGACAGCAATTGAATAGAACAGTAGGCTAGGGCATGATGCAACAAGTGAGTATGAATTTGTTCCACAGGATTGCCTAGTAGTATACGGGGTGACCGCTTTCTTTGGATTGAGACCTTGTTTCCTGTCAGGGTGTTGGCCGAGTTTTTTATGTTGGAGGTTTGGAGAGTTCAGTTATCAGTTTGGATGCATAGATTGGCTTTTGCTTGTTGGGAATCCGACCCCTTGGCCTTGTACGGTTATGTATTGGATTTACTAACTCTCTAGAGAACTGGGTCATTTCCTGTTTGGAGCATGTGCCAAAAATTGGGGAGCATTCTACTCCTTTCGTTTATAAATATAAGCCTTTTTAGAGATTTCACTATGGACTACATATATGTATATAGACATATTTTGAGAATTGATGTGCTGTTAGAGCTAGGTCATGCTATCACATACCAGAAATACTTTGTGTTCAAGGATAACCACTTTGTGGCTAAGGATATCTGTGCGGGATTTTTTTTTAGAATTGATACAGTTGAATTCCTTGTTACCATTGGCTCGGAACCTCCTACCCAAGATCTGCCAGTTTTGACTCCGTCAATGAGTGTCACACAGTTCCTTGGAAGAGACGGTGGAACCCCAATCCCCTTTCACGGTTGGCATTGGTGATTTCAGCGAGCTTCGGTCTCTGTGCAATCCACTCCGGTTGGTCTTGTGGCGTCGTCTTCACTGCTGAACTCTGTTACCGTGCGTATGGGCTTTTGGGACGCAATGTACTCCGTCATCGGTGACTCTTGGACGTCGCCTTCCTCAGGTCCGACTGGTTTTTGCTGTCCACTTGGCACTTTGGGTGGATGGTACGTCGATCTAATTTGATCCAATGTTTTGTCGTCCTTCCGGAGTATCCTACTTTGGATGTGACGCGGCATTTTGTGCTCTGCTTTCTATGAGATTGGGCTAGGCTTGCTCAGTTTGTCGTGTGTTGGAGGGATGAGCACCCCTTCCTTCTTCTGCTCCAACTCACATTTAGTGTGGTGCCTTTTTCTCTTTATGTTTGGTCTCTCATGTCTATCAAAAAGATACATCGCGTGTTCGGAAGAAAAAAAGGAGTTGCTCACAGATGAAGACGTTTTCCTGTGTTTCACTTGTAATTGATGCATACACGAAGCTTTTGGATGTCCATCGTAGAGAAAGAAACGAAGTAGTACATCTCAAATTTGCTGACGGGCGCGGCAAAGCGCGCCTCCGTCAAGCTAGTGCCTATTATGCCGCCCTACATACGGCTCCATCTCATCTTGTGGATGCGTACGTGGTGTCTTTGGACTCGTCGGCAGCGTCTAAGGTGTCAACCGCGGCAACCTTGGCCGGACCAAACCAACCTAGTCCAGTCACAACCGGAACAAGTGGCTTCTTGGGCACAGCCGCGCGGATCCCGCAGCCACCGTCGCCGTCCCGTGCACCCTTTGCCGCCTTATCGCCTTGCTCCTTGTTGTGCCGCGGCTGGTCTTTGGAATCGCTGAGCACAAGGTCCCTGGGAGGCAGGAAGCACTCCGTGGACAGCCCCGCAATGTTGAACTCCACCTCCTCGATGCTCCACGTCTCCTCCATGCACGTGCACGGTCTCTTCCTGCGCGCGTCGGCGTCGGCGTCGGCGTCGTCTACTGCTCCGGCGGCCCTCGTGAAGGGGGACACCGAGACGACGGTGCGGCCGGCGTGCGCGATGTTGATGCCGTCGACCGGGCGGTAGTCGCCGATGGTGGACGCCATGGTGGTCTCCCAGTACATGCTCGCGGAAGCTGCGTCGGCCGGCCTGGGGATGCGCAGCAGGTGGCTGTCCTCGAGACGGACGAGCAGCCCCGTCCTCTGGCTGAAGTATCCCCATAGCGCGTGCCGGATCACCTCCACGTCGGCGCCACTGCGGGCGTGCAGAGCGGAGGGTTCCGCGTCGACGCGGAGCACGAAGCAGTCCTCGCCGTCGACTGCTTCCTCGCCGACAGACGCGGCGCTGGAGAAGAGATCCGCCGTGGATTTGGGGTCCAAACCCTGAACGCATCTGCGGATCGGTCGCGGCGGTCCCCGGGAGGCGTGGGCCTGCTGCTGCCACGGCGTCTGGCGCCAGGCAACCTTGCCGTCGCTGCCGGCGCTCATCTTGGTGCCACCGGCCACGACCATCTCCACGCACCAGAGCTCCGGCTTCTTCTGCCACACCACAAATCCCCCGTGCACCTCGCCCATTCCCTTCTTTGTTGCCTTGCTGCTCTTGGATGTAGTGCTGCTCATCCGCACCTTCCCCATGGCGAACATGCTAGTCGCCGCGCTCAGCGCCGCCTCGCCGCCGGCCGCCGCCACGTACTGCTCCACTATATACCTCGCCTTGGATAGCTCCTGAAAACACAAGGACCGTCCATTAGCCGTGAAAATCACAAATATCGATATCCCGCATTCCCGCTGGCTGAATGCTGATCCAGTGGATCGATCGGTGGTAAAATGAAATCCAAGCACGCACGGTACGGGACTTACCAGGGGCTCCTCCTCCTTGCTGTCACGTCCGCCCATGGGCCTCCTGGGCTGCACGGGCTGAGGCACCAGCGGCGCGCCCATCACGCCGAGCATGGCCTGCACGCCGTCACGGCGATGGTGATCGATGTGCATGTGCGACCGCATCCACGCCTTGAGGTTGACCGTGCGGCGCCGGCGGGCCGGCACCTCCTGGTGGAGCTCGGGGACCGGCACCTCCAGCACGGTGTCGAGGCCGTCCTCCCGGTCTAGGTTGGGGCACACCTTCCTCATGGTCAATGCTCCTCGCCTCGATACCTAGCGCTCGACGTTGAACCGTACGTTTCGGCCGAGAAGAAGGTGGTGGTGAGGTGAGTGCGCTCAGTTTCAGTCCCGTCCAATATATGGATGGATCGTGGATATGTGGCTGCACGTTCTGCGCTACCTTCGCTTCACCCCCACCATGTTCTTCATGCTATTATACTCGTAACAAATATACGGCGAATCCCATTGTTTATACTTATATATTATACGGGATCGAATATTTGTCTTGTTCTGGCGATGAACGGCGCGGTGAATGATTTTGATTCGCGTCGTCTCTCTCTACCTACCTAGGGCAGATTGTAGGGCACTTTGAGGGACATCTGATGATTTGACAGGTCCATGGGTTGGATGGATGCCCTCCAAGGCGTCAATGGATCCGCGAATTGGCATACGTGTACACCGACATCATTAGATTCCCCAAATTAGTTGTGCGGCAACCATTTCTAAAATTGATACTACTAATTGTGATCTTCGCTAGCTAGCTTCCCGGAAAAGAAATGATAAAGAGATCTTGCGCAATCTCGGGAGGACAAAATGTGTGCTGTAATGTAATCTGCTCCGGTGATCCTCTCCGATTCTAATTTTTCTGTGGCCAATTCAATCATCTGTCGCCATTCGTGCAAAAGTTGTGTGCCCGTGTCCTGAGAGCAAAGTAAAAAAGAAAAGCCTAATGGGGATATGTTGAAAGTTGGTCCCAAGAAGCGGTCTTCCTACCTAATATTGTTGCTGGCATTAGGGCATCTCTAACCGACCCTCTACTACCTCCTTTCCGGTTTATAACGCTCAATTCAAAAATCTCATCAATCAAGATAGATGGTGAGTGGTGAAACAATTTTTGTAGTTTGCAAACCTACTCAATTAATGCGCTTGCTTTCTTCAAAAAATTGTGTTTATCAATGCATTAATTACAATGCATGCATGCATAAAGTACATGCACTGATAAATTTTCTTTTAATACTTGCATGCAATGATTTATTGCACCTTAAAATCTGAACATGTGATGAGGAACAACCAAATTGAGACTTATAAAATGGGAAAACTAAAAAGATTTGAGATAAGCTCTATAAACCGGACAGGCGGGAGTATAATTTAGTGGAGTATATTTGCTCTTCTAAAAAATATTGTTTCTAATCAATCCCCTAAACTTAACGGAATAAAAATATTTTTTTGCTATTTTTTTTGGAAATCCAGTTTAGCTCTCAAGAGCACATGCTCCTCTGTGCCGGAAATGCCTTTTTTCAAATGTCAAACACCACACTTTTTTGCAGGGAAACTCCACTATTTTCTAATGGAAAAAACATTAAATTTTGAACCCGGATAAGTGCCACATGTGCGGCACGAAGCAATTCCGCCATGACTTTTTTTATGGCAAGTTTAGTTATTCGAGAATGGCAACTGTAGTTGTGAAGCATGGCAATTTTCTGTTTGGACAACAACTTTTAGCTTTTTTTTTGGTTTTTCTTCGGATGACAATTTTAGTTGTAAAAAGAGTCAATTACACTGATGGTGCTACAACTTGGTGTAAACAGTCACTTTGGTGCTAGAAGTTGCGGTGTACATCAAAGTGGTACAAAAAATGATATTGACATGCAAATACAATGCTTATCTCGTTTGCATACGGAATCGGTGCTGACTAAGCATGTGGGGCCCGCTGTCACCCACTGGACCAGAGAAAAGAGGCATGTGGCCTTATTTTTTGTAAAACACCCTTGAGATATATATTTTCACAAAAAGCCCATGTTGACGGGAGAGGTGGCATTTTTTACCTCTATGACCAACGGGTCCTGCCTATTAGAAGAGACTGAAAATTAAACTAAACTAAAAGTGAAAAGCTTCGTATGAAACCCAAGACCAGCACCTTAATACCAATCCAACTTACCAACTAGCAATTACGTTCGCATGTTCAACATGGATAACAACCGTAACCTGACCGCATCCGGAGCTTATATGGGCCGCAGATAGTACGACCCATTCTACACCTGTTCCTTTTTAAAAATTATTTGTAAAACGGAATTAAGAAAAGTTATGTTCAAATATTTGTGTGGTTCAAATAACATTTAAATATACATCCGTGTATGATATAAAAAGTAGACATTTAGTAAAAATTAAAATGTTTAATGAATACATAAATATTATACAAGTGTGGCTCATATTTAAATTATACAAAATGAATATTCATACGAGCAGTTTAAATTACAAATTAAGAATATTTTTATTATAAATTATGCAACACTTCTATAATTCATAAATATTATTTAAATATAAGAGTATTTTATATTAATATGTGAACAATATGTCAAAATGATTTATTCTGTTTTATGTACAATATTTATAAAAACAAATACTCATTAGTTATTTTTATTACTGAGATTATAATTATTATAATTTATATACTTTTTATAGAAAAAATAAAAAAACTAACAGGTGCAAAACGGGCCGAAAGATCTGCAGCCCGTTTGACCTCCTCCTGCACGGATGTGACATACCTAGAAGTAGTTATACAAATTTGGTAAATAGGTCATGCTGGGTGGAGTTTTTTAAAGCATGTGTACAATACGGGTGTAGCAGTGTCCCTCGCATGAGTTAAGCTCTCGTACATATTCTCCTCGAGCCTTTTTCTTTTGTTTCTCATTTTGTTTATTTATTTTTTGCTTTTCTGTTTTTATTTTTTATTTTTTAATTTGTAATTTGATGAACTTTTTGTAATTTGATTTCTCCTCCTTTTAATTTTTATTTTTTCCATTTTCCAGTTTGTGATATTTTGAGTATGCGAGCACTTATTAAAATAACTGAATTTTAAATTCGTGACAATTTTTTGAATTTTGATTTTCCTAAATTCATTGGTATTTTTATTATATTTGAACACTTTAACAGTGTCCCATCTAAGTTGTGGTATGTCCGATCTATTTGTTGTATTTTTTGATCCAAATTCGATCTTGCTTAGTTTTTGTTGCACGTGTCCCGCGTCGTCGCAATGTCCCATTGTTGACCATTTTTGTTTGCCCTCTTTTTTTTCCTGGTCATTTTATGGTTTTTCTTGTCATTTGCTATTGGTCTGCTTTCTAGAGCGAAATAGGTAGGGTGCTCTCCTTGCTGTTCTTTTAATCACCTTTATTCTGCGACTGCTTTTCCTCTCTCTATTTTATCTTTGTTTTGCATTAGTTTGACACCTTTCTTGTGCGGTTGTTTTTTTGTTGTTTTTGCCTCAGTTGCAAGTCCACCCTCAACTTCCAATTGAACCAATCATTTTTTCTCCTTAGTTGCAAGTCCACTATTTTAATAAGTTGCAAAATAAGTTGCCTCAGTTGCAAGTCCACCCTCTTTTTTCTCGAGTTGCAAAATCCACCTTCGACTTGTAGCTGGGCTTGATATTTCCTTTGCATCAGCACTCCCGATTTTTTTTGGCATCAGTTGCAAGTCCTACCTCAACTTGCAAGTAGGTTAGTTTTTTTCCGCCTCAGTTGCAAGTCCATCATCGACTCGCAACGAGGGGCTGAATTTTTTGGTCCCAGTTGCAAGTCAACCACCAACTCGCAACCGCCCTTTTTGTTATCTAAGTTGCAGGACAATATCAACTCGCAATTGGGCTCTTGATTTTGTTTGCTGCAGTTGCAAGTCCAACAATGACTCGTAATTGGACAAGAGACTGTTTTTCGTCCCAGTTGCAAGTCCATCATTCACATGCAACTCGGCTCTTAATCATTTCTTTTCCGCAGTTGCAAGTTCATCTTTGACTCGCAACTAGACTCGACGTTTTTTTTATCTTCAGCTGCAAGTCGACCTCGACTTGCATCTAGGTTTGATGTTTCTTTTGTGTTGCAACTGGGCCTGACTTTTTTTATGCCTCAAATGCAAGTTCATTGTCGACACGCAACTGGACCAACCCGTTTTTGCCCCAGTTACAAGTCCATTAACTTGCAACTGGGTCCAACCTTTGTTTCTTCAGTTGCAAGTCCACATTCGACTCGTAACTGGCTCGATGTTTCCTTTGTATCACAACTGAGCCCTATCTTTTATTTTTTTTCATCAGTTACAAGTGCAACCTCAACTTGCAACTGGGTCAGTTTTTTCCATCTCAGTTGTAAGTCCACTGTCAACTCGCAACTAGAGTTGAGTTTTTTGTCCCAGTTGCAAGTCAATCATCGACTCGTAACTGGGTCTGCCCCTTTGTTTATCCAAGTTGCAAGTCAGCTATCAACTCACAATTGGGCTCTTGATTATTTTATTGCCGTTGTTGCAAGTCAACCAACGACTCGTAATTGGGCCAGACCCTTTTTTTTTCATCCCAGTTGCAAGTCCATCATTGACATGCAACTTGGCCCTTGATCATTTCTTTTTCCCAGTTGCAAGTTCATCATTGACTCCCAACTAGGCTTGACTTTTTTCTTTTCAATAGTGTTCCTTCCAGCCCATGCAATGCAAGATATGGTTGTATGTTGTTCGATCGATCGAGATCTATCCGTGCACGAATGCACACTGCATGCATGCAGATGAAACAACTCGTGCCACTAGAAGAGCGCCTACATAACCTGACTGTCGTATGCATATCACGAGTCCGACGAATCATGCACCATCACTCGATGATAAACAACAAAGAAAGAAAACGCTAGCTAGCTAGCTCATCATACGTGATGCACGTACAAGCAAACTGGGAAGATGAGAGGATTGGTGACATGCACGGTTGACTGTACGCATAAGGAAAAAAAAAACAAATATGAGGTGAGATGGGTTACTTATAGGGGAGCTATAGGGATAAGACTACTCATATTTAGTTTCCCATCAGACTAGTAGTCCACCGTTGGATTGATGCATCCTGGAACGTGCGATTGGAGAGGTGGGTGTAAGTAATTACTACAGTTTGCATGCAGCGCACTAATTGCAATTTGTTTCCCGTCAACTACTCCCAGAAATCACGTTAGATCTGTACACTATTTTGGCAATAACCGCCTCCTTAGTTGCTTGATCGTACGTACTTTGAAATCTGCACGAAAGTACGAGAAACCGGTGCATCTGATGCATGTTGTTCGCTAGTATTCTTGACATGAAAGCACACACTACAATATATGGAAACACGTTATAGAACTTGAGAAATTCATTTTGCATCTATTTCATAGCAAATTTGCTTCCATATCAACATGAGATTGTTTCTCTGGTAAATTTTTTGTCTAGATCAACCATTTATTTTGTTTATACATCAGATATTGTTTGCTTCGAATGACCATAGAACTGTCTCCAGTGTAACAATAAAATGCTTCCAACAATACACCCCCCCCCCCCTCCACACACACACACACACACACACACACACACACACACACATACATATATATATATATAGCAGCAGAGGGTGCTATCGAAACCCTTGATTGGCATCAAGATCCGAACTTATGTATGGATAAGGTTCTGAATTGTTGCATTATTGAAGATCACATTTACAGAAGAGGAAAGCACGTGGGAGGGTCTTTCTGGGCTGTTGACCGAAATGGCAAGCTAGGTTCTCAAAATGGCAGACTTATAACTGGAATTGGGGCAGCTGCTTTCCAGCAATGGTCAGCGACCATGCTCTATTTTGGGAAGAGCTATTGTCTAGGTTTTGTTGCTTTGCTGGCTCTCAAAGGTTCCATACATTTCGTGTTTTTTAAGTAGTTTTCGTCTCAAAGGTTTGGCACCTTTTTGCTTCTCCTGCAAGCTGCTGCATTGGTTCCCGTTGTCCCTGTTGTCAGCATGTTCTTTGTTCTGATGTTGAAAAACATGAGTCATTGGGGAACTTGCAAACTATGCTAGCCACTGCCCGCTATGCATCCGAAAGGGAGGAGCTCCTCTAACGTACGGCACTTGCCGTTGGGCCGCTGTCAGTTGGGCCAAGTTCCAGCCGGGCCGACGTGCCAGTGATGGAACGGCACCCTGCTGCACGTCAGGGGATCCTCGTCCATCTAATTCACGGAAAACAAAATTGTTCGTGGTCAAGATGGCCATTTATTTGGTTGCAGTGCCAGCCCGTAGCCATTACTGCACCCCTTAAGTTAGACTGCTTGAAACGCGAATACATACCGCTGCACCCTTTCCTCGGAATTGAACAAGCTGCATTCTGTACGATGGCAGGGCTGGGTGAAGGAAAAGGTACCATTGGAGGATCATCCAGCATTATTTCTGAGGTTGAAGATCATTTTGGAGAGGGCATCATGCTGCCCTGTGATGTTCTGTTGCTGGACGAGGCGATGTTGTCCAGTGCAGCAACGTTCAGGTAAAGATCAACTTTATCTTTGGCATTTAGGCTCGACTTTGTACTAAATTGATGGATTTATGCAACATCTTGATCTCTCTAACAACCTTGTTTCTTTGACGGTAAAACAAATAACAATGCTCGCTCCTTGAACGCAATATGGAGGTGTGCTGAGTCTCCATGGGATGCCAACCAACACTGTAAGAAAAACATATACCATAAGCTTGCTCAGTTCAGTTCAAAATTGAAACTTTAAATGTATAACGATGCCATTTCTTTATGAAGGGACGTTTCGTTGGCGTGATGCAAAATCGGCATGACTTGTTCAGGGCAGGATATGGTATTATTTTTAACTAATATTTTTTGTGTTAAAAGGACCTTCCTTGGTTTGAACTAATCCACAAATCGCTGCTTTCAGGACGGCGGAGTCGGAGTTCATGCGTTCGGTGAGCACTGCTAAGTAATGTCTTTGGCTGTCTGCTGTTTTGTTCTTGCTATTATGATCGTTGTCAAATTTACAGGATATGATGTTCAATTTTCCCAAACGGGGAAATGGTGACTATGTTGTTCTGAATGGGGGTATCAGGGGTGGTACTCTTGACATGCACATACGCGTATACTCCGTAAGGTACGTTTGTTTTTGTAAGCTGTGACCACTTAGACAGTAATTTGCTCAAAATGTCGTTCATTCAGCTGCTCGTTTGATGTTCGTTCCTGCGATGCAATACGGAGGTGCTCTGTCCCTCCATGGGGTGCCAGTCAGTATAGTAAGAAAGTTACAGTATGAGGCAGCTCCCGCGACTAGGCAGTTAGGGTTCCCCCTCCTCCCCTCCCCCTCCCGCCGGCCCTCCCGCCGCCGCCGGCCACCGGCCCTCCCGCCGCCGCCGGCCACCGGCCTCGCGCCCCGCCTCCGTCCCCTTCAGCCCTCCCCCTTCCGCTGTCCAGATACGCCTCACGCCGCCTCCCCGGGAGGTGGCCGGGGCGGAGCTCGAGCTCCTCACCCGCGGGCCCCTTCCTTCCCCGTCTTCCCCCACTGCTGCCGGCGGTCGCCCCCGGCGCTGGCCCAGGTGGTACCGGCGGCGGCGGGCCTTCTCGTCCCCGCGCGCGCGTGCTCCCTTTCCGGGGCAGGGAGGCGGCGACGGTGCAGCCCTGCTTGGCTGCGGTCCGGCGGCCCTGCGGCGGCGGCCGGCGGCAGGCGTGGTGTCGGCGCCGCTCCTTGGCGGCGAGGCGGTGTGGTGGTGCTGGGTGGCCGACGTCGCGACCCCGGCCCAGATTTGGGTCCTAGCGGGCTGCCCCCCCCGGCGTGGCCTCGTTGTCTGCGGCGCGGTGAGGAGGGGGAGCAGCTCGGATATGGGGCGTCGGCGCCGACGGCGTGCCGGTAGCAGCGCGAGGGCGGGAGCTTTATGGGCCCACGAGGGCTCGGCCGGGCCTATGGGCCCATGGGCCTAGTGTGCTCCTGTTATTGCGTCTGGACGACTACCGTCGCGGACGGTGGAGGTGGGGCCCTCCCACGTGCCGACGGTGCTGATGCCCTAGTCCCGGATCTGATTCTTCGTCGCACTGTCCTCACTTCACGGTGTTGTGGTGAGACGGCGTGGGGGGCTCATGACCGCGCTGGTGCAGGGTGGTGGTTGGTTTGGTGGCTGGATCCGGAGTGCCCGAGGTGCAGGTTGGGATCGGGGAAACCATTGTCGGCGTGGCCGACACCGGCGCGGTGGCGCCTATGAGTGCCACCTGACCTTCCGGAAGGGGTCGGGGGCTACCCTTCCTCTTGCCTTGTACCGGGGGAAACCCTTGGTATTAGCGTCGTCATCGTCGCGATCCTTCTTGGAGGTGTTGATAGGTACCGGCGCTTCGGAGTCTTGGAGCCTAGTGGAAGATCCCGGTGGGCGCAGCGATCGCGAGACTTCTTCGTTTTTGTTGATCCGCCGTTGTCGGCATTTGTTTCTTTTGCTCTTTCTCTGTCGTTTCTTTTAGGCGTGACTGTGCTGCTTCGGCCCCAGCATCTATCTCTGTATGGTTCGATTGGATGCTTCGTATACAAAGCCGGGAGAATCCCTTTTCCGGTAGAAAGTTACAGTATATATTATGCACATACGCTTTAACATTCTTCTGCAAAATAAATAGTCTGTCGGCTGTTTGGTTGAGCGGCGTTGAGAACTGCTTCGCCTCTACTACGGCCCTTCCAAGAAGAAGTGGAATGTACATAAACAGAGTAATGTTCAGCCTTCCTTTCCATCTATATAGGTACATAAACAGCAAAATGTCATCTCTAAACTTGGTAGTGTCAGGGTTGCTTTCGGAATGACCAGCGCTCAAAATGGTCGTTGAAATCAATGCCAATGGCTGGTATAGATCGATGTTAGTAAAGTCCAAACCTAGTCTCCTCCCTGTTTCTTGAAGGTGAGTACCACAGATTTCCATTTTAGTCCATACTAATGGTTCTGCCACCTGTTGCTCGATGCTAAATGAAAATGAATGTAATTAATTGTTATCATATGTAAGTGTCACAAATAATGGTGCACCGAATAAGCTTTTTTTTTTTCAAAATGATGCATTGAATAACCTTGGTGTTATGCAATGACGATTTTGGTTCTTGTAAAAAGGTTCGGTTGCTTGGTCAAATGTTGAGGCGTTCTAACAATACTGATTCAGAGTCGCTTGTTTTGGCAATGCTTTCTTTGCCCATGCCCTAGGCACGGCAGCAGCTCTAGTTCGGATTGGGACGTGAGGAGTGTCGGTCGTGGCGTCGTCTAGCCCCTGGTAGCTCTTGGGTAGCGCCTCTTCTGCGATGGCACACACCTTCAACTTCCTCTCTTTTTACTTAGTAGGTTCTCTCGTTGTAGGCGTCTCTTTTTAGTTCTTTTAAAATTTACATGCAGAGTGGGTTTTGCAGGCCTCTCTTTCCATATGTGCAAGTACACTAAGGATTTTTTTTCTGTCAGCTATCTGGTTTTGATAATAAAACAGTCAATTTTTTATCTTTTTTTTTGAGTAAAAGTCAATTTTTTATCTAGCATATATACCCGGTGCAACTTGGCAATGTTCAGGCCTTATAGGCAGGTTTTAACCTTTTTTCCCCTATGGATTAAAGACAGCATTAAATTCAGTCGTACTACTTGCCAGTACCCGTCGAGTATAGTCTAGAGTGGCGTTTTGGCTCCTGGGTGTACATACACCTACTATGAAATATGTATAAAAAACGCATTTCAAAATGTTAAAAGAATTGAGTAAAAATCCTGCATGTACATCCGGACATCATATTTTCGCACGCGAAATTTGGATGAAAAGGGACATTTTTTGTGGCATGTATAAAAAAGATCAAAAATGCCTCATGAATAGCTGTAATCAAGCATCGAAAATTGTCTTTTTTACACAAGCCACAAAAATGTTCTTTTTCATTGAAACTTGGTGCACGCACATATAGTGTGACTTTTTCTCGAATTTTCTGAACTTTTTAAAAAGTGTATTTAGAGAATGGATGCATATACACCTATGAGCCAAAGTGAATTTCTGAGTTTTAACATTTTACCCCTCTGTTATAATGTACTCTGTCCGGAAATACTTGTCGTATAAATGAATACAAATGAATGTATTTAGAACTAAAATACATTTAGATACATCAATTTCTTGGACAAGTATTTCTGGACGAAGGGAGTATGAGAGTATCCCAGACTTTTGTTTTAAGTGTATACTAGTTGTTCCATTGACCTGCTGCTCGCCCATGAGGGTTATAAACAATGGCACGCTATTAAGGTGTATTAACTGGCGGACCATCAAATTCTGCAAAGTTGTGTAGGTCACACATGCGTCCATGTAATCAGTCAAGGCAGCTTGCTAATAGGAGATCCAGTGGCAGCTGGTAGAGGGGTGGAGCTCGGTCAAGTAAAAAGAATGCACTCTGATTGTGCAAGTTGGACAACGGAAAGTGAAAGTTCCGGTGTCATTTTGATGATACAGAGATACTAGACCACCGTAAAGGGTATAAGTTTCATGTTTCACTCACAATTGTTCGTTCATAATTGGTGTATCCTCTTACGCCAAGTCTACAAATATATATTTTGAGTGCGTTTAACCACGTGTGAAGTGTTGGTGCCAACAATACATTCTAATCCATCTATCCCTAACAAACACGCGCGCGCGCATGCACGTGCGCATGCACACGCACGTACACACACGCAAACGCGCGCGCACACACACAGAGAGAGAGAGGAAGAGAGAAAGGTCGGGAGTATAGGGAAGAGAGAAAGGTCGGGAGTATAGGGAAGGTGAAAGGTGGCAAACGGAGCTGCCCGACCAAGGTGGTGCACCGAAGGGTATAATGTTAGAGGTATAAAAGGTGCCCGGTCCAATGAAAAGAGTGCACACATACGGTGTGCAAGGTTTGTGGACAGGTTCGGTTCGGCACCACATCCGTCCATCACCTGCTCGACTAGGGTGGTGCCCCGAGGGGTATGAAAGGAGCCCGATCCAGTAAAAAGAGTGCACTCATATGATTGTGGAAGGTTTGCATAATGAAAAATGGAAGTTCCTGTGTCATTACGACAATACAAGGATACGAGACCATCGTGAGGGGTATACATTTCATATTTCATTCCGAGTGTTCATCCATAAATTGTGTGTCGTCTTATGCCAACTCTACAAAATATATATTTCGAGTGGGTTCAACCACACGTCAAGTGTTGGTCTCAACATTATATTCTAATTCGTCTATCCATTGACCAACACGCGCGCGCGCACACACACACAGAGAGAGAGAGGGAGAGAGAGAGAGAGAGAGAGAGAGAGAGAGAGAGAGAGAGAGAGAGAAAGGTCGGGGGTATAGGGAAGAGAGAAAGGTCGGGGGTATAGGGAAGGTGAAAGGTGGCAACCCTACAAATATATAATTCGAGTGGGTTTAACCACTCGTCAAGTGTTGGTGCGAACATTACATCCTAATCCATCTATCCATTGACCAACACACACACACACACACACACACACAGAGAGAGAGAGAGAGAGAGAGAGAGAGAGAGAGGGGGGGGGGGGGTTGGGTGTATATGGATGGTCGGAGGCGACAGTGGACCGTCAAAGGGAGCTGCTCGACAAGGGCGGTGTGTCGAGGGGTATAATGTTAGAGGTATACAAAAGGTACCCGATCCAATAAAGAGGGTGCACACATTGGATGTGCAAGGTTTGGGGACAAGTTCTGTTTCGTGCCCCCGTCGTCCACCACCTAGTCAACTAGCTAGGGTGGCGCCCTGAGGAGTATGACCTTCATGGTATGAAAGGTGCCTGATCTAGTAAAAAGAGTGCACTCATATGAATGTGCAAGGTTTGGGTAATGAAAAACGAAAGTTCATGTGTCATTATGACGATACAGGGAGACACGTGAGAGAGAGGTTGGGTGTATATGGATGGTTGGGCTGTGGACCGTCAAAGGGAGCTACTCGACGAGGGTGGTGGTGTGTCGAGGGGTGTAATGTTAGAGGTATAAAAGGTGCCCGGTCCAATAAAGAGGGTGCACACATATGATGTGCAACGTTTGGGGACAAGTTCTGTTCGGTGCCACCGCCGTCCTCCACTTGGTCGACTAGCTAGGGTGGTGCCCTGAGTAGGACCTTGATGGTATGAAAGGTGCCCGATCTAGTAAAAAGAGTGTGCTCATATGATTGTGCAAAGATTTCGGTAATGAAAAATGAAAGTTCATGTAGCATTATGATGATACCGGGATACTAGACCACCCTGAGGGGTATAGTTTCATACTTCATTCACAATTGTTCATTCATAACTGGTGTGTCGCCAAACACACACACACACACACACACACATACCCACACACACACGTGAGAGAGAGGTTGGGTGTATATGGATGGTTGGGCGGTGGACCGTCAAAGGGAGCTACTCGATGAGGGTGGTGGTTTGTCGAGGGGTGTAATGTTAGAGGTATAAAAGGTGCACACATATGATGTGCAACGTTTGGGGACAAGTTCTGTTCGGTGCCACTGCCGTCCTCACCTGGTCGACTAGCTAGGGTGATGCCCTGAGTATGACCTTCATGGTATGAAAGGTCCCCGATCTAGTAAAAAGAGTGCGCTCATATGATTGTGCAAAGGTTTCTGTGACGCCCGGGTATTTAGCTACAGTAACCCCCCTCGTAATGATGCCACATCACCCCAGTTACTGTTGACAAAACTCGCGTTAGTTCAAAACGTTTCAAATTCAAAATTTAATTAAAGGCAAACACTAAAAGTTTTCAAATATTAAAACTAAAATGTTCAGAGTGAGCCTAATATTGCGTAGGTAATTATGGTGGAGGAACTACACTTTTATATAATGTTCAAATACTCTAAAATGATTTAAACAGTAGCAAATGAATTATATAAATGCCTTTGGTATTTTATAAATTGCTAAACTATTTTCATTCGGGGTAGAAACTTGTCATGACAGTGGGTTATTCTGGAACATTACTTTAGGGGCGATTGTCATATTTTACTAAACTAAAATTAATGTGTAACTAAATAGAAAACAGAAAATTAAATAAATGAAAAAGAAAATACAAAACCAAAAAAATAAAAAAGGAAAGCAACCCCCCCTCCCCCATTGGGCTTCGACCTAACTAGCCTCTGGCCCAGCCGGCCGCCACCCCCTCACTCCCTTATCTCCACTTCCCCCTCCCGAAACCCTAGCCGCCTCCCCCACTCGCCTACGTTTCCCCCACTCGCTCTCTCCCCCTCCCCCGATCCAGTTCTGGATCAAGATCGGGGCGACGCCCGAAGCCGCCCCCGACGCCATCGTCGCTTTCCTCCTCGCCGGCGCCGTCGACCGGAGCCTTCCCCACCGGCCTGCCTCCTCCTCGTCGACGCCGTCCTCATCCTCCTTCCCAACGGACCTCCCCGGCCTCCATCAAGCCCGCTTCCCAGACCCCGCGTTCCCCCGGTGAGCCGCTGCGCCGGATGCGCCCTCCCGTGCCTCCTCTGACCACCGCAGCTCCCGTTCGCGCTCGCTACTGCTGCTGCGGCACTGCTCCGCACACGCGCGCCGCGGTCCTCTGCTCGTCGCGTCGCTCGGAGCTGCGACCGCACGCCCGCGCCCCCCCGTTCTGTTGCCTGATGCCGCCTACGTCGCCGGCCTCTCCTCCCACGCCCGTGGTCCCGCCCTACTGCTCCCTCGCGCGTGCACCGCCCGCTCCCGCTCCCCGCGTCGTGGCCGTCCCTTGCTCCTGGACGCGCCCGCCCGCAACGATGCGCGCGCTCAGCACGCTCTGCCCGCGCCCTCGCTTCGCCCGCGCCGCTCCCCTCACCGCATCGCCTCGCACAGCTGCTGCTTCCTACGCATGCCCTCTGCGCACGCACACACGCGCCCTCGCACTCCCGCAGCGCGCCTCGCCTCACCTCCCCTCCCTGTGAGCCGCTCCGGCCAGCCCCGCCACTACCTCCACCACCACGCCGCCCGGGGCCCTCCGCCGCCTTTCCTGGCCGGTGTCGTGGGCGCCGGCGGCCCCGTCCATGGCCTCGCCCGAGCGGCCTCCGGGCTCGTCTCGCGCCAGGCGCCCCTGCGCCCGGTAACCCGCACGCCCGCAAGCCCGTGCGCCCGCATAGGCCCCAGGGGCCACAGACAAATGGGGCCCGCCTCCGTACCTATGACAAATGGGGCCCACGCCCCTGGAACGTTTTTAATAAAATAAATAATAAATAAAATTAAAAATGAATTTAATTAATTAATTAATTAGCTAAATTAATTAAGTTAATTAATCCTGTTAAATTAAGCTAATTAACTTGTTAGGTTAATTAAACATTAGTTAGATGATTTAAATCCGAATAAAACTAAACAGTGCATGACAGGTGGGCCCCAGCGGGCCCCACGAGTCAGTTTGACCAGTCAACGGTCACAGTTGACTGCTGACGTCATGCTGACGTCAGCAAACACTGTTCTGGATAATGTTGCATTAAAATAATTAAATAAATCCTGAAAATGATTTAAATCTTTTAAAATTAATAGAAAATAAACCGTAGCTCAGATGAAAATATTTTCTACATGAAAGTTGCTCAGAACGACGAGACGATTCCGGATACGCAACCCGTTCGTCCGCCACACCTCCCTAACCTATCGAACTCGCAACTTTCCCCCTCCGGCTCCTTTGCCCGAAAACGCGAAACACCGGGGATATTTTCCCGGATGTTTCCCCCCTTCACCGGTATCATCCCATACCGCGTTAGGGCACCTCTAACGCCCTTACTTGTCATGTCATGCATCACTATGCATCTGCTTGCTTAAATATTTATTGTTTCTCCCCCCTCTTCTCTCGTTAGACACCGAGACCGACGCTGCTGCTGCCCCGTTCGACTACGGTGTTGACGACACGTCCTCCTTGCCAGCGCAACCAGGCAAACCCCCCCCTTGATCACCAGATATTGCCTACTCTCCCCTATACTGCTTGCATTAGAGTAGTGTAGCATGTTACTGCTTTCGTTATTCCTATCCTGATGCATAGCCTATCTTTGATACTGATGTTGATACCTTTACCTGCAATCCTACTGCTTAGTATAGGATGCTAGTGTTCCATCAGTGCCCCTACACTCTTGTTCGTCTGCCATGCTATACTATCGGGCCGTGATCACTCGGGGGTGATCACGGGCATAACTATACACTGTTACATTACATGTGATACTGTTCGGAGATGGGGGCTGAAGGGGCAGGTGGCTCCATCCCGGTAGAGGTGGGCCTGGGTTCCCGACGGCCCCCGACTGTTACTTTGTGGCGGAGCGACAGGGCAGGTTCAGACCACCTAGGAGAGAGGTGGGCCTGGCCCTAGTCGGCGTTCGCGATACTTAACACGCTTAACGAGATCTGGGTATTTGATCTGAGTCTGGCCATTTGGTCTATACGCACTAACCACCTACGCGGGAGTAGTTATGGGTATTCCGACGTCGTGGTATCAGCCGAAGCACTTCGTGACGTCAGCGACTGAGCGGCGCGCGCCGGGTTGGACCGCGTAACGTGACTTCCTTTGAAATGGAGGTTGCTAGGTCTGCTCTCCAGCCGCGTACGCAACGTGCAGGTGTGCTCAGGGCGATGGGCCCAGACCCCTGCGCGCATAGGTTTAAACCGGCGTGGTGACCGCTCTGTTGTGCTTAGGTGGGGCTGTGACGTGTTGATCTTCCGATGCCGGGCATGACCCAGAAAAGTGTGTCCGGCCAAATGGGATCAAGCGTGTTGGGCTATGTGGTGCACCCCTGCAGGGAAGTTTATCTATTCGAATAGCCGTGTCCCTCGGTAAAAGGACGACCCGGAGTTGTACCTTGACCTTATGACAACTAGAACTGGATATTTAATAAAACACACCCTTCCAAGTGCCAGATACAACCCGGTGATTGCTCTCCAACAGGGCATCGAGGAGGGGATCGCCGGGTAGGATTATGCTATGCGATGCTACTTGGAGGACTTCAGTCTACTCTCTTCTACCTGCTGCAAGACGGAGGCGACCAGAAGCGTAGTCTTCGATAAGACTAGCTATCCCCCTCTTATTCTGGCATTCTGCAGTTCAGTCCACTAATATGGCCCTTTACACATATATCCATGCATATGTAGTATAGCTCCTTGCTTGCGAGTACTTTGGATGAGTACTCATGGTTGCTTTCTCCCCCCTTTTCCCCCTTTCCTTTCTTCTGGTTGTCGCAACCAGATGTTGGAGCCCAGGATCCAGACGCCACCGTCGATGACGACTCCTACTACTCTGGAGGTGCCTACTACTACGTGCTGCCCGCTGACGACGACCAAGAGTAGTTAGGAGGATCCCAGGCAGGAGGCCTGCGCCTCGTTCGATCTGTATCTCAATTTGTGCTAGCCTTCTTAAGGCAAACTTGTTTAACTTATGTCTGTACTCAGATATTGTTGCTTCCGCTGACTCGTCTATGATCGAGCACTTGTATTCGAGCCCTCGAGGCCCCTGGCTTGTATTATGATGCTTGTATGACTTATTTATGTTTTAGAGTTGTGTTGTGATATCTTCCCGTGAGTCCCTGATCTTGATCGTACACATTTGCGTGCATGATTAGTGTATGATTGAATCGGGGGCGTCACAAGTTGGTATCAGAGCCGACTGCCTGTAGGAATCCCCCTTTCCAACTCCTTGGCCGAAGTCGAGTCTAGACATTGCAAAACTTTTACTAACATGGTTGTGTGTCTTACGGGCACACGTCGCCATTGGGTGGTATTAGGATCTTTTATTCCTCGTCTATACTCTGGGACTCTGATCTCTCTTCTATTCGGGTTAAATGAATTTTGCTAAATCTAACATTAGGATCTCGTTAGTACTTTCACCCGGAGAGCCCCTTATTCTGATGATCGTCTGCTGCACATGAAGGCCCTGATGATACTCTCCGTTGTTAACCCGAGAACTTGTGTTCATCGCGTTTGCAATTCCCCTTCCACCGTCAACCCTTATGGATAACTACTTACAGTTGTATTCTTGCATTCATCCCCAGTTGATCTTGTTATTACAAGATACTCCGAAACACTCGTCGTTGTTTCGATAATCCTTTGAGCTTACTGCCTTGCTGTTCTTTGTCACCTGAATACCCCTACGGATAATTCTCGCACTTATCTAGTATCCGCTCATCCCCAGTTGTTCATGTGTTTCACGATTGTCTTCGAAATACTATTCGATCCTCCAAAATTTCTCAGTAGCTTATTGCTCTGCAATACTTGTCTACTTGCATTATGGATGCTTTCCATATGTCTGTCAATATTCGTTAGTATCCTTAGACACCGTGATTTTGATCCTATTGATTCAACATGAATGCGAATGCACGCAATCGTCAGTTGATCCTTTTAATTATCTTTCCGGCTCAGACGTCATTTTAAACATGAGCTGGATCTCGGCCAATCAAATTGTCGTCGGTTGTGCCCCTAAGTCTATTCAACTTATCCATCCTTGATCAGAGCGTCTGCTTCTGATCCTTCAATTTGGAATCATAATTCCTTTGCATTTAAGCTTCGAATTATTCACATGATTCCATAACCTGTTGCCTTTGCATTCTTTCTTCTTCTGGTTGAGTACGGATGCTCACATCAGATCCCTTATGGGCCATCAGATCCTTTGTTGAATGATATCCGACAACGTCCTTCATATTCATAAACCTTGAGGAGTTCTTTCCCGGATACATAATTCCTTTGGTAAATTGTATCCTCTGTTTTGACAACCATGCTATGCTTTCGAGCTGGTGATAATTACTATTGAAGCTTGTGGTAAATATTTCCATGATACCCTGATGGGTTGAAACTATGCCTTCTTTAATATGTGTGAACTCGAAAGATTTCACGAGTCATACTCTTCTGGTATTTTGCCAGATAAAATTTCAACACTACAACTTCTTCTAAAGTGAGAAGTGAATGAAAGGTTATGCAACGGAGAAGTGGGAGTCGACCTTGAACTTTATGTTCATGCCCATGGACACGATGTAGATCTTATCATTAAAGCTTCTCTTAAATTAATTATTCCTTTGGTATAAGTTCATCTTATATCTGGGATCTGGCCTTTTGCAATCGTGGTTCCGACCATGTTCTTCTTTAAATACCATTTCTCGTGCAAGTTTAAGCACTTGTCTTTTGCAAGTCAATACACCAGCCCAACCTCTATTTGGTTCTACCTTCGAGTATTACCCCCTAGTATCTCGAGGATATCCACCCATGACACTTCATCTTATGAAATTCTGATGAAGTAGTACCTTTTCCCGTCATAGTCACGCCACGGGTTCTGGGTTTTTGTCAACCGAAAACACCGGGTGGTGAATCAAATCAACACTGAGATTCAGTACTCCCAGTACTTTGTTGTTGAGAATTTTAATACTCCATCACGCCATTCCTAGCCTGATTGGCTATATCATTTTCGTGTTGATTTTAACCATGCTACCTCTTCCTTATTCCCGGAGCACCACTTTCGACGACGCACTAAGCTTACATCGATCTTCCTCGTCATATCATTTCTCCTTGAACGACAAACTTGATTTTGAGTTTGTGTCCTACCTGTGGTTCCAATAACCTTTCGCTTCATCATTCGTTTGACTTGATGTCATCGTCGATCGATTACATCTTCGTGAAATCTCACGACAAATGTGTTGTGATCATCATCAGCCTTCCGAGCTCTTCCAAGATATCGGTCGAATTCATGGTGAGAAGTACCATCCTTGTCCCTCGATGATTTGTGTTATCACCGACAACATTATTGCTTTCCCTCCAACACAAACTTGTTCATGTTTTGTGATATACCTGGAGATCCGTGCTATCCAGTAATTATTCTTCTTTACCTTGGAGTATTACTATCTTTAATGTCAAGAGTGTTGTGAGGACTGCTCCACCTCTTAAGAATTCTTGGTATAGTGATACTTCTCCCCATCATCATTCTTTCTTGGTCCTTGAGTTGATTCCAAACGGGGTACCAACAAGTGAACGGTGCTGTTTGGATTTTGCCCTTCTAGCAATCCTATTGCTTTGAAGTTAATGATCGGTCATTCATTCTTTGACTATTGATTATTGAATCACCATTCTGACATTGGTCGTGCAACCCAACCCATATTTCGGGTGCACCTTCAACCAATGTTTAATTGTGTATGTTTTCCTCGAGCATACTTCATTATATCATTTGATCTGACAAATGTTATCTCCTTGTTCACATAATTGTGGAAATCCATCTTTTTGGAAATCTCGATGATCTATCGCTGAGTCCATCAGCCACCTCCTCATCCTCTCCTTGGTTTAATGTTGAACTCTTGTTTCGGAACTCGCTTCTATAGTTCATTTCCCGAGAATCTTACAATGTCATCTCGTCAAATTGTGCTGCACCCTTTCTTCTCAGGCATCCTAAGTCTGAGGTAGCGTGACACCAATCATATCTGAATCTCGGTCAGATATGATGGTTGGAACGTATTTCCAAGAGTTATAATGTTGGTCTTTATATGACCCGGTAAGGTTATGTCATGCCTAGCACACCTGGCCGGAGGGCCTATTATTGTAGTATCCTTTTTAGCAAGTTTAGCCATTCTTCCATGAGAAAATTGTAAGACTTATTCTATAAGTTGCTCCTGATGGACCCCTTGTGAATCCAAAGTATGATCTTTACCCAATGACCATGTCAGTGCTATCTCGAAGCATGTCTGTGGTCCTCCGGATTTCAATAAGAACATTTGAAGCACAATGCTAAATTTTCTTTAACAAATTATCCAAACACCGCTGTATGGGTAATGTCATGAAATTTCTCTCCTCTTACCTAAAGAGTTTTCTACGTTATATCCTGTCATGGATATCGTGCTCTGCTTGTCCCTGGGAAGGATATACCCCTGAAATATGTGTTTAAACACATTTTCCTTTCCATTGTTCTGTTTAATCTGACAATCATATTTTCCTTTCCATTGGTTGGTTTAACGTCTCTTGTGATCTATATGATCTAAGCAATAATATTCTCCTGCTTATGTAAACACCTCGGTGTACAACTCTATCAGTAAGACCCTGTTACTATTGTTGATGACATTCCGGTAACCACCGATGGACGAGAACTTTGCCTATTGTTCCGCCTCGTTTCAACGAGCGGGAAAATGGTTCTCTTCGTCCCTCGCCCTTGGTACCAACGCTGTTGCCAACATAACTGATAGGCTAAGCTCTGACTTGCCTTGTTTGCATGATCACGCAAGACGTCTCCACCCTTCCAACTTTTAACCCACATGGTGGGCCCATAACCCACAGTTCCACAGGATCGAAACCTGACTCTTCTGAACAACCTTGTTTCTAATGGTTATTCCTCGCGCTTGGCTTCGAATTTAATTCACGGGCCACCTTCCTAGTGATCTATTCTGGTATCAGACGCCATACTTACTCTCGCTGCTCTGAACCCCTTTCTCACTCTGGTTCAGACTTCGAGCAACTATCTATCCGCTTGGAACCTCTTACTGTACCTTCGTACCTTACTCTTGATGTATGCTATATGTTCAACTCGCGAGATAATCTTATGCTCCTTCATGGGTTAACCCCAAGATTGATTCCATCATAAGCATTCTGTCGTAGCCGAGCTGCCCCTTACCTATTCGTACGTACGATGGAGTTCCCGAAGAAAGGATGGACGACAAACTTCATCATGATGACCTGAAGCAGAGGACTAAAGACATCAATGTAATGGATCAACCTCTTCGAGAAGAGCATCTATGACCGAGAAGAATCGTTAGAATTTCGTAACCAGATCCCTTCCCCCTTATAACCGCTCCTAAATCTCGGGACGAGATTTCTTGTAGTGGAGGAGAATTGTGACGCCCGGGTATTTAGCTACAGTAACCCCCCTCGTAATGATGCCACATCACCCCAGTTACTGTTGACAAAACTCGCGTTAGTTCAAAACGATTCAAATTCAAAATTTAATTAAAGGCAAACACTAAAAGTTTTCAAATATTAAAACTAAAATGTTCAGAGTGAGCCTAATATTGCGTAGGTAATTATGGTGGAGGAACTACACTTTTATATAATGTTCAAATACTCTAAAATGATTTAAACAGTAGCAAATGAATTATATAAATGCCTTTGGTATTTTATAAATTGCTAAACTATTTTAATTCGGGGTAGAAACTTGTCATGACAGTGGGTTATTTTGGAACATTACTTTAGGGGCGATTGTCATATTTTACTAAACTAAAATTAATGTGTAACTAAATAGAAAACAGAAAATTAAATAAATGAAAAAGAAAATACAAAACCAAAAAAAAAAAAGGAAAGCAACCCCCCCTCCCCCATTGGGCTTCGGCCTAACTGGCCTCTGGCCCAGCCGCCCCCCCCCACTCCCTTATCTCCACTTCCCCCTCCCAAAACCCTAGCCGCCTCCCCCACTCGCCCACGTTTCCCCCCACTCGCTCTCTCCCCCTCCCCCGATCAAGTTCTGGATCGAGATCGGGGCGACGCCCGAAGCCGCCCCCGACGCCATCGTCGCTTTCCTCCTCGCCAGCGCCGTCGACCGGAGCCTTCCCCACCGGCCTGCCTCCTCCTCGTCGACGCCGTCCTCATCCTCCTCCCCAACGGACCTCCCCGGCCTCCATCGAGCCCGCTTCCCAGACCCCGCGTTCCCCCGGTGAGCCGCTGCGCCGGATGCGCCCTCCCGTGCCTCCTCTGACCACCGCAGCTCCCGTTCGCGCTCGCCACTGCTGCTGCGGCACTGCTCCGCACACGCGCGCCGCGGTCCTCTGCTCGTCGCGTCGTTCGGAGCTGCGACCGCACGCCCGCGCCCCCCGTTCTGTTGCCTGATGCCGCCTACGTCGCCGGCCTCTCCTCCCACGCCCGTGGTCGCGCCCTACTGCTCCCTCGCGCGTGCACCGCCCGCTCCCGCTCCCCGCGTCGTGGCCGTCCCTTGCTCCTGGACGCGCCCGCCCGCAACGATGCGCGCGCTCAGCGCGCTCTGCCCGCGCCCTTGCTTCGCCCGCGCCGCTCCCCTCACCGCATCGCCTCGCGCAGCTGCTGCTTCCTACGCATGCCCTCTGCGCACGCACACACGCGCCCTCGCACTCCCGCAGTGCGCCTCGCCTCACCTCCCCTCCCTGTGAGCCGCTCCGGCCAGCCCCGCCACTACCTCCACCACCGCGCCGCCCGGGGCCCTCCGCCGCCTTTCCTGGCCGGTGTCGTGGGCGCCGGCGGCCCCGTCCATGGCCTCGCCCGAGCGGCCTCCGGGCTCGTCTCGCGCCAGGCGCCCCTGCGCCCGGTAACCCGCACGCCCGCAAGCCCGTGCGCCCGCATAGGCCCCAGGGGCCACAGACAAATGGGGCCCGCCTCCGTACCTATGACAAATGGGGCCCACGCCCCTGGAACGTTTTTAATAAAATAAATAATAAATAAATAAATAAATAAAATTAAAAATGAATTTAATTAATTAATTAGCTAAATTAATTAAGTTAATTAATCATGTTAAATTAAGCTAATTAACTTGTTAGGTTAATTAAACATTAGTTAGATGATTTAAATCCTAATAAAACTAAACAGTGCATGACAGGTGGGCCCCAGCGGGCCCCACGAGTCAGTTTGACCAGTCAGCGGTCACAGTTGACTGCTGACGTCATGCTGACGTCAGCAAACACTGTTTTGGATAATGTTGCATTAAAATAATTAAATAAATCCTGAAAATGATTTAAATCTTTTAAAATTAATAGAAAATAAACCGTAGCTCAGATGAAAATACTTTCTACATGAAAGTTGCTCAAAACGACGAGACGATTCCGGATACGCAACCCGTTCGTCCGCCACACCTCCCTAACCTATCGAACTCGCAACTTTCCCCCTCCGGCTCCTTTGCCCGAAAACGCGAAACACCGGGGATATTTTCCCGGATGTTTCCCCCCTTCACCGGTATCATCCCATACCGCGTTAGGGCACCTCTAACGCCGTTACTTGTCATGTCATGCATCACTATGCATCTGCTTGCTTAAATATTTATTGTTTCTCCCCCCTCTTCTCTCGTTATACACCGAGACCGACGCTGCTGCTGCCCCGTTCGACTACGGTGTTGACGACATGTCCTCCTTGCCAGAGCAACCAGGCAAGCCCCCCCCCCCTTGATCACCAGATATCGCCTACTCTTCCCTATACTGCTTGCATTAGAGTAGTGTAGCATGTTACTGCTTTCGTTATTCCTATCCTGATGCATAGCCTGTCTTTGATACTGCTGTTGATACCTTTACCTGCAATCCTACTGCTTAGTATAGGATGCTAGTGTTCCATCAGTGCCCCTACACTCTTGTTCGTCTGCCATGCTATACTATCGGGCCGTGATCACTCGGGGGTGATCACGGGCATATACTATATACTATACACTGTTACATTACATGTGATACTGTTCGGAGATGGGGGCTGACGGGGCTGGTGGCTCCATCCCGGTAGAGGTGGGCCTGGGTTCCCGACGGCCCCCGACTGTTACTTTGTGGCGGAGCGACAGGGCAGGTTCAGACCACCTAGGAGAGAGGTGGGCCTGGCCCTAGTCGGCGTTCGCGATACTTAACACGCTTAACGAGATCTGGGTATTTGATCTGAGTCTGGCCATTTGGTCTATACGCACTAACCACCTATGCGGGAGTAGTTATGGGTATCCCGACGTCGTGGTATCAGCCAAAGCACTTCATGACGTCAGCGACTGAGCGGCGCGCGCCGGGTTGGACCGCGTAACGTGACTTCCTTTGAAATGGAGGTTGCTAGGTCTGCTCTCCGGCCGCGTACGCAACGTGCAGGTGTGCTCAGGGCGATGGGTCCAGACCCCTGCGCGCATAGGTTTAGACCGGCGTGCTGACCGCTCTGTTGTGCCTAGGTGGGGCTGTGACGTGTTGATCTTCCGAGGCCGGGCATGACCCAGAAAAGTGTGTCCGGCCAAATGGAATCAAGCGTGTTGGGCTATGTGGTGCACCCCTGCAGGGAAGTTTATCTATTCGAATAGCCGTGTCCCTCGGTAAAAGGACGACCCGGAGTTGTACCTTGACCTTATGACAACTAGAACTGGATACTTAATAAAACACACCCTTCCAAGTGCCAGATACAACCCGGTGATTGCTCTCCAACAGGGCATCAAGGAGGGGATCGCTGGGTAGGATTATGCTATGCGATGCTACTTGGAGGACTTCAGTCTACTCTCTTCTACCTGCTGCAAGACGGAGGCGACCAGAAGCGTAGTCTTCGATAAGACTAGCTATCCCCCTCTTATTCTGGCATTCTGCAGTTCAGTCCACTAATATGGCCCTTTACACATATATCCATGCATATGTAGTATAGCTCCTTGCTTGCGAGTACTTTGGATGAGTACTCACGGTTGCTTTCTCCCCCCTTTTCCCCCTTTCCTTTCTTCTGGTTGTCGCAACCAGATGTTGGAGCCCAGGATCCACACGCCACCGTCGACGACGACTCCTACTACTCTGGAGGTGCCTACTACTACGTGCTGCCCGCTGACGACGACCAAGAGTAGTTAGGAGGATCCCAGGCAGGAGGCCTGCGCCTCGTTCGATCTGTATCCCAATTTGTGCTAGCCTTCTTAAGGCAAACTTGTTTAACTTATGTCTGTACTCAGATATTGTTGCTTCCGCTGACTTGTCTATGATCGAGCACTTGTATTCGAGCCCTCGAGGCCCCTGGCTTGTATTATGATGCTTGTATGACTTATTTATGTTTTAGAGTTGTGTTGTGATATCTTCCCGTGAGTCCCTGATCTTGATCGTACACATTTGCGTGCATGATTAGTGTACGATTGAATCGGGGGCGTCACAGTTTCGGTAATGAAAAATGAAAGTTCACGTGTCATTATGATGATATAGGGATACTAGACCACCGTGAGGGGCATAACTTCATACTTCATTCACAATGTTTTCATTCATAACTGGTGTGTCGCCAAACACATACACAAACAAAAAAAAACACGCACGCACGCACACGCACACGCATGCACACACACACACACAGCGAGAGAGAGAGGTCGGGTATATATGGATGGTCGCAGGCGGCGGTGAACCGTCAAAGGGTGGTGCGTCGAGGGGTATAATTGTTGGGGAACGTAGTAATTTCAAAAAAAATCCTACGCACACGCAAGATCATGGTGATGCATAGCAACGAGAGGGGAGAGTGTTGTCCACGTACCCTCGTAGACCGAAAGTGGAAGCGTTAGCACAACGCGGTTGGTGTAGTCGTACGTCTTCATGAACCGACCGATCAAGTACCGAACGCACCGCACCTCCGAGTTCAGCACACGTTCAGCCCGATGACGTCCCTCGAACTCCGATCCAGCCAAGTGTTGAGGGAGAGTTTCGTCAGCACGACGGCGTGGTGACGATGTTGATGTTCTACCGACGCAGGGCTTCGCCTAAGCACCGCTACAGTATTATCGAGGTGGAGTATGATGGAGGGGGGCACCGCACACGGCTAAAAGATCAAACAGATCAATTGTCGTCTATGGGGTGCCCCTACCCCGTATATAAAGGAGTGGAGGAGGGGGAGGGCCGGCCCTCTCTATGGCGCGCCCTAGGGGAGTCCTACTCCCACCGGGAGTAGGATTCCCCCTTTCCTAGTAGAACTAGGAGCCCTTCCAAGTAGTAGGAGTAGGAGGGAAGGAAAGGGAAGAGAAAAGGAGAAGGAAGGAAGGGGGCGCCCCCCTCCCTAGTCCAGTTCGGACCAGCCCATGGGGAGGGGTGCGGCCACCCTTTGAGGCCTTTCTCTCCTTTCCCGTATGGCCCATTAAGGCCCAATACGAATTCCCGTAACTCCCTGGTACTCCCGAAAATACCCGAATCACTCGGAACCTTTCCGATGTCCGAATATAGTCGTCCAATCTATCGATCTTTACGTCTCGACCATTTCGAGACTCCTCGTCATGTCCCCGATCTCATCCGAGACTCCGAACTCCTTCGGTACATCAAAACACATAAACTCATAATATAACCGTCATCAAAACTTTAAGCGTGCGGACCCTACGGGTTCGAGAACTATGTAGACATGACCGAGACACGTCTCCAGTCAATAACCAATAGCGGAACCTGGATGCTCATATTGGCTCCCATATATTCTACGAAGATCTTTATCGGTCAGACCGCATAACAACATACGTTGTTCCCTTTGTCATCGGTATGTTACTTGCCCGAGATTCGATCATCGGTATCTCAATACCTAGTTCAATCTCGTTACCGGCAAGTCTCTTTACTCGTTCCGTAATACATCATCCCGCAACTAACTCATTAGTTGCAATGCTTGCAAGGCTTATAGTGATGTGCATTACCGAGTGGGCCCAGAGATACCTCTCCGAAATCGGAGTGACAAATCCTAATCTCGAAATACGCCAACCCAACAAGTACCTTTGAAGACACCTGTAGAGCACCTTTATAATCATCCAGTTACGTTGTGACGTTTGGTAGCACACAAAGTGTTCCTCCGGTAAATGGGAGTTGCATAATCTCATAGTCATAGGAACATGTATAAGTCATGAAGAAAGCAATAGCAACATACTAAACGATCGAGTGCTAAGCTAACGTAATGGGTCAAGTCAATCACATCATTGTCCTAATGATGTGATCCCGTTAATCAAATGACAACTCATGTCTATGGTTAGGAAAGTTAACCATCTTTGATTAACGAGCTAGTCAAGTAGAGACATACTAGTGACACTATGTTTGTCTATGTATTCACACATGTATTATGTTTCCGGTTAATACAATTCTAGCATGAATAATAAACATTTATCATGAAATAAGGAAATAAATAATAACTTTATTATTGCCTCTAGGGCATATTTCCTTCAGTCTGCCACTTGCACTAGAGTCAATAATCTAGATCACATCACCATGTGATTAACATCGATAGTCCACATCATCATGTGATTAACACTCATAGTTCACATCGCCATGTGACCAACACCCAAAGGGTTTACTAGATTCAGTAATCTAGTTCACATCGCTATGTGATTAACACCCAAAGAGTACTAAGGTGCAATCATGTTTTGCTTGTGAGAGAATCTTAGTCAACGGGTCTTTCACATTCAGATCCCTTATGTATTTTGCAATTTTCTATGTCAACAATGCTCTGCACGAAGCTACTCTAGCTAATTGCTCCCACTTTCAATATGTATCTAGATCGAGACTTAGAGTCATCCAGATCAGTGTCAAAATTTGCATCGACGTAACCCTTTACGACGAACCCTTTTTGTCACGTCCATAATGGAGAAACATATCCTTATTTCACTAAGGATAATTTTGACCGCTGTCCAGTGATCTACTCCTAGACCACTATTGTACTCCCTTGCCACAATCAGTGTAGGGTATACAATAGATCTGGTACACAGCATGGCATACTTTATAGAACCTATGGCCAAGGCATAGGAAATGACTTTCATTCTCTTTCTATCTTCTGTCGTGGTCGGGTTTTTTTGAGTCTTACTCAATTTCACACCTTGTAACACAGGCAAGAACTCTTTCTTTGACTGTTCCATTTTGAACTTACTTCAAAATCTTGTCAAGGTATGTACTCATTGAAAAAACTTATCAAGCGTCTTGATCTATCTCTATAGATCTTGATGCTCAATATGTAAGTAGCTTCACCGAGGTCTTTCTTTGAAAAACTCCTTTCAAACACTCATTAATGCTTTGTAGAATAATTCTACATTATTTCTGATCAACAATATGTCATTCACATATACTTATCAGAAATGTTGTAGTGCTCCCACTCACTTTCTTGTAAATACAGGCTTCACCACAAGTCTGTATAAAATTATATCCTTTGATCAACTTATCAAAGCGTATATTCCAACTCCGAGATGCTTGCACCAGTCCATAGATGGATCGCTGGAGCTTGCACATTTTGTTAACACCTTTAGGATTGACAAAACCTTCTGGTTGCATCATATACAACTCTTCTTTAAGAAATCCATTAAGGATTGCAGTTTTGTTATCCATTTGCTAGATTTCATAAAATGCGGCAATTGCTAACATGATTCGGACATACTTTAAGCATCAATACGAGTGAGAAAATCTCATCGTAGTCAACACCTTGAACTTTGTCAAAAACCTTTTTCGACAAGTCTAGCTTTGTAGATAGTAACACTACTATCAGCGTCCGTCTTCCTCTTGAAGATCCATTTAATCTCAATGGCTCACCGATCATTGGGCAAGTCAATCAAAGTCCATACTTTGTTCTCATGCATGGATTCCATTTAATCTCAATGGCTCGCCGATCATTGGGCAAGTCAATCAAAGTCCATACTTTGTTCTCATACATGGATCCCATCTCAGATTTCATGGCCTCAAGCCATTTTGCGGAATCTGGGCTCATCATCGCTTCCTCATAGTTCGTAGGTTTGTCATGGTCAAGTAATATGACCTCCAGAACAGGATTATCGTACCACTCTGGTGCGGATCTTACTCTGATTGACCTACGAGGTTCGGTAGTAACTTGATCTGAAGTTACATGATCATCATCATTAGCTTCCTCACTAATTGGTGTAGGAGTCACAAGAACAGATTTCTGCGATGAACTACTTTCCAATAAGGGAGCAGGTACAGTTACCTCATCAAGTTCTACTTTCCTCCCACTCACTTCTTTCGAGAGAAACTCCTTCTCTAGAAAGGATCCATTCTTAGCAATGAATATCTTGCCTTTGGATCTGTGATAGAAGGTGTACCGAACAATAACTTTTGGGTATCCTATGAAGACACATTTGTCCGATTTGGCTTTGAGTTTATCAGGATGAAACTTTTTCACATAAGCATCGCAACCCCAAATTTTAAGAAACGACAACTTTGGTTTCTTGCCAAACCACAGTTCATAAGGCGTCGTCTCAACGCATTTAGATGGTGCCCTATTTAACGTGAATGCAGTTTTCTCTGATGCATAACCCCAAAACGATATCGGTAAATCAGTAAGATACATCATAGATCGCACCGTTTAAAGTACGATTACGACGTTCGGACACACCATTACGTTGTGGTGTTCCGGGTGGTGTGATTTTTGAAACTATTCCGCATTGTTTCAAATGAAGACCAAACTCGTAACTCAAATATTGTCCTCTACGACCAGATCGTAGAAACATTATTTTCTTGTTATGATGATTTTCCACTTCACTCTGAAATTCTTTGAACTTTTCAAATGTTTCAGACTTATGTTTCATCAAGTAGATATACCCATATCCGCTCAAATCATCTGTGAAGGTCAGAAAATAACGATACCCGCTGCGAGCCTCAACACTCATCGGACCGCATACATCAGTTAGTATTATTTCCAATAAGTCAGTTGCTTGCTCCATTGTTCCGGAGAACGGAGTCTTAGTCATCTTGCCCATGAGGCATGGTTTGCAAGCATCAAGTGATTCATAATCAAGTGATTCCAAAATTCCATCAGCATGGAGTTTCTTCATGCGCTTTACACCAATATGACCTAAACGGCAGTGCCACAAATAAGTTGCACTATGATTATTAACTTTGCATCTTTTGGCTTCAATATTATGAATATGTGTATCACTACGATCGAGATCCAACAAACCATTTTATTGGGTGTATGACCATAGAAGGTTTTATTCATGTAAACAGAACACCAATTATTCTCTAATTTAAATGAATAATTGTATTGCAACAAACATGATCAAATCATATTCATGCTCAAAGCAAACACCAAATAACACTTATTTAGTTTCAACACTAATCCCGAAAGTATAGGGAGTGTGCGATGATGATCATATCAATCTTGGAACTACTTCCAACACACATCGTCACCTCGCCTTTTACTAGTTTCTGTTTATTCTGCAAGTCCTGTTTCGAGTTACTACTCTTAGCAACTGAACCAGTATCAAATGCCGAGGGGTTGCTATAAACACTAGTAAAATACACATCAATAACATGTATATCCAATATACCTTTGTTCACTTTGCCATCTTTCTTATCCGCCAAATACTTGGGGCAGTTCCGCTTCTAGTGACCAGTCCCTTTGCAGTAGAAGCACTTAGTCTCAGGCTTAGGACCAGACTTGGGCTTCTTCACTTGAGTAACAACTTGCTTGCCATTCTTCTTGAAGTTCCCCTTCTTCCCTTTGCCCTTTTCTTGAAACTAGTGGTTTCGTCAACCATCAACACTTGATGTTTTTCTTGATTTCTACCTTCATCGATTTCAACATCACGAAGAGCTTGGGAGTTGTTTCTGTTATCCCTTGCATATTATAGTTCATCACGAAGTTCTACTAACTTGGTGATGGTGACTAGAGAATTCTGTCAATCACTATCTTATCTGGAAGATTAACTCCCACTTGATTCAAGCAATTGTAGTACCCAGACAATCTGAGTACATGCTCACTTGTTGAGCTATTCTCCTCCATCTTTTAGCAATAGAACTTGTTGGAGACTTCATATCTCTTAACTCGGGTATTTGCTTGAAATATTAACTTCAACTCCTGGAACATCTCATATGGTCCATGACGTTCAAAACGTCTTTGAAGTCCCGATTCTAAGCCATTAAGCATGGTGCACTAAACTATCAAGTAGTCATCATATTGAGCTAGCCAAATGTTCATAACGTTTGCATCTGCTCCTGCAATCGGTCTGTCACCTAGTGGTGCATCAAGGACATAGTTCTTCTGTGCAGCAATGAGGATAATCCATGGATCACGGATCCAATCCGCATCATTGCTACTAACATCTTTCAACTTAGTATTCTCTAGGAACATATCAAAAATAAACAGGGAGCAACATCACGAGCTATTGATCTACAACATAGATATGCTAATACTACCAGGACTAAGTTCATGATAAGTTAAAGTTCAATTAATCATATTACTTAAGAACTCCCACTTAGGTAGACATCCCTCTAATCCTCTAAGTGATCACGTGATCCAAATCAACTAAACCATAACCGATCATCACGTGAAATGGAGTAGCTTTCAATGGTGAACATCACTATGTTGATCATATCTACTATATGATTCACGCTCGACCTTTCGGTCTCAGTGTTCCAAGGCCATATCTGCATATGCTAGGCTCGTCAAGTTTAACCTGAGTATTCCGCGTGTGCAAAACTGGCTTGCACCCATTGTAGATGGACGTAGAGCTTATCACACCCGATCATCACATCATGTCTGGGCACGACAAACTTTGGCAACGGTGCATACTCAGGGAGAACACTTTTATCTTGAAATTTAGGGAGAGATCATCTTATAATGCTACCGTCAATCAAAGCAAGATAAGATGCATAAAAGATAAACATCACATGCAATCAATATAAGTGATATGATATGGTCATCATCATCTTGTGCTTGGGATCTCCATCTCCGAAGAAACATCATGATCACCATCGTCACTGGCGCGACACCTTGATCTCCATCGTAGCATCGTTGTCGTCTCGCCAATCTTATGCTTCCTCGACTATCGCTACCGCTTAGTGATAAAGTAAAGCATTACAGGGCGATTGCATTGCATACAATAAAGCGACAACCATATGGCTCCTGCCAGTTGCCGATAACTCGGTTACAAAACATGATCATCTCATATAATAAAATTTAGCATCATGTCTTGACCATAACACATCACAACATGCCCTGCAAAAACAAGTTAGACGTCCTCTACTTTGTTGTTGCAAGTTTTACGTGGCTGCTACGGGCTTAGCAAGAACCGTTCTTACCTACGCATCAAAACCACAACGATAGTTTGTCAAGTTGGTGCAGTTTTAACCTTCGCAAGGACCGGGCGTAGCCACACTTGGTTCAACTAAAGTTGGAGGAACTGACACCCGCCAGCCACCTGTGTGCAAAGCACGTCGGTAGAACCAGTCTCGCGTAAGCGTACGCGTAATGTCGGTCCGGGCCGCTTCATCCAACAATACCGCCAAATCAAAGTATGACATGCTGGTAAGCAGTTTAACTTATATCGCCCACAACTCACTTGTGTTCTACTCGTGCATATAACATCAACGCATAAAACCAGGCTCGGATGCCACTGTTGGGGAACATAGTCATTTCAAAAAAAAATCCTACGCACACGCAAGATCATGGTGATGCATAGCAACGAGAGGGGAGAGTGTTGTCCACATACCCTCGTAGACCGAAAGCGGAAGCGTTAGCACAACGCGGTTGATGTAGTCGTACGTCTTCACGAACCGACCGATCAAGTACCGAATGCACGACACCTCCGAGTTCAGCACACGTTCAGCCTGATGACGTCCCTCGAACTCCGATCCAGCCGAGTGTTGAGGGAGAGTTTCGTCAGCACGACGGCGTGGTGACGATGTTGATGTTCTACCGACGCAGGGCTTCGCCTAAGCACCGCTATAGTATTATCGAGGTGGACTATGATGGAGGGGGGCACCGCACACGGCTAAAACATCAAACAGATCAATTGTCGTCTATGGGGTGCCCCTACCCCGTATATAAAGGAGTGGAGGAGGGGAAGGGCCGGCCCTCTCTATGGCGCGCCCTAGGGGAGTCCTACTCCCACCGGGAGTAGGATTCCCCCTTTCCTAGTAGAACTAAGAGCCCTTCCAAGTAGTAGGAGTAGGAGGGAAGGAAAGGGAAAAGAAAAAGAGAAGGAAGGAAGGGGGCACCCCCCTCCCTAGTCCAATTCGGACCAGCCCATGGGGAGGGGTGCGGCCACCCTTTGAGGCCTTTCTCTCCTTTCCCGTATGGCCCATTAAGGCCCAATACGAATTCCCGTAACTCCCTGGTACTCCCGAAAATACCTGAATCACTCGGAACCTTTCCGATGTCCGAATATAGTCGTCCAATCTATCGATCTTTACGTCTCGACCATTTCGAGACTCCTCGTCATGTCCCCGATCTCATCCGGGACTCCGAACTCCTTCGGTACATCAAAACACATAAACTCATAATATAACCGTCATCGAAACTTTAAGCGTGCGGACCCTACGGGTTCGAGAACTATGTAGACATGACCGAGACACGTCTCCGGTCAATAACCAATAGCGGAACCTGGATGCTCATATTGGCTCCCACATATTCTACGAAGATCTTTATCGGTCAGACCGCATAACAACATACGTTATTTTCTTTGTCATCGGTATGTTACTTGCCCGAGATTCGATCGTCGGTATCTCAATACCTAGTTCAATCTCGTTACCAGCAAGTCTCTTTACTCGTTCCGTAATACATCATCCCGCAACTAACTCATTAGTTGCAATGCTTGCAAGGCTTATAGTGATGTGCATTACCGAGTGGGCCCAGAGATACCTCTCCGACAATCGGAGTGACAAATCCTAATCTCGAAATACGCCAACCCAACAAGTACCTTCGGAGACACCTGTGGAGCACCTTTATAATCACCGAGTTACGTATTGACGTTTGGTAGCACACAAAGTGTTCCTTCGGTAAATGGGAGTTGCATAATCTCATAGTCATAGGAACATGTATAAGTCATGAAGAAAGCAATAGCAACATACTAAACGATCGAATGCTAAGCTAATGTAATGGGTCAAGTCAATCACATCATTCTCCTAATGAGGAGAGGATGATGCAGCAAATTAGCGTAAGTATTTCCCTCAGTTTTTGAGAACCAAGGTATCAATCTAGTAGGAGGCTACGCGCAAGTCCCTCGTACCTGCATGTCGGTGTACTAAAGTAGGGGTACCTTAGTACCCCAGACTTGTGCACGGGCAGTCGCAGCACCCTGCGGCAAGGCCCGCCCCTGGAAGCGCCAAGAGAAGACCAAGCATTCAAGACAAGGCCCCCGGCAAGAGGAGCTTGCCGGGCCAAGAAGACAAGGCCCCCGGCAAGAGGAGCTTGCCGGGCCAAGAAGACAAGACCCCGGCAAGAGGAGCTTGCCGGGACGACTGAGCCCATGTAAGGCCATCCAAGAACAAAGTATACGAGACAGAAGATCGAGCCCCCGACAAGAGGAGCTTGTCGGGAAGGCCGAACCCAGGCACCACAAGAGAAGCCCGCCGTGGCGCGCCAAGCGCCCCGGCAAGGCCTGATAGCTGGCACGCTATCAGGCACAGGAAGACGACCCCCGCGGCAAGCCACTTGCCGCGGCAAGATCGCCACCTCAAGACTGCGCTCCAGCTCGCCCGCCCACGCGTCGCTCCGGGGCTTCCCCCGAGGGCACGTGGCGAGGCACCGCGCAGCCTGGGGCATGCGGCGGCATGCAGCCGCCATCGTGGCGAACGGTGGCGCACCTAACGGTCCGCCTCGGTGCTGTCCGGGCGACCGTGACGGGCATTTAATGCCCTTGTCCCCTACCGTCAGAAGTAGGTATGATAACACTGTGCCGCACTGTAGCGCCACCGTCCCCGCACTATTACAACTACCACCCCTTTTACACTTTTACCCCTTTCTCTTACGTTGACACCTGTCGGTGACCCCTTTGCGCTATAAAAGGAGGCCCGTGTGCAACGTAGAAGGGGTTCCGGGGTTCGGAGATTCGGCATCCAGACAGCCATACGCTCGGTGCAGCTAGCTCTCCAAGCTCCCGAGCTCCCCAGTTCAATACAACTAAGCAGGAGTAGGGTTTTACGCGTCCATCGCGGCCCGAACCTGGGTAAACCGCCCGTGTGCCCGCCTCGATCTGCTCTCTGTGCTCCCTCCGCCCCCCTCACCGGACAACGAAAGGGGCTCCGGCCCCATAGGTGCTCGCGGGGGGACGCCGTCCGCCCCGACATCTTTGGCGCGCCAGGTAGGGGGACTACGCCGAGGGACAGCCCGCTCCTGCGGATCCCAGGATCCGTCCAGTCGAAGCAGGTGTCCCCGGTAAGCCTTGCTCCGGCGAGCGGACCAGCAGTCTGAACGCCGAGGAACAGTCCGCTCCTGCGGATCCGAGGATCTGTCCAGTTGAAGCGGGGGTTCCCGACAAGCTTTGGCATTCCTTCCCACGGGCTCGTGCGCGGCCCTCCTCGAGTATCCACTCGCGCAGAGACTGGGCAAGAAGCAGCTGCTCCTTGAGGAGGCCCGCCTTCTGGCCGCTGGGCGAACGATTCGCCTCCAGCGAACTCTGCGCCGCTCTCGCGGCCGCAGAAGTTAGCGCCAGAAGTCACGAGAAAGGTGACCTCGTTCCCCGGCGCGCCTCGCCCGCCGGGGTGCCGAACGAGTTGACGCCGACCGTGGGAGGAGTCTTTCCAGCGCGGTAGCCGGAACCTGTTTCCGCCAACCATCCTCTCTGCCCAAGTCTTGCCGCGGTCGCATGTGATCCTTGGCGCAGAGAGGGGCGCGGATCCCCAAGCATAGCTACGCCTAGCTCCGGAGGGTCGTGAGGCCCTGCGCCCTCACCTACCCCCAGGATGGGCTGGATGCTGCCCAAAGAGGTTTTACCCCACCGGGCGGCAAGCGATAAGAAAAGATAAGTTGCCGGAGCTCGAGCAATTGCTCCATTAATTTTTAAGAGTTATCTCCCTCGAACGACCGAGCCTTGGTTGAGAGGCCTGAGCGCGGAAGGACCGGCACGAGACTGGTTGCGCCCTCGTTTCGTTTCGAGTCCGCTCAACGACTTGAGTGTGCTACACCCCGAGTAGCGTCCTCACTTTGCTTCGAGCTCGCCCGGCACCCTAAGCGTGCTGCGACCGCAGTCGCACCGTTTACTTTGCCTCGAGCCTGCTCAACAATCTGAGTGAGCGGCAACCAGCCGCGGCGAGGTTTCTTGCCGGTGGCAGCCCCGCCAGCGGGTCGCTGACGTCCCGCACTCGGCGCCCGTGGCAAGGCGGAGGCCTACGCCGGCAAGTCCCAGAAAGCGTAGGGCGGAAACAAACAAGGCGCCGGTCAAGTAGAGGGGATAACAGTGCGATGCATAGCCTAAGATGAAAAGTTATATTACAAAATGCCTTACTGCTGCCCTAACCAGCCGTTTCCGTGGCATATTTAACAGCGGCGGAGGAAAAATGGAGGCGGAGCGCAGATGGGATCTCTGGAGAAGGGAGAGGACGCAGTAAGGGCGAAGGAGGGGAGCCGCTCCCGTTTCCTCTGCCTTATATGGGGAAGGGGCGGACACTCCATTCTTGCCATCGAGAGATCGTGTGCGACGTGACGCGCGCCTGCGCGGTTCAGCCCCGCGCACGCCACCCACGTCACGCTCACCCCGCACGCCCCGCCCCCACGACGCCGCGGTAAGCGCGCGCCGCCTGGGGAAGGCGCGGCGGATGCGGAGTTAAGGAGCAGCGCGACCAAGGCCATGCGTGCCCGTGCACCGTTAGGGCCTGGCCCAACGACGCTCGGCACCGTGTGTGGCCCAGGCCCGGGGGCTCCTGTCGGTGTACTAAAGTAGGGGTACCTTAGTACCCCAGACTTGTGCACGGGCAGTCGCAGCACCCTGCGGCAAGGCCCGCCCCTGGAAGCGCCAAGAGAAGACCAAGCATTCAAGACAAGGCCCCCGGAAAGAGGAGCTTGCCGGGCCAAGAAGACAAGGCCCCCGGCAAGAGGAGCTTGCCGGGCCAAGAAGACAAGACCCCGGCAAGAGGAGCTTGCCGGGACGACTGAGCCCATGTAAGGCCATCCAAGAACAAAGTATACGAGACAGAAGATCGAGCCCCCGACAAGAGGAGCTTGTCGGGAAGGCCGAACCCAGGCACCACAAGAGAAGCCCGCCGTGGCGCGCCAAGCGCCCCGGCAAGGCCTGATAGCTGGCACGCTATCAGGCACAGGAAGACGACCCCCGCGGCAAGCCACTTGCCGCGGCAAGATTGCCACCTCAAGACTGCGCTCCAGCTCGCCCGCCCACGCGTCGCTCCGGGGCTTCCCCCGAGGGCACGTGGCGAGGCACCGCGCAGCCTGGGGCATGTGGCGGCATGCAGCCGCCATCGTGGCGAACGGTGGCGCACCTAACGGTCCGCCTCGGTGCTGTCCGGGCGACCGTGACGGGCATTTAATGCCCTTGTCCCCTACCGTCAGAAGTAGGTATGATAACACTGTGCCGCACTGTAGCGCCACCGTCCCCGCACTATTACAACTACCACCCCTTTTACACTTTTACCCCTTTCTCTTACGTTGACACCTGTCGGTGACCCCTTTGCGCTATAAAAGGAGGCCCGTGTGCAACGTAGAAGGGGTTCCGGGGTTCGGAGATTCGGCATCCAGACAGCCATACGCTCGGTGCAGCTAGCTCTCCAAGCTCCCGAGCTCCCCAGTTCAATACAACTAAGCAGGAGTAGGGTTTTACGCGTCCATCGCGGCCCGAACCTAGGTAAACCGCCCGTGTGCCCGCCTCGATCTGCTCTCTGTGCTCCCTCCGCCCCCCTCACCGGACAACGAAAGGGGCTCCGGCCCCATAGGTGCTCGCGGGGGGACGCCGTCCGCCCCGACACTGCACAAAAACAATAGCTCCTCGCAACCAATGCGATTAGGGGTTGTCAATCCCTTCACGGTCACTTACGAGAGTGAGATATGATAGAGATGATAGATAATATTTTTGGTATTTTTGGTATAGAGATGCAAAGTGAAAAGTAAAAGGCAAAGTAAAAAAGCAAAGCAAGATTAAAGTGATGGAGATTGATATGATGAGAATAGACCCAGGGGCCATAGGTTTCACTAGTGGCTTCTCTCAAGAGCATAAGTATTCTACGGTGGGTGAACAAATTACTGTTGAGCAATTGACAGAATTGAGCATAATTATGAGAATATCTAGGTATGATCATGCATATAGGCATCACGTCCGAGACAAGTAGACCGACTCCTGCTTGCATTTACTACTATTACTCCACTCATCGACCGCTATCTAGCACGCATCTAGAGTATTAAGTTAAAAATAGAGTACGCCTTAAGGAAGATGATATGATGTAGAGGGATAAATTCATGCAATATGATAAAAAAAACCAACTTGTTATCCTCGATGGCAACAATACAATACGTGCCTTGCTGCCCCTTCTGTCAGTGGGAAAGGACACCGCAAGATTGAACCCTGATGTCTACTACGCAACCTTCTTCTTGTAGACGTTGTTGGGCCTCAATGTGCAGAGGTTTGTAGGACAGTAGCAAATTTCCCTCAAGTGGATGACCTAAGGTTTATCAATCTGTGGGAGGCGTAGGATGAAGATTGTCTCTCTCAAGCAACCCTGCAACCAAATAGCAAAGAGTCTCTTGTGTCCCCAACACACCCAATACAATGGTAAATTGTATAGGTGCACTAGTTCGGCGAAGAGATGGTGATACAAGTGCAATATGGATGGTAGATATAGGTTTTTGTAATCTGAAAATATAAAAACAGCAAGGTAACAAGCGGTCAAAGTGAGCGTAAACGGTATTGCAATGATAGGAAACAAGGCCTAGGGTACATACTTTCACTAGTGTAAGTCCTCTAAACAATAATAACATAGTTGGATCATATAACTATCCCTCAACATGCAACAAAGAGTCACTCCAAAGACACTAATAGCAGAGAACAAACGAAGAGATTATGGTAGGGTACGAAACCACCTCAAAGTTATTCTTTCCAATCAATCCATTGGGCTATTCCTATAAGTGTCACAAACAGCCCTAGAGTTCATACTAGAATAACACCTTAAGATACAAATCAACCAAAACCCTAATGTCACCTAGATACTCCAATGCCACCTCAAGTATCCGTGGGTATTATTATACGATATGCATCACACAATCTCAGATTCATCTATTCAACCAACACATGGAACCTCAAAGAGTGCCCAAAGTTTCTACCGGAGAATCACGACGAAAACGTGTGCCAACCCCTATGCATAGGTTCCCAATGTCACGAAACCCGCAAGTTGATCACCAAAACATACATCAAGTGGATCAATAGAATAACCCATTGTCACCACGGTTATCCCACGCAAGACATACATCAAGTGTTCTCAAATCTTTAAAGACTCAATCCGATAAGATAACTTCAAAGGGGAAACTCAATCAATTACAAGAGAGAAGAGGGGGAGAAGAAACATAAGGTCCAACTATAATAGCAAAGCTCGCGATACATCAAGATCGTGCCAAATCAAGAACACGAGAGAGAGATCAAACACATAGCTACTGGTACATACCCTCAGCCCCGAGGGTGAACTACTCCCTCCACGTCATGGAGAGCGCCGGGATGATGAAGATGGCCACCGGTGAGGGTTCCCCCCTCTGGCAGGGTGCCGAAACAGGGTCCCGAGAGGTTTTTGGTGGCTAGAGAGGCTTGCGGCGGCGGAACTCCAAATCTAATCTCTATTCTAGAAGTTTTACGATACATAGGTATATATGGGTGCAAGGGGTACGTCGGTGGAGCTGCGGGGGCCCCACGAGGCAGGGGGCGCGCCCTAAGGGGGGGTGCCCCCACCCTCGTGAGCACCTCCCGTATCTCCTGATGTAGAGTCCAAGTCTATCCAGTGGCTTTCCTTCCAAAAATAACTTCTCCAGTTGATTTCGTTCCGTTTTGACTCCGTTTGATATTCCTTTTCTTCAAAACACTCAAATAGGCATAAAACAGCAAATCTGGGCTGGCCCTCCGGTTAATAGGTTAGTCCCAAAAATAATATAAAAGTGAAAAATGAAGCCCAATATAGTCCAAAACAGTAGATACTATAGCATGGATCAATAAAAAATTATAGATACGTTGGAGACGTATCAAACCCAAAGCTAAGCACTTCTCCCATGGCAAGAAAAACCAATCTAGTAGGCCAAACCAAACTGATAATTCGAAGAGACTTGCAAAGATAACCAATCATACATAAAAGAATTCAGAGAAGATTCAAATATTATTCATAGATAGACTTGATTATAAACCCACAATTCATCGGTATCAACAAACACACCGCAAAAAGAAGATTACATCGAATAGATCTCCACGAGAGGGGGAGAACATCGTATTGAGATCCTAAAAGAGAGAAGAAGCCAACTAGCTAATAACTATGGACCCGTAGGTCTGAGGTGAACTACTCACACTTCATCGGAGGGGCTAGGATGATGTAGAAGCCCTCCGTGATGACGGCCCTCTCCGGGGAGCTCCGAAACAGGCCCCAAGATGGGATCTCGTGGTCACAGAAGGTTGCGGCGGTGGAATTAGGTTTTTGGCTCCGTATCTGATCGTTTGGGGGTACGTAGGTATATGTAGGAGGAAGGAGTACGTCGGTGGAGCACCGAGGTGCCCACGAGGTAGGGGGCGCACCCCCACCCTCGTGACCGCCTCTTTGCTTCCTTGGAGTAGGGTCCAAGTCTCCTGGATCACGTTCGGTGAGAAAATCACGTTCTCGAAGGTTTTATTCCGTTTGGACTCCGTTTGATATTCTGTTTCTTTGAAACTCTGAAATAGGCAAAAAACAGCAATTCTGGGCTGGGCCTCCGGTTAATAGGTTAGTCCCAAAAATAATATAAAAGTGGAAAATAAAGCCCAATATAGTCCAAAACTGTAGATAATATAGCATGGAGCAATCAAAAATTATAGATACGTTGGAGATGTATCACCATCTGCTCCGTCGAGGTCGGCACCGCGTCCGCCACTCGTGTGCCGCCGCGGTCGCATGCTCCAGCCCACACTATTTCGGCCGCCCCGTTTCCCGCTCTCCAGCCGCCGGCTTCCATCTACGTTCAGCCACTGATTCCCTGCACCAAACTAGCTGTCGCGCGGCCGCGGTCCTCTGCCGAAGACACCGGCCTGGCCCAGCCCTGTCATGCCTCTCCTCTTGTCACGGCAGGCTCACTCCACGCCGCAGTTCATGATGTCGTGCTCAAGGCACTGAAGATCCATCTCCACTGAGGAATTGCAGCAGCGCACCAAGAGAACCCACCTCATCCCTACTCTGAAGTGGCGGACACATCAGTTTCAGGGGGACTAAAGTTCAGAGAGTATTGGGGTTAAGGTTCAGATAGGTTATTCCTTGTTTTTTGGGTGTTGTTGCTACCACACAATGTGTTCAGAGGAGCGCATCGTGCAGGCAAAGTGGATGCTAGTGTAAACGACACTAGGAGCAGTACAAATGACAGTCTTCTTCTCCATGGATGTTGCAAGGTCACATGTCATGGTACAACTGGTGCGAGAGGTGCAATTTGTTGCTAATTGTGAGTGTAACTTGATTATGTTTGGTCTGTCCAAGAGAAAGAACAAGCTACATATACACTTGTTTGCCTAGGTTCGTTCTTTCATCCTTACTAGTACCTCAACCTAGAACCATCTTGAAATACGTGGCCATCAATTGGCCATATGTGACACAAATGAGAACCTCCTCTATCTCTTATGCTAGTTAGCTGCAGTTTTCCATTGCTATTTACACGTAGTTTATTGTTTTGCCCACCCCCTTATATGTGCATTCATGTTTCCAAGTTTTTGCCCAATTTTATTCTCCTAAGCTTTTGTTTTGGAACAGATGTGCATTTGAACGCGTGAAAGAAGTCTGTACAAAGAAGTTCATGTATTAGTTCCAGGAAGGTTCATGTATTACTAAGTGTGTGCACATATAATTTCTCTCTCCACATATGTGTGTATGTCTGTTTGTGTGTGTTCTCCCAGATCAACTTTAGCATTGACCATGGTTTCACCAGCAAGGGAAACAACAGTTCGGCACATACGATGCTTCACATTGCTATCTCTCCCCATTATTCAGTTAGTTATTTTGTCCTGTGTGGCTCAAAAATCAAATTGTGTTCATAAAAACAAAAAAACACATATCCAATAATGTTCATAGGAAAAATTATGAGAAGTTCAAATTGTTCAAATATGGAAGCTAAAAAATGTTAAAATAAATCAAAAAATTTCTACTACTTGCCTCCCACCTCTTTTCTAAAAATAATAGAACCCCTCTCTTGAAAAGAAAAAGGAATTTCACGAACAAAAGTTATATGGAAAACCTAGATATGTAAGAAAAAGAAAAAAATTACATGTTCAACTTAAGAATAAACTCGTGAAATTCCTTATAGGGGAAAATATATCGGTTTTATTTCCCCCATTTCTAAAAATAAAATACACAAAAGTTCAAAATAAAAAAGTTGAGAATTTCAAATAAAAATAACAGAATATTTTGATGTTTAAAATAACTCAGAGTTTTTCTTTTACTAAAATAATGAAAAGTGAGAAGTTCAAACAAAAATAGAGCACTTTAAAATTCATTAAAAAATATTTTCACACTTTTCTAAATAAAAAACTATACAAGTTCAAATATAAATAATGGGGTTCAAAATTCAATAAAGAAGGATTTTCACCATTTATAAATAAAAAACTCTAGAAGTTCAAATTTAAATAACCAAGAAGTTGTATGATGTTTATCACAAAACTAGGATTTTTTGGGTTACAAATGAATAACAGCAAGAAGTCCAAATCGAAAACACCAAGAAGTTCATAAAAAAGATTAAGAAATAAAACCAGGAAGTCCATATTAAAAAGATGGAGAAGTTCAATGATTATAGAAAACTCAGATTTTCCTTATTATTAAAGAATGGAAACAAGAAGTTCAAAAATTAAAAAACAAGAAGTTCAACTTTTAATAATAGAGCGCTTAAAATTTTATAAAAGAAAATTAAGAAATAAAACCAGGAAGTCCATATTAAAAACATGGAGAAGTTCGATGATTATAGAAAACTCAGATTTTCCTCGTTATTAAAGAATGGAAACAAGAAGTTCAAAAATTAAATAACAAGAAGTTCAACTTTTAATAATAGAGCGCTTCAAAATTTCATAAAAAAAGATTAAAAAACCCAGGAAGTCCATATTAAAAAGATGGAGAAGTTCAATGATTATAGAAAACTCAGATTTTCCTCGTTACTAAAGAATGGAAAAAAATAAGTCCAAAAATTAAATAACAAGAAGTTCAACTTTAACAATATAGCGGTTTAAAATTTCATAAAAAAGGATTAAGAAATTCACATTAATATTTATAAAAAACTCTTATATTTTCATGTAACATAGAGAAGTTCAGATTGATAACTGTCAGAAGTTCACGTACTAGACGATGTGCATTTTGTATTAAAAAAGAATAAAAAAGCAAAGACTAAATTTTTTATTGTTATAAGTTCAAGTCCTCCATCAGAGAAAGTTAAAAAAATTTATTGTGAGAGTGGTTTGTACAAAAAGAATATCATTTGTGTAACACTAACGAATGGATGAGAAAATTACAAATGAAAATACGTCACAAAAGTTTAACTAAAAACAGCAGGAAGTTCAACTACTACGCTGAATGAATTTCAGACGATTTTTTTTAAATCGTCGCGAGTATGAAAGGATAAGTTGCGTGTTTACAGCAGCTTTCCATCGGTATATCATCTTCTCAATTCCGGTGAATGGATGGAGAGCTAAGAGCAGTGGATGGAGATCTACGAGCAAAAAAACACACGTGAAAAACATAGTGAAGTTCTGGTAGACATGCCGAGAAGTTCAAGTTCTTCACGCGGTGCATTTTCGAAGAATTTGTTTCGCGATGAAGGCAAAACGCTTGATCTCGCTGTTTTTGAAATTACTTAAAAACTGCAAGCAATCAGAGAAAACCATCAACATGAAAAAGTTTCGCATTTTCCGTAGCTTTTCAGTGGTATATTATTTGCCTCATTCCGATAAAGTTTGAAGAAATTACGGCAAAAATATGTTTTAGCCATTTTCAAAATTTACTTAAAACAGTAAGGAATTGAGAGAAACAATATATACAAAAAAGTTTCGCATTTCCTCAAGCTTTCCAACGCCATATCATTTGTTGCATTTGGACGTACGATTAACAAAATAGCTTAAAAATACAAACTCGGTGGAACTTGTACCGTTTTCTAAATTATGTTTAAACCGTTCAAAATTAGAAAAAACTTTCAACATGAAAAAGTAGTGCATTTTCACAAGCTTTCCAACGCCATATCATTTGCCTCAATTGGATTAGTCGTTTAGAAATGCCATCAAAAATACGAACTCGGCTGTTCGGTTCACGAAATTTTACGATTTTCCAAATTACCCTTTAACCATAAGAAATTACAGAAAACTATCAACATGAGGAGCGCTTTTGCAGCAGTTTTCCAACGCCATATTATTTGCCTCATTCCGATAAACGGTTTAGAAATGCGATCGAAAATATGAATCACGTTTTTTGTATGAAGGAAAAACGGTTTTCAAAATTGCTCTTAAACCGCTTACATTTTGCCAAAAATTCAAATTGGGTCATGATAATCGTGTCCATAGCTTTCCAACCATATATCACAAGCCCCATTTGGACACTTTTTAGCTGAAGTTCAACCTAGTACTCGGGGAAGGTCATGCGTGTTACTCGGGAAGTTCATGTTGTGATCAAAATATTATTCTAACCCCGTGATCAGAATAATGTTTATGTGTGTGTGTGTATGTATACACATACATACCGTTTTACTAGATTTTGTATATAGCGTTATTAGGGGGTGTAGAATAAGCTATTATACACTCACGCATAGAATAGCGTTACCCTATATATATATATATATATATATATACGGTGGCGCTAAACTAAGCGGGAGCGTAAAACGCTTATTCTGCGCTCGGCCTGTGTCGCACGCACCGTTCGGCTTAATCGGCATTATTCTTCCACCTGCTAGTAAAATCTGTGGAATATTATAGTAATAGAATTGATTCGGCTACCATCTACATGCATCGGTCACCGTCCCGCCACCATTTCTTTTTTTAGATGCATGGCCGTAACAACACATCGTAAACAATCATAAGAAATATAGTAACCCAATAATTTCAGTTACTATCTCCACCCACTAGTTCACGCACCGCCACCATTTGTCTTTTTTACATCCATGCTCATAATGATACATAGTAATCAACCATGAAAAAAGTAGTAACATATTTAATTTGGTTACAGGCTGGAGATGCAGGTGAATGGTCCCACCACCATTTTTTCTTTTTATATGCCTCCTTGAAATGGCATATAGTAATCAACCTTGAGAATTATAGTAACATAGTAATTCTTCATGAAAAACTTGATAATAGAACAAATTAAGTTATTGCATGTCTGCATCGTATGCTTTTATGGACTCTTGTTTCACATGGTAGGAATGGTAACCCAATTAAAACAGTTACCATCCGCATGCATTGGTCCCATCCTTCATTCTCGTTTCCCATGCTAGTAAAAAACCATGATAAATATAGTAACAAGTTTAAATGAATTATGGCCAACCTGCAATGTACTTCGTCTCGCATCCTCGATTCGCATGCTAGTAAAATGTCAGCCAAACATAGTAAATGAATTAAGTTATTTACCATATGCATGCATGTGGCTGCGCTAATTAAAGAATGACGTAACCGATTAGCAAACAAAGTGCGCTCCACGGGTCAAAGCGTAGAATAAGCACAATGCGCTCGGGCTCACTTTAGCGCACCTATATATATAGGGTGGGTCTATTCTAATAACACCTCTTAAGACCTTATTTTGCTAACATCTCCGCTTATTCTGATAACACCTCGTACCTACTCGTAGCTACAAACTAACCACGCAGCCGCACCCCACTGCCCCCGATCCAACCACCAAACCCATGAACCCCACTGCATCTGCTCCCTCCCACCGGCGCGCCACCATGGTGACCACCAGCGCCGTCCCTACCCCCACACTACCGCGCCCACCTCCTTCCTCCTTTCTTCCTCTCCCACCAGCTCCTGGGCCCCGCCGTACCACCTCCTTCCTCTGGCGACGCTGCTCGAGACCCGCCCCACCATCTCCTTCCTCCGACGCCGCCGCTCGGGACCAGCACCACCGCCTTCCGCCTTCGATGGCCCCGCTGGCGCCCTGGATTCCCCGGCGCAGCGGTCGTCCCCATCTCCTCCACCTCCCACCTCTGGGTCTACCCGGCGACGGATCCGGCAGGACCCTCCTCCACCCCCTCCTACCGTGTCTGCCCGGCGACGGATCCGGTGGGATCCACCTCCATCTCCGTCCTCCCGTGCCTGCCCGGTGACGGATCCGGCACGACCCTCCTCCACCCCCTCCTATTGTGCTTGCCCGACGACGGATCCGGCAGGATCCTCCTCCACATCCGTCCCCCCGTGCCTGCCCACTGGCTGGATCCTCCTACACCTCCCTTTCCTGTGCTAGTCGGTCACGGATCTGGCAAGATCCTCCACCTCTCTCCTCCCACACCTCCCTGGAGACGGATACGGTAGGATCCTCCTGCAGCTCCTTCCTCTATGGCGGCGTCGAGCCCTCTGCCCTCCCCTACGAGACGTCGTCCCCTCTCTCCTTTCCTTCTTCCTCCTCTCCTCGTAGACTACCTCCGGCGAGGTCCAGTGCATGTCCATCCCCGGCGGCTCACGTGCAGTTCGGCCAGCGATGGTGTGAAGTACGACATACGATGGCATGTAGTTCCGCGATCCTCCCTGGCGTGCAGTGCCACCAGCGTGTTGTGCAGCTCGCTCTGGCGTGCAGACTGTGCAGTGCAGCTCGCCTTGGCGTGTAGTGCAGCTCGTCCATGCGTGCGGGCACCCTCACCTGCAGCTTCTCTCCTTTTGTTCGCCTGTAGTTTAGAAGGAAGCGCATTTCCGAACAAAAAAGGTTGTTTTTGTTTTAAGTTTGTCTCGCTGACTTTTTTGTTTTTTCGCGGTTGGCGGCAACGTCATATTGTTTTGAGCAGGAAAAGGCTCGATTGAGCTCCCATGGTGAAAAAAAGCAGGCGCCGGCGACCACATGAGGGCGCTGGGAGCCAGGTGCCGTTCGCCTGGGATCGGTTGCCCATGGTGCTGCAGTGTGGTTCCTTTCTGTTTGTGAAATGTAGTACGGTTCCTCGGCGGGCATGCTGCAATTCGCATCGACGACACAATGCACTGCAGTTTTTGCCTTTTAGTTGTTTTCTCAGATCAGTCCACTTCAGTTTCTTTTGTGTGAGAGAGCAGAACAACAAAAGAGAAAAAAACTAAAATAAAAGAGAAAAAATGTGCACTTTAGTTTTTGCGAGTTAACTCCGTTCGGCAAGGACTCGTGCAGTTTATTAGGCTCCACCATGTAGTCCAGAAGAAAAAATGTAGATAACTAAAAAGAATGATGGCCAAAAAAACTGCAGAACACTTTTTATGTGCGTGGGAGTTCGCTTTGAACTCTCTGTAAGCTCACTCGGGCTCAAGAACAAAATCACGTATCACCTGCCTCGTTTAAGAATCATAGCAAAAAGCAGTACAGTGGAACCCGTGTGCAATTATTTGGTCGACATTGCAGTGCGGTTTTTGATTTGAAGCAGTGCGTGTGATTTGTTGTTTTTGATTTGGTCGACATTGCAATGTGATTCACTTACTCCCAAACGTGAAAGGGCAGAAAATCTAATGTAGTTCACTTCTTGATGCACTACGGTTCACTCGCTTCGTCCATACGGTCCATTCGTTTGGTCTAAGCTTGTAGAAAAATATTAAGTATGAAAAAGGTCAACAAAAATGTCATGCAGTTCCCTTTTGGCGCCGTCGCGGTTCACTTTCAGAAGTGTTGAGGTCCACTTACGTCCGATGTGAAGCGCACCCCACTTTCCGTCTAAGAAAATTTACGTCCGACAAAAGAAAATCATGCAGTGCACTTGTCTGTCTGATGAAGTGCGGGTTTTAGTCTAAAGAAGTCCACTCCACCTCATTTGGGAAAATTTACGTCCCACAAAAAAGAAACCATGTAGTGCACTTGTCTGTCCAATGAAGTGCGGTTTTTAGTCTAAATAAGTGTGGTTTTCTGTCTGATGCAGTACACCCCGTTTACGGTAATCTCAAGGTTCACTTTTCTTGCGGTTCACCAACACTCGACATGAAGTGCACTCCACCTCGTTTAGGAAAAATTATGTACCACAAAAAAGTAATGCGGTTTACTTCTTGATAGTGTTGTGGTTCATTTACACCCGATGTGAAATGCACTCTACTTTCTCGTCCTTAAAAAATTACGTTTGAATAAAATAAACCATGCAGTTCTCTAACACGTCTGATGCAGTGCAGTTTTTCGTCTGATACAGTGCGGTTTCAGTCGGATGAAGTACCCACGTCGATTTGGGTGTCGCGAAAAACAGAGTGTCTGCATTTCGATAAATTAAAACTGCTCTTAAACCATAAGGAATTAGAGAAAGTGTTCTACATGAAAAAGTTGCATCTCATTAATATCTTTCCAACGACGTATCATTTGAATCATTTCGACGGCCGGTTTGTAAAAATTTCGCGAAAAACGGCCGCTGCCACTTGTCGTCTGCCACACGATTTTCAAAATTAACTTAAAACTGTGAGGAATCTCAAGACCATTTCTACATATGAAAGTTGTGCCTTATCCATAGCTTTCCAACGACATATTACACGCCTCGTTTTGACAAATATTTAAAAAACTACAGAGAAAACAGTACCGAAAATTTGAAAATTTTTGAAAAACAGAATTCCGCGATTTAGTAAATTTAAAACTGCTCTTAAACCGTAATGAATTAGAGAAAGAAATAGATATGAAAAGGATGCGCCTCAACGATATCTATCCAACGGTGTATCATTTGCTTCATTACGACGAGACGCTTAGAAAAAATGCGAAAAAAGCTCGCTACCACTCGTTGTGGGCTGCACCATTTTCAAAAATGTTCTTAAACCGTGAGGAATCTCGGAAAGTGTTCAACATGGCGAAGTTGCGCCTATTCCATAGCTTTTCAACGATATATTACACGCCTCGTTCCGACAAACGGTTAAAAAACTAGAGCGAAAATAGTACCAGAAAAAACACTGCATGCAGATTTTTTCCACGGGAAGTTCACTCGCGTGAGTACTGTAGCACAATTGGTTCAAACAATGACGTGCACTTGCATTGAGCGTGCAGTGCGGAAGTGTTATCAAAATAACTATTCTGATAATATTATCAGAATAGGCCGGATATATATATATATATATATATATATATATATATATATATATATATATATATATATATATATATATATATATATATATATATATAACAACTAGGGTGTCTGCTATCAACAACAACTAGGGTGTCTGCTATTGGAACCGTTGGTGCTCTTCGAGATCCGCACTTTTTTGAGGATAAGGTTCTGATTTCCTAATTTGTTGATTTTCGGCACGACAGAAGGGGAAAGTTCTGGACGGTACTTTATGCTAGTGTACACCATTTATGGAAGCCTAGGGGGCTGACATGTTAGTGGATTTGGGGGCGATGGCAGAGCTCCTTTCTTGTACGGCAGAGGGTGACAGGGACCATTTTCGGTAAACAGCTGTATGGTCTACTCCATCTCATGTTTAGCAAAAAGTTCCTTGTGCATCGCCCTCATGCTGATGTTGAAAGCTGTTTTTTTTGGTATTTGGTCAACTCAACATGAAAGGTTCGACACTGTATTGTGCGATGAGTTGATGCGTTTTGGACGGCTCTTTTATGTTGCAGCAGGGATCGGCAAGCTTCTGTCTTCGTATGTCTGAACTAGGAAGTGGCACGCAAGTGGATGTCAGAAAAAAAAATGCAGGCTCCATCTTGGTCCTGAACACTCACACCCTAATGGTGGACGAAATCCTTCCGTTGCAGGAACCCTAGGTAGCTAGCTACAGACGGAGCACTTATAGATCAAGCCGCCATGAGTGTCTCCACTCGAGCTTTGGGACGGGATGGCGCCATCGCCAGCGCCAGGCAACCTCCACTGCAGCCGTCGGCGAAAGGATTCGCTCGCCGCCTCCCCGGCTGGCGTCTCCGTCTTATGGAGCCCTATGTTCCAGAGAGACCTCCCGATGTCAATGCCACGTGTGTTCGCCCACATCGCGGCGCTGATCAGACGACCGTAGCTAAAGATAACAGTCTAGTAGCAGCCTCCATTAATGTGAGGAGGCAGGCATCATCTCCATTGGTCCTGTGGTTGGAAGGAGGTACATTGTCAGGCCCCAAGTCGAGTCAACCAGATGCACGAAACCTCAAGCTACAAGCAAACATCCACAGTTCAGAAGGCATCAAAGGCATCAAGGCCAGCGTCCAAGAGGTGGCTGCTCGGCTTTATTGTTTTTGCTTCTAAGGATTTTGAGTCATAACATTTCTCCCCTTAGCCCTTGCCTCCCCCTTCTCTGCAACCAGCAACGCAGTATGGGTTTCATTGTAACAAGGGGATGGATCCGTCTGGAGATCGTAGTGCAAGCAGGGCAAGCAACCATGTTAGCGCTGTTCCGACTGAAAGCATGTTTGCAGGAGCCATCGTCCCTGCTTCCGTCGACGTCGCTAGTGTTCCAGCCATTCAGAGCAGTGGGAAGTAGGTAATTACCATCCATCCTGCTGCCAAAAAATGCCAGCGTAAAAAAAGATTCCTGTAATCAGAAGAGAAAAAACTCGTCAGCATAGATCCCCTGCCGCCTTATTTTGACAGCTCCTTGCGCGCTCCAATGGGCAAAGGATAATCTAGGAAATCAAGTTCTTTATCTACGTCGCATGAGCTAGTATGCATGCTTAGATATTATCGATTGATCCACAACGAAATTGCTAACTCATTGCTCAGATTAAGAAAGCGAACGGGAGCATGACCCCGTCGGGCGAGAAAAACGGCGATGGCAGTCACTACAGGATAGCTCCTGCGGCTCGGACTGTATTCCTCGACTAGTTCGATGTAAACACTACGGGGAGAAATTCATACCTTAGATCTGTTGTGTGCCGCCGCACTAGGAGGGATCGGAGTTCGTCGATCTCCAGATGCTATCTGGGCTTCTAGCACCAGAGCAAATGCCCAACCTCGTGTGCAAGGTAGTGGCTGGGCATATCTTTTCAAGCCTCCTCGTGAATCCGAGCACGGGCTGGCCTCCCCGGTCAGCCTGACTACCTACAAGTGGATCCGGACAAGAAAGCCCAAGAAACCTCTGAACCCAGGATTCGAGGACTCACGAGATACGTTGGTTGGTCGGTGCAGGTACTTTTTTGTTTGACTTCGCCCAATAGAATCTTTGTTTTTTCTGCCGCCCCTACTTCCTACTCCTGTTTTTCTTTTGAAGTGGCTCTTCCCAGTTCAACTGCTCGTACGGGCCTCCCTGTACTACCAGCGAAGACACCACGCCTCCTCCTTTGGCCTGATCTACTCGACTCTTTCCTGTCGCCCGCAGCCCCGTGATGCAGTAGGGGTATGAGTTGGGAAAATTAAATTCAGAAGTAGTTGATTTTTTTTCAAATAGGTATGAACTAGGGGTTTGAGTTAGGAGCGTACAAAAATTATGAAACATTTGACGGAGCTGGGAAAGTGAGAAGAACATTATGGTGAAGTATCGAAGCTCAAGCTCGGGGCAGAAAAATGAACACGTTTTTTAAGAAGGTTGACAAGGAATTTGGAAAGCATTTGAATAAAATATAAAGAAGGCTCCAAAGATTTTCAGAAAATTTTCCAAATATTCATTTCGATGTGAAAAGCTGAATGACATGTTAAAGCAAAACAACCTTTTTATGGCCTTAATTTTTCGCAAATCGGCATGCGTGAGTTACAGACTATATAGAAGAAGGGTTATCAAGCCCCGGGGGTGTGTGTGGGGTGCGTATAGGAGGTCCAACGTTATATACATATAGGTTTGTGTGTGCGAAGAAGAAGAATTACCTAAAAATCGGTGTGCCTCATAAAGGTTCGTTTTTAGTACCCGCGAAGGTTCCCCTCGCATTTAAAAGGCCCTGCAAATCTCTGTGTCTGAGGTCATAACAACAAAAAGGGAGGGGTCACCCTCGGTGAGATGGGGGGGGGGCTGTTTTGGTTCTTTCGAGAGATGCTTAATCATGGGGAAAAAAGGGCGAATGTTCCGCGGGTGTCGCGATGAGTGTACACCCCTGCCGTCAGATCACATGCGGGGTCGGTTGTTTTCTTCGCCGTATACATATGGCCCTGCAAGGTTCCTTGCGCGCAACAGAGGGTTCTCTCACATCGTAGTGGGCGGGGTTCCGATGATGAAAGAGGAGGGTTCTCGTTCTCGAGATGGCGGAGAGGTACCAACTATATAGAAGGAGGGTTATCAATCATCAAGATGGCGGGGCCCTGCCCCTGGGGGTTGTACGGTGTGCGTATAGGAGGTCCAACGTTATATACATATAGGTTTGTGTGTGCGAAGAAGAAGAATTACCTAAAAAATCGGTGTGCCTCATAAAGGTTTGTTTTTAGTATTGATGCCCGCGAAGGTTCCTCCCGCATTTAAAAGGCCCCGCAAATCTCTGTGTCTGAGGTCATAACACAACAAAAAGGGAGGGGTCACCCTCGGTGAGATGGGGGGGGGGGCTGTTTTGGTTCTTTCAAGAGATGCTTAATCATGGGGAAAAAAGGGCGACTGTTCCGTGGGTGTCGCGATGAGTGTACACCCCTGCCGTCAGACCACATGCAGGGTCGATTGTTTTCTCCGCCGTATACATATGGCCCTGCAAGGTTCCTTGCGTGCAACAGAGGGTTCTCTCACATCGGAGTGGGCGGGGTTCCGACGATGAAAGAGGAGGGTTCTCGTTCTCGAGATGGCGGAGAAGTACCAACTATATAGAAGGAGGGTTATCAATCATCAAGATGGCGGGGCCCTGCCCCTGGAAGGTGTATGGGGTGCGTATAGGAGGTCCAACATTATACACATATAGGTTTGTGTGTGCGACGAAGAAGAATTACCTAAAAAATCGGTGTGCCTCGTAAAGGTTCGTTTTTAGTATTGATGCCCGCGAAGGTTCCTCCCGCATTTAAAAGGCCCCGCAAATCTCTTGTCTGAGGTCGTAACACAACAAAAAGGGAGGGGTCGCCCTCGGTGAGATGGGGGGGGGCTGTTTTGGTTCTTTCGAGAGATGCTTAATCATGGGGAAAAAGGGCGACTGTTCCGCGGGTGTCGCGATGAGTGTACACCCCTGCCGTCAGACCACATGCGGGGTCGATTGTTTTCTCCGCCGTATACATATGGCCCTGCAAGGTTCCGTGCGCGCAATAGAGGGTTCTCTCACATCGGAGTGGGCGGGGTTCCCACGATGAAAGAGGAGGGTTCTCGTTCTCGAGATGTCGGAGAGGTACCAACTATATAGAAGGAGGGTTATCAATCATCAAGATGGCGGGGCCCTGCCCCTGGGGGGTGTATGGGGTGCGTATAGGAGGTCCAACGTTATATACATATAGGTTTGTGTGTGCGAAGAAGAAGAATTACCTAAAAAATCGGTGTGCCTCGTAAAGGTTCATTTTTAGTATTGATGCCCGCGAAGGTTTCTCCCGCATTTAAAAGGCCCCGCAAATCTCTGTGTCAGAGGTCGTAACACAACAAAAAGGGAGGGGTCACCCTCGGTGAGATGGGGGGGGCTGTTTTGGTTCTTTCGAGAGATGCTTAATCATGGGAAAAAAGGGCGACTGTTCCGCGGGTGTCGCGATGAGTGTACACCCCTGCCGTCAGACCACATGCGGGGTCGATTGTTTTCTCCGCCGTATACATATGGCCCTGCAAGGTTCCTTGCGCGCAACAGAGTGTTCTCTCACATCGGAGTGGGCGGGGTTCCGACGATGAAAGAGGAGGGTTCTCGTTCTCGAGATGGCGGAGAGGTACCAACTATATAGAAGGAGGATTATCAATCATCAAGACGGCGGGGCCTTGCCCCTAGGGGGTGTATGGGGTGCGTATAGGAGGTCCAACATTATATACATATAGGTTTGTGTGTGCGAAGAAGAAGAATTACCTAAAAAATCGGTGTGCCTCGTAAAGGTTCGTTTTTAGTATTGATGCCCGCGAAGGTTGCTCCCACATTTGAAAGGCCCCGCAAATCTCTGTGTCTAAGGTCGTAACACAACAAAAAGGGAGGGGTCACCCTTGGTGAGATGGGGGGGCTGTTTTTGTTGTTTCGAGAGAGGCTTAATCATGGGGGAAAAGGGCGACTGTTCCGCGGGTGTCGCGATGAGTGTACACCCCTGCCGTCAGACCACATGCGGGGTCGATTGTTTTCTCCGCCGTATACATATGGCCCTGCAAGGTTCCTTGCACGCAATAGAGGGTTCTCTTACATCGGAGTGGGCGGGGTTCCGACGATGAAAGAGGAGGGTTCTCGAGATGTCGGAGAGGTGCCAACTATATAGAAGGAGGGTTATCAATCATCAAGATGGCGGGGCCCTACCCCTGGGGGGTGTATGGGGTGCATATAGGAGGTCCAACGTTATATACATATAGGTTTGTGTGTGCGAAGAAGAAGAATTACCTAAAAAATCGGTGTGCCTCGTAAAGGTTCGTTTTTAGTATTGATGCCCGTGAAGGTTCCTCCCGCATTTAAAAGGCCCCAAAAGCTGCTTTGTTCTAGTAGATCTCAATTACGAATCCATACCTAATGAGGTTGTTTGTCTGATGAGCTCATTGTCAGCCTTCTTCAGAAAAACATCCCAGCCGCTCCCTTCTCCCCAATCCAGCATATCATACGGCACTGTTGTCATTAATCCTGGCCTCACCGCACCTTGCTCCATTACCACTCTAAACTCCAGCTAGTCCTCTCCTCGCTGCTCGTCCTCAAGCTCCTCCCATGTAAACATAAGCGGCAACGTATAGCCACCCCAAGAATTGAAATCAATCAGCTTCACCTGGCCATCTGCTCTGACATACACATCAAATGTGTAATTCTCCGAAGCAAACTGTGACGCAATAACTTCTTCGAAGAAATCCTCGATCTTCAGCTGCACCTCAGCACTCCACCCAGGCAGCGAAGGGTAGTAAGCAGATGTGTCCCTCTGCGACACGCCGACCAGCTTCCATCCACGCACAAAGCAACGGAACTATGACTCGGGCCGGAGGCTCGGGTGCCACTTGCGGAGGGCGAGGTAGCACTGGAACTCATCGTCCACCCAAGTATCATCGCCGCTTTCTTGTCCAACATCGTCTTCCGACGAATCATCACTGACGGCAGCAGCTTGCCTGCCTCTCTCGTTGCAATCATCAGTGGGATCACACGGAGAACCAGCACCACTGGTGCTCCCTCCCGCATTCAATGGAGCACCCGCCTTGTTGGCACCACTGCACTGTCCGGCATTCCGTCGAGCACCCTTGGCGCGCACGAAGTCCTGGCAGGACTGGCACGTGGAGGCGAGGTCGTGTGCGACGCAGTCGGAGGAGCGGAGCAGCATGGCGACCTCGGCGAAGCAGGTGCAGCGGACGGTGGCGTCGACGGACATGAAGGCGGCGTCCTTGGGCGCGCTCCAGTTGAGCTTGGGGAGCGTGGCGCCGCTGAGCTCGGCGATGGCCGCGTCGACCGCGGCCTCCAGCTCGGGGAAGGCGGGAAGGGGCGGGCTCTCGTCGTCGTCGTCATCGGAGCGGCCGGAGAAGAGGTCGGAGCTCTCGCGGTCGAGGAGGGAGACGGGGTCCGGGAGGTTGGCGCGGATTGGCGGGAAGGGGGTGCGGCCGGAGGTGAGCGCCGGAAGGAGGAATGGGGGAGGCCCTTCTGCGTCTTGGTGAGGGGAGGAGGGGCCGGGGTAGGCCGGCTGGCCGGCGAGGTAGCGGAGGAAGGCGGCGGGGAGGGGGATGGTGACGGTGGGGACGGTTTGGCGGCGGAATGCGGGCTGCTAGCACAGAAAAGGGGTCGAACCTTCAGAAAATGGTTCTCCATGGATTCCCTGGAACCGCATGGGCCGAAGGCTGGTGGTCCAAGCCCTGCTGCACTGCGCGCGCTTGGCAGCCTAGTTCTGCCGTGGTGCAGCCCGCCTGGTCCACTATCTCTATAAGAGGAAAAATGCATCAAATGAAAAATGCAATGAAAATGCAAATGAAATATACTCTCCAATTGGCCAACTTGCAATTTTTTCGTGTAACTCACTATGGAGTATCTTATATATAGTATATAAACATACTTAAAATGATGAGATCATTTTAAGTATGTTTATATACTATATATAAGATACTCCATAGTGAGTTACACGAAAAAATTGATCATTTTAAGTATGTTTATATACTATATATAAGATATTCCATAGTGAGTTACACGAAAAAATTGCAAGTTGGCCCATGGTTTTTATTATATTTCTGAAATACGTACATATTTATGCGTAAAAGGGAGCATACCGAAAATATGATACATACTAGAAAAAATAGTATATATACTACCTAAGCATTCTTATATACTACATACTACGTGTACATACTCTCCGATTTGATAGATACTCCCTCCGTTTCTTTTTACTCTGCATATAAGATTTGGTCAAAGTCAAACTACACAAAGTTTGATCAAATTTATATAAAAAAGTATGAACATCTACAATACTAAAACTATATAGTACGAAAATACGTCTCGTGGTGCATCTAATAATATTGATTTCATATTGTGAATGTTTATATTTTTTAATATAAAGTTAGTTAAACTCTACAAAGCTTGACTTTGACCAGACCTTATATGCAGACTAAAAAGAAATGGAGGGAGTACTACATACAACATACAAAACTGAAGTGGTGGTAACTATCACCGATGGTAGATAAAATTTGTCCTATATATGAAAAATCCATCAAACCCTATTTTTTACCATTGTTACTGAAGGTTCCAAAGCAAATTACATTGGGACTTTGCTTCCGAACAATTCAGTATTTGCGTCCAAAGAGACGAGAATTTGCTTCCAAAGAATTTGGTATTTTAGCCCGAAGAAATAGGAATTTTCTTCCAAACAAATTTGGTATTTGCATCCAAAGAAATGAGAATCTGCTTGTGAAGAATTTGGAACTTGCATCTAAAAAATGAGGATTTGCTTCCATACACAACAAAAAAGATGCACATATGACCAGGTTTTGCATCACTTGGGGACAATGCATATGCCATGCTTCCAAAGATATATATTTTGCTTCTAAATCATTATGATACTATTTTCATATATCGAAGAATTGCTTCCATATGTACATAGATTTGTTTCCAGCAAAAAGGAAAAAACATAAATTTTAAACTACATATGATATGTTTCCACAAATGTTGAACATTTGTCTCAGTTAAATGGAGAATTTGCTTCGATGGTAATCACGAAGCACTAGACCGTCCATGGCAGTGGAATGATCTACAAGCATAAGTTCAAAGACATTGTCTCTAGCACCATGGCCTTGTGGAAAGACGTGCTGCATCTTACTACCCCTGCAATCCGAGATATAATCCTGCGAAGGAGTTAACAAAATTCGATAAACAAATCCAAGAGTGATGGAGAAGAACTCCACAACTCAAGTAATGAAAATGTCCCAATGGAAAAAGAACAATACAAACTATGCTTTCTCCATTCAGTCAAGATGTACGTGCAATCCAGTTCAAGCAGCTTCACCCTCATCACCTACCTGGGCATGTGGTGCTTAATTGCTGAGATGCAATATTGCCTGGTAATCAGTCCTGCATGGCGTGAGAACCTGCCCCTCTTGGCCTTGTTTCCAATCCGATCCGGCGCTCAGGGGAGGTGGATCGGGAGGCCAAAACCGCAGGTGTAGCCAGGCCCGATCCTGGCGGAGTTAAGCATGGCGACGAGGGAGGTTACAAGCTCGTCGGCGAGCAGGTTAGTGGATTAGTCTCTCCGCGCAGCTGCTGCACAAGACGGTGCACCGACGAGGTGGAACGGAGGCCGCTGGTGGGTGGATCTGAAACTCGTGCTGGGGGTGAGAGGAGAGTGCTACCTCTTGAGCACTGTGTTGTTTTTCCCTTGAAGAGGAAAGGGTGATGCAACAAAGTAGCGTAACTATTTCCCTCGGTTTTGAGAACCAAGGTATCAATCCAGTAGGAGGCCACGCACGAGTCCCTCACACGTACACAAACAAATAAATCTTCGCAACCAACGCGATAAGGGTTGTCAATCCCCTCACGGTCACTTACGAGAGTGAGATCTGATAGATATGATACGATAATATTTTTGGTATTTTTATGATAAAGATGCAAAGTAAAGAAAGTAAAATAAAAACAGCGCCAGAAATAACTTGTTGTCGGGAGATTAATATGATGGAAAATAGACCCGGGGGCCATAGGTTTCACTAGTGGCTTCTCTCAAGAGCATAAGTATTTACGGTGGGTGAACAAATTACTGTTGAGCAATTGACAGAATTGAGCATAGTTATGAGAATATCTAGGTATGATCATGTATATAGGCATCACGTCCGAGACAAGTAGACCGACTCCTGCCTGCATCTACTACTATTACTCCACACATCGACCACTATCCAGCATGCATCTAGAGTATTAAGTTCATAAGAACAGAGTAACGCTTTAAGCAAGATGACATGATGTAGAGGGATAAATTCATGCAATATGATATAAACCCCATCTTGTTATCCTCGATGGCAGCAATACAATACATGCCTTGCTGCCCCTACTGTCACTTGGAAAGGACACCGCAAGATTGAACCCAAAGCTAAGCACTTCTCCCATTGCAAGAAAGATCAATCTAGTAGGCCAAACCAAACTGATAATTCAAAGAGACTTGCAAAGATAATCAATCATATATAAAAGAATTCAGAGAAGATTCAAATATTGTTCATAGATAAACTTGATCATAAACCCACAATTCATCGGTCTCAACAAACACACCGTAAAAGAAGATTACATCGAATAGATCTCCACAAGAGAGGGGGAGAACATTGTATTGAGATCCAAAAAGAGAGAAGAAGCCATCTAGCTAATAACTATGGACCCGAAGGTCTGAGGTAAACTACTCACACTTCATCGGAGAGGCTATGGTGTTGATGTAGAAGCCCTCTGTGATCGATGCCCCCTCCGGCGGAGCTCCGGAACAGGCCCCAAGATTGGATCTCATGGGTACAGAAGGTTGCGGCGGTGGAATTAGGTTTTTGGCTCCGTATCTGGTAGTTTGGGGGTATGTAGGTATATATAGGAGGAAGAAGTACGTCGGTGGAGCAACCTGGGGCCCACGAGGGTGGAGGGCGCGCCTTGGGGGGGGGGTAGGCGCGCCCCCCTACCTCGTGCCCTCCTGGTTGATGTCTTGACGTAGGGTCCAAGTCCTCTGGATCACGCTCGTTCTGAAAATCACGTTCCCGAAGGTTTTATTTCGTTTGGACTCCGTTTGATATTCTTTTTCTGCGAAACTCTGAAATATGCAAAAAAACAACAATTCTGGGTTGGGCCTTCGGTTAATAGGTTAGTCCCAAATATAATATAAAAGTGTATAATAAAGCCCAATAATGTCCAAAACAGAATATAATATAACATGGAACAATAAAAAATTCTAGATACGTTGGAGACGTATGAGGCGACGAGGGACATGGCGAGCTTGGAGATTTGCATGGGATGGGCATGAGAGATGGGAGGGTTAGTTCGGGCGATTAATTTAAGGAGAGATTATAGGGCGTGGGCCAGAAAATCAGATGATTAACATCGGCTTGATTTCAGGGAATCTCTCAGCCGCGAGATCAAAATGCAAATCAACGGCATCCGACGGGTCTGAAGAATAGCTCTCATCAGACATCTGCAGGAAAGTGTTTCCCTTACTTATAACATGACTACATGAGGTGTCACATCTAGACGAGGTCTAGACACACCCTTTTTAGAATGAAAATAATATTTTAAGGGTGTTTTTGAAAAAAAATCAGGCCACACGTCCCTTATCTCAGCTAAGGTGGACGACAACGGCCCCACACGCCTGGTCAACACCGACTTTGTATACAAACGAGATAAGGACAGTATTTGCACGTCAATGCCAAGATTTTGCACCACTTCGATGTATACCACAACTTCTAGTATCAAAGCGATCGTTTACGCCAAGTTGTAGCACCACCAGTGTAATTGACTCTTGTAAAAATGTCAAGGCGGTGTTACTTCGTGCCACACTTGTGGCACTTATCATTTGGGTAAAAGGGTAAAAATTTAACAACATGCTCAAACAATTCTCATTTTGTGATGATTTGCGATGAACAACCACTATACTATACTCTTGTGCATTTTATGGACGTTCAGTCCAGTTTTATTTCCTATTACAGAGAATTATACCTGCCGATGAATAGAAAATGCATTTTTTATTCTGGTTGGTCCTTTCTATGAAAAAGCACCTTCAAAGAATAAGAGTTTATTCTTACACATACTCTATAGGAAAAAAAGGAATATGAAAGCGACGCTGTGCTCCACGATATTTAAATCACCTTTAGATTTTGTCCACTTTCTTGATTAATTCACCACATGTATTCCCCCGCAAAAAAGAAAAAAGTTCTCAGGGTGGAACCGATTTACAGCAGCAATGCTAATTTTGTCCTATGTGCAAAGCCTTACCTCCTTCTCTAGGAAATAGCCAGAGTATAGAGGATGCGGACTAAGAGCACTCGGCGGCGCACTCCTCCGAAATCTCGGCCGCTCCAATGATCTATTGAGATCCGTGCCACTTTCGTGGAAATGATATTTGGGTGTGAATATGCGGCCAGTGGCGTACGAGGCAGCAGTTCGTACCTGTTCTGAGTCATTTTATTAAAGTTGCACGTGAATAGTATGAAACAGAACAGTGGCCTGAAACCAATTAATTCAATCCACCTTCACCTGCCTTTATGAGTCTTCTCCGAGCACGCAAAGGCTCTATTGCCACATCTGAAAAGGAGGCAGTGCCTTGTACTGTTCTTCTTCCAATCAATCTAGAAAGAGACACAGAGGATACATAGTGCGCTACTCGTTCAAGGGTTCCCCTGGTTAGCAATAACCTGAAGTTGTCTAGTTAATGTTGATGACGGAGATGATTCCTTCACCAGATCCGCGTATCGAGTTGGTCCACGGCATCGACGGAAGGTAACTTGTTTCTCAAACATTCCTACTGAATATTACTTCTCAAGTTGTTCATTATCGTTTTGCTATCTCAAATTTTTAGCTCGAACGAAGAAGATATGAGAGCCGACGAGTGCACGGCTGCCATAGCGGAAATGGCCGTCACAGAGATGTGCACACTCTCGACCGTAGCTGAAGCGGACGAGCTCGATTCTTCGAATGCAAGCACCGAGCAGCATGTGTCTACTGTGCTAGATGGAGACCTTGGGTCGAAATCAAGATGACGATAGCCAATTTTTCGAGCATCTTAATGTATGAGCATCTGTATGGTGACTCTTAATGTATGAGCATATGTCATATGTATGGTGCAACTATATATGAGAATAAAATAGCCAATTTACCGGATGGCGTGGCAATTAAATTTTTCGGGATTTTAAAAGGTCATTTTTTATGTTGTTTTCGGTCACAAGATGGACCTTTTTTTGTTACTTTCGACTATATGTAAACTTTTATCTAGTCACCTTACTTAGTATACCATAGTTTTCCCGCAAAAAAATAGTATACCATAGTTAAAAACTAAAATTATATATTTTTTCCGTTTATTAATCATATTTTTAAAATCGGCAACACAACTTATCCAGTTATGTGTCCTTATGCGATGGAGTTCTTCAAAATAATTCTGCGACGACCCCAGGTCGCCGGATATGGATTAAGGCTGCAGGGCTTTAAATTTGGTGCATTAACAAAGTTGACGTGTGGACAGCAGGTGGATGCATGGTGCCACAAAGTCTGATGTCGTACAAAGAAGCAGTGACATGGAGTAATTGTGCCAGCCGATGGATTTTTTGGACAGCTCGTTTTTACAAACATATAAATTTAAAATAATAACACAATGCATGGACGAGCCAACGTAAAAAATCGTAGGTGGAAAGTGAAGTTGATCAATACACAGGTAGACAGTAATAAATGAAGCTTTTAATAGAGTGGCAAGGTAGGTTCAAACACTGGGTTGGAAAATTTTGTTTCATTGCAAATGGAAATTCGCAAGAAGTTTCGTTCACTTCAATGGACACCGGCCTACTAATAAAGTGTTTCCAGAGTCGTAGCGCTTTGCTCAAGAGAGTAGCTTGAAACGTGGGTGCTTGAGCTTGACATGACAATGAGAACCATCTAACAGTGAGAACGAAGGTGGGAGATCAAGCTTGAAGGTAAGATCGGAATGGTATGATATGTAGTGAGGAGGATCCATGTTTTTAAGAACTGTCCAGAGGAGGAAGATGACCGTTACAGTGAGGAGGAGAATGCCGTTGTGAGGAAGAGAGGAGTGTGCGCATTTACTTCAGTTCGGTGGTTGGAAGTTGGAAGGTGAGGACAGAAACTTGTCTGGACAAGGACAGAAAACGCGTGCACTGAGCGATTGCAGTGAGCGTAGTCGCCGAGTGCTCCTATGCAATTTCGGAGTATAGAAAACTACCTTCATTTTAGTACTACCTCTGTAAATATAAGACGTTTGTGCAACGTCTTATCTTTAGTTATAGAGGTAGTATTATGCAATTTATCCTTCTTGTAATATCCAGTGCCTTGCACTTGTGAGTGTCACTCTTTAATTGTTCAGTATCTTCCCTGGGTTCCCTTTGCTTCTCTGCCAATCGTGTTTACTTTCCAATTGCCATGTATTCTTTTTGGTACCAATGTTGCAGAGCACTTGGGAGCATAACACCAGGATCATGCCCTCCTTGAAACCATGAATGATAATGTTGCTGCAGTCTTTCTTCAGCTGCAATTTGAGTTCGTATATGTCCTAACCTATCATAACATCTTAAGATGACTTTTTATTTAGCAGTCTTTCTTGCAGCTATTGTAATTCAGTCTGACCAAACTCCCAATTCTGATTTTGAGTGTAGTTCATTGATTGGCATATTGCCGCAAATTTCATTTCCATTCATTTGGAACAGAAACTAATACTCTTCTACTTACTGTTTCTTCAGGCTGCTATACACACATGGCGTCCTTTGGTCCCCTGCTAAAATACATTTGGTGCTCGCTCCTTTGGCTGGATTTCAGAGGAAGACTCGATACGCATGAGAATGTGATAAAAAAGTGGGGTGAACCTTCAAGAATGTTTATGTGACTATTGCATGCCTGGCTGTTGGGAGATAGTTAACCAGATCTTGCTCCTATGCAAACCAGTACATGATCTTGAGACAGTTTTGGCTCTCCTGCCTTTGGCTGATTCATCTATTTATATTCTTTCTTTTCTGCAGACTGCCAGGCCTGACGTTGGCACATCATCTTCGCGGCATGGGCTGTGCAGCTCTGGGAAGTCTGCAACAAACGGGTTTTTGTCTCACAGCAACAAATTGTAAACACAATCAAGCTATGGAGCAATTGAAATGATAACCAAGCGCCGAAGGATTTCTTCTTTTCTTCTGCAGAATGTTTTTCCCATACCATGTATAGCGTTCCTAAAAGGATCCTTTCTCCTTCTTTACTTTCAGTTTTTTCTATTATTTTATTGTCTGTCTTTCTTATTTTGCTTTGTATCCTGTTTTGAACCATACTTTGTGTTTGGAATATAATATATAAGGTAGACTGAGGCTTACCTTCTTATATCAGGAAAAAAAATCAATACTTCAGTCCACCACTATTAGGACTCTGACACTACTATGTTTTATTAATACTAAGTAGTACATTGTTCTTGAACTCAATTTTTATATACAAGACATTAAGACATTATTGTACATTTTGTTTGGGCATAAACATTTGGTTTAGCTATTTCAGCCTACAGATGTAACAAACACAATGGCGAAAGGTCAATCCTTGCATTTTATCTCATCTTAACATATAATATTGCTCTTTAAACCAACCATGTCATCCTCAACATATTAATTTCTGGTGGCAGAAAGGTGGTCATGTTTATCTAAAATAATGGAGATCTACACTAATTTCATGTGGTCAAAAGAACTCCATGGATAAAAAGAGGGAGTTAGATGGGGTAGACAGAGGGGGGGTTAGATAGGGTAGACAAGACATGAGTAATCTACAAGAGGCAAAGATTGGTGGGTCAAACTATTTCCAAGACATATGAACACACGTGCACAATTACTAGTATGACTAAAGGCACAGAAAATTCTAGCATTTTGACAAACTACTGAAGATGAAACACCAACACAAATCCTTAGATTGAGTCTTAAATTGCATTACCTTACTGACTAAATTTCAAGCCTGAATGACTGAATTAAATAATGGAGAGACATTGTGTATACAGCATTTCAAAGTATATCCGTCATCATCAGCTATCATCAATTCATCAACATGTTTTAGGAATTTTCATCTTCTTCAGGTGTCACCACAAATACTAACAAACTGAGCCACTAATAATTATTCTACTATGTGTCTTTTTTTCCAATGCTCTGCTTCCGTTCCTTAAACAGTGTCTTCCAAAGATTCCAAATCCAAAAATTGCTCACCGTGATAGCAGCGCCGACGACAATGATCCAGGATATGCGCACCCACCAGGGGATGAGATCCACAGCCTGGCCGGACAGATAGAATAGGCTCATCTTGAGGAAGAAGACCGGTCCCGCGACGCCCCTGACTATGGTGTATAGCACATAGAACGGCGGCGACAAAGTGTTGTACACCCTTGCAGCAGTGGGAACCTCGGCTCGCCAGATCCCGGCGAGTGTCCACACATTCTGCAGGAGGCTGGTTACCTCGGCGAGAAAGAGCAGGACGAGGAGTGCGTATGCGCCATGGTGGACGACGTAGCGACAGGTGAAGAAGACAAAAAGTGTGGCGAGGTGGTGGGCGATGAAGAGGATGTCCCCGGGGAGGAAGGCGAGATAGTGGAGCAGGTCCATGGTGAAGTAGGCGACACTGTAGTCGAGGACGTGGTCCTGCATGCGGGAATTAGGAGCAGCGAAACCCCGGTTCCCCGCCGGCTGCGCGGCGATGGCTGCGACCGCCGCCAGCGCGGCAGCGGAGCCGTGCGCGAGTGAGATGAGGCAGCTAGCGCCGTCCAGCCGGTGCCTCCACTCCCAACGCCGGAACAAGACGAGTTGGCCGACACAGTAGATGACGGCGTACATGGCCAGGAAGGCCGGGTACATCCATCGCTCCTCGGCGGCCCAAGAAGCCAAAAGCTCCGCCATGGGAGCAGAGAGATTTGCGACAAGAATCTGATATCGCAGGATTTGATCCGCCGCTCCGGGCCGTTCGGATTAGCTGCGAATCGGGAAATCTCGCGGCGCCACAGCGGGAGGTGTGAAGGGGATTCGGCTGTGGATAAATCTTCTGAGAATAGTTTTCTTTAAACCGAGTGTGTTGGGTCAGTTTTCCATCGTGGGTTGTTTGGTTCGGGTGTAAACGGGTCCTGTTTGACAAGAGGTTTGGTTTAGCTCGGTTCTTGTATAGACCAGTTGGTTTTGCTTTGGGCTGGAACAGGTCCGGCTTTACACAAGTTAAAACCATGGTCCCGTGCCGGCAGGAGACATACTTTTGGCCGGTGCAGTGAGTCAGGTGAGGTCCTCGTCATGGCCGCCGACGCCGAGCGACCCAGCTTGCGGCACCTCGAAAGGCTGCCGGCCGGGGAGAGACCCAGCTTGCGGCACCTCCAAAGGCCGCGGGCGGCAAGCGACCCAGCTTGCGGCACCTCGTCGAGCGAGAGGGAACATCCGTAAGACGCGAGAGGCTACTTGGGACAAAATTACTGTTCTGACCCATTGTATAAAGAAAATCCCGATTTGACCTCGTTTTTAAAAAAAATCGTTTCTGACCTTTTTCGATGACGCCAAGGTCCCTTGCGTCTGGATTACGAAGCAGATGCCAGGGACCCTGGCGTCTGGCCCCTGGCACGCACTGCCCGCGTGCCCGTTGAGCCGCTGACGTGGCAAAGGGGACAGACGTCAGGAACCTTGGCGTCTGGCCCTAACAGAATAACACATTTTCAAAGTGCTCTCTGGTTAGGGACCCAGACGTCAGGGTCCCTGGCGTCTGGTTCTCCATCCAGAGAGCATTTTCCCTGGCGTTTGGTTCCCTAACCAGAGAGCACTTTGAAAATGCTCTCTGGATAGAGAACCAGACGCCAGGGAACCTGCCGTCTGGGTCCCTAACCAGAGAGCATTTTCAAAGTGCTCTCTGGTTAGGTACCCAGACGCCAGGGACTCTGGCGTCTGGGTACCCTGTAGATTATTTTGAACTTGCTGTTTGACACAAGAAATAGCACATATATATTCATATGATAGGTTCATACAACACAGAAGATAGCACATTTCACAAAACTTTCACCACGACAAATTCTTGCATACAAACGACAAGTTCATGGATTTTTCATCACGACAAATTCAAGCATACATAAGACACCAAGTGCATACATATGGTACCAAGTGCATACATAAGACACCAAATTCAAGAAAACCAAGTTCAAGACAACCAAGTTTTTTGCACGACACCAAATTCATGCACTTTCAAACAAGAAGCTCACTTCCTCCTTCCTCTCTTCACAATGGTTGCAAGTGTAGGCTCCTCCTCTTCGCTAGCCTCCTCCTCCTCCTCGTTGTATGCCTCCTCCTCCGCCTCAATGTTGGCCTTATATCTTTGCATTCCTGGTGGGATAAGCTTATGAGGATACTCCGGACTATGGAATTGTGTGTTCCACGTCTTCTTTCTACCTTTCTTGCCTGTTGTCTTAGCTATGCCTTTGCCTTTCCTAGAGCGAGCATTGCCTTGTGTCGGTTGTGATGGTTGTGGAGCATCAACATCATACTCATGATCCTCTTGCTGTGTTGCATCATACTCATGCTCCTCTTGATGCATTGGCTCCTCTTGATGCATTTGCTCCTCTAGATGTGTTGCCTCCTCCTCCTCCATGTCATCATCGTTCTGGAGTAAACGCCGTCTATGAGCTCTGGCGGCGCGGGTACCAGGTGCGTACACCTCACTGGACTTAGCACCATGGCAAGAAAGCATTGCTGCCATCTTATGAAACCGCTTCTTGAACTTCTGCAACAACACAAAATATGCTATGATATGAGATGCAAATAAATAATCCGCGAAAAGAAACTTTTCTAATATATTTGTCACACCTCCATCGTGCTCCTAAGAGTTCTCTCAGATAATCCACCACCAAGTGGATGACTCAGTGCAACATTGGCATCGTTGACGCACAGAAGCAACTCTCGGCCCTGCAATTGATGAACACACCAAACTTATGTATTCGAAAGAAGACAACATGATGCAAGTATGTTAGAATAGGTCAAACAGGCTACCATTTCGTCATGCATCGGTGCGTAGTCAGCATGAGCCCCTCTGGTGTCTCTCACAGCCGTGTTGAAGGTATGATAACCTTCTGCAGTCTCCGGGTCTTCAGACACCAACTCCGACCACTTGTCGTGAGTCCAACCTGGCTTCAACTTTAACCGGTAACGATCCGCATACCACACTTGATACTTCTGATATGCGGGCTGATTATGAGGTCTATTCTCTGATTGCACTAGCGTGTCTCTTTGATTCCAAATTTCTATCCATGCACGGTGTTTGTTTGCCCAATCCGATATATCCTGATTGTTCCTTCGATCGAACCTACAAATGATGCACGGGACAAAGCATTAGCAAACATTGACTTATTCAATGCTCTACTACATACTCAAGGCATGCTTGCTTACCGATGCAGAGATTGAATTCCTCCTTGCTCTCCTCAATTGGAATACCCTGTCTTTTTCCAAAATGTCTTGCCACACGGTCTACATAGTGCCACTCGACGGCGAAGAAGCATATCATTGGGCACCTCGCCCGCCAAAGATGGCTATCACGCGTGCACATCTCATTAAGATCAAAGTCACGATCTTCCACATAAGGCAACCAATATACCTGCAAAACAAAGAGATACATTGTTAGCTACATAAGTTTTATTTTTGACTAAATTTTATCTCATCGAACTTCTCAAAACCTGCTCAGCAGTCAAGGTGTCCAGCTCGTTCATATAGCACTTGTATCGCACATGCGAGCTTCCTGTGTAGACTGTCACTTGTTCCCAATAATAAGCAAGCGTAGGGCGTCGATATGGATCATCATCATGCACCCCGTCATGATTACCCCGTGGGTTTGCCATGAGGGGGTTCTTGAAATCGGGCCGCCCAACCGGGATCCGCTCCCACATCCACACGGATAGGCTCCAAACAAACCCAGACAATGAGGATGTATCTCCCTTTCTCCGACACGACAAGTCAAGCTGCAATCAAACAAACATGTTAGATATGGAGGCGCATGACAAATGCAAGATAAATGGTTGCAAATATCTCTTACCTGACGATACAAATATGCTAGTGCGGCCGAACCCCAGCTATACTGGGTATCCCAGTTATTGAGTAGCTCCAAGAACATCCAGAGGGCTGAGTTCCCGGTTGCATCGGAGAAGACTACCTTGGTTAGTACATACCAAAGATAAGCCCGCACGTACTGCTGCACAACCATGTCATTGGCATCCTGAGGGCACGGATTGGTGTTTCCTCTGACCATTTTTAGCCAAGAATGCCTCACTTTTGCGGTATCGGCCTTGCCTTCCTCACGGCCCTCGGGCTGAACACCAATTAAATCGGCAGTCCGTTATCGCCAATTACCCACGCTGACACGACCGGTAACAGCTTGTCCGTTGATAGGAAGGCCGCTTATCATAGCCATGTCCTGTAGGGTCATCGTCATCTCCCCAAATGGAAGGTGGAACGAGTGAGTCTCCGGCCTCCAACGATCCATAAGTGCGGTCAGCGCCGCGTGGTTCACCGGCGGAGCGCGTCGCTTAAACTGCAACACGAATGGGAGAAGACCCAATCTCCGAATGTAAGGCTCATACCGCGGGTCGTAATCAAAGTCATCAGCGGAATGACCCCTCATGCGCATAGCAACTACAACCTGCAAATAAAGTGATGTTTTAATAATCAATACAAGAACACAAATAAGAAATAACGAAAATTGACCCAGTCTTGCTTCTTACTTGCCCATTCTCAATGGCACGAGCACGATGCTCCTTATCCCACTCATCGATTAATCCGTCATACCAAGGTCCATCACCATCCGCCATCCTACAAAACAAATCACAAACATCTATGAATACATGAACAATATCAAACAATTTCCTTCTCCAAGTTTATGCCATATGAAAACACCATTTTTCTCAAATATAACCACATCATTTCTTTCTTCTACATATGCAGACATTTCATCTAAGGAACCAAATTTCACCATCAAATAAATTTCATAATCATCATCCGCCATTCTATTGAACAAATCATGTCACACACAATAATCAAATTTCATCATCTCTTTTGCAAAAAAAATTTTGCCATCTATATATTCAACTATATTGTCATACCACTTCACACATATAATATTTTTCCTAAATATATTTGCTTGCCAAAGTTGTCTTCTGAGATTCAAACAAAGATTATGCCATCTATATATTCAACATATAGCTAATTTACTAACATATGCATACATCATCTATAATTCAAAAAAAATCACAAACTATGTCTATTGGTGGACAACTACAAACATCTAGCAACTACACTACCTACCAAATCATCTATGAACTACAAACTATTTCCTAAAACAAAAAAACCATCTACTATCCAACATCACCTAATGTGAAATAATGCATCCAACAAAAGAGGGGAAAAGCAAAACAAATTGGAGGGAATGGGGGAGAATACCTCAAAGAAGCTTGGGGGCCTCAGATCCACAACTTTGGGTGGAGGATGAAGTAGATCAAGGGGGGATTGGTGTGAGGGAGAAGAGGGGCAAAGGAGAGGAGCCCTCTGTTCGTGCGCCGCCAGGAGGAAAAGAGATGGGTGGGTGGGCTCGGCCCGCGGGGGTTATCCACTTACCAGGGCCAGACGCCAGGGTCCCTGGCGTCTGGCCCCTTTGCCACGTCAGCAGGTCAACGGGCAGGCGGGCAGTGCGGGCCAGGGGCCAGACGCTAGGGCCCCTGGCGTCTGCTTCGTAACCCAGACGCCAGGAACCTTGGCGTCACCAGAAAAGGTCAGAAACGAATTTTTTTTCGAAACAAGGTCAGATCGGGATTTAGTTAGCCATATGGGTCAGAACAGTAATTTTGTCCGGCTCCTTGCATGCACACATGTTAGCGCACAGAGTAAACGCATTTGGGCATGCACTCTGTTCTAATTTTTTATTAATAATAAATACTAATTCTATAATTATGAAAGTGGTAAAGGGCCGCTGGAAATTGTCAAAATAGTAAGGACGCTGTGATTAAATGCGTCTAGGTCGGGCCGTTCTTGTAACCACGTCCAGGTGTGGACGCTATTGTTAGCAGTGTCATGTGTCTTGTTGCGACCCAGCCCCAAATCCGCCGAACTCACAGCCCCAATGCTCTGTCTAACTTATTCCCCTCACGTACCTCCTCACCGCCACTATCCAGCCACTGGTAATGGTGCTCCTGCAGCCACAATGCTCTGTCTAACTTATTCCCCTCACGCACCTCCTCGCCGCTAGTCCCACTCCCCAATCCCTTGCATCTTGCCCGCCATAGAAACCCCTCGCTGCCGCGGCTGCTCCCGTCGGACTCCGCCAACGTCCGCTGTATCGTCCCCACCAAGGACGGCCCACCCACCTCCGAAGTTGATGCGCCCGACAACACTGACTACGACTGCATCAACGTGAGCCCTCTGTCTCCACCCTTCTTCCTCTCCTAATCTAGGCGTCTGCAACTGTTGTGTGTGTCATGCAATTTTGGAAGCCTCAACTAAAGAATTAACAATCGGTCTTCCTTGCAACCCTTCTATTGGGGATATTACTACTGGGCATAAACCGGCCTACCTGGGCCGGGTTAACTTCATCAGTAGTCCAAAGGTGTTAAAGCCCAGAGGCTAGACAAAGGCCCAAGGCCATAGTCGGTTCAGTATCTGTAGCCGTAAACCGGCGTGTATAGAAACTTGTATTATAAGTTAGGAATAGGGAGATACCAACCCGGATACGAATATAAACCGGAGATTGGGACTCTATGAACCGATGGGTGTCACCCGTGTATATAAGGGGACAACCCGATAGCGGTTCAAGGACAGACAACCATAACTCGAGGCCTAGGCGAAGCTTGTTTGCTGCCTAGTCGTCGAAACCCCATCAATTCCATCACAAACTAGACGTAGGCTTTTACCTTCATCGAAGGGGCCGAACTAGTATAAACTCCCTGTGTCCCTTTGTCCGCTTTAACCCCTTCGAGTTAACCCGTTGCGATGGCTCCACGACTAAGTCCTTTCGCTAGGACATCTGCCGTGACAAACCCACGACAGTTGGCGCCCACCGTGGGGCTATCGCACGATGGTTTCAAGTTCTTGGAGGGCCGCTTTGAAGGACTCGAGGGATACACCGTGGGCCGGATGACCAAGAGTCGTCGCGGCAAGATCTACATCGATGACGCAGGCTGGGGCCCTGAGGCCGGCTTAATTGCGTATGGGTACCGGGTCCCCTTTGGTGGCATACATGTCTTCATCGGCAAGATCGGTGAACCGGGCCCTGAGCTGGACACCTGCACCGACCTCGTCGAGACAGCTCAGCGTGCACGACCTGCCCGGGTTAAACCGGCCGTGAAACGTGCCTTCGTGGGAGTCATCCATGGAGGAAGCTATGAGGACGGATCAGGATCTGGTGGTGAAACCGTCGTTTACTCTGGCGACGAGTCATCGACCGGAGAAACTGAGTCGTTGTATCAGCTACAAGATGGCCGGATTGGGGGCTGTTCCGATGGCGACAGTATTCCGGACCCCTCCGATCTGCCCAACCGGGTTGGAATATTCATGGCCGGTACACAAGCAGCACCTCACTCATCGACTGCCGCGGCGATGATTTCCGGTTCAGCAGCAGCAACGGCTGCCGGAGCAGGAGGCTCTGTGCGCCCGCCGGCTCAAGTGTTATCCGATCTATTCGACGCATTGGCTGCGCTCATGACGGAGGCTAATCCGGTAGATCAGGATGCTCATAACGCAGAGATCGCAAAGGTGAGAGAGCAGATTACTCAGGCCAAAGCGGATCTAGCAGCTGAAGAGGTCAGGATGACTGCAGAGCGGGCCGCCCTGGACGCGCAAGCCTATAAACTCATGCTGGACCAGAACGCCTCACAGGAAGTCATGAGGAGGAAGTACCGATCTCGTTTGCCCTCAGTTTTTGAAGGAAGGAACCTTTTCAACACCCCTGAAGCAGGAGTCAATAATCCGCCGGTGGTAAACCGGGCGGAGGCACCTGCGACAGGAGCGCCAGTTCAGCCCCTTTAATAGATCTGCCTCGTCATAATGCTGGTGTACCGCAAGTCGTGCCTACACCTCCAGGTCACTACTCCAATCCGATGGATAACCTCGTTGCGGCTACGGCACGGCTGGAGGCTATTCCGGTTGAAGGTGATTCATTACAGGCGATAGAGACGCGCCGGGTTAAGGAGCTCCTTAGGACGGCTTTGATCCAACAGGAAGCATATTCATACAGCCGTGACCGGGTTCATTCTACCCCACGTCCGGCCCAGAGTTATAGCAGGCATATGGAGGAACCAGCTGTGTTAAGTAACGCGGGGCGTGAAGCGCCCCGTGGCAACAATCCGGCTCCCAATGCCCAGGAGGTGGTAGACCGGGCCCGAGCGCACAGGGAAGCTGAGTTAGCAGCGCAGTATCAGACTCGTCAGTTCACGCCGGTTCGTCCCACCACTTTGGTTGAACCGGGGCTCACTTCTAGCGCTTTGGGAGTGCCTTGCCTTGTCCCCGCTTTACGCAATGTGCACCTGCCTAAGGATTTTAAAGGCCCGCGCAAGGTGCCGAACTATACGGCGGATCAACCCCCAGAGACGTGGGTGGAGAGTTATGAGATGGCCATGGAGATGCTTGATGTGGATGAGGCGGCGTGTGCAAAATATTTCACCATGATGCTTGAAGGGACAGCCCGCACTTGGTTAAAAAGCCTGCCGCCCAATTCTATCGGTTCATGGGCCCAGTTGCGAGACCGGTTCATCAATAATTTCAAAGACACGTGTAAGCAGCCCATGTCGATAGTGGATTTAGCTGCCTGTGTCTAGGAGGAAGGAGAATCAACGACTCATTGGGTGCGCAGGGTCTCACGAGTTCTGCATTCCTCAGATCGCATCAATGCGGACACCGCAGTTATAACCTTGGAAGGCAATTGCCGGTTTGGACCTTTGAAGCTGAAGTTAGGACGGATGAAACGCCGTTGTACTGACATGGGGACCCTCATGGGCGCTTTGGTGAAGTACGCTGATTCTGATAGTACCAAGGATCCCGAGTCTGATGATGAAAAGACAGGGAAGGGAAAGAAGAACGGCAACTTCAGAGGTCAGCAGCATCACTCAGCAGGAAACGGTGGCAGAGGCAAGCGTAAAGCGGATGGCAGCATGGATTTTGTGGCCAATACTAACATGCAGAACGGGGGCCAGCGACGTAACGGCAAAAACCGTAGTGGAGCACCTAGTCCTAATCCGGAACGCCTAAATTACCTGTTGAACCAGCCCTATCCAAAGCATGGGACAAGGGAGGAACCAGCAAACCACCTTTGGAAAGATTGCTATATTATGCAGGAGTTCAAGAGCTCCAGTGCCTTCCGGTATGACCTCGGCTCTGGTGGTGGTTCTGGATCTGGACCGAGTCACGGTGGAGGAAATTCCGGTTCAGGATTTAATGGTAACTCGGGCGGACATAACAATCAGCATAATCAGAATAACCAGGGTAGTCACAATCAGCAACAGCAGCAGTCGGGTTACCAGAGCAATCCAAAGCAGCTAAATAGTGGGCAGTATCATGTATTCACCACTAGCTTGGACAAGCGGGACCGGAAGGTCCAGAAGCGGGTAGTTAATTCTGTTGAACCGGCCGTGCCCCGGTATCTGCGCTGGTCAGAGCAGCCAATCATATGGAGTAGAGAGGATCACCCTCCCCGGGTTGACAATCCGGGTCAGCTGGCTTTAGTGGTGGCACCTCAGGTGGGAGGTTATAAGTTCACCAAGGTACTCATGGATGGAGGTAGCAGCATTAACATCCTGTACTATGAGACTTTCCGTCGAATGGGGCTAACATATAAAGAACTCCGGCCTTCGAATACGGTTTTTCATGGTGTGGTACCTGGCAAGTCAGCATACCCCGTTGGGAAGATAGCATTGGAAGTGGCCTTTGGAGATGATCACGATTCCCGGTCAGAGACACTGACGTTCGAGGTGGTGAAAATCCAAAGCCCGTATCATGCCCTATTTGGTAGACCGGCCTATGCGAAATTCATGGCACGGCCCTGTTATGTGTACCTGCAACTCAAGATGCTAGGTCATAAGGGGACCATCACGGTTCACGGAAGCCGCAAGGTCGCTTTGGAATGCGAAGAAGGAGATGCGGCTTACGCAGAGTCGGTTTGTACCACCGAGGAACTCAAGTATTACAAAGACAATGTTGATCCGACGGGTATGACTCCTTTAAAGAAGCCTACTACGGAGCATGATCCGGCCCTGAAGTTTACATCAGCCGCTGAGACTAAGCTTGTTGACTTCGTACCTGGCGATTCGTCCAAGCAGTTCAGCATCAGTGCCAATCTGGATCCGAAATAGGAAAGCGCGCTCATCGAGTTCATCCATGAGAATCGGGACATCTTTGCGTGGAAGCCTTCTGACATGCCAGGTGTACCGAGGCGACTCGCTGAGCACACACTTAATGTGGATCCTAAATACAAACCGGTGAAACAGTTCCTCCGCCGGTTCAATGAGGAGAGGCGAAAAGCTATTGGAGAAGAGGTGGCCAGGCTCTTAGCAGCTGGTTTCATTGTTGAAGTTTTCCACCTTGAGTGGCTTGCTAATCCGGTGCTGGTCCTTAAGAAAAACGGCACCTGGCGCATGTGTGTGGATTATACTGATCTTAATAAAGCCTGTCCTGCACATCCTTTTGCCCTCCCCCGTATTGATCAGATTATTGATGCTACGGCGGGTTGCGAGCGTTTATGTTTCCTGGATGCATATTCCGGCTATCATCAGATCAAAATGGCAGTTAAGGACCAGGAGAAGACGGCATTCATAACTCCTTTTGGAGCCTTCTGCTATGTATCTATGCCTTTTGGGCTCAAAAGTGCCCAGGCAACCTATCAATGGTGTGTGCAAAATTGTCTCCACAAACAGATTGGCCGTAATGTGCATGCTTATGTGGATGATATCGTTGTTAAATCAAGGAAGAAGGAGACTTTGGTCGATGACTTGAAGGAAACCTTTGATAACCTGAGGACGTACAAGATGATGCTCAATCTGGCCAAATGTGTCTTTGGTGTACCCGCAGGCAAGTTATTGGGTTTTCTGGTGTCCAACAGGGGAATTGAGGCTAATCCGGAGAAGATCACGGCTATCACTTCTCTGGCTAAACCGAAATGTATTAATGATGTTCAATGTTTGGCTGGCCGGATTGCCGCGTTGAGCCGGTTTATCAGCCGCCTTGGTGAGAAAGCGATCCCGTTGTATCAGATGTTGAAGAAAACGGATCAGTTCGTCTAGAGTTCTGCCGCTGATCAAGCGTTGGAGGATTTAAAGCGGCAATTGGCCAATCCGCCTGTACTCGCCGCTCCCGTTGACAAGGAACCATTGTTGCTGTATGTTGCTGCTAATGCTCGTGCGGTCACTGTAGCTATAGTGGTGGAGCGGAAGGAGGCGGGCAAAGAGTACCCGGTTCAGCGTCCGGTTTATTATATCAGCGAGGTGCTTATCAAATCCAAACAAAGATATCCGCATTGGCAGAAGCTGGTATACCGAGTTTTTATGGCAAGCCGGAAGCTGAAGCAGTATTTCCAAGGGCATCCCATCACAGTGGTCAGCTCTGCCCCTTTGGGTGATATCATCCAGAACCGGGAAGCAACAGGTCGGATTGCCAAGTGGGCTATAGAGCTTGGGCCACACGGTTTGAAATACGTGCCTCGGACGGTGGTGAAGTCCCAAGCACTTGTCGATTTCATCAATGACTGGACAGAGCTGCAGGCCCCTGAAGAGAAGCCGGATCACACATATTGGACCATCCATTTTGACGGATCATGGCAATTGGAGGGCTCGGGGGCTGGAGTCGTATTAACTTCCCCACGAGGTGACAAGTTTTGTTATGTTCTCCGCTTAATGTTCCCTTGTACTAACAATGCAGCTGAGTACGAAGCCTTGCTCCATGGTCTCCGGATGGCTAAAGAGATGAACTTAAGACGGGTTAAGTGCTTCGGTGACTCGGACCTGGTGGCTCAACTGGTGTCTGGTACTTGGGATTCTAAAGACCCACTCATGGTTGCATATCGTCATGAGGTTGATGTTGTTGCCGGTCATTTCAAGGGTTATCAGGTGGACCACGTGGACCGTCGGAAGAATGAAGCGGCGGACGCTTTGAGCCGGCTAGGCTCACAGCGTAAACCGGTTCCGCCCAATGTCTTTCTCGATATACTACACAACCCATCGGTTCAACTACCTGGAGAGGCAGATTTGGTTGTTCCTGATCCGGGGGCTCAGTTGGTGGCAGCACTCCACGTCATTCCGGATTGGACACTTCCCTACCTGGCGTACATGAACCGGGGCGAGTTACCAGAGGATGAGACTCTGGCCAGACAAATAATACGGCGGCCCAAGTCCATGACAATCATCAATGGCGAGTTGCATCATTGCAGTGTATCAGGAGCATTTCAACGATGTGTGTCTCCTGAGGAAGGCTGTGAAATTTTGCGTGAGATCCATGAAGGGGATTGTGGTCACCACGCCGGTTCAAAATCTCTGGTGGCTAAAGCGTTCCGCCATGGTTTCTATTGGTTAACTGCCCATGCCGATGCGGAAGATCTGGTCCGACGATGTGATGGTTGCCAAAAGTTTTCAAGACGCGCTCATGTTCCGGCTCAAGAATTGAGGATGATTCCAATTACTTGGCCGTTTGCAACCTGGGGGCTGGATATGGTTGGGCCTTTCAAAAGGTCCAAGGACAAGAAGACCCACCTCCTGGTGGCGGTTGATAAATTTACAAAGTGGGTGGAAGCAGAGCCTGTTAGTAAGTGTGACGCAGCCACCGCGGTTCAGTTCATCAAAAAGGTGATTTTCCGGTTTGGCTTTCCACACAGTATCATCACAGACAATGGTACCAATTTGTCCAAGGGTGCCATGAGATAGTTCTGCGACCGAGAGCACACCCGCCTTGACGTGTCTTTAGTGGCGCACCCGCAATCCAATGGTCAAGCAGAAAGAGCTAATCAGGAGATCTTGAGAGGCATCAAGCCCCGGCTTATGGTCCCTTTGCAGAGGACGCCGGGTTGTTGGGTTGAAGAGTTACCATCCGTGTTATGGAGTATTAATACTACACCCAACAGATCGACAGGATACACGCCGTTCTTCATGGTTTATGGAGCAGAGGCGGTTCTCCCTAGTGATATCCGTCACGATTCACCTCGGGTTGCGGCTTATGTTGAAGCGGACAACGAGACAGCTCGACAAGACGCTTTGGACCGGTTGGATGAAGAGCGAGACACAACAGCTGCCCGCTCGACGATTTACCAACAAGATCTTCATCGCTATCACAGTCGTCGGGTCAGAACCAGAACCTTTCAAGAAGGAGATTTGGTGCTTCGACTCATTCAAGATCAAACCGATATGCATAAGTTATCTCCGCCTTGGGAAGGACCGTTCGTGGTCAGCAAAAATCTGCACAACGGGTCATACTATCTGATTGATATTTGAGAGCATAAGGACTCACGTAAGTTAGAGGAGGAGACCAGCAGGCCATGGAACATAGCTCATCTTCGGCCTTACTATACTTGAGCCATTGGCTCTGCTTATGTACATATTATGACAATGTATATATTATCAATACAATAAACCGGATCCTCAGCTAAAGCGGGGTATCTGTTCGTTTCTATCATGTGTGGTTACATGGAGTTGTTCTGTTTTAAAGCGACCTCCGGTTTACCCCTTGCAAAATATTATAAATATCACCTGGGGGCTCGGTCATGTCTGAACCGATGCAATACCTTTTGATAGGCGAAAGCCACCAGATCACTTGGGGGCTCGGTCGTGTCCGAACCGATGCAACACCTTTTGATCGGCGAAAGCCACCAGATCACTTGGGGACACGGTCAAGTCTGAACTGGTCACGCCTCTTGATCGGCCTAAAGGCCTTAGAGTCACTTGGGGGCTTGGTCGAACCCGAACCATTGCCATGCCACTTGATCGGCGTAATGCCACGGTTTCATTTGGGGACCTGGCTGACTTGAACCACAGCTACGCCTATTGGGAGCTTGGTCGTGTCCGACCACGGTAACACCATCTGATCGGCTCAGTAAAACCTCTTTTTTTGCAAACGGTTCTATCATTGCCTTTTACTTCACATATCTTTTCTTGATAAAATTACCATTTTTTTGGTTGCATTCTTAAACCGAAATAGTTTTACATCGGTTCAAGCAGCCAAATTGGCGGAACACGGTCCATTTTTACACCGGAGATTATTTACCTGGTTTGAGTTTTTCTGTTAACATCCTTTTTGGAGTAACAAGATATTTATGCAGCTAATTAATCCTGCTTCCGGTTCACGCCTTCTCGCGGCCCCGGTTTGACTGTTGTGGGTCATCCTGCGCCGCTTCAGCTTCCTCATCCCTACCGAGTGGCTGGAAGTCAACAGTGGTCCAGTCGATTCCCATTAATGCTTGAAAGACAGCCTCCTCATGGATCAGTGAAGACGCTTCAATATCAGGAGCGTAAGTATGCTTACGGATTGGAGGAATCAGGTTCTCCGCTTCGGGGATTGGTGCCGCCACTCGTTTGTTCTGATCATTATACTCAGCTTGATAATGTGACAAGTGAGCTTCCTCTGCCAATTGACAGGCCAGAGGGCGCACCGCCCGGTTTATTGCTCTTAGATCCTCTTCATTGAATTCTGAACCATCTTCTTTCAAGCTGGGATAACCTTGAGCTGCTTCAACAGGATCAAAATCGGGTACCCATGCTTTGGCTCGGATTAAGGCATTGATGGCTCCGGTTCGAGCTGCAGACTTTTTTAGCTCTTCAATCCGAGCAGGAAGCATTGACAGTCTTTTCAGCGTATCTTGGATCAAGGTGGGTGCTGGATTATTATGTGACGCGGTGGAGATAATCCGCTGCGCTCCAGTGTACAGCTGCTCGATCAAGGTATAGGCAGCTTTCAGCTTCATTCGCACATCCGACCCCAAGTGGCTAATGCGGGTGCCTACAACATGATAGAGCGGTTAACAAACCGGACCTATTCTAAGAGGATTAAGATTATCATGGAAGTTACAGGATGCTTACCAAAGATGGCGGCAGTCATTGCATGCACTTGTCGTTTTACGCTGGTCAATTCATCTGTTACTGGTTTAAGGGCAGCCTCAGCATCTTCAATCTTCTTGGTTAAAGCGGTTTTTTCTGTGGCCCAATCAGCCCGTTCCTTCTTGAAGCCCTCCTTCAGCTGCTCCATGCTGCTTAAAGCGCTGGTTAGCTCCTCCTTTGCCTTGGAGGTTTCAGCTTGTTGGGTTTTCAAGTTCTCTTGAAGGTCGGCAACTTGGTTTTCTTTGGCCCTTAGTTCAGCCTACATTCCGACAGTTAAACGGTTTAACAAATAAGGTGAACAATGAAGTACCAACCACATAACAAGTTATGCACTTTGTACTTGGGGGCTAATGCCTATTTGATCTACAGCTATCAGTTAATTGTCAAGTCCCAAGCTCAATACAAGTATTCAACTTGGCACTTGGGGGCTAATGGCTATTTGCTCTGATAAAATTTCTGATGCCACGGTATGAAGATTAAAGTCTCGGTTTCACTACATCAAGTTGAACCGACCCTTGGGGGCTATATCAATGAATTTTGGAGCATGGAATTTTTTGTCAAGACCCGATTCAACTATAATAGGTTGAACCGGCCCTTGGGGGCTACAATGGTGATAAGTAGGAACAAACTCATGGAAGTTACCTCAAGTTTCTCCTTCATCAGCTTTACCAGATTAGCTTCATAATCACGGCTAGTATATAGCCGGTTCAAATATCCAGAATGCACATCTTGGGCGCTTAGAGCGGTATATGTCACCAGGTCAACATCCCACTTGCCTTTACTCATGGCAGAAAATTCTTCTTTGGCAGTATGCTTGGCTAAAGCGACGGGATTCCCCGGCTCTGAACGACCAATGCCAGTGATTACGACCTCATCATCCTTAGACTCGCCGGTTTGTACTGGCGCAGTCGGTTTATTGGCAGGTTTGGAGGGACTGGTGGATCTCTCAATCTGGATGGGGCTGGCAGGCTGGTCAGCGGGACCGGAGGTGTTAACAAAACCTTCTTCAGCAGGAATAACTTCATCTTGCATCAGCGGGTCACTGGCCACATCTTCCTGGATGACCGCTTCAACATTTGGGGTGGCACTCGGTTCAGGAGCAGTTTCCTCTCCAGACGGTTTATCCAGGCGGGCTTTTTTGCTCGGCCTCGGTTTAGCCCTGCAAAGATATGCAGAGTTAAAAACGGTTTATGTTGCAAGATAAAACACCAGGAACCATATGACAAGTACAAGTTTTACCCAAGCACGGTTTTTAGTGGAGGCAGCTGGGTGCCAGTTGACTCGCCAGAGGATGAGTGAGAAGTAACCTGATAATCGGAGTCAGATGGGTTAAGCGGTTGACGAAAACAGCCCGCTTTAGGAATACTGACAAGCAAATTAGAGACCTCTGAGCGACGTCTCCGAACCGGATTGTTCGGTAAACCGGCGGAGATAACTACCTGACCGCTGTGTCGAGTTGTGCGGCACACCTCATGCAGTTGGGTCTTCATAAGAAAGTTGGGATCCAAATAAGCAAGAGGATGAGAAAATTTAACTTTGCGGTTTGCCTGACGGATTTTATGTGAAGGCGGAAGGCTTGAATCAGAGGAAAGAACAATTACCTCTACATCGTCAGCATGGCTAGCTTCGGCATCATCCTGACAAATATCATCATCAATAAGGTGTATAAAAAGTAAACCGAGGGAATCAAGTTCTGCCTCAAGGTTCGGATTACCCACATCGTCATCAGCGGGCGGATCAGAGGAGGCGGTGGTTCTCCTTTTATGAGCAGACTTCTTAACGACCTTTGTCTTAGGCCGGGTTGGTCTGTCCGGTTTATCGGCTTTCTCTTGCGGGATTTTCTTGCTCCAAAACGGATCATTGAGCTGCATCAAACAGATATCGGCATCAGTGATAAACAAGTACAATAGTATCAAAGCTAGTACAAAGGAAAAATGCAGACTTACGGCTGGCGGTTTGTTGGTGGCACAAAAAGGAAGCAGGCCGGTACGAGCGCAGACGTGCTCTGGTTCGTTCAAAATTTTCTTCACAGCTTCTGTGACTTCTTCATCAGTAAGCTGGATGTTTACATGCCGCAGCGGATCGTCAACACTGCCCGTATATTCACACATCAAACCGGAGCGTCGGCTGAGGGGCAGTATACTCCAGGATATCCAGCAACGGGCAAGATCAACTCCAGTTAAACCGTTGGCCATGAAAGCTCTGAGCTTGGACAATTGGGGAGCATACTTACTCCTCTCTTTGCCAGTCAACCTCTGAGGAAAGGGGTGAGTGTTGCTAAGCCGTTCTGGACGAAGACCAGGCAATGGATTCTCTTCAGTAGGGGAGGTGTCTTTGCAATAGAACCAGGAATTATTCCACTCCTGGGGATGACTGTGCAGTTTCGCATGAGGATAAGTGACTTCTTTCCTTTTTTGAATCGCCATGCCACCCAGTTCCATATTGGGGCCATCAGTAAACTCTGTGCGACGGTTCAAGTGAAAGCAGTCTCGGAACAACTCAACTGTGGGTTCCTCTTGGAAGTACACTTTACAAAGCACTTGGAAGTGGCATATATTGGTAACAGAGTTGGGACCGATATCTTGTGGGCGCAGTTGAAAATTGGCTAAGACATCCCGATAAAACTTTGAACCGGGCGGACTAAAGCCCCGGGCCAGGTGATCCGCAGAAACAACAACCTCTCCTTCTTTAGGGGTGGGAGGACATTCTGTGCCTGGGACTCTCCAGTGGATGGTGTTTTTACTGCTTAAAGCGCCGGTTAGAACTAAGTTGTTCAGCTGTGTTTCCGTAACACGAGAAGGAACCCAGTTGCACTCATATATTTGCTTGGCCATGAGGAAATCTACAAGACAAGTGGTTCCGGTTCAAGTATATGTTTGATAACCGAAGGCAATCCGATCTAAACCGGAGTTATGCAAGGTGGCAACGTCTGGCGGTTCAACAAGGGGACTAATGATATATACTGGTTCATTACATTTTCTACGCCAAAGTTAAACCGCCGGATCTGAACATTGAAAGCAATTGAGGGTGTATAAATATAGAAACAAATTTCACAAGATTTCTCTACAGCGATGGATCTAAAGCCAGTTCAGAAAAAGAAAAATATTTAAAAGCTTAAGGCGGAACAATATTGATTCAAAGAGCAGAAAGGTTATTGGGATCTATGAACTTAAGTATGAATCTACAAGACGAATGCTAAAGGCCCATTGGTAATCACAGTAGGGTTTTCTTGGATCTATCCAGAGGTATGAGCAGGAGTATGAACAGCGAGCAAGAACACTGCAAGAACATGAAACCCTAGTACAGATCTAGGTTGATAAAAGCAGAGGTCTTACCGGAGCTTGGGGAGACGCGGAAGGACGCCGCGGTTTTCTGGTACGGTCTGGTTGATGCAGCGGCCCAAGATGATGCAGAGGTCAGCAGCGGCGGCGGAGTTCCGAGGCTGGCGACGCGAAGAAGACGAAGAGAAAGGGGATGAAGGGGAGAAAAGGAAATGACCCCTCGGCCCTATTTATGAGGCAAATGACATGTGTCAGGCGCGCGAATCCAGGAGCCACAAATTTCGGAAGCGGAGCTATCACCTCGATTATTGCGGATCTGTTAAACAAAGAAGGCATCATAAAAGCTAGCTTCATGATGACGTCATGCCGGTTTACAGCAACCAAAGAAGATGACGACACGACGGTTCAACAAATACAGGAAGATGATGAAGACAAAGATTTTGGCTAAGGATTGACATGAACCCGTTCAAATCAATCTGGGGCCTAATGTTGGGGATATTACTACTGGGCGTAAATCGGCTTACCTGGGCCGGGTTAACTTCATCAGTAGTCCAAAGGTGTTAAAGCCTAGAGGCTAGACAAAGGCCCAAGGCCATAGTCGGTTCAGTATCTGTAGCCGTAAACCGGCGTGTATATAAACTTGTATTATAAGTTAGGAATAGGGAGAGACCAACCCGGATACGAATATAAACCGGAGATTGGGACTCTATGAACCGACGGGTGTCACCCGTGTATATAAGGGGACAACCCGATAGCGGTTCAAGGACAGACAACCATAACTCGAGGCCTAGGCAAAGCTTGTTTGCTGCCTAGTCGTCGAAACCCCATCAATTCCATCACAAACTAGACGTAGGCTTTTACCTTCATCGAAGGGGCCGAACTAGTATAAACTCCATGTGTCCCTTTGTCCGCTTTAACCCCTTCGAGTTAACCCGTTGCGATGGCTCCACGACTAAGTCCTTTCGCTAGGACATCTGCCGTGACAAACCCACGACACCTTCCGTAGCTGATGAATTCACGGTTAGGCTAATGCTTCACTATATTTGACAATCCTTGAGTTGTTGTGGTCTGTTATGAAATACTCCCTCTATAAACAAATATAAGAGCGTTTAGATCACTAAATAGTGATCTAAACGCTCTTACATTTCTTTACGGAAGGAGCACATTAATTTGATTTAACTGGTTTCTCATCCAATTTAGAAGAAGCAACCATTGCTCGCAATGGGTACAGTTGGGTGTTTCAGTGATTTATTATAGATGTTTCACAGCCAACACAAAATATCGAAAGCTTGGGAAAATGTGAGCGTCCTATAAATTTGCATCTGGTCTGTTGGATTAGTTGTTGAGTTGAGACTAATTCTTGTATATATTAATGCAGCCTGACAATTGCTTGAATGTGCGGTGTCACCTTGTTGGCATCCCATGATCCTTTGTGCACCTCAACCTTAGAGAACCTAGGCTTTTACCAGATTGCAAAGATGAAGAAAAATCAATGTCGACAAATATTTGATATCAACATTAGTCGAGCGTTGGCGGTCTGAGACAAATAGTTTTCACTTACCAGAGGTGAAATGACAGTTACGCTGCAAGACGCAAGTTGTTTGTGAGGGTTGCCTGTCCATGGTAAACCATTTGTTGGCAAACACTGGTATGCGTCGGTGCTATACAAACGGTTTTTAACCTCTTTCCGCGACGACATTTGGAACCATCGTCAAGTGAGTGTGGGCGATAGGGGGGTCCTTCCCACACGACCCAGAAACTGTCGGGGATAGGCCCTCCTGGCACACAGGCTGAGGCAAAATGAGCTCGTGTGCGACCGGGCGAGGCATCGAAACCCAATCGTTTTCGTTCATATGTACATCCCACACGGTGAATCCCAGAAAAATATTTCCGTTCGTATGTATATCACACATAGTCATTCCAAGGAATATGTTTCCGTTCTTATGTACATCCCACACAGTCAATCCAGAGAAAACGTTTCCGTTTGTATGTACATCCCGCACAGTTTTATGTATAGGCTCGTGTGTGAAAGGTGTAACTATCACACATGCCCTGCCTTGGTTAATCGCAACTACATCACACACGATTTGATGAAGAAAATTGTGTGGCATTGGGCTATCCATCACAAGCGCTTGTACTGCTAGAACCGTTTGCAAAGTTCCATGACCCATTTAGCAGGTTTATTAGTTTGCAATTAATAATTCCAGTATTACACAAATTCACATTTCATATCGAACAGTTGTTTGCCAATTTCATATCAGGCACATAAATATACTTTAACATCACAGTACGATAGCTACATGAAAACAGCACAATACAACATATAGCTACTTCAACTTCATAAGAATAATATTAGAACAATATATACATTTCCCTAATCGAGATCATCCAGGCACGTCTTATCTACCTCTGCTTTCAGTTTAGTAAGAACCTGTTTTGCACTGTCCAACTGGGAAAGTGCCTCCTCCTTCGTCAACACCATCTTAGTAAAGTCTGATTTAAAAAATCTGAGCTCATTCTCCACCTTCCTCTTTTTATCCAACATCTTCAAATATTCTTCAGCGTTGATAACACTTTCTCTAAGCCTACATCTGTTCTCTTTCTCATACATGCTCCAGAGCTTTGCTAGGCATATCTTCAAAGACTGCGGCCACTCTTGATCAACCCACTCGAAGTAAGAACACCTCCGTTCATCCTATAATATACAAAACTAGATCAGTAACAATTGTAGGGGAAATGGGTTTATAGGAACATAGAAAATAACCAATACTTATTTTGAGAAACTGAAGAAACAGGTTAATTATGGCATATCTTCTCAAAAATATCAATGTGCAAATGAATTAATTGCTATTGAGACAACAACCAAATTCTGAAACATCAAAATCTATAATTAACCACAACAACGCTATATGTTCTTACTCATGTACTATAAATAACAAATTAAACATTTTATGAGGAAGGTAAATATAACTGCAACAGCATAGCGACAGTGTTTGGATGACAGCAAATTGATACTAACAGGTGTGTACATGTGTTGACACCTGATTTTGGCAAGATACAGAGTGAAAGGGTTTTCAGCATGAGGAAGTTTCATATCGTCGAGTGGAACAACTTTGATGGTTAGGCTATCGCCATTCGACCTCATCTCAGTGGCCGAAGCTATACTCCGAGTGACAAAATTTAATGTTCTGAGTGCTTTTCGGCCGATTACGCCCTCAATATGACCTTAGATGAAGGGGTGCTCCAAAGGAATTGTCTTCGCCTTGTCGAGACAATCGATTTTCATATATAAATCATCTCATTCCGAGTTCATATGCAAAAGTTATAGTCAATACGGTCTGGACAGGCCAGAGACCAAAATATTACGCTTGACACCAGACACATGTTGATGAGTGTCTGATGCAAAGCGTGATCAATTCGGCCTTCAAGACGGCCTTGAATTGGAAAACCTTCATCACAGAAAAGTTTCGTCTCGTCGAGCGATCGATACACATATATAATTCGTCTCAATCCGAGGTCGTATGAGGCCTCGAGAGACAAATCAAGATCAGGCTATGTTTTTAGTCGGAAAATCTGAGTGAAAAGTTTACCATCCGAGTGAAAGTTTACGGTCGAGTGAAAATGTACCGGTCGAGTGAAAGTTTGCTGACCGGATGAACTTATTATTATCCAAGTGGAAATATAGTCATCCGAGTGGAAATATGGTCATCCGAGTGAAATTTTCCTCCAGGTGAAAATATTCCGAGTGAAAAGATTACCATCAGGATGAAAACTTGCCGATCGAGTAAGATAATGGTCATACGAGTGGAAATATTGCCTTCCGAGTGAAAATATGGTCATCTGAGTGAAAATTGTATTCCGAGTGAAAGATTCTAAACATCCGAGTGAAAAAGTCCAGTCGGACGATCCAAGTGAATGGCTCTAATCCGAGTGGATGAGCTTGAATCCGAGTGAAATTGAACATATGCCTGAAAGTTTATTAAGATGACCTTGGATGAAGAAGTATTCAATACAGAAGTTGTGCGTATCATCAAGACGGTAAACTTTGATTTTGGAGTCATCGTCATCAGAGATAGTATATAGCCTACAAATTCACTACGAGACTCGGATAATCCAGTCTACTGCAAGACCGAGTCCGACTGGAAGATAAAGATGATCTCGAAAAGTATTCAAGATGGCCTTATTTGAAAAATTGATCAATAGGAGAGTTGTTCGTATCGTTGAGGCGCACAAGTTTGATATTTGGGCCGTCTTGATCGGAGATCATATGCAAGGCCAGCGGCCCGCGCAAGAAGGAAGACAAGGTTTGGGCCAGATTCAGACTGAATCCGAGTTGGAATAGAATTAGGACTCTAGGACGTGAATTGATGTATTTTTTCTTGTAAGGAAAGCCTAGACGAATCCTTTACTTGTACGGGAAGTCCAGCCGCCTCTTATATATGTTGGGGGTGACGGCCGATTGAACAACAAACAATCGAACAAATCAATATACTACTTTTTCATCTACGTTTTATCTCTCCACCGTTTTTCTCTCTCGTTCTTCGCTGTTCTTCGTGCTTGAGAGCTGCGAATCCCGAGGCTCTAGGGGCGAGCGAATCGATCTAGGGAAGCCCACAGCCGCCGCACTCCCTGACGGGGTCCCTCCCGGGGGTGTGGGGTTTTCGGATCTGCAAAAACGCCCATCGACTGTCTTGCGTATTGCGCTGTCGGTCGGGTCTCCTTCAACGTGAGCTGCGGTGCATCACCCCCAGCGTCGAGGGTACACGTGACGTGTTCGCGCGTCAACACAGTTTTTGGCGACTCCGCTGGGGATCGAAGATCAATCATCATCATCCACCATGTCCGATCTTCCCAAGCCATCTGAGGTAGACGCCGATAACATCATTAAGCCCAGTCTTGATGAGATATCGACCGATCATCGCCAAGTCTATGAGGAGTACAAGAAGGCGCGCGAGGAGAAGGACCTGCAGGAGTTCCTTGCAAAATTCAAGAAAGATCGCCAAGGCAACGTCACTCCGATTGAAGAAATCAAGTTCCCTCCTCTTCAAACTGAACAGGTTAAACCCTCTGTAAGTACCGCCTTTTCTCCTGAGCAGTGGGCAGAGATTGAAAGTCGTATTGCTGATGGTAACAATCTAGTCTATCAAACTTTCATAGAAAATACTAATGCTCAGAAGAATACATCTCAATCGTCTAGTGGTAATGATGGTGTAGCTGCTAGTGTGCAAAACCCTAATCTGGCTTTACCTATTGCATCGGCGCCTCCCGTGCCGATGGTTTATTATCCTACTCAAACAAATCAGATTGTGACTGCACCCATTAATCCTATTATGAGCATGCCAGGTTCGGTGGCAACGCCGAACCAAACCCTACCTACAGCTACATCCACTCGACCATTACCAAATTATGGGTCGACGTACATGCCACAATTCCTACCTGCAGCTAGTAACCCTGCTCCTCCTATGTCACTGCCACAAGCTTCATCGTCCACTATGGATGATGGTCTAGCTACACTTAGAGAGGAGATGGCTAAGATGCTTCGAGAAAATTTTGGAGTTGAGTTACCTCGGAATCGGATTTACCAAAAGCCATACCCCGAATACTTTGATGCCATCCAGTGCCCTTCGGGATATAAGATTCCAGATTTTGTTAAGTTCAATGGAGAGGGCACAAAAACCACATGGGAGCATATTAGTCAATATTTAGCACAATTGGGTGAGGCAGGCTCATTGAATTAATTGAAAGTGCGTTTATTTCCTTTATCATTAACTGGTACCGCATTTTCATGGTTTTCTTCTTTACCCCATGGTTCCATTCGGGTTTGGTCGTAGCTAGAACAGAAGTTTCATGATCACTTTTATAGCGGCGACAATAAACTCAAGTTGTCACATCTAACATCGGTTAAACAGAAGCATGATGAATCGGTCTCCGATTACGTCAAGAGATTCAGAGAAACAAAAAACCGGTGTTTTAGTTTGGTGATAACCGAGAGGGACTTGGCAGACCTAGTGCTGAGTGGTTTGAGAACTCCCATTAGAGAAAAGCTAGAAGGCTACGAGTTCTTAAATATCAACCAAGTCTTACAGAGGGCTTTGGCTCAGGAAAGCCGAAGCAAAGACCTCAAAGAAGTGCATAGATACAAAGTCGATCGTCCAAAGATGAATATGGTGGAATATGACAGTGATCACTCGGACGATGAGGGTGATGTTTTTGCTACTGAATTTGTTTGGCCATCTAAGGCCAAACCCTTTACTTGCAATGATCTGAAATCGATTCATAAGAATCGTGATGAAGAGATGAAGTTTACTTTTAACATTGCTAAGTGTGATAGAATATTTGATGCTTTGCTGCAGGCTAAGATTATTAGAATATCTCATACTTTAACGCCGTTTGAAGAGCTAAAACGGCGTGCTTATTGCAAGTATCATAATTCTTTTTCTCATGCTACTAACGATTGCAATGTTTTTCGACGACAGATACAACCGGCCATTAATGATGGATGATTGAACTTTTCTGAGATGCAAGTTGATAAACAACCTTTTCCAATGAATACCATGGATTTGGAGGGGAAGAAGCTACTTATTCGGCCGGAGGTAGCCGAATACGCTAATAAAGCTAATGTCATTGTTGGTGAGCCCAGGAAAGAGAAGGAAGGCAGCACGGTCTTGGGGAGACATGTTGTGCTTGATAAGCAGCCCGATGGCAAGGAAGTGATCAAAATCACCATCAAGAATCCTACACTCGGGGGGCAACTACAAGTGCAAGAAAATGCTCGTGTGAGATTTGTAAAGCCCAAGAGTCCAGAAGTTGGCAAGTGGAAAAGGAATGAAGTTAAAGTACAACGCAAGCGGATCAAGCCAACTTTTGATATTTTGATGTCCAAGTACACCAACCAGTCGGCCGGTTCTAGCTTTAATCGACCGACTCACTTGAAGCGACCAAGGTCATCATCAGATGATATGTTCAGTCAGTATATGAAACCGAGTGGACCAAAGGCGTTGTTTCCAGAAGAGCAAAGGCAAACTGTTTGGGATCGACTTGAATACTCATATAATGGCCGACTGAACATCGGTAACTATCGGTCGGCTGGTCAAAACATGCGACCGGATGGAAATTATCCGAGTGTAAGAATGCACCCAGGTGGAAGCTATCCGAGTGAACAAATGTGCCCAAGTAGATTCCATCCGAGTGGATTCCATCCGAGTGTATTCCATCCGAGTGGATTCCAGCCAAGTGACATCCATCCGAGTGGATTCCATCAGAGTAAAAAGGTGTGCCCGAGTGGAAATTTCATGCATTTGGAAATTCGAAAAGAATGGCGTGTTAAATCACCGAGTGTTGCAGTAGTTGAGTCGGGAAAAGGCAAGGAGAAAATGGATGCCGACTCACTTATCTTGGGCACCGAAACATTCGCCATACAGAAGCCGATTGTGCATAGCAATCCAACTAAGCCGATACTTGCTATCGCGCCAAAGCACTCGACTAATGACCATGAAGCAAGCACCATCCAGGTAAAAACGAGAGATCCTAAATACACTCGGCCAAAGTGGTGTCCTCCAGGGCTAACAAAGACACAAAAGAGGAAACTACAGAGGCTAAGGAGTCAAGAGATGGCAGAACAAGAGGCCGAGAAGCAAAGGGATAAGTTGTTCAATGACACTCGGCCTATGGTACCTACAAAACAAGTGTGGAGGCCCAAACAAATACAAGATGCAGTGGCTTCTACACCGATTACAGCAGCACCTACATTACCAAAAGAGGACGACACAATCATTGCATCGTCTATGTTACCTATTGCTTCCTCTTCACTCGGACAAATTTCAGAATCGGTGGATGCACTCGAGGAGGAGGCTGATATGTTGGACTATGAGTCTACGCCGGTTCATGAAGGTATGGATATCAATATGGTGTATTACTTACCTGCTGAGTTTCGTGCTGTAGATGAGGAAGGGGAAGTGGCTCAGCTGGATTTTGGCCCTAAAAACGCAATATTCGAGAAGCCAAAAGAACCAGTAACGCATCTGAAACCATTATATCTCAGAGGTCATATCAATGGGTCGCCGCTCACTCGGATGCTTGTTGATGGTGGTGCTGTGGTAAATCTTATGCCCTATTCGGTCTTCAAGAAATTGGGTTTGCCTGATGAAGAATTGATCAACACCAATATGGTGCTCAACGGATTTGAGGGCAAAGAGAAAACTAAAGCCAAAGGTGTGATGTATGTGGAGCTTACAGTCGGAAGCAAAACTTTGGCTACTGCATTCTTTGTCGTTGAGGTGCAAGGTAACTACAACGTCATACTAGGCCGTGATTGGGTTCATGCAAACCAGTGCGTGCCATCCACTATGCACCAGTTTTTGATTCAGTGGGTTGATGATGAAGTGGAAGTCATTCATGCGGATAACTCAGCCTGTGTTGCTTTGGCCGATGCATCGGTGGATTGGCAACATCCCAATGCTACTTGCTTGACAGGACGTGACTTATCAGAGTTTGATTTTCTCAGCGCGACCAAGAATGGTTTTGTGCCCGTCTCTTTAAAGCCGACTGAATGCAATCGGCTCCAAGGTATGATATGTTTAAATGGATTCTAGCTCCGAGTGGTTACAAAAACGTCTTGTGAAATATCGGTCCAACGAGAATGATATGTATGAGTCTATAGAGGAGTTGGATGACATGGATAAACTTGGACAAGGTTTTACGTCGGCCGATCCATTAGAAGAGGTAGATATTGGAGATGGTTCAGTCACTCGACCGACGTTTGTAAACAAAAATTTGAAAGCCGATTGTAAAGCTAAGTTAATCGAATTATTGAAGGAATATGTTTGTTGTTTTGCATGGGAATATCATGAGATGCCAGGTTTAAGCTGAGAGCTAGTGGAGCATCGGTTACCTATAAAAGCTGGTTTTAGACCTTATAAACAGTCGGCCAGAAAGTTTAATCCGAAAACATATGACCGGATCAAGGAAGAGATCGGTCGACTGCTTGAAGCTAATTTCATTCGACCTTGCAGGTATGCCGAGTGGATTTCTAACATTGTCCCAGTAGAAAAGAAAGGATCCGGCAAGTTGAGGGTGTGCATTGACTTCAGAGATTTGAATAGGGCCACACCCAAAGATGAGTATCCTATGCCAATAGCCGATATGCTTATTAATGATGCTTCTGGACATAAGGTTATTAGCTTTCTAGATGGTAATGCCAGACACAACCAAATTTTTATGGCCGAAGAGGACATGTACAAGACTGCTTTTCGGTGCCCTGGTTTCCTTGGTTTATTTGAGTGGACAGTGATGACATTCGGATTAAAAAATGCTGGAGCCACATATCAAAGGGCTATGAATTTGATTTTTCATGATTTACTTGGTGTCATACTTGAAGTTTATATTGATGATATTGTTGTCAAATCGGATGCTTTTGAATCTCACTTGGCCGATTGGCGTTTAGCTTTTGAAAGAATGAAAAAGTATGGACTGAAGATGAATCCTTTGAAGTGTGCTTTCGGCGTGTCAGCTGGCAAGTTTTTGGGTTTCATTATTCATGAAGAGGGCATAGAAATTGATCCCAAAAATATAGAGTCCATACAGAAAGTGGAAGCTCCAACATGCAAGAGAGATATGCAAAAGTTCCTTGGCATGGTCAATTATTTGAGAAGGTTCATAGCTAATCTATCAGGGAAAGTTGATGCATTTACTCCTATCCTTCGGTTGAAGAATGATGCTGATTTCACTTGGGGGGCAAAACAACAAGAAGCATTTGATATGATCAGAAACTATTTATGCACTCCTCCGGTGATGAAAGCACCCAAGCATAGAGAACCCTTCAGGCTTTACATTGCAGCAGATGAAGGAGTTATTTGTGCTGTTTTGACTCAAGAAACCGAGGGAAAAGAGCATGCTATTACATATTTGAGCAGACGCTTATTGGACGCCGAGACAAGGTATACATTTATTGAAAAATTATGTCTATGCTTATATTATGCTTGCACAAAACTGAGACATTATTTAGTGCCTAGTGCTTGTGTAGTAGCTTGTCAAACCGATGTCATTAAATACATGTTGCATAGGCCAATTCTTAGTTGATAGAGGCGGGGGTGTCCCGATCTTTTGATGAGATGATAACTATCAATTTGGTGGAGACGACTTTGACGATCCGACTACAAACGTGCACGATGTTGCGCCTTAGCAATCGCTAAACCAATCTCCTGAGGTTACTGACGATGCCGGAAGCACGATCAGCCTGACCACGAAGGTCTATTCCTGCAAGCAATCGAAGAACAAGCAAGAATATGATAAAGCAATCTAAATATTGCGAATATATATATATATATATATATATATATATATATATATATATATATATATATATATATATATATATATATATATATATATATGAAGTATTGATAATGGTGGGGATCCGTAAGCGGTCTTGGTCTGGTCGTTGGACACAAACGAAGTACACGAAGTTGCAATGGCTAACTTTTAACTAAACAAATCCCAAGGAAAAAGCTACTACGTGGATCTACTTATATAGGAGCAAGGGGTGGTGGCCAAGGAGGTGGGAGGACGTCCCAAGGCAGCCTAAAACCAACCCTAGGTCGTACAAGGCTCATGGGCCCAAGTGGAGGTGATGCAACACTTTGGACTTGTTGTTTGACTCGGATTCTGGTGCAGCGTCATATTGTTTCGTCCATATCTCGATGCTCCGAACGAATTTAAAGGTGAATCCAATTGGAGTGGAAAGAGGACGAAATCTACTTTCCAACAAAAAAAGAATCACCCAATTCGGAGTCCGTATGAAAAAGTTCTTGCCGTTTTGAGTCAGGTATGTCTGTGCAGTCCGAATCTGAATCCAGAACGTGGGAGACTTGGACTCTATCTTCTCTTGGCCCAAAAGTGACGTGAAGGGACTTTTTGAACAGCACCTAAACTTCTCTTTTTCCCTTATCTTCATATGTGGATTGTACAAATGTCCCATACACATGCAATTAGACAAAACACAAAAGTGTGTGAAGTATTTTTGTTCTGGATAATATAAATAGATTATTGAATAGTTGACACTAGAAATCACCTGACAAATATGCATGTATGCAATATTTTTGGTCGTATCCAAGGTAGTCATGTCCTCATCATCCTCCCCTTCTTGAAAATAAAGCCGTCCTCGGCGTTGCTTTATCTGAAATGTGGCTAACAAAAGAGACAAGGTGTACATGTTGTATATGTATATGTCATCAATTTTTACTTCCCGTGGAATTTGCACATATGACACATGTATAAATGAGTAACTTTCATAGTGAATAAAAATATAAAGCCAAAATATTATCACAAGAAGTAGAAGGCATGAAAGTATTGCAACTCAGTTTGCACATATACGTGAAGCTCTTATTCATATGAAAAGATTGACAATATTCATCATTAAACCATCCCAATATTGGTGAATAAACCTTACTTGCATAAAATTTACATGCTACAACATGCTTAAATAAGCCTACATGCAATAAGTTATTTGACATAATCATCACCAAGATTAGAGGTCATATCAAAATGATTAAACATTGGCACAATTATTTTCAAACGTAGTTGATCCAAATTTGTTTTAGTGCCTGATTCACATGGTTCTTTCACATCAACGGTTAATTCAATGGGTGCACTCAAAATTCTTGATATTGTAGTTGTTTGATCACATGGAAAAGTCAAATCATCAACATAATCATCTAAAATAGGTGGTGTGATCAATGTAGTGGCTGGAGCATCACATGGTGTATTTAAGTCGACAAGGCATTCATCATTCGCATGCGAAGTTAGAAGATCAGTACCTTTGTCATTACCTTGTGTTATCAACTCAGACGATGTTGGAACTCTCGGCAGTGACGGGTCATAATATGGAGCTGATGCAGTGCTCACAACAACGGACGTTGTTGTCATAGTAGGCGCAGTGGTAGAAGGAAGGACCGTCTCAACTCCTTGGATGTGCACCTTATGCTTGTTTGTCTTGTGGGTGTCATGCCTCTTTATTTCCTGTTCATCTTTGCAAGCAAGATGAAACAAATGGTCCATAGGATAACATTCTTCATGAATTAGTATCTCCTGAATATCACGGTTTAATCCTCCCCAAAATCTATCCATAAAATCTTCTTCACTTTCCTCTAAAAAGGAATGCAACAAGGTAGTTTGTAAATCATCATAATATTTTCTTACAGTGTCACTACCTTGTTTTAAATGTTGTAGTTTTTTAATCATGCCACGAGTATAATAAACATCGACGAATCTATCTCTCATGACAAGTTTTAAATCATCCCAAGTAGTAGGTACATAATCAGGGTATAACCGACAATGTTCACTCCACCAAACAGTAGCAAAACTAGTGAAAGAACCAACCGCAAGCTTAACTTTTTTACGTTCCGAAAAATCATGGGAAACAAATATAACATTTATTTCGAACTCCCATTCAATATATAAATCAGGCTTAAAACGACCATTAAAAGGTGGCATGGAAACAAAAACCTGATTATGCGTATTCTTATGTCTTTGCACCTCTTGTGACGGTGGTTGTATTTTCGGAGCTGGTGGCACGTCTCCCACGATTGATGAAGCCCAACTGACTCTGGAACCTGCCATATTTAGTAGAAAAACAAGAAACAAAATCCGAGAATAATGTTCCTATGAACTACTAGGATGTGGTGGTAAAACGCTCACAGTATAGCAAATATCAAAGTCTTACAAGTTCTTACCATGCAGCAGGTGGTGACCGGCAACCAGCGGTGTCAAAATAACTCCGAAGATTGAGTAAAGCGATTGCCAGGTGAGCGTATGTATACACGGTGTAGAAATATGTGGAGCTTGGAAGGCCAAATACATGGTAGCAAAAGATCAGCAATAATCAATTCAGAGATGCAATGTTGAATAAACGCTCAACAACGGTACTGTGCTGGTCCTAGGCTAGACCGTGCTAGAGACGCGAGCCTAGAACACTAAAAAAATCACGGTGCGACGCGTAACAAAGGCGGAGCACACTCTGAATATCTTTTTTTTTCTCCTTTTTTCACAGAATTTTTTTCACTTTTTTTCCTCTTTTTTTCTTTTTTTTCTCTCACTTTTTTTGTTTCTCTTTTTTTTCACACGCAAGCTAGATAAGATGCAGATTGAATCTAGTGATGACGCGAACAACCTCAAGTATGATTATGACAATGAATGATGGGGAGTACGTGGTGGAAATTGATGGATGGCGGTGGTGGACAGTGGATGCAATAATGACGCGGTGGTGGTATATGGCAACGACAATGAAGATGGTGCGGCGGTGGCGTGACAAACTGTGAACAGAACTCGAAACTCTAAAGTACTAGACACTAAGACCAGCAACTTGACACGACGATGTAACCGCAAATTCAACAAAGCAAAACACTAAAAAGATTATGCAAAGGCTCAGACTGGCTTGGACAAAGGATGAACAGATCTAACTTTTTTGTGTGGCTTTTTCTTGGACAATAGGTAAGAAAATAAATCTAATCTAGGGATAACTGGAAATTCTCACCGAGCAACCTGAAAACTGATACCACTTGATAGAGGCGGGGGTGTCCCGATCTTTTGATGAGATGATAACTATCGATTTTGTGGAGACGACTTTGACGATCCGACTACAAACGTGCACGGCGTTGCTCCTTAGCAATCGCTAAGCCAATCTCCTGAGGTTACTGACGATGCCGGAAGCACGATCAGCCTGACCACGAAGGTCTATTCCTGCAAGCAATCGAAGAACGAGCAAGAATATGATAAAGCAATCTAAATATTGCGAATATATATATGAAGTTTGATAATGGTGGGGATCCGTAAGCGGTCTTGGTCTGGTCGTTGGACACAAACGAAGTACACGAAGTTGCAATGGCTAACTTTTAACTAAACAAATCCCAAGGAAAAAGCTACTACGTGGATCTACTTATATAGGAGCAAGGGGTGGCGGCCAAGGAGGTGGGAGGACGTCCCAAGGCAGCCTAAAACCAACCCTAGGTCGTACAAGGCTCATGGGCCCAAGTGGAGGTGATGCAACACCTTTGGACTTGTTGTTTGACTCGGATTCTGCTGCAGCGTCAGATTGTTTCGTCCATATCTCAATGCTCCGGATGAATTTAAAGGTGAATCCAATTAGAGTAGAAAGAGGACGAAATCTACTTTCCAACAAAAAAAGAATCACCCAATTCGGAGTCCGTATGAAAAAGTTCTTGCCGTTTTGAGTCAGGTATGTCTGTGCAGTCCGAATCTGAATCCAGAACGTGAGAGACTTGGACTCTATCTTCTCTTGGCCCAAAAGTGACGTGAAGGGACTTTTTGAACAGCACCTAAACTTCTCTTTTTCCCTTATCTTCATATGTGGATTGTACAAATGTCCCATACACCTGCAATTAGACAAAACACAAAAGTGTGTGAAGTATTTTTGTTCTGGATAATATAAATAGATTATTGAATAGTTGACACTAGAAATCACCTGACAAATATGCATGTATGCATTATTTTTGGTCGTATCCAAGGTAGTCATGTCCTCATCATTAGTGGTAGAATTGGCAAGTGGGCTTATGCTTTGATTGAATATGATTTGGCTTATGAATCTCTAAAATCCATGAAAGGCCAAATTGTTGCTAATTTCATTGTTGAACATCGGATTAATGACAAGAATGATGTTGATATGAACCTTGTTTCATTAGTACCATGGAGATTATAATTTGATGGTTTAGTTTGTAGCAATGGCCAAGGTGTTGGTATTGTTTATATATCTCCTCATGGTGCTGTTTTTGAAGTCTCATGCCGCTTAGAATATTTTTGCACAAACAATCAAGCCGAATATGAAGCATTGTTATTCGGCCTAGAGATGTTACTTGCTATAGGTGTTACACATATTGAGGCTTAAAATGATTCGTTACTAGTTGATACGGCCAATGTAATACCCGGTGTATCTTCAAATGTCGTCGCCACTCAAGTCAAACCAACTAAAGAGATGACAAGCAAAGCAGGACTTGTGCAAACAAATTTGGTGCATGCTATAGAAAAACATTGAGGCATTGATGGACGAATGCGTTTGTTATGTGGCCCTGGAATTAGTATTGTGTCGAGTTCAAGGTCAACCTATATTGTTCGAGCCAAACGACCGAAACAAAAGTCGCAAATACAGCATGTATGGCAACGGAGGAAAGTGTGGAGCGGACTTGATGTTCCTGATATAGTATCATGCAAAGAACAGAGAAGAAGAAGTCGTGGACCCATGCATGGATTGACCCTCGAACAAGAAAACCAAGGGCAGGAGCCGAAGCTAGAGAAGATGGATAAAGGCATGTTCGTTTCAATCCCATGGAATAAGGAACGCACGTTACGTGCTAGATAAATACATGCATGCTAATTAGCAAGAATATTATATTAGGAAGTTTCTTGAATAGTAGTTACGGTTGCGATTGGTTAGGATTTTTGTTTCTTATTCTAGTCCAAGTCTTGCACGACTTGTTTAGGTGTTAATCTTTTTTTCCTTTAGTGAAGCAGTCACGTGGAGATGGCTATTTAACACGGGCCACGACCATTGTAACAGGGGAGATGAGTTTTGAGTTTATTTTGGGAGTTATGAAATATACAGAAAAACGTCCGAGTCACGGACGACCATATCGTGTGTATTATCTGTGATTTTCCCATCGAGGAAATTACTAGCGACGGAGGGTTGATCATCATATCGCCGCCTACGTGCTGATCCGAGGGGATCCTTATTTTTCGTTCGTGTATTTTCATACGCGGGTGAGAATTATTCTTGGAGGTTGCGAGAAGGAATTGTTGATCGAGCATCGCCGTGAAAGATCGGGCCATCTACGCGCGCGAATTAGCATCTCGCTAGTCTGTGCCTCATCAAGTGGTATCAGAGCAAAGGTTAGTCACGTCGACTCAGTTTGCAATATCATCTATGGAGTCAAGCATCAACATGTTGAGCAGGAACGTATTGATGGAGGAGGAAGGCATTGGCGAGGTCACTCTTTTTCACACTCGTTGCATTGTGAACGAACGACGTGTCAATCTGACGATCGATGAGAGTACCGCAGTCAATATGGTGAGCATGGAGATGGTTAAAAAACTGGGGCTGAAGATGGCACCTCTTGAAAGGTCGTACACGCTGAAGTGGTTCAAAGGTGAAATCAACATTACGCATCGGATTTTGCTAATTTTTGATCTGGGAAAATATTGTTGTGCGGAATTTTTTCACGTTTGTCCTGTGTCCATGGTGTCGTGCCATCTACTACTTGGTAATCCATGGTGCAAACGTGTTGGCGCTATTCGAAATTTCAAGAAAAATAATTACTCTCTATCATGGAAGGGCCAGCAGATTTATTTTATTCCTATGCCAGTGGATCTATACACTGCAGATTGGAAAAGTCGTTTGCTTAAAAGAAGAGAAGAGCAAGAAGATATAAAGGAAGAAGTTGATGCACCGACGAAGGGGCTGAATCTTTTGGTGGAGAAGGTGCAAGATGATAGTGGTGCAAAGGGGCAGCGGTGGAGTGTTTTTAAAACACAGTGCAATATCAAGAATCGTGCATGCAAGATGATAATTGATGGTGGCAGTTTTACCAATGCCATAAGCAAAGATCTCGTGCAGGCTTTGGGTTTGTCCATGTGGCGGCACCCAAAACCGCACCATGTTGAGTGGCTTTACAATTCTGGTAAATTAAAAATTACACATAAAGTACGTGTGACATTTGCTATTGGTGAATATATTGACAAAGTCGACTGCGATGTTGTGCCAATGGATGCATGCCAGCTCTTGTTGGGAAGACCATGGCAGTATGACCATGACGCTGTGCATGCGGGTAAATCTAATACATATACATTCATGCACGATGGAAGACGACACGTGCTGAAACCAATGACGGATAGTGCAATAAAAATAGAGTTCCAAGTTCCCGAGTCTAAAATCGAGCTTGAAGTAGACTTGAAACCGAGGATGGTTTCGCTTCAAGGAAGGGAGGATGATACGGCCAATGTAATACCCGGTGTATCTTCAAATGTCGTCGCCACTCAAGTCAAACCAACTAAAGAGATGACAAGCAAAGCAGGACTTGTGCAAACAAATTTGGTGCATGCTACAGAAAAACATCGAGGCATTGATGGACGAATGCGTTTGTTATGTGGCCCTGGAATTAGTATTGTGTCGAGTTCAAGGTCAACCTATATTGTTCCAGCCAAACGACCGAAACAAAAGTCGCAAATACAGCATGTATGGCAACGGAGGAAAGTGTGGAGCAGACTTGATGTTTCTGATATAGTATCATGCAAAGAACAGAGAAGAAGAAGTCGTGGACCCATGCATGGATTGACCCTCGAACAAGAAAACCAAGGGCAGGAGCCGAAGCTAGAGAAGATCATTCCCACGTTCAGAACTCCCCCTCAATGGATAAAGGCATGTTCGTTTCAATCCCATGGAATAAGGAACGCACGTTACGTGCTAGATAAATACATGCATGCTAATTAGCAAGAATATTATATTAGGAAGTTTCTTGAATAGTAGTTACGGTTGTGATTGGTTAGGATTTTTGTTTCTTATTCTAGTCCAAGTCTTGCACGACTTGTTTAGGTGTTAATCTTTTTTTCCTTTAGTGAAGCAGTCACGTGGAGATGGCTATTTAACACGGGCCACGGCCATTGTAACAGGGGAGATGAGTTTTGAGTTTATTTTGGGAGTTATGAAATATACAGAAAAACGTCCGAGTCGCGGACGACCATATTGTGTGTATTATCTATGATTTTCCCATCAAGGAAATTACTAGCGACGGAGGGTTGATCATCATATCGCCGCCTACATGCTGATCCGAGGGGATCCTTATTTTTCGTTCGTGTATTTTCATACGCGGGTGAGAATTATTCTTGGAGGTTGCGAGAAGGAATTGTTGATCGAGCATCGCCGTGAAAGATCGGGCCATCTACGCGCGCGAATTAGCATCTCGCTAGTCTGTGCCTCATCACTAGTAGTGCAGCAAATATCTAAAGTCTTTCAGTGTTTGGACGAATCACTTAATGTTTATCTTGATAGATGTCTAGATATAATTTCTACTTTGGATTGTTTTAGCATTGCACATATATCTAGACATGACAATTGGAAAGCAAATGAGTTGGCACAGCAAGCATCTGGATATCATGTTGATCATGGCATGTTTCATATTTCTCAAAGTCCGATGTCTTGTCTTACCAGTATAGAAGAGGCCGAACCAGAACCCACTGATTCGGTCATTAACAAAAAATCTAGTGCAGATGACAATTCCGACTGGAGGAAGCCCATTGTTGCTTACTTGTGCAATCCGAGTGAAAGGGTGGATAGGGCTGTTCGGCGTATGGCTTTTAAATATATTATGAGGGATGAATACCTTTATCGCCGAACAGTTGATGATGTTCTTTTAAAGTGCTTGGATGAGGACCAAGCAAGAGTTGCTATGGGAGAGGTACATGAGGGCATTTGTGGTACTCACCAGTCGGCTCCCAAGATGAAATGGTTATTACGATGTGCTGGGTTTTATTGGCCGACCATGATTAATGATTGCTTCAGATATTATAAAGGGTGCGAAGCTTCTAAAAAATTTGGTGATATTCAATTGGCTCCTGCTGCTATGTTGCATCCTATTATCAAGCCGTGGCCTTTCAGAGGATGGGGTTTAGACTTTATTGGGCAAATTCATCCATCTTCCTCAAAGGGGCATCGGTTCGTGTTGGTGGCAACTGATTATTTCACTAAAAGGTCTGAAGCAGTACCTCTCAAGAACATGACACATACGGAGGTAATTCAATTCATAACCGAGCACATTATTCATAGATTCGGTATTCCTCAAACGTTAACTACAGATCAAGGTTCATCTTTTATGTCACACCAAGTCAGAGAGTTTGCCGAATCTTATAATATAAAGTTGCTCAATTCCTCTCCGTATTATGCCCAAGCTAATGGACAAGCCGAGTCTAGCAATAAAATGTTAATCAAGCTCATCAAGAAGAAGATTGAGGATAATCCAAGGAAATGGCATGAGTTGTTGTCTGAAGCTTTACGGGCACATAGAATTTCAAGGCATGGTGCTACGAAGGTGACTCCATATGAGCTAGTATATGGTAAAGAGGCTGTTTTACCAGTGGAGGTAAATTTGAATGCTTTGAGAATAGCCAAACAAAATAATTTATCGGTAGTAGACTTTTATAACTTAATGATGGACAATATTGATGAGGTTGGCGATAAACGTTTGGCTGCTTTAAAGGCCATAGAGAGAGAGATAGATAAATTGAGGGTGGCAAGAGCTTACAATAAGAAAGTCAAGTTGAAGAATTTTCAAGTTGGTGATCTCGTTTGGAAAGTGATTCTGCCGATTGGTTCAACAGATAGAAAATTCGGGAAGTGGTCTCCAAGTTGGGAAAGTCCTTTTAGGATTACAAGAGTTGTTCCCGGAAATTCATATTTGGTGGAATCAATACAAGGGGCATTGTTACCTCGAGCTCTCAATGGCAAATATTTGAAGAAGTACCACCCGAGTGTGTGGCAGGAAGCCTAAGTAGGCAATGGCCGATATACAATTATCGCCCTTAGCACAAACATGGCGATACATAATTATCGCCCTGAGAAAAATAAATGGCCAATGGATTGTTGACATCGTTCTTAGATCGAACACTATGCATATTATTTTTCGGCATGCAAGCTTTGCCGAAAAACAGGGGGGCATGTGTTGACACCTGATTTTGGCAAGATACAAAGTGAAAGGGTTTTCAGCATGAGAAAGTTTCATATCGTCGAGTGGAACAACTTTGATGTTTAGGCTATCGCCATTCGACCTCATCTCAGTGGCCGAAGCTATACTCTGAGTGACAAAATTTAATGTTCGGAGTGCTTTTTGGCTGATTACGCCCTCAATATGACCTCAGATGAAGGAGTGCTCTAAAGCAATTGTCTTCGTCTCGTCGAGACAGTCGATTCTCATATATAAATCATCTCATTCCGAGTTCATATGCAAAAGTTATAGTCAATACGGTCTGGACAGGCCAGAGACCAAAATATTACGCTTGACACCAGACACATGTTGATGAGTGTCTGATGCAAAGCGTGAGCAATTCGGCCTTCAAGACGGCCTTGAATTGAAAAACCTTAAACACGGAAAAGTTTCGTCTCGTCGAGGCGATCGATATTCACATATCTCAATCCGAGGTCGTATGAGGCCTGGAGAGACAAATTAAGATCAGGCTATGTTTTCAGTCGGAAAATCCGAGTGAAAAGTTTACCATCCGAGTGAAAGTTTATGGTCGAGTGAAAATTTACCGGTCGAGTGAAAGTTTGCTGACCGGATGAACTTATTATTATCCAAGTGGAAATATAGTCATCCGAGTGGAAATATGGTCATCCGAGTGAAATTGTCCTCCAGGTGAAAATATTCCGAGTGAAAAGATTACCATCAGGATGAAAACTTGCCGATCGAATAAGATAATGGTCATCCGAGTGGAAATATTGCCTTCCGAGTGAAATTATGGTCATCCAAGTGAAAATTGTATTCCGAGTGAAAGATTCTAAACATCCGAGTGAAAAAGTCCAGTCGGACGATACAAGTGAATGACTCTAATCCGAGTGGATGAGCTCAAATCCAAGTGAAATTGAACATATGCCTGAAAGTTTATCAAGATGACCTCGGATGAAGAAGTTTTCATACAGAAGTTGTGCGTATCATCAAGACGGTAAACTTTGATTTTGGAGTCATCACCATCAGAGATAGTATATAGCCTACAAATTCACTACGAGACTCGGATAATCCAGTCTACTACAAGACCGAGTCCGACTGGAAAATAAAGATGACCTCGAAAAGTATTCAAGATGGCCTTATTTGAAAAAGTGATCAACAGGAGAGTTGTTCGTATCGTCGAGGCTCACAAATTTGATATTTGGGCCATCTTCATCAGAGATCATATGCGAGCCCGGCGGCCCGCGCAAGAAGGAAGACAAGGTTTGGGCCAGATTCAGACTGAATCTGAGTTGGAATAGAATTAGGACTCTAGGATGTGAATTGATGTAATTTTTCTTGTAAGGAAAGCCTAGACGAATCCTTTACTTGTACGGGAAGTCCAGCCGCCTCTTATATATGTTGGGGGTGACGGCCTATTGAACAACACACAATCGAACAAATCAATATACTACTTTTTTGTCTATGTTTTATCTCTCCATCGTTTTTCTCTCTCGTTCTTCGTTGTTCTTCGTGTTTGAGAGCTGCGAATCCCGAGGCTCTAGGGGTGAGCGAATCGACCTAGGGCAGCCCATAGCCGCCGCACTCCCTGACGGGGTCCCTCCCGGGGGTGTGGGGTTTTCGGGTCTGCAAAAGCGCCCGTCGACTGTCTTGCGTATCGCGCTGTCGGTCGGGTCTCCTTCGACGTGAGCCGCGGTGCATCACCCCCGACGTCGAGGGTACACGTGACGTGTTTGTGTGTCAACAACATGCACAAATTTAGTAACATAGAACTAATAGCACTAAGGCCGTCTACTATGTATGCCAAAACCGGTGTAAAGATAACGGTTACTACATCCTGCACCGGTGCCCTGCACTGGCGAGCCGATGCAGCAGAAAAAAATCAGGGGCCCAGACTCCGGAGCACCTAGTTGCTTCGATGCCCAGTTCCTTCGTGCCATAAAGATTTAATATTTTACTGCTTGGCTGCTCGAATCTGTGGACCAAAGCTGGATGCATAAACTGCTAAAGCGGTGCCAAATAATTTTCTAATGGCACCGCTGATGAGATGAAAACATTTTTAGATACTAGGTACAAACTATGACACTATCTTAGGATGCGTTTGGTTGAAGGTGTGATATGAATGGGTTGCAACCGTGACAGTGTCTGAATCACATCTAACAAATGATTTGTAATAACGAAGAGGGTCTAACCTTCTCTGCACATGCCAGAAACTTCCTCCCACTGTCCACAGATTCAAATGCAACTAGCTTCACGCATGGAGATTGATGGTGACAACGAGCAGACATATCTTCAGCCACCCCGCTCGATTCGTTACAACTGATGGTCCTAGGAAGCTACAAGAGGAAGAAATGACTCAAATCGACCGCCGGGTTATAATCCTTCATTCCAAGTCATAGCTCGAGAGAAAGAAGAGAGGCATACCTGGGTGGTGAAGGAGTCATCGGAGGAGGAGGAACCGCTGGAGAGGTCATTGAAGAAGACCATGGCGACCCCGATGGTAGGATGCGAGATGGCGAGAGCGAGGAAGCAAGCGAGGAAGCGGCTATAGCTTAGGAAGGAAGGAAGGAAGGAAGGAAGGAAGGAAGGAAGGAAGGAAGGAAGGAAGGAAGGAAGGAGGAAACAGGGGAAATGTGACTTGTGGTCGGAGAGAAAAGGGGGCGGGGAAGGGGGGAGGGGGCGGGGGTAGATATTTTGGCGGTAACCAAAAATTTGGATATCTAAAGGGAAACTTTGCGCGCGATGCCGCCAGACACCATTCACTTTGAACGATTGTGTGCATCGCAAATGATTCTTCTGCTTTACGCGCATGGGATGAGTTTGATAATTCAAATTCTGGTGGAAATTTCCCCGGGTACGTCATTTCATAATTTAACATTGCTTGCTAATTTGGGCACACAAAAGAGCATACAGCACACAGACCACACTTACTGAATCGAGCAATTTTAGTAATTAAATAGAGCCGGTTGACTTAAACATTGCTCTAACAAAAGACCAACATTAAAAACAAAGCCTAAGTACGCATAACTTCAACAAATCCGCCGCCGCACCGACCTATGCATCGCCGGTGTGAGATGAGACGTCGATGACTTGTCCTGGCGAAATGCCGCTGTTGGTGGACTCCACGTCCCCCCTGCTAAAGTCGACCACGTCCTCGTCCTCGTCCTCAGCGTCGTCCTCAAGGTTGTAGTACTCGTAGTAGTGGCTGCGCGAGAGCTCACGTTGGTACTCTAGCGCCGATTCCTCAATGGGCAAACTCTTCTCTACCTCCACCTCGACCACGCGCAACTCCTCCTCCCAGCGCTCCTCGATCTCCGCCACCTCCTGCATCTTGAGCTCCCGCTCGGCGATCTCATGAGGAAGCAGGCGCTCCATGGCCACCACCGCCTTTTCATACTGTGGGGACCCCGACTCATAAGTCGAGATCATCGAATGCACGTGTACAGTGATCCCAGAGATCAATGCTCACTGAACACACAGAAGCTGAATAACAAGAGTCTTACATCCATACATACCGTATTACACAAGTAGGACCATTATGGTCAAGTCTTGAGTATAACATTGCAGCGGAAATCTTCGTCGATAACTTGGACCCATGCCATCTGGCTTAACCCTACAGGCATTCTGACTGGGAAGCGTCCTAGCTGGCATGTTCGTCGCTGAAGTATTCTTCATTATATCTTGTTCTTTCATGCCTGGCCAATAAAATAACCAGTGGCAAGACAATGAGTACTTTGAATGTACTCGCAAGTAACCCAAGGGTGATAACAGAATAATTATGCAAGGCACTACTGCTAATTTGGCATTTTTGCGGAAAGCTAGTTTTTCTCATGCAAGTATGATCAACATTTATCAAGGATATGAATGCGTCTGCAACAAGTATCAGGAGGTTATAGACACCATCATCGGGATAGAGTTGTGAACAAATCATACTCAAGCTCATCGTGACTTCCTCACGAATCATGTCAACAGATTTACCAAAACCGTGTTGTTTGTTAGAAACATATGGACGTAGTCTAAGCAGCACCACCCAACTGTCCTTGACCATGGACACGGCTATTCGAATAGTTTTACACTCTGCAGAGGTTGCACACTTTACCCACAAGATCCGGGGAACTTCCGTGTCATCCACGACCCGCGGTACCTCAAGTACCCGGGGTAAGCACCCGATCACTGTCTTTCCCTAGACGACACTAACAAGGAGTCCACTCATTGTTCCGTATCCTCACGATGTACATCATGCGAGACTCACTCGAGATCGTAACATCCGAGAGGGGACACAACAGTGTATCCGGTGCCCTGTGAAAACAGTCATGGCCATCGAAACCTCCTAGCCCTCCCCCTCCTAGCCCTCCCCCTCCATGCGCCGGTGGCCACTCCGGCCCCGGCGGCCACAAGCCCTACCAGTGGCGGCTCCGGCGCTGGTAGCCACCCCTCCCATTGTGATGGCCCTTTTGCCCTTAACTTTGATCGTGGGAAGAAGTTTCAAGCAGATATGAAGGCCAAGTTTGGGCACCCGGTGGTCTTCTCCCCGGGCTTTCGTCAAAAGGAGTTCACTCTGGTGGCTTCATTTCGTCGTGCCTCCTTTAGGCTCAGTGTGCACACGGTTAGTGTATCTCTCCTTGCCATGTTTGGGGGCTATGCCCAAGGTTTTCGGGTTCGTTTTTTGAAAGATAGGTCCTTCAAGTTCTCGGTTGCTTCAAAAGCTGTGGGTTTTGAGATCTCCAATGCTGGTAATATTGTTGAGAAGGATTTTGATGTGGGATTCAATCTTTGGAATTTTGGTGGCTCGAATTGGCAACGCGAAGAAGCTCTATATTATGCTGAACTAGATAAAGAATGGACTACCGTGGGTAGATCCGGCAAAGCCGTTGTTCCTCACTCCGGCGATCGCCGGAGTTACGCTGCGGTGGTACGGGACGGCCGTTCAGTCTTCGAACGATTATCGGGGCCCATTCAAGAGGGCTCTAATCAAGGTCATAACGTCCCTTCATTGCATGTTAATCCGGGTCATAACAGACCTCAAATGGAGCACCAGGTCACGCAACATTCTGTTGCACGTAATCACGTGGTTTGCCATGCATGCGGGGCTAATGGTCACTTGGCTCGTTTTTGCACCACCCCAAACCTTACTGGGCTATGGCCGTTTCTCCACTTTGACTCTTTCCCGAGCCCACCAGCAGAGGCATGGGCCAAAGGGGTTGTGGAATCGTGGTTTCGATGTATTGGGCCGGCGCCACCAATTCGGCAGGTGCCTTCATTTAAGGAGCTAGTCAAGGATTTTTTTCCCAAATTTCCAGCCGAGACCGTCGCTTGCCTCCTCGCCTTCCACTTCACTTTCCTTCTCGGCCACCAACTCTGCTTCTGCCTCGACAAGCTCGCCGCCATTGCTGTCAGACAAAGCTTTGGTCACCACCCCACCGGAGCCTTTGGCAATGGCCAACATCCCCATAGACCCGCAACCTTTCGTTCCTCCTGGCTTTCAGATTCATGTGATTGCAGGCCGCAATGGGGTTTCTCGGGCGATTGTTCCTCATCGTCCGAGGCGACACGAGGACTGGGCGATTGCCACCATCCACCCACATCCAGATGAGGTATTTTTCCCAAATGTACGTGAGGTTCTGGAAGAGTTTCTGGAGGGAGAGGAGCAAGTAGGTTTTAGAGAAATCCAGCCCTGTCCTTTTGGAGAGGCTTACGTCAGGTTCACGCATGTCAGAGACAGAGATAGACTCATTCAGCAAGGACCGCATGCATTTGGTGATGTTTTTATCTCATTTACTAAGCATAATCAAGGAAGGAATTGGCGTAGGGTTCATTTCAACAGAACTTGCTGGTTGCTGTTTGTGGGAGTACCCTTTGATTTCTGCAATACTGAAGATATTGCTTCTGCGATTTCTAAGTGGGGCAAGATCATTAGCTAGGAGAAAGAAGATGCTTTGAAGGGGAAGATTCTGGTCAAAGCTAGAGTTACTAAGCTTGATGATATCCCTAAAAGTATAAGATGGTCTGAAGGGGAACAATTTGAAGAGGAGTCTTGGACCTGCTCTGTTGAGGTTCTTCTTGAGGAAATGTTGGGGGTGGGCCTGCTGATGAAGATCCTTTTCCACCTGAGGGGGTTGACCCACACCCTGTACCTCAACATGCCAATGATTTTCCAGGTTTCCCTCCTCTGCCTAATCCCAACAACCTAGTTCCTAATGATGATTGGGATGATTGGGAAGACCAGGATGAGCAACAGGATCATTGGGCTTTCCCACAGCCAGCTCCTGTCCCTCCTCAACAGCCTCAAGCTATAATTCCTGCTTTGGCAGCAGATGGGGCTCCAAATAGCAGTATTACAACCACAGTTTCACTGTCTGATGGCTTACTTTCATTGACACACTCTGCTAGTGAGGAGGTCAACCAAGGGATTCAGGCTCCCTCCATTGGTCAAGGGCTTCTTAACATAGCATTAGCTTATGATGTTGTTGAAGAAGGGGATGATTTACATGATATTCAGCACAATGTTCCAGCACCACAGAATGGCAATTTGATGCATGATGCACAGTCTCTGAATGAAGCTCCTGTAGTGCAGCAAAACTTGCAGTCAGAGGGTGTTCTGATGCCAGTCTCCAATCCAACAGCTACCTCTCCTGTCAGAGATCCTGAGCCTCCTAGCTCCTCTTTGCCCATTGCTCAGCTAGACAAACAGACAGAGATTTTACCTGCTCCTGGAAATTGTGCTATGCCCCTGGCAGTTGTGACTACTACAACTGTGGCAGACTCTTTTTCCTCATTGCAACCAGATATCAAGGGCAAGGCAGATGTTCCAATTCCTCACCTAGGATCACCATCTGCAGCACACCCTAAAGGTAATTATGGGTCCTTCTCAATGCTAAGTTCTCCTTCATTACATTCACTACACACATTGGCCCAAGAGCATGCTTCACAAATCATTGATGGTTCACATTTGATATCTGAAGAAGGTCTGGATCTCTGGATAAAGCACTTTGCACCAGCAACACAAGGAGCAACTACAACTTTCAAAATTGATATACCAGTAAGTTGGTTTAACTTCATAATTCACTTACTGTTGACACCTGACAAGTTTGGATGGACCATGCATTTGCTAAAGTCTGATGTCTGGAAATTATTGACTGCTAATTGTGTACATGAGGATACTCTGCTTTTTCACATTCCTGATGAATGTACAACTTCTCAGGCACCTACATGTAAGGATTTCATCCTAGGGCTAGGCAAAGAGAATGAGGGTATTAGCCCTGCTGCACATTCATCCACTGGGGCTAGTAGTCCTCTCCAGCAGGTGTCACCAAGTATGCCCTGCCCCTTGGAGAGGCCATATCAAGGAAAAGAAGGGAGAAAGAACCTTTGGTAGAGACTGAGGTAAGAACAAGTGATAGGATTAAAAAGGATAACAATGGATATAGGAGGAAGTCTTGTGTCACTAAGTCTTGTTTACCATGTAATGCCATTCCTCCAATTATTCACAACTCAGTGGTTAAAAATCTGTCTAAATCTTTCTGCAAGGTTGCTGAGGATGAGATCCAAGAGAAGTTAACCAAGAAAACCCAAGAAGAAGGGACAGGATGATGTGGCTAAGGTGTCCACAGCCACACCAGAAGCAGCAAACTCCAAGTCTATGGGATGATGTGTCTACAACATCAGATTATGATTGATAGAAGAAGGAACTGTTGTCCACTTTTGGGTTTTATTTGTCTTATGTATGCAGTCAAATGTAATGCTTGCAACTGCTGTTCTAGGCTTGTTTGCCTGGTAGGCACCTTTTGTATGCTCCATGTACTCTATTGCTGTGTCAGCTCTGGTATTTCCTTGTGGTTAAGACTGCTATCATATCTGATGTTATGGCCTCTGGACAGATTATGTGGTCATACTGGTTCACCTGCTCTTTTATTTATACCTGCTGCTGGAATGTGTCAACTTGTGTTCAGTGGTTTGCCCTTACTGTGGATACATATACTTCAGTGGCCTGGAATAGGCATCAGGGGATGGACCCTGCTGGCTACACTATCATCAACCTGATTGTTCATGAATAACAATAAAACTTGGAATATCCTAAACTGGAATGTGAGGGGCATTAATTCCTCAGATAAATGGTTGGCTATTAGGCATAAAGTGGAAGAAAGTGCTGCTAGTATTGTTTGTCTTCAGGAAACTAAGAGAGAAATCTTTGACCTAGCATACATTCATAAAGTTTGTCCTCAAAGGTTTAATAAATTTGAATACTTACCTTCCATTGGGGCATCAGGTGGAATTCTCACTGTGTGGAATGGGGCTCTATTCTCTGGGGAGCTAATGTTTCAAAACAAATTTTCATTGTCCATTCAATTCACCTGCAGGACATCTCACAAAAGTTGGATCCTCACAAACATCTATGGCCCTTGCAATCATGAAGATAAAATAGAGTTCATTAATTGGTTTGGTAGCATTCAAATGCCAAGTGACATTGATTGGATCATTATGGGAGATTTTAATTTCATTAGAACTCCTGAAGACAGAAACAAACCTAGAGGGGATGTAAATGAAATGCTCATGTTTAATGAGGCAATTAGTGAGCTTGGACTGCTTGAATTACCACTCAAAGGCAGACAGTTTAGCTGGAGTAACATGTAGGACAACCCATTGCTAGAGAAATTAGACTGGTTTTTTACCTCTACAGCTTGGATGACCAGCTATCTTGAAACCTTGGCTCTACCCCTGGCTAAACCAATTTCTGATCACCTCCCTTGCATGATTAAAATTGGCACAAACATCCCAAAGTCTAGAGTATTCAGATTTGAAAACTATTGTCTCAATCACAGCTCTTTCAAACAGGTGGTGCAAAATGACTGGGACATTCCAGTAGGTCATTCAGACTGTGCTAAGAAGATTACTGCAAAATTCAAGAATGTCAGAAGAGCTCTATAACTGTGGGCTAAAAACCTTGCTTGCCATAAGAAGCAAATTGCAGACCTAAATGACTGTATATTTCTCTAGGATATGATTGAGGAGTTCAGAGATCTTACTCTTTTTGAAAATAATTGCAGGAGCTTGCTCAAAGAGTATCTACTAAATGTGCTCAATGACCAGAAGATTTATTGGAAACAAAGAGGGAAAATTAAAGGAGTCAAATTTGGAGATGAAAACACAAAATTCTTCCACACTAAAGCCTCCATTAATCACAGGCACAATAAGATTGCTATGCTACTGAATAAGGATCAAGTAGAAGTAACAGATCATGATGGAAAGGCTGCAATCCTATGGGAGGCATTTAAAAACAGATTGGGACAATCTAATGGGCACTCCATGTACTTCAATCTTCATGATCTTTATGAAAACACAGTGGACCCACAAATCTTCATTGATCTTGAGCAGCCTTTTTCCATTGAGGAAGTTGAGGAAGTGGTGAAAAACCTACCTTCTGATAAGTCACCAGGGCCAGATGGATTCAATAATGAGTTTATTAAGAGTTGTTGGGATATTATTAAAGCTGAGGTCTTTGAGCTCATTTTGGCATTCCATGCTGGGAATGTTAATCTTGAAAGTATTAATTCCTCTTTCATCACTCTTGTACCAAAAAAAGAAGTGCCTCTTTCCCCTAATGACTTCAGGCCAATTTCATTACTAAATGGTGTGCTCAGAATCATTACAAAACTGTTGGCTAATAGACTTCAAAGAGTTATTCTCCAAATGGTGCATATTAATCAATATGGCTTTCTCAAAGATAGAGTGATCCAGGACTGTCTTGGTTGGGCATATGAATACATTCATCAGTGTCATAAATCTAAGGAAGAAATCTTAGTATTAAAACTGGATTTTGAGAAGGCATTTGATACTATTGAGCATGATGCAATCACTGATATTTTTAGAGCTAAAGGATTTGGAGAGAAATGGATTTCATGGATGGAAGCTTTGTTCACAACTGCATCCTCTTCTGTTTTATTAAATGGAGTTCCTGGGAAAAGATTTTACATAAAGAGAGGAGTAAGACAAGGAGACCCTTATTCTCCTTTAATATTTGTGTTGGCTGCTGATCTGTTACAATCCATTCTTAATAGAGCCATGAGATTAAATCTGATCACTGCTCCATTACAAGTAAACTCATGCCCTCACTTCCCAATTGTGCAATATGCAGATGACACATTACTGGTTATGCAAGCTGATTCTAGGCAGTTACTCTGCTTAAAGGCACTCCTGAACACTTTTGCAACAGCAACTAGGCTAAAAGTTAATTATGCCAAATCCATCATGGTTCCCTTGAATATTGCAGAAGACAGGGTGGAAATTTTTACAAACACCTTACAGTGTGCTAGAGGACAATTCCCATTTACCTACCTTGGCATGCCCCTGGGAATATACAAACCAAGTGTAGAACAATGTCTCCCTCTAGTTAACAGGATTGCAAAAAGAGTGGCTGGGATCTCTATCTTCATGACACAAGCTGGAAAGTTACTGCTGGTAAAGTCAGTCATGACATCTCTATCAGTCTTCTTCATGTGCTGTTTGGACATTCCTGTTACTATAAAAAAGCAGATTATTAAATACTTGAGACACTGTCTTTGGAGAGGGCCTGATATGGAAGACAAAAGGCTTGCCCTGGTGGCATGGACTACAGTATGCAGACCAAAAGACCAGGGAGGCTTAGGGGTTCTAGATATCTTTACACATAACAAAACCCTGCTCATGAAAAATCTTCACAAATTTTACAACAGACATGATATTCCCTGGGTCAACTTGATTTGGGAATCATACTATAGTGATGGGAAATTACCAGGAGACAACATGATAGGATCTTTTTGGTGGAAATCAAACTTAGCCCTTATTGACCAATACAAGGCTATTGCAAGATGTAATGTGGGTGATGGGGTCAGTGCTCTCTTCTGGGATGATCTATGGAGCCAAGCTATTCTGAAACATCAATTCCCTCACTTGTTCTCTTTTGTTAGAAACCAACAGTTGAATGTTCAACAAGTCTTACAGACTGAATATCTACTGGATTTATTCTTCCTCCCCTTAACAATTGAGGCTTATGAAGAATTCTTACAAATGGAAGACATTTGTATAGCCATGAGGCAATCTGAGCATTTGGATTCTTTGGACACATGGAGCTATATTTGGGGGTCTGGTCACGACAACTCCATCAAAGCATATAAAGTCTTAATCGGTTACAAACAGACTCCCCCACATTTCAACTGGATCTGGCAGAGTTCATGCCAACCAAAACATAAAGTCTTCTTCTGGCAACTTCTTCATGATCGAGTCAACACCAGAAACTTACTTAGAAGAAAGAATTTTGTGTTGGAGGAGTACAATTGTGCTGTGGGAGGCTGTCAACAAGAAGAAACTCTACACCACCTCTTTTGGGGCTGCCCATTTGTCCAACAATGCTAGGACTTCATCTGTCCAACAAGAGCTCCAAACCTGTCGGTGTTAGAGGCATTCCAAGACCTCAAAGAAAAGCTAAGGTATCCATTCTATATGGAGATAATCATTCTAGGAGCATGGGCCATCTGGATCACCAGAAACAACAAGATCTTTGAGAATATTGCACCTTCTTTCCAAGGGTGGAAGTTTATATTTCTGGAGGAACTGAAGCTTCTCAAATTTAGAATGAGGAAGAAGCATGAGAGGCAATTTGTAGCTTGGCTTGACAACTTGATGTAATTTTTGTTTTTAGGATAGACTAGCTTTCCTTTCTGTTTCTTCTTTCTTTTTGTTGTTGTTGTTTCCCTCTTTGTAGTTTTCCTTTTCCTGTTTTTTTCCTTTGTAGGCTTACCTCAAGCCTTTCAGTACTCTTTGCTTCTTTACTTTATTAAATAAAAATTGCAGTGGGGTTTTACCCTACTGTTTATAGTAAAAAACAGTCATGGCCGCCCTACCTGGCACGACCCCGTCCCGAGAGAGTGCACCAACAACTCTCCCGTCACTAGTAATGCGGGCTCCAAGCTAGTATCGGCCTAGGTAATCAATAATGCCCTTTCCCATATAAGGGTAGAGTGGTCGCACATGTTTGGTTGGGATGGTCGACAAATCTTAAATCTAATCCGTCTCTGTAAACAACACTTTTGTCAAGCCTCGGTACACTACTTCTCCACCAAGTAGTGACCTAGTTCATCATCATCTCCCAGGGGCATTAGTGGCACCCACTAGGGTTGTTTGCAAGTATGTTAAACCACACTTGTTTCTTTCCATGCATAACCCTGACCCACTTTGCGTAGCCATCTGCTATAGCATATTTCTACAACCCACCAACACAACTCTAAGCAAGGGTAGAGTCATGAACAATGCAGTATCAACGGAGTATGCAACGGAGGCAAGGTTGCCATTCAAGATATATATCATGCACTTGATGAAACAACTAAAATGCTATTATGATGAAAATGGTTCATCATGGTCAAAGGGCTGCTTGCCTGGTTCATCTGAGTCTTCAAGTCATATGGTCCTTCTCCAAGTACTCCGTCTACTTCGTCAACTAACGTCGGAAACAATCATAATAAGCAACACAGCAAGGCAGAAAATAAAAGTGCTCTAAAAATATGAAGTTGACATTTATTGGATACCCCTGGTCATATGGGGAATGACCAAAGTGGTTTCATTGGAAGTGGATCAATGGGTATTTCTAAACATTTCGATATGATGGAATCAAGGGGTTTATGGAATTGCAAGAAGTGTACAGAAACATATTTTTTGAAAAATGAGCAAAGGCACCCATTTAACAAAGGATGATTTTAGAAGCATCTAGGAATTGGTTTCACTGGATTTGGAGTTGAAATGATTTTCCTATGAATTTGCAAAGTTGACAAATATGAAGAAATAGACCATTATTTGAGGTGGTACAGAAAGTATTAGTACAAATGTTCAAAAATTAAGTTTTGAACTTATAGACATCTAGGATTTTGAATCATGGAATTTGGATAAAAAATGGGCTCTCTGTGATTATCCAAAGTTTATCAAAGAAATGGAAAAAAAATGGGATTTGATAAATGTTTGTGAAGAAAATATTTATGGAAAAATGTGCAAATTGCACTATTTGATAGATCAGGAATTTCTGAACTTATAGAAATTAGAATCATCAAATTTGGAGTTAATTTGAATTGTCTATGGATTTTTGAAGTTGACTGGAAAAAGGAAAAAGGAAAAGGCTATACCACTTATTCCGCGCGCTGGGCGAAGGATAGCTGATAGGCCGGCCGGGTGGCTCAGCTGCGCGGGGCGCCCAGGCAACGTCGATGGCGCACTTTGGGAATGCGCCAACGGAGTGGGGGAGGCGGTAAGCAGCAGTACCCGCCTCCACTTAAATGACGTGGCAGCTGACGAGTCGCTGACGTGCGGGGCCCGCCTGCAGGTTGCCCCTGGTCGTCTCCTACCGCGCGACGCGGGGCAGAGGAGGGCGTGGCCGCGCACGTCCGGTGCTCACGCCGGCGGCTCAGGCCATCCCCGGTGGCGTTCCGGCCACCGGAGTGATCAGGGCGGAGGGGCGCACCCGCTGGTCTGCTCCTCTTGCGCCGGGAAATGCCGTTCCCGCGGCTGTTTGGGTGACCGCGTAGGAGGTCGCCGGCCAGCATCGGCCTCGAGCACACGGCGTACGGGGGATAGAATGGCGGCGGTAGAGGCCCTAGCGGTGTATTGAGGGAGTACTGGAGTGGGTAGGGGGAAGAGAGAGAGGCCGAGGAGCTCGTCCTTGCCCGGATCGAGGTGGAGGCCAGCGGCAGCACTCCGGCCATGGTGGGTGCTGGAGGGCACGAGAGGGAGAAGGAGGATGTCTGGGAGGTGCACGGGAGAGAGGGGGACCCAACCGAGGCGAGAGAGAGCTCGGGGGAGGCTCTATATAAGGGGGGGGCTCTGGTGCACCATGGGCGCGGTCCAGGCCGCGCTCGGGTGAGCTCGAGGAAGGAGACAGAGGACAGGGGAGGAGGGGCCCGATAGCATTGCGTGTCGTGGACGTCGAGGTGACCTCGGGGGACACGAGGGGGAGGCCCTAGGTGGCCGGAGGCGGTTGGAAGGGGGCGGCTACAGTGCGGGAGCGCACTGTAGCGCGCTCCAGAGCGTGCAAACGGCCGGCATGCCATTTTTTTTGGCAATGTGGGCGCGGCCACTGATGTCTGGTAGTGCTTGGGGTTAGTAAAGAAGTGTGGAGAGGCATTGGATGCCCTGGAGAGCCAGTAGGAGAGGAGAGAGGTTGATGGAGAGAGAGAAAGAGGCTGTCCAGAGAGAGAAAGTGAGGGTTTCACCTCCAAATAATTGAGCTGAAATGCAGCCATTGTTACTAGAGGTAGAGGAGGTCTAGGAGGGGCTGTGGTAAAAAGATAGGGTCATGGAGATTAGTGGAAGTGGTCAAAAAGGTGGTTTTGGAAATTTTGCAGAAGGTGTTTGATGTAGGTTTGGGCAAGTAGATGATCTCCATTTGCCATGAGACTCCACAGGGTGAAATGACACTTATAATTAGGGTGTTCCACCAAATTCGAGCTCATTTGGGAAAGTTGCCAATGTAACTTTGGTAAACCCTAGAATTTAGCAGAAATGGCTTTACCAAGATTTAGTCATGAAAATCAATTCTCCTTGATGCACCACTTGGTGTAGTGGCCTAATTTGGCCATGTGAACATGCCCACAAAAGTTGGGGTCAAGGAGAGAAAGTTGGCAGTAAAAACTTGTTCAAATTTGATTCTGGTCAGAGAGGGTTTTGGGGTACTTTGATCAAGATAAAATTCTCTCCAACTTGTGCCATTTGGTCTAGATGCATTATTACACCATTTGAGCATGTTCACCAAGTTTGAGAGCATTTGGACATGTTTGACAGTGCAAAAATGTTCAAACTTGAAAAAGGACAGAAGTGGTTTTGAGAGGGTTTCATGGGGTTATACTACTCTCCATGACATGGTACTTTGCAAGATCATCCAAAATGTCATATGTGACATGTTAGAATTTTCTTGGATTTTTATGAAAATATTTCCTGTAAAAATATTTCAAATCCTTGAAATGAGAAGAAATGGTTTTGGGAGGTTTTGTCCAATATTTTGATCAGTACCATGTGTTGAAACTCATATATATGGAAAATATATGTCCATTTAGTCTCCCTAATTTTTCTCAAATATTTTTAAAACTTTAAAATAATTTTAACCTATTTAAGACCATTTCTGGCCTTAATAAAAAGCCTTTAAATAAAATAGGAAAATAACTTTTAAAATTATTTTTTTGTGGTTTCTGGATAACCTATATCTAATAGGAGTCAAAAATATTTTTGGAAAGATTTTTACTGCACTTAGTCAAGTACTTGCAGTGCAATCCTCAATCAAGGGGTTTTTGGAAAAACTAATTTTTGAAAATACTATTTGGCCAAATTATTTTTGTAAGAAAATACTATATTGCACTATACACATGGCATGATCATTGGAAGAGGTTTTGGATCAAGGAGAAGGAGTATAAGAGTTGGAGGCTTTATTTGATTTTTGGAGCACTTGCAAACAACACACAAAAATCAAATCAAGCAAAATCCAAAACACTCAAAAGTTTTTGTCAAACCACATTTTATCATGTTTTATTAGCTTAAGTGTTATGGCATGAAAATGAGGGTGTGACAGACCTACCCCCCTTACAAGAATCTCGTCCCCGAGATTCCCAGAATAAGCGCGGAAAGGAATACGGAAACTTGGATCTGGGGTAGTCTTCATGTCCTCATACTGCTTCTGCTTCCGTTTGGTGCTCCATTGAACCTTGAAGTACTCGATGGCGTGGATTTGTGTTTGTCGTCCTGCTTGATCCCAGATTGCAATTGGGGTCTCTCGTGTATGTCATATTGGGCTGGAGGTCGATGGCTTGGTGATCGATGTCCTTGTTGAGACCGGGCTAGTTAGGAAGTTGGAAACACTTTCGGGGGTGTGTCGCGTGGAAAACGTTGTGCACAGTGGTTAACTCCGGTGGTAACTCTAGCTGGTAGTCGTCTACTCTTCGTCTCGAAGTGACCGAAAAGGGGGCTGTTGAACCTTGAAGTGATCTCGAAGAGGGCCGATGAATCTTGGCGTGGGTTCCTTGTCATGAAAATGCTTGGTTTCCTTGAGAGAAGTGGCTTGCAGATATGCCTGGTCTTCGATGCGGAGGTTTACTTCTTGACGATGGTGGTTGGTGTAGTTCTTCCTCCAGGACATGGCGATCTTCAGGTGTTTCCTAACCGGCTGAACGGTTCTTCTTCCGTCTTCGGGTAGGCAAGTATGTCATCAAGGAAAGATGGCAACTAACTTGTCCGAGTACTCCGTGAATACTTGCCCACGGGGTACATAGGGTATAGGTTGGGGTATCGGCGGTGGTCATGGGTGGGTATTGGCCAAGATTTCCTTGTCCTAGAGCCAAAGCCCATGGTTGTGATTCTGACCATATCGTGGCTTGGTGGGGCTTAAGGGTTTCAAGGATTCTAGTGTGCGAGCGAACGTTTGTAACCTTATCCTTAAGAACGGTTCCTGAGATGCCAATTGTTCTATCTAGTCATTTAAACAAATAACCTTATACCACCGAAAGCATCAACTCGTGTAGGTCAGCTCCAATCATCACTCATGTTATTCATATCCTCGTGACTCCCAAGAGGAGGTCTAACAAAATCATATATGTCTACGATCCCCAAACTCATATGTATGGCTACCCCTAAAAATCCATGGGTAGAGCATATAAGCTGCTAAGCTTGAATTTAATCACCACAATCCAAGTGCTCAGTCTATTGATCCAGGGTTCATGATAAGGCATCTCCATCCTAAGGAAACACGTCGTAAGCTACTCCAAGATCTTGTTTCCTTCCTATGAATCAACTCCAATAGCTCATTAACTTCCATTAATCACTACATAATCCATTAATTCTACAAATCCAATGTCTATGGTGTTCCACATGATCTCCTAAAGTCCATGTAATTCCCCAAATACTTGAAAAGGCTATCTCTACTATAGTCAGTCCATCAATTCCCATTATCATGATCAAGTAAACTCCAAGATCAAGCTCATACATATCCCTAGATAAACTCTGACAATTAATCCAATCTCCTAGTTTATTGTCCACCGGGAAACATGGCATCATGATCAAGATCATCGGTCTAAATCCAATTTACTCCGAACCATGTAGAATTACTCTGCATCCATACTCCACTAGGATAACCTATTGAATCCAAATCTCATGTCCAACGAGAATTCCTACATGTTTCCACCAAGTCATTATCACAATGTCATCTATCTCCTATCAATATCCCCTAGCTAAGTCAAATCCTCATACGTCCAAGAATTCAGCTTGCGGTCTTAATTGTCCCACTAAATCCAATTTATCCAGGGGTAAAGAAAGCTATGCTACTCTATAATCATGATCCAGCCACGTTCATCTACCAACATGAAAGCCTCATAATCCACCAAATAGCCTCAGATGATTCCTCAAAGTCATTGATATAAACTCATCAAGTCATTTGTCCTCTATTCCTATATCCTTAAACTGGTCTTCCTTATGGCATCGTCAGTTCTTGTGCTGTATTAGGATGATAATGTGCTCGTTCACTATGTCCACTAGTTCCATAATGAACCCAGTGTTGTGCAAGGTCTACAGAGGCTTAACTGGTTCTCTTGCAATTCTTTGGGTTAAGCACATGGTTAAGGACTCGAGCTGGGGTATCTTATGAAGTCTCGAAGGGTCTAGGAATGGGTATCTAATCTCGAGGGTTAAACATAATTCTACGGGGTTGCACTTGGTCGTGGAGATCGTAGCAGAAGTATTTATTGCTAGTTGGTTGTCGAAGTAGAATCCTTGATGTATCTTGTCTTGCCGGTCTTCAGTTAAGGAGAAAGAGATGAGAGGGAAAAGTAGCACAGAGGAGGGTGATGCCTAAAGGGGGTTCTATAGTGCAGGTGCAAACAAACAAGTGCCAAAAAGGGGCCAAACACAAACAACAAAATAAGGCAGGTGATATAGTCACGTACTTGTTGCCTAGGGCAAAAGGGCGACTGACATCAAAACACAACAAATAAAAGCAAGAAACACACAATCATGGTTCTATTCGAACCATCATACGGACTCGACCGCACATAGGGGTACACGACCTATCCTACCCTAGGGGTTCTCGGACTCAGTAATCGTGTCTTGAGCCTTATGCAGTCTTCTGAGTTTTCCTCAGGTGTTGCTACGTCTCTTGTAGTTGTTCGATGAAACGATCCAGGTTGAGCCTGAAGATTCTTCAACATCTTCTTGCCTGTTGAAGTGATGGGATGAAGGTGGCTCCTTGTAGCTGGCATTGACTCGGTCTTCTGTTGTCTTCTTAATCATGACGATCCCGTTTTGTCTTCTAAGGCGTCGGCGGTTCCAGGTGGCCATCCTTTATGCAATGACATTAACAAGGCATAATAGAGGCCCAATCCATCGAACACATTGTTGACAATATCATCACCGAGAGCGGGGGATGAAGAGAACCGTTTTCCTGCTCACTATAGTGAGGCGGACCAAATGGCGAGGTTCTCATCCACCGGTGGTCGCCGATACAACAACGGTAGTGACAGGGTTACCCTATCAGCGATGTATATCATGTTCTTGCATATCCTATGCCCTGATCGTCGTAGGCTAAGGTTGCATCATCTTGGGGCAGTGTCAAGGGTGTCACCATCTTCTGGGTCTTCATGTCCTCATTCTTCAAAGGCGTATATTCTGTTGGCATCGTCTTGTTGTGGTGTCGCAATCTTGGGTTCAGAAGAGGTGGGTGAGTATTTGGCAAGGTGTACTCCTTCTAGGCTATCCACGAGGATTACAAGGAATCCAGTGGTCAGGGGCATAAGGGTTCTAGCGACCAAAGGTTTTGAAGGGGAAGAGATCAATAAGGAAAGTATACCTTAGTTTTCGAAAACTGAGAAGGGAAGAGAAGTATAGATAGTTTTGAAAACTAGTAGTAGTTTTGGAAATAGTTTTGCCCTAACTAACGACCATGCTAACTAAGGCTTCCTACAGTCAGGATGGCTCTGATACCAGCTCTGTGGGGACCCCGACTCATAAGTCGAGATCACCGAATGCACGTGTACAGTGATCCCAGAGATCAATGCTCACTGAACACACAGAAGCTGAATAACAAGAGTCTTACATCCATACATACCGTATTACACAAGTAGGACCATTATGGTCAAGTCTTGAGTATAACATTGCAGCGGAAATCTTCGTCGATAACTTGGACCCATGCCATCTGCCTTAACCCTACAGGCATTCTGACTGGGAAGCGTCTTAGCTCGCATGTTCGCCACCAAAGTATTCTTCTTCATATCATGTCTTTTCATGCCTGGCCAATAAAATAACCAGTGGCAAGCCAATGAGTACTTTGAATGTACTCGCAAGCAACCCAAGGGTGATACAGAATAATTATGCAAGGCACTACTGCTAATTTGGCATTTTTGCGGAAAGCTAGTTTTTCTCATGCAAGTATGATCAACATTTATCAAGGATATGAATGCGTCTGCAACAAGTATCAGGAGGTTACAGACACCATCATCGGGATAGACTTGTGAACAACTCATACTCAAGCTCATCGTGACTTCCTCACGAATCACGTCAACAGATTTACCAAACCGTGTTGTTTGTCAGAAACATATGGACGTAGTCTAAGCAGCACCACCCAACTGTCCTTGACCGTGGACACGGCTATTCGAATAGTTCTACACTCTACAGAGGTTGCACACTTTACCCACAAGATCCGGGGAACTTCCATGTCATCCACGACCCGCGGTACCTCAAGTACCCGGGGTAAGCACCCGATCACTATCTTTCCCTAGACGACACTAACAAGGAGTCCACTCGTTGTTCCGTATCCTCACGATGTACATCATGCGAGACTCACTCGAGATCGTAACATCCAAGAGGGGACACAACGGTGTATCCGGTGCCCTGTGAAAACAGTCATGGCCGCCCTACCTGGCACGACCCCGTCCCGAGAGAGTGCACCAACAACTCTCCCGTCACTAGTAATGCGGGCTCCAAGCTAGTATCGGCCTAGGTAATCAATAATGCCCTTTCCCATATAAGGGTAGAGTGGTCGCACATGTTTGGTTGGGACGGTCGACAAATCTTAAATCTAATCCATCTCTGTAAACAACACTTTTATCAAGCCTCGGTACACTACTTCTCCACCAAGTAGTGACCTAGTTCATCATCATCTCTCAGGGGCATTTGTGGCACCCACTGGGGTTGTTTGCAAGTATGTTAAACCACACTTGTTTCTTTCCATGCATAACCCTGACCCACTTTGCGTAGCCATCTGCTATAGCATATTTCTACAACCCACCAACACAACTCTAAGCAAGGGTAGAGTCATGAACAATGCAGTATCAACGGAGTATGCAACGGAGGCAAGCCTAGCAAGGTTGCCATTCAAGATATATATCATGCACTTGATGAAACAACTAAAATGCTATTATGATGAAAAATGGTTCATCATGGTCAAAGGGTTGCTTGCCTGGTTCATCTGAGTCTTCAAGTCATCTGGTCCTTCTCCAAGTACTCCTTCTACTTCGTCAACTAACATCGGAAACAATCATAATAAGCAACACAGCAAGGCAAAAAATAAAAGTGCTCTAAAAATATGAAGTTGACTTTTATTGGATACCCCTGGTCATATGGGGAATGACCAAAGTGGTTTCATTGGAAGTGGATCAATGGGTATTTCTAAACATTTCGATATGATGGAATTGCAAGAAGTGTACAGAAACATATTTTTGAAAAATGAGCAAAGGCACCCATTTAACAAAGGATGATTTTAGAAGCATCTAGGAATTGGTTTCACTGGATTTGGAGTTGAAATGACTTTCCTATGAATTTGCAAAGTTGATAAATATGAAGAAATAGACCATTATTTGAGGTGGTACAGAAAGTATTAGTACAAATGTTCAAAAACTAAGTTTTGAACTTATAGACATCTAGGATTTTGAATCATGGAATTTGGATCAAAAATGGGCTCTCTGTGATTTTCCAAAGTTTATCAAAGAAATGGAAAAAATGGGATTTGATAAATGTTTGTGAAGAAAATTTTTATGGAAAAATGTGCAAACCGCACCATGTGATAGATCAGGAATTTATGAACTTATAGAAATTAGAATCATCAAATTTGGAGTTAATTTGAATTGTCTATGGATTTTTGAAGTTGACTGGAAAAAGGAAAAAGGAAAAGGCTATACCACTTATTCCGCGCGCTGGGCGAAGGATAGCTGACGGGCCGGCCGGGTGGCTCAGCTGCGCGGGGCGCCCAGGCAACATCGATGGCGCACTTTGGGAATGCGCCAACGGTGTGGGGGAGGCGGTAAGCAGTAGTACCCGCCTCCTCTTAAATGACGTGGCAGCTGACGGGTCGCTGACGCGCGGGGCCCGCCTGCAGGTCGCCCCTGGTCGTCTCCTACCGCGCGACGCGGGCAGAGGAGGGCGTGGCCGCGCACGGCCGGTGCTCGCCCCGGCGGCTCAGGCCATCCCCGGTGGCGTTCCGGCCACCGGAGTGATCAGGGCGGAGGGGCGCACCCGCTGGTCTGCTCCTCTTGCGCCGGGAAACGCCATACCCGCGACGGTTTGGGTGACCGCGGAGGAGGTCGCCGGCCAGCGTCGGCCTCGAGCACACGGCGTACGGGGGAGAGAATGGCGGCGGTAGAGGCCCTAGCGGTGTATTGAGGGAGTTCTGGAGTGGGTAGGGGGAAGAGAGAGAGGCCGAGGAGCTCGTCTTTGCCCGAATCGAGGTGGAGGCCAGCGGCGGCACTCCGGCCATGGTGGGTGCTGGAGGGCACGAGAGGGAGAAGGAGGATGTTTGGGAGGTGCACGGGAGAGAGGGGGATCCAACCGAGGCGAGAGAGAGCTCGGGGGGGAGGCTCTATATAGGGGGGGCACCGGTGCACCATGGGCGCGGTCCAGGCCGCGCCCGGGTGAGCTCAAGGAAGGAGACAGAGGACAGGGGAGGAGGGGCCCGATAGCATTGCGTGTCGTGGACGTCGAGGTGACCTCGGGGGACACGGGGGGGAGGCCCTAGGTGGCCGGAGGCGGTTGGAAGGGGGCGGCTACAGTGCGGGAGCGCACTGTAGCGCGCTCCAGAGCGTGCAAATGGCCGGCATGCCATTTTTTTGGCAATGTGGGCGCGGCCACTGATGTCTGGTAGTGCTTGGGGGTAGTAAAGAAGTGTGGAGAGGTATTGGATGCCCTGGAGAGCCAGTAGGAGAGGAGAGAGGTTGATGGAGAGAGAGAAAGAGGCTGTCCAGAGAGAGAAAGTGAGGGTTTCACCTCCAAATAATTGAGCTGAAATGCAGCCATTGTTACTGGAGGTAGAGGAGGTCTAGGAGGGGCTGTGGTAAAAAGATAGGGTCATGGAGATTAGTGGAAGTGGTCAAAAAGGTGGTTTTGGAAATTTTGCAGAAGGTGTTTGATGTAGGTTTGGGCAAGTAGATGATCTCCATTTGCCATGAGACTCCACAGGGTGAAATGACACTTATAATTAGGGTGTTCCACCAAATTCGAGCTCATTTGGGAAAGTTGCCAATGTAACTTTGGTAAACCCTAGAATTTAGCAGAAATGGCTTTACCAAGATTTAGTCATGAAAATCAATTCTCCTTGATGCACCACTTGGTGTAGTGGCCTAATTTGGCCATGTAAACATGCCCACAAAAGTTGGGGTCAAGGAGAGAAAGTTGGCAGTACAAACTTGTTCAAATTTGATTCTGGTCAGAGAGGGTTTTGGGGTACTTTGATCAAGATAAAATTCTCTCCAACTTGTGCCATTTGGTCTATATGCATTATTACACCATTTGAGCATGTGCACCAAGTTTGAGAGCATTTGGACATGTTTGACAGTGCAAAAATGTTCAAACTTGAAAAAGGACAGAAGTGGTTTTGAGAGGGTTTCATGGGGTTATACTACTCTCCATGACATGGTACTTGGCAAGATCATCCAAAATGTCATATGTGACATGTTAGAATTTTCTTGGATTTTTATGAAAATATTTTCTGTAGAAATATTTCAAATCCTTGAAATGAGCAGAAATGGGTTTGGGAGGTTTTGTCCAATATTTTGATCATGACCATGTGTTGAAACTCATATATATGGAAAATATATGTCCATTGAGTCTCCCTAATTTTTCTCAAATATTTTTAAAGCTTTAAAATAATTTTATTTAAGACCATTTCTGGCCTTAAGAAAAAGCCTTTAAATAAAATAGGAAAATAACTTTTAAAATTATTTTTTTGTGGTTTCTGGATAACCTATATCTAATAGGAGTCAAAAATATTTTTGGAAAGATTTTTACTGCCCTTAGTTAAGTACTTGCAGTGCAATCCTCAATCAAGGGGTTTTTGGAAAAACTAATTTTTGAAAATACTATTTGGCCAAATTATTTTTGTAAGAAAATACTATATTGCACTATACACATAGCATGATCATTGGGAAGAGGTTTTGGATCAAGGAGAAGGAGTATAAGAGTTGGAGGCTTTATTTGATTTTTGGAGCACTTGCAAACAACACACAAAAATCAAATCAAGCAAAATCCAAAACACTCAAAAGTTTTTGTCAAACCACATTTTATCATGTTTTATTAGCTTAAGTGTTGTGGCATGAAAATCAGGGTGTGACACATACGTGGGTTGCATGCTGGATTCCGAGGTGGCTTGGAATATCTTCGCGTGTGCATCCTCGATCTTGGTGTGGATGGCCTCGACCCGGGCCAGGGCGACATCGGCGGCACGGATGGTAGCTCGAGTGCTCTCGGCGTTTGCAGCCGCGTCGCAGTAGCAGCTGCAACCATCTCGGCTGCTGCAGCTGCCCTGTTGGCTGCCGTAGACGCCCTCTCGGTAGATGTGGCAGTGCTCAATGTGGATGTGGCGGCACTCTCGGCGTAGGCGGCCGCACTCTCGGCGTAGGCGGCCGCACTCGGGGAGGACACGACCATCGTATGGGCCTTCATGAAGCGTTTTCATGGCGTCATCTTTGCAAGAAGGGGTTGCGGGAATGGGGATCGGGATTCGCGGATTCGGGGGTTGCCGACACTGGAGCAGATGAGCCGGCGAAGCTTAAGGAGGAAGACTTAAATAGATCCAGATATTTTCATCACAAACGGTTCCTAAAAAAATTGTGTGTGATGTTGTGGATATTTTTTATTAGCTGCGAAAGATGAATTTGGAGTGGCAACGAATGGTGTTTTAAATGTACGAGAAAAATTTGTAGTACTAATACAACTGCCATGTCAATTTTTGGAAAATTTCAGGGGTCATTTGACCTTTTAAGACACTAGTAAGTTTGCACGTGCAATGCACGTCTCAGCTGACATATATAATCATATATACGATAACCTAACCCATCCCCCACCCAAAAAAAGGTATAGGATAACCTTCTTGAAATTTTGAATTTCACACAAAATGTATAGTACTTAATTCTTGTCTCATACATAATTCAGAATATCATTCTTCATGAATCAATATTCCTCTTGAATCAAATATCACACATATTTTATGTACAGATCAAGAAACCGAGTTATTCCATGTATAAGCTTTCTCATCTTAGGAATTAATCATACAAAAAAATCTTAAGCTTTACTCCACTACTCTAACTTTATATACCTGAACATTCCAAACAGAAATCAACCATTGTGCAAATACAAAAGGTAAGAGCCTAGACAAAAATTACCATGTTCCAAGTTGCGTCTTCTCACCCCCCTCGCGTCGCCTCCCTTGGGCGACACCAGGGGACCCCAACCCTAGTGCCGCCAGGTACCTCCCATCTTCCCTCCTGCCGCCGCTGCCGCCGGTCTAGTCTGTGGTGGCGGCGGGCCCGACGCCAAACGGTGCACATACTTATGAACATACATGGTAGTCCATAACCATGTTGATATCAGGTCCATCACCCAATTCTCTTCTATTGAAGCAAGGTTACTTGAAAATTGCAATGCAATATGTAGTTCAACGTGAATAGTTGGATGACCTCGCATGACCTGACTCAAAGCAGAAAGTGGTAAAAAAGAATCAGAGGTTCATATGAAAGTACTAAGACAACAATAGCACCCCAAAGATGGAAAAGCAATCACCATGTTGTAGATATGAATATTTGATGCATACTTGTATATACACCATGTTGTCTTGTCTTCTTGCGCAATGCATGTCTTATCTTCATGAATCAATATTCCTCTTGAATTAAATATCATACATATTTTATGTACAGATCAAGAAACCGAGTTATTCCATGTATAAGCTTTCTCATCTCAGGAATTATTCATACAAAAAAATCTTAAGCTTTACTCCACTACTCTAACTTTATGTACCTGAACATTCCAAATGGAAATCAACCATTGTGCAAATACAAAAGGTAAGAGCCTAAACAGAAATTACCATGTTCCAAGTTGCGTCTCCTCACCCTCTCGCGTCGCCTCTCAAGGGCGACGCCGAGGGACCCTAATCCTAGTGTCTCTCCCGTCTCCCCTCCTGCCGCCGCTGCTGCCGGCCTAGTCCCCGGTGGTGGTGGGCCCGACCCCGAAGGGTGTACATATTTATGAACATACATGGTAGTCCATAACCATGTTGATATCACGTCCATCACCCAATTCTCTTATGTTGAAGCAAGGTTACTTGCAAATTTCAATGCAAGACTCATTATTGTTGGTATTGGTAGAGTCACATAATTTGGTATTATCTTGAGCCATCGTGACAAACAAGCAATCCAACACACAAGCGAACAAAAAGCAAGCGAAAAAGAGGCGAACAAGACAGAGAGGGCGAATAAAACGGCAAGGGTGAAGTGGGGGAGAGGAAAACGAGAGGAAATGGCAAATAATGTAATGCGGGAGATAAGGGTTTGTGATGGGTACTTGGTATGTTGACTTTTGTGTAGACCTCCCTGGCAACGGCGCCAGAAATCCTTCTTGCTACCTCTTGAGCACTGCGTTGGTTTCCCTTGAAGAGGACAGGGTGATGCAGCAAAGTAGCGTAAGTATTTCCCTCAGTTTTTGAGAACCAAGGTATCAATCCAGTAGGAGGCTACGCGCGAGTCCCTCGCACCTACACAAAACAAATAAATCCTCGCAACCAACGCGATAAGGGGTTGTCAATCCCTTCACGATCACTTACAAGAGTGAGATCTGATAGCTACGATAGGATAATATTTTTGTTATTTTTGTGATAAAGATGCAAAGTAAAATAAAAGCAAAGTAAAAAAGCAACGGAAATAACTAAGTGTTGGAAGATTGATATGAAGAAGATAGACCCAGGGGCCATAGGTTTCACTAGTGGCTTCTCTCAAGAGCATAAGTATTTCATGGTGGGTGAACAAATTACTGTTGAGCAATTGACAGAATTGAGCATAGTTATGAGAATATCTAGGTATGATCATGTATATAGGCATCACGTCCAAGACAAGTAGATCGACTCCTGCCTGCATCTACTACTATTACGCCACTCATCGACCGCTATCCAGCATGCATCTAGAGTATTAAGTTCATAAAAACAGAGTAACGCCTTAAGCAAGATGACATGATGTAGAGGGATAAATTCATGCAATATGATAAAAACCCCATCTTGTTATCCTCGATGGCAACAATACAATACGTGCCTTGCTGCCCCTACTTTCACTGGGAAAGGACACCACAAGATTGAACCCAAAGCTAAGCACTTCTCCCATTGCAAGAAAGATCAATCTAGTAGGCCAAACCAAACTGATAATTCGAAGATACTTGCAAAGATAACCAATTATACATAAAAGAATTCAGAGAAGATTCAAATATTGTTCATAGATAAACTTGATCATAAACCCACAATTCATCGGTCTCAACAAACACACCGCAAAACAAAATTACATCGAATAGATCTCCACAAGAGAGGGGGAGAACATTGTATTGAGATCCAAAAAGAGAGAAGAAGCCATCTAGCTAATAACTATGGACCCGAAGGTCTGAGGTAAACTACTCACACTTCATCGAAGGGGCTATGGTGTTGATGTAGAAGCCCTTCGTGATCGATGCCCCTTCCGGCGGAGCTCCGGAACAGGCCCCAAGATGGGATCTCGTGGGTATAGAAGGTTGCGGTGGTGGAATTAGGTTTTTGGCTCTGTATCTGATCGTTTGGGGGTACATAGGTACATATATGAGGAAGAAGTACGTCGGTGGAGCAACAGGGGGCTCACAAGGGTGGAGGGCGCACCCCTACCTCGTCGCTTCCTCTTTTGTTTCTTGACGTAGGGTCCAAGTCTCCTGGATCTTGGTCGTTCCAAAAATCACGTTCCCGAAGGTTTTCATTCCATTTGGACTCCGTTTGATATTCTTTTTCTGCGAAACTCTGAAATAGGCAAAAAACAACAATTCTGGGTTGGGCCTCCGGTTAATATATTAGTGCCAAAAATAATATAAAAGTGAATAATAAAGCCCAATAATGTCCAAAACAGTAGATAATATAGCATGGAGCAATAAAAAATTATAGATACGTTGGAGACGTATCACCTACAAGATGGAGGAGAATAGCTCAGCCAGTGAGATGTGCTCAGAATGTATGAGTACTACTATCGCTTGAATCAAGTGGGAGTTAATCTTCCAGATAAGATAGTGATTGACGGAATTCTCTAGTCACTATCACCAAGTTAGTAGAACTTCGTGATGAACTATAATATGCAAGGGATGACGAAAACGATTCCCAAGCTCTTCACGATACTGAAATCAGCAAAGGTAGAAATCAAGAAGAAGCATCAAGTGTTGATGGTCGACAAGACCACTAGTTTCAAGTAAAAGGGCAAGGGAAAGAAAGGGAACTTCAAGAAGAATGGCAAGCAAGTTGCCACTCCCATGAAGAAGCCCAAAGCTAGACCTAAGCCTAAAACTGAGTGCTTCTACTGCAAAGGAAATGGTCACTAGAAGCATAACTACCCCAAATACTTGGCGGATAAGAAGGACGACAAAGTGAACAAAAGTATATTTAATATACATGTTATTGATGTGTACTTTACTATAACCCCAGGGCATCTGATACCGGTTAAGTTTCTTAGATTAGTAAACTCGAAAACAGGAGTTGCAAGATAAACAAAGACTAGTTAAGGACGAGGTGAAGATGTGTATTGGAAATGATTCCAAGGTTGATAAGATCACCATCGCATACTCCTTTTACCTTCGGGGTTAGTGTTGAATGATACGGCTCCGTCGTATCTACTTTTCTAAACACTTTTGCCCTTGTTTTGGACTCTAACTTGTATGATTTGAATGGAACTAACCCGGACTGACGCTGTTTTCAGCAGAATTGCCATGATGTTGCTTTATGTGCAGAAAACAAAAGTTCTCGGAATGACCTGAAACTCCACGGGATGTCTTATAAAAAATAATAAAAAATCCTCGCCAAAGATGAAGACCAGGGGGCCCACACCCTGTCCACGGGGGTGGGGGCGCCCCCTATGGCGCGCCCCCTACCTTGTGGGCCCCCTAGACACCTTCCGACGCTAACTCCAACTCTATATATTGGCTTTCTGGGAGAAAAAAATCAGAGAGAAGAAATCATCGCGTTTTACAATACGGAGCCGCCGCCAAGCCCTAAAACCTCTCGGGAGGGCTGATCTGGAGTCCGTTCGGGGCTCCGGAGAGGGGGATTCGTCGTCGTCGTCATGATCAACCATCCTCCATCACTAATTTCATGATGCTCACCGCCGTGCATGAGTAATTCCATCGTAGGCTTGCTGGACGGTGATGGGTTGGATGAGATTTATCATGTAATCGAGTTAGTTTTGTTAGGGTTTGATCCCTAGTATCCATTATGTTCTGAGATTGATGTTGCTATGACTTTGCTATGCTTAATGCTTGTCACTAGGGCCTGAGTGCCATGATTTCAGATCTGAACCTATTATGTTTTCATGAATATATGTGAGTTCTTGATCCTATCTTGCAAGTCTATAGTCACCTATTATGTGTTATGATCCGACAACCCCGAAGTGACAATAATCGGGATACTTCTCGGTGATGACCATAGTTTGAGGAATTCATGTATTCACTATGTGCTAATGCTTTATTCAGGTTCTCTGTTAAAAGGAGGCCCTAATATCCCTTAGTTCCCAATAGGACCCCGCTGCCACGGGAGGGTAGGACAAAAGATGTCATGCAAGTTCTTTTCCATAAGCACGTATGACCATATTCGGAATACATGCCTATGTTATGACTGTTACATGATGAACCACATTTGGCATAATTATCCATTACTGATCCGATGCCTACGAGCTTTCCATATACTGGTTCTCGCTTATTTACTTTCTCGTTGCTACTATTACAATCACTACAAAACATCAAAAACATTACTTTTGCTGCCGTTACCACCACTATCATATTACTTTGCTACTAAACACTTTGCTGCAGATACTAAGTTTCCAGGTGTGGTTGAATTGACAACTCAGCTGCTAATACTTGAGAATATTCTTTGGCTCCCCTTGTGCCGAATCAATAAATTTTGGTTGAATACTCTACCCTCGAAAGCTGTTGCGATCCCCTATACTTGTGGGTCATCAAGACTAATTTCTGGCGCCGTTGCCGGGGAGCCTAGCTCTATTCTTTGAGTCACTTGGGATTTATATCTGCTGGAGACTATGAAGAACTTGAAAGACGCTAAGACAACAATTTATCCCTCAACTACGAGGGGAGGTAAGGAACTGCCATCTAGCCTTGCACTTGATTCACCTTCTGTTATGAGTAAGCTTGCGACACCTAAACCTGCTTCTGCTATTCGTTCTGATATGTCGCACGATATTGATGATGCCACTTCTGCTATACATGATACTTATGATGAAAATACTTCTATGCCTGATACTAATGTGCCCCTTAGTGAATTTCTTGATGAACAAATTGCTAGGGCTAGAGAAAATAATTTATTGAATGTGATTATAATGATGAAAGTGATGATGAAGATATGCCTGTTATTCCTGAGGGTTATTGTTGGGGATATAACTATTTGTGTAAGCCACCCAGGAGGGGCCGGGTTAAGTAAAGAGAGGTTCATCAGAAGCCCAAGACCAAGCATGAAGAGGATGGTACAATAAAGGGTCTAAAGGCCCACAGGCGACTTAAGGCCCATAGTGATGAACCGCTATAATGGCATGACTCGTAACATAAGGTAGAAGTAAATAGTCACCGAGCCGGACACTGTTTATGAGCCGGCCGGGACTCTGTAGGCCGCAGGGCGTCAACCCGTGTATATAAGGGGACGACCCGCCGACGGCTTAGGACAAGAAACAACCCATCGAGAGCCGGGCATAGCGTATCTCGCTCCCTGGTCATCGAAACATCAAGCAATACCAACCCAACTAGACGTAGGCCTTACCTTCACCGTAAGGGGCCGACTTCAGGGGCAAAGGTATGCTTACGAGTTGGAGGGATCAGGCTGACATCATCATAATGAGGTGTTGGAATCCTCCGGTTCTCCCTGTCATAACCCGGCTGGTACTTGGTAAGATCAGTGTCGTTCCCAATGAGAGTAGCCACAGGGCGTATGTCTTTTACATAGGCGGTGAAGTCCGCCTCATCAATAAGGCTCCATCCTCCTTCAGACTCGGGTATCCAAGACTGAGGTCGGCTGGGTCTAGCTCTGGAATCCACGCCTTGGCCCGGCTCAAGGCAGCTATAGCTCCGGCTCTTGCAGATGCCCGTCTTAGCTCTTGGACCCGTTGTGGCAGCACAACAAGCCGTTTTAGCACATCTTGCAGGATATGGGGGACATCATTTGATAAAGCCACAACGGCCAAAGCACGTTGTGACCCGGTGTACAATTGCTCCACCAGAGTGTAGATTGCTTTCAATTTGACCACATTGTTCTGCTTAAGGTTTGTGCTCCTGGGCCTGTGTTATTAAACAACGGATGAGCCGGAGGCAATAGTTAACATATTCATCAAAGGAAGGATTGCAATATTTGATGTTCATATAAAGTAACTTACCGAAGATTGCTGAGACCATTCGAGATATCTGGTACTTTAAGCCGGACAGCTTGGTGTTTACTTCTGCAAGTGATGCTTCGGCTGTCTCAGCCCGGGTCACCAATGAGGCCTTTTCATCAGCCCAGATTTTCTTCTCCGCCTCAAAATTCTTCTTCAACTTCTCTTGTTCAAAGATGCTGAATTCAAACTTGGAGTTGGCCTTTTGAATCTCATTTTCCTGGGCTGCCAGGCGGCTCTTCAGGTCAGCAATCTCCGACTCAAATTGACTTATGCTGGCCTGCATTGGTACTGGGTCATGGTTAGGATCATGATAAAGTAAGGTTAAGTCCCAAGCACTTTGCAAGCAAAGATACTTGACACTTGGGGGCTAATGTATGCTGAAGAGCTCTACATTATTACGTCGGCTTACGCAGAATAAAGTCCCAAGCACTTTGCAGGAAAAAGTACGTGGCACTTGGGGGCTATTGTGTATCGCAAGTTTAACATTTCTTGCTACAACCGGGTTTATTGTCTTCTTTCTAAGTCGGACAAATGGTGTTAGACAATTTTGTAAGTCTACAGCATATTTACTTATAAGCAATAGACTTGGGGGCTGGTACAGTAAGTATGATTAAGGAAAGGTAGCATAAGTCATACCTCAGATTTTTGTTGTATTTGCTTCACCATGTCAATTTCCAGGTCACGGCTGCTATGCACTTGGTTGATATAGCCCGAGACGATTTCTCCAACACTCAAATGAGTATAGTCAGCAATATCCATCTTGGCCTTTCGGCGTTCTAACAACTCCTCCTTAGCAGAACACTTAGCAAGTACGGTGGGCCCTACCGGTTCAACAAACTGAGCCTTGAGTATTTCCACTTCTGGATCAGTCGTCTTGGCCGGGCTAGGTGCTTCCGGGTTATCAGAACCATCAAGAGTATCTTCAGCAGGCAGGTCAGAAGTCGGTGCTGGAATGTCATGAGCCGGCTCAGGCGATGGCTGATGTGTGGAAGAGTAGGGGGCAGCCGTACCCAGTTCCGGCTCAGTTACTATAGGATCTTGAGCCGGCTTATCCTTCTTGGTTTTTTTCCTGGGCTTCACTTGCACACTGTGGACAAGGCAGAAGAGTGAGTACAAAAACATGAGTAAGATAAAGCATAAAATAAACAAATCGACATTACCCAGGGGTAGTCTTGAAAGCCGGCATGTTTGACTGCATAGACTCGCCGGAGGAAGGAGAGGTATCCTGATAATGGAGTCAGATGAATTGAGAGGTTGACGAATTAAACCCGCCAAAGGTGAAGCCGAGCATAAGTTGGAGATAACCTCGTTCCGATGCTTCCTGGTCACGTCAGGTAAGCCGGAGGAGAGCTCCGCGTCCTTGCTGTTCCGGGTTTGCCTTCGGCTTTCAATTTGCTGCCGCTTCAAAAGAAAGTCAGGCTCTTGGTAAGCCAAAGGATGTGAAAATCTTACTTTCCGGGTTATTCTTCGAATTTTTTGACGCGGCAGAGGCTTGGAGTCGGAGGAGATTATAGTTACCTCTTCTTCGACGGGTTAGCTGTATCTCGTGTCTTCCTGAAAGAAGAGTAATGTTAGTGAGATGATGATAAAAGAGTCAGGGAAGTTGAAAAGTTGCCTCTTCTTCATTATCATCAGAGTCATCAAGTTGGAACATCTGTGAGGCGCTTGGCTTCCTTTTCTTTGAAGTGGTAGGCTTGGCGGCTTTCCTTTCGGTTCTCTTAGCCGCCCTGGCTTGTTTGTCCGCCTCATGGTCATACTGGACCTTCCAGAAACCGTCATTTGCCTGTGAGAAATTATAAAAGGTTATGAGTAAAAGCAAAGTATACATAGTAAAGAGTAATCATTGAGGCTGATGACTTACTGCAGGGGCCGGGTTCTTCTTGTAGAAGGGCAGTAAGCCGAAGGCGTTACTGGTCACTGTGCCCTCTTTCAACAAGGAATGAGTTGTAGTTGAAGGAAATATGCCCTAGAGGCAATAATAAAGTTATTATTTATTTCCTCATATATCATGATAAATGTTTATTATTCATGCTAGAATTGTATTAGCCGGAAACATAATACATGTGTGAATATATAAACAAACAGAAGTCACTAGTATGCCTCTACTTGACTAGCTCGTTAATCAAAGATGGTTATGTTTCCTAACCATGAACAAAGAGTTGTTATTTGATTGACGAGGTCACATCATTAGTTGAATGATCTGATTGACATGACCCATTCCATTAGCTTAGCACCCGATCGTTTAGTATGTTGCTATTGCTTTCTTCATGACTTATACATGTTCCTATGACTATGAGATTATGCAACTCCCATTTATCGGAGGAACACTTTGTGTGCTACCAAACGTCACAACGTTACTAGGTGATTATAAAGGTGCTCTACAGGTGTCTCCAAAGGTACTTGTTGGGTTGGCGTATTTCGAGATTAGGATTTGTCACTCCGATAGTCGGAGAGGTATCTCTGGGCCCTCTCGGTAATGCACATCACATAAGCCTTGCAAGCATTACAACTAATATGTTAGTTGTGAGATGATGTATTACGGAACGAGTAAAGAGACTTGACGGCAACGAGATTGAACTAGGTATTGGATACCGATGATCGAATCTCGGGCAAGTAACATACCGATGACAAAGGGAACAACGTATATTGTTATGCGGTCTGACCAATAAAGATCTTCGTAGAATATGTAGGAGCCAATATGGGCATCCAGGTCCCGCTATTGGTTATTGACCGGAGACGTGTCTCGGCCATGTCTACATTGTTCTCGAACCGTAGGGTCCGCACGCTTAAAGTTACGATGACAGTCATTATGAGTTTATGCATTTTGATGTACCAAAGTTAGTTTGGAGTCCCAGATGTGATCACGGACATGACGAGGAGTCTCGAAATGGTCGAGACATAAAGATCGATATATTGGAAGCCTATATTTGGACATCGGAATGGTTCCGAGTGAAATCGGCATTTTACTGGAGTACCGGGGGGTTACCGGAACCCCCCGGGGGTTAATGGGCCCATATGGGCCTTAAGGGAAAAGAGGAGGGGTGGCCAGGGCAGGCCGCGCGCCCCCTCCACCCTAGTCCGAATAGGACAAGGAAGTGGGGGGGGGGGGGCGCCCCCCTTTTTCCTTTCCCCCTCTCTCCTTCCTTCTCCTACAAGGCAAGGGAGAGGAGTCCTACTCCTGGTGGGAGTAGGACTCCTCCTGGCGCACCCCTTGGGGGCCGGCCGCGCCTCGCCTCCCCTCCTTTATATACGGGGGCAGGGGGCACCCTAGAACACACAAGTTGATCTTCATGATCGTTCCTTAGCCGTGTGCGGTGCGCCCCTCCACCATATTCCACCTCGGTCATATCGTTGCAGTGCTTAGGCGAAGCCCTGCGTCGGTAGAACATCATCATCGTCATCACGCCGTCGTGCTGACGGAACTCATCCCCAAAGCTTTGCTGGATCGGAGCCCAGGGAGCGTCATCGAGCTGAACGTGTGCTAAGAACTCGGAGGTGCCGGAGTAACGGTGCTTGGATCGGTCGGATCGGGAAGACGTACGACTACTTCCTCTACGTTGCGCCAACGCTTCCGCTTCGGTCTACGAGGGTACGTAGAAAACACTCTCCCCTCTCGTTGCTATGCATCACCATGATCTTGCGTGTGCGTAGGATTTTTTTTGAAATTACTACGTTCCCCAACAGTGGCATCCGAGCCTAGGTTTTTATGGTATGATGTTATATGCACGAGTAGAACACAAGTGAGTTGTGGACGATATAAGTCATACTGCCTACCAGCATGTCATACTTTGGTTCGGCGGTATTGTTGGATGAAGCGGCCCGGACCGACATTACGCGTACGCTTACGCGAGACTGGTTCTACCGACGTGCTTTGCTCACAGGTGGCTGGCGGGTGTCAGTTTCTCCAACTTTAGTTGAACCGAGTATGGCTACGCCCAGTCCTTGCGAAGGTTAAAACGGAGTCTATTTGACAAACTATCATTGTGGTTTTGATGCGTAGGTGAGATTGGTTTTTGCTTAAGCCCGTAGCAGCCACGTAAAACTTGCAATAAACAAAGTAGAGGACGTCTAACTTGTTTTTGCAGGGCATGTTGTGATGTGATATGGTCAAGACATGATGCTAAATTTTATTGTATGAGATGATCATGTTTTGTAACCGAGTTATCGGTAACTGGCAGGAGCCATATGGTTGTCGCTTTATTGTATGCAATGCAATCGCCCTGTAATGCTTTACTTTATCACTAAGCGGTAGCGATAGTCGTAGAAGCATAAGATAGGCGAGACGACAACGATGCTACGATGGAGATCAAGGTGTCGTGCCGGTGACGATGGTGATCATGACGGTGCTTCGAAGATGGAGATCACAAGCACAAGATGATGATGGCCATATCATATCACTTATATTGATTGCATGTGATGTTTATCTTTTATGCATCTTATCTTGCTTTGATTGACGGTAGCATTTTAAGATGATCTCTCACTAATTATCAAGAAGTGTTCTCCCTGAGTATGCACCGTTGCGAAAGTTCTTCGTGCTGAGACACCACATGATGATCGGGTGTGATAGGCTCTACGTTCAAATACAACGGGTGCAAAACAGTTGCACACGCGGAATACTCAGGTTATCCTTGACGAGCCAAGCATATACAGATATGGCCTCGGAACACGGAGACCGAAAGGTCGAGCGTGAATCATATAGTAGATATGATCAACATAATGATGTTCACCATTGAAACTACTCCATCTCACGTGATGATCAGACATGGTTTAGTTGATGTGGATCACGTGATCACTTAGAAGATTAGAGGGATGTCTATCTAAGTGGGAGTTCTTAAGTAATATGATTAATTGAACTTAAATTTATCATGAACTTAGTCCCTGATAGTATCTTGCTTGTTTATGTTGATTGTAGATAGATGGCCCATGCTGTTGTTCCGTTGAATTTTAATGCGTTCCTTGAGAAAGCAAAGTTGAAAGATGATGGTAGCAATTACACGGACTGGGTCTGTAACTTGAGGATTATCCTCATTGTTGCACAGAAGAGTTACGTCCTGGAAGCACCGCTGGGTGCCAGGCCTGCTGCTGATGCAACTGACGACGTTAAGAACGTCTGGCAGAGCAAAGCTGATGACTACTCGATAGTTCAATGTGCTATGCTTTACGGCTTAGAACCGGGACTTCAACGATGTTTTGAACGTCATGGGGCATATGAGATGTTCCAAGAGTTGAAGTTAATATTCCAACAGAATGCCCGGATTGAGAGATATGAAGTCTCCAATAAGTTCTATAGCTGCAAGATGGAGGAGAATAGTTCTATTAGTGAGCATATACTCAAAATGTCTGGGTATTGTAATCACTTGATTCAACTGGGAGTTAATCTTCCGGATGATTGCGTCATTGACAGAATTCTCCAATCCCTTCCACCAAGCTACAAAGGCTTCGTGATGAACTATAATATGCAAGGGATGGATAAGACGATTCCCGAGCTCTTCGCAATGCTGAAAGCTGCGGAGGTAGAAATCAAGAAGGAGCATCAAGTGTTGATGGTCAACAAGACCACTAGTTTCAAGAAAAAGGGCAAAGGGAAAAAGAAGGGGAACTTCAAGAAGAACAGCAAGCAAGTTGCTGCTCAAGAGAAGAAACCCAAGTCTGGACCTAAGCCTGAAACTGAGTGCTTCTACTGCAAGCAGACTGGTCACTGGAAGCGGAACTGCCCCAAGTATTTGGCGGATAAGAAGGATGTCAAGGTGAACAAAGGTATATGTGATATACATATTATTGATGTGTACCTTACTAATACTCGCAGTAGTACCTGGGTATTTGATACTGGTTATGTTGCTAATATTTGCAACTCGAAACAGGGACTATGGATTAAGCGAAGATTGGCTAAGGACGAGGTGACGATGCGCGTGGGAAATGGTTTCAAAGTCGATGTGATCGCGGTCGGCACGCTACCTCTACATCTACCTTCGGGATTAGTTTTAGACCTAAATAATTGTTATTTGGTGCCAGCGTTGAGCATCAACATTATATCTGGATCTTGTTTAATGCGAGACGGTTATTCATTTAAATCCGAGAATAATGGTTGTTCTATTTATATGAGTAATAGCTTTTATGGTCATGCACCCTTAAGGAATGGTCTATTCTTATTGAATCTCGATAGTAGTGACACACATATTCATAATATTGAAGCCAAAAGATGCAGAGTTGATAATGATAGTGCAACTTATTTGTGGCACTGCCGTTTAGGTCATATCGGTGTAAAGCGCATGAAGAAACTCCATACTGATGGACTTTTGGAACCACGTGATTATGAATCACTTGGTACTTGCGAACCGTGCCTCATGGGCAAGATGACTAAAACACCGTTCTCCGGTACTATGGAGAGAGCAACAGATTTGTTGGAAATCATACATACAGATGTATGTGGTCCGATGAATATTGAAGCTCGTGGCGGATATCGTTATTTTCTCACCTTCACAGATGATTTAAGAAGATATGGGTATATGTACTTAATGAAACACAAGTCTGAAACATTTGAAAAGTTCAAAGAATTTCAGAGTGAAGCGGAAAATCATCGTAACAAGAAAATAAAGTTTCTACGATTTGATCATGGAGGAGAATATTTGAGTTACGAGTTTGGTCTACATTTGAAACAATGCGGAATAGTTTCGCAACTCACGCCACCTGGAACACCACAATGTAATGGTGTGTCCGAACGTCGTAATCGTACTTTACTTGATATGGTGCAACCTATGATGTCTCTTACAGATTTACCGCTATCATTTTGGGGTTATGCTTTAGAGACGACCGCATTCACGTTAAATAGAGCACCATCGAAATCCGTTGAGACGACGCCTTATGAACTATGGTTTGGCAAGAAACCAAAGTTGTCGTTTCTAAAAGTTTGGGGCTGCGACGCTTATGTCAAAAAGCTTCAACCTGATAAGCTCGAACCCAAATCGGAGAAATGTGTCTTCATAGGATATCCAAAGGAAACTATTGGATACACCTTCTATCACAAATCCGAAGGCAAGACTTTTGTTGCTAAATTCGGAAACTTTCTAGAGAAGGAGTTTCTCTCGAAAGAAGTGAGTGGGAGGAAAGTAGAACTTGATGAGGTAACTATACCTGCTCCCCTTTTGGGAAATAGCACATCACAAGAACCGGTTTCTGCGACGTCTAAACCAATTGGTGAGGAAGTTAATGATGATGATCATGCAACTTCAGATCAAGTTACTACAGAACCTCGTAGATCAACCAGAGTAAGATCCGCATCAGAGTGGTATGGCAATCCTATTCTGGAAATCATGCTACTAGATCATGGTGAACCTACGAACTATGAAGAAGCGATGGTGAGCCCAGATTCCGCAAAATGGCTTGAAACCATGAAATCTGAGATGGGATCCATGTATGAGAACAAAGTATGGACTTTGGTTGACTTGCCCGATGGTCGGCAAGCAATTGAGAATAAATGGATCTTCAAGAAGAAGACTGACGCTGACGGTAATGTTACTGTCTACAAAGCTCGACTTGTCGCAAAAGGTTTTCGACAAGTTCAAGGGATTGACTACGATGAGACCTTCTCACCCGTAGCGATGCTTAAGTCTGTCCGAATCATGTTAGCAATTGCCGCATTTTATGATTATGAAATTTGGCAGATGGATGTAAAAACTGCATTCCTGAATGGATTTCTGGAAGAAGAGTTGTATATGATGCAACCAGAAGGTTTTATCGATCCAAAGGGAGCTAACAAAGTGTGCAAGCTCCAGCGATCCATTTATGGACTGGTGCAAGCCTCTCGGAGTTGGAATAAACGCTTTGATAGTGTGATCAAAGCATTTGGGTTTGTACAGACTTTTGGAGAAGCATGTATTTACAAGAAAGTGAGTGGGAGCTCTGTAGCATTTCTGATATTATATGTCGATGACATATTACTAACCGGAAATGACATAGAATTTCTGGATAGCATAAAGGGATACTTGAATAAGAATTTTTCAATGAAAGACCTCGGTGAAGCTGCTTACATATTGGGCATCAAGATCTATAGAGATAGATCAAGACGCTTAATTGGACTTTCACAAAGCACATACCTTGACAAAGTTTTGAAGAAGTTCAAAATGGATCAAGCAAAGAAGGGATTCTTGCCTGTACTACAAGGTGTGAAGTTGAGTAAGACTCAATGCCCGACCACTGCAGAAGATAGAGAGAAAGTGAAAGATGTTCCCTATGCTTCAGCCATAGGCTCTATCATGTATGCAATGCTGTGTACCAGACCTGATGTGTGTCTTGCTATAAGTTTAGCAGGGAGGTACCAAAGTAATCCAGGAGTGGATCACTGGACAGCGGTCAAGAACATCCTGAAGTACCTGAAAAGAACTAAGGATATGTTTCTCATATATGGAGGTGGCAAAGAGCTCATCGTAAACGGTTACGTTGATGCTAGCTTTGACACTGATCCGGACGATTCTAAATCGCAAACCGGATACGTGTTTACATTAAACGGTGGAGCTGTCAGTTGGTGCAGTTCTAAACAAAGCGTCGTGGCGGGATCTACATGTGAAGCGGAGTACATAGCTGCTTCGGAAGCGGAAAATGAAGGAGTCTAGATGAAGGAGTTCATATCCGATCTAGGTGTCATACCTAGTGCATCGGGTCCAATGAAAATATTTTGTGACAATACTGGTGCAATTGCCTTGGCAAAGGAATCCAGATTTCACAAGAGAACTAAGCACATCAAGAGACGCTTCAATTCCATCCGGGATCTAGTCCAGGTGGGAGACATAGAGATTTGCAAGATACATACAGATCTGAATGTAGCAGACCCATTGACTAAGCCTCTTCCACGAGCAAAACATGATCAGCACCAAAACTCCATGGGTGTTAGAATCATTACTGTGTAATCTAGATTATTGACTCTAGTGCAAGTGGGAGACTGAAGGAAATATGCCCTAGAGGCAATAATAAAGTTATTATTTATTTCCTCATATATCATGATAAATGTTTATTATTCATGCTAGAATTGTATTAGCCGGAAACATAATACATGTGTGAATATATAAACAAACAGAAGTCACTAGTATGCCTCTACTTGACTAGCTCGTTAATCAAAGATGGTTATGTTTCCTAACCATGAACAAAGAGTTGTTATTTGATTGACGAGGTCACATCATTAGTTGAATGATCTGATTGACATGACCCATTCCATTAGCTTAGCACCCGATCGTTTAGTATGTTGCTATTGCTTTCTTCATGACTTATACATGTTCCTATGACTATGAGATTATGCAATTCCCGTTTATCGGAGGAACACTTTGTGTGCTACCAAACGTCACAACGTAACTAGGTGATTATAAAGGTGCTCTACAGGTGTCTCCAAAGGTACTTGTTGGGTTGGCGTATTTCGAGATTAGGATTTGTCACTCCGATAGTCGGAGAGGTATCTCTGGGCCCTCTCGGTAATGCACATCACATAAGCCTTGCAAGCATTACAACTAATATGTTAGTTGTGAGATGATGTATTACGGAACGAGTAAAGAGACTTGACGGCAACGAGATTGAACTAGGTATTGGATACCGATGATCGAATCTCGGGCAAGTAACATACCGATGACAAAGGGAACAACGTATATTGTTATGCGGTCTGACCAATAAAGATCTTCATAGAATATGTAGGAGCCAATATGGGCATCCAGGTCCCGCTATTGGTTATTGACCGGAGACGTGTCTCGGCCATGTCTACATTGTTCTCGAACCGTAGGGTCCGCACGCTTAAAGTTATGATGACAATTATTATGAGTTTATGCATTTTGATGTACCGAACTTAGTTCGGAGTCCCAGATGTGATCACGAACATGACGAGGAGTCTCGAAATGGTCGAGACATAAAGATCGATATATTGGAAGCCTATATTTGGACATCGGAATGCTTCCGAGTGAAATCGGCATTTTACTGGAGTACCGGGGGGTTACCGGAACCCCCCCGGGGGTTAATGGGCCCATATGGGACTTAAGGGAAAAGAGGAGGGGCGGCTAGGGCAGGCCGCACGGCCCCTCCCCCCTAGTCCGAATAGGACAAGGAAGGGGGGGCCGGCGCCCCCCTTTTTCCTTTCCCCCTCTCTCCTTCCTTCTCCTACAAGGCAAGGGAGAGGAGTCCTACTCCCGGTGGGAGTAGGACTCCTCCTGACGCACCCCTTGGGGGCCGGCCGCGCCCTCCCCTTCCCTCCTTTATATACGGGGGCAGGGGGCACCCTAGAACACACAAGTCGATCTTCGTGATTGTTCCTTAGCCGTGTGCGGTGCCCCCCTCCACCATATTCCACCTCGGTCATATCGTTGCAGTGCTTAGGCGAAGCCCTGCGTCGGTAGAACATCATCATCGTCATCACGCCGTCGTGCTGACGGAACTCATCCCCGAAGCTTTGCTGGATCGGAGCCCGGGGAGCGTCATCGAGCTGAACATGTGCTAAGAACTCGAAGGTGCCGGAGTAACGGTGCTTGGATCGGTCGGATCGGGAAGACGTACGACTACTTCCTCTACATTGCGTCAATGCTTCCGCTTCGGTCTACGAGGGTACGTAGACAACACTCTCCCCTCTCATTGCTATGCATCACCATTATCTTGTGTGTGCATAGGATTTTTTTTTTGAAATTACTACGTTCCCCAACAGTGGCATCCGAGCCTAGGTTTTTATGTTTTGATGTTATATGCACGAGTAGAACACAAGTGAGTTGTGGACGATATAAGTCATACTGCCTACCAGCATGTCATACTTTGGTTCGGCGGTATTGTTGGATGAAGCGGCCCGGACCGACATTACGCGTACGCTTACGCGAGACTGGTTCTACCGACGTGCTTTGCACACAGGTGGCTGGCGGGTGTCAGTTTCTCCAACTTTAGTTGAACCGAGTATGGCTACGCCCGGTCCTTGCGAAGGTTAAAACGGAGTCTATTTGACAAACTATCATTGTGGTTTTGATGCGTAGGTGAGATTGGTTCTTGCTTAAGCCCGTAGCAGCCACGTAAAACTTGCAATAAACAAAGTAGAGGACGTCTAACTTGTTTTTGCAGGGCATGTTGTGATGTGATATGGTCAAGACATGATGCTAAATTTTATTGTATGAGATGATCATGTTTTGTAACCGAGTTATCGGCAACTGGCAGGAGCCATATGGTTGTCGCTTTATTGTATGCAATGCAATCGCCCTGTAATGCTTTACTTTATCACTAAGCGGTAGCGATAGTCGTAGAAGCATAAGATAGGCGAGACGACAACGATGCTACGATGGAGATCAAGGTGTCGCACCGTTGACGATGGTGATCATGACGGTGCTTCGAAGATGGAGATCACAAGCACAAGATGCTGATGGCCATATCATATCACTTATATTGATTGCATGTGATGTTTATCTTTTATGCATCTTATCTTGCTTTGATTGACGGTAGCATTTTAAGATGATCTCTCACTAATTATCAACAAGTGTTCTCCCTGAGTATGCACCGTTGCGAAAGTTCTTCGTGCTGAGACACCACATGATGATCGGGTGTGATAGGCTCTACGTTCAAATACAACGGGTGCAAAACTGTTGCACACGCGGAATACTCAGGTTATACTTGACGAGCTAAGCATATACAGATATGGCCTCGGAACACGGAGACCGAAAGGTCGAGCGTGAATCATATAGTAGATATGATCAACATAATGATGTTCACCATTGAAACTACTCCATCTCACGTGATGATCGGACATGGTTTAGTTGATGTGGATCACGTGATCACTTAGAAGATTAGAGGGATGTCTATCTAAGTGGGAGTTCTTAAGTAATATGATTAATTGAACTTAAATTTATCATGAACTTAGTCCCTGATAGTATCTTGCTTGTTTATGTTGATTGTAGATAGATGGCCCGTGCTGTTGTTCCGTTCAATTTTAATGCGTTCCTTGAGAAAGCAAAGTTGAAAGATGATGGTAGCAATTACACGGACTGGGTCTGTAACTTGAGGATTATCCTCATTGCTGCACAGAAGAGTTACGTCTTGGAAGCACCACTGGGTGCGAGGCCTGCTGCTGATGCAACTGACGATGTTAAGAACGTCTGGCGGAGCAAAGCTGATGACTACTCGATAGTTCAATGTGCTATGCTTTACGGCTTAGAACCGGGACTTCAACGACGTTTTGAACGTCATGGGGCATATGAGATGTTCCAAGAGTTGAAGCTAATATTCCAACAGAATGCCCGGATTGAGAGATATGAAATCTCCAAGCAACCCAGACTCAGACCAGGTCGATGCCATCTAAGCTGTTCCCCAAAAGAGCTTTGATCTTCTTGATAGTGGGGGTGAGTGGCAGACGCTCAATGGCAGTCAACTTGTCTGGCAGCGGATGGTTAGATTCAAGGCGCAAGGCACGGAAGCTGGGCAGCGGCTTTTCACCAGCTGGAGAAGTGTCCTGGCAGTAGAACCATGTCTGGTTCTAGTCCTTTGGATGACTCAGCAGTTCAGCATAAGGGAACAGGCAATCTCTCCGCCTTTGAATTGATATGCCACCAAGTTCCAGACTGGGCCCGTTGGCGCGCTCGTTCTGCTGGTTCAAATAGAACAATTCTCTGAACAAAAGTAGGCTGGGCTCTTCTCCAAGGTAGACCTCACAGAAGACTTGGAAGTTGCAGATATTTGACACAGAATTGGGCCCGATGTCTTGAGGTCTTAAGTCAAAGAAATGCAAAACGTCTCTAAAGAATTTTGAACCGGGTGGAGCGAATCCCCAGCTCATATGATCCGTAAAAACTACTACCTCCCCTTCTTTGGGACAGGGTTTCTCCTCGGACGGATCAGGAGCACGATAAGACATGACCTCCTTCTTGGGCAAATGGCCAGACTTCACAAATTCAGACAGTTTGTTTTCTGTGACAGTAGACGGGACCCAGTTGCAGGTCACAGGAGCCTTGGGAGCCTTAGGTGCCATGGTGTAAGTGGAAGCCTATGACAAAGTAAAAATTTCCGGTTTAACTCATAACCCGAGGGAGAGCATTTTAATGTATTCAAAGTGGCGGCTTAAGAAGGGGCCTAATGACACATAGGTGACTATGCAATAATGTTTAAACCGCTGCAGGTATCAAAGGTAATTAAAAATTTCTTAAGTCGCGAGAAGTAAGCGGTGCTGACAGCCGGAGTTGTCTTAAACCGGTCACATGAACTACTATGGCTAAAACAGATTCAACAGAGGCAATTTTTGGCTAAGTGTGGAACAAACACGTTTCACAAGTTGCAATTATTATTTTGGATCAAACGATCGCTCTGGAAAGAAAAATTTATAGACCTAAAAACAGTACAGAGAAGTTCATATACTTGAAGAGGGCTTCCAAACAAGGGGAATGAGATCTATTCTTATGCAAGATAGGCACAAACAATTACCGCAGCGGTTCTATATTGTTTTTACGATCTAAACAGTGCGTTGGAGGTGAAAACTAGCAAGGGTTGGCATCGGGCGGCGATGAACGCCGACGAACTCCAGACAGTTCCAATGCAGATCTGAGGAAGGGAAGAAGAGGAACTCACAGATGTGGACGAGCTGCAGAGGGTCGCCGTTGATTTCTGGTCAGAATCAGGTTGATGCAGCGGCCCGAGTCGGTGAAGACGAGGGGTTCGACAGTGGCGGCAGCGGAGCTCGAGAGACAGAAAGCCAACAAGAGGAAGAAGACGACTGAAAGAGGGAAGAATGGAAGACCTAGGTCGTGCCTATTTATAAGGAGGGGCCAACCAAGACGGCGCGAGAAACGAGGAGGCCGAACATCATTATCCAGCGGCCCCGACGCCTCGATTTTCGGGATGGTCAGTAAAGGCAAAGATCCGTTGAGGATATGGCGGAATAAAATATGAAGTCAGTGGAAGATGACATCACGGCGGGTTATCATGTATCCAGAAGATGACGTCACGGCGGGTTACGACCTTTGCACTGACAGAATACAGGAAGATGTATTTTTAAGGTATTTTAAGATTGACATGAACCGGTTCAAATGAATGTGGGGCCTAATGTTGGGGATATAACTATTTGTGTAAGCCGCCCAGGAGGGGCCGGGTTACGTAAAGAGAGGTTCATCAGAAGCCCAAGACCAACATGAAGAGTGCGGTTCAATAAAGGGTCTAAAGGCCCACGGGTGACTTAAGGCCCATAGTGACGAACCACTATTATGCTTGACTTGTAACATAAGGTAGAAGTAAATAGTCACCGAGCCAGACACTGTTTATGAGCCGGCCGGGACTCTGTAGGCCGCAGGGCATTAACCCGTGTATATAAGGGGACGACCCGCCGACGGCTTAGGACAAGAAACAACCCATCGAGAGCCGGGCATAGCGTATCTCGCTCCCTGGTCATCGAAACATCAAGCAATACCAACCCAACTAGATGTAGGCCTTACCTTCACCGTAAGGGGCCGAACTAGTATAAACCTCTCGTGTCCTTTGTCCCGATTAACCCCTTTAAGCTTCCTAGTTGCGATGGCTCCACGACTAAGTCCTTGCAAGAGGACATCTGCCGTGACAATTCCACGACAGTTGGCGCCCACCGTGGGGCCAGCGCACGATGGATTTGAGTTCTTGAAGGGTAGCTTCGAAGGGCTCAAGGGATACGCAGTTGGCCGGATGACCAAGAGTCGTCGCGACAAGATCTACATCGACGACGAAGGCTGGGGCCCCGACGCCGGCCCAATTGAGTACGGGTACTGGGTCCCCTTTGGCGGAATCCACGTCTTCATCGGCCGGACCGGTGAGCCGGGCCCTGAGCCGGACAACTGCACTGACCTCATCGAGATGGCTCAGCGCGCGAGACCTGCCCGGGCTCAACCCGTCGTGAAGCGTGCCTTCGTGGGCTGCATCCATGGAGGGGAACTTTCTGAAGGATCTGAAGGTGACGGTGAGATGGCCGTCCTCTCTGATGGTGATTCGTTCGCCGGTTCAACAGATTCTCTATATCCAGTGGGAGATGGCGGGCTTGGGGGCTGTTCCGATGGCTTCGGTATTCCGGACCCCTATGAACCGCCAAGCTGGGCAGGAGTCTTCATGGCTGGTACTCAACCCGGCCAAAATTCCACAGCTGCAGCAGCCATAGCGTCCGGGTCAGGAGCAGTCGGGTCAGGAGGCCCTGTGCGCCCGCCGGCTCAGGTGCTGATGGATCTCATGGATAAACTTACGGCCCTGTTAACCTCCACAGTCATCCCTGCGAATCAAGATGAAGATGTCAGGTTAGCCACAGAACGGGCGACTTTGGATGCTCGGGCGCAGCAGCTCCAGTCAGAGGCTTTCCAGCTTACCATGAGCCTGAACGCGTCTAATGAAGTGATGAGGAGAAGGCATCAGAAAACTCAGTCCCGTTTACCTACGGTTTACGATCCACAGAACCTCTTCGCGACGCCCGGAGCTGGTCCAAGTAACCCGCCGGAGGTCAATCAGTTCATGACAGCCGGGGGTCCGGTTCAACCTTAGGAGACGGCACCTCTTCGTGGGAACATGGCACCACCCCGTTACGTGCCGATACCACCGAGTCACTTCTCCAACCCCATGGAGAACTTAATTGCAGTGTCAGCACGCTTGGCGGCTCTTCCAGTGGACGGTGATGATCCGACAGCAGTGGAGACCCGGAGGATCAGAGATCTTGTTCAGACGGCCCTGGCTCAGCAAGAAACCTACTCTTATAGCCGGGACATGATTCATTACACCCCACCGCGCTGGTTAGTTCTGACTTGTCCAAACCGGAGCCCGAGTTACAACAGGCACATGGAGTCAGAGGCCTTATCAAGCAACGCCCAGCGCCGTAACCAGCCCGGCGGTTATAACCCGGTGCAGGACCGAATACGTCAGGAGGACGAGCGGGCGGCTCAACTGGCGGCTCAGCTGACGGCTCAGGAGGCCCTTCCGAATTACCCGACGACTTCTGTTGAGGCGGGAGTAGCCACCCGAACAGGCGGTGTCCCTTGTTTAGTGTCGGCTCTGCGTAATGTGTGTCTGCCAAGGACTTTAAGGGGCCTGGGAAGGTGCCAAATTACACAGCCGACTTACAGCCCGGAGCATGGATTGAAAGTTACGAGATGGCCATGGAGCTGTTGGAAGTCAGCGACGCAGCAATGGCTAAGTACTTCACCATGATGTTGGATGGAACAGCCCGGTCTTGGTTAAAGGGCTTGCCGCGCAACTCCATTAGTTCATGGGCTGAGCTAAAGGCCCGTTTCATCCAGAACTTCAAGGACACTTGCAAGCAATCTATGTCAATTGTGGACTTAACAAATTGTAAGCAAGAAGAGGGCGAATCCACAACTCATTGGGTACGCCGGGTCAAGGAGATTATACATTCATCTGATAAGATGCATGCAGGCTCTGCAGTCCTTATGTTAGAGAAAAATTGCCGCTTTGAGCCGCTGAGGCAGAAACTGGGGCGCCTTAAGCGTGATTGCAATAATATGGGTACGCTGATGGCAGCTTTAGTCAAATATGCCGACTCTGATAGTACCAATGTCGGTGTACAAAAAGGGGGGGTACACTTTTTGTACCCCTATGACTGTGCACGGGCAGTCTGAGCCACGGGCGCCGCCGCACCGAGCCTGGCAAGGGAGGTAGAACCAAGGTAAGGCCGAAGCCAAAGAGGAGCAGAACGACGTCAAGACCAAGACCACAAAGAGCAAAGGGGACAAAGCGGACCCCCCGGCAAGATCCTTGCCGGGAGGCGGTTTTTGCAAACCCGGCAAGACCCTTGCCGTGGCAGCTCGCCCCACGCCTACGGAGCTGGTCACCCTTGAGTCCACTGCCCCCATGGGGCAAGGATTCAGGAGGCATCCCCGTGGTGGTATACAGATCTTTGTGAAGACATTCAAGACCAGATGCACACTTTAGAAGATGATGATCCTTGGCGGGTGAGCCCCTCCATCAGACGGTGGATACGATCGAACGTCTTCCACCCTCGACCAAGATACATCACATTAGGGGCTAGGAAATCGACGCGGACTCGCGTACTGCTGATTCCACAACCCCTCATGTGTAGTCTCAGTGTCTCGGGCGGCTCCAACTCCATCTCACTCGCAAATGGAGTCGGAAGACGAAGACGACGGCGAGGCGTCCGTCGCAGCCTGACGAAGAACTCACAAGGGTCGTCCCCAACATGGCCCTCCATGGGGAGAGGAACTGCTGGCGGAGGCAAAGCCGGCGCGCCACCCCGTCCTCCTCTCCCCCGAGCGCCTCGGCCTCGCCCACGACCTCGCCCTCTCCCCCTTCCCCTCGCAGCTGGCTCGGCCACCGCAGGTGCCGGAGAAGGAGGAACGCGTTGTCGAGCGGCGACCCTCGTCGCCACCGTTGAAGGAGCAGGGTTCCCTTTCTCCATGGCGAATGAGAGGGAGGGGAGCAGAAGCTGTAGGAAAGAGGAGATGAAAGAATGCGGGCCGTCGTCCTCCCCCTCCCACTCCTTATAAAGGAACGGGGTGGGGGCTCGGCCGCCCCGCTCAGCCAATCGAAACGCAGAGGGCGCAGGGAACTGGGACCGACCCGCTGCCTCGGCCCACGACGGCCCGGTTTCCCGCCTCCACCGTTCGCCACCCCAAGTGTATGGAGGCCACGTGGCGGGCGTGCAGAACCGAGGCGACGGATGAGGCGACCTCTCCCCACCCCGTGATCGTGGGGAGTGGACGCCTCGAAGACCATGCCTCGGCCCCGTCCAGTAAATGGACCGCGCCTCCACGCCTCCCTCCGTTTATGGGGAAGGCGCGAACCGCCACCTTTACTACGACGTGACGCATGCATGCGGAGCTCAGCACCACGCACGCCGCCCACATCACGCCCGCCTCCCCACGCCGCGCCACGCGCGGGAAGCATGGGAGGCGCAGCGCGCGAAGAAACTTACCACGGTAAAAACTGCCCTGCGTGCCCGCGCACTGTTCTTGGGCCTGGCCCAACAACGCGTAGCGCTCATGTGTGGCCCAGGCCCGGGGGCTCTTGTCAGTGTACAAAAAGGGGGGGTACACTTTTTGTACCCCTATGACTGTGCACGGGCAGTTTGAGCCACGGGCGCCGCCGCACCGAGCCTGGCAAGGGAGGTAGAACCAAGGTAAGGCCGAAGCCAAAGAGGAGCAGAACGATGCCAAGACCAAGACCACAAAGAGCAAAGGGGATGAAGCGGGCCCCCCGGCAAGATCTTTGCCGGGAGGCGGTTTTTGCAAACCCGGCAAGACCCTTGCCGTGGCAGCTCGCCCCACGCCTACGGAGCGGGTGACCCTTGAGTCCACTGCCCCCATGGGGCAAGGATTCGAGAGGCATCCCCGCGGTGGTATACAGATCTTTGTGAAGACATTCAAGACCAGATGCACACTTTAGAAGATGATGATCCTTGGCGGGATCCCAGCCAAGGAAAACCACAAGGCCCCCGGCAAGAGCCTTGCCGGGGATGACAGTAGACGCCACGGCAAGACCCTTGTCAGAACCCCGGCAAGACCCTTGCCGGGGCCGCGGCAAGGCCCTTGCCAAGGACACCCGCGGGGCCACCATCGGACCCACGTCAGTCACACCTCCACCACCGTTCGCATGCGCCTGCCGACCCAACCAGCTGGGCAGGCACCTGCGTGACGGCATGCAGATCCTCGTGGAGACCCACCGCTGCGCCACCTCAGCTGCCTGCCCGCCTACATGGCATCACAGGCACCGCTGGCCAGGGCGCGTGTCGATGCGGGAGAGAGCGACGACGGGCGAGACGGGGCACTCGCCCGCCCCCGATAAAGCAGGGACACCTAAGCAACGGCACATTGGATGCGCCTTGTCATGTAATGCGAGGGATAACCTCGCACCACTGTACCCATTCCACCTCCTGTGTGCCACTGTGGCAGCCCCTTTCCCTATAAAAGGAGGCCCAAGGCGACCAGGAGGAGGATTCGGCCTTTTGGAGCTCCTCAAGCCCCATACCTAGCTCAAGAACACAAGCATATAATCCACCAAAGCAGGAGTAGGGTTTTACGCATCTCCGCGGCCCGAACCTGAATAAAGGAATCGTGTACTGCCTGCTCGATCCGCTCTTCTCACGACCCCCGCGCCCTGCAACCGTAGAAAGGGATTCTCGTGATCCCATAGGTGTCGTTTCCCACCGACAACCAAGGATCCCGCATCTGATGAGGAAAAGACAGGGAAGGGAAAGAAGAACGACAATGGAAAGGGTCAACAATGATGTAGGGTGGAACCCTAGAGGGCCGATCTTTCACGAAAGGAGCGGATCCCTACGATGAACATGAAGAACACAAGGGGGAAACGAGGGGAAACACGAGAGAAACACTCAACCAACAAGAAATAGATCACACACATGCTAGATCAATGAACACAAGGAGATACACGATGATCCAAGGTCAACAAAGGACGATACAAAGTAACCGGTTCTTCTCCGATAGGAGGTCTTGAGGGGGTCTTCTCCGTGAGGAGGTCTTGAATCCAATGATCTTCTCCGAAGAGGGTCCGCAGTCTCTCTCGAGGAGGAGATCCGTATGGATGAGCGAAGCTCTATCTCACATATGAGCTAAACCAACGCTAACCCTAGCTAGGAGGAGGGGGAGGAGTATTTATAGTGCTAGTACAAGTTGGGACGAGTTGAAGGGGTACATGGGCCCTTGGCCCGTTCACTGTGCGCAGACAGGCGCCGGATGTCCGGGCTGGGGGCCAGATGTCCGGGCTTTCGCGGGAGGCCGGATGTTCGGGGCATGGCCCGGATGTCCGGGCTGGAGGGGCAGATCTTGGGGTCCTCTAGATAGCGGGGTCCGGATTTCTGGGCTGGGGGGCGGATGTCCAGGGCGTCGTGGGAGGCCGGATGTCCGGGCTGAGGTGGTCAACCTACGGGTGCCCCTGGGCGTTGAGGCCGGATATCCGGGCTGTGGAGGCCGGATGTCCGGGGGTTCCGGAGGGGCCGGATGTCCGGGGGTTCCGGAGGGGCCGGATGTCCGGGTCCTGTGACCTTCTTTGCTTCCTTCCGGTGGTCCTCTTCATCCGTGGACTTGGCGGCTTGTCCGTCTTCACATACATCTTCGGGAGGCTCGTCTTGACACCTGATCATGCATAGCATATCGGACTTAGGTAGTAGCCATGTCTCGAGTGGATCATATGTGATATCACTAAGGAAAGAAGTCACCTCGTTCTCAAGAGCTCTAGCTCGTGCTCGTGTCATGGGTCCTCTTGGCTCTTGATGATACGGATGTAGGTCCATGGGGATGATCGTGGGATGCTCCGCATCATCTCCCCTCCCTTGGGAAAGATCCGACCTCGGATCGAAATCCTCATCACCATGGTACGGAGTTGAAGATGTCGCTCACGGAGTACTTGTCGCGTGGTATGTCGATCTTGTATGCATTGTTGTTGTATCGTGCAAGCACCTTGAAGGGTCCATCCGCTCGGGGTAGTAGCTTGGACTTGCATTCATTGGGGAAGCGATCCTTGCGAAGGTGTAGCCACACAAGATCTCCAACATGGAACATCATGGGTTGCTTGTTGACGTTGAGCTTGGTTGCGAGTCGTTGTACTTGGCGCTCGATGGTGTTCCTTGTTTCTTCATGCATCTTCTTGAGGTAGTTGGCTCGGGCACTCGCGTCCAAGTTTGTGCGCTCTTGAAGCGGAAGAGGTAGAATGTCCAATGGGGACAATGGGTTGAAACCATAGATGACCTCGAAGGGGGACTTGCCGGTAGTCGAATGTCTTCCTCGGTTGTAGGCGTACTCGGCGATTGGTAGGCATTCTTCCCACTCCTTGATGTTCTTCTTTATCAACACGCGTAGGAGGGTGGAGAGCGTACGGTTGGTCACCTCCGTTTGGCCGTTGGTTTGTGGGTGGTTTGCCGAGGAGAAGAGAAGCTTGATTCCGAGCTACGCGCACAAGGTCTTCCAAAAGTAACTCAAGAACTTGACGTCGCAGTCCGAGACAATCGTCTTTGGCACTCCATGAAGGCGCAAGATTTCCCTACAAAACAAATTTGCAATATGTGAAGCATCGTCTATCTTGTTGCAAGGAATGAAATGAGCCATTTTGGAGAAACGGTCCACAACAACAAAAACGGAACCTTTGCCATTTCGAGTTCTAGGCAAACCAAGCACATAGTCCATGCTAATATATTCCCTTGGTTGATATGGAATTGGAAGTGGCATATAGAGGCCATGAGATTGAGCTTTGGACTTAGCTTTGCGACATGTAGAACACCGGTTGGTGAAACGATTGACGTCGCGATGCATCTTGGGCCAAAAGTAATTCTTGGAGAGCGTAGCAAATGTCTTGTCGCGTCCAAAGTGTCCCATGAGTCCACCGCCATGAGATTCCTGCAAAAGCAACAAACACAAAGAGGACTCGGGGATGCAAAGTTTGTTAGCTCTCATAAGATATCCATCTTTGATATAGTATCGATCCCAAGAAGTATGCATCAAACACTTGGCATATGGTATTGCAAATGTAGGATCATGTTCATACAATTCTTTGATGTGCTCAAAACCAATGACATTCAACTCAAGAGTAGTGACAAGCATGCATATACGGGAAAGCGCATCCGCCACAACATTTTCCTTGCCCTTAATGTACTTGATGACATAAGGAAATGATTCAATGAATTCACTCCATTTAGCATGACGCTTGTTCAACTTAGTTTGACCCTTAAGGTATTTAAGTGTTTCATGGTCGGTATGGATGATGAACTCATGTGGACAAAGGTAATGTTCCCATTCACGCAAAACTCGCACTAAAGCATATAGCTCTTTATCATAGATGGGGTAATTGAGTTGCGCTCCGGATAGTTTCTCACTAAAATATGCAATGGGGCGCTTCTCTTGTGTTAACACACCTCCTATGCCATTACCACTAGCATCGCAATGAATTTCGAAAGGTTTGTCAAAATTGGGTAATGCAAGCACGGGGGCATGAGTAAGCAAATTCTTAAGCTCATTGAAAGCAATATCTTGTGATGTTCCCCAAACAGACGGTGCATTTTTCTTACTCAAAGCATGCAAAGGTGAAGCAATGGTGCTAAAATCCTTCACAAATCTACGGTAGAAACCGACTAAACCAAGAAAACTACGCACTTGTTGCAAATTGGTTGGTTGGGGCCAAGTTTTAATAGCATTGATCTTAGTTTCATCAACATGAACACCCTTATAAGAAACTACGAAACCCAAGAAAACAAGCTTGTCAACACCAAATAGGCATTTTTCCATATTAGCATAAAGTTGTTCTTTTCGAAGAGTTTGTAGCACGGTGCGAAGGTGGGTGACATGCTCTTTAAGAGATTTGCTAAACACAAGTATATCATCGAAGTAGACAACAACAAATTCACCAATGTAAGGGCGAAAGACGTAATGCATGAGACGCATGAAAGTACCGGGTGCCTCCGATAAACCCATAGGCATGACTAGCCACTCATATAGACCAAACTTTGTTTTGAAAGCGGTTTTCCATTCATCACCTTCTTGTATGCGTATTTGATAGTAACCACTTTTAAGATCAATTTTGGAAAAGATAGTGGCACCGCTAAGTTCATCAAGCATATCATCAAGGCGTGGAATGGGGTACCTATATCTAACGGTGATAGCATTGATAGGTCTACAATCGGAGCACATGCGAAAGCTACTGTCACGTTTTGGTACAAGAATGACTGGTACGGCACAAGGACTCAAGCTTTCACGCACATGTCCATGGTCTATGAGATGCTTTACTTGCCTTTGTATTTCTTTGGTTTCTTCGGGGTTGACGCGGTATGGTGCTTTGTTAGGAAGTGGCGCTCCGGGGATGAGATCAATTCGGTGCTCAATGCCTCGTAGTGGAGGTAGACCCGGAGGTAGCTCATCGGGGAAAACATCTTGGAATTCCTGCAATAAAGAAGATAACACCAAAGGTAGATCGTGAGAGTTGTTAGTTTTTGTGACCTCGTCCTTGCATAGTAGGACATAGTGTAGGACACTTGATGGGTTCTCACACACTTCTCTCATCTCACGTTTGGTGGCAAAGAGAACTAAGTTTTTCTTGTCGCTCATCGTGGAGGCACTCAATTTGGGCTTGTGGCGCTCACTCTCTTTTTGGTGACTCACTCTCTCACTATTCTCTCCACGATGGGTGGCTTGCTTGTCGGCGAGCACTTGGCTTGGAGACATAGGACGTAGCAGGAACTCTTTCCCTTTCATCTTGAAGCTATAGTGATTTGTACGCCCATTGTGGATGACACATCGGTCAAATTGCCATGGCCGTCCAAGGAGGAGGTGGCAAACGGTCATCGGGAGGACATCACATTCCAATGTGTCTTCATAGGCGCCGATCTTGAAAGAGACTTGTACTCTATGCTCGACTTGTATGGTGCCGGTGCCGCTTAGCCATTGAACCTTGTAGGGGTGAGGGTGCTTCATCTTGACCAATTGGATCTTGGAGCAAAGTTCTTCACTTGCTAAGTTGTGGCAACTACCTCCATCGATGATGACCTTGACGGAACGTCCATTGATGCCGGCCTTTGTGTGGAAGATATGGCATCTTTGATCTTCGTTGTTGATGTTGAAGAGTCAAAACCTTGGAGACAACAAGTGCGGGACTTGAATCTTCATCGCAAAAGACTTGGTCATCTTCATATTCATTGTTCACTTGTCGGTGCATGGCCACTTGCTCAAGAGCTTCCATTTCTCCTTCGCTCATGGAGTCATAGGTTCCGTCGTCGTTGAGGATCATGGTGCGCTTGTTTGTGCACTCGAAGGACTTATGGCCTCGGGCTCCGCATGTGAAGCATTTGATATAACTTTTCTTGACGGTCTCATCGGGTGGAGTATATGATGATGAAGCTTTCTTGAAGTTGCTTGTAGTAGGAGGACGACTTGAGCTTGTCGAAGCTTTCTTGTAACTTGACTTGTCGTCGTTGCTTGTAGAAGGCTTGGTTAAGGTAGAAGGTGTTGGAGTCGTTGAAGCTTGATTGTTGGAGAGGCCATAGGACTTGGATGAGAACTTGGCATACTTGAAGTCGTCTTGTACTTGTCGTTCCACTTTGGTATCTTGGTGCACTAACTCGATGAGGTTCGAGTATGGTTGGAAGTCGGCGATCTTCTTGATAGGATGATTAAGTCCATTCAAGAACCTTGCCATAGTCTGCTCATCATCTTCCTTGACGTTGGCTCGTACCATGGCAATCTCCATTTCCTTGTAGTACTCTTCAACGCTCTTGGTTCCTTGTTTGAGTTGTTGAAGTTTCTTGAAGAGGTCGCGGTTGTAGTAGTTTGGCACAAACCATGCTCTCATGACATCCTTCATTTGCCCCCAAGTGGTGATGGGTGGTTCACCTCTTGCCGCTCGGCGCTCAATGATTTGTTCCCACCAAATGAGGACGTAGTCTTGGAATTAAAGGGATGCCATTGCGATCTTCTTCTCTTCTTCGTAATTGTGCAAGCGGAAGATTTTGCCAACCTTCAATGCCCATGAGATGTACTCTTCGGGGTCATTGCTTCCATTGAACTTGGGCATGGTGAACTTTAGCTTGCCATATCGTTGCTCTTCATTGTGTTGGGATCGGGGATGATGACGCCCATGTCGTTGAGGATTGACATTGTCACGTTTCTCTTGACGAGGAGGATTGTCGACCTCATGTTGATCTTGTTGAGGAGGGTTGTCATCCTCATGTTGCTCTTGGCGATGATTGTGTCCATTGTCTTCTTGCTCTCGATGGACTTGACGTTCTTGTCGCGCTTGAGGAGGAGCTTGTCTATCTTGACGAGGAGCTTGACGATGCAAACGTGCTTGGTAAAGCCTTTCTTGAGCTTCATCACGAAGTGATTCTTGATGTAGTCGAGCTTGTCGGCCTCGATTGGCTACGGCACGACTTGATACATGAAGGGCACGTTGCGCTTCAAGTGCTTGAGCTTCCCGTAGTTGTTGTTCTTGGCGTTCCGCCTCGACGTCTTGTGCATCTTGATGTTGTCGCGCTCGCTCCTCTTGTTCTTGTTGTCGTTGATGTTGCCGTTCTTGTGCTTGTGCGAAAGCGGCTTGGTTTTGGCAATGTCGATGCTCTTGAGAGTCGTGGTCGTGTAGAGGATTGCGATTTGCTTGACGATCTTGACGCGTGGCACGACGAAGAGTGTTCGATGTCGGTGTACTTGACCCGGAGATGGTGTCGTCGGAGTGTCGAGTTGAGCGGCTCCTTCTTGACGAATTCGAAGGAGACGAATGAAGCAACAAAGCTTGAATCTCGTCCATTCTTGCGTCATTCTCGTGCTTGTGCTCGTCGAGCTTGTTTTCTAAGTAGTCCCTTGTACGATTCTCGGATTGTCATAGGCCGGTGGCGAGATTGTCGATGCGGTCGCCCAAAGCAAGTTGTTCTTGATGCAAAGCCCGTTGTGCACCAAATAGTTGATTCTTGGTGACGAAGGAAGACATGTCGTCGTCTTGCTCCAATAAGAGGGGGTTGGTAGAAGTACTTGGCCTATCCATCATTTCAAACAAAGATATGTGAGTGGGAGAAAGGAAAGAACCAATATCCAATGTACCTTGACCGATGTTGACAATGGATCAAAGATGACTCCAATGTGTAGCAAGGAAATAGCACAATTGGTACCAATTCTTGTCGGTTCTCACACCTACACAAGTAAAAGCTTATGGTGGATCTCGGTTAGGATGGTGGCACAAAATTTGATGCAATTGTAAGTGAGACTCAATAATGTTGGAAAAGATTCACAAATTTGCAAATGCAACAAGTAGACCAATAGCAAGATAGGGTACACGGAAACACACACGCAAATAGATAAGATGGGGTTATGCAACCAAGGATGAGCCAAAATGTGGAATTCACCAAGATGCTCTTGTTGCACAACACTAGAGAGATGCTAGCATGATTGCACAATAGGCGGATACGAACTTATGCACAACCTACGAAGCAAAAATGCAACGACTTCTATCCCACGTATGCTATATGTATGATGTTCCTATGCTTTGATCCAAGATGATCGAGTATGACAATCTTAATGTTGTAAGATGCTATGGTTCTTGCTTATAAGTTCTTTGCTTATCTTTCCTATTTTGCTTAAAAGCTTGTTTGGCTCTTTCATGTTTGAGCTCTTTTCTCATGCAATGCTTCACGAACCAAGATAGCAATTGTGTGTGCGACAACAACTTTGTGACACAAGTGATGATGCCGAGATATGCAACATGATGATAGTATGTATGCTATGGGATGTATGAACACTAATGTGCACAAGTCACGTTGCCGGCAATACTCAAGGGCTAGTCTCGATGGGTAAGTGATGCAAAAGTAAGGCCATGGGGTTATCAATGCAATTGCAAAAGAGTTTGATGATATCACGGTACCAAGTTGATGTCCAAGGTGAAGGTGATACCCAAGTGATGTTGATGTAGCCGTTCGTAGAAGTCCTTGACGAAGATGAGCAGTGGTGATGTTGATGTTGAACCGTACCTAGATAGCCGAAACACAAAAGGACACGGAAACCACAACTCAAATTCTCAAAGCAAAATTTGGCCAAATTGTCGGAGTTGGTAGCGGGAAAGGCTATGGTGGTGCTATGCAGAAGTGGTGGATGTATGCGGAAGTGTATGTGGCACCGGGGCAAAATTTGGCGAAAGTTGGTCGGGAAAAAGGATGGTGGAATGGTGGTTTTGCTGCCAGGGGCCGGATGTCCGGGGTGATGGCCGGATGTCCGGGCTGTACGGGCCGGATGTCCGGGCTCGTGATCCGAGGAATTTTTCGAAGAACACCGCGTGGAGAGGTCAAATTCGGGCAAAATTCAGACGATTTTGTGGATGGAAATTGGGGAAAAGGTGGGGGAAAGCTAGATCTACCTGCAACACACGAAATCTGCGGATCAAATCCAGCAAAACTTCATCACACCAACAAATCACAAAAAAAATTGGGGCTATTTTTGTGGGGCAATTTTCGGATTAGGACGAAAAACAACAAAATCAAGCTAGAAAACAACATGGGGAGGCTCCGAAATCGTGATCAACGTGGCTCATGATACCAAGATGATGTAGGGTGGAACCCTAGAGGGCCGATCTTTCACGAAAGGAGCGGATCCCTACGATGAACACGAAGAACACAAGGGGAAACGAGGGGAAACATGAGAGAAACACTCAACCAACAAGAAATAGATCACACATATGCTAGATCGATGAACACAAGGAGATACATGATGATCCAAGGTCAACAAAGGACGATACAAAGTAACCGGTTCTTCTCCGATAGGAGGTCTTGAGGGGGTCTTCTCCGTGAGGAGGTCTTGAATCCAATGATCTTCTCCGAAGAGGGGCCACAGTCTCTCTCGAGGAGGAGATCCGTATGGATGAGCGAAGCTCTATCTCACATATGAGCTAAACCAACGCTAACCCTAGCTAGGAGGAGGGGGAGGAGTATTTATAGTGCTAGTACAAGTTGGGACGAGTTGAAGGGGTACATGGGCCCTTGGCCCGTTCACTGTGCGCAGACAGGCGCCGGATGTCCGGGTTGGGGGCCGGATGTCCGGGCTTTCGCGGGAGGCCGGATGTCCGGGGCATGGCCCGGATGTCCGGGCTGGAGGGGCAGATCTCGGGGTCCTCTGGATAGCGGGGTCCGGATTTCCAGGCTGGGGGCCGGATGTTCGGGGCGTCGTGGGAGGCCGGATGTCCGGGCGGGAGGCTGGATGTCCGGGTGAGGTGGTCAACCTACGGGTGCCCCTGGGCGTCGAGGCCGGATATCCGGGCTGTGGAGGCCGGATGTCCGGGGGTTCCGGAGGGGCCAGATGTCCGGGCTTGGGGGCCGAATGTCCGGGTCCTGTGACCTTCTTTGCTTCCTTCCGGTGGTCCTCTTCGTCCGTGGACTTGGCGGCTTGTCCGTCTTCACGTACATCTTCGGGAGGCTCGTCTTGACACCTGATCATGCATAGCATATCGGACTTAGCTAGTAGCCATGTCTCGAGTGGATCATATGTGATATCACTAAGGAAAGAAGTCACCTCGTTCTCAAGAGCTCTAGCTCGTGCTCGTGTCATGGGTCCTCTTGGCTCTTGATGAGACGGATGTAGGTCCATGGGGATGATCGTGGGATGCTCCGCATCAAACAGCATAACCCGGCGAATCAAGGAGGCAACAAGCATAAGGCGGAGGGTAATCCGGAGTTTGTAGCCAACGCCAATGCGCAGGGGAACAATCAGAGATGTAAGGGAAAACCACCCCCTCGATCTGGCGGGTCAGGTCCATCTCTTGAGCAGCTACTCAATGAGCCCTGCCCGAGACACGACACCCGGGAACGACCCGCCACCCACTTGTGGAAAGATTGTGCCATCATGAAGGCATTCAAGAATTCCAACACGTTTGATGGCAATCATGGGTCGGGCGGCGGCTCAGGTGCCGGCGGCTTTCATGGCCCGGGTGGCGGTTCAAGTTCCAGCTTTCAGGGAAGTCAAGGCGGCTATAATCAGTAGCAGTCTGGTCAAGGTGGACAGCAGCAGCAATCGGGTTACCAAAGCCATCCAAAGCAGCTGAATAGTGGGCAATATCATGTGTTCACCACTAGCTTATGCAAACTTGACCAGAAGATTCATAAGAGAGTCGTGAACTCTGTTGAGCCGGCGGTTCCTCGTTACCTGAGGTGGTCAGAGTAGCCCATCGTATGGAGCAGGGAAGATCACCCTCCCCGGGTTGATAATCCGGGCCAGTTAGCTTTGGTGGTGGCACCTCAGGTCGGCGGATATAAATTCACCAAGGTACTCATGGATGGAGGTAGCAGCATCAACATCCTCTATTACGAGACCTTTCGGCGCATGGGTTTGACTGACAAAAATTTAAAGACATCCAACACCGTCTTCCATGGAGTGGTGCCTGGTAAGTCAGCATACCCGGTTGGTAAGATTGAGTTGGAGGTGGCCTTTGGAGATGAATATGATTCCCGGGCTGAGAAATTGACATTTGAGGTGGTTAAAATCAAAAGTCCATATCATGCTTTGTTTGGGCGGCCGGCTTATGCCAAGTTCATGGCACGACCGTGTTATGTTTATCTGCAGCTTAAGATGCCGGGTCACAAGGGCACCATCACTATGCATGGTAGTCGAAAGGTAGCCTTGGAGTGCGAAGAGGGCGACGCGGCTTATGCTGAGTCTATTTGTGCAGCAGAAGAGCTAAAGTTCTATCAGGATAATGTTGACCCGGCAGATATGACCTCTCTGAAGAAGCCAACTACTGAGCATGACCCGGCGTTGAAGTTTAAATCAGCAGCTGAAACTGAACTTGTGGATTTCACTCCAGGCGACTCATCTAAACAGTTCAGCATCAGTGCCAACTTGGACCCTAAATAGGAAAGCGCGCTCATCGAGTTCATCCGTGAGAACCGGGACATCTTCGCATGGAAACCTTCTGACATGCCGGGTGTACCGAGAGGACTCGTTGAGCACGCTCTTAATATTGATCCAAAGTATAAGCCGTTCAGGCAGTTTCTTTGGCGATTCAACGAAGAAAGACGAAAAGCTATTGGAGAGGAGGTTGCCCGGCTCTTGGCGGCTGGGTTCATTGTCAAAGTTTTTCACCCGGAGTGGCTGGCTAACCCGGTGCTCGTACTTAAGAAGAACGGCACCTGGCGGATGTGTGTGGATTACACGGACTTAAATAAAGCTTGTCCGGCTGATCCTTTTGCTCTCCCCCGTATTGATCAAATCATTGATTCTACGGCGGGTTGTGAGCGTTTGAGCTTTTTGGATGCTTATTCTGGATATCATCAGATCAAGATGGCAGTTAAGGACCAGGAGAAGACGGCTTTCATCACTCCGTTTGGAGCCTTCTGCTATGTATCTATGCCCTTTGGGCTTAAGAGTGCCCAGGCGACTTATCAACGGTGTGTACAGAACTGTCTCCACAATCAGATTGGGCGCAACGTTCATGCTTATGTGGATGACATAGTGGTGAAGTACAGAGAGAAGGAAACCTTGATATCTGATTTAAAGGAGACCTTTGATAATCTCCGGGTCTACAAGATGATGCTTAACCTGGACAAGTGTGTGTTCGGTGTACCTGTAGGTAAGCTGTTGGGATTTCTGGTTTCGAACAGGGGCATTGAAGCTAATCCGGAGAAGATCAAGGTATTACCTCTCTGGCTAAGCCAGCGTGCATCAATGATGTTCAGCGACTAGCGGGTCGTGTTGCTGCTTTAAGCCAGTTCATAAGCCGGTTAGGTGAGAAGGCCCTACCGCTGTATCAAATGATGAAGAAAACAGACACTTTTGTCTGGAGCGATGCTGCTAATACTGCCTTTGAGGATTTAAAGAGACAGTTATCCGAGTCGCCGGTTCTAGCAGCTCCCATTGATAGAGAGCCCTTGCTGTTATATGTGGCTGCTAACTCACGAGTTGTCAGTGTTGCGATCGTGGTGGAGCGCAAGGAGGCTAGCAAGGAGCATCCGGTTCAACGGCCGGTTTATTACATCAGTGAGGTGCTCATTGAGTCTAAACAAAGATATCCACATTGGCAGAAGCTTGTTTACGGAGTGTTCATGGCAAGCCGGAAGCTGAAGCAATACTTCCAAGGTCACCCTATCACTGTGGTGAGTTCTGCCCCCTTGGGAGACATAATCCAGAACAGGGAGGCCACGGGACGAGTCGCCAAGTGGGCCATTGAGCTTGGGCCTCACGGTCTCAAGTACATACCACGTACTGCTATTAAGTCTCAGGTCTTGGTAGATTTGTCAATGATTGGACAGAGTTGTAGGCACCTGAGGAGAAGCCAGATAACACATATTGGACTATTCACTTTGATGGGTCCAGGCAGCTAGAAGGCTCGGGGGCTGGAGTAGTTCTAACTTCCCCTCGAGGTGACAAATTCTGTTATGTGCTCCGGCTTATGTTTCCTTGTACTAACAATGCAGCTGAGTACGAGGCGTTACTCCATGGTCTCCGGATGGCCAAAGAGATGAATTTGAGCCGGTTAAGGTGCTTGGGCGACTCAGACCTTGTGGTTCAACACGTGTCAGGAAAATGGGACTTTAAGGATCCCTCAATGGCGGCTTACCGTCGTGAGGTTGATGCGGTGGCTGGACACTTCAAAGGTTATCAAGTGGAGCACATTGATCGAAGGAAGAATGAGGCGGTTGATGCCTTAAGGCGACTGGGGTCTCAACATAAGCCGGTGCCGCCCAACACCTTTCTCGATGTTTTGCATAACCCTTCTGTTAAATTACCTACAGAAGAAGATCTAGCGGTGCCAGACCCGGAGGTGCAGTTGGTGGCGGCTCTCCACATAATCCCGGATTGGACAGTGCCTTATTTGGCTTATATGACCCGGGGAGAGTTGCCTGAGGATGAGACCTTAGCGAGACAAATCATCCGGCGATCCAAGTCCATGACAATCGTTAATGGCGAGTTACATCACTGCAGCGTCACTGGAGCGTTTCAACGTTGTGTGTCACCTGTGGAGGGTCAGGAGATACTTCGTGAGATCCATGAAGGGGATTGCGGTCATCATGCCGGCTCAAAAGCCCTTGTGGCCAAGGCTTTTCATCATGGGTTTTATTGGCTGACGGCTCATGCTGATGCAGAAGATCTGGTCAGTAAATGTGACGGATGTCAGAAATTCTCACGACGAGCTCATGTGCCGGCTCAGGAATTGAGAATGATTCCAATTACTTGGCCGTTCGCAGTCTGGGGGCTTGACATGGTTGGACCTTTCAAAAGGTCTAAAGACAAAAAGACACATCTCATGGTGGTAGTGGATAAGTTCACAAAGTGGGTCGAGGCAGAGCCGGCCAGTAAGTGTGATGCAGCCACAACGGTTCAATTCATGAAAAAAGTGATCTTCCGTTTTGGTTTTCCACATAGCATCATAACTGATAATGGCACTAATATCTCCAAGGGTGCCATGGAAGAGTTCTGTCAAAGGGAACATATCCGGCTTGATGTTTCGCCTGTTGCTCATCCTCAATCCAATGGTCAAGCAGAAAGAGCAAATCAGGAGATCTTGAAAGGCATCAAACCCCGGCTCTTGGTCCCCTTACAGCGGACGCCGAGTTGTTGGGTGGAGGAGTTACCTTCTGTACTTTGGAGCATCAATACTACACCTAACAGATCTACGGGCTACACACCTTTCTTCATGGTGTATGGAGCAGAAGCGGTCCTACCAAGTGACATCTGTCATGACTCACCCCGAGTGGCGGCTTACGTTGAGGCTGACAACGAAAGAGCTCGTCAAGATGCACTTGACCTGTTGGACGAGGAACGAGACTTGGCAATAGCCCGCTCGGCGATTTACCAGCAAGACCTGTGCCGCTACCACAGCCGTCGGGTTAGATCCATAACCTTTCAGGAAGGCGACTTAGTGCTCCGGCTCATCCAGGATCAATCTGACATGCACAAGCTATCCCCTCCTTGGGAAGGACCCTTTGTGGTCAGCAAGAATCTGAACAATGGGTCATACTACCTTATCGATGTTCGAGAGCACAAAGACTCACGTAAGTCGGAAGAGGAGACCCGCCAGTCATGGAATATCACTCATCTTCAGCCTTATTATACTTGAGCCGCCGGCTCTAATATGTATATATTTTGACAATATATATATTATATAAAGCAATAAAGCAGGACCTCTGTCCTTTTTTCCACCCTAAACAAGTTTATGTGTCTTCTTTGTCATGTGGAGGAAACAACCAACAGGGAGCGGGTCACATCTGAATCCGGTTGTTCTTTTGGTCCGGCTTATGATCATATATGAATCTAGCCATGGTCACCTGGGGGCTTCCAGTTCAAACATAGGTCGTATTCGAACCAAAGAGAACATAGCTGTCGATACCCACTTGATCGGCATACTGCCAAACCCACTTGGGGGCTTCTTGATCATATTTGAATCATAGCTTAACCCCTTTGGGTCTGACGTGGATCGTATTCGAATCAGCGTCATTAAACAACTCTTATGGTCACTTGGGGGCTTCCTATTCAAACATAGGTCGTATTCGAACCAAAGAGAACATACACTAGTAGAAAAAGGGTCAAACATGAAGCACATTAGTGACGGTTTCTATTTGAGCCGGCACAAATGTATACATTAGTGCCGGTTCCAACGGCTAGCCGGGCCGCTCTCATTAGTACCGGTTCGTGGCTAACCTTTAGCACCGGTTCGTGCCACGAACCGGTACTAATGAGAGTGGTGGCAGGATGTTGTCAGTCTGGGCCCCCTCCAGCACCTTTAGTACCGGTTGTTGGCACGGACCGGTACTAAAGGTCGTCCTACATAAACCCTTCGTCCACCCGAGCTCGCTCTGTTCTTCCCCTTTCCCCTCTGCTCTATGTTCTTCCCCTCTTCCTCTCGAGCTCATCACACATTTTGCCCAAAATTTGTCAAGATTTGAAGGCCCCCATCCATTCAAATGATCACAAAGGTTAGCAACTTTGTCCTTTCATCTCTCATTGCTAGATTAGCTCTTGCAATGCGTTATATAGTGATTAATTTGTGAGTTTAGTAATTTGGGAGGATGTAGGAACGTGAAGTATGTCTAGAGGGGGGGGGGGTGATTAGACTACTTGACCAAATAAAAACTTAACCTTTTCCCAATTTTAATGTTTGGCAGATTTTAGCTACTTTAGGACAAGTCAAGCAATCATCACACAATTCAAGCAAGCATGCAAAGAGTATATAGGCAGCGGAAAGTAAAGCATGCAACTTGCAAGAATGTAAAGGGGAAGGGTTTTGGAGAATTCAAACGCAATTGGAGACACGGATGTTTTTGGCGTGGTTCGGATAGGTGGTGCTATCCTACATCCACGTTGATGGAGACTTCAACCCATGAAGGGTAATGGTTGCGCGAGTCCACGGAGGGCTCCACCCACGAAGGGTCCACGAAGAAGCAACCTTGTCTATCCCACCATGGCCATCGCCCACGAAGGACTTGCCTCACTAGCGGTAGATCTTCACGAAGTAGGCGATCTCCTTGCCCTTACAAACTCCTTGGTTCAACTCCACAATCTTGTCGGAGGCTCCCAAGTGACACCTAGCCAATCTAGGAGACACCACTCTCCAAGAAGTAACAAATGGTGTGTTGATGATGAACTCCTTACTCTTGTGCTTAAAATGATAGTCTCCCCAACACTCAACTCTCTCTCATAGGATTTGGATTTGGTGGAAAGAAGATTTGAGTGGAAAGCAACTTGGGGAAGGCTAGAGATCAAGATTCATATGGTAGGAATGGAATATCTTGAGCTCAACACAAGGGTAGGTGGTTCTCTCTCAGAACATATGAGTTGGAAGTGTAGATGTGTTCTGATGGCTCTCTCCACGAGTGAAGAGGAGGTGGAGGGGTATATATATCCTCCACACAAAATCCAACCGTTACACACAATTTACCAATCTAGATGGGACCGAATCGACAAACTCGGTCGGACCGATTTAGTAAACCTAGTGACCGTTAGGATTTTCGGTGGGACCGACATGCAACTCGGTAGGACTGATATGGTTAGGGTTAGGGCATAACATAATCTCGGTGAGACCGATTACACAAACTCGGTGAGCCCGATTTGGTAATAAGCTAACCAGAGGGTTGGTCAGGTAAACTCGGTGGGACCGATTTGCTCTTTCGGCGAGACCCAAATGTTACAAAAAGGAAACAGAGAGTTTACATTGCAATCTCGGTGGGACCGATCCGCTCTTTCGGTGAGACCGAAAAGTTACGAAAAGGAAACAGAGAAATTGCAATCCCATCTTGGTGAGACCTAGATCCCTATCGGTAGAACCGATTTGCTTAGGGTTTGGCAGTGGCTATGACATGTGAAACTCGGTGGCGCCGGGTTGAAAGAATCGGTAGGGCCGAGTTTGACTTTGGGTTTAGGTCATATGTGGAAGTGAGAAAGTAGCTGACGGTTTTGGAGCATATCACTAAGCACATGAAGCAAGAGGCTCATTAAGCAACACCTCATCCCTTCTTAATAGTATTGGCTTTTCCTATAGACTCAATGTGATCTTGGATCACTAAAATATAAAATGAAGAGTCTTGAGCTTTTGAGCTTGAGCCAATCCTTTGTCCTTAGCATTTTGAGGGATCCACTTTCATCATCCATGCCATGCCAATCATTGAGCTTTCCTGAAATAATTATCTTGGAATAGCATTAGCTTAATGAGCTATATGTTGTTATGAATTACTAAAACCACCTAGGGATAGTTGCACTTTCAATCTCCCCCTTTTTGGTAATTGATGACAACATATAGATCAAAGCTTCAACAAATGATAATAAGAAAGAAATATATCGTCGCTTTGAGAAGTATGTCATAAGTAAGAGCTCCCCCTAAATTTGTGCATATTTTAAATTTGCTTTGGACTGCAAATGCACAAAGAGTTAGAATCATGGGTTACTCTTCCATGTCACATACATCTTGGTGGAGCGCTCAAAATGATAAGAATTGAATACATGCACTCATCACCAAGAAAAGTGAATGATCACATAAGATAGATAGCATAATATCAAGCATGCATAAGTGTAGCTTATGATCAAACACATGATCATCAATGTCTCACAAGCATATCATAGTATCTCAACCAAAAGCAAACAAAGTTTGAAAAACCACCAAATAAAGCAAGAGAGAATAAAATCAACACTCTCTCTCATGAAGCCTATCATCTATACATTTTTCTCCCCCTTTGGCAACAAGTTACCAAAAAGTTCCTAGAAAATGCATAGTGCTAGATCGACTCTCAGGCTTGATCTTCTGGTGGTGGTGTAGTCCGGATCACTCCAAGGACGAAGGCTTCTATAGACGTGGTTGGAGCTGGAGCTGAAGTGGATGCTGGAGCTGGTTGGGCTGGTGCTGTAGCTGGAGCTGAGGAGGTGGCTCTGGTGTCAGGAACTGGCACTGCAGTTGACCTCTGAGCTCGTGGCACTCTGGCAAATGCATCAGTTGTAGTCTTCCCTTTCCTCTCCTGCATGTCATCTTGAAGTTGCTCCACTGCAGACTGAATCTCTATTACTTTGACATCCAAGTCATATAAATTTTGTTTTACGATTCTCTCTAAGCTCTCCTGATTCTGAGTGAGGGTGGCCAGACCTTTCTCAATCCTCAGTGTGGATGCAATCAAGTAACTAAGCTGCTCTTGCTTGTTTTTCAAGAAATACTCAGATGCCTCCTCTTGAGTTGGCATCTTGGCAGCTTTCTCCTTCCTTGTCTTCTCCTTCTTAGCTTGTGCTTGAGCTGATGATGGTTCATTCTCATTCATCACAACTTGGTTGTCCTCGAAATCTGGATGAATAGGCAAATGTTCCTTGTCCAACAAGTATGTGCATGTGCCCATTTTTGAGTTAATCAACGTTTGGATCTGAGGGGCATAACCACAGCTCCTCTTCTGATCTGCTGCAGTCCTCTTGATAGTCTCTATTATGAGGCTAATGACCTTGAATTTCTGAGGCACATCAAATATATGTAGCAAGTTAATGGCATGACCTCTGATCATCCTGTGATCTCCATACTTGGGCAAAAGTGTGTGCCTAAGGATCCAGTTGATCGTAGGCAGTCCTGACAACAAGTGTTTTACAGACCCAAACTGGTGAGTGTCAAGATCATTTGCTGGAATCTCCTTGTACATATTTGCCATTGTGTTATGATCCATCTTTTTCTTGGCATAGACATCCAAGTCATCTTCATTTTCCTCTGGGGCATTGATCAACTTTGCCCATTCCTCAACAGTTGATTGGCACCTTGTACCTTCAGACATCCATGTGATCCTTCCATCTGAGTAGAAGTGTGTTGTGGAGTAGAATTGCATGATCAGCTCTTCATTCCACTTTGTGAGCTTCTGCCCAACAAAGTCAGCTACTCCACAACCCTTAAAGTTGTCTTGCACTCCAGGATAGTGCTCTTCATTGTCCTTGATGTACTCCCAATGTACCCATCTCATGTCACAAACTATGGGCTTCTTATCAAGCAAAACTGTCTCATAGAAGTCCTGTTGTTCCTTTGTGTGGAACCTGTAGTCAACATCAGTTCTTCTTCTTGAAGCATATGGATCTTCTGCTCTCCACTTTCTTAACCCTGAGTCTTTTCTGATTTTCATGTTCTCAGCCACAGGATGAGCATCATTGTGGTCTGGAATCTTGGGCTTAAGCTTTCTCAGAACTTGAACTTCTTCTTCTTCTGCAATGTCAGGCACTCGGGCCTTGTTCTTTTCAGCAGCTGGTATGCTCCTGGTATTTCTCTTGGGAGCTGACTTGGCCTTCGAGGCAGCTTTGGGTGCTTCCTTGGGCTTGGATGCAGTAGCCCCTGATTTTATAGCATCACCCATAAGCTTAGGTGCCTTAGGTGCTGGTGCAGCAACCCCTTCCTCTTCTTCTTCAGAAGAAGAATGCTTTTCAAACTCAGCCATTGGATCAACTTTCTTGCACCATCTGCCTCTTTTCCTTTCCTTCTTCCCTTCAGCAGCAACTAGCCCTTTGGGTGCAGGCTTTTCAGGAATTTTAGTTGAAGCTCTGGCCTTTGGCATAGGCTGCCTACCTGCTGTCCTTTTGATTTTCAAGCCTGGCTTTGTGCTCTAGGCTGACCCATACTCCTTCTTGAGCACTAGTCTCTTTGAAGTGGCTTCCTCTTCCTCTACCACATAATCCTCATCCTCTGATTCTTAGGTTCTCTTCTTTCTTTGTCTGGTGGCAGCTTTTGGCAAATTGCTAGGGGTGCTCCTGCTACCTTCATCTGAAGAACTGGAGGGACTAGTGCCCTCACTCATTTGCACTAGCTCTTCTGACACATTCTGGCTGTCACTCTGATCAGACATGATTGAAAAGCTGACTGCTGACCCTGTGAAGAGTTTATAGATGAGGTAGAGTGGATGAGCATCACAAAATGCAGAGATTTTTGCAAAAGGATGATTCCAAATCTTAGTTCTAGTTTCCCACAGAAATCATTTCGGATCTACCGATATTTAAACTCGGTGATACCGAAGCAGTTTTGGAACCTAAACTAGTGAACTCGGTCAGACCGAGTCACAGTTCGGTGGCACCGAGGCTGCTAGGGTTTCACGAAGTTCCAAAATCGGTCACACCGATTAGTAATTCTCAGTCAGACCGAGTCTCACTTGTGCAATGGCATGAGCCAAATCGGTGGGACCGAGTTTTTCAACTCGGTGGGTCCGAGATGGTTTCGGCGGAAACCTAACCCTAAAATTTTCAAATTAAACCTATTCTACGAATTGCATTGACTGGATAGGGGTGTTCCTATCGTGGCTAGAGTCAATAAGATCACAATGTGCTAGAATTAGATTGGGAATAGCACAAAGATCGAGTCCATACCCTAGTTCGGCGAGACTTGCTACGGCGGCAACGGCGGGGTGGAATTCCGTTGACGGCGATGGAGACCAGCGACTGGAGGCGGCTGGCGGCGAGGAGACGATCCGGAGACCACGTAGGCAGAGCGAGCTATCGCGCGGGCGAAGGGGTTCGGAGAAATTTCCAAATTTTTGCCTATGTCTATATATAGCCTGACCCTGTCGGTGTGACCGAGTGGAACAACTCGGTGTGACCGAATGGTTCAAATCAGTTGCACCGAGATCGAAAACATAGATCGACTTGATGATCTCGGTAGGACCGAAAAGGAGAGATCGGTCAGACCGAGAATCACAAAGAAGTTTTGGAAGTTTAAGTCTATGACGAATCGGGGACTCTGAGTGCTCCTCACACAGAGTGGTTCGAATCTGACTTGATCAAATTTTGTGATGTAGCATGAATAGAGTTTGATACGAGAAAAGCATAGATAGCTAGAGGAGGTTCTTAGGCATTCTTGTTCATCTACTTGGCAAGAGAAAAGAAAACCAATCAATCAAAACAACAAGTGGATGTCCTTGAATGAGTAAAATATGCAACCAACATGCTCACACAATAAAATGGCAATTGAAATATGTGACAAAGCATGCACAACCAATACTAGCATCTATCAAGCAATTTGCGATGACTAGGTCATCTATATATGAGTATATTGACTTAGGAGTCAAATGAGAACATTTGATCATAGGTCATACTCATCGTTTAAGCACAAGTGGGGTTACCACTTTTACATAAAGCATTGTTGTGTTCACATCATTAGAGTTGCTTTAGCTCAAGTCTTAGAGTAAAGCTCCCCCTAGATGTGATATCCCCCCTAAGAGGGATGAACTAACCTTGGGTTTTGTCGATGATGACTTCATGTAGATGTTGAAGATGTGGATGCTCAATATTGATGTAGAACAATTTGAGCTATCCATTGGAGTGAATTGCACTTTCAATACCTACATGGGTTAGTCCCACAAGGAACAAACAAGGATATCCATAGACATAGAGTGATACACACACAAGATGATGTCCATGAAAACTTTTAGGTTACCTTGTCCCTTGACTTACCAACAAGAGGGTTTGTGACTCCTTGAACTAGTGCAAGATGTGGAAGTTGATTGCACTTGTTCTTGCCAAAATGATAAGAGTGAAGTATGTTGGCGGAGTCACCCTCAAGAACTCTCTAGTTCTTCTTCTTTTGGATCCACACCATCTTGATGGGAACCCTTGGAGTTGTAGTCGTACTTGATGAAGTGGAACTTGAAGTAGTCTTGGGAATCCACTTGACTAAGGTCTTAGGAGCTTCTTCAAATGCATCAATTTCCTCTTGAAGCTTGTCCTTGCCTTTTTGCTTGAAGTCTTGTGGTGGAAGATCATCTTGAGCTTGTGTCCCCTTGAAGGAAGTAGGATCATACTTCTCTTGTTGAGGAACAAACTTCGTCTTGGGGTATTGATCTTATTCCCACTCAACTCCATTGGCGTTGAACTTTCGTTCAAAACCAACACCTTGATTCTTCCGGTGCCTTCCTTGCTTGCGTACAATTTCTTCGAATTGCTTACTTCCGGCAAGGCTCTTGTAGACTCCTTTCTCTATAATTCCCTTCAATAAGCTATTTTCTTGCTCAAGTGTAACTTGGCTAAGAGAATCATTAGTGGAATCAAGAGAACTACTAGAAGCAACAATATTGGATTTAACATGATCATTGTTACAACTAGAGGAAGAATCTTTCTTGTTCTTGTTACTAGACTTGACTTGAGGCATGTAAGTGGATAAGAGTAAATGCTTGGCAATGTAAGAAGAACTTTTCTTGCGGAGATCATCATTGATTGCTTTTAAGAACTCATGCTCTTGCTAAAGATTGAGCTTTTCAAAGCGTAACTTCTCATGAGCTCTTAAAAGTTCTCGATGATCTTCGAAGATAGTTTCATGAGCTAACTTCAAAGTGTTTAGTTCTTTAGTTAGAGCCTCAATCTTCTCCTTATCATTGTCATTCGTTTTTATCTTGATTCGCATGATTAATTGACGTTTCATCATAGTATTCATCACTAGAGTTGTCAACAAGTAAATCATCATCACCTAACAAGTCATCTTCATCACTATTGAAATCAACATACTCGGGGGGTGATACCTTAGGGCCTTTAGCCATGAAGCATGTTCCAACTCCTTCATTTGGTGAGTCAAATATGTCGTAGGAGTTGGTTGACACAAGTGCTAGACCGGCAACACCTTCATCTTGAGTATATTCGGAATCAGAGTGATAACTTCTCTCGGAGTGGTTGTCGGAGTCGGAGCCGGATACCCATTCACCAACATGAGCTTGATGTCTTCGTTTTGTGTAGCTCCTTGATGACTTTTCCTTTCTTTCCGAATCCTTGCTTCTCCATGAGTATCTTCATTCATAACGATCATCTCTACTCCTTCTCTCTCTAGATGGTGATTCTTCTCTTTTGCTTCTTCTTTTTGGAGAATCTTCTCTTCTTTTGTAGGGTGTCGTACACTCATTGGAATAGTGTCCGGGTCTTCCACAATTGTAGCAGTTTCGCTCTCGACTAGAAGATCTTTTGTCATTGTAGGACCTTGACTTGGAGCTTCTATCTTTGCTTCTACTCTTGTAGAACTTGTTGAAGTTCTTCACCATTAAGCTCAATTCTTCATTGAAGGTTTGTTTCTCACTTGATGATATGGGGGCTTCACATGAGGCTTTGTAAGCTCCACTTGATTTGTTGTGAAGTTCCTCTTTATCCTTGAGTGACATCTCATGAGCAACAATTCTTCCAATGACCTCCGTTGGCTTGAGATCTTTGTAATTGGGCATCATTTGGAGCAATGTGCACACGGTATCATATTTTCCATCCAAGGCTCTTAGGATCTTCTTGATGATGAATCTATCGGTCATCTCTTCACTCCCTAAGCCGGCAATCTCATTTGTGATGAGAGCAAGCCTAGAGTACATTTCAGCGACACCTTCACCATCCTTCATTTTGAACTTGTCAAGTTGACTTTGAAGCACATCCAATTTGGATTCCTTGACGGAGTCGGTACCTTCGTGCATATCAATCAAAGTATCCCAAATTTCCTTTGCATTCTCAAGACGACTGATTTTGTTGAATTCTTCGGGGCACAATCCGTTGAAGTGAATATCACAAGCTTGAGCGTTGTATTGCAGCATCTTCAACTCTTCCGCGGTAGCTTCACGGTTTGGTTCTTTCCCATCAAAGAAGTCACCTTGCAAACCAACACACACAATAGCCCAAACGGCGGGGTTATGTCCGAGAATATGCATTTTCATTTTATGCTTCCAACTAGCAAAATTAGTACCATCAAAGTAAGGACCTCTACGGTGATAATTTCCCTCGCTAGACGCCATACTCTCCTAGGTTGTGAAACCAAGGCTATGACCACCAAAAGCTATGGAAATCAAAGCAAATGGAGACCAAAGCTCTGATACCACTTGTAGGACCTTGAAGTATGTCTAGAGGGGGGTGATTAGACTACTTGACCAAATAAAAACTTAACCTTTTCCCAATTTTAATGTTTGGCAGATTTTAGCTACTTTAGGACAAGTCAAGCAATCATCACAAAATTCAAGCAAGCATGCAAAGAGTATATAGGCAGCGGAAAGTAAAGCATGCAACTTGCAAGAATGTAAAGGGGAAGGGTTTTGGAGAATTCAAACGCAATTGGAGACATGGATGTTTTTGGCGTGGTTCGGATAGGTGGTGCTATCCTACATCCACGTTGATGGAGACTTCAACCCACGAAGGGTAACGGTTGCGCGAGTCCACGGAGGGCTCCACCCACGAAGGGTCCATGAAGAAGCAACCTTGTCTATCCCACCATGGACATCGCCCACGAAGGACTTTGTCGGCGTTCTGGGAACGGGGGTCCCCAGACTTGCGTGCCTGCGGCCTGCGGCGTGGCTCGAGTGATGGCCCAACGTGGCCCATCTTCATCAACACAAGGCTCAAGACCCTCGCGAGGGGCCAAGCCTCGCGAGGCGGACGACACGGCGCTTCCTCCGACACGGCCTCCTTAGGCTGGCTCGCGAGGAGGCGGAGAGATCAAGGTGGGGTACCTCACGAGGTGCCCATGACGCAAGCCATGACGATCAAAGGTGCCAGGCGGGCGCCAGCCCGCGCAGCGCCCTCCCTTTCCTCTTTGGTGCAAAGGGGGCAAGCGCAGGCGAGAGGATAAAGGAAAGGCACCCATTTCGGTGCAACGAGACGAAGACCAACTCCACGACAAGGAGGAAGTCACCGTGGAGCCCAAGCCGGCATCATCACCAGAACCTTTGGCAGGGGAAGACCAACTTTAGTCAGGATAAGTGTACCCGATGTTCCCCTTCAAATTGGCCAATTGTTGGCGCCCTTCTCGCTCAATATTTGGGAAGAGGCCCAGGGACTTTGCCTATAAATAGGGCCAGCCACCCCCAGGGTAGAGGCATCAGCTAGACAGAAGAGACGGGCACGGAGGATGCAATCTGATTGAGCATCTAGAGCAAGTAGAGAGAGAGAGAGAAGGGCGATCGAACTCCCCCCAGCAGTTCATCCCCTAGCCAAGAACAGACCCTCGCGAGGTCGTTCCCCTTTGTACTGTTCTTCCTCATCAGCCCTAGAGGCAATCCACAACACCACACTGGAGTAGGGTATTACACCACAATGGTGGCCCGAACCAGTATAAACCCTGTGTCTCTTGTGTTGTTCTTGCAGTAGTTTAGATCCTAACGAGACGGAGAGGTAGAGGGCTTGATCTCCGCGCGCACCCCAGAGTTCGAACCTTAAGGGTCTGCCGGAACCCGTGATCCGACAGACTTGCCTCACTAGCGGTAGATCTTCACGAAGTAGGCGATCTCCTTGCCCTTACAAACTCCTTGGTTCAACTCCACAATCTTGTCGGAGGCTCCCAAGTGACACCTAGCCAATCTAGGAGACACCACTCTCCAAGAAGTAACAAATGGTGTGTTGATGATGAACTCCTTGCTCTTGTGCTTAAAATGATAGTCTCCCCAACACTCAACTCTCTCTCACAGGATTTGGATTTGGTGGAAAGAAGATTTGAGTGGAAAGCAACTTGGGGAAGGCTAGAGATCAAGATTCATATGGTAGGAATGGAATATCTTGAGCTCAACACAAGGGTAGGTGGTTCTCTCTCAGAACATATGAGTTGGAAGTGTAGATGTGTTCTGATGGCTCTCTCCATGAGTGAAGAGGAGGTGGAGGGGTATATATAGCCTCCACACAAAATCCAACCGTTACACACAATTTACCAATCTAGATGGGACTGAATCAACAAACTCGGTCGGACCGATTTAGTAAACCTAGTGACCGTTAGGATTTAAGGTGGGACCGACATGCAACTCGGTAGGACTGATATGGTTAGGGTTAGGGCATAACATAATCTCAGTGAGACCGATTACACAAACTCGGTGAGACCGATTTGGTAATAAGCTAACCAGAGGGTTGGTCAGGTAAACTCGGTGGGACCGATTTGCTCTTTCGGCGAGACCCAAATGTTACAAAAAGGAAACAGAGAGTTTACATTGCAATCTCGGTGGGACCGATCCGCTCTTTCGGTGAGACCGAAAAGTTACGAAAAGGAAACAGAGAAATTGCAATCCCATCTTGGTGAGACCGAGTTCCCTATCGGTAGAACCGATTTGCTTAGGGTTTGGCAGTGGCTATGACATGTGAAACTCGGTGGCGCCGAGTTGAAAGAATCGGTAGGGCCGAGTTTGACTTTGGGTTTAGGTCATATGTGGAAGTGAGAAAGTAGCTGAGGGTTTTGGAGCATATCACTAAGCACATGAAGCAAGAGGCTCATTAAGCAACACCTCATCCCTTCTTAATAGTATTGGCTTTTCCTATAGACTCATTGTGATCTTGGATCACTAAAATATAAAATGAAGAGTCTTGAGCTTTTGAGCTTGAGCCAATCCTTTGTCCGTAGCATTTTGAGGGATCCACTTTCATCATCCATGCCATGCCAATCTGTGACGCCCGGATAATTGAGCTACAGTAACCTATGCTAATGATGCCACATCACCTCGGTTACTATTGATAAACTCGCGTTAGTTCGAAACCGATTCAAATTCAAATTCAAAATAGGGCAGACAATAAAACTTTTCAAATATTAAAACTATAATGTTCAGAGTGAACCAAATATTTCATAGGAAATTATGGTGGAGAAACCACACCTTTATAAAATGTTTAAATACTATAAGGTGAATAAAACAGTAGCAAAAACTATTATTTAAGTACTTTTAAATATTAAATAATTAGGAAACTATTTTAGCTTGGGTAATAAATTAATGTGGAAGTGATATATTTGATGATACTAATTTAGGTGTTAACTTGGTATTAATAAAAGCTAAAATAACAGAAACTAAAAAAACAAAAAAAAACAATAGAACAAAACAAAAGACCTAAGCTACTGGGCACTTTTGGCCCATCTAGCAACTTACTCAGGTCAGCCCATCTCTCCCTCCTTCAACCTGTAGCAGGGGCATCGTGGAGCACATCCACGGACACCATGGCGTCGTGGCGCACATCCGTGCCCCCCTCGCCCTACTTAACATCGCCAGCCTCCCTCCCTCGATCCCCTCCTAACCCTAGCACCAATCACTCCCTTCCTCACTCCCTGTCACTCTCTCCCGAACGCCTCTGGCGCTGCGGCGCCGTCGATCCCGCGGCCTCCATCCACTCCGCGCCTCACGGAGACGTCCCGGAGGACCACCGTCGTCGTCCACGTCGGCTCCGCCCTTCAGCTCAAGTTGAGGCCCTCTCCATCAACGGGATCGAACCCTCCATCAACCTGTGCCGCCAGTCGTCCTCGTCGGAACCGCCGCTCAAGCGCCGCCTCGTCCACCCCGAGCATGCCCCGACCTCCCCGGGGTGAGCCACCGCCGTCCCCCGCTTTTCCCCTCGCCCCTGTCGCCGAAGCCCCCGCCGTAGGACGCCTCCGCCCACCGCACGCCCGCGCGCCTCACCCGAGCAACCCGCGCCCGCCTCGTTCTCGCCCGCGACCCGTCGCGTGCTCGCCCGCGACCTGCCGCGCCTGCGCTCGTGGCCACGCCCAACCGCCTCCTAGACGCGCCGTCGTCGTGCTCCGGCCGCCTGGACAGCCCAGAGCCCGTGCGTGGCCTCGCCCAGCCTCCCGCACTCTGTCACCGCTGCTTACTGCGTTCGGCTGCTAACACTGCCGCTGCCTCCTCTCCGGCGGCCCCCTGACCTCCACCCGTGCTCGGCTCCGGCCACGCCCGCGCCGACCATGCCCGTGGCGGCCCCCACTGCGTCCTTGGCGCACGTTGACCGCGCCACCCGCTGCCGTTATGCCCACTTTGCTACTGACGCCGCTGCCGCCGACTCCCCCTTTGCTTGCTCCGCGCTGCAGCTCCTCTCGCTCGCGTGCCGTTGACCGCACCGCCGCCGCGTCCAGCCTTGCCTCCGCACACGCCCGCCCGGTCGCGGTTCGCCCTGCCTGCTGATGCATCCGCCCGCGCTGCTGTAGTGGCTGCTCTGCTGCTACTTGCATGCTTCTACCCGCTACCCCTTGTACAAATACTGATGAATACTCTAGCTATGGTTAGCTTTATGGATATTGCACTGATTAGCCCTTTGTTCAGCTCCTAAACAGCGACTAAATAATTGTTAACAGATCTAAGAAAAATATGGGCAGGTAGAACACTTGACAAACTCCATTTTATTCCACTGGACCAAATCCTTCCGATGCCTGGATTAAATCTATCAAAATCGCAATGCTTTGTTTTGTTAAAAGGGAACAGAAGTAACTCCTAGCTACGTGCACTCTGTGTGTGCGTGTGTGTGTGGCCGATGTGCCATGTGTGTGGGGCTGCCCCAAAATTAGTTTAGGTCTAATTTAATTTGATGGATTAGTTGTAGGATTATTTTTGCCCCTTAGCTAGTTTTATTAGTGCTAAGTTACTTTAGTAGTAGATGACATGTGGGTCCTCATTTAGATAAGTTAGGTTTATTTATTTGTTTAGGAAAATAGTCTATGACATGTGGGCCACACATGCCCTTTTGACTAGTCAAATTGACTTGGTCAATTCGGATTAAACTAAATATAATAAATCCAGAAATTTCAGAAAATATTTAAAACATTGGAAAATCATAGAAAATTAACCATAACTCCGATAAAAAAACTTTGTACATGAAAGTTGCTTAGAACGACGAGACGATTCCGGATACGCAGCCTGTTCGCCTGCCACGCATCCCTAGCATAGCGAACATGCAACTTTCCCTCTTCGGTTCATCTCTCCGAAAACGCGAAACACCGGGATTACTTTCCCGGATGTTTCCCCCCTTCGCTGGTATCACATATCCCTGCGTTACGTCACCCCTAGCACAACGTATTATCGCGTCTTGCTTTGTGTTACATTTGGTTGCTCTGTTATTTATTGTGTTCCCCCTCCGTTACTTCTTTCCGGTAGGCTCTGAGACCGTTGCCGATACCCCTGTGATCGGCTACATCGACGACGACCCCTCTCTTTTGCCAGAGCAACCAGGCAAGCCCCCCCTGATCACCAGATATTGCCTATTCTTCTCTATACTGCTTGCATTAGAGTAGTGTAGCATGTTACTGCTTTCAGTTAATCCTATACTGCTGCATAGCCTGTCCTTGCTACTACTGTTGTTACCTTTACCTGCTATCCTACTGCTTAGTATAGGATGCTAGTGTTCCATCAGTGGCCCTACACTCTTGTCCGTCTGCCATGCTATACTACTGGGCCGTGATCACTTCGGGAGGTGATCACGGGCATATACTATATACTTTACACTGTTACATTACCTGTGATACTGTTTGGAGATGGGGGCTGAAGGGGCAGGTGGCTCCATCCCGGTAGAGGTGGGCCTGGGTTCCCGACGGCCCCCGACTGTTACTTTGAGGTGGAGCGACAGGGCAGGTTGAGACCACCTAGGAGAAAGGTGGGCCTGGCCCTGGTCGGCGTTCGCGGTTACTTAACACACTTAACGAGATCTTGGTATTTGATCTGAGTCTGGCCATTTGGTCTATACGCACTAACCAACTACGTGAGAACGATATGGGCACTCGGCGTCGTGGTATCAGCCGAAGCCTTCGTGACGTCAGCGACTGAGCGGCGCGCGCCAGATTGGGCCGCGTAACGTGACTTCCGTTGTACTGGAGGTTGCTAGGTCTGCTTCCGGCCGCGTCCGCAACGTGCAGGTGTGCTAAGGGCGATGGGCCCGGACCCCTGTGCGCTTAGGTTTAGACCGGCGTGCTGACCTCTTTGTTGTGCCTAGGTGGGGCTGCGATGTGTTGATCTTCCGAGGCCGGGCATGACCCAGGAAAGTGTGTCCGGCCAAATGGGATCAAGCGTGTTGGGTTATGTGGTGCACCCCTGCAGGGAAGTTTATCTATTCGAATAGCCGTGTCCCTCGGTAAAAGGACGACCCGGAGTTGTACCTTGACCTTATGACAACTAGAACCGGATACTTAATAAAACACACCCTTCCAAGTGCCAGATACAACCCGGTGATCGCTCTCTAACAGGGCATCGAGGAGGGGATCGCCGGGTAGGATTATGCTATGCGATGCTACTTGGAGGACTTCAGTCTACTCTCTTCTATATGCTGCAAGATGGAGGCTGCCAGAAGCGTAGTCTTCGACAGGATTAGTTATCCCCCTCTTATTCTGGCTTTCTGCAGTTCGGTCCACCGATATGCCCCTTTACACATATATCCATGCATATGTAGTGTAGCTCCTTGCTTGCGAGTACTTTGGATGAGTACTCACGGTTGCCTTGTTTGCCCTTTTCCCCTTTCTATACCCGATTGCTGCGACCAGACGTTGGAGCCCAGGATCCAGACGCCACCGTTGACAACGACTCCTACTACACCGGAGGTGCCTATTACTATGTGCAGCCCGCTGATGACGACCAGGAGTAGTTAGGAGGATCCCAGGCAGGAGGCCTGCGCCTCTTTCGATCTGTATCCCAGTTTGTGCTAGCCTTCTTAAGGCAACTTGTTTAACTTATGTCTATACTCAGATATTGTTGCTTCCGCTGACTCGTCTATGATCGAGCACTTGTATTCGAGCCCTCGAGGCCCCTGGCTTGTATTATGATGCTTCTATGACTTATTTATGTTTTAGAGTTGTGTTGTGATATCTTCCCGTGAGTCCCTGATCTTGATCGTACATATTTGCGTGCATGATTAGTGTATGATTGAATCGGGGGCGTCACAAGTTGGTATCAGAGCCGACTGCCTGTACGAATCCCCCTTTCCACCTCCTTGGCCGAAGTTGAGTCTAGTCACTGAAAACTGTTTTACTAACATGGCTGTGCGGTCCATGGGCCCACGTCGCCATTGGGTGATATTAGGATCTTTTATTCCTCGTCTATACTCTGGGACTCTGATCTCTCTTCTATTCGGGTTAAATGATTTTACTAACTCTAACATTAGGATCTCGTTATCATTTTCACCCGGAGAGTCCCTTATTTCTGATGTTCGTCTCCTGCACGTGAAGATCCTGAAGATACTCTCCGCTGTTAATGCGAGAACTTGTGTTCATCGCGTTTGCAATTCCCCTTCCACTGTCAACCCTGATGGATAACTACATGCAGTTGTAATTTCTTACAATCATCCCCCGTTGATCTTGTTATTACAAGATACCCCGAAGTTTTCTCTATCGTTCCGAGGATACTTCGTGCCTACTGCCTTGCAGTTCTTTGCCACATGAATACCCCTACAAATAAATCCTCGCACTTGTCAAGTATCCGCTCATCCCCAGTTGTTCATGTGTTTCACAAAAGTCTTCAAAATACCATTCGATCTTCCGAAAATCCTCAGGAGCCATTTGCTCTTGAAATTCTTGCTTACTTGCATTATGGTTAATCCCATAAGTCAAATCATTATCATTTGAGTCCGTTGATTCAATATGTTGCGGTTGCTCGCAATCCTCAACCGAATCATAGAATTCACCCTTCCGGCTCAGACGCTAATTTTAGACATGAGCTGGTTCTCGACCAATTAAATTGCCGTCGATTGTACCCTTAAGTCTATTCAACTTATCCATCCTTATCATAGTGTTTGCTTTTGGTCCCCTGCTTTGGAAATCATAATATCCTTTGCATTTGAGCTGGGAATTAGTCAGTTGATTCTATAATCCAATGCCTTTGAATTGTTACTTCCTATGGTTGTGTGCCGATGCTCGCCTCGGCTCCGTTGTGGGCTATCAAGTCCTTTGTTGGATTGTTATTCGACAGTGTCCTTCACATTTGATCACCTTGTGAGTTTTTTCCCTGATACATAATGCCTTTGGTAAATTGTATCCTCTGCTTTCTCAACTATGCTCAGCTTTTGAGCTGGTGGTATTTACTATTGAAGCTTGTGGTATATATTTCCACGATACCCTGATGGGTTAAACCTATGCCTTCCTTAATATGTGTGAACTCGAAAGTTTTCACGATTCATACTCTTCTGGTATTTTGCTAGATAAAATTTCAACACTACAACTTCTCCGAAAGTGAGAAGTGAATGAAAGTTTATGCATTGGAGAAGAGGGAGTCTTGACCTTGAACTTTGTGTTCATGCCCATGAACACGATGTAGATCTTATCATTAAAGCTTCTCTTAATTTAATTATTCCTTTGGTATAAGTTCATCTTATATCTGGGATCTGGTCTTATGCAATCGTGGTTCCGACCATGTTCTACTTTAAATACCATTTCTCGTGCATGTTTAAGCACTTGTCTTCTGCAGAGCAATACCCCAGTCCAACCTCTACTTTGATCTGTCGTCGAGTATTACCCCCCTGGTATCTCGAGATTATCACGAAACTGCATAACTTCTTATGAGTTCTTCATCAAGTACTACATTCTTAGTGATTCCAATTTTTTTTCACGGGCTCTGAGTTATTAAACACTCAAAGATACCGATAACTGAATCGAGTTCGCACCGTGATTAAACAACTGTTGGTAACCTTCATTACCTACGAATTTGAACTCGATCACGTAAGTCCTAGCCTACTCGGCTATGTCATTATCGTGCAACTTTTTAACTGTGCTACCTGGTCCTTCTTCCCGGAGCACCATTTTCGACGATGAGCTAAGCTTACGTCAAGTTTCCTCATCATATCATTTCGCCTCGAACAGCAAGCTTGATTTTGAGTATGTGACGTACTTCTGGTTCCAATAACCTTTCGCTTGATCATTCCTTTGACTTGATGTCATCGCTGATCGATTACACCTTCAAGAAATCTCTCGACAAGTGTGTCATGATCATCATCAACATTTTGAGATCTTCGAGGATATCAATCGAATTCATGATGGGAAATACCATCCTTGCCCCTTGATGATTTGTGTTATCATCGACAACATTCTTGCCTTCCCCCAACACAAATTTGTTCATGTTTTGTGTTGTACCTTGATTTCCTTGCTATCTGGCTTAGATTATGTTCTACCTTGTAGTATTATTGTCTTCTCTATCAAGAATGTTGTGAGGATTGCTCCACCTCTTAAGATTTCTTGGTATAGCGATACTTCTCACCATCACCATTCTTTCTTGGTCCCCGTGTTGATTCTAACCGGGATACCAACAAGTGATGGGTGCTGTTTGGATTCTGCACTTCTAGCAACCCTATTGCTTTCAAGTTAATGATCGATAGTTCATTCTTAGCCTATCAATTATTGGATGACCATTCAAACAATTGATCAGGCTACCTTTGCCCATATTTTGAGCACGCCTGTCAACCAATGTTTAATCGAGTATGTTTTCCTGAGCATACCTCATTATATCATTTTATCTGACAAAGTTATCTCGTTGTTCACATAATTGTGGAAATCCATGTTTTGGAAATCTCATTGAATTGTCGCTGAGTTCATCAGCCACCTCCTCATTCTCTCCTTAGTTTAATGATGAACTCATGATTCGAAACTCGCTTTCATAGTTCATTTCCCGAGAGTACTACAATGTCATCTCGTCAATTTGTGTTGCACCTTTTCTTCTCAGGCATCCCGAGTCTGAGGTATCCTGACACCAATCAGATTTGAATCTCGGTCAGATATGATGGTTGTAACATATTTCAAGGGTTATGACATTTGCCTTCATATAACCCGGTAAGGTGATGTCATGCCTCGCACACCTGGATGGAGGACCTATTGTTATAGCTTCCTTTTTAGCAAGGTTAACCATTCTTCCATGTGGAAATTGTAAGGCTTAGTTCCTGATGAATCCATTGAGTATCCAAGTCTGACCTTTGTTTGAAGACCATGTCAATGCTATCTCGAAGCATGTCTGTGGAACTCCGAATTTCAATAAAAGCATTTGAAGCACAATGCTAAATTTTCTTTATCAATTATCCAAACACCGTTGTTTGGGTTATGTCATGAAATTCCTCTCCCCTTACCTAAATGGTTTTCTACTTTCTATCCTGTCATGGATATCATGCTCTGCTTGTCCTTGGGAAGGATATATCCCTGAAACATGTGATTAAACACATTTTCCTTTCCATTGTTCTGTTTAATCTGATAATCACCTTTTCCTTTCCATTGTTTGTTTTAACCTTTCTGGTGATCTATATGATCTAAGTAGTAATATTCTGCTGCTTATGTAAACACCTTAGTGTACAACTTTGTCAGTAAGACCCTGTTACTATTGTTGATGGCATTCTGGTAGCCACCGATGGACGAGAACTTTGCCTATTGGCCCGCCTCGTTCAACGAGCAGGAAGATGGTTCTCTTTGTCCCTCGCCCTTGGTACCGACGTTGTTGCCGACATAACTGACAGGCTATCCGCTGACATGTGTTGCCTACATGGTCATACAAGACGTCACCGCCCTTCCTACTTTTAACCCACATGGTGGGCCCATAACCCACAGTTCCACATGATCGAAACCTGACTTTCCTATACACCCTGTTGTCGAAGTTATTCCTCGTGCTTGACTTCGTATGTGGTTCACGGGCCACCTGCCTAGTGATCTATTCTGGTACCAGACGCAATACTTTCCCATTGCTCTGAACCCCTGTCACATTTCGTATCAGGCAACGAACGATTGCCTGGATGCTTGAAACTTCTTATTGTACCTTCGAATTTTACTCTCGATGTGTTTTATTTGTTCAAACTCGAGAGGTACTCATATACTCATTCATGGGTTAATCCCAGATTATTACCCTTATAGCATTCTGTTGTTGTCGATCTGCCCCGTTACCTATTCGTAAGTACGATGGAACCCCGAAGAAAGGATGCCGACTTCATCTTGATGACTTGAAGCAGAAAAATGAAGACATCAATATAATGGATCGACCACTTCGAGAAGAGCAACCAAGACCGAGAAGATCCGTTAGAATTTCGTAACCTATTCTTCCCCCTTACTCCCCTCTTAAATCTCGGGACGAGATTTCTTGTAGTAGAGGAGAATTGTGACGCCCGGATAATTGAGTTAAAGTAACCTATGCTAATGATGCCACATCACCTCGGTTACTATTGATAAACTCGCGTTAGTTCGAAACCGATTCAAATTCAAATTCAAAATAGGGCAGACAATAAAACTTTTCAAATATTAAAACTATAATGTTCAGAGTGAACCAAATATTTCATAGGAAATTATGGTGGAGAAACCACACCTTTATAAAATGTTTAAATACTATAAGGTGAATAAAATAGTAGCAAAAACTACTATTTAAGTACTTTTAAATATTAAATAATTAGGAAACTATTTTAGCTTGGGTAATAAATTAATGTGGAAGTGATATATTTGATGATACTAATTTAGGTGTTAACTTGGTATTAATAAAGGCTAAAATAACAGAAACTAAAAAAAACAATAGAACAAAACAAAAGACCTAAGCTACTGGGCACTTTTGGCCCATCTAGCAACTTACTCAGGTCAGCCCATCTCTCCCTCCTTCAACCTGTAGCAGGGGCATCATGGAGCACATCCACGGACACCGTCGTGGCGCACATCCGCGCCCCCCTCACCCTACTTAACATCGCCAGCCTCCCTCCCTCGATCCCCTCCTAACCCTAGCACCAATCACTCCCTTCCTCACTCCCTGTCACTCTCTCCCGAACGCCTCTGGCGCCACGGCGCCGTTAATCCCGCGGCCTCCATCCACCCCGCGCCTCACGGAGACGTCCCGGAGGACCACCGTCGTCGTCCACGTCGGCTCCGCCCTTCAGCTCAAGCCGAGGCCCTCTCCATCAACGGGATCGAACCCTCCATCAACCTGTGCCGCCGGTCGTCTTCGTCGGAACCGCCGCTCAAGCGCCGCCTCGTCCACCCCGACCGCGCCCCGACCTCCTCGGGGTGAGCCACCGCCGTCCCCCGCTTTTCCCCTCGCCCCTGTCGCCGAAGCCCCCTCCGTAGGACGCCTCCACCCACCGCACGCCCGCGCGCCTCACCCGAGCAACCCGCGCCCGCCTCGTTCTCGCCCGAGACCCGCCGCGTGCTCGCCCGCGACCTGCCGCGCCTGCGCTCGTGGCCACGCCCAGCCGCCTCCTGGACGCGCTGTCGTCGTGCTCCGGCCGCGTGGACAGCCCAGAGCCCGTGCGTGGCCCCGCCCAGCCTCCCGCACTCTGTCACCGCTGCTTACTGCGTTCGGCTGCTAACACTGCCGCTGCCTCCTCTTCCGCGGCCCCCTGACCTCCACCCGTGCTCGGCTCCGGCCATGCCCGTGGCGGCCCCCACTGCGTCCTTGGCGCGTGTTGACCGCGCCACCCACTGCCGTTACGTCCACTTTGCTACTGACGCTGCTGCCGCCGACTCCCCCTTTGCTTGCTCCGCGCTGCAGCTCCTCTCGCCCGCGTGCCATTGACCGCGCCGCCGCCGCGTCCAGCCTTGCCTCTGCACACGCCCGCCCGGTCGCGGTTCGCCCCGCCTGCTGATGCATCCGCCCGCGCTGCTGTAGTGGCTGCTCTGCTGCTGCTTGCATGCTTCTACCCGCTACCCCTTGTACAAATACTGATGAATACTCTAGCTATGGTTAGCTTTATGGATATTGCACTGATTAGCCCTTTGTTCAGCTCCTAAACAGCGACTAAATAATTGTTAACAGATCTAAGAAAAATATGGGCAGGTAGAACACTTGACAAACTCCATTTTATTCCACTGGACCAAATCCTTTCAATGCCTGGATTAAATCCTATCAAAATCGCAAAATGCTTTGTTTTGTTAAAAGGGAACAGAAGTAACTCCTAGCTACGTGCACTGTGTGTGTGCGTGTGTGTGTGGCCGATGTGCCATGTGTGTGGGGCTGCCCCAAAATTAGTTTAGGTCTAATTTAATTAGATGGACGTGTTGATCTTCCGAGGCCGGGCATGACCCAGAAAAGTGTGTCCGGCCAAATGGGATCAAGCGTGTTGGGCTATGTGGTGCACCCCTGCAGGGAAGTTTATCTATTCGAATAGCCGTGTCCCTCGGTAAAAGGACGACCTGGAGTTGTACCTTGACCTTATGACAACTAGAACTGGATACTTAATAAAACACACCCTTCCAAGTGACAGATACAACCCGGTGATTGCTCTCCAACAGGGCATCAAGGAGGGGATCGCCGGGTAGGATTATGCTATGCGATGCTACTTGGAGGACTTCAGTCTACTCTCTTCTACCTGCTGCAAGACGGAGGCGACCAGAAGCGTAGTCTTCGATAAGACTAGCTATCCCCCTCTTATTCTGGCATTCTGCAGTCCAGTCCACTGATATGGCCCTTTACACATATATCCATGCATATGTAGTATAGCTCCTTGCTTGCGAGTACTTTGGATGAGTACTCACGGTTGCTTTCTCCCTCCTTTCCCCCCTTTCCTTTCTTCTGGTTGTCGCAACCAGATGTTGGAGCCCAGGATCCAGACGCCACCGTCGACGACGACTCCTACTACTTTGGAGGTGCCTACTACTACGTGCTGCCCGCTGACGACGACCAAGAGTAGTTAGGAGGATCCCAGGCAGGAGGCCTGCGCCTTGTTCGATCTGTATCCCAATTTGTGCTAGCCTTCTTAAGGCAAACTTGTTTAACTTATGTCTGTACTCAGATATTGTTGCTTCCGCTGACTCGTCTATGATCGAGCACTTGTATTCGAGCCCTCGAGGCCCCTGGCTTGTATTATGATGCTTGTATGACTTATTTATGTTTTAGAGTTGTGTTGTGATATCTTCCCGTGAGTCCCTGATCTTGATCGTACATATTTGCGTGCATGATTAGTGTATGATTGAATCGGGGGCATCACACAATCATTGAGCTTTCCTGAAATAATTATCTTGGAATAGAATTAGCTCAATGAGCTATATGTTGTTATGAATTACCAAAACCACCTAGGGATAGTTGCACTTTCAGAGGAAATATATATATGTGCTAGTATTTGATTTATATGCAATTTGAGGTCAAAAATAGCACTTAGTTTGCATATGTAGGTGTGGTTTACTTAGTGCCTTCTAAATCTCTGCCTTAACCACCGTCGATCGCCCGCACCGTCCCGTCACCGGCACCACCTTGTGGTGAGCCTCTTGTTCATGCAATTTTATATAAAAATTTATGTTTGTGTGATTTGGATATATAGTTACTCGTATAATTATCTTACCCGTACGTTGTTTGTTATACATATAGTGCCATGGTTTTGATATCCGTCCCCGTTGGCCCTCGTCCTTATTATGATTCGGATGTGGTATATATATTCTCTTTTAAAACTAGTTTCATTTCGTGTTTATGACAAATTATGCCCATCAAGTTGACATAGATATTTTTTCTAGGAGGTATGTGAACCGGAAATTCCAACCGACCCTATTGTCGAGAGGTTAAATTTAGTTGAAAGAGAAAATGAGTACTTGAAAGAAAAATTGAAAAGAATTGAGGGGGAGAAGATGGAATTGGAGTTGCATGTTGCCGATGTCGTCGATGATCACAAGATCAAGATGGAGAAAATGCGCTTGAAGATTAGAAAGATTAGAAAATATGCCATTGATAGTGAGGCTTGGTATCATTATGCTGTTGGATCAATTGTTACCTTAGCTGCGATCTTGATCGCATTTGTTGTTGCATTTAAATGCTTTAGCTAGAGAGTTATTTGTTTGTTGCATTTAAGTGTTGTATGAACTTTATGTATGAACTTGTATTAAGTTGGTGTTTTTGGTGTTGTGTATTGAAGATGAGCCGACAATGGATGTACGATGACCGATGCTCTCCCGAGTTTAGTAATGGCGTGCAAACTTTTCTGCTTGCGGCTGAGGCAAACAAGCGGGCGGATGGTTTTATGCCTTGTCCATGTGCTGTCTGTAAGAATGGTCAAAATTACTCTAAGTCAAGAATCATTCACGTCCACCTGTTTAAGTCCGGTTTCGTGCCCCACTATAATGTTTGGACCAAGCACGGAGAAAGAGGGGTTATGATGGAAGACAATGAAAAAGAAGAGGATGACGACAGCTATCCTGGCCATGGGTTCCCTGAATACGATGATACAACAATGGGGGAAGAAGCTGAGCCGGTAATGCGGGAAGAAGCTGAGCCGGCAATGCAGGAAGAAGCTGAAGAAGAGGCATCAGATGAGCCCGTTGATGATCTTGGTCGGGTCATTGCCGATGCAAAGAGAAACTGCGCAAATGATTTGGAGAAGAAGAAGTTGCAGCGCATGTTAGAGGATCACAAAAAATTGTTGTACCCGAATTGTGTAGGTGACAAGAAAAAGCTGGGCACCACACTGGAATTGCTGCAATGGAAGGCAGAGAACGGTGTATCTGACAAGGGATTTGGAAAGTTGCTGGTAATGATAAAGGATATGCTTCCAAAGGACAACAAATTGCCCGAGAGTACGTACGAAGCAAAGAAGGCTGTCTGCCCTCTAGGGTTAGAGGTGCAGAAGATACATGCATGCCCTAATGATTGCATCCTCTACCGCGGTGAGTACGAGGATTTGAACGCTTGCCCGGTATGCGGTGCATTGCGCTATAAGAGCAGCCGCGATGACCCTGGTGATGTCGAGGGTGAGCGCCCCAGGAAGAAGATTCCTGCCAAGGTGATGTGGTATGCTCCTATAATACCACGGTTGAAACGTTTGTTCCAAAACAAAGAGCATGCCAAGGCGATGCGATGGCACAGAGAAGACCGTAAGAAAGACGGAAAGTTGAGAGTACCCGCTGACGGGTCGCAGTGGAGAAAAATCGAAAGAAAGTACGGGAAGGAGTTTGCAGATGACGCAAGGAGTGTATGGTTTGGTCTAAGCGCAGATGGCATTAATCCTTTTGGGGAGCAGAGCATCAACCATAGCACCTGGCCTGTGACTCTATGTTTGTATAATCTTCCTCCTTGGTTGTGCATGAAGTGGAAGTTCATTATGATGCCAGTGCTCATCCAAGGCCCTAAGCAACCCGGCAACGACATTGATGTGTACCTAAGGCCATTAGTTGAAGAACTCTTACAACTGTGGAATGGAACAGGTGTACGTGCGTGGGATGAGCACATGGGGGAAGAATTTGACCTAAAGGCGTTGATGTTCGTGACCATCAATGATTGGCCTGCTCTTAGTAACCTTTCAGGACAGACAAACAAGGGATACCGCGCATGCACGCACTGTTTGGACGATACCGACAGTATATATTTGGCTAATTGTAAGAACAATGTGTACCTGGGACATCGTCGATTTCTTCCGAGCAGGCATCCCGTAAGAAAGAAAGGCAAGCATTTCAAAGCTGAGGCGGATCACCGGACGAAGCCTCGCCACTGTACTGGTGCTGATGTACATGATATGGTCAAGGATTTGAAGGTGGTCTTTGGAAAGGGTCCTGGTGGACAACCTGTTCCGAATGACGCTGACGGATGCACACCCATGTGGAAGAAGAAATCTATATTTTGGGACCTGCCCTATTGGAAAGACCTAGAGGTCCGCTCCGCAATCGACGTGATGCACGTGACGAAGAATCTTTGTGTGACCCTGCTTGGCTTCTTGGGTGTGTATGGAAAGACAAAAGATACACCTGAGGCACGGGAGGACCAGCAACGTATGCACAGAAAAGACAGCATACATCAGGGTCATGCAAGCTATGCTCTTACCAAAGAAGAGAAGGAAATCTTCTTTGAATGCCTGCTCAGTATTAAGGTACCGTCTGGCTTCTCGTCGAATATAAAGGGAATAATAAACATGGTAGAGAAAAAGTTCCAGAACCTAACGTCTCATGACTGCCACGTGATTATGATGCAACTGCTTCCGGTTGCATTGAGGGGGCTTCTACTGGAAAACGTTCGATTAGCCATTGTGAAGCTATGTGCATTTCTCAATGCAATCTCTCAGAAGGTAATCGATCCAGAAATCATACCAAGGTTAGAGAATGATTTGGTGCAATGTCTTGTCAGTTTCGAGTTGGTGTTCCCACCATCCTTCTTCACCTTCATGACGCACGTCCTAGTTCACCTATGTGAAGAGATTAACGTTTTGGGTCCTGTATTTCTACACAATATGTTCCCCTTTGAGAGGTTCATGGGAGTCTTAAAGAAATATGTTCATAACCGTGCTAGGCCAGAAGGAAGCATCTCCAAGGGCCGTCAAAATGAGGAAGTCATTGAGTTTTGTATTGACTTTATTCCTGACCTTAAGCCGATTGGTGTTTCTGAATCGCGACATAAGGGCAGACTGGATGGAAAAGGCACGCTAGGAGGGGAACAAATAATATGTATGGACGGACATTCTCTCACTGAAGCACACTACACAGTTCTACAGAATTCCGCCTTGATGGCTCCGTATATGGATGAACACAAGAATTTGCTATGCTCCAAACACCCGGAGCGGTCTGATGACTGGATTACACGTGAACAAACCAGGAGTTTCGCCAGCTGGTTGCAAATACGTACCATGCATGACACCTCTATTGAAGATGACCTGTACTTGCTGTCCCAGTTACCATCTTCGAATATAATGACTTTCAAAGGGTACGAGATAAATGGTAATACATTTTACACGATCGCCCAAGATAAGAAGAGCACCAACCAAAACAGTGGTGTCCGCTTTGATGCAGAAACCAAGACGGGAAAGGAAACATATTATGGTTATATACAGGACATATGGGAACTTGACTATCGACGTGGTTTGAAGGTCCCTTTGTTTCGGTGCAAATGGGTCAATATGACACGAGGCAGGGTAACAGAAGACCCGCAGTACGGAATGACAACAGTGGATCTCAACAATCTTGCGTATGCAGACGAACCATTCGTCCTAGCCAATGATGTGGCACAGGTTTTCTATGTGAAGGACATGTCTACCAAGCCAAGAAAAAGAAAAGATAAGGAAGCGAATGCATCGTACGATGAGCCAAAGCGGCACATAGTTCTTTCTGGGAAGAGAAACATCATGGGAGTGGATGACAAGACAGACAAGTCAGAAGATTATGAAAAGTTTGATGAAATTGCTCCATTCACAGTGAATATTGACCCGAGCATCCCGTTAAATGATGAAGATTTTCCATGGTTACGGCGCAAAGGGACACACGCGAAGAAAAAGTTTCACACCCAAAGATCTGGGATGTGATCGGCTTCACTATCATCACTTTCTTCTGTGTTTCACACCCAGAAGGGAATCTCTGTAATAGTTAGGGTAGTTAATTATGTGTTTTGGCATTTGAAACGTGAAGAAATTTTATGTGCAAACAAATTCTTTCATGCCTTTACTGATTTTTAAAGTTAAGTTATTCACAAACTAGTGATTCACACTAATTTCAAATAATTCAAAATTTAAACTATTCAAATTTGAAAACTACGGGCACTAACAGAAAGTTTGTAATTTTTTGTACCTAAAGCAAAAATATTCAAAAAGAAACTCTAAATACACAAAAAAACAACTCAAAAATAAATAAAGCAAAAAAATAAAAATAAAAGCCCGCCTACTAGGCCAGAGCGGCCTCCATACGACTAGAAACCCAACCTGTTGTTGGGCCAGGATGCAGGCCCGCAAAGGCCCAGTAGGCCCACAGGGCAGCACAGCACAGGTAGGCCCGAAAGGCCTGCATTTGAGAGAAGCTCAAAGGAGCAGCCGCGGCTGGGTTTATAAACCATTGCGGCTGCCCTTCGCTAGGCGAGGTGGGACTAAACTTTGCGCCCCTCGCCTGGCAGCGCACCCCCCTTTAGTACCGGTTCGTGGCACCAACCGGTACTAAAGGGTGGGCCTTTAGTACCAGTTGGAGCCACCAACCGGTACTAAAGGGGGTGCGGTTCCCGCCGCTTGGCCTGGCCAAAACAGGCATTTAGTACCGGTTGGTGGCTCCAACCGGTACTAAAGGTGCCTTCTATATATACAACACTTACGAAAATTTCATTCTCCCTCTGTTTCTTCCTCTGTTTCCCCATTGAAGCACCGCCCGCGCGCCCCGATCGATCGACGTCGTCGTCGTCGCCGCCCCCGTCCCCGTCGCCGCCCCCGTCCCTGTCGCCGCCCCCGTCCCCGTCGCTGCCCCGGGCCTGTCCCCGTCGCGCCGTCCCCGCGTCGCCGCCCCCGCGTCACGCCCCGGCCCGTCGCCGCCCCCGGCCGTCGCCTCGCTGTCGCCGTCGCCCCGCTGTGAGCTCTCCCCCTCTAACCCCTCTCCCTCGCCCCCGGCGGCCACCATGGGCGCCGCCCCTCCTCGAGCCCATACACACACACACACACAAAAAAATGATGAACACACACATACACACACGTACATATGTATGAATTAATGCATGTATATATTAGTATATACGTATTTTGTATGTTTAATTAGTTTAGATTTTTTAGATTATTATTTTTTCACTAGTATATATGTATGAATGCATGTTAGATGGACATAATTAGTGTTTAATTAGTATGGAAATTTTTTATATAATGTTGTTTTTCAGTTTTTTAATGGATGTATAGAAGTTGTGTTTTCTGTTTTTAGTGTTAGATGCTTAATTAGTATGAAATATCATATAGAATTTAGACATATGCAATGATAGCATAATTAGTGTTATATAGAAATGTTAGAAATTTTAGTTATCAAAATCCAATCATTAAAAAAATGTTACTTTTTGCGGGCATATAGCTAGTATTTGTTCTCGACGATGCCCGACCCGCATCCTCGCCGTCGACCCATCCGCGACGATGTCCGGCTGACCCATGTCCGAGACTGGGCTCCCCCGGGCTGGCACTAGGAGGTGCTGCCTGGAGGGGCATGCCGCTTGATGAGGAACCCGGCCCGGGGTCCCGTTGTCGACCCTGATATCGTTTGGTGGCGTTCGCGTGGGCCAGTTTCGGTGCGGAGGGAGCCGGCCCCGCCGGAGGTGGTACGTCGCCGTGTCAGGGAGGAGGACGAGCACGTCCATCGCTACATGGTTGCGTTAGAGGGCGGCAGGTTCTCCAATACCTGGCAGTTTCTTCAGGGATCTCACTTCAGCTATGATCCTATGAGGGTTCCTTCTCTTTGGGTGTCCACCGCGCGCGCCGCAGGAACCGCGAGTGTCCTAGATTCTTCTGTAGTATTCGATCTTTAATTAGCTACCTAGCCAGTGATGTACTATTCAATATTATATATTATTCGAGACGATGTATTCGAGATTATATCTATTATTCGAGACGATGTATTCGAGATTGTATCTATTATTCGAGACGATGTATTCGAGATTATATCTATTATTCAAGACGATGTATTCGAGATTATATCTATTATTCGAGACGATGTAATTTGAATACTAAATTGTTTTATATTTCTTTTGGATTAGTTAAATAAAAGCTATGGCGGACAATACCGACAGAGAGGGAGAATAGACCATGTTCGATATGATACGCGGGTCAGATGATGATCAAAATGAAGAAGATTATGACGGCTCCGAATTTCTAAACAACACCGGAGAGGGTGATATGATATTCGATCGCGACGACCGAATTGATGAAGTCATGAACTACGATTATGACGATGACAAAGAACATGTTGATCCTGAAACAACAAAGACCGGCGAGGTATATATATTTATATAAGCAGGCATCTGGTGATCATCATATGTTTTAAATGAGTTGAAGATATATTAACGAATTGATCTTTCTTCTTTCAGCCATCCGGATCGATCAAATCTTCAGGCAACAGGACGAAACGAGGCTCGAACAAAAAGTTGAAGGAGGGCGTAAAGTACAATATCGAGGCAATCCGACCTAATGGCGAACCATTAGCGCCTAAGAAGGTTGCGGACAAGTTCGTTCGTCAGTGCGGAGTTCTTGTGAAGGACCAACTCCCGATCTCCCTTCAAGAATGGAGAGAGCCAGCAAAGCCACGTCCAGATGTTACTTTTGTCGACGACAGACAAAAAAGTCTGCTTTGGGATACTCTCATGGAACATTTCACCCTACCAGACCATTTCACAGATGCAGATGTGGAGAAAGTCAAGGACGCCGCTCTTAGGAAGATGGCGGTTGCATTCAACAACCACAAGAATCGTGTATGGGACAAGTACGTCAAGGGAGGAAGGAAGACTCCAGTATTCGAGGGAACACTAGAGAATCAAAGTGCTCATTGGGACGATTTCGTGAAATTCAAGGATTCAGAATTAGCTAAGGAACGATCGAGAATAAACAAGAAGAATGCCGAAAAAAGGATAAGTTCCATAAGCCGGGGCCAGGTGGCTACGCGGTGGCAATGCCTAAGTGGGATAAGTCTGAGAAAGAGATGGAGGATGCAGGTGTCACTCCGGTTACTAGGAGCTGGCCCCCCAGGTGCAGGACTTGGTTCTATGCGCATGGGGGGAGTTGGACCCGAAGACAGGCAATGTTTCGACGAAGGCATGTCTGAACGGAGCCGACGATAAGATACTTGTTGCAATAGAAGAGGCTCGAACGGGGGTGTTCCAGCCCAACAGAGAGAACGACGAGCTTATGCGTGCCCTGGGAAATCCTGAACACCCAGGAAGAACACGAGGCAAGGGCGCTATTCCGTGGTATGAGGGGTTTTCGGACTGGAATGCCGACTACAGAACCCGTGCGAGAAGGAAGATTGCGGAGGAGAAGCAGAGGAAGATGGAGGAGGAGGAGAGGAAGCTGGACTATGAACACCTTCAAGGCCTAGAATCAGCGCACGCGGACTTGGCAGTCAAATTCCAGCGGCAGCAGGAGCAGATCGACTCACTTAGCCAGCAAAGGGGGTCTCAGCAGCTGCAGCAGCTAGCGGATGATCCAGCATCAGATACCACCGCCCCATCCATGCCGAGAAGCAGTGTGGGTTCCGCCCCGTTTGACGCAATGCTGGATAGATACCCCGTGGATGACATCACGGAGAACACTAACTGCGAGATACACTTCAAAATTAAGAACATATCCTTGAAGGTGGCAGACGGCGTTGCTTATACAAATTCCCCCGATGCAACCTTCCATTGCAACCCGATTCCAGCAGGCTATGCTCGTGTCGTGGTTGATGAGGTGGTGGACCAATATTCGGGGCTGGAGCTTGACATTCCTAGAGGTGACGAGGAGCACACACTCGGAGAGGCCAAACATCGTATCATCCTATGGAGAAAGGATTGCATCATCTTTCGAAGGCCACCGACACCGCGTCACCCGACTCCTCGTCGAAGTCCGCCACCGATTCAGCAGACTCCCGCTCCTCCAAGTCCACCAACGCGTGAGGCCACTCCTCCTCCTCCAAGTCCGGCAAAGTGTCAGGCCACTCCTCCTCCAAGTCCGACACAACGTCAGACGTCCACTCCTCCTCCAAGTCCGGCACAACCTCACACCACTCCTCCAAGTACGGCACAGCTTTAGGCCACTCCTCCTCGTCCAACTCAGCCCCGTCAGCCGTCTCCGCCGCCTCAGCAATCGCAGAAGAGACATCCCGCAGCTATGGTGCGTAGTGGTACGAGTCGAGGTCATAGTACAGGAAGTACAGGCGGAGGCAAGCGATATAAATATGGTCCAAACCTCACTACTCCTCTTCCTGAGAGGGCTTACGACAGGACCGAGGAGCAAACCAAGGCCATAGTGCGGGCAGAAGTCGACGCCCATTTTGGACCGAAACCGCCACCGCCGACAAGGGAGAAAGTGCCTGTGGAAGTTATTGACCACTTCATTCGTATGGCTCAACCACCAGCTCCTAAGCCTGTTGACACAGACTATGAGCGCCACATCAGGAAGCTACATCGACAACATCTACAGAAGGAGGCAAGCTCGAGCTCGAGCAAACAACAAGTAGCTGCCAAAAAATGCGGGAAAACCGTTACCCAGCTGGGAGAACAGGCGGCGCAATCGATCCCCCCGCTTGTTGTGCCAACAACACGTGACAGTACGCGCGCCCAATATTATTGTGGGCAAACAGTTTACGTTCCCGAGGTGGGCGATGTGGTAATAACCCAGGAGCATATAATGCAGGCTGAAACTCTCAACATCACTGTTGGACAACTCCTCGAGATCGAGGACATGTCTGTGCTTAGAGAGGAGGAAATAAAATGGAAATATGTCCGGGGCCAACCTTTGGTCAAGCCAGAAGAGGTCAAGAAGCTCCCAACGAGAATGTATGAATTGCATCAATGGTACATGGACATTACCAAGAGATCCGATCGAGAGTCCCTCATGGTGCAAGTCAAGAAGGATCATTACTACCATCTGAAACCTGTGACCATTGAGTATTCTGAACTGTTTCAGTTATACAATCAAGACGCACTCGACAAATCTATCGTAAGTTGCTATTGTCTGTAAGTGATTTCTTTCTGTAATTTAAGTCTCAAGCTAGCTATAGTGATCCTTTTGATCAATCATTACCTGTAATTATCCTCACTATATTCTTTTCTGTGGTATTATGCAGGATGAAGATGTATGAAATGAGAAAAGGTGGACGCTATGGCATTGGGTTCATTGACCCAAACACCGTTAATGAATACACATGGAAAATAAACAAGCATCATGAAAAGCAGGTAGAGGACAGCATGCTAGAGTTCTTGAAGCGCCTCAAATACAATGAAGATATACTACTTCCTTACAACTTCGAGTGAGTCACACTTTCTTGTACTACAAATTCTCTGTTTTTGCCTACTAGCTAGCTACATGTTTTTGCTTACATATGCCCGCTTAATTAAGACATGCAAACGTGTGTGCATGCAGATTTCACTGGATCTTGTGTATCATTAAAGTTGACGCCGGAACAGTTGAAATACTAGACTCACTACTCAAAGCAAACAGTGACTATAACATCTTGTTTGGGATAGTCAACAGGTAATTTCAATCATTATTAACTATATATCTCGGCCTATTTAGTTCGTCATTTCATGATATGAACTATTTAATAACCCCTTTATTCATTTTCTTTGTCGGCGGGCAGGGCTTGGGCAAGGTTCATCAGCGTCACGGAAGGCGAATGGAAACGACAGCTAAAATGGTTTCGACCCAAGGTAAGTAATTAAGTAGTACTAGCTAGCTAGCTGCCATCTCTTTAATTATCATGCTTGATTAATTATTATCTGATCAAATTAAATTCCATTCTCGTAAAGGCCCTGAAGTAGGCGCAGGGGACTGGTCTGTGTGCATTCTGCGTTTGTGAGAACATTCGCATGATGGCGTCCGAAAGGAGCAGATCCCAAAGACAGGAATGGGTACGCTTGTCAAAACACTATTCACAATTTGTACACCATTATCGATATCTAGTCACACAACTAATACACATGCATATTGATCTCCTTCTTAACAGTTCACAGAGGTGCGGGACAAGCTCCTAGAAATGGAGCGCGTAGAAGCACTTCAAGAGGAAATAGCGGGATTTTTGCTCGACCAGGTCATAAATCCGAAGGGAGAATACTATTACCCGCTACCGCCCCCATCGACCAGGTCATGAACCACTTCCAATTGTCATCGTGCTCCGAAGGCACCAATTAGGCTAATGCCACTGGCTCCGAAGGCAACATGCATATGTAGGAGAAATTGTATATAGCTATACATGTGTGTATGTGTGAATTAATATGTGGTGGTTTGTGAGACATTGATGATATATATATATATATGATTGGTTCTACTATAAATTCTATTTATATATATATGCATAACGTGTACAATGTGTAGTATCTTAAAATACCAGCAAACGAAAAAGAATTAAAATGGAAAACCCTAAATTAAATGAAAAAGAAATCATAAAACCAAAAACCCCCCAAACATTTTAGTACCGGTTGGTGTTACCAACCGGTACTAAAGGGCTCCCGGCCCTCGGAGCTGACTCGTGCCACGTGGTTGCCCTTTAGCACCGGTTTGTGCTGAACCGGTACTAAAGGGGGGGGGGCTTTAGTGCCCACACTTTAGTGCCGGTTATGGTACCGGCACTAAAGGGCCTTACGAACCGGTGCTATTGCCCTGTTCTGCACTAGTGATAGCTGTCGATACCCACTTGATCGGCATCGCCACAGCCATTGGGGGCTATATGATCGTATGTGAATCTTAGCTTAACCCCATTGGAACGGTTCACTGATCGTATTCGAATCAGAGGCCTCTTAATTTTATTTATTATTCATCATATTTTATAAGTGTCCATGTTTGACTATCTGGAGACCCTCTTGAAAGTACTATGGAGTGGATTTCGTTCCTCCGGGTTAATATTGGTTACCTCGGGTTGTTACGCGCCAGGTGAACTTTTATATACCAATTTTCAGGAGTTAAACTTGCCCTCAGGGTTGAGTTATATAAGACGGAGAGATCACCACAAGCATCACAGGTATATCATTATGATTATGTCTACTAAGTCTAATTGTAAGTTGGTTTTCCTAATATTGTTTGGTGTATACTCCGGATTATCAATACCTTATGTGACCCCCAAGGCGGTAAGTCACCAGAGGATTTTTTGTTTGTCCCTTATGCAGGATAAGGCAGGTAACTTTTGTCTAACATAAAGGAACTAGAGGATCAATAAAAAGCTGGAAATATACAGCGATGGCGGCTTAAGAAAGTATTGAGCGCCATAAACATGCGTGAAGGCATGACAAAAATCGAGAGTTTTTCTACCCTATTACAAGACTCCCGGAGTCTGAATAGTGAAGCATTGTTTTCACAAAGACACAAACATATGACACCCGATGCCTTTTACTCCTTTGGTTGGCTTGACGATTCCGGGTTATCCTTCTCCGCCTCTTCGTCTGCTGCCCTGTCCTGGAAGGTTGATGAGGCCCAGTCAATGCCACTCAAGGCTTCAAACTCAGCTTCATCATCTATTAAACCGGTTGGGTCGACTTCAGGGGCAAAGGTATGCTTACGAGTTGGAGGGATCAGGCTGACATCATCATAATGAGGTGTTGGAATCCTCCGGTTCTCGCTGTCATAACCCGGCTGGTACTTGGTAAGATCAGTGTCGTCCCCAATGAGAGTAGCCACAGGGCGTATGTCTTTTACACAGACGGTGAAGTCCGCCTCATCAAATAAGGTTCCATCCTCCTTCATACTCGGGTATCCAAGACTGAGCTCGGCCGGGTCTAGCTCTGGAATCCACGCCTTGGCCCGGCTCAAGGCAGCTATAGCTCCGGCTCTTGCAGATGCCCGTCTTAGCTCTTGGACCCGCTGAGGCAGCACAGCAAGCCGTTTTAGCACATCTTGCAGGAGATGGGGGACATCATTTGATAAAGCCACAACGGCCAAAGCACGTTGTGACCCGGTGTACAATTGCTCCACCAGAGTGTAGACTGCTTTCAATTTGACCACATTGTTCTGCTTAAGGTTTGTGCTCCTGGGGCCTGTGTTATTAAACAACGGATGAGCCGGAGGCAATAGTTAACATATTCATCAAAGGAAGGATTGCAATATTTGAGGTTCATATAAAGTAACTTACCGAAGATTGCTGAGACCATTCGAGATAACTGGCGCTTTAAGCCGGACAGCTCAGTGTTTACTTCTGCAAGTGATGCCTCGGCTGTCTCGGCCCGGGTCACCAATGAGGCCTTTTCATCAGCCCAGATTTCTTCTCCGCCTCAAAATTCTTCTTCAACTTCTCTTGTTCAAAGACGCTGAATTCAAACTTGGAGTTGGCTTTTTGAATCTCAGTTTCCTGGGCTGCCAGGCGGCTCTTCAGGTCAGCAATCTCTAACTCAAATTGACTTATGGTGGCCTGCATTGGTACCGGGTCATGGTTAGGATCATGATAAAGTAAGGTTAAGTCCCAAGCACTTTGCAAGCAAAGATACTTGACACTTGGGGGCTAATGTATGCTGAAGAGCTCTACATTATTACGCCGGCTTATGCAGAATAAAGTCCCAAGCACTTTGCAGGAAAAAGTACGTGGCACTTGGGGGCTAATGTGTATCGCAAGTTTAACATTTCTTGCTACAACCGGGTCTATTGTCTTCTTTCTAAGTCGGACAAATGGTGTTAGGCAATTTTGTAAGTCTACAGCATATTTACTTATAAGCAATAGACTTGTGGGCTGGTACAGTAAGTATGATTAAGGAAAGGTAGCATAAGTCATACCTCAGATTTTTGTTGTATTTGCTTCACCATGTCAATTTTCAGGTCACGGCTGCTATGCACTTGGTTGATATAGCCCGAGACGATTTCTCCAACACTCAAATGAGTATAGTCAGCAATATCCATCTTGGCCTTTCGGCGTTCTAACAACTCCTCCTTAGCAGAACACTTAGCAAGTACGGTGGGCCGTGCCAGTTCAACAAACTGAGCCTTGAGTATTTCCACTTCTGGATCAGTCGCCTTGGTCGGGCTAGGTGCTTCCGGGTTATCAGAACCATCAAGAGTATCTTCAGTAGGCGGGTCAGAAGTTGGTGCTGGAATGTCATGAGCCGGCTCAGGCGGTGGCTGATGTGTGGAAGAGTCGGGGGCAGCCGTACCCAGTTCTGGCTCAGTTACTATAGGATCTTGAGCCGGCTTATCATTCTTGGTTTTCTTCCTAGGCTCCACTTGCACACTGTGGACAAGGCAGAAGAGTGAGTACAAAAACATGAGCAAGATAAAGCATAAAATAAACAAATCGATATTACCCAGGGGCAGTCTTGAAAGCCGGCATGTTTGACTGCATAGATTCGCCGGAGGAAGGAGAGGTATCCTGATAATGGGAGTCAGATGAATTAAGAGGTTGACGAATTAAAACCACCAAAGGTGAAGCAGAGCGTAAGTTGGAGATAACCTCATTCCGATGCTTCCTGATCACGTCAGGTAAGCCGGAGGAGAGCTCTGCGTCCTTGCTGGTCCGGCTCTGCCTCCGGCTTTCAATTTGCTGTCGCTTCAAAAGAAAGTCAGGGTCTTAGTAAGCCAAAGGATGTGAAAATCTTACTTTCCGGGTTACTCTTCGAATTTTCTGACGCGACAGAGGCTTGGAGTCGGAGGAGATTATAGTTACCTCTTCTTCGATGGGTTGGCTGTTTCCCGTGTCTTCCTGAAAGAAGAGTAATGTCAGTGAGATGATGATAAAAGAGTCAGGGAAGTTGAAAAGTTACCTCTTCTTCATTATCATCAGAGTCATCAAGTTGGAACATCTCTGAGGCGCTTGGCTTCCTTTTCTTTGAAGTGGTAGGCTTGGCGGCTTTCCTTTCGGTTCTCTTAGCCGCCCTGGCTTGTTTGGCCGCCTCATGGTCATACTGGACCTTCCCAGAAACCGTCATTTGCCTGTGAGAAATTATAAAAGGTTATGAGTAAAAGCAAAGTATACATAGTAAAGAGTAATCATTGAGGCTGACGACTTACTGCAGGGGCCGGGTTCTTCTTGTAGAAGGGCAGTAAGCCGAAGGCGTTACTGGTCATTGTGCCCTCTTTCAACAAGGACTGGGTTGTAGCCTCCACCACGTCATCTGGTAAGTCGTCAGAACTATGACGCTGAGGATCATCCCTCTCGCCTGAGTAAGTACACATTAAGCCGGGACGGCGGCTTAACGGAATTACTCTCCAAGCAACCCAGACTCGGACCAGGTCGATGCCATCTAAGCCGTTCCCCAAAAGAGCTTTGATCTTGTTGATAGTGGGGGCGAGTGGCAGACACTCAATGGCAGTCAACTTGTCTGGCAGCGGATGGTTAGATTCAAGGCGCAAGGCGCAGAAGCCGGGCAGCGGGTTTTCACCAGCCGGAGAAGTGTCCTGGTAGTAGAACCATGTCTGGTTCCAGTCCTTTGGATGACGCGGCAGTTCAGCATAAGGGGACAGGCAATCTCTCCGCCTTTGAATTGATATGCCACCAAGTTCCAGACTGGGCCCGTTGGCGCGCTCGTTCTGCCGGTTCAAATAGAACAATTCTCTGAACAAAAGTAGGCTGGGCTCTTCTCCAAGGTAGACCTCACAGAAGACTTGGAAGTTGCAGATATTTGACACAGAATTGGGCCCGATGTCTTGAGGTCTTAAGTCAGAGAAATGCAAAACGTCTCTAAAGAATTTTGAACCGGGTGGAGCGAATCCCCAGCTCATATGATCCGTAAAAACTACTACCTCCCCTTCTTTGGGACGGGGTTTCTCCTCGGACGGATCAAGAGCACGATAAGACATGACCTCCTTCTTAGGCAAATGGCCAGACTTCACAAATTCAGACAGTTTGTTTTCTGTGACAGTAGACGGGACCCAGTTGCAGGTCACAGGAGCCTTGGGAGCCTTAGGTGCCATGGTGTAAGTGGAAGCCTATGACAAAGTAAAAAAATTCGGTTTAACTCATAACCCGGGGGAGAGCATTTTAATGTATTCAAAGTGGCGGCTTAAGAAGGGGCCTAATGACATATAGGTGACTATGCAATAATGTTTAAACCGCTGGAGGTATCAAAGGTAATTAAAATTTTCTTAAGTCGCCAGAAGCAAGCGGTGCTGACAGCCGGAGTTGTCTTAAACCGGTCACATGAACTACTATGGCTAAAACAGATTCAACAGAGGCAATTTTTGGCTAAGTGTGGAACAAACAGGTTTCACGAGTTGCAATTATTATTTTGGATCAAACGGTCGCTCTGGAAAGAAAAATTTCTAGACCTAAAAACAGTACAGAGAAGTTCATATACTCGAAGAGGGCTTCCAAACAAGGGGAATGAGATCTATTCTTATGCAAGATAGGCACAAATAATTACCGCAGGTTCTATATTGTTTCTACGATCTAAACAGTGCGTTGGAGGTGAAAACTAGCAAGGGTTGGCATCGGGCGGCGATGAACGCCGACGAACTCAAGACAGTTCCAATGCAGATCTGAGGAAGGGAAGAAGAGGAACTCACAGATGCGGACGAGCTGCGGAGGGTCGCCATTGATTTCTGGTCAGAATCAGGTTGATGCAGCGGCCTGAGTCGGTGAAGACGAGGGGTTCGACGGCGGTGGCGGCGGAGCGCGAGAGACAGAAAGGCAACAAGAGGAAGAAGACGACTAAAAGAGGGAAGAATGGAAGACCTAGGTCGTGCCTATTTATAAGGAGGGGCCAACCAAGACTGCACGAGAAACGAGGAGGCCGAACATCATTATCCAGCGGCCCCGACGCCTCGGTTTTCGGGATGGTCAGTAAAGGCAAAGATCCGTTGAGGATATGGCGGAATAAAATATGAAGTCAGTGGAAGATGACATCACGGCGGGTTATCATGAATCCAGAAGATGATGTCACGGCGGGTTACGACCTTTGCACTGACAGAAGACAGGAAGATGTATTTTTTAAGGTATTGTAAGATTGACATGAACCGGTTCAAATCAATCTGGGGCCCAATGTTGGGGATATAACTATTTGTGTAAGCCGCCCAGGAGGGGCCAGGTTACGCAGAGAGGTTCATCAGAATTAAGGCCCATAGTGAAGAGGACGGTTCAATAAAGGGTCTAAAGGCCCACAAACGACTTAAGGCCCATAGTGACGAACCGCTATAATGGCATGACTTGTAACATAAGGTAGAAGTAAATAGTCACCGAGCCGGACACTGTTTATGAGCCAGCCGGGACTCTGTAGGCCGCAGGGCGTCAACCCATGTATATAAGGGGATGACCCGCCGACGGCTTAGGACAAGAAACAACCCATCGAGAGCCAGGCATAGCGAATCTCGCTCCCTGGTCATCGAAACATCAACCAATACCAAACCAACTAGACGTAGGCCTTACCTTCACCGTAAGGGGCCGAACTAGTATAAACCTCTCGTGTCCTTTGTCCCGGCTAACCCCTTTAAACTTCCTAGTTGCGATGGCTCCATGACTAAGTCCTTGCAAGAGGACATCTGCCGTGACAATTCCATGACCGTTATGTTTTTGATATGGAATCTTCTGCCGCTATTTTAGCTTGCAAGGATAGATATGAGCTCAAGAGGTTATTAGCTAAATGGAACAAAGAATCACTTAGAGATAAAATGAAACCTGGCCCTGCTTTTGCTACTTCACCTATCTGTGTTCCTGATAAGGATTATGAATTATCTGTTGATCCTGATATAATCACTTTGGTTGAATCTGATCCTTTCCATGGCTATGAATCTGAAACTGTAGTGGCACATCTTACTAAATTAAATGATATAGCCAACCTGTTTACTAATGATGAGAGTCTCGCTACTTTTATATCCTCAAAATATTTCTGTTCTCATTAAAGGGTGATGCTAAGATATGGTTTAAATCTCTTGATCCTGGTTGTGTGCGTAGTCCCTAGGATATGATTTATTACTTCTCTGCTAAATATTTCCCTGCTCATAAGAAGCAAGCTGCTTTAAAGGAAATATACAACTTTGTGCAAATTAAAGAAGAGAGTCTCCCACAAGCTTGGGGGAGGCTTCTCAAGTTACTTAATGCTTTGCCTGATCATCCTCTTAAGAAACATGAAATACTTGATATCTTTTATAATGGACTAACCGATGCTTCCAGAGATTACCTGGATAGTTGTGCTGGTTCTCTTTTCAGGGAAAGAACACCGGATGAAGCTGAAATTCTATTGAATAAAATGTTGACAAATGAAAATAATTTGGCACCTCCTGAGCCAGCTCATGAGCCCGCTCCTGCTCCAATTAATGATCCTATTCCTAAACCAACTCCGAAGAAGAGAGGTGTTCTATTTCTCAGTCCCTAAGATAAGCAAGAGGCAAAGAAATCTATGAAAGAAAAAGGTATTAAAGCTGAAGATGTTAAGAATTTACCTCCTATTGAAGAAATACATGGTCTTAATTTACCACCTGTTGAAGAAACATATGATCTCAATCCCTTATTTATTGAAGAACCTCTTGATCCTGATATCCCGACACAGGTAAGTCTGCTAGACAATGCTTAGAAGAGTTTGATAACTTTATTGTCAAACAAGAAAATTTTAATGCTTATTTTGGTAGACAATTGAATTACGATTCCGATATGATTAAACACTTGGGTGATTATATGGCTAATATTAGAGGTGAACTTAAACTTGTTAGCAAACATGCTTCTATGGTTACCACTCAAGTAGAACAAGTACTTAAAGCTCAAAAAGAAGTGCTTGATGAAATAAATAGTAAGAAAAATGATTATGCTGGAAGAGTGGCTACTAAAACTGGTAGAATGACTCGGGAACCTTTGTTTCCTGAAGGCCACCCTAAGAGAATCGAGCAAGATTTTCAAAGAAATAATATTGATGCACCTAGTTCTTCTAAGAAGAAGAAGAAGAAGAATGATAGAACTGTGCAAACTTCTAGTGAACCTATTGCTGAACCACATGATAATCCAAATGATATCTCTATGTCTGATGCTGAAACACAATCTGGTAATGAACATGAACCTAATGAAAATATTAATGATGATGTTCATGATGATGCTCAACCTAGTAATGATAATGATGTAGAAATTGAACCTGTTATTGATCTTGATAACCCACAATCAAAGAATCAACGTTATGATAAGAGAGACTTTGTTGCTAGGAAGCATGGTAAAGAAAGAGAACCTTGGGTTCAGAAACCCATGCATTTTCCTCCCAAACCATCCAAGAAAAAAGATGATGAGGATTTTGAGCGCGTTGCTGAAATGATTAGACCTATCTTTTTGCGTATGCGATTGACTGATATGCTCAAAATAAATCCTTATGCTAAGTACATAAAAGATATTGTTACTAATAAAAGAAAGATACCGGAAGCTAAAATTTCCACCATGCTTGCTAATTATACTTTTAAGGGTGGAATACCAAAGAAACTAGGAGATCCAGGAGTACCTACTATACCATGCTCCATTAAACGAAATTATGTTAAAACTGCTTTATGTGATCTTGGTGCCGGTGTTAGTGTTATGCCTCTCTCTTTATATCGTAGACTTGACTTGAATAAATTGACACCTACTGAAATATCTTTGCAAATGGCTGATAAATCAACTGCTATACCTGTCGGTATTTCTGAGGATGTGCATGTTGTAGTTGCAAACGTTACTATTTTAACGAGGATCATAGTATGTCTATTATTCTTGGAAGACCTTTTCTTAATACTGCAGGGGCTGTTATTGATTGCAACAAAGACAATGTCACTTTTCATGTTAATGGTAATGAGCATACGGTACACTTTCTGAGGAAACAACCTCAAGTCCACAGTATCAACTCTATTGGAAAAATTCCATCGATTATATTTGGAGGTTTTGAATTTCCTCTTCCTACTGTCAAAAAGAAATATGATATACTTATTATTGGGGATGTGCATATCCCCGTTGAGGTAACCTGGTGTAATTCGAAATTTCTCCGGTTTCATGATTATCGGAATGGGTTTGTTAACAAGACTTGATCAACCTTATTAGTGGATTCCTTTTGATGAGCATGAGATGGATGAAACTAGAAGCACAACCTTCTGTGCCCTCTTTATATTTTCTGTTCTTTAGTTGAAATAAAGTAAACTAGTATTTTTCTGTCTGTTTCCTGGTTTATACGTGCAATATAAAAATATCCCGAAAATAAAAGTCCTCAGAATGACATGCCAATTTAATAAGATTTTTTCGGGAATATTTGAGGATTTACTGTGCAAAAATTACCGCGAGGGAGCTGCCACATGGCCACGAGGGTGGAGGGCGCGCCCTCCTGCCTCGTGGGCCCACGGTGGCCCTCCTCCACTTATTCCAGCACCCTTCTTCTTCTTCTTCCTCACACAAACACGAAAAACCAACTCAAGCACGGGTTCCAGCCCTCTTTGCTGTGATTTTCGATCTCCTTGCTCAAAGCACCTCTCGCAAAACTGCTTGGGGAGATTGTTCCTTGGTATGTGACTCCTCCATTGGTCCAATTAGTTTTTGTTCTAGTGCTCTATTCTTTGCAAATTTGTGCTGCATAGGTGACCATGTTCTTGAGCTTGCATGTCAAATTTATATGGTTCCAAGTAGTTCTAATGCTTGATATAGGCCCTAAGCACTTGTAGGAGTAGTTGCTATCAGTTTTATTGAAGTTGGTTCACTTTTGTTTGAAGTTACTAAAAATTTCAGAAATTTGTCAGAGAAAAGCAATATGCTTAGGAAGATGTTCCAAGGTGGTTCTTCAAGGAAGCAAGGCCCCAGGCTTGCAATGCGTGATGCTGATGAGGAGCCCCCGAGGGATGCTCCAGTGCGGCCCTGTGAATGGCCTTCAGAAAATTTTATGGATCAAGCGGAAATTAAAGAAGAATTTAACGCATATTTGCGTAATGCCGGTCTTGAGGATTTTGAGGCAGACAAATGCCCTCAATATCATGATCTCACAAGTTCGTTCGTGAGGAGGTTTGTGTATTCATCTTCGCGTAATTCTTCTTCAGTCATGTTTGATCTTTATGACAAATATTATACCATGGACTTAGAGGATTTCACTTTTGCTTGCAAACTTCCATCATGGGGTAGTATTAGGGATCCCCCGAAATCTAAATTTAGAAACTTTCTTGCTAGTATAACTGTAGGGGAATCTAGAGATATAACGCAGGCTACCATAGGGAGCATTCACTTTCCTGCTATACATTATTTTGCTCTCTTTATCGGTAGATGCATAAATAAAAAGGATGAAGCATGTCACATGTGTGTCCCTGACCTCAGCATTCTCAGGAGTGCTATGTTAGGAGACCAATCTTATCATATGGGAGCCATTGTAGCCCGTAGGTTGCATCATAATAGATATAATGGAGATTTCTTTGGAGGAATTTATGCAACCCGCTTAGCTAATTTTCTTGAGATAGACATTCGTGAGGGTGATACTGAGTTGCCTCCTGCATATTTAGATTATAACTCTATGGCTTCGCTCCAGTTTATCGAGAGGCCTGAATCACCTCTCCTATATCGACTAATCTTTGATAAACGGCGTGTTGTCTGTATTACTCTCCATGCTCCTGCCTTCTTTGACTATCAGGCAAACGGAAGATATACTATTACCATAGAGGAGGCAGATGAGTACGAGAGGAGAGCTGAGGGAGACCGACTCCACGCTGCAGCTCAGGAGGCGATAACTGCAGCATCACAGTTCAACCCCAACTATTCTTCGTCGCAGTACGACCCCAACTACACCTACGGGTATCCGCCAGGCTATCCCTGGCCATAAACCAACTTAGGCCAAAAGCCTAAGCTTGGGGGAGTACGTATTTCTCACCGACATTACATTTATGGTTCACATACACACTCATTGCTAGATGTCGGTGCTCATACTCCTTCACTATAATATCCATGCTAGTTTATTTTCTTGTTCCTGCTTTCTTCTTGTGTGTTTGTTAAACCTTAAGAAAAACCAAAAGAAATAGTAGTAGTTTACTTTTCTGCTGTAGTAGTAATTAAAAAGAAAACCCAAAAATATTTCCCGTTCTTCTTTTGCTTGTTGGGAGCTTTCCCGTGTAAATAGTTTTATTTCTTTTCTTTTCTTTAGGGGTCAGTAGGAGAAGACCATGATTAAATTGTTGAAGCGGCTCTTATATTCATTATTGTAGATTTAACCAAGAGCCCATATTGCCTTGTCTTCTCCTGTTTATTGAATGCTCGCAGATTCCAGCTTAGTCCAATGCACGTACACTCTTATTATTATTCACATCGTTCGGTCGTGCAAGTGAAAGGCAATTATGATGATATATGATGGACCGACTGAGATAACAAAAGCTGGTATGAACTCGACCTCTTTTGTTTTTGTAAATATGATGAGTTCGTTGTTCTTGATTCAGCTTATTATGAATAAACATGTTTGCAATGACAATTAGAGATCATAGTTGCTTGTGCCATGCTTGATTAGCTATGAGTTATAATGATTTACCTTGCGTGCCAACATGCTATTGAGATGGTTATGATGTGGTATGATGGGGTGGTATCCTCCTTTGAATGATTTAAGTGACTTGACTTGGCACATGTTCACACATGTAGTTGAAACAAAATCAACATAGCCTTCACGATATTTATGTTCATGGTGGATTATATCCTACTCATGCTTGCATCCGATGTTTATTAATTTTAATGCATGTACATGGCTGTTGTCGCTCTCTAGTTGGTCGCTTCCCAATCTTTTGCTAGGCTTCACCTGTACTAAGCGGGAATACTGCTTGTGCATCCAATCCCTTAAACCCCAAAGTTATTCCAGATGAGTCCACTATACCTTCCTATATGCGGTATCTACCTACCGTTCCAAGTAAATTTGTATGTGCCAAACTCTAAACCTTCAAATAAACATTCTGTTTTGTATGCTCGAATAGCTCATGTATCAACCAAGGCTGCCCTTATCTTCCATGTTAGGCGGGTTATTCTCAAGAGGGGTGGACTCCGCTCCTCACTCACGAGAAAAATGGCTGGTCACCGGGATGCCCAGTCCCATGCTTTATGCAAACTAAATCAAAATTAACTGCAAACAAAACTCCCCCTGGGACCTGATGTATGTTGGAGGCACTCGTTGTTTCAAGCAAGCCATGGATTGATGCTTGTTGGTGGAGGGGAGTATAAACTTTACCATTCTATTTGGGAACCGCCTATAATGTGTATGACATGGAAGATATCGCCATCTCTTAGTTGCTATGTTGACAATGAAAATATACCGCTCAAAATATAATTTATCTCTATTTCAAAACCGAGCTCTAGCACCTCTACAAATCCCTGCTTCCCTCTGTGAAGGGCCTATCTATTTACTTTTATGTTGAGTCATCACCCTCTTATTAAAAAGCACTAGCTGGAGAGCACAGCTGTCATTTGCATTCATCATTATTAATCTATGTTGGGTGTGACTATGATTGGATCTCTTTTACCATGAATTACAATGTCTAGTCAGTCCTTGATCTTTAAAGGTGCTCTGCATTTATGTTCTGCGGTCTCAGACAGGGCTAGCGAGATACCATCTTGTTATATCATATTATGATTATTTTGAGAAAGTGTTGTCATCCGAGATTTATTATTATGGCTCGCTAGTTGATTATGCTATTGATATGAGTAATTGTGAGACCTGAGAATTATTGCAAATGTGGTTAGTTATGATCTTTGATGAAAACTTGAATGCTGGCTTGACATATTTACAACAACAAGAGCAAACAGAGTATGCAAAAGTTTTTCTTTATTTCTTTCAGTTTGTCAACTGAATAGCTTGAGGACAAGCAAGGGTTTAAGCTTGGGGGAGTTGATACGTCTCCGTCGTATCTACTTTTCCAAACACTTTTGCCCTTGTTTTGGACTCTAACTTGTATGATTTGAATGGAACTAACCCGGACTGACGCTGTTTTCAGCAGAATTGCCATGATGTTGTTTTATGTGCAGAAAACAGAAGTTCTCGGAATGACGTGAAACTCCACGGGATGTCTTATAAAAAATAAAAAAATCCTCGCCAAAGATGAAGACCAGGGGGCCCACAGCCTGTCCACGAGGGTGGGGGCGCCCCCCTAGGGCACGCCCCCCTACCTCGTGGGCCCCCTGGTCACCTTCCGACGCCAACTCCAACTCAATATATTGGCTTTCGGGGAGAAAAAAATCAGAGAGAAGAAATCATCGCATTTTACGATACGGAGCCGCCGCCAAGCCCTAAAACTTCTCGGGAGGGCTGATTTGGAGTCCGTTCGGGGCTCCGGAGAGGGGGATTCGTCACCGTCGTCATCATCAACCATCCTCCATCACCAATTTCATGATGCTCACCGCCATGCGTGAGTAATTCCATCGTAGGCTTGCTGGACGGTGATGGGTTGGATGAGATTTATCATGTAATCGAGTTAGTTTTGTTAGGATTTGATCCCTAGTATCCATTATGTTCTGAGATTGATGTTGCTATGACTTTGCTATGCTTAATGCTTGTCACTAGGGCCCGAGTGCCATGATTTCAGATCTGAACCTATTATGTTTTCATGATTATATGTGAGTTCTTGATCCTATCTTGCAAGTCTATACTCACCTATTATGTGTTATGATCTGACAACCCCGAAGTGACAATAATCGGGATACTTCTCGGTGATGACCATACTTTGAGGAGTTCATGTATTCACTATGTGCTAATGCTTTGTTCCGGTTCTCTGTTAAAAGGAGGCCTTAATACCCCTTAGTTTCCAATAGGACCCCGCTGCCACGGGAGGGTAGGACAAAAGATGTCATGCAAGTTCTTTTCCATAAGCACGCATGACTATATTCGGAATACATGCCTACATTACATTGATGAATTGGAGCTAGTTCTGTGTCACCCTATGTTATGATTGTTACATGATGAACCGCATTCGGCATAATTATCCATTACTGATCCGATGCCTACGAGCTTTCCATATACCGGTTCTCGCTTATTTACTTTCTCGTTGCTACTGTTACAATCACTACAAAACACCAAAAACATTACTTTTGTTGTCTTTACTTTTGTTGCCGTTACCACCACTTTCACATTACTTTGCTACTAAACACTTTACTGCAGATACTAAGTTTCCAGGTGTGGTTGAATTGACAACTCAGCTGCTAACACTTGAGAATATTTTTTGGCTCCCCTTGTGTCGAATCAATAAATTTGGGTTGAATACTCTACCCTCACAAGTTGTTGCGATCCCCTATACTTGTGGGTCATCATTGAACCTAAAATAAATGTTATTTGGTGTTTGCGTTGAGCATGAATATGATTGTATCATGTTTATTGCAATACGGTTATTCATTTAAGTCAAAGAATAATTGTTGTTCTGTTTACATGAATAAAACCTTCTATGGTCATACACTTAATATAAATGGTTTACTGAATCTCGATCGTAGTGATACACATTTTCATAATATTGATGCCAAAACATGCAAAGTTGATAATGATAGTGCAACATACTTGTGGCACTGCCGTTTAGGTCATATTGGTGTAAAGCGCATGAAGAAACTACATGCAGATGGACTTTTGGAATCACTTGATTATGAATCATTTGATCCTTGCGAACCATGCCTCATTGGCAAGATGACTAAGACTCCGTTCTCCGGAACAATGGAGCGAGCCACTGACTTATTGAAAAGAATACATATCAATGTATGCAGTCCGATGAGTGTTGAGGCTTGCGGCGGGTATTGTTATTTTCTAAACCTTCACAGATGATTTGAGCAGATATGGGTATGTCTACTTAATGAAACACAAGTCTGAAACATTTGAAAAAGTTCAAAGAATTTCGGAGTGAAGTGGAGAATCATCGTAACAAGAAAATAAAGTTTCTATGATCTGATCGCGGAGGCGAATATTTGAGTTACGAGTTTGGCCTTCATTTAAAACAATGTGAAATAGTTTCACAACTCACGCCACCTGAAACACCACAGCGTAATGGTGTGTCCGAACGTCGTAACCGTACTTTATTGGATATGGTGCGATCTATGATGTCTCTTACCGATTTACCACTATCGTTTAGGGGTTATGCATTAGAGACAACTACATTCACGTTAAATAGGGCACCATCTAAATCCGTTGAGACGACACCGTATGAACTGTGCTTTAGCAAGAAGCTGTCATTTCTTAAAGTTTGGGGTTGCAATGCTTATGTGAAAAGCTTCAGCCTGATAAGCTCGAACCCAAATCGGAGAAGTGCGTCTTCATAGGATACCCAAAAGAAACGGTTGGGTACACCTTCTATCACAGATCTGAAGGCAAGATCTTTGTTGCTGAGAATGGATCATTTCTAGAGAATGAGTTTCTCTCGAAAGAAGTGAGTGGGAGGAAAGTAGAACTTGATGAGGTAGTTGTACCTTCTCCCGAAATGGAAAGTAATTCATCACAGAAATCAGTTCCAGTGATTCCTACACCAATTAGTGAGGAAGCTAATGATGATGATCATGAAACTTCAGATCAAGTTACTACTGAACCTCGTAGGTCAACCAAAGTATGGTCCACACCAGAGTGGTACGGTAATCCTTTGTGGAAGTCATGTTACTAGACCATGACGAACCGACGAACTATGAGGAAGCGGTGATGAGCCTAGATTCTGCGAAATGGCTTGAGGCCATGAAATCTGAGATGGGATCCATGTATGAGAACAAAATATGGACTTTGATTGACTTGACCGATGATCGGCGAGCCATTGCGATTAAATGGATCTTCAAGAGGAAGACGGACACTGATAGTAGTGTCACTATCTACAAAGCTCAAATTGTCGCAAAAGGTTTTCGACAAGTTCAAGGTGTTGACTATGATGAGAGTTTCTCACTCGTATCTATGCTTAAAGTCTGTCCGAATCATGTTAGCAATTGCCACATTTTATGAAATTTGGCAAATGGATGTCAAAACTGAATTCCTTAATTGATTTCTTAAAGAAGAGTTGTATATGATGCAACCAGAAGGTTTTGTCAATCCGAAAGGTGTTAACAAAGTGTGTAAGCTCCAGTGATCCATTTATGGACTGGTGCAAGCATCTCGGAGTTGGAATGCATGCTTTGATAGTGTGAACAAAGCATATGGTTTTATACATACTTTTGGAGAAGCATGTATCTACAAGAAAGTGAGTGGGAGCTCTGTAGAATTTCTGATATTATATGTGGATGACATATTGTTGATTGGAAATAATACAGAATTTCTAGATAGCATAAAAGGATACTTGAATAAGAACTTTTCAAATGAAAGACCTCAGTGAAGCTACTTACATATTGGGCATCAAGATCTATAAAGATAGATCAAGACGCTTGATAAGACTTTCGATGAGTACATACGTTGATAAGATTTTGAAGGAGTTCAAAATGGATCAGTCAAAGAAGGAGTTCTTGCCTGAGTTGTAAGGTGTGAAGTTGAGTAAAGACTCAAAACCCGACCACGATAGAAAATAGAAAGAGAATGAAAAGTCATAGATTCTATAAAGTATGCTATGTTGTGTATCAGACCTATTGTGTACCTCACCATGAGTATGGCAAGAGGATACAATGGTGATCCAAGAGTGGATCATAGACAGCGGTCAAAATTATCCTTAGTGGAATAAAGACATGTTTCTCGGTTATGGAAGTGACAAAAAGTTCGTCATAAAGGGTTACGTTGATGCAAGCTTTGACACTGATCCGGATGACTCTATGTCTTAATCTAGATACATATTAAAAGTGGGAGCAATTAGCTAGAGTAGCTCCATGCAGAGCATTGTAGACATAGAAAATTTGCAAAATACATACGGCTTTGAATGTGGCAGACCCATTGACTAAACTTCACTCACAAAGCAAAACATGATCACTCTTTGGGTGTTAATCACATAGCAATGTGAACTAGATTATTGACTCTAGTAAACCCTTTGGGTATTAATCACATGGAGATGTGAACTAATCACATAAAGATGTGAACTATTGGTGTTAAATCACATGACGATGTGAACTAGATTATTGACTCTAGTGCAAGTGGGAGACTGAAGGAATATGCCTTAGAGGCAATAATAAAGTTATTATTTATATTTCCTTATATCATGATAAATGTTTATTATTCATGCTAGAATTGTATTAACCGGAAACTTAGTACATATGTGAATACATAGACAAAATAGAATGTCCCTAGTATGCCTCTACTTGACTAGCTCGTTAATCAAAGATGGTTAAGTTTCCTAACCATAGACATGTTGATGAACGGGGTCACATCATTGGGAGAATGATGTGATGGATAAGACCCATCCGTTAGCTTAGCATGTTGATCGTTCAGTTTTATTGCTATTGCTTTCTTCATGACTTATACATATTTCTTTGACTATGAGATTATGCAACTCCCGAATATCGGAGGAACACCTTGTGTGCTATCAAACGTCACAATGTAACTGGGTGATTATAAAGATGCTCAGGTGTCTCCGAAGGTGTTTGTTGGGTTGGCATAGATTGAGATTAGGATTTGTCACTCCGAGTATCGGAGAGGTATCTCTGGGCCCTCTCGGTAATGCACATCACTATAAGCCTTGCAAGCAATGTGACTAATGAGTTAGTTATGGGATGATGCATTACGTAACGAGTAAAGAGACTTGCCGGTAACGAGATTGAACTAGGTATGAGGATACCGACGATCGAATCTCGGGCAAGTAACATACCGATGACAAAGGGAATAATGTATGTTGTTATGCGGTTTGACCGATAAAGATCTTCGTAGAATATGTAGGAGCAAATATGAGCATCCAGGTTCCGCTATTGGTTATTGACCGGAGATGTGTCTCGGTCATGTCTACATAGTTCTCAAATCCGTAGGGTCCGCACGCTTAACGTTCGATGACGATTTGTATTATGAGTTTTGTATTTTGGTGACCGAAGTTTGTTCGGAGTCCCGGATGAGATCACGGACATGATGAGGAGTCTCGAAATGGTTGAGAGGTAAAGATTGATATAATGGAAGGTAGTATTCGGACATCGGAAGGGTTCCGGAGTGTATCGGGTACATACCGGAGTACCGGAAGGGTTACCGAAACCCCCCGGGGAAAGACATGGGCCATATGGGCCATAGGAGGAAGGCTAACCATCCCACAAGGGGCTGGTGCACCCCCCATAAAGGAGGAGGCCGAATTGGACTAGGGAAAGGGGGCGCCACCCCCTTTCCTTCTCCTACTCCCTCTCCTTCCCCTTTTCCTCCTCCGGTGGAAGGAAAAAAGGGTGGGGCCGAATCCTACTAGGACTGGAGTCCTAGTAGGACTCCCTTCTCCTTGGCGTGCCCCTAGTGGCCGGCCTCCTCCCTCTCCCTCCTTTATATATGTGGGCAGGGCACCCCTTGGAGACACAACAATTGTTTCAAGCCGTGTGCAGCGTCTCTCTTCATAGTTTGCTTCTCCGGTCATACATTTCGTAGTGCTTAGGCGAAGCCCTGCGCGGATCACATCACCATCATCGTCATCACGTCGTCATGCTGACGAAACTCTCCCTCGACCCTCTGCTGGATCAAGAGTTCAAGGGACGTCATCGAGCTGAACATGTGCAGAACTCGGACGTGCCGTACGTTCGGTACTAGATCGGTTGGATTGTGAAGACGTTCGACTACATCAACTGCGTTAACATAATGCTTCCGCTTTCGGTCTACGAGGGTACGTGGACACACTCTTCCCGTCTCGTTTCTATGCATCTCCTAGATAGATCTTGCGTGATCATAGGTAAAAAATTTAAAATACCGCGTTCTCCAACAAGGGTCCCGTATAATCAAAACCCCAAACATCAAATGATTCAACAACAAGAGAATAATTCATAGCAATTTCCTGATGCTTACCAATATTACCAATTCTTTGGCATTCATCACAAGATAAAACAAACTTACGGGCATCTTTGAAGAGAGTAGGCCAATAAAAACCAGATTGCAATACCTTGTGAGCAGTTTTGTCTCCCGCATGATGCCCTCCACAAGCTTCAGAGTGACATTTCCGTAGAATGTGTCCCTGTTCATGCTTAGGTACACAACGTCTAATAATACCATATACTCAATCTTTATGAAGATGTGGGTGATCCCAAAAGTAATGTCTTAAATCATAGAAGAATTTTTCTTTTGTTGGTATGTGAAGCTAGGTGGTATATATTTAGCAACAATGTAATTGGCATAGTCAGCATACCAAGGAGTGTTATGAGAAACATTATTGTACCTAATTTCTCATCGGGAAAGCTATCATTAATAGATTGTGGGTCATCAAGAATATTTTCTAGCCTAGACAAGTTATCAGCCACGGGGTTCTCAGCTCCCTTTCTATCAGTGATATGTAAGTCAAATTCTTGTAGCAAAAGAACCCACCTAATGAGACTAGGTTTAGCATCTTTCCTTTTCATAAGATATTTTATAGCAGCATGATCGGTGTGAATAATTACTTTAGAATCAACAATATAAGATTTGAATTTATCACAAGCAAACACTACTGCTAAGAATTCTTTTTTAGTAGTAGCATAATTGCGTTGGGCACTGTCTAGAGTTTTACTAGCATAATGAATGCCATTTAATTTCTTGTCAACTCTTTGTCCTAGGACAGCACCAACAACATAATCACTAGCATCACACATGATTTCAAAAGGCAAGTTTCAATCAGGTGGTTGAACAACAGGTGCAAAAATTAAGGCTTTCTTACGTGTTTCAAAGGCTTCTACACAATCATCATTCAAAACAAATGAAGCATCCTTTTGTAGAAGATTTTTAGGAGGCCTAGAAATTTTAGAAAAATCTTTAATAAACCTTCTATAGAAACCAGCATGACCGAGGAAACTATGAATACCTTTGATACCTTTAGGGCATGTCATTTTCTTAATTGCATCAACTTTAGCTTTATCCACCTCAATACCCCGTTCAGAAATTTTATGTCCCAAGACAATACCTTCATTATCCATAAAGTGGCACTTCTCCCAATTCAAGACAAGATTAATTTGCTCGCATCTCTGCAAAACTCGATCAAGGTTGCTTAAGCAATCATCAAAAGAATTTTCGTAGACGGAAAAATCATCCATGAAAACCTCAACAATCTTTTCATAAAAAACATAGAATATAACAGTCATGCATCTTTAAAAGGTAGCAGGTGCTTTGCATAAATCAAAAGGTATACATCAATAAGCATAAATTCCAAAAAGACAAGTAAAAGTGGTTTTCTCTTGATAAGGTTGTGAGACAGGTATTTGAGAAAAACCAGAATATCCATCAAGGAAACCAAAGTATGTATGTTTTGTCAATCTTTCTAGCATTTGATCAATAAAAGGTAGAGGGTAATGATTTTTTCTAGTAGCTTTATTTAATTTTCTAAAATCAATTACCATTCTATAGCCAGTGACAATTCTTTGGGGAATAAGTTCATTATTATCATTAGGAACAACAGTAATACCTCCCTTCTCAGGAACACAATCAACAAGACTTACACATCTACTATCAGCTATAGGATAGATTATACCTTCTTCCAGAAGCTTTAGTATTTCATTTCTGACCACTTCTTTCATTTTAGGATTTAAACGTCGTTGGTGATGAACAACGGGTTTAGCATCAGGTTCCATATTAATTTTGTGCTGACAGAGAGTGGGACTAATGCCCTTTAAATCATCAAGAGTATATCCAATAGCAGCTCGGTGCTTCTTCAGAACCTTCAATAATCTTTCTTCTTCATGTTCTGAAAGGTTAGCACTAATAATAATAGGATATATCTTTGTCTCATCAAGATAAGCATATTTCAAAGTGTCTGGCACTTATTTTAATTCAAACACAACTTATTTTAATTCAAACACAGGATCACCATTAGATGGAGGAGGACCTCCTAGAGTTTCAATAGGCAAATTGTGTTTAAGCAGAGGTCGTTGTTCGAAGAAAATTTTATCGATTTCATTTATTTCATGCATATGCATATCAGTTTAATGGTCTAGCAAATATTGTTCTAGTGGATCAGTAGGAGCACGGCAATAGAAGCAAGTGCAATTATTTCATCCTTACTAGGCAATTCTTTTTTATGATGATTTCTACTCCCTCCGTTCCGAAATGTAGGTCGTTGGGGAAATCCTTCCGACCAAGTGAAAATTGGGGAAACGACCTCATTACCCCCACTACATTTGAATCCTCTGCTCCCTGATCGTCTTCCACCTCCGCCTCCGCCCCCACCTCCGCCGAGGTCCCCCAGGTCCTCGATCCTCTGCCCTCAGGCAACTCGAGCAGATCCTCCGCTCAGGGTCGTTGATGCTTCTCCCCCACCGCTGCTCCTTCCCCACCCAGGGTTGTTGGTGCTTCTCCTCCCCCGCCGTTGCTCCTTCCTTGCCGCTGCCGCGGGAGTTGGGCAGGTGAATTTTTGGAAACAAATGATTTGGAAACAATCAATGCTCCATTGTTAATTTTGGAAACAATAATTTTGGAAAGGATCAATAAAATTAATAAGTTTTGGAAAGGATCAATAAGTTGGGCAGGTGAATATTGCATAAATTTTGGAAAGAAACAATAAATGTTGGAGTATTGATTTGTAAACAATCAATCCTCCAATGCTGATAAATTTTGGAGTATTAATTCGAAAATGACCTATTATTGCTCTCCCTCACTCATCGAAAGCAACCATTATTGGGAGAATAAAAAGGAAGGAAGCAACTAGTATTGATGCACCTAGAGCTGAAGGAGTAGAAAAATGTGGACTACAATACACTGCATAAGAAGGAATGAATCCATTTTTACAATCTGAGGAAGAATAAGAAGGAACCAAGCATATGAAGGAGTATTCAGTTTACACCTACTGCTGCAACAGTACAGTACTACAGGAATAATATGAAATGTGGACTAATCTGAGTAAGCTGGTCTAATGTAGACAAATGTGGACTACCCTACTCCAAGATGCTACTCTAACTATCAATACTGGAGTACGTACTATTTAGTCTGTTGGAGTACAACAATACTCCAAGATGCTAATCCAGTTTCAAACTTGCAAATATAACAAGACAAGCCATGTACCCATTTTACCTTTGATGTTAGATCTTTGGATAACAAAGAGTGCTCCCAGTACAAGAAGCACACCAAGTGAGATGAGAACTAGCAGTACTGGATAGTGTATTAACTAAAGTAGTGTTCTGCACAGGAAAATTGGCTGCAGTCAGCAAAACTTTTGGAGTACTTTAATATTTCAGTTAATTAAGAGAGAAAGAAGAGAGAAGAGAGGGAAAATTTCTAGTAATGCATTTGATATTCCATGAATTTTTTACTCCAGTAAGTAATTTGATATTTTAGCGATACTACTCCAAAACAAGAAAGGCTCCATAGTTCAGCAACCCGTAAACAAGAAAGGCTCCATAGAACTTGCTCCACAACATGGAGTACAAAAATAAACATGGAGTTAAGCAGCAACAATCATCATCAGCAAGTACTCTTGGAGTACAAAGTCAGATAATTAATTGAAAATGCAAGATAACCTAACAGAGCAAGATGGAGTACTCCATGAAAATTAACTGAAAAGGTTTAATTTATTTTTAATTAACAGAAAAGGTTTGCTTTAATTTTAATTCACTGAAAATATTTAATTTAGTTTTAATTAACAAAAAAAAGGGTTAATTTAATTTAGTGGGTGTCTACAAGTGCTATACTGTTTCAGTTAATACAAGAAGAGAACAAGAGAGAGCAAGTGCTATACTACTCCAGAAGAGAAGAAGGAATTGGTACCAGAATTGCTACTCGAAATCAGCTTGCTTGCTACTCCTAATTAACTAAAAAAGTTTCGGTTAAGACCTCTAAAACTACAGCAAGACCTACAGCACCATGAGCACCACCGTCGGCGTCGCCCTGCAAGCACAATATAGGATTGAAATTCTGAATCGAACGACAACTAAAGCAAGCCAATCGATCATCGACAGTAAAACTCTGAAGAAATGTTGACCCTTTTTTCTGCTGCTGCTGGTTGGTTGATTACTGAAGAAATGTTAACAACCAAAGAAATGTTGACAAAAGGAGTATCGTTGCTGCTTGGTTGATGACAGAGAGCTCAGTTGATTACCTGGTAGAGGCCCCAATGGGTGCTTGATCTTATCCAAGAAGCCACTAAGTAATAAGCAACTAGAGTAGACTTGCTGCTTCAGCCTACACCTTGAAAAAAGATGGATCAATCGAAGTAAGCTACTAAGCCCAAGTACTAATGTAATAAAAAAGCACTAATGTTGTTGATTCTGCTTGGAGATCGTGGAATAAACTAACAGTAAACACTACACCCTGGTAATAAGAGCTAATCGAAGTAAGCCAAGTCATTGTTAAGCATCTCCAGCCAAGCCCCCAACACGCCCTCTCCAGGAGATTTTTTCGCGCCGGCGCACAAAAATCGGCCCAGTCGCGCCCCCGGAAGCCCAATTTTCGCCGGCTCAGGCCGAATTCGGCGCCGGCGGACCCAGGCCAATCCCGGCGCGCTGGGGGGCGCTCGGGGGCGCCAGGCGAAATGGTTTTGGTGCGAAAGAGCCGCGGGCCCGCCGAGTCAGCGACACTCGCCTCGTCGTCCCGCGAACGCCTCAGTTTCCCGCGGGGAATCAATGCCAAGGCTGCCGCTGGTCAGCCTTCCATTGATTCCTCACAGGGAGGCTCTTCACGGGTGGCGCGGCGCCGCCTCACTCCTCGCCCTGCGTACACACGCCTCCCCGGCGGCTATAAAAAGCGTCGCCCCCCCCCCCCATCGTTGGCCACAGACGTTGTGCTCTCTGTCTCTCTCCAGCGCCGCCGAACCTTTTTGTCTCTCTCTCCGCCGCCGACGAACCTCTCCTCTCTACCAGCCCCATCCATGACAATGTGCGAGCGGTTCCCCGGTGACGGAGCGGCCGCCAACGGCATCGGCCGCCGCTCGCTGCAGACGTGGAAGGCATACATGTTGTTCAAGGCGGACATCCCGGCGCCTCCAGACATGCGCGCTGGGCCGACAGGATGGAGGCACAACGCCGGAGGCGTCCCCATCCCCCCTACCGGACGTTGTCGCGTGCCCCGATTACTTCGCTGGCGAGGTCGACCGCCTTCGGTCGTCGCTGACCAGGAGCAGCGCGCCTCCCCGCAGTACGCGCCGACAACCACGAGGCGTGGGCGGCGTACTTCCAGCACCGTCAGGAGCAATGCCTCGCCTCCACCAACGGGGCACCGGTGGTGGCGGGTGGCCGGTGGAACAGCGAGGGGTGACGCCTGCGGTGGTCCGTCCCCGGCCGGACGCTCCGCGAGGTTCTCGCTCACCTTGAGGGCGGCAAGCCGGCAACAACCCGCCGCTCACATACCCTCGAGGACCGGCTGTCGCTCCGGTGCCCCGCCGCGGCACCGGACAATGGTTGCCAAGGAGGTTCGTCTCCGGCTCGTCGTCCTCGTCCCGTTCCTCCTCCCACTCCTCTTCCCACTCCTCCGGCTCTCCGACGGTGTTCGGTGTCAAGACCGAGCCCGCAGCGGAGACCCCGCTCGGCCGGCATCGTCATCAATGAAGGTGGCGGTCGCGCCTCGTCCTCGGCCCCTCCCCGACTCGTCAAGCTGAAGACGGAGCCAGGGCTCCCTATCGTGAAGACGGAGGCCGGGCTCGCCGGCGGCGTCAAGGAGGAGGCGCTCGACGATGAGGCGACCCTCAAATGGTCGCGCGACGACTGGCTGCAGGCGGAGAGGGAGCGCCAGTGCGCCACCATCGCGCGGTTCGAAGCTCGCCGCCGTGGCTGGGATGAGGGAGGCATCGTCGTCCTTGACGACAGTGACAACAACGACGCGCCGCCACCGCCTGTCCGCCATGGAGCCGCCGGGCAGGGGTCCAGCACGGGAGGCCGCGCTATCAAGAAGGAGAAGGCCGCCGACGACAACGAGGACGGTGGCGACGTCGGCGACTTCGTCGCGCTGAACGGCTTCTTCGCCCCTTAGATTGCTTTTTCTAAAATAATTTATGTAAAACACCGAACATGTTTAATAGAATATCAAGTTTGCCGAATTTTAACCGAACTTTACCGAATTCAAATTTTTTAAAATACAAAAAACGCGTCTGGGGGCGAGCGGCTGGGAACCCACTCGCCCCCGCGCCGATTTTAGCGCCGGCTCGCCCCCAGGGGGCGCGTAAAATCGCCGTCTAGGGGCCAACGGCTGGAGATGCTCTTACACTGAACAAGTTGCAAATCGGTCGTACTGACGGGGATCTTTGTTCGCTGGTAGCAGCTCAGAGTTAGCTTGCTCTGTTCGCTGTATGGATTAAGCGCACTGACGGTGAACGAGCTAACAATCGACACTGAGAATGGCGCGGGCAATTTGCATCGCCGCCGCCGGCGTCATACGAGGAAGAGTGGACGGGGCCGTACCTAACAGGGCGAATCAGCCGTCGAGGATGGCTGGCCATGGAGTAGCCCCGACACCTCGCTCGACGAGGAGTGTGAAGCGGCGAAGCTCGCACGCCGGCGAACGTGCACCGGAGACGAGGCCGAGGGCTAGCTCAGTGGCGTCCATGACGGCGCGGAAGGGGACGGAGAGGAAGACGACGCGATGGTCGATGCCGGGGAGGAGCTGGCCCCTGCCAGAGAGCTCTATGTGGGCACCGGAGCCGGCCTCCATGGCTGCGATGGAGAAGCCCCCAGAATGAAAAAAGTATAGATACCCCCCAGAACTATCAGTTAAGGGACAGGTAACCCCCCGGTCTAAAACCAGAGACTTAATCCCCTGAACTATGTCAAACCAGATAAAACACCCCCTAAGCCCATCTCGAGTGGTTTGGAAGGGCTGTTTTGCCTACGTGGAGGCCAGGACGAGCCCACCGACCGGCCACGTCGATAGGGGCGGGTTTGGGTGCGGTCTAGATGACCCCCCCGAGCTGGTTCGACCCAGCCGCCCTCTCTTCCCTGCCCGTTCGCCTCCCTTCCTCTTTTCGCCTTTCCAATCTCCCTCCGACGGCGGCGACGAGGTCTGGCGGCGAGCCATCGACGGACGGCATGAACTGAGCATCATTCTCCGGCGCGACAACAGGTTAGTCACATCGATATGGAGACCCGTATGTATCGGCTGAAATCCCTCCTTTCTTCTCTGTTTTAGGTTGGAGTTGATGTGATTTTGGGGGATTTCGACATCATCTAGGGTTTTTTCTTTTTCTTGTTGCCATGTATGTAGTGCTTGATTTTGTAGTTTATGTATGACCATTATGCTGCTCTGATTTCCCTCGTATTAGAGTATTTAGGGTTGATTTAGTTATGATTGAACTGAAAACAGGTTTATTTATTCAGATTTTTTTTCATTTTCTTGAGCAGATTTGAGGCATGGATCCTTTGGATTATCTTTCAATCAGGTTTCATTTCGGAGGGGAATTTCACCATGATGGTACAGAGTGGCAGTATTTGGGTGGTACACATGGCATGTCCATGGTTCATCTGTCAAAATTGAGCCTCGAAGAACTGAAAAACAATCTTGCAGACCATGTTAGATGTTCAGAGAAAGCACTAAACAACAGTACACTGCATTGGAAATTTCCTGGTCTAATAAGAGATGGTGCAATGAGTAGTGCTCTGGTGATGTTACATGATCAAAAATCAGTGTTAGAGATGGCAAAACATGCCACTGATGCAGGTGTTATGGACATATATTCCAACATACCTGATGACTTTTCACAGGATGAGTATGCAGAGGAACATCAACATCATTTAGAGGAGGAACAAGAACTTCATGGAGAGGACCAGCAGCAACATGTACAAGAGCAGCAAAATAATCCAAATGCAGATGAACATATATTAGAACCAGAAGCTTGGCAATACTCCAATATGTATTACCAGCCTAGCAGTAGTAGTGCTAAATTGTCAGTGAAGAGAGGTAGCAGCCAAATGCAGGACAAAGGGAAATCACATTTAGATGAGGATGAAGAAGTACACACTGAAAGTGATGGCTCATCTGACAGTGACTATGCTATTCCCCCGGCAGAGAGCAATAGCTCAGCATCTGATGATGAAGTGCTAGAGTTGAGAAAATATGCTAAAGAATTGAAGGACAAAGTGAGAAAGAACATGCCGAGAGAAGAGGAGGGCAAACCATGCAATGTGCCTGAAGAGTATATTGTCCCAGAAACATTTCAGCTAGATGATTCAGATGGAGAAGACACACCATACTTTGAAAGTGATGACGACTTGTCATATGATGAAGGTAGTGATGGAGAGATAAGTGAAGTGAGAAGGAGGAAAACAACACACAGAGTTTATGATGACAGTACTGACAAACCAGAATTTGCTCTAGGCATGGCATTTCGTGATAGCAGGGAATTCAAACAGGCACTGGTTAAGTATGGGCTAGCAAATTTCCACCATTTAAGATTTCCAAAAGATGAAAAGAAAAGGGTCAGTGCAGAATGTTCCTGGCCTGGTTGTCCTTGGAGCATCTATGGCTCCATTAGTAGCAGATCTGATTGGTTGTTAGTTGTGAGGTATAAAAATGAGCACACATGTATTCCTAGGAGGGACAACAAGCTTGTCACAAGCACGGTCATTGCCAAAAAGTATTTCAGACAGATCAGGCATAATCCTACTTGGCATGTAGAGCATATGCAGGAGGCAGTACTTGAGGATCTTCTAGCCGATGTTAGCTTGTCCCAGTGCAAGAGAGCAAAGAAGTTAGTCATGGAAAAGCTCACTGATTTGACTAATGGTGAGTATTCTAGAGTCTATGACTACCACTTAGAACTAGTGAGAAGCAATCCTGGAAGCACAGTGGCAGTGACTCTAGATCCTGAAATTTTTGACAAGCCAGTTTTCCAAAGAATGTATATTTGTCTTGATGCCTGCAAAAAGGGTTTCCTAGCTGGGTGTAGAAGAGTTGTGGGTCTAGATGGGTGCTTTCTGAAGGGGTCAGTCTCAGGCCAAATACTATGTGCTATTGGCAGAGATTCCAACAATCAGATGTACCCCATTGCTTGGGCTACAGTTGAGGTTGAATCATATGACTCATGGTACTGGTTCCTGTCATTTCTTCAGAAGGATCTTCAGATAAGCAACAATGGAGATGGATGGGTCTTCATATCTGACCAACAAAAGGTATTACAAGCAAACGTTTATTCTTCATGTTGTTCTTTTTGATGTAGTCACATGTTATAAAATTGTCGAGGAGGTAGGTGGTGGACCTAGTCACATGTTATAAATTTGTCGAGGAGGTAGGTGGTGGACCTAGTCACATGTTATAAAATTGTCGAGGAGGTAGGTGGTGAACCTAGTCACATGTTATAAATTTGTCGAGGAGATAGGTGGTGAACCTAGCCATTTTTATGTAGTCACATCTACTCAAATGAACATGTTTATATCATTTGGCAGGGTCTTATCAGGGCTGTCAATGAAATTGTGCCTGAAGCAGAGCATAGGATGTGTGCTAGGCATATTTATGCTAACTGGAGAAAGGTGCACAGAGACAAAAAACTGCAAAAGATGTTCTGGGCATGTGCCAAATCATCTGATGTTACTCAATTTAATTACAATAGAGCCAAACTAGCCCAAAAAAGTGTGGAAGGAGCTAAAGACATCCTGAAAACTGCACCGGAGCATTGGAGCAGGGCCTACTTCAAGCTTGGTTCTTGGTGTGACTCGGTAGAGAATAATCTGTGTGAATCATTCAATAATGCTATAATGAAGGCAAGGTTCTTTCCTGTTATTACAGCAAATGAGATAATTAGGAAAAAGGTCATGGTAAGGATCCAGGAAAATAGAGACAAATCTAACAGTTGGCCTGGAACCATTTGCCCTAATGTTTTCAAAAAATTGAAGCTGAACATCAAGAGGTCAGGGCTATGTCAGGTTCTTTGGAATGGGAAGGAAGGATTTGAAGTTCAAGAAGGTGTGCATCGGAGGTACACAGTTAACTTGGAGGCATGGAAATGTTCTTGCAGATATTGGGAACTGGCTGGTTTGCCATGTCCTCATGCTATCAGTGCAATTTACACATGTGGTAAAAAACTAGATGATTATATTGCTCCATGCTACTCTATCTCTGAGTACAACAAGATTTATGACCATGTGCTGCAACCAGTGGAGGGAAAAGAGAACTGGCCAGTTGCCGACATGCCAAAACCTCATCCTCCTCCTCATAGAGTGATGCCAGGAAGAAAAAAGACTAAAAGAAGAAGAGAAGAGGGTGAGAAACCTCAGGGGAACAAGCTTTCAAAAAAAGGCATAAGAATTTCATGTTCTGTTTGTGGGAGCTTTGATCACAACAAAAGAAAGTGTTTGGGAAATCCAAATAGAGATAAGAAGCAGAAAGATAACTACAAAAGAGCAGCACAAAGAGCAAGAAAGAAGAAGCAAAAGGAATCAGAAATCAACACTCAGGTAATTACTTTTCTTTGAACCTCAACAGTCATATATGTTGCAACTAGCACTGATCATTATTTCATTATTTTTGTCAGGTGCCACAACCACCAAAGAGGACAAACAATGCAGTATCATCATCTTCTAGAGCACCGCCTAATCCAGCGAAGAGGGCAAAGAAGCAAGCACCTCCAGCAAGATCATCTTCACAACAAGCACCTCCAGCAAGATCATCTTCACAACAAGCTTCTCAACATACTGTAGAGAGAACAAGCAGGATGAGGAGTCAGAACAGAGTAGGTTCAAGCTCACAGCCTGCTCCAAGAAATTCAAGCTCAATTCACATGCAAGTGCCAACTACTGACAGGCTGCAATGGCTCCTAACTGGAGAAAGGTGAATGTCCAGTTTTCTTATCAGTGGAGAAAGTCTCATGTACTTGATGTGTAACATCATGTTGAAGTGTGTGCTTTTGTTGATGTGCAACATCAAGTTACTTGCACAAGTAGCATGCCAATGTCTGAAGTATTTTGTGGATGTTTTCTTTTCTATGTCAAAGACCTTAAGAGGTTGTCAGGGCAACTTTGATGTTATGGAATTTGCTATCAGTTTCTGGAAAGTATGGTTTCCTTTTGCTGTTGCTTATTATGAGAACTGAAGCTTCTAAATATTATAGTTCCTGTGAATTTCCTATGAACATAGCAATTTTCTGGCGAAGTTTCTATGAATACTATACTTCCTGTGAAGATCATGTGAATATATAAAATTTTGCTGTCAATATACTTCTAAATTTGGTGTGCAAATTCAGAGAGGGCGGCTGGGTCGAACCAGCTCGGGGGGGTCATCTAGACCGCACCCAAACCCGCCCCTATCGACGTGGCCGGTCGGTGGGCTCGTCCTGGCCTCCACGTAGGCAAAACAGCCCTTCCAAACCACTCGAGATGGGCCTAGGGGGTGTTTTGTCTGGTTTGACATAGTTCAGGGGATTAAGTCTCTGGTTTTAGACGTGGGGGGGTTACCTGTCCCTTAACTGATAGTTCTGGGGGGTATCTATACTTTTTTCCCCCAGAATCCAACGGGAGATTGGATAATATGCCCCTCTTTACTTGGGCAGTTGATAATCTGTCCCCCTTTACTTTTGGTTGGATGATTTGCCCTGCTTTTCTTTTTCCAATAGATAATATGCCCTTTTTAATTATTGTAATCATTTCTTAGTTTTTATTCCAATTATCACCATGCAAAATGACCCGACTGCCCTTGTGGCAAATTGCAATTATGTCCTAGTCTCCTTCCCCGTGTCGGACTGTTGGTCTTTGCTTCCACTGAACAGTCCATCTCCCCAGTTCATCCCCTTTCTCTCGTTCCTCTCTCTCCCCACTGTACATGTACTGAAGTGAGATCCCCTTTCTTCCACGAGGGCACCTTGGACCCCATCTTGGCGGCGGCCCGCTGCAGCTCGGCGCAGGGGGGGAGGGGGGGCGCCGTTAAACTCGGAGTCGGAGACGCGGGCTGGCTCCTGCGGGTCGGAGGCGTTGTAGCTCCTCTGCATCTCGGCGGCCCGGTAGCTCCGCTGCAGCTTGGAGCTGTGGAATAGGCGGATGGCGCCATCGTTGCTCGTTTCGGCGAGGAAAATCCTCGTTGTTGCAGCTGCCACTACCTGCCGTAGGTGACGTCTGGTCCGCCTGCACCGGCACTCAGCAAGGGAGGCTCCAGCAAGACCACATCGGCAGCCGTTGTCGCTCAGGTAAAAAATCCATCTGTGCTTGATGCATTTGTATAAATGTTTGTGTGAGCTTGTTGCTACTACGGTACTAATAGCAAGCCTGAACGACATTGTTGGTAGTAATTAGCAGCTGGGCATGCTCCAATTGTCAGGCCAGGCATCTATATATGATGCTATGCATCCTTACATATGCACTTCGGTAGAACTTGGCATCATATAACAACTTCATAGATAAAAAAATTAAACTGACAAAAAGTATCCACTTAGTACATGGAATTCGATGTCATAAAAAGTACTGCTCGGTTCAAATGGCATAACAGTTTAATCTGAGTTTACATCAAGCAAATTAACAATAATTCTGTGTTCGTGTCTAGGAAATTATATCTTCTTCCCCGCAAAAAAAATTACATCTTCTTCCGCCTTGGGGTCATTTTTTTCTTGCATGCCGTAGAGCTTGAAGGGATGTGAGAAGTAGGCGATGGTACAGAAACATTCATTTTTCCAGATGGTTGTGATGCATCGCCTTCGGCTATGGCCATAGCAAGTCTCCTGCATGTTTACACATCAGTTACAAAAGCAGGATTTCTTTTGCATGAATCAAATGTGCATATGGAAATATAAATAGTTACCTCCTTGTAATAGGCCCAGGGCTGTTATGAAGGCTGGGAGGCACTGTGATTGTTGTTGTGCGTGTGGGTGTCGCAACAATAGCTGGAGCGAGCTCGTGAGCAGACACGTCGCTAGAAAGTTCAATCACACATGACATTAGAAATGGTATACTAATACTAATTTCATACTAATGTAGATGATATATAGTAGTAGTAGTAGTAGTACTAGTACATGGCTTACCTCTCATTAGCTTCCTTCGTTTTACAAGTTGCTTTTCTGTGCCCCAAGATTCCACATTGTTTGCACCTGTTTTTGGTGCCAAATCTCTTCTTTTCTTTTTCCTTCTGTTTGGCACCACCTTCTTGCTCATTTCGTTTGCCATCATCATCTTTTTTCTTTCGTTTGCCACCACTACCACCGTCTTCAAGGCAACTTTTGATCCTCTGCTTCCTCCTTCTCCCAACAGAGCTTTTTAAATCTGGTGGTATCATTTCAAAATCTAGAGTAACCTGAGGCCATTGAGACTTGTCTGTGATTGGTTCAATCTCTCCTGCATAGGCAGCCCGGAACCTACTCACAGAGTAGTAGTCATGCACATATGGTTGAAAGTTCACATCTGCTCTCTCTATAAGAAATGCAAGTGCATGCTCACAGGGCTTTCCAGTGTGCTGCCATTCTAGGCAAGTGCACTCATAGGTACCTATTTTGACAACGTGCCTAAGATTTTTCTTGCTGGTGTCCTTGACCTCACAACTTTCTCCGTTTGATCTTCCAACAACCAAATGGTCAAGTTGTCTAGTTCTATTATTTATTTGTTGAATGATGGCAGGCAGCGTCTCTCCCCGGAGCATTTCCCCAATCCTTCTCCTCCTCTCAACAAGTATCATAATTTTCTCTCTTATTTTGTCTGCTAGCTCATCCATGGGCAGATCCTTTGTTTCTTTGATCCAACTATTGAAGCACTCAGCTAGATTATTGTGAATGTAATCACATTTTATTTCTGTGTTGAAGTCGCATCTCATCCACTTCAAATTATGATAAGTACACAAGTAGGTACTCACCGTAGGTTCAGCTTCGAAAATATTGCCCATATGGTAGTTAAATGTTTCTAGACGGTAAGCCTTGGCAGCTGGCCACATGCGACCAAAAACATCTCCATGAAACTTCTTTTTGAAGTTTGCCATTAGATGCCTAAAGCATTCCCTTTGCTTAGCTTGAGGAAAAACAATTTTAACTGCATTCTCTAACCCTTTGCATGCATCAGTACAAATAGCTAGAGTTTGAAGATGTCCTATTGCCTTATGTAGTTGGCATAAACCATACCCAGTTCTCCTCAGTCTCCGTACCAAAGAAACCAAATGCTAAAGGAAACATCCAGTTTTGTCCGTCTAGTGCTGTACATGCCGCCAATTGACCATTCCACTTTCCAGTCAAATGCGTGGAGTCTATACTGAGATATGGTCTACAACCAGCCAAAAAGCCATCAATGCATGGCTTAAGTGCCATAAAAAATCTCCGGAAATACACTCCACCTTTTTCCCTCTTGACATCAACCTCAACAATGCTACCTGGAGATCTCTTATCAATCTCAGCTTTGAAGTTGAATAAATTCTGAAAGCATTTTCCCCAGGTTCCATATAACATATCTGCGGCCCTTTCTTTTCCCCTGTGTACTGTATCATACCCAATAGAACATTTGTACTCTGCTTGTAGCTTTTTTAGGAGCTCCATTCCACCAATGTTTGGTTCAGTTTGAAGATACCCAATTGCCTTTTCTGCCACCCATGCTTGATCTGCCATGCTTGTAATCACTTTAGCGGTTGATGAACACTTATGAGGCTTTACTATCTTGTTAACCTGCACAATACCAACCATTAGGTGCAAGTAATTTATAAAAATTGTTTCAACATAAAAAATGATTAATGTTAGATAAGTTTGTACCCTGACTGTTTTGCCATCTTCTATCGTTCTAGCAATTATACGCCAAGGACATTCAATTCCTTTACAGTGACCCACATACCTAGTAGTGTCACTATCCTTGGTCTTAATGTCAAACTTACCTCTAATAGCAAATGTTCTCATAAGCATCCTAAACTCTTTCATCGAACGAAACAAAGAACCTTCCTCTATCACAGGATGTTCCTTATCATACCAAAAGTGATCATCTTCAGGCATATGGTCAGGCACTGGAAGAGCCGCATCAGCAAGTAAGTCCTCATTAATATCAGCTATACATGCATCAACATTTGCAATCGAGGCTTTGATGGCTGCTTCAGATACACATTTTCGTTGCACAGGTTCGTCGTTGATTCCAAGCACCGAGCACATATTTTCTTCTGTTATAGGAACATCAATTTCGTCATCATTCATTGGTGCTATCTCAATCTGAGACCAATCAATGCCTCCTTCTGTTGTTGTTGATGATACGTATGTATCATTGCTAGCAACCGTCGTTCGCCTACTTGGAGAAGAAATAAACATTTTAACATAAGGACATCATACAATTACATACAAATTATTGCATCCAAAAATAAAAACTATGCTAGATCTGAAGTATTTTTTCAGGCTTCATCTGAGTATACTGTACTTTCTATGCAGGTTCATCAACACTATCTGGGAGGGAGGGTGTGAGGCGGAAGGGAGGACCAAATGCTTACCAATCTGGAGCATCCTGGGGCGATCCATGGAAACAGGAGTTGCCTCGTCCGGCACTCTGTGGAATCACCTCGCCGGCTGCTGGTGTGAACCCTCGCTGTCCAGGGGTTGCCAGAGTTGATGGCTTGGTGGCCGGCTGTCCAGGGGCCGCCGGAGTTGACGGCCTGGCGGCCGGCGGTGCATCCGCCTGTCCGCTGGGCACGGGCATGATGACGCAAAGTAATAGAATCAATCTACGATTCTTTTTTTTACGGGGATCAATCTACGATTCTTGATCAGTTGGTTCCGTTGTGTATACCAACGTAAAGAGGGAAGGAGATTAGGACGTAATTGCAATTTGCCACAAGGGCAAGCGAGTCATTTCGCATGGTGATAATTGGGATTAAAATTGAGAAATGATTACCGTAATTAAAAAGGGCATATTATCTACTGGAAAAAGAAAAGCAGGGCAAATCATCCAACCGAAAGTAAAGAGGGGCAAATTATCAACTACCCAAGTAAAGAGGGGCATATTATCCAATCTCCCAGAATCCGACGCGCGAGGCGCCATGGTAGCCTTCGAATCCGACGGCGGGGACGCCCTGCCTTTGTAGTTCACATACTTCTTCTTCTTCTTCTTTTTATGTGTGTCTCCGGCGCTGACCGCCACCGCCGCAGTAGCATTGAAGCGAGAGAGAGAGGGAGAAAACGTGGCGCATGCAGAACCAGCGCCTCCGCCGCCCAGAAGCTCGTCGCCGGCGCCTAAAATATTGATCTTTGGACGCCCGGGTGGTGGATTTTTGGCCAGGCCATGGGAGAAGACGCGGTGGGAGGAGAGGAGAGGCCGACGACGACACGGGGGTGGGGGAGGAGAGACCGATGACGACGGGGAGGAGAGGTTGGTTACGAGAGAGGGGATCTCGGAGGGAGGTGAGCAGCGAGTGGGCTGTCGGGTGGAAGGGGAATTTGGGAAACTTAAAAAACATTCGTAACGTAACGAGATTCGTACGTGGAATCCTTTAACAACCTACATTTCGCTATAGAGGGAGTACTAAACTTAGAAAAATTAAACTCATGAGACTCATCGTCAAAACTTACACCAACAGTTTGTTACTTACAATCTATTTTGGCATTGACGGTGTTCAAGAAAGGTCTATCAAAAATAATGGGACAAAAATCATCTTGTGGGGAACCAAAAACAAGTAAATCAGTAGGATATTTTATTTTCCCACACAAGACTTCAACATCTGTAACAACCCCAAGTGGTGTGATGGTGTCTCTATTAGCAAGTTTAATAGTAACATCTATGTCTTCTATGTCAGTGGGTGCTATATCATTCATAATTTCTTGATATAAGGCGAAACGAATAGCACTCACGCTAGCAGCTAAATCACATAAACCATGATAACAATGATCCCCTATTTTGACAGAGACAACAGGCATGCCAACAAATGGTCTATGTTTATCTTTTTCATCGAGTTTGGCAATTCTAGCAGCTTCATCACAGAAGTAAATAACATGCCCATCTATATTTTCTTCCAAGAGATCTTTAACCAAAGCAACACTAGGTTCTATCTTGATTTGTTCAGCCGGTTTAGGTGTTCTAATATAGCTTTTATTGACCACAGTTGAAAATTTAGCATGTTCCTTTATCCTAACAGGGAAAGGTGGTTTTTCAATATAATCAGTAGGAACAACTTGATCAATATTATAGATAATAGTTTCATCTTTAGCTACTACTGGTTCTTTAATTTCTTCTTTAATGGGTGGGTGATATTTAAACCACTCCACCCTAGGGAGATCAACATGAGTAGCAAAAGATTCACAAAAAGAGGCTACTATCTGTCGGTGTACAAAAGTAGGGGCCTTTCTGTACCCCTTTACTTGTGCACGGGCAGTTGTAGCCACACCTGCGGCCATGATTGGCGGGGCAGAGGAAGGAAAGGTACAAAGCTGCCAAGGCAGAATTCAGGCCAGAGGCGCGAAGAGCAAAGGGACAAGATGGATTTCCCCCGGCAACACCCTTGCTGGGGCGGCCTACATAGCCCCGGCAAGAGCCTTGCCGGGGCAACTTGCCCAACACCAGCAAGGCCGCCACCCTTGAGCCTGAGAGTTCTGACACCATTGACAATGTCGAGACCAAGGCTCGGGGGCACCTGCGTGGTGGCATGCAGATCTTTGTGAAGACCAAAGGCCCGCGAGTCTAAGATAGAAACCAGTAGACGAAGGCCCCCGGAAAGATCCTTGCCGGGGACAGACAAAGACCCTCGGCAAGACCCTTGTCGGGGACGGTCATGAGGCCCCGGCAAGACCCTTGCCGGGGACATCTGCGGGGCCACGACCAGGCCCGCACCCACCAACATTCCGCTGCCCCGCGCCCGTGCCGACACGGCAACCAGCCCGCCAACTAGGCAGGTGCCTGCGTGGCAGCATGCAGCTTCTAGGCCAACTAGTCAAGCACCTACGTTGTGGCATGCAGATCTTCATGAAGACCCTGTCACCGCACCAGCTCAGCAACCAGCCAGCCAGCATGGCCCTGCATGCCTCGTCAGCTTGGACGCGTGTCGAAGCAAGGCGAGGCGGCGACGGACGGGACGAGCTTCGTTGTTGTCCCTGATAAAGTAAGAGGGCACGTCGGCAACGCATTAAATGTGTTTGTCCTACGGTGCCAGGTGATAAACTTGTACACTGTAGATACTTTCCACCTCATGTGTGCCACTGTAGCAACCCCTTTGACATACAAAAGGAGGCCCGAGGCATACTGAGGAAGGATTAGGACTTTTTGGACTGGGCATGCACCGCAGCTAGTTCAAGAACTCAAGAACACCAAATATACACAGACAAGCAGGAGTAGGGTATTACGCATCGTTTGCGGCCCAAACCTGGGTAAAAATCCCCTCGTGCTGATCTTCTAGACCTGCCCTTTGTGCAGCTTCACGCCCCGCCAACCGTAGAATGGATTCCCCGGGATCCCATAGGTGTCGTTTCCATCGACATCCTTGGCGCGCCAGGTAGGGGGCGCTGAGGCTGTGAAAATCTGGTCTAGGAGTTAGCGCGTCGACTTCTTCATCGCCATGGCTCCAAGGAAGAAGGCAACATCAATCGGCCACACTCTGGTGCCATCAGCCAGGCGAAGCGGTGCTGTATGTGGCCGCAACAACCATCTGCGTGGCGACGGAAAAGCTAAGTCACGCAAAACCTTGAGCAATTTTCCTTTTTATAGGGTTATTTTCCTCGGAAGATCTTGCTCTTTTTACGGAAAACCTGCACGCAAGGGAACCCTTCTGCTATTGGCAACACCCTTGTTCTATTTCGAGTCCACTCAACAGTTCAAGTGGCTGCGCTGAGAACGGCAAGGTGGCTTGCCCGGTAGCAAGCGCCCCCCGGTCGGCCGCTAAGGATCCGTTCCTCAAAGTGCCACAACGTGGGTTTACGCACTAGCAAACCTATCCAACTAAGCGTAGGGTGTGTGCATGCAAAGAAAGATCAAACAGGAAGATAGCATGCTTCATTTCAAAGTACTGCAAAGTTATATTACATCAATGATTACCGCGGTTCTAACTTAAGATAAAATCGTCTTGGGTATGAACTCGCGGCGGCAAGGAGAAATGGGGCGGCTAGTCCTGGCGCTGGCCCTCCACCCTCTTGACTCCGTCAACGCAGCTGATGATGGGCTCGATACGCTCTTCGAGCACCGTGAGGTCCGTGTCCTCCGGCAAGCTCTCAAGCGCGTTGGCGAAGTCGATTCTAGGATTCCAGAACGCCACCTTGGTGAGCACCTTGGTCAGGGCACCCTGGAAAGGTCGCTCGATTGGAGCGGACCTGCTCCAGGGCATCGAGGACGCGCTCGAAGAACAAGGTCAGCCTGGCATTGGGGCTTACGTTCGCCAACTCGGAGTACCTAACGTCCAGCATGCCCATGACGGCTAGCTGCGCGGTGAGCTTCTTGGCAACGTTGATGAGGCGGTTGATCCATAGATCTACGCTGCCCACATAGTCATCGTGGGCAACGGCATCGTCCTTCCGCAGCTGCCTCTCGTCCTCAAGGGCCTTGTTCAGGGTCTCATTGCGGGCCATGACCTCTGAAAGCGTCCCTTCCAAGGTGTCCAGTTTCCGCTTCAGATCATCAATGGTGCCGTTGGCCTCGGAGAGCAGCTTGGTCTTGTCGGAGATGGTGACCTGCAAATCCTCCAGAGTGCAGTTGGCCGTGTCCCTCTCCTTCGTCAGCTCCGAGATCTCCTTCTTCAGCCCCTCCTGCTCCAGCTCCAGCTTCTCCATCTTGCCGGCTTGGTCCCAGGCCAAAGCATCAAGTGCGTCCTTGTGCATCTGCTCCAGCTCCTGGGTCCACTGCGTGATGATCTTCCTGATTTCCTCATCCTTGCCGCGGAGCCTGGCGGCAAGCGCGTGCTCACGAGCAACGAGGTCTTCCTCTTGGGTGTCCAGCTGAGCTTGCTGCTGCCGTCGGGCAGCTTCGTCCTTGGTGGCATGTTCCTTCGCCGCCTCTTGGGCCTTCTTGATGCCGACCTGCTTCAGGATGAGCTCTCGCTTGCGCTCATCCAGCTCACCCTGGGTAGTCCTCAGTTCCTCCCGGGCCTTGCCGAAGCAGACTTGCGTCTGAGTGACATGCTCCTAAAAATCCGCTTCCGCCTTGTCCACCGCTGCCATCCTGGAGTTCACCTTGTCTTGGCGGGCACGGTGGAGCGCCTGGAGCTTCTCGAAATTGGCGGTCATGGCCCGGAGGAGCTGCTCCTCTTGGGAATCGCGGCCGCTGGCGCTCGGTTCGTCAACAACCTGGAGCCCGGCGGTGGAGAGTGCCTCATCGTCGAACACCTCTCCCTTGGCTGGCGCTCTGGTGCTTGCCGTCCCTAGGAGGCAGATGAACAGATCGTCGCCCACCCTCAAGTACTTGCCCGGGGGGGCTGCAGGGGAGGAAGGTTGGTCGTTGGCCAGCTCCTCCTCGGTGGGCTCCTTGGCAGCCTCCTCGACAGCAGCCTTGCAGGGCTCCCCGGCAGGCCCCTTGGCGGCCTCCTCGGTGGCGGACTTGGCGGCTTCCCCAGCCGCGATCTTGGCGGCCTCAGCTTCAGCATCCTTGGCGAACTCCTCGATGATAGTGTTGATGTCTTCCTGGTCCGTCGAGGGAGGGTCTGGAAACCAGAAAGGAGGATGAAGCGAGGCCAAAACCAAAGTTCAGAACAAAGAAAAGAAAGAATAGGGACGGGAGGCAGGCAACTTACCCGTGCCAAACTGAGAAGAAGTGGTCCTCTCCCCACCAACGTTCGTTGCTGGGATGGAGCCAGCAGCATCCAAGCTCGCCTCCTCTTCCTCCATGCGCATGGGCTCGGTGGTAGGTGCCCTTGCCGGGGACGCCCCTCTGGGTGGCGTAGTCGACGGGGGCGGCATGTCAGGGGAGGCCCTCAGCGGCTCCTCCTGTTGCCGCTCTCCTCCTGCAAAACCCGACAAGGTCAGCACCGAGGATATTGCTACCTCTTGAGCACTGCGTTGGTTTTCCCTTAAAGAGGAAAGGGTGATGCGGCAAAGTAGCGTAAGTATTTCCCTCAGTTTTGAGAACCAAGGTATCAATCCAGTAGGAGGCCACGCACAAGTCCCTCGCACCTACACAAACAAATAAATCCTCACAACCAACGCGATAAGGGGTTGTCAATCCCTTCACGGTCACTTACGAGAGTGAGATCTGATAGATATGATAAGATAATATTTTTGGTATTTTTATGATAAAGATGCAAAGTACAATAGAAGAAAAATAAAAGGCAACGGAAATAGCTTGTTGATGGGAGATTAATATAACGGAAAATAGACCCGGGGGCCATAGGTTTCACTAGTGGCTTCTCTCAAGAGCATAAGTACTTACGGTGGGTGAACAAATTACTGTTGAGCAATTGACAGAATTGAGCATAGTTATGAGAATATCTACGTATGATCATGTATGTAGGCATCACGTCCGAGACAATAGACCGACTCCTGCCTGCGTCTACTACTATTACTCCACACATCGACCGCTATCCAGCATGCATCTAGAGTATTAAGTTCATAAGAACATAGTAACGCTTTAAGCAAGATGACATGATGTAGAGGGATAAATTCATGCAATATGGTATAAACCCCATCTTGTTATCCTCGATGGCAACAATACAATACGTGCCTTGCTGCCCCTACTGTCACTGGGAAAGGACACCGCAAGATTGAACCCAAAGCTAAGCACTTCTCCCATTGCAAGAAAGATCAATCTAGTAGGCCAAATCAAACTGCTAATTCGAAGAGACTTGCAAAGATATCCAATCATACATAAATGAATTCAGAGAATATTCAAATATTGTTCATAGATAAACCTGATCATAAACCCACAATTCACCGGTCTCAACAAACACACTGCAAAAGAAGATTACATCGAATAGATCTCCACGAGAGAGGGGGAGAACATTGTATTGAGATCCAAAAAGAGAGAAGAAGCCATCTAGCTAATAACTATGGACCCGAAGGTCTGAGGTAAACTACTCACACATCATCGAAGAAGCTATGGTGTTGATGTAGAAGCCCTCCATGATCGATACCCCTTCCGACGGAGCTCTGGAACAGGCCCCAAGATGGGATCTCACGAGTACAGAAGGTTGCGGCGGTGGAATTAGGTTTTTGGCTCTGTATCTAGTAGTTTGGGGGTACGTAGGTATATATAGGAGGAAGGAGTACGTCGGTGGAGCAACAGGGGGCCCACGAGGGTGGGGGCGTGCCTTGGGGGGGGGGGGTAGGCGCGCCCCCCTACTTCGTGCCCTCCTGGTTGATGTCTTGATGTAGGGTCCAAGTCCTCTGGATCACGTTCGTTCGGAAAATCACGTTCCCGAAGGTTTCATTCCGTTTGGACCCCCTTTGATATTCTTTTTCTGCGAAACTCTGAAATAGGCAAAAAACAGCAATTCTGGGCTGGGCCTCCAGTTAATAGGTTAGTCCCAAAAATAATATAAAAGTGTGTAATAAAGCCCAATAATGTCCAAAACAGAATATAATATATCATGGAACAATAAAAAATTATAGATACGTTGGAGACGTATCAAGCATCCCCAAGCTTAATTCCTGCTCGTCCTCGAGTAGGTAAATGATAAAAACAAAATTTTTGATGTGGAATGCTACTTGGCATAATTTCAATATAATTATTCTTATTGTGGCATGAATGTTCAGATTTGATATGATTCAAGATAAAAGTTTAATGTTGACATAAAAACAATAATACTTCAAGCATACTAACTAAGCAATTATGTCTTATCAAAATAACATAGCCAAAGCAAGTTATCCCTACAAAATCATATAGTCTGGCTATGCTCCATCTTTCCCACACAAAATATTCATATCATGTACGACCCCGATTTTGGCCAAGCATTTGGTTCATACTTTTAACGCGCTTCAGCCTTTTCAACTCTTACACAATACATGAGCGCAAGCCATGGATGTAGCACTATGGTGGAATAAGGTATAATGGTAAGGGTTAGGTGGGAAGACAAAAAGGAGAAAGTCTCACATCAACGAGGCTAATCAACGGGCTATGGAAATGCCCATCAATTGATGTTAATGTGAGGAGTACGGATTGTCATGCAACGGATGCACTAGAGCTATAAGTGTATGAAAGCTCAAAACGAAACTAAGTGGGTGTGCATCCAACTTGCTTGCTCACGAAGACCTCGGGCATTTGAGGAAGCCTATCATTGGAATATACAAGTCAAGTTCTATAATGAAATTTCCTACTAGTATATGAAAGTGACAAAATGAGAGACTCTCTATTATGAAGATCACGGTGCTGCTTTGAAGCACAAGTGTGGTAAAAGGATAGTAACATTGTCCCTTCTCTCTTTTTCTCTCATCATCATTTTTTTTGGGCCTTTTCTCTATTTTTTATGGCCTCTTCTTTTTAGTACGGAGTCTCATCCCGACTTGTGGGGGAATCATAGTCTCCATCATCCTTTCCTCACTTGGGACAATGCTCTAACAATGATGATCATCACACTTTTATTTACTTACAACTCATGAATTACAACTCAATATTTAGAACAATATATGACTCTATATGAATGCCTCCAGCGATGTACCGGGATATGCAATGAATCAAGAGTGACATGTATGAAAGAATTATGAACGGTGGCTTTGCCACAAATACAATGTCAACTACATGACCATGCAAAGCAATATGACAATAATGGAGTATGTCATGATAAATGAAATGGTGGAAAGTTGCATGGCAATGTATCTCGGAATGGCTATGGAAATGCCATGATAGGTATGTATGGTGGCTGTTTTGAGGAAGATATAAGGAGGTTTATGTGTGATAGAGCATATCATATCACGGGGTTTGGATGCACCGGCGAAGTTTGCACCAACTCTCAAGGTGAGAAAGGGCAATGCGCGGTACCGAAGAGGCTAGAAAACTGCGGAAAGGTAAGTGTGCATATAATCCATGGACTCACATTAGTCATAAAGAACTCATATACTTATTGCAAAAATTTGTTAGCCCTCGAAGCAAAGTACTACTACTCATGCTCCTAGGGGAAGGGTTGGTAGGAGTTAACCATCGCGCGACCCCGACTGCCACACAAAGGAAGACAATCAACAAATACTTCATGCTCCGACTTCATTACAAAACGGTTCACCATACATGCATGCTACGGGAATCACAAACTCCAACACATGTATTTTTCAATTCCACAATTATTCAACTAGCACAACTATGATATTAATACCTTTATATCTCAAAACAATTATCAAGCATCAAATTTCTCATAATATTAATTAAAGCAAATTGCCATGCTATTTAAAGACTCTCAAAATAATATAAGTGAAGCATGAGAGATCAATAGTTTCTATAAAACAAATCCACCATCGTGCTCTAAAAGATATAAGTGAAGCACTAGAGCAAAAACTATATAGCTCAAAAAATATAAGTGAAGCACATAGAGTATTCTAATAAATTCGTAATCAAGTGTGACTCTCTCAAAAGGTGTGAACAGCAATGATGATTCTGGCAAACTAATAAATAAAGACTCAAATTTATACAAGACGCTCCAAGCAAAACACATATCATGTGGTGAATAAAAATATAGCTCCAAGTAAAGTTACCGATGGAAGTAGACGAAAGAGGGGATGCCTTCCGGGGCATCCCCAAGATTTGGCTTTTAGGTGTCCTTAGATTATCTTGGGGTGCCATGGGCATCCCCAAGCTTAGGATCTTTCCACTCCTTGTTCCATAATCCATCAAATCTTTCACCCAAAACTTGAAAACTTCACAACACAAAACTCAGCAGAAAATCTCATAAGCTCCGTTGGCGAAAGAAAACAAAAGACCACTTCAAGGTAATGTAATGAACTCATTATTTATTTATATTGGTATTAAACTTACTATATTCCAACTTATCTATGGTTTATAAAATATTTTACTAGCCATAGATTCATCAGAATAAGCAAACAACACACAAAAAACAGAATCTGTCAAAAATAGAACAGTCTGTAGTAATCTATACCTAAGGCAAACTTCTGGAACTCCAAAAATTCATCCAAAATAGGACGACCTAGACAATTTGTTTATTGATCCGCAGCAATTGGAATCAATATTTTATTACTTCTGGTGATTTTTAACAATTATTTTTGTGAACAGAAAGTTTTTGGAATTTACAGCAAGATCAAATAACTATCATCCAAGAAGATCCTATAGGTTAAACTTAGCACAAACACTAATTAAAACATAAAAACACATCTAACCAGAGGCTAGATCAAATATTTATTCCTAAACAGAAGCAAAAAGCAAAAAAAACTAAAAATAAAATTGGGTTGCCTCCCAACAAGCGCTATCGTTTAACGCCCTTAGCTAGGCATAAAAGCAAGGATAGATCTAGGTATTGCCATCTTTGGTAGGCAATTTATTAATGGAGTTATGCTCGGTGATCTTTTGATCGAAAGTATCCAGCCGCTTATTGCAAAGTGTAATCATATTATTCATGCGATTGATATTCCCACCAATACTTTTAAGAGGTTCAACAATTTTTTGTAACTCACATAATTTCTCTAGGATTTGAGTCTCTTCTTGGGTAAAGGATGATACTTTTTGTAGGGGGAGAACTCCCACTATCCCCTCTATGATCTCATAAGCGAATCTAGGATCAGTATCGATAAAATTTTCTTTGGCGAAAAAATGAGGAGTTGTTTATGGGGCAAGGTTAACCCAACATAAAAATTGCGAAGCAAAATTTTAAAATCTCCCTCTATATTGCAGTTACGATAAGATTCGAGCATCCTAAACCAAGCATCTTTTCAATTTTCCCCTTGTCTTTGCTTGAAGTGGAGGACTTCAAAGTCGGGAGATAAAGGGATAAAGACCGAGCTAGCCATAACGACAAGGCAAGCGAAAAAAAATGAACGAGAAAGAGAGGGCGAATAAAACGACAAGGGTGAAGTGGGGGCGAGGAAAACGAGAGGCAAATGGCAAATAATGTAATGCGGGAGATAAGGGTTTGTGATGGGTACTTGGTATGTTGACTTTCGGATAGACTCCCCGGCAACGGCGCCAGAAATCCTTCTTGCTACCTCTTGAGCACTGCGTTGGTTTTCCCTTGAAGAGGAAAGGGTGATACAACAAAGTAGCGTAAGTATTTCCCTCAGTTTTGAGAACCAAGGTATCAATCCAGTAGGAGGCCACGCACGAGTCCCTCGCACCAACACAAACAGATAAATCCTCGCAACCAACGCGATAAGGGGTTGTCAATCCCTTCACAGTCACTTACGAGAGTGAGATCTGATAGATATGATAAGATAATATTTTTGGTATTTTCATGATAAAGATGCAAACTAAAATAGAAGCAAAATAAAAGGCAACGAAAATAGCTTGTTGATGGGAGATTAATATGATGGAAAATAGACCCGGGGGCCATAGGTTTCACTAGTGGCTTCTCTCAAGAGCGTAAGTATTTACGGTGGGTGAACAAATTACTGTTGAGCAATTGACAGATTTGAGGATGGTTATGAGAATATCTAGGTATGATCATGTATATAGGCATCACGTCCGAGACAAGTAGACCGACTCCTGCCTGCATCTACTACTATTACTCCACACATCGACCGCTACCCAGCATGCATCTAGAGTATTAAGTTCATAAGAACAAAGTAACACTTTAAGCAAGATGAGGGATAAATTCATGCAATATGATATAAACCCCATCTTGTTATCCTCGATGGCAACAATACAATACGTGCCTTGCTGCCCCTACTGTCATTGGGAAAGGACACCGCAAGATTGAACCCAAAGCTAAGCACTTCTCCCATTGCAAGAAAGATCAATCTAGTAGGCCAAACCAAACTGATAATTCAAAGAGACTTGCAAAGATAACCAATCATACATAAAAGAAATCAGAGAAGATTCAAATATTGTTCATAGATAAACTTGATAATAAACCCACAATTCATCGGTCTCAACAAACACACCGCAAAAGAAGAGTACATAGAATAGATCTCCATGAGAGAGGGGGAGAACATTGTATTGAGATCCAAAAAGAGAGAAGAAGCCATCTAGCTAATAACTATGGACCCGAAGGTCTGAGGTAAACTACTCACACATCATCGGAGAGGCTATGGTGTTGATGTAGAAGCCCTCCGTGATCGATGCCCCTTCCGGCGGAGCTCCAGAACAGGCCCCAAGATGGGATCTCACGGGTACAGAAGGTTGCGGCGGTGGAATTAGGTTTTTGGCTCCGTATCTTGTAGTTTGGGGGTACGTAGGTATATATAGGAGGAAGGAGTACGTCGATGGAGCAACAGGGGGCCCACGAGGGTGGGGGCGCGCCTGGGGGGGTAGGCGCGCCCCCTACCTCGTGCCCTCTTGGTTGATGTCTTGACGTAGGGTCCAAGTCCTATGGATCACGTTCGTTCTGAAAATCACGTTCCCGAAGGTTTCATTCCGTTTGGACTCCGTTTGATATTCTTTTTCTGCGAAACTCTGTAATAGGAAAAAAAAACAACAATTCTGGGCTGGGCCTCCGGTTAATAGGTTAGTCCCAAAAATAATATAGAAGTGTATATAAAGCCCAATAATGTCCAAAACAGAATATAATATAGCATGGAACAATAAAAAATTATAGATATGTTGGTGACGTATCAGATACGCACCGCAACGCCTGTCAATGGAGAGTGAATGATGAACTCATGCTGGGGGCTGCGCCGAGGGCTGTTGTCCGGGCTGATCACCACCAACTTCGGCATGCGCGGAGCGCTCGCCGGGGGCTCGCCGCCCATCGAGGCTTTGGCCCTCTTTGCCGCCCTCTAGGCCAGCGTCTTCGTGTCGCTGTGAAGATAAGATCAAGTCAGAAAAAGATGGCACAGGCGGAGGATCAGGGAATGATGAAGGGCAAAGTGCTTACTCGTCCTCCTCCGCTGGCCGCCTCTTCCTCTTCGGGCTGAAGGACCCAAGGTCGAAGTCGGCCTCCGGGGCGGCATCCACAAGAGGGGGAGAAGGAGACGGGGTCCTGCGCCGCTTGGATGAGGAAGAGGCAGCGGCCGTGGCTTTCTTCATTGCCGCAGCCCTCGTCTGGCATGCGAGCTGCGCCTGGGCCTGTTGCCGCTGCGTGGTCCTGCCGGGCTGGACCGGGTCACCGGAGCTAGCCCGCTGCAGGACGCGTTTCCTCCCCGAGGCCGAGGAGTCATCCGCCTCGGTCTCCTCTTTGATCGACTCCTCGACTGCTTCTTCAACGAGGGGGGCCCCAACACCGGCGCCGCTGGGTTCCCCGGCAAACCCCGTCCACTCGGCGAATTCCCTCTCCTCTGCGGCCACGTCAGCCTCGTCCTCCACGTTGCCAAGGCTGCCGGCCTCCTCGGCAAGCGCCGCCTCCTCCGCCCTGGCAGCAATGTCTGCCAACTCTTCTTTAGTGGTGTCGCGGATGAGCCGCGACTCATCATGAACGTACCTCTTCGACAAGTTGTCGAAGAATTCCTGCACCAGCTCCACTTGTGGCTCGGCCCAGGTTGGATGGAGGTCGTGCGCGTTGAAGACCGGTATCATGGCGATGACGGCGTTCTGGCAAGAGTTGTTGCTCAACGAGACTACCCCTGCTGGCAACCCGAATAGAGACTTGCCAGCCTTGCCGGTCTTCTCGGCCATGCCGGTCCTCTCGACCCTTCCGACCCCGTCTACCTTGAGTTGAAAAAGCCTCTGGCAAAGGTGGGCATGCTGCAGCACCGTGAAGTTGTGGTTCAGGCCGAGGCAGAGCCTCATGATATCGGCCGCATTCCTGAAGTCCCAGTCCGGCCTCCCTTTATTATGCAGTGAGGCAATCCGGCGGCGGATGAAGTCGGCCCCGATCATCTCAAGGGTGAGCTCGGCCGAGGTAAGGATATGGATCCTGGTGGTAGCAACCGTAAGCTTCTTGTCGTCGGCGTCGAGATCACCCCAGTCCTTTCTGCGGACCGGCGGCTCCCAACGGACCCGGCAGAACTCTTGCGTACCTGCCTCCACAATCCATCACCACCGGCCCCACCACTCTTCCCACCTCTCCTTCTGGGCACCCTCTGGGTACTTGCCCCTGCTCTGGGTCCTTGGGATCCAGGTGATGCAGCCAGAGATGGTGCCCCCTGGCTGGATGCGAGGAGTGAAGAAATGGCGGAAGAGCGTCGTGCTGGGGTGCACTCCGGCGAAGCCCTCGCAGAGACGCGTGATGTCTACTCCACAACCTTCTTCTCGTAGACGTTATTGGGCCTCCAAGTGCAGAGGTTTGTAGGACAGTAGCAAATTTCCCTCAAGTGGATGACCTAAGGTTTATCAATCCGTGGGAGGCGTAGCATGAAGATGGTCTCTCTCAAGCAACCCTGAAACCAAATAACAAAGAGTCTCTTGTGTCCCCAACACACCCAATACAATGGTAAATTGTATAGGTGCACTAGTTCAGCGAAGAGAAAGTGATACAAGTGCAATATGGATGGTAGATATAGGTTTTTGTAATCTGAAAATATAAAAACAGCAAGGTAACTAATGGTAAAAGTGGGCGTAAACGGTATTGCAATGCTAGGAAACAAGGCCTAGGGTTCATACTTTCACTAGTGCAAGTTCTCTCAACAATAATAACATAATTGGATCATATAACTCTCCCTCAACATGCAACAAGAGTCACTCCAAAGTCACTAATAGCGGAGAACAAACGAAGAGATTATGGTAGGGTACGAAACCACCTCAAAGTTATTCTTTCCAATCAATCTGCTGGGCTATTCCTATAAGTGTCACAAACAGCCCTAGAGTTCGTACTAGAATAACGCCTTAAGACACAAATCAACCAAAACCCTAATGTCACCTAGATACTCCAATGTCACCTCAAGTATCTATGGGTATGATTATATGGTATGCATCACACAATCTCAGATTCATCTATTCAATCCAACACAAAGTACTTCAAAGAGTGCCCCAAAGTTTCTACTGGAGAATCAAGACGAAAACGTGTGCCAACCCCTATGCATAGGTTCATGGGCGGAACCTGCAAGTTGATCACCAAAACATACATCAAGTGAATCACGTGATATCCCATTGTCAGATACGCACGACAAGACATACATCAAGTGTTCTCAAGTCATTAAATACTCAATCCGATAAGATTACTTCAAAGGGAAAACTCAATCCATTACAAGAGAGTAGAGGGGGAGAATCAACATAAGATCCAACTATAATAGCAAAGCTCGCGATACATCAAGATCGTGCCAAATCAAGAAAATGAGAGAGAAAGATCAAACACATAGCTACTGGTACATACCCTCAGCCCCGAGGGTGAACTACTCCCTCCTCGTCATGGAGAGCGCCGGGATGATGAAGATGGCCACCGATGAGGGTTCCCCCCTCTGGCAGGGTGCCGGAACAGGGTCCAGATTGACTTTTGGTGGCTATAGAGGCTTGCGGCGGCGGAACTCCCGATCTATTCTGTTCCCCGAAGTTCTTAGGGTATATGGATATATATATAGGCGGAAGAAGTACGTCGATGGACCTCCGGGCTGTCCACGAGGCAGGGAGCGTGCCCCCACCCTCGTGGGTACCCCGGGACTCCCCTAGTGCAACTCCGGTACTCCATGGGCTTCTTCTGGTCCAAAAATAAGTTATGTGGAGTTTCAGGTCAATTGGACTCCATTTGATATTCCTTTTCTTCGAAACACTGAAATAGACTAAAAACAGCAATCCATAGGCTGGGCCTCCGGTTAATAGGTTAGTCCCAAAAATAATATAAAAGTGGATAATAAAGCCCAATATTGTCCAAAACAGTAGATAATATAGCATGGAGCAATCAAAAATTATAGATACGTTGGAGATGTATCAATGGGCGAAGAAGGCCATGCACGCCATGGCGTTCGGTGTAAGGTCCAGGAGGTGGAAGCCGTAGGTGTGCATGATGTGGGCTAAGAAATCTGAGAAAGGGGGCAGAGCCCGCAGGAGAAATAGTCGACAAAGAAGGGGTACCGATTTGGACCGGCCTTGGTGAAGGAGCCGGGGATGATACGCGTGGCAGGGTGCCCCGATGTCTCTGTTCCCCACAGGGGCCTGAACTTCTCCTTGAGACCATCAAGGTGAAGAGGGCGCACTACGTCCGCATCTCCACCAACTCGCTCTCCGTCGCCTCCTTCCCTCGGCGTCCTTGGCCGCTCCCTTGCCCTTGCTTGTCTTGGGCGCCATGGCGGCTGAGAGGGGGTGAGGGATCAAGGGCAATGGGGGCGCGGCGGCAACGAGCAGAGGCGAAAGCTTCGGTTTGCGCTTGGAGAAGAAGAGGGGAATGGCAGTTCCAAGATTGGAAAGGGCGTAGAGGGTAAATGAGCAGTGCCCCTGCGGTTTCCTCTTTTTTATGGGGAAGACGCGGGCCGCCTCTTTACTATTCACCACGAGGTGATGTACGCATGCTGCGACCGTTCGCACGACCCCCATGTCACGCACTCAATGCGGGACGTGGGGAAGCGCAACTGGCGAAGGAGTTACTGTAGTTAAAACTCTGCCACGCGTGCCCGCACACCGTTCTGGGCCTAGCCCAACAACGCTTTGCGCTTATGTGCGGCCCAGGCCCGGGGGCTCCTGTTGGTGTACAAAAGTAGGTGCCTTTCTGTACCCCTTTACTTGTGCAAGGGCAGTCTTAGCCACACCCGCGGGCATGCTTGGCGGGGTAGAGGACGGAAAGGTACGAAGCTGCCAAGGCAGAACTCAAGCCAAAGGCGTGAAGAGCAAAGGGACAAGATGGATTTCCCCCGGCAACACCCTTGCCGGGGCGACCTGCATAGCCCCAGCAAGAGCTTTGCCGGGGCGGCCTACATAGCCCCGGCAAGAGCCTTGCCAGGGCAACTTGCCCAACACCAGCAAGGCCGCCACCCTTTAGCCTGAGAGTTCTGACACCATTGACAACATCGAGACCAAGACTCGGGGGCGCCTGCATGATGGCATGCAGATCTTTGTGAAGACCAAAGGCTAGCGAGTATAAGATAGAAACCAGAAGACGAAGGCCCCTGGCAAGATCCTTGCCGGTGACAGATGAAGACCCCCGGCAAGACCCTTGTCGGGGACGGTCACGAGGCCCCTGCAAGACCCTTGTCGCCGACATTTGCAGGGCCACGACCAGGCCCGCACCCACCAACGTTCCGCTGCCCCACGCCCGTGCCGATGCAACAACCAGCCCGCCAACTAGGCAGGTGCCTGCATGGCAGCATGCAGCTTCTAGGCCAACTAGTCAAGCACCTGCGTGGTGGCATGCAGATCTTCGTGAAGACCCTGTCAACGCACCAGCTCAGCAACCAACCAGCCAGCATGGCGCTGCATGTCTCGTCAGCTTGGACGCGTGTCAAACCAAGGCGAGGCGGCGACGGACGGGATGAGCTTCATTGTCGTCCCCGATAAAGTAAGAGGGCACGTTGGCAGCGCATTAAATGCGTTTGTTCTACGGTGCCAAGTGATAAACTTGTACACTATAGATACTTTCCACCTCATGTGTGCCACTGTGGTGACCCCTTTGACTTATAAAAGGAGGCCCGAGGCGTCCTGAGGAAGGATCCGAAATTTTTGGACTGGGCATGCACCGCAGCTAGTTCAAGAACTCAAGAACACCAAATATACACAGACAAGCAGGACTAGGGTATTACGCATCGTTTGCAGCCCGAACCTTGGTAAAAATCCCCTCGTGCTGATCTTCTAGACCTTCTCTTTTCGCAGCTCCACGCCCCGCCAACCGTAGAAGGGATTCCCCGGGATCCCATAGGTGTCGTTTCCCCCGACACTATCTCAGAGACAAGTCCACATTTACTGCTAAACTTTTGAAAAGCATTGGTATTCATGAAAGATTTAACACAATCATACTTAAGCTTAATACTTGACTCTTTACCTTCGTCGAGTTCCCAACCTTCAAAGTTGCATTTAATTCTTTCTAAAAGATCCCACCTGAATTCAATAGTCTTCTTCATAAAGGAACCAGTAGAAGAAGTATCAAGCATGGATTGATCATCACGAGAAAGCCGAGCATAAAAATTCTGAATAATAATTTCTCTTGAGAGCTCATGATTGGGCATGTATATAACATTGGCTTAAGCCTCCCCCAATCTAGAGTGATATTTTCTCCTTCACGAGGCCAAAAACTATATATGTAATTCCGATCACGATGAACTAGATGCATAGGATAATTCTTTGGTGAAACTCCAATTTCAATCCATTCCAATTCCAAGATTCAATATCATCGCATAGCCTATACCATGCCAATGCTTTTACCTTCAAAAATAAAGGGAAAACCTTCTTCTTAGCTTCATCTCCGGGTAAACCTGTGATACGTCTCCAACGTATCTATAATTTATGAAGTATTCATGCTGTTTTATTATCATTCTTGGATGTTTTACAATCATTTTATAGCAACTTTATATCATTTCTGGGACTAATCTATTGACCCACTGCCCAGTGTCAGTTGCTATTTTTTGCTTGTTTTTTACATCACAGGAAATCAATATCAAACGGAGTCCAAACACCGCAAAACTTTTTGTGGATTTTTTATGGACTAGAAGACTCCTGATGGGCCAGAACAACACCTGGGGGTGCCCCGAGGGGGGCACAACCCACCAGGGCGTGCCTGGGGGCCCAGGCGCGCCCAGGTGGGTTGTGCCCACCTCGGTAGCCTCCCGCACCCCCTCTTTACCCTATAAATTCCCAAATATCCCGAAAACCATCGGGGTTAACCTAGATCACAAGTTCCGCCGGGCACCCTGCTGGAGGGGGGGGGAATCATCACTGGTGTCCATCTTCATCATCCCAGCGGCCATCACGATGAGGAGGGAGTAGTCCACCCTCGGGGCTGAGGGTTTGTACCAGTAGCTATGTGTTTAATCTCTCTCTCTCTCTCTCTCTCTCTCTCTCTCTCTCTCTCGTGATCTATATCATGGGCTTTGTTAACATAGATGGATCATATGATGTTTCTCCCCTCTATACTCTTGTTTTCATGAATTGGATCTTTACCCTTTGAAGTTTTGTCTTGTCGGATTGAATATTCAGATATGAGAACACATGATGTATGTCTTGCGGTATGAATACTTGAGGTGACAATGGGGTATCATATTTATTCACTTGATGTATGTTATGGCACTCAACTTGCGGATTCCAGAGGTGACATTGGGGTAATCTATGCATAGGGGTTGATGCACGTTTTTATTATCTTTTCTCCGATAGAAACTTTGGGGTCTCTTTGTAGTTCTTTGTGTGGATTGAATATTATGATCATGAAGTTGTTTGATGCATACCGTAGAATTAACTCACGGATACTCGTGGTGACATTGGAGTATCTAGGTGACATTAGAGTTGGTTGATGTGTGTCATTTGGTGTTATTTTAGTACGCACTCTTGATTAGATCGATTGGAAAGAATAGCTTGCGTAATTTTAGTATGAACTCTAGGATAGATAGATCGGAAATAATAGCTTTGAGTTCGTTTCGTACCCTACAAACAATTTTTATCTTTTGTTCTCCGCTAATAGGAACTCGGGAGTGATTCTTTATTGCACTTTGAGGGATAATCATATGATCCAACTATGTTAGCACTGTTGAGAGATTGCATTAGCGAAAGTATGGACCCTAGGCCTCATTTTCAAGCATTGCAATACCGTTTTCGTGCCCATTTACTATTTGCTACCTTGTTGTTTATATTTATTCAGATTATAAAAAAAATATTTCTACCATCCATATTACACTTCTATCACCATCTCTTCGCTGAACTAGTGCACCTATACAATTTGCCATTGTATTGGGTGTGTCGGGGACACAAGAGATTTCTAGTATTTGGTTGCAAGGTCGTTTGAGAGAGACCATATTCATCTACACCTCCCACGTATTGATAAACCTTAGGTCATCCACTTGATGGAAAATTGCTACTGTCCTACAAAACTCTGCGCTTGGAGGCCCAACACGTGTCTACAAGAATAAAGTTGCGTAGTAGATATCAAGCTCTTTTCTGGCGTTGTTGCCGGGGAGGTGAGTGCATGAAGGTATATCTTTAGATCTTGCAATCGAATCTTTTAGTTTCTTGTTTTATCACTAGTTTGGTTTATAAAAGAAAACTAAAAAAAGGAATTGAGGTTGCATCATATTATTCATCTTTATAATGTATATCATGAAAATGATGGAAAGGAAAATTGTGCTCAATTGATAGAACAAGAATTCAATAGAATGTTTGGTATAAATGATGAGCATGCTTGCAATGTTGTTAGTATGAATTCTTTGAATATCCATGATGCGTTTGGGGATGCTATGTTTGATGAAGATGATATTTTTAGTCCCCCCCCCCAAGATTTGATGTGCTTTTGTTATAATGATTGCATGCCTCCTATTTATGATGATTATATTGATGAAAGTGGGTTTGGAAGAGTGCCAACTTTATGTAAGAATGATCCCACTATTTTGGAGGGTGTTGAATCTGATTGTTATAATTATGAAAGTGGATTTGGAGAGGTCATGACTTTATTTAGTGATGAATCCAGTATTTTGGATGAGGCTTCAGTTGACTATGATAACAAAGTTGCTATCTATGATGATTATGGTGATGACATGTATGCTATATTGAATAATGATAACCATGAAAATTGTCATCATGATTTTAATTTTCAATCACATGATAGTTATTTTCTTGAGTTTGATCCCACTACTATTCATGAAAATAAATTTGCCTATGTGGGGAGTAAGAAAATTTCTATGCTTGTGGATCATGAAAAGAATGTTTTATGTGATAGTTATATTGTTGAATTCATTCATGATCCTACTGCAAATTATTATGAGGGGGGTGTGAGGGAGTCCTGGATTAAGGGGTCCTCGGGCGTCCGGGCTATGTGACGTGGGCCGGACTAATGGGCCATGAAGATACAAGAATAGAAGACTTCTTCCCGTGTCTGGATGGGACTCTACTTTACGTGGAAGGCAAGCTTGGCATTCGGATATGAAGATTCCTTCCTCTGTAAACTGACTCTGTACAACCCTAGGTCCCTCTGGTGTCTATAAAAATCGGAGGGTTTAGTCCATAGAGACGATCATAATCATACAGGCTAGACATCTAGGGTTTAGCCATTACGATCTCGAGGTAGATCAACTCTTGTAAACCCCATATTCATCCAAGATAATCGAGCAGGAAGTAGGGTATTACCTCCATCAAGAGGGCCCGAACCTGGGTAAACATCGTGTCCCTGTCTCCTGTTACCTTCGATCCTCAGACGCACAGTTCGGGACCCCCTACCCGAGATCCGTCGGTTTTGACACCCACATTGGTGCTTTCATTGAGAGTTCCGCTATGTCGTCGCCAGAAGGTTCGATGGCTCCATTAGTCATCTACAACAATGCTGCCCTGAGGGAGATCTTTCTCCTCGGGTAGATCTTTGTGTTCGGCGGCTTCGCACTGCGGGCCAACTCGCTTGGCCATCTAGAGCAGATCAACAACTATGCCCCAGGTCACCAGATCAGCTTTGGAAATCTGGATTATGTCGCTGATATCCGATGAGACTTGATCTTCCAAGGGTTCGCGACCCCAACCTCCGCTCTGGCCTTAGATCCGGAGCGCATCACCAGGTCCGAAGACGGGATTCCCGAGCCCGCCAGACTCTCTACGGCTATCAAGCCTGGTACGGGAGAGTCGGAGGAAGCAGCATCACCGACAATCATCATGAAGCCGGACTCTTCTCTGAACACTGGCTCTGAACCCTCGGAGTCAACATCATGTGAGCTCGGCCAAGGAGTTTTCTTCCCGCCGTACTCCACAGACTCTTTTCTCCGTGGCCAAACCTCGTCTTTAAGCGAGGCTCTGGACTTAATGCGATCCCTCGTCATTATAGAGGGACAACGTCCGAACTACACCCAGCCCGGACTAGGGGCTGAGAGCGGGGAATTTTACGTCCCACTCACAACCCACTTCATAGCCACTGTCGAGGACTTAACCGACATGCTCGATTACGACTCCGAAGACATCGACGGTATGGACGACAATGCCGGAGAAGAGCAGGCCCAAAACCCGCCGTTTACCGGACGCTGGATGACCACCTCTTCATATGACGTGTACATGGTGGATACACTCAAGGAGGGTAACGACGATAACGAGAAAAACCCAGTTGAGGATAAACCTCCTGAGACACAACCAAAGCGCCAACGTCAGCGGCGCCACTCTAAATCACGCAGTGGAAAAGATAGCACTACCGGGACCGGGGATAACAAAACTCCGGACAACGCCGAAGACCAAGAAGACCCCGTCGAGCCAACCTCCGAACAGGAAGGTCAACAAGATGGGCAAATTGGCCTTGATGAACAGGCTCTAAACGAAGACTCGAAGGATAGTAATTATCTTCCACTCTCCGAGGATGAGGTGAGCCTCGACGACGAAGACTTTATCGTGCCTGAGGAACCCCTTGAGCAGGAGCGCTTTAAGCGTCGGCTAATAGCCACTGCAAGGAGCCTGAAAAAGAAGTAGCAGCAGCTTCAAGCTGACCAAGATCTGCTCAACGACAGGTTGACTAATGTCCTGACAGCCGAGAAATATGGCCTTAGGCGCCCAACCAAGAGTTACCCGAAGCATAAGCTGCTGCCTCAATTCGATGACGAGGCGCTGGAGCCCGACCGACCACCACGTGGCTTGGTGGTTCACTCTCTCACTAGGATCTCCATGATGGGTGGATGCTTGCTTATCAACGATCACTTGGCTTGGCGACATTGGTCAAAGCACATATTCCTTGCCTTTCATCTTGAAGCTATAGTGGTTGTTTCTTCCGTTGTGGATGACTCCGCGGTCAAATTGCCAAGGTCATCCCAAGAGAAGGTGGCACACCGACATAGGAACTACATCACACTCCAAGGTGTCCTCGTAGGCGCCGATCTTGAAAGACACTTGCACCGTATGCTCCACTTGAATAGCGCTGGAGTCGCTTAGCCATTGCACATTGTAGGGACGAGGGTGCTTCTTATTGACCAATTGGAGCTTGGGACATAGCTCTTCGCTTGCCAAGTTGTGACAACTTCCTCCGTCGATGATGACCTTCACGAAACGCCCATTGATGCCGGCCTTGGTGTGGAAGATGTGGCACCATTGGTCTTCATCTCGATGGTGTTGGAGCGTCAACACCTTGGAGACCACGAGAGAGGGACTTGAATCGTTGTCACAAAACACTTGATCATCTTTATCTTCGTTCACGCGCCGGTGCATGGCCACGTGCTCAATGGCTTCCATTTCTTCTTCACTCATCGAGTCATATGTGACATCACCATTGAAGATCATTGTCCGCTTGTTGGTGCATTGGAAGGACTTGTGTCCTCGGCCACCACATGTGAAGCACTTGAAAGAACTTGTCTCAACGGGGTCATCCGGTGGCGCCAAAGATGAGGGAGTCTTGGATTTGTAGGTGCTTGCCGGAGAACGAGTCGAAGAAGGCGTAGCTTGCTTGGAACTTGACTTGTCGCCGGTACTTGCTGATGCTCTAGTTGAGGTAGGAGTTGCCGAAGTCGCGGGAGCTTGAGAGTAGAAGCCGTAGGTCTTAGACGAGTACTTGGCGTATTTGAAGTCATCTTGCACTTGTCGCTTAACATTGGTCGCTTGATGAACTAGCTCGAGAAGGTTTGAGTATAGTTGGAAGTCGGCAATCCGCTTGATTGGGTGGTTGAGACCGTTCAAGAAGCGTGTCATTGTTTGCTCGTCGTCTTCCTTGACATTGACTAGTATCATGGCAATCTCCATTTCTTGGTAGTATTCTTCCACCATTTTCGTGCCTTGCTTGAGGAGTTGCAACTTCTTGAAGAGATCACGGGTGTGGTGTGTAGTCACGAAGTGAGCTCTCATGACATCCTTCATTTCCATCCAAGTTGTGATTGGTGGTTCGTGCTACCTCTTGAGCACTGCGTTGGATTTCCCCGAAGAGGAAAGGATGATGCAGCAAAGTAGCGTAAGTATTTCCCTCAGTTTTTGAGAACCAAGGTATCAATCTAGTAGGAGGCTACGCGCGAGTCCCTCGTACCTACACAAAGCAAATAACTCCTTGCAACCAGCGCGAATAGGGGTTGTCAATCCCTTCACGGTCACTTACGAGAGTGAGATCTGATAGATATGATAGATAATGTTTTTGGTATTTTTGTGATAAAGATGCAAAGTAAAATAAAAGGCAAAGTAAAAAAGCAAAGCAATATTAAAGTGATGGAAGATTAATATGATGAAGATAGACCCGGGGTCCATAGATTTCACTGGTGGCTTCTCTCAAAAGCATAAGTATTCTACGGTGGGTGAACGAATTACTGTTGAGCAATTGACAGAATTGAGCATAGTTATGAGAATATCTAGGTATGATCATGTATATAGGCATCACGTCCGAGACAAGTAGACCGACTCCTGCCTGCATCTACTACTATTACTCCACTCATCGACCGCTGTCCAGCATGCATCTAGAGTATTAAGTTCAAGAAAACAGAGTAACGCCTTAAGCAAGATGACATGATGTAGAGGGATAAATTCATGCAATATGATAAAAACCCCATCTTGTTATCCTCGATGGCAACAATACAATATGTGCCTTGCTGCCCCTACTGTCACTGGGAAATGACACCGCAAGATTGAACCCAAAGCTAAGCACTTCTCCCATTGCAAGAAAAACCAATCTAATAGGCCAAACCAAACTGATAATTCAAAGAGACTTGCAAAGATAACCAATCATACATAAAAGAATTCAGAGAGAAGATTCAAATAGTGTTCATAGATAATCTTGATCATAAACCCACAATTCATCGGTCTCAACAAACACACCGCAAAAATAAGATTACATCGAATAGATCTCCACGAGAGAGGGGGAGAACATTGTATTGAGATCCAAAAAGAGAGAAGAAGCCATCTAGCTACTAACTATGGACCCGAAGGTTTGAGGTAAACTACTCACACTTCATCGAAGGGGCTATGGTGATGATGTAGAAGCCCTCCATGGTGGATGCCCTCTCCCGCGGAGCTCCGGAACAGGCCCCAAGATGGGATCTCGTGGGTACATAAGGTTGCGGCGGTGGAATTAGGTTTTTGGCTCTGTATCTGATCATTTGGGAGTATGTAGGTATATATAGGAGGAAGAAGTATGTCGGTGGAGCTCCGTGGGCCCCACGAGGGTGGGGGCGCGCCCCCCTACCTCGTGCCAACCTCCTGGCTTTCTTGACGTAGGGTCCAAGTCTCCTGGATCATATTCGGTGAGAAAATCACGTTCCCAAAGGTTTCATTCCGTTTGGATTCCGTTTGATATTCCGTTTCTTCAAAACTCTGAAATAGGCAAAAAAACAACAATTCTAGGGTGGGCCTCCGGTTAATAGGTTAGTCCCAAAAATAATATAAAAGTGGAAAATAAAGCCTAGTATGGTCCAAAATAGTAGATAATATAGCATGGAGCAATCAAAAATTATAGATACGTTAGAGACGTATCAGGCATCCCCAAGCTTAATTCCTGCTCGTCCTCGAGTAGGTAAATGATAAAAAAGAATTTCTGATGCGGAGTGCTACTTGGCATAATTTCAATGTAATTCTTCTTAATTGTGGTATGAATATTCAGATCCGAAAGATTCAAGACAAAAGTTCATATTGACATAAAAATAATGATACTTCAAGCATACTAACAAAGCAATCATGTCTTCTCAAAATAACATGGCCAAAGAAAGTTATCCCTACAAAATCACATAGTCTGGCTATGCTCTATCTTCACCACACAAAGTATTTAAATCATGCACAACCCCGATGACAAGCCAAGCAATTGTTTCATACTTTTGACATTCTCAAAACCTTTTCAATCTTCACGCAATACATGAGCGTGAGCCATGGATATAACACTTATATGTGAAATAGAATGGTGGTTGTGGAGAAGACAAAAAGAGGGGAAGATAGTCTCACATCAACTAGGCGCATCAACGGGCTATGGAGATGCCCATCAATAGATATCAACGCGAGTGAGTAGGGATTTCCATGCAACGGATGCACTAGAGCGATAAGTATATGAAAGCTCAACAAAAGAAACTAAGTGGGTGTGCATCCAACTCGCTTGCTTACGAAGACCTAGGGCATTTTGAGGAAGCCCATCATTGGAATATACAAGCCAAGTTCTATAATAAAAAATTCCCACTAGTATATGAAAGTGACAAAATGAGAGACTCTCTATCATGAAGATCATGGTGCTACTTTGAAGCACAAGTGTGGTAAAAGGATAGTAACATTGTCCCTTCTCTCTTTTTCTCTCATTTTTTATTTTTTATTTGGGCCTTTCTCTTTTTTTTATGGCCTCTTTTTTGTTTTTATTTTTTTATTTTTTCGTCCGGAGTCTCATCCCGACTTGTGGGGGAATCATAGTCTCCATCATCCTTTCCTTACTTGGGACAATGCTCTAAAAATGATGATCATCACACTTTTATTTTCTTACAACTCAACAATTACAACTCGATACTTAGAACAAAATATGACTCTATATAAATGCCTCCGGCGGTGTACCGGGATATGCAATGAATCAAGAGTGACATGTATGAAAGAATTAAGAATGGTGGATTTGCCACAAATACGATGTCAACTACATGATCATGCTAAGCAATATGACAATGATGGAGCGTGTCATAATAAATGGAATAGTGGAAAGTTGCATGGCAATATATCTCGGAATGGCTATGGAAATGCCATGATAGGTAGGTATGGTGGCTGTTTTGAGGAAGGTATATGGTGGGTGTATGATACCGACGAAAAGTGTGCGGTATTAGAGAGGCTAGCAATGGTGGAAGGAAGAAAAGTGCGTATAATCCATGGAATCAACATTAGTCATGAAGAAATCATATACTTATTGCAAAATTCTACAAGTTATCAAAGCAAAGTATTATGCGCATGCTCCTAGGGGGATAGATTGGTAGGAAAAGACCATCGCTCATCCCCGACCGCCACAATCAATAAATAAATCATGCTCCGACTTCATCACATAACGGTTCACCATATGTGCATGCTACGGGAATCACAAACTTTAAAACAAGTACTTCTCAAATTCACAACTACTCAACTAGCATGACTCTAATATCGCCATCTTCATATCTCAAAACAATTCTCAAGCATCAAACTTTTCTTAGTATTCAACGCACTCAAAAGAAAGTTTTACAAATCTTGAATACCAAGCATATTAGAATTTTTAATCAAATTACCATGCTATTTAAGACTCTTAAAATAATCTAAGTGAAGCATGAGAGATCAATAGTTTCTATAAAACAAATCCACCACCGTGCTCCAAAAGATATAAGTGAAGCACTAGAGCAAAACTATATAGCTCAAAAGATATAAGTGAAGCACATAGAGTATTCTAGCAAATTCCAAATCATGTATGGCTCTCTCAAAAGGTGTGTATAGCAAAGATTATTGTGGTAAACTAAAAAGCAAAGACTCAAATCATACAAGACACTCCAAGCAAAACACATATCATGTGGTGAATAAAAATATAGCTCCAAGTAAAGTTACCGATGGAAGTAGATGAAAGAGGGGATGCCTTCCGGAGCATCCCCAAGCTTTGACTTTTTGGTGTCCTTAGATTATATTGGGGGTGCCATGGGCATCCCCAAGCTTAGGCTCTTGCCACTCCTTGTTCCGTAATCCATCAAAAGATAAAACTTGAAAACTTCACAACAAAAAACTCAACAGAAATCTCGTGAGCTCCGTTAGCAAAAGAAAAAACAAAAGACCACTTCAAGGTACTGTAATGAACTCATTATTTATTTATATTGGTGTTAAACCTACTATATCCCAACTTCTCTATGGTTTATAAACTATTTTATTAGCCATAGATTCATCAAAATAAGCAAACAACACACGAAAAACAGAATCTGTCAAAAACATAACAGTCTGTAGTAATATGTAACTAACGCAAACTTCTGGAACTCCAAAAAATCAGCAAAAATAGGACGACCTAGGAAATTTTTTTATTGATCAGCAGCAATTGGAATCACTATTTTATCACGTTCTGATGATTTTTAACAATTGTTTTCGTGAACAGAAAGTTTCTGGAAATTACAGCAAGATCAAATAACTATCATCCAAGAAGATCCTATAGGTTTAACTTGGCACAAACACTAATTAAAACATAAAAACACATCTAACCAGAGGCTAGATCAAAGATTTAATCCTAAACAGAAGCAAAAAGCAAAAAACTAAAAATAAAATTGGGTTATCTCCCAACAAGCGCTATCGTTTAACGCCCCTAGCTAAACATAAAAGCAAGGATAGATCTAGGTATTGCCATCTTTGGTAGGCAATCCATAAGTGGCCCTCATAATAGATTCATATGGTAATTTTATTTTCTTCCGAGGGAAGTGTTCCATGCCTTTCTTTAATGGAAATTGGAATCTAATATTCCCTTCCTTCATATCAATAATTGCACCAATCGTTCTAAGGAAAGGTCTACCAAGAATAATAGGACATGAAGGATTGCAATTTATATCAAGAACGATAAAATCTACGGGCACATAATTCCTATTTGCAACAATAAGAACATCATTAATTCTTCACATAGGTTTCTTAATAGTGGAATCCGCAAGGTGCAAGTTTAGAGAGTAATCATCAAAATCACAAAAATCTAGCAAATCGCACAAAGTTTTGGGAATAGTGGAAACTTTAGCACCCAAATCACATAAAGCATAAAATTCATGATCCTTCATATTAATTTTAATAGTTGGTTCCCACTCATCATAAAGTTTTCTAGGGATAGAAACTTCCAACTCAAGTTTTTCTTCATAAGATTGCATCAAGGCATCAACGATATGTTTAGTAAAGGCTTTATTTTGACTATAAGCATGAGGAGAATTTAGCACGGATTGCAACAAGGAAATACAATCAATTAAAGAGCAACTTTGATAATTAAATTCCTTGAAGTCCAAAATAGTGGTTTTAGCAACATCTAGGGTTTTGCTTCCTTCAATCCCACTTTTATCAATTTCATCATCAAGATCTAAAAACTCCGAATTCTTGGAACGCTTTCTAGGTAAAGGTGGATCATATTCAGTCCCATCATTATCAAGATTCATATTACAAAACAAAGATTTAATAGGGGACACATCAATAACTTTTAGATCTTCATCTTGATTTTCATAGGAATTGGAAGAACACGCTTTAATAAAGGCATCTTTTGTAGAACGCATCCTAGCGGTTCTTTCCTTGCACTCATCAATGGAAATTCTCATGGCTTTGAGAGACTCATTGATATCATGCTTAGGAGGAATAGATCTAAGCTTTAAAGAATCAACATTAAGAGAAATTCTATCAACATTCCTAGCCAATTCATCAACTTTAAGTAATTTCTCTTCAAGCAAAGCATTAAAATTCTTTTGTGAATTCATAAACTCTTTAACACTAGTCTCAAATTCAGAGGGCATCTTATTAAAATTTCCATAAGAGTTGTTGTAGGAATTTTCATAATTATTAGAAGGATTACTAGGATAAGGCCTAGGATTAAAGTTCCCTCTATACGCGTTGTTACCAAAATTATTCCTACCAACAAAATTCACATCCATAGATTCATTATTATTCTCAATCAAAGTAGACAAAGGCATATCATTAGGATCATAAGAAACACTCTTAGTAGCGAATAATTTCATAAGTTCATCCATCTTTCCACCCAAAACATTAATTTCTTCTATCGCATGCACTTTTTTATTAGCAGATCTTTCAGTGTGCCATTGCGAATAATTAACCATAATATTATCTAGGAGTTTAGTAGCTTCTCCTAAAGTGATTTCCATAAAAGTGCCTCCCGCGGCCGAATCTAAAAGATTTTTAGAAGCAAAATCCAATCCGGCATAAATTTTTTGTATAATCATCCACAAGTTCAAACCATGAGTAGGGCAATTACGTATCATTAATTTCATTCTCTCCCAAGCTTGTGCAACATGTGCATGATCAAGTTGCTTAAAATTCATAATATCGTTTCTAAGAGAGATGATCTTAGCGGGAGGAAAATACTTAGAGATAAAAGCATCTTTGCACTTGTTCCAAGAATCAATACTATTTTTAGGCAAAGACGAAAACCAAGCTTTAGCACGATCTCTAAGCGAAAAAGGTAATAGCTTCAATTTGACAATATCATTATCAACATCTTTCTTATTTTGCATATCACACAAATCAACGAAGCTATTTAGATGAGTAGCGGCATTTTCACTAGGAAGGCCGGCGAATTGATCTTTCATAACAAGATTCAACAAAGTAGTATTGATTTCACAAGATTCAGTGTTGGTAAGAGGAGCAATCGGAGTGCTAAGGAAATCATTATTGTTGGTATTGGTAAAGTCACACAATTTGGTATTATCTTGAGTCATTGTGACAAGCAAGCAATCCAACACACGAGCAAACAAAAAGGCAAGCGAGAAAAAGGCAAACGGAAAAGAGAGGGTGAATGAAACGGCAAGGGTGAAGCGGGGGAGAGGAAAACGAGAGGCAAATGGCAAATAATGTAATGCGAGAGATAAGGGATTGTGATGGGTACTTGGTATGTTGACTTTTGCGTAGACCTCCCCGGCAACGGCGCCAGAAATTCTTCTTGCTACCTCTTGAGCACTGCGTTGGATTTCCCCGAAGAGGAAAGGATGATGGAGCAACGTAGCGTAAGTATTTCCCTCAGTTTTTGAGAACCAAGGTATCAATCCAGTAGGAGGTTATGCGCGAGTCCCTCATACCTACACAAAGCAAATAACTCCTCACAACCAACGCGAGTAGGGGTTGTCAATCCCTTCACGGTCACTTATGAGAGTGAGATCTGATAGATATGATAGATAATGTTTTTGGTATTTTTGTGATAAAGATGCAAAGTAAAATAAAAGGCTAAGTAAAAAGCAAAGAAATATAAAGTGATGGAATATTAATATGATGAAGATAGACCCGGGGGCCATAGGTTTGACTAGTGGCTTCTCTCAAAAGCATAAGTATTCTACGGTGGGTGAACGAATTACTGTTGAGCAATTGACAGAATTGAGCATTGTTATGAGAATATCTAGGTATGATCATGTATACAGGCATCACGTCTGAGACAAGTAGACCGACTCCTGCCTGCATCTACTACTGTTACTCCACTCATCGACCGCTGTCCAGCATGCATCTAGAGTATTAAGTTCAAGAAAACAGAGTAATGCCTTAAGCAAGATGACATGATGTAGAGGGATAAATTCATGCAATATGATAAAAACCCCATCTTGTTATCCTCGATGGCAACAATACAATACGTGCCTTGCTGCCCCTACTGTCACTGGGAAATGACACCACAAGATTGAACCCAAAGCTAAGCACTTCTCCCATTGCAAGAAAAACCAATCCAGTAGGCCAAACCAAACTGATAATTCAAAGAGACTTGCAAAGATAACCAATCATACATAAAAGAATTCAAAGAAGATTCAAATATTGTTCATAGATAATCTTGATCATAAACCCACAATACATCGGTCTCAACAAACACACCGCAAAAAGAAGATTACATCGAATAGATCTCCACGAGAGAGGGGGAGAACATTGTATTGAGATCCAAAAAGAGAGAAGAAGCCATCTAGCTACTAACTATGGACCCGAAGATCTGAGGTAAACTACTCACACTTCATCGGAGGGGCTATGGTGATGATGTAGAAGCCCTCCATGGTGGATGCCCTCTCCGGCGGAGCTCCGGAACATGCCCCAAGATGGGATCTCGTGGGTACAGAAGGTTGCGGCGGTGGAATTAGGTTTTTAGCTCTGTATCTGATCGTTTGGGGGTACGTAGGTATATATAGGAGGAAACAGTACGTCGGTGGAGGTCCATGGGCCCCACGAGGGTGGGGGCGCGCCCTAGGGGGGTGGGCGCGCCCCCTACCTCATGCCCACCTCCTGGCTTTCTTGACGTAGGGTCCAAGTCTCCTGGATCATATTCGGTGAGAAAATCACGTTCCCGAAGGTTTCATTCCGTTTGGACTCCGTTTGATATTCCGTTTCTTAGAAACTCTAAAATAGGCAAAAAACAACAATTCTGGGTTGGGCCTCCGGTTAATAGGTTAGTCCCAAAAATAATATAAAAGTGGAAAATGAAGCCTGATATGGTCCAAAACAATAGATAATATAGCATGGAGCAATCAAAAATTATAGATATGTTGGAGACGTATCAGTTCGCCTCTTGTATGTCATTGCTTGATCAGTTGTTCCCACGAAATGAGGACGTAGTCTTGAAATTCGAGGGAGGCTATGGCGATCTTCTTTTCCTCGTCGTAGTTGTGAAGACGGAATATCTTGTCCACCTTCAAGGCCCATGAGAGATACTCTTCGGGATCATTGCTTCTGGAGAACTTGGGCATGGTGAAATTGAGCTTCTCGTAGCGGAGTTCTTCATCATAGTAGCGGTTTTCATGTTGCCCTTGCCGTGGAGGGAGGTCCTCGAATGCTCGTTCCTCAAGTTGTCACTCTTGGCGTGGAGGAGGGTCTTCAAGCACTTGTTACACTTGGTGTCGTTCTTGTCGTGGAGGAGGACGAGGAAGATGCGCTTTGTTGCGCCTTTCTTGTTGTTCTTCAAGTCGAGCGGCTTCTTCTTGTCGCGCTTGGCGAAGTGCATCTTCTTGTTAACAGACTTGGCGGTTGCGCTCTTCGACGACTCTAGTGGCCTCGTTGAGTGTTCGTTGAGCTTTGAGTGCTTGAGCTTCATGTTCGAGGGCTTGTGCTTGACGGCGCTCTTGTGCTTGTCGAATTGCATCACCGTCTTGAGATGGTTGACGTTGCACTTGAGGAGGTATTTTCTCTTGCTCCATTTCTTCTTGCGCTTGATGTCACGCCCTTTCACGTGCTCGAACTCGGTCTTGTAAGCCATTGCCATGGAAAGGATTTTCTTGAGCTTGGCGATCTTGAGGATCATCACGTCGAGGGAATCGAGCTCGTGGAGGACTTGCTTCGTAAGAGGAGTAGTCCGAAGATTGCCGACCTGAGCGGCGGCTTGAGTGGCGTCGTCTTGTTGACGATGATGAGGAAGACGGGCACCGCACGATCATGTTGCAGAGTTCATCCATTTGTGTAGAGAACTTGTCGTCGATGTAGTCGCGGTTCCTTGCTTCCGATTGACGAAGGTCGGCGGCGAGTTGGTCAAGGCGTTCACCCAAGGCTTCACTTTCTTGATGGAGAGCTCTTGCGCGATGAAGAAGTGGCTCTTGGTGACGTATCCGAGATCATCACCTTGCACCTCGAAAAGAGGGTTCACCGACGAACTTGGCCTACCCATCATAACCAAGTGGGGTGAGTAGGAAAATGAGAGAACAATACCAAAGTTATCTTCTCCAAGGATTGAGGATGTAACAAGTGTCACTCAATGTAATGCCACAATAGTAGAATTGGAACTGGGTTTGTTTCTCACACCTACAAGTAATAGGCTTATGGAGTAGCTCGGTTAGGATGGTGGCAAAAAGTTCAAGCAAATGTTAGTCAAGATATCGATAAGATTGAGAAGGTTCACAAAAAATGCGAGTAAAGCAAATAGATCCAAGCCAAGAGTATCACGAGGAACACACACACAGAAGATAGATGGGATCCGCACAACCAAGGGTGAGCTCAAAATGTGCAACCACGGAAAATGCTCTTGTTGTGCAAATGCTAGAGAGACGCTAGCTCGATTGCTCAAATGGGCAAGATATGCTTGTGCACTAACCTATGAGAGAAACGTGCCATCTTCAATCCAACTATGCTTTATGCGGTGACCAAGATGATATGACTATGCAAAATGGCTCAATGCTATTTCTTACAAGCTCTTTTTTTCTCCTCTTTTGCTTAAAAGCTTTTCTTTCTTTCTCTTTTTTTTCTATGCTTGATGCTCGAGCCAAGTATGATACGAGACAAGTATGTAAGATATGCATGGGAGAGACTTATGGCACTAAGATGATAACACGATCACTACGATGCACAATAGCGTGGCCCGACAATTCTCAACTCGCTAGTCTCGATGGGTAAGCAACGCAAAATGGTTCGGGCTATCAATGCAAAAGCAAAGGTGAGTGTCGTCGAGGTTATCGTCCTTACTTACGGTTAGCGGTGAAGATGACTCCGAGGCGAAGATGAATGGCAGTGATGTCGATGTCACATGCTCCTAAGTAGCCGAAACACCTTAGGAAACGCAAATCGCAACTCAAAATCGGTCAAATGCGGAAGGTGGGTGTTTTTGGGGTGTTTTTTGGATGGAGGCTAATGGTGGTGGGTAATGATATGAGTGGATTGGGGATGTCAAGAGCTTCCGAACAAGCTAAAGAACACAAAAAACGGACTTGGGAGGTGGAAGTTATGGTCAAATTGGTGTTGTAGTTGGGCTGATTCGGGGGGGGGGGGTGCGGGCACCCGGGGGTGGGAGGTGCGGGTGCCCGGGGTGGTCAGGGGGAAATGGCTTGGGGGTGCGGGTGCCCGGTGGATCAAGGTGCGGGCACCCGGTGGATGACGATTTGGGCAGAAATTTTGGGGGGAAAGCAAAATTTGGTGGATTCGGTGGTGGGAAGGGTGGGGATTGTTGGGGAGGGGCTAGATCCACTTGCCAAACATCAAATCCATGGACCAAAACAACCAAATCTCACAAGATCCAACAAATTGCAAGAAAATTTTTTGGGGCTATTTTTGTGGGGAATTTTCGAAATTGGACGAAAAACAACAAAATCAAGCTAGCAAATGGGGGATGGGACTCCAAGATGTGAATCAACCTTGCTCATGATACCAAGAAGTTGCAGGATGAAACCCTAGAGGGGATCTTTTCGCACTTGGAGGGAGAAAAGAGGAAGTACACTCAAGAACACAAGGCACAAATCACTCAAACAAACCCAATATCACATCCACTAGAGTAGCATACAAGAGATCCACAAGATTACATGAACAATTCAAGGAAAATAGCACTAGGGCAAAAGTTCTTCCCACTAGGTGAGGTCTTGCATCCAAGAGGAGGGCTTGATCTCCAATAGGAGGTCTAGATCTCCTAGAGGAGGAAGATGGGCAAAGCCCTCGTTGTGTTCTAAAATACTTTGCTAACCCCTCAAACAAGCTAGTAGATGGGTACTTATAGTCTAGGGACGGAGTAGGAAAGGAGAGGGGATACAAGGTCAAAGACCCGAAGAGGCACACAGGCCCTCACGGAGTGGTCCGGGCACCCGGGGCAAAGCGGCCGGGCACCCGGACCGGTCAGAGACCGCGGCCAGGTTCGGCCGGGCACCCGGGGCGAAGGGGGCCGGGCACCCGGCCCGTACAGGGGGCGGCTGGGAGGTGGCCGGGCACCCGGGGTTGCAGTAGGCGGCCGGCTGGGCAGGGGCCGGGCACCCGGGGGTGTGGCTGGAGGCGGGCAGGGGCCCGCGCACCCGGGAGCCAAGTGGTCGGGCACCCGGACCAAGCAGGGGCAGCGCACGGGTGGAGGTGGCCGGGCACCCGGTGTTGGAGGGGCCGGGCACCCGAGGTGTCCAGGGGGTTTGGCCATCTTGCTCCCTTCCTTCTTCTCGACCTCTTCTTCCTTCTCTTGTTCCGAGGGTGCTTGGGCCTTCCTCCTTACTTCCTCACGATGATCTCCGATGTACCCAAGAATGCATAGTGTATCTCTTTGAGGTAGAATCCCATTCTCATGTGAAACCGAACGAAACTCGGAGAGGAAAGAAGTGACCTCATTCTCGATGTTGCGTGCACATGCTCTTGTCATGGGCCCTCTTGGTGCTTGCGGTGGTGATGGAGTGTCAGTGCGGGTAGTCGAGGGATGCTCCGCATCAGGAGACATGCTCGAGAAGAACACCCTGTGCCCTATACCTTGCATGCAACCTGAAAAAGGTTTATAAAATCGCCATGACAGGTCGAGTCAAACATTCTTTAATTTTTTAGAGCAAAAAATAACCCATAAAAACATAGTAGGTTTATACAATCGCCATGACAGATCAAGTTAATCATTCTTTAATTTTTTAGAGCAAAAAATAACCCATAAAAATATAGTCTACAAAATTAGCAGAATAAGGATCCCAAGGTTTATACAATTGCCATGATAGGTCACTATAGAGATACAATATATCTCTATAATGACCGTGTCATGGCATTTAAATGAAGCTTGAGATATGCAACTTCCCACCGGGTCACCCATCCTTGGACTACTCCAGCCCGAGCACGCTTAACTTCTGTGTTCTCTTCGACTAGGCTAGCGGATGGGAAGCCGCCCCTTGCTGATGAGAATTGCCTCCTTGCCATTAAGGCATTTCACGTTGGTCATCCTATGGGACCTACTCCCGTATATCACACACATTTGTGCTTTTAGAAACTGTGTGGGATATTTACATGGCCGGTGTGTTGCCGCTAGCCTTCAATGAGCACTGGCACTGGTAGCGGGAAAATGATGGGAGAAGAGGCAGGAAACCGATGAGAGGAGTGGTGAGAAACAGTAGCCTAATTAGAAAACCTAGTAGAGAAGGAAGCGTGAGCAGCACGAGCATGCGCATAGTGCTTACCCATATACTGCATGTGCCGTCGAAAGGGCTCAGGGTTGCCATTCGATCTGGGAGCATCCAACGGTGCACATGTACAATCCGTGGGGTTTGGGTTCTCGCCAATCAGAACGCATGACTCAGATCGCGCGCGCAGCAGGGGGAGGAGGGCATCGGCCATGGTTTGGTAGGCACACGACTTTCGTGAGTGAACCGTGTGCTATTTGAAAACATTTCGTGAGAAGAATCTCGGTTTCTAAATCCCTGTAAATCCAAAACTAACCCGAAAATCATGAAACCTGGCATGGTGTCACGACATGGCACATATATGTCGAGGAATTTTTTTCGTCCATTTTGGTGCAAGTTTTATTATAAGCCTCTTACAAACTGGAGCTTCTATCAAAGAAGCCTCGTGCTTTCGATAGGGAAACATGTCCCCCTTGTGGGCGAAACGTTATCACTGCGTCTTTTCGCCGTCTATTTTCTTCTACGGGCAACATGGAACGACATGATATCTGTGCTGAAATTTAAACTTATTCAGGGTTCGTTTGGCCTTTTTATACACTAATTGAGTTTCCTAGGCATTTAATGTCCATAATTCAAATCTGAACTTCAAATACATGCTCCAGTTCACCAAAATGGCTAGATAATTTATACATGTGTCCTCGGGTGCATGTTTAGTTCCCATGCCAGGAATGGGAATGAATTATAACCGTACCTGCGTCCTGGCTCGTCCTCAAACATTTGGAATCTCGGTTTTTAAATCCCCGTAAATCCTAAACTCACCAGAAAGTCATCAAAGGTGGCATGGTGTCACGTCATGGCACATATATGTCATGGTAAAAACATTGTCCAATTTGGGCCAAGCTTTATTACAAACCTCTTACAAACCGGAGCTTCTCTCAAAGAAGCCTCATGGTTTCGATAGGGAAACGTGTTCCCCTTGTGGGTGAAACATAATCATTGCCTCTTTTCGCCTTGTATTTTCTTCCATGGGCAACATGGAACGACATGATATCCGTGCTGAATTCTAAACTTATTCAGGGTTCGTTTGGCCTTTTTATACACCAATTGAGTTTCCTAGGCATTTAATGTCCATAATTCAAATCTGAACTACAAATACATGCTCCAGTTCACCAAAATGGCTAGAAAAATTATAGATGTGTCCTTGGGTGCATGTTTAGGTCCCATGCTAGGAATGGGAACAAATTACAACCGTACCGGTGTCCTGGCTCGTCCTCAAACATTTCGAATCTCAGTTTTTAAATCCCCATAAATCCAAAACTCACCAGAAAGTCATCAAAGGTGGCATGGTGTCACGTCATGGCACATATATGTCGTGGTAAAAACATTGCCAATTTGGGCCAAGCTCTATTACAAACATCTTACAAATTGGAGCCTGTCGCAAGAACCCTCGTGGTTTCGATAGGGAAACGTGTCCCCTTGTGGGCCAAACGATAACCGCTCCCTCTTCTAGCCTCGTATTTTCTTCTACACGCAACACGGAACAACGGGAGATTCGTGCTGAACTTTGAAATTATTCAGGGTTCGTTTGACCTTTTTATTCGTTAATTGAGTTTTCTAGGCATTTAATGTCCATAATTCAAATCCGAACTACAAATACATGCTCCAGTGCACCAAAATGGCTAGAAAAAACGTACATGTTTTCTTGGGGTGCATGTTTAGGTCCCATGGAATGAATGGGAATGAATTCAACCGTCTCGCCGTCCTGGCTTGGCCACAAACATTGCGAATCTCGGTTTTTAAATCTCTGTAAATCCAAAACTCACTAGGAAATCATGAAACTTGGCATGGTGTCACTACATGGTACGTGTAATTGTCCAATTTGGGCGAAGCTATATTACAAGCCTCTTACAAACCGGAGCCTGTCGCAACCCTCGTGGTTCCGGTAGGGAAACATGCCCCTCTTGTGGGCGAAACGATAATTGTTGCCTCTTCTCGCCTTGAACATTGTTTTCTACATGCAACATAGAATAACATGAGTGTCGAGCTGAAATTTGAAACTGTTCAGGGTTCGTTTGGCCATTATATATAGGGACAATTGCATTTTTACCCCTAGTTGGTTCCTACCCACGGGTTTTGCCCTTACTTTTCGAGCTTGCTCAGTTTTGCCCTTACTTTTTCCGTCGAGGTCCCTCGAATGCCCTTTGACCGTTTGACCAAAACTTTGAAAATTCATAACTAATTCATATGAACTCAGAAAAATGCAAATAAGATATCAAAATGTTCAGGTAAACATTACCTTTATGTGGATATCATTTGCATTCAGGACAAAAGCACCATTTAAACTACCTGTGGTAATTAATGTTATTAACAATATTAAAAATAAAAAGGTATAAACAATATTTTTTTCATGAATAAAAATTACATGCAAATGTAGGTGATGTTTTCTGAACATCCTGATATCTTATTTGCATTTTTCTGAGTTCGTATCAACTTGGTATGAAGTTTCCAAACAATGGTCAAAGTCGTTAGAACATTCTTAACAAGATGATACAAACTCAGAAAAATGCAAATAAGATATATGGATATTCAGAAAACATCACCTACATTTGAATGTAATTTTTTATTCATGAAAAAAATATTGTTTATACCTTTTTATTTTTAATAATGTTAATAACATTAATTACCTCAGGTAGTTTAAAGGGTGCTTTTGTCCTGAATGCAAATGATATGCACATAAAGGTAATGTTTATCTGAACATTTTGATATCTTATTTGCATTTTTCTAAGTTCATATGAATTAGTTATGAATTTTCAAAGTTTTGGTCAAATGGTCAAAGGGCATTCGAGGGACCTCGACGGAAAAAGTAAGGGCAAAACTGAGCAAGCTCGAAAAGTAGGGGCAAAACCCGTGGGTAGGAACCAACTAGGGGTAAAAATACAATTGTCCCTTATATATATATTACTAATTACTAAGTTTTCTACGCAGTTCATATAGTCCATAATTCAAATTTGAACTACAAGCACATGCTCCAGTGAAGCAAAATGGGTGGGAAATCATACATGTGTCATTGGGTGCATGTTTAGGTCTCATTTAAGGAATGGGAATGAATTACAAACTTGTCGTCATCCTGAAACATCGAGAATATTGGTTTTTAAATCCCAGTAAATCAAAAAGTGACCCAAAAAACATGAAACTTGGCATGGTTTCATGACATGGCACATATATACCGTGGTAAAAAATCATCCAGTTTGAGAAGAGGCGCACACATTAGTAGCCAACGAAGTCCTTTTCAAACAAAAATTTGACACGTTAATATCGCAAACGGTTGTATTATATTAACCATGTCGAAATTTATGTTGGGGAACGTTGCAGAAAATTAAAATTTTTCCTACGGTTTCACCAAGATCCATCTATGAGTTCATCTAGCAACGAGTATTCAGATTAGATAGCATCTACATACCACTTTGTAGATCGCAACGGAAGCGTTCGAGTGAACGTGGATGAGGTAGTCGTACTTGCCGTGATCCAATTCACCGATGATCTAGCACCGAATGGACGGCACCTCCGCGTTCAACACACGTACGGGACGGGAGACGTCTCCTCCTTCTTGATCCAGCAAGGGGGGAGGAGAGGTTGAGGAAGATCCAGCACGACGGTGTGGTGGTGGATGCAGCAGAACTCCGGCAGGGCTTCGCTAAGCAACTACGGGAGGAGGAGGAGGTGTTGCAGGGAGGAGGGAGTGCCAGGGCATAAGGGTGCGCAGCCCACCTCCCCTGCCCCCCTTTATATAGGTGCATTAGAGGGGGGGAGGGCGCAGCCTTGCCCCTTCCTCCAAGGAAGGGGTGCGGCCAAGAGGGGGGGAGGAGTCCATCCTCCCCAAGGCACCTCGGAGGTGCCTTCCCCTCTTTGGACTCTCCCTCTCCAAGCCTCCTTGGCGCATGGGCCCTTGGGGCTGGTTCCCCTTGGCCCAAGCAGGCCAAGGCGCACCCCCTAAGGCCCATGTGGCCCACCAAGGCAGGTGGCCCCACCTGGTGGACCCCCGGGACCCATCCGGTGGTCCCGGTACAATACCGATAACACCGAAACTTGTCCCGATGGCCAAAATAGCACTTCCTATATATAATTCTTTACCTCCGGACCATTCCGGAACTCCTCGTGACGTCCGGGATCTCATCCGGGACTCCGAACAACATTCGTGTTACTGCACATACATATCTTCACAACCCTAGCGTCACCGAACCTTAAGTGTGTAGACCCTACGGGTTCGGGAGACATGCAGACATGACCGAGACGGCTCTCGGGCAATAACCAATAGCGGGATCTGGATACCCATGTTGGCTCCCACATGCTCCACGATGATCTCATCGGATGAACCACGATGTCAAGGATTCAATTAATCCCTTATACGATTCCCTTTGTCAATCGGTATTTTACTTGCCCGAGATTCGATCGTCGGTATCCCAATACCTCGTTCAATCTCATTATCGGCAAGTCACTTTTCTCGTTCCGTAATGCATGATCCCGTGATCAAAACACTTTGATCACCTTGAGCTCATTATGATGATGCATTACCGAGAGGGCCCGGTGATACCTCTCCGTCAAGCGGAGTGACAAATCCCAGTCTTGATCCATGTCAACCCAACAGACACTTTCAGAGATACCCGTAGCATACCTTTATAGTCACCCAGTTACGTTGTGACGTTTGGCACACCCAAAGCACTCCTACGGTATCCGGGAGTTACACGATCTCATGGTCTAAGGAAAGGATACTTGACATTGGAAAACTCTAGCAAACGAACTATGCGATCTTATGCTATGTTTAGGATTGGGTCTTGTCCATCACATCATTCTCCTAATGATGTGATCCCGTTATCGATGACATCCAATGTCCATAGTCAGGAAACCATGACTATCTGTCGATCAACGAGCTAGTCAACTAGAGGCTCACTAGGGACATGTTTGTTGTCTGTTATTCACACATGTGTTACGATTTCCGGTTAACACAATTATAGCACGAATAAAGACAATTATCATGAACAAGGAAATATAATAATAATGCTTTTATTATTGCCTCTAGGGCATATTTCCAACAATCTCCCACTTGCACTAGAGTCAATAATCTAGTTACATTGTGATGAATCGAACACCCATAGAGTTCTGGTGCTGATCATGTTTTGCCTTAGGGAGAGGTTTAGTCAACGGATCTGCGACATTCAGATCCGTGTGCACTTTACAAATTTCTATGTCTCCATCTTGAACATTTTCACGAATGGAGTTGAAGCGACGCTTGATGTGCCTAGTCTTCTTGTGAAACCTGGGCTCCTTTGCAAGTGCAATAGCTCCAGTGTTGTCACAGAAGAGCTTGATTGGCCCCGACGCATTGGGTATGACTCCGAGGTCGGTGATGAACTCCTTCACCCAAATTGCTTCATGTGCTGCCTCCGAGGCTGCCATGTACTCCGCTTCACATGTAGATCCCGCCACGACGCTTTGCTTGCAACTGCACCAGCTTACTACCCCACCATTCAAAATATACACGTATCCGGTTTGTGACTTAGAGTCATCCAGATCTGTGTCGAAGCTAGCGTCGACGTAACCCTTTATGACGAGCTCTTCGTCACCTCCATAAACGAGAAACATTTCCTTAGTCCTTTTCAGGTACATCAGGATATTCTTGACCGCTGTCCAGTGTTCCTTGCCGGGATTACTTTGGTACCTTCCTACCAAACTTACGGCAAGGTTTACATCAGGTCTGGTACACAGCATGGCATACATAATAGAACCTATGGCTGAGGCATAGGGGATGACGCTCATCTCTTCTATATCTTTTGCCGTGGTCGGACATTGAGCTGACCTCAATTTCACACCTTGTAATACAGGTAAGAACCCTTTCTTAGATTGATCCATATTGAACTTCTTCAATATTTTATCAAGGTATGTGCTTTGTGAAAGACCTATGAGGCGTCTCGATCTATCTCTATAGATCTTGATGCCTAATATATAAGCAGATTCTCCAAGGTCCTTCATTGAAAAACTTTTATTCAAGTAGGCCTTAATGCTGTCCAAGAGTTCTATATCATTTCCCATCAAAAGTATGTCATCTACATATAATATGAGAAATGCTACAGAGCTCCCACTCACTTTCTTGTAAACACAGGCTTCTCCATAAGTCTGTGTAAACCCAAACGCTTTGATCATCTCATCAAAGCGAATGTTCCAACTCCGAGATGCTTGCACCAGCCCATAAATCGAGCGTTGGAGCTTGCACACCTTGTCAGCATTCTTAGGATCGACAAAACCTTCCGGCTGCATCATATACAATTCTTCCTTAAGGAAACCATTAAGGAATGCCGTTTTGACGTCCATTTGCCATATCTCATAATCATAGTATGCGGCAATTGCTAACATGATTCGGACGGACTTCAGCTTCGCTACCGGTGAGAAAGTCTCATCGTAGTCAATTCCTTGAACTTGTCGATAACCCTTAGCGACAAGCCGAGCTTTATAGATGGTCACATTACCATCCGCGTCTGTCTTCTTCTTAAAGATCCATTTATTTTCTATCGCTCGCCGTTCAACGGGCAAGTCAGTCAAAGTCCATACTTCGTTTTCATACATGGATCCTATCTCGGATTTCATGGCTTCTAGCCATTTGTCGGAATCTGGGCCCGCCATTGCTTCCTCATAGTTCGAAGGTTCACCGTTGTCTAACAACATGATTTCCAAGACAGGGTTCCCGTACCACTCTGGTGCGGAACGTGTCCTTGTGGACCTTCGAATTTCAGTAGGAGCTTGATTAGAAGCATCTTGATCATCATCATTAATTTCCTCTCTAGTCGGTGCAGGCACCTCAGGAACGTTTTCTTGAGTTTCGCCATTTTCCGGTTCAAGAGGTAACACTTCATCAAGTTCTACTTTCCTCCCACTTACTTCTTTCGAGAGAAACTCTTTCTCTAGAAAGGATCCATTCTTGGCAACAAAGATCTTGCCTTCGGATCTGTGGTAGAAGGTATACCCAACAGTTTCTTTAGGGTATCCTATGAAGACGCATTTTTCCGACTTGGGTTCGAGCTTTTCAGGTTGAAGTTTCTTGACATAAGCATCGCATCCCCAAACTTTCAGAAACGACAGCTTAGGTTTCTTCCCAAACCATAATTCATACGGTGTCGTCTCAACGGATTTCGACGGAGCCCTGTTTAAAGTGAATGCGGCAGTCTCTAAAGCATAGCCCCAAAAAGATAGCGGTAAGTCGGTAAGAGACATCATAGATCGCACCATATCTAATAGAGTGCGATTACGACGTTCGGACACACCATTACGCTGAGGTGTTCCAGGCGGCGTGAGTTGTGAAACTATTCCACATTTTCTTAAGTGTGTGCCAAATTCGTGACTCAAGTACTCTCCTCCACGATCTGATCGTAGAAACTTGATCTTTCTATCACGTTGATTTTCAACCTCACTCTGAAATTCCTTGAACTTTTCAAAGGTCTCAGACTTGTGTTTCATTAAGTAGACATACCCATATCTACTCAAGTCATCAGTGAGGGTGAGAACATAACGATAGCCACCGCGAGCCTCAACACTCATTGGACCGCACACATCGGTATGTATGATTTCCAATAAGTTGGTTGCTCGCTCCATTGTTCCTGAGAACGGAGTCTTGGTCATTTTACCCATGAGGCATGGTTCGCACGTGTCAAATGATTCATAATCAAGAGACTCTAAAAGTCCATCTGCATGGAGCTTCTTCATGCGTTTGACACCTATGTGACCAAGGCGGCAGTGCCACAAATATGTGGGACTATTGTTATCAACTTTAACTCTTTTGGTATTCACACTATGAATATGTGTATCATCACCTACGAGATTCATTAAGAATAAACCATTAACCATCGGAGCATGACCATAAAACATATCTCTCATATAAATAGAACAACCATTATTCTCGGATTTAAATGAGTAGCCATCTCGAATTAAGCGAGATCCAGATACAATGTTCATGCTCAAACTTGGCACTAAATAACAATTATTGAGGTTTAAAACTAATCCCGTAGGTAAATGTAGAGGTAGCGTGCCGACGGCGATCACATCGACCTTGGAACCATTCCCGACGCGCATCGTCACCTCGTCCTTCGCCAGTCTCCGTTTATTCCGCAGCTCCTGCTTTGAGTTACAAATGTGAGCAACTGCACCGGTATCAAATACCCAAGAGCTACTACGAGTACTGGTAAGGTACACATCAATTACATGTATATCACATATACCTTTGGTTTTGCCGGCCTTCTTGTCCGCTAAGTATTTGGGGCAGTTCCGCTTCCAGTGACCACTTCCCTTGCAATAAAAGCACTCAGTTTCGGGCTTGGGTCCATTCTTTGGCTTCTTCCCGGCAACTTGCTTACCGGGCGCGGCAACTTCCTTTCCGTCCTTCTTGAAGTTCTTTTTACCCTTGCCCTTCTTGAACTTAGTGGTTTTATTCACCATCAACACTTGATGCTCCTTCTTGATTTCTACCTCTGCTGATTTCAGCATAGCATATACCTCAGGAATGGTCTTTACCATCCCCTGCATATTGTAGTTCATCACAAAGCTCTTGTATCTAGGTGGAAGCGACTGGAGGATTCTATCAATGACTGCTTCATCCGGGAGATTAACTTCCAGTTGAGTCAAGCGGTTGTGCAACCCAGACATTTTGAGTATGTGTTCACTGACAGAGCCATTTTCCTCCATCTTACAGCTAAAGAATTTATCGGAGACTTCATATCTCTCGACCCGGGCATGAGCTTGGAAAACCATTTTCAGCTCTTCGAACATCTCATATGCTCCATGTCTCTCAAAACGCTTTTGGAGCCCCGGCTCTAAGCTGTAAAGCATGCCGCACTGAACGAGGGAGTAATCATCGCAGCGTGACTGCCAAGCGTTCATAACGTCTTGTTCTGTAGGGAGAATAGGTGCGTCACCCAGCGGTGCTCGTAGGACATAATCTTTCTTGGCAGCTATGAGGATAATCCTCAGGTTCCGGACCCAGTCCGTATAGTTGCTACCATCGTCTTTCAGCTTGGTTTTCTCTAGGAACGCGTTGAAGTTGAGGACTACGTTGGCCATTTGATCTACAAGACATATTGTAAATATTTAGACTAAGTTCATGATAATAAAGTTCATTTAATCAAATTATTTAATGAACTCCCACTTAGATAGACATCCCTCTTCTAGTCATCTAAGTATTACATGATCCGAGTCAACTAGGCCGTGTCCGATCATCACGTGAGACGGACTAGTCAACATCGGTGAACATCTTCATGTTGATCGTATCTTCTATACGACTCATGCTCGACCTTTCGGTCTTCTGTGTTCCGAGGCCATGTCTGTACATGCTAGGCTCGTCAAGCCAACCTAAGTGTTTTGCGTGTGTAAATCTGTCTTACACCCGTTGTATGCGAACGTAAGGACCTATCACACCCGATCATCACGTGGTGCTTCGGAACGATGAACCTTAGCAACGGTGCACAGTTAGGGTGAACACTTTCTTGAAGTTATTATGAGGGATCATCTTATTTACTACCGTCGTTCTAAGTAAACAAGATGCAAAACATGATAAACATCATATGCAATCAAATAATAAACATGACATGATATGGCCAATATCACATAGCTCCTTTGATCTTCATCTTAGGGCTCCATGATCATCTTGTCACCGGCTTGACACCATGATCTTCATCATCGTGTCTCCAAGAAGTTGCTCGCCAACTATTACTTCTACTACTATGGCTAACGCGTTTAGCAATAAAGTAAAGTAATTTACATGGCGATTCTCAATGACACGCAGGTCATACAAAAATAAAGACAACTCCTATGGCTCCTGCCGGTTGTCATACTCATCGACATGCAAGTCGTGATTCCTATTACAATAGCATGAACATCTCATACATCACATATAGATCATTCATCATTCATCACAACTTTGGCCATATCATATCACAAAGCACTTGCTGCAAAAACAAGTTAGACGTCCTCTAATTGTTGTTGCAAGTTTTACGTGGCTGTTATAGGTTGCTAGCAAGAACGTTTTCTTACCTACGTAATAACCACAACGTGAATTGTCAATCTCTATTTACCCTTCATAAGGACCCTGTTCATCGAATCCGATCCAACTAAAGTAGGAGAGACAGACACCCGCCAGCCACCTTATGCAACTAGTGCATGTTAGTCGGTGGAACCGGTCTCACGTAAGCGTACGTGTAAAGTTGGTCCGGGCCGCTTCATCCCACAATACCGCTGAATCAAGATTGACTAGTAACGGCAAGAAGAATTGACAACATCTACGCCCACAACAAATTGTGTTCTACTCGCGCAAGAAGAACTACGCATAGACCTAGCTCATGATGCCACTGTTGGGGAACGTTGCAGAAAATTAAAAATTTTCCTACGGTTTCACCAAGATCCATCTATGAGTTCATCTAGCAACGAGTATTCAGATTAGATAGCATCTACATACCACTTTGTAGATCGCAACGGAAGCGTTCGAGTGAATGTGGATGAGGTAGTCGTACTTGCCGTGATCCAATTCACCGATGATCTAGCACCGAACGGACGGCACCTCCGCGTTCAACACACGTACGGGACGGGAGACGTCTCCTCCTTCTTGATCCAGCAAGGGGGGAGGAGAGGTTGAGGAAGATCCAGCACGACGGTGTGGTGGTGGATGCAGCAGAACTCCGGCAGGGCTTCGCTAAGCAACTACGGGAGGAGGAGGAGGTGTTGCAGGGAGGAGGGAGTGCTAGGGCATAAGGGTGCGCAGCCCCCCTCCCCTGCCCCCCTTTATATAGGTGCATTAGAGGGGGGGAGGGCGCAGCCTTGCCCCTAACTCCAAGGAAGGGGTGCGGCCAAGAGGGGGGGGAGGAGTCCATCCTCCCCAAGGCACCTCGGAGGTGCCTTCCCCTCTTTGGACTCTCCCTCTCCAAGCCTCCTTGGCGCATGGGACCTTGGGGCTGGTTCCCCTTGGCCCAAGCAGGCCAAGGCGCACCCCCTAAGGCCCATGTGGCCCACCAAGGCAGGTGGCCCCACCTGGTGGACCCCTGGGACCCATCCGGTGGTCCCAGTACAATACCGATAACACCGAAACTTGTCCCGATGGCCAAAATAGCACTTCCTATATATAATTCTTTACCTCCGGACCATTCCGGAACTCCTCGTGACGTTCGGGATCTCATCCGGGACTCCGAACAACATTCGGATTACTGCACATACATATCTTCACAACCCTAGCGTCACCGAACCTTAAGTGTGTAGACCCTACGGGTTCGGGAGACATGCAGACATGACCGAGACGGCTCTCGGGCAATAACCAACAGCGGGATCTGGATACCCATGTTGGCTCCCACATGCTCCACGATGATCTCATCGGATGAACCACGATGTCAAGGATTCAATTAATCCCGTATACGATTCCCTTTGTCAATCGGTATTTTACTTGCCCAAGATTCGATCGTCGGTATCCCAATACCTCGTTCAATCTCGTTATCGGCGAGTCACTTTTCTCGTTCCGTAATGCATGATCCCGTGATCAAAACACTTTGATCACCTTGAGCTCATTATGATGATGCATTACCGAGAGGGCCCGGTGATACCTCTCCGTCAAGCGGAGTGACAAATCCCAGTCTCGATCCATGTCAACCCAACAGACACTTTCAGAGATACCCGTAGCATACCTTTATAGTCACCCAGTTACGTTGTGACGTTTGGCACACCCAAAGCACTCCTACGGTATCCGGGAGTTACACGATCTCATGGTCTAAGGAAAGGATACTTGACATTGGAAAACTCTAGCAAACGAACTATGCGATCTTATGCTATGTTTAGGATTGGGTATTGTCCATCACATCATTCTCCTAATGATGTGATCCCATTATCGATGACATCCAATGTCCATAGTCAGGAAACCATGACTATCTGTCGATCAACGAGCTAGTCAACTAGAGGCTCACTAGGGACATGTTTGTTGTCTGTTATTCACACATGTGTTACGATTTCCGGTTAACACAATTATAGCACGAATAAAGACAATTATCATGAATAAGGAAATATAATAATAATGCTTTTATTATTGCCTCTAGGGCATATTTCCAACAATTTAACCATACTCGGTAGCGTGCGTGCAACTGTTTGATTAGACGGGACGAGCGCGAGAAGTTCGTCGTGCAGGCTCGACGAGACGCGTGCAAGTAGTCCGCCGCGCAGGCTCGACGGGACGCGTGCGAGCAGTCCGCCACACAGGCTCGATGGGACATGTGTGAGCAGCAAGGCCGCCCATGCTCACAAGGAAGCGAGCTCTTTGACCTCCATGCACCAGCCGCTGCCTGCCTCGCTCACAACTTCTTCATTAATGGGTTAATTAAAGTACCTGGACGGAGGGTGTTTGCTTGTGATCCCATGGCAGCATTTGCTTTGTTCGTGTTCTCAACTCGTATTCCGCCCTAATTTAAATTGCCACATAGGGCAACGGATAATATGACCACAAATAAAATGGCAACGGATAATACGACGGCAAATTTACAATGGCACGGATAATAATTGTCTTACATATTCCGGATAATTTAAAATGCCACATGCGGCAAAGCCCAGAAGACACGGGGGCGAGAGAAGAAGGAAATTGCAGATAACGATTTAGGTCGCTACTGTCTCTACTCGTCGATGGATCACCGGGCAACGAAATCCTCCAGCTCCTTCTTCAATTCCTCACGATTTTGCTTGAAAGCAGCCACATATTCCTCCACCTCCTGCTCGCGCTCGATCCGGAGCTTCCTCAAGCCACCCATCAGTTCCTCGATGACCGCTTTCAGCATCATCTCCGAGGCACTGCTCTGCTCATGCAACATCTTCCAGCCAACGGCCTCCTCCTCCTTCTCGGCGAGCAACTTGAGGAGCTTCGCATTGTCACCCATGAGTTGCTCGACAAGGCCGGTCGCCTTGTCAACCGAGGCATCGCCGATCTTGAGCAGCTTCATCAAGCCGTCGACCAGCTCCTGCTGCGTAGTGACGCCAGCGAGAATGTCGTTGTCGCCGGCGAAGGACTTCAGGAACGCCGACTCCTCGCGATGGCCGACGCCGCAAATGCGCTTGTGAGAGCCCTCGCGTGCCCGTGAGAGCTTGTTCGAGGGTTTCGCGGTGCGCCGGGACATCTCTGCTGCGGCTACGGCTTCACGGCGGGACCTCTCTTGTGCTTCCACGGCCTTGGTCTTTGCTGCATGGTTATATGTCCACCCTAAACTCCTCCTATCGGTCATGGCACGCGGAACGACTTGACAGGAAAGACCAGTTTTGTGGGTGATGAGGAGAGGAACTGTGAAGTAATTTTTGAGTGGGTTGTTTTTATAGCCTGGTGCTAAGTGTGAACACATATTAGTTTGATAGGTGTGAACAGATTTGCAATTACTTATTGCGTTGTAATCTGCAATGTGACGAGAAACAAGGTCAAAATTTATTGATGGCAGAAGGTTGACCATGTGGTTGCTCGCCGTTGAGGCGGCTGCGGCGCGCTCTGCTCACGTCCGTTCGCGCGTTTTGCTCGCCATTGAGGCGCGGGGGCCGCAACACGCTTCGCTCTAGCGTCCCTGCGCGCGCTCTGCTCGCCGTTGAGGCAAATTTACAATGGGAACGGTTAATAATTCTTAATAATTGTCTTATATATTCAGGATAATTTGAAATGTCACATGCGGCAAGGCCCAGAACACTCACGACCTACATATGCATACAATTATAATAAAATATAAGCTAAAAGGCTGAGCGGACAGCCTTCTGACGATGATCTTCTCGGACTCCATGATCAGCATAGCACCCTTGCGGCCGTTCACTCCAAGTGTCCCGACCCGCCTCCGCCTACGGAGCTGCTGGCGCCGGGAGGCTCTTGGGGCTGCTAGGCCTCTTCTAGAAGAGCTTGACAGCGTGCAATCACGCGCATGACAACTCCCGGAACCGCTCCACTTCCATGTCTGTGGCCTGGTAGAAAATTCCGTCCATCACCTGCATCCTCAAGATATCACGTTGGCGATGTTCTACTTCGTCGAGGACGTCAACTCCGCCAAGAATGCGCTCGAGCCTGGCCACCAAATCATCGGGATCGAGGTTGACATGGCCACCATGGGCAATGATGAAGCCGCTGGCTGCCTGTGTCTTGACTGAATCGCAGAGGTCCTCTGTCCATTCCTTGCGGGGCATCAGGCTCTCTTTGAGCACTGGTGACGGCGGCTCTTCTGGTGGGTCATCGGTCATGACGTCGAGCAGCTCTGGATCTTTTGCACGATGGATGGCAAATTGCTCATCACACCTCCTCTGCAATATGTCGATTGTGCTCCCAAGGACTGTCACGCCGATATCGCTGCCGATGGGCCATGGTGCCTGCACCGGCAGATGAAGCTCTTGCTCCCCGACCTACTCCGGCTCATTCTCCTCGCCGAAGATGTAACGCAGGTAGGAGTCGACATCGAAGCTTTGGTCGTTGTCTGGCATGCTTGGAATAACTAATGGTAGATGGGTGAGTACTAGATCTACGCAGAGTGTCGCGGCGGTGCGTTGCCGCCTAGGTTATATGCAGCAAGCCGTTAGCTGGTGGCGGGGAAACCGGTAAGGGAAGAGGCGTGGATTTTACAATTCACCCATGTGGAGCACGGGAAGACTAAGTGGAGCACACACACGGCCCGAATACCGTATCCGGTGCCACGTGTTATTTATCACACAAGTGTTAGCATAAGGAAACGTATGTGTAACTTACTAATCATCGCACACGAGTACTCGCAGACGCATTGTGTGAGATACTCCTAGCCACCGCAAGCAACTAGTTTGCATTTTTTAATTTTTTTTGTACACACATAATCGAACACGAACTAACTGTATTAACCGTCCGCGTTGTAATTTCTCATCACAAACAGTTCATCCGAGTCGGTTGTTTGCCACGTATCACAAACATCTTGTTAAATTGAACCATTTTTGTTGTGTCGCAAATCGAAAACAGATCGTCCGAGTGAACCGTATGCCCTATATCACACACACCTTGATCTGGCTAACCATTTTTGTTGCACTCCCTAATAGCAAACAGTTCATCGGAGTGAACTGTATGTCGTATATCGGACACACATTGATATGGCTGCCCGTTTCTGTTGTTCCGCCTCATCGCAAATAGTTCGAACGGGTTAACTGTGTGCCCTGAATCGCACACGCAACTAAAATCTAAACCGTGTTTGATGGCTCCGCCATCGCAAACGTTTTGCACCTTTTTGATGTTTTTTTACATCCCCGTCTATGATTAATGCATCGCACACAGTTTCCTCAAAGGGTCTCTGATCGTAGTGTCGCGTTAGCGGCATCCTGCAGTAGTGCCTCCATGCCGCTGCCAGCCATCACTCCGCTGCCCACCCTCACCCCGTTGCCCATCCTCACCCCGACACCTCCACTAACAACATAGGGTCCCAGCGAGCGCATGAAGCCCTTCCGATGCGGGGAGCTAGGCCTGGAAGTCTGCATCTATAAGGCCAAGGTGTAGGAAACTAGGAACATGAACCACCGCAGGGAGAGGAGGGTCGGTGTCGACCCATGCATGCCAGCAAGAACAGAAACGTTCTCTAGGCCCCCCGACGCCTCTCCAGTGGCGACCTCTCCTAGCCTCTGACAGTGCCAATATCAAAAGATTTTCTTCAGCGCCAATCTTTGACGATGCCTGCGGCGCCGAATCCCACGGCGCTTGATAGAGGCAAAGGTGTCCCGATGTTTCGATGAGATAGAATTCGTTTTCTGTGGGAGTCGACTTTGACGATCCGACTACGAACGTGCGAAGACGTCGCGCCTTAGCAATCGCTAAACCAACTTCCGAGGGGTTATTGACCACGCCGGAGCACGATCAACCTGACCACGAGGGTCTATTTCCTGTGAGTAAACGAATAACAAGCAAGAAACTGAGATTGCAATATGGATATTGAGAATAAAAGAGGACAGCTTTATTAATGAAGGTGGGGTTCTGTGACGCCTTGGTCTGGTCGTTGAAGACAAACGAAGTATGCGAAGTTGCAGCTATGGCGAACTTTTAATCTAAACAAAACCCAAAGTCTAGACGGTGACCTAAGGGCTGTATATATGGAGGAAGAGGGGGGGATTTCGTGGACCTTGGGGAAGGGGTCCGAAACCAACCCTATCTCTTGTTTCCCCACACATACGGACTTTAAAAACAGCCTATACTTATGCATTTCGAAATTACATGGGCCTGGCCCAATAATAAGGTGACGCAACACCTAGAATAGCCTCTGGACGAAATTTATGAAGTGGCATCTTGTATATTTCGTCCAAGGCTTCATGCCCTCCTTATGGTGGCTTCAAAGTCCTGAAATCATCACTTGCAACTCCGTTCTTGTTCCCCTGGCGCATGCCATCAATTCCATGCTTGTTCTTGCTCCAATGTCCATCCTTCTCCAAGCTAGGCCCTTCATTTGTAATCAAAACAAATGTATCCAATTTAGGCAGTATCATATTCTCATGAACATTAGAATCATTACCAAGAAACGAAAGTACCTGGTAATTTAATTGGCGTGTGCGAGCTCTAGTAATTGGTCCGGTATATGTAACAGTAGGGGTTGTGGGTGTAACAATGGTATTGATGTCCTCATCATCCTCCCCTTCTTGAAATGAAGTCGTCCTCGACGGAAGCTCATCTTCCTCACCCAAATGAGGCTTCAGATCTGCAATGTTAAAAGTGGGACTAACCCCAAAATCTGCAGGTAGCTCAAGTTTATATGCATTATCATTTATTTTCTCTAACACCTTAAAAGGACCAGCAGCACGTGGCATTAGCTTTGATTTGCGCAAATTGGGAAATCTATCCTTACGCAAATGTAACCAAACAAGATCTCCAGGTGCAAACACAACATGTTTTCTACCCTTATCTCCCGCAAGTTTATATCTAGCATTCGTACGCTCAATGTTTTCCTTAGTTAACTCATGCATTTTTAAAATCAATTCAGCACGTTGTTTAGCATCAAAATTAACCTTCTCCGAAGATGGAAGAGGCAACAAATCAATAGGTGCACGAGGTAGGAAACCATACACAATTTCAAAAGGGCACATCTTAGTAGTAGAATGCAACGAACGATTATAAGCAAATTCAATATGAGGCAAGCATTCTTACCACATTTTCTTATTATTCCTCAAAACAACCCTAAGCATAGTAGACAATGTTCTATTGACTACTTCAGTTTGTCCATCAGTTTGGGGTGACATGTAGTACTAAAAAGCAGTTTAGTCCCCTACTTATCCCACAAACATCTCCAAAAGTGGCTAAGAAATTTAGTATCACGATCTGAAACGATAGTATTTGGCACACCATGCAAGTGAATAATTTCACGAAAGAACAAATCAGCAACATTAACAGCATCATTGCTTTTATGACATGGTATAAAGTGTGCCATTTTCGAGAATCTATCCACGACAACAAATATGCTATCCCTCCCCTTATTTGTTCGAGGTAAACCTAAAACAAAGTCCATAGATATATCCTCTAAGGAACACTAGGTACAGGCAAAGGCATATATAAACCATGAGGATTGAGTTGTGACTTAGCTTTTTGACATGTAGTGCAGCGAGCAAAAAAACTCTCAACATCCCGTCTCATCCTTGGCCAAAAGAAATGTGTAGCAAGTACGTCCTTTGTCTTCTTCATGCCAAAGTGTCCCATTAATCCTCCTCCATGCGCCTCCTGCAACAACAAAAGACGAACAGAGCTAGCAGGAATGCATAACTTGTTAGCACGGAACACAAAGCCATCATTAATAACGAACTTGTTCCATGTTCATCCTTCTTTACAATTCTGCATTACATCTTTAAAAATCAGCATCATGCACATATTGATCTTTGATGGTCTCCAAACCAAATATTTTGAAGTCAAGTTGTGAAAGCATAGTATAGCGACGAGACAAAGCATCAACAATAACATTTTCTTTACCCTTCTTGTGTTTAATGACATAAGGGAAAGTCTCAATGAATTCAACCCATTTAGCATGTCTACGATTCAGTTTATCTTGACTTTTAATATGTTTCAAAGATTCATGATCAGAATATATAACAAATTCTTTAGGCTAGAAATAATGTTGCCATGTCTCTAAAGTCCGAACAAGAGCATATAATTATTTATCATAAGTAGAATAGTTCAGACTAGGCCCACCCATTTTTTTAGAAAAGTATGCAACAGGTTTGCCATCTTGTAATAACACACCTCCTAATCCAATTCCACTAGCATCACATTCAAGCTCAAAAGTCTTATTAAAATCAGGAAGTTGGAGTAAAGGAGCATGTGTCAACTTATCTTTCAACACCGTGAAGGCTTCTTCCTGTGCGGTACCCCAAACAAAAGGCACATCCTTCTTTGTAAGCTCATTGAGAGGTGCAGCAATGGTGCTAAAATATCTCACAAAACGCCTATAGAAACCACCGAGTCCAAGAAAACTCCTCACTTGTGTGACCGTTTTGGGCTGCGGCCGACTCTCAATAGCTTCAATCTTGGCTTTATCAATTTCAATTCCCTGTGGAGTAACAACATAGCCAAGAAAAGATACTCGGTTGGTGCAAAAGGTGCACTTCCCAAGGTTACCAAACAAACGTGCATCACGTAGAGCAATAAAAACAGCACGTAAATGTTCCAAATGTTCTTCCAAAGATTTGCTATAAATCAGTATATCATCAAAATAGACTACCACAAATCGTCCAATGAAAGCACGTAAAACTTCGTTCATTAGTCTCATGAAAGTACTAGGTGCATTAGTTAACCCAAAAGGCATGACTAACCACTCATATAAACCAAACTTAGTTTTAAATGTTGTTTTTCATTCATCTCCCAATTTCATACGAATTTGATGGTATCCACTACGCAAATCTACTTTGGAGAATATTGTAGAGCCACTCAATTCAACAAGCATATCATCTAGCCTAGGAATAGGATGATGATAACGAATAGTAATATTATTAATGCCTCTACAATCAACACACATACGCGACGTACCATCCTTTTTAGGCACTAGTATAATAGGAACAACACAAGTACTAAGAGATTCGCGTATATAACCTTTGTCGAGCAGCTCCTGTACTTGACGCATAATCTCCTTCGTGTCCTCTGGATTGGTACGGTATGGTGCACGGCTGGGTAGCGATGCACTGGGAATTAAGTCAATTTGATGCTCAATCCCTTGAATAGGTGGTAATCCCGGTGGCACGTCTTGTGGGAAGATGTCAGCGAACTCCTGCAAAATGTTAGTGACAACAGGGGGCAAAGAGGAAGGCACGTCCTCGAATGAAAATAATGCCTCTTTGCACACAAAAGCATAGCAAACAGATTTGCTAAAAACAAGCTCGTCAATATCAGATTTGGTGGCAAGTAAACATGCACTTTTCAATTTAATTTTAGAAGCAACACTAGATGGTTTATTATTAGGCTTCATTTGTTGCTCAATTTCTTTTGCTACAATCTGATTTTCACTCTTATTTTTCTCTTGTTTTGCTTTATTAGCTCTATGAATATCATCTTTCAAAATGGAATCAGGAGTCATAGGAAGCAAAGTAATATTTTTATCCTTATGAACAAGAGTATACTGATTGTTTCTACCATGGTGTACAGATTTTTTATCAAATTGCCATGGTCTACCAAGTAATAAGGAACATGCTTGCATAGGTACCACATCACAATCAACATAATCAGCATATGTAGAGATACTAAAATGCACCCGAACAGTACGTGTTACCTTAACCTTGCCGCTGTTGTTGAACCATTGGATGTAGTAAGGATGAGGATGTGGTCTTGTGGTGAGAGATAGCTTCTCCACCATCTCCATGCTAGCCAAGTTGTTGCAGCTCCCTCCATCTATGATGACGCGAACAGAACGTTCCTTCACAACACCCTTTGTATGGAACAAATTATGCCTCTGATTTTGCTCAGCTTGCGTGACCTGAACACTCAAAACACATTGAGCAACTAACATTCATACCTGTCAGCATCTTCAGCAGCCATGTATTGCGTCTCATGATCAGAATCATCTCCACCGTGTTCTTCATGTGTAATAAGAGCCAAAGTCTCCTCATCATAGTCACTAGCGGACTCATACCCACCATCCTCAGTAGCAATCATCACACGCTGAGATTTGCATTCTCTCGCAAAATGTCCTCTTTCCTTACAACGACGACAAATAATATCACTTGTGTGCCCTGTTGACGCCATAGAAGAAGAAGAGCTCTGGGCAGGCCCGGCAGGTGTGCTCTTGGCAGATAGTGGTGGTTGTGCCTGCTTTCTTGTATCACAGTTGGAGGTGGCACCTGAAGGAGGTGATGGTGCAGTGGAAGTAGATGATGCACGTGGTGTCCATGATGAAGGTCGACCTGCAAAAAAGTTAGTTCGCGCCAATGAATGTCGATCCTGCACTTCACGTTCAGCTTTACAAGCAAGATGGAATAAATGAGTGATATTATTATAATCCTTATACTCTAGAATGATCTGAATCTCTCAATTTAATCCACCCATAAAACGTGCAAGCATAGCTTCATTCTCCTCAACAATACCACATCTAATCAAGCCAGTTTGTAATTCCTGATAATATTCTTCTACATAATTTTTTCCTTGTCTTAAGCACTGCAATTTTTGAAGTAATTCACGTTGATAATATGGTGGAACCCAACGAGTACGCATAGCAGTTTTCAAAGCAGCCCAAGTAGCTGGAACATGATATGATCTACAATGTTCAGACCACCAAACACATGCAAAGCTAGTGAAAGCACAAACAGTAGCAGGAACACGTCTCTCCTCAGGATGTTGTAAACATGTAAATCATTGTTCAGTTTCTAACTCCCAAGTAAGATATACATCAGGAACATATCTACCCTCAAATGGTGGAATATTCATTTTTAGTTTAGGGAGATGGTCATGATCTCGTACCTGAGGGGGAGCCCTAACATTGCCATTATTTGCATGTGGACGACCTGGTGGTTGTGGTGCTGGTGATTGCACGTAGTTCTGATTTTGATCAATTTTATCCTCGTAATCTCCCACATAATCATCCTCCTCCGCATCAGCAGTAGGAGCCACAGAAGTATCAACAGCAGCACCAACAATTTGGCCAAGCGAAAGAGGGACACGACTCGCTCGGCGGAGGGCTGTTTCACGACGTGGAGGTAGTTGTTGTTGTTGTTGTAGAGGTGCGTTAGGTGCAGCCGGTGGTGGTGGTGGAAGACGCGCGAGCAATTCATTAAACTTGTTATCGAGCTTTGTTTCGAACATCTTCTCCATGCCATCTATCTTCTCCATGGCCTCTTCAAATCTGTTTAGCACATCTTGCACCTGTCCACTCATCATTTGCTGAAATTTGTCATGCAACTCCTTATTCGTCATGTTCTCCCAGTCAGTCTCGTCGGCTTGTGATCCTGGCATGGTTAGCAGCAATAGAAACACACAAGAATATGATCCTACAGACTACTAACAAGAGGTGGTGGTGGGTGTCACAAATCCGTCAAGCAAATCTCAAATTCTTACCAGTTCTTACCCAGCAGCAGGCGGTGATCGGCAACCGTTGTAGTCAAAACTCTCAAAAGCTTGGATAGAGCGATTGCCATGAAGAGTCAAACGCACGACGTAGATGTATGTGGACCTGGGAAGGCTTACAGTATGGTAGCAAAAAGGGTCAGCAATAATCAATTCAGAGATGCAAAGTTGAATAAACGCTCAACGACGGTACTGTGCTGGTCCTAGGCTAGACCGTACTAGAGACGCGAGCCTAGAACACTAACAAAATCACGGCGCTGCACGTAAACAAGGGAGGAGCACACTCTGATTTTTTTTTCTTTTTTTGCACTTTTTTCCTCTTTTTTTTGCTCCGCAACAATTTTTTTCCGAAAAAGTCTACAAATGGCCTAAAAACTGCCTAGCCAGAATTTTCTAGACTTAGTTTCTTTTTGAAAGTGAAACTATTTTTCTTCTTCGGATGGCTCGAAAGTTTGGGAGTCCTACTCTGTCACGACTCGGAGTATCGCGTGATCTGGAAATCGAGAACAAAGCAACAATTACCGGACTCGGACTAGGACTAGTGGCGGAGATGAATCTGGTGGAAACTCAGACTGGTGGCGGATATTTGCAGGGTGATGGAACACGGACTGGTGGCGAATATGTGATGGAGGTGGACTCGGATTAGCGTGATGGCGGTGGATATGTGGTATATGGTAGCGGCGATGATGATGGTGGTATATGGCAGCAGTGATGACGATGGTGCGGCGGCGGCGTGACAACTTGTGAACAGAACTCGAAACTCTAAAGTACTAGACGCTAGGACCAACAACTTGACACGACGATGCAACCGCAAATTCAACAAAGCAAATATAGAAAAGATTATGCAAAGGCTCAGATTGGTTCGGATAAGATCAACTAACCCTAAATTTTTTTGGCTTTTTCGTGGACTATAGGTATGAAGAACAGACTCGATCTAAACTACGAAAAACTGTAAAATCTCACCGAGCAACCTAGAAATCTGATACCACTTGATAGAGGCAAAGGTGATGTTTCGATGAGATAGCAATCGTTTTCTGTGGGAGTCGACTTTGACGATCTGACTACGAACGTGCGAAGACGTCGCGCCTTAGCAATCGCTAAACCAACTTCCGAGGGGTTATTGACCACGCCGGAGCACGATCAACCTGACCACGAGGGTCTATTTCCTGCGAGCAAACGAAGAACAAACAAGAAACTGAGATTGCAATCTGGATATTGCGAATAAAAGAGGAAAGCTTTATTAATGAAGGTGGGGTTCTGTGACGCCTTGGTCTGGTCGTTGAACACAAACAAAGTACGCGAAGTTGCAACTATGGCGAACTTTTAATCTAAACAAAACCCAAAGTCTAAACGGTGCCCTAAGGGCTGTATATATGGAGGAAGAGGGGGGGATTTCGTGGCCCTTGGGGAAGGGGTCCGAAACCAACCCTATCTCTTGTTTCCCCACACATACGGACTCTAAAAACAGCCTACACTTATGTATTTCGAAATTATATGTGCCTGTCCCAATAATAAGGTGATGCAGCACCTAGAATAGCCTCTGGACAAAATTTATGAAGTGGCATCTTGTATATTTCGTCCAAGGCTTCATGCACTCCTTATGGTGGCTTCAAAGTTCTGAAATCATCACTTGCAACTCCGTTCTTGTTCCCCTGGCGCATGCCATCAACTCCATGCTTGTTCTTGCTCCAATGTCCATCCTTCTCCAAGCTAGGCCCTTCATTTGTAATCAAAACAAATGTATCCAATTTAGGCAACATCATATTCTCATGAACATTAGAACCATTACCAAGAAACGAAAGTACCTGGTAATTTAATTGGCGTGCGCGAGCTCTAGTAATTGGTCCGGTATATGTAACAATAGGGGCTGTGGGTGTAACAATGGTATTGATGTCCTCATCAGCGCCGGGTCACACTCTGCTCCGGGCTGAGCCAACCTCCGATCCTTTGGAGAGTACGCAGGATGCCCCACGCCATCCCAAATTCTCCAGATCGTATATATCTAGGCGCCAACATCGCAAGAGGACTTGCACCAGTTACTCCTACGAGAGAGATGTTCAAAAAAGATTACAATTTCTTTTTGAGATATGGGTCTTGATATCATCTATATGTAGGTCTTCTGAACTGAAGGAGTTCCGTTGAACTGAAGGAACTCCATGACACGGGTCTTGCTATCATCTATCATCTCTTCGTAGATCTTCCGAACTCTGGTTTTACCTACCTGGTGTCTGATATGGGGCATTGTGAAAGGTGTAAGAGTGACTCCTACAATTTTTTATGCTACCCAAAACATATTTCAACCAGTGTGTTTGTTTTCAGTGCTGTATTTGTAGCCCTCTGTAGTATATGATAACAATCTAATGAAATGGATAGTGACCTTCCATACTGCCCAAGAAAGCATCTCACCATTGGTATGCGCACTTCCCGTGGTGTAATGGTGCAGTCTTCCCCTCTGTCCATGCATATAGTGTGGACTAGCAATTGCCATGCCCCCATTGTTCTACCACCATCTCCCTCGATGCTCGGACGACACTATGGTATGGATGGGCACAAGTAGGTCTGACTTCAACAATGGGCTCCAGCATTTAAAGAAAGATAGTAAAAAACCTCCTAAATCACCGTGTGTAAAGTTTGCAACACTTTTTTTCATATGCAGAGTAGTTATATATAAACTAGAATTTAGACCAGAAGATTCTGAGTGTTTTATGGACCTTGCATTTCAGAGACACATTACCAGGATGATTGATTTATGACGGAACATCTGACTGTCAAAAGTGTCAATGCCATGAGTTATGTAGTTCCAAAAAAGAGTAAGTAGATTTATTTGGTTCATTTTTTGTCTGTGGCAATCGATCATGTATTCAGAGACTATACCACTATTTTATGCTCGTTTAGAGTAGTTCTGCAGAGCTGGACTTTTTTTGACCAGCCAAAGCAGTTGTCCACCAGTGATGGTTATACTCATATGACCTTTTACCCTTGGGCTAAATATCTTTTTATGTGTAGTAGGGACCTTTATTGTTCACTAAACCTTGCTTTTGCTTTGATAGCATTATAAGGAGCTTGCTATCGTACTATCAAAGGAAGTGATTAATTTGGTAAGTTTACATGGACAAACAATTTAAGAAATGCATGGCGGTGTTTCAATTGATTTGGTAAGTTTACATGGAGGGTAATGGGATTACGTGATAGCCTGGCTTATTAGGACAAAGTGTGCAGAAAAGACTAATATTGATCTGTGGGGCTAGTCTAGATCCCGCCAGAAGTAACGACCACCGGCGGGTGTGTCCAAAGTGTTACTACTTAGCATGTTTTTTGGACTCTTTTGCCTTTGAAGTTTTGACATGATATTCTTATTCATCTCCGGCTGACAAGATGCTATTCAGTACATATGTATAGAGCTTGAGAACTATGGCTTTCTCCCGCATAATCTTGTATGTGTGAGACAGATTGATGAGCCACTCATATATAATGTAGCTTATTGTTATATTGTTGTCACTAACAAAAGTGCTTTGGTCTTTTCTGTTCTTATTTTGTGGATATACTTTTTTGTGTGTGTGCGGGGTAGCTTACGAAGATGGCGCAATACATATATGTGTACATGTCAAGTTTAATTTTTTGTTTTCATTGTGAAGACAACACAATACATAAAAGTTTAGATTGTTTCCATGGTCATCAATAACACATATACTACTTGATTGATAGGTAAGTATATGGAAACTACCAGTAATTAATCTCATTGATAGGCAAGCTCGAACTATTTCTAAAAGCACTTCTGTACTGCCATCGGTCATGCACTCTCACATGCACACTAGGCAAGGTAGCAATTGTCGTCAGCTGAAATGCATCCTCACATGCGCATTAGGCAAGGTAGAGTTGTTGTGTGTATAACACCACGATCTTCCTGCAAAGATCTTAGAATGGTGAGGTGGTGATGGATGGCAACGGTACGTTTAGTCCACGTACACAAAAGTGATACGTGTGCTGCATGTGCATGCTTGCATAAAGAAGGATTCGAGAAAGAGAGCGTGAAAAAAACATGATTACTAGAATATGTGTGTGTCCATTACATGAAGGATCTAAAGAAAAGATAGAGAGGGAGAAAAACATTGCTACTAGAATATGTGTTCCCTTTACAACCCACGGGCAATTAACTAGTTAGGACAATAAGAAAGGACACGGTTTCGACACAAGGAAAAAAAGGAAAAAGGGAGGACTGGTACAACAGCAGATGTGGCGGCCCCACGGACCCCATACGCCAGGCTCACGCATTCTCGCTGCCCGTGTCTCCATAGTCCATACACCAAGTTTACCTCGAAACATATCTCTCTCTTTCTCTCTCTCCCCCGCCCCTCCCCTGCTGGAGTTCGTCGACGACGGCGAGGCAGACGGCGGTACGGGCCTAGCTCCTCTCTGTGGGCGAAGGTGCCGCGGAGATGGGGATCTCGTTCAAGCTGTCTAAGGTCGGCGTTCGCGTGCAACCGACCGCGCGCTCTGCCGCTCCGGGGCTACCGGCCGCGGTGGACACGGAGAAGCCGGGCGCCGGTGAGAAGGATGGTTCGAGACCGGAAGCCAAACGGGAGGTAAGCCGTGTTTCTATTGGGTTGCTCGGCTCGGTTCGGTCGCGGGGTGGCCGAGGCGGCGGCCCCGACGATCTGGGCACGCAAAGTTGTAGTCTTTTGTGTGATAGGGAGGAAATTCGGGTTTTGCCTGCAATTTTCGGGGTTTTCGCGTCGAATTTGCGGCTGCGGAGATGATCCGTGGTTGTGTCCGCGGAAAGGGTCGGAATTTCCCGGTGATTTCTACTCGAGAGTTCTTCGTTCAGGTCCCTAGTAGAGGATTTCTAGGCCCAATTACGTCGTTGTTCGAAATGGGGTGCCAATTGCGTGTTCGAAGATTGTAATCTGGTGGCTTCCTCGATTGCAAAATTTTATACGGTATTTTCTTCATAAAGTAGCCAGAATTAATGACATCTTCCTTAGAGAAGTATACTCCCCTATCACACAAAAGAAGATGTACTAGTACTAGTTAATTCTGGCTACTAATCTAAATGAAGATGTTGCAGTAAAAATAGTGGACCTTCTAGTGATAACTACTCCCTCCGTCCCATAATATAAGAACGTCTTTTACACTACACTAATGTCAAAAACGTTCTTATATTATGGGACGGAGGGAGTACTATAATGTCCATTGTAATTGCAAAGGAGTACTTTTTTTTACGGGAAGGCATACTTTATTCATCAAATAACGTTTACATCATCCGCTAACATTTTCACGATAAAATCAGGAGGGGCGTCATCCCAAACAGAAAGGATATTCGCCCGTCCCCATCTAGCCAAACTCATGAGCTACAGTATTCGACTCTCTAATACAATGGTCGATAGTAACCTTCCCGAAATCTACTAAGATACTACGGCAATCTTCTAACACCATCGAGTGTCCTTCATTATGATTCAGAGTGTCCACCACCGTAGTATTATCCGTTCTCACCACCAAATTAGAGCATCCAGTATTATGAGCTAACTTAAGTTCCTCGAGTAGTGCCGCTGCCTCAGCTGAGACGACATCTCTACTCCTATAAAAAGCTGAGTTGGTGATGATGGTGTGCCTACCATCCTTCATTTACAACCGTTCGATTTGCATCCAACGCATCTGAGACAAACTATGTCAGTTTTACAAAAAGACCCCCGCACTCCACTACTCGTTTGTAGATAACCCCCTGCCTCTCACCTCATCTAGCCATCTCATGACAAAATAAGAAGGATCTGGAGAGGTCGCTGCTCTTGGTGTCGTCTGCCCCCAACGCCTCTCATGCCTTCGCTTGGGCCGCATTGCCGACCACCACCACGACCCCCTCCTCCTCGCCATCTCCTCTGCCCCCTTCCAAGTCATCCTGAGTTACATTCATAGTTGTCGAGAAAAAATAATCTCTACTCCTATAAAAAGCTGAGTTGGTGATGATGGTGTGCCTGCCATCCTTCATTTACAACCATTCGATTTGCATCCAACGCATCTGAGACAAACTATGTCAGTTTTACAAAAAGACCCCCGCACTCCACTACTCGTTTGTAGATAACCCCCTGCCTCTCACCTCATCTAGCCATCTCATGACAAAATAAGAAGGATCTGGAGAGGTCGCTGCTCTTGGTGTCGTCTGCCCCCAACGCCTCTCATGCCTTCGCTTGGGCCGCATTGCCGACCACCACCACGACCCCCTCCTCCTCGCCATCTCCTCTGCCCCCTTCCAAGTCATCTTGAGTTACATTCATAGCTGTCGAGAAAAAATAAACAAAATCGATACTCAAAAAATATTTTTTGAAGATGATTTTTTGCAAAGCACAATAAGTGTTATTTCTTCATGAAGTTTTGGATGCAGGTTGAACACTTGAATGCTTTTGTTTGCAAAAGATATTTTTTATCTATTTTCCTACATTTACTATTTATCCGTATGCTTGTGAGCTCTAGAGAAGAATGAATATCTGAAGAAACCTATCAATATTTGTTAAACATGAGATGACCCGGATCAATGCATTTCGGTGTTGCGTGCAACGCACGGGCACCTTACTAGTCAGCTACATATTCCAACCTTGCCGTTGATGCTCTTATGGAAGTTCCCCAATGATCACGAATAACTGCTCCACATGTACCGGTATATTCACCCTCTGAAAAAGATGCATCGACATTCAATACCTGCTGTCCTGACAGAAAAACCAGCCACTTGGGCCAACGCAATAACAACGGGAGCTATTCTCTCTGGAGTTTGCACATCATCGCCTCTGACAAGTTGTCTTCTTTGCCACCATAGATACCAGCAAACACAGTCGCTACAAGTTCTGGTAATTCGACCGCTCCCGTGTATGCGTTGGTAGGAGTCGTCACACAATATAACTCCAACACAGCTGCTCCCGATCTACTTATCTGTCATAGTGGCAAAAGAAATATCCGCTGAGATCCCACGAGAGTCCCAAACTGCCTTTGATCTCTCACATGTGAAAAGTAGATGTGCAATATCCTCCGCACCAGCTTGACAAATTGGGCAGTGAGATATATTCCCAACACGACGATTGCTAGAACACTAAAACACTGGCATTGTGTAAGCATCTCCATAAGAAAAATTTGATTTTCGCCGGTACCTTTAGATTCCACAACTTCTTCCATACCGGATGAGGCGGCGAATAAAAATTCGTCATCCCCATATTATCTGCATCATAATTTGCGTCCCACTATTTGTAGTACGCTGATCGTACCGAGAAAATTCCACTCTTCGTTAGGTGCCATGAGATGTAATCCTCAGTATCTTTGTGGAATATGAGTGTTTGGAAGATGTGCTCTGCATCAATATGCCAGAATTTTTCCCGCACTAATATCTCATCCCATTCACCTGTTATTGGTCTATTAACTCACATACTCTACTGAGCGCTTGATTACCTCGCACTGTAATGATTTTCCTCAATGCACTATTTGGAATCCAACAATCATTCCAAATATTTATTTTTGCTCCGTCTCCTACTCTCCAAATGCAACCTTAATTGAATGTTTGGATGCCAGCCCAAATACTTTGCCAGACATAAGAGGACCCCTTCTTTAGTTCATAGTTTAATATATCACCCGAGGGGTACTATCTTGCTCTCAGCACACGAGCATAAAGGTATTCATAGTTATCAATTAATCTCCAGCATTGCCAAATTGAAACTATGGATACCTCGAAAACCCATACCTCCTCTCTCTTTAGGCACACACATCTTCCACCAAGCAAAGCAATGCATCCTTCGTTGGTTTTCCTCATCACCCCACCAATATTGCGACATTGCATCAGTGACCTCCTTGCAAATTTTCTTCGGGAATTTAAATACACTCATCGCATACGTTGGGATGGCTTGGGCCACTGCTTTCAACAGAGCCTCCTTACCTCCATATAGGAGAGAGTTCTCTCCTTCCATCCATTCACCATATCCAGAATTTTCTTAATAATATGTTTGAAACAATCAACCCGGTCCACTCCAATCATCGGTGGAAGTCCCAAGTATTTATCCGAAAGAGATTCGGTCACAATATGGCACACTTCAGCCTTCACCTCCACATCTGTGCTTTGACTGAAAAGTATTGAGCATTTGGCTTCACTCACCAATTGACCCAAGGCTGAACAATAATCATTCAGGATTCCACGAAGAGTGTTTGCATTTTGGGTATTTGCTCATAAGAATAAGAGAGTTATCAGCAAATAATAAATGAGATACTTTTGGAGAATCTCTGCACACGAGGCTGAACAATAATCATTCAGGATTCCACGAAGAGTGTTTGCATTTTGGGTATTTGCTCATAAGAATAAGAGAGTTATCAGCAAATAATAAATGAGATATTTTCGGAGAATCTCTGCACACCTGGACCCCGTACAAATTTCCAGCTTCCTCCTCATGGCTAATAAGAGCGGATAAACAAAGGAGTACATTATATTACCTCCGTTCGGAAATAAATGACGCTGTTTTAGTTCAAAACAGCGTCACTTATTTCTGAACGGAGGGAGTAGTTATCACCAGAAGGTGAACTATTTTTACTGTAACATATTCGATAAATGCTTCTACTAATCTAAGTTCAAAACCCAGAGCATGCTGCTCTTGGTAACTCTGTGTACTGTAGGTTTGGCCGGTTGCTGATTTGAGCGTCATTGATACAATCAGCAGCAGCAATGTGTTTTTCTGTTCTCAGGTCCAGACAAACGCTTTTAGTAAAGGTGCTTTCTTTTTGCTGGGACAGTACTTTAATTTGAAGGAGCAGGAATGCCATGTCTACTATAGTCAATACACGAATAATAGAAACTGGGTCAATATTGTTGGTGCTGTGCTTCTTGGATTAGGAGAAAAGAGGTAATGAGTTTGTCTAGAAAACTTAAAAAATACCTAGGTATCTGGGCAATGACTAATGAAAACCACAACCTGTTGTAACCAAACACTCCACATTTTGTAATACTACATATTCTAGTGTTTCGAAACCAGTCATGTCCGACATATACCTCACACTCACCATATTCTAGATTTTGGTACTCCCTCCATTCCCTTATACAAGGCCACAAACTCAATTTGCAGGTACGAAGGTAAAGTTTAATAACTGCTTTGCAAAACAACTTTTCTTTTCGTTAACCGGGATCATTAATACGCCACATGCATGCATGGAAGTAGCTAAGTGTCATTATGTTGCATGCATGCAACTATTAAACAAGTTGCTAGTACAAGAAAACATCATTAATTTTTGCCTCGATTACTGTTGGTGGCCTTGTATAGATGCAAAATGTATTTTTGACAGTGGCCTTGTATAAGGGAATGGAGGGAGTAAGATTCGATTTGATTTGAGTATGGATAGGGGAAGGCAAGGAAAGTTATGATTTTGATGAGGTTTTTGTAAGATTTGATTTGATTTGGGTATGGGTAGGGGAACACAAGGAAAATTTTGATTTAGTTGAGGTTTTGGTAAGATTTGATTGAGTTAATGCAGGACTTGGGGGTGGGGTGGCGTACAGGAGAGAAAAAAACCAAACGCGGGAGGGGCAGGGTGGAGGTGAACGCACAACAATGAACTCCCCTTTAATAGTAGAGGCTATTTTTTGTTTTGGGAAACCTCCGAAAAATCCAAAGATAATGCATCCAAGCACGCTAAGTGTTGGTGTGGGATTAACCCATCTGGAGTGTTGCACTTCCACTCGATGGCGAATCTAGGACGTAATTGCAGGGCAGGCTCAACTTCAAGGATACTATTTTTTTGGTGTTGGAAGCCATTTTATGCACTGCACCTAACTACTAGTGTGCTGATCATTGGTGGTGTTTTTTTGTGTGGCAAATTTTGAGGGTAGGCTAGAGCCTATTGAAGCCTGTTTAGTAGAATCGCCACTGCTTCCACTAGAGATTAGCCTGTTCAAATCTACCGAAAAAGGCTTTCGCCCCGCTTTATATATAAAGCAACGATCAACGACACCCGGTACAAACGCACGCCCCCACAACACACAAACACACACCCAAGACACGATACATAGGCGCTGAGCGCATCAACACCATCCCTAGCACTACAAGAGCAGCCCGGGGCTACCGCCGTGAACACGCCGCCGCGAAGAAGTGAGGCTGCATATGACGAACCATTGGCTCCAAGGCGGCACCTTCAGGAAGGATATGACACCGGAGCGCCGCCATCGCCCGATCCGAGGATCAGAGTGTCCCCTGGAGCAACACGACGGGCAATGAGAGCCGCGACGACGCCTTCAAGAAGGGAACGAGCTTCTCCGCTGCTGGTCTGAAGATAGAGCAGGTTTTCACCCCGGCCACACACACCGCCACCGAAGGCCACACCCCGGCTACCCGCCGCCCACACGGCCGTGGGAACCGGGCAGCACCGAGCCACGGGCTCTGCCCATGAGCACCGTGGAAACACCACCAGGGCCGCCGCCCCGGCATCCAAGACCTTGATACCATCTCACCCGAGACCCGCCGCTACCCCAACCAAAGAAACGAGTGGAAAGGACCCGCCTTTCGCACCCCTGGGTGCCCCCCAGAGCCGAGACCCAAAAGGCCGGCCCCCAGCGCCGAGACCGAATAGGCTGACCAAACCTGGCCTCCATCGGCCTGTCCTGCGGCTATGGGCGCGAGACGAGCTCGGTCCTGCCGCCTGGCGCGAAATGCGCATGGTCCTGCCACCGGGCGCAAGACGACCTCGGTCCTGCTGTCGGGTGCGGGACGAGTGATGAACCGCAGCTGGGGTAAGGCCAACCCTTCGATAAAGATAGCGTCCGGACGACGAGGTGAAGGATCGAAGGTCGAAACGGCAGCCTATAGACGAGCAGACGCCGGAAATCCAGCCGCCATCGCAGCCAACCTGCCGAGCTGCCGTGATGCCAGCGCGGCGAATGGCAACCGCCACCCAAAGGACCGAGCCACCTCGCCGCTGTCGTCCACAGCCGGAGCAGCACCCACGCCGGGCTGATGCCCCAACCCGTGCCGCCTGCCGGAAAACGCCAAATCCGGCCGGCACGCACCGCCACCAAGCCGCCGAAGCGCCGCCGTGCACGCCCCACCATGCTAGGATCCAACCCAACCAATGTGGCCGCCGTCCCCCAGCCCGTGTCGCCGCAGCCCTCGTCGCCAACCGCCTGGATTTGATGGAGCCGCCGCCGTAGCTAGCCGCCCCGCCTCCCCAAGCGCCGGCACGCCCCACCAGAAATTCCGCGCAGCCACCGCCGCTCCGATGTACAACCGCGCCTGCAGCACCGCCGGCTGCGTCGCTGCCGCGCGAGCGCCGCACTCCTCACTAGCAGGCCGCGTCCCGCGCCGCAGATCCCCAGGGGAGGAGGGAAGAAGGCCCCGCTGCCACCGACGCGAGCCAGGCTTCGCCCGCGGCGCCCTCCGGCGGCGGCAAGGAGGAGCGGAGGAGGCGCTGGCGGGTGGCGGCTAGGGTTTCGCCCTGCCGCCCGCGAGAGCGGCTCGGGCGAACAGAGTTCGGGGGTTGAAGCAAGCTCTTTCCCTTAATGTTTTCACTTGGTAGTATTGCCTGTTCAAATCTTTGGATCCTGCTGTTTACTTAGCTTAACTTTGTCCTGTAGGATTTGGTAGTGTCATCCTTTGCAAAGGTTTCTGTGTCAGATTTATCCTGGCTGTTTGTTCTTACTTTTCTTTGTTTGATTTTTTTCCTGAGATTTTTAGGTTATTTGTTTTGTTGGCGTAATTTTGATGTGTATTACTCTCGCCTTGAGAATCACGTGTCCTCCATATGATAAAATGCTGACCTTTTCTCTTTATGTAGGATGCTATTGCCGAGAGAGCTAATGATGCGAATGGCATGAAGATTTCACCAGCATGCTCTAGGGCGATTTTGCCAGGTATTGGCTGAGAAAATATTTATTTAATATGTCCTGTATTTGTTTATCCACTGTTTGTGCTAAGCTTTCAACATTGTATTGCAGATCATGAAGTTTCTTTCACTTTCAGTCTCTATGATAGAGGTTACCTCATCGCCAAGTCAGCAGTGGTGCGTTCTTCAGCTAGAATTTTGATGGCCAAAGGCATCACATTGATGTTCAAGAGAAAAATGGCTTGAGATTTTAATATATTTTGACCTAACACATTTGTGTTTAGCTGGATCCTTGCCAGCCCTCTGTTCAGGATGGGAAAACACTGCATCCATATGATAGAGCGTCAGAAAAATTGTTTTCTGTAAGTATTGGATTGCTTGCTTGTTGGTTTCATAATTCTTTTCTTGTTTCATATCTGGTCAAAGGCTTTCATGTGTATGCTGTATTAGAGTTGATGCCTGCGTGGCTAGTTTTTTAATGAAATATTTTGTACGTTACATGCTCAAGCAGTATACTAGATACGAAAAGTTGATGCCTGTTATGTCCTTGCAACAGCAAGCGTAATAGGTAGGGCCTCTCCCTTGCTGGCTTCCGTCCTCATGGTTTTGGTGCCGTGACGCTGAGCATGTTTGGGTAGCAGGGGTGAGATGAGAGAAATGAAAACATATCCCTATTGCTGACATTCCTCCCCTTTCTTTTCTTTTATGGAAGCTCTCTTTTGTTATTATAATTTATATTCCAATGGGGTGCCCCCTGCTGTTTCCCATTAAGGCCTCCTTTGGTTCATACTTCATAGGATAGGAATAGGAAAGCTATAGGAAGTGAGATGAAATGTATCTCAATTCCTATAGGGAAAGAGATGTCACTTGATTCATTTGGAACTTTTCCATTGAGTCTTGGCTAATGTTTTTTTTCCTTTGAAATGTGAAGGATTGATTCCTATCCTACATAGGAATAGGAATCCATTCCTACAAACCAGAGGGCTCCAAAGGATTTTTTTCTACAAAATTCCTATCCTTTAGAATTTCTACGAAATTCCTCTAAACCAAAGGAGGCCTAAAAAGAGATTTCTGCAGTAACAGTAGCAGGAGACTAGCTGATTCTTATCACATGACAGGCTTTAGGTGTCAATATTTTTTTTAAATGAGCCTGCGAGCAACACAAATGCATTATATTTCCTTTGTGCTTGGTTCTCCTCCTAAAAGATGTAACAAAACATCCTTCAATAGCTGGTTAAAGTTAGTAGAAACAGTTAAACCGTGTCATGATGATCGTAGCTCTGTGTACAGTTAAATGAGCTGCTTTGCATCATCACATGCAGGCCATTGAAGCTGGAAGGCTGCCTGGAGATATTCTTGATGAGATACCAAGCAAGTACTACAATGGTTCAGTTATCTGTGAGGTAAGTTATTTTATCTGATTTGAGGCGTGCTATGTAAGCAAATGTGTAGTTTGTCAGATGCTAAGCACCATTGAATGTGAAAATCATTCTTGTCACCGCTACCATAGTTTCCGTTTACTGCATGTTTTTCACTACAAGGTTTGCTAGCTTTTTCTAACGACAATCTTTGAAAGCAACTCTATATTATTCACACATGCATCCTAGAATAGATCATGGCGATTTACCAGGAATTCCTAACCTTACTTTTGGTCTTTTGGACAAGTATGAACTGCAAATTACGGATGTGTAGCACGCAACATGAAATAAGTCAAAGTGCTGTTTTGGATATTGTCATGGTGCTACTCTCTCTGTCCTGCAAAAAGTGGTGTACACTTTGAATAACCTTGTACATTGAAGAGTGGCGGAGCCATTTCTGACGCAATAAAATTCCGTTGTTACCCCTGGTGGTGTAATTCTGGGGAAAAAGGAACAACACACATGCACCCTGAGCCTATGCCGTTCGCTTTGGCCTCTCTTGTGACCCCGTCACCATGAATGCTAGCTTGCAAATGGCGTTTCTCCCACCTAGCCGCTCTCCCACCTCCACCTCCACCCATGGCGAGTCCTGGATCTCTCTCCCCCGATGGAAGGTCTCCTGCATTGGGACTTTCTCGGGAGTCGGCTAGAAAGTATTAACTCTGGTTATATCACTCCCATTCCCAAGACACCTCTTCCGGAGTCGGCTAGATTATAGACCAATCACTTTATTGAACAGCTGTCTCAAGATTTTGACCAAACTTTTAGCTAATCGTCTGCAGCGGGTCATTCTTGGTATTATCCATCGTAATTGGTAGGGAATACACAGGAACATAATATACTCTAACAACCCCCCTCAAACTCAGGGTGGATCGACAACACTGAGATTGGAGAGATAAAATTCATGCTGTGGTCTAGTCTGGGCCTTCATAAAGAAATCTGCCAACTGTAACTCAGAAGGCACATACTAAAGAGCAATAACCTGGTTCTGCACACCAGCGCGCACAAAAGAAGCGTCACCACCAACATGCTTGGTGAGCTCATGCTTCACAGGGTCTCGCACAATACTGATATCACCTGTACTGTCAGACAAGAGGGTGGTAGGTGTAGTAACAGACACACGGAACTAAAGTAACCAAGTCACTTTTACCGTCAAAAGAGCCATAGCTTGCAACTCAGCCTCTGCACTTGAATGGAAACTGCAGTCTGTTTCTTCGCCTCCAGGCAATGAGAGAACCACCAAGAAAACAAGTAAGCAGAAAGTGAACGGCGATCCGAGGGATCACTAGCCCACGTAGGATTCAAATAGGCCTGAAGCTGTAACGAACTGGAGCGCGCGGAAAGAAAGACGGTGAGCGATCGTGCCATGAAGACATCGTAGAACATGAAGAAGGCGAGTATAGTGAGCCGAAGTGGGAGCAGGAACAAACTGACTCAAACTATGGACAGGATAGAAGATATCCGGACGAGTAACAACTAGATAGACAAAACTCCCAACAAGATGACAATAACGCGTCGGATCAGACAAGGGATCACCATCAGAAGCATGAAGTTGAACATTGAGCTCCATGGGAGACTCAGCAATGTGCTCATCAGTAAAAGCAGCATGAGCAAGAAGATTTTGGATCGGACTGTTCGGGTTGAGGCCGGACGTTAAGTCAGAGAGCAACTTCGTCCGACTTAACGATTTTTGTACTGATGTCACGATCCTGTCATATCCGACATCCGGCCTAGAAGCTGGACCGTCCAGAGTCACATCGGACGTTCGTGTTGGAGGCCGGGCGTCCGGCCGCTGTAGCTTTGGCTGCATTTCTTCCGTGTCTTCTCGCTCCTCTTCCACAATGACTTGGCCTTCCTCCCTCGCTTCTTCATGGTCAATTCCTTGGTACTTGTGTATGTATAGAGTTCTGGTTTGAGGTAGTAGCCATGTCTCATGGAATTATGTAAATTTATCCTTTTAATATATTTCAGTGGAAGCTTCTCACTTGTGCCAAGAGGTCCTGGGTTCGAACCAGCCTCTCTGCATTGCACTTCGCATGGGTAAGACTAAGGCTGGCCATAGTGGGGGTAACATAACCGGTATCATGCACTCGGGACTAGCAAACATGCTTATGTGGCAGACAATTAAAGAAGAGAGAGGGGGTTAGAGTAACATAGGTAGATACCGTATCATAATAAATGTTATGCTACTATGTGTCATGCATGGCAATGAATAAGATGAAGATAGTATCATAGACTAGTACCATATGCATGGGCAGCATGGCACTAACATATGATACTCTCCACTATGAGTAGCCTAAAGACTAGGTTCCTATAATCCCTCCCCAGACCCCACCTTGTGTGGGAGCTTCTATGCACTGGGTCTGTCCTTTCAGTGGAAGCTTCTCTCACTTGTCTTCACTGGTCAAGAAAAAACAAATAAACAAACGCACCCACAGGCCCATCATCACCCACAATAACTGATGCAGCGCATGCGTGCATAGACCAATGCGGAATGTGCGCGCAGCTGGATTGAGCGGCAGGGCTCCCAATGCGAGGAGAAATAACGGCTGCGTTGATGTTTAGGGCCAGTTCTTTTGGGGTGCAGCTTATGCATAAGCTGCGATAGGAATAAGCTCCAGAGAAGCTGCCTTGGAAATAAGCCCATGTAAATAAGCCATCCAGTTCTTTTTGGGTTCTGTCTTTCTAGCTTATTTTCACATCGCTCAACAATAGTCTGTAATACCCATATGAACATAAAAAGGCAGAGGAGGTCTCGCCTTGCTCCGACGAGCAGCTGCTCAGGCTCTGTCCAGCGCCTGGGGGGAACGACGGGTCTGCAGGAGATGACCGCCGGAGTGGGGCGACGACCGGAGCACCGGGCAAGGCTGGAGGCGCTTCTGTCGACGGGCAAGAAGGGGAAAGGCTGGGGCGGCCTCCGCTGCCGGACGGAGGAGAGGTGGCGGGTGATGAGCCGGAGGTAGGTGAGGTGGCACGGGAGCGAGGTGAGGTTGCGCCGGAGGGAGGGGCAGGGAGCGGCGGCGGCGGCTGCAAGAAACCCTAGCGGCTGCGGGGTGCTCCTTCTGTTCTCATGCGGGATGGGAACAAGTGCTCAAGCGAATCGTTTCGCTGGTTCGGAGGGCTGGTGTGGTGGCATTTCTTATGTAATATGAGCGAACTTCAATGGCAGTGAGATATACCGCTTAGATCGTAAGTGGGCTTCTGCGGGAAGCACCCCTCCACCCAGCTTTTTTAGATTGTGAAGAAAGTGAAGATGGAAATAAGCTAAGCCAACATTCTCAAACGAGTTCTTTTGGGCTTCTGGCTTAATTTGACAAAAAGCTGCTAGAAGCTGCAAAAGAACTGGCCCTTAATCAGGGGTATAATTGTTCATTTACCATCCATGTTTGCTCTCCTTAGTATTTGCATAAAGTTCTGGTGCTAGCTAATGTGGGATGAAGGGACTCTAGTATTAACAAAGAAAACTGTGGAACTACTTTTCAAGGTAAGTATAAGCTGTTATGTCCTCCGAAGTGAAGTGGATTGGTCGGAAGCTAGACTCCAACAGCATCGATACTCAAATAACCGGCTCTGATACATGGCTTAGAACCTTCAATCTTTAGCCATTACATATGATTTTCATGTTTCCAATCTAAATATTTAAAACGATATTGGCATCCATTTTGGAAAAGTTTGAAGGCATGTCCAAAACGTCACTTATTTGTGAACTGGAGTAGTTTGTATGCTATATTAGTTTTTCCCATTATAAATGGTTTATATGTTAAGCCTTCAACTACTATTTTCTACAAAAATTCCAAATAACTGTGAGATGATACAGCAATTAAAATATTTAAACCCGACGCTGCATGCCATTCTTGTTTTGTTACGGTTTGTGTACCTTATTGCTGAGATAGCATAACTCATTTAGAAGTTTAACTTATATTGGTTCTCAAGTACTTGACTGTTCTTATGGTATTTACTTCTAGATACGCGACTACCGAAAGCATGCATCCAATCAAGTTCATGCACCATCTGCTGAGTTAGGACTACCTGCTGTGAATAAAGTGCAGCTTCAGATGACATTTGAAAATGTTGTTAGGGACATTATGCTGCTATCTGATGATTCATGGAGTTACAGAGATTTCATGGTAAGCATTCTTGTAAAGAAGTCTCCTATCATTTTAGTGGCAAGATGGATTTACATGTTTTGTTTTCCTTTTCCTTCCAAAATCTGCTAATGTGTGCCCCTCTAATCCCAGTTTTTCACGCCTAGTTTGCATGCAAGTAGCTAGCATCTTCTTACTTTTGGTCAGTCAAACTGGTTCTTCACTGGCTGACTAATAATGATGAAATAACTTGGTAAAGTAAAATATATGTAGAGTTGAAGGCCTACATGAACCATTGCTAGTCTGTTTATAGAGGGATCTGTAATGTAATTTTTGCCTAGTCTGTTCCTCATCATATCTTCTCATCTATGCTCCTTGCTGTACTTGTTTGTATAGGAGGCAGAGTCACGGATTGTCAAAGCTCTACAACCAGCACTTTGCTTAGACCCTACACCAAAGTTGGACCGACTTTGTCAGGATCCTGTTCCTCATAAGGTACAACCTCATGCAGAGCCAAAGCACTGTTATAGATATGTGTATTTTAAGTATTTTGCATTTTGTGCAGTTAAACCTTGGTGTTGGAAGAAAGAGGCGGTTGAGGCAAAATCCTGACGTTGTTGTCACATCCAGTTACATGTCTCATGGTAAAAAGGTGTGCATTGATAGGGTGTCTGAAAGTACCAAAACGGACGAGATGGGTATTGCAAGTAGCAATGTTACTCACCAGGTCCTTGATAACATTACTTCGCAAATTATGTCAGGTGGCTCTCAACCACTCAGACCAGGTAGTTCACAGGATGCAGCTAGAATGTCAATGGTGTCCCATTCTGGTATCCAGCAAAATATCAATTATTCTGCTGTTGGTAATGATCGTGGGGCAGGAGGTCCTGTCAGTTTTACTGGAGTCAATTCAAGCACTTCATCTCAGAACATGATGGCTTACAATGACAATGGCCTTCTATCTGTGAAGAGGGAACTACAAGAAGCTCCACTGCAAGACCCTAAGAGAGTAAAACCAACAATTAGCACTGATGATATCCAGCAGCAGCAACAGCGGCAGCAGATACAGCCTCAATCAGCTGCCCTTGGTGGGCAGGACATGCAATGGAAGAAGGGGATGCAGTATGCTTCATTGAATGGCCAGAGATACCCTTCTCCAATGGTGAACAATATGCAAGATTCAGGGGCTTCCTTTTATTTCAGAGAGCAGGGTTTGAGATATGGTGCTAAGCAAGAGCAGATGGATGGCATGGACAGATGCAAAGACCCCTTGCAGGCTATGCCCCCTGAAAATACTGTGCTCGATCAGCAGCAGTCCCATGCTCAACATTTGTCACAACAAGCAGCAGCTAGAAACAATCTACAGAACATGGCACAGTGGCAGAATCCTCGGGGTCCAAGTGAGAAAGACATGAAGAAAGAAGAAATGCTTCAGAGAAGAAAGTTAGCTGCTGCCTCTCGTGTCTCTTCTGCACCAATGGTTCAGTCTCCAGTATCCTCTAAATCTGGAGAGATATCAAGCAGTTCAATGGGTGGCCAGTTTGGTTCTGCTGCGACATCTGCTGCAATTGGATCACATAAAGATAATAAGTTTGCCACGAGTTCTAGTGCTGCCGTAGGATACCCGTCTGTGGTTTCCAGTCCTAGTGATTCTATGCACCGGATGCAGCAGCCTTCGGTTGCTCCTTCAAAAAGGAAAAATTCTGCCCCCAAGACTCAACCACTTGTAAGCAGTGTAGGGTCCCCGGCCAGTGTTTCAAACATGCTTCCTATACCGAATGCTAGCAGCCCTTCCGTTGGGACATCAATGGCTGACCAATCAATTCTTGAGAAATTTAGAAATATTGAGGCTATATCCAATCGGTATGAAATAGCATTTGCGAAATCTGCTAACTCTACATTACGTCTTTGGTTTGACAATTTGTTTTATTTTCATTTTCTGGGGTTACCTGTAGAAATATGTTTTGGAAATTTATGACTGCACAATTTCAGTACAATAATTCCCCCCTGTCACAAGAAGATGTGACTCTGGAATTTCTGCATTTAGTTGTTTAGCTTTTGACAAATGATACTCATCGATAGTACCTCCTATTAGGATTAGAATGTATATAATTGATATTGACAATTTATCAAAAAAATATTTTCATACATTAAACTTCCATAATTTTCCCTCTTCAAATGTACAATACTAAAACCTAATGGTCCAAGTTAAATCTTCTTGAAATTTGGAAGTGTAGAGTGTCACTTATTTTTGTAACTGGGTAAAAACAACTGAAAAAAACTGCTTCTTTAACATTGCTTTGAACGCTAAATGTCACTTCCCTTGAGTCAGTTATTCTGATATGTTATTATGTTTAATACAATTAAAGTACTCCCATCCTTTCACAAATATAAGATGTTTTGGATATTTCAATATGGACTACATACAGACTGAAATGAGTGAACGAACACACTAAAATGTGTCTATATACATCCGATTCAGAAAAAAATTAGAACATCTTATATTTATGAATGGAGGGAGTATTATAAAGTTGACTTGTATAATTTTGTTCTGTTTACCTGTTTGGCATGACATGTGTTTTACTTGAACATTGATCCAGTCATATAGCAGGTCATAGTTGGTAGAGTTGCTTAGTTATGGCAGCAGATTTGAAATCAGAAACCTTTCAGCCACTGACATTTTACGATCTTTTTCATATGCATATGATTGTTTATGATTGCAGCTGAAGCTGTTGGCATATTTTGTTTCAGGCATCAGCTGCACAATAAGAAGAACAAAGTTGATAAGTTATCTAATAATAGGAAGCCCATGATAAATGCAAGCCGAGAGAAAGTTGTTACCCTTCTCTCCAGTTGCTTCCATACTGAGGATTACAAAGATGAGTTGAGGCCTCTTTGTAATTCTATGTTGAGTGGAACAATAAATTCCTTTAGGACCAGAATACTGAACTTTGTTGTGGCCAACCGCTCATACCAAGGTTTGTGATCTACACAAGATTGTATATCTGTTCCCAAATTAGGATTAAAGTTGAAGCTTTGATTAGTATGATTAAAATCACTTCCTACAGGTCCTACAAAGCTGTTCCGGATCATTTTCAAGGATAAGCCTGATGGGACAGTGGGAATGCAATATGGAGACCCAGAAGATTTCGACAATCGGAACTCACATGAATGTACACTCATATTACCCACCAAGGTATGCATTAATTACTGATTGTATCCTCCCGTGCAGAACCAAGTACCAAAAACTTGAAAACAGCAGGTTTATAGTATGTGTTTTCTCTTCCTGTGGTTAACCTCTCTATTGGTTTTTCTATCAGTACCATGCCGACTTGCTTGCAACACAACTTATTGCTCGGGTGAGTTTCAACTACCCTAAAGATTGCTTGGAATTAATAATTTGGATAGTGTCCTGAATATTGAACCTTTTGAACCCTTGACCCTAGATGGAGAAAGAAGGCTATGATAAGGCAGATGATCAAGTTGTGCCCAGCAACCCTCCTGGTAACCTCAGTGGACTATCAGGCATGTTACCAGACAATGCAGCTAATGAAGTGAAACAAGAGGGAGGTATAACCCAGCAACTTAATGCTGCAGCCCATGCAAATATGGTATCTGGAAGCCCTTTGCAACAACTTTCTGCCAATAGGATGCTTCCATCTGGGAGTAGCAACCAGGCAGTACCAATGCAGCAAGGGTATATGCAGGGTGCAACCATGTCTCCAAGGAGTCAACAACTCGACCAGAGTTTGATCCAGCAGCAACAACAGCAGCAGCCACAGCTGCAGCAGAATGCACAATCACAGCTTCAGCAACAAACATCTCTTCCTCTCAACCAGATGCAGAGACCCCAACTGCTACCAACAAGCCCATTATCTCAGATGCTGGGGCCTGGCTCAAATCTCCCAATGGGCTCAAACCACATGAGTAACACCAAGGCTACTCCTGCTTCCTTGCAGCTTCATATGATGCAGCAAGCACAGCAGCAACAGCCAGTGCAGATGTCAAGAAAAGTGATGATGGGGCCTGGCTCATCTGTGAACATGGGCAATATGGTTAACAATGTAGTAGGCCTCAGCGGTCTTGGAAATATTATGGGAATGGGCAATTTGCGGCCGATGTCCTCCCCGATGGGATCCATGTCAGGCTTAGGGAACAGTCCCAATCAGATGAGCCTTGGAATGTCATCCAATCTTGCCGCAGCTGGGCTTCGTCCAGGTATGAACCCTGCTGCTATTGCCAAGATGCGTATGGGATTAGCTCATCAACAAAGGGTGACCAGCCTTTACCCCCAGACTGGAATGGTTGGATTGCCTGGCAGTGGTTCACCAATCCTTCCTAGTTCTGCCGGCTTGGCCATGATGGGCCATCATTCACTAAATAGAAACAACCTTAATCCCATGCAGAGGGCCATGATGTCTCCAATGGGTCCACCAAAGATGCCAGTGGGTAATTTTCAGATGAATGCCCAACAGCAAATGCAACAGCTGCAGCAGCTGCAGCAGCAGCAGCTGCAGCAGCAGCAGCAACTGCAGCAGCAGCAACTCCAACAGAACCCACAGCAGCAGCAGCAGCAGCAGCAGCTACAGCAGCAGCAGCAACTACAACAGCAACAGATGCAACAGCTCCAGCAACAGCAGCAACTACAGCAGCAGCAGCAGCAACAGCAACAACAACAAATGGGATCTCCTTTGCAGCAGGCGGCACAAGTAGGTTCGCCTGCTGGTTCACAACAGTCATTGCTGATGCAGCAGCAGCAAATAAGCCCGCAGCAAATGGCTGCAATGAGCCCGCAATTGAGCTCAGGGCCTCTGCAACAAGTGAATAACAATGTAGTCAATCCTGTGGGGACGCCAGGCCCGCCTCAAAGTCCACAGTTGAGCTCACACTCACAGACCCAAGGTTCAGTCAGCAGCATTGCAAACTCTCCAATGGAACAGCTGCAAAGTGCCAATACGGGAGGTCCTGGTAGCATGTAGTAGTGACTGCAAATATTTGATCCAGTCCGTGGGGATACACAATAATGGAAGAATAAACATTGACAAAGACGGCTACTGCTTTCTTGTTTGTTTTAGTAATTGAGGTCAAATTAGTTTTCCTGCAAGTTATAACCGATAGACGCAGTTGTTATGGAGGAACCCTTTTTTCCGCCAGGATTTGTGATGTAGATTGTTGTAGCTGATGGAAATAGTGCATGTAGGAAGGAGATCAGTACTAGGAGATACATTGTTCCACCGGACTACATTTTCTTGTTTAAATTAGAGCTGTTAGATACGTATATCTGCTACATACCCGATTGTGCTTGTTTACCTTTGTTTACCAGGAAGCAGTTGTGCCTATGAATAAGTATGCTCATTTCATTGTGAATAAAGTTGTCATGTTTTATCTTGGAACTTGTAGATGTTGCAACATACTGACATTATTGCTGTGTACAAAATTTAAATTTTGGAAAAGAAAAGAATATTTAATACCTTCTTCCGTGCGGAATTAAGTGTCGCTGAAATGTGTGAATCTACACAGTGAAATGCGTCTAAATACACTTATTCCATTGATACTTAATTCGGGACGGAGGGAATATGTCAGAAAATGGCGTATGACAGTAAAGGAAAGGAAGACATGAGATGTGTATCCTCCTGTTTGAAGCCACTTAAGCACTTAAGCGTCCGATTTACAGTACTGAGTTATTGGCTCGGTTATGATGAACATAGTTTGGCAGCACAGTTTTTGAAAAACCAAAGTATCCTAAAACTACAGTTTTCTTATGTGTGGGGAACAAATACTCTGGTTTTTAAAAACCATAGTTTTTCTCAGTTTTGTCAAGTCCACCGAAGCGTTTGGCTTATGTTATTTTGCTGCAGTTTTTGCTGATAACTACTTCCTCCGTTCCTAAATATTTGTCTTTTTAAAGATTTCAAATGGGCTACCACATACGGATGTATATAGAATATTTTAGAGTGTAGATTCACTCATTTTGCTCCGTATGTAGTCACTTGTTGAAATCTCTAGAAAGACAAATATTTAGTAACGAAGAGAGTAGATGGCTAAATAGCATGTGCCAACTCATCAACACCTAAAAAGCAACACCACCGGATTAATCAGCGTGTGTACGACCGGATTAATCACCTGCAGCTACATGGCTATGCACGAGGTCAACCTCCTGTGTACGAGTGTGCTCCAATGACCAATCTACTCCCTCTGTTCCGAAATGTAGGTCGTTTAATGATCTGTAGTACAAATTTTCTAGGCTACGCAATTTTCCGAGTTTCCGATTCTACCCCTCTTCTCGTGCCGACCGACAAGTTCCCCTCTCTCTCGCGCGATGCCGCCCACCACTCGCTCCCCACCACTCGTCTCTTTCTCTCGCACGCGTGACGCCGCCGTCTCTCCGTCGACGCGCCCTCTCTCCCTCTCTCGCCGGCATCTTGCTCCGCACCGTCGTCTAGCTCACTGCTCCCACGCGCCGCCCTCTCCTACTCCGGCAACGCGCTGCTAGGCGAGGAGTAGATGCAGAAAGCTGCCATATTTGTGCACCGGCAACGCGCTACTAGATATGAGTGCGCCGGCGGCCCCGATGGCTACCGCGGGGAGGCCTCCTCGTCGCCGTCCCCGCAGCCACCGCCGCTGTAGCAGCAGCAGGGGCACGCTATTCTGCCCGTGTGGCTGCGGCAGTGTAACGCCCCGAGACCGATGCTCGAGAAGACTTCCATATATTCCGGGTTTCGCCGTGTGATTCTTTTGTGCTTGCTCTATTTATTTTTGCATTGCATCATGTCATCATGCATCATGCCAGCATGTCATTTAATTTTTAAAACCTCAACTAAATAAATTGTATGGATCTTCGGTCCATTTAATTTGAGGGAATTCACATGGTGAGTTCTCTTTATAATATATCCTCCCGATACTAGTGGAGCTATTATAAAATAATCCATTCTTTGGAATCACCATAACACACTTGCAAAATCCCAATGCCTTTTATTATTTCAATTCTTGGCCTCTAACTTTGCCATATATCCTTTCGTCATTTTCCGGAGCTCCACCTAAATTCTCAACATTTTAAGAAACTCCTAGAACCTAGTCCTAGTTCAAACACATTTGAACTAAATTCAAATGAGTTTGAATTTACATCTTCCAATCTTGGGTTTTTCTATTTTCTCGGAACATGCGTATTTTTGTGAGTTCGGGAAAATTATCCTCTTGTCCAACTTCTTTCCCTATCCCTCTTTTTCTTTTCTTCTCTCTAATTTCTTTTCTGCTAAAGAAAGTATGAGAGAGGGAGTGGAGAGCCCAGCAGCCTCCCTCTCCTTTGGGCCGGCCTCCCAAGGCCCAGCCGCCCCCACCAGCTCTAACCCTAGCCATCTCTCCCTCGATCCCCATCTCCTCCCGCAGCGCCGCTATCTCTCCCTGGTTCTCTCCCTTTCTGTCCCGCAACACACACATTGCCAGGGAGAGGAGCTCCCCTCGCCCGATCCCCTCTGCCTCCTCCTCGTCACCTCGCTCGCCTCCCTCCTCGATCCGGCCCGAAATCGCCGTCGTCGCGCCTCTCTGCCTCCGCGCCGTCCGGAGCCCCCGCTACCACCTCGCCATCCCGCCGCCGCCGGCGACCACAACCCGTGCCGTTCCTCCCCCGGCCTCCTCCTGCCTCAACGGAGCAGGTCCCCGCGCCCACGACTTCGTCTGCGTCGTCTCCTGCTCCTCGTCTCGAGCACCGATGCTCCAAGGCCGGCCTCCTGCAGTTCGTCGTTGCCGGAGCTCCCCACCACCAGCAAGCAGCCGACCTCGCCGCCCGTCGCCATCAACCCCACCACCTGCGTCCTGCACACCGCTGCCCCGAGCGCCCCTATCCTCGAGCACCTGTTGAGTTCATTTACTGTCAAGCGCTCTGACCTGTTGCTGCCATGGCCTTGCATCCTTCTGGCCTTGTTGTGTTCATGGAGCCACTGTACCATGGCCAAGACCGAGACCCCGTCAACGTCAAGTTCTTCCACGACGCCCGAACGATTACAGGCCGAAACGCCAAGTCCCACTTCAACGAGAGTACCTCTACAAAACGCCAAGTACCCCTTCATGTCGGCAAGACCCGCAAATCGGACCCCGAACGATCGACGTCTCGTGGACCGTGTACTACTACCGTCGCCCCGAAGACGTTGGAGTCATCAAGTACCTCTCTGTAACGAACGTGAACGTCTACCGCCGCCAAGATCACGAGTACCTCTACCGTCAACCCTAGAGCGTGTGAGAACGACTACTTCGACTACCGTCGCGTGAACCACTACTTCCCTCGACGCCCGAGAACGACTACTTCCTCTACTTCCCTCTACGAACGAGAACCGTCTCCTTTGCATGCTCCGAAGGTATAACCCTGAGACGACGTCCGTGAACGAATGCTTGCGATGTTTGAGCTTCTCGTGTTTGTGCCATGTCCAATTTGTCACTCGTTTCCTTGTCGCCAACTCGTGGGACACCCGGTATCCGGGAGCACCCCACCATCTTCTGCACGCAACCGCACACTTCTCCTTTGCATCGGTATCTCAATCGAGTTACCGGAACCGGAACGTTGCCGTGGCACCGTTTCATTATCGTCGCCGTGGCACCCCTTTTGTTTCCGCCATGATGACAAAAATGCTCCTTAATATGCTTTTATCGACAGTTTCATAAAAATTGCATAAAACTTGTTCATGACATCCGCATCATGATAACAACTTCAAGTAGGGTTAATTTGTTGTTTCCATTAATTTGTTTGAATGCCTTGTTAAAATGGTTTAATTCATAACTATTTAACCGTAGCTTAGAATTTAATAAACTTTATATGTAAATGGGGTAGAAAAATGCCTAGTTTAACCTGGTGCCATTGCTTTGCATGTTTAACAACTCTAAAATTGTGTTTAGGGCAGATCAGTACCAACTCTAAAATATGGACATGAGGACTTTCCGGAATTGTTGTTTGTTGTTCCGGCCTCATTTAAACTTGCCTAAATAGGTAGTTTTATTTTGCTTCACCCCTTGCCATGTTAATCAACATTTAACATTGTTTGGTACATAAACAAGAGAGAACTAAATAGTTGATGTGAAGTTCCGTCAATATGCAACTCGTTGCATATTGAGCTCCACTTAATTTGTAGTGTTGTTTGTCGCACTTTGCCATGCCATGCCTCATTAAACCGGGCATGCATCATACTTGATTGTGCATCATGCCATGTTTATGTGATGGTTGTTTACTATGTTGTTTGTTTCTTTCCGGGTTGCTTCTCTCGTTAGCTTTGGTTTCGTTCCGGAGTTGTGAGGTTTCGTTCGACTACGTCCGTTTGTCTTCTTCATGGACTCGTTCTTCTTCCTTGCGGGATCTCAGGCAAGATGACCATACCCTCGAAATCACTTCTATCTTTGCTTGCTAGTTGCTCGCTCTTTTGCTATGCCTATGCTGCGTTACCTACCACTTGCTTATCATGCCTCCCATATTGTCAAACCAAGCCTCTAACCCACCTTGTCCTAGCAAACCGTTGTTTGGCTATGTTACCGCTTTGCTCAGCCCCTCTTATAGCGTTGTTAGTTGCAGGTGAAGATGAAGTTTGTTCCTTGTTGGAACATGGAGATGTTGTTCCTTGTTGGAACATGTTAACTTGTTGGGATATCACTATATATCTTATTTAATTAATGCATCTATATACTTGGTAAAGGGTGGAAGGCTCGGCCTTATGCCTGGTGTTTTGTTCCACTCTTGCCGCCCTAGTTTCCGTCATATCGGTGTTATGTTCCCGGATTTTGCGTCCCTAACGCGGTCGGGTGATTTATGGGACCCCCTTGACAGTTCGCTTTGAATAAGACTTTTCCAGCGAGGCCCAACCTTGGTTTTACCATTTGCCTCACCACCACCTACTTTCCCTTGGGAGTAATTAACCCAAGGGTCATCTTTATTCAGCCCCCCCGGGCCAATGCTTGTCTAAGTGTTGGTCCAAACTAGAGCCACTTGCGGTGCCGCCCCTAGGCAACTTGGGGTATCGTCGGTTGCCGCACGTAGTGTTCATCCGGTGTTGCCCTGAGAACGAGATATGTGCAGCTCCTATCAGGATGTCGGAGCACCGGGCGGCTTTGCTGGACTTGTTTTATTGCTGTCGAAATGTCTTGTAGCCGGGATTCCGAGACTGATCGGGTCTTCCCGGGGAGAAGGAATATCCTTCGTTGATCGCGAGAGCTTATAATGGGCTAAGTTGGGACACCCCTATAGGGTTTGAACTTTCGAAAGCCGTGCCCGCGGTTATGTGGCAGATGGGAATTTGTTAATGTCCGGTTGTAGAAAACCCGAAGTTGATCTTAATTAAAATACATCAACCGCGTGTGTAACCGTGATGGTCTCTTCTCGGCGGGGTCCGGGAAGTGAACACGGTGTTGGAGTTATGCTTGACGTAAGTAGTTCAGGATCACTTCTTGATCATAGTTGTTCGACCGTGCTTTTGCCTTCTCTTCTCGCTCTCATTTGCGTACGTTAGCCACCAGATATGCTAGTCGCTTGCTGCAGCTCCACCTCACTACCCTGTCCTACCTTTAAGCTTAAATAGTCTTGATCTCGCGGGTGTGAGATTGCTGAGTCCCCGTGACTCACAGATACTTCCAAAACCAGTTTGCAGGTGCCGATGAATCCGTGCAGGTGACGCACCCGAGCTCAAGGAGGAGTTCGATGAAGATCTTGTTCATTGTGTTGTTTCGTTTCAGTTGATCAGTAGTGGAGCCCAGTCGGGACGATCGGGGATCTGTGTAGCATTTGGGATAGTCTTCTTTTATTTTGGTTCCGTAGTCGGACCTTGATTGTATCTGTATGATGTAATGCTTTACTCATGTATTGTGTGAAGTGGCGATTGTTAGCCAACTATGTATCTCTTTCCCTTATGTATTACATGGGTTGTGTGAAGATTACCTCACTTGCGACATTGCTTTCAATGCGGTTATGCCTCTAAGTCGTGCTTCGACACGTGAGAGATATAGCCGCATCGAGGGCGTTACAGGCAGCCGAGCCCGCCTTGGGATCTTGGTGCGGGCAACAATTAACTTGTCTTGTTAATTGCTTGAAACTTACTGTGTAAATTGGTCCTCTCCTCTCTCTATATACACACATTCTGAATTTTGGCATTTGGGAGTATTTATATACAGTTTTACAGTGAGTTTTTTGCACTGAAAATTCTGCCAAATTCAGCATCAAGTCTGTACACTGTACAATAATTTGAACCAATACCGATGGAGTATCACTCGAATCATTAGCGGCAAATATATTGAATTCTCTTGTCTTGAATTATTGACAACAAATACTCCATCAGTACATCTATTGAATCTGATGGGAGTACTCTTGTCTTCAAATTATCAGTTCAAATTTAGTGATATCTCTGAACTATACTCCCAAACGATGTTCCTAAAAACTTTAAAAATACTTCACTCCCAAACGCACCCTAAAGGAAAAGAAAGGGACGTCACGGACAAGAATGTGACCATCTTCCTTCATCAAATACATCCACTGAATGAAGTTTGCGTGTAGGCTGAGCGGTTGACCGGAAAAGTGATACTGAAATGTCTATAAGTAGATTAATGACGTTTTGGAAGTTCCAAAGAAATAAAATTTACACGTTTTGGACATATGTTGAGTCAAGCATGTAAAATTTCGACTACATATATAATTTTAATATTATGAATTAGAATTAAAAATTATTATTAATAGATTTTCTGGAAAAATATTTCCCTCTATGAAGAAATCTTTTTTTTATATTCGATAGAAATTAGTGATTAAAGTTGCATTTGAACACACACAAAAAAATTCTTCTTAAAGCCCATGTGAATATGGTATAGAGAAAGTACTAATTTGCAAAGTTTTAGTAAATATATATTCTCAATAAATTATGAATGCATTTAGGGGAGCAAATTTCATATCTAGAAAGCAAGATAACATATTTACATGTCGTGGCGGGGATTTCACAAATATATTCATGATTTGAGGATTTTATGAAGGCAAGGCGCATGTGGATGATCTAGAATAGGATTTCACACAATGGGTGTCTTACCCAGGTTCGCCCCCCTTTTCTATCCGTACCACCTTACTCCTGCTGGATGACTTTTCTCTTGTGTGAACATGAAGGTTGCAATATGTGTACCTTGTGATCTTGTTGTACCTTTTTTTGCGGGTGATCTTGTTGTACCTATTAAGCTTGTTGAACTTGTCTGGAATCTACCCCCGCTTTGCCTTATATAGGGGTGGCGAAGCACGGAATACAACGACCACAATAAAAGTTGGACGTTACATGTTTCTTCATGGTGTCGCGATATAACTAGATTTGATGTCATCATTGGTAATGGCGGTCATCAATGCCCCTCGCCTGGTTCGGTCGGATGAATGATGTGCGCACGCTGGCGGATGGGTTTGATTATGTCGGCCTAGCCGAGTGATTCTCTTTGCGAAGACTCAGACAATTTGGGATGTTGTGGCCGGATCCTCTTCATGGGCCTACTGATGTAGGGCAAACCCTATGGTGACCCGGTCGTCACGAATTGGAGGTGGATTCGATGAAGAACACGAAAAACACAAGGGGAATCACGAAGGGAACACAAATCACACACATAGATGCAAATAGAGATACACATAGATAGGTCCATGATCCAAATCATCCAAAGAGTGATATGGAACAAGATAGTTCTTCCCCAAGTCCTAGAACAAGGAGGTCTTTATGATTCTATGATGGGAATCCTTCTCCACAAGTGCAGGTCTTGATAACCATGGATGGTTCTTCTCCTAAGAGGTCTTGATCTCCATAGGAGAGGTAGATCCCACCATGGGGTACATGAGCTAAGTTCTAATGTAGTTCTAATATTAGCTATCCCTAGAAATGAGGAGGAGGGAGGGGGTGGGTATTTATAGTACAAGCCACGGAGGGGTAAGCGGGAGAGGGATACATGGGCCTCGGGCCCGACTTTTCACACAGGCAGTTACCAAATGTCCGGTGGTTCGCGAGGGACTGGGTGTCTGCTGATTCTTCTCGGGTGAAGTGGCCCCGGATTTTCGGTGGATGTCGGATTTCCAGTGGCCCGGGAGGGTCCTTACGTCTGGTGCGCGTTGGACTTCCGTCAGTTTGCTTCTGTATAGGTGATGCCAGATTTCTGGTGGAGCTCGGACGTCTAGGCGCTAGGACATGCCAGACGTCCATGGTTCGTCGGTCGTCTGGCCGCTGTAGAGCTCGTCAGCTGTTGGCCTTCTGTTCGGCTGAGTGTGGTCGGGCCGGATGTCCAATGACTGTAGCTTTTGCTGCAGCTCCGTCTTCTTCCATCTCCGCTTCCAAGTTTCCCTCGCAGATGGTGTAGTAGTACCTTGGCGCTTGCACTCCTCCTCATCGTCCAGGAAGCTCCGACAATACCTATGCATGCACACAAGAGGAGTCTCAAGTAATATACCATCCTCTAAGGGGTCAAATGAATACGTGTAAAGGAGATGATTCACCTTTATGTGTGTGAAGCAGATGTCGCACATTTCACTTGCCAAACGGACTCTTGACATGGTGATGTCCGTAGGATGCTCCACATCACCTACCCCGAGGGATCCCGTCGTTAGTAGCCCCCGAGTCCCTCAAGGTCTCGCTGATGGCGCCAACTCCTATAGATTGAGGAGATTTTATTTAAAAGAACAGACTACAAAAGTCATCGAGTCCCCTCAGGAAAGGCCTTGATGGACTCTACCAACCCTGTAAAAGGTTATAGTGACATGCATGTTATAATAAGACCTCAGTGGTACCCAATGTGCCTATCTTAGAGCTTTGCATGTGGTTTGTAGGTAAATGTATCATGAATTTTAATTCACATCGAGGAACGGGTGGTCCTATCCATGTAGGTCATTGCCAGTTGTCCAAAAGAGGAACATTCCCTTGATCTTCACCTTTAGAACCCAGTCTCCAGACTGGGGTATATGGTTAGGGAACCAACTTGTGCAATCGACTGCATTCCACACTGCTTGACACCATCAATTGTCGGTCAAAGAAGTCTTCACATTGGGTGAAAGGTCGCGATCGTTAGAAATAATCTTGACTGCAACATCCCATCAACTACATGCATTAGTTGCGATCAATTGAGTGGATCGCACCCGAGAACATTGTCCCAAGGCAATACCTCCTTTATCCCCATGCACGACATGCGTGTGGTAGTTGTTGTGGCGACATTCGACTAGACAACTCACACAAAGATGCCGCACCATAATGATGGTACCTGATGGCTTGAGAATTTATCACTTTTCATGAGGAGTTTTGACTTGGTTTTCACCGCGCTTTCCCTATTTATCGGTTATTTCTAAAGCCAATTTTTATAGAAAGAAGAAAATTCATTTTTCCATTGTTTGACAGGAAAATACATTTATGGAAGGAAACCAAGCAATGATACACGAAATCAAGCCATTTTAAGCAACTCCATATTGGAAGATTGTGCACCAGCAGCTACAGAATGCAAGATGGCTATTGGCTATGTTGTCTCCCGGCCTGGTGGGCCGGGCCGAGGACCCCCATGGCTGTTCATTAAGAGGGCACGTCAAGAAGGCCATGACGCATTGAAGGATCATGACGCATAGAAGGAGGGTTCCATAAACCTTGCCATTCAAGACATGGACTCCTTATTCATGGAGGACTCCTCTCCACTGACGTAGCCGACTAAGACTCATGTTATCCGAGGCCTCTGATATCTTATATAAACCGAGGCTGGGCTAGTCTATAGGACAATCTCACCACATCTTAGAGATGAGACACACAACGATCTCGTAGTAGATCAATATGTAACCCGTACTCCGCCACATTAATACAACCAAAGTAGGACGTAGGGTATTATCTCTTCGAGAGATCCCGAACCTAGGTAAATTCTTGTGTCTCTGTTACCATCACACAGACTATCAGTTCTGGACTCCATCATTGGTGTCCCATGCAAGGTACTGTTATGTAGTCGCCACATTACAATGGGAGCTTAGACCAGATCCGGACGATTTGATCGTCAGGTCAAATTTTTTCGGCGTCACCATCTTCGTCACTCTCTCAACTGGTCACCTTGGCCAAGTCAAGGACTACACCTCATGTCGTACCTGCCAACGATTGATGGGAATCTTCATCAACTTCAACTTCAATCTCAACCAGGATCAAGGAAAAGTTCGTCCATGGAGCTTTGGGGCTCAACGTCAACTTTGCCTTGCGCGATCGTGCAGAATTTTCTGGACAATGGATTTGTTCTGGCCATCCCCACCTCCTCGAGAATCTTTTTGATGATTCCTTTAGTGAAATTATGCGTAATTAATTCTACGACAACCTGCAAAATTTAATCACGTTCTGGTAGTGTAATCTCTGACAATCGCTGATATACTGATGCCCTATCAGATCAAGGTGAAAATCTGCGCGAGTTAGGAAGAATGAATCCAGCGGCCAACCCTGACATCCTTTAGAAGATCCAACTGTTCATATCTTGGGGAATTGTTATGCCAAAAACCCTCAAAATTTGAGGTCAATGCCATGTTCAAACTCCAGGAAACTCCCCAGAAGTGCATCGATTTTTGGATTTGTTTTCTGCGAAAATAAATCTAACCCGTGTTCATCTTTTTCATGAACGGGTTATCGAACATCCTTTTTGGATGAATATTTTCTAGGGTATTGTGTTTTGTTCTCAAACACGTGCTTGCAAATTTTGAGATATTTTTAGTGTGCTTTTCTGTTGGAAATATGCCCTAGAGGCAATAATATTATATTACTATTTTCCATGTTTATAATTAAGAGTTTATATTCTATGCCATAATTGCTACGATCCTTAGATATGTGATTTAGTGGAAAACTCATATGCATGTGTGGAATGATAAAGGTAAAATAGATTCCTAGTCTCGTCTGTAAGACTAGCTCAAGTGTTTTTAGTGATCATGTTTTCCAGATCTTAGGATATCGTTAAGTGTAACGATAGCCCTAAAACAACTTTGAGAATATGATGTTGGAGGAACAATCATATTGAACTGACCCAAACTTGTTTGTTATATTTTGAGATTCAATCATCACAAGTCAATTGTTACAACACAGTGTTAATATATGCTTCAGTTCCTTAGACCATCAGAGTATCGTAGTCACTACTTACCGTACAATTGACTCCGGGGTTGATCAAACGTTATCTGTAACATGGTGGTCATAACAACAACTGTAAGTGCATCTAGTGCCACCCCTAGTTGGTTTTGGAGTATTGACGACAAAGTTGGTTGAGGGACTAATGTGTTTGTGAAAATTACAGGATAACACATGTAGTAGTCCCTCATTGATTCGGTTTACCTACCGGAGATGACCCCTAAAAATGTATGAAGACATTGAAGACAATGGTGGTATGAGAAGATATTCATATTGAAGACTATGACATGAGAAGACATTGATTGAAGACTATGGAGCGCGAAGACTTAGTCGTTTCGTTGTTTCCTTTTCTTCTTTGTTGAGTCATAGGAACCACCGTACTGTTAAGTGGGGTCCAAGTTAACAAAGTCAGGATGACTAAAGTGATGCTCAACCCAAATCCTATGTCTTCGAGCGAAGACACTGAGAGCAAATCTTATCCAGAGCTGGATAAGTCAGCTTTGCTTGTAGCCCAAGTAAAGTTGCCGTGTGTGTTTGAAATCTGACCGTTGGAACACGTGTCAGTTCCTTAGTGACCCAGGGTCATTTCGGACATATCAGGTCGGGTTGCCTAGTGGCTATAAATAGCCCACCCCCTACACCATAAATTGGTGGCTGCTCAGAGTTAGTGCACGGCTTTTGTGGTTTGAGAGCAACCCACCTCGAAGCTTTTGAGAGAGAGAAATCCTTGCGAGGACAAAGCCCAAACACCCAGAGCCAAAGAGTGTTAGGCATCACTGAAGTCTTTCTGTCTGTGTGACCTGAAGACTTATTACACTTGAGGACTGTGAATCCTCCAGCCGGTTAGACGTCGCGTTCTGAGCATCCAAGAGTCATTGTGGATTGCCGGTGAATGAAGTCTGTGAAGGTTCGGAAGTCTACCTTGAAGACTTAACAGAGTGATTGGGCGAGGACCGTGTGTCCTTAGCTCAAGGGGAATAAGGTGAAGACGAGGTCTTCTGAGTTGAATCTCAGCCTCCCTAACCAGACGTACAGTTGTCACAGCAACTGGAACTGGTCCAACAAATCCCGTGTCCTTATCAAGTGACTGGTTCTATCCTCTCCCTCTCTTTACTTAGAGTTTGTCTCTGTGAAGTCATTGCCTGTTTGATTTACCTATTTGTCTTCACTTTTTGACATCTATTGTTGTTTGGCTTCATACTATCTTCCATCCTGATCCTTACTACCCAGCAGCCATTTGTCTTCGTACTCTCATTGCATACGTAACTATGGTTTGCTTAGCGTAGTATATCTTCCGCTGCATTTCAATAGGTTCATTTCTATAGTTTGTCTTCGAAACTTCCATGTTTTGAAGACTTTCATAAAAATCGCCTATTCACCCCCCTCTAGTCGATAACTAGCACTTTCAACAACATACAGGTTTATCGAAAAGTTTGACAAGGGATTAGATAGCTCAAGAGTGAGATTTGCTCCTCTGGTGATGGAGAGATATTCTCTGGGCCCTCACGGTGTGACGACATCCATCATCGTCTGGCCAGTCACATGTGACTAAGTCATGGGGATGCCGGAACATGCCAATGAGATAGAAAGAACAAAAATGTAACGAGGAGACTGGTATAGTGAGCATGAAATGACTCAAGAGGACACCGATACATCTCACATCGGGTTTTGTAAAGTATCACGAATCAAAGGGAATAACACACACATGATAACCAAAGGTTCACTCAAATGTCATTCATGTATTCATACGAATCGATATGGATGTCCATGGTTCCGCTATCGGTCATTGAACATAAGGGGTTTTGCTCATGTCTATGTTTTACCGAACCAACATGGCCACAAGCTTAAGGGAAGCACAATCCGTTGAGTGTTAGTGGAGCAAGAGTTATGAAAAAATATTCTCGGAATAGTACCGGGAATATAATAAATAGTTTCTAGAGAGTTCCAAAAGAGTTTCAGATGTTTCCAGAAATGTTCTGGTAAGAGGACTGATGACCCACAAGTATAGGGGATCTATCGTAGTCCTTTTGATAAGTAAGAGTGTCGAACCCAACAAGGAGCAGAAGGAAATGATAAGCGGTTTTCAGCAAGGTATTCTCTGCAAGCACTGAAATAATAGGTAACAAATAGTTTTGTGATAAGATAATTGGTAACGAGCAACAAGTGACAAAAGTAAATAAAGTGCAGCAAGGTGGCCCAATCCTTTTTGTAGCAAAGGACAAGCCTAGAAAAACTCTTATATAGAGAAAAACGCTCCCGAGGACACATGGGAATTATCGTCAAGCTACTTTTCATCACGTTCATATGATCCGCGTTCGGTACTTTGATAATTTGTTATGTGGGTGGACCGGGGCTTGGGTGTTGTCCTTACTTGGACAAGCATCCCACTTATGATTAACCCCTATTGCAAGCATCCGCAACTACAAAAGAAGTATTAAGGTAAACCTAACCATAGCATGAAACAAGTGGATCCAAATCAGCCCCTTACGAAGAAACGCATAAACTAGGGTTTAAGCTTCTGTCACTCTAGCAACCCATCATCTACTTATTACTTCCCAATGCCTTCCTCTAGGCCCAAATAATGGTGAAGTGTCATGTAGTCGACGTTCACATAACACCACTAGAGGATAGACAACATACATCCCATCAAAATATCAAACGAATACCAAATTCACATGACTACTAATAGCAAGACTTCTCCCATGTCCTCAGGAACAAACATAACTACTCACAAAGCATATTCATGTTCATAATTAGAGGAGTATTAATATGCATATAGGATCTGAACATATGATCTTCCACCAAATAAACCAACTAGCATCAACTACAAGGAGTAATCAACACTACTAGCAACTTACAGGTACCAATCCTAGACTATGAGACAAGAATTGGATACAAGAGATGAACTAGGGTTTGAGAGGAGATGGTGCTGGTGAAGATGTTGATGGAGATTGCCCTCTCCCGATGAGAGGAGCGTTGGTGATGACGATGATTTCCCCCTCCCGGAGGGAAGTGTCCCCGGCAGAACAGCTCTGCCGGAGCCTTAGATTGGTTCCGTCAAGGTTCCGCCTCGTGGCGGCGGAGTCTCGTCCCGAAAGCTTGCCTATGATTTTTCTTCGGACGAAACACTTCATATAACAGAAGATGGGCACCGGAGGGCCAACAGGGGGCCCACGAGGCAGGGGGGCGCACCCAGGGGGTAGGGCGCGCCCCCACCCTCGTGGACAGGTGGAGGCCCCCCTGACGTGGATTCTTCTTCCAGTATTTTTTATTATTTCCAAAAATAACTTTCGTGGAGTTTCAGGACTTTTGGAGTTGTGCAGAATAGGTCTCTAATATTTGCTCCTTTTCCAGCCCAGAATTCCAGCTGTCGGCATTCTCCCTCCTTATGTAAACCTTGTAAAATAAGAGAGAATAGACATAAGTATTGTGACATAATGTGTAATAACAGCCAATAATGCAATAAATATCGATATAAAAGCATGATGCAAAATGGACGTATCAACTCCCCCAAGATTAGACCTCGCTTGTCGTCAAGCGTAAGCCGATAACAATAAATATGTCCACATGTTTAGAGGTAGAGGTGTTGATAAAATAAAATACGGACATGAGGGCATCATGATTGTTCTCATAACAGCAACATATATGGATATTTTCATATGATTTCTTATGCTCAAGTAATAATCTATTCACAATGCAAAGTATGAATCAGAAACTTTATTGAGAACTAACAAACTATAATCTCAGTCATTGAAGCAATTGCAATTTATCATAACATCAGAAAGAGTCTATGTCAGAGCTTTCTAGCAAGTCCACATACTCAACTATCATTTCGTCTTTCATAATTGCTAACACTCATGCAATACTTGTGGTTGCAGAGTTTTTACCGGACACAGAGAAAGATAGGGGCTTATCGTTTCGCCTGCCAACCTTTTACCTCAAGGGTAATGTCAACAATAGTAGCTCATGCTAACCTACATCCAATTATATATATATATATATATATAGTGTTACTATTCATCACCCAGGGTACATAATAAGTTATTCTTCACCCGAGGTAATCTTACGATCATTCCATAATTAAATTACATTTGGAATTAAAATAGTTACATTCCTATCGATTCACGACGTAAAATTCACATAAGAAAATAAAAATATAGGTCATAAGACAAGAAAATTTACAGTTTATGTGTATTTTACACTATGTTTTTACATTTGTAATTTTACATAACATAAAATATTTTTTCGAGGATTATATATTTTCTTACGGTCTCTTTTTACTTCGGAAATAAGGCAAAATTTACGAAACGTAAAATTACGGTCCATTAATGGTAAAATAGAGGGGGGTGAAGAATAACTATTCCTCACCCAGGGTGACGAATAGTCAATCCCTATATATATATATATATATATATATATATATATATATATATATATATATATATATATATATATATATATATATATCAGGATCTTTCCAACATCCTGTGCTTGCCAAAGGATAAGATGTAAAAAAGGAAAGGTGAAGATCACCATGACTCTTGCATAAGGTAGAAAATAATAAAAGATAGGCCCTTCGTAGAGGGAAGCAGAGGTTGCCATGCGCTTTCAGAGTTGGATGCACAAAATCTTAATGCGAAAGAACGTCACTTTATATTGCCACTGGTGATATGAACCTTTATTATGCAGTCCGTCGCTTTTATTTCTTCCACATCACAAGATCGTATAAAGCTTATTTCCTCCACACTAATCAATCATACATATTTAGAGAGCAATTTTTATTGCTTGCACCGATGACAACTTACTTGAAGGATCTTACTCAATCCATAGGTAGATATGGTGGACTCTCATGGCAAAACTGGTTTGAGGGTTTTTGGAAGCACAAGTAGTATCTCTACTTGGTGCAAAGAATTTGGCTAGCATGAGGGGTAAAGGCAAGCTCAACATGTTGGATGATTCATGACAGTATACTTTATCTCAGATATAAGAAAGCATAACCCATTACGTTGTCTTCCTTGTCCAACATCAACTCTTTAGCATGCCATATTTTAATGATTGCTCCCAATCATAAAAGGTGTCCAAGATAGTATATTTATATATGAAACCTCTCTTTATTTATTACTTCCTATTAATTGCAACGATGACCACAGCTATGTTTGTCAACTCTCAACAACTTTTAATCATCATACTCTTTCTATGTGAAGTCATTACTCTCCATAAGATCAATATGATCTCTTTGTTTCTTTTTATTCTTTTTCTTTTCTTTTATTCCCTCAAGATCATAACAAGATAATCAAGCCCTTGACTCAACACTAATCTTTATTATATAGCTCACGGACTCGATTACATAGAGAGATCATAAAGCAAAACTCAAAACTAGATCATACCAAAACTTTTATTCTACTAGATCAAGATACTACTAATAGGATCGAACTAAGAAAAACGGTAAAGAAAGAGATGTGATGGTGATACGATACCGGGGCACCTCCCCCAAGCTTGGCAGTTGCCAAGGGGAGTGCCCATACCCATGTGATTATGTCTCCTTCTTCGGAGGTGGTGATGATGGAGGTGATGATGGGTAGTCGCACATCGAGCGTAAGAGATCCTCCAACTTGCAGATAATGCCCTTGAGTGCAACAATATGCTCCTTCAACAAAATATTTTCACGTGTGAGATACTTGTTTTGTATACGAGCTATCAATCATCTTGAAAGCTTCAATCTCGGTTGGAGTAAGAAGATTGTGATCATTTTGAAGGATGTCTTCTATTGCCGGAACTTGGTCCTCCGTGGCCTTCTTGATCCCTTCACCCTTGTTGATCTCCATGGGTTCTTCCCTCTTCAGTTCTATCATCATTAGATAAGCATCGTTGTCACCATTGTTGGAGGAGGGGGACGACATGATGCCCTGGCCTTGACAACCCTGACAGAAAAAATCTCGAAACAAGAACAGAGGACAATTGCGTGATACGGTGGTCAAAACCTTCGGGAGATTATATAATGAATTTTTACCGACCAAAATACGTATCGTGCAAGAAAACGGAGTCCGGCGAGCACACGAGGTGCCCATGAGGCAGGGGGCGCGCTCAGGGGGGTAGGGCGCGCCCTCCACCCTCGTGGAACCCTCGTGCCTTTCCCGGACTGCTTCTTATTTTTCTATTTTTCTAAATATTCCAAAACGGAGAAAATTGCCTTTAGAACTGTTTTGGAGTCAGTTTACTTACCGTACCACATACTTATTCCTTTTCGGAGTCTGAAACATTCCGAAAAGTGTCCCTTACGTATTCCTCCGGGGTCACGGTTTCAATAACATTAGGTTTATCATTTATGGGATTACCAGAGATATAATGTTTGATTCTTTGACCGTTCACCACCTTCGGATTTTTGCCTTCGAAGTTGTTGATTTTATGGGACTGGAACGATAGACCTCCTCGATAACGTAAGGGCCTTCCTGTCGGTGTTCTGGGAACTGGGGTCCCCAGACTTGCCTGCCTGCGACCTGCGGCGTGGCTCAAAGGGGACCCAGCACGGCCCATCTTCACCAACACAGACCCAAGACCCTCGCGAGGGGCCAAGCCTCGCGGGGCGGACGACATGGAGCTTCCTCAGGCACGGCCTCATCAGGCTGGCTCGCGAGGAGGCGGAGAGATCAAGGCGGGGTACCTCACGAGGTGCCCATGACGCAAGCCATGACGACCAAGGGCGCCAGGCGGGCGCCAGCCCGCGCAGTGTCCTCCTTTCCTCTTTGGTGCAAAGGGGGCAAGCGCAGGCAAGAGCATCAAGCAAAGGCACCCGTTTCGGTGCAACGAGACCAAGACTAGTCCAACGGAAGGAAGTCATTGTGGAGCCCAAGCCAGCGTCACCACCAGAGCCTTTGGCAGGCGAGGACCAACTTTAGTCAGGATAAGTGTACCAGATGTTCCCCTTCAAAATGGCCAATTGTTGGCGCCCTTCCCGCTCAATATTTGGGGAAGAGGCCCAGGGCCTTTGCCTATAAATAGGACTAGCCACCCCCAGGGTAGAGGCATCTAGAAATCTAATAAGCTAGGATCCAGAGAGAGAGAGAGAAGGGCGACTGAACTCCTCCTTGCATTTCACCGCCCCGGCCAAGAACAGACCCTCGCGAGGCTGTTCTTCCTTGTATTATCCATCATCATCAGCCCAAGAGGCAATCCACCACACCACCACACTGGAGTAGGGTATTACACCACATCGGTGGCCCGAACCAGTATAAACCCTGTGTCTCTTGTGTTGTTCTTCTCGTAGCTTAGATCCTTGCGAGGCGGAGGGGTACAGGTAGGTAGGAGGCGTAATCTCCGCACGCACCCCAGAGTTCGAACCTCAAGGGTCTGCCGGAACCCAAAATCCGACATTTGGCGCGCCAGGTAGGGGTGCGCCGGAATCCACCTTCTACCGCTTCGTGCCCCGTCGCGTCGTCATCACCATGTCCGGCGACCAGGCGGGCAACCCAGATCCATGGGCGGCATGGCCCGCCCGCACAGAGCCGCCCGCCTCGGGCGACCCCGTGCCCCAGGCAGCTCGCGGTCCGCAAGGCGCTGCAGGCCGCGGGCGACGCGGACAGGCTTCGACGACTCTCACACCGCGGCAGGCGCGGTCGGCAGTAAGGGCCTCTAATCACGCCGCGACCACGACACCGTACACTCGCCGGGAGCAGGCGAACTCGAGGGCCGCGCTCACGGTGGCCCGGGAGCTGCTGCCGTGCAGGCTGCTGGAGGGCAGCCGCGACGTGTTGCTGGAGCGGGTGGCAGAGCTCCTGGGCTTTGCCGCCTCGGGGGCTCACCCCTTCTGCATCCAGCTCCCAACTCAAGCCCAGGGCGGCCCGCGCGGGGGCTCCGCGCGCGCCCGCGGGCTCCAAGGCCACTCCAACGCCAGCGAGGCTGTCGGTACCGGACCGGCGGCGGCCCTGCTTCTGCTCCCGGTCCGCGAAGAAGAAGGACTCGACGTGGCCCACGGCCCCAGCGGGCAGCCGCGCTACCACCCCACGGTGGGCGCGTCGAGCAGAGCTGCATGGCATGCGGGGCACTACGACATGGCCTTTAGGATGATGGTGCCAGAAGAATACGTGCCCCACATGGTGGACCAAGGGCACCCTCACGAGGGCAAACAAGGCTCGCTCCTCAGCCCAAGCTAGGGGGACGAAGCGCCAGAAGCTGAGCTCTTCCAGGAGCCCCGAGACGGTCCCACTGGCCACACTGGGGGCAGCGAATATCGGGTACCGCTAATTCCTCAGGAGCAGGCATATGCTAATCATGGATCGCAGGAGGTGCAGGTCGCCACGGCGAACAGCTGCCCCGCTCCCGCGGTTTCCTACCCCTCGGGAGGAGGGCGTAGGGGGCTGCAGGAGAGGGGCAGAGATCCGACATCACCATGTAACGCCCTCGATGCGGCTATATCTCCCACGTGTCGAGGCACGACTTAGAGGCATAACCGCATTGAAAGCAGTGTCGCAAGTGAGGTAATCTTCACACAATCCATGTAATAAATAAAGGAGAAAGATACATAGTTGGCTTACAATCGCCACTTCACACAAGTGCATAAATAACATCCATCATACAGATTACACTCAAGGTCCGACTACGGTACCAAAATGAAAGAAGACTACCCCAAATGCTAAACAGATCCCCGGATCACCCAACTGGGCTCCACTACTGATCATCTGGAAAAGAAACATAGTAACGGCCACGTTCCTCATCGAACTCCCAAGTGAGCTCGGTCGCGTCATCAGCACTGACATCGTTGGTACCTGCAACTGTGGTGATAAAATCTGTGAGTCACGGGGACTCAGCAATCTCACACCCGCGAGATCAAGACTATTTAAGCTTAAAGGTGGGAAAAGGATATTGAGGTGGAGCTGCAGCAAGCGACTAGCATATGGTGGCTACAACGCAAAAGAGAGCGAGAAGAGAAGGCAAAGCACGGTCGAGAAGCAAGAAGTGATCAAGAAGTGATCCTGAAACGACCTATGTCAGACATAACTCCAACAACCGTGTTCACTTCCCGGACCCCGCCGAGAAGAGACCATCACGGTTACACACGCGGTTGACGTGTTTTAGTTAAGGTCAACTTCGGGTTCTCTACAACCGGACATTAACAAATTCCCATCTGCCTCATAACCGCGGGCACGGCTTTCGAAAGATAATACCCTGCAGGGGTGTCCCAACTTAGCCCATGATAAGCTCTCACGGTCAACGAAGGATATTCCTTCTACCGGGAAGACCCGATCAATCTCGGAATCCCGGACTACAAGACATTTCAACAGCAATAAAACAAGTCCAGCAAAGCCGCCCGATTGTGCCGACAAATCCTGATAGGAGCTGCACATATCTCGGTCTCAGGGCACATCCGGATTGTCCAAACTTCCGATAGGCGAACCCAGAGTTGCCCCTGGTGGCCACCGGCGGCTGACGGTTTGGACCAGCAATCGAAGGAGAACTGGCCCGGGGGTTAAAATAAAGATGACCCTTGAGTCTGCAGAACCCAAGGGAAAAAGGCTAGGTGGCAAATGGTAAAACCAATGTTGGGCCTTGCTGGAAAAGTCTTATTCAAAGCGAACTGTCAAGGGGGTCCCATAAATCACCCAACCGTGTAAGGAACGCAAACTCCGGGAACATAACACCGGTATGACGGAAACTAGGGTGGCAAGAGTGGAACAAAACACCAGGCATAAGGCCGAGCCTTCCACCCTTTACCAAGTATATAGATGCATTAATTAAATAAGAGGTATTGTGATATCCCAACAAGTAAACATGTTCCAACAAGGAACAAACTTCATCTTCACCTGCAACTAACAACGCTATAAGAGGGGCTGAGCAAAGCAGTAACATAGCCAAACAACGGTTTGCTAGGACATGGATGGTTAGGGGCTGACATGGCATTATAGGAGGCATGATATAGCAAGTGGTAGGTATCGCAGCATAGGCATAGCAAAAGAGCGAGCAATCTAGCAAGCAAAGATAGAAGTGATTTCGAGGGTATGGTCATCTTGCCTGCAAGGTTCACAGAGTTGTCGAAAGCTTGGTCCTCGTAAGCGTTCTCAACAGGTTCCTCGTTCACGTACTCGTCTCCCGGCTCTACCCAAGACAAGAGAACGAGCAAAGGAACCAATATCAACCATGATGCAATGCGCAAGCAACATGATGCAAAAACATGGCATGATATGCAGAAAACCCGCCGCCATATCACCTCTCGCATATCATGCCATGTTTTTGCATCATGTTGCTTGCGCATTGCATCGTGGTTGATATTGGTTCCTTTGCTTGTTCTCTTGTCTTGGGTAGAGCCGGGAGACGAGTACGTGAACGAGGAACCTGTTGAGAACGCTTACGAGGACCAAGCTTTCGACAACTCTGTGAACCTTGCAGGCAAGATGACCATACCCTCGAAATCACTTCTATCTTTGCTTGCTAGATTGCTCGCTCTTTTGCTATGCCTATGCTGCGATACCTACCACTTGCTATATCATGCCTCCTATAATTCCATGTCAGCCCCTAACCATCCATGTCCTAGCAAACCGTTGTTTGGCTATGTTACTGCTTTGCTCAGCCCCTCTTATAGCGTTGTTAGTTGCAGGTGAAGATGAAGTTTGTTCCTTGTTGGAACATGGACTTGTTGTTCCTTGTTGGAACATGTTTACTTGTTGGGATATCACAATACCTCTTATTTAATTAATGCATCTATATACTTGGTAAAGGGTGGAAGGCTCGGCCTTATGCCTGGTGTTTTGTTCCACTCTTGCCACCCTAGTTTCCGTCATACCGGTGTTATGTTCCCGGAGTTTGCGTTCCTTACACGGTTGGGTGATTTATGGGACCCCCTTGACAGTTCGCTTTGAATAAGACTTTTCCAGCAAGGCCCAACATTGGTTTTACCATTTGCCACCTAGCCTTTTTCCCTTGGGTTCTGCAGACTCAAGGGTCATCTTTATTTTAACCCCCGGGCCAGTTCTCCTTCGATTGCTGGTCCAAACCGTCAGCCGCCGGTGGCCACCAGGGGCAACTCTGGGTTCGCCTATCGGAAGTTTGGACAATCCGGATGTGCCCTGAGACCGAGATATGTGCAGCTCCTATCAGGATTTGTCGGCACAATCGGGCGGCTTTGCTGGACTTGTTTTATTGCTGTTGAAATGTCTTGTAGTCCGGGATTCCGAGATTGATCGGGTCTTCCCGGTAGAAGGAATATCCTTCGTTGACCGTGAGAGCTTATCATGGGCTAAGTTGGGACACCCCTGCAGGGTATTATCTTTCGAAAGCCGTGCCCGCGGTTATGAGGCAGATGGGAATTTGTTGATGTCCGGTTGTAGAGAACCCGAAGTTGACCTTAACTAAAACACGTCAACCGCGTGTGTAACCGTGATGGTCTCTTCTCGGCGGGGTCCGGGAAGTGAACACGGTTGTTGGAGTTATGTCTGACATAGGTCGTTTCAGGATCACTTCTTGATCACTTCTTGCTTCTCGACCGTGCTTTGCCTTCTCTTCTCGCTCTCTTTTGCGCTGTAGCCACCATATGCTAGTCGCTTGCTGCAGCTCCACCTCAATATCCTTTTCCCACCTTTAAGCTTAAATAGTCTTGATCTCGCGGGTGTGAGATTGCTGAGTCCCCGTGACTCACAGATTTTATCACCACAGTTGCAGGTACCAACGATGTCAGTGCTGATGACGCGACCGAGCTCACTTGGGAGTTCGATGAGGAACGTGGCCGTTACTATGTTTCTTTTCCAGATGATCAGTAGTGGAGCCCAGTTGGGTGATCCGGGGATCTGTTTAGCATTTGGGGTAGTCTTCTTTCATTTTGGTACCGTAGTCGGACCTTGAGTGTAATCTGTATGATGGATGTTATTTATGCACTTGTGTGAAGTGGCGATTGTAAGCCAACTATGTATCTTTCTCCTTTATTTATTACATGGATTGTGTGAAGATTACCTCACTTGCGACACTGCTTTCAATGCGGTTATGCCTCTAAGTCATGCCTCGACACGTGGGAGATATAGCCGCATCGAGGGCGTTACACACCACCACGGCGTTCAGAGCAAGGCGTTCTCAGGAGGTAGGCCCTCCGCTGGGGAGGTGCCTTAGGGCCTGCCCCTGGCGGAGGACCCGTGGTCGTCGGGGGAACCGCTGGCGACCGCTCTACCCCATCGGCGACGTCCTGGTTTTCGGTCGTCGTTGATGGCACTAGAGTGTGGCGCAAGGCAGGGCCCTCGTCTGGCGATATGAAGCAAGGCCGGTACCTGTGAAGAAGGCCCAGTGCCTGTGAAGCTCGCCGCCCCGTGACACTCTCACGTAATAATGAGTGGGGCTGTACACGCCCCGGAGTCTCAGGGGTGTCGGCCTCAGGCCCTGGGGCTCCCTCCCACGCCCAATGGCAGCACTTAGCTCCGCGCTGGTGAGAAGACGTCCAAGACTAGATTAGGTGCCGGACGCGGCCTTTTGTCTGCTTTCATTGCCTTTTCCTTTGATTGTCACTTTCCCCCGTTGGATTTAAGTTGAATTTGAATTTGAGATTTGCGTGTATTCGGGGAAGGGGTGCTTAGTCTCGTTCGAGCAATTTCTCGTGTTTTGATGACCACTTCGCCTCAGCTGCCTCCCCTCGTGAGCCCCTCACGAGCCGGGCCAGGCCCAGCTTGCGCGCAGCCCAGACTACCGCCGCCGCGTCCTCTCAGGAGGGTTTTTTTACTGCAGATCCTACGGGTTTGATCGGGGAACACCCGGGACACCACAGCCTCCCACAGGCTACCTCAGGGCTCGCGCGGAACAAAGGTAAACTAGCCAACTAGCACGTCGCTTAGCCAACCGCTTGGCATGGGCGCATGGGCAATGTAACATCTACTAATACGATGAATGCAAGTTTTACATGAGGGGCTCCCCCTCCCAAAATGCTCCCACAGCTATCAGGCCAAAACCTGAGTTCTATTCATGCAGGGTACAGAAACAGGAACGATGCATAATCAGTCGGATAAATCCCCCAATGCGTCCTCAGGAGCGCCTCCTGAACCGTTGCTGGCGTCGCTGGGCTCGCTGTCGCTGTCTGCATTGCCGCCAGCGGCGTCAGGGCCGTTCGCCACGCCGCCCTCATCGGCAGCCACGATCACGCCGTCGTTGTCTGAAGCGAAGGTCCTGACAAGAGCATCCACATTGTCTTCCACCCAGTGCGCCAGGTCGTCCCGGACGGCCTGGGGAACTGGGGCGATGGCAGCGTCGAAATCGAAGTGGGGATCCATGTTCCTGAGGTGGCTGAAGACGCGAGAAAAGGCGCGCCCGAGCAGGGCGCGGCTCCTCTCCTCCACCAACCTGTCATCCCTGACCGATCGCGCCTCCAGCTGCGTCACCACGTCGGTAAAGAACTGAAGGTTGCCGGCGTAGTTGACTACGTGCGGCTCGCCGACAGCCGCCTCGCAGATGTTACCCAAGGCTGTGTTGGCTCTCTCTCGGAGCGTGGTGAGCATGGGGCCATGCTCATGCTCCAGGATCCGCCGTTGGCGTATCTCGTCCTCATTCTGGCGTGCGACGGCTTCAGCCTCCTCCACCCGATGGCGAAGAAGGAGCACTTCGGCCTGGGAGGTGGTTGACTCCCCTTGCGCCACCTCAAGGGCGGCACGAAGAGCATCGGCCCGCCGCGTCACTTCCTCCAGCTTGGCCCTCAAGGCAGCAGTCCTACCTTTAGCCTCGACCAGATCAACTCCAGCTTTCCCTCGAACTCGCGCTCGAGGTTCAGGCGCGCAGTCGCCACCCGACGCGTGACCTCCTCCAGGACACAGACTTCCTGTGCAGCGACATCATCCTCCGCCTGCGTCACCAAGCGCTCCCTCGCCTCCAGACGCTCGTACTCGCGCGTACGTTCGGCGGCTTCCAGCGTCAACGCCTCCTCACGCTTCTGGAGCCCTGCCGGGTCGCCAGAGGCCACCTTCATCGACGCAAGGGCTGCCTCGTGCAGCTCCACTTGCTCTTCCAGTAAGTTGCACCGGGCTAGGAGCTCCCGAGCTCGCTCCTCCGCCATCTCTCGCTGCCGGTCAGCTTCTCGGGCCTCCTCAGCGGCCCGAGATTGGGCCTCCCGAAAGGCCGCCAACGACGCCTTGGCCTTTTCATCGTCAAGATCACGCTGATGGCGCGCAAGGGCGACGCCGCCCTCCAGCTCGCGCCTCTCTGCAGCCAGGCGCAGGCCCTTGGCCTCAAGGCGTGCGTCTTCATCAGCAAGCTCCTCACCGAGCAGGTCCATCGCGTCAGCCACCCTTTGAAGGAATCCTTGGCGAAGAGCGCGATGCTCCCGAGCGCGCTCGCGCACGTCTTCCACACCATCACCTACCCCAAGCAAGCGCCGGAGGCCACGAATCGGCACTCCCCCTCCGGGCAGGGGGCTGGGGGCTGGCACCCTCGCGACGGTCGGGCACACCACGCCAGAAGCCCGGCCTGGAGCCAGCCCGTCCCCAAATGAAGAGCGCAGGGAGCGCCTCAGCCAATCACAGTCCACGACCAGGCGAGAAGCCCACGGAAGGCTGGCTATGCCACGAGAGGGCCCGCGAAGGAAGACCGTGGGGTGCGCAGGGCCTCGATGCACCTCGGGACGGTTCGCCCCTCCGATCGCCCTCACTACAAGGGCTGTGCTGCTCGGAGCACTTGAGGACGGAGGAGGGAGCGAAACCAAGGGGGACGGCACCTCAGCCGTCTCCGCGAGCTCGGCTGGAAGGGGCCTGCAGAACAAGAATCAGCAAGAGCAACAGAAAGATCGGGAGCTGGAAAAGGAAAAGGCTTACTCATCAGTGGCGAAGTACTTCCTACGCTTCAGCAGGCGACAAGGGTAATCGTCGCGCAGGGCCTCCCTTTTCCTCTGGAGGGCCTCAAAGTCCGTGCGGAAGCGGCCCAAGAGTTGAGCGCAGGGATCAGCCTGCGACGAGGACGGAGCGTCAAGGCGATCCGCGTCAGGGACGCCTACCTGATGTGCGCTGACAATCGCCTCACCAGGAGGAGCAGCCGGAGCCTCAGGGGCCTCAGCCACAGGCGCTGAGGGCAGCCGCTCGCCGCGCTCAGCCTCGGCGGCACGGGCCCCAGCAGCTGCTCCCTCATGAGCATCGCCCGACGCTGTCACCCTGTCCGGAGGCCCCTCGGCCTCTGGCGCCTCATGCCTCCCTGCCCCGTCACTTGAGGAAGAGTCGCCTCGGCCGACTGGAAGGGCAGTTACCATCACTGGGTTCTCGCGAGGCCGCTGGAGGCCGGCGGGGCACGACCCCCATTCATCAAAGATAGGCATCTGCTTCACAAAATCGTCCCTGTTCTGGCAGAGGTACAGCAGGGCCCCTCCCCGCTGGATGCTGCCCGGGTTGGGATCACTAGTCAGGATCAAGAGCACTGTCCTCAGCACTTCAGGCGTCAGGTCCTCTTCCTGGAGCCTCATACGATCACCACGCCCGCTGAAGGCCCACATCCGGCGGGAGTGGCGTTGGAGAGGAACAATGCGGCGCAGCAGGAACTCTTTCACCACCTTGGGCACTATCACGCCGATCGACTTCAAGAACGCGAAGCGGTGCCAGACAAAGGCGAGCCGGGGGCTCTCGAGCGTCTCCTGGCCCCAGCCCGAGTTGGGGACAGCAGGCGAAGTTGGCTTCGACAGCAGGGGGCTGGGCACCCCAACATCCACATACAGCCACCGCTCGCGGAACCCAGCCGAAGGCGAAGGGAGCCCGAAGTCGATCCCTGAGGCCGCCGTCTCAGACGCGGCGACGAAGCTCATGCACGCCGAGCACTGGGTAGGGTCGACAAGGCGCAGAGAGAAGAAGTGACGCAGCAAGGCAACCGAAGGAGGGATGCCCATCATTGCCTCGCAAACAAAGGCGAAGACCGAAAGAAGGGTGATGGATTCAGGACCCAGATGCATCATGTGGATCTGGTAGTGGGAAAGCACGGCATTAAAAAAATCAGAGAAAGGGGGAACCAGACCCGCCCACAGGGCATCAGCAAAATACTGGACCTCGGTGATTATCCTATCGGTGGGGAGGTGAGACGTGGGCCAGGCCGTCATCCTCCCGCATTCGTTGAAGATAGTAGCCAGAGTCGAGCTGACCTTGCCCAGGACCTCTCGATTGATTATGATCGACCGGCCGACGGTGGGGGCCACCAGCGGCGGCGAGCGAGGCGGAGGCGTGGGTTTCTTCCCTCTTCCCTTTTTCGTCGGTGCCATGGCGATGGGAAGGGGGAGAGAAGGTTCGAGATTGGGTTGAAAACAGGAGCTGGAGTTCGAGCGGAGGAAGGACAGAGGGCGCTCGAACAGAAGAAAGGGAGCGGCTGTGTACAACTACGAGTCCGCCTAGCATGGCGCGGAATAAGGGGGGCGTGGGGGAACAGTGCCGCCCACGTCCAATCAACCGCCACACGGCGTCCAAGGCCACAAGCTGTTAGGGCCCGCGGCGCTTCGCCCTTGTCCTTTCGCCTCCCTGCACGGTCAAGTACGGGCGCGCCTTGGGCCCGGGGGCTATTGTCGGCGTTCTGGGAACGGGGGTCCCCAGACTTGCCTGCCTACGGCCTGCGGCGTGGCTCAAAGGGGGGCCCAGCACGGCCATCTTCACCAACATAGACCCAAGACCCTCGCGAGGGGCCAAGCCTCGCGGGGCGGACGACACGGAGCTTCCTCAGGCACAGCCTCATCAGGCTAGCTCGCGAGGAGGCGGAGAGATCAAGGCGGGGTACCTCACGAGGTGCCCATGACGCAAGCCATGACGACCAAGGGCGCCAGGCGGGTGCCAGCCCGCGCAGTGTCCTCCTTTACTCTTTGGTGCAAAGTGGGCAAGCGCAGGCGAGAGCATCAAGCAAAGGCACCCGTTTTGGTGCAACGAGACCAAGACCAGTCCAACAAAAGGAAGTCATTCTGGAGCCCAAGCCAGCGTCACCACCAGAGCCTTTGGCAGGCGAGGACCAACTTTAGTCAGGATAAGTGTACCAGATGTTCCCCTTCAAAATGGCCAATTGTTGGCGCCCTTCCCGCTCAATATTTGGGGAAGAGGCCCAGGGCCTTTGCCTATAAATAGGACTAGCCACCCCCAGGGTAGAGGCATCTAGAAATCTAATCAGCTAGGATCCAGAGAGAGAGAGAGAGAGAAGGGCGACTGAACTCCTCCTTGCAGTTCACCGCCCCGGCCAAGAACAGACCCCCGCGAGGCTGTTCTTCCTTGTATTATCCATCATCATCATCCCAAGAGGCAATCCACCACACCACCACACTGGAGTAGGGTATTACACCACATCGGTGGCCCGAACCAGTATAAACCCTGTGTCTCTTGTGTTGTTCTTCTTGTAGCTTAGATCCTTGCGAGGCGGAGGGGTACAGGTAGGTAGGAGGCGTAATCTCCGCGCGCACCCCAGAGTTCGAACCTCAAGGGTCTGCCGGAACCCGAAATCCGACACTTCCCATTTAGAGAGAAGTTTTCCTGCAAAAAATCTTAAATGAGAGTTGTATAGCAATACATAATCACCTACATTAAACTCACGCTTTTGTATCCTTTTGTCATGCCATCTTTTGAATTTTTCTTTAAACAATTTGGCATTCTCGTAGGCTTGGGTTCTCCATTCATCAAGTGAGCTAATTTCAAATAACCTCTTCTCACCGGCAAGTTTGAAATCATAGTTGAGCTCTTTAATAGCCCAATATGCCTTATGTTCTAGTTCTAGAGGTAAGTGACATGCTTTTCCATAAACCATTTTATACGGAGACATACCCATAGGATTTTTATATGCAGTTCTATAGGCCCATAATGCGTCATCAAGTTTCTTGGACCAATTCTTTTTAGATCTATTAACAGTCTTCTGTAAAATTAATTTGAGCTCTCTATTACTCAATTCTACTTGACCACTAGATTGTGGGTGATAAGGAGATGCAATTCTATGATTAACATCATACTCAGCAAGCATTTTACGAAAAGCACCATGAATAAAATGTGAACCACCATCATTCATTAAATATCTAGGGACTCCGAACCTCGAAAAAATAACTTATTTAAGCATCTTAATAGAGGTGTTATGATCAGCACTACTAGTTGGAATAGCTTCTACCCACTTAGTACCGTAATCAACAGCAACTAAAAAATGTGTGTATCCATTAGAGGCAGGAAAGGGTCCCATATAATCAAATCCCCAAACATCAAATGGTTCAATAACAAGTGAATAATTCATAGGAATTTCTTGACGTCTACTAATATTATCAATTCTTTGACATTCATCACAAGATAAGACGAACTTACGGGCATCCTTGAAGAGAGTAGGCCAATAAAAACCGGATTGCAATACCTTATGTGCAGTTCTATCTCCAGCGTGGTGTCCTCCATAAGCCTCGGAGTGACACTTGCGTAGGATCTGTTCCTGTTCATGCTCAGGTACACAACGTCTAATAACACCATCTACTCCTTTATAAAGATGTGGGTCATCCCAAAAGTAATGTCTCAAATCATAGACAAACTTTTTCTTTTGCTAGTATGTGAAACTAGGTGGTATAAATTCAGCAACAATGTAATTAGCATAATCAGCATACCATGGAGCAGTATGAGAAGAATTTATGACATTTAATTGTTCATCAGGAAAGCTATCATCAATAGGTAGTGGGTCATCAAGAACATTTTCTAACCTAGACAAGTTGTCTGCAACGGGGTTCTCAGCTCCCTTTCTATCAATAATATGCAAATCAAATTCTTGTAGCAAGAGAACCCATCTGATAAGTCTAGGTTTAGCATCTTTCTTTTCCATAAGATATTTAATAGCAGCATGATCCATGTGAATAGTTACTTTAGAATCTACAATATAAGGTCTGAACTTATCACAAGCAAATACAACTGCTAAGAATTCCTTTTCAGTAGTAGCATAATTTATCTGAGCATTGTCTAGAGTTTTACTAGCATATTGAATAACATTTAATTTCTTATCAACTCTTTGCCCTAGAACAGCACCTACAGCATAATCACTAGCATCACACATAATTTCAAAGGGTAAATTCCAATCAGGTGGCTGAACAATAGGTGCAGAGATTAATGCTTTCTTAAGTATTTCAAATGCTTCTACACAATCATCATCAAAGACAAATGGTATATCTTTTTGTAATAAATTAGTCAGAGGCCAAGAAATTTTTGAGAAGTCCTTAATGAACCTCCTATAAAATCCGGCGTGACCAAGGAAACTTCTTATACCTTTGATGTCCTTGGGACATGACATCTTCTCAATAGCATCAACTTTAGCTTTATCAACTTCAATACCTCTTTCAGAAACTTTATGCCCCAAGACAATACCTTCATTGACCATAAAGTGGCACTTTTCCCAATTCAAGACAAGATTAGTTTCTTCACATCTCTGCAAAACTCGATCAAGGTTGCTTAAGCAATCATCAAAAGAGGATCCATAGACGGAGAAGTCGTCCATGAAAACCTCACATATCTTTTCACAAAAGTCAGAGAATATAGCCATCATGCATCTTTGAAAGGTAGCAGGTGCATTACATAAACCAGAAGGCATACGTCTATAAGCAAAAGTACCGAAAGGGCAAGTAAAAGTGGTCTTTGATTGATCATCGGCTGACACAACTATTTGAGAGAAACCAGAATAACCATCTAGAAAGCAAAAATGTGTATGTTTGGATAATTTTTCTAGCATTTGATCGATAAAAGGTAAGGGGTAATGATCCTTTTTAGTAGCTTTATTTAATTTGCTAAAATCAATTACCATCCTATATCATGTAATAATTCTTTGCGGAATCAATTCATCTTTATCATTAGGAACGACAGTAAAACCTCCCTTCTTAGGGACACAATGGACAAGACTTACCCACTGACTATCAGCAACGGGATAAATAATACCTGCCTCAAGAAGGTTTAGTATTTCCTTTCTTACCACTTCTTTCATCTTAGGATTCAGCCGCCGTTGGTGATCACGAACTGGTTTGGCATCTTTCTCCAAATTTATTTTGTGTTGACATAGAGTGGGAATAATGCCCTTAAGATCATCAAGAGTATATCCAATAGCAGCGCGGTGCTTCTTCAGAGTTTTTAATAATCTCTCTTCTTCATGCTCTGAAAGGTTAGCACTAATAATAACATGATATATCTTTTTCTCATCAAGATAAGCATATTTAAGAGTATCAGGTAATGGTTTGAGCTCAAACACGAGATCACCCTTGGGTGGAGGAGGATCCCCTAGAATTTCAACAGGCAAATTGTGTTTTAGGATGGGTTCCTGTTTGAAGAATACTTCATATATTTCCCTTCTTTCATTCATAAACATATCATTTTCATGGTCTAGCAAATATTGTTCTAAAGGATCACTAGGAGGTACGGCAATAGAAGCAAGACCAATAATTTCATCTTTACTAGGCAATTCCTCTTCACGGTGTTGTCTATGAAATTTAGAGAAATTAAACTCATGAGACATATCACCCAAGCCAATAGTAACGACATCCTTTTCGCAGTCTATCCTAGCATTAACTGTGTTCAAGAAGGGTCTACCAAATATAATGGGACAAAAGCTATCTTGTGGGGAACCAAGAACAAGAAAATCAGTAGGATATTTAGTTTTCCCACAAAAGACTTCAACATGTCTAACAATTCCCATTGGTGAAATAGTATCTCTATTGGCAAGTTTAATTGTGACATCAATATCTTCTATCTCAGCAGGTGCAATATCATGCATAATTTCTTTGTATAAGTCAAAAGGTATTGCACTAGCACTAGCACCCATATCACATAAGCCATGATAACAATGATCTCCTATTTTAACAGAAATAACAGGCATGCCTACCACAGGTCTATGTTTATCTTTAGCACAAGGTTTGGCAATTCTAGCAGTTTCATGCGGAACTGAATAACATGGCCATCAATATTATCAGACAAGAGATCTTTAACAATAGCAATATTAGGTTCAACTTTAACTTGCTCAGGAGGTGTATAAGTTCTAATATTGCTTTTACGAACCACAGTTGAAGCTTTAGCATGATCCTTTATCCTAACAGGAAAATGTGGTTTCTCAACATAACCAGTAGGAACAATAGGATCATTATAAGTGATAGTCTTTTCTTCAACTTTAATGGGTGCAGCTACTTTTACTTCTATGGGAGGATGATATTTAAACCACTTCTCCTTAGCGAGATCAACATGAGCAGCAAAAGATTCACAGAAAGAAGCTACTATCTCAGAGTCAAGTCCATATTTAGTGCTAAATTTACGGAAAACATCGGTATCCATAAAAGATTTAACACAATTAAACTTAGGTGTCATACCTGACTTCTTACCTTCGTTGAGGTCCCAATCTTCAGAGTTGCGTTTAATTATTTCCAATAAATCCCAGTAGAATTCAATAGTCTTCATCATAAAAGAGCCAGCACAAGTATCGAGCATGGTGCGATTGTTATCAGAAAGCCGAGCATAATTTTTTTGAATAATTATTTCTCTTGGGAGCTCATGATTGGGGCATGAATACAACATTGATTTAACCCTCCCCCAAGCTTAAGCGATGCTTTCTCCTTTGCGAGGCCAAAAATTATATATATAATTGCGATCACGATGAACAAGACGCATAGGATAAAACTTCTGATGAAATTCCAATTTCAATCGTTTGTAGTTCCATGATCCCATATCATCACATAGCCTATACCATGTCAATGCATCTCCCTTCAAAGATAAAGGGAAGACCTTCTTCTTAATAACATCACCGGGCACACCTGCAAGCTTAAATAATCCACAAACTTCATCCACATATATCAAGTGTTCATCAGGATCATTGTTCCATCTCCTGCAAAGGGATTAGCTAGCAGTTTTTCTATCATACCCGAAGGAATCTCAAAGTAGACATTTTCATTTTCAGTAGGTTCAGTAGGTTGAGGATAAAATCTTTGCTCTACTGGTTGGGGTGAAGATACCCCGAACAAGCCCCACAGAGGATTACTTTCCATAGTAACAAGTGACAGTAAATTTCAGCACACTATATAAATTTTTCCTTACCAAATTCCACCTACCAAAGGCGCTTCACTCCCCGGCAATGGCGCCAGAAAAGAGTCTTGATGACCCACAAGTATAGGGGATCTATCGTAGTCCTTTAGATAAGTAAGAGTGTCGAACCCAACGAGGAGCAGAAGAAATGATAAGCGGTTTTCAGCAAGGTATTCTCTGCAAGCACTTAAATAATAGGTAACAGATAGTTTTGTGATAAGATAATTGGTAACGAGCAACAAGTGACAAAAGTAAATAAAGTGCAGCAAGGTGGCCCAATCCTTTTTGTAGCAAAGGACAAGCCTAGACAAACTCTTATATAGAGAAAAACGCTCCCGAGGACACATGGGAATTATCGTCAAGCTAGTTTTCATCACGTTCATATGATTCACGTTCGGTACTTTGATAATTTGATATGTGGGTGGACCGGTGCTTGGGTGCTGTCCTTACTTGGACAAGCATCCCACTTATGATTAACCCCTATTGCAAGCATCTGCAACTACAAAAGAAGTATTAAGGTAAACCTAACCATAGCATGAAACAAGTGGATCCAAATCAGCCCCTTAAGAAGCAACGCATAAACTAGCGTTTAAGCTTCTGTCACTCTAGCAACCCATCATCTACTTATTACTTCCCAATGCCTTCCTCTAGGCCCAAATAATGGTGAAGTGTCATGTAGTCGACGTTCACATAACACCACTAGAGGATAGACAACATACATCCCATCAAAATATCAAACGAATACCAAATTCACATGACTACTAATAGCAAGACTTCTCCCATGTCCTCAGGAACAAACGTAACTACTCACAAAGCATATTCATGTTCATAATCGGAGGAGTATTAATATGCATATAGGATCTGAACATATGATCTTCCACCAAATAAACCAACTAGCATCAACTACAAGGAGTAATCAACACTACTAGCAACTTACAGGTACCAATCCTAGACTATGAGACAAGAATTGGATACAACAGATGAACTAGGATTTGAGAGGAGATGGTGCTAGTGAAGATGTTGATGGAGATTGCCCTCTCCCGATGAGTGGAGCGTTGGTGATGATGATGGCGATGATTTCCCCTCCCGGAGGGAAGTGTCCCCGGTAGAACAGCTCTGCCGGAGCCCTAGATTGGTTCCGCCAAGGTTCCGCCTCGTGGCGGCGGGGTCTCGTCCCGAAAGCTTGCCTATGATTTTTCTTTGGACGAAAGACTTCATATAGCAGAAGATGGGCACCGGAGGGCCAACAGGGGGCCCATGAGGCAGGGGGCGCGCCCAGGGGGTAGGGTGCGCCCCCACCCTCGTGGACAGGTGGAGGCCCCCCTGTCATGGATTCTTATTCCAGTATTTTTTATTATTTCCAAAAATAACTTTTGTGGAGTTTCATGACTTTTAGAGTTGTGCAGAATAGGTCTCTAATATTTGCTTCTTTTCCAGCCCAGAATTCCAGCTGCCGGCATTCTCCCTCCTTATGTAAACCTTGTAAAATAAGAGAGAATAGGCATAAGTATTGTGACATAATGTGTAATAACAACCCATAATGCAATAAATATCGATATAAAAGCATGATGCAAAATGGATGTATCAAGGACACTATGACTGGGCCAAGGGGGTAAGGTCCACGAGGCTTGAGGTTAGTACTAAAGGGTTTTTTGCAGAGGACAGGGCCAGACGCCTGGGTCCCGACGGGTGGTCCTAGGCTAGATGCCGAGGTCCATGGCATTTCCGAGAACGCTAGGAGCCTTGGCTTGTGGTGCTGGAATCCGAGGAGGACTCTTTCTTGCGATCCAAACTGACTTTGGGGAGGCCCTCTCCCCAAGTTGCGACCCCAGGACTCAACTTATAAATAAAGGGGCAGGGGCAGCCCCTTGAACACAAGTTTTGGAGCATCCTCTATGATGCGGAGCATCCTATGGACATCACCATGTCAAGAGTCCGTTGGGGAAGTGACACGTGCGACGTCTACTTCATGCATACCAAGGTGAATCCTTTCCTTTACACGTGTCCACTTGTACCCTTCGAGGATGGTATACTACTTGATATTCCTTCCATATGCATTCATAGGTATTGTCGAAGCTTCACACATGGCGAGGTGGAGTTCATGCGGAAGAGTACAACTACACCATCAAGGAGGGAAGCTTGGAAGTGGAGAACGAACCATCAAGAAGAAGGCGAGGTTCCACGTGCGTCGACGGGTGTTCACGAGGCCGACAGCAAGCTTCAGGATACCCCGTGCGCATAGGCCCCCGAACCCCGTGCACATGGGACCCCCATGCCCACGGTACAAGCCTGTGCGCACGGGCTACTGTGTCAGGTCGCTGGATACCCCGTGCGCACAGGCTCCACTTACCCCGTGCGCACGCCCCATGTATGTTGTTGCGGGCTTTGCCCATGTAATCCCCATTTCATCCCTCCCTACCCCTTTATGCCTTGGACCTATATAAACTCCTCTCCCTCCTCCATTTAGACTTAGCTAAGAATAGATCTAGACATTAGAGCTTAGCTCATGTACCTCCCCTTGTGGGATTCCTCTTGAGAGAGAGACACTCCATTGGAGTTCAAGGCCTCCTTTGGGGAAGATCCCTAGGGATTCAAGACCTCCCTGTGGGAAGGATCTATCTAGATCATCAAGCCCTCATCTCCTTCGTAGGATTTGGGATGAACTCTATCATGTATCTTATTTCCCTTTGATTGTTCTTGTACCTTGTGAATCTTGTGTGTTTTTTGGTCTAATGGATGTGTGATTGAACTTGTTCTTGAGTGTTCCTCTTGTGATTTCCCCTCTTGTTCTTCGCGTTCTCCGCGTTCTTCGTGGACCCCCCTCCAATTCGTGAAAGATCTCCACCCTATATCATCTTGGTATCTAGAGCCACATTGATCACGAAATTGGAGCCCCCTCCTTTGTTTTCTAGCCTAATTTTGCTTGTTCTTGCCCAATTTCGAAAATTCCCCACAAAAAGAGCCATACCAAATTTTTTGTGATTTGATGTTTCTTGTGAGTTTTTGTTGATTTCAATCCATGGATATGGTGTTTAGCAAGTAGATCCACCCCCTATTGCGTCCCCATACCCCAATTTTTCTTCCACTCCTTCAATTTTGACTTTGAAATCGTGAAATTTCTGCCTACCCCGTGTCCACGGGCTCCCAACCCCATGCCCACGAGCCCCGGCGAACTCCCAGGAGATCCCGTGCCCCACGGCCCATGTACTGTGCGGACGGGACCCTGTGTCCACAGGCCTTGCACCCCGCGCGCACGCCCCCCTTACAGGATAGCAACACCGCTTCATGTTTCCGGTCATATCTCCCACTTCCGAACTCTGATTTGGTGTTCTTTGGCTCATTGAAAAGCTAGCGACGTGCCTGAGCTGCTCATCTTGGTATTACCACCATTTTACTCCATAAATTTTTGTCCATTTTTGCATCTTTTGCGTAGGCCGTCCTCCATAACTTCGGGACCACCGCATAGAACTTCTGCAAACTAACCCATTTTGGTTCTTATGGTATTTGTGGTTGTTTGAGTCGTGATTTGAGTCTCCTAAGATGTTTCGGCTACTTAGGGACGGTTGCATCTTCATCCACCACTGGACACTTGTATCGTTCTGTCGACTACATCTACCATGATATTCCGCATCGACAATGACCATCCATCCTTTGAGACCATCTTCAACTGGAAGCAAGGCCGGTTACCCCCGGCTTCGTGAAAGGTTAAGTGCGACGAAGGTATCCATTTCGTCATAAACTTTTCCTTCCTTGCCATTACATGTTGATAGCCCCACCATCTTTGTGAATACCTTGATACCTACTGAGACTAGCTCTTCGAGTATTGTCGGGCTTCGCGAAAACTTGTGCACCTTAGTGATACGATATCATATTGTCGCATCATTGAATATATCATATAGTACAATTGCTTGCTCCCGTGCATATCTTGTGATACTTTTCTCATGTATTTGGTTGAGGCTCAATAAGCATAGTGGAAAGGAAGAGAAGAGCAAAAAAAGTCAAAAATAAAAAGCTTTTAAGCAAGAAAAGAAAGATCAAAAGCTTATAAGAAAAAGAGAGTTGAGCATGAAAAGAGATACTTGTGCATGAGGATACATAGAATAGGAAACATTTAGCTTGCATACATATAGGTTGGTGCCAAGTGGTGAATTGTGCCCAAGTGTGCAATCAAGCTAGTGCTCTCCTAGTGTTTATGCAACACGAGCTTAGTCTTCATTAGGAAATTTTGTATTGCTCATCATCCCTATAATTGCATAAGCCCCATTATCCCACCGTGTGTGTTTCTTTATTGCCCTCCTCTATATTTGTGATAACTTGCTTTGCATTTTGAGTCCTTTGGATTTATTTCAACATTTACAATATCTTGGACTTCAATTTGCATGAATTTGTGCGACTTGTCCTAATCAAGCCACTCGATAAGCTTTAATTTGTAGGTGTGAGTGAAAGTCCGGTACCAATTCCACCATTCTTTTATTTCACATTGAGTGACATGAGATACATCCTCAACTTTGGGAAAAGGTAGCTTTGTATTGTTTATCTCATTTCCTACTCACATTTGCTCAAGTCTTGTGATGGATAGGAAAAGCACATCATCTCCGGTCTACAACCATGACAACGAGTTTGATGCTATGAAGAACTTCATCGACACCAAGATGGACAAACACATGGAGGAGCTCAAGGTCCTCATCAATAACCGCAAGCGGTCTTCCTCATCTTCGAGAAGACGCTCAAGTTCCCATGCTTCCGAGCTACCATCTACGGCAAGTACACGCTGGCATCGACACCGACAAGACCAGGCCGCTCAAGATCATCATAGGCCTACCACAAGAAAGGAAGATAGACCTTCCAGACGCGAGTTGGCTCCTCTGCCATCCCCGTGCACACGGGCCTTCGACCCCCATGCCCACGGGACCCCGTGCACATGGCCTCCTGCACCCCCGTGCGCACGGGCTCTACAAAATTGCGACATCAACAATAAGGTTGCGTCTTCTTCAGCAACATTTGCATCTTCGCCAAGTGACTTCAAGGCATATTTGCCTTCGGACGTACGACATCTTCGCCTACTCCACGAGATCAAGTCCACTACTTCCACAAGCTACTTCGACTTCGCCAACACCGATGAGATTCCATTCTTTGGGACTAATGACCCCGTCGAGTACCTCAAGTGGGAGCGCAAGATGGACGACTACCTCAAGCTACACCAAGTCCCCACCGAAGATCAAGTGAAGTGCACCACAAGTACCTTCCACGACTACGTGTTGATTTCGTGGCTTCACACACCTTCGACAAGCTTCAATGCGAGTTGGTCCAAGACGAAGAAAGCAATGCGGCGAGAATTTGTGCCTTCCACCTACACGGAACATCTTCAACGCCAATTGGAGAACACCATACAAGGATCCAAGTCCCTCGATGATTACTTCAAGAACATGAAGAAGGCCTTGTGACGAGCCGGTCTGGACGACCCCATTTGGATGAAGTTCTACTTCATGATGGGATTGAACAACAACATCGCCAAGCCTATCTTCACCAACAACTATGAGTCCCTCGACGACATGTACTTTGGTGCTCTCAAGGAGGAAGAACTCATGAAAGCCAAGTCTACTCGACCCTAGCACACTTCACGACGACCACACTTCAAGACGGTGAGCATGAGGCTAGTGTTGGAAATATGCCCTAGAGGCAATAATAAAGTGGTTATTATTATATTTCCTTGTTCATGATAATCGTTTTTTATCCATGCTATAATTGTGTTGATTGGAAACTCAAATACATCTGTGCGTACATTGACAACAACATGTCCCTAGTGAGCCTCTGCCGGACTAGCTCGTTGATCAAAGATGGCTATGGTTTCCTAGTCAAAGACATGAGTTGTCATTTGATGACGGGATCACATCATTAGGAGAATGATGTGATCGACAAGACCCAAACTATGAACGTAGCATATGATCGTGTCAAGTTTATTGCTATCGTTTTCTGCATGTCAAGTATATGTTCCTATGTCCATGAGATCATGCAACTCACTGACACCGGAGTACCTTGTGTGTACCAAACATCGCAACATAACTGGGTGACTATAAAGGTGCTCTACAGGTATCTCCGAGGGTGTCTGTTGAGTTGGCATGGATCAAGACTGGGATTTTTCACTCCGTATGACGGAGAGGTATCTCAGGGCCCACTCGGTAATATAGTATCACAATGAGCTTGCAGGCAATGTGACTAATGAGTTAGCCATGAGATCTTGTATTATGGAACGAGTAAAGAGACTTGCCGGTAATGAGATTGAACTATGTATGGAGATACCAATGATCGAATCTCGGGCAAGTAACATACCGATAGAAAAAGGGAACTCCATACGGGATTAGTTGAATCCTTGACATCAAGGTTCGACCGATAAGATATTCGTAGAATATGTGGGAACCAATATGGGCATCCAGGTCCCGCTATTGGTTATTGACCATAGAGGTGTCTCGGTCATGTCTGCATAGTTCTCAAACCAACAGGGTCTACACACTTAACGTTTGGTGACGATATAAGTATAGTTGAGTCATTATGGTGGTTACCGAAGGTTGTTTGGAGTCCTGAATGAGATCCCGGATGTGACAAGGAACTCCGGAATGGTCCAGAGGTGAAGCTCGATATATTTGACGAAGGGTATTGGAGTCCGATATTGTTCTGGGGGTACCGGGTGATGACCAGCGTCACCGAAAGGGGTTTCGGGGCGCCCTGACAAGTGTTGGGGGCCCATGGGCCAAGGGGAGGGGGCAAACCAGCCCACTAAGGGGCTGAGCTCCCCCTCACGTAACCAGGAGGGTTGGGGGTGTTCCTCTAGGGCTTCCCACCTCCCGGCTTGGGGGGCAAGTCACCTAGGGGAGATCCCATCTGCCCTGGCCGCTGCTCCCCTAGGGGAAACCCTTGGGGCGCCAACCCCTCCTCCCTTACCTTATATATAGAGAGCTAGAGAGAGGGCAGCCGCACCTGAAGAGCACATCTCCACGCAACGGCGCTGCCTCTCCTCTCCCTCACATCCCTCTTCCTCTCCGTAGTGCTTAGCGAAGCTCTGCTAAGATTCCGCCACCACCACCGCCACCAGGCTGTCGTGCTGCCTGAGGACTCGAGATACTATGTCACCATCGCTCGCTGGATCGAGGAGGTGAAGGCGTCATCATGCCGTACGTGTGTTGAATGCGGATGTGCCGTCCGTTCGGCACTTGGATCGGGGGTTCGCGGGACGGATCGTGATTGGATCGCAAAGATGTTCGGCTACATCAACCGTGTTTCTTAACGCTTCCGCTTAGCGATCTACAAGGGTATGTAGGATGATCATCTCCTAGATTGATCTTGGTGAGCGTAGGAAAATTTTGGTTTCCCATGCAATGTTCCCCAACAGTGGCATCATGAGCTAGGTCTATGCGTAGATGACATCACGAGTAGAACACAAAGGAGTTTGTGGGCGTTGATATTCAGATTGCTTCCTTCCTTGGTCTTTTCTTGATTTGGTGGTATTGTGGGATGAACCGGCTTGGACCAACTTTACATGTCCACATACATGAGACCGGTTCCATTGACAAACATGTGACTTTGTTGCATAAAGATGGCTGGCGGGTGTCTGTCTCTCCCATCTTAGTTGAATCAGATTCGAAAAAGGTGGTCCTTGTAGAAGGTTAAATAAGAACTTGCATATCACCGTTGTGGCTTTGCGTAGGTAAGAATCGTTCTTGCTAGATACCCATAGCAGCCACGTAAAACATGCACCAACAATTAGAGGACGTCTAACTTGTTTTGCAGGGTATGTTGTGATATGATATTGCCAAAGACATGATGAGATATATTTGATGTATGAGATGATCATGTTTGTAATAGTTTATATCGACTTGCATGACGATGCATACGGCAACCGGCAGGAGCCATAGGGTTGTCTTTAATTATTGTATGACCTGCGTGCCAATCATTAAGCGCTATGTAATGCTTTACTTTATCGCTAAGTGGTAGCAATAGTAGTAGAAGCATGGTTGGCGTGGCAACCCCGATGGCGGCACGATGATGGAGATCATGGTGTCATGCTGGTGACGATGGAGATCATGCCGGTGCTTTGGAGATGGAGATCAAAAGCACAAGTTGATGGCCATATCATGTCACTTATGATTTGCATGTGATGCTAATCCTTTTATGCATCTTATTTTGCTTAGGACGATGGTAGCATTATAAGGTGATCCATCACTAAGATTTCAAGATAAAATTGTGTTCTCCCCAAGTGTGCACCATTGCGAAAGTTCGTCGTTTCGAAGCACCACGTGATGATCAGGTGTGATAGACTCTCCGTTCGCATACAATGGGTGCAAGCCAGTTTTGCACATGTGGAACACTTGGGTTAAACTTGACGAGCCTAGCATGTACAGACATGGCCTCGAAACACAAGAGACCGAAAGGTCGAACACGAGTCATATAGTAGATATGATCAACATGGAGATGTTCACCATTGAAACCACCACATCTCACGTGATGATCGGACTTGGGTTGGTGAATTTGGATCGTGTTACACTCGGACAACCGGAGGGATGCTGATTGAGTGGGAGTTCTTAGGCAATATGATTAATTGAACTCATTTATCATGAACAGTAGTCTAAGTTATCTTTGCAAACTTATGTTGTAGATTAATGGCTCGTGTAGTAGCTCCCCTAAATTTCAATGCATTCCTAGAGAAAGCTAAGCTGAAAGATGATGGAAGTAACTTTGTCGACTCGGCCCGTAATATGAGGATTATCCTCATGGCTTCCCATAAGTCTTATGTCCTTGATGCACCGCTTGGTGCGCCACCCCCTCTAGCGACCGTGGACGTTGTGAATGCCTGGCAGTCATGTGTTGATGACTACTCAATATTTTAGTGCGCCATGCTGTATGGCTTAGAGCCGGGACTTCAGAGGTGTTTTGAACGTCATGGAGCATATGAGATGTTCCAGGAGTTGAAGTTTATCTTTGAGAAGAATGCCTGGATCGAGAGGTATGAGACCTCCGATAAGTTCTATGCGTGCAAGATGGAAGAGAACGAGTCTGTCAGTGAGCACATACTCAGAATGTCTGGGTACTACAACCGTCTAGCTGAGTTGGGAATTGAGCTCCCACTAGAGGTTGTCACTGACAGAGTTCTTCAATCACTACCACCTAGCTACAAGAGCGTTGTGTTGAACTATAACATGCAAGGGATGGACAAGTCAGTCTCCGAGATATTCATGATGCTGAAAGTCGCTGAGTCAGACATCCAGATGGAGCATCAAGTGTTGATGGTGATAAAACCACTAGTTTCAAGAAGAGAAAGGGAAAGAAGGGAAACTTCAAGAAGGGTAGCAAAGCAGTTGCTCCTCCCGTGAAGAAGCCCAAGGTTGGACTCAAGCCGGAAACTAAGTGCTTCTATTGCAAGGGAACTGGCCACTGGAAGCGGAACTGCCCCAAGTATCTGGCCGACAAGAAGGGGGGCAACGTCAACAAAGGTATATATGATATTCATGTTATTGATGTGTACCTTACCAACTCCCGTTGTAGTGCCTGGGTATTTGATACCGGTTCGGTTGCTCACATTTGCAACTCAAAGCAGGAACTATGAAATAGAAGGAGGCTGGCAAAGGACGAAGTGACGATGCACGTGGGAAATAGTTCCAAGGTTGATGTGATCGCCGTCGGCACACTCGCTCTTCGATTACCATCGGGGTTAGTGATGAACTTGAATAATTGTTATTTAGTGCCTGCGTTGAGCATGAACACTATATCTGGATCTTGTTTAATGCGATACAGTTACTCATTTAAATCAGAGAATAATGGTTGTTCTATTTATATGGGTAATATCTTTTATGGTCATGCACCCATTGTGAGGGGTTTATACTTATTACATCTCGATAGTGATGATACACATGTTCATAACATTGATGCCAAAAGATGTAGAGTTGATAATGATAGTACCACTTTCTTGTGGCACTGCCGCTTAGGTCATATTGGTGTAAAGCGCATGAAGAAAATCCATGCTGATGGACTTTCGGAGTCACTTGATTTTGAATCACTTGACACATGCGAACCATGCCTCATGGGCAAGATGACTAAGACCCCATTTTCTGGAACAATGAACAAACAAATAACTTGTTGGAAATCATACATACTGATGTGTGCGGTCCGATGAGCGTTGACGCGCGCGGCGGATATCATTACTTTCTCACGTTCATCGATGACTTGAGTAGATACGGGTATATTTACTTGATGAAGCATAAGTCTGAAACGTTTGAAAAGTTCAAGTGATTTCAGAGTGAAGTTGAGAATCATCGTAACAAGAAGATTAAATTCATACGATCTGATTGAGGGGGAGAATATCTGAGTTATGAGTTTGGCAATCACTTAAGACAATGCGGAATTGTTTCAGAATTGACGCCGCCTGGAACACCACATCGTAATGGTGTGTCCAAACATCGTAACCGTACCTTATTGAATATGGTGCATTCTATGACGTCTCTTGCCGATCTGCTACTATCGTTTTGGGGTTATGCGTTAGAGACAACTGCATTCACTTTAAATAGGGCACCATCTAAGTCCGTGGAGATGACACCGTATGAACTGTGGTTTGGCAAGAAACCTAAGTTGTCGTTTCCTAAGGTTTGGGGCTGCGATGCTTATGTCAAAAGGCTTCAGCCGGAAAAGCTCGAACCCAAAGAGGACAAATGCGTCTTCATAGGATACCCAAAAGAGACGGTTGGGTATACCTTCTATCTTAGATCCGAAGGCAAAGTGTTTGTCGCTAAGAACGGGTTCTTTCTCGAGAAAGAGTTTCTCTCAAAAGAATTGAGTGGGAGGAAGATAGAACTTGATGAGGTTGTTGAACGTTTACTTTAACCAGAGAGTAGCACAACACAAAAAGATCTTTCTGTGGCACCTACGTCAGTTGAAGAGGAAGCTAATGATCATGATCATGAAGCTTCAGATCAAGTTACTATCGAACCTCGTAGGTCGACGAGGGTACGTACAACTCCTGAGTGGTACGGTAACCCTGTCTTAGAGGTCATGTTGTTGGACAACAACGATGAACCTACGAGCTATGGAGAAGCGATGGTGGGCCCGGATTCTGACAAATGGTTAAAGGCCATAAAATCCGAGATGTGATCCATGTATGAAAACAAAGTGTGGACTTTGTAAGTATTACCTGAAGGGCGAAAGGCCATTCAGAATAAATGGATCTTTAAGAAGAAGACAAACATGGACGGTAATATCACCGTCTATAAAGCTCGACTTGTGGCAAAGGGGTTTTCACAAGTTCAAGGAGTTGACTACGATGAGACTTTCTCGCCCGTAGCGATGCTTAAGTCCGTCAGAATCATGTTGCCAATAGCTGCATTTTTCAATTATGAAATCTGGTAGATGGATGTCAAAACGGCGTTCCTTAAGGAAGAGTTGTATAGGATGCAACCGAAAGGTTTTGTTGATCCAGAGAATGCTGACAAAGTGTGCAAGCTCCAGTGATCCATTTATGGGTTGGTGCAAGCATCTCGGAGTTGGAATATTCGCTTTGATTAGGTGATCAAAGCATTTGGGTTTATACAAGTTTATGGAGAAGCTTGTATTTACAAGAAAGTGAGTGTGAGCTCTATAGCGTTTCTGGTGTTATATGTGGATGACATATTGCTGATTGGAAACAATATAGAACTTCTGGAAAAGGTGAAGGAATATTTGGACAAGAGTTTTTCAATGAAGGACCTAGGAGAAGCTACTTTCATATTAGGCATCAAGATTTATAGAGATAGATCGAGACGCTTAATAGGACTTTCACAAAGCACATACCTTGATAAGATTTTGAAGAAGTTCACAATGGATCAATCCAAGAAGGGGTTCTTGCCTGTTTTGCAAGGTGTGAAGTTGAGCCAGACTCAATGCCCAGCGACTACAGAGGATAGAGAAAAGATGTGTGTCATCCCATATGCTTCTGCCATAGGCTCTATCATGTATGCGATGCTGTGCACAAGACCGGATGTCAGCCTTGCCATAAGTATGGCCGGAAGGTTTCAAAGTAATCCAGGAGTGGATCACTGGACATTGGTGAAGAACATCCTTAAGTACCTGAAAAGGACTAAGGAAATGTTTCTCGTTTATGGAGGTGATCAAGAGCTCGTCGTAAAGGGTTACGTCGATGCAAGATTTGACACTGATCCGGATGACTCTAAGTCTCAAACCAAATACGTATACGTTCTAAACGGTGGAGCGGTAAGCTCGTGCAGTTCCAAGAAGAGCGTGGTTGCTGATTCTACATGTGAAGCAGAGTACATAGCTTCCTCGGAGGCAGTGAAAGAAGGTTGTCTGGATGAAGCAGTTCATGACAGATCTTGGAGTTACGCACATTGCACTGGACCCAATGACTCTGTACTGTGACAACACTAGTGCCATTGCTCTAGCAAAGGAATCAATGTTTCACAAGAAGACAAGACACATAAAGCGATGCTTCAATTCCATCCGCGATTATGTCAAGGAGGAAGACATAAAAATTTGCAAGATACATACGGATCTGAATATTGCAGATCCGTTGACTAAACCTCTTCCACGGGTAAAGCATGATCAACACCAGAACTCTATGGGTGTTAGATTCATTACCATGTAATGCTAGATTATTGACTCTAGTGCAAGTGGGAGACTACTGGAAATATGCCCTAGAGGCAATAATAAAGTGGTTATTATTACATTTCCTTGTTCATGATAATCGTTTATTATCCATGCTATAATTGTATTGATTGGAAACTCAAATACATGTGTGGGTACATAGACAACAACATGTCCCTAGTGAGCCTCTACCGGACTAGCTCGTTGATCAAAGATGGTTATGGTTTCCTAGTCATAGACATGAGTTGTCATTTGATGACGAGATCACATCATTAGGAGAATGATGTGATGGACAAGACCCAAACTATGAACGTAGCATATTATCGTGTGAAGTTTATTGTTATAGTTTTATGCATGTCAAGTATATGTTCCTATGACCATGAGATCATGCAACTCACTGACACTGGAGGAGTACCTTGTGTGTATGAAACGTCGCAATGTAACTGGGTGACTGTAAAGGTGCTCTACATGTACCTCCGAGGGTGTCTGTTGAGTTGGCATGGATCAAGATGTAACGCCCCAGATGTAACTTGCCATATTTGTAATCCAACTCTTGCCATTTCCGGCTATGTGTTATGATATTCCCTCCGTGGTTGGGTTCTCTCCGTTTTGCATTTTGGTCATGTCATGCATTTCATATCATGTCATCATGTGCATCGCATTCGCATACGTGTTCGTCTCTTTAATCCGAGCATCTTTCCCGTTGTCCGTTTTGCAATCCGGCGCTCCTATGTCTCCCGGCGTCCCCTTTTACATTTCTTCGTGAGCGGGTATTAAACATTCTCGTAATGGACCGAGGTTTGACATGCGGCCTCGGTATAGCACCGGTAGACCGCCTGTCAAGTTTCGGGTCAATCGGAGTTCGTTTGGTACTCCAACGGTTAACCGGGTAACCGTGAAGGCCTCGTGTGTGTTGCAGCCCAACACCCCTTCAAAACAGCCCAATAACCCATCTAAGACACTCCCATGTCCTCCGCCGTTCGATCACGATCGCGTGGCCGAAAACCGCACTCCATTTGGAGCTCCCTAGCTCCTTCTAGCTATAAAAAGGCCCCCCCCCTTCTCAAATCACGGGCAAAACACCCCTAACCCTAGATCCCGCAGCTCCCCGCGCCGCCGGACGTGTCCGGGCGTGCCGGACAACGTCCGTCCGCCGCGCCGGACCAACCCGGGGCCGCCACGTGGCACCCCGGCGCCACCTCGCCGCCAGCCCGCCCGGGCCCGTTGCCGGCCCGCGCGGCCGCCCCAGCGCGCCCGCCCGCGCTCCTCCGCCCCCGCGCCGGCGAGCTCCGCCCGCCGCCCTCCGCGTCGTTGCCGGCGACCGCCGCCCTCCGCGCCACCCGCGGCCCCGCCGCCTCCTCGCCGCCGCCTCCCGCCGCCGCGACCGCGCCGCGCCGCCCCGCGGCCTCGCCGTCCTCCGAGCCGCGCCGCCCTCGCCCGTCCCCGCCGCCTCGTCGCCGCCCGGCTCCGGCGCCGACGAATCTCGGCCCGCGCGCCCTCGCCCGATCCAGATCCGGACGAGGTTGACTTTTCCCTCGTCCTGAAATTTCTCTAAGTCCCAGGAATCTTTGCATCAACATCACATCTTCATCATGCCGTAACTTTGCATCCGTAGCTCCGTTTCGTGCGTATAACATGTTAAATTGTTCGCCTCGAAGAGTACATCATTTTGTTCCATTGCATCTTTGTCATTTGAGGTCATCTTGATGCCCGAAATGCTGTTATAAGAGGGCTAGTGGATGTTAGTTGCTGGATCTTATCTGAACATGCACTTTTGTCATTTTTGCCATGATTGAGGTGTACCTCCTATGAAGTTGTGTCCAACATGAGTTTTGTAATATGCGATGTTACCTTTCCATAGAATTTTGCCATGTATTTTTGTGATCTATGTGGTGACTAGCACAAGCATGCAAACTAGGTCACTTGATGTTGCTGATTTCAGAGACAGTAATTTCACCAAGTCCCTGACTGCTGTTATTTTTATGCCATGTGTTCATGTTGTTTATGAGAGATCCATGCATATTTTGAGCATGATCAGTAATGGAGTTTTGAACTTGAGTATTTGTTCTATCCATACATGACTTTGTTTGCAATTATGGAGTGCCATAGCTTGAGTCAATCGAGCTCTACTTTTGCTTAAAAATGTTGCTGGCAGATTGTTTACGTGTTATTCGATTTTGCCAAGCTTGGTGTAGTTGATCCTTGCATGATATGATGTTGTTCTTGCTATTTCTAGTTCCTATGCCATGTCTTATTGATGTATGTATGCTTAGTTTATCATGTAATGCTCTGTAGTGAGTGCATCGAGCTCACGAACATGCCTAGTCGTTATCTGTTTTTGACATGTCCAGTTTTCTGCCAAGTCTGTAACCTGTAACGAAACTTGCTTATTTGACATGGGTGTAATCATATTTTATGATCCTTTTTGGCTTATGGTCATTAAGGGACTTTTGTCAAGTGCTATGTGTAGATTCATGCCATGCCTTATTTTGCTATGTTATGATCCTTTAGCATGTTGTCTCATTGCTCTGAACATGCCATCCTGATGTTAGTTTTCTGCTTTGTTGATATTTTCACTAAGTCTGTGAACCTGTTATCTTTTGCACTTTTGCCATGCTTGTTTGGACCTGTTATGATGTGAATTAGCCGTAGCTCAGTGTTCATCTTTTGTCGTGCATCTTGTGTAGATTGCTGTCATATGCTTTGTTGCCATGTTTGGGTGCATTAGCTTAATTAATTGTTGCTTGCTAAGTAGCATCATGCTGTTAATGGCAGATTCGTGTCATTCTTGTATTGCTTGCCATTTGCAAACCGTGCATCCGATTCCGGTGAACTTTATATCGATTTCAACCGAAATCACCTCACCTATCCAGTGGCATGATTGGTTTGCCAAGATTATGCCCTGTTCATCCTTGTCCTCCCGGAGCATGCATACGCATTGCATATCACCTCTCGCATGTCATTGCCATGTTTTGCATCATATTGCTTGCGCATTGCATCGTGGTTGATATTGGTTCCTTGCTTGTTCTCTTGTCTTGGGTAGAGCCGGGAGACGAGTATGTGAACGAGGAACCTGTTGCGAACGCTTTCGAGGACCAAGCTTTCAACAACTCTGAGAACCTTGCAGGCAAGATGACCATACCCTCGAAATCACTTCTATCTTTGCTTGCTAGATTGCTCGCTCTTTTGCTATGCCTATGCTGCGATACCTACCACTTGCTATGTCATGCCTCCTATATTGCCATGTCAGCCCCTAACCATCCATGTCCTAGCAAACCGTTGTTTGGCTATGTTACTGCTTTGCTCAGCCCCTCTTATAGCGTTGCTAGTTGCAGGTGAAGATGAAGTTTGTTCCTTGTTGGAACATGGTTTTGTTGTTCCTTGTTGGAACATGTTTACTTGTTGGGATATCACATTACCTCTTATTTAATTAATGCATCTATACACTTGGTAAAGGGTGGAAGGCTCGGCCTTATGCCTGGTGTTTTGTTCCACTCTTGCCACCCTAGTTTCCGTCATACCGGTGTTATGTTCCCGGAGTTTGCGTTCCTTACACGGTTGGGTGATTTATGGGACCCCCTTGACAGTTCGCTTTGAATGAGACTTTTCCAGCAAGGCCCAACATTGGTTTTACCATTTGCCACCTAAGCCTTTTTCCCTTGGGTTCTGCAGACTCAAGGGTCATCTTTATTTTAAACCCCCGGGCCAGTTCTCCTTCGATTGCTGGTCCAAACCGAGCGATGTCCGGCGCCCCTTGGGCAACCAGGGTCTATGCCAACCCGACGTCTGGCTCATCCGGTGTGCCCTGAGAACGAGATATGTGCAGCTCCTATCGGGATTTGTCGGCACATCTGGGAGGCTTTGCTGGACTTGTTTTGTTGCTGTCGCAATGTCTTGTAGTCCGGGATTCCGAGATTGATCGGGTCTTCCCGGTAGAAGGAATATCCTTCGTTGACCGTGAGAGCTTATCATGGGCTAAGTTGGGACACCCCTGCAGGGTATTATCTTTCGAAAGCTGTGCCCGCGGTTATGAGGCAGATGGGAATTTGTTGATGTCCGGCTGTAGAAAACCCGAAGTTGACCTTATCTAAAACACATCAACCGCGTGTGTAACCGTGATGGTCTCTTCTCGGCGGGGTCCGGGAAGTGAACACGGTGTTGGAGTAATGTCTGACGTAGGTCGTTTCAGGATCACTTCTTGATCACTTCTAGTTTCTCGACCGTGCTTTGCCTTCTCTTCTCGCTCTCTTTTGCGCTGTAGCCACCATATGCTAGTCGCTTGCTGCAGCTCCACCTCACAAACCCCTTTCCCACCTTTAAGCTTAAATAGTCTTGATCTCGCGGGTGTGAGATTGCTGAGTCCCCGTGACTCACAGATATTATCACCATAGTTGCAGGTACCAACGATGTCAGTGCAGATGACGCGACCGAGCTCACTTGGGAGTTCGACGAGGAACGTGGCCGTTACTATGTTTCTTTTCCAGATGATCAGTAGTGGAGCCCAGTTGGGTGATCCGGGGATCTGTTTAGCATTTGGGGTAGTCTTCTTTCATTTTGGTACCGTAGTCGGACCTTGAGTGTAATCTGTATGATGGATGTTATTTATGTACTTGTGTGAAGTGGCGATTGTAAGCCAACTATGTATCTTTCCCCTTTATTTATTACATGGATTGTGTGAAGATTACCTCACTTGCGACATTGCTTTCAATGCGGTTATGCCTCTAAGTCGTGCCTCGACACGTGGGAGATATAGCCGCATCGAGGGCGTTACAAGTTGGTAATTAGAGCCTTTCCCCGACCTTAGGAGCCCCCACTGTTTGATCGTCTTTAGTGGCCGAGTTGTGTCTAGAAAAATGTTTTGAGTCTTTTAGGAATTATATATCGGAGAGTTTAGGAATTCTTTTTACTCCCCAGTCCCTTCGACCTTCTGGTGAGGCATCCTGACGTAGAGTTTTGACTCTTCTCTTCTCAAATTTCACTAAAATTTTTTTTAGGATCACGCGGGTATATTACAATCGTTCCGATGGTTTTATGATGACAACATTGTCTTGGTTGCCTCCTGACATTTAGGGGTTGTGGCAGTGTCCCGGGGAGTTGAGCTCTGAGGTGTTGTCGTCATAATCTTATCGTTGCGGTTTTGGAATACCTGAGTTTAGTACGCCGACATCGAAAATCTCTTTTGTACAGTTGTTGGTGAGATAACCCTGATAGCCCAGTACTGAGGCGAGTGCAGGAGTATTGCCATGACTTGTATAACGGATGTGTTTTCGAAGGTTGAGGTAGACGATTTCCGAAGGTTTCTTGGTTATGTGTTGAAGGATGGATACAACTGGCTGTAGGATTTGCTAGTTTGGGTGAGATATTATGCTTCCCCTGTATCCCCAATACCTGATTGCATAACCAGAAAGTTTCGGGAGTTTATAAGTGGGAATTCTCGTAGCTCTAGTTTTTCTTCCACAGATATTTGGTTTGTGATTGGGTAATCCTTACCAAGTATTTGTTCACTTCCGTACCTTCTTGATTTTATTCCTTACCATGTTCTAAGTGGCTTCTCAGCTTTGGAAGTGTGATGTTTTACATTGGAATTCATTCGTTCATTCTCGTTCGAATGTTAATTGTGAAGACTATATGTTGCAATTTCGTTCCTTTGATTCAGCCTCAATATATCTCTGTCAAGATGCTAATGGATGTCACCCTCTTCAGGATGGCTCCACCAACGCGTCAGAATCCGGAATGCAATGAAGGGAATCAGGCTAACCCTCCGCCATCGCCTCCGCCTCCGGAAGCTTGGCAGGCCCTGATGACTGCCACAAATGCCAATGCTCAGATTCTGATTCAGCTCTTGCAAGATCGCAACCAACGGCAAGCTAATCAAGAGAATCAAGGCCAAGGCAACAATCATCCCCACTTCGCTTCACTGAACCAGTTCCTTGCTAATCAGCCAAAGACCTTCAGCTACTGTGTCGAGGCCACTGACGCTGATGATTGGCTCGTGGACATCAGCAAGCATTTCGAGTGCAGCAATGTCAGACCTGAGGACTTTGTCAAGTTTGCCTCTTTTCAACTCAAAGATCAAGCTGCTGAGTGGTTCCAGCAATACAAAGATTCCAGAGGAGGTCGTGTGATTACCTGGGATGATTTCCGTCGTGACTTCAAAGCTCACCACATTCCAAAAAGTGTTGTTGAGCTTAAGCGTGAGGAATTCCGCAATCTCAAGCAAGGCAACATGTCTGTCTATCAATACAACACTCAGTTCCAGAAGCTCTCTCGTTTTGCAAGGCAAGACATCCCTGATGAGAAGAGTATGATCTACCAATTCAGGTGTGGTCTCAGAGAAGATCTGCAACTTGCTCTCGTGCTTTTCGAGCCATTAAAGTATGATGAATTCTACAACATGGCACTGAAACAAGAAGCTGCTCAGCTCAAGTGTGAGGCATCTAAGAAGAGAGTCAGAGACGCAGTTCAGTCTTCTTCTTCCTCACTTGTGGCAGCTAAGCAACAGAAGTTCTGGTTGCCTCCTCCTCCTCCGTTCCGTCAGCCTTATCAACAGAAGAACTCAAGTGGTCGTGGATCTTCCCACCCACCCAACCCTGGTTTTCAGAACAAGTCTCAGAATCAAGCTCCAAGGCCAAGTGCTCCTTACCATTGTCCTCTCTCAGAGGTGACTTGTAACAAATGCCAGCAGAAGGGTCACTATGCGAACAAGTGCTTCAATCAAAGGCGCCTTCCGCCTCCTCCTCCCGTGAAATCTTCTAGCAATGCAGTGGTCAAGCATAATCCTAAGTCTTCAAAGGTGAACATGATGAATGCAGCTCAAGCAGAGGATTCTTCTGAAGTGATCATGGGTAATCTTCCTTTTAATGATATTCCTGCAAAAGTTTTATTTGATACTGGCGCATCGCATTGCTTCATTTCAAGACCTTTTGCAACGAAACATGAGTTGTCTTTCCAAGATTTGGTTAGACCATTGTCAGTTGTATCTCCGGGTAGATTCATGAACGCAAGCTCCTTTGTTCCGGATGTCTCCATCAAGATGGGCGACTATAAATTTCTATCTTCTCCAATGGTGCTTGGTGACTCTGATATTGATCTAATTCTCGGGATGGACTGGCTTTCTAAGCACAAGGCTCAGCTCGAGTGTGCTGCCAGGGAAATCAAATTGACTCACTCTTCTAACGATGTGGTCATCTATGCTTCTCGTGATGATACCATTCGGTTGTTTTCTCTGAATGAGATTGGTGAAATGGAGGCTATCTCTCAGATTCCAGTCGTTTGTGAGTACCAAGATGTCTTTCCAGAAGAGCTTCCGGGTATGCCTCCCCGCAGGCTAGTTGAATTCGTTATTGATCTTGAGCCTGGCACGGAACCCGTTTGCAAGCGTCCTTACAAGCTTGGACCAGATGAGCTCAAGGAATTGAAGATTCAACTCGATAAACAAGAGCGTCTGGGTCTGATCAGACCGAGTTCTTCTCCTTGGGGTTGTGGTGTTCTTTTTGTCAAGAAGAAGGATGGCACGGACCGACTTTGCGTCGATTACCGTCCATTGAACAAGAAGACTATCAAGAACAAGTACCCACTTCCCAACATCAATGAGCTATTTGAGCAACTCAAAGGTGCTAAGGTGTTCTCCAAGCTTGACCTTCGTATGGGTTATCATCAGATTCGCATTCGTGAAGAAGATATTCCCAAGACAACATTCAGAACAAGCTTTGGTTCTTATGAATATACTGTCATGTCTTTCGGCCTCGTCAATGCTCCTCCATATTTCACTCGCTTGATGAATTTCATCTTCAACCCCTACATCAACGAATTTGTCTTGGTCTATCTCGATGATATTTTGGTCTTCTCCAAGAATAAGAAGGATCATGCCAAACATTTGCGATTGGTACTCGACAAGCTCAGAGAGTATCAATTATACGCGAAGTTCTCCAAATGTGAATTCTGGCTTGATGAAGTTCTTTATCTTGGTCATATCATCTCTGCCAAGGTCATTGCTATTAATCCAGAGAGGGTGTCTGCAGTTTTGAATTGGAATCCTCCTCAGAATGTCAAGCAGCTTCGCAGTTTTCTTGAACTTGCAAGCTATTGCCGAAGATTCATTGAGAATTTCTCCAAGATTGCAAAGCCTCTTTCCAACCTCCTCCAGAAGCATGTGAAATATGTCTGGTCTCCTGAGTGTGACGTTGCTTTCAACACTCTCAAAGAGAAACTCGTCACTGCTCCAGTTCTTACTCCTCCTGACGAATCAAAGCCTTATGAAGTATTCTGTGATGCTTCTCTCTAGGGCCTCGGTGCTGTCTTAATGCAAGAGAAGAAGGTTGTTGCCTATACCTCTCGTCAGTTGAAGCCCAATGAAAGGAACTACCCCACTCACGATCTTGAGTTGGCGGCAGTTGTCCACGCACTGATAACATGGAGGCATCTCCTGTTGGGAAGGAAAGTGGACATATTCACAGATCACAAGAGTCTCAAGTATATCTTCACTCAGCCTCATCTCAACCTCAGGCAAACTCGATGGGTCGAAATGATTCAAGAGTATAATCCGAGTATTGAATATACTCCAGGCAAGGCTAATGTGATTGCAGACGCTTTGAGCAGAAAGGCTTACTGCAACAGCTTAATCCTCAAGCCATTTCAACCGGATCTCTGTGAAGCTTTCCGCAAGTTGAATCTCCAAGTTGTTCCTCAAGGTGTTCTTGCCAACCTCTTTGTCTCTCCTACTTTGGAAGATCAGATTCGTGAGGCACAATTGTTGGATACCATGGTGAAGAAGGTGAAACGTGGTATTGAAAAGAGCATCCCCAAATACAAGTGCTATCGAGTTGATGACAGAGATACTCTTTTCTTCGAGGACCGGATCGTGGTTCCAAAGGGAGATCTTCGTAAAGTCATTATGAACGAAGCGCACAATTCTCTTCTGTCAATTCATCCTGGAAGTTCGAAGATGTACCATGACCTCAAGCAGTCGTATTGGTGGACTCGAATGAAGCGTGAGATCGCTCAATTCGTGAATGAGTGTGATGTCTGCAGAAGGGTGAAAGCAGAACACCAACGACCAGCTGGATTTCTCCAACCTCTTGCTATTCCAGAATGGAAGTTCGATCATATCGAAATGGACTTCGTGACTGGTTTTCCTAAGTCCAAGCGTGGAAATGATGCTATTTTCGTCGTCATCGACAAGCTCACCAAAGTGGCTCATTTTCTTCCTATCAAAGAGTCTATCACAGCAGCGCAGCTGGCAGAGCTCTACACCTCCAGAATTGTCTCTTTGCACGGCATTCCGCAATTGATTTTTTCAGACCGTGGCAGCATCTTTACCTCCAAGTTTTGGGATTCTTTTCAGACGGCCATGGGCACCAACATTCGCTTCAGCACAACTTTCCATCCTCAGACTAGTGGACAAGTCGAGCGTGTCAACCAAATTCTTGAAGATATGCTCAGAGCCTGTGTTATCTCTTTCGGCATGAAGTGGGAGGATTGTCTTCCTTATGCTGAATTCTCTTACAACAACAGTTTTCAAGCCAGCTCGGGCAAAGCCCCATTCGAGATTCTCTATGGCAGAAAGTGCCGTACTCCTCTCAACTGGTCTGAAACCGGTGAACGCCAATTGCTCGGCAATGATTTGATCTCAGAGGCTGAGGCTATGTGCAAGGTCATTCGTGAGAACCTCAAAGCAGCGCAGCCGCGCCAGAAGAGCTATTACGATAGCAAACACCGAGATGTGGCATTCGAGATCGGAGACCATGTTTACCTCCGCGTCTCTCCAATGAAAGGAACTCGTCGCTTCGGTATCAAGGGGAAACTTGCTCCGCAATACGTGGGTCCTTTCAAGATCATCGGCAAACGAGGCGATCTCGCCTATCAACTTGAGCTCCCCTCCAACTTTGCAAATGTGCACGATGTCTTCCACGTGTCACAGCTTCGCAAGTGCTTCAAGACGCCTGAGCGCACCATCAACTTCGAAGAGATTGATCTTCAAGAAGATTTGTCCTATCATGAGCATCCAGTTGCCATTCTTGAGACAACTGAACGCAAGACTCGCAACAAGTCAATCAAATTCCTCAAAGTGAAATGGTCACATCATTCAGACCGAGAAGCCACCTGGGAGCGTGAAGACCACCTACGTTCTGAGTATCCGGAGTTCTTTCAGTCCTAGATCTCGGGACGAGATCCTCTCGTAGTGGTGGTGTGTTGTAACGCCCCAGATGTAACTTGCCATATTTGTAATCCAACTCTTGCCATTTCCGGCTATGTGTTATGATATTCCCTCCGTGGTTGGGTTCTCTCCGTTTTGCATTTTGGTCATGTCATGCATTTCATATCATGTCATCATGTGCATCGCATTCGCATACGTGTTCGTCTCTTTAATCCGAGCATCTTTCCCGTTGTCCGTTTTGCAATCCGGCGCTCCTATGTCTCCCGGCGTCCCCTTTTACATTTCTTCGTGAGCGGGTATTAAACATTCTCGTAATGGACCGAGGTTTGACATGCGGCCTCGGTATAGCACCGGTAGACCGCCTGTCAAGTTTCGGGTCAATCGGAGTTCGTTTGGTACTCCAACGGTTAACCGGGTAACCGTGAAGGCCTCGTGTGTGTTGCAGCCCAACACCCCTTCAAAACAGCCCAATAACCCATCTAAGACACTCCCATGTCCTCCGCCGTTCGATCACGATCGCGTGGCCGAAAACCGCACTCCATTTGGAGCTCCCTAGCTCCTTCTAGCTATAAAAAGGCCCCCCCCTTCTCAAATCACGGGCAAAACACCCCTAACCCTAGATCCCGCAGCTCCCCGCGCCGCCGGACGTGTCCGGGCGTGCCGGACAACGTCCGTCCGCCGCGCCGGACCAACCCGGGGCCGCCACGTGGCACCCCGGCGCCACCTCGCCGCCAGCCCGCCCGGGCCCGTCGCCGGCCCGCGCGGCCGCCCCAGCGCGCCCGCCCGCGCTCCTCCGCCCCCGCGCCAGCGAGCTCCGCCCGCCGCCCTCCGCGTCGTTGCCGGCGACCGCCGCCCTCCGCGCCACCCGCGGCCCCGCCGCCTCCTCGCCGCCGCGACCGCGCCGCGCCGCCCCGCGGCCTCGCCGTCCTCCGAGCCGCGCCGCCCTCGCCCGTCCCCGCCGCCTCGTCGCCGCCCGGCTCCGGCGCCGACGAATCTCGGCCCGCGCGCCCTCGCCCGATCCAGATCCGGACGAGGTTGACTTTTCCCTCGTCCTGAAATTTCTCTAAGTCCCAGGAATCTTTGCATCAACATCACATCTTCATCATGCCGTAACTTTGCATCCGTAGCTCCGTTTCGTGCGTATAACATGTTAAATTGTTCGCCTCGAAGAGTACATCATTTTGTTCCATTGCATCTTTGTCATTTGAGGTCATCTTGATGCCCGAAATGCTGTTATAAGAGGGCTAGTGGATGTTAGTTGCTGGATCTTATCTGAACATGCACTTTTGTCATTTTTGCCATGATTGAGGTGTACCTCCTATGAAGTTGTGTCCAACATGAGTTTTGTAATATGCGATGTTACCTTTCCATAGAATTTTGCCATGTATTTTTGTGATCTATGTGGTGACTAGCACAAGCATGCAAACTAGGTCACTTGATGTTGCTGATTTCAGAGACAGTAATTTCACCAAGTCCCTGACTGCTGTTATTTTTATGCCATGTGTTCATGTTGTTTATGAGAGATCCATGCATATTTTGAGCATGATCAGTAATGGAGTTTTGAACTTGAGTATTTGTTCTATCCATACATGACTTTTTTTGCAATTATGGAGTGCCATAGCTTGAGTCAATCGAGCTCTACTTTTGCTTAAAAATGTTGCTGGCAGATTGTTTACGTGTTATTCGATTTTGCCAAGCTTGGTGTAGTTGATCCTTGCATGATATGATGTTGTTCTTGCTATTTCTAGTTCCTATGCCATGTCTTATTGATGTATGTATGCTTAGTTTATCATGTAATGCTCTGTAGTGAGTGCATCGAGCTCACGAACATGCCTAGTCGTTATCTGTTTTTGACATGTCCAGTTTTCTGCCAAGTCTGTAACCTGTAACGAAACTTGCTTATTTGACATGGGTGTAATCATATTTTATGATCCTTTTTGGCTTATGGTCATTAAGGGACTTTTGTCAAGTGCTATGTGTAGATTCATGCCATGCCTTATTTTGCTATGTTATGATCCTTTAGCATGTTGTGTCATTGCTCTGAACATGCCATCCTGATGTTAGTTTTCTGCTTTGTTGATATTTTCACTAAGTCTGTGAACCTGTTATCTTTTGCACTTTTGCCATGCTTGTTTGGACCTGTTATGATGTGAATTAGCCGTAGCTCAGTGTTCATCTTTTGTCGTGCATCTTGTGTAGATTGCTGTCATATGCTTTGTTGCCATGTTTGGGTGCATTAGCTTAATTAATTGTTGCTTGCTAAGTAGCATCATGCTGTTAATGGCAGATTCGTGTCATTCTTGTATTGCTTGCCATTTGCAAACCGTGCATCCGATTCCGGTGAACTTTATATCGATTTCAACCGAAATCACCTCACCTATCCAGTGGCATGATTGGTTTGCCAAGATTATGCCCTGTTCATCCTTGTCCTCCCGGAGCATGCATACGCATTGCATATCACCTCTCGCATGTCATTGCCATGTTTTGCATCATATTGCTTGCGCATTGCATCGTGGTTGATATTGGTTCCTTGCTTGTTCTCTTGTCTTGGGTAGAGCCGGGAGACGAGTATGTGAACGAGGAACCTGTTGCGAACGCTTTCGAGGACCAAGCTTTCAACAACTCTGAGAACCTTGCAGGCAAGATGACCATACCCTCGAAATCACTTCTATCTTTGCTTGCTAGATTGCTCGCTCTTTTGCTATGCCTATGCTGCGATACCTACCACTTGCTATGTCATGCCTCCTATATTGCCATGTCAGCCCCTAACCATCCATGTCCTAGCAAACCGTTGTTTGGCTATGTTACTGCTTTGCTCAGCCCCTCTTATAGCGTTGCTAGTTGCAGGTGAAGATGAAGTTTGTTCCTTGTTGGAACATGGTTTTGTTGTTCCTTGTTGGAACATGTTTACTTGTTGGGATATCACATTACCTCTTATTTAATTAATGCATCTTTACACTTGGTAAAGGGTGGAAGGCTCGGCCTTATGCCTGGTGTTTTGTTCCACTCTTGCCACCCTAGTTTCCGTCATACCGGTGTTATGTTCCCGGAGTTTGCGTTCCTTACACGGTTGGGTGATTTATGGGACCCCCTTGACAGTTCGCTTTGAATGAGACTTTTCCAGCAAGGCCCAACATTGGTTTTACCATTTGCCACCTAAGCCTTTTTCCCTTGGGTTCTGCAGACTCAAGGGTCATCTTTATTTTAAACCCCCGGGCCAGTTCTCCTTCGATTGCTGGTCCAAACCGAGCGATGTCCGGCGCCCCTTGGGCAACCAGGGTCTATGCCAACCCGACGTCTGGCTCATCCGGTGTGCCCTGAGAACGAGATATGTGCAGCTCCTATCGGGATTTGTCGGCACATCTGGGAGGCTTTGCTGGACTTGTTTTGTTGTTGTCGCAATGTCTTGTAGTCCGGGATTCCGAGATTGATCGGGTCTTCCCGGTAGAAGGAATATCCTTCGTTGACCGTGAGAGCTTATCATGGGCTAAGTTGGGACACCCCTGCAGGGTATTATCTTTCGAAAGCTGTGCCCGCGGTTATGAGGCAGATGGGAATTTGTTGATGTCCGGCTGTAGAAAACCCGAAGTTGACCTTATCTAAAACACATCAACCGCGTGTGTAACCGTGATGGTCTCTTCTCGGCGGGGTCCGGGAAGTGAACACGGTGTTGGAGTAATGTCTGACGTAGGTCGTTTCAGGATCACTTCTAATTTCTCGACCGTGCTTTGCCTTCTCTTCTCGCTCTCTTTTGCGCTGTAGCCACCATATGCTAGTCGCTTGCTGCAGCTCCACCTCACAAACCCCTTTCCCACCTTTAAGCTTAAATAGTCTTGATCTCGCGGGTGTGAGATTGCTGAGTCCCCGTGACTCACAGATATTATCACCATAGTTGCAGGTACCAACGATGTCAGTGCAGATGACGCGACCGAGCTCACTTGGGAGTTCGACGAGGAACGTGGCCGTTACTATGTTTCTTTTCCAGATGATCAGTAGTGGAGCCCAGTTGGGTGATCCGGGGATCTGTTTAGCATTTGGGGTAGTCTTCTTTCATTTTGGTACCGTAGTCGGACCTTGAGTGTAATCTGTATGATGGATGTTATTTATGTACTTGTGTGAAGTGGCGATTGTAAGCCAACTATGTATCTTTCCCCTTTATTTATTACATGGATTGTGTGAAGATTACCTCACTTGCGACATTGCTTTCAATGCGGTTATGCCTCTAAGTCGTGCCTCGACACGTGGGAGATATAGCCGCATCGAGGGCGTTACACAAGACTGGGATTTTTCACTCCGTACGACGGAGAGGTATCTCAGGGCCCACTCGGTAATACAGTATCACAATGAGCTTGCAAGCAATGTGACTAATGAGTTAGCCACGAGATCTTGTATTACGGAATGAGTAAAGAGACTTGCTGGTAACAAGATTGAACTAGGTATGGAGATATCGACGATCGAATCTTGGGCAAGTAACATACCGATAGACAAAGGGAACTACATACGGGATTAGCTGAATCCTTGACTTCAAGGTTCGACCGATAAGATCTTCGTTGAATATGTGGGAACCAATATGGGCATCCAGGTCCCGCTATTGGTTATTGACCGTAGATGTGTCTCGGTCATGTCTGCATAGTTCTCGAACCCACAGGGTCTACACACTTAACGTTTGGTGACAATATAAATATAGTTGAGTCATTATGGTGGTTATTGAAGGTTTTTCAGAGTCCCGGATGAGATCCCGGACGTGACGAGAAACTCCGGAATGGTCCGGAGGTGAAGATCGATATATTGGACGAAGGGTATTGGAGTCCGGAATTGTTTTGGGCGTACCGGGTGATGACCAGCGTCACCGAAAGGGGTTTCGGGGTGCCCCGACAAGTGTTGGGGGGGGCCATGGGCCAAGGGGAGGGGGAAAACTAGCCCACTAAGGCGCTGAGCTCCCCCTCACCCCATCTCACGTAACCAAGAGGGTTGGGGGCGTTACCCTAGGGCTTCCCACCTCCCGGCTTGCGGGGCAAGTCACCCTAGGGGAGATCCCATCTACCCTGCCCCCCTAGGGGAAACCCTAGGGGCGCCACCCCCTCCTCCCTTCCCCTTTATATAGAGTTAGAGAGAGGGCAGCCGCACTTGAAGAGCACATCTCCATGCAACGGCGCTGCCTCTCCTCTCCCTCGCATCCCTCTTCCTCTCCGTACTGCTTAGCAAAGCTCTGCTGAGGTTCCGCCACCACCACCGCCACCACGCTGTTGTGCTACCGGAGGACTCGAGTTACTAATTCACCATCACTAGCAGGATCGAGGAGGTGAAGGCGTCATCAAGCCGTACGTGTGTTGAAGCGGAGGTGCCGTCTATTCGGCACTTGGATCGGGAGTTCGCGGGACGGATCGTGATTGGATCACGAAGATGTTCGACTATATCAACCGCGTTTCTTAACGCTTCCGCTTAGCGATCTACAATGGTATGTAGATGCAATCTCTCCTCTCGTAGATGGTCATCTCCTAGATTGATCTTGGTGAGCATAGGAATTTTTTTGTTTCCCATGCAACGTTCCCCAACAACTAGTACCACCGAGATGTCCAAGCCCGATGAGCTCCAAGATGACGTTCCCAAGTTCGACTTCACCGCCGTCCCTCTTTATGGCATTAATGATGCCGAGTCTACTACGACTCTTTTTCAAGATGGTGCGGCGACGAGTACAACTACGGAGCACTCAAGGACCAAGATTTGGAGGCGAGCGACACGGTGACGAGCATGGATGATGCTTCCATCTTTGGAGGTGAGAGTGATGATGTGCCATCTTTGGCCTTCATCCACGGTGACGACTATGAGATGGTTGTGTTTGGGATTTTCCCTTCGACCGAGGAGGCGTATGGTGATGAGTTGAGTGACATATGCCACCATATTGAGAGTGAGAGTGACTTCACCACTAGCCCCATATATGATGAGCTGCCCCAATTCCCATGTGAGGAGAGACACCACCACCACCACTTGAGTGATTTGAGTGACTCCACCATATGTGACATTGAGTGTACCTACCTTGAGGGAGTGGGTGAGCCACCACCACATAGAGAGAGTGAGGTAGTTGATAGGGCATGTGAGGCCATTTCGATTTCTTACGACTTAACCTCTACCTCTATTATGCCTTCTCATTTGGTGCTAGGTCCCATATATAATGATGCACCGATCCTCGACGTCTGTGTCCTTCCTTTGGACAAGACGATGGCCATGGTGGACTACGATGAACCCCCCACATGGTTCCATCACGACGATGAAGATGACCATGATTTGGTCCTTACCACCTCACCTGCACCACATGAGTGGAATGACAAATGTAACATAGGTGAAGGTGATGCTCTTGTCCCACTAGTGGACATTCTAGACATTGCACTAAAAAAACCACTTCTGTGATGATACGTGTTTGTCACAGTAGGTCACATTTTCTGTCATGCATGTACATCCATGACGATTTTATGACAGGATCAAGATAGTCATACATGTGCTGTCGTAGAAGTGTTCCATGACAATACCAAAATTGTCATCACGGAAGTGTCCACTTCCATGATGATAAATGGCGCGTCATGGAAGTTATTTCGTTAAGGGTAACCGACACGTGCCATCCATCATAACGGGTCGCCGTTAAGCTATCGGGTTCCAGTTTGGATCCGATAACCCATTAACAGCCCGGACCAATGGGGATTTTCCACATGTAAAATTCTAAATCGCCGAAGTATCCACGTGTCAGCTCCACGTTGGGACATGTGTCATCCAGCGAGTGGACGGGACGTGCCTATGGTACATCAACACGTGGCTTAGCCCAACAGTGGCCTGTTTAGGCTAAAAGGCCGGGCCTGTCAATATAAGCGGGCCGACCCATTAGCGGCCTACTTGAGTCAGGCCCATTCACAAGCACGGTACACAGAATCGACCCATCAAAGGCCCATTCTAGATTTGACAATTTCCAGCCGATCGTCAGTTCCAGCCCGTTAACAACCCGCTACGTCTTTGGGCTCAATTACGACCCAACCTTCTTTCGGCCTATTAGCAGCCCATTATAGCTATGGACCAACAAGCCGCCGGTACATCTTTCGGCCTTTTCTCAGCCCATTCTGTAGTTGGGCCAACTTCTAGCCCGTTGTGACTTTCGGCCTTTCCTTGGTCCATTTTGTACATGGGCAAACTTCTAGCCCATTTTGTCTTTCAGCCTGTTAACGACCCGAACAACAGTTGGGCCTTTGACGGTGCCACCTGATTTTGGGTCCATTAGCGGCCCACGTTCCGCAGGGCACAATTTCAGCCCAACGTGACTTACTGCATGTTGAAATCCTAGTTTGTAAATTGGGCTTCCTTTGGCCCAAAAAACACTTTCAGCCTCTTACTGGCCCATCAAGTAAAAGGGCTGAGACAAAATTGACATTGATTTCGGCCTGCTAGAGGCCCACGGGTTGTTTCCGTTTATACGACCCTATCGAGCTTTCGGCGTGTTAACGGCCTACTAAGAGCCATTGTTACGGTGGGCCACATTGATTGGGATCCACTAAATATTAAGTTGACCAGCCCAATTAAGGCCCACTTTGACTACACATGTTTGTTCGTTCAGATCGCGTCCAGGTAATCTTTGGGTGTGTTGGCCCCCGTTTGAACAATATAGTGTATAAAAAGAATTATTCTACTCTATACTATCGCCTCTAAAAAACCTACACTATACAATAAAGAGACTAAGGCATAGAAATGAAGAATAATCCTACACTATACAATAAAGAAATTACAGCAGATTCTACCCATTGGGCATTATAGTTCGGCACTAGTGATAATAAAGTGTACACAAATAGTAAATTACATATATTGGGCAAATAAAGCTCATACATCATGGACACGCATCAACATAACTTACCATTTGAACTATAATCTCTTCAGAAAATAGGTTTGGCCGGATTCAGATAGCAGAAATTCCAGTCTGCAAAGTCTCCTGTTCCTTTGTGGTTACCTCAATGTCTTGATTCTTTTTTTGACTCCTGCATCTAATACCTGCAACTCCAGTCTCAATATTTTGGTTACATGTTGAGAATCATATACACGTTGTCTTGCCACCTCTAGTTGATGCTCGAGAACATCAGCACATTCCAATTCCAATCCATAATCATTTGGTAACGGCCATGCCGCACTGCTCTTAGATCTTTGTGTTATGTCACTTCATCCTAAAATGTTTCTGTAAGTACACATGACTAGGGCAAAAATATAGTTACAACAGTGAGGCGAGCAAGACAGACTATGTTGTACATGGCAACACAATACTAACAATAATGTTACAAGTCATGAAGCATAAGCAGGTGATATTTTAAAAATTATAAAAATGGTAGTCTGTGCAGCTCGCATACAGAAATCTCTCTTAGCTCACCAGAGGAGCATGATGTTGGGGCCAACTCCAAAACATGGACATGTTACAAATTTAGACCACACAGAGCTACTGAACATTATATATATCTTGCGTATAAGTAAGCAAGCAGTTGGGCATTCTGTAGCTAAATTAATGTCTTAGGGAGTATAATGAACAACAGAGGGATTCATACAAACCTACTACATCAAGCAAAACTATGCAATCATTAGCCTTGTATAAACTAGATTCTGATCCTCATGTAGTAATAGTTGGTTAATAGACTTCAAAGCTTTAGGCACACTTCGCTAGAGTAATTAAATGGTAAGGCCTTTAATTATGTCAACTAATAGTTATACAAGTACCCAACATCAGGCATCATTGTTTGGGCATCTCATTAACTGAGGACAAACAAAGCAATTGAAAAGAGCAATTTAACTATGCCTAAAACAAACAAGCAATTGAACTGTTGAGTTGGCAGCATGCATACATGCACACCTCAATAACATCCATGGCCTAGCTACATTTCTCTACTCATATAAAAAAAGCAGAGTTGGTGATGATGGTGTGCCTGCCATCCTGCAATATAGGCCGTCCGATTTATATCTGACGGATAGGAAGGAAACTACGACAATTTTGCAAAAAGATACCAACACCCCTCTCCACATTTGCAAATAACGCCTTCCCTCGTTCTTTCTTTTCTCCTACAAGATAAACTACTCATACAAATGCATCTTGATGTTCCGTGCAATGCACGGGCATCTTGCTAGTACAATATAAAGGAACACGTAATGTAACATTGTTTGCCCTATGAAGTATCTTGACTAGTATGTAATCAAGATCCTAGTAATTATAGGGAGACTACTGATGTGAATATGTGTTTGGTTATGACATTTATGACATCGACAACTCTACCATAGTAGGAAGCAATTTCACACTATTCACTACTATAAGATGTTTTAGATATTTAAAAGTAGACTACATCCGTAATGAGTGAACAGACACATTAAAATGTGTTTACATACATCTGATTTACAAAAAAGTTAGAACATCATATAGTAGTGAGCGGAGGGAGTTTTAATCAATGGCCCAATGACTGGGTTACAGGTGAAGAACCCTACGCAAGCACAATGTCAGACAAATAAGATGTCCTCGTAATTGTAATACAACGACTTGCCATAATTGGTTGAACAGGCTCAGCGCTGCTCCACCTTCTCTCGCAAGGCTCCTTCCTAACATCTTGTACTTGGAAATTCTCAATCTTATCTTCATTGCACTCCCTCTGCAAGGTGACACAAACTAGTTACTGGTCTCCTTGGAAGATAAATATGCATACTTTCTAGTATGTGAACAACACCATAGGATGAGTTTATAACAAAACAACACCACATAATGAAACATGCCACATCTCTTGCACACAATGAAATGAGCATTTAATATGTGTTCATTGTGTAAAAACTAGGCATACCTTCTAACTGGACCTCCAGGTACTCTTGGAGAGCCTATTTTAGTGTACAACCAAACCTTTATGTCACCTATGAGTCATACAAGCCCCACTACAGCAACCCTTAGTGTTTAAATCGTTGACAAGCTCTGTTAGGTCAAGAACATCAAGTAATCAAAGCAAATAGTCCTAGTATGGTTGGCTGATACAAACAAGCAATTGAACAGATGTGTGAGCAAATCTTGCACAACATTGAATTACATATCAAGAAAAGAAGCATAGAAGGAGGCTTAAAGACCATCACTTGACTGGCCAGATTTAAGGGGCATTTAAACATCACGTGCAACGTATGGACTAACATAAACATTGCATATTTCAGATTCTATAATGAACTGCACATGTATTAGGTTATGCCATGTATGATGCCTAAATGTACACAATAGCAGGCATGAGTGATTCATCATTGCACGCACAATTGAATTGCATGTTAAGGGCCAGTTCTATTCCACCTTTTCAGAGCTTATTGTCAAAATGAGCCATAAAGATGTAAAGAACTCGTTTTTGAGTGTTGGGCTTGGGCTTAACTTATTTCGCTAGGGGGGGGGGTGCTTCACGTAGAAGCTCACTAAAAATTGAAGGGAAGGGGAATAGCAAAATGATTCTGTTGTCTGCCTATATTACACTCAAAATGCCACTGCTCACGCCCGCGTCACACCTGACCCTCAAGTAGAAACAAACACGCAAGCGTTCATTGCTCTGCCCGCTTGCATCTCCTCTCCCCTTTCCCTCTACCTCGATCCCCTGCCTGCAGCGCTAGGGTTCCTCCAGCAAGCCGCTGCCATATGTCCCATATGGCCTGCTCCTCGACGGTGCTCTGTCCAGCTAGGCTACATGGCCAGCGGGTAGGGCCCAATCTCCCCGGCTGCTCCTTCCTCTGGCGCCGCCCCTCTCTCATGGTCTCCAGCAGCTGCTCCACTATGGTCCGTCCAAGGCACTACTCCGGCGGTCGCCGCACAACTACGGCTGATGTCCCACTCTGGCAGAAGGCACCTCGTTCCCCCTTCCCTCCTCCCAGGCCATGGCCTTGAGGTGCTGTTGAAGGATGAGCTCATCCAACAAGGTGAGGATCTTCTCTAATTTTTGCCAAATTTTCATTCTGATCTGCTATACGATGACTTGCTATGAGCTGCTGGTGCTGCTGCTATATGATGCATTGCTATGAGCTTGTCCTGCTGCTGCTATATGATGAATTGCTATGAGCTGCTGCTACTATATGATGATTTGCTATGAGTGCTGCTACTATATGATGAGTTGCTATGAGTTGCTCCTGCTCCTGCTATATGAAGAATTGCTATGAGCTGCTCCTGCTGCTGCTATATGATGAATTGCTATGAGCTGCTGTTGGTATATGATGTTTGCTTGAACTACGTCGGTATTTCCCCAAAGAGGAAGGGATGATGCAGCACAACAATGGTAGGTATTTCCCTCAGTGATGAGACCAAGGTTATCGAACCAGTAGGAGAACCACGCAACACTACATGAACGGCACCTGCACACAAATAACAAATACTCACAACCCGATGTATTAAAGGGATTGTCAATCCCTTTTGGGTAATGGCACCAGAAATTGGCAAGTAGACGGGATAAAAAATATGATAGATGGGATAAATAGATCTCAAATAAAATAAAGTGCAGCAAGGTATTTTTATATTTTTGGATTAATAGATCTGAAACTAAAAGCAAATAAAAATAGATCACAAAGGCAAATATAATAAAGAAGATACCCGGGGGCCGTAGATTTCGCTAGTGGCTTCTCTCGAGAAAAATAGAAAACGGTGGGTAAATGAATTAATGTTGGGAAATTGATAGAAATTCAAATAATCATGACGATATCTAGACAATGATCATTATATAGGCATCACGTCCAAGATTATTAGACCGACTCTTGCCTGCATCTACTACTATTACTCCACACATCGACCGCTATCCAGCATGCATCTAGTGTATTAAGTTCATGAAAAAATGGAGTAATGCAATAAGAACGATGGCATGATGTAGACAAGATCTATTTATGTATAAATAGACCCCATCTTGTTATCCTTAATAGCAACGAACATACGTGTCGGTTCCCCTTCTGTCACTGTGATCAAGCACCGTAAGATCGAACCCATTACAAAGCACCTCTTCCCATTGCAAGATAAATAGATCAAGTTGGCCAAACATAACCCAAATATCGCAGAAGAAATACGAGGCTATAAGCAATCATGCATATAAGAGATCAAAGAAGACTCAAATAACTTTCATGGATAAAAAGATAGATCTGATCATGAACTCAAAGTTCATCGGATCCCAACAAACACACCGTAAAAAGAGTTACATCATATGGATCTCCAAGAGACCATTGTATTGAGAATAAAAAGAGAGAGAGAGAAAGCCATCTAGCTACTAACTACGGACCCGCGGGTCTACAAAGAACTACGCAGGCATCATCGGAGAGGCACCAATGGGCATGATGAACCCCTCCGTGATGGTGTCTAGATTGGATCTGGTGGTTTTGGAACTTGCGGCGGCTGGAATTGATTTTCATCGACTCCCATAGGGTTTCTGGAATGTTGGGGTATTTATAGGGTTTCTGGAATGTTGGGCACAACCTACCAGGGTGCGCCTGGCCTCTAGGTGCGCCCTGGTGTCTTGTGCTCACCTCGGGCTCCCTCTTTGGTACTTCTTTGGCCCACTAGATGTCCTCTCACTACTGCAGGATGCTGCTAACGCGACACTACGATCAGAGACCCTTCGATGAATCTGCGTGCGATGCCATAATCGCAAACAATGGTGTAAAAAAACCATCAAAAAAGGTGCAAAACGTTTGCGATGGAGCATGCATCAAACACGGTTCAGATTCTAGTTGCGTGTGCGATGAAGGGCATACGGTTCAACTCAATTAACTGTTTGCGATGAGGAGGAACAAAAGAAACGGGCAGACAGATGAAGGTGTGTGTGATGTACAACATACGGTTCACTCGGATGAACTGTTTGTGATTAGGCAACACAAAAGAAACGGTTAGCCAGATCAAAGGTGTGTGCGATATACGGCATGCGATTCACTCGGATGAACTATTTGCGTTGAGACATGAGAACAGAAACGGTTCAAATGAACAAGATGTGTTTGATACGAGGCAAACATGTTTGTAATCAGAAACGTGTGCGAAGACCGATAACAACAAAGACGATTACTGCTAACAAGCCGTGTGTGTTGTGAGCAAACGATTGCTGGTATAAAATTGTGAGTGATTGATGAAAACATCACCGACGGGTTCCATTGTTTAGTCCGTGTGCGATGTGATTTTGTTTGTCCGCACAACATCTACGCTCTGTCTACAGAGCATCAACATATATACTTAAAAAGACAGCATTGCATAACCAAATTAAGCATACAATTACACAAGTGTCTACACACATAACATTTCCACACACCAAAGAAAGCAATTACATGCATACTAAAGTAGGAGAAACGAGGATCTAATCATCTACTTAATGTTGTGACGACGCTTGCCATTGCTCTGCTTCCGGCTGGATCCCTGGCCGTTTTGGGGAAGGAGGCACTTCCTCATGTCAACGATCCACCTGTACATGTCGTAGCTCGCATACGCCTCCTTGGCCGCGTACACAACGTGAGGTTTCTCGAGTTTCTCCATCCAGGCTGAGTGCCAGGCACGCTTGTCCTTGTTGCACGAATCCTTCATGTCTCTATAGTAGGGGTCGATGATGGCCTCAGCGAGGTGAACCAGTGAGTCCTTCTCATGCTCCTTGCTGCCCCAGATCTTGTATTGGCCCTGGATGTCGACAAGATTCTGGCAGGCGATGCCCGAATTCTCGAGCGCCTTTACATCGTTGGTGATGTCCACCATAGCGAGCATGTAGTGAGGGCTGTTGACAAACCTGGAGAAACGCTCACAAGGCCTTGTGGCTAGGCAGTAGTGGTAGACGAGGACGGGGTGGTGCACGCACATTTGGGCGACGACGACCTTGGGACGAGACCCGACATGAGCGCGGGTGTACTCGAGGTCGAACTCGACCCCTTGTACTTCTCCGCGGCAAGCAACAACTCCATGATGTGGATGGAGTGCTCCACCCATACCGGGTCATTGGTGTACACCACCGAGAGGTCCATGAACCTTCTGTGGGTGTCTAGCACGGCACGCATGGTGAACTGCTGCTCGTCGTCGGCAGCCGCTCGGAGCGCCATTGGAGCCGCGCAGGATACCCTCTAAGAATTTCTCATGGTGGGTGTTCTTCTTGCAATGGTGGGGCGCGATCGAAAGGTTGAAGATACACAAGGGTAGGTTAAATGGCCACTATAAAAAATAGGGGTTGGCCGGCCTGTAATCGTCACGTCTTGTCACGACATTCATAGCGGAGGATTCCAGTGCACGCTTGACAACACCACACCACACGCGTGGGCTCGAAGAGGCACCAAATATATCGTCGGTGAGCCTGTTCCCGTGCTACCGCGCTCTTTACCGCACAAGCTTCCCGCCCGGCTAGTTTGGCCACGCATCGGCTAGAAGAGGGACAAATCTTGGGCGTTTATTGGCAAAAATCTTTGTAAAAATGAAGTGTGTGGAATGACTTCGGTCAGAGGTTTACCCTTGGGTGATGAGGTCAAAGTTACAAAGAAGGGTGATGACAGACAGTCGAGTGCCATAATTAATTCTGCGCTCTACAGTGCACACGGTGGAAGAAATCAACTGTGTGCAATAATGTCGAAGATTGCAGTCGAGTTAGCTATACAGATCGTGTGCTATGAGATCGACAAGGTAAACTGATACGAGAATGGTTAATAAAATCTAAGACCATTGCATATTAAGGTCAAAATAGTGCTAGCAATATACGAGTCTCATACGATGCCATTTCAATGATTGTACCACAAAAGCTCGAAATGTTACAAGGTTCAAATTCCAAAGTTATATGGCTCAAACTCGAAGATTACAATGTTCAAACTGATATTAGAAATGAAATTCAGCTCATCAGCTGCAAATGCTCGCGCTTATCCGTTGAACGTGGATATCAGAGAGGTTCAAACTAATATCACAACTTGTAAGTCTGGTTTCAAAACCTCACAATTTCTGCAAAGGGGCCAGCCACTGAGAAGTCATGTATGGGGTTGACACAATGACTTCTGATTACTCTGTCATATGAATTTCCAAAATGAAACTCGGCATTTTTGGAGCCTACTCCATTCTGCCGCAGGCGCCGACACTGATCAACAAACCATTCATTTTTGTGAAATAAATGTAGGGCAAACCTCATTTCCTTCAGCACCCTTGCTCCGAGAACAAAGAACCTGGCGAATATAATCTCCGGTAAGGTCCCTCGGTTGTTCTTCAAAGTAATTTCTGAGAGATGCAGATCTAGGCATTTGACGTGATTGTTATATTGTATCACATTATCCACCACTGGGCCTAATCTTATCTGCAAAAGAAGAGAACATGTTAGTGCCTACATGCAGTTTTGAACATTACGACATGCCTATTTGGTTTGCAGGATTTGTAAAATGCACTAACATGCCATCTTTGATCTGACATGATTAACATGGGCATTTGATTACATTCTAGAAAAATGACGCCTTCTTCACAAGAGGTTCGAGTGGATGAAAAGTTCCCTAAGAAAACTAGTACAGATGAATCCAAAGGAGAAATGCTTATTGATTGTAACCGTATGGACCAAGCAACCAATATGGGGGGGTCATGTATGTACTGAAATACTCCAAAAGAACCTTCAGAAATCGTAGTACATTGTCATTGTAAACTTGGAAAAAGGTGTCACAAATTGAACTCCCTTATGGTTAACATTTAATAGGAAAGGAACATCACCTTGATATATAGCTTCTCCAGGCACGAAAAGCATCTCAGGAAACTGACAACTTGCTCCAGGTCGGGGCCGATAGATTCTAGTGCCAAGACCTTCACTATGCGTAGTTACGGGGTCAAGCTTGTCGGAATCATTTTCTGAATGATAGATGAACAAACATCTTCAAAATAAGAAAAAAAATTAATTTGTAGAAGGAGAGGTAGAAGGCGGCTGTTGTACTTGAACGGGAGTGGATCCAATAACAAGTTCGGAGTATTTGTCAGACGAGTAGCCCACCATTGTCAATTTCGGCGTAGAAATGACATTGATTCTTGTTGGACCTTCTTGATCAACTACAAGTTATCTCTCAAGTGCAGGTGTGTCCAATGATCATACCGTGGTACACATCTTGTGATGTCTTCCTGCTGCACCAGCAACACACATAAATAGTACGGAGAGTCATGGAGGTGATGTGGAAGGTACTCAACCCATTGATCGCCTGAAGATGAAGGTACTCGAGTGCATCACAACCATGGAGCAGGCGCTCCATGTCACCCTTTGAGAGGCAGACGACGACGAGCTCGAGGTGCTTTAGTCGTGGTAGAATAAGAGCGGGCTCGTCATTAAGGGGCGGGAAATGGCAGTTCTTGAACTTGGCGACGCGCAGCGTGGGCGCGAGGCAGAGTGCAGAAGTTGGCAGCGACCGCATATGCCCATCATCAAAAGTGAGCTCCTCGAGCTGATCTAGGGCGGGGGATCGGAACCAGTCGTTAAGCTTGGCTCGGTCCTTGCCGTTGGAACGGAACTTGCCCATTCTAAGGCCTTTGGTTGGGCCAAGGTGACTGCCGAGGATCTTGGAGAATGCATCCAAGCTTTTGCGATAGCCATGGCAGAGCTCGTGGGTGTCGATGAGGTCGAGAGGGCTGGAATTCCATAGGGGGAGCCACTACGGGAAAGGAGGGTTGTTCGTGCCCCATATTTGATTGGGAGGAGCGAGATGATGACTTTCAACATATCACCGGGGAGGCTGCTGATGAAGTCTAGGCCTGTTGGAGTCGCTTGCGGTTCTAGCTCGCCCCGCCTCTGCTTGTTGGCAGCCCCGTTCTCCACCTCCGGAGTCTCCTTGTCAGCTGCACTTTCTGATAGAAATGGGAGTACATGGAATATTTTGTTAAAACAGGGCAATAGAAAAGTGTATTGGTAACTAGAAGTTATTAGGTAGGAATATAGTAAGAAAAGGGAATAACAATTGGTTGCTTAAATACTACACAATTCATTTGACATTGCTGGGTAAGTCAACATGCAGATAGTTGAAAAGAAAACTTACTTCAAACAAAGTCTGGACAGATGATTTTGTCGAGGAAGTTAGCATATATCTCATGACCAGGCCCTTTTATGTGAAGTGCAATTTTTCGGATCATGGGTTCTAGCAAAAGCCTCAAGGTTCGAACACTGGGGTGCGCACGAAGATCTCTCCTCTCCCAAGCTCTCGCACTCAACGATCTAGCGGACTAACTCGCCGAACCCAAAGAACACAGAGACACAAGATTTACACTGGTTCGGGCCACCGACGTGGTGTAATACCCTACTCCAGTGTGTGTGGTGGATTGCCTCTTGGGATGGGGATGAACAGTACAAGGGGAAGAAAAGCCTCCTGAGGCGAGGTGTTCTTGTGCTGGTGAGCTGGAGAAGGGTTTTCGTCCCCCTCTTCTGTGGTGGCTAGTCCTATTTATAGGGGCCCGGGTCCTCTTCCCAAATATTGAGTGGGAAGGGATCCCACAACGGCAAATTTTGAAGGGGAACAACTAGTACAGCTTATCCTGACGAAAGCGGTCTTCGCCTGCCAAAGGCTCTGTTGGTGACGTCGTCTTGGGCTCCACAGCGACCTCCGTCCTGCCGTCCTGCTGGTCTTGGCCTCGTTGCACCGATATGGAAACCTTTTCCTGATGTCTCGGGACTCCGTGCTTGCGCTTGCCCCTTTAGCACCAATGAGGAAACAAGGACACAGCGCGCGGGCGCCCGCTTGGTTGCGGTCGTCATGGCTTGCGTCATTGGATCCTCGCGAGGTTTGCCTTGCCTAGATCTCTCCGCTCCTCACGAGCCAGCCTGGTGAGGCCGCTCCTGTGGAGGTCTTGTGTTGTCCCCCTCGCGAGGGTCTTGAGTGATTGTTGGCGAAGATGGGCCATGCGGGCCCGCTGGCAGAGCCATGCCGTGGGCTGCAGGCAGGCAAGTCTGGGGACCCCCGTTCCCAGAACGCCGACACAATTTTAGTGCCAGCTTTTAGTACATAAAACTTTGCAATTTCTTTCCAAAAGCCAGTGCCAAAATAGGAGTCACCACGTTCATCAAGTCTTACAGTAGCAACGATTGTAAATCCATGGTTTGTGTGCAGTATGACATCCGTGGAGCCTTGATCTATGTAAAGGGAAAAATTGTGCACTACATAATCTGTTGCATATCAAGGGATGTTCTGCAGAAAATGGTAGGATTGTTAAAGAAAATATGGTAACATGCAAATATGGCCCAAATTGAAAGAACTGTATAGCAGTTGAAATCGAAGGACAAAAATCTATAATTAAACAGATAGGGCAAACATGATATCATGGAAATATGAGAGTAATCGAAAGAACAATACATCATTAATTTTCCTAATACAGAAAGAAGAGGGGGGAAATCCTCTTTGATGTATATGGTGCATGTGGCACCTTTTATCCAAATGTAGCAATATTTAGAATATGTTCAGGAAAGTAGGCCATGCCAACCGATTTAGGGTGAGATTGAACATACCGTGCGCGTCCTCAAGTTATCTGGGACGGTAAGATGGAATCTCTGGCGGCGGTCGCAAAGTCCTGAAGTGTCGGTGCACTGTGCATTCTATGAATGAAAGAAAACCCTCAAATCAGCTCGAATAAAAATGAATTCATGGTGATTTCCGCCGGGTGATTAAAGGAGGCAGATGAACTGGGATAAGAGATGAGATAATATCTCGTTAAATTAGTTACCTTGTCGTCCATGAGAAAGAACCCTCAGTACGGCAGATTCCCCAACTGAGCGGAGCTGGGTCGACCGCGAGCAGTGTCGTGAAAGTCGATGGCGATAGGCGGCGGCAAGCGGAAGTGGCGAAATGCGGTAGGCTTTGCCGGCAGCCAGGCGGCGGTGGCAGGCGTCGAGCTAAGTGTTTACCGCCACGATAGGCGGTGCAATGGCATAGACGCAGAGGATCTTGTGCAGGTGTGAATGGGGAACGTACCGGAGGGGCCGAGGGGGTGGCGGGCGGGGTGAGGGTTTTTGTGACGTGGGGATAGTTAGGGTTTTCTTTTTTTCTTTTTTCAATTGTGTGGTGAGGGTTTCTGTCCCATAAAGAATTTTGGGGGCGATGGTTTGCTAGAGCAAACCGTGTGTGATTGACGCAACAGGCAAAATGAAAGTCATTGCACACGGTTCCAATTTTGGGAACCATGTGTGATTGACGTACTACCTCCGTCCTGGTTTATTGGTCCCCCGCTGTAATTTTTACCAAAATTTGGCGAAATATTTAACATACTCAGACATAGATAATAAGCGTACACGTACATAAGCATAGTTCAACCATAAGTACATAGTTCAACCATCATTAAGCATACTCAAATGTACATAGTTCGATCCATCCCACATCTCATCTCACATGCGGCCGACATGATCCTGAAGCTTCTCCAGGTACTCGGCGTACGCGCCGTGCGCCACCCTGTGAGAATACTTCTGCTTGAAGGAGCCAACGGCCCATCCTCTTCCATGTGCCAGAACACTTAGATACGCATCATGAAGCTTCTGGTTGCAAAATGGGCATCCATAGCCGCCGTTCCAGGTCCTAATACGACTGTTATGCATTCCCGCATAAAAATCCCTAAGGATTTGCCTCTTGTACCTCCTCTGGCCATCTTCATCCTCGCTATCCACATTGTCAGACAGCCCCTATACAAATAGTAAAACAAATTTGGCATCAAATCAATGATTACATGCCGTGAAGTAGGATTAGGAATTTATGGTATTTATTTATACATATCCAGAGATTATGGTTCGATTTTTAAGCACACTCGTCTATGTACAGACCAATCTTGAAGAAAATAATGGCACAAACATATGTAGGTCATTCAAAATAAATTGTCAAGCCCTGGCTAGGAATTTTAGCACGAACACTAATCCTAGTCGGATTACTAGCAGAAATCATTTGCACAGATGAAACAACTAATCACTTATCACCTGTACCATTCAAACAATCAATGCACTACACGGATCTAATGAAACTTACTCAGATTTCATGGATTGTGAGAACATAACCATAGGATTTCTATTCCAAAAAGGGGGAGGCGGGAGTAACCAGAGAAACCCTATGATCTATTTGACACATAAATGGGTATAGATGACTAACCAACTGTCCGTCGTCGTCGGAGTCGTCGCCGGAGTGGTCGTCGGAGTTGTCATCGGAGTCAGTGTGGAACTCCGCCTCCGGTTGTGGAAGCTCGACGCCGTCAACGACGTCAGGGTGCAACGATAACTCGCCGGCGGTGACGGCAACTTCTGTCTCCATCTCCACGCCATGCTCCGGTGCTTTAGCAGCCCCGACATCGCCACTCCCTCCGATGGGGTGCTTCGGCGGCATCCTCATACACTCACGGCTTTGAGGAGTGAGAGCAGTGTCGAGGATGCAAGCGGAGAGAGAGGATTGTGTGTGTGTAGCGAGGATGGGGGGTGTGGCCGCTCGGGCGCACCATTAGTATGGAGTAGTGGAAGTTGTGGGAGAGAGGCGGGCGGTGGTCAAACCGATGGCTCGCCTCCTAGTGAGCTTGCGCACCGGACTGCTGGCATGCCTACCAAAGTTTCACACAGCTACTCGCACGCCTCTCGATGACACTGCGCAGCAAGCACGCCTCCGTCAATTCACACACCTGCATGCATGCCTTCCCATCTGCCTGCGCAGCGGATTGCTCGCATGCGTCCTGTCAACTCACGCCTGCTCGCACGTCACACGGGTCGCGCGGCGGCACGTATATTGTTTTTCTATTTGGATGATTAATGTTGTCGCTTTACTGCTTAACCGAAGCATGGCATCTATCCATTGTTGGTCTAACGCTCACGGTTCGAATAAATAATTCGTTTGGGATATTGGTTCTTAATTATTAATAATCTGCCGTCTGTAATTAGATAAAGATTACATCAAAACTGGTCTCAAATTTGACAAAAAAGTACAATGCCACTTTGTATTGGTGTCCATATGACAACATGATAAGTTTCATGAACTTCAAATAAGTTTTGGATGTACTAGAATTTAAAATCCAAGATTCTCAATGTTTGAAATTTGTTGCACGGGGAGTAAACATGCACCCAGTGAGACACATGTGTTTTTGCAATCCATTTAGGTGCACCGGCACGTGTGCATGTAGCTCAAATTTGATTTTTGCACATTATACCCATAGAAAATCAATCAATCAATGTACTAAAATGTCTTAATGATCTCTGTGATATTTTTGAAATTAAAACGTCCCTCCTTATGTAACATGTATGTTCACCGCGGGATAATTAATTTAACATGGATCGTAGTTGCGGTGGATTCGTGGTGTGTGTGTGGTGTGCGCCTCTTGGGGTGGTGGGTGGCTCGCAGTACACTACGAGTTGTGAGCCACCATGTGGGTTGGCCGTTTTGTTAGGCAGGCCGGTGCCACATCAGAGTCGTGAAATCGTTATTTAAAACATTACACAACCCTTTCATACATAAATGTTTTTGCCACATGCAGTCGATGGTTGTCCTACACGACACTCGATACTTGCATGTGACGCTTTCTGTGGGCCCGCGAGGTTGTCGTCCATCACTTTGACGAACAGCCGACAGTGAGGTTAATTTGACCAGCAAGGTAGAATCTTTTTTTGCAGTCGATGGTTGTCCTACACGACACTCGATACTCGCGTGTGACGCTTTCTATGGGCCCGCGAGGTCGTCGTCCATCACTTTGACGAACAACCGACAGTGAGGTTAATTTGACCAGCAAGGTAGAATCTTTTTTGTTTGTGTTATGGTGGTATATAGTATGTGTCGAAGAGGTGGGAGGGGACTAGCATATATACTATACATACGCGTCCGTGAACAAGTACACCTCACTCAGTGTCAGGACTTTTTCGTTTCCGAGGCACGTGACACATCAAAATTGTGAAACTGGTTATTCAAACATCACATAATACTCCCTCCTTTCCGGTTTATAGCGCTTATCTCAAAATTTTAGTTTTTCCATTTTATAAGGCTCAATTTGGTTGTTTCCCATCACATGTTCAGATTCCAAGGTGCATTAAATCATTGCATGCAAGTATTAAGAGAAAATTGACCAATGCATGTAATTTATGCATGCATGCATTGCAATTAATGCATTGGTAAACATACTTTTTTGAGGAAAACAAGAGCATTAATTGGGTGCTTTTGCAAACTCCAAAAGGTATTCCACCACTCACCATCTACCTTGGTTGGTGAGATTTTTGAATTGAGCCTTATAAACTAGAAAGGAGGGAGTACCTTTTTGGGCCACATGCATATCCTAGCTAGGACACTCACGTGTGACGCTTCCATCTGTGGGCCCACAAGGCCATCGTCTATGCATGCATGCATCACTTTGACCTACATCGGGAGAGGTTAATTAATTTCGCCATCGATGAGGATTCTTTTCGGTTGTACAGGGGGAAGGGGACCATCATATGTAGTATGCTTGATATGAACGTCGCTCTGTGTGGGTGCATGGTTTACGGTTTTTGAGGCATGTGGCACATCAAAGTTGTGCATTTTGGGTATTCAACATATATATGTTTGGCCCACATGCAAGGTGGTGGTGGTTGTCCTCTCGCACCCACTTAAGCGGTTATCAGCGATATCGATGCTTTCCATCTGTGGGCCCGCTTGGTCCATCACTACTTTTTGCCTGACAACAAGAGAGGTTGATTTGACTTAGGAGGGGATTATTATTTTTGCTCTGGGATGACATGTATGATACAGTTTGAGCACACACACATGCATGTGTATGCATGAATCCCTCCCATCGAGTCGAAGTGGCCAGTACAACGACACATCATGAACCGATCTCGCTCTGTGTGGGGAGCTAGTGTATGATTTTTGACACACGCGCCACATCAATGTTGTGTATTCAAACATTCATGCACTCATCACCTCCATACATATGCATGTAGTGGTTGCCTTTGAACGGTACACTCCCTAGCGTGGTTATCAGTGACAAGCCTATATATTCGTGGGCCCGCGTGGACATCCATGATCACCTTGACCAACAACAAGATAGGTTACCATGGCGGATTCTTCATTTGGTTCGGGTAATCATAGTATAGGTCATGGTGAGATTCAGACCCAATTAAGTTTGAGCGCATATACTATGCACACATGCATGCATGAATCCCCGTTGTTGGATTGAAGTGTGGTGTAACATACATATTCATCATCAACCTAACCCTCACTCAGTGTGGGGATTTCTAGTTCGAAATCACGGCGCCACATCAAAGTTGTTCCATTGTTACTCAAAAACACACCTCTCCATACATATGTTTGGGCCACACGCATGCAGTGGTTGTCTTTGGGGACTAGCTACTTGCGTGATTATTGGCGAGCTAACCCATCTCCAGGGTCGCATGGACAACCATCACTTTGACCAACAACAAGAGAGAGGTTGTACAACCAAGGTGGATTATTCTTGGTCCATTTTTACGATCCATCTTGGTGAGATATATGCCTCTTTGGCCTGCCGACTGAAACTGTGTGGGGGGGGGGGGTTGCTACTTCGCACTTTACTAGGTGAACCTTTGTTGGGGGGGCATGCATTCATAACTTAAGATTCCCTTCGTGGCGACATGAGGGGGGTGGGTGGGGGGCTGCTAGCTACTTCGCACTTTGCTAGGTGAACCTCGATTGGGGGGGAGGGGGCATGCATTCATAGCTTAGGATTCCCTTCATGCCGACATGAGGGGGGCTGCTAGCTACTTCGCACTTTTCTAGGTGAACCTCGGTTGGGGGGCATGCATTCATAGCTTAGGATTCCCTTCGTGCCGACACGAGGGAGGGGGCTGCTAGCTACTTCGCACATTACTAGGTGAATGAACCTTGGTTGGGGGGCATTCATTCATAGCTTAGGATTCCCTTCATGCCGACACGAGGGAAGAGGGGGGATGCTAGCTACTTCGCACTTTGCTAAGTGAACCTCGGTTGGGGGGAGGAGGGGGCATGCATTCATAGCTTAGGATTCCCTTCGTGCCGACACAAGGGGGTGGGGGTGGGGGCAAGCAATACCGTGCGCTTTGCGAGAGAGGTGCCACATAGAAGTTGCATTTGGTATTTGAAAATCAAACCACCCTTTTGATACATAAATTTGGTCCACATGCAAGTGTGTTCGTGTTCTGACCCTCTCCCGCGTCATTTTTCGCCAAATTTATGAACATTAGACAAGTCGGATGACGCAACAGACACAATTCACTCAAACTAACCGTGTGCCACGCCGGTGCACCTGTCATGCACACATTCGTACAGTACATTAGGCTCCACGAGGCTCCCCCTCTCAAAAATATCTGCCCGCCTCGAGGGTTTTTCTGTTTCATAACACACGGTTGTTATCTCTGGACCGTGTGTGATGTTTCTTGTTCAATCCCGCCTGCATCCCTAGAAAATATATACCCGCCTCGAGGGTTTTTCTATTTCATAACACACGGTTGTTATCTCCGGACCGTGTGCGATGTTTCTTGTTCCTAATCCCGCCTACATCCCTAGAAAATATCTGCCCGCCTCGAGGGTTTTTCTGTTTCATAACACACGGTTGTTATCTCCGGACCGTGTGTGATGCACTATCATCAAATTTTTTTTCAATAGCCCGGCATTTCACTCCTGCGTAGTAAAATTTTAAGTACCCGCATCATTTCCTCAAACACCCCGCGCCCCCCTGCACACACACACACACACACATACACCAAAACCTCCTCGGGCGTGCACGCGCACACACACACACACACACCCTCCCTCGCTCGAACCCTAGCAAGGTCCCCGCCGCCGCCGCAAGGCCTCCATTGTCAACATCTGTCGGTTTGCCCGTGCAGCTTACCCACCGATCTCCATACCCAGGCCGCCCTGAGTTTCTTAGATGATGCCTTCCAAACACCCCCTTTCCCACAGATCCCCATCGCCATCCCCCACTCCAAGCGTCGCGGCCAAAGCCCGCTACGCTTCCCGTGGAGCTCGAGGAGCGACTGGCCCAAAAGAGGTGTATAGCGGTCTCTTCGCCCGACGTCGCCGAGGACGCTGATGACCATTACTAGCGGCAGGCACTCAAGCAGCGGGCTAGAGTATGCGGGCATGTCTCGGCCACCGGCTATGACATCGAGGTCATTGACAGCGATGACCTAACGCGGGCTGTGTCACAGGTTAAGTGGCCCACCCCAACCCCTCGGGTTCAACCGCCGTCGATCTCATCCATGGACCCGCCACTGATCTCCTCTGGCTCGCTGTCAACAATTTGCCATTCTACATCGCAATTGAGCCCCTTTTGTCATTTCTGAAGGACACGTTCTGTGATGCTGGCTTGGGATCCACAGCTTCCAAGTCAGACCTCATCGACGGCGTCCACGAGGAGGGCACCATCTCCGGCTCTTCCAAGGGGAAAGAGCCCATCTGCTCTTCTAAGGGGAAAGTGCCCGTCTGCGACATCAGGGAGGGCACCCTAGAGCCGTGCTCTTCCAAGGGGAAGGAGCCCATCTGCTACAACATGGAGCGCATCAGGGTCTGTGCTCTTCCCACGGGTACGAGCCCATCTATGACAAGTGAGGAAACCCATGCTTTGTTTTGTCGTGCCTCTTCACAGGGGAAACCCATGATTTGTTCTGTCGAGTCCCTTTTGTAGTGTAGTGAGAATATGTCCAGTTTTAATTTCTATATCTGGTTGTTTGCAGCATGCCTTGTTTATTTCAGTTGTTCATAATGTGATGCTCTATATGTGCAATTATTTACTGTGCAGTACATTTCATCAATCCAGTTTTAAACATAACGATAGGAATGCATATATTTGCTTGCTGTTAAGCCTGTTATAGCTAGCATATGCCCCTTTTAAAGTTTTTTGATTGTTCGGTTGTTTGTAGTTAGCATATGTCCAGTTTCAAATGCTATCTTTGGTTGTTTGTAGTATGCCTTGTTTATTCCAGTTATTCACAACGTGATGTTCTACATGTGCAAGTATGAACTGTGCAGTTCAATTTCATCAGTACTAGTTTCAACAATACCACTATGAATGACTACATTTGGTTGTTGCATCTTGTAGTTAACACGCCTTTCCAGTTTCATTTAACAATAACTAGTGTACTTAGACCGGCACAATACCAGTTTGAATGATTATGTTTGCTTGTTTAAATGTTAGGCATGTTGCAGTTAGCACACCTTTCCACTTATGTTGCTTTACTAGTGTGCTTAAACCTGCACACTGAAGCTATCTTTTGGAGATTATTTTGTCTGCCATGTATAATTTTGGTTGATGTTTAGCCTGTTGTGCTTAACATGCTTCTTGATGTACCTACATAGGAAAATTTTGGGAACGACTGCTGTTTTCCATCGAGGTTAGTTTCATCCCATGGCTTATATCTGCTCACTGTTCAGGATATCGGTAGTTGGTACCATATAGGCCGGCGGTTGATAAGGGACTAATCAGTGAATCGGACTTTTAGCTGAATATATCTGCAACCCATTTTTCGATAGGTTAACTAGGGCCATATGTAATATATCTGAGGCTACATAGCAACATGCACTGTACTTAATGTCTAAATATGCAATCCTAGGCTACATAGCAACAAGAAAGAGTGTTACATTAATGTTCTAATGATGTCTAGATATACGTAGAAGAGCAGCAATATCAGCAACAACAACACAACCCTGTTTGGATAATCAACTTAGCTAGAGGTTAGAGTTAGTTTCTAGCTCATTACTAACCCTGAACTAACTCCATCCAATGAGTTGTTTGGATGGCAGGGTTAGATTGACAATAAATGCACTAGGGGAACTAGCTCCAATTGGCACCTCTTGGGTTGGATAGTTTTTTTGGGTGGGTTATGGATACAACTAGCTCAAACTAGCCCTCATGTTTAGATATACTTTAGGGCTATTTGAGCCCGAACTAGCTCAAACTAACTGTAACCCACAGATATAGCGGCAGTTAATCAGCCGATAATTTGTAAGAATGCACTAAACTCCTTCCACCCCATAATATAAGACGTTAATTCATCTAATATGTGAGTATATTGGATGTTATAACATACTCCCTCCGTTCCTAAATATTCGTCTTCTTAGAGATTTCAAATGGACTACCACATACAGATGTATATAGACATATTATAAAAGAGTGTTGTACTACATCATTGTGCAATTGTTGTTTAGCTTCTAATATTAACTTGGTGCTTTTAGGTACATATGTCATTGGTAAAGATCCGCGCTTCGACCCTTTCTGCGTATGAGGTAATGAGATATCAATGAACCCGCATCAAGTGAGGAAGCTGATAAAGATTGTTAGTAAAATGGGTCCAAAGATGGCAATTAAACTATTTGTTTACACTTTATCCAAGACAACAGTGAACTTCAGGATGCTAAGTAAGAACTCTGCATCCTTCTTTTTACTGCCCATAATGAGTTGTGTTAGATGACAATGTCTGAATCTTTTTCCTTTGCAGTGGTTGCCAAAGCAGTTTACTCAAGATTACCTCTCAAACTACATGATTGGTGGGCATGCAAAGGTTAAGTATTTCTACCAGAACACGATGATTATCTAGATGTTTTCATGAAGACCGTGAAGGATGGGCGGTCGTCCATCACAAGGGTTTGGACTAGAGTCGTGCGTGCCTTCTGCATGGAGGAGGGCACAATATGGGCATTCCGCTTCACCTTGTTCAGCAACCAGAATATATTTCTCCTCTTTCTTTACCGTCTTTAATAGTACAAGTATACAACTATGGTTCATTATGCTTTATTTGGTTCTTGTGTAATTCTTGAACATATGTACCTATGAATCGAATAATGCATTGGTTGTTTGAACCTGATGGATATGAATAAAGCTGTAGCATACATTCAAATTCAAATCCAAATCTAGTACAATTTGGAAAAGCAGCAATTAAATTACAGTGAAATTATGCTCTCCAGGTTGTTACGGCACACACGGTTGGTAAAACACAAACATTTGCGATATGCACCATAATTCGAGACGGTTCACAAAGAGGAAACGTGTGCAAGCATGCACACAGTTGCCGTTTGCAAAGCGTGTGCGATGTCAGACAATATCACAAACGGTGCGGGCAAACTAAACGTTTGTGTTATTTGCCTTATTGTACATGATTCGCAACCATGAACTGTTTCTGATGAAGTATGCATCGTAAACATTGCACCACAGAATAGCGTGTGCGGTAGTTGTCGTGTACGACGATGTTACGATGGTCCGACATTTCATAATCTTGTCTGACACTCGTACGGCGATTAGCTAATCTTCTTAACGGTGAATCGTTTGTGATGGGCCACGCATCATACACGTTATATAATAGTGAACCGTTTGTGATGGCTCGCGCATCGTAAACGTAGCACCACAGAATACCGACTGCGATGGCAATGCGAGCAGAAACGAGTAGGAGTACTGTAGGGGCCCTATCCCCGACGGTTTCTGGGTCGTGTGGGAAGGACCCCCCTATCACCCACACTCACTTGGCGACGGTTCCAAATGCCATCGCGGAAAGGGGTTAAAAACCTTTTGTTTAGGACCGACGCGTACCAGTGTCTGGTCCAAAAAAATCCACAAAAAGTTTTGCTGCGTTTGGACTCCGTTTGGTATTGATTTCCCGCGATGTAAAAAACATGCAGAAAACAACAACTGGCATTGGGCACTATGTCAATAGGTTAGTACCGAAAAATGATATAAAATGACTATGAAATGGTTGTAAAACTTCCAAGAATGATAATATAACAGCATGGAACAATAAAAAATTATAGATACGTTGGAGACGTATCAGTATATGATGAATTGCTACGTGCTGGTGCTACTGCTGTATGACGAGTTGCTATGAGCTGCTGCTGCTATATGATGCTTTGAGGTGGTGCTTCTATATGATAATAACCAGCCACTTGGACCATTGAATTTCGATAAATAATAGTTCTTTATTTAAATTTAGGTAATGCGTTCTTCATTTAAATTAGGCAATGGGATCTCTGGAAGACATTAACCAAAGTAGATTGTGCCAAGTAGATGGTATCTTTGTATTTGCATTTTGAACAAATACTAGCAAGATGCCCGTGCATTGCACGGAACATCAAGATGCATTTGCATGAGTAGTTTATCTTGTGGGAGAAAAGGATGAAAGAGGCAAGGCCTGTGGAGATGGGTGTCGGTATACTTTTGCAAAATTGCCATAGTTTACTTCCGATCCATCAGATATAAATCAGATGACCTATATTGCAGGATGGCAGGCACACCATCATCACCAACTCTATTTTTATAAGATCTAGCAAGATGCTCGTGCGTTGCACGGAACATCAATATGCATTTGTATGAGTAGTTTGTCTTGTGGGAGAAAAGGATGAACGAGGGAAGGCCTTATTTGCAAATGTGGAGAGGGGTGTGGGTATCTTTTTGCAAAATTGCCATAGTTTGCTTTCTATCCGTCAGATATAGATCGGATGGTCTACATTGCAGGATGGTAGACACACCATCATCACCAACTCTGTTTTTTATAAGAGTATATAGAGAGTAGAGATATTGATGGTCTGTTTTCCTATCATATTAATTAATGCACTCGGTTCAATTTGTGATGTTTGCAAGTCAAATTAATTTTCATATGGGCAACAAAATGACAAAATATAATGCAATCTAGACTTTTCATTGATCATACCACAGATAAGCTGAAAAAGTAGGCAATGAAAAGAACTGGTTGGCTTATTATTTAGAGCTCATATTCAAAGGGGCTTATTTTCTTAGGATAACTCGAAATAACCATCCCTAAGAACCCTAGACAACATCACTAACATACAAATAACCCACGATGATTTCAATGGAGTGACCTACCATAGCACACTGTATAGGCTCATCGCTGCCTCTCCTTTGTTTTGCGATGTTCCATGAAATTGCCACATACATCTTGTACTAAGAAATCTTGTACTTTGTCATTGCGGCACCCCATCTGCAAGTTGACATGGCTAATTTGAGATATCTATACATGATAATACATTGCATATCCCTTGCGCATATTCAAACCACCAATTAACGATTGTGTGCGTAGCATAAACTAGCCATGGTTGTGTGTACTGGACTAGTAGGCACTCTAAGGGAGCCTAATGTAGTGCACTGGAATTCCTACATGCCACCTACCATTTTGTGTAATGTACTACCTTTGTTCTTAAATATATGTCTTTGTAGATATTCCACTATGTACCACATACAGATGTATATAGATGCATTTTAGAGTGTAGATTCACTCATTTTGCTCTGTATGTAGTCTATAGTAGAATCTCCAGAAAGACTTATATTTAGGAACGGAGGGAGTATCATGCATGACATGTACATCTCTAATTTAGCAGCCAGTAGTGGAAATCATTGTTTGCACAAAGGGATTACTGGTCGAAAATCCTAGGAAAGCACACTGGCAGGCACACAACAATACAAGAGAGAGATGCACTTACAAGATCATAGCAATGCCTCTGTCCAGGATCTTGGTTGGCAAAGTGAAAGTGCTAGTTATCGACTAGAGGGGGGTGAATAGGCGATTTTTATGGAAGTCTTCAAAACATGATGTCTTTGAAGACAAACATGCAATTGAACCTACATGATATACATCAGAAGATAAACTACACTAGACAGGCTATAGTCAAGTAAGCAATATAGGGATAACACGAAGACTAATATCAACTAGGTAGTTCGGACCGGAATCGAAGACAATATGTAACTAAACATGTAATAGTCTTTGCACAGTGAAGTCAAACAGATCAGGCAAGCAAGCAATGACTTCACGAAGACAAACTGAAATGTAAAGAAGGTAGGGGATAGAACCAGTAGCTTGGTGAAGACAAGGATTTGGTAGACCAGTTCCAGTTGTTGTGACAAATGTATGTCTAGTTAGGGAGCTTGAGATTGAACTCAGAAGACTATGTCTTTACCTTATTCCCCTTGAGCTAAGGACACCCAGTCCTCACCCAGTCACTTTGGTAAGTCTTCAACATAGACTTCCAAACCTTCACAGACTCCGTTCACTGGCGGTCCACAATGACTCTTGGATCCTCAGAATGTGACGTCTAACCGGCTAGAGGATGCACAGTCCTCAAGTGTAACAAGTCTTCAGGTCATGCGGACAGAAAGACTTCAGTGATGCCTAACACTCTTTGACTATGGGTGTTTTGGGCTTTGTCCTCGCAAGGATCTCTCTCTCAAAGGCTTTGGAGAAGGGTTGCTCTCAAACGACAAAAGCCGTGTACTAACTATGAGTAGCCACCAATTTATGGTGTAGGGGGTGGGCTATTTATAGCCAGGAGGCAACCCGACATGATATGTCCGAAATGACCCTGGGTTACTAAGGAACAGGCATGTGTCCAAAGGTCGGATTTTAAACACACGCGACAGCTTGGCTTGGGCTACAAGCAAAGCTGACTCATCCAACTCTGCATAAGATTTGCTCTCATTGTCTTCGCTTGAAGACATAGGATTTTGGTTGAGCATCACATCAATCATCTGACTTTGTTCACTTGGACCCCACTTAACAGTACGGTGGTTCCTATGACTCAATAAAGAAGAAAAGGAAACTACGGAAGAAACTATGTCTTCGCACTCCGAAGTCTTCAAGTGAATGTCTTCATAGGTCATTATCTTCAACGTGAATGTCTTCACGAACCACCATTGTCTTCAGTGTCTTCATACATCTTTAGGGGTCATTTCTGGTAGGTAAACCGAATCAATGAGGGACTACTACCTGTATTATCCTGCAATTCTCACAAACACATTAGTCCCTCAACCATGTTTGTCGTCAATACTCCAAAACCAACTAGGGGTGGCACTAGATGCACTTACAGTCTCCCCCTTTTTGGTGATTGATGATAAACTGGTTGAAGTTTTCAATGGGGATAAAACTATGTGAAAGTTAAAGTACATGGGTGTGGCACCCCAGCTCAAAGCGACCGGTTTACCGTGCATTGCCAGCCCAGAGACCATGTCTTCTGGCAACGCACAACATCTTGGTACAGAAAACAACCGCTTTATTGATGTTAGCGGAACAGAGTTTAAATTACAATAGCTGTCAAGGCCAAGCGGCACACTCGGTGCGGCTGAACAATATGTACATTATTTAGTGAACATAAAGGGGCCTCGATCCGAACAACTACGTGGCAGCGGAATAACATCGTGGCGGAAGCTCCATCTCACAGGGACACCGATGCGGACACGATCTAGACTCGAACAACGCTTCTCTCCAATGGTACTTTCCTGAAATCTGGCATGACACGCCAGGTCAGTACATTGAATGTACTTGCAAGCTCACAACAGGCATAATCATAATGGCAAACAATATCATCATATTTAACCAATTATTAATAATGCAACACTATATGTCAAACATGTTGTGATCATGCTCGAACGTCCCTCGAGACAACTTACCAACCGTGATCATCCTTGGATCACAAGCAAACCACCAACATGGTCTTTAACAAGAATAACTCGTGATTCTTATGGCGATCACAACCACGACCAATGGCTGGCCCCGAATGCCTCGATGGCCTTTCTTCCATCCATCAACAATGCAAAGTTCATAGCTTAGTGTGCAATTTTTATTAAACGTTGACTCATGGTGGGACCTACTACGAGGTGTCCGTGACCGTGGACTCGGCTATCGATAGATTATACACTCTGTAGAGGTAGCACACTGTACCCACACCACAGAACCCATGGCCTTGCACTCCCATTCGGGTGGACCAACGACATTCCAACAAAACCCTTCCATTGCCACAACACTCTCCCGGCCACTCCGACCCAATCCCCAACTGGCTGGTCCTGGGTGGCCCCATGTCTACCAAAGACACCCCGACCATCGTCGTGGCCAAAAAAATCCCACTCGGGGACTCGGTACCATAATCTCAACAACGAGCACACAAGATTATGCCTGCTTACCGGGCCAGGGCAAGCACGACATAACCTTCCCTAGTTGGAGGCACCGACCAGAGGCCATGTCAATGGACCGAATCAAGGCCTTCCCAAAAAGGCAAATGTGGTTGCACTGGGAAAGAAACTTGATTCAGCGGCACCATGACCCAGTCGACGATATATTCAAGTTGAGTTATATTCAGGTCCAACTTTAAAATGAAAATGACCGGTGTCATAGCATGCCATGAAATGCAAAACTACACATGCATCACATAAATAAAAATGACCGATGTCATCCATATACACACCAAGCATAAACATCAACAATTCATATTACTTTGCTACTCAAAATGACTCACATCTTAACCAAAATATTTTGCAACAAGTTTTATTAATTTCTCACGCAAGAACTTAATTCCGATAAATTTTTCATATGGTTAACAAAAGATTTCCCTATCAACAACTCTTAATTTCTTTATCAACTAAGTGAGGTTCAAACATACTGTAAGACTAGTAAAATGACCAAACAAGTATTTAACAGAATATTTTCTAGCAATTTTTTCTCTCTTTATACATGCAAGAACAAAACTTTAAATAATTACTAACATGAATAACAAGATCATTTTTAATATCATCACCACTAAATCTTGACTTGCTCTACCCATAAACTAGTTTCAATCATTCTGTAAATCAAACATAATAACTAACAAATATTTAACAGAATACAAATAACACAATAGTTATTTAAATGCATGGATTAATCATTTTATTCAAGTAGGAAAATCACAAATATTGAAATGACACCATGAAAATGTTGTGGTGGCTTGCCTTAGTGCAGATGAGGTTCACAAGCCTTCTGGTGATCCTCAAGACAAGCCTCACCCTCTGAAAGTAAATTTAAACACAAAAGGCAAATATCAAGAACACTTCTGAAAATCACCAAAAATTCTAAACAGCTCAGAAAAATCTCATCTTTTGTGAGCTTCTAGATTGCTTTTCAAAGCACACAATGCAAAAAGAATCAATGCATTTGGACTTATGGTTAAAAAGTTATAACTGTTTGAAGCTCTCTGGAATATAAATACTTTTGAATTTAAATAAACAGCTTGGGGGGGTGACGTCGAAGGCATAAAACCTCAGGGCACCACCACTCGTACTGTTTCGCATGCGTATAGAGTGGCTGACTAGCGGGCCCCGCTAGTCAGGTGGGGGAAGGGGGGAAAAGAAACAGAGAACGTCGCGGCTTCGCTGGAGCTCTCACCGGCGATGAGGGCTGCTTGGACAAAACGATAGGGAGGGGTTTAGAGAGGGGACGATGGCGCACCTGCCCGTACCTGTAGCATGTATAGGGGTGGTCGAACGGCGTCGGAAACAAGCTCGCAAGCGGAGGCAGAACGCGGTGGTTGCCGGAGTTGAGGAAGACGGCGAACGGAGGCCACTCCAGGGGATCCAAGCGGGCGAGACGGCCTCACCGGAGAGAGGCGGAAGCCCTGGAGGGGTTGCCCTGGCCTGGGAGAGGCTAGAGCTTCCACGGCGACCAGAGGGGATCGCTGGCGAGCTCGAGCTCGGGGATGGCGGCCCGAGGCCTGCCCGGCCGGGCTACGGCTTCCTACACAATCGTGGAGTGTGTGGGAGTGCTGGATGGTGCTTGAGGAGGCTAGGGGTGGCCCTATTTATAGGCGAGCGGCGAGGGGGTTTTGGGCTCCGCCGGTGGACACCTGTCCACGGCGCCCGGCGACGAGCGGTGACAGTGAGAGGGGGAGAAGGCGACGCAGGTCACGCGGCAACTATGGGCGGGCGGAGACGAGCACACGATCGAGAGGATGACGACGAGCAAAGTGCGCTCCGTACTGTTGGGTTGGCCGGACCTTGCCCGTGCTCGCTGCGGCGAGCTCCGGCGTCGGCGAGCGCCAGAGGGAGGTTAAGGGCTTAGAGACGAAGATGGTGGCGCGGTTTGGCACGCTCGGGCAGGCGAGGGAAGCGAGCACGCGCGAACAGAGCGCTCGGCGGCGCTCAGAGCGCGTCGACACGCATGCCAACACCCTTGGACGAACATGGTCACCGCGTGAACTATGACATCAGGCCGATCTAAGCATAGCCTTCATGTCTGGCATGTTGTTCGTGGTAGTTTTGAATGTTACCACGTTTTGGTTTGGAGCCAGGTGCAGTAGATAGGTTTTTACAAGCCAGGTAAGTTTCTGATCAGTAACTTTGAACAGTTTCTGTGGTCAAACGGCTGGGAGTTTGAAGCTGTGCTTTGGAGGCTAGTCATGAGTTACTAAGGTAAAGATGCACAAGAAGGTTCAGGTCAAATGGAGCAAGTAAAATGGTTGTTGCTATAGAAACCACAATTTCTGTCCAGAACAGAAAATATTTTCTGTAGCAGTAATATTCCAAAAGGTGATGAAATATTTTTGCTCTCGGAGGTGCCCTAGGGTTCACAGAATATTTGTGAATTATCTCAGATTTTTCTGAGCCATAAAAATTTGGGTTGCTTTGAAGCAAACTGATGTGGCTTAGGGTTTTTGAGAGAAAATGAATATTTTTCATTTAAGAAAAATATTCCAAAGATTATTTTGGGATGGATCAGAAGGGAAATGATGGTTTAGGAGAGAAGTGGAGCACTTGGGTGAAAGCCAAGGATGCCCTGTTTAAGTCCATATGAAAAGATTCAAGAACTCCAAGTTTCAAAATTTTGCAAATGAAAACCAAGCAAATAAGAGAGGGCAAAAACCAGGCTGTCACAAACCTCCCCCACTTAGAATGAATCTCGTCCTTGAGATTCGGTTGCTTGGGAAAACCACTCTGGATACTGATCCTTAAGGAATTCTTCCTGCTCCCAGGTCGCTTCTGATTCTGTGTGATGCTCCCACTGAACCTTGTAAAATTTTCTGACTTTACTGTGAGTGACCCTTTCCATCTGATCCAAAATTTTAAACGGTCTCTCTTCATAAGTTAAATCTTTTGGCAACTCTATCTCAGCCATAGCAGTCCTTTTCTCAGGCAGGGATATGCATTGTCTCAATTGCGAAACATGGAACACGTTGTGCACGTCTGCCAATTCAGGGGGTAGTTCCAGTTGATATGCAACAGTACCCACGCGAGACATAATTGGGAATGGACCAATAAATCTGGGTGCCAGCTTTCCACGAGTCTGAAATCTCTTGACTCCTTTCATAGGAGTGACTCGAAGGTATACGTGTTCTCCGGGTTCAAAACTGACCTGTCGATGCTTTGCATCATAATAACTCTTCTGTCGAGATTTGGCCAATTGCAGTCTGTCTCTGATTTCCCTAACTTATTTCTTAGCTTCCATCATGAGGTCCGTTCCGAAGATACGGCTATCTCTAGTTTGAGACCAATTTAGAGGAGTGCGGCACTTACGGCCATACAGAGCTTCATATGGTGACATCTTTAGACTGGTCCGGAAACTGTTGTTATAGGAGAACTTGGCATATGGCAAGCAATCTTCCCATTTAGCTCCTTTGGCTAGCACACATGCTCGCAACATATCTTCGAGTATTTGATTTACCCGGTCTGTTTGTCCATCTGTCTGAGGGTGATAAGCAGTACTATATTTCAGGGCTGTCCCCAAGGCTTGATGGAGACTTGAAAAAAAGCGGAGGTAAACAAAGAACCTCGGTCGAAAGTGATAGTTCGGGGTACTCCATGCAGACTGACTATTCTGGATACATATAGCTGTGCAAGTTCATTTACTCTATATCTGGTGCTGATCGGGATAAAGTGAGCAACCTTGGTTAGGGTGTCTACAATAACCCAGATTGCATCCTTGCCTCACTGAGTCTTAGGCAATCCTGTGATGAAATCCATACAAATGTCATCCCATTTCCACTGTGAAACCGGCAGTGGTTGGAGGAGTCCGACTGGCTTCTGATGCTCTGCCTTCACCTTGTTGCATATGTCGCAACAGTCTATGAAATAGGAAATGTCTTTCTTCATTCCCTCCCACCAGAATATTTTTCTAAGGCCCTCATACATTTTCGTACCTCCCGGATGAATGGAATATGAGGATTCGTGTGCTTCTGACAGGATTTTCTTCTTCAAGTCCGGTTGATTGGGCACAAAACTCGCCCACGGAATCGGAGGGTACCGAATTTGTCCTTGGAGAAATCAGGGGCCTGCTTTGCCATCTGGCCCTTGGTACGTCTTTGTAGTTTGGCGTCAGCTGGCTGGGCCTTACGGATTTCCATCTCAAGTGTGGGGGTAACTTCCAAAATATTAGCGAGGCCAGCACCCACGATGACCAAGTTGAGCTGAGAAATCTCCTCTTGAAGTTCGGTAGGCAATGATTTCAACATGACATTTAAGCTGACGGGCTTTCGACTGAGCGCATCGGCAATGACGTTGGCCTTGCCTGGATGGTAACTTATTCCAAGGTCATAATCCTTGACCAACTCTAGCCATCTTCGCTGACGGAGATTTAAATCTGGTTGAGTGAAGATGTACTTGATACTTTTGTGGTCGGTAAAAATTTGGCACCTTTTTCCAATGAGGTAGTGTCTCCAAATTTTTAATGCATGAACCACCGCACACAATTCCAAATCATGAGTAGGATAATTTCCCTCATGGGGTCGTAGCTGTCGCGATGCATCTGCTACTACCTTGCTGTCTTGCATAAGCACGCAACCAATACCTTGTCTGGAGGCATCGCAGTACACATCAAAACTGCGATAAATGTCTGGAAGAGTCAATACAGGTGCGGTTGTCAGACGTATCTTCAGCTCATTAAAACTCTTCTCACAATCCTCTGTCCACTTAAACTTCTTATCCTTTTTGAGCAGCTCCGTCATGGGTTTAGCAATTTTGGAAAACCCTTCATTAAAACAACGATAGTATCCAGCTAATCCGAGGAAACTCCGGATCTGCGTCACAGTCGTGGGCGGTACCCAATCGAGCACATCCTTTACTTTGCTCAGGTCCACGGCTATACCTTCGGCGGATAGTACATGTCCGAGAAACCCAACTTTCTTGAGCCAAAATTTGCACTTACTGAACTTGGCGTAAAGCTGATGGTCGTGGAGCCGTTGTAGCACTGCTTGGAGATGATCCTTGTGCTCTTCTTCACCCTTGTAGTAAATGAGGATGTCATCGATGAAGACTACCATGAGTTTGTCGAGGAAGTCCATGAATACTTTGTTCATCTTATGCATGAAGAAAGCAGGGGCATTGGTGAGACCGAAGGACATCACGGTATATTCGTAAAGACCGTACCGAGTAGTGAATGCGGTCTTAGGAATATCTTCCTTTTTAATCTTGAGCTGATGATATCCGGTCCGTAAATCGATCTTAGAGAATACCTTAGCCCCACTGAGTTGCTCAAACAAATCATCAATCCTTGGCAGTGGATATTTATTTTTGATGGTGACCTCATTCAGCTGGCGGTAATCTATGCACATACGAAGACTACCATCCTTTTTGTCCACGAAAATAGCAGGTGATCCCCATGGTGAAGAGCTGGGACGAATATAACCTTTCTGGAGTAATTCGTCAAGTTGTTTCTTTAGCTCCACTAATTCTGATGAGGGCCTCCGGTAATACTTCTTGTATCACGATGCGGTTCCGGGCATAAGATCTATTGCAAACTCCAGTTCCCGATCTGGTGGCATGCCTGGCAGCTCTTCCGAAAATACATCAGGGTACTCACTGACCACCGGAATAAATTCCAATTCAGCCACAACGGTGCAAACTAGTTCTGGCTTGGGTATATTCTTGCGAGCGTAGAACTTGGTAAGTTGCCCATTCAGACTGGTCAAAGTGACTTCTCGGGTTACGCAGTTTATGCAAACTTGATATCGAGTCAACCAATTCATACCCAATATAATATCCAACTTTTCAGACTCAATGATTATCAGAGATGTTGGAAAGTAGACCCCGTTGATATTGATCTCCAGATCATGGCAGACCAGATTGCTCTTGATTATAGATCCCGGGGTTTGTACCAGCATATTTTTGCCCAAAATCGTGCAAGGAAAATTGTTTTGGGCAGCAAAATTCCGAGAAATAAAAGAATGGGAAGCCCCAGAGTCAAATAAAATCACGGCAGGTATGTCATTAACAGAAAACATACCAATGACAACTTCTGGCTTCTCTTGGGCTTCATCGGCGGAGATATGATGCACGTGCCGAGTGAAGTTTTGCTGGGTTGGCCACGACTCCATAAAGTTGACTTGTGGCCTGCTTAGGGCATTCATCTTGTTGTTCTTGGGATACTATTTGGCATAATGTCCGTGCTGCCCGCAGTTGAAACAAGAATTATTGCGCTGACGCTCCTCATGTGTTGGATTGGTCACAATATTCTTGACTTGAGTGGTGGTCTTGTTAACATTATGCTGCCAATTTGGCTTGTATTCCACCTGAGTCTGTTGCCAAGTATGAGCCTTTTGCACTGGTTGCCCATCCTTCTTTGGCTCAAACTTACGCTTGTTGTCGTTGTTAACATGCCTATTATCTGCTATAAGCTTGTGCTCCCGTTCAGCAATGAAAGCCTTGTTCACCAGAGTTTGGAAGTCTATGAAATCAAGCATACTGAGAGTACACCGGAGTTGTGGATTTAGACCTCCAAGAAATCTGTCAATTCTCCTTTCTTCGGTGGCTACGTCATAAAGAGAGTAATGGGCCAAATGATTGAAGTTTTGTAGATATTCGGCCACAGACTGATTTCCTTGGACGAGCGCGAGAAATTCACGTTGCTTAGTCTTCATAAGTCCAGTACGGATATGATATTTTTGGAACCGATCCTTAAACTTTTCCCAGGTGATTTCCTCATCAACCGGCCACATGGCCTTTGTATTTTCCCACCATATGGCAGTTGTGCCCTCAAGATAATGAGTTGCAAAGGGAACTTTATCATTTCCTTCAGTACGAGCAATATCAAGCTTTTTCTCCATTTTGCGCAACCAATCGTCTGCATCCAATGGGTCAACAATCTGACTGAAGCTGGGTGGATTGGTCCTCTGAAAATCTGACAGCTTTGAGTGATGACCATTCTGATTTCCATTCTGTCCAACCATAGCTTGCACACTTCTCAATATTTCAATCAGATCACTGTTCCTTTTCTACAAACATACGCAGAATTTTCTCGATGGAGGGAGGATTAGGCGGTGGAGGTGGTGGCGGAACGTACAGCTCAGGAGAATGTCCTGCCTGTCGTGCGGAACGATGAACAGGAGTTCCCTCATGAACGTTGCTACTGCTGCCTCCCCGCGTCATCCTATTGTGGATTTTCCCCAAGACAACACGATCGAGATGAGAAACACCCAAGAACAAAATTGGGGAAAAGCCAGCGACAAATCCCGGAAGAAAACAGAAAAGCGAAGAAAATATGACGAATGAAGTGTCAACATAATTATACATAGACTCATACATGAAAGGTAAACAACATGACTGGTTCACTACTCTCATACATGCAACGAAACATCATGACTCATACGACTACATCCGTACATCATCCAGACAACTGCGAATACTCAAAGATACTACTGCTCTGCTGGTGCTGCAGCGTCCTCCCCTGAAGTGGTCTCGGATCCTGAACTGACATGGTTAACGGAAACCACCGGGTTAAAGGTAACACGACGGTGCTGCCTCGAGGGCTCTCCCTCAGGGGCAGGGGTAGGATGAAGCATCGGGGCTACATGAGTAGTGAGAAGCGAGACCCACTCGGCAGGAGTACTGAGAGGGTTCACAGCCGAGACGCCCGTGCTACTTGGGGGAGTAACCGGCGAAATAGGGGAGCTAGAGTTGACTGGAACATAAGGGGTAAATCCCAAATAAGACGGAGTAGTGGCGGATCTAGAAGTGACTAAAGTAGCGGCTAAAGCAGTGCAGGCACGAGTCAGCTCTCGAGCCAGCTCGTGGATCATGAGATAGCTAGCAAGATGGCTAGCAACACTATCAGACTCCGGATCAATGAGAGGGAAACGGACACGATCGTTGTCATGCAGAGATGGGTAGTAATAGAAACCTGGGTGGTTCTGCATTGGGACCTCGTTGTAGCGGAGCTCGACAAGGACCTCGAATGCAGCAAACTGGTCAGCCTGAGAAGCGGTGGAGGCGTAACCGCTTCGAGAAGTGCGATTGTAAGAGCTGGAATCGGAACTAGTGCGCAGAGTGACCACTGCGTGATACTCATACACTGAATCAACTAGATGCTCCTGGTACACACGATAGACTGGGTCATCTCCGAGAGGGTACAACCAACGCCACACGTTGCGAAGGAGGTGCAGTGACATGTACGGCATCAGCTGCAACTGGCACGGATACGGCACTGGAGCCATCTACACCCACAACCATTAGCAGGTTAGCATAAAAATATATAAACCGAATGCATGCAACGCAACAATTAGCACAAATTTCTACCAGCACTCTACTTAAACTCGTATCTAACATCTAGTTAGCACGTCGCAGTCTAGCGTGGCCTACAGTCAGCGCGGCTCTGATACCAAGTGTTGTGGCACCCCGGCTCAGAGCGACCGGTTTACCATGCAATGCCAGCCCAGAGACCATGTCTTCTGGCAATGCACAACATCTTGGTACAGAAAACAACCGCTTTATTGATGTTGGCGGAACAGAGTTTACATTACAACAGTTGTCGAGGCCAAGCGGCACACTCTGTGTGGCTCAACAATATGTACATTATTTAGTGAACACAAAGGGGCCTCGATCCGAACAACTACGTGGCAGCGGAATAACGTTGTGGCGGAAGCTCCATCTCACAGGGACACCGATGCGGACACGATCTAGACTCGAACAACGCTTCTCTCCAACGGTACTTTCCTGAAATCTGGCATGACACGCCAGGTCAGTACATTGAATGTACTTGCAAGCTCACAACAGGCATAATCATAATGGCAAACAATATCATCATATTTAACCAATTATTAAAAATGCAACACTATATGTCAAACATGATGTGTTCATGCTTGAACGGCCCTCGGGACAACTTACCAACCGTGATCATCCTCGGATCACAAGCAAACCACCAACATGGTCTTTAACAAGAATAACTCGTGATTCTTACGGCGCTCACAACCACGACCAATGGCTGGTCCCGAATGCCTCGATGGCCTTTCTGCCATCCATCAACAATGCAAAGTTCATAGCTTAGTGTGCAATTTTTATTAAACGTTGACTCATGGTGGGACCTACTACGAGGTGTCAGTGACCGTGGACTCGGCTATCGATAGATTATACACTCTGCAGAGGTAGCACATTATACCCACACCACAGAACCCATGGCCTCGCACTCCCATTCAGGTGGATCAACGGCATTCCGACAAAACCCTTCCATTGCCACAGCACTCTCCCGGCCACTCCGACCCAATCCCCAACTGGCTGGTCCTGGGTGGCCCCGTGTCTACCAAAGACACCCCGACCACCGTCGTGGCCAAAACAATCCCACTCGGGGACTCGGTACCGTAATCTCAACAACAAGCACACAAGATTATGCCTGCTTACCGGGCCAGGGCAAGCACGACATAACCTTCCCTAGTTGGAGGCACCGACCAGAGGCCATGTCAATGGACCGAATCAAGGCCTTCCCAAAAAGGCAAATGTGGTTGCACTGGGAAAGAAACTCGATTCAGCGGCACCATGAACCAGTCAACGATATATTCAAGTTGAGTTATATTCAGGTCCAATTTAAAAATGAAAATGACTGGTGTCATAGCATGCCATGAAATGCAAAACTAAACGTGCATCACATAAATAAAAATGACCGATGTCATCCATATACACACCAAGCATAAACATCAACAATTCATATTACTTTGCTGCTCAAAATGACTCACATCTTAACCAAAATATTTTGCAACAAGTTTTATTAATTTCTCACGCAAGAACTTAATTTTGATAAATTTTTCATATGGTTAACAAAAGATTTCCCTATCAACAACTCTTAATTTCTTTATCAACTAAGTGAGGTTCAAACATACTATAAGACTAGTAAAATGGTCAAACAAGTATTTAACAGAATATTCTCTAGCAAATTTTTCTCTCTTTATACATGCAAGAACAAAACTTTAAATAATTACTAACGTGCATAACAAGATCATTTTTAATATCACGACCACTAAATCTTAACTTGCTCTACCCATAAACTAGTTTCAATCATTCTGTAAATCAAGCATAATAACTAACAAATATTTAACAGAATACAAATAACACAATAGTTATTTAAATGCATGGATTAATCATTTTATTCAAGTAGGAGAATCACAAATATTGAAATGACGCCATGAAAATGTTGTCGTGGCTTGCCTTAGTGAAGTGAGGTTCACAAGCCTTCTGGTGATCCTCAAGACAAGCCTCACCCTCTGAAAATAAATTTAAACACAAAAAGCAAATATCAAGAAGACTTCTGAAAATCACCAGAAATTCTAAACAGCTCAGAAAAATCTCATCATTGGTGAGCTGCTAGATTTCTTTTCAAGGAACACAATGCAAAAAGAATCAATTCATTTGGACTTATGGTTAAAAAGTTATAACTATTTGAAGCTCTCTGGAATATAAATGATTTTGAATATAAATAAATAGCTGGGGGGGTGACGTCGAAGGCGTAAAACCTCAGGGCGCCACCACTCGTACCGCTTCGTGCGCGTACAGAGTGGCTGACTAGCGGGCCCCGCTAGTCAGGTGGGGGAAGGGGAGAAAGAAACAGAGAAGGCCGCGGCTTTGCCGGAGCTCTCGCCGGCGACGAGGGCTTCTTGGCCAAAACGAGAGGGAGGGATTTAGAGAGGGGACGATGGCGCACCTGCCCGTACCCGTAGCGTGGCTAGGGGTGGTCGGACGGCGTCGAAAACAAGCTCGCAAGCAGAGGCAGAACGCGGTGGTTGCCGGAGTTGAGGAAGACGGCGAACGGAGGCCACTCCAGGGGCTCCAAGCGGGCGAGATGGCCTCACCGGAGAGAGGCAGAAGCCCTGGAGGGGTTCCCTGGCCTGGGAGAGGCTAGAGCTTCCACGGCGACCAGAGGGGATCGCCGGCAAGCTCGAGCTCGGGGACGGCGGCCCGAGGCCTGTCCGGCCGGGCTACGGCTTCCTACGATATCATGGAGTGTGTGGGAGTGTTGGATGGTGCTCGAGGAGGCTGGGGGTGGCCCTATTTATAGGCGAGCTACGAGGGGGTTTCGGGCTCCGCCGGTGGACACTGTCCATGGCGCTCGGCGACGAGCGGCATCAGTGAGAGGGGGAGAAGGCGACGTAGGTCACGCGGCAACTATGGGCGGGCGGAGACAAGCACATGATCGAGAGCATGGCGACGAGCACAGTGCGCTACGCACTGTTGGGCTGGCCGGACCTTGCCCGTGCTCGCTGCGGTGAGCTCCGGCGTCGGCGAGCGCCAGAGGGAGGTTAATGGCTTAGAGACGAAGATGGTGGCGCGGTTTGGCACGCTCGAGCAGGCGAGGGAAGCGAGCACGCGCGAACAGAGCGCTCGGCGATGCTCAGAGCGCGCCGACACGCATGCCAACACCCCTGGACGAATGTGGTCACCGCGTGAACTATGACATTAGGTCGATCTAAGCATAAACTTCATGTCTGGCATGTTGTTCGTGGTAGTTTTGAGTGTTACCACGTTTTGGTTTGGAGCCAGGTGCAGTAGATAGGTTTTTACAAGCCAGGTAAGTTTCTGATCAGTAACTTTGAACAGTTTTTGTTGTCAAACGGCTGGGAGTTTGAAGCTGTGCTTTGGAGGCTAGTCATGAGTTACTAAGGTAAAGATGCACAAGAAGGTTCAGGTCAAATGGAGCAAGTAAAATGGTTGTTGCTGTAGAAACCACCATTTCTGTCCAAAAAAAAAATATTTTCTGTAGCAGAAATATTCCAAAAAGTGATGAAATATTTTTGCTCTCGGAGGTGCCCTAGGGTTCACAAAATATTTGTGAATTATCTCAGATTTTTCTGAGCCATAAAAATTAGGGTTGCTTTGAAGCAAACTGATCTGGCTTAGGGTTTCTCAAAGAAAATGAATATTTTTCATTTAAGAAAAATATTCCAAAGATTATTTTGGGATGGATCAGAAGGGAAATGATGGTTTAGGAGAGAAGTGGAGCACTTGGGTGAAAGCCAAGGATCCCCAAGTGTTTAAGTCCATATGAAAAGATTCAAGAACTCCAAGTTTCAAAAAAATTCAAATGAAAACCAAGCAAATAAGAGAGGGCAAAAACCAGGCTGTCACAATGGGCATTGTCTTCATAGGTTGGAAAAGGCTCCCCTTGAAGATGTGCATATAAATGTTTTTCCTTTCAATGCAAATGCACATGGCAGGTTTTACTTTGTGGAGATCCTCTTCAACACATGAAGACAATCATCATGCATACATAAGAGTAATGTAGATAATGAATGCATAATGAGAAATGGGCGTCTACAAAATGACTTCATGCAGAATTTATCATCGCATCATAAGGTAGCAGCAAAAGTGGCAGACGACCATCAAGTTTAAGTGTTACAACTCAAAAGCCAAATAGCTCAAGAACGAGAGTTATAAAAACTTAGGCAAGAATAAGCACCCGACCCATATGGACCCGCTTGAAGACTATCAACTCATATGCTTCTCCCCCTGTTGTCAGTAAGGACCAAAAAGGTTTGAAGACATAAAGTGTCTACTCATTTCCAGTCGGTGAAGATGTTGGGTCAGCTTGGAGTTGGGCGGTGCGGAGGGACCTGATGTAGAATCATGATGCAGTGAAGCTATCACGGGTGAAGTGGCATCGTCCTCTTCATCTATGACTCGAGCAACCATAGTGGGAGCCGAAGAGGAATACTTATAATCTTCAAGCGAGGGAGTTGGAAGCCAACTTGCAGATTGTGGAGGCCTCGAGTCAAACTTGAAACGTTTAGTGAAGCCATCTTCTCGAAGATCGTCTTCAGAACAGAGCATTGTGAGGCTCTTCCAGGAACGCCGACAGGCTTCATGAGCAACAAAACAACTCTTGGTTGCAAGGTTGCAAATACGATTGACGTCAATGAGCAGAATCTGCATCTGGAGCTTCAGCCAGTCATGATGCCTATCCTGCTTCTGGTGAAGGGATACAAGAAGCTCTCTGTCATTCAGGACAGGAGCGCGCTTCTGAGGCCTTTGTGCTACCATGCTGGCTGTTGCATCAGTGTTGGCACGATGCGACAAACGAAGCTGACCAGCAAGAGGACCAGCAGGAGTAGGAGGATTTGGCACATGAACACCTTCCATTGGCTGATTGAACCTTTGGAAGGCGACATTCCATTCATGGAGTGGCTTCCTGGCAGGCTCATGGTAGATGTCTTCATATGACATATCAACTTCAGGCAAGAATACAACATGGTTGCGTGCTGAAGCTTGATAGTTGATGGTCGAGTGAAGCTTAATTAGCCACATGACCCATGGAGCATAAAACTTGAGGCCAAATAGATCAATGCCAGAAGCTGCCAACTGACGAATGAAAAATCTTGAGTGTTGAATTTGATGCCATTGATGATATATAAAACCAATGTCTTCATAGTGCCTTCAATCTTGGCATCAGGAGAATGTCCTTTGATAGGCCACAGATTATGCCTCAGGATGTGATATATGGTGCGGGGCAGGTACTTGAGGTCCTTGACATATAACTCCTTAGGATATTCAGCATCAAATGGCAAAGCCTTCATCATGCTGAGAATTTGACTCATATTTGGCTCAGGCCTTTGCAAGACACTCTGCAGTTCTTGCACATGGCGTTGACAACCTGGTTCATACATATCACCAGGAGTGGGCGGGTAAGTGAGCTCTATGATATCTTGAGCTTTAGCTTCATGATGGACATCCCCTATCATCCACTAAAGGACCCATGTCTTTGGATCCCTGTTGTAGCCAGATGTTTGGAGAGTGGCATAGAATTGCAGAAGAAGCTCTTCTTTCCAGTGTTCCTTGTCAGTGACAAATGGAAGCAACCCAACTTCACGGAAGCAATCTAGGGCTTCTTCAAGGCATGGCAGTCCAGCAATGGCATCACAATCAAGACGCATGTGTGAAAAAATCCTGTCTTGATTGTAGAGTATGCAAGAATAGTAGCTCCTTTGCTAGTGGCTCCAGAACCTGTTAGATGGAACCTTTGGCTTCCTGAAGGGGTTCTTGGCCGAGTTGAAGAAAGTGTTGTGCTCTGTGAAGCTGAGCACACTGAAGGAGCCTTGTGTAGTGACATCACTTGGAAGCCTTCGCAGCCTGGGCTTTGGCTTCTGCGTTTGAGGCCTTTGCTCCATGCGATAGTCATATTGGGGACTAGGAGCAGTGGGTGGTATCAAGATAGGCCATCGGACAGTAACGAGCTCACCACGATTGTACGCACGTTCCATGGTGTGAGGCATAGGGGGAGGAACGACCACATTTGAGGTGGATGGCTGCGCATTGTCTTCCATGGCAGCAATGACTTCGGGCTGCACATTATCTTCAGCCATGACAACGTCATTGGCTTCAGTAGTGGTGGTGGTGGCAGCCGCATTCGCCTCAACATCAGTGGTTTCATGGACTGGAGGGTCTGGCACAATCACTTCTTCTTCTTGAACGACGGGATCAATGGTAGGGGGAATAACTTCACGGTCTTCTTCTTCTTCTTCATCGGTTGATGCAGTCGGGATATCTTTGATGTCTACTACGCAACCTTCTTCTTGTAGTCGTTGTTGGGCCTCTTTGATATCTCTATAGGCCTCCACCCGTCAGGTTTAAAACGCACGCGCGCGTGAACCATTTCGCTGCGACGGCTGAAGGCGTATTTTGCCTTTACGCCTTCGACGTGGCAGCCTCGCGCGGGCTGAATCCCCTCTGGGCCTGCTACACTGTGGCCTTTCTAGCCCAGTGGCACAGTGCCACTTTTATTTTCCTTTTTCTATTTGTTTTATAAAAATTCCATAGGATAAAATATTTATCCAAATGGAATAATTCCAACTCCTAAAATCTTAGAATAATTCCACCTATTTATTGATGTAATATTCATGCACATCCATCACACTGTTCTGTACTGTTCAAATTTAAATTCAAATTTGAGCATTTATATTCCCCTCTGAAAATCCATTTCTCCTATTCTGCTACTGCAAATCCAAAACTAGGAATTTTCCCCTTCTTAGTTTTCACCCTAGTATTTAACAAAAATGAGTTGACATTTTTCTGAGCACTTTGGTTTTTCTGTTTTATTATTGCCTTATTTTCTCGTTATTATTTTTGCGACGGTAGATTGCGTTGCTGACAAAGATATCTCGTTATTATGCATGACCCTACCTTCTTATGAGGGTTATGCCCGTGGGAGTAGATAGGATGCTAAAGTAGATGCTACGCAAATGGGGCGGGTATATGCATGGTGATGGAGACAAAGTATTTTCAAAAGACTTCCCGAAAACCCCGTCGGGTGCCACTTATGCCCGAGGGAGATAATGAGATGGGTAACCACTTGATGACGAAGTGGTGTACCGAGGCAAGTGTGTGTGTTGTTTTCGAAAATGGATTAGATTTAAGATTTGTCGACTGTCCCAACCTTACATGCGCAACCACTCTACCCTTGTATGGGAAAGGGCATTATTGATTACCTAGGCCGATACTAGCTTGGAGCCCGCATTACTAGTGACGGGGGAGAGTTGGTGCTCTCTCTCGGGACGGGGTCGTGCCAGGTAGGGCCGCCATGACTGTTTTTACAGGGCACCGGATACACCGTTGTGTCCCCTCTCGGATGTTACGATCTCGAGCGAGTCTCGTATGATGTACATCGTGAGGATACGGAACAACGAGTGGACTCTTTGTTAGTGTCGTCCAGGGAAAGATAGTGATCGGGTGCTTACCCCGGGTACTTGAGGTACCGCGGGTCGTGGATGACACGAAAGTTCCCCGGATCTTGTGGGTAAAGTGTGCAACCTCTGCAGAGTGTAAAACTATTCGAATAGCCGTGTCCACGGTCAAGGACAGTTGGGCGATGCTGCTTAAACTACGTCCAGAATTTTACAAACCACGTGTGTGTGTGTGTGTGTGCTGATGAAGCTAAATGGGTAAGTCAAATGACTTGACACGATGATCAAGTTGGATTGGTGTCCAACTCTGATAACTGTTACTTGTTCATACGGATGTCTGTACTCTCATGATGCATACTTTACATGTTGATAGATCATGTCATTGCACTCAAAACTAGCTTTCTGCAAACTACCTACTTAGTGCTATATCATTGCATCATTGTGCCCTGTTCCAATCGTGGGTTGCTTGCGAGTACATTCAAAGTACTCATTGGCTTGCCACTGGTTATTTAATTGGCCAGGCATGGAAGAACAGGAGTTCAAAGAAGAGTTCTTTGGAGACGAACATGCGAACTAGGACGTTTCCTAGTCAGAATGCCTGTAGGGTTAAGGCAGATGGCATGGGTTCTACTTATCAACGAAGATTTCCGCTGCTTGCGTTTCATTTGATGTTTAGCCCTTAACGCTTTATCAATGTAAGACTTGACCATAATGGCCATAATTTGTGTAAGACGGTATGTATGGATGTAAGACTCTTGTTATTCAGCTTCTGTGTGTTCACTGAGCATTGATCTCTGGGATCACTATACACGTGCATTCGGTGATCATGACTTATGAGTCGGGGTCCCCATAGAGCTGGTATCAGAGCCATCCTGACTGTAGGAAGCCTTAGTTAGCATGGGCGTTAGTTAGGATAAAACCCATTTTGCAAAACTCTCTATACTCCTCTTCTTTTGTAAGCTTACCAAACCCGAGGGATATTTTCCTTAATGACCTCTCCAATTCAACTTTTGTAGATGACCGTCGCCCCCTTGAGACTCCTTATGACAGGGTTTCCATCACTCCTAAAAGACTGCCTCCAACAATGCCACTATCCCTTGCTGCCCATATACACCCTGCATGAACTGGAAAATGATGTGCTCGAGAAGGAGTTCTACGCCAAGGTTTTTGTGCCTGCCAAGACCACACCCCAGGGGTGGTTCTTCATTGGACCACCCATGCCAACAAAAGACCTGGCCATTCAGCAAGTGGCATATGAAGCGCTCCTCCGTCTTCGAGGCCTCCTTCCAGAAATGAAAGAAGAACACGCCACCCGCTACCTACCTGGAAAGAATTTGGAGCTCCAGCTCAAGTGATGATTTCCCCAGAAGATGAGGATCCAACCCTCAAGTACCAGATCCGCTTCATCAACGCCGAAGACTACCTTCTACGTCACCTTACCGAAGCATTCCTTAAGGCTCGCCAAGACCTCCCTTCACTTCTGCACCTCCACTGCCTCGAGAAGAAGAAGGTGGTCGAGCAAGAACAGCAAATCACTGCCCTAGAAGCCCACATTTTTAATCAGGAGCAGCAAATCAAGGGACTTCAGAAAGCTCGCAATCGAACCCCATGCAAAAGGCATAGGAATGGATTTCCATATCCACCTCATAGAGGATCATCGTCAGGCCCCCGACGACAATACCCAAGACTGAATAGAAACCCTTTTGCTTCTGTCACATGTCACGGGTATGGTGAACTTGGGCACATTAAAAGGATGTATCCCAACAAGCAGCCGACTGTGCATACCCTTTGGCACCACAAGGGGAACCCAGAAACTGAAGACTGAGCGCCCTTCTCTCCGAGCAAGCGCGACTACCGAGTCTGAGGACCCCTAGGGTAGGATGAGTCGTGTACCCCCATATGAGTAGTCGAGTCTGTGAGATGGTTCGAATGGAACCACGTTTTGTGTTGCTTCTTTTTACTTGTTTGTGTTTTGATATAAGTCGCACATTTGCCCTAGGCAGCTTGTACGCGACTATATCACCTATCTTATCTTAATGAATGTGCGTGGCCTTAACGGCACTTGTTTGCTTGAACTTGCACTATAGAACCCCCTTTAGGTATTCCCCTCCTCTACGCTACTTTCCCTATCATCTCTCTCCTCAACTGAAGGCCAGCAAGACAAAATACACCAAGGATTCTACCTCGGCGACCAACTAGCATTGAAGCCTTTTGCTACGGCCCCCTAGACCAAGTGCAGCCCCTTAGAGTTATGATTGCCCCTCAAGATTAGATACCCATTCCTAGACCCTTCGAGACTTCATAAGATACCCTAGCTCGAATCCTTAAACCATGTGCTTAACCCACAGAATTTCAAGAGAACCTGTTAAGCCTCCGTAACCTTGCTTATCACTGGGTTCATTATGGAACTAATGAACATAGTGAACGAGCACATTATCATCCTAAGATAGCACCAAAACTGACGATGCCATAGGGAAGACCAATATGAGGATATAGGAATAGAGGACAAATGACTTGATGAGTTTATATCAGTGACCTTGAGGAATTATTTGAGACTCTTCGGAGGATTATAAGGCTTTCATGTTGGTAGATGAACGTGGCTGGATCATGATTATAGAGTAGCATAGCTTTATTTACCCCTGGATAAATTGGATTTAGTGGGACAATTAAGACCGCAAGCTAAATTCTTGGAAGTATAATGTCGGTGTACTAGAGTAGGGATACCCTAGTATCCCGAACTTGTGCACGGGCAGTCGCAGCGTCCCGCGGCAAGGCTTGCCGGGTGACCGCCAATATCCTCTGTGGCTCCTTTGGAGCCATTCAAGAACAAAGTATTTAAGCCAAGGAGACAAGTCCCCGGCAAGAGGATCTTGCCGGGAGGGCCACTCAAGGCACAAGACCCTGGCAAGAGGAGCTTGCCAGGGAGGCCAACCAAGGCATCTCAAGGAACTTGCCGCGACGCGCCACGCGTCCCGGCAAGACCCGGCGAGCGACAAGCTCCCGGACGCGACAAGACAACGGCCGCGGCAAGGCGTTTGCCGCGGCAAGCAACCACTCTGTACCTGCGCTCCAGCGCACCCACCTACGTGTCGCTCTGGGACCCTTCCAGGCGTACGTGGCGGGAGGCTGTGCAGCCAGGGGTACACTGTGGCAAGCGGCGCTGACAAGATCGCCATCGTGGCGAGCGGTGGCGCCCCTGACGGTCCCTTTTCTGCACTGTTTGGGCGACGTAGATAGGCATTTAATGCCTTTGTCCCCTGCCGTCAGGGTTAGGTATGATACACTGTGCAGGTAGCTGTACCAACCGCAGCACCTTTTCCATTTTTACCCTTGCCTACGTTGCCACCTGTCGGTGACCCCTTGAGCATATAAAAGGAGGCCCATGCGCAACGTAGAGGGGGAGGACGAACAATAGAACACTCACGCTCGGTCTCGTTAGCCGCTTGTGTGTACTGTAGCACTCAGCGCTCCCGAGCAAGAACTCAATACAATCCACAAAGCAGCAGTAGGAGTATTATCTCTCTGGAGAGCTCTGAAGCTGGGTAAACCGCTCGTGTGCCTCGCCTCGATCTGCTCTTCGTGCGACCTCCGCCCCCCGCCGAACCGAAAAGGGGCTCCGTCCCCATAGGTGCTCATGGAGTCAGCTTCCCCGACATATAAGGATTTGACTTAGCCAGGGGATATTGATAGAAGATAGTTGGCATTACGATAATGACTTGGGGAGACATATAGAAATCCTCGTTGGACATGAGATTTGGATTTAAGTAGGTAATTCTAGTTGAGTATAGATGATGAGTGAGTCTACATGGTTCGGAGTAAATTGGATTTAAACTGATGATCTCGATTATAATACCATGTTTCTTGGAGGACAATAAACTAGGAGATTGGGTTAATTGTTGGAGTTGATTTAGGGATCTATATAAGCTTGACCTTGGAGTTACTTGACCCCGATAATGGGAAATTGGTGGACTGGCTATAGTAAAGATAACCCTTTTCAAGTATATGAGGATTATAGGACATTAGAAGATCATGTGGAACACCATAAACATTGGATTTGTAGAATTAAATGGATTATGTAGTGATTGATGGAAGTTAATGGGTTGTTGTTGATTCATAGGAAGGAAACAAGATCTTGGAGTGGCTTACGACGTGTTTCCTTAGGGTAGAAATGCCTTAGACCTTGGAAGAGTAGGATGAGCGCTTGGATTGTCATGTTTTATTCCAGCTTGGAAGCTTGTATGCTCTACCCATGGATTTTTAGGGGTAGCCATACATATGAGTTTGGGGATCGTAGACATATATGACTTTGCTAGACCTCCTCTCAGGAGTCATGATGATATGAATAGCATGAATGATGATTGGAATTGACCTATAGGAGATGATGCTATCGCATATATGATGTGATTTGTTTAAAGAACTAGATAGAACAATTGGCATCTCAGAAACTGTGCCCAAGGATAAGATGATAAACATTCACTCGCACACTAGATCCTTGAAACCCTTAAGCCCTACCAAGCTACAACATGGTCGGATCATAACTTTGGGTCTTGACTCTAGATCGAAAACACCTTGGCCCACACTCAACCGTTACCACCACCAATGCCCCTACCTTATGTACCCCATGAACAGAAACTTCATGGAGTACTTGGTCATGTTGGTTGTCACTTTTACTTGGTGACCTACTCGTCTAACTGAAGATGGAAGAAGAATCGTTCAGCTGGTTAAGGAACATTTGAAGATCGCCATGTCAAGGAGGAAGAACTATACCAACCATCATCATCAAGAAGTGAACTTCCTTGTCAAAGACCGTGCATATCTACAAACCACTCCTCTCAAGGGAACCAAGCATTTTCATGACAAGGAAACCCACACCAAGATTCATCGGCCCTCTTCGAGATCACTCCAAGGTTCAACAACCCCCTTTGAGATCTCTTCGAGACGAAGAGTAGACGACTACCAGCTAGAGTTACCACCTGAGTTACCCACTGTGCACAGCGTTTTCCACGCGACACACCCCCGAAAGTGTTTCCAACTTCCTAACTAGCTCGATCCCTACCAGGGCATCAATCACCGAACCATTGACCCCCAGCCCAACCTGACCTAACTCGAGAGACCCCTTAGCAACCTGGATCAAGCAAGAACGTCATACACGAAGCCACACCATCAAGTACTTCAAGGTTCATTGGGGCACCACTCGGAAGCAGAAGCAGTATGAGGACGCGAAGACTACCACAGATCCAAGTTTCTGTATTCCTTTCCGCGCCTAGTCTGGGAATCTCAGGGACGAGATTCTTGTAAGGGGGGGTAGGTCTGTCACACCCTGACTTTAATGCCACAACACTTAAGCTAATATATATCATGATAAAGTGTGGTTTGATAAAAACTTTTGCATTATTTGGCTTTTATTTGGAGTTGGTTTTCTCTCTGTGTTTTTCTAGTGCTCTTTAAAGTCAACACGACTCCACCTTATATACTTCATCTCCTTGCCCCAAACTTCTGCCCAATTATCATGCCATGTGTATAGAGCAATATAGGATTTTCTTACAAAAATAATCTGGCCAAAAAGTATTTTCAAAAATTAGTTTTCCAAAAACCCCTAAATTGAGGATTGCACTGCGAGTACTTGATTTAGGGTATGAAAAATATTTCAAAGAGTATATTTGAAACCTATTAGATATAGGTCTCCCACAAACCACAAAAATATAATTTTAGAAGTTATTTTCCCATTTTATTTAAAAGCTTTTTCTTAAGGCCAGAAATGGTCTTTAATAGGGAAAAATTATATTATTGTTTTAAAAATATTTGAGAAAAATCAGGGAAACTCAGTGGGCATATATTTTCCATATATATGAGTTTCAACACATGGTTATGATCAAAATATTGGACAAAACCTCCCAATACCATTTCTGCCCATTTCAAGGATTTGAAATATTTCTAAAGGAAATATTTTCATAAAAATCCAAGGAAAATCCAGCAAGTCACAAATGCATATTTTGATCACCTTGCAAAGCCTCATGTCAATCAAGGTCATGTTGGTTCACCAAAATGCCCCAAAACCCTCTGTGACCAGAATCAAATTTGAACAAGTTTGTACTACCAACTTTATCTCCTTGACCCCAACTTTTGTGAGCATGTTCACATGACCAAATGAGGCCACTACACCAAGTGGTGCATCAAGGAGAAGTGATTTTCTCAACTAGATCTACACAAGTTCATTTCTGCTAATTTCTAGGGTTTAAAAAAGTTACATTGTGAACTTTGCCCAAATAAGCTCAAAATGGGTGTAAGGCCCTAATTATATGTGTAATTTCACCCTGTGGAGTCTCCTGCCAAATGGAGTTCATTTGCTTAACCAAACAAGCATCAAACACCTTCTGCCATTTTACTAAAACCCCTGTTTTGACCTCTTCCACTCTTCTCCATGGCCTCCACTTTTTACCACAACCCCTCCTAGACCTCTTCTACCTCCAGTAGCAATGGCTGCATCTCAGATCAATAATTGAGGGGTGAAACCACCTCTTTTACCTCTCTGGACAGCCCTTGCACCCCTCTTCCTCACCTCCCTCCTCACTCCAGTGGCCACCGAAGGCATCCAAGGCTTTCCCCATATTCTTTACTCCTCCCTAGAGCTACCAGACATGCTTGGCCGTGCCCACTTTGCCAAAAAAATGGCATGCCGGCCATTTGCACGCTCTGAAGCGCGCTACAGTGCGCTCCCGCACTGTAGCCGCCCCCTTCCAATCGCCTCCGGCCACCTCGGGCCTCCCCAGCACGCCCGACGATGCGCCTCGGCGTCCAAGACACGGAAGCTGGTCGGCCCCCTCCTCCCTCTCTCTCTCCTGCCCCTGCTCGCACGCGCACCGGCCGCCCGAGAGCTCCAGTGAGCGAGCTCACACGCGCGGCGTCTCTGACCCTTCCCCGCTCCCTCTCTTCTCCCCCTGGGCGTAGTCGACCCCCACGAACGCCCTAGACTCGGCGCAGAACCCTCCCAAGGCCCGTAGCGACGAGCACGAGCTCGCCGGTGCACGAGCCCACGGTGGACCGCCGCTCGCCTATATAAGGCATCCCCGAGCCCTCCTCTCGCCACCACTCGTCCCCTCCCACGCCAAATAGCCCCACTGGGCCTCCCGTTCATCCCCAGAGCCGCCCAAGCTCGAGATCGAGGTCGAGCCCCGCCGCTTCGGGTCGCCGTCGATCTCGTGGTACAGGCCTCCTTTGCCCCCCCTCTCTCTCTCTCTCGATCTGGAACCGCCTCACCTCACTGATCCATTCCCCTCTTTCTCCTGCTCCTATTGCAGCTCAGAACAAGCTAACCAGGCTCCTCCCGAGGCCCTTCCGCTGGCTTCCTCGTCGCCGGCGAACCCCTGCACTCCGGTGACCGCCTCCACCTCCACCCGAACGGTGACTCCGCCCTGAGCAAGCCGGTGCCCTCGGATTGCCTCGCCGTCGACCACAGCGATGCCGGTGAGCTCGCCCCCCTCTCTGGCCCGAGGTTGAAGACGATGGTCGTGGGGCCCGTCAGTCAGCCTCACATATTGACGGGTGGGCTCCACCCGTCAGGTTTAAAACGCACGCGCACGCGAACCGTTTCGCTGCGACGGCTGAAGGCGTATTTTGCCTTTACGCCTTCGACGTGGCAGCCTCGCGCGGGCTGAATCCCCTCTGGGCCTACTGCACTGTGGCCTTTCTGGCCCAGTGGCACAGTGCCACTTTTCTTTTCCTTTTTCTATCTGTTTTATAAAAATTCCACAGGATAAAATATTTATCCAAATGGAATAATTCCAACTCCTAAAATCTTAGAATAATTCCACCTATTTATTGATGTAATATTCATGCACATCCATCACACTGTTCTGTACTGTTCAAATTTAAATTCAAATTTGAGCATTTATATTCCCCTCTGAAAATCCATTTCTCCTATTCTGCTACTGCAAATCCAAAACTAGGAATTTTCCCCTTCTTAGTTTTCACCCTAGTATTTAACAAAAATGAGTTGACATTTTTCTGAGCACTTTGGTTTTTCTGTTTTATTATTGCCTTATTTTCTCGTTATTATCTTTGCAACGGTAGATTGCGTTGCTGACAAAGGAGTTGGACCAGAAGACTTTGAAGACCCAGAAGACTTTGTTGAGCCAGGCAAGCAGCCCTTTGACCATGTCTATGAAACCCTTTTTATGCATGTCATATAGCACTTTATTAGTGTTGCTTCGGAATCATGATGAGATGGTAATCACTTTGGTGAGTTGCCTTCGTTACTTCCTCGTTGATACCTGCATTATGCATGACCCTACCTTCTTATGAGGGTTATGCCAGTGGGAGTAGATAGGATGCTAAAGTAGATGCTACGCAAATGGGGCGGGTATATGCATGGTGATGGAGACAAAGTATTTTCAAAAGACTTTCCGAAAACCCCGTCGGGTGCCACTTATGCCCGAGGGAGATAATGAGATGGGTAACCACTTGATGACGAAGTGGTGTACCGAGGCAAGTGTGTGTGTTGTTTTCGAAAACGGATTAGATTTAAGATTTGTTGACTGTCCCAACCTTACATGCGCAGCCACTCTACCCTTGTATGGGAAAGGGCATTATTGATTACCTAGGCCGATACTAGCTTGGAGCCCGCATTACTAGTGACGGGGGAGAGTTGGTGCTCTCTCTTGGGACGGGGTCGTGCCAGGTAGGGCGGCCATGACTGTTTTTACAGGGCACCGGATACACCGTTGTGTCCCCTCTCGGATGTTACGATCTCGAGTGAGTCTCGTATGATGTACATCGTGAGGATACGGAACAACGAGTGGACTCTTTGTTAGTGTCGTCCAGGGAAAGATAGTGATCGGGTGCTTACCCCGGGTACTTGAGGTACCGCGGGTCGTGGATGACACGGAAGTTCCCCGGATCTTGTGGGTAAAGTGTGCAACCTCTGCAGAGTGTAAAACTATTAGAATAGCCATGTCCACGGTCAAGGACAGTTGGGCGGTGCTGCTTAAACTACGTCCAGAATTTTACAAACCACGTGTGTGTGTGTTGATGAAGCTAAATGGGTAAGTCAGATGACTTGACACGATGATCAAGTTGGATTGGTGTCCAACTCTGATAACTGTTAGTTGTTCATACGGATGTCTGTACTCTCATGATGCATACTTTACATGTTGATAGATCATGTCATTGCACTCAAAACTAGCTTTCTGCAAACTACCTACTTAGTGCTATATCATTGCATCATTGTGCCGTGTTCCAATCGTGGGTTGCTTGCGAGTACATTCAAAGTACTCATTGGTTTGCCACTGGTTATTTAATTGGCCAGGCATGGAAGAACAGGAGTTCGAAGAAGAGTTCTTTGGAGATGAACATGCGAACTAGGACGTTTCCCAGTCAGAATGCCTGTAGGGTTAAGGCAGATGGCATGGGTTCTACTTATCAACGAAGATTTCCGTTGCTTGCGTTTCATTTGATGTTCAGCCCTTAAGGCTTTATCAATGTAAGACTTGACCATAATGGTCATAATTTGTGTAAGACGGTATGTATGGATGTAAGACTCTTGTTATTCAGCTTTTGTGTGTTCAGTGAGCATTGATCTCTGGGATCACTGTACACGTGCATTTGGTGATCACGACTTATGAGTCGGGGTCCCCACATAAACTCAATTCCATTTTTTTGATAGTTTTCTTTTATAGACTAACTAGTGCTAAAACAAGAAACAAAAAGATTCGATTGCAAGATCTAAAGATATACCTTCAAGCACTCACTTCCCCAGCAACGGCGCTAGAAAAGAGCTTGATGTCTACTACGCAACCTTCTTCTTGTAGACGTTGTTGGGCCTCCAAGTGCAGAGGTTTGTAGGACAGTAGCAAATTTCCCTCAAGTGGATGACCTAAGGTTTATCAATCCGTGGGAGGTGTAGGATGAAGATGGTCTCTCTCAAACAACCCTGCAACCAAATAACAAATAGACTCTTGTGTCCCCAACACACCCAATACAATGGTAAATTGTATAGGTGCACTAGTTCGGCGAAGAGATGGTGATACAAGTGCAATATGGATGGTAGATATAGGTTTTTGTAATCTGAAAATATAAAAACAGCAAGGTAACAAATGATAAAAGTGAGCACAAACGGTATTGCAATGCTAGGAAACAAGGCCTAGGGTTCATACTTTCACTAGTGCAAGTTCTCTCAACAATAATAACATAATTGGATCATATAACTATCCTCCAACATGCAACAAAGAGTCACTCCAAAGTCACTAATAGCAGAGAACAAATGAAGAGATTATGGTAGGGTATGAAACCACCTCAAAGTTATTCTTTCCAATCAATCCGTTGGGCTATTCCTATAAGTGTCACAAACAACCCTAGAGTTCGTACTAGAATAACACCTTAAGACACAAATCAACCAAAACCCTAATGTCACCTAGATACTCCAATGTCACCTCAAGTATCCGTGGGTATGATTATACGATATGCATCACACATTCTCAGATTCATCTATGCAACCAACACATAGAACCTCAAAGAGTGCCCCAAAGTTTCTACCAGAGAATCAAGACGAAAACGTGTGCCAACCCCTATGCATAAGTTCATGGGCGGAACCTGCAAGTTGATCACCAAAACATACATCAAGTGAATCACGTGATATCCCATTGTCACCACAGATACGCATGACAAGACATACATCAAGTGTTCTCAAATCATTAAAGACTCAATCCAATAAGATTACTTCAAGGGGAAAACTCAATCCATTACAAGAGAGTAGAGGGGGAGAAGAAACATAAGATCCAACTATAATAGCAAAGCTCGCGATACATCAAGATCGTGCCAAATCAAGAACACGAGAGAGAGAGAGAGAGAGAGAGAGAGAGAGAGATCAAACACATAGCTACCGGTACATACCCTCAGCCCCGAGGGTGAACTACTCCCTCCTCGTCATGGAGAGCGCCGGGATGATGAAGATGGCCACCGGTGAGGGTTCCCCCTCCGGCAAGGTGCCGGAACAGGGTCCCAGTCGGGTTTTGGTGGCTACTGAGGCTTGCGGTGGCGGAACTCTCGATCTATTCTGTTCCCCGATCGTTTTAGGGTATATGGGAATATATAGGAGGAAGAAGTACGCCAGGGCAGCCACGAGGGGCCCACGAGGGTGGAGGGCGCGCCCTAGGGGGGTGGGCGCCCCCCTACCTCATGGCTCCCTCGTTTCTTTCCCGACGTGCACTCCAAGTCCATCAGGTTGCTTTCCTTCCAAAAATAACTTCTCCAGAAGGTTTCATTCCGTTTTGACCCCGTTTGATATTCCTTTTCTTCGAAACACTGAAACAAGGGAAAAACAGGAACTAGCACTGGGCTCTGGGTCAATAGGTTAGTCCCAAAAACAATATAAAAGTGTAAAATAAAGCCCATAAACATCCAAAACACATAATATAATAGCATGGAGCAATCAAAAATTATAGATACGTTGGAGACGTATCAATCTTCGGCTGCTTTGGCTTCAGATTCTTGAGCAGTCACTGAAGGGATGGCTTCAGGAAACACTTGACCTGCTACTAAGCTTGTGTTTTGCACATCCTCTTTAGGAATACTAGACATGGAGACCGAGGTCCTAGGGGTTGTGCGAAGCCTTCAGAAGGAGGGTGATTCCTGTGGTGAAGGAGTGGTCTTCTTCATGTCTTTTGGTGTTGCTTACGGGGTCTCAAACACCTAAGTGGTGACATGAGTGGGTGGAGTGCGAGGAATGACTTCATGCAACGGGGAGTTGGGGTGTTGCTTTCCCAGAATACATCTTGTGTGATTGGCGTCGTGGGACCACAAATGCTTATCAATTCACTACTCATAGGAGCAGGCGATGATACTGGGTTGGGCAGGATCTAAGGAAGGACATCATCATCTTCAACATTATCATCATAACCAATGTCTTCAGCTGCGGTGGAGCCAGCAACTAGAATATCTTCAGAATCATGAGCCTCTGTGGAAGCAGGCTCATGCACAACTACACAACGCTCGCGATTGGTGGAAGCAGGTAGTGCAACAGAGATGGGCTCAATGTGCAATGGTTCTTGGGGAGCAGGACGTTCTTTGTGTGAAGACTTTGAAGACTTTGTCTTCCGCTTCTTCTGGGAGGGAGTAGCATCAGAGGTATCATGGTGCTTACTCTTCTTGGCTTCGGCCTCAACCATCTTAGTTTTCCTTTGCTCGGAAGCTGTAGAAGGGACCTTTGGCATCGAGCCTGTCATACTGGCAGGGAAGATAATGCTTGGTCTTTCCTGCCTTGGGGCTTCGGGTTCAGCTTCAGCAGGCTTCTTCTTCTTCTTGGCAGCCAGATTGGGGTCAATGCCTGGACACCCAAGAGCCTTTCTCTTTACAGCCTCATTGTGAGCCTGGATGCATTTCTCAACATAATATTTCATGCGCTCATGAGAGCTTTTGGTTTCCTCACGTTTCTTCTTGAACTGAGCCTTGAGGTTAATCATCATTTGCTTGAAGTTTTGAACATCGACAATACTGAGCTATACCATATGCTTCTTGAGCCGGGCCTTCTCATAGTCAATTTTATTCTTTAGCTCAACAATTTTCTAAGCTATAGCAAGCTCCTTGGCTATGTTGCCTTGAAATGTTACACTGATGTTAATGGGCAGTTGCAAATCGTCAATGGTGAGAGTAGGATCTTCAAACCATTCATCAATGAAGTTGTCGAGAATATCTGCATCAAAGAGAGGCAAATCCTTGAAGATTTCGGCCTCCTACTTGCTCTTGATGAGCATTTCCAGAGCATCATCAGCAAGATCTTCATCGCTTGACAGATCTATAACATTCTCTTCATTTCGCAGAATCCTAGCAGGAGTGAGATCATGTCCAGAAATCTTATTGGGCTTCTTGGATTTCTTTGATACACGAGATTGATCCTCAGACTGCACACTGGATTCAGGAGGTGCAGATTTCAATGGCTTCGCTCTTGAAGCTTTTGGAGCAGAAGAAGGCTTTGAAGCTTTAGACTTCTTCTTTGGCTTTGGGGGCTCAGGAACTTCAGCATGTTCCTCTTCGCCAACAGCCTCTTCGATAGTGGCCCTTTGGGAAGCAATGTGGGAGAGAAGCCCATCGAAGCTATTGAAGGGGCCAAATGATATTCTGATCGGCTTCACGACTGCCATCTGGCCTTGGAGCTGCTGGACCAGGGTTGAAGTCAATTCCAGGTCCTTCTTGTTCTGCACAGGCTCTTGCGAACTAAAGATTTTGCTCAAACAATTCATCTTCACGACACCATGGGAGACTGGAGGCATCGGCATTCTTAGGCTGTGGTCCTCTAACCATGCAAGGATAGAAGCCCTTTGCAATGGTTTCAGCCTTCGTCTTGGGATGTAGTTTCTTATACACAATATCGGCCCATGGTGGCCTCACTGCATTATTCTTTGCATACTCATTTGTGAGAAGTTGTACATAAACCATTGCTCTGCCCAATATCTTCAAATCCATTGGACTCGAGTCTTGCATTCACCATAGGTTTCCTCTGGGTCAAACTTGTATTGCTCATAGATATCTGGTGGCAGGTCTAAAGCGGTGTTGTCTTGGCGCTCCCTGCCACCCTTCTTTGCAGATTTTCCACCAGCCATTGGATTCAGAATGAACGGCTTCACAACTCTGTTTGGCTTCAATCTGCTGGTTAAACAGGAGTTGGCTTCTGGAGATTCAATGTGATGCTGTAAGAACTCTACAAATGAATGCAGACTATGAGAACCGAGGGATTCTCCCACAGACATGTACCTGTGACAACATTAGAGATGCAAGGGAAGGGGAGGAGGTCATATGCATTCTCAGAAGATTTTGAAGATAAATCAGTTTGAAGACATTGACCCCATAGTGCGAAGACATTCATTTATCGATGTGAGTTGGTTCCATATTTGTACGAATGCATGAATAAGTACAAGTGAGGAATCTAACTAGTTGTGATGCATAAGTGAACATACTTACAAGTTATGAGATGCAGAAACAGAAGGATATAGATTTGGGAGTGTAGAAACAACTTTTGTAACATGTGGACATTTTCAGCGGATCAAATAAGCGATAAAAAGCAGTTTTATTTACCGCACGACGAACTGCTAGATGAGGCAGAAGGAGACCGAGTAGTCTAATCTCCCGCGCCCTAACTTGGCGGCGGAAGACACCTACGGCGGCGGCGGAGAAGACGATGTCCGCGGTCGGCATGAAGACAACATCGCAGAGGTTGCGACAGCAAAGCGCTTCGTCTCCGGCGTCGACTGAGGGTAGCGGTGGCGCTAGGGTTTGAGCGAGACGGCAGGGGAAAAAGAGATAATGACTACGAGGGGAGAAGTATTTATAAGGAGGAGGGCAGCGCAGTGCAATTACACGGGTTACCCTGGCAGTTCACATCTAAAGGACACGTGGTAGACATGCAACTTATTGAGGGTTGAGCCAGACCCCACGTGCGCCTGGTTTGTCGGGTGGTCACTCCGGATTCTCCGGTATTCAGGAAAAAATGAAACCAGTTTTAAATGTGTGTCTATATCTTCAACTGACAAGGACACAGTGAAGACATTCGACACATGTCAACATAACACATATGAAGAGACTGAGAGAATTTGAGGGATCAGCACAGAAAGGGTTAGGGTCCGATCACATTCACTTAGTGCAGAAGATGACAACTTGAAGATATAGCTATAAGTGAATGTTGTAGAGGACAAAACACATATGTGTGCGTGTGTGTGTGTATATATAGGACAAATTTTATCTACAAGCAGTGGTAGTTACCACAATCTTCTTTGACCTCCACGTGTCCCTCTTCCCCCTCTCTCAAACGTGGCATCAAGTCAACCCGGTAATGGATACTGTTAACGGGTGCCGATGCAATTTAGTAGGCAGAAACTAATCCAGTTTTTATAATTAAATAATCCGGCAAGCCGGTGACAGGTTGTTGCAACTGCCTCCTTAATCTTGGGTGCGTACAACAATATTTTCATAGGATGAGCATGTGAACGTGATGGTGATTATTTTTTATAGGCATCGTTGATGGTAATTTTTGTTCGAAATAGGTAGTATGGGAACAAATAACTCTTTTTGAATTCTTCCATTATAGTATGAAATATATTGCCTTTCTTAGAACCGCATAGAGTATAGTCATGTATACCTGTAGTATGGAGTATTGACATGTAAATTTTGTAGTATGGAGTATTGACATGTAATTTTTGTAGTATGTAGTATGCACTACTAACGTAAAATTGGAGTATGAAGTATAAGCATTTGATTATTGTAGTATGTAGTATGCACTACTAACGTACCTGGATTATTGGAGTAGGATTTTCAAGAGAGAAATATAGAAATATATAGATACATCTGGGCTATTCTGTTTCGCGTAACATAATATTATTCTGTTACCCTACTTGAATTGATGAATTCGAGCGGTTCAACTAATGCTTTCATTTTCCGTTAAAAATAGTCTTCTTTAGTTCAATTTTTTTTGTAATTTTTTTTGTCGAAATGGGGCATGTAATATATCGTTGGAAAGCTCTTGGCATCTACATTACAACCATATAATTTGTTTTTGCAAAAAATTATGGTTTAAGAGCAGTTTTGAGAAAATCATTTTTAAAAAAACTGAAAACACGAATCGTATTTTGGAGATAATTTTCAAACGGTTTCTCAAAATTGAGCAAATAAAATGGCGTTGGAAAGCTTGTGAAAATCCACATCTTCCATATATAGAATATTTTTCAATTTTTTTATGATTTAGAAGTAATTTGAAATACAGTGAAATTCTAGGCGAAACATATTTTTGTGATTTTTTGCAAATGGTTTGTCGGATTGACGCAAATGATACGGTGTTGGAAAGCTATGTTGCGTATAGAAATTTTTTTCTAATTCCTTACGGTTTAAATACCAATTCAAATACGGTTAAAGTTGGTTTTGAACGCGATTTTTTAAAAAAACTTTGTCGAAATGGGGCAGAATATATACCGTTGGAAAGGTATCGAAAATGCAAAACTTTGTGATGTTGAACATTTTCTCAAATTCGCAACCATTTAAGAGTAATTTTGAATATGGCAAAGACGGATCCTGTTGTTTTCGTGTCTGAAAAACAAAGTACTCGTACTGATCTCCGTGCGGATTTTGAACTGACGTTGTCGTACTTGATTTATACAGTCACAAAGTACTAAAAAAATCGTTGAACTTGAAAAATTCCATTCTTCGAATTTTTGTGTTTTTGTACTTTTTGAAATGTTGTGCCTGAACTTAAACATGGTTTTTGATTGTAATTGAACTTTGAGCATATTTCTTCAACTTATGTGCTTTTTTTCCGAACTTATTTGGGGCACCATGTTAAACTTATTACTTTTTTGAACATGAATCTTCTCATGTTTCCTTTTTAAGTTGCTTGTTTTCCTTCAGCTATACTACTAGTAGCCTAGTAACCTAGTTGTTTCTCATCTGAACAAAAAAGCAATTGTAGAGTGGCAGACTAGTTAGCCAACCATAGAATAGATGGAATGGAAGAGCATGAAAAATTTAGAAGAGCGGCAACTCAATAAGGGTTACACTAGCTTTGACGTTCTGACAATAGCGAGGGCTCAAATGGAACTCACGTGAGTAGCTGAAAAAGCATCATTTTTCTTCCCCAAATTCTTTAAAATTTTGAAACATCATAACAACATGAGTTAATATTTGTTCCTTAGATCACATTGCCTCGCAGCAGCAACAAAAAGTAGCAGCTAACAAGCCACGGCATCGCTAGGTTGCCGCAGGATGGAGCAGCAACACCTAGCAGCGGCCTGGTCGGAAGCATGAGGAACGGGAGGAAGCGGTGGTTGGAGTCGAGGTGGCAGATGGAGCCGCACAACTTGTGCATCCGCGTCCAGCACCCACCGCCACCAGCCCGGCCGGACTCCATGAGGTCCACCCGCACCATGTCGCCGTCATCGTACTTCATCAGGATCTCCATGCAGATTACGTTCCACACCTCCTCCACATGGAAGCCCATCTTCAGAAGTGGGAACTCGCTCAGGAACCAACTACTCGATTTCATGATGCATAGACCACGCTCCTCCTCGTGGGACTGCCACACACGTCGAGGTCGAACTGTTGCACAAAATTAAATCAATAACTCACGGAAAATATCTTCAGGAGGAAAAAGCATGTGCAAAAAGACTGGTAGATATTAAAAGGGTAATTAGAAGGAAGTTTAAGCTCCGCATAGTAACATCTACCTTCAGGAGTCAAAACAAGTTCAAAAAGTAAATATCAAGTTAAGTAAGATACTGTCTAGCATAGGACTGATGGGCGACCAGGGGGAGGTGTGCCTTCTAGCGTAGGGTTGTATTGACACACTCAACATCAGGGAATTTCCAACGCGGGCAAGATCGAACTACACCAGTTCATGATGCACAGGTAGGCTGCCGACCTCGTCGTCATAGAACTGACCCATGTGCCCCTCTCGAACTGATGCAGGCTGTTTTCCGGTGGAGGGAGCCAATTTAGTTCCGCTAACCAGAATCACACTAATAACAAAACTAGCAAGATATGTAGAACTCTGTCGAAAATCCGCATCTGAGCCCGGGCTCAGATGCCCCCGCTCAGAAAAAAACTCAAAACAAATACTAGAAAAATTAAAAAAATCCATTTTTTTGTGTGGTAGATAATTTGATGCGTGAGGTCCGCTCCAAATTTCAACTCATTTGGATATCTGAGCATCTCTCGGCAAAAAAGACAAATCGGGTCAAAACAGTTCGTGAACAATAAACTTTTTTACAGACCCCGATTTTGTCTTTTTTGCAGAGAGCTGCTCAAATGTCCGAACGAGTTGAAATTTGCAGCGAACCTCACACATCAAATTATCTACCACACAAAAATTTGGATTTTTTTGAATTTTTCTAGTATTTGTTTTAATTTTTTTTGTCAGAGCGGGTGCAGCTGAGCCCGGGAGCCAAATTGGCTTTCTCGAACTCTATGCGCTATAGTAAATTCTCCAGGTAACCCATCACGCAACACAATACAGAAGGGAAAATGCATGATGTGCAAATAAGACCATGACTTTTGTACTTACTGGACAATACTACTACCTCTCTCTCAGTTTACAGGGCGTGTGCGTACCCCTAGGTCGTCAATTTGACCAACCTAATACAAGTCATATATTACAAAAAATATACCAACATAAACTTCAGAGTTTCTATTTTCAAAAGGTATAAATTTTGTGTTATATAGTTTATATTAAGGTGAAAAAATTGACAACCTAGGTATACGCGCAGGACTTGTAAACTGAAACGGAGGTAGTATGTGAAAAAGTATAATGCTTTTTGAACTTTTTTGATGGACGAGCTTTTTAATTCTCGAAAATGAATATATGAACTACCCGACTGGGGTGTAGTAACAAAAATTCGGAGAGTGGCAACTCAATAAGGCACCACACTAAAATAACAAAATGAACTAAATGAAAAATAATAATTGCACTGAATAAAAATTAGTATTCGTACTGAGTGTGTCACAAAAGATGAACTTGTGGGTCTGTCTTTTGCTTCTGTACCGGTGTAACAAATTTAGGATCACATGAATTTGTGTACTTTTAATAATATGAATGAGTGAGACAAGAAAGAGAGCATTAAATGGATTTCATATTTTTCACCTTGAATTTAGTAATTGAACTAATAGTCTTTTTGTTGAATCACGCACTGAAGAACTGGTGCAGGTCATATGAAAAGAATACCAGAGGGAAACCAGAGGTGTGGCGGCACCACTCCAGCACTTGTGGCATTTATAACATTTCAAGAGAATCTGACCATACACTTGTTGGCAAAATGGAACTTCAAATAAGACATACAGACAAGATCGAAGGGCAGAGCAACTCGTCCCATGCATCGATCAATTCCTTAATATCAACATGCCTATGTAACTTTAATTCAGTTTGAACTTTTAATTGCTTCAGTGCAGTAGTAACATGCTTCAGTTCATAAACAATAGACGAATATTATAACTGAACCTTCTTTGAGAGGGAGAGTGTTTAACATCGCCAATCTGTAGCCCGTCCAATCTCCCTCGTGCTGTAGTTCAAAGAGAAAACAAATTAGCGAGAGAAGAGTAGTAGAGAGGAAAAGGATAGAATGGATGCATGCACTCATAGATGTGCTTATCTATGAACTGATGAACTACACATTTTCATTACTTTCTCAACCAGAAGCCTGTACTGCACTGACATTATATTTTGAACCTCCAAAAGGCCAAACTTTTGTACAGAATGAACAAGATTCAGAAAAAAAAATCTGAATTTACTCACTTCAAAGAATTCAAGACTTCTACACGGGGGATCTAGCATGTGTGATAATGGCATGTGCGCGTCTCCCTCAGTCTCAATGTCGCCGCTCCCTCTTGTTTCCTATCGATAAAAAGAAGAATGAGGTTAGCAATGGCGGTTCCAAGGGAATTAATTAGCATGCATTTCATCGTGTGAGGTGGTCGACCGATCACCTTTGTGGAACCCCGACCGGCAGCCGGCTTGCCGGATACACAACTCATGGCTCTGCAGGATCTTGTCGACACGCTGCGGCTCCGACAGCAACGACCAGCGACAGCAACAGCTCCTTAGGATCCGAAAATATGAATGAAAAATGAGATGTGATAGCTAAAGACCATGATGTGTCCTAGTAGCTCAAATTTAGGGTCAATCGAGGTACTTCCTGATCAAGATTTCTAAACCTTGATGTACTGAACTTTTTAAAGTTTTGAGATTGAACATTTGTTCTTCTTATTAAGTACTGACATTATATATATGTATACTGTTTGTGTCCTCTCCTCCCTCAGAAATATTCCGCAAACAGATGACATGCACAAAAGGTAGTTTTTTTCACACATGAAATGGAGCAATAGTGACTGTACACCGCACCTAATTCCATACAAATACTTTTGAGACATCCACTATCATGTACTACCAAACTGGCTAAATAAACAGTAGTGACTATCATGTGCACATATAATTTTTCAGGATTTCCTCGATGTTCTGCACATTAAAGTTGATGTACTGAAAAGAACGCACAATTTGAACTGAAAATTAAGTAAAAGCTTAACTCTTATATAGTTCAAGTAACTATTTCATAATTATATGTGTTAAACATGTGCTACACATAATGAAAACATTTTTAACAGTGAATTTTTGTAATATATGTACTAGAACTTCTAACAGTATATATATATATATATATATAGACACACACACATCATGTCATAAGCAAATAAGCATGACAGAAGTTGAAGCAGAATTTCAACAAACAATAAATCGAACCACTGAGACGTTGTGAACCTCCAGAAAATTAGCATATGAACCGAGGAAAAAAATCTCACAGGACAAAATGAGCTAGCTAAAGCATCATTGTGCGGAATGATACTTGTCTACTACCATGTGGGAGAACAAGCCGAACTGCTCAAAATTAAAAGAAAGGAAAATCAAAGCGCTAGGGAGTAGTGGCCTCCTCGATAATAAAAATCAAACTTTTTTCAGTACACTTTCTCGTTCATCTTGCATGGTTCTACTAAGTTTTAGCACAATGAGATCTTATATTTCATCTTTTTATAGCAAGCCAAGCTAGAGTGCAGATAAATTAAAATACTTTGGATTAGAGACCATTTATAGAGCAAGTTAGCAATAGGTTCTTCAAGAGCAGCCCCGTACTGTCCATGTTGTTTCTCCCTTGCTGTCCAACCAAATCACATCGAACTTCACATGGGCAACATTAACACGGACCCAGGAGTTGAACTAGCAGTTGCAGGCGCTGCAACACAGAACAAGAGATGTCACGCGCGTATATGAGAGACCCATGAGGGTTTGTTTTTTTTGATCTCATGAACTTATCTGGGACGTCGTGTTGAACTTACAACTTTTTCAATCATGAACCTTTAGTGCTACCAATTTTTCTTCTGCACTTACACCCTCTCCGAGTCTGAACTGATGGAATTATGTTTGAATAAGTTAATTGCTTTCCCCTCCTGATATAACTTATTGCTTTTCTAAATAAGTTAACAATAAACACGATCATAAGAACCTCATTTTCAGTTAAACAACTACATGTTCAGACACCTAAAAAAATCCCAGAAAAATAGAAATCAAACACCCTCGAATTCCATGACTAATAGCACTACTAAAATCACCAAGGGTACTGCAGATTCGCAAGCTCACCTAAGATAAATGGAAGGAGCATCATTACTTGCGCTCCATTCCTCAGCACCAAGTCCTCCTCTAGCGATGCACAAACCAATAGAAGTGGCCACAAAATCAGCTCACCTACTTCACCAGAAGTAAGAAACAAATAGAAATTCAACTGCTAGAGGACGAACTTGCGCTGCCATGGGCGAGCAGGGAGGGCACCGAGACCAGCAATGGTACCAGCAGGCAGCAGAAGCCGGTTTAGCGATAAAGCTGGCTCTCCCATCATCAGTCCACCAGCGCGAGAGGGGGAATGCCAGCAGGTCACGAAGAGGCCGGCTGCCTGGCTCGTCGTCGTGGAACTGAGGCACACGTGCCTGTCGAACTTCTAGAGGGAGTGCAGATAGTGCCACCAAACGGCGAGCAGGAACTCCCCACAAATGTTGTCGAGGGCCAAAGGCGGAGGAGGCCCACCCCGGTGAGTCTCGCCGCCCAACCACACCGGCCGGATCCGCGTTGCCAGACCCACGGTAGGAACAGGTGGGGCGGCTACTGGAGCCGGGGGGAGGATGGCGGTTGGGGGCGGGAGTCGGGGAGGATGGAGGCTGGCTGGTGTGGGGGAGGAGGCTACCGTGGCAGCGCGAGGAGGAGGAGGGCGCGACGGCACGGGGAGGAGGGGGCGCGGCGGCATGGAGAGGAGGGGGCACGACGGCGTGGAGAGGAGCCGGGCGCGGCGACGCAGGGAGGAGGGGGCCCGCGGCTGGGCGGGGAGGAGGGGGGCATGGCAGCGCGGTGGCACATTGGTCGGGAGGTGGGAGTGCGGTTAGTGGGGAGGTGGGGCGTGGGAGGGAGCTCTTTTTTTTTTGAGGGATCGAGAGGAGTGGGAACGATGGGCTCCAGGGGGTTCGGCAAACGACAGAACGGGCCCTCATAGATGCGAGGGGTAACAGAATATTATTCTGTTATGGGTGACAGAATAGTCCAGCCCTATATATATATATACACACACATTTGGGCTAGCTATCCTGTTACGCGTAACAGAATATTATTCTGTTACCCTTCTTGAACTGACGTGGTTTGCAGGTTGGACTGACATATTTTTCCTCTTGAACTGATCTTCCTGCGTGTACGACGGGCGGAAACAGGGGATGCAACGTGGAGCTTCCGGGCGTTCTCCGGCGCGATGCTGCGGGCTATTCGTTGCTAGAGGAGACATGTAGGGGTTCTGCACGTGCACGCGCTCACCTGGTCGTGTTTTGCGATCTGTAGTCACCAGAGGTGACAGCGGGTATTTGGCGGCGGACGTGTTCTGGGCATTGGTGTTCATAGTGGTGTTCGTAGGCCTTAATTTATGTCCTGTTTGTTGTTTTGGATGTGGGAATTATCGGTATGTTAGAGTTTTTGGATATTAATTTCATTTTTAATTTCTGATTACATGTTTTGGTGTTCTTGGTCGTTTTCCACGTCCGCCATGTAAATGTGTTCTTCTTTTTCTGTTGTTTTACTTTTGAATTGGTGTTGCAGGGAGAGTAATGAGGATTGTATGAAAAGATTTCGTTGTCAATTTTGCTTCTTCTAAGTTGTTTCTACCCTGGATTCCCATGTTATTTAGTCGTTGGCAGAGGTGGTGTATGGCGGCTGACTGTAGGCTCTGATTTTTCTTGTAATCTGGTCAAACTGTGTAATTAAGTTGCGTGTTTTTCAGTGTTTGTTTTGAATTGCTACCGTATGTGTAGTTGGACTGCTGCGTGTCAAAGTTGTGTTACTGTGCGTTGACATTGGAATTGGCTGCCTACCGATACTTCTGCACGTTGATTATAAAGCCCGAGCCCTCTGTCACTTTTCATTCTACCAGCTGCAAGCAAAGAATAGCAGATGGATCCTGAGTTGGGAGAGGTCACAGAGGAGGAGGGGGATGCCGTCGATGTGAGGGCTGCAGTAGCGAGCAGAGGAGGAGGAGGAGGAGGAGGAGGAGGCGCAGGCGCAGGCAGATGGCACGACGTGCTGTGGAGGAGGAACTGGAGGCAGTGTTCAACAGACGCCTTGCGCGCGAGGTGATGGATACTTGCAACTCCAATGAATTGGAGCTTCTTTTCCCAGAGGGCAGGGGAAGGAACCACATTCAGATCATCAGTTGGACTAGGGCGAGAGCAGCCACGGCTCCACATCCATCCACCAGGGCCAAATGGCGTCGTTTCTTTGATCGTTATGACTGAAGTAGTGAAGATTATGTTTTTAAGATTTTTGTTGTGAGGGAGCAGATGTTTGAATGACTAAATGAATTGAACGGTTTTATCTCTGAATGTGTTGTTTTATCTGCATATGTTGAACTGCTTGTTTGTCAGAAGTTGAACTGATTTGCGGTCAACTGTTGCCTGGCTTGTATAATAACTATTTCCTACCAGCTGGCTTCCCACCTGCCTATTTATTATTTTTATAATCTGCGAGTCTCTCTAGCTATAAATTCTATCCATCTATGTGTGGTGTGTGGCTCAGTCTCCCCGTCCTTTTTCTTCCTTCTTCCAGAATTAGATCTAGGTTCCTCCCTCTTCTCTTCATTGTTTTCTTTCCCTGTTCCCGTGTGTTCCATGGAGGATTGTTCATGTGGATGCCTTGCAAAGATGGTGCGCATAGCTGACGGCTGTGTGTACGAATCTGGTTTGGAGCTCACCCAGACTCAGAGACGTGGGCAACTTTCTTGTCTGCTGTACATCAACCATGGGTTTCGTGCGCCATATGTTTGTCGCCTGACGGTTGGTGACTTGAAGGAATCATGGGTATGTGTTTCTATTCGTTTTGTTTTCTACTTTTTTGTAGGTCTCTTTTTGAATCTCATGGACTGGATTTGTAGTTTAGTGTTATGAATAGTTTGTCTATATTTTTTATTTGGTTTTGTCAGGTTTTAACAGTAGGGATTTCTGTTTGTATTTATTCATTACTACACAGTTTTTTATCCATTTTGTATAATCATTGATCTGTTTTTTGTCAGATGTTTTTACTGTAGGTGTGTTGATATGTATATTTCTTCAGTTTAGTCAGTTCACATGAGTAGTCAGTTATGTGGTATTGTTTTGGTTCAGATTTTTTCTTTTCAGTTTGTTATGAAAACCGTTCATATATCTATGTAAAAATTCAGTTATGTCAGATGTTCACTTTTGTTTCGTAATCCCATGCCCATTTGCAGAAAATGTCACCCAAGATCAGGATTGTTGCTCCTAGTTTCGGTGTTCTGAAGATGGAGACTTCATACAAAAATGGGTATCAGTTGATGGAAGTTGCCTACCACATCGATTTTGATGGTTGCATCAACCTAACTACTGGGTGGAAGGAGTTTGTGGCAGAGTCTGGATTTGAGGATGGTGATGTGGTTATGGTTATGTTCTCTAGGGAAGATGACTCTTTGACATTCAGAATTTATGTGTTGTAGGTTTAAATGTGGCAAATGACGCCGGTTTGTGAGATTTGTGTGTGGTTGAGTATGTTGCAGTATTTTTTTCTTTAAAACTTCTGCATGTGAGATGGCTGAATTCTATTGTATTATCAGATGGTTTGGAACAACTTATGTAATGCTTTTCCTATCTGTTTTGCTCAAGTATAACTGCTTTATTTATATATTCTTTATATTAGTACTTGAACAATTCTATAGTTGAACTGATGGGCATCGTTTGTTTTGACTGATATATTTTCATGTACATAGCTCGCAGAAGGAACTATACGCTGATGATGTTTGTAGAACCCCTTTTTTTGGGTTTGAGATTGCTGAACTTACATTCTGTTAATGATAGTACTGAACTATTTTAGGTTGTCAGTTACCAATCAAATTTGTTTGTTGTATAACAATTTTTCTTACTTTTTAGATGAATTTTGGATCACATTTTTTTACAGTTAAATAATGATTTTTCTAGTATTTTTTAGAATTAAAAGATTTTTATCTTTGTTGCACAATATTTTTTTACTTGAACCTTATGAATTGTAGTAGTTGAATTTTTTATAATTTTGCTTCTGAAATTTTTATTTACAATTTTCTACGTTTAATTTTCCAAAAACATATATGTATTTCTATTTTTTTAGTTCTTACAATTAAGATGTGTTTGAACTTTTTACATTATTTGTTTTTGAACTTATTTCTTATGAGGTTTTTTTTAAATATCTGCATTTTTTGTCGTGTGTGATCGGCTGGAATTTTGTAATGGGGCGAAGTACTGTGTTGGGCCATCTAACTGAGTCGTTGTTTTCGGCTCAGATAGCTCATCCGTGCGTGTGTGCTATCGGTTTAGTCCCACCTCACTAGTCGAGGGGGTTCTAGACCAGTTTATAAGCGCAGCCGAGGCTCACCAGTCAAACTCCTCTGAAAATTTACCAGAGCTCTTATGCACGGCGCTCTCTCTCTCTCTCTCTCTCTCTCTCTTGACCTGTGGGCCCTGATCGGTGGGCCCTGTGTTGTGCGGACTACTAGGGATTCGCCTATGGGCTCGAGTTCAAGTATCTAGCAGCGTCAGGGCCTGCGCCTGTCCTTGGGCGGTCAATTTTTGTTGTTGTTTGAATGTAGTACTTGACTCCACCACTAAATTGGACTGATACTTTTATGATCCTTGGGCATCAATTTTTTCTTTTTTTTGAATCTAGTACTAGACTCCACCAATAAATTGGACTGATACTTTTTTGTTCTAGTTCTTTTGATTTTTGTTCTAGGAACGAGCCGCAACATGACTTGCCCCCGAACTGAACCGCACCAAAGGGCATAGTTGTACTGACACATCTTCCTTGTATGGACTTGCCCCCATTACCTATCTTTTAGGGGGTGTGTGGGTGCGTGTGGGGGGAAACAGAATAACCGCACTGCGCCTGTCAAACGAGCGCACTGCCGCGTTAGCGCGAGGCCGAGCCGGGGGGAGGGGGGACCCACCTCCCCCATCCCGGCGAGGCAGAGCCAGGAACGAGCCGTAGGAGGCGACGACGCGGCGTGCCGCGGCGTCGCATGCGGAGGCGAGTCCGTAACATGACTTGCCCCCATTATCTATCTTAGGGGTGTGTGGGTGCGTGTGTGTGTGGGGGGGACAGAATAACCGCACTGCCCCTCGGTGCATAGTTGTACTGACACATCTTCCCTGAATGGACTTGCCCCCATTATCTATCTTTTATGGGTGTGTGGATGCGTGTGTGTGGGGGGGGGGGGAATAACCGCACTGCGCTTGTCAAACGAGCGCACTGCCGCGTTAGCGCGAGGCCGAGCCGGGGGGAGGGGGGCCCTCCCCCATCCCAGCGAGGCCGAGCCAGGAACGAGCCGTAGCAGGCGACGACACGGCGTGCCGCGGCGTCGCATGCGGAGGCAAGTCCGTAACATGACTTGCCCCCTTTATCTTATCTTAGGGGTGTGTGGGGGTGCGTGTCGGGGGAAACAGAATAATCGCACTGCCCCTCGGTGCATAGTTGTACTCACACATCTTCTTTGTATGGACTTGCCCCCATTATCTATATTTTAGGGGTGTGTGGGTGTGTGTGTGGGGGGGGGGGGACAGAATAACCGCACTGCCCCTCGGTGCATAGTTGTACTGACACATCTTCCTTGTATGGACTTGCCCCCATTATCTATCTTTTAGGGGTGTGTGGGTGCGTGCAGGGGGGAAACAGAATAACCGCACTGCGCCTGTCAAATGATCGCACTGCCGCGTTAGCGCGAGGCCGAGCCGGGGGGAGGGGGGGAGGGACCCCCTCCCCCATCCCGGCGAGGCCGAGCCAGGAACAAGCCGTAGCAGGCGACGTCGCGGCATCGCATGCAGAGGCGAGTCCGTAACATGACTTGCCCCCATTATCTATCTTAGGGGTGTGTGTGGGTGCGTGTGTGGGGGGGGGGGACAGAATAACCGCACTGCCCCTCGGTGCATAGTTGTACTGACACATCTTCCTTGTATGGACTTGCCCCATTATCTATCTTAGGGGTGTGTGGGTGGGTGTGGGTGGGTGGGGGGAACAGAATAACCGCACTGCGCCTGTCAAACGAGCGCACTGCCGCGTTAGCGCGAGGCCAAGCCGAGGGGGGGAGGGGGTCGGGACCCCCCTCCCCCATCCCGGCGAGGCCGAGCCAGGAATGAGCCGTGCAAGCGATGACGCGGCGTGCCGCGGCGTCGCATGCGGAGGCTAGTCCGTAACATGACTTGCCCCCATTATCTTATCTTAGGGGTGTGTATGGGTGCGTGTGGGGGGGGGGGGGACAGAATAACCGCACTGCCCCTCGGTGCATAGTTGTACTGACATATTTTCCTTGTATGGACTTGCCCCCATTATCTATCTTTTAGGGGTGTGTGGGTGCATGTGGTGCGGGTGGGGGGGATAGAATAACCGCACTGCCCCTCGGTGCATAGTTATACTGACGGATCTTCCTTGTACGGACTTGCCCCCATTATCTATCTTTTAGGGGTGTGTGGGTGCGTGTGTGTGTGGGGGGGGGGACAGAATAACCGCACTACGCCTGTCAAACGAGCGCACTGCCGCGTTAGCACAAGGCCGAGCCGGGGGGTGGGAGGGGGGTCGGGACCCCCCTCCCCATCCCGGCGAGGCCGAGCCAGGAACGAGCCGTAGCAGGCGACGACGCGGCGTGCCGCGGCGTCGCATGCGGAGGCGAGTCCGTAACATGACTTGCCCCCATTATCTATCTTAGGGGTGTGTGTGGGTGCGTGTGGGGGGGGATAGAATAACCGCACTACGCTTGTCAAACGAGCGCACTGCCGCGTTAGCGCGAGGCCGAGCCGGGGGGGAGGGGGTCGGGACCCCCCTCCCCCATCCCGGCGAGGCCGAGCTAGGAACGAGTCGTAGCAGGCGACGACGCGGCATGCCGTTGCGTCGCATGCGGAGGCGAGTCCGTAACATGACTTGCCCCCGCACCGTATCACACCGAGGGGCATAGTTGTACTGACACATCATCCTTCTATGGACTTGCTCCCGCATCGCACCGCACCGAGGGGCATAGTTGTACTGAGACATCTCTGTAACATGAATTATTCCCCGCACCGCATCGCACCGCAGCGCACCGAGGGGCATAGTAGTACATGATTTGCCCCCGTTATCTTATCTTTATTTATTTTTGGTGAAAAACCGGCACCGTTATGAATTATTATTTCATTTGTACTTTTTGATAATTTTTGTTCTATTGTTGTGAGTTATTATTTGTACTTTAGCTTTTTTTCCTCTATATTAATTTTTTATTGTATTTAATTATTGCTATTATCTTTGGTAACTGCCCAGAGATAGTGGGCTTCGCCACGGTTCTAGGCTTTAGCCGTCAGTTTTCTCCCACTCACCTTTTAACCTCTGCTCTCCCCCGTTCCGCTTCGCTCCCCTCTCCAAATCGATTCCTTTTTCGTTCCCCTCTTGTCGCAGAGAAGTTGCTTCTCCTGTTTCGTCGCGGGAGCGTCGACCGGCGAGTTGAACCCCAGGGGTGGAGGTCTGGGTGCTCTGTTTGCTCCTTCTGGTCTGCGATTGAAATTCCTTGCGTCCTCTTATGTACAGATTTTCCCTCTATTTCTTAGCTCTTGCTCTCTTGTTGTTTTAGGCTGGATTCGCTAGAGTTCCTTTGCTCTTGAACGAGTGGTTGGCGATAATGATACTCGATTCCGTGGTGGATTTTGTGTTTCCTTGTAAGAGTTTTGCTTTGTATGGCATTCTTCGTTTTTGAAATAGGTCAGAGCCCTAATTTGTGTTCATGTGTCTTGCAGATCTAGTTCGGCAGATTTTAGGTCTGTAGATCTCAATGGGTACATCATCCAGTCCGGACAAGTTGAATGCAGGTGATTTTCCCTGTAATTTGGATGATGTTTTAACAGATCTGGTTTTTAGGCTGTATAGGTGTGGTCGTATCGACTTTATAAGTTGTATGTATTTTGATAGATGTTAAATTTGCCCTGGATTGTGTGGTGTGTATAGTTTTGGCAGTTGATGTGACCTGCAGACATGTTGTAGTACTGATCACCATCTGTAGTTTGAACTGTTGTCCTGGCATTTGAATAGGTTGTAGTAGTCAGTGAAGAACTGGTATGATGTTGAAAGAGTTTTCATTCTGAAGTTTGTTGCGCCAGTGGTGGGTTCATATTGTTTTATTGGGTGCACTTGTAGTGTTCCTATAGTTGAACTGAATGCTTGTTCATGTACTTTTTTGCTAATTATGATGTTGTTGCAGATGTTGGAGTGCCGGTGCCTCCTGATTCTGAAAAATCAGAACGCTTTCAAGATCTTGTGAATGTTATTTTTAGACACCAAATCCGCTAGAAGAACTTGCGGATGTTGCTGGTGTTTCCCTTATATTTGCTCTTTTTTATCAGCCTTGAATACATTAATATGCTTAGCTACATCAGTTGTTCCTTTTGTTTGTGTCTGATGCTATGCGCTTTATTTATCTTGTCTCTGCAATGTTAATTTTGTTTTGATTTTATATGTGCGTGCTTATGTTTGTTGGTTTATGCAGTTAATGACAGCCATGGTGCTGCTGAGGACATTGCTCATGTTGTCAAAGATATAAATGATGGAATGTATTCTCTTAACGTTGATGATGTTGATGGCAGCTTGCAGTTGTTTGTTACTCAGTCACAGAGTGTTGATGGCACTGAGCCTGTTACTCAGGCTGAGGATGTTCCTATGCAGTTACAGCTCGAGGATGAAAGGATAAGAAAGAAGAACTGTGATTTCCAGAGGAGAAATGAGTTGGAACGGCGTCAAAAGGCTGCCTGTGTTCAACGAAGTGATCGGGATGTTGCTCAAGCTCCTGAAGGCGTAGGTGATGAAGGTGGTGACGCGGCCTTTTCAACTGTTGATGCTGGATCTCAAGGAAGTGGCATGCCTATGAAGACAAACCTGATGCAAACTCGTTTGACGCAAGTGTTTACTCGTGATGCAGTTAAGGAGAAGAAGGTTGTTTTGAAGAGGAAGATGTCAGATCGAAATCCTGATGGCACACAGAGGCGTAGCCCACGTGTGAAAGCTGGTTCCCAACCTGGTAATAGCAAAGTTGATGGGGATAGTGTTGCTGTGAAGATTGGTCCAAGCAAAGTTGGTGGCTCCCCTGTTCGTCGTAGTCCACGGGTTTTGACAAATAAGAAGCCTTCTTCTCCTCCTCTTCGAAAGCGCTCTTTGTTGAAAGAAAATAATAAGCGTAAAGTTCATCTTGCGAAGGTGAACAAAGGTGTGAAGAAGCGTGCTCGTGTCGAAGCTGAAGATGTTGTATCTGAAGAAGATGATATCGAAGTTGATTCTGAAGATGAATTTGCAGTGGTACGTCTTTTGTACTGTATGTGACTGACTAGTTGTACTTGCAATGATTTAACTGTGTCTGGGCTTTTATGCTGGCCAGTCGAGGCTAGTCATTGTTTGCATCAATCGAGGGTGGTACTGATGTTGTTTCAATAGTTGAACTTGTGCAATCTTTTCTTTTTTCTACTTGCCTTCATATGCTTGTTTTGTTTTCTATATTCATTTATTTAAGGTGTGGCTTCTTTATTTTCATTTACAGCCTGTTAGCGTTATGAGTCCGGTCAAGCCGGTGGGAAGCAATGCCAGAAAAGTTGCCTTGGATGAAGGTGACCAATGGAAATTGAACTTGACTGTGCGATGTTCGTTGGGAGAGGTTGAAGCTTGTGCTAAATTGCTTGAGAGTCGGCATGTGGCTAGGGTTCGTGCAGCTGGTTTTGGTTCTATCTTCAATTGGAGGGTGAAGTCTAACATTTCCCGCCCTCTGATGGGAGTTTTGTACCTAAGAATAGATCCTGATACGATGACTCTTGACATGGGTGAGGCTAATAAGAAGCTTCGCATCACTAGTGATGGTATACAACAATTATTTGGGTTCCCTCGTGGTGGTCGTTCTCCGCCTAGGCCGTCAGAGGATGGATATGACGACACTCTAATGAAGTTAAGATCGGAGCTTGACATTAACAGGAACAAAGATATCAAGACAAAGGATTTGAGGAATAAGCTCAAGGTGCTCGTCAAGGATCCTAGGAAAGATGACCTTGCTCTGAAAGTGTTCTTCATTATTGTGTTTATGAAGGTTGTGTTGCCTGGTGCCGCCCCGCGTGTTTCCAGAGAGGCAGCAATGTTTGAAGGTCTCGTCTTTGAGGACATGGCTAATATGGATTATTGTCAGCTGATGGTTGATGAGCTTAGAAGGGCTGTTGTCAGGTACCAAGATGGTGTTACCATGGGGAAGGCAATCATAGGCTGTGCTATAGGGCTTGTACTAATGTACCTTGACTGCCTTATCCGTGGCAAGACTGCGGAGCCTGACATGCGGGTCCCGTGCATATGTTTCATGGATCCTGTCAAGCTTTCTGATCTGGTTGATGCAGATTTGATAAAAAAAAAGGCAATGCAGATCCAAAGACTTGGGTGTTTGGGAAGCTTCCGGTGAGTTTTATTTCTTTCGTGTCTTGCAAACCTTTTTTTATTTAGGTATAGCTATTTCTGCTGGAGTGAACATGTGTCCCGCAGAGTTACCTGTTTAGATTTTGTCATTTCTTAAGCTTTGTGAGGTTTAGGTACGATTTTTAGTACTGTTGTTTCATGTGTGGTTGAACTGAATATCTTTGCTAAACTGTCCTGTCGGTAAATACTAATAAATTGGAACTAACAGTTAAAGATTGATAGTGCTGTTGATTTAAATCTGTTAATACCATGTTTTATTTTTCCCTATGTGTTGCATTGATTAATTAACTATTTCCCCCCCTTGTTTGTAGTGGAAAACTCAAGATGAGGTTGTCTTTTTCCGAGTGTATAAACGGCCAGTCCCGGAGATGCCGTCGTCTCAGGTTCCCAAGTCTTCATTTCTGCACGATGAGTTGAGAGGTGGCCGTGGTGTTGAGGGTGCTGGATATGTTCCCCCTGGCCCTAGTAATGCTAGTACTTCATAGAGGCAGGGTTTTGGTATTGATGTTGCTGTTCCTGCGTTGGAGCGCGCTGAGCATATTTTATGTAATGTGTGTTCTGAGCTGCAAAAGGTCCCAACAACAGTTGAGCGTTTGAGCTGTATCAATGGTATCCTTCCTGAAGGTCATCAATTTAGCGCTGAGGAAGCAATGGACTATATTGAGATGGAGAGAATTTTTATTGGTGATATGCGTGACGGTGCTGCTGATCTAGTTCAGAGTTGGTTCGTCTGTTGAACAACATGAAGCGTTTCAAAACTATGCAAGACTCTCGCTGCAAGCCATATGAAGAAAGTGCAGAAGTTGTTATCAGGAAGATTGAGCAGGATGAGGCTGCTACCACCGACAACAGGGTTGGTGATGGTACTGAGGCTAATGTTCCTGATAACGAAACGAACGATGTTGGCTTGGACCACCCTGTTGTTGATGTGAGTCAGTCCTCAGTTTTTGTATGTTTTTACTATGTTGTTCTGCTGTCAGTATTGTTGTTTAACTTCCTGATCTTCATCTGTTTATTAATTTTTCTTCCATGCAGATTGAGCAGGATGAGGCTGCTGCCACCGATAGCAGGGCTGGTGATGGTACTGAGGCTAATGTTCCTGATCACGAAACGAACGATGTTGGCTTGGAGCACCCTGTTGTTGATGTGAGTCAGTCCTCGGTGTTTGTATGTTTTTACTATGTTGTTCTGCTGTCAGTATTGTAGTTGAACTTCCTGATCTTCATCTGTTTTATTAATTTTTTGTTTTGATGCAGGAGACTAGTCATAATGTTGACGCTGCTGTTGACCGTGGAGTTAATGATCCATCTACTGATAAGTGCAAGGTTATTTTTTGTTTTTAATGTGTTTATTCATATTTCTTGAATTTTCATGCGCACCAATGTGGTTTAATTCCTTGTGTTTATTGTTGCTAATAATAGCATTGTTTTTTTGGTTCATTACATATGAAATCAGGGTCCTGTTGTTGGCGACGAGCCTTGTTCGCCCGTTGGTGATGTTGCTTTTAATGTTAGCAACAACAGGATCAATGATGTTTCTGCGAATGCTTCTAAGGTTTTGTTTTTCTGTGCACCTCTCGCTGGCTTATTTTTTATTGTTAGTTTTGCTCATATTATTCACTTTTTCTAAATTTTTATTTCTTCAGATGACTGATGTTCAGCGTGAGGCTGTCGTTAGTGGTGGAGATGATGCTCATGGTGTTCCATTGAGTAGTGGCCGCGATGTTGGTGCCAAAGTTGCCGATGAGGATGTTGGTGCTGCTAGCATACTTGATGGCAAACTGTCTGGTGTTGGTATTGTTGGGAATGAAAATCTTTCTGATTTTGAAGATTTGCCGCCAGAAAATTTCCCGCCTGGAGGGCTTGATTATGGTGATGCATTGCAAGATGCTTCTAGCATGGAGGATGTGCCATCCGAGGATGACGATTTACTTGTCGATTTCTTTTGGCCCCTTGACGCAGGAGGCGCTCGTGTCGTCCCAGGATTTTCTTTCCACAGACCCTGAAAGCGCATCGATATTGGTGTCCTCTCAAGATGTGCCTGTGCCATCGTCAAACCCTGAAACTGGAGGCATATTGGTCTCATCGCAGGAACTACCGTCGTCGTCAAACACTGATAGTGCAGGTAAGGACTTGTAAATGAGGCGTACTTCTCAATTTTGGCATTTTGGACATGTTCACTTGTAGTGGAAATGTTGTTAAGGTTGATATGTTTTTCTTCGCTGTTACGAGGTTGCGCACCAACCGTGCAAAATGGTTAGTTTGGGATTTTCCCGTATCATTTTCGTATGCTTTTCTTTCTCTCATATGACTATTGTTGTTATTGCAGTAGTTTTAATTCATGTAATCTTTTGTGTTTTCTTAGTGACAAGCCGATGTTTCAAAATAAAGAGTGTGATGCCAGTGTTGGTTCTATTGCTAAAGCTTTTGTCCCCACTGGCATGCTCAATTCAGACAGTGCCGACGTTGTTTTATATTCTCTACGTTAGAAGTACCTAGACACTGACAAGTTGATAGTTCCCAGATGTGTGACGGTCAGTATTTTGCTTTTGTAGATAGGATGATAACTTGTTTTGCCAATTTTCTAACTGTTGTTGTTCTTTTTGTACAACAGACCAAGATCCGTGATGGAAATATTAATTCCAATGTGCTAAATTGGTTCACGAGATCGTGCGCTGATGGTTTTGACCAAGTAGGTGAACTTGTACTTTTTGTACTCATGAACTAGAACTGTCCTGTTTTCTTGCAAGTTTGGGAGGTGGTGGAATGAACTTGAGCAGCTTGCTTTTTAGCCCTGCACTTATGAATGATGTGTGCTTCTTTTTTTGAAGCTGAACTTATTGTCGCAAGGAAATTGAACTGATATGTTTGTTGCAATTTTAACTATAGTAGCATATATTTTTTGTAGTGTTTTGCTTACTCAATTAGAACTTATGATTATCTTATTTTTTGTTTGTACTTATGAATTTCAATTTTCTTCTTTTATTTTATTGTTTGGAGGCTGAATTTTTTGTTTGATTATGATTTGTTAAATTCATTTTTCCTCTGTGATTTTTTTGTCAGCTTCTCTTCCATACTTTTGATCCGCCGTCCATTGCGGCTACCATGAAGCCTAGCGAAGAATCTGGGCATTGGTGCTTGATTGTTCTGAATTTGAGGTTCCATCGTTTTGACTGTCTTGATTCACTGCGTGATGAAACCTGGAGTGATGCAGTTAGATTCTTAAGGACTATGACAGATAACATAAAGAAGCTTTGGAGGGAGTCTAGCATAGACAGGGCGAAACCGTTCTCGCCGGCGCATATTGATGGTTTCTCTTGCGAGTTTGTGCGGGTGCCGCAGCAGAAAAACACGTGAGTATCCGTTTTTAATGAGTTTTTGTTAGTTGTTTTTGTTGCTGGGAGGGTGGTGCTACTGTGTTTTCGGATTTGTGATGTACCCATTTGTTTTTTCTTTTGTTAACAGGCATGATTGTGGATTCTTTATGCTACAAAGCTGCAAGACCTGTCATTGCCGGGAGGATGGTGTGATTGAAATGTTATATTACAGCCACGAAGACATTCTTGACATTAGGAAGAATTTTCTGTACACCTGCACAACTAGTGATCTGTTTGATGTTGACTTTCGTGGTTTGTTTGGCATCAAACCCTGTGCGTAATGCATGACCTTTTGTAATTTTTGGCAGCTTGTACTTCTTTGATTGGTACTGTCATGAATTACGTATTTGAACTTTACCCTTGATGCGGTCTTTTCTTTTTTTTTATCTTTGCAGGTGAGTGGCTGGATCTTAATGAGCATGACTACAAGATCTTTGGCAGCCAGTTCTCGGAGCTCGAGCGCGTATCTATTGATCTTAGCCAGTGGCGTTCTCCAGAAAAGACAAGGTGTGGTGTTATTAAAGGGCGGTTGGGAGCTCTGAAAGCTTCTACGGCTGCTTGTGCAGAGAGCCCCTCTACACCCAAGAATCCCATTGTGGAATTGATAGACAGCGATGATGATGCGTTTGACAAGATTGCTGGCATGGGAAGAGTCACCAGGAGCGCTGCTGCTGCCAAGGGTTTATCCCCACTTGCTGGAATAGTGGCCTGTAGAGCTGGTGGTGCTAGGAAGGATCCTGCTTTGGATTCTGGCAATGTTACAGGCACGAAGCATGCACCCAGAGCTCCTATAAAGTTTTGCTCCCCTCTACAGCAGCTTCACCCTCATAGATTCCCTCACCTGGACAAGGCTCGCAAGTTGTATAATCTGTTTCTTAGAGATGAAGCATGTGAGAAGTATGCCGAGTGAGTATCTCTCATTACATTTCCTCTTCTTTTCCTCTGTTGTTTGTAACTACTAGATAGATACGACCTGAACTGTTACTTTTTATACAACTTGAACTGCTATGAATGCCTTATCTTGCTTCCCCTGCTTTTTGTTCTTGTCCGTGCTGCAGCAATACATTCTCAATGATACCTCAGCCCGATGATAGCGTAACCAGCTTCACTGGGAAACACATATGGGAAGTTTTTGCACCTGGGCAAATGATGGAGGGTGATGTAATGGACTTCCTTATTGATGATTGGAAGAAAGATCCCGATAGAAATGTTGATTTTGCGTCTGGGAAAAGGGTATTGCTGAGTCCATATTTCATCACGGTAATCAGTCAGATCGTTTGTTTCTCTCAAACAAGACTGCCTATTGTTTTACGAGTTTTAATAATACTTTGCTTGTTCATCCTTTCCACATGTCTATTTCTTTTCTAGGCTTTTTTCCGGTTGTGCTTGACTGTACGTTTTACGGTGATGTAAATAAACCGTTTAATGTCGAGAGTGCAGTGAGAGATTTCAAGAGCTATGTCAAAGAACAGGAAGACTTGCTCACTGCCGACCTTGTGAGTTTTACTAGCTGATTTTTGGTTTTCATTGTTTGTTTGTCATGCTATTTTTTATTTTGAATAGCTAACCTCTCTTTTTGGTCATATGTTTTTAGATCATGATGCCTCTATTCAAGCCTATAGTTTTAGCAAAGGATAAGAAAGTGAACCACTTTTCCTTGTATGTCATGAATCGGTACCGAAGTAGCGTCGACATCCTTTACTCTTTACCTTATCCGAAGAACCATCGTCCTTCAAAGAACACCTATCATAAAGACTGCGAGAAGATTGTGAGTGACATTTATTATCTGTACTGGATTAATTTTTCCGCGTCTTTGTTTCTTCTTTTCTGAGACCTGAAAATGTGTGGTTTCTTTTCTTTTTTTACAGACTTCCAGGATGGTCCAAGTAACGAAGGCTTTTTATGGTGATGCTCAGTACAATGCGAGCAAGCAACCCAAATGGGAGCTTTTTGCAAAGAAACCAACGTTTGTGAAGGTTCCGCTTCAAGGGGAGAATGAATGTGGCCATTATACTCTGAAGTATGCGGAATGCTATGATGGTGAAAAGATCGCTGGGAACATTCGAGATAAAGATGTGGGTTCTAGTTGAGATTTTCACTTTTCTGTGTTTGGCTTATTGTGTATTCTTATTTTTTAATGTGTCATGATTTTTAATAATTTGTTTTAATGTTTTGCAGCCTCGTATTGTTGATTGGAATGCCGAGGATCTGTATAGAGTTGTGTTCAACCGGAATAACCAGCTTTTGGAGACTGAGCTTCCCAAGGAGTTTCAGCCTTTGGCTCTTGGTGCATAGAGGAAATGGTCATCATTTGCGTAGTGAAATGGATAGTTGTGTGATATATCTCTTGAAAGGATTGTAGGCTTTGATTGTAGTGTTTGGATGTCTAGTCAAGTACTATGTAATTACTGGTATATTTTGTGTTGTGTTTAAGTGTGGCACAATGTTTAACAATGTAAACTAGTTGAACTGAAAACACCTTTTCCCAAGTTCATTACGAGTTGTTGCTGCAAAAGTGAGATTTATTTGGTTTTCATCTGTCCCAACCTAGGTTGGACCTTTATAGTTTCTGTACCCTCTTTTCTTGTACTTATAGTATAGCTATGTTAGTACTGAATTGTAATGTCGTTCAGCGTAAGGCTTTTAATATTTGGTGTCACGATATCACTTGTGGATCTAGCGTGAGTGGAGTGATGCTTCCTTGTTATGTAGAACTGATTTCATATAATGTATTAGAACTGAAGTTTTTTTTGTGATTGAAATTATTTACGACCAAGTTGCTATGTCATCTCTAGCCAGATTTTATTCAAGTATAAGAAATTTAGCAAGATTTGAGAGCCAAATCTTTGTTTGAACTTCTTGAATTGTAGTAGTTGAACTTCATAGTAAAATTTAAATATTGGTTTAAATTAGCTACATTTAAATAGGTCTCCCGGGGGGACCTATTTTTCTAGGCTGTGGTTCTTCTCAACGCAATGTTTTGTATGATCATAGTACTTGCCTTACAGACTAAGTTATACTGACATTTCAGTTGTACTATTACTGTTATTCTTGTGTGTGCCAATGTTTTATGGAATGTGAACTGAAGCTTCCCGTTCGTTTTTATATTTTTGTAGAATGAATGTACCGTTTGTTCAAGTGTACCAGAACTCTCAGTCCTAGCATGCTAGTGGCTGGGAAATATGTACTGATTGTTCTTTGCTTTTCCTGTTGCAGTACTCAGTAATTTTCTAACTACTATTAGCACGATGCTGTTAGTAGTGAATGTTGTCCTCGGCTGAAACTTAGTATTTTTTTAGTGTTCTTCTGAAACTAAAAATTGATTTCTTAGTTTGATAGTACTACCATAAATGTCTAAGCTGTACTGAGCGTCCAGTTCTACTATTTGCTGTTGTCCTTAGTTAGTCTGCCACTGTTTTTGTTTTTTTGTGAAAATATCCATGTATGATTTTTGTTTCTACATGACTGGTTTCAACTTCAACCTACTTCAACTTCAAATGTTGGATGAACAAAATAGGAAGCTAGCAAACTTGTTGACTGACATAAGCAAACGATGTACATGATAGACATAGGCAAACTTGTTCAAACCCTGACAGACATAACATAAGGTAGCTTGTTCAACATAATGAAAGCAAACTACAAATCTGAAACAACAATATTAAGGACATGCAGAAGTGCGAGCAACACGACTACAGACTTTCATGCATCTTCATCCCGCGAAGTTGCAGTGGTAGTAGGGGTCAGCCTCCTGCTCTTCTGAAATATCCCAACCTGTCACGATGTTGTCAATTGTCTTCCATGACTTGTACGTGGCATACGCATCTATTCCTGCGTACGTGATGAGGTTGTATGGCAGCGGGCTGATCCCCCACAGTTGGTGTTCTTTCTTGTCCATCTTCTTCTTCATGCCGCTGTAGAATGGGTGGATTACGCCGCCTGCAACATCGGCCAAGGAGTCGTAGTATTTGCTGGTCTTTGGATCTTTCCACTTGCGCTGCATGTCAATGAAGTTGTTGGGGTTGACCTCCAAACCAGACTTGTCCAGCATCCGCTTGTCACCTCCAATGCTGAAACCGACAAATGTGTACAATTTCTCCTCCTGCAGGAACTGTTTGAGGCGCTTGGGCCTGCAAGGGGGGAGACACACATTTAAAGATTAGTCTTCTTTTTTGAAGATTTAATTCTTCTGCTTTTTGGTTTTGAAAGTGATAATCCATGAGGTAGATGCTTATGTAGTATAAGTCATGGATTAAGTAGTCCAGAAACTAGTACACAAATTCCTGAAATTAAATTCAACTACACGATGTTATTTTTATTTTTTGCTATCTTCAGTGCTTCACCAAATGCTTCACCAAATTCAAGAATCATTTTACCAGATTCAATGATATATGTGCTACTTGATTCAAGTTTAGTTTTCTTTTTTGTTGAATAAAAGGCCTATACCAGTGCTTTGATACATCTTTGTGCATCAGTTCTATATCAAGTTCAAAAATTAATTTGAAAAACATGTGCATAAATGATATGGACCTATACCATTTCAGCAAACATCTTTAAATACATCAATTCTATAAACTATACTAGTGCATCGAGATCAGAATCTATGCTAGCACATCAAGTTCAGAAATTAATTTGGTGCATCAAGTTCAGAATTCTATAAACATTTTTTCAGATGCTAATCTGGTGAAACAATCCACTTCACAGTTTCAGAAATGCATGTAAGTTGAGAAACATGTACTCGTGCATACACTTCACAAAGTATAGTAGTTGATCTAGTTGGGGAACTAGTTTAATGAAGTTTTTAGTGAGTAGTACTACACTACTGGAATCAGGTACTTTGCCATCTGCCAGCTCTTTGCCGTCAGCTAGCGGACGACAAAGAAGCTCTTTGCCATCAGCTACCAAAAAGCATACGGCAAAGAACTGGCTGATGGCAAAGACCTAATTTTGCCACTAGCTAGTACAACATATGAATGAACAGTAGTATGGGTTACCATTTTGTGGCTGCTGCGATGTGGTACACCAAGCAGAGTTCCTCGACGCACAACTGCAGGACTGCCGCCATCTGTGGAGCTTCATCATCCTTGGTGAACTCCACATCAACTCCGATGAAGCTCGGATACAAGCCGCCGCCCTTCATCCGAAGCCTGCTCATCACCTCGTCGGCCTTGTCTGGCTCGCTGGTGCAGACGATCTCCAGCGTCTCCTTGCCCCGGAGCTCAACTCCTGTAAGGGTTCTCGTGTACTCGCGCTTCTCGCCGGGGACGTGAACGTTGACGAGGTTGCTGCTCTTGTCCGACGGCTCGCCATGATGACGCTTGGCGGACGGTTCCTCCGCCATTGCCTTCCCACGACGACTGTGGGTTTGGGAGAGAGAAGTTTGTGGTTTGTGTGCAGTGGAGATTGAAGCAGCAATGGTGGTTTGTGGGAATGAGGCAGAGATGGAAGACAATGGGGTATTTTGCAGTGCGTCAACGGGGATGTGTGTGAGGCGGTTCATCGTGGGCGTGGGTGTGGTGGTCATGGGGGTCGCAGTTTAGCAGTCCCTTGTGGCAACCGCTCAGTCGGTGGCGCGGGTGGTGGCCTGGAAGAAGCAACCGTCCAATTCAAATGGTTTTGCTGCTGCACTGACTTGTCTTGTCAAGCTGTACTTATGTCCTGCTAAATCCCACTTGCATGTCTCAGGGGTGGTGATGACGACATTTTGGACTGTTTAGGTGACGTATGCTTTGTGATCTTTTTCCGTGAGGATGTTAAGTCTTGTTTTTCCACTGAAGTCTTATAGACTAGTTTATCTGAAGACATTTTTCACTGCCCTGGGAGTTGTTGCTCAAAACTGGTACTTATTTTATTTTCATCTGTACTTACCTAACTTAGGCCTTTATAGTTTTTGTATTCTCATTTTTAGTGCATGTATGGTTTAGTGCTGTGTGAACTGAAATGTAATTTCATACAGCATGCGGTCTTGAAATTTGGTGTCGTAGTGGTGTGAGTGGCCTGACTGATCTTGCTTTTTTAGTACTGATGTCATATGTATGTTTGAACTAAGTTTTTTTTTTGTTTTTTGGGTGGTTTGTGGGATTGAGATTGTTTTACGACCAGATCGTTTGTTGAGGTGTGTACAGAATTTATATAAATTAGAAATTTAGCAGAATTGACAAATAAATTCTATTTGAGCTTCTTTTATTTTAGTAGTTGAACTTGTCAGAATTTATGTAAATTAGAAATTTAGCAGAATTGACAAATAAATTCTATTTGAACTTCTTTTATTTTAGTAGTTGAACTTGTCAGATTTTATGTAAATAAGAAATCTAGCATAATTGACAAACATTATATGTTTTGAACTTTTTGCATTTTAGTAGTTGAACTTGTCAGATTTTATATAAATAAGAAATCTAGCATAATTGACAAACATTATATGTTTGAACTTTTTGCATTTTAGTAGTTGAACTTGAAAGTAATATTTAATTCGGTTTTTTAAATTATGTACATTTAACAGATATGCTATTAAGTTCTCTTCTTTTTAGATGTTCATTGTTTTTAGATTATTAAGTTCATTCGGAAGAGAATTTGTATATTTTTAGTTTCGAACATTTTTCTTGTAGTTTATATTTTTTTGCATCGCCCTCTGGTTTGTTTAACTCGGCTTATTTGGTGTGGTGTTTGTAAACGATGCAGCCTATTGGGCCGTTTTCCGGCCCAGATAGCTCGTCCGCGCGGCTGTGCGGCGCGGCGTGCGCATGCGCTTTGGGTTTAGTCCCACCTCGCTAGTCGAGGGGGCTCCGGACCTGTTTATAAGCGCAACCGAGGCTCACTGGTCGAACTCCTGTGAATACTTACCTGAGCGCTTATACACGGCGCTCGCTTTCTCTCTTGACCTGTGGGCCCTGATCGGTGGGTCCTGCGTTGTGCGGATTACTAGGGATTCGCCTATGGGCTCGAGTTCAAGTATCTAGCAGCGTCAGGGCCTGCGCCTGACATTGGGCGGTCAGTTTTTTCTTTTTTTGTTTGTTTGAATCTAGTACTTGACTCCAGCAGTAACTTGGACTGAAACTTTTTGTTCTAGTTCTTGCCAGTTTTGTGTAAGTGTAATCTAAGATGTACTTGCGTGTAGTCCATTCATAGTAGCGCTTTGAGGACTAATGCTTCTATGTACTTTTTATTGAAGTAAGTATGTACTGTCCGGTCAATTGTACTAGAACTGTCATTCTTAATCTGCAAGCGACCAACATAAGTGTGTGCTGATGCTTCTTACCCTTTTCTGTTTGTAGTACTTGTTAATTTTCTAGCAGCTACATATGAATGAGAACACTACATGAAGTAGTAAGAATGTTTGCTTCAACTTTTGAAGTGTTGTTAAGCAACTCAAATTGAGCTGATTGATCTCAACGTTATGTTTTCTATACAATACTGGATCGAAACTAGACATAGAGCAACGTTATGTGATTAGTTGCATCATAACTAGTACTTTAGAGCAGCCACAAAGTTCCATTCAGAAGCTACTTTTGAATTTGAAATGCTGGATTAACAACATACGAAGCTACCAAACTTATATAATTAGATAAGCAAAACATTGTACTTGATGACATAAATAAACTTGTTCAACTATGACAAGCACGACATAATCATACTGGTTCAACCCAACAAGAGCAAACTACTAATTTGAAACAACAAGATAAAAGGCAAGCACAAAGCGGAAGTAAAACGAAGGCAGGCTCTGATGTATCTTCATCCCGCATAGGGGCAATAGGGGTTGTCGTAGTACTTCGCATCCTCCCGCTGTTTTGCATATTCTGAACCATCTGCGATGTAGTCGATCATGTTCCATGACTTGTACGTGGCGTACACATCTACTCCTGCGTACTCGATGAGGTTGTCTGGCAGCGGGCTGGTCCCCCACAGTTTGTAGTCTTCCTGCGTGTTGATGTTCTTCTTCATGCCTTTGTAGAATGGGTGGATGACGCTGGCTGCAACATCAGTCAAGGAGTCGTACTCTTTTCCGGTGTACGGAACTCTCCACTTGCGCTGAATGTCGATGAACTTGCTGGGGTTGATCTCCAAACTGGACAACTTCAGTTTCTCTTTGTCGCTTTCAATGCTGAAACCGGCAAATGTGAACAACGTCTTATGCTGCAGCAACTCGTTCAGGCGCTTGGGCTTGCAAGGGGAGAGACATTTTTGAAAATCAACATTACTTTGATGTTTTAATTATTCATTTTTGTTTTGTTTTACCAACGATGAATCCATTAAGTAGATGTTTATGTAGCATAAATAATGGATGAATGTACTTCATAAACTAGTAAACAAAGTTCTCAAATTAAATTAAGTACATCATGTTATTCTTCTTTTTGGATTATACATAGTTTCAGTCAATGTTTGTATGTTCTGCTTTGGTACTAGTTTAGTTTACTTTTGTTGAATAGGATAACACATAAACAGTGCTTCACCAAGTCCTTAGTTTATTTTCTTACGAGAATAACATTAGATCAAATTCAGAAAATACTTCACTACATCAAGTTCAGAAACATCTTTTTAATACATTGAGTACATAAACTACACTATTGGATCTAGTTCAGAAACTACACTAGTCAATCAACTTCAGAAATTAATCTTCCGCAAGATTTTCCAAATAGTAATCCAGTGCATCAGGTTCAAAAATACATTTTATAGTGTATCTACTTGAGAAAATGTAGTAGTGCATCCACTTTTCACAAGCCACACTAGTACATCTAGTTGGGAAACAAGTCTGATGAAATTTTCAGGATACAATACTAATAAAACAGATAAACCAAACAAGGCAAATGAGTAGGATGGCTCACCATTTTGTGGCCGCTGCGATGTGGTACACCAAGCAGAGCTCATCGACGCACAACTGCAGGATTGCTGCCATCTGGGGGGGGGGGTTCATCTTCGTTGGTGTAGTGGACACCAACGCCGACGATCCTACGACTCTGACTCTTGCTGCCAAGTTTCCTCCAGAGCCTGGAGATCACCTCGCCGTCCTTGTCTGGTTCGCTGGTGCAGACGATCTCCAGCGTTTCCTTGCCGTGGAGCTCAACCTCTGTGAGGGTTTTGGTGTAGTCGCGCTTCTCGCCTGGGACGTGAACGTCGATGAGGTTGGTGCTCTTGTCCGACGGCTCGCCTTGATGCCGTTTGGCGGACGGTTCCTGCGCCATTGCCCTCCTCCAGCGGCTGTGGGCTTATGAGAGAGAAGCTTGTGGTTTGTGTGCAGTGGAGATGGAAGCGGCAATGGTGTTTTGTGGGAATGAGGGAGAGATGGAAGACAATGGGGTATTTTGCAGTGCGTGGACGGGGGTTTGTGGGAGGCGGTTCGTCGGGGGCGTGGGTGTAGTGGTCATGGGGGTCGCCGTTTGCACTCCCTCGTGGCAACCACCCAGTGGGTGGTGTCGTGGTTTTAAGTATGACAATAGAATGGGGGGTAGGAATGTAGAGGCAAGATCCTAGCTATGGAGGAGTTGTACACGCAAGTTTTACGAGTTCAGGCCCTTCTCAGAGGAAGTAATAGCCCTACGTCTCGGAGCCCGGAGGCAGTCGACTGGATTATGAGCGTGTGAGTTACATGGGGTGCGAACCCCTGTCCCAGAGGAGGGGGGTGGCTTATATAGAGTGCGCTAGGACCCCAGCTCCCCTCTGTTACACAGGGTTCAATGTACATTAAGAGGGGGCGTTACTGGTAACGCCAGTAATAAAGGTACATAATGACCATTAAAGCTATGACTTAATTCCCGACCGTTGTAGAGCAGAGTGGCTTTAGACCTCCGGGGAGTCGAGTGATTGCCTATGTGGTCGAGTGTCTTCAAGACTGTCGAGTGGAACATAGCTTCATGGTCGAGTGGATGATGATTCTTCTTCAAATGTTTCTGGTTCTTTTAGAGACGTCCTTAGGGAGGGTATCTTGGACAGGTCCATGACCCTACCCTAGGTGTAGCCCCCGAATGGATCAGGGTTTGAGTGAGGAAGGAGTTGAGAACACTTCCGACCCATTTTTTGTGCTATGAGTATATTTTGTTCTGGATCAACGAACCGAGGTGACGACACCAACTTCTTTTTCAGTCACCTTGATCCATTCTTGGTTTTTGTCGAGTGATCTTTTGCTACAAGAGCTCCGAGTGATGATGTGGAGGAGATCTTCCGCATGACAAGTTGTTCTGCTGTCCGCGGATTTTGCGGGATTCGAATTTTGGGAAGCACGCGGGGCTGAGGAGGTCGCAGTAATCGGATGGGATAAGGCAGGGCCGCCTCAATTTCCACGCCGCCTTTTTCGCCATGTATCGCGTGCGCGACTGTTACGGGATTTGATAAGATCGCCCGGGCCTACAAGTCAGTCACTCAGAAGTAACCTCATATAAGGCGCCGGGCCGGGGTTTTTGAACAGTGCGTTTTCATTCTTTCCCCTCCTCCTCAGACTTCTCCGCCGTGCCTACTCTCGCCCCAGTGTCACTGCTCCGTTCGCGTTTCGCCTGCGACGATGGGGAAAGAGAAGACGGTGGCTCTGGAGCGGGCGAAGAAGGCGACAGCGAAGGCGAAGGGGAAGAAGTCCAGCAATGGCGGATCTTCCTCGCAGGGCCGGCCCTGGGTAGGGGCAAGAAGGGCAACGCCCTAGGGCCCAGCCCGATGGGGGGCCCAACCCTGTGCACATATGCTACACAACCGAACAAAATGGGCCTTAAAGCATGTAGTCCAATCAGCTAGGTTACATTCTGCTAGAAAAAACTAGTAGGTTACGTGAATTGTGAAAGTCACCATCCCAGTTTCGATTCAATCGATCCATCTCGTAACACCAGCCACCGTCGTTTCTTCTTCCTGTCTCCTTGTTCCCCGTTCCGCTCCTACTCCCGAAGCATGCAGCATGCCTAGCAAATTAATGGATACTGCCGCTAAAGTTGATTTCTTTGATACACTTTGAGTTTCTTCATCTCACTCCCCTATGGATTTGCATATAAGTATTCTCATCTACCGGACGGCCACAGGCAGAGCGCAACACTTCATAAGCTCATTCACTTTGCAAGTTGCAACAGGACAGTTTCTTGGGTCAAAGGCCTACAAAGATCTTGTAATTGCATAGTCCTTTTCCGCTTGATCTTTGTACTACTGTTTTCCTTTGTTTTCTAGCGATTCCCAGACTGATCTTCTATTTATGTACATATTCCTCATTTGAGGATATGTGGACCCTGGGAAGATCCGATATGCTTGATTGGATAGCTGGATTTCTTCTATTTTTCCACTGACAAATTCAGGTATTTCCACTCCTTTCTTATAAAATGTTGGCTAAAAACATGATTTTGAGAAAGAAGAAAGAAAATGATAGCAGATAAGTTAGATCCGATATATATTTTTTAGTAATAATAAAAAAGGAGTTTTTTAGGGCATAAAAACGTTATGCTTTGTATTTTCTTTTTTTTGCGCCGATTATGCTTTATATCGATGTAATTTATATTTTTCACTGCATTAGGCCCACTTTTTAAGTTCGCCCCGGGCCTCCAAAAAGTCAGGACCGGCCCTGCTTCCTCGAGGGCCGGCCTGCCGCAAGGCTGGATCCAGGGCGACTGGATCCGCTTGGCGATTCGTTAGGAAGACATCGACGACTTCGTCGATGGAGGGCTGATCCCCCATGAACCGGCGTGGCTTCCGGGGAAGGAGACTGAGCCGCAACCTCGGGAGGGTGAGTGCGTTCTCCTCGCCACTCACGTCGACCGTGGGTTTTCCTTGCCTCCCCACCCTTTCTTTCGGGGAAACTTGAATTTCTTTGGGGCACAACTCCACCACTTCACTCCCAACACAATCGTGTATCTTGCTGCCTTCGTGTCTTTGTGCGAGAATTTCTTGGGCTGCCGACCTCATTGGGGCCTTTTCAAGCACATTTTCACCTGTCGCTGCCAGACGGTAAAAAAGGCCAATCTGAGTGACGAGAGGACATAAGTGATCCAGATGTGCGGGGGTCTTGGGGTTCAGATGAGAGGCAAAAGTTCCTTTCCAGCCATGATCCTTCTCGATTCGGTCCGTGGATGGCAGTCGACTTGGTTCTACTGCAAAGACCAGCAGACTCCAGGGCAGTCGACTGGACTTCCTCCTTTTTCCATGGACCGAGTGTGGAAGCCCTCCCCTTTGAAGGTGATCCCGGAGGAGAAGGCACAAGTTAAGGTGCTGGTCGAACGGGTAGTTCAGCTTATCCGTGACGGGGTGACCGGTATGGATTGTTGGAGGTCTTCCTCCGGTGATGCATCCAACCGCTTCAAGCTCGAGACCATCTGATGTGGATGTATTCGGGTACTAAGGACACCACTCGGATCCACCCGGAGGAGGTCGACGAGACCATGTTGGAGGGGTGGCAGACGAGTATCACTGGAAACAAAGATGACCCTAGGGGAGCCAGGAGAATTCCTCCACTCGACCAGTCGTACGAACCAGACAAGGTCCAATTCTGAACTTCTGACTGTAATCTAGATTTAATCGTGCAGCTATTTATGCTTCGTCTACTGACTTTGTTCTGCCTGTTTTCTTCCAGGCCCTTAACGAAATGTACTCAATGCCCAACGGAGAGCAGGAGCAAGATCCGGAGGGGGAGGCAAGCGGAGGCGAAAGTGGTGAGTGGCATTCTGACGGAGAGGGGAACGAGGAGAGCGACGACTCAAGTGACGAAGAAGAAGTCGACTCACCTCCTCGCAGGGAGAGGCGATCCAAGCTCGACCAAGACCGGGTGAGTGCCCGTGAAAAGGCGATTGCTCAAACTGGCCAGTCTTCAAAGTGTCCTCGGACGTCTTCTCTGGCACCGACTGAGAAAGCCTCAAAGCAGCCCAAGGTTGTAGTGCAGAAGCCTCGGAAGGCGTTGCCGAAGATTAAGATTGATATCCCCGTCGCTTCTGTGTGAGTGTTTTTCTTTCGTATTCACTCGACGCTCTGTGCTGTTTATTTTTCCTTTGATTTGACCAGATGAATCTTGAAACTGGCAGTGCTGCTACCTCTGGGACTTCAGCTTATAAGGATGAGGATGAGGCAATAGAAGATGCGGTCACCTCCAATCTGGGTACGATATTCGTCATTCTGTCTTCATTTGGTCGATTGAACTGTAATATATACACTCGGGTGATGTAATTTTGGCGACTGATCTTTGAACAGCTCCCAACGTCATTGACCTCCCCGACGATGATGATGACGAGCCAGAGAGGCCTTTGACGAGCAGGAATAGGAAAGCGTCTGCTGGCAAGATGCCACAGTCGATGCCGGTGGCGGAACCAGTCGCTCAGGACGCCGGTGATGCCAATCGGACTTCTGTTTCCTTCGCCATACCGCTGTCGAGTGCTCTACCTTCTGCGTCAACTGCCCAAGCTCCTGCCGATCCACCTTCAGTTTTTGCCACCCATCACGTCCTAGAGGACGAAGTGAATGCTGCCAAAGAAGCTATACACCAAGCAGGTATTATGATGGAGAAGATGAAGATGGTGCGGGATGCCAGTCAAGCCGCTTATTATGCCAGCTCGGCTCTCCAGAGCGATGTTCAGGTTAGCAGAACGTCGACTGACTCTCTTGGCTTGTTCTGTTTAGGATATGCTACCTGAAAACTCTCTTTCTAAGGATCTTTGCATCTGTACTCTGTACACCCAGTGGGTGTTTCGATTTGTCACTGCAAATCCATACTTTGAGCTGAACTTTTTGTTATTGAATTTTTGGACTAGTGGGGGCACGCTGAGTGCACCCACTAGGTGTAGTCCCCGAGACTATAGTGGACTGCGGGCAGTCGACTGTAGTCTTGAATTTTGAATTCCTTCACTCGGTCTAGTCTAGCCATGTCGAGTGTAAACTGGACCAGTGGGGGCACGCTAAGTGCACCCACTGGATGTAGTTCCCGAGACCGTGGTCGACTGCTGGCAGTCGACTATGGTCTGCAGAACTGTTTTGTTGTTGTCTCTTTTTTTAGCACTCGCGCTGGAAAGGTCTTGTCGAGTGTAAACTGAACCAGTGGGGGCACGGTAAGTGCACCCACTGGGTGTAGTCCCCGAGACTATTGTTGGATGTTTGATTCGACAATAGTCTTAGTATTTATTTTCTTTGTCCTTTTACCTCTCTGAAATAACCCATCTTTTGTCCAATCGGCTGACCCGTTCCTTGATTGCAGAAATCCTGTGATCTTGGAGCTCGCTTTGCTGACTTGGAGAAACAGCAGATTCAACTCAACCTTGACCTGGAGTTGGCCAAGGCAGAACTGCAGAAAGCCAAGGATGACGCCAATGGTAAGACAGATTTGCCGACTGGTTTGTCTTAGACCTGGATTTCATTCTGCTCTTTCTGAACCAAGCATCATTTCTTTTCAGAAAAACTGAACCAGGCTCTGGCAAAGAAGGATCAAGATCTGGCTGCTGCACAGAAGAAGGCTGATGACAAAACTGCTCTGGTTGAACAGAAGTTGGCTTCAGTCGACAAATTGGAGGAAGAGAACTCCAAGATAAAATCTGCCCTGGACAAAGCCAACAAGGAAGTAACCCGCTTGAAGAAGGACAAGGTCAATCTGAACGAGAAGATGGAGAGAATTGCTCGCAGGAGGGATGATCTGGAAAGTTATCTGAGGAGCCTTGCCAAGAAGCTGTTCATCAAGCTTGAAGGTATATACTTTGTTCCGACTGGTTTATCTTCGTCGACTCGGCATACGAATATTGACTCACCCTTGGATTGTGCATGCAGATTTTTGCCGAGACTTCGAGGAGGAGACCAGGCAAATTGAACCAGGCTTGGACCCCATCAACTCTCCCATTACAGATGAAGCTGCTATGAACTTGCTCCGACTGGAATCCCGCATCGACAACATTGTTGACTACTTGGCTCGACTAAAGGTTGCCACGTCACGGATCGACACAGCACTCTGGCCAAGGGCAACGCTCCAGAATGACCTCGTGTCTCTGATGACTCGACTTAACGAGATCCCCGGTCGAGTGCAGGAGTGGAAGAAGTCTTCTGCCCGGTGCGGTGCTGATGTGGCTCTGTCTTTGGTTCGTGTCCATTGCAAAGAAGCACGAGAAGATAAGCTGGCAGCGATCAAGGTCGCCAACACCAAGAAGCATGATTTCCGATCCTTTATGGAGACTTTCATTGCTGCCGCCACTCGGATCGCCGATGGTGTTGACCTAGACGAGTTCGTCGAGCCTGCCAGTCCTCCTCCTACGGAGTGAACAAACTTTTTATGCTCCACCTTAAATTTGCCTCGGGATGCCGAGTGGTTTTTGTAACTGTTAAACTCTTTCAGGCTAATTGTCCGAGTACTTTGATCCGCCGTCCGAAACTTTCGGATTTATCCGAACTTGGTTTATTTCCGAATATGCTTGCGTTTGTCTTTGAGTGGACTTTGTTCTTCACTCGGAATAATCTTTGTGCTTGAGATGCAGCTCTGAGGTGGTGACTCTATTCGACCTGCACTTCATCTTCCTTGCGGATAGGGACGGAACACGCATTGCAGCCGACCTACACCTCGTCGTCTTTGCGGATAGGGATGGAGCGCACATTGTTTTTGTGGCGTAGCTCCGAAGGAGAAGGTTCCAGTCGACCTGCACCTCGTCATCCTTGCGGATAGGGATGGAGCGCACATTGAATTTGTGGCGTAGCTCCGAAGGAGAAGGTTATAGTCGACCTGCACCTCGTCGTCCTTGCGGGTACGGATGGAGCGCACATTGTATTTGTGGCGTAGCTCCGAAGGAGAAGGTTGCAGTCGACATGCACCTCGTCGTCCTTGCGGATAGGGATGGAGCACTCATTGTATTTGTGGTGTAGCTCCGAAGGAGAAGGTTGCAGTCGACCTGCACCTCGTCGTCCTTGCGGATAGGGATGTGATTCAAACTTAGGCGAGCACTGGACTGCAACTAAGCCCCCGAGTGGGAGGGTTGCTCTCCACTCGGTAGGATTTTTCAAAACTTAGGCGAGTACTTGGACTGCAGCTAAGCCCCTGCGTGGGAGGATTGCTCTCCACTCGGTGGTATTTTTCAAAACTTAGGTGAGTCCTTGGACTGCAGCTAAGCCCCTGAGTGAGAGGATTGCTCTCCACTCGGTGGGATTTTTCAAACTTAGGCGAGTACTAGACTGCAGCTAAGTCCCCAAGTGGGAGGATTGCTCTCCGCTCGGTGGGATTTTTCAAAACTTAGGCGAAACAGATTTGCAGCTAAGTCCCCGAGTGAGAGGCTTGCTCACCACTCGGTAGGATTTTTCGAACTTAGGCGAAACGGATTCACAGCTAAGTCACCCACTGGGGCATTTCAAACATAAACAAAAGCAACAACAACTGTTAGGAAGATTATAAAACTCTTGTATTTGATAATAAACTACAAAGGTATTTCTTATTACATCTCATCCGAGTGAGTACTTAAGAATAAAATGGGCGGAGAAGATCCGCGTTCCAAGCTCGTGGCTCGTCTTTCTAATGCTTGACATTGTAAAGATGGTATGCTCCATTGTGGAGGACTCTGGTGATAATGAATTGGCCTTCCCAAGCATTGTGTGGCTTCTGTTGATCCACTCGAAGAACCAAGTCTCCCTCTTGGAAAGGCTCGACCCCTCACGTTTCTGGCGTGGAATCGACGCAAGTCTTGATGATAAATGGTCGACCGGATCAAGGCCATCTCTCTTTCCTCCTCTAAGAGATCGACTGAATCCTGCTGGGCCTGTTCTGCTTCCTATTCAGAGAATATCTCGACTCGGGTGCGTTGTGGAGCAGGTCACTTGGCAGAACAGCTTCGGCTCCATAGACCAAAAAGAAAGGAGTTCGTCTAGTCAACCGGTTGGGAGTTGTCCTCAAACCACAAAGTACTGATGGAAGTTCATCGACCCAGGCGCCTGCTGCGTGCTTGAGATCACGCATCAGTCGGGGTTTCAGCCCCTTGAGAATTAGGCCATTTGCTCTTTCTGCTTGTCCATTCGACTGCGGGTGAGCGACTGAAGCATAGTCGACTCGTGTGCCTTGAGAAGCGCATAAAGCTCTAAACTCATCAGAATCGAAGTTCGACCCGTTGTTAGTGATGATGCTGTGTGGAACTCCATATCTGAATGTCAATTCTCTGATGAAACTGACAGCGGTGCTGGCTTCAAGATTCTTGATAGGTTTAGCTTCAATCCATTTGGTAAACTTGTCGACTGCCACAAGCACATGAGTGAAGCCGCTCCTACCAGTTCTCAGTGGTCCAACCATATCCAATCCCCAAACAGCAAAGGGCCAGACGAGGGGAATGGTCTTCAAGGCTGACACTGGCTTGTGGGACATATCAGAATAAAACTGGCAGCCTTCACATCTGTCGACTATATCTTTCGCCATTTCATTTGCTCATGGCCAATAAAATCCGGCTCGGTATGCTTTAGCCACAATGACCCGAGAGGACGCATGGTGACCACAGGTCCCCGGGTGGATGTCGTTGAGGATCATTCGACCTTCTTCTGGCGTTATGCATTTCTGACTGACTCCATTCACGCTTTCTCTGAACAGTTGTCCTCTTATCACAGTAAAGGCTTTGGATCGACAACGATCTGTCGAGCCTCTTCTTCATCCTCTGGGAGTTCCTTCCTAAGGATGTACGCAATGTATGGCACTGTCCAGTCGGGAGTGATGACCAGAACCTCCATGATTAGGTCGACAACGGCTGGGACCTCGACTTTAGTCGAATCTGTGGCGCTCTTAGGCTGCGGGGGCTCTTCAGTGAAAGGATCTTCCTGAACGGACAATGTGTGAATGTGTTCCAAAAACACATTGCTGGGAATGGCTTCTCTCTTGGAACCTATCTTTGCCAAATCATCGGCTGCTTGATTTTTCAGTCGGGGTATATGATGGATTTCTAACCCCTCAAACTTCTTTTCCAACTTCCTCACCGCATTGCAGTAACCAGTCATAGCTGGGCTTCTAACTCCCATTCTTTCATCACTTGATTGACCACCAAATCGGAGTCGCTGTAGACCATGAGGCGACGGACGCCGAGTGAAATGGCCATACGTAACCCATATAGGAGTGCTTCATATTCTGCTTCGTTATTGGAGGAATCAAAGTGAATCTGGAGGACGTATCTGAGTTTGTCTCCTCGGGGGGATACCAGCACCACCCCAGCACCAGAACCATTCAGCATCTTGGAACCATCAAAGAACATGGTCGAGTGCTCCGAGTGAACTTGAGTCGGCAGTTGCTGTTCAATCCACTCGGCGAGGAAATCTGCTATTGCTTGGGACTTGATAGCTTTCTTTGCCTCAAACTTGATATCCAAGGGAAGGAGTTCAATCGCCCATTTTGCCACTCGACCAGTTGCATCTCTGTTGTGTAGAATCTCCGACAATGGAGCGTCGCTGACGACTGTAATAGAGTGATCAGAGAAATAGTGTGCAACCTTCTTCGTTGTCATGTAAATCCCATAAACAAGCTTCTGATAGTGTGGATATCTCTACTTTGACGAAGTCAGCACTTCAGAAACATAATAAACCGGGCGCTGAACTTTATAGGCTTTTCCCTCTTCTTCCCGCTCGACCGTAAGTACTGTACTGACGACTTGTCCAGTGGCTGCTATATAAAGCAGTAAAGGCTCTTTGCTGATTGGGGCAGCAAGCACTGGCTGGGTGGAAAGCAGAGCATTCAGCTCTGCAAACGCTCCATCAGCTTCAGGAGTCCACTCGAACTTATCTGCCTTCTTCATTAGTCGGTAGAGTGGCAGTGCCTTCTCACCGGGTCCAGAAATGAATCGACTTAGGGCGGCCAAACAACCAGTAAGCTTCTGGACATCATGCACACGCACAGGGCGTTTCATCCAGAGTATGGCACTGGCTTTCTCGGGGTTAGCGTCGATCCCTCGTTCAGAAATGAGAAAACTGAGTAATTTTCCTCCTGGAACTCCGAACATGCACTTCGATGGATTAAGCTTGATATCATACTCTGTGAGGTTGGCAAAGGTTTCAGCAAGGTCAGCCAGTAGGTCGGAGCCTTTACGTGACTTGACCACAATGTCATCCATGTATGCTTCCACATTCCGACTGATTTTAGTGAGTAAACACTTCTGAATCATCCGCATGAATGTGGCTCCAACATTCTTCAGGCCGAATGGCATAGTGACATAACAGAAGCACCCGAATGGGGTGATGAAAGCTGTTTTAATCTCATCGGGTCCATACAGATGGATCTGATGATACCCGGAATAAGCGTCAAAAAAGGACAAACGTTCACACCCCGCAGTCGAATCGACTATTTGATCGATGCAAGGGAGAGGGAAGTGACCCTTCGGGCAGGCCCGATTGATATGCTTGAAGTCAATGCACATGCGAAGTGAGTCGTCCTTCTTAGGGACCATGACAACATTAGCTAACCACTCAGAGTGGTAAATCTCTCGAATAAACTCAGCTGCCAGGAGCCGAGCCACTTCTTCACCCATTGCCTTTCTCTTCTGAACGGCGGACCGTCGAAGATGTTCCTTGACCGGTTTCACTTTTGGGTCGACTCACAAACGATGCTCAGCCAGTCCCCTGGGAACACCTGGCATGTCAGAGGGTTTCCATGCAAAGATGTCCCAGTTCTCACGGAGGAACTGGGTGAGCGTTTCTTCCTATTTGGAGTCGAGTGTTGTTGAAATGTGAGTCGGAGCAGCATTGGAATCAGTCGGGTGAATATGAATCTGTTTCGTTTCACCGGACGACTAAAATGCCGAGTCCGTGGCAGGCTTATTAGCTTGCAGTAAATCACTCGGGCCTGCATTTTTCTGATACTCCTGCAATTCCACGACTGCCATCTGCGCATCGGCGATCTTCGAGCCCTTCTGGAAGCACTCTTCTGCCTTCTTTCTATTGCCAGTGATAGTGATCACACCCTTAGGACCAGGCCTCTTCAATTTTAGGTACACAAAGCATGGTCGAGCCATAAAACGTGCATAAGCTAGCCTGCCCAGAATAGCGTGATAAGCTCTCTGGAAATCCACAACTTCAAATGTCAACTTTTCTTTGCGGTAATTCTTGGAATCACTGAAAACCACGTCAAGAGCAATCTGGCCGAGTGATTCGGCCTTCTTGCCTCGAATGACTCCATGGAAACTCATATTGCTTTCACTGAGTCTGGACATCGGAATGCCCATCCCTTTCAGTGTCTCTGCATACAGAATATTCAGGCCACTGCCACCATCCATCAGAACTTTAGTCAGTCGAGTGCCTTCGACAACTGGATCGACCACCAACGCTTGCCTCCCAGGGGTGGCTATGTGCGCCGGGTGATCAGGCTGGTCGAATATGATAGCAGTCTGAGACCATTTCAAATAACGGGGTGTCGCCGAAGCGACCATGTTCACTTGTTTGTTGATGACTTTCAGTCGACTCTTGCTCTCAACATCAGCAAAAATCATCAGAGTGGAATTGACGTGAGGGTAACCATCATCACTTTCCTCCTTATCCTCAACTTTGTCTGACTCCTTTTCCTTCTCTTGGGCTGTTTCTCTCGGAACTGCTGGATCAGGAGCCGACACTGCCGAGTGGTATGCTTCGGGTAAATGATTTTACCCTCTTCATCTTTCTTTGTGTGGATGTGGCATGGCAAATCCAGCACATCATTTCCATCTTGGTCTTTTATTTTCTTAGGGTTCCATGGCCCTTTGGGCTTCCCTTTGGATTTTCCGTGAGTCACGGCTAAGGTTTCCCCAGGAGCAGCTGGCTCGGCTTTGCGCTTCTGCTTCCGACTGGAGTTTCCTCCTCCGGTTTCATGGGCGACTATTTTGTGCTTGCCACTCCGGAGCCGATCCTCCTCTTCACCATTAGCATACTTGGTGGCAATCTCCATCATTCGACTCAGAGACATGTCTCCGGTCCGACCGAACTTCAGATTCAACTCTCTATACTTGACGCCTTCCTTGAAGGCACAAACTGCTTGGTGATCAGACACATTCTCCACCGTGTGGTGCAACGTGATCCATCTCTGGATATAATCCCTCAAAGTTTCATTCGTCTTCTGCACACAAGATTGTAGCTCTATCAATCCTGCTGGTCTTTTGCATCTTCCTTCAAATGTTCTGACAAACACTCGGGCAAGATCTTCCCAACAGTAAATGCTGCTGGGTGCTAACTGATTCAGCCATGCTCTGGCCGAGCTCTCCAACATCAGAGGAAGGTGTTTCATGGCCACTTCATCATTGCCACCGCCAATCTAGACAGCCACTCGGTAGTCCTCAAGCCAAGTGTCAGGCATGGACTAACCAGTGAACTTACTGACTCCAGTCGCCAACCTGAAGTTGGGAGGAATCACCGCGGCCCTGATGGCTCTGCTGAAGCATTCTGGACCTGAGACATGCACTCTGCTGCTGGTTGGTAAATCTCTATCATGACCTTCTCGGTGAGCTCTATTTCTGTCGACCAAACCGTGAACGAGGATAGATCTCGCATCAAAGCCTGGCTCCCTGGGGTCGACTGGAATCCTTCGCCCAACACTGTTAGGGCATCTGTCATCATGCTGCCGAGGCATGTACGACCCACTCCTTGGGGGAGGTGTGGGCACTCGACAACGATCGTCATGATCGAGTCAGTGATCATACTGCTCACGGTTTCTGTACTGATCACGTCGGTCTCCATGTCCCTCACGCCTTGGGGCGATCTTGGGCTGTGAGCCGACTGGACCGTGTCTGCAATAACGGACATGCTATGGATCCTATTCCGCGACTGTGACACAGCTGTATTCTGTTCTCCTGCTGCCCGGAGTAAAGCTCTGATCTGCATCAGACCTCTGCCAGCTTCTGACTGGGAGGGCTGAATTGACTCTGCTATTCGAGCTGCAGCTGTAAGATTCTGGATCGGAGTCCGATATACCTGAGTCGGAGGTGGAAAGAGTTGGCGTCCACTGGATTCCGGAACCCGCTGACGCACACGTTCGTCGAGTACGCGCTGGAGGTTCTCCAGTCGAGTGCGCTCAGCCAGGTTGGCCAAGCGCGCGTCCTCCAAGGCCCGGGCCTCGGGTGTTTCTCCAATGATAGGAGTGTGAAGTGCATGCATGTTCCGGCGATGGAGTTCTTCCCTCTGATGCGAAGAGAGGGGCTTGGGGAGGTACTCCTCATGGGCATGCGACGGATCACCTCCGCCATCACCACCGTCGGCACGAGGGAAGCTGAGAGGACTACGAGGTCCATCAACCATCAGGACCTCCGCCGCGGGATCACTGTTGTCGCACTCGGATGCAGTCTCTGCGGAGCCATTCGACAGGTCGAACAGGCCGTAGAGAGTTTCGTCGGGCTCGATCACCGCGACTTGAGGGGTGGCCAACTGGCGAGCCACCGCATGCCTCACCCACCGCTGAAGCCTTGATCGACCGGAACGCTTGCGCCGGCGGGCGGCAGGGAGGGAGGACGCCACATGAGCCGATCGATACTGGGTCGACGACTGCCGCAGGAGGACGCCGCGGACGCACGCGCGAAAGTGCATTGCCCCGTGGACGGGGAGTGCGTCGACGTCGAGTGGAGCCTCCTGAAGCCAAGCGGAGTCGTCGGTGACGAACACGAGCGCGCCGAGACGGATCTCGCGGCCCTCAGCCAAACCTCCGCCTGAAACCATGATGAAGGGGATCGGAAAAATTGCAATTTCTCCAACAAGTCGCTAAGACACCTACCCCAAGGTGGGAGCCAACTGTTTTGGTTCTAAGTCTGACAGTAGAATGGGGGGTAGGAATGTAGAGGCAAGATCCTAGCTATGGAGGAGTTGTACACGCAAGTTTTACGAGTTCAGGCCCTTCTCGTAGGAAGTAATAGCCCTACGTCTCGGAGCCCGGAGGCAGTCGACTGGATTATGAGCGTGTGAGTTACAGGGGGTGCGAACCCCTGTCCCAGAGGAGGGGGGTGGCTTATATAGAGTGCGCCAGGACCCCAGCACCCCTCCGTTACACAGGGTTCAATGTACATTAAGAGGGGGGCGTTAGTGGTAACGCCAGTAATAAAGATACATAATGACCATTACAGCTATGACTTAATTCCCGACCGTTGTAGAGCAGAGTGGCTTTAGACCTCTCGGGAGTCGAGTGATTACCTACGTGGTCGAGTGTCTTCAAGACTGTCGAGTGGAACATAGCTTCATGGTCGAGTGGATGATGATTCTTCTTCAAATGTTTCTGGTTCTTTTAGAGATGTCCTTGGGGAGGGTATCTTGGACAGGTCCATGACCCTACCCTAGGTACATAGCTTCATTAGGTGGCGCGGGTGGTGGCCTGGAAGAACTAACCGTCCATGACAAAGGTTTTTTACTGCTGCACTGAGTAGTCTTGTCAAGATGTACTTATTGTTGGGGATCGGAGCATAAATTTAAAATTTTCTACACATCACCAAGATCAATCTATGGAGTAATCTAGAAACGAGGGGAATAGGAGTGAATCTACATACCCTTGTAGATCACTAAGCGGAAGCGTTGCAAGAACGCGGATGAAGGAGTCGTACTCGTAGCGATTCAGATCGCGGTTGGTTCCGATCTAAGCGCCGAACAACGGCGCCTCCGCGTTCAACACACGTGCAGCCTGGTGATGTCTCACATGCCTTGATCCAGCAAGGAGAGAGGAAGAGGTTGGGGAAGACTCCGTCCAGCAGCAGCATGACGGCGTGGTGGTGAAGGAGGAGCGTGGCAATCCTGCAGGGCTTCGCCAAGCACCGCGGGAGAGGAGGAGTACTTGGGAGAGGGGGAGGGCTATGCCAGAACTTGAATGCGGCTGCCCTCCCCCCCCCACATATACATAGGGGTAAGGGAGAGGGGGGCCGGGCCCTTCAGATCCAATCTGAGGAGGGGGCGGCGGCCAGGGGGGTTGCCTTGCCCCCCAAGGCAAGGGGGGCGCCCTCTTTTAGGGTTCCCCCCAAACCCTAGGCGCATGGGCCCTAGGGGGGAGGCGCCCAGCCCACTAAGGGGCTGGTCCCTCTCCACACACAGCCCATAGGGCCCTCCGGGGCAGGTGGACCCTCCCGGTGGAGCCCCGGAACCCCTTCAGTGGTCCCGGTACAATACCGGTAACCCCCGAATTAGTCTGGTGACCGTATGATGACTTCCCATATATAAATCTTTACCTCCGGACCATTCCGGAACTCCTAATGACGTCCGGGATCTCATCCGGGACTCCGAACAACATTCGGTAACCACGTACATCTATTCCCTATAACCCTAGCGTCATCGAACCTTAAGTGTGTAGACCCTACGGGCTCGGGAGTCACGCAGACATGGCCGAGACTACTCTCCGGTCAATAACCAACAGCGGGATCTGGATACCCATGTTGGCTCCCACATGCTCCCCGATGATCTCATCGGATGAACCACGATGTCAAGGATTCAAATAAATCCCGTATAGAATTCCCTTTGTCTACCGGTATAGCACTTGCCCGAGATTCGATCGTCGGTATCCCGATACCTTGTTCAATCTCGTTACCGGCAAGTCTCTTTACTCATTCCGTAATACATCATCCCGTGATCAACTCCTTGGTCACACTGTGCACATTATGATGATGTCCTACCGAGTGGGCCCAGAGATACCTCTCCGTTACACGGAGTGTCAAATCCCAGACTCGATTCGTGCCAACCTAACAGACACTTTCGGAGATACCCATAGTGCACCTTTATAGCCACCCAGTTACGTGTGACGTTTGGCACACCCAAAGCACTCCTACGGTATCCGGGAGTTGCACAATCTCATGGTCTAAGGAAATGATACTTGGCATTAGAAAAGCTTTAGCATACGAACTACACGATCTTGTGCTAGGCTTAGGATTGGGTCTTGTCCATCACATCATTCTCCTAATGATGTGATCCCGTTATCAACGACATCCAATGTCCATGGTCAGGAAACCATAACCATCTACTGATCAACGAGCTAGTCAACTAGAGGCTTACTAGGGACATGGTGTTGTCTATGTATCCACACATGTATCTGAGTTTCCTATCAATACAATTCGAGCATGGATAATAAACGATTATCATGAACAAGGAAATATAATAATAACTTATTTATTATTGCCTCTATGGCATATTTCCAACAGTCTCCCACTTGCACTAGAGTCAATAATCTAGTTCACATCGCTATGTGATTAACACTCAAGGTCACATCCCCATGTGACTAACACCCAAAGAGTTTACTAGAGTCAATAATCTAGTTCACATTACCATGTGATTAACACTCAGTGAGTTCTGGGTTTGATCATGTTATGCTTGTGAGAGATGTTATAGTCAACATGTCTGAACCTTTCAGATCCGTGTGTGCTTTACAAATCTCTATGTCATCTTGTAGATGCAACTGCCACGCTCTATTTGGAGCTATTCCAAATAACTGTTCTACTATACGAATCCGGTTTACTACTCAGAATCATCCAGATTAGTGTCAAAGATTGCATCGGCGTAACCCTTTACGACGAACTCTTTTACCACCTCCATAATCGAGAAAATTCCTTAGTCCACTAGTTACTAAGGATAACCTTGACCGTTGTCTTGTGATCCATTCCTAGATCACACTAGTACCCCTTCAGGTGCGGTACAACATAGCATACTTTAGAGCCTACGTCTAAAGCATAGGGGACGGCCTTCGTCCTTTCTCTCTATTCTGCTGTGGTTAGTTCTTGAGTCTTACTCAATACTCATACCTTATAACACAGCCAAGAACTCCTTCTTTGCCGATCTATTTTTGAACTCCTTTAAAATCTTGTCATGGTATGTGTTCGTTTGAAAGTACTATTAAGCAATTTTTGATCTATCCTTATAGATTTTGATGCTTAATGTTCAAGTAGCTTAATCCAGGTTTTCCATTGAAAAACATTTTTCAAATAACCCTGCATGCTTTCCAGAAATTCTACATCATTTCTGATCAACAATATGTTAACAACATATACTCATCAGAAATTCTATAGTGCTCCCACTCACTTCTTTGGAAATACAAGTTTCTCATAAACTTTGTATAAATCCAAAATCTTTGATCTTCTCATCAAAGCGTACATTCCAATTCCGAGATGCTTACTCCAGTCCTTAGAAGGATTGCTGGATCTTTGCATACTTGTTAGCATCTTTCAGGATTGACAAAACCTTCTGATTTTATCACATACAACCTTTCCTCAAGAAAATCGTCAAGAAAACAATGTTTTGACATCCTATCTGCAAGATATCATAAATAATGCAGTAACTACTAACATAATTCCAACAGACTCTTAGCATCGCTACGAGTGAAAAAGTCTCATCGTAGTCAACTCCTTGAACTTGTCGGGAAACATCTTAACGACAACTCGAGCTTTCTTAATGGTGACACTTACCATCATTGTCCGTCTTCCTTTTAAAATCCATCTGTACCCAACAGCCTTATGACTATCAAGTAGTTCTTTCAAAGTCTACACTTTGTTTTCATACATGGATCCTCTCTCGCATTTTATGGCCTCGAGCCAATTTTCGGAATCCGGGCCCACCATCGCTTCTCGATAGTTCGTAGGTTCATCGTTGTCTAGCAACATGACTTCCAAGACATGATTACGTACCACTCTGAAGTGGTACACATCCTTGTCGACCTATGAGGTTTGGTAGTGACTTGATCCGAAGTTTCATGATATCTATCATAAGCTTCCACTTCAATTGGTGTAGGTGCCACATGAACAACTTCCTGTGCCCTGCTATACACTAGTTGAAGTGATGGTTCAATAACCTCAACAAGCCTCCACCATCCTCCCACTCAATTCTTTCGAGAGAAACTTTTCCTCGAGAAAGGATCTGATTCTAGAAACAATCACTTTTGCTTCGGGATCTGAAATAGGAGGTATACTCAACTATTTTGGGTATTCTATGAAGATGCATTTATCCGCTTTGGGTTCGAGCTTATCAGTTTGAAACCTTTTCATATAAGCGTCGTAGCCCCAAACTTTTAAGAAACGACAACTTAGGTTTCTCTGAACGATAGTTCATACGGTGTCGACTCAAACGGAATTGCGTGGTGCCCTATTTAAAGTGAATGTGGTTGTCTCTAATGCCTAACCCATAAACTATAGTGGTAATTCGATAAGAGACATCATGGTATGCACCATATCCAATAGGGTGCAGTTATGATGTTCGGACACACCATCACACTATGGTGTTCCAGGCGGTTTTAGTTGTGAAACAATTTCCACAATGTCTCAACTGTGTGCCAAACTCGTAACTCAGATATTCATTTCTATGATCATATCATAGATATTTTTATCCTCTTGTCACGACAATCTTTCAACTTCACCCTGAAATTACTTGAACCTTCCAGTAATTCAGACTCGTGATTCATCAAGTAAATATACTTAGCATCTACTCAAATCATCTGTGAAGTAAGAACATAACGATATCCACTACATGCCTCATCACTCATTGGACTGCACACATCAAGATGTATTACTTCCAACAAGTTGCTTTCTTGTTCCATCTTACTGAAAACGAGGCCTTTCAGTCATCTTGCCCATGCGGTATGATTTGCATGTCTCAAGTGATTCAAAATCAAGTGAGCCCAAACGATCCATCTGTATGGAGTTTCTTCATGCATATATACCAATAGGCATGGTTCGCATGTCTCAAGTGATTCAAAATCAAGTGAGTCCAAAGATCCATCAACATGGAGCTTCTTCATGCGTTTTATACCATTATGACTCAAATTGCAGTGCCACAAGTATGTGGTACTATCATTACTATCTTATATCTTTTGGCATGAACATGTGTATCACTACGATCGGGATTCAATAAACCATTCATTTTAGGTGTAAGACCATTGAAGGTATTATTCAAATAAACAGAGTAACCATTATTCTCCTTAAATGAATAACCGTATTGCGATAAACATAATCCAATCATGTCTATGCTCAATGCAAACACCAAATAACAATTATTTAGGTTTAACACCAATCCCGATGGTAGAGGGAGCATGCGATGCTTGATCACATCAACCTTGGAAACACTTCCAACACATATCGTTATCTCACCTTCAGCTAGTCTCCGGTTTTTCCATAGCCTTTTATTTCGAGTTACTAACACTTAGCAACCGAACCGGTATCTTAATACCCTGGTGCTACTAGGAGTACTAGTAAAGTACACATTTAATATAACGTATATCCTATATATACTTCTGTCAACCTTGCCAGCCTTCTCATCTACCAAGTATCTAGGGTAGTTCTGCTTCAGTGACTGTTCCCCTCATTACAGAAGCACTTAGTCTCGGGTTTTGGGTTCAACTTGGGTTTCTTCACTAGAGCAGCAACTAATTTGCCGTTTCATGAAGTATCCCTTCTTGCCCTTGCCCTTCTTGAAACTAGTGGTTTTACTAACCATCAACAATTGATGCTCCTACTCGATTTCTACTTTCGCGGTGTCAACCATCGCGAATTGCTCAAGGATCATCATGTCTATCCCTGATATGTCATAGTTCATCACGAAGCTCTAATAGCTTGGTGGCAGTGACTATGGAGAACCATCACTATCTCATCTGGAAGAATAACTCCCACTCGATTCAAGTGATTGTAGTACCCAGACAATCTGAGCACATGCTCAATGATTGAGCTTTTCTCCTTTAGTTTGCAGGCTAAGAAAACTTGTCAGAGGTCTTACACCTCTTGACGTGGGCACGAGCCTGAAATCCCAATTTCAGCTCTTGGAACATCTCATATGTTCTGCGACGTTTCAAAAATGTCTTCAGTGCCCCAATTCTAAACCATTTAACATTACACACTGAACTATCACGTAGTCATCAAAACGTGTATGTCAGATGTTCGCAACATCCACAAACGATGCTCGAGGTTCAGCACACCGAGCGATGCATTAAGAACATATGCAGCAATGAGGACAATCCTCAGAATACGGACCCAGTCCGCATAATTGCTACTGTCAACTTTCAATTAAATTTTCTCTAGGAACGTATCTTAAACAGTAGAACTAAAGCGTAAGCTACAACATAATTTGCAAAGATCTTTTGACTATGTTCATGATAATTAAGTTCATCTGATTATTTAACGAACTCCCACTCAGATAGACATCCCTCTAGTCATCTAAGTGATACATGATCCGAGTCAACTAGGCCATGTCCGATCATCACGTGAGACGGACTTGTCATCATCGGTGAACATCTTCATGTTGATCGTATCTTCTATACGACTCATGTTCGACCTTTCGGTCTTTCGTGTTCCGAGGCCATGTCTGTACATGCTAGGCTCGTCAAGTCAACCTAAGTGTATTGCATGTGTAAATCTGGCTTACACCCGTTGTATTCGAATGTTAGAATCTATCACACCCGATCATCACGTGGTGCTTCGAAACAACGAACCTTCGCAACGGTGCACAGTTAGGGGGAACACTTTCTTGAAATTTTAGCGAGGGATCATCTTATTTATGCTACCGTCGTTCTAAGCAAATAAGATGTAAAACATGATAAACATCACATGCAATCAAATAGTGACATGATATGGCCAATATCATTTTGCTCCTTTTGATGTCCATCTTCGGGGCGCCATGATCATCATCATCATTGGCATGACACCATGATCTCCATCATCATGATCTCCATCATCATGTCTTCATGAAGTTCTCTCGTCAACTATTACTTCTACTACTACGACTAATGGTTAGCAAGAAAGTAAAGTAATTACATGACGTTTATGTTGACACGCAGGTCATAAATAAATTAAGACAACTCCTATGGCTCCTGCCGGTTGTCATACTCATCGACATGCAAGTCGTGATTCCTATTACAAGAACATGATCAATCTCATACATCACATATCATTCATCACATTCTTTTGTCCACATCACATCACATAGCATACCCTGCAAAAACAAGTTAGACGTCCTCTAATTGTTGTTGCATGTTTTTACGTGGCTGCTATGGGTTTCTAGCAAGAACATTTCTTACCTACGCAAAAGCCACAACGTGATATGCCAATTTTTATTTACCCTTCATAAGGACCCTTTTCATCGAATCCGATCCGACTAAAGTGGGAGAGGCAGACACCCGCTAGCCACCTTATGCAACTAGTGCATGTCAGTCGGTGGAACCTGTCTCACGTAAGTGTACGTGTAAGGTCGGTCCGGGCAGCTTCATCCCACGATGCCGCCGAATCAAGATAAGACTAGTAACGACAAGTAAATTGACAATATCGACGCCCACAACAAACTTGTGTTCTACTCGTGCGTAGAAACTACGCATAGACCTAGCTCTGATACCACTGTTGGGGATCGGAGCAGAAATTTAAAATTTTCTACGCATCACCAAGATCAATCTATGGAGTAATCTAGCAACAAGGAGAAGAGGAGTGCATCTACATACCCTTGTAGATTGCTAAGCGAAAACGTTGCAAGAACGCGGATGAAGGAGTCATACTCGTAGCGATTCAGATCGCGGTTGGTTCCGATCTAAGCGCCGAACAACGACGCCTCCATGTTCAACACACGTGCAACCCGGTGACGTCTCCCATGCCTTGATCCATCAAGGAGAGAGGGAGAGGTTGGGGAAGACTGCGTCCAGCAGCAGCACGACGATGTGGTGGTGAAGGACGAGCGTGGCAATCCTGCAGGGCTTTGCCAAGCACCGCGGGAGAGGAGGAGGACTTGGGAGAGGGGGAGGGCTGCGCCAGAACTTGGGTGCGGTTGCCCTCCCACCCCCCACATATATATAGGAGCAAGGGAGAGGGGGGCCGGCCCCATCAGATCCAAGGGGCCGGCGGCCAGGGGGTTGCTTTGCCCCCCAAGGCAAGGGGCGCGCCCCCTTTTAGGGTTCCCCCCAAACCCTAGGCGCATGGGCCCTAGGGGGAGGCGCCCAGCCCACTAAGGGGATGGTCCCTCTCCACACACAGCCCATAGGGCCCTCTGGGGCAGGTGGACCCTCCCGGTGGACCCCCGGAACCCCTTCGGTGGTCCCGGTACAATATCGGAAACCCCCGAATTATTCCGGTGACCGTATGATGACTTACCATATATCAATCTTTACCTCCGGACCATTCTGGAACTCCTCGTGATGTCTGGGATCTCATCAGGGACTCCGAACAACTTTCGGTAACCGCGTACATCTATTCCCTATAACCCTAGCGTCGTCGAACCTTAAGTGTGTAGACCCTACGGGCTCGGGAGTCATGCAGACATGGCCGAGACAACTCTCCGGTCAGTAACCAACAGCGGGATATGGATACCCATGTTGGATCCCACATGCTCCACGATGATCTCATCGGATGAACCACGATGTCAAGGATTCAAATCAACCCCGTATACAATTCCCTTTGTCTACCGGTATAGCACTTGCCCGAGATTCGATCATCGGTATCCCGATACCTTATTCAATCTCGTTACTGGCAAGTCTTGTCGGGGGTTGGATGCGCCATATGCCAAAGGATGGCTTATCATGGTGGGGGCGAGTAGAACGTCGCCGGTGCCTGGAAGCGGGATGAGGTGAAGACATGAACGCCGACGAATCTTACCCAGCTTCGGGGCTCTCCGAGGAGATAACACCCCTACTGCTGCTCTGCGGGGTATCCGCATGATCACTATAGCAATGTGTGTACAAAGTTGTTCCTTGAGCTGTTTCCTGGAGGTAGGAGAGGGCAAGGCTAGCTCTCTCCCTCTTGTGTCTCTGGTCTAGTGTCTAAAGAATCGAGCCCTTTGCATGGGTGCTCCGGGGGGCTTATATAGGCCTACCCCCCGGGGTACAATGGTAATCCGGCTGGGCGCGGGTCCCAGCCGTCTGTCTCTCAGGCCGCCGTATTCTCCGCCGACTTCTGGGGTCCACCGCCTGTGGGCCCTGCCGACTGACTGGACCACTCTAGCCGTGCTTCTGGTGACATTGGCTTAGTCATGGGGTCGTGGCAACCGTGTTGCCGCCTGACGGGCGATCACTGTCGTCACTCCCCATCTCATCTGGTTAATGGCGTGCGGGGCCCGTGGGAGGAGTCGGCCGACTCTCGGAGGCCGAATCCCACGGGGTCCGTCTTGTGGCGCTCTCGCCGTCTTCTGTCCCCCCGCTGACTTGCGGGACCCGCCGTCTCCAGGCCGTACAGGCGGGCCAATGTGGGAACAGGGTTCCGCCCCTTGGGGCTGATGTCAGAGCTGGCATGGCACCAGTGCCGCGCCGGACGGAGATCTCCGTTAGTACGACGCACTGTGGCCATGCCTGCCCTTGGTAAGGGGCGGGTGTGGCCCGTACTGAGGCCACGACCCGTCCCGTCCCTCCTCACGAAGGCATGAGGTGGTGAAGTCGCGGGCCGACTCCCCATAGTCGGCTTCTCTAGAAGTCGCCAGCAGGAGTCGGCTCATGTCGTAGTCGTCTCTGGGATTCGTCCGTGAGTGGGTAGTCAGCGGTGCTGCAGCCGACTCCCAGAGGCAGCCCTCCGTCTTGGGATTCTTGAGGGGCGAAGCCTGCCCCGATGTCTTGAAAGGTTCTGGGTCTCGGATTAGCCTACCCGTGGCCCATTACTCCGACAGTAGTCCCCGAAGCTGGTGAGGCGCCGAGGGAGATACGTCGAGGGGCCTCAACAGTTTCTTCCCTCCAGCGGTTGGGTCTAGGCCTTGCCCGCCGTCCTCCCTCAAGCCGACTATCAAGAGACGATCTGCTCAGGCCATCTCCGCCAAGCCGACTATCAGGAAGCCGGACCCGTCGAAGGTCGTCTTGCTCCCTTAAGAGTTCGAAAGTCGCGACGGGGTTCGGACGGCGTGCTTGAGAAGCCGCACCGTCGCCGCCTGCTGCGGACCCGCTGGACGGCGCCATGTGGCTGGGCCAGTCTGCCAGCCCACGCGCACGACGGGACAGGCCCGCAGGAGGGGCCCGCCATTACCGCGCCTCGGCCTTTGAACAGATCTGCTGCGGCCGTGCGGGCGGTTGGGATTCCAGCGCAGTAACTCGTGTGGTAAGTCGTGGGGGTCGTGGGGGCGCGGGCGTAGTTAATCCCATGATGCCCCCTCGGCTTCTCAGCCCGCAGGCCTATAAGTAGGCGGGGGGAGCGGGGCGGCGAAGCATGCGCGCCCGCTCTCCCCCGCTTCCCTTTGCTTCTTCCTCTTTCTTCTTCCTCCAGCCGTCGCCGCGCCGAACCATGTCCTGCTTGCAGCGATGAGCTCATCTTCTGCCGCCATGCCCGCCGCCGTGCGCTCCGGCGTGTGGGACGGGTCTGAGATCGACGACGACATCATTGATTTCCTCCGCAAGACGCGTCGCCTCCCCGACGTGAACCTCGTGCAGGCCCATGCCCCGCCGGCGAAGGAGGTGACGCCGGCGCCGGAGGAGGGCGAGCAGCTCGTGTTCCGCTCACACCTCATGCGCGGCCTGGGGCTGCCGGCGAGCGGGTTCTTCCGCTCGTTTTTGGAGTTCCACGGCCTCCAGCCGCACCACCTCACCCCGAACACGGTGGTGCTGCTGGCGGCCTTCACCACTCTGTGCGAGGGTTTCCTCGGCGTTCTCCCCACCATCGAGCTGTGGGGAGAATTCTTTCAGTCCAAGCTCGGCACGCACGTCGCCGGCGTGCCAGCACAGTGCGGTGCCTTCATCGCGATGCGGAGAATGGTGGCCGACAACCCATTCCCCGCCATCCAGCTAATCAAGTCGGTGAAGATGTGGCAGCGCTCTTACTTCTACGTGAAGAACGTTGCCCCAGATGGCGACTGGGTCATTCTGCCGGCTTACGAAGCCGGCGCGCCGGCTGGGAGGCAACCCAGCTGGTCCTACCGCGCCAAGACGCTGACTCCGGTTGGTGCCGCCGCTATTGCGCGACTCCGATTACTGACGCAGTTGGCGGGTTTGACTGGGGCCGACTTGCTGGCCGCCTTCGTGGCGTGCCGAGTCCTCCCGCTCCAAAGCCGGCCTCATCTGATCTGTCAGATGAGCGGCCACTGGGACCCCAGTCTGATGTGCACCAAGGACATGCCCCACACGGAGGTGGCGGACACGGTGAATTTCATCGCGAACTGCGGCCTCTTGGAGAATTGGCAGTTCGGCATGGAGCCGTACTCACGCGCCAACCCCCCGCCGGTTGTAAGTTATCTTTCTTCTTCTTCTTTTCCTTTGCAGCCGAATTCGACTCCTGCTCTTATCTTTCGAATCAGAATCCTCTCGTCCAGCCCTCGACTGGCGCCGCGGGGCCACCCCACCAGTTCGCCCCCGACCGAGCGGAGAGTGACGTCGACGACCCCGACCTGGGGGCGGCGGCGATGGAGGCCGACGCCGACGGAGGCGGCGGAGGAGAGGAAGGCGGCCTCAGGCCCTCGGCCACCTTTGCTGGCTGGCCCGCCGACGAAGACGGGGAAGTCGCCCCGGGCGCCACCAGTCAAGAGCCGGCCATCACGGTGCGAGCTCGTCCGCCGCCTTGGGCGGTCTAGGCGGCGCGAGGAAACGCCGGGCCGGGCCGAGTTCCACTGGCGGCCGGGAGAAGAAGTTCAAGGGGGCGGCCGCCGCGACCCAGCGGGAAGAGGCGGTCGCGAGGGCCCAACGCTTCCGCAAGGAAGTGAAGAAGCCGCCACTGACTTCTGCGTAAGTGCTTTCATCTTTTGTCTTGTTTTATCTTCTGGTGGATTTTGTCCAGGTCTTTTATATGCTTTCCCCGTTCCAGGGCTCCTCTCTCCCTCGGGAGGGTCACCGCCGCCTTGATCAGAGGGTCGGCAGAGTCGTCTGCCCCCACTCGACGCATTGACCCTGCCACCAATCTCCGGGAGGCGACGGAGCGGAATGCGCAGGAGAAGCGCGACGAGGATGAAGACGCCCGCCGAGAGAAGGCGGAGGCCGAGAAGGCGGCCGCCTCTGCCCAGAAGAAACTGGATGACGCCGAAGCTGCCATCACGGCAAGGCGGCAAGCAGAGGAAACCGCGCGCCGCCAGTCGGCACTGCTCGTCATCCCGCTGAACTCGGCGCCGCCGCCTCCGGATTTCTCGGAGCAGACTGGGGAAGTCGGCTGGGAGCACCCCATTATGGAGAGGGAGGGCGGCGAGGCCCCGGGCTATACACGGTTGTGCCGCACCACTGCCTCCGCCGCCATCGGGAAGCGCGCGAGGTGAACAGCCGGCGGACCCCGCCGGTGCCGCTGACTACAGACGTAGCCATGGCGAATCTACTCCTCCAAGTCGCCTCACCAATGCGTCGCCGTCTGGAGAAGGCGACTTCAGCGCCACGCCCCCTGGAGACCGGCGCAGCCAGCTCGGCCATCCCAGACGTCGAGGCGACGAGCGCTGCGCCCGTCGGGTGGGTGCGAGGAGGCGGCACAGGCCTGCTGAACCAGGCGCTCCTGGACGTCCAGGCGAAGCCATCTAGAGGTGCAGCAAGGCGCATCTGGCGTCGCGAGCGGCCATTCGGGTATGGTTTCCTCTGACTTTGTTTTTCTTGCTCTTCTCTGTGGGGGCGCGCCAGCGCACCCACTGGGTGTAGTCCCCGAGTTCCGGGCCGGCTGCTGAGCAGGCGGGTCGGAACTCTATTGGCGAGTTCCAAATGCTTATTCTTGTTTTTGAAATGCTTATCACAGGATTACCACAACCTCTGGGTCACCGTCTTCAACCGCAACATTGAAGAGCTGGGCAAGCGGACTGCCGACTTGTCGGAGAGCCGGAGTGAGTTTCCTTCTTCGCGGGGGCGCGCTGGCGCACCCGTGGGCTGTAGTCCCCGAGATTCGGGCCGACTGCTGCGCAGTCGGGCCGGATCTTCCTGGCGACCTTCTTTGCTGACGACTTGCGTCTTTTTTCTTCTTTCTTCAGAGGCCATCGCCATTCTTCAGCAGCAGCTGGGTGAAGCCAACACCGCCTTGCGCGCCAAGGAGGTGGAATGCAGCAAGCTTGTCACGGAATGCGACCTGCTGTCTGCGCAGTTGGCGGAGCAGAAGGAGTTGCTCAAGAAGGCGCAGGAGGAGGCAGAGAAGAAAGAGACTGAACTCCTGGCCGAGTTCGAGACCGAGCGCACCTCCTGGACCGACAAGGAGGCGATGCTGACCCCCGGCTTCCACGAGATTGAGGATATCGTTGATGGTGAGTTTTTCTTTTACTCTCTTTCTTTGAGCAGCCGACTGTAGGTCGGGCCGACTCTAACTTTTCTGACTTGACTCTTTTTCCGTCTTGGCAAACTTCTTCCCGGGCCAGACGCAAGCTGCCACTCAGGCCATCGAGGCCGACCGCGAGGCGCGGAGGGCAGCTGGTGAGGAGGTTGCCGCCAATGCCCCCCCAGACCCTTGACGAGCAGCTTCTGAGCATCGAGGCTCACCTGCGGCCGGCTCACCGGATGCTGCGCCGACTTCAATGTGTCGGCGCCCAGGCGATTGCTGCCTTGTGGCCAGACATGCCGATTCTGCGCACCCCCAGCGGGACCGCCGCTGGAGGTCGCAGCAGGCCGTCTGGAGGCTTGGAAAGGCTCCTCGGCATGGGCTGGAGCGCGTCAGGCCTTGGAGTTTGTCAAGGCGTGGTATCCAGACCTGGACCTGGACCAGCTGGCCACGCTCCGGGCCGAGGCCCAGCCGGAGCTGGCAGCCATGGAGGACGCCCTTGTCAAGCGCGCCGCGGCGATCGCCGAGTACACCGATACCAACGTCTTCATACCTGAGCAAGCTGACAATGGCGAGGAGGCACCGCCGGAGTGGTTTGGGATGAACCCGGACTACGACGAGGACTCGGCGGAGGTGATCGGCTCCAGTGCCGAGGAGGGAGGCGAGGCGGAGGTCGGAGGCGAGATGGAGGCGCCAGAAGACGGAGCGGGCGATCAGCCTCAGCTCGACCGCGCCTCCAGCAACGAGCCGCACCCAACCGAGCCGATTGCCGCTGGAGGCGGTCAAGCCGAGACTGCTCAACCGGCCGCCCCAACGTTCGACACCGCCATCTCCTCCGAGCCTCCAAATCCGTCTGCTGCTTCGTAGGCTGCCGCCTTGTCTCTGTTTTAGTAGTTTCTCGAAGAACTTTGTTAATTCGCACAATTCCACCCGCGGGGTGTATTTTGAACTTCCGTTTAAGGATTCGGCCAAGGGCCTATGTTATGTAAATATTTATCTAGGTTCTATCATTTCTTGCTTATTGCTCTTTTGGCATTTTCCTTTGCCGCCTTCCCTTAGATGCCGTCTTTGCCAGTCGGACAGCCGCTCTGCGGACTGCCGCTGGATCAAATACTTGGCTACTTTGGGAAGGCAAGTACTTAGCCATTCTAGAGTTTTCTTAGCAAGTCGGATAGAAAACAGCAAGCCGACCACTCAAGAGTCGGTTTTGCGAGGAACGGCTGGAAAGCCGTCTTAAGCTATGTTTACGCTTTGAGTCCTTAGCCATTTTTCATGTGGTCGCCCCTTCTTCCTTACTCCTGCCCACCAGACAGTCGCTCTGCGAGCTGCGGCTTCTGACAGGAGACGGCTTAGGCGCCACACACTACTTGTCCGACTGCAGGAAGCGTTTTTATAGCGCAAGACGGCGAGTCCCCGGGCCGACTAGTCGAGCCCGGTGCCAAGGGGCATAACAAAGAGTAGAATACTCGGAGGCATAATACTTATCATACAGATAACAAAAAGGGCAGTCCCCGAGCTCGTCCCGGTGGTCCCGAAGTCTTGGTACTTCAATACAAAAGGGTAGCATGGTACATACTGCATCAACTGTAAAATCTTCGGAGAAGATTTGCGTTCCATGGTCGTTCCGTCTCTTTGCCGGAGTCGTCCCTCTTGCATGCTCGGGGCTTCTGAGCGTCGATCAGGTAGTAGGAGTCATTGCCCAGCACTTTGCTGATGATGAAGGGGCCTTCCCAAGGCACCAACAACTTGTGCTGGCCGGCTGTTCGCTGGATCAGTCGGAGCACAAGGTCACCCTCTTGGAAGGATCTCGGCCTGACCTTCCTGTTGTAGTATCAGCGCAGGCTCTGCTGGTAGACGCTGGACCGGCTGAGTGCCAACGGCCGGCCCTCTTCCAGCAGATCGACGCCATCTTGTCGTGCTTCTTCTGCTTCCTCCTTGGTGTACATCGTGACTCACGGGGAGTCGAACTCTATATCCGTTGGGATGACAGCTTCAGCACCGTAGACGAGGAAGAAGGGCGTGAAGCCGGTTGACTTGTTCGGAGTCGTGCGCAGACTCCATAGGACGACTGGCAACTCGTCAAGCCAATAGCCGGCCGAACGCTCTAGCGGTTCGATCAGCCGAGGCTTGATGCCGGACAGGATGAGGCCATTCGCCCACTCCACCTGGCCATTTGACTGCGGATGGGCAACGGACGCTAAGTCCAGTCGGATGCCCTACGTCGCGCAGAAATGGGCCAAAGCGCCCTTGGCAAAGTTGGTGCCGTTGTCGGTGATGATGCTGTGCGGTATGCCGTACCGAATTGTGATGTCGGAGATGAAAGTCACGACAGTCGGACCATTCAACTTCTTGATGGGTTTCACTTCTATCCACTTGGTGAACTTGTCCACTGCGACAAGTAGGTGAGTTAGGCCACCTCGTGCCGTCTTGAATGGTCCCACCATATCCAGGCCCCAAACTGCAAAGGGCCAGGCGATTGGGATGGTCTTGAGCGCAGAAGCCGGCTGATGCGGCTTGGAGCGGAACTTCTAGCACCCCTTGCATTTTTGGACCAACTCTTTGGCCTCTTCTAGGGCAGTCGGCCAAAATAAACCGTGCCGGAAAGCTTTGGCGACGAGTGCTCTTGAGGCCGCATGGTGGCCGCACTCGCCTTGATGGATGTCTTGGAGAATTGCTTGGCCTTGCTCCGGCTCGACGCAGCGCTGGTAAACACCAGTGACGCTGCGCCTGACTAGCTCTCCGTTGACTATGGTGTATGCTGCCGCCCGGTGTTGTACTTGCCGAGCCAAGGTTTCATCAGTTGGCAGCTCCTTGTTCACCAGGAATTTGAGGATGGGCTGTGCCCATGAGGGTGCTGCTATTTCTTCAACTGTCAGAATTGCTACTTGGACGTGGGCGGCTGGGCTGGGTGGCGGCAGGCTGGAGTCTGCGGCTGCTTGCTGGACCAACGAAGTCCTCGGGCCGACTGGTGCAGTCCCCGGGCCGACTGGAGCAGTCCCCGGGCCGAGCTCTGGAGTCTTTTGTCTGGTCGCTGCAGTCCTAGGGCCGGGTTCTGAAGTCCCCGGGCCGGCTTTGATTGCGGCATTCTTGGAGTCGTCTGCAGGGGGCTCTTGAGCCGGATCCGACTTCTTCAGGAGGAGCCGACACAAAAATGGAATCCGACTCTGGTGAAGGCTTGATGGATGGCTTGAGGAGGCGCTGAAGAGCGACACCAGATGGTATTGCTTGGCGGGTGGAGCCGATTCATGCCAAAGTATCTGCTTGGTCGTTGTCGTTTCTTGGCACGTGGAGGAACTCGCACCCCTCGAAATATCCGCTGAGTTGCTGCACGAAGAAGCGGTAGCTTGCCATGTTTGTGTCCTTGGCGTCCCAGTCGCCAGATGACTGCTAGACCACCAAGTCGGAGTCGCCATAACACAGGATCCGGCGAATGCCAAGCTCTTTGGCGAGCCGGAGCCCGTGAATGAGCGCCTCATACTCGGCGACGTTGTTGGAGGCGGCGAAATGGATCTGCAGCGCATACTTGAGCTTGTCGCCTTTGGGAGAAGTGAGAACAACGCCGGCTCCCAAGCCAGTGCGCATCTTAGAGCCATCGAAATGCATCCGCCAATGGGTGGAGTCGGGTGCTGGCGGCAGGTACTGGGTCTCGGCCCAGTTGACGAGGAAGTCGGCCAGTGCTTGCGACTTGATGGCTGTGCGGGGCTGATAGTAGATCGTGTAGGGGGCCAACTCTATGGCCCATTTGGCCACTCGGCCAGACGCATCTCGGCTTCCAATGATCTCGGCTAGTGGGGCCGTGCAGACCACAGTGATTGGATGCTCTTGGAAATAAGGCTTCAGCTTCTTGGCGGCAAGGTGCACACCATAACACACCTTCTGGTAGTGGGGGTAGTTCTGCTTGGAGGTCGACAGTACTTCGCTCAGGTAATATACCGGTCTCTGGACAGGTAGTGCCCTGCCTTCCTCCTTGCGCTCAACTACGATGACTGTGCTGACTACCCGGCTGGTGGCGGCGATGTACATGAGCATGGGCTCTTTGGGAGTCGGAGCCGCCAACACAGGGGGAGTAACCAACATCTTCTTCAGCTGGAGAAAGGCCTCGTCCGCCTTGTGGTTCCACTCGAAAAAATTGGTCTTCTTCATGAGCTGGTACAAGGGGAGAGCTTTCTCGCCCAACCGATTGATGGACCGGCTGATGGATGCCAGACAACTAGTGAACTTTTGCACATCCAACAGTCGGCTGGGTACCTGCATCCTCTCGATGGCCTTGATCTTCATGGGGTTGCACTCTATGCCGCGTTCGGAGACCAGGAAACCAAGGAGTTGGCCGGCTGGTACTCCGAAGACGCACTTCTCGGGGTTGAGCTTGATCTGGAATCGACGCAGGTTGTCGAAGGTCTCCTTGAGGTCTTCCAGCAGAGTTCCGCGCTTTTCCGTCTTCACCACCACATCATCCACATAGATGTGGGCATTTTGCCGAGTTGCTTGAGGAGGCACTTCTGCATGCAACGCTGAAAGGTGGCGCCGGCATTCCTCAAGCCGAACGTCATGGTCAGGTAGCAGAAGGCTCCAAACGGCGTGATGAAGGCGGTTTTCAGTCTGTCTGCCGGGTCCAGCTTGATCTGGTGATATCCTGAATAGGCATCTAAGAAGCTCAACAGCTCGCATCCGGCTGTGGAGTCTATCACCTGATCGATTCTCGGCAAAGCAAATGGGTCCTTGGGGCAGGCTTTGTTGAGGCTTGTGTAGTCAATACACATCCGCCACTGCTTGTTCTTCTTCAGCACTAAGACCGGGTTTGCTAGCCACTCTGGAAAAAACACTTCCATGATAAAGCCGGCTGCAAGGAGCCGGGCAATCTCTTCTCCAACAACTCTTCTTTTCTCTTCTGACAGGCGGCGCAAGGGCTGCCTGACGGGCTTCACATCAGACCGAACGTGTAACTTGTGCTCGGCGAATTCCGTCGGTACACCCGACATGTCTTTGGGGGACCATGCAAAGATGTCCCGATTCTCACGGAGGAAATTGACGAGCTCGCCTTCCTATTTGCTGTCAAGGTTTGCACCTATGACAGCGTACCTCTCCGGGTGCTCTGGGTCCAAGGGTATCTTCTTCGTCTCCTTTGCCGGTTTGAACGAGCCCTCAGCTTCCGACTCCTAGGGGTTGGGCGACATCTCTGGCTGCTTGCCGGCCATCGCCACAACCCGATCAAGAAGCCGCTTCTCTGCTGCAATAACCAGGGACTCGGCCATCCGACTGCTCTCGGCCGCGCAAGCGGACGACTTCCTGTAGTCGTTGGCTATAGTCAGAATCCCCTTGGAACTCGGCATCTTCATCTTGAGGTAGGCGTTGTGGGGGACCGCCATGAACTTGGCCAAAGCAGGTCGGCCCAGCAGTGCGTGGTACGGGCTCTCAAGGTCCACCACTTCAAACCAGACTGGCTCTCGGCGGAAATGGCTCTTGTCTCCAAAGAGGACATCTATCAAAATCTTGCCGATTGGGGAGCAGGAAAGGCCAGGGACAATGCCATGGAATACGGTCCGGCTGCTCTGAAGTTGTCTTTGCTTGATTCCTAATTTCTCCATGGTATCCTTGTACAGGATATTGATGTTGCTGCCTCCGTCTATCAGCACTCGTGAGAAACGAGCGGCCCGCTTATCGGTGGCAAAGGTGGCCTCCAAGACCAAGGCGTATGAGCCTGGACTTGGAATGACCTCTGGGTGATCAGCTCTGCTCCAGCTGATAGATTTCTCGGACCAGTGCATGAACTCTAGGGTGTCTGACGCCACCGCGTTCACCTCTTGCCGCTGCAGCCGCTTGCTGCGTTTGTCATCTGCCACACTAGTGAATACCACATAGGCTCCATGCTCTTCTGGGTACTCGTCTTGTACTGCGCCGACTGGCCTGACAGCCGGCTGCTGGGGTGGAGGCGGAGGCGGCTGCCCAGCAGGTGGAGGAGGCATCAGGCCGTCTCGCTTGGCAATCCTGGTGAGCCAGTGACACTTTTGGGTGGTGTGATTTGATGGCTTCGCGCCACTGTGAAACTTGCATGTGCCGTCTAGAGTCTGCTCGTAGGAGAAAGCCGGCAACCAGTTGGACTTGCCGCCCTTCTGCCTCTTGGGCGGAGGCTGCCCCTCCGGCTGCTGGTCTTCGACTGTCGCCACCTGCCGGCTACTGGATGCCGGCTGCGGGGCCTTGCGCTTGAAGTCGTTCTGCTGCTGTCGCCGACTGGCGTCTCCGGCCGGAGTTCTGGGAGCCTGAGGGGCCACTTTGCCGGCTGGGCTAACTTGGATCTCCGTCTTCATGGAGGAGTCGGCTGTGGCGTACTTGTCTGCTATGATCAGCAGCTCATCCAAGGTCTCTGGCCCATCGCAGAGGAGCTTGTGCTTGAGGAGGGTGCCTTCTCTGCACCCGGCTGTGAAGTACTCGATAGCCTGCAGCTCATGCACGCCCTTGCAGGAGTTTCGGAGCTCGGCCCAACGCGTGAGGTAGTCGCGAGTCGACTCGTTGGGGCCTTGCACGCACAAGGAGAGCTGGCGAGGCTTGGGAGGTCGCTTGTACGTGCTTGTGAAGTTGCGGTCGAAAGCTTCGGTGAAGTCGACCCAGCTGTTGATGCTGCGGGGCTTCAGGCTGTTCAACCATGTCCGGGCCGTGCCCTGGAGCATGAGCGGAACGTACTTCACGGCAACTCGCCTGTTGCCGTTTGCTATGCTGACTGCTGTGGAGTAGTCAACCAGCCAATCCTCCGGCTTCACGGAGCCGGTGTACTTGGGAGTATCTCTGGGGAGAGTGAACCCTTTGGGAAAAGGCTCATCTCGGTTGCGGGGGCCGAAACACGGCGGACCCAACTCGTCCTCTTCTTCCAGCGCCAGGGATCGGTGGAGTCGGTCGATCCGGTGGCGGGCATCATTCTCTCCGACTCCTTCTCGGCGGCCGAGGCGGCCTCCGAGAGTCGGATTCTCAACGGGTGGCGGGAAGACTCGCCTTTCTCTGCGAGGTGGAGGAGGCACATAGTCGTCTCGCCGCTCTACTACTCTTGGGCGGCCGTCTTGGTCGCGCTCGATGGAGATGTGAGTCCGACTGCGACTAGCAGCCGGGTCCTTGTCTTTCCTTCCGCGGACGCTGCTAGTCGGCATCCGAGACGTCGCGCCTTGGTCTCGGCGGGGTGGCAGGTCGTCGTTCTGTCGTTGCGGCGCCTCAGTGTGGCAGCCGGCCGCGTTCTGCGCGGTAGCCGCATCGAGGAGCCGCTGGACACGCTCCGTCATCAGTCGGCGCTCCTCGCCTTCGAGGTTGTCCAACTCGTCCGCCGCCGCCTGGGCGGCTCGGATGTTCTCTGCGGGCGTGGCGTATATGGGGCGATTGGCACCGAACATGCTGGCGATGTCCGCGCCGCGTTGCCGGACCGCGCCTAGGCGGCTAGGCCCCGCTGGGGCTGGCGAGCCGCCCACAGCATGATCCATCTCACGCTGGTAGGCTTCTGACAAGCGTCTCATGCTTGCCAACTTCTTCGCGCCTTCGACGAGCTAGAGGCGGCGTGCCTCCAGTGTCTCGGCGTCAGTGTCTTCTCGGATGGGCGCATCCAGGTCTTGTGGCGCTGCATTGAGCGGGTCATGGGCCCCGTCGTCGGAGTGCTCGCCATGGCCGATGACGAGCACCTCTATGACAGTGCTTCCGCCGCTCTCCGCGCGAGGGAGCGGCTCGTCGTAGACTACCACGTTGGTAGGGAACGCGTCGAGCGACGCGGTGTCGGAATCGACCAACATCGGGTCGGTGGAGCCTACGGACTCCAGGTCAGCGGCAGGCTCGCCGGCAACATGGAGTCCGTCGAGGAGGACCGCGAGAAGGCTCTCAGGGCTGCCGGTGCCTCCGTCGGATGCAGGCTCGTCGGAGAGGCGAACCTCGCCGACAAGTTCGGCGAGGCAGCCGACCACGCCGGCGATCTCAGCGCCGCGCAGCGCGTCGGCGCAAACTCCATCTGGAGTGCCGGGCTGGCTGCACTCGCCAAGGAGGAAAAGGGTTCCCATCCAGAACAGATCTCCGGACGACGGTGCACCTCGCCCCACGGTGGGCGCCAAATGTCGGGGGTTGGATGCGACATATGCCAAAGGATGGCTTATCATGGTGGGGGCGAGTAGAACGTCGCCGGTGCCTGGAAGTGGGATGAGGTGAAGATATGAACGCCGGCGAATCTTACCCAGCTTCGGGGCTCTCCGAGGAGATAACACCCCTACTGCTGCTCTGCGGGGTCTCCGCATGATCACTATAGCAATGTGTGTACAAAGTTGCTCCTTGAGCTATTTCCTGGAGGTAGGAGAGGGCAAGGCTAGCTCTCTCCCTCTTGTGTCTCTGGTCTAGTGTCTAAAGAATCGAACCCTTTGCATGGGTGCTCCGGGGGGCTTATATAGGCCTACCCCCCGGGGGTACAATGGTAATCCGGCTGGGCGCGGGTCCCAGCCGTCTGTCTCTCAGGCCGCCGTCTTCTCCGCCGACTTCTGGGGTCCACCGCCTGTGGGCCCCGTCGACTGACTGGACCACTGTAGCCGTGCTTCTGGTGACGTTGGCTTAGTCATGGGGTCGAGGCAACAGTGCCGCCGCCTGACGGGCGATCACTGTCGTCACTCCCTATCTCATCTGGTTAATGGCGTGCGGGGCCCGTGGGAGGAGTCGGCCGACTCTCGGAGGCCGACTCCCACAGGGTCCGTCTTGTGGCGCTCTCGCCGTCTTCTATCCCCCCGCTGACTGGCGGGACCCGCCGTCTCCAGGCCGTACAGGCGGGCCAACGTGGGAACAGGGTTCCGCCCCTTGGGGCTGATGTCAAAGCTGGCATGGCACCAGTGCCGCGCCGGACGGAGATCTCCGTTAGTACGACGCACTGTGGCCATGCCTGCCCTTGGTAAGGGGCGGGTGTGGCCCGTACTGAGGCCACGCCCCGTCCCGTCCCTCCTCACGAAGGCATGAGGTGGTGAAGTCGCGGGACGACTACCCATAGTCGGCTTCTCTGGAAGTCGCCAGCTGGGAGTCGTCTCATGTCGTAGTCGTCTCTGGGATTCGTCCGTGAGTGGGTAGTCGACGGTGCTGCAGCCGACTCCCAGTGGCGGCCCTCCGTCTTGGGATTCTTGAGGGGCGAAGCCTGCCCCGATTTCTTGAAAGGTTATGGGTCTCGGGTTAGCCTACCCGTGGCCCATTACTCCGACAAGTCTCTTTACTCATTCCATAACACATCATCTCATGATCAACTCCTTGGTCACATTGTGCACATTATGATGATGTCCTACCAAGTGTGCCCAGAGATATCTCTCCGTTACACAGAGTGACAAATCCCAGTCTCGATTCGTGCCAACCCAACAGACACTTTAGGAGATACCCATAGTGCACCTTTATAGCCACCCAGTTACGTTGTGACGTTTGGCACACCCAAAGCACTCCTACGGTATTCGGGAGTTGCACAATCTCATGGTCTAAGGAAATGATACTTGACATTAGAAAAGCTTTAGCATATGAACTACATGATCTTGTGCTAGGCTTAGGATTGGGTCTTGTCCATCACCTCATTCTCCTAATGATGTGATCCGTTATCAACGACATCCATTGTCCATGGTCAGGAAACCGTAACCATCTATTGATCAACGAGCTAGTCAAATAGAGGCTTACTACGGACATGGTGTTGTCTATGTATCCACACATGTATCTGAGTTTCCTATCAATACAATTCTAGCATGCATAATAAACGATTATCATGAACAAGGAAATATAATAATAACTAATTTATTATTGCCTCTAGGGCATATTTCCAACACTTATGACCTGCTAAATCCCACTTGCACGTCTCAGGGGTGGTTATGATGCCATTTTACTGTCGCACTGATTCATCTCGTCAAGCTGTACTTATCAGCTGCTTATCCCACTTGCACGTGTCAGGGTTGGTGATGATGGAGGTCTGTACTCCTCTACTGTGGTACTTGGACTGGAGATTGAAGTGTAATTGAACTTACCAAATACCAGTGAGACTATAAATCCCTGAGTTTTTTTAAAACAATTTTTGTAGTTTTAAAGGATTGTTTATATCAATATAATCTTTGAGTTTTTTATAGATAAATTAGATTTTCATCAGTACATAATGTATTATATTCACATTTTTGTTTGAGGTAATTATTTTTATGTACTGATGGTCTTTCTGAATTGGGACTGGCAGAAGCAGACATAGCTTTGTTTTTTTCAAAACGATGTTTTTTTGAGGTGTTCACGGGTGTGTTTGTTTTAATCTGCCTTTGTACTGACGACTGAGAACTATCAGTACTGATGTACTATAAGAGTTCAAATTTTCCTTGACATATTTTTGCTGCTGAGTTACTGGTCGACGGTAGTGTTTTTCGTCAGTACAAATGTATTTGTGACCGCATTCAAAAGGATTATCAAATGGTTTACATAATAATGTGACTGCTCCAGCGGGCACAAATCACAAATTATATCAATACTGATGTGTACTCTGTCTTTGTACTGACGACTGAGAACTATCAGTACTGATGTACTATAGGAGTTTAAATTTTCCTTGACATATTTTTACTGCTGAGTTACTGGTCGACAGTAGCATTTGCGTCAGATAAATCCAGATGAGTTTTTTCAAATGTATTTGTGACCACATTCAAAAGGATTATCAAATGGTTTACATAATAATGTCACCGGTCCAGCGGGCGCAAATCACAAATTATATCTTAACTATAGTACTGATCGAGAAATCGATGATAAAGCTAAATAAGTTTTGGTAACAACAGTGTTTCTGATATGTTTCCTCATTGTGTGCCGAGGCAACTGAGACCACTATGTATTGTTCAGTTGTTCAGCCTTGAGCTTCTCCTAACTGGCGCCGAATGTTGTGCCTTGCCCGCGCCCTTTCCTGGTTGAGCCTTGGTAGCTTCATCGTCAGTTTCAGTTTCCTCGTCCCCGAAACTGTCATCTTCATTGTCTTTGTCTGATTGGTCGTCATTCTCGTCAAACTCTTCTTCTTCATCGTCTTCATTTGATTTTTTGGAACTCCGCACCTTGCCTTGTGTTTGTTCAACGCCAATGACCTCCTTGCCCACTTTGCACGTGCGGGCATTATGCCCGTCAGTTCCCCCACACTTGCGGCAAGTGTAGCTGTTACGTGTGTTGTCTCCATTGGTAAAACCTGGGTGGCTCCAATCTGCTTGTGCTTGTTGACAGTGCCATTTGTGCGGAGTAGGCATGTGCGGTAGTTATGGTTGCTCACGACGTTGCAGAATCCGCATGCCCTTATCCCGAGAGGTTTGCTGTCCAGGCCAAATTCCACACGCTTGATGGGGCGTGGCGGCTTTTTGGCTGCTGCTTTCGCTGCTTGCGTCTTGCTCTTCCTCCCCTTTGTGTTTGAGAATATGGGCGGTTTAATCACTCTTTCCTGCTGCTGCTGGTAGGATGTGCTGTTGTCATGTCGTTCGCCTACAGCACCATCAAGCTCATGATCTCGCATGTGAGCTTGTTGGTGCTCTTGAGTGTGCACATGGGCAAGCTCTGGTTGCTGCTGCTCCTCTTCCTCGTTGTTGAACGGGTCAACAGCTCCCAGATGATTCATCTCAGATAACATTGTAGCAATATCCTTCTCAATGGCTTCATTGTCCGCCACACCTCCATTTTCAGCAGAATGCATGGCGTCGAGTTCTTGTTCAAGTTTCTCCATGACGACCGCGACCTCGCCATTTGCTCTTGGCTTCTCAAACTTTTTCTGTGCACCCTCATGTTGAGCGTCAGCAGCGAGCTTTCAATGCAGTATTGGGATGCCTTGTTTGACGCTACTGTCCTCAAGTCATTTCTGTCGAATGTTGGCTGGATGTTTGGGCGTTTGGTGTATCTCCTGAGGATATATTTCTCTGGAACACTGGCAGCCTTAATTGTCTGCATCGTGCACAGGACATGCACGCAGAAAAGACCTGTATTTGTTTTTGGAAGAGGTGCATGTTTTTTGTCATTTCATTCGAACAAAAACTTTGCAAATAAAGTAGTACAATATGTAAAATCTTTTTTTGTAGTCCTCACCTGTGTGGTCCCATAGCCTGCACTCGCACTCATATGTTTCTCCCACAGGGTCTGCAACCACCTGGAACGCGTGTTGAGACCATGCAGACAATTTTTGCGGGTTGTTGTAGCGCACGAGGTACTTTGTGGGCTCTTCCGTCTCTATCGTCGTGAAGAGTGTGCTTAGTTTTAGCCTTTTTCTGATCTCGTTGTACACAGCTCGCGAGTAAACCTTTGCCATCTGGGTGTCAAACCCGTAGAAGGTCAGCGTGTTTTGTTCCTTCTGCACATGCAAGAATGATGACCAAATTGTTAGTTTTCTCGCAGCAAAAACTTGTCTAACTAATAAAGTTTTACTTTAGTAAGCATGTTTTTTTGTCTCACGACAGGTGATAGAGCTATACGCTGTCACCCATTGTCTCTTGGTTCTCTGTCTGCCTCCTGGTTTTGACGCACGAGTTTACCTGGCTGACAAACCGGTGTAGGTTTTGTCTGTCACCTACAATGTTCTTCTTGAGCACATAGTTCATGCTCTCACTTCGTTGTGTGGATGTCATTTTGGCGCAGAAAATTTCTTTGAAGTAGGCTGATATCCATTTCTCATGCTCGTTCCACATGGCCAGCATCGTGGCATCATCATGGAGGTTGTACCTATCGATGAGTCCTTTCCAGGCATCCTCAAACTCAATTGGCATGAGGGGCCAGTTGAGGATTGATGTGAATTCTTCCTTCAAGTCTTCGTGCAGGTAGTACAGGTATGCGAGGTGTTCCCTGTACTTCTTCATAATGTGCCAGCAACACAGCTTGTGTACTGTGTTCTTGAAAACTTTTGGTATCGCCAAAGCCATTGCTGGGCACTGGTCTGGTAATGAGAAAAGAGATGTGGAGTGGTCAGCACATGGTGGTGCATATATACAAATAGAACTGACACAACATTTTTTAACGTGTTATTTTCCTTTTGTTTTTTTGAGGGAAGGGGGTGGTGGTGGTTATTGGGGGTGGTTTTCGCGGTTGTACCTGTGAGGATGCATGTAGGAGCGTTCCCTCTCATGCACCTTAAAAACGTCTTGAACAGTCATCTGAATGATTCTGCATCCTCATCTCTTATCAGGGCGAAACCAAAGAATGTAGTTTGAAAGTGGTTGTTAGTACCGACAAACACCCCAAGTGGCATATGGTACTTGTTGGTCTTATATGTGGTGTCAAATGTTACGCAGTCACCGAAGTCCTGATAGGCCCCTCGGCAGCTTGCATTCGCCTAGAATATGTTCTTAACTCTGTCGGACTCATCGAGTTGCATGTCACAGAAGAATTCCATGTTTATAGCTTTCATCTCGCTAAAGAAGTTGACAGTCTTTAGGACATCATCCACATCATCCATCCTTGAATTCTTTGCTTTCCTGGATATTAAAAGTTCATTAAAAAATGCACGTTGAACTGGTGTCAGGTCATGCGTTGCGTAACATGTTTGTACTGACAGAGGAAAAAAGACATAGGCGGTTTATGGGAGGAGAACAAGTTTGTACTTACAGGTTAATCAGGTCTTTGGCATTCATTTCGAGGAAGTAGCTACTAGGGTCATCACCGCCCAATATGCTCATGATTTGCACGTGTTCAATGCCTTTGAACTGCAGGTACTTGACGTACTCCAAGATTGTTTTGTCAAAGTTTTTGTGGGAGTGCAAGAAGACAAGCATTTGCGGAGTGAGCTGTAGCCTGTGGTTGTGTTCCCAGACTATCTCTTTTACAAGAAGTGTTCCATCCTTTTCAATCTTCAGCCTCATTTTAGCCCTGCAGTTAGTCCTGGCTGTCGTTTTGTTCCGCTGTCTATTTGCTTCAGACACCTTCGATTGATAGACTCCATAGCACGTGCAATAAAGGTAGGCTCTGGTCTTAAACTTGGAGCCTTCCCTGACAGCAAAACCCGCATGCTTCGCATAGAGGTTGTAGAAGTGCTTTGCTTCTTCAAAAGTTTCAAAGCGCATCTCTAGCCTTGGCAGAACATAAGCTTCAATGTTAGGTGGCTGCACGCAACAGTGAGCAAACAAAAACGTAGTTATGAAAATGTTAGATGGGGTGGTCACAGTACCATGGTATGGACTATGCTTGTATGTTTTTTCTATATGGATACTTACATGTGTATAGCTCTGTGCTGCCTCCGGAGTTTGCAGTTCACCCTGGTGTATGGGCGCGGGTGGTGTCACCCTTGGCACATGCAGCAATGCATCTCTTGGAGGGAGCAATGTTGACGAAGATCTCCGTCTCTCATTGTATGGCCGTCTCCCCTCAGATTTGTTGTGAGGTTGCTCCTGTCTATATGGCTCATATCTTGTACTTTGGAACCTGCTAGAGCGGCGAAAATTTCTGTCTCTTTGGCCTGGTCTTCCCGTCACAACCACTTTTGCAGCACGGATGATTGATGTTGACGGAGCGACTGGTGGAAGTCTTGTTGCAACCCATCCACAGCTTCCTGTCCTTGGCTTTCTGCATGCGCTAGGGAAGGAAAACATTTGTTGTTGGGGATATTGTTGGCCTTGTTGCAACCCACGAGTGACAAAGCTTGTATTCCCAGATATTGGTGTTTGCTGCATAGAAGAACTTGTCTGTGCTTCTGATGATTCCGGTGTATCTTGAAATCTGCTTGTATTGTTGAAGTATCCAGGTGGTATTTCTGGTGTTACCCAACCAACCAGGTGGTGCCCCATATCTGCTTGGCTCATCAAACGTTCGCTGCATGTGCCGCCTTGCTTGCTTCTGCAATGACATTCAATAGTTTTGGGATTAATCTTTTCTGCATTTTTCTCGTATACATGCTATGGGTAACATGTCATGCACTGAAGGCATTGTACAAGTTGAACTTGCATCGCTGGTTGTTATTTAAACTGTTGTTCTCTATTTTGTATCTGGTTTCGTTTTCACTGGAACAGTATAACCGTACATGCTCAACACTGGTGTACTGATGTACTGTTTTTTAGCATTGCTTGTAAACTAAACACTGAACTTCAGAGATGTATGGATATGCATATATATATATATATATATATATATATATATATATATATATATATATATATATATATAACTGATGCACGTCTTCTCTTTTGTTCATCTATAACTTATGCAAGTACACTAGAAGTACTCCTAGTTTATGTATCATTGAACTTACTGTGTAACATGTGTATATTTTTTTCAACAACATTCTTTCACTAGTTCGAACTGACGCAACTACACGGCATGCACTATTAGAAATAACATCATACAACTTGCAGTGGCAGTTGAACCTTATATAAAGCCTAGTAGCTCCTTGGACTGATGCATAAGTTTATGTTTTTTGGTTTTGAACTGAAGCTATCATATTAGAGGTTCTGACAGTAACCTCGACATCCAAATTGTGCATCAAGTGGCAGGGGTGTAATGAACTGATCAGGCATTTGCAATGTACTATCAGGTTCTTCTTCATAGCAGGACTGATGAACTGATGTACTGACACAAACGTGGGAAGCAGACATTACCTCTAGTTGACTGACTTCTTCTTCTTCTTCCTCTCGTGGTCGGCGTACTGGCATGTTCTTGGGAGGCGGCGCCATTGATGCAACTCCTGCTTGTGGTGGACGTCTGGCAAAGAGGTCCGGGGAGGCAACGTCTTGTGGGGATCACTGCCCCGGAGAAGGAGCCCCGGCGACCGAGGGAGGCAGGAGGTGGCGGATCACGGCCTCGTCGTTGGATCCGGCAACGGACGGAGGCAGGAGACGGCGGATCACGGCCCCGTCATTGGATCCGGCGATGTACGGAGGCAGGAGAGGGCGGATCACGGCCCCCTCGATGGATCCGGCGACGGAAGGAGGCACGATATGGCGGATCACGGCCCCGACGATGAATCGGGCGACGGACGAAGGCAGGAGACGGCGGCGGATCCGTCGCCGGCCAGTCATGGCACCGCGGACTCCCTCGCTCCGGCTGCCGCCGTCGCTCACTCGCCCACGACGGCTGCCTCCGGCGGAAGAAGGCGGGTTCGGTTCGGTTCGGGCTGGGTCGGGGGGATTCTACGGTTAACAGAATATTATTCTGTTACGAGTAACAGAATAGTCCAGCCCTATATAGGGCGGTGAAGACCAACTCAACATTGCGATGATAAACTCTGAAATCAAACCAATGTTGAAGACAGACCAAAGGTGAAGATAATTCAATCATGACGCCAAATGAAAATCTTCAAGAAAATGTGGTGGTGGCGTTACCCACCGTATAGGAAATATTAGACCCAGGCATGGCACACAATTATCATGGCGCTCAAATTCCACCTTAATGTATTCAAACTTAGAGGGTAAGTCTTCATTGAAGATATACATTACTTCGTGTGTTGCGCACCTAAGTCATCAATATGCATAAGCGTTAGGATGTGTGTCCATTCATAGGACTGAGGATTCTAAGATATTTAGCTCACACCGAAGCTTGCAAAACCTTTTCTCATCCAAGGGCTTCATGAAGATATCTGCCAATTGCTCTTTACTGTTGACGTGAATGATATCAATGTCTTCCTTCATGACATGATCTCTGAGAAAGTGATGACGAATTTGAATGTGCTTTGTCTTCGAGTGATGAACTGGATTGTTAGCAATCTTGATGGTGCTTTCATTGTCGCAGTAGAGTGGCACATGCTTCGTGTTGATGTCATAATCCTTGAGAGGTTGCTTCATCCAAAGAAGCTGAGCGCAGCAAGATCCAGCAGCAATGTATTGAGATTTAGCAGTGGAGAGTGATACACAGTTCCGCTTCTTTGAAGATTAACAGACAAGAGATCGTCCAAGAAAGTGACATGTGCCTGATGTGGACTTGTGATCAACCTTGTCACTAGCATAATCAGCATATGAGAATCCAACTAGATCAAACTCTAAGCCCTTTGGATGCCATAATCACAGCGTTGGGGTGTGAGCCAAATATCAAAGAATTCGATTCACGGCGAGGTGATGCGATTCCTTTGGTGCCGCTTGGAATTGGGCACACATGCAAATGCTAAGCATTATATCTGACCTAGATGCACATAAGTGCAATAAAGAACCAATCATGGAGCAGTATACCTTTTGATCAAACTCTTTACCATTATCGTTGGGGCCCAATTGACCTTTGGTTTGCATTGGCGTCGTGTACCCTTTGCAGTCTTGCATTCCAAACTTCTTCAGACATTCTTTGAGGTATTTCTCTTGTGATATGAAGATGCCATTTCTCTGTTGACGGATTTGAAGACCAAGAAAGAATTTTAGCTCTCCCATCATGGACATCTGATATTGCTCTTGCATCATATGCCCAAACTCACCACTTTATCTTTTTTATCAGTGCAGCCGAAGATAATGTCATCCACATAGATTTGGCATACAAACAGTTCACCATCATATGTCTTCATGAAGAGAGTGGGATCTAAAGAACCAGGTTTGAAGCCTTTGCTCTTCAGGAAGTCTTTGAGTGTGTCCTACATGTGAGGTGCTTGTTTGAGGCCCTACAGTGCCTTGTTGAGCTTGTATACCATATCAGGAAGCTCTGGATCTTCAAAACCAGGTGGTTGAGCAACATACACTTCTTCTTCAATTTTGCCGTTGAGGAAGGCACTCTTCACATCCATGTGGTACAGAAGAATGTTTTTGTGGTTAGCATAGCCTAGCAGTATACGAATGGCTTCAAGCCTAGCCATAGGAGCAAAGGTTTCATCAAAGTCAATTCCTTCCACTTGTGCATAACCTTGGGCAACGAGACGAGCCTTGTTTCTAACAACTTGACCATACTCATCTTGCTTGTTACGATAGATCCACTTGGTGCCAATAATATTATGCTTGCGAGGATCAGGACGTTTAACTAGCTCCTAGACATTATTCAGCTCAAACTATTGAAGCTCTTCTTGCATAGCTTGAATCCATTCAGGTTCCATGAAGGCTTCATCAACTTTATTGGGTTCAGATATAGAGACAAATGCAAAGTGTCCACAAAAGTTTGCTAGTTGTGTTGCTCTTGAACAAGTAACAGGACCAGGTGCATTTATACTGTCGATGATCTTCTCAATCTGGATTTCATTTGCAACCTGAGGATGAACTGGGCGAAGATTTTGCCCATGCTGATTGTTGTCTTCATCTTCAGCATTGGCTTTAGGCTGAGCATTGTCTTCATGTTGATTAGGTGCAGAAATGATGATTTGCTCTTCAGCATGTTCCTCGGTAGGTATGATTTCTCCAGTACCCATTAGCTTGATAGATTCACTTGGTGTAGCTTCATCTTGCACATTTGGCAGATGCTCACTTTGCGAGCCGCTAGTCTCATGGAACCGCACATCTACAGTTTCAACCAATTTATAGTAAAGAGGTTGAAGACTCTCTAGGTGTGCAAATCCTTTCTGTAAACAAGCATAAAACCTCATGTGCTTTCGGTGCAAATTTTAAAGTGTGATGTAGATCCTTGATCCAACACCTAGCACCAAAGACATTGAAATAGCTAACATTTGGCTTCTTACCACTCAGGAGTTCATAGGATGTCTTGTTGAAAAACTTATGAAGATAAACTCTGTTGATGATGTGGCAAGCAATATCAATGGCTTCAGGCCAGAACTTTCTTGGTGTCTTGTATTCATCAAGCATCGTGCATGCCATCTCAATGAGGGTTCTGTTCTTGCGGTCCACCATGTCATTCTACTAATGTGTGTATGGAGCAGAGAATTCATGTGTGATGCCCAATTTATCAAGATAAGTGTCGAGGCCGTTGTTCTTGAATTCTATGCCATTGTCACTCCTGGTGTGCTTGATCTTGATGCCATAATTGGTCATGACACGATTGGTGAAGCGTCTGAAGACATCCTGCACTTCAGTCTTGTAGAGAATTATGTGCACCCAGGTGTATCTTGAATAATCATCAACAATAACGAAGCCATAGAGATGTGCAGTGGTAGGTAGGGTAGAGTAATGAGTAGGGCCAAATAAGTCCATGTGTAGCAGCTCGAAGGGGCATGATGAAGTATGATTGTCTTCGAGGGATGCTTGGCCCTAGTCATGTTCCTGGCTTCACAAACACCACATAGATGATCTTTCTTGAACTTGACGCCCTTGATGCCAATGATATGCTTCTTCTTCATGAGAGTGTGCAAGTTCCTCATGCCCGCATGTCCTAGCCTTCGATGCCAGAACCAACACTCTGAAGCTTTTGCTAGAAGGCATATGACAAGCAGTGGTCCTGTGGAGAAATCTACCATATACAGATCGTCTCTTCGATACCATTCGAAGACTAGAGATTTGTCAGTTTTCCATAAGCACAAGGGAACGATATTTTCCATATATCACAATCATGTTTAGATCACAAAGCATTGAGACAGACATTAAGTTGAATCCAAGGGATTCAACAAGCATCGCTTTATCCATGTGCTGATCCTTTGAGATTGCAACTCTACCTAGGCCCAATACCTTGCTTTTACCAGTGTCAGAGAACGTGATGTGACTTTTAGTAGATGGACGTAGGGTTGAGTCCATGAGAAGACTTTGATCACCAGTCATGTGGTTAGTGCATCCACTATCCATTACCCATTCAGTAGCTTTCGTAGTCATACCCTACAATGTAGTTAGCGGGATAGGCTTCAACAAGAGTATTATGAAGCACACACATATAACGAACAAGCATATTATCAAAGTTAAGATTCTTGTTTGGTAAGATAGGATGCTCGTCAAGAAACCCTGGGACGAAATAAATGGTAAGACCATTTTGGCAGTTTATCTTGCGTCCCACAAGATGTTTTAGGTCCCCAACATTGGCGTCAGAAGTCTTTGATTTCTGGCTGGAAACCTTTACCTGCAAGAGAAGTTAATTCTTCTTAACCACCCACATCTTCAGGGGTGGCTTAGAAGCAATGAGTCTAAGTGCAACATCTGAGAACTTTGGCTTTGGAGCCCTAGAAAATAGTTTTGCAGGAGGTGAATAATACTCATAGGAATATGCAGAAAAGTTATTTTATTTATGAACATATCGGTTAGAAGAAACACACCCATATTCATGAGTTTGATGATGGTTTCCCTGCAAAACATTTGCGTCAGGGTGACTGTCGGTGTCAGAACCGACGGATCTCGGGTAGGGGGTCCCGAACTGTGCGTCTAGGCGGATGGTAACAGGAGGCAGGGGACACTATGTTTTACCCAGGTTCGGGACCTCTTGATGGAGGTAAAACCCTACGTCCTGCTTGATTAATATTGATGATATGGGTAGTACAGGAGTAGATCTACCACGAGATCAAGGAGGCTAAACCCTAGAAGTTAGCCTATGGTATGATTGTTGTTCTGTCCTACGGACTAAAACCCTCCGGTTTATATAGACACTGGAGAGGGTTAGGGTTACACAGAGTCGGTTACAATGGTAGGAGATCTACATATTTGCATCGCCAAGCTTGCCTTCCACGCCAAGGAAAGTCCCTTTCGGACACGGGACGAAGTCTTCAATCTTGTTTCTTCGTAGTTCAGGAGTCCGGCTGAAGGTATAGTCAGGCTATCCGGACACCCCCTAATCTAGGACTCCCTCAGTAGCCCCTGAACCAGGCTTCAATGATGACGAGTCCGGCGCGCAGATTGTCTTCGGCATTGCAAGGCGGTTTCTCCTCCAAATTTCGTGTACCTGTTGAATAATGTCCGGTTTCTTGTGAATGCAGCGCTCCTTGGCTTCTACGCCCAATAATGGCTGACTTCCATGTGTCAAACGAATACGAAAAGTCTGGGTGTTTTTACATTCACACCCCTAGCCGCATAAATGAGCCGCCTGTTTAAAGGGATGAGGATTCAGATCCAAACCACACCTTCTCCCTTCCGCGAGTATTCATCAGAGCACATCCGACAAAGGTCTGTTCCACCATGGCCAGCCGTCGCGACTCCTCCTCTCGCCCTTCCAGTCCTAAGCCTGGAGATTGGGAGAGATGCTCTATCCCACACAGCGAGCTGGCGACGCTCCAGACCAAGGGATTTCTCCCTCCGGCCTATATGGTCCCGGTTCGAGCCGGACTTGCCACCTATAACGGCGGAGAGCAAGCGGAGAGCGCCCCCAATCCCTCCAAAGGAGAGCGGGTATGCCTTGTCCCTTATTTATTAAGAGGGCTCGGATTTCCAATTCATCCGTTTCTTCGGGGGCCCCTGGAGCTCTATGGTCTCCAGCTGCACAACCTCACGCGTGCCTCCATATTGCATATCACGGGCTTCGTAGCCCTTTGCGAGATGTTTTTGGGTGTTGAGGCTCATTTCGCGCTGTGGAAGAGGCTATTCTGCTTGGTGCCCCGTTCTTAGGAGGGGTCAATATACCAAGTGGGCGGAGCCGAAGTGTGGCGCATCGCCGGGACCGGATATCTATCCGGAACCCCAAAGAAGTCGTCCAAGAATTGGCCTTCGGAATGGTTTTATATAGAGGACGTCCCGCTGCCGGACCCTGTTCGGATCGGCCTTCTTGACTTCGACACTGCTCCCTTGAAGAAGCGCCTAAGCTGGCATCCACGGAGCCCTCAGAGGGAAAGTGACAGGGACGTCCTTTACCTGATGGGCCGGATAAGATTATTAGCTCATTCCGGACTAACCATGATAGGAGTCATGGCCGCATGCATCATGCGGGGGGTGCAGCCGCTTCAGTATAGAGGCCACCCCATGTGGGACTTCAACGGGGAGGATGACGCCACCCATCACGGTCGTAAGGGACCGGATTCGGCTGCCTCCCTGAAAAAGATCTTGTCCGCTTTGTACAAGGGAGAAGAGGAGGAATTTTCCGCGTCAACCCATAGGGCGGATTTACTATGTACAATCCTCCGAGTTGGGTAAGTGGACACTTTTACTTGCCCATCCGCTTTATATTCCCATCGTTTAAGTATACAGTCTAACGACTTCAACGCAGGAACTGCGCCAGGCTGTTAAAGAAATAAACAGCCCTCCTCCACAGCCCGAGGATCCGGGACGGTCCCTCGACCCGGCCTCCCAAGAGGATCCAGACTTATCTGTGGAGCTGATTGATGGAGTGTTCCATCAATTGAGCAAGGACAACGCCTTGGTGGCCATTATGGCCGATTACCCAGGGCTAATCCCGGCCTCCCAGGTAACTGAGATCGAAGTCCCAGTACCCCGAAAAGGGGTCCACCCTCTCGTGCTTTCAGTTTCCTGATTACAACTGTGCTTTGCAGGGGAGGTTTTTGAGACGGGAGGCCGAACCTGCAGCGACAAGCCAACGAGGGGCTGCAGGGCCCCGTGGGCAGAAAAGAGGTGCAGTCCGGACCGAGGCGTCAGCGCAAAGGTATAGCGCGCCCTCTTATCCCAGGTGTTATACCTTCAAGGCATATTAACACTCGTGCTCTCTTTAGGACAAAGAGACCTCGCCAGACTATATCCGGAGAGGCTGCCAATCGTGCCTCCACCAGCCAGGCTCCAAAGCCTGGACCGGAGGTGGAGGCGAACACGAGGCGCGCACCGGACGCTCCTCCGACGAAGGATGTGGACAGGTTGTCTGCCACTAATTCGGAGGTGGAGAGTGCCCTGAACCACAGGCGTCGCCGGACAGTTCTCCGTGATGCTTGTTTCTCCCAAGAGGCGTTGGATGCCTTCAATTCGGGAGACGCGTACCTCCGTGCCGCTCAAAATGGTCTAGCCAGAGCCACAAAGCAATATGTAAAAGACATACGGGTGAGAAAATTTAATGGTTATATATATCAGTAGCCCCCGAGACTTGAAACAGTTAGAAGAACTAATTTAAGGATCATTTAATAATGCAGGGTCTTGCGGAAAAGAATACCCAACTGTCCCAGGAGCTAGAAGAGTGCAAAGCCCAACTTGAGGCCGCACTAGCCGCGACAGGGGAGCCCAAGGAGACCCCCTTGGTAATATATACTTCTAAAAGATAAGTATTTTGTGAAGTGCGGCGTGTGTGCAAATCTGACAAATGAAATTGCAGATGGCGCCGGATTAGATCCGGAAAAGCAACATCTCCTACGCCAGTTAAAGGATGGTGAGAGCGTGCTGACAAAGGTGAGGCGGGAGAAGAATGATCTTGTGACACCCCAAAAATTTTTCCTTGTTTTATTAATTAATTAAAATTTTGCCAGGAAATTTAAACTTTTATTTTTTGGACTTTTCTATGGATTTCAGAGCCGTTCTCTCCCTTATTATTATGGAGTTCTTACCTCAAATGAAAAACTTTCCAAATATGTTATTGGACTTGTTTGCCCTTTCAAGAAAAACATTTCTATTATCAGTAAAATTTAATTGCATAATTAATTCTCTCTGAGCTTTATTCATTAAAGTGATTTTCCATTAGTTTTGGAGCCCTTTTTTAAACTACAACCACTTGATAAATGTATTTAATATTTTCACCAAAATTTGGAGATGCCATGTGATGTTTTTAAATCACTTTTATGCAAAAATATATTTCATTCATTTAATATTTTGAGCTCTACACCAATTTTTCAAATCTGGTCCAGTGGGCAATTTTGCACTACAACCCATTTAAATATTTCTTTCTAGCCTCCACTAAAATTATGGGATGATAATAGGAGTATATTATTCAACTTTATGCAAAAACCCTTTTGTGTTCTTTGAAAAATTTGAGTGAAACAACCTCTTTTTCATTCTGGCCCAGTTGGATGTTTTCTACTGCATCCCTAATTAATTCTGCCCTAGTGACCATGAGCTTTCTCCTGCTTGTAGTACTCCATACCAAACTCTTAAGTCCAGGATGTTGGACTCATTGGAGCATTTTTGGTTCATGAATCAATGCCCTTTTTCTTTTGGCCAGAACTGAAGTTTGGCAAAACTTACACTAACAAGTTTGATCTTTTGGCAAACTAACCTCACCACTCTCTTATTCATCCAAAGAGACTCTGATCTGGAGATTTGGGCCACCCCAAGAATTGCCTAGATGCCATTGGCATTCTGTCAAACACCTGGTGTGCATGTCCAGTTTTGGCATGATTTTTGTTTTGCACGGTGATCTTGCCCCTCTGTACATACTGGCATGTCTACTAAGTTCCTAGCTAACCCTAACCCAGGCCTGCTAACCCCCAGCCTCCCCTATGCCCTCCAGCACACACTGGCATTTCAGCGAACATATCGTGTGCGTGCACTGGGCGCGCCCAGAGCGCGCGTATTGCACGTGCGTGCACGCGAGTCGCCGCGTCCCGCTGCCGACGCCCCGCGCTCATCCTGGCCTCTCCCCTCTCCCATCCGTTGCGCTCGACCCCTCCCTCACCGCAGGGCCACCCTGGCCCCCTCCTGGCACCCTACAGCACCGCCGCCGCATGCTGCCACCGCCGCCCCGACAGCTCTGCCATGGACGGCGCCGCCCGAGCCACACCAGCGCGCCAACTCACTCGTGGAATAGTCCGAGCCTATCCTCAAGCCCGTCTGCTAGTGCTCGTCGTCGCCACGTCGCCCTGACCACTACAGAACGGCGCTTCGCCGTCGTTCTTATCCACCACCGCGGAACCGACCTCGTCGCACTATAAAAGGAGGCCACCGAGCTCCTCCGAGCACTCAGGCAACCTCAGGCCAGTCCCACAACACACCCGCAGCCCGCAGTCAACGGGGGAAAGCCGTCTTCCCCGTCTCCAGCCGGTTCAGTCACCGCCACGCCCCAACTCCGTCCGTCGCAGCCAGGGCCTCCCTCGCCTTTCCAACACCACCGCTCGACTCCCCTTGACCCTGCGGAGCTGCCCAGCATCTCAAACACGGTTCGGTCGGGAGCCACGGCATCCCAGAGCCCCAAACCCACCCGAAGCTTTCCTCCGCCGCGGAGCTCGCCGCCGACGATTCCGTCCATCCCCGCCAGCCAGTCGACCACCGGGAGGACCGCCTAGGAGTGGCGGATCTATCCCTGGCCTCGGATGCCCTCGAGGAACCTCCGTTCGCCGGCGATGATCGCCGGAGTCCCGCCCCCGCTCGGGCAGAGGAAAGGGAGGGAGAGGCGACTGGTCAAACCTGACCAGTGGGCCCCCCTGGACCCTCTGTCAGTGACCCAGCGCTAGTCCACGCTGGCATAAGTGAAAACGTAAAGTCCTAGAGTACGTCTCCCCTACCTCGAAAGCGTATTCTCATCGAAGCGTTTTTCTTTTTTCTGTTTTATTTTAAAAACAGAATTGACTAAACTTTGACTGGCTATAAATTTTAAAATATAAATCCAAATGACTTGATTCTTTTTCTATTGTCCCTAAAATATTGTCTAGTTTATTTTCATATTTATTTCAAAATTTTCCAAGAAACTTTTCTATACTGTTTTTAAACTATGTGTTAATTTAAATATTTCCAAAAATAGGATTTGTGGGAGAAAGGAGAAAACTTTCAAAGTTTTGGAATGCACCCTGCCTCTCCACAACTTGAAGGCAAGCATTTTGAACCCTGGCATAATATTTTGGGGACTGTTTGATACGGTTATAATACCACCTCGAAATGAAGCATTAACTATTTTTATAACGATATGATCATACACATTGAGTGAATAATGAAACTTTTTGCTGTTGGAAATGGATATGATTGTGATAGAAATCACCCTCATAGGCCTCTCATGCCTACCGGGAAGGGTCCGAGAAAGTCTCTGTCTTGAGTAGACCCGAGCTTGTCCCTCGTCGAGACGGTTATGACCGGTGGGGCAGGGGGAGGTATGATGAGTGGTGGTTGTGTCTGATGGATGTGAAATATTATTATGGAGCTAATCATGCAGGAAATACTTAAGCCTCCTGAGTCGGACGTAGATCGAGTCTTGTTCCATTAACTCCCACACTTGTTTTCGTGCTGCCACTTGTCCCTGCTGAAGGTAGGGTACGGTTCAGTAAGTTGTCAACCCCTGTCTTAGCACACACCGTATAGAGAGGCCATGGTGGGAGATACCGGTTGCAACCGGTAGGCATGCCACCTGGTCCGGGGGCAGGGGTGTTTCCGGTTGGGACCGAGAGGGGGGCACCCCTTAGAGCGCGTGATAGAAATTTGATCCCATGCTACGCGAGGTTGTAGCCTCCCCACTTAGAGTTTTACTTAACATGTGTCATGGGTGATTCCAGACACGAGTAAAAGCTGGTGTCTGCAAGTCAGGCGTGTTTTCGACTAAAAGATCGTAGACGGAATTAGTTCCGATGGACTAAAGAAATCCATTACTCGTGGGTAAAGAGTACACCCTCTGCAGAGATATTAAACCTATTCGAATAGCCGTGTCCATGGTTAAGGACTACAGTCTGGGATGGGTCAAGTGTCGGTCTTAGTGTCGGTCTTCGGAGGAGAAACTACTAAACCAGAATTTTGATTATGACTTGTGATATATGATGGTTATGATTATTATCATTGTGGACTAATCGTTTGCATTGTTTGAAATAATGAATATCCCTGGGACGGTACTACCTCCTGGATATTCACTGTGATTATGTTTATATATAAGCCCTTTATGTGGTGTCGCACAGACGCCCGACTGTGGCATGTCCACAGTTACTTATAAGCCCTTTATGTGGTGTTGCACAGACGCCCGACTGTGGCATGTCCGTTATTTCATTTACTTATAAGCCCTTTATGTGGTGTCACACAGACGCCCGACTGTGGCATGCTTGTTATTCCTTTTATATATAAGCCCTTTCTGTGGTGTCGCTCAGATGCCCGACTGAGGCATGCTTCATATTATTATCCTTTCGAGGTGTCGCTTCAGACACCCGATCGGTGCTGTATATTTTTAAACCCTGATTGTTTACTCATGATTTATTTAAATGATCTACTTGCGTGCATCATGAACCTTATTTCATAACTGGCAAAGTGATCATAGAATTTTTTAAAGCATGATTATCAGTGGCTATATTATACCTGTGTTCTTAATGTTTGCGAGTACATTCAAAGTACTCACTGGCTTGTCCCTGGCTATTGTCTTGGGCAGATTTCTTGCGTGGAGAGGAGCTTTGTGATGACAGCCCCGGAACCTACGCAATGGAGATAGCAGCCTCGCGAAGATAGGAGTTATCCTGGTCAGCTGTTCCTGTGGGAAATGGAGTCCCATAGACGCTGGTGACCCGCAAACCGCTTCCGCCTTCAACCACTAGAAAAAAACAATTGTTGTACTCATAGGCCAGAATGGTCTTGTACTACATATTATGTACTTTGCTTGGAATTTCTGTATCAAGTTGGTGTCTCGTCAGCTAACAGTAATCCTGGGGCTGATGAGCACAAGGGCCATTTTCTGGGAAATTATATCCCGAAAAACCGGTCCTGACAGATCTCAAAGATGCCAACAGCAAGCTGGGCGTTGAACTAAAAGATGTTCGTGCCCAGTTGTCGGACTCCGTTAAGGAGAATCAGCGGCTTCGACGCGACATATTTAGTAAGTGCTTAAACGAACCTTTGAAAAAAAACAGAGTTCGGCGAGGAAGTCGACTAACAGAGTAATGTTTGTAGGTGTGCTAACAGGTCGTCCTACAGAGGAGATGGCCGGTTCTACGGGTGACCTTCTTCCCGAGCTCTCGCAACTGCACGAGCGAGTTCGGCAGGTGATGCAAGGCGTCGCCCAGGCCTTGTGGCCATCCATCTCCATGCCCGAAGGCCTTGGAGAGCTTGCAGAGAAGCTGAAGGGAGCGCGGCGGCGCTTCCGATTGTGGAAGATATCAGCCTGTCGTCAAGGCGCTAGGGAGGCCTGGGCCATGGTGAAGACGCGGTACACGAAGGCTGACCCCAACTACATGGCCCAGGTCAGACCTGTGGGGCCCGATGGGAAGGAGATCCCTGTAAGCTTAGTATACGGCCAAGTAGAATTGGCCGCGAAGTATTCCCAGCAGGACTGTAAACTAGACAGCCTGTTAGATGGTATTGAAGAGGAATACAATCAGTCAGAATGACAATGTAATTTTAATTGACATTTGGAATGCCTTCTAGCCGGATTGTAGATCGTTTGTCATGGCCGACCTTTTCGCTTCAACCTCGGGACGTGACGGTCCAGAGTGTGTCCGAATACCCTCGCGGTTATATAAGAACCGGGGTATGCATGGGGACCAGGCGTAGGGGTCATTAGTGCTTGAACAGACAAGTGCCCAACTAGTTATGTTATATTACATGGTTAGTAAGAAACATCTTCCAGGGAGAATAGTTTCGTTAAGGGTTCCTTTCCCTAGGAGGCATGCCCTAAAGTGCATGTCCATTTTGCAAAAAAGACGCAGGAAAAAGCATCTGGGGGCGCATAAATAAATAAGTGAAAAGATCATCTTTTAGGTCACCGACCGAATATTCCCTTAAGAACGCTAGCTTTCGGCTTCACCCAGTCTGAGGTACACATCCGGTTGACCCGACAGTAACAATCGCAGAGGTGCTCCCTTTACCACCTAGCTGAACAATCGGGAACGTAGGGGTAAGCACAGGAGCCAGGCAACCCAGCTTGGCCAAAACTTAAGTCATATCGATGCATATAATGGTGAAATAAAAGGTACATGCGGAAGTGTAACACATGTGTTGGGCATAAAGCCCATATAAATAAGCTTCTGTTAAAAGAAGCCCCCAGGTTTAATGAGTGCGGATAGCACGTCATTTGATGAGCCTTTAAAGGCTATAAGAGAAAGAGAGGGGAGAAGGAGAGAAATGTAAGACAGACAGTATATAAAAAATGGACAGAGGAAGGAGACGAACACAGAGTCCGGCGCTAGGCATAGAATCTTCGGAGACGGGCTGCATTCCATGGGTTCGGCTCGAGTCGGTTATCCGATGCATCTCGCAGGCGGTACGCTCCACCAGTCAGGACTTGGTCAATTATGAAGGGACCTTCCCACTTGGGCTTGAGTTTGTCCTTTTCCTTGTCCGGCAGGCGTAGAACTAATTCGCCAACATTGTAATTTTTGGCCCGTACTTCTCTGCTTTGGTATCTTCGAGCCTGCTGTTGATAGAATGCGGAACGGGCTTTTGCCACGTCACGCTCCTCCTCCAGTGCGTCCAAACTGTCCTGCCGATCAAGCTCGGCTTCTTTCTTCGTACATGCGCACTCGAGGTGAGTCATGAATTATGTCGCAAGGCAAAACTGCCTCTGCGCCGTACACCATGAAGAATGGTGTGTATTCGGTGGTGCGATTCGGCGTGGTCTGCAGCCCCCATAGTACAGAGTCGAGCTCCTCTACCCAGTGCGTGTTAGATTCCTTGAGGGACCGCACTAATCTGGGTTTGATGCCGCTCATGATAAGACCATTTGCATGTTCGACCTGGCCGTTAGTTTGTGGGTGATAGACGGAAGCATAATCGAGCTTGATGCCCATGTTTTTGCACCAGAGTTTTACCTCGTCGGCCGTAAAGTTCGTGCCGTTATCAGTGATGATGCTGTGGGGGACGCCGTAATGGTGTACAACCCCGGATATGAAGTCTATCACCGGTTCGGATTCGGCCGTCTTAATAGGCTTGGCTTCTATCCATTTGGTGAACTTATCCACCATGACCAGTAAGTATTTTTTCTTGTGGGTTCCGCCTTTAAGGGGTCCAACCATGTCAAGCCCCCAGACCGCGAAGGGCCAAGTTATGGGGATAGTTTGGAGGGCGGTGGGTGGCATGTGGCTTTGGTTTGCAAAAAGCTGGCAACTGACGCATCGTTGGACTAAGTCCTGAGCGTCTGCCTGGACCGTCGGCCAATAAAAGCCTGTACGAAAAGCTTTGCTTACGAGGGACTGAGCTGCAGCGTGATGACCACCGAGCCGGCGTGAATTTCAGCCAGCAGGTTCCGCCCTTCCTCTTCAGAAATGCACCTTTGAAGGACTCCGGTAGTGCTTTTCTTATAAAGCTCTCCCTCATGGACTTTATAGGCTTTAGATCGCCGCACTATGTAGCGTGCCTCGTTTTGGTCCTCTGGGAGTTCTTGCCTATAAAGGTAGGCAGGAATGGTTCTGTCCACGGGGCGATGACGGCCATTATTGCGTGGGCTGAAGGTGTAATTTCATTGGCAGAGCCTCCAATTATGTCAGATTGTTCGGTGGCGGGCAGTGCGGTTGGGTCCGGGATATTATTGTTCGGTTCCCCTTCCCATACTACGGATGGCTTGAACAGCCTTTCCAAGAAGATGTTGGGGGGGACTACATCGCATTTTGCGCCGATGCGTGCCAGGACATCTGCCGCCTGATTATTTTCCTAGGCTATATGGTGAAATTCAAGCCCTTCGAACGGAGCTGACATTTTTAAGACGGCGTTGCGGTAAGCTGCCATTTTTGGATCCTTGGCATCAAAGTCTCCATTTATTTGGGATATCGCGAGGTTCGAATCCTTGCGCACCTCTAGGCGTTGAATGCGCATGGATACTGCCATCCGGAGACCATGTAAAAGGGCCTCATATTCGGCTGCATTGTTGGAGTCTGTGTACATAATCTGGAGTACATATTGAACTGTGTCTCCTGTGGGGGACGTCAAAACGACGCCAGCCCCTAGACCGGTCAACATCTTGGAGCCGTCGAAATGCATGATCCAATTTGAATATGTGCCGTACTCTTTAGGGAGTTCGGCCTCCGTCCATTCTGCGACGAAGTCGGCCAAAACTTGCGACTTGATAGCTCGCCGTGGCTTATAAGTTATGTCGAACGGGAGGAGCTCAATGGCCCATTTTGCAATCCGGTCCGTTGCGTCACGGTTGTTTATAATATCGTTAAGTGGTACTTCTGAGGCTACTGTTATTGAACACTCTTGAAAGTAGTGTCTCAGCTTCCGGGATGCCATGAATACCGCGTACGCAATCTTTTGATAGTGTGGGTACCGTGATTTGCATGGAGTGAGGACAGTGGACACATAATAGACCGGCTTTTGAAGGGGGAATTTGTGACCGTCCGTTTCTCGTTCGACGACGAGCACTGCGCTTACAACCTGACGAGCACTGCGCACATAATAGAGCCGCCACACATCCGGTTAATTTTTGTATTTGTTTGAGGTCCTTTGGGATATCCAATTGTGACAGAGCTTGGATCTTGGCTGGATTTGCTTCAATTCCTCTACCAGATACAATGAAGCCCAAGAGCTTTCCGGCTGGAATGCCGAAAACGCATTTTTCCGGGTTGAGCTTGATGTCGTATGTTTGCAGGTTATCAAATGTGAGGGCCTCAAGTCATCTACTAGAGATTCGACATGTCTTGTTTTGACGACCACATCATCTACATATGCCTCCACTGTTTTGCCGATTTGGTTTGCCAGACATGTCTGAATCATGCACTGATACGTTGCGCCAGCGTTTTTGAGCCCGAAGGGCATTGTGTTGAAGCAGAATGGGCCGTATGGTGTGATGAAGGCCGTCGCGGCTTGGTCTGGCTTTGCCATCTTGATTTGATGGTAGCCGGAATATGCGTCGAGGAAACACAACGAATCATGTCCTGCGGTAGCGTCAATAATTTGATCGATGTGGGGGAGGGGGGGAAGCCTTGTTAATGTCTTTAAAATCAACGCACAGGCGCCAGGATTTGTCCTTCTTTGGTACCATCACCAGGTTTGCTAGCCAGTCCGGATGTTTTATATCTCTGATGAACCCGGCCTCCAATAGCTTGTTTGACAGGTTTGAATCCTTTTAGGATATTTAAGCTGTGCTCGGCCAGCCTGCGTGGGATTCCTGGCATGTCTGAAGGGTGCCAGGCGAAGATGTCCCAGTTTTCACATAGGAACTCTCGCAGTGTGGCATCTACATCAGGGTTTAATTGTGCCCCGATAGAAGCTGTTTTATTGGGGTCCGTTGGATGGACCTGGAATTTGACTATTTGGTCCGCTGGTTTAAAGGAGGTGGACTTGGATCTTTTGTCGAGTATCACATCGTCCCTGTTCACTGTGGAGCGCAGCGCACTCAGTTCCTCGGCCGCTACAGCTTCGGATAGTGCCTCAAGGGCTAGTGCGGCTGTCTTGTTTTCGGCGCGGAGTGCTATGTCCGGATCACTAGCGAGAGTGATAATTCCGTTCGGCCCGGGCATCTTGAGCTTCATGTACCCGTAATGGGGTATTGCTTGGAAGGTTGTAAATGCTTCACGCCCTAGCAGGGCGTGGTATCCGCTGCTGAACGGGGCCACCTGGAACGTGACCTCTTCGGACCTGTAATTATCCGGCGTGCCGAACACCACATCTAGTGAGATTTTTCCTGTACAGCGCGCTTCCCAACTGGGGATTATTCCTCTAAAGGTTATACTGCTTCGCTCAATGTGGTTCCAGTCTATTTCCATTTTTGAAGGATTTCCTCATAAATGAGGTTCAATCTGCTGCCTCCATCCATGAGTACCTTGGTGAGGCGAAATCCGTCCACTATTGGACTGAGGACCAATGCGGCTGGTGCTCGGGCTGTTCGGAATTTAGGTTCATCATTGGCATTAAAAGTAATAGCCGTGTCACTCCATGGGTTTATTGTTGCTACTTGGTAGACTTCGGCAAGGCTGCAGAGTGTTCTTTTTCGCATATTATTTGATGCCAAAGTCTCGAAGACTATTAATACCGTATTGGTGTCCCTGGGGTGTCTTTCTGTGGCCTCCAGAATTAGGAGATCTTCGCCAATTTTGGCCACTGCCGGAGTATCCAACATGCTGTAAGGCTGTGAGTTGGTGTGGCGCCCTCTGTACTGTGAATTTTACAGGGTCCATTAAGCCATCCTTCCAGTACGGTTCCATGCCCTGTAGAGGGTTTTTGCTTTTTGGTGTTTGATCCAGGTGTCTGGCGATGATGCACCCTTTTATTTTGGACTGGGTTTGTATTCAGGGCCGGATCGTCCCAAAATTTTATTTCGGTTTTCCAGGCGCTTTCCATCGCACAGTACTTTCGTACTATGGACGCCAAGTCAGCGAAGCGTGTAATATCACGGCGACTTATGGCGTTGAGGATTCCCTTGTCCGTGCAATTATTGCAGAAGATTGAGTTGCGTCTTCCTCGCGGCAGTCCTTTATCCTGTTCCTAACCAGGAGGAATCTGGCCCAGTAATGATGTACTGTTTCTTCGAACTTTTGCCTGATTTGGGATAGATCGCTTATGTTTGGGTGGGTGGGTGGAATTAAATCTAAAACCTCACTCACTTTGAGATTCAGAGGCCGAGGAGTTTTCGAACTCGAAAATTTGGATTCTTGGATGTTGTCCAATGAATCCAGCCTGTCGCCTGACTCTAAGTTCAGGTCTTGAGTGATATCCTCCCCTCCGCGGGTATCCGGCATGGAGGGATCGGGAATCCGGACATAGCTAGTCCTTAAGATAGATGAAGGGTTGCCGCACTGTCCCTCTATCACGGCAACGTGATGGGTGACTTGGGGAGAGTTAATCTCTCTCAGATCGGGTTTAGGCCCAATCTGGTCGTGATCCGTAGCGACTCCCAGGGCGGCGATGCGATCCAAGAGTTCGTTTATGGAGGAGAGCTCCATTGGATCTAGCTGCTCGGCGAGTTCCGAGCTGATATGAAGATTGTTTTTGATGGCCCGAGAGGTCATCGTCGGTGCAGAAGCCGAACAGGCGGTCATAAGAAAACCACCTAGCCGGAGAGTTTGGCTGAGAGCCAAAGCTCCCTTAGCAACGGTGTCGTCTTTAAAGACGGGATGAGGCATCCTTCCTGATGGCGACGACATAGAGGAACTCTCAATGAAAGCACCAATGTCGGTGTCAGAACCGGCGGATCTCGGGTAGGGGGTCCCGAACTGTGCGTCTAGGCGGATGGTAACAGGAGGCAGGGGACACGATGTTTTATCCAGGTTCGGGCCCTCTTAATGAAGGTAAAACCCTACGTCCTGCTTGATTAATATTGATGATATGGGTAGTACAAGAGTAGATCTACCATGAGATCAAGGAGGCTAAACCCTAGAAGTTAGCCTATGGTATGATTGTTGTTCTGTCCTACGGACTAAAACCCTCCGGTTTATATAGACACTGGAGAGGGTTAGGGTTACACAGAGTCGGTTACAATGGTAGGAGATCTACATATTCGCATCGCCAAGCTTGCCTTACACGCCAAGGAAAGTCCCTTCCAGACATGGGACGAAGTCTTCAATCTTGTATCTTCATAGTCCAGGAGTCCGGCTGAAGGTATAGTCTGGCTATCCGGACACCCCCTAACCCAGGACTCCCTCAGTGACCTTGTGAGGTCCTCTGTCTGTATGAAGCCTTTGGGTCGCGTGAAGCCTTTGGTCCGGGGTTTGTCTTCTTCCCAGATGGTGTCATGATGACATTCATGGGAAGCTTATCAAGACAACTTTTGGGCACTCAGATCTTCTTAAAAGGTGGCCCATTACTGTAGTTACTACCAATAAACCTGGCAAACACTTCACCATTATGATTCTTAAATATCTTATAATTAGCGTCAAAGGATTCATCAATGCTAATGGGGTTAGCACAAGTAAAGCCAGATAAGGTGGATGGGTACACTGAAGGATCCTTAGCAGCGACCCATGTGGTTTTGGGGTACTGCTCAGGCTTCCAGTAAGAACCATCAACATTTATTTTCCTCTCAAAACCAACACCCTCTTTCCTAGGGTTTCGGTTCAGAATCTATTTCTTGAGGACATCACATAGTGTCTGATGCTCTTTGAGGCTTTTGTACATGCCTTTTCAAGCAATGTCTTAAACCTAGCATTCTCATTAGCAATAGTAGTGGTATCCTCTGTAGAGGGGTGAGTTACCACATCAGTAGTTGAAGATATTTCAACATCAGCAACATAGATAACTTTATCACGCTCAAGACATTTTAAACGTGGTGGTACAAAATCTTTCTGAGCGGAACTGATCTGTTGAGCGAGCAGTGAATCGTTCTCCTTTTGAAGATCTTCATGAGACGCTCTTAGTTTCTCTAGATCTTGCTTCCTTTGAAGATAATCATAGGAAAGCTTCTCATGAGTAGCTGAGAGGGTTTCATGACTTCTTTCAAGTTCCTCGTACTTAACATGAAGATTTTTAATGTCTTCGATTAAGGACCGAGTTCAATTCATTTCCTCATCCAACATGTCATCGCTTTTGTCTAGCAACTTTTGAATATGTTCCATAGCAATTTGTTGTTCACTTGCAATTTAGCAAGAGTCTTATAGCTGGGTTTGGATTCACATTCAGAGTCATCTTCACTGGAGGTTTGAAAGTAAGCATCATGTGTGTTTACCTTGGAACCTTGTGCCATGAAGCAGTAGGCCGGAGTAGAGTCGTCCTCATCAGTGGCTTCAGCGTCGGCGGCGTGACCATTGTCTTTAGTGTTGAAGATGGACTTGGTGACGAATGACGAAGCTAGAGCCAGGCTTGCCACGCCTAAATCAGACTCCTCCTCAGACTCCACCTCCGCCTCCTCAGAAGCAGACTCCTATGAATCCATCTCCTTGCCAATGAATGCACGAGCCTTGTGAGATGAGGTCTTCTTGTGAGACGAAAAGTTTGAAGATTTCTTCTTCTTCTTGTCGTCAGAATCATATTCCTTGCTCTTCTTCTTCTTCTTCTTCTTCTTCTTACCCGCATGATCACTCAAGCAACAATGGTGGCTACAAGCTTGCTCCTTGAGCTGTTTCTCTAGAGGGGGAAGAAGAACAAGGCTAGCCCTAGCTTCCTGTCTCTATGTGTATGTGTGTGCGAACTAAGGTCTGAACCCTTTGCATGGGTGCCTTGGGGGGTTTATATAGGCCTACCCCCAGGGGTACAAAGGTAATCTGGCCGGGTGTAGGACTCAGCTGTCAGTGTCTATGGTCACCGACTTCTCCGCCGGCTACTGGGGCCTGCCGCCTGGTGGGTCCTGCAAGCTGTCTCGTACTTGGCCGACAGGCCGCGCCCACCGTTGGCGGGTCCTGCCGGCTGCCTAGTACTGTGGCAATGCCTTTGATGATTTGTGCTTTGTCGGGGAAGGCGTGGCTACAGTACCGCCGCCTAGGGGGAGTTCACTGTAGCCACTCCCCGTCTCTTCTGATTAATGGTGCACAGACTTTGAGGGAGGGGGCGCCTGCTAGGAGCCTGCCTCCCCCGCGCCAACTGGTCGGGGTTCGCCGCCTTCTGGCTTCTCACGGACAGGTAGGGCCCACTGCCTGCGGGCCGTACTGACAGCCCATAATGGGAGCATGGCCTTCTCTGCCATGGGTGATGTCATGGGCCGTGTGGCAACAGTGCCACGCCGGGCGAGGGATGTCCGCCCTGTACGCCGCACTATGGCCACGTTCTGCCCTGGATTCGGGGGTGGCAGGTTGCACTGTAGCCATGCCCCGTCTTGTCGTCTTAATGTGGTGCAAATTTCAAGGGGGCGGTGGGGGGCTGCCTCCTAGGAGCCGGCCTCTCTAGAGACCGCCTGGTAGGAGTCGGCCCACCTCAAGGCTGTCTTCTGGGAACTGCCGCCCTCTGGCAGCCGGCCACTTGGACCAGCCGGGCCAGAGAAGGCGGATCTTTGTCTTCGAGGCTTGAGGGGCGCAGCCAGCCCCGATGTCTTGAACTGCTATGGGGAGCAGATGTGGCTACCCATGGTCATTTACTCCGACAGTAGTACCCGAAGCTGGTGGGGCGCCGTGGCTGAGAAAGGCAAGGGGCCTTAGCGGCTTCCTACTCCGAGTGGTCCATTGAATCTTGCTTCGTCCATCTTCCAGACTGCCGACTGTGAGGAGTCGGACGTGACCAGACAGGCCGCCTGGTGGTTTTTGAAATGTCTTAGCGGGAGCTTGATGGCGCACCAGCCAGACGCCAGGCTTGCCGCCCGCTGCCTGCGTGCCATGTGGCGCCAGTCTACCGGGCCGGCCTGCCAGCCCACGCATGCGACGGGACGTTGCCATAGGCTGGGGCCCGCCACTACCGGGCCTCAACACGCGCGCGGATCTGGTGCAGCCGAGGCGCACGGTTAAGATTCCGTGGCGCAATTACTCCGCGCCATTACCGCGCGGTAAATGCGGGGTCATGGGGTCACGAGCATAGTTAATCCAACGATCCCCACGCCCTGTCCCCTCGGCTTTGCAGCCAGTGGCTAGAAGTAGGGGGAAGAGGGGAGCGGCGCTAGCACGCGCGCCCTCCTCTCCCCTCACCATTTTCTTCCTCCTCTTCTCCTTTGCCGCGGCCGCACTCCCGCACCGCGCCGAAGTGCTGCCGCAGCCCGTCATCACCGAGCCCATCCTCTCAGCCAAGCCGCTGCTTCGCCTCAGGTTTGCGCACTCACCGCCGCGCCACACCTCCGTTGAACTCGAGCTCGCATGGCGCATGAGCGCGCCGGTGACTGAGACGGCTCGAACGTCCTTGAAGACCACATCGCTTTCCTCCACAACACAAGGTGGCTGCCCGACGAGGGCTATGTTCGGGCACGCGTTCCGCCCGTGAAGGAGATTTCACCGGCGCCAGAGGATGGCGAATGTGTCATCTTTCGGTCGCACTTCCTTCGCGGCTTCGGCTTGCCGGCGAGCGGCTTCCTCCGTTCCTTTCTTCAATTCTACCGACTCTAGCCGCACCACCTCACACCGAACACAGTGGTGCTACTGTCGGCCTTCGTCACGGTCTGCGAAGGTTACCTCAGCATTCTCCCCACTCTCGAGCTCTGGGGGGAATTCTTCTACAACAAGCTCGACACCGCCGCCAAGAACGAGGCGGCTCAGTGCGGAGCCTTCACCGCGGTGCGGCGCCTGGGTGCTGGGAATTGCTTCCCGGCCGTCAGCTTGACGCAGCCGGTCAAGCTGTGGCAAAAATCATACTTCTACGTCAAGAACGTCAACCCGGCGATCGACTTCGTCAACCTGACGGCTTATGAAGCCGGCCCACTGGCTGAGCCCCACACCAACTGGACCTTCAAGCCGTAGACGTTGTGGGCCGCCTCCGCTGCCGCCGTCGCCCGGCTCAGGGTGATGACGGAGTCGGAGGGCCTCAAAGCCTCGGACTTGCTGACCGCCTTTGTGGAGCGCCGGGTTCTCCCTCTTCAAGGACGGCCTCATCTGATCAGCCGGATGAGCGAGCACCGAGACCCGTGCCGGATGTCCACCAGGGAGATGCCGGCCGCGGATGTGGCCCGCCTGGTGAATGAGATCTCGAACTGCAAACTCTCGGAGTCCGAGTGGCAGTTCGGCAAGCGGCCGTATTCCCGCGTGCACCCGCCGCCTGCGGTAAGTTGTCAACTCTTTTTTCTCTTTTGTCTATCGGGCTCTGCTTTGCCGCCTGATCAGTCAGTCACGATGCAGCTCCTCACGACCCAGCCAACTACCGATGCCCTGGAGCAGGGCTAGGAGTTCCTGCCGGACCGATCTGTGAGTGATGCGGACAAGCCCGACTTGGGGCGGGCCGCCATGGAAGAAGACGATGCCACAGGCGGTGGTGACGGAGCAGACGGCTCCGGAGGAGGAGGCAGCCTCGAGGACTGGCCAGACGACTACGAGGAGGAGCACGCGCTGCGCCACCCGCCGGTCGCCAACAGGGCGGGGGCGAGCTCCTCATTAGCGCCGACTGCACCAGGCGGCGCACCAAAGCGCCGAGCCAGCTTGCAGCTGCAAGGCGCCCGGCCGAAGAAACCCAAGGGCTCGGCCGCAGCGACCAGGCGGGAGGAGGCCGCCGCGAAGGCGGCCCGGTTCCAGAGGGCCCCGAAGCAGTCGCCGACTGTGTCCGCATAAGAGCTTGTCTTTTCTTGTATTTTCCTTTGTCTTTTTTGCAAACTCCCTCTGAGTTCTTCTTGCCTTGCTTGAACAGAGCCCCATCATCGGGGGGGGGGGGGGGGGTGGAGGGCTCTGCCAGCACCCGCCTCATAGACCCGCTCCCTGACCTCCGGGAGGCGACGGAGAAGAACGCGTGGGAGGCGCATGAGGAGCAGGAGGAGGCGAAACGAAAGAGGGAGGCGGCCAAGGTGGCACAGGAGGAGGCGGACGCGGCGGCCAAGGCCCAAACTGACGCGGCGGCCAAGGCCCAGGCAGACGCCGCAACCATGGCCCGGGCAGACGCGGCCGCCAAGGCGCAAGCGGAGGAAGCCACACGTGGCTAGACTCGTCAGCTTATCACCCCCTGCGCTCCGCGCCGCCGGCACTAGAGATCCCGACGCCGACTGGAGGAGCCGACAATGAGCAGCCGGTCATGGAGAGGGAAGGGGGCGACACTGCCACCTTGAGGACGGAGGTGCCTCAGCAAGCGCCAACTGGCGAGGTCCAGGGCAGTCGGCCTGACGTGCCGCCAACGCCTCATGTCGGCGGTGAGCTGGTGGTGGGGGCGACCCCCGTTGTTCGCACTCCGGTGCGCCGGCGTGCGGCAAAGGCGACTTCGGCGCCGCGACCTCAGGAGATCGGGGCCTCGAGCTCATCGGCCCCAGAGGCGGGGCCACTAGTGCTGCCCCGCGAGAGTGGACGTCTGGGGGTGGGACGAGCGTCCTGAACAAGGCTACGCATGAATTACAGTCTCTGCTTCAGGCCCAAAGCACCGCCCTCCAGAACTACACGAAGACGTTTCTGGCATCGCGAGCCGCCGTCCGGGTATGTTCCTTCACCGCTTGTTTCTGATCCTTGTAATTTTCTTGAATTCTTCTGTGGGGGTGCGCCAGCGCACCCACTGAGTGTAGCCCCCGAGTTCCGAGCCGGCTGCTGAGCAGGCGGCTCGGAACTTAAAGGTAAATTCCGAGTGCCGACCCTTTCTTTTCTTCTGTTGTCTCTGTTGTAGGATTACCACAACATCCGTGCGGCCACCTTCAACTCCCAGGTCCAGGAGCTGGCCAAGCGGACCACCGATTTGGCTGACAGCCGGAGCAAGCATTCCCCTCTTCGTTCTCGCGGGGGCAGGCCAGCGCACCCGCGGGGTGTAGCCCCTGAGATTCGGGCCAACTGCTGAGCAGTCGGGTCAGATCTTCCGGCAACTACTTCTTTCTTTGTTGATTTGCTGATCTCCTTTTCTTTCTTTCTTCTGCAGGAGCCAACGCCACCTTATGGCAGCAACTGGCGAGGCTCAAACCTTGCTGCTCGCCAAGGAGGAGGAGCGCAGCAAGATAGAGCAAGACAATGACCGCCTGGCCAAGCAGCTGGCTGACCAGGCGGACCAGCACCAGGAGCTACAGAAGCTCAAGGACGCGGAGGAGGCCCTCCAGGCCGAGTTTGAGACTCAGCGCTAGAACTGGGTCGAGAGGGAGAAGGCCCTGTCGGACGGCTATGGCGAGATCGAGGTCATGCTCGATGGTGAGTTGTCCTTCTCTTTCTTCTGCGTGCTGACTTGTCATATGAGCCGGCGTCCGTCTTCATACTTCTTTTTATTTCTTGTGTAGAGTATTTCCCTGGTTATGCCGTCGCCGCTAGCCAAGTCGTCGAGGCTCACCGTGACGAGCGGAGGCCGACTGGTGCGGAAATCGCGCCCAACGCCCCTCAGACCCTCGCCGAGCAGCTCCTCGCCATCCAAGCTCGTCTCTAGCTGGCGCATCGGGCTCTCCACCATCTGCAGCGCACCAGAGCCCAGGTGGTCTCCGCCCTCTGGCCGGGTGCTCCAGTTCTGCGCACCCCCAGTCGGACCTCCGACTGGTTAGAGGTGGCCATCGGTCGCATCGAGGCATGGAAAAGCTCCTCAGCCCGGGTAGGTGCACGGGGGCCTTGGAGTTCGTCAAGGGGTGGTACCCTGGGATGAACCTAGACCAGTCGGCCACTCTCCGTGCTAAAGCCAACGAAGAGTTGGCGGCAGTGGCGCCCGAGCTCTATAATCGCGCCGTGGCGATCGCCGAGTACATGGACACCAATGTCTTCCTCCCCGAGCTAAATGAGGAGGGCGCCGAGGCGCCGCCCAACTGGTTCGGGCTGAATCTAGAAGACTGCGAGGACTCTGTGGAGGAGATCGCCTCCAGCGATGAAGGTTAGGAGGAGGAGGACGAGGATGGTGAAGACGATGTGCCGGATGATGGAGACGACAGCCGACCTCAACCTGACCAAGTCACGACCAACCGACAGCACACCAGCGAGCCGACTACTGCCGGTGCTGAACAGGCCGAGACCAACCAGGCAACCGTTCCACCACCCGAAGCCTCGACTTCTGCCGACCCCTTCGATCCGGCTGCTCCTCCTCTGGCCTAGGAGGCCAAGTTATCTTTTCTTTTCCTGTTTTGTAATCTCGTGAACAAAATTGTTAAGTTTGCGCAGTTCCACCCGCTGGGGGTGTATTCAAACTCTGTTGAATGCTGGCCGAGGGCCTTTTGCTATGTAAATTGTCTTTGCCGATTTCTGACTTGTCTTGCTTTTCTGCTCCTTTGGCTTTTTCCTCTACCGCCTTCCCTTGGCTGCCGTCTTGCCAGCCGGACAGCCGCTCTGCGGTCTGTGGCTGGGTCAAGTACTTGGCCGTTTTGGGAATACAAGCACTTTAGCCGTTGGTAGAGTGTAGCAAGTTAAGTTAGAAACCAGCCGGCCGACTGCTCAACAGCCGGTCGGCGAGGCGAGGAGCCGGCTTGGCCTATGCGAATGCTTTGGTCCTTAGCCATTTTTCGTGTGGGCACTGTTTCCTGCCTTTAACTCTTGCCAGCCGGACAGTCTCTCTGCGAGCTGTGGCTTATAGCAAGAGGGGGCTTAGGTGCCGGCACAATACTTGTCCGACTGCAGGTAGTATTGACATAGTACAAGGTGGCGAGCCCCCGGGCCGACTGGTCGAGCCTGGTGCTAGGTAGAATAATGAAATGACTCGTTCATAGGCATAGAACTTATCATATAGATAAAAAGGGTAGCCCCCGAGTACTCCTTGAGGGACCCGATGTCTTAGTGCTTAACGCAAAAGGTAGCGTGGTACATACTGAATCAACTGTAAAATCTTCGGAGGAGATTTGCATTCCATGGGCGCTCCAATTCCTTGCCCGAATCATCTCTCTTGCGTGCTCTGGGCTTCTGTGCATCAATCAGGTAGTAGGAGTCATTGCCCAATGCTTTGATGATGATGAAGGGGCCTTCCCAAGGGGCTGAGAGCTTGTGCTGGCCGGCTATTCGCTGGATCAGCCGGAGCACAAGGTCTCCCTCTTGGAAGGATCTTCGCTTGACCTTCCGACTGTGGTAGCGGTGCAGACTCTGCTGGTAGATGGCGGACCGGCTGAGTGCCAACAGTCGGCCCTCTTCCAGCAGGTCGACGCTGTCTTCTCGTCCTTCCTTTGCCTCTGCTTCCGTGTACATGGTGACGCAAGGTGAGTCAAACTCAATGTCAGTTGGGATGACGGCCTTGGCACCGTACACGGGAAAGAATGGAGTGAAGCCGGTTGATTTGTACGGAGTGGTACGGAGGCTCCAGAGGACGACTGGCAGCTCGCCGATCCAGCAGCCGGCCGACCGCTCCAGTGGCTCGACCAGTCGGGGCTTGATGCCGGAGAGGATGAGGCCGTTTGCTCGCTCGACTTGGCCGTTTGACTGCAGATGGGCAACAGACACTAAGTCCAATCGGATGCCCTGCGTCGCGCAGAAACGGGCCAAGGCTCCCTTGGCAAAGTTCGTGCCATTGTCGGTGATGATGCTGTGTGGCACACCGTATCGGACGGTGATATCTGCAATGAAGGTCACAGCAGTCGGACCGTTCAGTTCTTGATTGGCTTTGCTTCAATCCACTTGGTGAACTCATCTACGGTGACAAGTTGATGGGTCATGCCGCCGCGTGCTGTCTTGAATGGTCCCACCATGTCCAGCCCTCACACAGCAAAAGGCCAGGTGAGGGGGATGGTCTTGGGTGCAGAAGCCGGCAGATGTTGCTTGGAGCTGAATTTCTGGCACCCCTTGCAGTGTTTGACCAGATCCTTGGCGTCCTCCAAAGCAGTCGGCCATAAGAAACCATGGCGGAAAGCTTTGGCGACAAGGGAACTGGAGGCCGCGTGGTGGCCACACTCACCTTGGTGGATATCTTTGAGGATTGCTTGGCCCTTCTCTGGTTCTACACAGCGCTGGAAGACCCTAGTCACGCTGCGTCTGACAAGCTCTTTGTTTACTATCGTGTAGGCTCCTGCTCGGCGCTGCACTTGCCGGGCCGAGATCTCATCAGTCGGCAGCTCTATGTTCACCAGAAACTTGAGGATGGGCTGTGCCCATGATGGTGCTTGAATTTATTCTACTGCCACTACGGCCACTTGTACTAGGGCGATTGGGTTGGGAGGCGGCGGGCTGGTGTTAGTTGCTGCTTGCTGCATCATTTAAGTCCCCAGGCTGACTGTTGCAGCCCTCGGGCCGAGTGCGACTGTTGCAGTCCCCGAGACGCTTGGTGAACTCCCCGGGCTGACGGGTGCAGCCCCCGGGCCGGGTTGTGGAGTCCCCGGGCCGGGTGCGACTGCTGAAGTCCCTGTGCCGCCTGCCGAAGTTCGCGTGCCGGCTGCTGCAGCCCCCGAGTCAGATCCGACTGCTTCGGGACGAGCCGGTACGAAGATGGACTCGGTTTCTGGAGAAGGCTTGATTGACGGCTTGCGGACGCATTGAAGGGAGACACCGGCTGGATTTGCTTGACGGGTGGAGCCGATCCGTGCCAGAGCGTCAGCTGGCTCATTTTCATTCTGTGGCACATGAAGGAACTTGCACCCCTCAAAATATCTGCTGAGCTGCTGAACGAGGAAGCGGTAACTTGCCATGTTTGCATCCTTGGCATCCCAGTCACCAGACGACTGTTGGACCACCAAGTCGGAGTCGCCGTAGCACAGGATCTGGCGGATGCCGATCTCTTTGGCCAGCCGGAGGCCGTGTACTAGCGCCTCATACTCGACCACGTTGTTGGAGGCGGTGAATTGAATTTGCAATGTGTAGATGAGCTTGTCGCCTTTGGGAGAGGTGAGGACAACGCCGGCTCCCAAGCCGGTGCGCATCTTCGAGCCATCAAAGTGCATCCGCCAATGAGTGGAGTCCGGAGCTGGCGGCAGGTACTGGGTCTCGGCCCAGTCGACAAGGAAGTCGCCAGTGCTTGGTACTTGATGGCGGTGCGTGACTGGTAGAAGATGGTGTAGGGGGCCAACTCGATGGCCCATTTGGCCACCCAGCCAAATGCATCTCTGCTGCCAATGATCTCGGCAAGCGGGGCAGTGCACGCAACCGTGATTGGGTGCTCTTGAAAGTATGGCTTCAGCTTCTTGGCGGCAAAGTGCACGCCGTAGCACATCTTCTGGTAGTGAGGGTATTTCTGCTTCGAGGTTGACAGCACCTTGCTCAAATAGTACATAGGTCTCTGGACCGGCTATGCTCTGCCGTCTTCTGGGCGCTCAACTGCCATAACAGTGCTGATCACCCGGCTGGTGGCGGCGATGTAGAGGTACATGGGCTCTTTAGCAGTCGGAGCCGCCAGGACAGGTGGTGTGGTCAACATCTTCTTCAAATGGAGAAAAGCTTCGTCCGCCTTGTCATTCCACTCGAAATGAGTGGTCTTCTTCATGAGCTGTGTCGGATGTGGGGTTCCAGCAAACCCTTAAGGTTCGAACACTAGGGTGCGTGCGAAGTCTTTCCCTCCTACCGATCAACGCTCAAGCTCGCTAAGATCTCGCGAACGAACTCGACGAACTCACAACATAGAAAGAGACACGGGGTTTATACTGGTTCGGGCCACCGTTGTGGTGTAATACCCTACTCCAGTGTGGTGGTGGTGGATTGCCTCTTGGGCTGATGAAGAACAATACAAGGGAAGAACAACCTCCTGAGGTCGAGGTGTTCTTGTGGGAATGTTGGCTTCTTGATCTGTTCCAGTTGTCCTTCTACTGTGGTGGCTAAGCCTATTTATAGAGGCCCTGGTCCTCTTCCCAAATGTTGAGCGGGAAGGGAGCCAACAACGGCGGGAAAATTTGAAGGGGGACAACTAGTACAAGCTATCCTGACAAAAGCGGTCTTCACCTGCGAAAAGGCCCTGGGGTGACGCCGTCTTGGGCTCCACGATGACCTCCACCTTGCCATCCTCCTGGTCTTGGTCTTGTTGCACCAATATGGCAACCTTTGCATGATGCCTCGGTACTCTTCGGCTGCGCTTGCCTCCTTAGCACCAAAGAGGAAATGGGGATGCTGCGCGCTCTGGCACCCGCCTGGCGCCGATCATCATGGCTCACGTCATGTGAGCCTCGTGAGGTTTGCCCCGCCTTGATATCTCCGCTCCTCGTGAGCCTGGCTGGCTACTCCACTCCTGAGGAGGTCTTGCACCGTTCGCCTCGCGAGGCTTGGACCTTCGCGAAGGTCTTGGATGCCTTGTTGATGAAGATGGGCCGTACGACCTGCTGCTTAGCCACGCCGTGGGCCGCAGGCAGGCAAGTCTTGGGATCTCCGTTCCCAGAACGCCGACAGTAGCCCCCGGGCCCAAGGTGTGCTCAGGCTTGGCTTCACGGAGAATCCAAGGGTCAAGCACGGAGCGCCGCGGGCCCCAAAAGCCTGCGGCCTCGGTCGACGCGTGGCAGTTGATGGGATGTGGGCGTCTCCGCTTCCCCATGCTGCCTCGGCAACTACCCGACTTGACAAGTCCCTGCGACATGCAAGGAAAACCATCATTACTTGCGATCGTGGGGGGCGCTGGTTGGCCTTCTCTTGCTATAAATGGGGAGGGGGCGGAGCCCCCGTTGCCCATCTCTTCCTCGCTCGCTTGCTTCGTCCTCCTCGCTCCACTACTAACAGTGCCATCGATGGCCCCACGAAAGAAGTTCTCTGCCACTGAGAAAGGGAAGGCTACTCGCGAAGGCCCTGGCTCCCCGGCGCCGAAGCGCGGCCGTGGCCGTCCGCGCAAGCATGCCGCGACCCCCGCCGTGGCCCACCGTCGAGGCAGCACCGTGGCACGCGGCGGGGATCGTCCCGTTCATGGTGGCCCAGCCGATGAGGGGAGGCGTGCGATGGTGGCGCGGACTCCCCGCCCACGCTTCCATTCTGCTGAGGTGTCGCCGGAGTTCATTATCTGGTCGGAGAGCCCGGCCGGCAACTGGCTCCAACTTCCGTGCTTCTTTGCCGGCGAACTGTCGGCCTCTGGTCCGGGTGGGCTCTGGCTACAGGCGGACGACTGCTGCAGTAGGGCCTCTTGGGTCATGGTCGAGACTTCCGCCGCGGGCAACATAGCCCTGGCCCGTGGCTGGCAACGTTCGCCCGCACGCGCGGTCTGAGCAGGCGGTGCACCCTCCATTTCAGGTACGATGGCGAGTTGACCCTCTATGTGAGGGTGTTCGGGGAGGATGGTCATCGCGCCGGGTGCTGCCCCGAGGCGAACGACGGCGTGGAGGTGCTTGGCCTTGGTGACGGTCGCGATGAGGACGAGGGTGAGCTTGCCTTAGGCGGGGACCGTGTCTCCTCCAGCTACGGCGGCTCTTCCTCCGGTGACAGCTCCAGCAGCAGCGGCTATGATCAGCCGCCACGTCGCCGTGCCCGCTTCGAAGGAGGTAGCAGGTCGTCTCGTCGCCGCGCCTCCGTGAAGTGCGAGGAGGCACTACAAAAAAAATACACTTCCGTGATGATACATGTTTGTCGCAGTAGGTTGCTTTTTTTTATACATCCATGACAAATTTATGATAGAATCAAGATAGTCATACCTGTGCTGTCGTAGAAGTGTTCCATGACATTGCCAAAATTATCATCACGGAAGTGTCCACTTCCATGACGATAAATCGCGCGTCACAGAAGTGCTTTCGTCAAGGGTGACCAACACATGGCATCCACCGTAACGGAACGCCGTTAAGCTATCGGGTCAGGTTTTGGATCCGATAAACCGTTAACAGCCCCGACCAATGGGGATTTTCCACGTGTAAAATCATCATTGGCTAGAGGAAACACGTGTCAACTCATCCAATGGGCGAGACGCACCTATGATATGTTGACACGTGGACCGACCCATCAAGTTTAAATGGGCCGGCCCAACTGAAGGCCCACAAGATTTTTTGGACCATAATGGGCCGGCCCAACTAAAGGCCCACGAGATTTTGCGGACCATAATGGTTTGGCCCAGCTAAAGGCCCACAAGATTTTGCGGGCCATAATGGGCCGGCCCAGGTAAAGGCCCACAAGATTTTTTTATTGCCATAATGGGCCGGCCCAGGTAAAGCCCACAAGATTCTTGCGGGTCATAATGGGCCGGCCCAGCTAAAGGCCCACGAGATTTCGCCGACATTAATGGGTCGGCCCAGCTGTAGGCCCACAAGATTTTGTGGACCCTAGTAGGCCGGCCCATTAACTGCCTGTCATGTTTTGGGCCAAATGCCGGCCCATATTTGATCCGCTCCATTAATGGCCTGCCACGCTCCGGGCCTAATAGTGGCCCATACGAGATCTGGCCCGTTAAAGGCCTACCACGTTCTGGGCCAAATTACGGCCCAGATCAGGTCCGACCCTTTAAGAGGCTTTGGGCTCAAATATGGCCCATATCAGATTCGACCCGTCAACTGGACACTATGCTTTTGGGCCCACTTGCTAAAGGCCCGCTTAGTAATTCGGCCTGATATTAGTTTTGGCCTGTTAAGGGCCCGTTTAACATTTTGGCCCTATATTAATTTCAGCCTGTTAAAAGCCCGTCATATAGTTGGGCCTAACTATGGCCCGGTTTGCATCCGGCCTGCTCGCAGCCGATATCTGATTGGGCCAAACAAGGACCGAGACAATTTTTCGGCCTGTTAAAAGCCCGTCATTTGATTCGCACAATCATGGGCCGGGGTTCATTTCGGGCTGCTGCCGGCTCGTGAGCTGATCGACACGTTTCAGGCCCAACCTACGTCGTGATTGCATGACGGCCCGATTATGTACCGTAATTTTACGGTTTGGCCGGTTTACTGTGAAGACATGATATATATATATACAGTAAAATAACTGCAGCATCGTGAATAAGAAAAAACTTAGACTATACAATAAAGAAATTACGGCGTATTACATCCACTTGGCATTAAAGTTCGCCACTATGATAATAAAGCACAAGCAGATAACAGATTACATACACTGGGCATCAAAAATCACCACCAGTGCAAATAAACACGCCGACAAAATAATATACAAAACCGACAGCACTTCTATAGAGTTCAAGAAAGGTTAGCCCTGCTGGGGAGCTGCAGCGCAAGCAGCTGAGCAAGATGATGAGACTGCGCTTGTTCAACACTTATATCTTCCTCACTCTGAAAGATAAACAAGCAGACAGATGACAGGTTTTGCACATAAAATTATCAGTGCTGACAACTCATCACATTTCTTACTGACGAATAAAGTGACACAGTTTAAATTTGCATTAACACAAATTGGTATTGTTCAGGTCAAGACATGGCAGGAAATGAGATTGTGAAGGAGTTGGCAGCTTCACGACACCACTGGATCACAGATCAAGAACTCATAAGTACCAATGGTTAGTGTGCTGTCAATTTATACCATTTCAGATTGGCAAACGAAGAGACGGTTTAAATAATAGTAGAATGATATGACATTGTTAATGGTTAAGACATTGCAGAATATGACATTGTGCTGTAGTGGGTAGGTTCACCACACCACTGGATTACAGATGAAGAACAGAAGCATACATGCAGTGCAAAAGAAGATCACTTGCTCTGTATAGTTTAATTTACATTGTATGAAGAAGGAACTTGGTTGTACAACTGAAAACTTAAATTGAGAAAGGACGAACTTTTGTTTATGAACTACATATAATAAACTTTAAACAAGCAATTTGATGGAAACACCAAAAATAAACAGCTGTTGCAGTCATGCCTAACCAAATATATACAACAAAGTTTGAAGGATTGAGATGGACAAACTTACATTATTGGTGAAGACAGGCTCTATAAAGGCCTTGTCCATGCTGATGGGGGGGGGGGCAATTCAAGAAGTTTACCACAGAATCTTCTTCAAAAGCATTGCCTTTATTCTACATTTTATTAAGAGTAAATATAGATGTGATAATATATGAAAAATTGGAGAATATTTAAGATAAGATGAAGAGTGATGCTACATAACCAAGTAGCTATAAATGTAAGTGCAGCGATACCGACAAAAGGTACATTCAAGAGCAATGCACAGCTAAACTTCTTCAGTACCAACCTTATGGTAAGAGTAAATATAGATCTGATGTGTAGAAAATGGAGGGCAAAGGAAAATAAGCTGCAGAGTGATGGTACATGAACAACTACCTGTCATTATAAGTACACTGATAAAGGACAGCATGTACTTACAAGAGCAATGCAGAGCTAAAAAAACACTGGCATTGGATATATTCTACACTAATGTAACCATTCATACAGATCAGATAATTTGGAGCGAACAATTGATAAGCAAGCTATCATGCATACTGCTGTCACATAATGAACCAGGTATGTATGGAAGTAAAGTGATACAGGACAACAGGTACTAACAAGAGCAAAGCAGCGGGCAGCATATTTGCGATATCCTGTCGTTCTTGTCAAACCCGAATTCTTCTTCGAGCAGATTTCCTGCAAAAAAGATTCGTAAGGCACATGCGGAAAAGTAGAAGTTCAAATTGTCATGTGATTTCATAGACAGTACCTCATCCTGGGAACGAGACCAATGCATAACAAGGTTTTTCCATTCAATGTCTTCTAAATTTAGCACAGGAGACTTCACCGAAAATTCGTTTATAGACTTGCCATCAAAGTGTGATTTCCTCAGGTAACACCGATACTGCTACAATGCTTCCTTGAAAAGCACAAGCAAACTTTGCTCTTCATGACTATCCAGATTGACCCTCGCCTAGTTACAACAATGTAATGTAAATCATTGATGTGTTCAATCAGCAGAAAACAGGAAAATAATAACCATGAATAATAGCACTTACACGTAAGTTGGACAGGAAGATGTGAAAATGGTGTTTGTCTTCACAATAATCTTCCCATGATGGGAATATATAAACGTAGTCCCTAACAACATTGAAATCATTGTCTTTTAAACTGGGAATAAATAGAATGGGGTTCCAATCTGCAGGAATTGGCCGTCTCTGTAGTTGGGATAGGTCTTCGGCCGGTGGACTTGCTGTACTTTTTGCTGGAGTGGGATTTTTCTATGGTACAACTGATGCTATGGCAAATGAAATTGGTATACCTTTTGCTGGAGTGTAGGTCCTGTGTGGTGGGGCTAGTGGTGTAGCCAGTGAAGTATGGGTACAGTCTGCTGGAGTCGGTCCTACATTTTGTGTCACTGGTTGTACAACCAATATAAGTGGGGTGCTGTCTGATTTCTCCGGCACCACCACGTTTTTCAAGGACTTTGCTGGTGCTCCTTCAGGTTCGGCAATCACCCTCTTCCTTTTTGATGTCTGATGCATAAGAACATCATTTGAGTGAAAAAACATGGTACGATGACAGATGGAATATGTATTGATAATGGATGGGCATGGCATCTCGACATATATGATGAGTAAACTAAGGAGATGGCGGTGCAACAAAGTAGAAGAAATGCAAGACAACATATGCAAGATACACGCAATCAATAAAACCTTGCCAAATTAGAACAGGCACCTTGATGGGTGAACAGGACATGCCATCTGCCTTTGACTCCTCGAGGTTAGAGTAGTCATTAGGATGATATTCTGAACAAGAATCAACAGGTGGGGAGCGTACGAGTCTCATTGCTTCCAGAATGGCACTCAATGCCTTGGTGCCAATTTTGTAAGTCATTGCAGTGTTCCACAATATTCTTCTGATGCGCGGATTCTGATATTCACTGTAACTGCGTATGATATCTGAGAACCATGAAAACATAAATAGTTGTGAGATTATCTTTGTAATGCAAATGATATTCTAATATAGGGGCGCCCCTGTAAACACTTGTGTGCTATCACTGGATTCTGATGAGAGAGCTCATGTGTGCTGTAATATGGTGCGTGCATTTATATAATCTGGCACAAGTACACAAAAAAATAGGCTCCAGAAGTAAGGATAGCTGGCAGATGATAGGTTCATAATATACTGTATAGAGAGTTTATTGCCAGCAACTAGGCAGATCATAGTGTACATAACAGGGGTACACCATAACCAGGATATATAAATCGGGAAAGTGGAACTGGCTAGAAATTACGGTGTTGTATTGCCGCTAGTAATTGAAAGCCTATCGATCACGTACATGCCAACTCTATTAGCTGTTGACTGCAGATGTCCCTACTCCCCTTCCTGACAAGGAACATACTGTGCTTCCCATACAGAACACCGCACGGGCCGCCGGCCGAACCACCGGCCCCACCGCCTGTGTTCCTCCGCCACCCCCACCCCCACCCCCGCCCCCACCCGCGTCGAGTTTTATTTGTTCGACGAGGCCCCACCACTGCCCCCCAAAACCACCGTCCCCACCCGAGCCCCTTCGATCGCACCGACGAACTCCGGCGAGCTCTAAAAAATCGACTGACCCAATTTTGAAATTTAGTCTACTGTGATTTAACTAGTGTGGAATATAAAAGGGGAAAACCATGAGCATTGCGAGTATGGTGTTGAGCGTGCCATGGCGGATCTGAAGGTGCAAACTGGACAAAGGCAATTTCGCAACCAAGACAAGAAATCAGAGTAAAGCAGTGGTGATCTATTTTCTTGCTGCGATAAATAAGTTGAGCAGATACGAAAGAGTACCGCCTCTGGTGCGGCGCCGTGTACGCATCTGCTGCGAATTTGACGGTGCTGCGGTAGCGATGGCTGTCGGCGGCGTGGAAGCAGATCTAGGAGGGTAGACGATGGCAGTAGGGCGCGGTGGATGAGACGGTCGTAGGAGCGGCGCCGGCAAGGTGGACGATGGCGGGGATGAAGCGAGAGGACGGGATGCAAGGATCCCGGTCCGAAGCCGAGGATGAGAGAGGTCGATCTCTTGTAATGGACGACGGCGTCGGGGTATCAGCTCCGGCATGGTGGAGGAGGACGGCGGTGGATGGGGTGGCGGACGGCGGCGGCAGACGGAGGAGGGTGGGGTGGAGAGGGTGTTTTGGCGCACACGGAGTACGAATGGGGAAAAGGGAGGTAGAGAGGAAGGGGGGAACCATGTATTCAGGGCGCGCTTGTCTCAAATGCGAGGAAATTTACAAACTTAGCGCCCGTTTCAAATTTCTACTACATCACAGCAACACTAGTCGATTGGGGATAGGACGGTAATCTCGCATACACCGAATATTTGCCGACGAGAGTTTGTTTTTGGCGCCCACCGTGTATGAATATGAATCGGGGAGGGTGTCGGTTTCGGCCGAGGACACACTATGTTTTAGCGCCCACCGTGTATGAATCCGAGTGAGAGGCGGTTACGTCACGTTTGGGTGAAATTACAAACCTACCCCTGTCGAAACCTATAGAAATCCAGCATATAGGCTTTGTGTGGCAGGGATAGGCAGTAGTGATTTCCATCTCGCAGATTTTGGTTTCGGGCGGTTACTGCGACTTTCCCTGCTTCGTTGAAATTTTGCAGAGTGCACGTTTACCATGCCAACTCAATTCGAATCCCGTTTGTATTCTATTTTTTTCGAGCGGGATCCATTTTCAATTGGAATTATATTTTATATACATCATTTTTTATATATACTTTCAAAAGCACAACAAAGAATTCTGCTCCTTTATATGTATAATATGATTTACAAATACAACGATCTCGAAATCTTAAGGTTGAATTCGATTTTTTTAACCAAATTATGTTCTACTAAAATGTATGGATCAGTAATATCTTCATATTAAATAACATAGATGTGCGTGAATTCATATGAGTATGCATGTTTGATAGATCAATTTTGGTTCGAGTACGGATTACATGTATCATCATCTCGAATTCAAATATTTGAATCCCTTTTTTGTTCACTCCTTTCACGCCCATCTCTCTCTCTCGCATGCATGCTCCTTCAGGTAGCTATCACTCTCTTTTCTCCAGCTCACCCGCACGCTCACTTCATGTTGCTCCTGTCCTCGCAAACATGGTCTCTCGACATCTCCCTTGAGAAGTGTCACACTCTCCCTATCATTATACATTACACGGTTTTCATTATCTCTCACGTCTCTACTGTTCTCTGGTATCACTCGGTACCTAAGCTTTCTTTTTCACCACCAAACACACAGTCTCCACTCGTCTTTCACTTTGTCTTTCTCTCTATGGGATTCTCTCACACATCCTATATGTCTCTACATATGACTCATACCACGAAAATTACTCTCTCTATCTCTCCTGTAGACACAACATTTGTTGCGGTCTCCTTTTCGTCTCCATCCCAGACTGACATTATTCATTTGCTTACCGATCAGACAACCCCGACTACCGTCTCCTCTCTCTCTCTCATAGACACACACACACAACTCCTGGTTCCACTCCCCTTCCCGACTACTGTCTCTCTCTCTCACACACAAAACTCTCGCTTTCGCACCCCGACTCATATTTCTCTCACAAACATTTATCGACTAGCTAGCCTCTAGATAGGTTTATACACCCGCACACTCGTGCTTCCACCATCGCATACATGTCTCTCTCTCCCGCTCCTTGTGTATCTATGTAGATTTTTCTTCCCTTCTTGAGACACGCCCTCTCCATCGTGCACACACACACTATCGCCTCATTTTAAGCTGATACCTATCGCACACACACTCCTTGTGTCTTTGTCACACATGCACTCCGTCCTCCTCCACTTTCCCTCTCTCTCACACACACATGGGCTTTTTGCAACAACTAGCAAGATGCCCATGCGTTGCACGGAACATCAAGATGCATTTGTATGAGTAGTTTATCTTGTGGGGGAAAAGGATGAACGAGGGAAGGCCTTATTTGCAAATGTGGAGAGGGGTGTGGGTATCTTTTTGCAAAATTGCCATAGTTTCCTTCCTATCTGTCAGATATAGATCAGACGGCCTATATTGCAGGATGGCAGGCACACGATCATCACCGACAATGGTTATTATAAGAGTAGGGATAAAAAATAGAGTTGGTGATGATGGTGGGCCTGCCATCCTGCAATGTAGGTCGTCTGATTTATATCTAACGGATAGGAAGAAAAATATGGCAATTTACCCGCACTCTTCACCACATTTGCAGATAAGCCTTCCCTCGTTCATCCTTTTCTCCCACAAGATCTTGATGTTCCGTGCAACGCACGGGCATCTTGCTAGTAAGAGTAGAAATTAGACATATACCACTTCTCGAATCTTGAAACCAACAACATTCCTCCCTTATCTCATCAAAACCGCCAAAGGAATATATTTTGAGTGAAACATAAAATATTTTTAGTGATATACGTATTTCAAATCTAGACTTTTTTTTCTATCAAATCGGTGAATATGTATTAATCCAGTGGCGGAGACAGGCCTGGGGCAGCTAGGGATATAGCCCCAGGCCTAGAAACAACTTCCTTTGTAATTTCTTCATGCAAAGCATAGAAAATCATAGAAGTTTATCACTCAACATAGCACAGCCCCAGGCGTAATCTGCATCTAGCTCCGCCACTGTATTAATCTACTTTGATAGTGTGGCAACACATTGGCACATTGCTAGTAGTTATTATATTTTTTTGGACACCAGACAAATGGTGGAGTACATATACGAAGAGAAGAGGCGCACGCACGCAGTCGGCCTCTCGCTGTCTCGCACACATGAGTGTTACGTAAAGGCTACATTAACAAATAAACTCTAAAACCCTAGGGGCACGATTGCTGCATTCGCGGGTACCGGGTACGTGGTGCAACACCTTTGTAGGAATAGTCATCTCGCGTGATAATTTGATCTGTAGGAGTTGATGGTCGGGACCACAGGTGAACGACTTGGAGCGCGGTGGCTCGCCAGTTGCCACAGATCGAGTAGCCACGTTTAAAATATCATTTTTTAGCGGGGTTAAGAGTTCCGATTTTCAATGGCGCGTTATAAGTAGTAAGTAGTTTTTACAACGATTGGTATGGAGCAAAAATGGAATTCATAGTACTACGTACCTCCTTGGCGTATGGTTATATGGTTTGTTTTTCTTCCAATGGAGGTTGTATGGGTTTATGTTGCGAGATGTTGAACCTGGTAGTTCTAGGGAAAATACTATGGTTTAGATTTAGAAGCTGGTTTTCTTTAATGAAAATCGGAAGGGGAAACCCTTTTTCGATTAAAAAAACTACTACCTCCATTCTGGTTTGCTAGTGTCACACCCTGATTTTCATGCCACAACACTTAAGCTAATAAATCATGATAAAATGTGGTTTTACAAAAACTTTTGAGTGTTTTGGACCTTGCCTTGTTTGGATTTTGTGTGTTGTTTGCAAGTGCTCTAAAGATCAAATAAATCCTCCAACTCCTATACTTCATCTCCTTGCTCCAAACTCTTGAACCAATGATCATGCCATGTGTATAGAGCAATATAGTATTTTCTGACAAAAATAATTTGGCCAAACCGTATTTTCAAAAATTAGTTTTCCAAAAACCCCTTGATTGAGGATTGCACTGCAAGTACTTAATTAAGGGCAGTAAAAATCTTTCCAAAAATATTTTTGACTCCTATTAGATATAGGTTACCCAGAAACCACAAAAATATAATTTTAAAAGTTATCTTCTTATTTTATTTAAAGGCTTTTTCTTAAGGCCAGAAATGGTCTTAAATAGGTTAAAATTATTTTAAAGCTTTAAAAATATTTGAGAAAAATTAGGGAGACTAAATGGACATATATTTTCCATATATATGATTTTCAACATATGGTCATGATCAAAATATTGGACAAAACCTCCCAAAACCATTTCTGTTCATTTCAAGGATTTGAAATATTTCTACAGGAAATATTTTCATAAAAATCCAAGAAAATTCTAACATGTCACATATGACATTTTTGATGATCTTGCCAAGTCTCATGTCATGGAGGACAGTATAACCCCATGAAACCCTCTCAAAACCACTTCTGTCCTTTTTCAAGTTTGAACAGCTTTGCACTGTCAAACATGTCCAAATGCTCTCAAACTTGGTGCACATGCTCAAATGGTGCAATAATGCATCTAGACCAAATGGAACAAGTTGGAGAGAATTTTATCTTGATCAAAACCCCAAAACCCTCTCTGACCAGAATCAAATTTGAACAAGTTTGTACTACTAACTTCCTCTCCTTGACCCCAACTTTTGTGATCATGTTCAAATCCTCAAATGATGACACTACACCAAGTGGTGCATAAAGGAGAATAGATTTGCATGACTAAATCTTGGCAAAGCCATTTCTGCTGATTTTTAGGGTTTACAAAAGTTGCATTGGCAACTTTCTCAAAATGGACTCAAACTTGGTGGTCAACCTCAATTGTGTGTGACACTTGATCCTGTTAATTCTCATGTCAATTGGAGTTAATTTTCTTGCCCAAACCAGCATCAAACACCTTCTGCCACTTTACCAAAATTCCATTTTTGACCTCTTCCACTAATCTCCTTGAGCTCAACTTTTTACCACAGCCTCTCCTAGACCTCTTCTACCTCCAGTACCTCTCCCTTGGCCTCAGCTCAATCATTGAGGGGTGAAACCTCCTCATTTACCTCTCTGGACAGCCACTGTTCACCTCTCTCTCCACCTCCCCTCTCATCTAGTGGCTCTCTAGGGTATCCAATGCTACTCCCCACTTGTTTACTTCTCCCTGGCGCTACCAGACATGAGTGGGCACGCCCCTGCCCTTTAAACAATGCCATGGTAGCCAAAGGCACGCTCTGGAGCGCGCTACAGTGCGCTCTGGCACTGTAGCCGCCCACGACCAAGCACTCCCGGCCACCTCGGGCCTCCCCAGCGCGCCCGACGATGTGCCTCGGCGTCTGCGTCACGCTAAACCCCTGTCCCCCTCCTCCTTCTCCCTCCTATGGCCTCCCTCGCACGTGCGCCGGCCGCCTGCAAGCTCCAATGCACGGCCTCACACGCGCAAGCTCTCTGGAGCCTTCCCCGCTCCGTCCCTTCCCTCATCCGGACGTGGACCTGATCCATGAACGGCCTGGACTCGTTCACGAGAGCCCTCACGGCCTCTGGCCTCGCCCGTGACCTCGCCGGCGCACGGCCTCGCTGTGCACCTCTACCCCTTCTATTTAAAGCCACCCGAGCCCTCTCTGGCCTCCCTTCGCCCTCTCTCACTCCCAGTGACCCCCCGGACCAACCCACTCCCCTCCTCAAGCCCTCCAGCACCCACCATGGCCGGAGCCTTGCGTCGGCCTCCGCCTAAATCCGCACCCATCTCTCCTCCTCCTTCCCTCTGGACCGCACAAGAGCGCCACCACCATCACCGCGAGCCCCTCCCGTGCTTCTCCCTCTCCTGCCGGTGGCCGTAGCGCCGTAACCACCGCCGCCGCCGACCTCCTCCGCCGCGGCCAAGGCCGTGCTCGACCCTGAGCTCCTCGGCGGTCGTGCCACCCATGGTTGGGCGCGGAATCACCTCCTGAGCACTCCGGTGGGCAGAACGTCGCCGGAGACGCCCTCTAGCGCCGGCGACCGGCGTCGAGCGCCTCCTCTGTCTCTTGTCGCACCCGCGCGGGAGGTGGAGGACGAACCTGACAGGCGGGCCCCGCGCGTCAGCAACCCGCCAGCTGCCACGTCACTTAAGTGGAGGCGGGATCTGCTGCTGGCGCCTCCCCCACACCGTTGGCGCTTTCTAGAAGTGCGCCATCGATGTCGCCTGGGCGCCTGGTGCGGCCGAGCCGCTGGGCCGGCCCACGATCTATCTCTCGCCCAGTGCGGAGAATAAGGGTATAGCCCTTTTCTTATTTTCTTTTCCCAGATAACTTGTAAAATCCATAGATTATTTATTCCAAGTCCAAATTTGATGATTCTAATTTCTATAAGTTCATAAATTCCTGATCTATCACATGGTGCAATTTGCACATTTTTCCATAAAGATTTTCTTCACAAACATTTATCAAATCCCATGTTTCCATTTCTGTCATAAACCTTAGAAAATCACAGAAGGCTCAAAATTGATCCAAATTCCATGATTCAAATTCCTAGGTGTTCCTAAGTTCATAACTTAGTTTATGAACATTTTTATTAATACTTTATGTACCACATAAATTATTGAGCCATTTTTTCATATTTATCAACTTTGCAAATTCCTAGGAAAATCATTTCAACTCCAAATCTAGTGAAACCAATTCCTAGATGCTTCTAAAATCATCCTTTGTTAAATGGGTGCCTTTGCTCATTTTTCAAAATAATTCTTCTGTACACTTCTTGCAATTCCATAAACCCCTTGATTCCATCATATCGAAATGTTTAGAAATATCCACTTATCCAATTCCATTGAAATCACTTTGGTCATTCCTCATATGACTAGAGGTATCCTAGAAAAGTCCAACTCACATTTTTAGAGCACTTTCATTTTCTGTCTTGTTGTTTTGCTTATTATGGTTGCCTTCAACGATAGTTGACAAAGTAGATGAAATGCTCGGAGTTGGACCAGAGATATTTGAAGACCTCGAAGACTTTGTTGAAATAGGCAAGCATCCCTTTGACCATGTCTATGACACCCTTTTTATGCATGTCATATAGCACTTTATTAGTGTTGCTCCGAAATCATGATGTGATGGTAACCACTTTGGTGGGTTGCCTTCGTTACTTCCTCGTTGATACCTGCATTATGCATGACCCTACCCCCTTATGAGGGTTATGCCGGTGGGAGTAGATAGGATGCAAAAGTAGTGCTACGCAAAAAGGGACGGGTATATGCATGGGGATGGAGACAAATTATTTTCAAAGGACTTTTCGAAAACCCCATCGGGTGCCACTTATGCCCGAGGGAGATGATGAGATGGGTAGCCACTTGATGACGAAGTCGTGTACCGAGGCAAGTGTGTGTGCTGTTTTCGAAAACGGATTAGATTTAAGATTTGTTGACTGTCCCAACCTTACATGCGCAACCACTCTACCCTTATATGGGAAAGGGCATTATTGATTACTTAGGCTGATACTAGCTTGGAGCCCGCATTACTAGTGACGGGGGAGAGTTGGTGCTCTCTCTCGGGACGGGGTCGTGCCAGGTAGGGCGGCCATGACTGTTTTCACAGGGCACCTGATACACCGTTGTGTCCCCTCTCGGATGTTACGATCTCGAGCGAGCCTCGTATGATGTACATCGTGAGGATACGGAACAACGAGTGGACTTCTTGTTAGTGTCGTCTAGGGAAAGATAGTGATCGGGTGCTTACCCCGGGTACTTGAGATACCGCGGGTCGTGGATGACACGGAAGTTCCCCGGATCTTGTGGGTAAAGTGTGCAACCTCTGCAGAGTGTTAAACTATTCGAATAGCCGTCTCCACGGTCAAGGACAGTTGGGCGGTGCTTCTTAAACTACGTCCACGTGTTTTCAAACCAGTGTGTGTGGGAAGAACTACTTGGGTCAAGTCAAGGACTTGACATGATTGAGTTGGGTTGGTGCCCACTCTATTTATGTTGATATCTGTAACCTATCCTTATGGTTACTTGAATTCTCCTGATGCATGTCTTACAAGTTGTTGAACATGTCATTGCACTCAAAACTAGCTTTCCGCAAAAATTTACCTATGTCATGCATTATTGTACCTTGAACCAAAACATGGGTTGCTTGCGAGTACATTCAAAGTACTCATTGGCTTGCCACTGGTTATTTTATTGGCCAGGCAACAGGATATGATGAAGAATACTTCGGTGACTAGCATGCGAGCTAGGACGTTTCCCAGTCAGAATGCCTGTAGGGTTAAGGCAGATGGCATGGGTCCAAGTTATCGACGAAGATTTCCGCTGCAATACTCAAGACTTGACCATAATGGTCCTACTCGTGTAACACGGTATGTATGGATGTAAGACTCTTGTTATTCAGCTTCTGTGTGTTTAGTGAGCATTGATCTCTGGGATCACTGTACACGTGCATTCGGTGATCACGACTTATGAGTCGGGGTCCCCACAGAGCTGGTATCAGAGCCATCCTGACTGTAGGAAGCCTTAGTTAGCATGGTCGTTAGTTAAGGTAAAACTATTTCCAAAACTACTACTAGTTTTCAAAACTATCTATACTTCTCTTCCCTTCTCAGTTTTTCGAAAACTAAGGTATACTTTCCTTATTGATCTCTTCCCCTTCAAAACCTTTGGTCGCTAGAACCCTCAAGCCCCTGACCACGGGATTCCTTGTAATCCTCAAAGGAGTACACCTTGCCAGACAATCACCCACATCTCCTGAACACAAGATTGGCGACATCACGACAATACGATGCCAACGGAAGATATATCCTTGAGGAATGAGGACCTGAAGGCCCAGGAGATGGTGACACCCTTGGCATTGCTCCAAGATGATGCGACCTTAGCCTATGATGATCAGGGCATAGGAAATGCAAGATCATGATGTACATCGCTAATAGAGCAACCATGTTCTTACCATTGTTGTATCGGCAACCACCGGTGGATGAGAACCTCGCCATTTGGTCCGCCTCACTATAGTGAGCAGGAAAATGGTTCTCTTCATCCCCCGCTCTCGGTGACGATATTGTCAACAATGTGTCCGATGGATTGGACCTCTATTATGCCTTGTTAATATCGTTGCCTAAAGGATTACCTACCTGGTACCATCGACGCCTTAGAAGACAAAACGGGATCGTCGGGATTAAGAAGACAACAGAAGACCGAGTCAATACCAGCTACGAGGAGCCACCTTCCCCCCCATCACTTCAACAAACAAGAAGTTGTTGAAGGATAGGCAGGCCCAACCTGAATCGTTTCATCGAACAATTACAAGAGACGTAGCAACACCTGAGGAAAACTCAGAAGACTGCACGAGGCTCAAGGCACGATTACTTGATCCGAGAACCCCCTAGGGTAGGATGAGTCGTGTACCCCCTATGCACAGTCGAGTCCATATGATGGTTCGAATAGAACCATGATTGTGTGTTGCTTGTTTTTATTTTGTTTGTGTTTTGATATCAGTCGCCCTTTTTGCCCTAGGCAATAAGTACACGACTATATCACCTGCCTTATTTTGTTGTTTGTGTTTGGCCCTTTTGGCACTTGTTTGTTGCACCTGCACTATAGAACCCCCTTTAGGCATTCTCCCCCCTCTATGCTACCTCCCCCCTCTCATCTCTCTCATCAACTAAAGACAAGCAAAACAATATGCACCAAGAATTCCGCCTCGGCGACAACTAGCACTGAAGACTTTTTGTTGCAGCCTCCTCGACCAAGTGAAACCCCGTAGAGTTATGTTTAACCCTCCAGACTAGAAAACCATTCCTAGACCCTTCGAGACTTCTTGAGATACCCCAGCTTGAGTCCTTAACCATGTGCTTAACCCACAGAATTGCAAGAGAACCAGTTAAGCCTCTGTAAACCTTGCACATCACTGGGTTCATTATGGAACTAGTGGACATTGTGAACACGCACATTATCATCCTAATATAGCACAAGAACTGACGATGCCATAGGAAAGACCAATTTGGAGATATATGAACAGAGGACAAATGACTTGCTGAGTTTATATCAATGACTTTGAGAATTTATATGAGACTATTTGGTGGATTATGAGGCTTTCATGTTGGTAGATGAACTTGGTGGGATCATTAATATAGAGTAGCATAGCTTTCATTACCCCTGGATAAATTGGAATTAGTGGGACAATTGAGATCGCAAGCTAAATTCTTGGAAGTATGAGGATTTGACTTAGCCAAGGGATATTGTTAGAAGATAGTTGGCATTATGATAATGACTTGGGGAGACATATAGAAATCCTCGTTGGATATGAGATTTGGATTTAAGTAGGTAATAGATGATGAGTAAGTATACATGGTTCAGAGTAAATTGGATTTAGACTGATGATTTCGATCGTGATACCATGTTTCTCGATGGACAATAAACTAGGAGATTGGAATTGATTTAAGGATCTCTATAAGCTGGAGGTTGGAAGTTACTTGACCCCGATAACGGGAACTGGTGGACTGACTACAGTAAGGTAGCCCTTTCTAGCATTTGGGGATTGTATGACATAAGAAGATCGTGTGGAACACCATAGACATTGGATTTGTAGAATTAATGAATTGTGTAAGTTAATTAATGGGCTTTTTGGAGTTGATTCATAGGAAGGAAACAAGATCTTGGAGTGGCTTACGACGTGTTTCCTTAGGATAGAGATGCTTTATCATGGACCTTGGATCAATAGACCGAGCACTTGGATTGTGGTGATTAAATTCAAGCTTAGCAGGTTATATGCTCTACCCATGGATTTTTTTAGGGGTAGCCATACATACGAGTTTGGGGATTGTAGACATATATGATTTTGTTAGACCTCCTCTCGAGAGTCATGAGGATGTGAATAACATGAGTGATGATTGGAGTTGACCTATATGAGATGATTCTTTCGGTAACATGATGTGATTGTTTGGAGGACTAGATAGCACAAATGGCATCTCAGGAACCGTGCTTAAGGATAAGGTGACAAACGTTCGCTCGCACACTAGAATCCTTAAAACCCTTAAACCCTACCAAGCCACAACATGGTCGGATCATGACCATGGGCTTTGGCTCTAGGTCAAGTAGACCCTGGCCAACACTCAATTGTGACCACCACCGATACCCCAACCTATACCCTATGTACCCCGTGGGCGAGTCTTCACGGAGTACTCGAGCAAGCTGGTTGTCATCGATATTTGGTGATATACTTGCCTACCAGAAGACGGAAGAAGAACCGTTCAGCCGGTTAGGGAACATCTGAAGACCGCCACGTCAAGGAGGAAGAACTATACCAACCACCATCGTCAAGAAGTGAACTTCCTTGTCAGAGACTGTGCATATCTGCAAACCACTCCTCTCAATGGAACCAAGCATTTTCATGACAAGGAAACCCACGCCAAGATTCAGCAACCCTCCCCAAGATCACCGCAAGACGAAGAATAGACGGCTACCAGCTAGAGTTATCACCTGAGTCACCCATTGTGCACAACGTTTTTCCACACGACACCGCTCCGGAAACGCTTCCAACTTCCTAACTAGCCCGGTCTCTACAAGGACATCGACCACGAGCCATCGACCTCCAGCCCAATATGACCTACGTGAGAGACCCCAATTGCAATCTGGATCAAGCAGGACGACAAACACGAAGCCACGCCATCTAGTACTTAAATTTTCAATGGAGCACCAAACGGTAGCAGAAGCAGTATGAGGACGTGAAGACTACCCCAAACCCAAGATTCCATATTCCTTCCCGCGCCTAGTCTGGGAATCTCGGGGACGAGATTCTTGTAAGGGGGTAGGTCTGTCACACCCTAATTTTCATGCTACAACACTTAAGCTAATAAATCATGATAAAATGTGGTTTTACAAAAACTTTTGAGTGTTTTGGACCTTGCCTTGTTTGGATTTTGTGTGTTGTTTGCAAGTGCTCTAAAAATCAAATAAATCCTCGAACTCCTATACTTCATCTCCTTGCTCCAAACTCTTGAACCAATGATCATGCCATGTGTATAGAGCAATATAGTATTTTCTTACAAAAATAATTTGGCCAAACCGTATTTTCAAAAATTAGTTTTCCAAAAACCCCTTGATTGAGGATTGCACTGCAAGTACTTAATTAAGGGCAGTAAAAATCTTTCCAAATTTTTTTTTGACTCCTATTAGATATAGGTTACCCAGAAACCACAAAAATATAATTTTAAAAGTTATCTTATTATTTTATTTAAAGGCTTTTTCTTAAGGCCAGAAATGCTCTTAAATAGGTTTAAATTATTTTAAAGCTTTAAAAATATTTGAGAAAAATTAGGGAGACTAAATGGACATATATTTTCCATATATATGATTTTCAACATATGGTCATGATCAAAATATTGGACAAAACCTCCCAAAACCATTTCTGTTCATTTCAAGGATTTGAAATATTTCTACAGGAAATATTTTCATAAAAATCCAAGAAAATTCTAACATGTCACATATGACATTTTTGATGATCTTGCCAAGTCTCATGTCATGGAGGACAGTATAACCCCATGAAACCCTCTCAAAACCACTTCTGTCCTTTTTCAAGTTTGAATAGCTTTGCACTGTCCAACATGTCCAAATGCTCTCAAACTTGGTGCACATGCTCAAATGGTGCAATAATGCATCTAGACCAAATGGAACAAGTTGGAGACAATTTTATCTTGATCAAAGTACCCCAAAACCCTCTCTGACCAGAATCAAATTTGAACAAGTTTGTACTACCAACTTCCTCTCCTTGACCCCAACTTTTGTGATCATTTTCAAATCCTCAAATGATGACACTACACCAAGTGGTGCATCAAGGAGAATATATTTGCATGACTAAATCTTGGCAAAGCCATTTCTGCTGATTTCTAGGGTTTACAAAAGTTGCATTGGCAACTTTCTCAAAATGGACTCAAACTTGGTGGTCAACCTCAATTGTGTGTGACACTTGATCCTATTAATTCTCATGTCAATTGGGTTAATTTTCTTGCCCAAACCAGCATCAAACACCTTCTGCCACTTTACCAAAATTCCATTTTTGACCTCTTCCACTAATCTCCTTGAGCTCAACTTTTTACCACAACCTCTCCTAGACCTCTTCTACCTCCAGTACCTCTCCCTTGGCCTCAGCTCAATCATTGAGGGGTGAAACCTCCTCATTTACCCCTCTGGACAGCCACTGTTCACCTCTCTCTCCACCTCCCATCTCATCTAGTGGCTCTCTAGGGCATCCAATGCTACTCCCCACTTGTTTACTTCTCCCTGGCGCTACCAGACATGAGTGGGCACGCCCCTGCCCTTTAAACAATGCCATGGCAGCCAAAGGCACGCTCTGGAGCGCGCTACAGTGCGCTCTGGCATTGTAGCCGCCCACTACCAAGCACTCCCGGCCACCTCGGGCCTCCCCAGCGCGCCTGACGATGTGCCTCGGCGTCTGCGTCACGCTAAACCCCTGTCCCCCTCCTCCTTCTCCCTCCTATGGCCTCCCTCGCACGCGCGCCGGCCGCCTGCAAGCTCCAATGCACGGCCTCACACGCGCAAGCTCTCTGGAGCCTTCCCCGCTCCGTCCCTTCCCTCCTCCGGACGTGGACCTGATCCATGAACGGCCTGGACTCGTTCACGAGAGCCCTCACGGCCTTTGGCCTCGCCCGTGACCTCGCCGGCGCATGGCCTCGCTGTGCACCTCTCCCCCTTCTATTTAAAGCCACCCGAGCCCTCTCTGGCCTCCCTTCGTCCTCTCTCGCTCCCAGTGACCCCCCGGACCAACCCACTCCCCTCCTCGAGCCCTCCAGCACCCACCATGGCCGGAGCCTTGCCGTCGGCCTCCGCCTAAATTCGCACCCATCTCTCCTCCTCCTTCCCTCTGGACCGCACTAGAGCGCCACCACCATCACCGCGAGCCCCTCCCGTGCTTCTCCCTCTCCTCCCGGTGGCCGTAGCGTCGTAACCACCGCCGCCGCCGACCTCCTCCGCCGCGGCCAATGCCGTGCTCGACCCTGAGCTCCTCGGCGGTCGTGCCACCCATGGTTGGGCGCGGAATCACCTCCTGACCACTCCGGTGGGCAGAACGTCGCCGGAGACGCCCTGTAGCGCTGACGACCGGCGTCGAGCGCCTCCTCTGTCTCTTGTCGCACCCGCGCGGGAGGTGGAGGACGAACCTGACAGGCGGGCCCCGCGCGTCAGCAACCCGCCAGCTGCCACGTCACTTAAGTGGAGGCGGGATCTGCTGCTGGCGCCTCCCCCACACCGTTGGCGCTTTCTAGAAGTGCGCCATCGACGTCGCCTGGGCGCCTGGTGCGGCCGAGCCGCTGGGCCGGCCCACGATCTATCTCTCGCCCAGTGCGGAGAATAAGGGTATAGCCCTTTTCTTATTTTCTTTTCCCAGATAACTTGTAAAATCCATAGATTATTTATTCCAAGTCCAAATTTGATGATTCTAATTTCTATAAGTTCATAAATTCCTGATCTATCACATGGTGCAATTTGCACATTTTTCCATAAAGATTTTCTTCACAAACATTTATCAAATCCCATGTTTCCATTTCTGTCATAAACCTTAGAAAATCACAGAAGGCTCAAAATTGATCCAAATTCCATGATTCAAATTCCTAGGTGTTCCTAAGTTCGTAACTTAGTTTATGAACATTTTTATTAATACTTTATGTACCACATAAATTATTGAGCCATTTTTTCATATTTATCAACTTTGCAAATTCCTAGGAAAATCATTTCAACTCCAAATCTAGTGAAACCAATTCCTAGATGCTTCTAAAATCATCCTTTGTTAAATGGGTGCCTTTGCTCATTTTTCAAAATAATTCTTCTGTACACTTCTTGCAATTCCATAAACCCCTTGATTCCATCATATCGAAATGTTTAGAAATATCCACTTATCCAATTCCATTGAAATCACTTTGGTCATTCCTCATATGACTAGAGGTATCCTAGAAAAGTCCAACTCACATTTTTAGAGCACTTTCATTTTCTGTCTTGTTGTTTTGCTTATTATGGTTGCTTTCAACGATAGTTGACGAAGTAGATGAAATGCTCGGAGTTGGACCAGAGATATTTGAAGACCTCGAAGACTTTGTTGAAACAGGCAAGCATCCCTTTGACCATGTCTATGACACCCTTTTTATGCATGTCATATAGCACTTTATTAGTGTTGCTCCGAAATCATGATGTGATGGTAACCACTTTGGTGGGTTGCCTTCGTTGCTTCCTCGTTGATACCTGCATTATGCATGACCCTACCCCCTTATGAGGGTTATGCCGGTGGGAGTAGATAGGATGCAAAAGTAGTGCTACGCAAAAAGGGACGGGTATATGCATGGGGATGGAGACAAAGTATTTTCAAAGGACTTTTCGAAAACCCCATCGGGTGCCACTTATGCCCGAGGGAGATGATGAGATGGGTAGCCACTTGATGACGAAGTCGTGTACCGAGGCAAGTGTGTGTGTTGTTTTCGAAAACGGATTAGATTTAAGATTTGTTGACTGTCCCAACCTTACATGCGCAACCACTCTACCCTTATATGGGAAAGGGCATTATTGATTACTTAGGCTGATACTAGCTTGGAGCCCGCATTACTAGTGACGGGGGAGAGTTGGTGCTCTCTCTCGGGACGGGGTCGTGCCAGGTAGGGCGGCCATGACTGTTTTCACAGGGCACCTGATACACCGTTGTGTCCCCTCTCGGATGTTACGATCTCGAGCGAGCCTCGTATGATGTACATCGTGAGGATACGGAACAACGAGTGGACTCCTTGTTAGTGTCGTCTAGGGAAAGATAGTGATCGGGTGCTTACCCCGGGTACTTGAGATACCGCGGGTCGTGGATGACACGGAAGTTCCCCGGATCTTGTGGGTAAAGTGTGCAACCTCTGCAGAGTGTTAAACTATTCGAATAGCCGTCTCCACGGTCAAGGACAGTTGGGCGGTGCTGCTTAAACTACGTCCACGTGTTTTCAAACCAGTGTGTGTGGGAAGAACTACTTGGGTCAAGTCAAGGACTTGACATGATTGAGTTGGGTTGGTGCCCACTCTATTTATGTTGATATCTGTAACCTGTCCTTATGGTTACTTGAATTCTCCTGATGCATGTCTTACAAGTTGTTGAACATGTCATTGCACTCAAAACTAGCTTTCCGCAAAAATTTACCTATGTCATGCATTATTGTACCTTGAACCAAAACATGGGTTGCTTGCGAGTACATTCAAAGTACTCATTGGCTTGCCACTGGTTATTTTATTGGCCAGGCAACAGGATATGATGAAGAATACTTCGGTGACTAGCATGCGATCTAGGACGTTTCCCAGTCAGAATGCCTGTAGGGTTAAGGCAGATGGCATGGGTCCAAGTTATCGACGAAGATTTCCGCTGCAATACTCAAGACTTGACCATAATGGTCCTACTCGTGTAACACGGTATGTATGGATGTAAGACTCTTGTTATTCAGCTTCTGTGTGTTTAGTGAGCATTGATCTCTGGGATCACTGTACACGTGCATTCGGTGATCACGACTTATGAGTCGGGGTCCCCACAGCTAGTCCCCATCGTACTTTGGGTCAAAGTTTGTCCATGAACTTTACTTGTAAAATCTGAATGGAAAATGAGATTTTGTTATTCCCAAACAAAAAAGGACTGGAGGGAGTGATTGCTCTGACACGGACGCGACCACTCATAGCACAGGCATTGAACCGGCGCGCCGGCCAAGAGGGCCGCACTCGCTGCAGGCCCGGCTGAGCACGCCTCCTCGCCGCGTGCAACCAGCTTAAGACTGCCCCACCTGCCTTCATTGAATCCGCGCGTGTGTCGGCAACACGTCCTTCCGCGAGCCGGCAGGCATTTTAGAACACAAAAAATGACTAAAATATAATTAATTTACGCATGGTCATGACTTGTTGTGCTCGCACTGGTAGCAGGAACTAGTAGAGGATTTTCTTTATTTATAACTCTCCTCACATTTTTTTTGGCTTTGAAGTGAATCATGGTTGTGGACATTATGTATGAATGTGCAGATATCTGTGAACATGAGTTTGATGTGGAAGTTGAACTTGGAATGTCGGGCTTGCGTGTGAACTATACCATGTCCAATGCTTCGTCTGTTATTGTTTGGAAAGTAATTGCTGTTATTACATGACCTGAAAAAAACATTTTGTGCCACATCAGTAGATGCACGGACATCACAACTGGCATGCTGACTGGATAAACATTTGAACCTAGCTATTATGAAGGAAATTTTGTATTGACAACAGTTTTAGATAGCAGGAGACGCCTAGCCTGCTCTGCTAGCTTATTTCTGGCTTCTTCCATCTCTTCTTTGGCTTGGTTGTAGAGAGCATCTGATTGCTCTTTTCGCTTCTTCAGGAACTCAGCTACATTCTCAAGGGCTGTTGCACGCTTTCTTTCAGCCTTTACTAATGCCACGAGGACACGAACAACTGACGACTCCACCTGGCTTGTGTGTAATCCAGCATCATCTAGGAATTTGCACCTTGTGTCTAATCCAGCATCATTAGGGAACTGGCACCTTGTGTGTAATCCAGCCTCATTTTGGAAACATGATCTCGAGGTTGACCATACTTCCCTCCTCGTAGGAACTGCATCCTGGCATGAAGTTACTTCTTTTTTAGATCAATACTCAGAGCAACCTAGATCCATTTAGTATAAGCCAGATAAACTGAACTCGGAGAAGTGAATTCAAAAGGAAAAAATAAATAAAAACAGACTACAAGGTGAGAACACCCACTTCCTACATAAAGCTAAAAACAAAAGCCTTAGGACGATTAAGACCCTTCTTATTACACATCGAAGAACACCACGCTTAAGAGAAACAGAAACTACAACATATACACATCGAAGAACACGAGGCTACACGAAAGTAATTGAAAGGGTGTTACTTACCAAAGCTCGTTTTACAGGTTCGGTGCAGCTCCTCTTTAACTTGCCAAACTCCTTGAAGATGTCCCGAATATCCTGTGTTTGGTCTTCATTGCTCCTTTGCATGTTCGCACTCGTGGTTTTAAAATCTCAACATGGCAAGAAAAATATACTACTAGTAATACTCGCGCATCTTGTTGGCAACATTAAAGCACTCGTCTGCCATGTTAGAGCATCTCCAACAAGATAAACTACTCATACAAATGCATCTTGATGCGTGCAACGCATGGGCATTTTGCTAGTTCTACAAACCTTTCCATCATTTGCCACACTATTGGTTGCAGATGAAAAACCTACCCAAGCACAGCGCGATACAGGAGCGACACACAATTACAAGCTGATATTCTGTTGGACAAGGCTATAAAAATTACTTTTACGGGAACAATAGCACCCAGGAAATTTGGAGGGTAGGTATGAACAAAATTGGAACTGCACATGTACTGCTAAGTGATTCAATACACACATTACCAATCGAGGAGGAGAACGATGGTCGTGGCGGCCTCTGTGAGTCATGGTCGGCAACGGGAGTCAGTTCATTGTCCATGGCGGTGGTACTTCTGCGCTTGGCGTCGGCTTCCGGGAAGCAGATCCGAGACTGTGGAAGATGATGCTGGGGAAGAGGCTCCGTGTACGACGACGACAGTGGACCGGCTCCAGTGCGGCGTACGAGGGCGTCGATGAGGTAGATGCGCTGCGGTGGACGAGTGCGCCGATGTAAAGGGGAGGAGCACGAAGTCTGCGGTGCCGTGGAGAAGTCTATTTTGCGGTGGGGATAGAAATTGGGGAGTATTCAGGTGTACTACTCTGGGTGCCGGGGTGGGGTTGGCTGGGTAGGGTGAACCTGAAGTTACAAAAACAACCCCCTACCAAGCATCATCCGTAGGCCTGTTCCGAAGGCTATGATGGTAACTTCCCACTGCTCGAATCAGGGTCGCAAGAGATTTTCCCGCCGACCTCAAAATTTCGTGACACTGGACTCCCCGTGTGGCGTGTTGAGTGATTCGGCTAAGCAACTAGCGAGTAGTAGTAGTAAACTCTGCATATTAGGTTTGACCGAAGTCAAACTTCCTAAAGTTTGACCAAGTTTATAGAAAAATATAAACATTTACCATAACAAATATGTATGATGTGAAAGTACATTCAATAATGAATCTAATGGTATTTATTTGTTATTGTATATGTTAATATTTTTTGTTATAAGCTTTCTGAGAGTTTACAAAACTTGACTTTGACCAATGCTAACACGCGGACTTAAATAAAAACGGAGGGAGTACACATTTGTTTTCTTTGTTTGTAGTGAACTAATCATTTGTTGAAATTGTGAAATAAATATATTAGGCTATTGACTTCGAATGTAATGGTCTATACAATTCAATAGTTACAATCATTGTCGAATCCCAAGATGTATACAAGGTCTATAGTACTTCACAACATGCTCAAACTCACATAATCCCAGTCAAATGAGAATCTAAATGCATTTCATAGTTATTACTTTGTAGGATGCAACAAGAACAACCATAACTCTACATCAGCCATTATAGAAGCAACATTTTGACATATCCCAATGTGTGAATGAAACGTACAGAGAGAGCTTTTGAAGATGGAGCAGATAGGGCGGGAAAGATTGTATGTATGTGGATGAGAAAGTAGGAATCAAACCTAATGAGACAGAGAGAGAGATAGAGAGAAAGAGAGAGGAAGAAGTTAGGTCTGTGAGAAAGATGCATACATGTAATATACATGAGATGCGTGTGCATCTGGATTCTGTATACGTGGAAGGAGAAGAGACAACATGTTTGATGAGAGAGCAGGAAAAACATGGACGAGAGGGGAAGGATCTCGTGGGTTGAGGGATTGACAATTCTGTGCGGGGGAGAGAGGGATTGGTAATTTTGTGCAAGAGAGAGAGAGAGGGTGGGGGGAGGAGTCAGTCAGCCGTCGTCACATCACCCTGCTTCCAAATGACCCCGCATTCTCTAGCGCGGTGTGGTGGCCGTCTTCGATCTGCTCGTTGCCCTCTTTGAGGATTGAGGTGTTGTGCATGTTGTGGTGCAAAGGAGCACAAACGAGAGTGGTCGCCGTATAACCTTGGATGGGGATGAATTGTGTGCTCGGGGGAGTGTGTGTGTGTGTGTGTGTGTTGTGCTGCGTGTCTCTCTCTCTCTCTGTGTGTGTGTGTGTGTGTGTGTGTCAGATATTGAGAGAAAACAAACCTAAGGAGATAAATTGGTATTCACGAAGAGATTGTGCGGGCCTTGAGGTGGGCAGGGGCCGGGTGAGGGTGTCAAAATGTGCGCGTTGATGCATATGTTGCATGCGACTGTGCGAGGGACGGACGAATCGAGAGAGATGGTTGTTGTGTTATGGATGCTCCTCTCTCTGTCTCTCTCTCTGTCTCTCTCTCTCTCTCACACACACACACACACACACACAAGTAAACTAGAAGACCGTTCTCTCATGTATACACAACGTATCGGCATCTGTCTATTTCTCACTCATGCATGATCATTTGCACATTCACACCTCTCTATGTCTATATCACATGCACACCATCTCCACATTGCCCTTCCGCCACAACACACATATGGACACATACACACATTCTCTCTCAGTCACACACACAAAATCAGTATTAAAAAAACTAGGTTGCACCTAAAACATCCAAATCCAAACAAACACGAACTGCAGCTGAATTCAAATATATGGAAATATTGCAGCGTCAAGAACTTTCACAGGAAAAAAAAGTTGAGTAATACTTGAGGATTGTTTTCACACACACAAAAAGGTTCGGTGGATGTCCTTCGAGCGCGACACGGTGACGCACCGTTCGATCGACCGCGCGGCCGCGGTTCACGCGCTTGCACAGGATTCTGTATCGTGGCTGTGGTACTAACTAATAAAAGCGCTGCCTAAGTCTAATGTTTACGTGTACTAGTACGGTTTTCTTTTAAGTTTGACCAACCTTATATTTAAAACTAAAGTAAGCTCCCAAACGTGCACTCATCGATATGCCGCCACCGCCGTTGCGCATGCCGGCGCCCGCCTGTTCCGGCCAACAATTTCTCGCCCATCACCGCCGTGTCGACACCATCCCTGTGCCATGAAGCCGAAGGCTCGCCCGCTCACGTCGTTTGCAGTCCCTCCTCGCGATGCCGCCGCGCTGCCAAGCACGTGAGCAGCTGGTGGAGTCGCGTCTATGCACGCAGCATATGAAGAGGAGGATGAGCGCGTGCTCCAGCACGCCGGCGAGGAGGAACTAGCATGTCATTGTCGTCTCCACCCGCACGGAGGAGGCGCGCATGGTGGCTGTCATGGCAGAAGCCGGTCGCGCGAGCGTCGAGCCCGCAAACCGGGTGCGGACGTGGAATCTACCTTCGAGACCTTGAATGCCACGTGGATCCTGCAATCTGAAGGAGGAATTTGGGTCAGTCGACTCATGTGAGCCGTTTGATGCAACATGGATGGCTAGAAGGGCTTCTTCCACCTCTTCTGCCGTCTTCTTCCTTCGCTCCGTTGAACTTCTTTCACAAATCCACTGACCCAAATTATACTACTAGTATGAACGTATTAAGTACAGTAGGAAGACGAAGATACGAGTAGTAGTACCAACTGCAAGAAGCACAGTAGTAAGACATAGTACTACTGTACGTACTAAAGAGTTTAAATAACGAGAAAGAACATAAACATAGTTCTGCTGGGGCCTCAGCACAACACACCCTTGAAAATAAACTAATAAGCAACTAGTCCGCTTGACACTGCAGTAGAACCAGCATGAGGGACGACACTGCCACCTCCTTGGAGTCCGAGTCCACGTCCTCGACTTCGTCCTCGTCCCTCTTACTCTTCCTCTTCGCCGATGCTTCTTTGCTTGAACCGGACAATGAGCTCTGCTTCTTCATCCAACCCCTGTAGATATTTAAACAAAGGTAGGCATCCATTGCTGCGTATAGGATGTGATCTTCATCTAATGTCTTCGACTCCCATGCATGATGAAACTCGTGATGAGGTTTCTCCAGTTTAGCGTACGAAGGATCAATAATGGCTGCTGCCAGGGTCAGCATTGAATGTTGAGAGGAGGACACCATGCTTGCCTTATGGAGATCGAAGGGCTGGCCTACAACGAGACCTATCCGACGCAGGACGTCACTGTCGTTCTTAAAGCCTACAGTAACGAATTTCACTCTTTTATCCTTAAGGAAGTTCTTAAAATCCTGGCACTCAACGTCGGCATGGCATATGTGGTAGACCAAGCAAACGTTATGTACGCAAACCTGGATCACGGCGGGCTTCTTCCTCGCTTCGTCCTTTAGATCCTTCTCTCGTCCCAGGACTATGGTGTACTCAACATCTAGCCCAGCGACCCACTCATCCGTTGAACTGTTGAACATGCGTAGGAAGCGAGCAAGCCATGCTTTCACCATCTCGGATCCACGTGTGTAGATGATGATGAACTGATCGCCGGTGATGGCTCTAACCTGGTACTCAGCGGCGACCATGGAGATTTGGGAGGCCATGGATTTTGGAGGAGGGTTAGGAGAAGTTGAACTGTTGTACCCCGCAAAAAAAAACTGGGAGCAAACTAATGTGAAAGGACGGGACGACTAGGAGCGAACTATTGTAAGGTAGAAGACGAACGATGCTTCGATGCCTTAAGGCACCTACCTTTGAGTCTATGACATGTGGGCCCAACAGGTGGCTGGCCCACATGTCAGTGACCCAAAGGCAGGTGCCTTTAAGGCACCGAAGCTGTGTCCGTAGAAGACGGGGACGAGTAGGGCGTGCGAACGGCGTGGGGTTGCTGGCTTGTCCGGTGGATAAACGGCTGCAAGCCCCCAAAGAGTTCTCGATAACTATGCAAGACCCACTAGATGTCATGTCTACTAGACCCATATCGTAGGCCTGACGGTATAGCTTCTGCCTGTTCGCACGCCATGCCGGCGCATGGATGTAACTTCACTTAATTCCGTCAAATGTCGCGCCTCCCACGACCTTCGCCTCCCTCGCGTGGTCGCGCCCTTGGAGACTTTGACCGGCTATAAATGAGCAATTTTTTTGCCTTTTTTAAGACAAGCAATATTTTTGCCTACTCCGCATGCATGATACTCCCTCTGGTCCTTTTTACTCCCGTCAACCGTTTGCAAAGTGTTTGACCAAATTTATACTTTTTTTTGAACACCACCTTATATTAATTAACTAGCCACACCAGTACACTCATTCGATACAATATTCCCAAAACACTTAGGCGTGGTGCATTAACTTCTACCTCGTTTCTTGTTTCTTGACATATCAACCAATAGGAGATGTGGGTGCGCATGCTTTTAATGAGTTGAGACTACCAAACATGACATGCAGTGGTTAGTTCATTGCATGCAATGCTATTAATTAGCAAATAAACATTAAGATCTCTCGTTTTCCCCTCCTCCTTGGTCACAGTGCGCAATCTAAGATGACTTGCTCACCTAGACGAAGGGAGTACTAATTACAATGAGTATAAGAACTACGTTTATAATGAGTGTAAAAATATTGATTTGACATTGTGAATGTTGACACATTGTGGAATAGTTTTTGAAGTCTGCAAAAGTACTCAACTTTTTTTTGACCAAGGAACAGTAGGGCAACAACCCTACTGTATGTCATTTTCATTTATAAAATAAAATAAAAAGATACAAAAGTCTTTACAATGGTTGTTGGGGGTACAACCAGAATAATGAAAGAAATACAATTAGAAGGATGGGAAAACTAAATTATTGAGATTAAATGTTATCAATCCAAGATGTCATGCCATGTTTCAGAGATGGTTTAGCTCTCATCATGGTAATTCTAAATGATCTGATGAAATCATATTTGCATTCATAAATTGAGCAAGGTATCCCCTCAAATATCTTTCCATTTCTTTGATTCCAAATGCTCCAACAACCCACTATCATAATCTCCATAAAATGTTTGATTTTATATCTGTGTTTGGCATCCATGATCATATTGTGTATGTCCAAATCTGAATTCCATTCCATTCCAATATCCCACCAGAAACCTTGACTAAATGGGCAAGTGAATAGGAGATGCATTCTGTCTTCCTTGTCTTCAGCATTGCATAACACACAAGTAGTGGAATCTAGATGCATACTCTTTCTGGTTAAAAGCTCACATGTGTTTATCCTGTCATTAAGCATAAGCCAGCAGAAAAAATTTTGTTTAGGAAGGCAGCATGATTTCCATATCCATTTAAATGTATCAGCAGCATCTTCTCCCCTCATAAGGTGTTGATAAATCATCTTGGTCATGCTCTTGTTGTTGCTCCAATTGAAATTCCAACTGTCATTCTCTTGGATGTGCCTGATATTATTTAACTCATCAGAAAGTTGATGAAATTGTTGATGTGCTTGAATGGATAGGGGTAGCTGGAATAAATTATACAAATTATCCATATCTTTGGTAGCCTTGATAGTTATATTTTCTTTATAGGTAAAAGAATGTAATTCAGGGAACTTTATCTCCATAATTGCACCATTCCATTTGTCTTCCCATAGCATATTGGTATCCCCAGTTTTAACATCACATATGGTCATATCTTTAAAGACATCATACATTTTCATGCACTCTCTCCACCAGAAAGATCCTCTGCTTCTGTTGGCATGAGGGACCTCATTATTTTGATAGTGAGCCTCCCAGATTAGTTTAACCCAGGGTACATCCATCTTGTTGTAAAATTTGTAAAGATGCTTAATGAGCAAAGCTTTGTTTTGTTCTCTCAGATTCAAAACACCAAGACCCCCTTGATTTTTTTGTAACGCCCCGGATACAACTTTCCATATTCGTAACTCCAACTCTTGCCATTTTCGGCATTGTGATATGTTTTTCCCATCGTGGTTGGGTTTTGTCTTTTGTTTTGCATTTTGTTCTTGGCGTGCATCTCATCTCATAGCATCATGCGCATTGCATTTGCATGTTTTCATAAAAACTCGTAAACGTTCGCAGTTGCCCTTTCTCCCTTTGCCTCTGTTGTCATTTTGTCAGACCCTTGTCCTCGTTGACCTCTCTTGACCCCTCTCGCGCGTGTCCGAAACTCCCCCGAACCCGACCCAGACAATCATCACCGTTGGGTTCGGATCATCCTCCAACATCCCTAAAACATCTCCGTTTTGTTATTTGTACTCCCTATCATATTTATTCTCGTTCGTCGGATTTTGATCGGATGATCCAAACCCCCTCTCTTTTCCCTATATATATAGTCAAACCTTAATCAAATTGAGACCAAACCCTAAAATCTAGGGATCTGTCCCTTCCTCCCAGCCGCGCCGCCACTCCAACAAATCCCCTCGGGATCCATCCCCATCCAGTCAGTGCCCGCTTCCCCAATCCATCCCCTCGATTTCAGATGCCAGCCAATCCCTCGAGCCGGCCGCAAGCAGCGCCCCAGCAGGACCTCGCGCCCTGCCTTCTCCCTTTCTTCTTTCCTCTGTCTCCCTCGTTGCTCTCTGTCTCACCCGATTCTCTCCCTCTGTTCTCTGTATCAGCATCGTCGCCGAAGAAGCTCCTCGTGCGCGTCTAGGAGGATGATGCCCGAGGCCGAACAGATCCGCGACAAGCTCCGCCGCCGCGCCATCTTCAGGCGCTCGAGCACGAGCTCGCCCGCGCCACATCTTCCTCCGCGTCGCGCGGGTCCAGGAGGCTCGCCGCTCCAGTGCCGCAGGTCGCCGCCACCGTGCCTCCTCCTCCCATCCTTCTCCTGCTCGTCTTCCCCGCTATCTCTCATCCCTCTCGTTTCTCTCTTTCTCTCCTTCTCTGTACAGGAGCTCCGCCCCAATGCCATGGCCGATGAAGGAGCTCGTCGCCGCCACCTTGGACCCCGTCGTCCCGTGCTCCGTATCTACACCCTTGGAACGGGACGAGGTCAACCAGATCCGGGCCGGAGACCCTTGTTCTCGGCCGCCCCCTGCCATCGACGCCGTCTCCTTCAGGGCGTTGCGCCCGCACGCCAGGTCCCCTGCCTCGCCGCCCCATGCTTGGATCCAGGCGTCCCCGTGCCGTCACGGCCCTGCAGCCCCGTCCCCGGCCACCGGTGACCTCGCCGCCGTCCGCCAACACCATCGCCGCCCTGCCTCCCCTGCATCGCCATGACCTGCTGCTGCTGCCTCTGTTGGTAACGAGCAGCAGCAGTTCGGCCGCCCCTTCGCCCGTTGACCCGCGCCTGGGTCGCGTCCAGCACGCCAAGGCCCAGCGCCTCTTCCACCGACTGGGCTTGGCCCAATGTGAGCAACTCCCCTCAGCCCAGTACAACTCAGATTCGGCCCATGTGTTTTTTTTTCTCTGCGCTGCGATTTTGTCTAATTTCCAGTAAATTGCTGTTTTACAGAAAAGCCCCTCTAGATCATGCATTTAATAACTCACAAATGGTGCATCGGATTAAAATGATTTTAATATGTAAAATGCTTAAAATTGTGTCTAGTTTCATAATATGCTACTTTCATCCATGTTTAACATGTTTAAAATGTTGCTTGATTAATTTTGCTCTATTGCCATGTTAAAATGATTTAATTCATAACTTAATAACCGTAGCTCGGATTTAATTAAATTATATATGTAAATGGGGTAGAAAAATGCCTAGTTTAACATGGTGCACTCATATTGCTTGTTTGATTACAATAAAATATGATTTTAGGCAGAACAGTACCAAATCTAATATATGCTCATGAGGTTCTTTCCGGACTTGTTGTTTGTTGTTCCGGCCTCATTTAAATTTGCCTAGATAGGTAGTTTTCATATGTTTCACCTCTTGCCATGTTTAACAACATTTAATATTGTTGAGTACATAACCGAGAGAGAACTAAATAAGTCATGTGGTGTTTCGTCAATATGCAACTCGTTGCATATTGAGCTCCACTTAATTTGTAGTATTGTTTGTGCACTTTGCCATGCCATGCTTCATTAAACCGGACATGCATCATCCTTGGTTGTGCATCATGCCATGTTTATGTTGGTTGTGCATCATGCCATGTTTATGTGATGGTTGTTTACTATGTTGCTTGCTTCTTTCCGGGTTGCTTCTCTCGTTAGCTTCGGTTTCGTTCCGGAGTTGTGAGGATTCGTTCGACTACGTCCGTTTGTCTTCTTCATGGACTCGTTGTTCTTCCTTGCGGGATTTCAGGCAAGATGACCTTACCCTTGAAATCACTTCTATCTTTGCTTGCTAGTTGCTCGCTCTTTTGCTATGCCTATGCTGCGATACCTACCACTTGCTTATCATGCCTCCCATATTGTTAAACCAAGCCTCTAACCCACCTTGTCCTAGCAAACCGTTGTTTGGCTATGTTACCGCTTTGCTCAGCCCCTCTTATAGCGTTGTTAGTTGCAGGTGAAGATGAAGTTTGTTCCTTGTTGGAACATGGAGATGTTGTTCCTTGTTGGAACATGTTTACTTGTTGGGATATCACAATATATCTTATTTAATTAACGCATCTATATACTTGGTAAAGGGTGGAAGGCTCGGCCTTATGCCTGGTGTTTTGTTCCACTCTTGACGCCCTAGTTTCCGTCATATCGGTGTTATGTTCCCGGATTTTGCGTCCCTAACGCGGTCGGGTGATTTATGGGACCCCCTTGACAGTTCGCTTTGAATAAGACTCTTCCAGCAAGGCCCAACCTTGGTTTTACCATTTGCCTCACCACCACCTACTTTTCCCTTGGGAGTCGCTCTCTCGAGGGTCATCTTTATTTAGCCCCCCCGGGCCAATGCTTGTCTAAGTGTTGGTCCGAACCGAGCAGCCTGCGGGGCCACCTCGAGGAAACTCGAAGTCTGGTTTTACTCGTAGCTTGACTTATCCGGTGTTGCCCTAAGAATGAGATATGTGCAACTCCTATCAGGATGTCGGCGCATCGGTAGGCTTTGCTGGACTTGTTTTATTACTGTCGAAATGTCTTGTAGCCGGGATTCCGAGACTGATCGGGTCTTCCCGGGGAGAAGGAATATCCTTCGTTGATCGCGAGAGCTTATCATGGGCTAAGTTGGGACACCCCTGCAGGGTTTGAACTTTCGAAAGCCATGCCCGCGGTTATGGGCAGATGGGAATTTGTTGATGTCTGGTTGTAGAAAACCCGAAGTTGATCTTAATTAAAATACACCAACCGCGTGTGTAACCGTGATGGTCTCTTCTCGGCGGGGTCCGGGAAGTGAACACGGTTGTTGGAGTTATGCTTGACGTAAGTAGTTTCAGGATCACTTCTTGATCATAGTTGTTCGACCGTGCTTTTGCCTTCTCTTCTCGCTCTCATTTGCGTATGTTAGCCACCATATATGCTAGTCACTTGCTGCAGCTCCACCTCATACCTTTTTACCCTACCTATAAGCTTAAATAGTCTTGATCTCGCGGGTGTGAGATTGCTGAGTCCCCGTGACTCACAGATACTTCCTAAACCAGTTTGCAGGTGCCGATGAATCCGTGTAGGTGACGCACCCGAGCTCAAGGAGGAGTTCGATGAAGATCTTGTCCTTTGTGTTGTTTCGTTCTAGTCGATCAGTAGTGGAGCCCAGTTGGGGTCGATCGGGACCTTTGTCGCTTTTGGGGTTTCTTCTTTTATTTTGGCTCCGTAGTCGGGCCCTGATTGTAACTGCATGATGTAATGTTTTATTCATGTATTTGTGTGAAGTGGCGATTGTAAGCCAACTATGTATCTCTTCCCCTTATGTATTACATGGGTTGTGTGAAGATTACCTCACTTGCGACATTGCTTTCAATGCGGTTATGCCTCTAAGTCGTGCTTCGACACGTAGGAGATATAGCCGCATCGAGGGCGTTACAAGTTGGTATCAGAGCCTTCCCCGACCTTAGGAGCCCCCACTGTTTGATCGTTTTTAGCGGCCGAGTTGTGTCTAGAAAAATGTTTTGAGTCATCTAGGAATTATATATCGGAGAGATTAGGAATTCTTTTTACCTCCCAGTCTCCTCATCGCTCTGGAAGGCATCCTAACGTAGAGTTTTGACTCTTCTCTTCTCAAATTTCACTAAAAAATTTTTTAGGATCACGCGGGTATCTTAGAATCGTTCCGATGGTTTTGTGATTACAACATTGTCTTGGTGCCTCCCGTCAGCAGGGGTTTTAGTGGAGGTGTCCCGGGGAGTTGATCTCCGAGGTGTTGTCGTCATAATTTTATCGTTGCAGTTCTGAAATACCTGAGTTTAGTACGCCGACATCGAAAAACTCTTTTGTACAGTTGTTGGTGAGATAACCCTGATAGCCCAGTACTGAGGCGAGTGCGGGAGTATTGCCATGACTCGTATAACGGATGCTTTTCGAAGGTTGAGGTAGACGATTTCCGAAGGTTTCTTGGTTATGTGTTGAAGGATGGATACAGCTGGATCTAGGTATTGTTAGTTTGGGTGATATATTTTGTGTCCCCTGTATCCCCAACACCTGATTGCATAACCAGAAAGTTTCGGGAGTTTATAGGTGGGAATTCATGTATCTCGTAGGATATCTTTCCAACAGACACTTGATACGATATGGGATCTATCATATGTTTGTTTCCGGCTTATTCTGCGAGCCAATCCTTTGTTTTTGTTTTGTTTTGTGGTATTCGAGTTGCTTCGAAGTCAAGTGTTGATTCCATACTTTTTCTGAACGGTGTTCTCATATTCCTATGTGGATACCAATCATTCATGATAACTGAGAGTGTCATGTCAATCCTTTTCAACCGGTCTGTCTCTCTTCAAGTGGATCCGATCACTTCAACATTCGCAAGATCAATTCTAAGTTTCTTCTCAACGGTGTTTGCTTCATCCGTTCCAAGTTGTCTTTGTTTTCCCGCCCTCCCACCCTTATTTCTTCAAGGACGCAGATTTCTTGACCAAGTATCCATTTTATTCATGTGAAGTCCCTTCATTCTTTTCAATCAATGTTTCTTATCCGGTGATTCTCATGAAGATTCTAACGGAGCTTCAAGTTCATCATTCGTCATTCTTTTCTTCTCCGGTGGATTCAATTCAAGCTTTCGGTGTTGATCATATTCGTTTTCTCATTTCAAGTGCTTTCTTATGTTGGTGTATCTCTTAATCATTCACCTCTCGCTATTCATTTGTTCCGGAGTGATGGAGATATCTCAGAAGATTCAAGTTTCCATTCTCAATTCACTCAATTTCTTTTGAGGATGCTATCTCATTCAAGTCATTTAATTCAGCCGGTGCAATATCTCTTTTCAAGCAATCGTTCAACGGTGTTTCTTTTGAGTGGGCCCTAACCCACAGGTCTTTTCCCAGGATCTTACCTGACTCTTCTAATCTTCCCGGAGCTATTCGCTAATTATTTTCAAAGTTTGACGTAAGAATGAATTATCATCAGTCAAATGTCTTTCTCCAAGATCCTTCAATCCTTTCATCGTTGGTTCAACCTTTCCAATTCTCATTCCGGAATGCCTCAACAATTCTTGGTGGTTCTCATCTTCGTTCTCAGCATTTGAAGACCGAAGAAGAGTTTCTCTTAAATCTTGCTCCATTCTCTTCAAGATTCATGGTTCTAGCTTGATGCCATCCTCTCATAATTGTTTTCGATTGTGACAATTCTTTTTGCCCATCCGGAGCATTTAAGGAGTCTTTTCAGTTTGATTCTTTGGAGGCCATCATTTCAGAAGAATTATTCATTCTCAGCTTCGTCTATCGTTCTCCAAATCTTACCGGTACATCGTTCAGATATTCTCTAATCAGTTCATGATCTCTTCGTTCTCATGTATCTAAATCCTAGCAAGCATCTTCGTTCATTTGCTAATTCTTCCCGGTGTTTCTTTATCTTTTCTTCGTCCATTTTAAATTCTACCGGTGGTTCGTTGAAGACCTTCTCAAGTTTTCGCTATATCTCTCTTAATTCTTTCTACGAGAATAAGTAGTATGCCAAATCCGTTGCTTGTCATCAATCTAAATTGGTGAAGGATACGCATAACATAATTCTTGTTCTTGTGTCATCCAAGTGATTAATTCCTTCTTCCGGTGTTCGTATTGGTATCAATTTCTCAGTTTTATGTTGTTCATCTTCGTCCGGAGTTCCATGTTTTCCGCATTATCTCGTCGTGAAGCTCCATCCAAATCATCGCAATGTTTCACCTTGTGTTCTCAACTTCTCTTTATTTTTATCATCCTTTTATTACCAGAGTTCTTCATGGAGGCTCTACATGGTGGTTCATCAAGGATTCTTTTCATTCTTCAATTGTTCATCAAGATTTCTCTCGGAGTCAAGATGCGTCAAGCTATACTCTGAATTTAACATGGTGTCCAACACATGTTTTGTTTTGAGGAGTTCAAGTATTCTTCTTGCATTTCGAAGTGCAATTCTTTCTACCTTATCTTTTGAGATGGTGTTATGTCATTCTTGACAATCTCCCTTCATGCTTCAGGATTCTCGTGTTGTCAAGAATGAGATATTTTAAATCCATCAATCTCTTCGTTGGAGTTATATTGGGTTATATTTCACCTTAAGCTTTCCCTAAGGATTGCTGCTTTTTATGGTGCTCATAAATGACCCAAGTTCTTCATTTGTCCTCCCGGCGATATAGCTTTCTCGTCTCCTGTTCGTATCAATCCAATTAATTTATCATTAGTGGCTGGTTGTCACCTCATCATTTTGAGATGTTTGCCATAAGCCCACTACAAGCTTGTTCTTTTCGTTGTTGGTTTTCCAACAACTCCGTTTTAACCTTCTTGGAAGGATTCTTTCCTAATTCAATTGTGGTTGAAGTTGTCATTATCTTCTCCGTTCTTTTCTCCCAACCATCTAACTTCCATTCTTTCGTTTCAGAGGCATTGTGATGCTACTCTCTTCGACTCATCATCTCGTTTTGCCAAGTTCAAACGCTATTCCTCCATTTCCAACCGGAGTGTTGTATCATCTCTTCAAATTCTTTTCATCTTATCAAGTTTTTCCTTCTTCTTTCAGTCGGAGTGCTGCCCAAATCATGTCATTCTTATTCCTTCTCTATCTTGTTTTAACCGGAGTGGTTTCAATATCTATCTCATCACTAAACCGCTGGGTTCTCGTCATATCCCATGTTCCTCTTTCCTAGCGGAGTGTTTTCAACTTTGTTCATCTTCGTTGTTTTCATTCTTTCATTTTGTTCAACCTCTCAAGGTTCGTGGTTTCACTCGTTTGTCAAAGAAGCAACTTAGTTTTACCTCTCCTCTTATCTTCCTCTTTCTTTTCTATCCGGTGCCATCCTAGATCTCGGGTCGAGATCCTCTCGTAGTGGTGGAGTGTTGTAACGCCCCGGATACAACTTTCCATATTCGTAACTCCAACTCTTGCCATTTTCGGCATTGTGATATGTTTTTCCCTTCGTGGTTGGGTTTTGTCTTTTGTTTTGCATTTTGTTCTTGCGTGCATCTCATCTCATAGCATCATGCGCATTGCATTTGCATGTTTTCATAAAAACTCGTAAACGTTCGCAGTTGCCCTTTCTCTCTTTGCCTCTGTTGTCATTTTGTCAGACCCTTGTCCTCGTTGACCTCTCTTGACCCCTCTCGCGCGTGTCCGAAACTCCCCCGAACCCGACCCAGACAGTCATCACCGTTGGGTTCGGATCATCCTCCAACATCCCTAAAACATCTCCGTTTTGTTATTTGGACTCCCTATCATATTTATTCCCGTTCGTCGGATTTTGATCGGATGATCCAAACCCCCTCTCTTTTCCCTATATATATAGTCAAACCTTAATCAAATTGAGACCAAACCCTAAAATCTAGGGATCTGTCCCTTCCTCCCAGCCGCGCCGCCACTCCAACAAATCCCCTCGGGATCCATCCCCATCCAGTCAGTGCCCGCTTCCCCAATCCATCCCCTCGATTTCAGATGCCAGCCGTTCCCTCGAGCCGGCCGCAAGCAGCGCCGCCAGCAGGACCTCGCGCCCTGCCTTCTCCCTTTCTTCTTTCCTCCGTGTCCCTCGTTGCTCTCTGTCTCACCCGATTCTCTCCCTCTGTTCTCTGTATCAGCGTCGTCGCTGGAGAAGCTCCTCGTGCGCGTCTAGGAGGACGACGCCCGAGGCCGAACAGATCCGCGACAAGCTCCGCTGCCGCGCCATCTTCAGGCGCTCGAGCACGAGCTCGCCCGCGCCACATCTTCCTCCTCGTGGCGCGGGTCCAGGAGGCTTGCCGCTCCAGTGCCGCAGGTCGCCGCCACCGTGCCTCCTCCTCCCATCCTTCTCCTGCTCGTCTTCCCCGCTGTCTCTCATCCCTCTCGTTTTCTCTCTTTCTCTCCTTCTCTGTACAGGAGCTCCGCCCCAACGCCATGGCCGATGAAGGAGCTCGTCGCCGCCACCTTGGACCCCATCGTCCCGTGCTCCGTCTCTACACCCTTGGAACGGGACGAGGTCGACCAGATCCGGGCCGGAGACCCTTGTTCCCGGCCGCCCCCTGCCATCGACACCGTCTCCTTCAGGGTGTTGCGCCCGCACGCCAGGTCCCCTGCCTCGCCGCCCCATGCTTGGATCCGGGCGTCCCCGTGCCGTCACGGCCCTGCAGCCCCGTCCCCGGCCACCGGTGACCTCGCCGCCGTCCGCCAACACCATCGCCGCCCTGCCTCCCCTGCATCGCCATGACCTGCTGCTGCTGCCTCTGTTGGTAACGAGCAGCAGCAGTTCGGCCGCCCCTTCGCCCGTTGACCCGCGCCTGGGTCGCGTCCAGCACGCCAAGGCCCAGCGCCTCTTCCACCGACTGGGCTTGGCCCAATGTGAGCAACTCCCCTCAGCCCAGTACAACTCAGATTCGGCCCATGTGTTTTTTTTTCTCTGCGCTGCGATTTTGTCTAATTTCCAGTAAATTGCTGTTTTACAGAAAAGCCCCTCTAGATCATGCATTTAATAACTCACAAATGGTGCATCAGATTAAAATGATTTTAATATGTAAAATGCTTAAAATTGTGTCTAGTTTCATAATATGCTACTTTCATCCATGTTTAACATGTTTAAAATGTTGCTTGATTAATTTTGCTCTATTGCCATGTTAAAATGATTTAATTCATAACTTAATAACCGTAGCTCGGATTTAATTAAATTATATATGTAAATGGGGTAGAAAAATGCCTAGTTTAACATGGTGCACTCATATTGCTTGTTTGATTACAATAAAATATGATTTTAGGCAGAACAGTACCAAATCTAATATATGCTCATGAGGTTCTTTCCGGACTTGTTGTTTGTTGTTCCGGCCTCATTTAAATTTGCCTAGATAGGTAGTTTTCATATGTTTCACCTCTTGCCATGTTTAACAACATTTAATATTGTTGAGTACATAACCGAGAGAGAACTAAATAAGTCATGTGGTGTTTCGTCAATATGCAACTCGTTGCATATTGAGCTCCACTTAATTTGTAGTATTGTTTGTGCACTTTGCCATGCCATGCTTCATTAAACCGGACATGCATCATCCTTGGTTGTGCATCATGCCATGTTTATGTTGGTTGTGCATCATGCCATGTTTATGTGATGGTTGTTTACTATGTTGCTTGCTTCTTTCCGGGTTGCTTCTCTCGTTAGCTTCGGTTTCGTTCCGGAGTTGTGAGGATTCGTTCGACTACGTCCGTTTGTCTTCTTCATGGACTCGTTGTTCTTCCTTGCGGGATTTCAGGCAAGATGACCTTACCCTTGAAATCACTTCTATCTTTGCTTGCTAGTTGCTCGCTCTTTTGCTATGCCTATGCTGCGATACCTACCACTTGCTTATCATGCCTCCCATATTGTTAAACCAAGCCTCTAACCCACCTTGTCCTAGCAAACCGTTGTTTGGCTATGTTACCGCTTTGCTCAGCCCCTCTTATAGCGTTGTTAGTTGCAGGTGAAGATGAAGTTTGTTCCTTGTTGGAACATGGAGATGTTGTTCCTTGTTGGAACATGTTTACTTGTTGGGATATCACAATATATCTTATTTAATTAACGCATCTATATACTTGGTAAAGGGTGGAAGGCTCGGCCTTATGCCTGGTGTTTTGTTCCACTCTTGACGCCCTAGTTTCCGTCATATCGGTGTTATGTTCCCGGATTTTGCGTCCCTAACGCGGTCGGGTGATTTATGGGACCCCCTTGACAGTTCGCTTTGAATAAGACTCTTCCAGCAAGGCCCAACCTTGGTTTTACCATTTGCCTCACCACCACCTACTTTTCCCTTGGGAGTCGCTCTCTCGAGGGTCATCTTTATTTAGCCCCCCCGGGCCAATGCTTGTCTAAGTGTTGGTCCGAACCGAGCAGCCTGCGGGGCCACCTCGAGGAAACTCGAAGTCTGGTTTTACTCGTAGCTTGACTTATCCGGTGTTGCCCTAAGAATGAGATATGTGCAACTCCTATCAGGATGTCGGCGCATCGGTAGGCTTTGCTGGACTTGTTTTATTACTGTCGAAATGTCTTGTAGCCGGGATTCCGAGACTGATCGGGTCTTCCCGGGGAGAAGGAATATCCTTCGTTGATCGCGAGAGCTTATCATGGGCTAAGTTGGGACACCCCTGCAGGGTTTGAACTTTCGAAAGCCATGCCCGCGGTTATGGGCAGATGGGAATTTGTTGATGTCTGGTTGTAGAAAACCCGAAGTTGATCTTAATTAAAATACACCAACCGCGTGTGTAACCGTGATGGTCTCTTCTCGGCGGGGTCCGGGAAGTGAACACGGTTGTTGGAGTTATGCTTGACGTAAGTAGTTTCAGGATCACTTCTTGATCATAGTTGTTCGACCGTGCTTTTGCCTTCTCTTCTCGCTCTCATTTGCGTATGTTAGCCACCATATATGCTAGTCACTTGCTGCAGCTCCACCTCATACCTTTTTACCCTACCTATAAGCTTAAATAGTCTTGATCTCGCGGGTGTGAGATTACTGAGTCCCCGTGACTCACAGATACTTCCTAAACCAGTTTGCAGGTGCCGATGAATCCGTGTAGGTGACGCACCCGAGCTCAAGGAGGAGTTCGATGAAGATCTTGTCCTTTGTGTTGTTTCGTTCTAGTCGATCAGTAGTGGAGCCCAGTTGGGGTCGATCGGGACCTTTGTCGCTTTTGGGGTTTCTTCTTTTATTTTGGCTCCGTAGTCGGGCCCTGATTGTAACTGCATGATGTAATGTTTTATTCATGTATTTGTGTGAAGTGGCGATTGTAAGCCAACTATGTATCTCTTCCCCTTATGTATTACATGGGTTGTGTGAAGATTACCTCACTTGCGACATTGCTTTCAATGCGGTTATGCCTCTAAGTCGTGCTTCGACACGTAGGAGATATAGCCGCATCGAGGGCGTTACATTTTTGGCTTGCATATCATCTGCCAGTTTGCCAAACATTTGCCTCCTTTGTTAATATCATTTCCATACCATAAGAAATTTCTGCTTGATTTATCAACATGATCTAGAATGGTAATGTGCACTTTGAGTGAGCACATGGCAAATATTGGCATCGAAGCAACAACAGAATTGATGTAAGTTAGCCTGCCAGAATAATTCATGAATCTAGCAACCCCAGATAGTCTTTTGTCAATTCTGGATATGGCAGGGATGAGATCTTGTACTGTTGGCTTTGTGGTGCCCATGGGTAGACCTAGATAAGTGAAGGGAAGGTTTTCAACTTTGCATCCAAAAACTGTGGCAAGTCTGGTGACCTCTTGATGATTAACATTGATGGGAATCATTGAGGATTTGCTAAAATTAACAAAGAGACCAGTGGATAGACTAAACAGATTCAGAAGGTATTTGAGATGATTTAATTGGTCTTCATTAGCAGGCATAATCAATAGAGTATCATCAGCATATTGAATGATTGGATATTCTTGCCCATACGCATGATTTATAGGAACTGATAATTCCCCATTTGACCAGGCAGCATTAATAACTGATTGTAAGAGATCAGCAGTAATAACATATAAAAGAGGTGAATGGGGATCCCCTTGTCTGACCCCTCTTTTATAGATGATCTTCTTCCCAGCCACTCCATTAAGTAGGACAGAAGTAGATGCCATTTGGAGAATATTTTCTACCCACTTGATCCATCTAGGCCCAAAACCTTTTGCTTTGAGAATAGCAGTAATGGTCTTGTACTCCACCTTATCAAATGCTTTTTCAAAATCTAATTTTAGAATGATGATGGGCTCTTTGGATTGATGGCATAAATGGAGATATTCAAAAGCATAGCCCAAACAATCTTGAATATTTCTACCTTTGATAAATCCATACTGATTCTGATGTATAACTAAGGTAATAATTTTCTGAGCTCTGTTAGCCATAAGCTTAGTAATAATCTTTAAAGGAAGACTGACCAGAGAAATAGGTCTAAAATCATTCATATTGATAGGGTTTGATATCTTTGGAATAAGAGTAATGAAGGCAGTATTGATACTTTGAATGTCACTGTTCCCTTCAAAAAAATCCCAAATCATAGTGTAAATATCTTGTTTAATAATATCCCAGCATTTTTTTAGGAATGCACCATTGAAACCATCCGGCCCTGGAGCTCTATCAGATGGTATATCCTTAATCACCTGGTCAATCTCCTCCATAGTGAAAGGGGCTTCAAGTGCAGATAGGTCAGATGGCTGAATAATTTCTTCCAGGTTGAATAACATATGAGGCTCAATTGACTTGCCCAGTCTGTCTTTGAAAGATTTCCATATGATAGCAGCCTTATGATCATGGTTTTGGACAGGATTACCATCTTCATCATTGATAAAAGTAATGTAATTTTTCCTGTAACTCTGTGTAGCCATGGCATGGAAAAAATCAGTATTTTCATCATCCAATTTCACACATCTCATTTTAAATATTGTTTTCCAATATATTCTTTTCACTTCCATTAATTTGGAAATGTGCTTCCTCAATATAATCCTGAAGTTGGCTTCCATAGTGCTGAGTATTCTTTGATCTTCAATGCCATCCAGCATAGATAAAACATAATTACAAGCAGAAATGTTGGTGTTGAGTTTGGACAAGTTCTTACTCCATTTCTTGAGACCCATTCTAAGACATTTAAATCTAGCAGCAACATCTTGAGCAGAATTTGACAACTGTTGGTTCTTATTCCAACATTGTATTACAGTTTCATAAAAACCATCAAATTCGAACCAGTAGTTTTCAAACCTGAATATGGAAGATTTAGGAATATCACTACCAATCTGAATGTGGGTAGGAACATGATCTAACGTAAATCTGGCAAAAGTACTCAACTAGTGATGTCGTTCTCCACAAAAAAATGTGTTTACTAATGCATGCATGAACACTAGTTACTCTAACCCCCTCTTCTTTAATTCTTTGCCACATCAGCATGTTTGCTATTCCCGTGTGCATGATACTCCCTCCGTTTCTTTTTAGTCTGCATATAAGATTTGGTTAAAGTCAAGCTTTATAGAATTTGACTAACTTTATATTAAAAAATATAAATATTCACAATATGAAATAAATATTATCAGATGCACCATGAAATACATTTTCATACTATATAGTTTTAGTATTGTAGATGTTTATATTTTTAATGTAAATTTGGTCAAACTTTGTGTAGTTTGACTTTGACCAAATCTTATATGCGGAGTAAAAAGAAACGAAGGGAGTACCAGCTAAGATACCACCATTATGGCCAGCCTTAATCATTGCATGCAATAATTTAGTGGACCTTGAAATATGACCATGTGTGGGGCGTGTTTGTTTTTAATGACTTGAGACTATACCTAGCCCAACATGCAAGATGACTTATTATGCACCGTTCCCCATACCTGCAGGAAGCCCGTTCGTCTCCAAATCTTCTCCTCTCCATGTGTGGAAATAATATGCCTGCTAAACTCTCCTTCTCCCTTTGGCGGTCCCACCACTCCACCCTGTGTGAAAAAATCTGCATGCATGACTCTCCCCCCCCCCACGCTCGTCCAATCCGTTGTGACCAGCAATATTTCCACCCCTTCGCTCCTCCGTAATTTACTCCAACAAATATGCCCACGTAGCTGTTACTTAACTGCAGGTGCATTCGGTCACTGACATATGGGCCCAACAGGGGTCTGGCCCACATGTCAGTGACGCAACTGGACCTGCAGTTAAGTCAGTGCAGCTCAGTCCGTATCTTACGTAGGTGTGCCATTGCTTGCTATAAATACTGCGCCACCCACGACATCGCTATCTCCTCCCCCTCAAGTTCACGTTCATCGCTATCCTCTCACGTCGACCACCATGGCATCGCCCCTCCCAAGCCCTAGGAGCCCCTCGCCGCTATGACTAGCTAAGTTACTCCCACTATGACTAGCTTAAACCAGTTAAATCTTTGGTCAAAATTTAGCACAAATTACAATGGTGAGGAATAAACCAGGACGGAATAGTGCTAGTTTAGAAGCCCAAATAAATGAGTGAGGCGCCTTATTGTTACTCTCCACTGTGACTAGTCTTGTGGGAAAAGCTGGGGAAGCCGCCAAAAGAACTGGCCCTAGGAGTAGTAGCTAGGGATCGAGTGTGCGAGATGAACCAGAGAAAGTAAATGCAGAGAGATGAAATGCAAAAAAGACGGAGGGATGTGATGGCTGCTTGTCCGTTTATTTTACCAGGCCACTTATTACTGGGAGTGGTTGGGTTTTGTGATATGAAGGCTTTACTGCCGCGCCACGAGCGGGGTGAGAGGTGAGACTCCCGTGCAGCGCGCCCTCTACACGTACTACTACTCCCTCCATCCATTTTTACAGGGCCTAACTTGTCAATCTTTCATACCAAGGCATGTCCGCAAAAAGAGGAACTGATTTTGGGACTAGTATCTGGATCCCGTGTAATCTTGCATGCAGCCTCCTTTGAATGCCTAGCCGCTGGCCTCCCTTCCTTTAATCCCTCGCATGCAAATTACTCTCCTCCCTTTTCTACATGCATGCCCAACCATAATTCCTCAAATCATGCATGCCTTGGCTGAAATATAGAGCTCGCTCCTCCTTTGAAAATATGGTGGTGCTATCCATGCGTGTAAAGCAATGCGACGACCAGAGCATTTTCACGATGAAGGGACCACACACGACTTGCAAGAGAAAATTAAGATGGAGATGCCTCGGTTAGTTCATTTGGATAGGTTTGTTCGGATATTATTTCATCTCTAGAGCTCACAAACATCCGGGTGAAATAGATAAAAAGTATCTTTTGCAAACAAAAGCGTTCAACTGTTCAACCTGCATCCAAAACTTGTGAAGAAATAACTATTATTGTGCTTTGCAGGAAATGATCTTCAAGAATTAGTTTTTGAGTATCCATTGTTATACATGTTGGCTACAGATGACATGGCACTTTCTTGTAGCCAACAGTTGGCTATACTATTTAAGTATTAACCATGCCCTTATACACCTAGAAGGAGCGATTAAATCAGGATGACTTGGGAGGGGGTAGAGGATATGTAAGAAATGGTTCATCATAAGTCTTTCACCAGTACTGTAGTAAAAATTCATACATGGAAGATTCTAGACTAAACCATAAATGGATACACTTTTATTCATGTGCGATACTCCAATAGAGCAAGATCATGCATGGAAGTCTCCACATGCTTAGACAGCGGATTACATTGAGCAAAGACTAATGATCAACATTTAACTTGAAAATGCAGATGTCCAGGTGAACCTCCTTGGAGTCCCCGTGCACATTGTTGGAGTCCAAATAACACCATGGGTTTTCCATGTCCACATCGGCGGGAAAGTCCCAGCTCTGCAAAGTCCAAGTATGCTCGGCGTAGCCAGTGTCGCCGCCCATGCGACGCCGAGGGGTAGTAATAGTGAGCACGCACCCGTACATCGGCCTCGTGTCAGCGTTAGCGGTGTCGCCCCTGACACACACTACAGAGATGGGCGGTGGCCTGCGTGGGCCTCGCCGGTGGCCACGATCAAGAGGAAGACGCTGCTGTCCTCCTCCGAGACTAGCAGGCGGCACTGATCCTCCAGCGACTCCAGCATGGTGAACGGGTAGCACATCTCGTACTTGATGTTCTCCGCCAAGGGCCAGCAGTAATTGCCGCGCACATCCGTGAGGTGATGCACCATGTCCGCCGGTGAGCCACAAAACGGCACCGGGCACTCATAGCAGTAGACGAAGGGCTCCTTGGAGGCATCGACCAGGCGGTTCATGAAACGGGAGTGGCTGTAGGGGACGTTCCGCCAGTTGAATATATGAGCAAGTTACTACGAGATTTACTACAAAATAAATCATGACGGCTATAACAGAGATTAAACTAATCATGCGGACTAGCATAGTAGATGAACAGACCGAATCTAGGACACAGACTAGAAACATGAATTCTACCACGATTTCAAATAGGAAGGACAGAAACACATACGGTGCAACGGGAGCAGCACCATTGGCGTTGAGGTTGTCGCCCATGTCGTTGAGGAAGAGGTTGCCGAGGTCGGGGAAGAAGTCACCGTCGGTGAAGTCGTCGCTGCTAGCAGTCGCGAGAGTGCACTCCCCAAATTTCAACAGCGCCCGCCGAATGGAGCGCAGTAGGGAATGGCTGTAGGGGACGTTGCGGCCGCCGAATGGAGCGCAAGAGTAGCCCACAAAGCAGTAGATGGTGCTCTTCCCTAGTCTCTATTCTTATCTCTGTCTCTACTTGTCAGGACCCCGATCCTAAGCCACATCGATCTAGCATGTAACACATCATATCACTTTGCGGCCTCACGCACGGTATTCCCACGGGTGCCACCTTACCTGGCCCGGGACCGTTTGCGTCTTTTGGCTCACGTATATGATAGTGTCGCTAGCATCCATATGACAGAGAACCCGGGCCGACATGGCTAGTCGTGAACCCAAGGCGGCACTAACCCATGAGGACAGGCATACATGAATAACATCGAGCATGTTGGTCAACAACGTATAAATCCGGGCTGTAGCACTGGGCTAACAGGACTCCGGATAACACCGCGTGACATTTCCCCGAAGGGACAGACACAGGAACGACGTGAAACACATGCCGGCCAGTCAAGTGTTCCGAGCAGTAGTGCTGGGCTAGCAGGACTCCGGTGACCCGGGCTGTAGCGGACTACTATCGCTCAGAAGCACTAGACTACATTTCCCCATATGATAGGCTACCAAGGATAAACAACTAGATAGTCGGATCCCACACATAGCAAGCATTTCAATCATACACACAATACGCTCGATATGTGTAGATACAACATGGCATCACAACAAGACTCTACGACTCAAGTATTTATTCATTAGGCTCCGAGGAGCGAGATATTACAAACATGGGTCTCATGACCCAACATTCAGAGCATACAAGGCAAAGCACATGCGGAAGCTTAACATGTCTGAGTACAGACATCTACAAATGAAAAAGGCTGAGAAGCCTGACTATCTACCAGATCCTGCCGAGGGCACAAGATCGTAGCTGAGGTAACAAGCTAAACGTCGAAGTCCACATGGAACTACTAGCGAGACTGACGTCTCTCTCTGCAAAACATAAAATAGGCAAACGTGAGTACAAACGTACTCAGCAAGACTTACCTCAGAACTAACTACGTATGCATCAGTATCAATAAAGGGGGTGGTGGAGTTTGACTGCAGCAAACCAGCTTTGACTCAGTGGCTAACCTGAACTACGACTGCAAGTAACTCTTTTGAGGTGGCGCACACGAGTCCACATATTCACCATATCAATACACCACTATGGATCCACTTCCGTCTCCCTACGAGAAGGCCATCCATAGCACTCACGCTTATCTTGCGCATTTTAGAGTATCCACTTTCACTTGTCTATGAACTGATATAGGCAACCCAGAAGTCCATTACCGCGGACACGGCTATTCGAATAGATCATTTATAACCCTGCAGGGGTGTACTTCTTCACACATGTTTCCACCACTTAGCGTCTGCACATGACATGTGCTCGGCAGACTTCAAGCGAAAGCCGACGTGGGTGTAGACCACGACCTAACTAACCACACAAGTCTCTAGTCCAGGTTTATCGCCTATTCGGGTTCCATCCATGAGGAGATCCGGCCGGAGTTTCGCTCACAGCCCCAAACGATGTGTGCAGGGTTCCCGAGACACCAAACGGGCGAATCGGTACACCGTGCCACGTGCCTACCGCAACACAGCCCGCCCCTATGGTCAGCGCTGCGTGCGGCCCCCAGCATACTACAAACACCAGAAACTACTTGCAACTCCTGGACAGAGGACAAGGGTGATTAAGAAGTCGAGCGGGGTCATATTTCAGGGCCCAATGCATGGTAGTAGCTATTTCATGGATCACAAACACAGAACTCAGTTCCTGAGGACGGCTTCAATGAGACAACCCACCATGTACTCCTACATGGCCTCTCACCAATACCTTTACCAAATCGTATTCACACACTTAGCTCACACACAGTAGGACATGTTCATCACCATTCCAATTCATTCCCGATGAATCAGACCCGACTCAACTCTAAGCAGTAGCAGGCATGACAAACAAGCATGAATGAGCAGGCACAACATGGGCTCAAACAACTCCTACTCATGCTAGTGGGTTTCATCTATTTACTGTGGAATGACAGGTCATGCAAAGGATAAAGGGGTTCAGCTACCGCAGCAAGTAACACATGAATCGTTGTTGTCCTAATGCAGTAAAAGAGAGCAGGAGCGAGAGGGTGGGATTGTATCGGGATGAACAAGGGGTTTTTGCTTGACTGGCACTTCTGAAGATAACATAGCTCTTCATCGGTGTCATCGAACTCATCGTCGAAACATCGTCTAGTGAGAGGGGACGGTTACCGGCAAACACAGAAAGACACAATCAATGTAATGCAACAATATGATGCGTGATCATGACCTGGCAATATGCTGTGTTTTGACTAATGCATACTAGGACAGGTTGATTTGAACCCATTTGAATCAAAGATTCAAATGTAAACTCATTTATAAAGTCATAATGGTGCATTATCTTGTTTCACCTAAACAGCAAGGTTACAGTGTTCTAACATGCATGAAAATGGTACAGATGGATAGATTGAATTTTTCTGATCATTTTTCATATATAAATCTTTGCATTTGGAGCTACGGTTGAATTTCTATGAATTTTAGAAGTTTGCAATATATTCTGGAATTTCCTGAATAAGAATAAATCCAGAAAAAGTAGTTAC